>CM058066.1:12606634-15181022 GCA_030157275.1 Cynaeus angustus | reverse complement strand
ATCAGCGTAAATGTCAACGAATTCGTCATCTAAACTCTTGATATAATCCAAAATCGGCTCGTATTTTTCTCGAATATTACGAGCGATTTGTACGAGAATCGATTGGAAAAACTCAACGGTTAAGCACAGGTGTATTTGTTTGTTGTCAAAGCCTTTAATTTTATACTTTTCTAAAACGTAAAACTGTCTAGCCCCGTCGACGATCTTTTTGAGGAATTTATTATAAATTTCGATGATATCTTCAGCTGTAGGCTCGAGTATTAAACGATCTTTGAAAGTAATATTTAATTTCAAATATGGTATATGTTCTTTCGAGCCAGTAAAACTTACAACATGTAACAAGGTATGAGCTATCGTTCTGCTTATATTAACCGATAGCAAGCCTGTGCAAGCTCCTAAATAACTTCTCGCACGCTGCGTGTTCATTTTTTCGTGTTCCACTAAAACAACAATATTTCGGTAAAACTCTTGTAAGCGTTGCGCGGCGTCGTTAGCATAATCAAAGATATGTTTTTGAAACTCGTTGGTATCGAGCTCGCTTTTAAGAGAGGTGTTCAGATTGAACAGTTCGTACGGCAGCTTGGTCACGCACTCGTTTAGAATTCTTCTGATGAGAGGGTGGTGCAGGATAAACTTGCTTTTTAATTCTTTCCTTCGTTGAAGAAAAACCGGGTAATTGTCGGTTCTTCCTAGATATTTGTAAGGTTGAATTTGGAATTGTTTTTCAACCGATTTCAACTTCATTTCAATCCCTGATTGTTGCGTCACAAGTAAAAATTCCTCTTTAGCCTCGCTCATGATGTTGTTGAGTAAAACCGGATAGTGAAGTTCGAGTTCTCTTGCTTCCACTTTCCGCAGAATATTTCTCTCTTGAAAACGCGACATAGCCGTGGAAGGACAACTCCGACAAAATTCGCGAATATCGTTATCAGTAGACGCCGCATGATATAACGGTGCCACTTTAACACCCCGTTCTTCAGATTTCGTTTTCTTAACTATTTTATTCATGTATAACATGACTCGGTGACGACGCTTTAACTCGATTGCAAACTGTATTAAATTATTACTTGCAACAGACGGAGCCACGGCACTTCTGTATTTAATTCGATGCCACAATTTTACTTTTTTCGCTTTATTTTCCATTTTTTAAGCCACAACACTTACACATTCAGCCACTCAACAACTTGTGATTTATCGATGCTTACATAGCAACCGCTCGGTCGATCCGCTCAGAATTTAAATGTGAGGAATTTCAATCGGTTAAAAATTTCTATTCTCATTGGGAACCGGTTAATGTAAGTTGGTAGCTTCCGTTGAGACAGTTTGTGCTCCAAACATCCCTAGTTGTGGTCTGCTTGTTATTAGTTGTTAGTCTCTTGTTATTCTCTCTCACAGGAATCTAACAGCTACGTTATTAATTTTGACAGACATTCTAACATGATTCATACTTTTACTTGGAAACCAAAACGGAGAAACTAAATTTAAGAGTTAACTTTTAAAAGGAAAAGTACAAAACAAACAAAACAATTTCATTCAAGCTTTTAATTACCAATTCTATAATATATTAAAGTTATTGAGAGGACCACTTCTTTGTGGTCTCAGAAATTCTCTCAACCATCTTTTGATCTTGTGTAGATGAGAACTTCATTATCATTTATTTTACTTACTTGTTGTTTTTAATACGGAGAAAATGTATTTAAATCCGCTTGTGGAAACAGCTCTCGGTTAAATTTGGTGTAATTAATTTTTAACTGTTTTGTTCATCTTCGGTTGTAGAGTATTTTTTAATAATAATTAATGAAACCCTTGCCGATGATTCATTAATTTGAAATTAGTCCTTCTATGTCAGAAAGCAAAGAAAGAAGAGAAAAGTTACTAATTGTGTCTTTGCGGGGTTTACATTTTGATAATAAATTCTTAAACCGACTCCATGACAGTTGGTTTAAAGACACATAAAAAAATAATTAATGGCTTGCTCGGCGGTGCGGCTAATCATTGTATATGTTTTTTGGTTTCCACCGATTTATTTTTTTGCGCTATTTAACAGCATGACTAGTAAATCAGTTCAAGGCAGAAATAAAAACATTTTTGTTTAATTAAGGACGGAAACATGTTTTCACAAAATCCTCGTTCGATTTATTGTCGGCGGAAAAAACTGCCACTCTTTCAATGCGAACGACAATATTGCAGTTATGAGAGCAGTTTTTTTCCATAAAATAATTGAACAAATTTGAGCAATCAATTTTTTAGAAATGTAATTTTTCGAACGAACCGCTGATTTATTCTAATGGAAGTTAAACAAGTTCGTGTTAAAATGATAGCTCTGGAATTTTATAAAACACTTGTGAACGTAAAGAAAAACTTACAAAGCGTAATTCGATTAAAATCAACAACGATGGTCCTTTAACTGATAAAATCTAGTTATAGAAAACCTTAACAGATAATAGTTATAGATAGTGTGACCTCAAGCTAATATGAGGAATTAAATTTAATTGGTTAATAGGTAACGACCGAGAACGTCCAGCCAGCAACATTTGAGATAACGCAATCAATAAACGCCAAACAAATGACTTGCACATGTCAAAAATGAACAACGTGGACACCGATAAGGCACTTTATACATTTATCACATTTTTTACTATTGAACTGTGCTTTTTATTGTGGAAATTTCAGTGTTAGTTGTGTGACATTTTGTCACATCTACAACAATAACTGTCGTCAACTACATCAAATCAATAAATGAATAAATAAATAACGAAACGCTGTACAACTGAAGTGAGAGTACAACTTACGATTACAATTTCTACGATGTGGATTATCAGATGTAAATTACTGGACGTAAAAACATTGTAATTTTCGTTGCTAGACAGCTATCGCAATTACAATAGCCACCATAATTGATTTTATACTTTGTCTGGCTTTGTGCCATGTTTGATCCCTGGGATTTGACGAATCAAAGAATTACCGGCAAGAAGACAGCCGCTCGATGAACAAAGCTCCGCCAACTCTGTACTATATTATAAAATGATAAAAGACACAACGAATTTCTTTTAGAACCTGTGAAAAATAGAGCTTCAACAAAGCGAATCTACTCTGTTGTTACATTTTAATGGTAATGTTTTAAAATTTTTAGATTTTATAACATGTACGAAACTGGATTTAGTTTATCTTATTATAGATCGAGAAAAAGAGCTCCTGCATTATATGCTTAAATCTTATTATATCAGAAAGACAGATCGATTCTATAAAGTCGCATTTCACGATCAGAGCATAAATCGTTTATATTTATATAAAATGAAAGGGAGAGAATGAGGAGGTGAATTTTTAATGTTCAAGTGTGGAATCAAACAGGGTGAAAAAGCGTGAGTTTTTCAGTGATGTGGCGGCAACTATTTTGCGATTGTTGATTTGAAAATAATGCACATTTTCATTGTTAAAATGAATGGAAATGAATTTTTAATTAATTGGGGATTGATGTTCGTAATTACGGTGTAGAGTTATAAAGATTGCAATCAGTGTTAAAATGAAAAATGTATCGTTCTGCTTATAAAATAGTATTAAACGATTGATATATTGACATTTTCATCGAGTTCAGGTTCTCTCACCCCAGTCAGAGGCGTGTGTTTCGTGACTTTCGTTCTTTTCGGCGTGCGAAGTTTCGGGTCGTGCATTAACGGCTATGTCAATTGACAAATAATTAATCCGATTAAACGTTTGTTGTTGCAATGGAATTCTAGTACAAAATTCAAGCATTAAGAAAATTAAACGTGACTTGGCAGGCGAGTTGATTTTTCGTCGGAAACTCGTTTAAAATATTTAACGTGGCAATTAGAAAGTAGTTTATAGTAGATGAAGTAATTGGCGTTTGTCGGCGTGGTAACGTCAGAATGGGCATGTAGTTGCAGCGCAAATTAAAAAACTAGGTGGCAATTTTCAGTGGCCGGCTGTTCAGGGTTTCCTAGTTAGGCGTAGGTCGCGCAAGCGCCCCCTGGTGTCCAGCCTCCAGAAGAGCGGTTCACTCGAGATATCAGTTGGAATTTCGTCTTAGCAGCGTCGCGGCGCTCGGGTCCACCTGGAAAACGTGTGCGTCGCGTTTTCAAGCTGCGCCAACTTCTGGATATGTAGCGCTTTTGGCCGATGTAAAGTGAGAAAATTTGTGCGTGATTTGCGTGTGTTATCATTGACTTTTGTGGACTGTTGTGGGCCACGATTACGCCCTCCAGGTGACTTTTACGGGTAAGTACCAACTATTTTGCTTCCGCGCCAATTAACGACTATTTCGCACCTGCGGCGATAGACGCGCGATTTATGGTCGCACCGGAAGCACACATCATCCCAATCTTGCCGTTGATGATGTTAAATCGTGTCACGTTTAATTGATTTAATTAAGATCCAACAGCAAAGCTCCGGCACGTGCAAAAATTTCACAGAAATAACGCTTTCAAAGACATTTCCGCTGATAACCACAATGAAAATATTTCCCAAGCTAATATGTTTGCTCATTTTTTAAGTAAATACCCACACAAAAAAATCCATTCATTCCGATATTTAATCTGCCTATTCATCCAAAAATGGTTGCTTTTATTTACATATTAATTTGCTCTCTTTTTTAAAAGTCACTCAAGGGTGCGCTCATATTCACTAAATTCTCAACAAACTCTCTTTAATTGCCATAAATTTCTTGTTGACACTCGCCTGAATTTCCTCCCAACTTTTTTAACTACCAACAAAACTCCCATGAAATTACAAAAAAAAATCCCAAAACCGACAAATTTATTGCTTTCCAGACAAAGCTTTTCAAACTTCGACACCACAAAAATTTAAATAATTATGCAACCGGAGATTATAATTTTGCACCGAATCAATAGCGGTCATTAATTATAATAAAAATGGTGGATGCGCCGGGCGACTTTGATATTCCAGACCAACTTTTCCAACCCAAGCTAAATAAGAAGATAGATATCCAGTATGTGCTATAACGACAACAGATGTAGCCAAACTAACCGAATAGAATACGAAAATTTTATTTAATGTGGTCTCTCGCTGTAATTTTTTGATTTCATTGAAACTTTGCAACATTTGCAGAATTCGGGTTCTGGAAACAATTTTCCCGAAAAGGGGCGTGCTATTCAAACATAGTGAATACCGTTCTAAAATTACGTGTTATTATTGAATAATTATGCAATAGACTGGGCCCGTTAACTTATACAAATGTATGTGCCTAAGGCCGGAAACTGATTAATGCAATATGGCGCCGCTTAATTCGAATTCAGTGCCCCGTCTAAGGTGGATGTGCTGTCGCTAATGTATTCTACCTAAAATACCATCTTATGATTCCAGACGGGACGTGGCGCTGACTATTACATGCGAACACATTTTCCCGAGTTTGGCGAAATTTTACTTTCTTTTTATATATTATTTCCTTTAGTAGATTTATTTTGCGTTATGCTTCGAAATGAAAAGACGAATTTTTGTTTTAGGCTCATGTCGATGGAAGATATCATGACTGAGCGATCGAGATTTATTTTGCTGAGTTCCCAGATATTTGAATGCGGCTTCATATAGCGCGTCGGAAACAATAGGGGAAAAAATGGGCAAATACTTTGGGACTTACCCATCGGTTTTGTTGTAGGAATTTAAAATCGTATTTTTTTGTTTGATGCTGTGAATCTGCGATGCTGTTCACTATTGTCAATTGATATGCCATTTTCAGCAGTTCGGAAATTGATCCCGAGACTAAAGTTAGGACGAGGCCCTTGGGATAAACTAACATATCTTATCAAAGGTCTCAACTTGAAAACCACCTTTCTGCTTTGTCACGACAATTTTTATGAAAAAAAATCAATGAGACAAAAATATGAATAACACACAAAATCTGCTTTTCCGACTCGGTCTTCTGCCTATAAATTCCGCTTCCGTAAATTACTCATTCTTTTAGGATCACCCAATCATCTGATGAACGGTTTTTTGATCGTTATCAGGTTTATCGTTTTACCAAAGATAAAATATTTACATGTATTTGAAAGAAAAATATTCTCCAACTGTTTCAATATTTGAACAGTAAAATATTGCATCGGTGCAAGATCCACGGTACATATTTACATAAAATACAATAAAACCAACGTTGATAGTTAGGAATTTCAAAACCATGGATCATTTTCCACATAAACCTCCAGTTATCTTCATTTGAATGAAATTTTCTGTTCGAGTAAAGCACATAAATTCCCGTCTTATGACTCTATTCAAGTAATGAAGCTCGCCTACCTTTTATAGGTTTCATTTAAGAATTTTTGCAGGTAGTCGTGATACCACAAAGTCAGTGGAATCTGTTTAATATAAACGCGGCGGTTCGACAAAACAATCTAAACAAACAAAAAAAAAGGAAAAATGAAACAAATAACTTTATTATGTTCAACGAAAATCTAATATTCATTGTGCAATAACACAAAACAGCGCCGCGAATCCTGGCATAGCCTGATAAATTGTTTCTCCTTTTCAAATTCACAAGCTCGAGTTTAAGATTTCAACTACGTGGTCATTCGAATCAAGCGACCGTTTTCAGTTTGAAAAATTACGTTCAATAACCTGGACACAGTTCAATCTCCGCATTTTTTTGTTCATGGGCAGTGTCTGACAGCGTATATTACCGCTCGACGTGTGCTCTCCCCTTTCAACGTTAATCAATTAACAGGAAAACTTATGACGTCAAAATTTGACGCTCAGCTTGGTCTTCACTCCAAAGCCACATGCTGACACCTAAAATGGTATTTCTCATTAACACCCCTTTTGGAATTAAACTCTCATAAAAAAAAGGTACAATAGGTGTGTCTCTTGAATTGGAAAAACATTGTGATTGTTTTTTTTTGACTACTAAAAATAATAAAAATGGTGGAGGCGCCGAGCCACTTTTGAGTCGTAAGATGAAGCAGACGTTTAGAAATTTAGCCGGAAAGTAGCTCGTAAAATTTTGTTTGTTTATTGGCTTGTTTTAAAGTAAAGTTTCTTGTACGCAGTCAGTTTCTTTTTGCGTTGTCTGCGTTCTATTGATGAGAGTTGCATTTTGGAGTTCTAACGTCGGAGCGAAAGCTCCATCAGTGAAGAGAGAAGTTTTTATGTAATTAACACCACTTCGCGCACCCATGATGGTAAATTAAACCAGAAATACAAAGCTTTGAAATTTGAAAACGTAATTAAGAAAGAAATGTTGGAGTTAATTAAAGAGTTAATGAGACATGTGGAACTTTGGCTTAACTAGATCAAGTGTTGGCCAAACTATTAACGAAAAAGTAAACGTCGTACTTCGGCTGTAAATTCGGGTAGTAAGCCGTTTAACGTATTAAACGAAACTAATATATTTACTCTTAAAACAATATTAACTGTGGAGCGGTGTAATTCGAGTCGGAGAAATAAAGGAAATAGCTTTTTAATTGTTATGATTCGAGAGTTGAGCTTAGATTCTGTGCAAAATGCATATTCTGCACCATGAATATTTGAACCAAATCCTTTATTATCTATCGGAATTACACCAATAGGTGGCTAGGGCTAATTAATTTTGCACATACACAGGTGCAATTCTAAACGTGTGGTCTTCGGAGAGAAAGCAACGAGGCAACTGTTATTGCCAGCTAAGAATTTACGTCTTGATTGAAAACGGAATTAACAAAGCGTATAGGAAAGAAATAAATTGCTAACTTGACGTCTTGTTTCTTCTAACGATAACAGGCTAATAAGTTTGCGGTTTATTGCAAATCGAGGATAAATCCTCTAACGTTAACGTCCATATCATTGTGGTTCAGTGAAACTGAAAGTGAAAAAATTGCAATTTATATCCAGTGATGGGATTTGTAGGCTTAAATGTTGAAATTGATCCGTATTTTCGATTTGGGGCTGAAAATAAGAGGGAATAAATGAAACTCTCACAGTTAATCTATCAAAATTATTTAGTACTCCCTCAACTATAACTAAAATATAAAATTACCAAGATAAGAGAGGAGCTCGTGAATTCCTTCTGGTATTGTAGCCGAATTATTAATTTTAGCAACTTGTTGCATCTGTTAAAAATGAATTAGATTATCGGGATTTTGTTAATTTACAGCGTTAAATTACTAGCGTTTATGAACGGTCAGTGAAATCAAACAAACTCAGGCTCTTCTGTGGTCAAATTATTTGCAAAAATTTTATATTTGTTAAGCACACAGCCTTACTGTCACAATTTTAACATAATTATAGATTTTTAGAGCGCTTACATTAAGAAAATTTAAAAGTTTTCACAACGATGAAATTATAATCTAATTTGACTCCCAAATTTAATAAACTAAGACAAATGAGAACGATGAGTAATTTTTTCCACTTATTCTTAGTGAACAAAATTTTTCTTAAATAATGAAAGTAGCTCTATAAAGTTGCTGTTTTGATTTATTTTGATAATTCAGGTAATTCTAGCATCTTGAGTTAAATAATAGGAGACCGACCGGTTTCTGTTTTATTATGATACCATAAAAGCTTCCTAAGCATTAATTGGTTAGTAAACATGTTTGAAAAGGAAGTTCAGTGAATAATCCAACGGCTTGAAATAGTGCTTTTGATGGATTTTCTATAGAAAGAACTCTTTATCCTGTTTGAAGTAAAAGATAAAAAATAATCAATTTAGAGTGTAAAAAATTGTTGGCAACACTTTATGATTTTCATATTTAATTAAAACTTAAATGAGCTGCTTTTTCCAGCTAAAATTAAATTACAGAAAACAAATAGAAAATTTTGGCTGTAAGTGTAATATCTTTAATGCAATTAAGTTTGTGTTCTTCTGTAAAAACGAATTACCTTGAATTCCATTAAAAAGTGGTGCTTAATTTATAAGTTTGAAAAGTGTTTCTAAAAATAAGCACCTGTGAAGTGATGTTTGGAAGGTATAATTTAAGCATGTTTACGTTGACCAAATTTCTCATTACCCCCTTTATGTTAAGTGAAAGCAATTTTGTACATAAACACAAATAATGTTATCCGACAAACCTCCCTTTCCGACGAAAACGGCTCCGTCATGTTTCATTATATTCCAAGTAATTATGTTGTCCTATTTTACATTTTATTGAAGAAATTCAGGTGAGAGTCAAAGTGGGCAGAAGTGACAAAATAAAATGTAATAGCTTCGATAAATATGTAGGGAAAAAGTTTAGGAAAGTAAACAGAAAAGGCGGTTGTGTGGGTAGTTTTACTTTCGCGTTAATCAGATCAGACTAATTTGCAGCTTGATGGGGTGTCTTTGTTTAGTTCCGGACGGGAGGTCGTGACTGCTAGATATGCGAATACAAGAGCTAGCTTTGTAACAGTGCGGGTGGTAACATTGAGGCGAAGTGGTTTACAGTACTTTGAAGTTGACATCCGGATAACACTGCATGGCCCGGAGCTGAACTAGAATTCGGAAGCGCATCTGCAAATTCATTCAATGAAGCTTTTATTTTGGTTTGAATAATTCAAAAGAAAAAGCTATAAATAATTTGAAAACTCTTTTGATCCTGTCACATAATAATAAGTTACTCTTCTAAAACTTCCACGTGACTACTTGAAAAGCACCCTCAATACCACGAGCACAAGGTACGAATTTTCCTTTAAAAACTTTCGACAAAAAGGAGAATGGATAAGTTGTTTGAATTACTGCACACAGAAATTGCTCAATTAGGCCGGCGGCGGCACATCGTGTTTTTAAATCACACCAGCTGAAAAAGGATTAGATCCTAGCCGGAAGAGAAGACTTTGATTTCGTAGGAGTCAAATCAAAAGACTGAAAGAAAACCACACTACAAATTGATTAACTCGAAGACAAACAGCCGCTCTGGATTTCTCCGCAGAAATATTTTTCATAACGTAATAAACTACAGTTTGAAAGCTGAGCACACAACAAAAAATTCATCTCCAAGGTGCGTTGGTGGAATTCCGAATTTGTGTTTAAATATTTTCTTATAACGCGAAAGAATGAAATTTACGTCTCCGCATATATTTAACAAAGGAAAATAAAATAAACTCATAACGCGGCGTTTGTTTTAGTTTGAAACTCCTACTAAAAAAGCATAACTTAATATGCAGTGTTTTCATGAGGTATTTACTTTCATTATCATTTCAGACCGGTAATTCGGGTAAATATTTTATTAAATAATCCAATTTCTTAAAAATAACCAGAGATATAACTTTAATTATTTTGTGTCCGTTTTCTGGATAAATTAAAAAATTACTTTACTCAAAGCACATGTTGAAAAGCAATTAATTTGTCTTACTGGAAAAATACGTTACTGTTAATTGCGCGGAATAGAAATGGACCAATTAAAACGTTGTCCAATTTCCCGCTTTAATTTTTATTTCTCTCCTCTTTAAATTGATTAGTATTACGCAAAATAATCCCGGTAAGGTTGTAACTTTTTCCACGAAATTTCCACCTCTCTGTATTAGGAAAGATTCTAAATAATTAAGCTAATATTAACATTTTTTGCCACGTGGATTTTAATGTACACGGAAAACAGGTCCGACTTAATAATATTCTCACTTTCGCAGCACGTTTAATTTCTTACGTACCATTTTAATGAAAACAAACTAGAGGCTGATTACTGGTTAACCTATTTTTTTTAGCCTATCCGCGATATATTAACTGAAAAATAGATTCGTAATTAAGTTTGATAAGTTCCCTTGTTACCATAACAAGGCATTTGCTTCCTTCACAGAATGAAAGGGAAATTTGATTAAAGTCTCATTGATTAGCGCGTATGGGAAACTACTTAGCTGTTGTCAATCTTTTATAGCCGGGATAAATTTGACTTTAATTCGACTACGGAACAACCTCTCAGCTTAACGATGCCATTGAACCGTAAAACCGTGATTTTAATTTAAAATTTTTGTTCTACGATGACTGAGTACTTGAAATGTCCCTTAACAATGTATACTCAATTTGATCGGAAATTATAGAATTGTTCTTGACTGTCGTATCGCATTTAAATCAAGAATAGTGATCATTATTCGTCGTTTTTCTTCTCAACTACTTTAGTTGGGAATCCATGGTATTTGAGTTCGATAAAAGCGTCGTTCGTGCACGGTGGACCAAGTTGTAGTATTCTACTAAGCTGTTTTTTACAAACCAACATAAAAAAAATGCTAATAGACGGTATTATGCGAGATATTGCGTTTTCAAGGAAAGTTGTACAAATGAATTTGTTTAAGCAAACGCTTAAAAGTGCAACCACGTAAATAATACTATTAGTCCTTGTTTTTTGCTCGAAGCATGCTTTTTTAGCAGAAATTACGTCAGTTATATTTATATTGCCTCTGAACTAAATGAGGAAAGCATTTAACTAGAAATTACTCCTATTTATTACATAACAGAGTATCGCAATAAATCTTTCATAAAGTGGTGTTATACCCACCACTTTTTTAAATTTGTGGATATCTACTTTATTCATTTTTTTGCGTCACTTTATCTTTTTAGAATACATTCCATCACATTTTCCAAGTGACATTTACTAACCAAATATTATCAGACTTCCTTCGTGTCACTGTTTTATTCGGCAAACAAGGTTATTGACCGAAGACTTTTAATTCTTCTAGAACGAGAGATACGTGATCTGACGTCTAATTGTCGTTAGTTTTTTGCTTTCTACGGCTAGAAGTCGTTAGTGACTCTAAGTGCAAATATATTTTCTAACCAATGGGAGGTTTTCCCTAATGTATCCTGCAAAAATTGCTTTATTTTTTGAAGCTATATGTTTGAGCCAAAGAAGAAAATATGAGACAGAACACCGATGTAAGAAATGAAATTTCTTACTCGTGGTTGAACTACTCCATTTTCACCAGCCACAAATCATGTGGTCATAGACAATATCAGAAATATGTGTTCAATACGATAGCTTTCCGCACTGTATGTAGTACATATTGTAACAAAGTTAAAGATAAGCAAAGCCAGTGAGACTTCGGAAAGGATGTGAACTTATTCCTCTTGAAATTGTTCTGAGCGCTATATTAAAAAAAAACTCTTTCTAACTCTGACTAGAGTCCATTATTTTATTAATGTACAAAAACTAAATCAATCTGATCGTAATTAGTGTCCTAGTACTAATTTTTTTAGATTTTTCTCTACGGAATTAGAGCAGATATCGTGATGCACTGAAGGCCATTGTATTTAAGTTCTAAATACTAAGAATCTGGTCTTATTTCAATTTTGAAAATCGCAAATTAAAAAAAAAATGGGAAATTCGTCCAAATCTTCCAAAATTCGACTAAAATTTTGCACACCTATAGACTTCAATCCGACATCAAAATCACCAAAATTTTCTCCCACTGGGAATCGGAGAAGTTGTATTAATTTATTGATGTGTGTAAAATCTACCTACGACTAGGTCCCGGAATTGATCAGATTTAAAATTTTGAAAAATCGCATTTTGGGCTGATTTTCTGATTTTTTTAACCTTTGAATTAGGACAGATATCGAGGTGCAGTAAACGCTTTCGTATTTTTGAGGTCCTAAATATATAAAATTTAATAAATAGACACATAAAATAAAAAATTAAGTAAACTGTACGTTTTTAAAGTAGTCTTCTAGTTAGTAGTTTATAGATTTTGATCTGTGTTTCCGATTGAGGCCGAATTTAATTACGCGTTCGTTTAAAATATGACGGACAAAAAAGCACCAACATTTCCTTCTGACGACGAATTTGTTATTTTTGCCTCAAATTTTGACGAGAAACGCTGTAACCGAAATTTACCTACGACTTCGGGTCGCCGTGTTATTCAAAATCGTTTTGCGTCAAAACGACCAAAATTTGTCGATTTCGGAGTTCTTTAATTTTTTTAATTAAAGCAGATATCCAGATGCGGTAAACTCCCTCACATTTTTTAGATCTTAAAAAGGTATTCAGAACCCGACTGCCATTTCAATTTTGAAATTGCAAATTTTTAAGCGAAAAATTCTGATCCAGTAGAAAGAAAAATCTTTTTTTAGAAATTTGTCTCAATCTTTTTAACTTTTGTACCGATTCGACTGCAATTGTACACGTGATTTTAATCAGTTCCTTTGATTGAGGCCAAAATAAGCGGATTTGATTACGTATTTGTTATTTTTGCCTTTAGACATACCGTACGCAAAATTAAGTCGGTGTGCCCGAAATTCGCCTACGATTTCGAGTTCCTGATTTATCCAAACTTGAAATATTGAAAAATTGCGTGTCAAAACCATCAAAATTTATCGATTCCGGAGTTTTTCCCATCGTATTTCTTAGTTGTTAAATACTAAAAATCCGATTTTAAAAAATCTTAATAATAATACAATAAAATAATTTTAACCCAGTTAAAATATCTTCATTTTAAAAATTTGGTATCTTCTAATGTATTGTACTGGAAAACAATTCTGCACGCTTATAGGATGCGATTCGCTCTTTCGATTAGTGTCAAAGCTACCGGATTCGATTACGTTTTTGTCTTGAAAAAAAATCTTAATGTAAGGGGTGTTAATTTTAGCCCTGTAAATTTAGTTTTGTAGAAATATATCCTCGTTCTGAAGCGTAACATCCCGTTTCTTAACAAAAACGTACACAAGTTATTATATGCACTTCGTTTAAACCGAGGATCGTAGTGTAAAGCTGTAGTAAAATTCAGCAAGCATTTCAGAGTTTAATTTAGAAAACAAGCTTATTTAATGATTAAAGAAAAGTTTAAAGAGAGTTAAAACACGTTTATAAGTTTTGTAAATTGAGAAATCTCCTGTGATATTAGTGTGAACTAACTCGATATGGTGAGAACAGGAGAAGCGGTTTCAAAAGAGAATGTTGGAATAAACGACAGTTTATTTTAAATGATAAAGAAAAGATAGGAGCAGTTTCTCGTAAAGAGATCTGGGATGATCAGTTAGTCATTTATAAATTTTTTCCCTTGTTGAAAGGTGATCCTGAAACATTGTAGTTTGTAGATATTATACTTTGACGAAGAACACGCTTTTGAGCTCGAGGGAGCAATAGAGAACATTTAAAATTCAAAACTTTAACTGGCGATACCGGGCGAAGTATACATTGCTTGTGGCTCTCTGAGTTGATTAGTTGGAATCCGGGACAAGTTGACTTCATATTCCCTTGTGCTCTGTCGAATTAGCAGTAACCAGAGTTTTAGTATTTTGCAGAATTTAATTACGGCTAATTCTCGACTAATCATTTTAGGTTTCTCATACAAGACGCTTTATTTCCACTCTCACTAACTTTGAAAACCATGCACTCAATTTTATCCAAACCATGTACTGTATATCAGAATTTTAAACTTTATACAGATTTTTGGTGTTACCGAGTAGAGCATGTTTAATGAGATCATCTCTGTGATTAATTTCCTCGTTTGTGCTATCTCTTCCAATGGAGGCATCAGTTTAAACCAACACTGTACACGCTACATTCGATGTGATAAAGTGTTGAAAGTCCAAATTAACTTAAAAAGATTGTATCTTTCAAAACTCCGCAGTGTAATTAAAGACCACAAATTAAGAAGTCTTTTATGTTCTGTATTGATTTTTCTACTAGTTCTACTAATTATTTGTATTGGAACCGATGGAACTGCGAGCTTCGCGTCATTACGTGTATTACATTCTTCAAAGAAAACTTTTATCTCATAAATCCTTGTTTAATTATTCGGTTTGTCTGAAAACTCATTTCATTTTGATAGCAAAATCAAGGTTTTCCTTTAAAATCCTTACACAAAGCGCATCCGATAGTTGCTCTAGTTAACAAACAAATTAATGAACTGAATTCAGTTAAACCCATAAAGAATTTTCCTTCAGATTCATTAGAGAACAGGCTCTTTATATTTCATTTTAAATCTTAAGAAATGGAGAGTGATAATTCAACTCCTTTGTCTTTCCAAATAATAATTTTGATATAAAATGGGTAAAAATGAAAATCGATACTCGGGCTCGAGATTAGAAACTTTTTAAACAAAAACAATTCACTTTAGACTTTGAATAAATATTTGGATCTAATTAGACTAAGAATCTCTACGCCACAAAAATCTTTCTTTTTCTTGCCTCTTTTGTAACATTTCTCGCATATTTTTGATCATTTCCGTAGTTATAACAGTTGGTTGCTCATGTGTGGTTGTCTTCCGGTTAAATTTGTCCTCTAGTCTCAAACTGTTAGAAGTAATAAAGCAATAGAAAGGACATGAATTGCATGCCTAGGGTTCTATCAAGATGACTCAGTCAAAGGAATGCAACACGAGTAGAGACAATAGAGGTAGAAATAGTTGAATAGTAATACTAACTTTGTAGATTCCAGAGGTTTTGTACTGAGAATGAAAAGTTTTAGAAGTAGAGGGTAAATTTGAGCAAATGACAATATCCCAAATTGGACTACAAAACCATAGTTACAATCTTGTTTATATTCGTTCGTAATATCGTGCACCAAATTGATCAATGAATAAGAAATTTCAGTTCTTAGCCTTTATTATTATTAAACAAAAATGAAAACATGTATAAAGCACCATAGTAATTATCAACAGAACGGCAACAAAATCTTGAGAAAGTTAACTAGTTTAAATCAACTGAGCAACTTTTTCCCTTATCGTATGCATTTTTTGCGACTATTTTCCGTAACCGTTGCACGCGACAATGCATATGGGACCCATTTACTTTTTCAATCCCTTTGAGCGAACAATTCAATCGACGAATTTCTTCTCTGGTCATTTTGTAAGAGTTTGTTCCTATGTTTATTTTTTCATTAAAATTAGCGTGTTCGTAATTTTGGACACCAAAATCTGTCACTAAACTAGATTTACACCTTGTTTATTTTTCTGATCACTTCCAATGAACCGTTACCATGTTATAACTCGCGGAAAATCAAAAGGTAAATTTGTTCGCTAAAAATGATTTCGTTCCAAATTTATAACACGTGTAAACAACTGCACAGAACTGAAACGGAAAAATTAATTTAAAGCAGTCTTTTCCAGACGAAATGTCTGATTTCTAACAACACAGGTGCAGGGAGACGAAAAAACGTTAATTAATAGTTAAGAAGTGACTTTGTTTGATCCGGAACTATAAATAAATACATTTCCTGTTACAAAAGTAAAAAATTCAAATTTGCGGTTTCCGAATTATATATTAAAATCCGCAGATTTATTGCAGCTAGTTTTAATTTCGATCCCGCTTGTTTTACAATGATTTACCATTAATTTATTCGCGTGACACCAAAATCATTTAGCATTTTACGAGCTCTAATTCCGAGTTTCGCATAATTATTTGCGAAGACTGTAGTGACTAGAATTTAATCGACTCATTTCATTTTTATTGCTAACTGAAGCACACGTTATAATTAAAATACTTCAAGTTTCAGCTTTTCAACTGAAGTTAAAGGTATTTTCTACTTTTTTTGGTGTTCACTGGACTTATTTCTAATTTAATTTAAAAATTATCCAAGTGTCTTCAATTCTACGCCTCCATGTAATGGGTTTAGTTTCATTTAAATTTCTTTTTAACTTTAAACATAAAAAATATCAAGTTACGCAACTTTTCTCTCAACTCTATTGATTTCAAGGACCGAAATGACGGTGTTTAAAAGTATAACTTTGTCTCATCCAAAGCAATATACACTGATGCGATTTATATCAAGAGTGAATACTGAATGTTAAAGAATGAGGTCACCACTATTCCGATGAAACGTTAAAACACACATTCGGCATATTTTTTCAACGTCACGTGACTTGAAAAAAGAAAGGGTTTCCGGCTATAACGCTCAATTTTTTGCGATGGTTTCATGCTCCGGGTCAAAAGCGTCGGACTAATCGTAATAAGTTCCATAACTATCAAAAGTCAGAACATCGCAATTTTTTTGTAGGGACATATCAATCTCGATCACTTTGAATTTTATATTACAGACCGTACAAATAACACCGCATTATCCTACCATTGCAATTAAAATTTTATTATAGATTTCATTTAATTAAAACTGAAAGCGCCTGAAATAATAACAACAGAAAATTAAACATCACTGTTCTTCCTTTGTGCAAAAATGTTGGTCTGATTAAATTACAACGAAATTAACAATGTGTCAATCTATTCATTTTAAATCATTAGTTTCAAAATACAAAAGTTTACTGTTTAATGTTGCTACAAAACATCATAAATTGTGTAACGGAAATGTTTTAACCATCGATAGTTTTTAAAGTTTAAATTAAATCAAAAACCTTATATTATGGATTGCGGTTTAAAAATACAACTCTAACAAATACACTCAATACCGGTAGTTTTTTCTGTAAATAATTTTTTTTTTAAAAAACAAATATGCTCCCCAGCGCTAAAATATTGTATCCGAATGCAAATTTGATTTGCAACTACAATTCGTTAGTTTGAGCCGATTAAACAGTCCATAAAATTCATTATAAATATTTTTTAGGTAAATCTCATGTTCAGTATTGTAGACACTGTACAAAACATTTTTTTTATTATTTGAAAAATCTGTATTAGTTAATTTTTAAATTCACTTGACACCCTTTGTGTTATTTGAGAATTGTTAGTGTTCAGAGTGAAATTTTTGTCTAATTTGGACACATCGAGATGCTAACTGCAATTACAATGTGACATTTTAAAAGACTTTGTAACGTATGTAATCGGAATAATTGATGATGAACTTTTGACGTAAAACCCTCCGGCTTGTAACTTTATAAATTACCACAGAACACATGTTATGATATAATATTTAGGTCGCAATGTGTAAAGTTTGCTTTATACAGGGTGACAATAATCTAGTTTCCTTGAATAGGTAACTTCGTTATTATTAGAGTTTCAGAATCGGTTAAATTACTAAAGTTGAGGAGTCAATATCATTAGCCAAAGATGACACTCATAATAAAACGAAATTGTTTAAATTGGTATTAAAAGCGTCACGACTATGATAAAAATGACAAATTTGTATATGAAAAAGTTTTTTGCATTATCGGAAACAATCTAGGTCACGTGATACAATTTATAAAAGCTATCTCTGCTTGTGGCGTTCTGGAAGTTGTTAAGAAGTATATTTTTGGGTTGTGGTTGAGAAAATAGTAAAATATCATTTAAAGATTGGCAGGCTTTACATATTTATAGGAATAGCGACGAAGTCAGTGGAAATTCCAGGAATTGAGGATTATATTCATTGAAGGGATTAAACATTTTAGCATGTATTTTAAATGCATAACGTGTTTAAGCCGTGTAATTGTTTTTGCTTCCGTTGGGGTTATCTTGGATGCAACTTTATAGGAGCCACAATATCTTGATAGACGTTGTACTAGATTATGATAAACTACTTTACTGTCTAGTTAAAAGCAACATCTGGCATTGTAATATCTTACAGCCGTAATTAGAAGGCACAGTAAGATTTAAGTCTTGTTTCTTCAAGATGAGCTCTACATTATTATTTTTGAGTCAAGTGTGGAATTTTCAAGCGATAGTCGAGGCATTATGGCTGAAATATATCACGTCAAGTACATATTTCTGTACATCCGATACTAAAATGAACTGATAAACGAGGAAGTTGTGTACATCCTCAGGCGAGATGTTTAAATGGATAGACCCAACGCGGAAGAAACCCAAACCTATAACCATCAGAAGGGTCACTCGACTCACTGAGTTTCCATACATCTCTTATTAGTAGCCATTTGTAATATATCCGGAACTATTAAAACTTATCAAAGCTACAAACTACAATCTAATTTAATTATCATTCACTACAGAGATTTAACACTGTAGCAATTGTTGCCAAACACTGCAAAACATTTTCATTCAAACTAAACACCAATGATGTTTTCCAAAACAAAACCGATACATAAAGAGAATCTCACCCGAAGTTGCAATGCACGTGTTAGTGGTTATTTTCATCATTCCATTCTTTCATTTTATGGTTGAAAAACCTCATAAACCCCCTTCACATTCACCTATTGAAGATAATAGTTTGTAGCGAGGTCCGTTTATAGACAGGTTCTTGTAAAGTTTCGACGTCTTTGTTGAAATGTATGACATAAGTGAACGAAGATAAGACATTCTTCTTTGTGATAACAAACGGACAACGGTATGCGCCAAGTCAGCAGTTCCTGACAATCAACGCAAGGACAGCCCCTCATCAATCTAAGGCCGAATAAATTACATCAATTAAAAATTATCATGTTAGCGGAAATTTTTCCCCACCGCTGCTAATTGAAAATAAAAAACCAGGGATGACTTATAATTTTGTTACGATTTTGGATGTGACAATTTCAGGCTGAAATTTTCTATATTCGACGACTATTTATTTTTCGTTCCTGGCTCCAAGTATCCAATAAAATCCAAGTTTTCACAAATTTATGCATGAACTGTGGGATCATCCGCCCTAACTGATCTAGTTTATCACATAAGAGAGCAACTAAAACTACAGTGTCATATTTTTATAAATTTTCAACTCCTATGTAATAATTCAGGAGAGCAAACAGTCCATGCAGCCATTCAAACATGATAAATAGCTGTAAAGAGAAAACTAATTCAATCGATTTGCTTTGTACAATTTTTCAAATTTCTGTAATATCTCATTGTTAAAACCGCACTGTAGAAGAAAACGTTTTAATCCCAGTCTATTGTTGTGTCTGTTATTGTTTAGCGTCACCCTGTTTTTGTTTTTTTTTCTTTATCGTCGTTATTTTAATTGTCTCAAGTTCAATACGCACTAATTCATTTTTAATTGTTCGGAAATTTCTGCGTAGAACGCACGAGCACCCTGATATGTCTAGACAGACTTTGGGAGGTGAAATTCTACTTACAATCGTTCTCATTACATAGCTAAGCTGCGTTTTCAATTTGCATACAATTACGTGAATTTCGTACTTATATTACAATAACATAGAAGTGGATATTGCGATGTGAGGGGCAAGTCTTGTGGGTTTTACGTGTGAAAGATTGAATGTTTCTTGGCGACTCCATTACTTGCTTAACGAGACTGAGACTACGAAAGCAGAGCAAACTGTCGTTTTATTACAAATTATTTTTGTAAAGTTCTGTTCTAAAACTCTTCATTCCGTCATACTCAAATACTTACTTACTTACTTATTTAGCCAAGAACTCTTATACCTTTCGGTGTCGAGTTCTCTGGTGAGGTTTTCCGCATCTCTTTACACTTTTTTTTATCTTCTGCCAGCGCATTTTGTTTCTCTTCTTTCTCTTCCGATTAAAAGTCTGAGCTCTCCGAGCTGTCCTCGTTCGATAGTTGCTTTTCTCTGAATATTTGGTTTCTCATTTTGTCTTTCCCTGTTTTTCCATCTAATACTCTTTTCTACTTAATCTGCTTTTGTGTCTTTGTGTCAGAATTCATGATTCGCATGCACATGTTAAAGGCGGTTTTACTTACTTCTTTATTACTTGTAACTTTACTTTTTGTCCAGAAAATTACTTTCTCTTATTTGCTGTTAACGCACTCATTTTAAATGCGTTAATGTGCCGTTAGCAAACCCACAATCTAGGAACTTTTTTTCGGTTGGTAACACACATTGCGAAATATCAAATGTCACTACGAGTTTAAGGCTACAGTTTCAGGTCAGATACAGAAAATTGACTGTGGATTTTTTGAGATTTGCCGCTTTTTAGCGGAATGCACAAAATTTTTGAATGCATTTTGGAACACAAATTTTGTAATTTCGCTTAGGAAACAAAGATGTCACCAACTATCACAAAGCTCCTTAAACTATCATTTTTTTTTATTTCTAAAAAAATGTATTTAACATGTAAACTCCTCGTCCTCGGCAGTCGCGATACTAGTTTATAGAACTAGTCCTTTAATATACTGTTTATTATTATTCAGTTTATATTATATTATTGCACCCAAATATTTGAATTTATCGATTAATACTAGTATTTCCTCTACCACTCCGTTATCCTTTTTGTCTGTGTATTGTAATACTCGTTCTCTCTAAACAAAGTTCGAAATCCCTGCTGTATTTCTCCTCCTTGGTTTTAATTTTTCCTTATATTCCTCACAGTTTTTTAGATCCTGTTTGCCTGCAATTTTTATCTTTTTTTCTACTTTTTCTGTTTCTACCACGCAGCTTTATATTAATTAAAAATTTATTTTAATTTAAATTTGACTCGATCTCTTAAACCAAACTTTATCCTGATGAAATTTAATATCTTCGTATTCGATACAAATGCCGTTTTTTTTTGTCATTAAAACAGAATGCGATAACCCGTTATTCCGGAAACAATGCGAAGAAATTCAAGAAAAATTATGACAAAACTGTACAAAATGCAAATTGTAAGCTCGGTAAAAATCGCCACAAAAAGCTGCTTTTCATTGGAAATTTTCTTGGCATTGTGAGTTTTTATAATTTCCACGTGAGATCCTTAACTTAGTGAGTCGTAAATCCGTGTATTTTTTAATTATGAAAGACGTGATTTCAAAACAATTCATTAATTAGCTCCAGTTGAAGGAACAAGCTATTCATTTTAAGATCAGATTGCGCTTGATGTTTTCGGAAAATATCAACCGTGGATTAAAATAATTCATTTTGTTAGGTGTTACAAAGAGCATAATTTCTTAATGGTTCTACATTTTCTTCGTTGATGAAACGATGTTATTTTTGCATCATATCCGACAATGGCCAGCCAATTTTAACTTGATTTACTGAAGCACATTATATAAATAAGAGACTATAACAAAGTATTTTAATTAAAGGTATTTTTCATAACAACTCGGCAACTACTCTTGTCCCTTGAGCGGAAGCGAAATTAGTCTAGTTAATAAAACGAAATTTTAATAAACGGTGAATGTAAAGAGCAAAACTTATTTAAAGGCTTGAAATTATATTGATGAAACGGAAAAAACGCTTATGATTTTTCTACCTTGCAGAAAGTTATCTTTAGAAAAATATATCGCTGCCGCTTGTTAAAATAAAAAAGGAATTTGCAATTCAAAGTTACTACAAAATGATGAGGATGATTTAACTACGTTATTTATCACGATAGAACGGTAATGCAAAGCGCGGCTAAAGCATGATTCCATTTTAGAATAAGTCACGGTACATATGAGAAAATTACATTAAAAGTGATTCAGGTACTTTTCTAAAAAGATAATTACGATTCGGCGTAAATTTCAATGAGATGGTAAGTTAAGTTAGTCCACAGAAATCGACTTGAAATACGATTTCCATTCCGTACACTTTTCTGCTATCTTAATATTCCAATGGACGTGCTAGTTTCTAATCAATAAAAACGTTTTAGTGTCTATACTAAGTCAATATTAAAGAATAGAATGAGGGTGGTGTTCACCTAATTAATCAGATTACACAAGCAATCTCATTTGGAGAAGGATAATCAATAATACTGATGTGGCCTATTTTCTATAAAAAAGTTGGTGTTTTACGAGCTAAATAATTTCATCAATTATTTCCAATTATTTAAATAGCATTCTCGTAATAATAATAATCATAGTTTATTGATAATGATAACGATGCAAGGTCGGCAATTTTTGTTGTAGATTGTTTAGTAAATAAACGTTTGTACTTGTATATATATATTCCACGCGGTGTCCAATCTCGGGTAAAATATGCGTGTCTGAGGAGCGAAAAGTTGTGAAATTGGTGTTTTTCATAGAATCCAATTTCTCCCCTAAAGTAACGCAGAACAAAAGAAAAGTTAATATTAACGTCAGATCAGGAGTTTGATGAAACCGAAATAAAAATATTTCAATAGAATAGTATCACAGAGAAATGTGTGAAACCGAATTAAAAAAGAATCGAGTTAACTTTTTTCCCATCGCGTTTGGAAAAAAAATGACATCGGAGTGTCAGCACAAAGATAGGTTTTTAGAAAAATGTTTCTTTTATCCCCGGCGTTATTTGACGACGTTTGATATTTAGAAATAATCGATTTTGTGGCGTTGTTTAATTCAAGAGTCGTTCGAAATTATTTTAATGGAGTTAGGAAGTACGCGTAGTGAAATATTCCATATTTTACGAAAACACTATTTTCAACTTATGCTAATATTTTGTAGCCTGGGGCTCAAGTCAGCCGTATTAGTTTTCAAACTGTTAGTGGCTGAGTGAGGTCCTGGAAATTAACAGCTTGAAGACTACGACTTGATGTTTCTTCTGTTCCCGCAAGAATATTAATGGAGATGTTGCGACATCATACCGCAAACAAATGGTACTTTGTTGAATTATAATCAATCCTTTTCATTATGTCAGGCCGAGATCTGGGAATTGCTACTCACTCCCCCAAGTTTTATGTAAACGCAATTGGCTTGGTCCATTTCTGAATGTATTGATACAGTGTTTCTCCTAACCCTTGTTATAGAATACTTTGGTTATTCAACCTGCAAGATTTGTAGCGCTAATCTAACTTAGATGTAACTGTACAAAGTATGGGTCTTAACGCTTCGACAATTTCCTTTCAGCATTTCAGTGTGTAATATTTACACTCTAAGAAGTTAAACATTGAAATTATTCTCCTAAATAAAGGTGAAATTATCCATTTCAGTTTTTGGCGAGAAAATTTTGCGTTTGATGGCAGCTCGAAGGAGCAACACTCGAGTTTTTATGATTGCCGTAAAATATTGTAAAACAGTGAGATGTATGCTTGATAAAAATTTATTCCCGTGTTAAATTGACAAGTAAATGACCGGAATCTTCGTCGGTTGCTTGATCACCAACCCCTCAGATTAAACTATGTAAAATAATGCATTTTGTGGCCAGAGAGAAGTAGCACAGAGGACTAAGTTGACAAATGGTAGGTCAAGGAAGCGCCATAAAATTCGTTCTAAATGGGGCAAGTTAGTCAGTGATGTGAAGTCAGTGTTAACGGATTCGGAAGATTGTCCAAACATAAAGTTCTTCTAACAAAAGCCGAATAACCTATGAATATATTGTTTGCAGTAAGAATAGAGTTGGCATTAGGCACGAATAACGTTATCGGTCGAGCGAAGTCAAGGAGAAGTCCATGATAAGAGAATACAGGCCGAGTGTGAAAACACAATTACTTCCCTATCCAATCACATCTACGCCAGAATTAAATATGATTTTGTAATTTCAGGTGCACTGCGCTTTCCAAATTTCCTCAACAATCAACAAAAAAGTGGACAGATAATCTGTTTTACCAGAATAGCAAATTGTTTTACTTGGGCAAAGCGAGAACACGGAAATAAACTTCCGATTTTTTAGATTTCTCTCAGGCTTTTCCTCTCCAGAATAGGAACTAGAATGTGATTAGATGTACTCAAATCATTTATTCGTTGCATAATGCAATATCTTTATATTTATATGCACAAACTCTTCACAGAATAACCAAACATGAATAAAACCTTTGTAGTAAATCTAGACGGACAAACTTTCAATAGATCAATCTTATAAATTATCACGTGAGATAGTCAAACATTCCAATGGAACCTGTTGAAAAAAGACACTCAAAACTGTTAGAAAATGAGACGAGAAATAACAATCTAAAGTTTTTGTTACATAGCAGTTTCTTATCTTAAATAACACACTCTTTTATTACAATTTTAAAAAACGGAATGTTTATTTTTATTCGGTCACTTTCGGAATTCTTAAAATTCTTTTGGTTTTTTAGATAACTGTTTTTAATATTTTCATCTTTATTTTTAGATTCCCCTTCGTTTCCTAGATCGTTTTGGTTTTCAATGTCTTTAGAATTTTTTGATTTTTTTTAGATACTTTTGAGTTTACAAGAATTCTTTATGTTTACTGTGATTATTCAGATTCTCTTTTTTCTCTAGATCATCTTGCTTACGATGGACTCTTATTTTCTTCAGGATTTATTGTTTTCTTTAATACGTTTGGGTTTTCTCGTATTTTTTAGGTTTATTGCAACTATTCTGTTTTTTTTTTCTTGGTCACGTTGGTTTCATTTCAAATTCTTCTTTTATTCTTATTACCATTAATTATTTTTAAAACTTTTAGATTTTTCGGCATTTTATGTTTATTTTAACTATTCGTCTTCTTTTTCTATAGATCGTTTTGGTTTCAATGCAGTCTTATTCTCGTTGGAATTTGATTTTTTTTTGGATACTCTGGGTTTTCTTTGAATCTTAATGTTCATGCAAGTATTCAGATTCCCTTCTTTCTCTAGGTCGTTTTAGTTTTCAATGAACTCTTATTCTCTTAACAGTTTGTTTTTTCTAAACTATTATGGTTTTTATAAAATTTTATTCTCTTTAGAAATTGTTCAGTTTTTTGGAAACAGATTTTCTGGGATTCTTCATGTTTATTGCAAGAATTCAGATTCCTTTTTTTCTGTAGATCGTTTTGGTTCTATTCTCTTATTCTCTGTTCTAGACTCTTATTCTCTTCAGAAATTGTTTGTTTTTCGAGCACTTATCTTTTCTGTAATTCTTTGGGTTTCAGTTCTTTTAATTCTTAAACGCGTTGGATTCCTTCTTTTAATGTCCAGAAATTTTAAATATTTATATTAGAAAATTAAAATTTTTGGATCTTAGATTTCAATATTTAAGATACTTTAAAACACTAAGAATTCTAGATAACTAGAAAGTTTATAAATTGTAGAAAATCAAAAATCAACAATCTAAAAACATGAAAAATACAAAAATTTATAAAAATATTTAAAAAACAAGTTTAAAAATTGTTTTAAAATTCTAAATGCAAAAATATCACAAAATTTTAGAGTTCTTAAGTGGAAGAACACACGTTAGAAGTTCTGATATTTTCCAAAATTAAGACTGAGACTAAGAATTAGGACAGAATTTGTAGGATCAAAAAAATTCTTATTGAATTCTGATTGAATCTGTCAGTTGCAAAAGCTATTAAAACTTGTTTGAATTTTTTGATATCTTTAGATTTTTCATAATTTCTAGATCTTTTAGATTTTTGAACACTTGTGTACTTTGTAGACCTTGCTTAGGTTCTTTCTTTAGTCTTCGTTGACTGTTTTTTTCTATTTTCCCTAGAATCTCATTTCTTCTTCATTTTTATTAAATTCTGTATAAATTTGTAGATATTCCACAGACAACCACTGTTTATTTATGAAATTCAGTTATTTTATTATTCTTCCTAACCTTTGTTAGCTTTAACTTCTATCTGAAATATTATTTTAAGCTTGTACAAAATATGCATTTTAACAATATGCGAGCAAGCAAAATGATAAAGTGGAATTGAATTTTTTTATTTAAATTGACCCACGATTTTTTGCCCAATCTGTGTGCTTGAGAGCAAATTAAAAAACAGCTGCTACTTTGGTCATAAAATCAGTGCCGGTTCAAAATTCAATATACCTTATTTTGATTGTGATTCAATTAAAGATAATTGTTTTACGGCGTAGGCCCGATGAAATTAAATGAAAATCAGAGAACAACTTAATGCGAGCTTAATTCGACATTTGAAGATTAATTATAATTGATGTTAATCGTGGATTAAAATAAAATCAATTTAAAAGGATCCTAAATGAGGGGTAAACGTGATTAGTTTGAAATGGCCCCATATAATTTCATGAGTCTAATTTGACTCTTATTTTACACTACCCTGAAGAGACAACTTCCATTCATATTTAATTCATGCTAAAATTTAACCGGTTTATAATCTATTACAAATTTCTCCGCTCGGTATGTACGAGTTATATGTAGATTGAGATGCAAATGTAGGAAAAATGACTTAAGTCTAAATGTGTACGTCTAAACTGATAGGGGAGAGAAATGCGATGGAAATTAATTTAGCAAATATGCTTCTTAGAAAACAACGAGAAAGAGAATGCAATGATTTAAATTCAAAGTTTACGAGTATTAACAAAAACGATGTGATTAATAGATTTTGTGGTGGCCATCACGGCAGGCCATAATCACCGTTTCAATATATTTTGTAGCTGTTTAGAGAAATGGCTTCGGTTTTATTGCTAGAATTAGTTTGAAATAATGTCATTTTGTATCGACTAAAAACGTTATCGTTCGAAACGGTTGGAAACTCCTATAATCTAATAAATCCGAACAATTCGTTGGTAAAGTGTGGCCTGTCAATTACCTACATCAAGATTTTAGCAACTCGACAGAAATTTAATGGATTATGCAATTAACGTCTTACTCTCCAAAGATGTCAGCTCATAACAGCATAAATGAAATTCACAGTGTTTTTTTATAACATCTTAAAATTTCTTTAATTTAGAAGCTCCACGTCATCGAAGAAAACGATATAAAATACAATTATCCCTGAACATGTGGGTAGAAACTCCAACAGATCATTTTGTTCGTACAGAAGTCCCGTTAAAGTAAAGTCGTGTATAACAAACGTACTTCCTGAACTCTTGGAGAGGTATCTTATTTAACCACCAGATAGGGTCTATGGTTTCCTCATGACGGAACGTCACCGCATTATTACGTGAAATGAAACTGTGGCTGGTTTGCAACCTTCCTCAAGATTAAGGTCGTCGCCATCTTTAGACCCACCCTCAAGTTTTTTTACGTTTAAACTGTAGCTTCATGACAAAAAACTAATGTTCAGTTCATATGTAATATTGAAAAATGTCAAAATCGTCGTTTTGATAAAACGCAATATTTACGAAATGACATACCTACCTTCAGTTAATATTGTGTTCGCGAATCGTATCAAAAACGTCTCTTTCAAACATTTATATTATTTGTTTACTCGAAAGCTCTTCTGGTAAAACAAATATGAGAACGTCTCGTCATATATCTATATTTACAACCTTTTAAAAGAGAAAATCTGCTAATATTGGACGACACTGTTTTTTACTGCAGCGTTACATTCTTAAAATGAGCGTTTATTTTCCGATACTTAGCAATTCCACTCTCATGCAAATTGCCTTTACAGGATTTGTATGATGGCATGATTTAATAACCCGACATTTCATCGATTTTCTCTCGTCTGAAAACTTCAGCATTCTTTACTACGTCTAAGAAAAATATCTTTTTCCGGCTCATTGTCTTTTTTATCTTCGCTTAATTATTCTTTTGCCTTAGTTTAGCTTTATTACTTAATCTTCTCAACAAATGCTGCTGGTGTCATATCACGTTTCATTTAATTTTTGTAATCCCCTTGAAATTCTTGTGTAATAATGTGAGTGCCTATTTCATCATGTTAACTTTACATGAAAACGTGCCACTCACGGAAAATAAAAACTGTCTTCAAAATTAAACACCAGCTCAGTTTAGGGTGTGGTTAGCACTTATTTATGCATTTCTTGTTTGTATTGATTTTAAAGAAATATTAAGAACCAATATCTGACAGTTGAGTCTAATATCATAAAATAATCGTAAAATCTTAGCGACCTTAAAAGAAGAACAATCTGCGAGAATAGAGATACAGACATAACTAAAATTATCTCTTTTAGACCATAAACTTTCTTATAGTCTTTGGAAACTGTTATTTCATTTTGTTCCAAGCTTATTGAAACCGATACAATAAAAATGAAGCCAAACCAGGACACAATATAAATATTTGATTTTAATTTTATTTTCTTTTTTTAAAACACATGCTTGTGTATCGATTCAGTCGTTCTTATTCCGATTTTCCTTTTGTTCTATTTAACGGATGTAAATTACGGATATAAAGAGACAAACGCTCTATGAAAAATCACAGACCATCACCGTTTTTCGGTCAGTAACTATAACATCTCAATTTTCTGAACACAAAGAATTTAAAACGAAGTAAGAAAGATGATCGGAGAAGAGAAAAAAGTCATGTGAGAAATTACCACAATTGGGTTCACAGGACCTCAATCAATCCAAAATGTCAGTCAGCATGAACACTAGTCATCTGTCACGCAACATGTTTTAAAAAAAAGTTTTATATTTTTTCCATTACAAATGCTCAGGTTACTGTTATTTCTATAGTTGGAAATTAGGTTAATTGTTAGAATTAGGGCAATGTAGTAAGCTAGTTAATACTCTTCGACCCCGGTCAACCCTCAAGCAAATAGTTTTAATGTGCGTAGTTCCAGCTTTAGATAAAAATAAAGCTTTTTATAGACAAATCTAGTTATTCCACTCTACTCCGTTTTAATAATATGGTTGTCAAGAAAAAAATTCATTATTTAAAAATAACGTCTGTGGTGTTAATTTCATTAACGTCCACAGGTATAACTTAGACTTAATGGGCAATAAATTTCTTTGACTCAGAATTGCAAATAAAGTTCGGTCGGAGCAATTAGTGCTAAAATTCGTAAACAACGATGGTTTTATGATAGATAACTGGAGATACAGACGGCGCAACGTGTCACCAGTTATAAGTCACGAAACAGTTGACACTTTACAAGTCCCGTCGCTATGTACAACTTTATTCACTTCCACAACGAAGATACACCGTTTCCGTTGTAAAAACAAGGCGATGAAAAGAAAATACATTTATTAATGACAGTTTTTCCGAGGACGCACGGTTTTACTGTTTACTAGGTTTTTGCGTATTCACCACTTAAAGTTTCACAACAGTAATAGAGG
This sequence comes from Cynaeus angustus, assembly GCA_030157275.1. Classification (NCBI taxonomy): domain Eukaryota; kingdom Metazoa; phylum Arthropoda; class Insecta; order Coleoptera; family Tenebrionidae; genus Cynaeus; species Cynaeus angustus. The sequence goes on along the minus strand of CM058066.1, from coordinate 15,151,611 downwards.
TTTCTTTTAAACACGAATTAAAACTTTCACTGCACTTGTAATTTCAAAATAAGGAGCTTTTCTCAACTTAGTAATAATACCCATAATTCTTGTTAAGTTAAGATAAAGTTGGACTCCCGGAGAATGTAAGTGTAGTCCTTGATAGGTCGTTTTGGGGGATAAACTGACGACTGTTTAAAATTGGTCAGAAATAAAGGTATCAATGTATAAGACCTTGTTTGATCGTAAAATCACCGTTAACGACGAAATCGTTACGGTTAAGTTCGTATGGTCAATTTGGTGAAGCACTGCACGCCAAGTACTCATAAAACGTAATTCTTATTGCACTTATATGAAACTGTCTTTGCTAGAAACTGTGGTGTTTAAATGACACTAATAAACTTGTGCACCATCAAGCTTTCACCACATGGAGTTACTAACTCTATAAAATAGTCCAACACAATATCATCTCAAATGCTGCCAAAATTAACTGTTGGCTAATGACTTAAAGTTGTGCGAGATGTTCCTGAGGGCACATCTCTTCACGAATTGGGCATATTATTATCTTACGTGGATCGTGTATATGTTTACAACTTCACCGAATCTAGACTGTCATAATTGACTGCAGCAAGTTAAGTCATTAGCACGGTGCAGTCATTTATCATAATATAACTCCAAACACCAGTTCTTAGCCTATCAAGAAAAATTCATAAACGCTTCTTTCGGAACTTTATCGTTTCCGGAGGTTACAATAAACTTGAACCTATTTATTTTCAGCGCGATTTCATATAACATTCAAGCTTCAGTTAAAAAAAAGAAGCGTTTTCTTATTTGTGGAGCACATATAAGAGATATATTTGCACTATTTTATTATTATCATCGTTTCGATATTTAAAATGAACAACTTTAAAACTTTAACCAACGTATTTCGTGAAAGGGAAACGTTGCGAAGATGTGGTTAAAGATACAAGCTCTTCTAACCTCACGCCTGACAGTGGCTATCTTTTAAATCTAACTTTGTTTCCTTTTAAATGATATCGTCTTTTGTACAAAGTTTGCGGTTACCAAAAACCATCAGTCCTAAAAGGAAAATTAAATCCTCTACGTATTTATGTCTCGATGAAATGCGGCATTAAAATTTAATTATAATTAGAAACGAAGAAAATGAGCAAAATATCCGCGTTTTTATTTCAATATAATGTCATTTTGTTAGCTTTGTCAATCTTTGACTATTAATTGAAATTTTACAGTTTTCCCGGCGCATCCACCATTTCATCATTAATGTACCCCACTTTCCAGAGTTGATCTTCATACTAATTAATTAAGAATTTGAATAAAAATTAGAAGGAAAGTTTGCTTGCTTTGAAATGAATTATAAAGCAAACAATTTTTCCAAAAATAATTTTGTCTCTTCGTAGAGAATTTGTAATTTGGCATTCATCGACGCCATTAATATATCTGGATGAGTAATCAAACCGAACTGATGAAAAGCCTTTTATTAGGACTGCAGTTATGAAGATGGTATCAGTTGGCTCTCTAAATCACTAATTGCATTATGTTTAGTTACATGCCCGTGGATTAGCATTTTAAATTTTGGAATAAAATGCGTTGTGTTATTTGAATGTAAACTATTTATGTCTATAGGATGCTCTGCATATTCGCCATTTTAGTTTTTCTGAAGTTTGGCGTGGCGGCGTTTGAAATGATCGATGCTATGCGAAATTTCTAACTTTTGCAGTTAGACGTAAACAGATAGTTTTGAACTTTTTGCCATTTATATGCCGTTACTGCCCACTCGTTCTAGCATCGATATATCTCGCGTAAAAGCATCGAGTACACGACAACGATTCTTATAAGAGATCCTCGAAAACTCTTTTAGTTTTTTCTTGACTTTTATCAATTCGTTTACATTATGTAGATGTTACCTATACTAGACGAAGCGGCTGATGTGAGACTATTTTAGGTAATGGGAGCTTTTATAGAGTTCCTGAGTATATAAGACTGGCACATTGAGTTCCATCTAAATAAAAGCAAAATCCATCACGCGTGCTTTGAGCTTGGATTATTTCAAAAATTTTAAGTAATTCTCCTTCTAAAACGTTTTCGTAAGAGTGATTTGTTGTTTAACAAAGATGGGGTAGTTTTGAAAATAAATAATCTTAGCAAGAGTAGAAGAACCCTTCGCTTTGATGTCTCTTTCGTCTCCGTTTTAGTCACTTGAATAAATACTATAAGGAAAGAATTATTTGTAAGCAGATAGAGAAAACAGTATCAATTTGATCAAAAGACAAACATCAAACAACATCTTCCAAAATCTTCGAGCGGGTCTCCGAACCACCACGAACATATTAAACAACAAAAAGTTATTAAGAAATAACAAATAAAGAAATTTAGCGATTAGAACAACGATTGATATTTAATTTAGTCAAACAAGGCTTTGGCGAACAAGAATGTAAGTGGGATCGGTTGCAGAGGTTTGAAACTCTGGGAAGATTGAAAAGGCCGATAAAACATTACGGTTCCGCTAAACTTATGTAGTGTCCTAGTGTCCTGACTCAACCCTCGGGAAGCCAGCACTGGATTGAGGTCACGAGGTCGTTAAGCTCGGTGAAAAGATATTTATCTAACCGCTCGTACATGACTATTAAAAATTTTTGAAAACTCACGAACGTGATGCTTCAAAGATTTAGTCTCCACGGTATATAAGTAACTCCAGTAACTCCGTCCTTCTTCATGTCACATGCAAATCTGTCATCTAACATTAATGCTATTAACGTTTGACATTTCCCGGCTTTGCCTGTCGTATCCCTTGCGCTAATTTACAACCCGAAAATTGCTCAACTATTGGGTAACCAACAGTCATCAATTATGGTACAATTAAATTTAACTTATTCCTCGCGAATAACCAAAGTTTTCCTAACAACATATTTACTCAGATTTACATGCAGATTAAACAATTTTCATTCCATTTAGTTAAACATTTCGTTTCCTCTGTTCTAACACCACCTTCGAAGTCTATGACAACGTTTATATTAATTATTACAACAAAACATCTCCAGGGAGGCACAAACATAACACTCCTTTATCTTCCAACACCTAGTGTTCATTGCGAACAACTCAATTCAAACAAGCTTCTGTAGGTGTAACAAGTTTACTATTAAATATTTGTTGGAAGTAGTTTTGTTAAGTTTCCTAACAATTCAGTGGCTATTTTATCCCAGCTCCTCAAACTTTTGTTATGTGCATGCATAAAACGTTAATCATATCCCATATTGTTTCGTGTTATATATATTTCAAGAATTTCCCTGCTCCCTTAATTTATTATAAATTAAGCCGTGGTATTTATTTTGTCCTTGGAAACAAAAAGGATAAAGACAGTTTAACCTACCCACTTAAATAGCGGAGCACTGATTCATAAAGATTTTGTAATTATGAAGCTAAAGATTACTTGGAGAAAAACCTCTTTGACACAGAAAATTAAATAAAATAGGCTATATTAAGTGTTATTAATAAAAAGGGCGCGTTTCTGAAATTTTCGAGTGTTTGTTATTGTTGCCGTTCTTCCTATTTTAAATCGTTGCTGAAAGCATTTCGTGTTGCTCAAAATTATGTGAATTTCTCCGTGTGTTTGTGCACCTCTGCGCCGTATAGAAAGGGAGAACTTGAACTTCAAACAATATAAAATATCACCTGGCAGAAACGAGCTGTTTAAAATTGAAATTTAAACATTAATAAAACCTTCATTTGACATAAATATTAACGAAACTTGATTGTACGAGTGTTTATAATCATTTGTTATATGAAAAGTTCACCATACTTGACGTTGCCTTCGAGAATCTGACGGAATTTATTTCTGCATCAGTGAATCAGAATTCCGCAAGAATCTTTTTAATGTATTTTTTGTCTAGAATATTGGTTCAAAGTCGAAAGTTTGCTGAATAGCATCTTTCTTAAATTTCATTCGTGGTTAGAATTTTTAAACGCGAAGAATTTTTTCACGGGTTTGTTGTTCTTCCGCTTCGAAGTACTTTGATTTATTTTATTATTACATATTTTGAAATCACGCTTTAATTTCGAGTGTCGCTATTAACGCTTGGATTATTGCTATTATCAGCTATTTTATAACTTCATGAAATTATGCATTATTGAATTACATCAAAGCTTCAGGCGACACGTTTTGTATGGAATGTCACGGTAAACTTCATTATCCGCCTATAAACGCACATGTGCGGAAACTGATTTTAATCATAACCACAAAAGAAAATAGAAATGCTAATTTAAATTTTTACACGAAATCAATACGGGGAAATTAATCGGGATCGTGGCATGCATACTAAACTAAAACTGTTAATTATGTTCCCGGTAGTGTTATTTTTAAATGTAACACAAGAAAGTGTAAAATTTTATTGGTTTGTTTTTGATGCTTCTGTTTTTCTACTTCTCTTATGGTATTGCGTTTACAATCAGTTTACTTTTTTCTTACCAAGCATCGTTTTTGTTGTGACTTTAAAAGGTTTAAGATTAATTAAGACAAATAAAGACTTAGAAGTTTTAGAGTCATAAGCATATGTTAAGACAAATGGCACACGTAGTTTAAATGGATGCTTTCCAAAACGTGTTACACATTTCATTTTGCATATGCAAGCGTCTAGAGACGCCAACGGAATTATATTAGTTAATATATCACTTAATTTTATGCCTCCACCCGTCAGAGTTAATTTTGACGACTATAGAATTACGCGAAATTGTGTCTTAGCACCTGGAAAATAGCTCGCGATTGTTAAAATTTTCATGAATGCAAACATGAGTGCGCTTATGACACATTAAGTAGATTTGTGAGGATAATGGGAGCATTATGTTCTTTTTTGAAAAGACTTTTGTCTGCTCTTTTGAATAAAGATATTAATCTTGAGCTGATTATAGGAAGCACCTGGAGATTATGACGAATTCTTATTCCAAGGTAATGCGTGTTTATTTCACCCGGTTGATTTTTCTAAAGGAATTCACTAACAAGGCTCACTTTTAAGCTTCATTAAATGATTTGGAATTCTGGAAGTGGCATGTAATTTGGGTTGTTGTGAAAACTTGAGACATAATAACCAAACGTACGATTAGACTTTCAAACAAGTAGTGGAAAAACCCAGCTCCATTTAACAAAAACTGAAACCTAAGCGATAAGGTGGAAGAGACAGAAATGCTATAGAATTTCTGAAAGTTGGCAAGGATAGTGTTTCACTTGCTTGGAGTATCGATCTATTTATTCATTGAGCTCTTGTGTCAAATTGGATTATTTGAATAGGATATCGTGGGTTGAGACTTTATAATCTGCCTAGCCCGCGACCAGTGAATTTTCAAGTCTATTATAATTGGGATTATATATTAGGGTTAAATCCTTTAAGGTCAAGGTACCTGTGTCAACTCCTGATTTCGTTCTGTATTAAATTTCCTTCTTATACAAATGTCAACACAAAATCGGGTAGAAATAAATATTCATTATTCACTCGGCTTCATATTTTGAATAATTCACCGAAATATGAACCGAGAAACTCGGACTTCGGGCGTTCCATGATTGCCGCTCTAATAAATGTTGATGTTAATAACTCGCTGTTTGACGTTATTGTCTGCATAGACCTAAAATATAATAACCCTCCTCTAAATTAATTATCTTTACCATTACATTACCAAGATCTACAACTTTTACAGGTATACCATGGTAACCATGCTTACAATACGCCAAGCACATTTAATGCTTTATAAACACATTGTATTTCCCACTGTTAATTAGTCTGAATTATCTAAAACGTAAATTAATCAAAGATCTAACAGATCTCGCCGGTTTTACCATAGTACAACTTCCACAGATTCGCCCGCAAAAAATGACAACAACAATGATAAACATTTCTATATTGCTACAAAACTACTAAAATAACATTTTGGGCACTCGTTGATTGAGATAATTGACATATTTTTGTAGTATTCACAAAAAGATTTCAAAGTAAACGTTAACGCACCTCGCAAGTATCGATCGCTGTTTCTGCTAAATATGTATCTGTTCATTTTCAAGCTACTGCAGGCTAGGTAATTCATTTTTAAGACACCACAAAGCAAGACTATGAAATTTTATTTTATTTTCCACGAAAATTGTAATGTCTACAGTATCCACAAACTTTAATTAGATAATTTCAGACGAACGAGATTTACCATTAATTTTCAAAATTGTAAATTTAAGCATACTACACTGTAAATACCACATTATGTAGTTAATTAACTGTAGAAAACAAATATTGTTATTAATTATGATTGCGGTTTTAATTGGCTTTCATCTATGACATCATTAGTGTTTGAGATAAATTTGCTCCGTGCTCATTCAATTGTAAAAACTCTAGTATTTAGCGCATATTTTCCCCCGAGACGAGAGGTACTTGTGGGTAGCTAGATTAAAAGTAATTTTTTTTCAAGTTTAGTTTCATAGTCGGATACTTAATTAAAATTCTCCACTTTCATCAACTTACATCGTGGTTGGGTCGGTGGAAGATCCTGTTTGTGTTGCGGTCTGTCCTATAGATTAGATCGAAATTAAGTTAGGTTAGATTCTGTTAAACCAAGTAATCTAATAATGTAGATTATTCTGTATTATTCTGAATAGGACTTTAGGTCAAGGATTTTTCTAATCGCTTCAATTTGGAAAAGTCACATCAAAAGTGAACAAATTTTTCCACGGCGTCAGATAATTTCATACACGATTCGAGTTTTGCCAATGCACCCAATCTAATTAAACGGGATAAAAGGTCTTTTAATGATTCAGAGACTTAAGTAGCATTAAAATATTTAAGTTTGCGCTCACCCCCTTCATGCTATAAAATTTTTATGTATTTTTATGGTCGTGAAGCTGTCGGGTTAGGCAAAAAGCGTGCATCTATGCACTCTTGGTTGAAATTCGATGATTGGTGCGAAAAGAGTGGGGATAAGAGTATTTAAACTGGGAACCCAACGTTTTATTTTAGTTCACGTTGCGGAGCGGCAAATCAGTTTTCGGGGAAATGTGCTTTGTTTATAAAAGCAGTGTGAAATTTTAAAAGGAGGATGTTTGGACTGATTAAACTGCAGAGTTATGGAATTTAAGAGGTCGGTATGATAGTATATTATAATCTTAGTTTCAGCGACATAAATTCAGCGACATAGTGTCTCTAAAACAGTGATATAATTTTGCAGAGATAAGATTCATTAAACTAGATTTGCAAAATAGAACCATTACGTTTAGGGAGCACATAAATTTTATATTTATGGGTCTTGAAAACATCCAAGCAAAAATTAAATCAAGCGTTCTGTGACAAGAAATAAACCTGCTGTTTTGTGTTTTGTCGTTTGGATAAAAGCTCCTAATAAACTAGTTCACATGTCTGAGATCCAACCTAAATTCACTTTACAATCTTTTTAATTACTCGCATTCAACGCGTGTTTCAGCTACTAAAACTTAACGGCTGAACCTCTAACGGCCTTGTAAAAAGTAAAAGTAGTCTGCATGTCTTAGTTTAGGTCTCAGAGGAACATGAAGCTAATATTATCAAGTCTGCCTTAGGTTGTTGTATCAGCTCTCTATATTCGGTTGGTCAAGCGAATTTTCTTTGGCTTAACGTATTGACGCTTTCTGTAAAAGGGTCAAACTAAATTTGCATAAACGATGCGTAATAGATAGTTTACCCAAATATCTGATACCTAGCGATTATACCCAACCTGTGAGTGGCAAAAGATTTCTTTAGATAGTCATTGTCATCAGGAAGCGACGTTGAATTTAAGTTTTATTGTTCTCGTTTTAGGTCACGTAAACTCTCGACGTGCATATATGTCTTCGACAAATGCACAGCATGAAAAATTGACGAAGACTGCTTAGAAGCAAGATTTATGAACGATTTGGTTGCAAATATAGTCGGATACACGTACGCAAGTTACATTTTCACATAGAGCGTTGATTGTGACATGATAAAACTACGTCGTTGTTGTTTCAGAAAAATCTAGTTTTACCCAGAATCAATATCGAGATGGCTTTGGGAGTTTTCACGATAAAATTATTTTGTGATAACATGATTAAATATCGGTAGAGTTTTATTACAGTGAACCCTCCAGAGTAGATTTCGTTAGTTAAATTCGGCTAACCCTTGGTCTCAATAATAAAAAAGTACTAAACTTGGAAACAAAAAGAGTCATTTGGTAATTAATTTTAACTACATTAAGTGCCCCTTCATAACAACCGTTCCGACTTTCTGAACTTCGCTGAATTGGATATTTTAATTTGAAATTTAGTACGAAACTAACCACTTTATAATCAGTTATAAACTGGACCTGCCTGTGGGCTATCCTGAAACACTCAATCTGCAACCACTTTGCTAAAAACGTTTACTTTGAAGTCTGGTAACACATTAGGCACATTAACGTTAATTATTCGAATTGCAAATAAAATGCAGTCAAAGCAACGATTTGATCAAACAACTACGCCACTAAAGATAAAATATTTCGTTGTACTACAAAACCGTGGATCTTCTTTGTTACTAATAATAGCAAAACTAACTAGTGATCATTTACTGTTCAAATAACCAGAGATTTTTATTATACCAAACGATGATTTTTCAATGTCGGACCGCTCCAAAAATTGAGAAATCAATTCCTTTTGTTAGAATCAGGATTGAAATTATTTATTGTTGGGTCATTTCGATCTTCAGACAGCAGACTCAATGACTGCGGTGTCAGCAACAATGACCTAACGTTGGAAATAAACGACGTTACAGGACTAATTGCTTTGTTATTAGACTAAATTCGATGCTAAATTCAAATTGGAAAATAATTACAGCAACAATTGTATAATTTACATTAATGAACATTGGGTGTAATTATTGTTTTTCACAAACGAGCCTTGAATTTTTAAAAGAAATTTACATTTTAATCATGTCCGGCACATTTCGGATAAATACAACTGAGATAAAACCTCTTTGGTTATTTCCTATTGATTTGAGGACGCTTTAAATCTATGTGATGATTAACGAGGGTTCTTTGGTTAGAAGCTTTCAGACTACAACGAAATAAATTGTTTTCGTATTTAAAGTGGTAGTTTTAAAAGAACGCACCGCTTTTAGGTATTTCAACCATCTAGTAAAACCACTCCGGTCGATAATTAAGCTCATTTTACTGTCTGATATCAAACTTGCTGCTTGTCCATCATTTTTACTACAACTTGAATTTGTTGAATGAATATGTTTACGTTATAAAATTTTCCAGAAATCGTCTGTTTGCAAACGCTGTGTGAATTTCTCCAATCCAATGCAATTGGGTCGAATGTCGAGATCCCGTTAAATGTGATTTATCACATGTCAGTGTAAATTACAAGTCGTAATGTGTGCTTGGTGTACGCAATTATTTGACGATCTTTTCAAGAACACATTTATTCGCTGATGTGTGCATTCTAGACATATATATTTCCTTCTTCGAAGACGTAGTTTTACCAAACTCTACGTCGCCGCACGTTTCCTGAATAACATTATGAGATATCAAAGCTTCTGCTAGCAAATCCTGTTTAAAAAATACTGAGTAATAGAGTTGGTGGAAAAGAAAAATCCGACATCAAAAGCCTAAAGTGAAATATTTCTAAAAACCTTAAATTATAATGACGATGCATCACGTAAAAGCCATCAAGATATAAAGCACACGAGCACAAAAACTAAATAAAGTATGAAAGCGATACAGCGCGACGTAAATTACAAGTTTAAACTGAAAAATCCAAGTACAAATAAATGTCTCTAAATCAGTTTAGATCTTCGTAAAGCTGCTTTGATGCGGGTTAGAACCACCGACTGATTTTCTATCAATGATTGTTTTGAAGCGTGTAAAAGTTAAGCTATGATGGCTTCACCGGCTTCCGGAAACACAAAAACCGAATAAATATACCCGACAAACATGCATAACACTAATAAGCGAGTAATAAATCAAAAAATGATACGCAATGACATAACGATAATAAATTTAACAGCCGTCTATTATTGAGACCATAATCGCCAGTGTTGCCCGAGATGATCATCCTGGGAGTTGAGTAGGTCCGACGTTAACATCCCTTTTTTTGCCCTTAGTTCCCGTCATTTAGGCGAACTTAATTGTAACTTTTATTAAAATTTTCCCTACGGTTCATGTCAACAAACTTTCCGGCTGTGTTTGGAAAAGAAAAATTTATCATCCCAAAAATTTTTAACGAAAGTTTTCATGGTCTATTTCGTGACAATCTATAAATACATAAAATTTAAGCTGTCGTAAATCAGTTTTCGAGAGTGTAAATTTAGATTTCATTTAACTTTTTTGAGGGAAAATTCGCACTGCTCACGCAGAAAAATTAATAAATCCGAGGCATTTTTGTTTTATTTTTGCTTATTTAGTGTTCTCGATTTTCTTTCTTTGGCTATGATTGCGTCTCCACTTAGTTGCACTCATTTCTTTCATTTTAATGGGCGTTCGAGCGTTTTCTTAGCCCATGAAAAATACTTACCACCGTCTGCCATGTTAAGTGCTTATAAAAGCATTTCCTCTACTTTTTTGCTAGAAATAATCATTCTACTCGCAAGACATTTGCAGAATTTTTACTTTGAACTGTAAATTTTATTTACACATTAACTTTTAATATGTTCATTAAAAGCAACGATAACGTTGATTGAACTTCCAGATCAATAAACGATGTAAATTACTTCGATATTGTGTCGTAAAATCACCGAACGGCTGGAACAGTATGCGCCGATTTATTTTCAGGAGAAAAGTGATATTTTTAAATGAATAAAGAGCTCACTTTCCTTGCTGATTTCGTTTGCATGTTTGTGTTATACGCGATTTACAATGTTCGCTTTGCTCGCATCTTCGACGGTTTGGTTCCGATGTCTTGAAGCTTTTTTGGCTATAGTTCATGCTGGCTATGTTTTTTACAAACTTTTTTGTTGGCCACGTAAGCTGACTTCAATAAATTATTTGTCTAATCTTTCTGTCCTCGAACTAACATTGATTTATCCTATTTATCCGTAAATAAAATTGCTTTTTGCGGTCAATAAAGTTTTGCAACGTGTGGCGAAACATTGAAAGATATCACGAATAATTGAATAAGAAAAATTTTTAACGTAGAACTTCTTGAAAAAGAGCAAGATTTTTTTTCTCGGAGAATTTGTTCATCTTCACATTTAATTTTTAGTAAAATTTGCGTGGATATAATTAAAACACTATAAAAGTTTAAACTCAATTACGACCTACTTGGGAAAATGACGTGAAGGAATGGGAAACGACAATCGAGTTCCATTTCTTTTATATGAGCGTAATGTTTTTAATTTGATGGGAAGGAATTCGCATTTAAACGTGTCTGGTATAAAAATGGTTGTCTCTGTAAGTGGTAAATTGCATCGTTATTAAGACAAAACGGACAGCGTGAATAATTTAGTCGATATTGCTGGCTCCGGTTATTATTCACAAAACAGTTTACTAATCGCTGTTAAACTATGGATGCTTGAGTTTAGAGTCTTGCTTTATTATTTTAACACATATGGGAAGTGTCTTCAAGTGCTCGTAAATTTATAAATAATTCAAAAAGACAGATTTCAGAAGTGATGGCATCTGATTAAACTACGAAAATTTTCAAGCACACCTGCCATTATTGGTTCCTATTGCGGATTAAATCTCAAATCGGTAAAACGCAAACTAGCTGGGAATTTATATGACTTTATTAACGTTATATTCAAATGGCAATGATATGTAATGAACAGCTCTGCAGACTTTAAATAACGCCATTATGCAAATTAAAAATATCCACGGTCTTATACTTCTGTCTGTTTTAAGTCTGTTTTCGAAGCGTGATAATTTATGTCAGTTTATTTTATTACTAAAATGACAGAGACTACTTCGAAATTATCTTCACAAACGGAATAAGTAACTTTTGCATTAATCTTCCCACAATATATAACAATATGCAAATGATTTCATTAATAGCTTACATATAATGTAGCGACGAGATCAGATGCAAATATAACTAACCATGATCAATTATCACACATTAGCTTGGATATAGGAGAACATTTTTTAAAAATGATGGATGCGCCGGGTCAACACTCATTGTAATTTGAACTTTGATGAACCCATTTTTGTTTTATATTACTGACTTTTATTTCTAGTTTTTTACCTTTAATTTCGTTTGAAATGGGAGCTTTTCTAACCAGGTCCTCTGGTATACAACAAAGAATTGTGCTGCGGGCAATGCTATAATGCTTTTGTCTTGTAAAAGTTGTCAGAACACCACTTTTGTTCTTCGTGTTTCAACATTAACAGAACGAAAATAAAAAAATGTTTCTAAGTTCACATATTAACATGAGAAGTTGAAATTAATCAGTAAACGATTGTTTCTAAAATCACAATATTGTGCTTGTAAATGTACCATGAAAATTCGGGGTCTGTATTGAAGCCCATTGACTTTAAAAACATACAGTATCAACAGGATATTTCTGATGAAAAGTTGGGTATGAATAAATTATTGCTCATGAGAATAAACATTATTTATAAACTTTCTGCTGAGAAAGCTGAAACAGGTTTTCACAGGATGTTGGATCTAATTTTAAGTGGAAATTTATAATATCAATGATATGAATCGATCTAACGTAAACTTTACCTTTCAGAGTTATCAGTTTTTGATATTGAGCGATACAATGTTCTTCGTGTTTTGCTAAAGTTATTTTAAATAAGAGATAAAAGTTCTGCAACATTTTTGGATTTAATATTTAGGAGGTCGCCGCATCGTGAAGTTTTCAACTTAAAAAGGCATAAAATTTCAAGTTAATTTATTGATGTGTGTCCTAAATCGCCGGTGTTATAAAAGTTTTATTGAAATTTGTTCAATCCGTTTCTTAGGTAGCAATCTTAATATAGAAATACTGCAGCAGGTAAAATGTTTTCTGTATGTTCCTTTTGGGAAATTATTTCATTATTCGTAGATTGCATGTTAGAACAAAAACTTTTCAGACTTTCATACTTGTCATAAAGTTCATTGGATAAACTTTCAAATCTGTTGTAGTAGTTTACTGCTTTGTCCATTTGTGCTATCCAAGTTTAATCGCCATTTCGTAGCAGTCAAGGTTCCGGTTGGCATCCCACTTTCTGAGACAAATATTACAGCGAAACAATATCTTTAGCTCTTATCTTTCCGAGTTCATTATTAATTATCAAAATAGACTTGCAACTACCGTGAAATTAACTATCTTTCCAAGAAAAAATTTTTTTAATGTGAAGGTTGAAATCAATGTTATATTTTTCGATTGAATTCGCATTATTTTTTGTGACCTCTCATTTATTATTTTATCCAATCTCTTGAGAAAATCTTGTAAAAATAACATCGTTTTTCGTTTCCGTCTGTTTAAAACTTCCAATACATTTTCGGGTTTAATACTCCATTAGAAATGAGAGTAAACTTCATTGAAACTTAACGACGTGTACAAAAAATAATTTTGAAGTAATTACAACCGGCTTTTTCGTACAAGAAAATGCTATTTTAATAACATAAATAATTTAATTGAAAGTTGATAAAATTGCGCCAGTTGGTCCTAATGTCTTATCGGCCAGAAGTAAATTGTTGTTATTTGTCAAGAAATAATGAACTGGTTACGGCAGAAAACTTTTCCTTGCTTTGTCGTTATTTTAAATAAGAGGAAATAAAAAAGACTGGAGGAAATAGAGTATTTTGGCAACGCTTAAGCTCCACTGCAGTCGTAATTACGAAAGCCTTGTATTCATATAGCTGTAATCTTGTGTGTGCTTAATTTTAATCTAGGGCATCAAAAAATCTCCGGCTTGGATGTTTACGAAATGATTAAATGATTCTAGTATTTAACCTACCACAATCACAAACATTTTCTTTTATCCAAGATGGAGAGATTTCACCAGGCGAAATGCTATAAATTTTAATTTAGTTGTAATTTGAGACACTTTTTTTATTACTTCGTCTTTGTTTATTCCAACAAACTAAGATATTTTTCTGGAAGGGAAATAATAAGCTGCATCGTTTAACCAACGCTAAAGACACGTCCAAAGGAAATTACGTTCACGCGGATATTTTCACTCCGATAAAGCTCCATCCGATTAAGACAAAAAACAAACGCCATGGATATTTTTCAGGTTCGATTCGATCGACACTTAGAAAAATTGTTATGAATAACATATCATTATCAACATTATTTCCTACCCAACTTTGCAAAAGCTAAATATTTTTCCGATTGTTTTGAAAATTTTATTGTTTTCCTAATCAATACCTAATAAATCAAATCAAATATCGGCTTTGTTTTCCTTTATCACGTCTGATTTGAACAGGAAAGCTAAAAAGTAATTGATATTGTTGATACTGAAAATTGGAGAAAAGTAATATCGAATGAAAACCGTTATAATTCGTTAAAACAAAAGACAGATTAATAAACGAATACTTTGTCTGAAAACTTCATCTTATTTTCTAATTCGGCTTTTTCTTTTGTAGATCACACTGATACTTCAATTTACCATAAATCTTCTTTTCTGTCTCTCTGATTTCATCTTGAAAAAATCGTAGAAATTGTCTTTATCAAAACATAAACTTTACACCGAAAATTTAAAATGATAAAAATATTTCAGTTTTTTGGTTGCATGCGATTAATTTACAAGTCAAGTTTTGATAACTTTTTTTCAAATTAACTTACTTTGTGGCGCAAAATGGTGTGGTCAAATTTTCCCTAAATGTTTTTTTTTCTTCGTAAAATGAAATCCCTAGGGGCCAAAATTGCTCTTATTGAATTTATCCGAGTATTGATCTGTTGTTATTATATCTTATTACCTTGTAGAACTTATTCTTGTTTAAACATGCGACTGTTTGTTTTCCAAGATTGAGAATAAACATTTCGACATCTAATGAGTTACGAAATAGATCCAGAATGTAGTTTGATTTAGAAAAACTTCTATGTCTCGAACAAATTATTCATTGTTATTAAGTCTGTTAAGTGAACACGGCATTATTTTGCAGAAATTCGTACTTGGAGGGTTAATTAAATTTGGTTTTAATTTGTTTTGCCATAAATTTCTTAATAGCAATTAAGGTAAAGATACGACTAAAATAACAAGAAATTAAGAACAGCTTTTATAATTCTACAACGTTATTAATTAAAAGCTTGGTGTGCTTATTATAGCAGTGAAATGTAAAACATGTTAGGGTTTAGCATTTTTGTCATTACTTTTCGTCAGCTGATGCAGGGTAAATATTTTTACGCAACGGGATAACCGGGGGAAATTTTTATAGCCCATAAATCCGCAACTAACAAACGACTTCGTTTTAAAAGTACTTCGCTGTATCGATATTCGCTCCAGTCTTTAACACAAAATTTTGCCAAACCACAGGTCTCTAATTTGATTTCAAGAGAGAGATGAACTAAATAGTAATAAAGTTGAAAATTTTCGTTTATTTGCAATTCAAATAGCTCGAGGCGCTTCAGAAAATACAGATTTAATGAATTAAGTGTTCACTTGCCAATAAAATTTAAAAAAATCGTTTTTAAATAACAGTCTTTATTAAACCAGCATGGCATTTTTTTAGTTGTATGTGATAGGAAAATTGAGCGGTTTTCAGGCTTGAATTATCGTTTTAGTAAAAAATTGCTATAGCAAATCTGAAGTACATTATTGGAAATTTGCCAACGGTTGATTGTATTCATGACTCGTTATCATGGAAGGTGGAGGTTCCACAGACTGTGGTTTCGTGCTAATAAGTGGAAAACGTCTAATGCAACGCAATCAATGCAAATTCTGATCAGTTTTTTTGCCAATCAATTAAACTTGGCGTTTCTGACGTTTTTAGCGTCTGCGTTTTGAAACTAATGTGATGATTTTGGCGCCTCACTATTCTCAAACTGTTCCTCACCAGGAATTATATTTAATTGACTGGAACGAAAATTCCTATTTCTGAAGACTTAGCAAACGCTCAACGTACGAACATCTGCAGTCTGAAAAGTATGAGATTTTGAAGTTATTATCTCGTCTGGAACGACAATTTTTATTCCTTGTTACTTTCAGCACGAATTTCCTTCACCCTCATTTTTTTAGCGGTCATTGTCTGAAGTAGCTCGACACGTATGTCTCAGAGATAGTTTTCAGGATTTTTTGCCGGAATTTTAATAAGTAATTAATAAAATTTATGTGAGATTATTAGAAGGAGCGTTAAGTTGCAAATTTTCTTTTTACGAACGAAACTTTGTTAATATCGGATTAAGATCTAACAAGAGAGAGTATTTGTTACTTAGGTAAGTTTGCGAAAGTTGAAATTTTAATTATTTCATGAAACTTGAAATTTTCAACCAATATTCGACTCAAGGCCGACAACCGGGGCCTAATTTCACGTTCACGTTTGTTCTAGTTTGAGTTTACTGAAAATTTGTTTCCTTTACTCATAAATTCGGAAAGGTATCGGACAAGTATGGCACTAGGAATAGATTGAAAAGTACTTTGTTCAATTCCTTTACGGGAGTTCTTTCTTTCGTTTGCAAAGTTTGTGAAGTGCTTCTTTCAATAACCGCAAAACTTGAAGTTTAATGAGAACATCTCGTAATAAAAAGACAACTACCAAAATGTCAATGAAATGAACAGAAGCCGAGTAAAATAACTGGTTTACTGGTTTACTGATTTTCTGGTAAAAAAAAAACGTGAGATATTTACCGACGCTGCGAAATCCGCCACTTGACCGTTGTGCTTGTAAAGACACGAATTTAAACTGGATTTTAAGAAGCCGAACGAAATATTCGTTGTAAAATCTCTAATAAATTGTGGAGAAAATAGCACAAAGAACATTTGGTGGCGTCGTAAACCACAAATCTTGACCGCGGAAATTTTAAAATGACTCCACGTGTCGTGATGGATTACGAACGTGATAAATTGTGGATAAAGGTCGGTGGTTGGTTTATGATTAATTTTTATCTGGAGTTCCCATTAATGTTTGCGTGTCGGTTGGCATCTTATTCTCTCGAAAACTCAGCGGATAAATAGCGGTGAAACCCTGTTATACCTCTTACAAGAACGTTCTAAATTATAGCTTGCAATCGATTTGATTGGAGAACTTTTCTCAAACTAGAACAGTAATGCTGTTCGCAACTATGGTTGTTCTCTCACTCTTTTTCCTTCTCTCTTCTTCCTCTTCCGGCATTCTAAACGGATAATCGCAGAAAATACTAAATCTATAGTGACCTTTTCCAGCCAGAATCTACGACCACAATATAAACTATACAGCCTATCTGTCGTTTTTTTACCGGCAATAAATATCGCACGATGTAGATGAGTAAAAGATAAATTGGTGGTGGCAGTCGTGCAAAAAGTGGCTCTTAATTTGATAATGAATGTTGTTTGGTCACGTTACGTCTAGTGTACATTTTAGGCAGACTTGGTAAAAGGGAAAGATACAATCCGACAAGGTGAGTCATTGCGGCGAATCCCCTATCACGACCTTTCTCAATCACCTCCAAGATAAACCCAACCTTATATTTTAGATAAGAGTTGTTAAGGTTTCAATACTGCAGGAACGAGGTGATCGGAAGCGTTAAGAAGAAATAATGGTTAATCGGGCGTAAAAAATAATTGCACTTGAGAGAGTTTGTGATTAAATATTTGTAGGGGAGGCGTCGTGCTTACATAGCAAAAAGCAAACTCTTTTCCGTTTTCGTTTGTTGATTGGCGGCTAGACATTTTCTTTTGTGACCGACACTATCGTACGATAAAAAAGGTGTTAGCTCATCCATAAATTTCTCACACTGTATACTAATAAATCAGATTCTGCGAACACAACGCTCTACCGCCATTATCTATAATTAAAATTCTTCATTTTTATTTCATCTATGTAGCCACCTTGGAGACATCGTAGATTAATCCCCATCACGTTTCCGATATTAGGGGATTTCCGCCCGTAATTAACTAAAACATTATTTCAACCCTCTATCGATTCCGTTCTTCAACCACCAATTACCGACCCAAAATAAACCAAATTTGACACAGACATTAATTTATAGTTACCACTTTAAAGGATGAAACTTTTTACGATACATTCATTTAAATGTATTCATATGTGGTGATAACAAAACCTGGCAGCATTTAAGCTTTATCTCTACAACAAAAAACATTAATTTTGGTTAATGGACAACGGTGTAGCAGTAATAAATGATAACGTGTACAACCTTCACAATCTCGGAAAATAGTTATTCAAATTCTTATTCACCTGAGGCCAACGCTGCAATTAGTACAATTGTTCGGACAGCGCAAACTTTAAATAAACACCGTATTTTGGGATGAAATCGGTCTATTCCTACAATTTTATGGTAATAAGGTCACACAATCGTGTTATAATGATATGTGGATACACATATAATTTACTCAAATCCATTTCATTGAAAATCGATTACACGACTTATTTTAAGCTGTGTGGTCATCGACGGTTTCCTAAATAAGTAGAAATAGTGGGCATCTAACAACAAAAATACTATTAGTCCCCTAAAATCCGGAGATACAACAGGTAGAATACATCTCATGGCAAAATCTTCAGTGACATCATAATCGCTTTTATACCACAGGCACTAGCAACTTATCTTCTCGGAAACAAATAAAATCTCTTCACGCGTGCAAAAAATTGTCTACAATTCGACAAAATTTCTATGGAAATTAAAAATTTTATTTAAATAGTTAGATATTCCTGTATCCAGCAATAAATCTTGCGTCAGATGGAAATATGTGGGTATGAACATTTCCGAAATTCCAACACCTGTGGTTACACACAGGACAACCTGAATTTAAACAAGTTAGCATTAAACCGTTTAAAGTTTTTTTCTTTTGTTGCGTAAATATCAGAACAGTCTAATAAACTATAAAACTGAGACTTCTTAAGGAAAAACTCTTACATTAGAAAGTGAAATAGAGTTTGAAACATAATACTCTTTATCCTACATTTGTTTCTGTAAATGTATTTATCGCCTCAATAAAAAAAGCGATAAGTGAATTTCAGTCGTGGAGAAATGGATGAGACTAAACGTCATAGAAAAGAAAATAAATCGCATTTTGCATATGTGCGAAGTAGATTACCTGAAAAGCGTGAAACAAATTTGAATATATTTCCCATAAATTATTGATAGAGATGAAAAAACGTCCTGTATCATCTGTCGATGGTTGGAATTGCCTACTATCTTATACAAAGGACTAAAAAGTATTTTAGTCCTAAAAACCGTCCACTAACTCTAATTAAATTCTGCAAATGGTCTCGAAGAATGTGTTTGTGAAGGCTAAACAATTTTTTGTTGCTACCTAATACAGTATTATGAATTGGTCCGTCTTTTTGTTGATTCGTACTGTTGGGACAATGATTAAAGATCCTTCTAAGCTAAGCTGAAAAAGGATTACGGCTTTGCTTATTTTGTGTACCTAACCGTGATCGTATTACGAATGTGAAAGTCGGTAAGCTGTATGTTCTTGAATTTCAAATAAATTTGTGTGGTGTTAAGCAGGTGGGAACAAGCTATAGGGAGATTTTCTATACTTTATGTGAGGGTTTAGTCTTATTTTACTACCTGTAAAAGAATAGTATGCGTGTTCTGTATGTTACTATTACGATTCAACATATATCCCAGGTAGTCCAATATGTGTAACTTTTTGACTCAGATTATTATGCCTAGTTTTCTTAGTCGTTTTCCTATTTTCTATGCATTTTTTTCAACAAAAATCACAGTTTCAGTTGTTACGTCTGGCTCACATTTTTAAAGAAAGCGTAAAAAACGGGGTAGTTTTCTTTATTTTTGCCATAAAAATCTGGCTCACATTTTTAAAAAGACCATAATCAATAGATAAAATGGGCTTAAAAATAGGTCATTTTCTTATTTTTTTGTCTTTTTGAAAAGAGCTCAGTGGGCTGTTTTTCAAACTCATTTTTCTAAAAATTTGTTTTTGGGAAAATCTGAGCTAGAAAATGTTTTTTGATGTTTTGATAGAAGTACCGGTTTTTGATGAAAAAAAATGCGTATAACATAAGAAAACTAGGCATAATAATGTGAGGTAAATGTTGCATATATTAGACTACAATCCCTTCGCCGCTGTGTTCTCGCAAATAGTTTCTTTTTTATTATGTGGTATAAATTCTTTGTTTAGGATCCGACTAAGGAAACAGCATACAAATGTAATCAAAACCTAAATCCTGACTGATGCAATACGGATTTCAAACAAATCTGGCTATTTGATTCGATCAAAAATTGTTTGTCAATAAAATTCCCTCTTAAAAATGTCAACTCCCTTGAAATTAATTTCATATTTCTTGTTTCAGGATGCATAAGGGTGGGGGGATGGTTACTGAATAATTCACAAGTTTGATAATGAAAATGGTGCGTTTTGCTATAAAGGCGGCCGTAATGCTTTTCCTTTGTGGGGTGTTTGTCACTTCGAAGGCATCAGGTGAGTTATAAACATAAATTTACTACAATTTTTTGTTGACACTTTAAGTTAAGTAGCCACTCTACAAACATAACCGATCCTCAAACACATCAAAATCCAAAGAAAATATATCATTGGTGAGGATATAATAAACATTGCCCTTCACCTCTTTGTTGTTGATGTAAATATTCAGTTCGTTAATCCATGTGAATACGAAAGTTTATATACATGAGAATACAAAAAAAAAAACATTTCAAATTAAATTATTATCGTGTGCATTTTGAATTGTCGCAATATTTAATTTCAGACTGTTAAAATCCAAATTTTATTTCTCAACAAAAAACGCGAGCAGACCATTATTTTTTTGTTTTGTTTATTTTGTCTTTTAACTGCTAAACATCAAAGCTGTTGTAAAGTTCTGTCTCTATATTGCATTATTAAAAAGATATAAGAATTTGTGTGATATTGACGAAAACAAAAAACGAAGCAAAAAACATCACCTTTCAATTTTGCACGTCCTCCAATTAATGTTATAATTTCTATTGATTTTCAATATTTTGATGTCATTGGTTTATTGTTATATTTGAGGACCTACCAAGATATATTTATACGGAGACTTTAATATTTGATATCAAACCAAAACACAAATAATTAATTTCAATAGAAACACAGACAGCACAAAAGACGTGAATACATTCAACATTGCTATGGAACAACCAATTAGCGGAACGACATAAATAAGTTCTCATTTAATTTCCCAAAAGAAATTTAATACTCATTACGGTTTCACAACATTAAGTGGCAAAAAAAAACTAAGTAATAGAAAGAGTTTGTAGAATTTTAATGATTTAAAATTTATTTCAATCGCGAGGCGAAATTTTCATCGTTTTTCCATTTGGTTCATTAACCATAGACTCTTGAATTTAATTTAGAAAGCAGGTTTCGGTGCTTCTTTCTCGTTAAGCGTTTAATATTGTTGGCATATCATATCTGAGTTTTATAAAATATGAGAAAACTTAACAAAAGTGCGTGTTTTTAAGCACAATGTAGCAAGCTAATCAATCTAAAATTGAATGGGGGAAAGCAAATGAAGGTTGATGAGAAGGTGACAATAGAAGAGCTTCGTATAAAGTAATTAATGTTTTCAAGGAATATTTTGTGTCGGGTTATATAGGTGTATAAGAAAATGTTTTTCATGTTTTTCTTCACTAATTGCCGGAACCTCTTCTAAATTAATGTTATGAGCCGCGAGCTCTTAAGTAAAAACCAAGGAATCGAAGAGTAAAGTGTTTCAAGACTGACCGTTCCAAGTTTTTGATGTAAAAAGTAGATCTCTCGGATCCTTGCAATGTTTTGCTAAGGTTTCAAATAACTATAAATCAAACGCTTTAGTGCTTCGATACATCGTTTCGCTTAAGTGTCACTTTTCTGTTTTGAACTTTTCGTGTCTTTGTTTAATTATAAGCGAACGTAGTAAAAGCTCAATGTTTTTCTCAGTGGGATTTTTCATGAGTTGGCGCTGTGGAGCTCCGGTCCATGATGGCCATCAATAACTGCGTAAATCGATCCAGTTCTTTTCGCAATCTACGGCGTTCTTGAACGTTTTAGAATCCATTTTCGTTATTCTAAATTATCGAAACACGAATTCAAGAAACTTGAATGTTTTATCACAAAATAATTTACTCGGCCTTTGGAGATGTACAAAGTAATCAAGCACCCATCGTACATTCAGGGTGTCTTCGGACGAATATTCATCATTTGTGTTGTTTTGATAATTGATATTAATAAATTAGCGTTTGGTAAGAAGCTTATCTTGGAAAATTCTCTTTTGTTCTTGTTTCTAACGTGGGGAACGTGTGCTTTGATACTTAACAACAAAAAGGAATATTTGTAAAACGATATTTATTTTCCGAGTTTAACGTGACATGTGAAGGCCTAAAAATTAAAGTTGTTGTGACATTTTAAGACTTGTTGACTACAGAACAGAGCGAATGTCTATAAGATATCTAGAGCTGGCCATCTATTGTTATTTTATAACGTTCATGTTGTCTCTATTATACAAAGTACCCTTTACTCCACTTATCTCAGTACTTTAACCAAATTAATTGCTTCTTAAATGTTTCATGGAAATTTTCCGGCGAGCTTGTAACCCGTTAACATTGCTTAGCCACATAAACTGAATTATCCACCATCATCAAAAACAAACTGCATAGCTCTCCTACCGCAGTATGTGCCGTAATTAACAAAAACATGCCGCGAAAATAAAACATTGTCATAAACATTATCATAATATTCAGAAAAATAACGTGTCCACTGCTATTTAAAATGCTTGGTGCCGAATGTATTCCCAGGAATATGTTCGCACAATAAAACATTTTAAAAAGCTATAAAAATAATACGCGTAAGTTTTTAAAGTCGGTTACGTGTGTTGACATTATTACACACAAGAGACTTGAACAAAAGTAGTTTTTATAACATCATCCCTGAACACATTTGTGCACCGTCACTGCTTTTCAAAATTAAGAATGAGAATCGCTTACATATTTCAGGAAGTGTATTTAAATAAATGACATCGAAAGTAAGTACTACGAAGGAAACTCACAACTTCCTTGTCACAGAAATACCGGTCGTAGCCCGATCTATATCACAGATTTACTGATTGGGATCGATATACTTCATCAGTCAATCTGATTGACACTTTATTGAGCGTTTTCGTGCGGGTTCCTTTAACTTTTGATTGGAATAATAATACTCGTCTCTGGTATCACCAAAAAGAAAACACCACCTACATACTGCGGATGTGTCAAAAAACAGAAGTAGAGCTAACAAGGGGACATCACGTATATTGTCGCCGATGTCATTACCACCAAATGCGACCTTCGTTAACACTGTTTCGTGATACGCTATCTCCACCTACACTACAAGTTAATTTTTAATCATTCTTCAAAAGTTACTACCTAGAATCACATTTATTCTGGCGCAGTCGGTAGGATAATAATCTTACTTTGTGTTTCACTGTTTTTAATTATTTGTAGAACAATGTGACTGAAAAAAGCGCTATGAATCGAGACTTTTTTTTATAGCTTGATATAATTTAACGGCGCCGGGATGTGTTGTGGTGCATACAATGATTTGACTCATTATCAAACACAACCGCGTATTGATCGCGTAAAAGAGACAAGAACCACTCAGACGTGCATTTAGGTTCACATTGTCATAGGCCCGAGAAGTATTAGTTTGGAAATGTCATTAATCTAAGTTCAAGCGTATTGTTTCCGCAGTTTGGATTGTAGCTACTTGGGGAAGACGATAGGAAATGTTTTTTTGTTAACGGAAATGCATTGAAGAATAAATTATCTTTTTGATATATCGTATTAATTTCTACTATTGGTTCAGATATTTTCGTTTTTCTGCTGATCTGCCAAACTAAAAACTTGACTGACAATTAAGTGGAAATATAAAAAAAAAGATAAAAATTAAAAACAAAAAACAATGCAGAGAGAAAAGTAGAGCTATTGCTTTATTTGTTACTCGGTTCTTGTTCTTTTTTATTTAATGTTTTCTTCTTTTTTCGTTCCATTATATTTTCATCTTTTTGCATCGTCATTATGCAGAATACGCTATAATAAAAAAACGAACCAAGTATCAAGCCATGTCTAGAAAAAAAAAAACATAATTAAATCGAAAAATCAAACCAAATGCAAGAAGTAAAATACATCATCTCAAAAAACAGTAAACTGAAAAGAAAATAAACAGAGCATATAAGAGAAAACAAAAGAGAATATTCTCAGTTCAATTTTCAAGAAACACAAAAAATCTAAGCATTAACAGCAATTTGAGGCATTTTCGCCATAAACACGACCTAAATTTGTTGTACAAAGACATAAACGAAAGTAAATTAAATGTACTCAAAATTGAAATCCAAATAACTTTTTGCTAGGACGCGCCATTTTCGAAAAACACAAAAAATTGAAACTTGGATAGTTTTACTATTGGGAAGATACGCAAAACATCCAAAAATCGTTGTAGAATCGCGATTAATATGTCAATTATATCTGATATTTGTTTACCTTTCCATCTTTATGGTCAGGTTTTTGTTTTCTTTTCTATCTCGTTCTCTCTCTTTACTCTTCTGTTCTGTCTTGCCTAACTAATCTAAAAATCGAAAATTAAGAAATCAAAAGAAAATAGAAGTATGAATAAAAAATGGAAAAAATCAAGGCCGGCAATTTTTTCAAAAACTGAAAATACAAGAAACCATGTTTAAAAATGCGTTTTCTGTATTCCACCACTTTCGAAAAACTTCTAAACCCTGACCTTGATCAATTTTAATCATTGTTGAAATCCTAAATACACAACTGGCAGAAATAATTCTGGAAGCTTAAAACTGTGAAACGGAGTTGTAAAATCAAAAATCGTTCAAAATGTACAGTGCATGTGCTTACTAAAATTTCTTAATTCAACAATACAAACCTGCAGTTTCCAATACATTCCAAGCCCAAAACATCAAAGCTTTTATAAATGATAGCGAGCGTTTTATCAATTTAATCAGCAAAAAGCCGAAATAAAAATATATTTCATTGTAAAAATTTAACTCAATATGGATGCATTAAAAAAATCGATAGAAGCAGGATTAGACTTTTAATCAATGAAGTTATTGTCTTCTAGGTATTATGTTTAAATTGAAAATTTGTGGCATTTTGGTTATTACATGATTTTGTGGAAATGCTGCTTGTGGCATTCGAGAAGCAAGTAAATATGTATTAAATTTAATCGCTTATGTTCTAAAGTTATATTAGTTTCAGAATCAATATAAGTTTTGGATAAATCTAAGGACTAAGATCGAAACGCAATCAAATCTAAAAAGCATCCTAGTAGCAAATAATTATCCTATGTATTATGTAAAGGGTTCTGGAACTATCCTAAACTTGACTATGTAACCACAATGGCGTAATCCGTGTTGTTATTATATCACAAGATAATAGTAATCCGACCGTTGGGAAACTATATAGCTACAGCGTATAATTGTAATACCTTGGTAGGAAAATTTAATTCTACTTAATAAGTTTAGTGGTTATTTTTTTTTTTCAATATTGGGAACCAAATTATGCTCAAAATGTAAATATAAAATGAATTTACATTAGAGTTGAGTACTTAGCCATGCGAATGAGTAGGGCTTGAGGAAATCAATTTATCGCCCTTGTGTGATTAGACTCTAAAGTAGCAATCGAAGAGGAAATTGTGATGAATTATCAAGGTACTGTTAGCGACAGCTGCAACCAATTGCAGTATGTTGTGGGTAATAATTCTACATACGTTACACTAAACTGTGAGTTATTTTCCGTTAAAATGCCCCTCGTCAGTCTTTTACTGTACGTCAAAAGCAGCAACTTAGCGAGAATGACTTGTCGCAAACATAACAGTCTTCACTTAAACGACATAACCTATCAGGAAGAATGAAATTTAAATACATATGCACACTTTGTTACAAAAGAGGGTTAACAAAACAAGCCAATATCTAAAATAACTCTTCAATATTACAAGAATATTTTTACAAGAAGCTGTAAAATGAAACACAAACCGTGCGTTCACGAAAAAAGGGCGAACATTGAAGCACTCACTTTCCCGCAAAAAAATTACAAAAAGGATACGTATAAATCTCATAATCTATTTTACGTAACTTGGAATTATACGACCCACGGTATATCCAGATTTTTTCATACCTCTCTCTAATCATTCCTGGGAAAATTTAACAAAAATAGTGAATAATTTGTCAAAATATCTCATGTCGAGCCGTCCAAAGCTGATAAGAAATCTCCAAGATTTTAGGGATTTGGCGTAATAAATTGCTCACTTTGCTATTCATCATATCCTACAATTATTTAGTTGGCAATCGGTCAGAAGAACGTGCGGAGCATCAACGAACGTCAACTTTAACATCTTTAGAAATATTTTTAGGGTTTCGCATTAAACCGGAAAATGACATTATTGATCTTCAACTCATGGCTTCCGTATCGGCATAATCAATATGTATCAGCAAGGACTTGACCTGTATGTTACAGTATCGTGTTTTGTATAATATTAAGGATAATGCAGGTGCATGGTGAGCCATAATAAAGTGAATATTAACATGTTCTTACCCATATATCTACACGCTCTTAAGATCATTACACAAATAAATTGAAGATTGTCGCTGATCCATATTTCATTCCTCACCATAATTTATCGCTTTACGCTCTTGTTGCTGTTACGTTGACTAAAGAAAATTAAAGCAACACGACCTTATTATACAAATGTTCCATTGAATATATCATTGATTAATGTATTTTGTATTTATCTGCCTTCAAAACTATAAATCCTAACCTACACTCTATTAACAGTATAGATAACGCAAATTTATTGTTACTGCGGATTGAATGCACATTCTGATAAAAAAATTCCAATGACTAGTTGCTGTGTTATGAATATCAGATTTTGATAATTTTCACAGCCTTCCGGGTTTGAAGTTAAAAAATTTTATTCAACTTAATGAAATAAATATTTTTGTGTTTTTTCATACCGTGGAGTTCATTATTTAACGTGTGATATGTATTATTCATATTCTTCAATCGGCAACATTTCATTACAAAGGAATTTTAATTCAAGTTTGTTTCCGTACAAAGAGCAGTCATTTTATTTTTTCAGCCTTTTAGTAGATACGTTCTTCGCATATGTAGGTGTATAAAAGGAAAAATGAACCTTTGCGTGTTAACGAACGGCATACATTTCATGTAGCAAATTAACAAAGGTTTTAAACAAACATAAGTCCTAAATTACGACAACACTTTTTTTTATTGATAATTAGGGGTTCGAACAAAGCATTTTTTGCTTGAGGTTTGGTCCAAATATTTGCTTACTTTGTTGTATTTTTTACAGGCCGATCCGAACACGCTATCTCTTTATTAGGATATCAGTGAAAAAGTCGATTCATTCAGTTTTCTTATTGGTCTTGTGTAGTAGCATTTTCCCTTTTATATTTTTAGCCGCCTTCGGAAAAAATTGCACTCTGTGATAATGGGCTATTCAAGTTTGATCGCTTGTCTATTTCATTATGGCAGATGTTTTTAGAAACTTGTATAAAAAGAGGAGTGGATTAAAATTTTGGAGATGAGCAAACAACCGGATCCATTATATAAGACGGAATCAATATTTCATTAAGTAATAAATGAAATATTTCTGTAAAATTTCCATTATAATTGAATTTTGGACGTGAGTGACTTAACACGATTTTTCGGTTTTCATTTCTGTCTTCATGAGTTGTTAACATTGAAGGGGAAAGTACAAAGTCGGCAACTAGGTTCATTGTTTCTGGTTTGGCTTTTGAGGGCTTTGATTGTAGTAGAGGCGTCTTGTATGAATCCATTAAAACGTACATAATTGCATTACTTAAGAATTTATTAGTTCAGTGGTTTAATCTTCCATTTTCATTTTAAATAATGACAATGAAATTTTGCGCGCCACCCCTGCCAAACATTAAGTAATTACATTGAAAAAGTTTGAGCGATAAACAAAACGTTCCAACTAAACCATCGTTGGTAATTTTTCTCCTAGATGATTAATTATTAGCTCTATCGCACTATGTAAATCAAATATCGGACTTTTATCGCCAGTAAAAACCAACTTAACTTTTTAAACGGTTTAATCAACTTTTGAGCGTCTACATTTCTAAAGAGTGGGAGGCAGAATAATAAAGTCCGTCTCAGGTGTGAACCTGCGATGTTAAGCTTCTAAAGCTGGAGGTCCAATACTCTAATAGTATTACTCTACCATCGTGCAAAACATTTCATCATTAGGGAAACATTCTAAACGTGAATCGTCTTCACGCTGCTGGAATACTTTTTGTTCCTTGTTGTTTTACTTATTCATGTGCGATAACGGCTGCTTTTATTCCTGTTGCATGATCAAACAAGTCAAAGGACTGTTATCTGTATCAACATTATTCCGTTCAATGTGCTTCTTGTTTGTCAACATCTGGCAAATTAACATACATAGATCGATTACCTACTCGCTTGTGATGCTGATTACGCACACAAGTGGAGTAAACAAGAATATCTTTCTTCATATATCGGACACTCGGAATATTCCGAAATCATAAACAATTTCACTGAGGGAATGTAATTACTTCATAATTTTGACATGATTACGTTTAATAAGGCTTTTTTTTTCCTTAGTCAAAGTTTAATTTAGTTACAGTTAATAGTCTATAAAGTAAAGGTGTAGAGAAGGGTGAATTATTCTGCTACACAAGGCTGACTTCTGACAGTTAGTGAAGTAGTTGCCTGAGGGCGTAACATCAATAGAACACAAGACTCTGTTACTTAACTCCAAAAAAAAAGAAAGAAAACTATATTTCAAGTTTGTTAAATTCTTGAATTTTCATATTATAAATCACTGTTTTCGATCGATCGATACACAGTAAATTTCCTCACCACCCAAGACTACTTGTTACAAGACGTCAATATCTCTTTGTTGGTTTTTCTTTCGAGCACATACCTGCTCCATTTTTCTTGAGTTCCTGGTCAGTTGTCCGTTAAACTGATGTCACAAAGATCGCAACCTGGTTTTCCCATTATGCTCGTTTGTGTAAGCATTTCTCAAAGATATACATCGTCGAAACCACCGACAAAAACCCGAAGAAATAATGAGAAATATTTAACTTAAATATTATGGTAATCAGCCACCATCTGTTTCAAAATCATTACATTTAATCTCCGATCTTCCCAGATTGTGTGCAAAGTCATGTTAATACAAGAGATTAATATTGTATGTAAATTATAAACCAAATCGATGGTTCAACTTTTTTAATTTAAGAAGTTTCAGTCAGTGCCTGTATAAAAAACGCTTTTACTCATCAGTTCATCAGAGATCTAACCAAAACCGGATGCTTTGTAACCTAGAACTAAAAATATACCAAGTCTAGAAACTTCGTACTTAAAGCGTCGAAACGTCAGGTTTACATTTTTAATATAAGCTTGAATAAATATACGGATTGTCTTACAAAAGGAATAAAGGTTAATATAAACATATCTTGGGAAAAGCTTTCCCTTAAAGTTATAGCCCGCGAGAAAAATTTCTCTTTATTGTATAAAATTCTAAACAAACAAATTAAGTTTATATTCCGCTGATACGATCTGAACCATTTGTTGATTCGGTTACATTTTTGCGACCGTGTTTGAGAGAAAACAGCGAATTTAAAGGCCACAATCAAGGTTTAAAAAAACTACGAACAAGTGCTAAAGCTCAATTGCCAGAGGCGGTTTAATTTAATTATGAATACAGAGAGAACAAATAATTTCAACGAAGGGAGAAAGTTTAAATAATATGTGAAACTACCCAATCTTCTTTATTGTTAGACATAAGAGAATCGTCAATGGACTATTCCAAATTAGTCGAGGACCATCCTCCAGTTTATGTTCATGCATTTCTCCGGTCTACTCATTAGTGAGCAAAATTCTTAGATGAACGTCCCAAAATATTATTATCCAAGCTCTAATATCAGACGCTGTAATATCTTTTATTGTGACCCGACAGGAAAGGCAAAAAGAATGTTGCCGGATGTTAAAGAAATTTAAGAAAAAGATATTAAATAAATTATTTTGTGTGGCGCGGTAGTGATATTTATTTAAGAAAACTTTACCTCAACTCGCAGCTTCATTAATTAAACAAATTCAGTGCCTTAGTTGTATCTTTCTTTGAATATGTTTTCCTATATATCTCAATTATAAACGAATTTATGCATAAATCTGCATAAATGCGTAGCAAAACTGTTATGTACTGTTAGTCTTTGTATTATTAAATGCAAATTGTAACATTTCCACAATAAGCGCGTTTGTTGCATTCAACTTATCCCTGAATGTATCATTTTAGTGCAATGAATAATGTACTCGGGTGACACAAGGAAATTCTCAGTCTCTCTTATTAATTTCGCGCAGAACCACCGAAAAAATCTAATTCAATTTCTATTAAAAATTGTGCACTCCACCTATCTCAATCATAAATTTAATACATATTCATAGTTCGAGCTGCATTCTTAATGCGAATTCACACGAGTCGCGTAATGAAGTAAGAACCCATTATCACCTACTTTCAACGGAACTTGTTGAATAAGACGTAATTTCTAATTCAAATTCTGATTAACGGAATTCGAATCTGTGTTAAGAACGCGTAATTAATGAATAAAATTAAGCAAAGGTACTCGGGAAAAAATTTAATCACCCTAAGTCGGATATAATTGTGTTTGCTCCAATTACAATTATTTTATTAGAAAAAGCTGAGGCGACTTGTGGCAATGATCCCGAAAGTAATTAAACGGCAGTGTTTATCTGAGATTATTTGCCCACTCATGTTTTTAATAAGCAAATGAGAATTTAAGCAATGTCTTAGCTTGATGATTTGTCAAGAACACCTAAAGCTGCTTAGTTCAAGAATGCACTTAAGGTATTTTAATAAAACTCGTATTAAGAAGAATTTGTATTGGACCAAGAGATCTAAACAAGGAACAAAGTGGTCGAGTTTTGGTTTATTTTCATTTGGAAAGCAGACGATAGAGCTTAATGACGATTCAGATATCTCCTTTGGGACAATTTCGGAATTATTAACAAAGCGAACAATGAATTATCAATTAATCAAAAAAAAATCTGTTTGATTATCGTATCATTAATTAAAACGAAATTTACTTCGGCGAGTCTGGAGAATCTATCTAATTATACTAATGCAAATTTGATCTTTTTTATCGCGATTTTAGAAATACGAGCTAAATGCGAAGTTGTCTAAATTTTACTGTCATAAATAATATTGTAAAATAAACAATTAACAAGACCCGTAAAATGGATCATGTGAAATCGACCGTACTTAAAAAAAAACAATAAAATTTAGTGGGGTCTTAAAAAAAGTCGTTACAAAGTGATGCCTTACAGAAACTGAAGAAGACTACTGCAGGTGGTGATCTGTGCCAAATAACCCGAAGTCGTAAAATTTTTAAATTTATGTATTTACGGAATCCTATATTACATACAGAACAACCACACTAAAGTTTGTAATATTAACAATAATAAATTTTTAATATAAATACAGCGATTTTTGTTTTGACCAAAATAACATATTTGTTCAAGGATACTTCTGACAAAGAAAAATTCATTTAATCGCAAAACGACGATGTTATTTTTGCTTTTTCGATAGTACCATGTACATATTTGAAAAACTCGTTTCCGTTTTAGAAAAGGTCGGAATTGTTTATGATGAAAATATAATTTTAAAGGTTATAAAATTTTATATCCCCCATTAGGTGACTTGCCAAGAGCAATAATAACATTGGTGGTAATTTAGAATTTTCACCCTCAATGCAGTATACCTACTTACTGTTACTGCTTTAGCAGCAAAATTAATATTTTGCAGTCGAGAGTCCGTTTCCGTAGTATTTTAATAAAACGGCATTAAAAATAATTTCGAGTTGTAAACAGCTTTAGACGGTCACAAATGAAAGTTAAGCAAAACCGCGAAATAAAAACCGAAAAATATAAACAAGCAGGAACTTCTATTTTATTCCATTCACTCTTATTGCCAGACTGAAATTATGGAAATACTATTCAAGTGTATGCATATAAAACTTCAGCAAAGCTAGGATGTTCTGTAACTATAGGACATCAAACAAGGATTCCATTTTATCGCAGTACTCAGCTACTTTACATCTTGTTTCGTTGAAATGAAAAATCGATGATCACAATGTCAGAATCTTCAGCAGGTGCTTATTTGGATATCAAAGCGTCGAAACAAAATGAAATTCCAAAGACAAAAGTTTTTTTAATTAACCGCTTGAAGGTATGTCTTTATAATTAAAAAAGTATGTTGCATTTGAAAAGCAACTGATTTTTTTTCTTGAAAAATTTTTTTGGATTAAGCGCATTTGCAATTTTAAACGAAATTAAATTTTAACGTTTTCACGGTACACGAAAAGGGAGGGCTTTTAGTAATGTTGAGTCAATGCGAGGTGTGGAAGCTTCTATATGAATTTTTTCGAGAATATCAGGCGATTTTAAAAGATGTATAAAACACGTAACGTTTATCGACTGTAAGAGTTTATTGTTCTGTGGATGTGCCATGCAAATAAAAGAGTAAACAGACAATAGAAGAAAGATATTGTATTGGCACTAAATGTTATGTAATTGGATCCACCGAATGCTAGGGAAACCCTCAATAAAACATTTCATCGGTGATTCGGGTCGACAATAACAAGCGTTGCCGGACGCAGATTCGAATTCAAATCAATTGGGGATCTACCCAACTCCTATGCAAATCGATGTCCCCCAACTCTACTGTATTACTAGGTTAAACACCACAAGAAATCACGTCACAGGGTTAACGACAGAAACGAAAGAAAATTGGCATGTCTAATGCAAATATCAGTTAAACTCTAAAAATAAGCAGACCCGATCACTTCCAATGTTGCTTGGAAACACCCCTTGTTACTAATACGAAACGAATATTATGTCAACAAAATACACATACTCCCCAAAAATCTCATCTATAATTAAAATATTCCATTTTCTTTTCGGTTTCACATGAAATTCAAATTCCAAGATACTAGTATTATTTCATGTCAAATGTCACCGCGACGCCGAGTTTTCCGTCCTGAAATTTAGAACACATGAACTTAATCAAATGATTCCGCTTTTTATCTTCGGATTTATTAATCGATTCCTTTTCTTTTTTTTTTGAGATACTTAAAAATTTACAGTAAATAATGGTCCAGATCTGCTCTGGACTGTGCCACGATTAAAGTTCACTGAACACTTTCCTTTAATTATCTAACGAATTAAAACTGCTAATGGTGAACCGTTAAAAGCAGCAATTAAGCTAATGAAGTGTCAATGCATAAATAAATATGAGATCGGAAACAGTTGGTTAAGATATCGTATCCTGAAGCAATTACGTGTAACTACGACTATCTTGTTGACTTTAATTACTAAAATTTTGAAGTATACTTCGATTTTTTTTCCTACTGTCGCGTCGTGTTTCTAATACGGGCAACATTTTGCAACAAAAACTGCGTGTTAAATAATAAAATAAAAGAGTCTAGATGTGCCCCTGACACAATAAACATGTTATTGTCTATGAACATTTTGTGGCCGGTCGTATTTCACATCGTTAATGTTTTACTCGGACTATTTGCAGGCTTTTTCAAGCATTGTTACAATTGAAATCTTGTAACTGATTGAATATTTTCTTCAAAACGAAAAGAAAATTATGCTTTCGCGTGGTACTTGATTTAATCTTCGTCGTTACCCCGATACTAAACTAACATGTTATTAAAGCAAAAAACACTTACGTTTCTCTTTGTCTAGCTTCTTGTTGTAGTACACAATTAACGAGCCGGCACTGCATCAAAAATAATCCCTTGGCAGCTACTTGTAGTAATTAATACAGGGGTATTTATCATGAATACAGCAGGTATACACGTGAAGAGCTACTAAAGTATTGTTAATGTTTTGTACAAAGCAAAGCTAATTTTCTGTAACAACTGGACGTGAACATGAAAGCTTCAAACTTAAACAGTATTTAGACATTCTTTGTTGTTATTGGCCATTTAAGTGACTATTTTTGGGTCTCTCGGTGGCTTAATCTGCTTAATGTGTCGGGATGTTAGCAAATGTTTTCGGATAACAGGACAATAGTACAATCTTTAATTACGAAAGTTCAAAGGTGGCTTTTAAGGAATTGGCCCAGAGTTTAATTTCGCCCTTTTTAATTGGAACTTTCCCTTCGAAGTAAATGTTTGTTTAAAATTTCTCCAAAGTTAGAATCGATGTAATCTTGCAGAAAATTTCATCCGAAACCGAACATAGTAGCCACAGGTTTATTTCTGATGTATAATACTAGAACAAGGATTTAATTAAACTAGTTAAAAAAGTTCTAGTGCTTGTCATAGATCTAAATTTAATATTGAAATTCCTAAAGCACATTTTAAAATATTTAGTATATATGTGACGGCAATATCCGGTCTATTTTAGACTCTCGCTTTATAGAGATTTTCATATAGGATGTCAAATAAACAATAGATGATAGTCATAAAATGTCAGTTCGACATATCACTTCTATTTCTTTCTGAAAATAACGGAGTATGCACGTTAGCCTTATTTTACAATTTCTTTACATTTTGTGATATTACTTTAAATACTAAACGATTGTAACACATCTCATAAAGTTTTATGCGTCATTTCATGAAAGAGACAGCTGTGGCATTAAAAAGTTATTGATTTGTAAATGCATTAATGACACGAGTCTTTGTATACACATAGTCGCAATGTCCATCAACGCCATTGCCGTGATGAGAACATTGCATAAATTAAAATCCAAAAATCTGCAAAATCTGTGTTTCCATACATGTAAAAAAATAAACAAGCCTGCGGACGAAACAAAATCTTGCTTTTACGAGTTAAATGACAAATTTTTACCCGAGGCTTACTACTTGTAGACGGCAATAAAATTAGAGTTTAAATTATGCTTCCGGTGAATGTCAAAAACAAAGGATTTCGTTAACACAGCCGGAGAGTAAAAATTTCTATCGAAAGGGTAAAGATAATTGAGCTTCGACGCTACGAATTTCTAAGGATCTGATCTTCAGCGTTTCCAATACACGGATTTAGTTTCGTTAGCTTTGAGTCAATTCCGCATAAATTTGTCCTTTTAACACAAATATAAAACAGTATCATATTATCTCAATCCGGGTGGAAACCACTTTCCGGTGACGAGATTCTTAATATTACTTCCCCAGTTCTCAAATTTATTAAACTAAGTAAGGACATTTTCACAAATTTGAGAGGGCAATTAAATCTATTTTATCGTCATCCGACAAAGGGAATTGAATCACGTTCTTAAACGTATTATGTTTTCTTTCTGTACATAATTTCTCCCGATCGTATGTTTTCATAAGCGAATACAAACGTTTCTTTGGAAGTCAGTTAAACAGTCTAAGAAATCAAAATGCTTACCTTCAAGTATATCCGACGAATTTAAATATCAAAGGAAGTTTTATGCTGATTTGTAACTTTTCAAATATTCCAAAAAGATTCATTTTACAAACATGCTGGATTTTTTCATGAAACTTTTTCAATTCGAATTTTGCAAGCCGATGAAAAAATTAATTGTAGAACTCGATTAAACATATTGGATTGGTTGTCGCGTTCATGGAAGTCAATATTTGTACTTATTAAAAGTATAGATAGAAAATATAACTGAGGAGGTGTATTCCCGGGATCCAAGTTTATGGAAGATCCTGCTTCAATTATTATCATTAATTAGTTCGAAGAATGACGAACAAAAATAATTCACTTCTTATTTTACTCAGATATCTTTTATAAATGCATGGAACGTGCTCCTTTCATAAGACGTTAATATTAACTAGGTTAATTCCCGTAACTTTATAGCGGAGCATTCTTGTTCATAAACACGTTTCGCAAAAATACATTAAAAATTGTGTTGATGAAGTCTAAAAACGGACCTATTTTTACCCTCGGTGTCTAAACTTCTAGTGCGAAACAGCGTAACGTTCTGAATTTTCTTTTTACTTTTTAAATGTCAAGTACCATTATTTTTCATAAAAATAAATGTAGAATGTGGAGCACGAAACTAATTAAGCAACGCCCATGTCTTCCACCCACTTCGTATAAAAATTTAAAGAATCGCAATATTTACAGATTAACCCTTCCATTTTATCTGATAAAAACCAAATAAGCGCTCACACATCGTTTTTTTTTTATTACCACGATTAGTTAAGACATCCAAATTTTGCAACGTTATTGCGGCATTTTTAGACAAAGTTTTTCCACTTTTTTGAGGACACGTGTGCGCACATATTCCCGGAAATTCCACACGACTTTGACCAGTTCCGAAAACTGTGTCAAATGTAGCGTGTTAATCGTAACTGCAGCTACAAGTTAATAATGAACACTTTCTGTTGTTACAGCAGGTGCTGCTTATTTCATTTTACGAGTAAATGTAGACGTATTGGAAATTTAATATCTTGCATTCTGTACCGAATTTTATTATATCGGTGCGGGGATATATTTTATCACACCCAAGTAATGAGTATACATTTGTATCTTACTTTGTTGGTAATGAAAGCGTATGAAATCCAAATGTTGGTTTATAAATTGTTACATTTTATCTTAGTTATTTCTGGAATTACAAGTCAATTTTTACTCTCATCGAAATTTATTAGAAGAAGTCTGGCATAAATTTTAATGAGCTATAATTTATTGCAATTAATTTTCACTGAGGGTCGGGTTTAAAGAAAATTTTTATTTAAACCCTTAAGGGTAAGTAATGTAATTTTATATCGTAGTTTTGAACAATGTTTAGTGATTGAAGGAAAAAGTTGCAATGGTGTTTTTATGAGAACTGAAAAATATAAACAGAAAAAGTTTTACAACTCCGACTTTTATGACTTTTCTAATAAAAGTCTTAAAATTCATGCCGAAGACTAAGATTTGTTAGTTTTTGTGAGTTGTACCTTTGGTGTGCCGGCCGATATATAAAACAAGACGAATTGCTCGTTTTTTTTCGTCCGGTTTCCCGGTTTTCCAACATGAACGCGTAATCCGCATCACAGTTTAATTGAATTTTCTTCGTTGCAGACAGTGACACAACAACGACGGCAAATGTGACTGCAAGTTACCTAGTGTCCGAAGACACCTCCCAGGTAAGATCGGAGCCCACAAACGTGGCGCATTTATGGTCCAACGTACCGAGTACCACCACGATAGCCCTCACCACTCGCACCCCTTCAACAACTTCAACTTCGACAACTGCTGCCCATTCAACAACTATAGCCACCGAACCTGTTCGCCACAGTTTGGGCCGTGGTTTTCCTGTACCGCATTACCACTTACCAGATTCTCGCTGGGGACCTTTTTTCGAAGAAGGGTCAGAACCGCATAACATTACAGCGAGGGTTGGTTCAACAGTTATGATCGACTGTCGCATCGGACTGTTGCAGAATAAAACGGTCAGTAAAAAAAAACTAATACTTTTTACGAGTTTCAGCTTAATTGTGTTCTTTTTTACTCCGATTTTGTTTTAACTGCTTCGCATAGGGTGTGACAAAAATATCAACGGGGAAAAATAATCGCAGGTTCTATCGAGCAATACTCACCCTTTTGTATAATAGTTACTTTTATTAGTGACATAAAAACCACATAATACCTTATCATAAGTTATTACAAATTCTACTCAAATTAAATTAAATACGTAAGTTATAGCGCGTTTTCGGTTTTATTGGCCACTAAAATTATGCAGAAAGGGACGAACTGGGTTTCTCTCGTTTCTTGATTTTTTAATTACAAAACTAACACTCCAAGAGCCGTATCACATCCACGCCTGTAGGAAAAAATGACGAAGGACAAGGGGATGGCGATTTATTACGTTCTTTTTTTCCCAGCTCTGCCGAGTTTTATTCGTCCTCTACTTTATCGATTTCGTATTGGTAATCGTGTTATGTATGTACGTTTTATGATGAATACGCAGTCGTGTTTATTGTTTAATAACCAGAAACTGTGAACAATATCCAATTTAGATAATTAATTTATTCTATAGGGTATGAATTTAATCCGATTGATCCTGATTTAGTTAACATGGTGAAAACGAAAGAATGAGAGAAATGTTCAGAATTTTGTTTTTTGTATTATTATTGTAATTTCTGGAGAAAAGCTGATTCTTGACTACAAAATGGCAGATTGTTGTCACTGAATTTGGCAAGTCGAGATTCGCTCCCAACTATTTACTTGTTAAGCTAAATAAATAAATGCTTCAAAGTGTTTGCCACCCTCTCGTAAATTACTAGTAACCACAAATTCGCCGATTTGTCGCCAACAAAATATTCCTTCGATACACACGCGCCTATTTATCCTGAGAACTCGTTAACGTTCGCACATAAATGTTTCTTGAGAGAAATCGCGGGGCCAATTAAAATTAAACGTTAAAAGTGCTTCTCAAAAGTTTTATTGAGCAACCTCATTCACCACTAATTTGCTTTGGATACTTTAACTGGAGACATCAGATTGAACAAAATCGACGAGTTCATTAAGACGTCGATATAATGAATCAAAGAGGGAAACTTTTGAGAGGTTCGGGTAAAAAAAAAACGTTGGCTGCTCAAAGTGGAAGAATATGGTCACTTGGGAGGCAATAAATCAAAAGTGAGTTGACGTTGCAAAATATTTATTCAAACAAAAGGTTACATAGATGAACGAGAAATAGAATTAACCCAGAACAAAATAACTAGCTAATTTCTAAGAAACACAGTTTTTTAGAAATCGACGTAAAAAACGTTTATCCTCGGCCATTCCAACGGGAATGCGCTCTTGGGATTCTTATTGTCATTGTGTGAGGCCTACAATAAACCCTGTAGCGAGAAATACAATTAACACAAACAAAACAAACTATAAATGAAAGTTCTAAGAAACACATAAAAAATAGTAATAATAAAATTTCAGGAATGTAAGCAAAAACGTTTATCCAGTAGGCATCCTCCTTTTCGATTTCCCTGTTATTGTTGGAGGCCTAGAATGAACGATTTCGCCAAAAAATACAATTAAAAAACAAAACGAACAAACTATAAATCTAAGTTTTAAGAAATCCAAAAATGGAACAAATAAAAAACGTTTATCGCAGAGTCATTCCGGCCGGGATGATCTTGCATTTCGATTTTTTATTTTCGTTAGACACCTACAATTAATTAATTTATGACTGCTTATAAATCATTGTTAACTCACTGCTTGTGCAGGACGTCTCCAGACAGCAGCAACTCTACTTGCTCTCTGCGGTTTTGCAGGATCCACTGATCTTGCGCTTGAATCTTGTTCTTTTTCTTCTTCACTTTTGGCTTCCTTCTCCGTTAGAGTCCGACTAGAATCAGCGCTTCCACAGCGCTCTTCATCTTCTGCGTCTTTCCAGGTCAAAGTTTCACCGGATTCGGCACTTCCACAGCGCTCTTCTTCTTTCTGTTGTTTCTGATCGAGTTCAGTTTGTTTTTTAGTATTAAAAATATGAGGATATCTGGGTCTTATATATTTTTCGAAATTTTCTCGATTGAACGTAGACGGTTGCATGGTTAATAAATCTTCTAAGAGGTCATCGTCACAGGTCCACACCGAAGGAACAAAACCGTCCGAACTCATGTTGAAAATCACGTGTGATCAAATAAACAACTTCCGATCTAACCTGAAACAACTGAGTCTGTGGAGGGTTTTTATTTGGCGAATGAATGGTTCATGCGCATTTCGATCAGAAGATTTCGTTGTTAGTTTGAAATTTGTGGCAGGCTCGGAATATTTTTTTGGCCCGAAACCTGTGCAGATTTGATGGGAAACTCAAGACTTTTAAAAGACGGTAAATATTTAAGTAACGAGTATTTTTAAATAACGGTTTCACGAAGAAATCTTTAATAATACCCGAGAAAAGTCGCAAAAGTTTCAGCGATGATATGCGATCTCAGTACAACAAGATAACATTCTTGTATTGAATATGCAGCACAATGAACTTAGAATGACGTCCTTCTCTCGACCGATCTACATTTAAGAGAGCCTGGTGAGAGCATTGTTGTGTATTAAATGTCGTCATCTTCACATTTCGTAAGCTGCTAAAATCAATAAGCGATTCTTTCACATTTCAGCTAAATTCAAAGGAAATATCATTTTTGGGGGGGCGAAATGACAATTAAATCAAATAAATTTTATTTCCCAATTCGGGGATAAATGAAGAATTGAATTAAGGTTTGGGTTATACGAAAATTTGGTAATGTAATTTACAAATACGAGGTCTTAAGTGCATTTCTGTATTGATAAATTAAGAATTCACTTTGTGCCAGGACTTCCTGTTGCAATGTAATCACCCTGGCTTATGGAAAAGACGCCAATTCGTGTCTGCTAGAAATCGATTAGCTGGAATCAGATTTTAGTAGGACCAAACCAACATGCTGCCACTTTTGGTTCATTTTTATTATTTTCGTTTGTAATGTCCAACAGATTTGTTGATAAAACAGAATCGGAGTAATAAGCCTTAATATATCTTCTTAGTTTAGTCTGACAAAAGAACGAGCAACAAAGAAAAATCGATAATCATTAGAAATACAGACGCTATTCCCGACACGGCAAAAAATTATTAATAATAAACACCCGTAAAATATCGCACTTTTTATCCCCTCTTAAACACTGATAATCCCAATCTGATCACAGAAGTGTCAACTAAACAAAAATACAGCCAGTTAAAAGTTTTATAGTTTCTGATATCCCGGTAATAACGTAAAGCTTTTGTTTTTGGAGCACAGTTGTTTGATTATGCAGTATTTAACTCTAAAACCATAATAACGATAAGCGGCAGAAATAAACAGCTTGAAGTAGTTTTAAATTAAGGTGCTTTATTTCCTATTTCGTAA
Source organism: Cynaeus angustus (assembly GCA_030157275.1). Classification (NCBI taxonomy): domain Eukaryota; kingdom Metazoa; phylum Arthropoda; class Insecta; order Coleoptera; family Tenebrionidae; genus Cynaeus; species Cynaeus angustus. The sequence continues at coordinate 15,110,702 of CM058066.1, read as the reverse complement.
TGTTTAATTCGGTATCAGGACTTTCTGACTTAGTTTAGCGCGGTGGTAATACAAACTGGAGCACAAATGAGGGGTACATTTTCTACGGAAGAATGATAATGAGTTTGGCTGAATCTAATACGTCAAAACACACCTAACAAGTCACAAAGAAACATTACCTTGGTATAATTCGTTTCGTGCGCAATTTACCTTCTGGCTAATTTTAGGGAAGGATACTGCATTTATCCTTCGGAGGCACACTTTAGTTGATACTAAGTAACGAGTGAAATTACCTTTAATTTAAAGGATCTTCTTAACAATCGGTAAGAGTACTCACTTTAAAACAGGGAAACCGTAACCTTTAGCTTTTAAAGTGTTACAAACCACGAACTCACGTCATCGCTCTCTATGGAAAACATTAAGCTCAAAATCAATTTATTTTTATGCATGAAAGATAGATTGTACAACAGCCACGACAAGCTCCAGTAACAAGTTTTTTAATTTTATTGATGATAATACAAGTTTTTATAAAATTCTAGAGATGTATCGTGGGTTGAAACTTTATCGAAGTGTTTTAAAACTATCGATTTTTAAAGTTGTTTGTCGTCGCGCTAATATCACTATGACCGTGTTCATTAAAACGGAAGCTATATAAGGCAATGACGCTCTGTATTCTGTTTACTTTCTTTCGTAGTCACGTTTTCGCGATTAGAAGATATACCAAGGGGAAAAATAAACAAACATGCACGGTGTCGTTATGTTACAGCTGAAATGAAATTCAATCATGAAAAATGGAAAAATCTTCAAAGAGAAATGTAATATCTCCTAACGACGCATTTGTATGTATTTCAAAGCGCAAATTGATTTATTACTTTGACGTTTTCCTAGAATCTTTATAGACTCGAGGATTTTAATAATTATTTTGACGTTATTGAACGAGCGGGTTTCATTGTAAACAGTTTTGTGTAACTCTGGGTACCAAATTAAGCGGCAATTAGGCCGTATCAAACATACCATAGCTTGAATTCCTAAGCGTATTTTGATGTTTTTTAAAGTATTTCGAAAGCTTTAACTTAATCTGAAGTAATACGCATTTATTTTCTTTTACTCGGAAATTTATTTCCTCCGGTTTGTTTTAATGATAACAGGGTTTTTAGATACGAATCTATAATTTCCTTTAAGGGTTCTAGCGGTGTCATTACTGGTGGATGAACAACTTCCCCGATAAAAATAACATTTTATCAACTTATTAAAATTTAAAAATATTGTTGGAGTCTCGTTCATCGCTAAAATTTAACTTTAAAACCTAAATAAATAAAAACGTACGCTCTGCTTCTAAATAATACAGTAGTATTTGCAGAAAATCCTTGGATAGGATTTAAAGCTTTATAAAACATTCATACGAACTATATTACATTACCGATTTGAACAGGGGTCGTAGAGAGATGGCAAATTTTAAACAGAAGTGACTCATTAAACGTTACATTTGTACATTAAATGCGCTTATTGATTGACAAGTTATTTCTGGATGAAATCATCAGAATCTCATCACTGCTAGCAAATCAAATCTCACAGTGAACAAACAATGTAATATCTGATGGTAGCAACTAATTCAGATTTTGGTTGTTGATAAGAAATTGGATATTGAGTTCTAGCACATCTAAAGCTGGAATTATTTAAATACCAAACAAAAAAATTACAAGAGGATTTCTATATCATAAATTGAAGTCGACCAGTAAATTAGACAATTCCCAACATTTGCCTTTAATTCCGTATCGGTTTCTGTAACTTTAGGCTTGAAAGAATTTTAATTATGCAGACTAAAATTCGAGTCAATCTTTTGAAGAAATATTTATTTACCATCTGCGCTAAATTAGAGTAAGTTAACGATTACATCCCGGAGATTTGATCGATTTGGTGCCGAAACGAATTACTCACAGTAAAATGAGGGTTGCAAAAGTGATTTCCATAATGATTTTCAATTTGGTGGCGGGAGTTTCACATTTGTGGATATGACTTTTAGGGAAATATGTAGATGTAATCCCTCCAGATTTCTCAGAGAGATAAATCCAGTTTTCACGGTAATTTTTGTAGTGCAATTATTAAGTGTAAAATAATCGACAACCGACAAGATTAGCTTATCGTGCAAAGTTTCTGCAGCTTGATCAATGAAAATGGTTTCATTGTGTAAAGAGAATTTAGTGTTAGACAATGCTTGCTTTGGTAAAGGTCGAACTATAACCATCGTCGCTTATTCTAAGTTAATAGATTTTGTTACGTTAATGTTTCACTTTAACGACGCCGAGCGATGCGTAAAATTCGAGATCTGAGAGAAACTCATCTTAGAATTTCGTTACGACTAAAAAACGGAACTACAATATGAAGCAACATGAGGAGAAATTAACTAATCAGATATGAATGTTTGTGAATGTTTCCGAGGTAACCGTGGTTGTTACGGAAATTACACATTTTAGACACTACTTTAACGTCTTTCGATTCAAATAAAATGTATTCCTTTAACCCGAATATAGTCGGAATAATATGAGTTATAGGAAAAAATACGACAGCAATCTCGCAAAGGTTTATTGCACATTTGCGTATCATAAAATGAATGCCGAATGTAAAGATCATCCGTGGTTCCAGAGAAGGCATTCTCTTCAGTTGCTTTTCACATTATACAAATCTAATTTACAAGCAAAGCACGTCCTGCATCCATAATTCCATATCTTCGGCGTCAAGCTATGTCCTAGTCAGCAGCATCGTTCTTACGTTCTTTGGGCTGATTAAAACCGAACCTTTCAAAGTATTCTGGCTACATTTTAATAATTGGCAAGTAAGTTCGCAGATTTGCATAATTATTACAAAGTAAATGCTAGCTACGGAATTCGAGCAAACTGGAATTTGTTATCCGCATATTTAAAGAATTTCTTATATCTACTCGAAATATTTGCATTTGTTAAGGCAACTCATAAAGATCCGTTCGCATTTCGTTGCCATGAACACGTAAAACAAATAATAAAAAAATGAATAAAATAAACTTAATAGACGTTATAAAACGAGAATTGTCAAATGCGTGTACTTGTAAAACTTCACTATAGAAATTTAATATATTTCTCTGCAGGCATTTAATCTAAATACTTTAGTGGAAGCGTCAATAGCACTAAATTTACAAAAAACCGTAGTCGTATTTTGTTGTCGCTAAAAATGCATTAAAAGTGTTCGCATAAATCGATCGTTTAGTAGTCGGAGCAAGTCAAAATATTTCAAAAATTTACGGTTGATGTTTCATTTTGTACTTTTTTTTTTTAGTGTTATCTTTTATATGACGTTTTATTATTTGCGTTGCTAAATCAAGTTTAATTTAACGCCTCAATGACACTACCCAAGTTTGACAAGTTGGATAATATAATTAAACCCAATCGATGAGATAGATCATTCTGAAACTATTAATTTATCAGCTGTGAAGTGTTGTTAATAAGATCATAGAACTGGAACCTTTTGTACAAATACCGTGTAATTTAGTTGTAAAATTTAGAAATATAATGAACACTGCCTGGTGCCGCAACTTGTTACTTTCATAGGCAAATTAAATCCCGATCAAAACTTTTAAAACTTTTTTGTTAAAAAGTACAATCTACTTGTTTTTAGTGGAAAACTTAAATTACTTTATAAAAAATGTGACATAAAACGAATCTGGTTAAACAATATCTGCATTAATTGAGATTGAGGATGACAGCTGGTGGATTCCATAAAGTAGGTGAGAAATTCTACCACTACAACATGTGGTTTGCTTTATTGTAAGGGTCCAGGGTGTTAATTAAATGGAGATATTTGTTTGATAGAGGTTTGACGCATGTTGCCGAATATTTGTAGCTTTCCACGCTCATCCGTTTATAATTCAAATTTATCTTTTCATTATTAATTACTAATTAGAAGTTGAAAACTACTTTAAGTTTGCGTAAACACTTTTTGATACAGGAAGTCTAGTAGCATCCGGCTAAAATGAAATTAGATCTGCAGCAAAAAGGGATTACACTTGCATCTACGTTTCATGCACCGCATTAAACATTAGAGAACTAATTTTGATTAGCACAAATTAGATGTCATGAAAACTGGACAAACAAAACGAAGAAGGTATAAAAGTGAAAGGGGGAAAAGGTTTAATTAGAACTTGGCGACATAGTTAAGCTCAAAGCAGCTCTGATTTTAACAGAAGTGTAAAATGATTTTGAGTAACAAAATTGGAAAAGATTGCATCAGCTTTGTACCATGGTGAGCGCAAAATGTGCCGATTGGTGTATTAATGCAGTTTTAATTCCGTCATGATTGCATTGTTTGAAATTTGTGGTTTTGTCGAGTATGGAGCTCAAGTGGTGTATAAATTATCTGATGATCTTCTAGCCATTGATTCGTTTCCTGTCTATGTCGACCGTTGCGTAAAACGACAGATATAAATCACAAATACAGATATACCCAACGATATCAAATATAGTTTATGAGGCGCTGATGTTCTTTTAACGTTTTTCCCGAGTTTATGGAGTTTGATATACAAATACAATTTGATTCGTCGGTGAAATATCCGGTAAACTTTTGAGTTAATTACGTTGTTAACGACAGCTGCGTCGCGGTCATTTACTTGAAACCAAAGCAAATATTAAAGCAGTTACGTCTCATTTGAGCAAAAAACCACAACGCAATGTGAACATCGATGTGGTATGTAACTCAAATAAATGAAGTATAATATGTCAATGTCGGCAAACAAAAATGAGTAAATTTTTTGTAATTTGCATATCCGAGTAAATTGGTGAATCGGGAGAGCCGATTTGATTTGGTAGATCGGGGAAGGAAACGAAATTGTCCACTTTAATCTTTGGTACGCATCTTGTGGAAGGGACAAAGTCGAAAGTATGTCTCAGGTGAGTCAGTTGATCGGGCGTAGCTAGAAAACTGATAAGATTAAAAGTTTGGTTGTTCACTTGCTATACAAGTCTAATCCTATTAGTAGCCCTCTCTATGAGACACACTAATCTAATAATACTAGCTTAAGTCGGCACTAGCAATTCTCCATACCATCACACCGTCACCAGTCACATTCTCACAATTTAATTTTCTCTACAATTGAATCACTCCGTGGCTACTAATACACAGACGTTCTCGCCATTTTTGCAATTCACGATCGGGTGTCATTGTCTTTAAAGCAACTTTATCAGTTTAACTGAATTATTTGTCGAGATCTCGAGCCTTACATTTTACTCCCGTCTTCTTAACCTAACAACTTTTATGCTTGAATATTTTAAGTCAACACTTAATCATCTGACATACACCAATGAAAAATCGAATTTTAATTTCTTTAAAAATCATTTCCTGCTTTAATACGCAATAAACACACTCAAGCGGCACAAATAATCAACATTCTATTTGTATCAACCCGGTTCCAATTTTTATTTCACTACGCTAGTATAGGTTTCTCATCAATCTTTGTAGTGAGAGTTTCAACTTAACGCTTTTTCTTTGCTTCTCGGAGTGAACGTTTCATCTTCAGCACTCTGTTCTCATCGATACATTTTTTAAGCGTCTGCGTAAACACCGTCTTATTTTTGAATAAGACAATGACAAAGAAACACGATAAACATTTTTAAACGAACGTTTTTTTTTCTATTATAAAAATTACAGCAATGTCCTTTTAACACGCTCCGCAATCGGATTAAAATTCATAAAAGATTTACTCTAAATTGGAGCGCGCCTCAGGGATGAGTTGAAATTAAACACCATTCGACAAAAACTCAGTTTACTCACGTATAAAAACGGTATTTCATTGATAACGTGTCCCCCTTCGCTACGATTTTTTTCTCACAAAAAATGTATAAAACAATCTCTTGAATATTCAAGCTTACGCTTTTTTTAGAAAACTTAAACTTGCGCTGTTTTCTGATTAAAAATGAATTTTTTTCAGATTCTTACTAATGGATTTTAAAATATTCCTCGGTAGTGTTGTAACATTTTGAAAGCCAAAACAAACTCTTTTAAGCCGATAATTAATTTTTATATTTTCGTATCTTCGTATTTTTTGGGGGAGATTATTTACCATGTCGGCATGATCTGGCAAAGTAACTGCGACTTAAAAGGCTGAAAGCAGGTCATAAAACGTTTCAGCATCATTTTTTGGTTTAAGCTTTGATCCTAATACTTATCTTGCTAATAAGACCAAAAGCTCCGAACTTCTAGATGAATGTAAACCGCAAGTCACGACCTATTAATCTCTCTCGCCGTTTCTATCATCACTGATATTGATGTTACTGGTGCAAAAGTTGTTATTAATCTTAGGACTGTTTATATAATTCATGATATATGGTCGTTGGGAAATTTGGAAATCTTTTTTGAATAACTGGGAAGTTTTTTATTTTTAAAAGCTTTCTACTCAAAACAAAATCTTAACAGTTTTTAAGATAGTTGTTTGAAGATGCGAGTCACACAATAGTAGGTCATTTAGTACATCATTCTCTCGTTTCTCGTTCCATTCGGTTCACGTATATTTGCACTTCATAAAAGTAATTAAGGACTACCATAAAATATTGAAAGACAATTAGAAGAGTGAAATTGGTTTTGTCAGATTACTTATTTATTTCTGCGGTTACAGATTTTTGAATGAAGTTTTGTTTTCACAGTTTTAGACGAACACATTTTTTATAAACGGGAAAATAATATGATTTTTTTTAATGTCTGGCTTTAAGTTTTTGTGTTCCATCTAATTAATTATTATAAACACTGGAAAATCAAAGGCGAAACCGGTGGTTTACAACTCTTGGGATTTCATTGTGATTCCTTGTATTCTCGAGGCGATTTTTATTTTTAATGTAGTCCTCGAAAACTGTATAATTAAAAAATAACAAACCATAATTGAATCAAGCAAACTACCTTTATATTTTCATCATACGTGCTCTTATTTTAAGGATTTTCAGATATTTACTACTGATCTAAGTTCATTATAAAGCAAGCTCCGGTCTCATGTAAAAAACATTAAAAGCGATCCCTTTAATGTATATATCAAAATCGAAAACTTTAAGAAACTATCCGGAGATAAATCATTATGAAAATGCTTGTTTCAGTGGAGATTATACTTTATATACGAACATTATGGTAACCATTTGGAAAAAAACTTCTTTTCAAGGAGAAAAGTATTTATGTAATCAAAACGTCAGCACGAATCCGGAACAGAATGAATTTAACAATGACAAAATGTACGCATTCCAACTTTACAAAACTGATTGGCGTCTTGAATAACTTTTAAATTATTTTATGCCAAACATCTCAACTTTCATTATAAATCTTCAACTCTGTTGAAAACCTAATATGCGAAACAGACTACAAGTGTCGTTATTGAACTTTTGTGATAGTTTCTACTGTATTCTATCAGTGATTTATTTGATTTTCAATATAAACTTAAATAAATAACATTCTGGCGAGAAATTGTGACAACAATATCCAACTTCTTACTTATAATTAACGACGTAATGTTAGGCAAAACTATTGATTCTTGGCTTCCGCAAGTTTCAGAGATGTGCAGCATACGAAATTAGTCATTGAGGAGCTTGTCTAAATCCTGTGAAAATTATATACCCCCATAACCTATTTTTGCGCTTTCGGATCATTTGACCGTTAAAATTTTCTCGACTTGGAAAATTTATTTTACGTAACATGGGTACGAAATTTGACAGTCCAGATACGGAATCCCGTCATAAAGAGAAATGCAATAACGAAAAAACACGATTTTTACTTTATACGGGTAATGTGTTTGGACAGAACATTTTTTATAACGAATCCAATGATTCTGCTTCTAGCAAATCATAATTATATAATATATCATCACAAATTTTATTATACCATTCTTAGGTCAGACCCTATAAATTTTTGCCTTTTTACGTTTATTGGCATCTCTTAAACTTGAATTGATTCGACTGAATAAAAACGAAAGTTAAGCAATTCCGAAGTCTTAACGATCTGGAGAAAAGCTAAAATACTTGTCAAAACTTAGAGCGTGGTTACTGACAACATAAAACTGTGACTCAAAGAAATTTAGATGTTTCGACACTTTTTATTAGACTGGACTTTATTTAACTATTTCGGAGCTTCCATCATGTGTAAGAATTTAAAAGTACGAAGATTTATAAATGAATCGAATATTGGTGGCAATAAACAATAAAAGCGTGTATAAAACTACAATGTATGGATGTTACAGCTATAATTCACGAAATGTAGGTCATTGGAGACAATTACCGGTGACTGTTCGCAATCATCGCTTAATTAATGAGGGATATCACGATAACTAAACTTTTGTTAAAGCTGTCTTTCCCACCCAATTTAATTTTCCAGCTTTGTCTACGAAACACTACCAGACACGGGACACGGCTCACATCTATTTCCTAGTTATTTTATTCACAAAGTTGTAGATTGTTTTAATCTTGCTCTAAATGTGCAATTGATTTGACAAATTCTTCTCTTATATTCTTACTATTGCCTAATAAATTTACGAAACTGCAATTGTTCGACGATACGTTCGATTTGAAACAGTTACAACTCTGAGAGAATAACTATATGAGTTGACTGAAAATTTGCGAATATCGATCTGAACTTTTATCGGAAATGTATTACACGTCAGTTTTAATTTCGTATATAACACAGATTAATATAAAGGGCGAAGGCAAACTGAATAGCTGAGCGTTCGTAGAAGCAGAAAGAAAGATTTCAATTTATTTCGAATACAATAGATTCTCGATAACGTGAACATCTCAATTGGTGAAATGGATTTTATCTAGGGGTTAGATATAAATAAATCGTTCGAGCGGTCAGTGATTTGTGAAAAAATCATTATGTTGAAGTGATTGGGGGTGCTACTGCGAGGGACGATGTTAATGTTTTTTTTTCTAGTGAAAAAGTGAATTTTGAGTAGTTTTCTTGAATTATCATTCTTTAGATGCGTCTAATGTAGCTTGTAATAATTGATGTTTAGTCAAATGGAGCTCTGCTTAAATTTAACAAAATGTTTTTTTATACACAAGGGTGTCTTTATAAGCAATAAAGTTTAATAGAGTCTGTGTGGGTATTAAAAGTGTTCAGTTTGTATGAATTTCATGAAAGAATGGTTGAACAAAAAGAAGAAAAATGAAAATTTTCACGTGAGGCTGGCTTGTGAAATTAGATTAAAGTTTAGGTCCTTGAGCGGATCCATTATGACACATTTTTATCTCTGATTTTGTACAAAGGAAGCAGTTTTGTCCCTTATATATTCGAGAAGAGAACACGAGTAGAAACTTTACAATAAAGTAACGATTTCGTTTCATCGAATTTTTATCGGCTAAAATGCGCTTGGCCAGTAGAGCGCATAGAATGTCTAGGAAAACGCTTTCGGCAAAGGTGCTACACAATGCAGCCTCGGATGACATACTATAAGAGATAATCTATAAAGTTTTCAACACACTTGAAAATTTAATATAAAAAATATTAGAAGGTTCTTTCCAATTTTAAGCTAAAGCACTTAAAACTTTTACAGCATGGCTCGATGCTTTTTAAATGTTTCCTATTGGAGTGTACTCATAAATCTCTCTTCAGGTTCAAAGACTTTCTTAATCTATAATTATTTCAGTCTCTGACTACCATTCTCTGTACAAAAGCTGTTTTACAACGTCGTACGTTTTAATTTATTGTAATTGCCGCATGTAATCCAAAATATTTCAAACATTCTCTATTGTATTCAAGTCTCCGTTCAAATACAGAGGTAGAGAATGTTACGAACATTAGCAAATCTAACGCCTTTTATACCAGCTAACGTGCAAGGCATATTTTCTCGCATTTTTCACTAATATATTAGAAAAATAGCCACGTTATCTACAAAGTGCTGTCTTATTGAATTCTCGCTTGGGAATATTGAACTTCAACATTTTCTCTCTACTTTTTATTCTTACCTAAAAGATGTTTTTCCAGGAAACCCAAAGCGGATGCTATTATCACGCCCCATATAATTAATAAGCGAAATTCCCAAACAACCATTTCGGAAATATCTGTGTCTCTTCATTGTCTCTTTACTATTTGATGACGTTTGTTTACATGATATTTACATTTACAAACAATTTGGTATATGATTATTTACATTTAGGATCAATTAATCGGCGATTAAATTGAACCCTGCAAATTTGTCTTCGATGGCTACGTCAAATTCGTCTATATAATCAAATAATTATTACTTGAAAATTAGTAGACCCAAATAGCCCAAAATAATGGATTATTCCATTTTCCGGTCATTACAACTCACGTTAATTATAGTTTAATCGTCCGTGTTTTTAGACAAAGTGAGAAGAAATGAATTTTACATCACAAATCTAAAACCTGCATCTTCTCCATTATTTATAAAAATTCGCACTTCGTTACTTTTAAAATGTTTTGAAGTAAAAAAATGAAATAGTTTGTTTTGGTGTTCAGATCCATTACACAAGACAAAATAGAGAAAGGTGAGACTACGCGAAAGAATGAAGCGCCATTAAAAGCACTAGGTGCATTTAATAGATCCTTAAAATAACGATAGCAAATAAAGTGTGAAAGAGCTTTATGGTAAGTCCTATTTAAGATGTTAGCTATCCTAAAAAGCTTTGCTCTTTTAAAGCAAAGTTACAAAGTTGAGGCAAAACTCTGGCAAAGCGCAAAAACTTTCTGCTCTTTTGTTGTATTTCTGTAATAATTTAAATTGAATCTAAATGCTACATTTTGAATCGCAAACAGGTGTCTTTGTAAAAGAGCTTATTGTACTAATATTAGATGGATATCATAGCGGCTAATTACTTTACAAAGTTTCCTTTTTAACGCTGTACCTGTTTTATCATTTTTGTGGCTCTTTTTTACCTTCTTCACTTATTTTATCGCACTACTTCAGAACTTTGTGCTTTTATAATTAAATCACAGGAAGTTAATATGTATTTAAACTTTGTTTAATAGAAGCATGCATGTGATGATAAGTTAATAGTTTCTGTCGTTAATAAATAACAAAACAGAAATATCTTGCACAGGCATCAAAAGAAACAAGATTTTCTGCATTTTTGGCCCTAGGCCTTTGGAGTTTTCAAACTTCCAGATTTGGATATCAAGTTTTTATGACACGAGGAGTTCTTCAAACTATTAAAATTTGAGTATCAAAGTATCATATCGTTTACCATAGATATTAGGAACAGATAAAATTCAAAAAGGTCTACTGAAAACAGTTGTTATAATTTGTGCAAAATTGATCGACATGACATGACATCCAATGAGGTCTTCAATCTGTAATAACAACAACAAAAATAACTATTATTTTATTACATCTTTACTACATCTAAACTACACTTTTATAAAAATGACGAGTAACAAGGGCAAATGACATGTGAGGTCTTCAGTTTACGAATGTGGCAGGAAAAACGCAAAATGAGACATTTATTGTCACATAACATACAAAAGGCTGCGTTAGAACGTCGAGTTTAACTAAATCTAAAAATATAAAGCAATTTCCTAAACTCTCTGATTCGGTTAAGTGAAATAAGTTGCCATACAATTCTCTCAATGAAATAGGAATAAAATACGTTCTAGATCTAGTTCCATGCAATAGAGAAAGCTATTATTACGTCCAAATGACCATCCAGTTAATACACAATCTCTTCAGGTCTGTACAGCCTTACCAATCTAAAGAAACGATTTCGTAGAATGAGTCCTGTAATAATTTATTAATTTTCATTGATTTTATTGCACTCATATTAAAGCAATTATAAATGAGCTCTTGATTTATTTAATCCACACAAACAATAAATTTTGCTCATAAATTTACAGTCAAATTTAGTTTAAACACGATACTAACGATTTTATTTATTAAATCCGAATTTGTAAAAGACAATACGTGAGTGCATATAATGAAACCAACTAGTATATATTTTATTAGTAACGTTAAAAATTTATTGTTCTGCGACAACTAAAAATTTGGTTTAAGCGATTTTCAGGTGGCGCCCGAATAAATCGATAACGCATGGAGATGGCAAATTAAATACAAATATTTGCACAATCTTTTACGAAATGAATACACACGACTTGCTTGAAACAATAAATTTTATTCACGTCATGCAGATAGTTATTAAGTCCCAAAATTATTAATTTATGCAAAAGTAGTATAATTAAACTCGGCGTGCTTTGTCCGTACACATTGTTTTATGTTTCTGCGATGTAAAATTTTTGATATAAATTATGTATGCCGCGAGCGTATAAAGCGTTTCAAAAAGTTGTTTTAATTCTAACAGTTTCGATGCAAAAAAAAAAATGAGAAAATGTATCGAACTCAAAGTAGCAGGATAAGTTTAACAAAGCAAAATATTGTATATGGCAGTGACATATTCAAGGCATACGCTTCATCTCCACCCTGTACAGTGATCGAGGTTTTTGTGAAGGGAACTGCTGAAAAAGATTCATCTGCATTTGGTTATATGTGGTTCTTTATTGGAAAAGCGACATCCATAGTGATATACCTTTATAAAGAGGATGATTTATGTTTCACACTCAACACTAACTTTAAGGATCTCATTCAAAGCTCTTCATTTTTTATTCTATACATGGACATCCTGTGCAAACTATCAACTTAATTTACATATTTACTGTTATTTCCAGGAATACCGACTCACCCTTCACTTCCACTAGGTATTCTCTTAAAAACTCCACCCTCATCATAAATAAATAATCCCACTGCAGAATTTGAGGATGACAAGTCAAAAACATTTCCTGTTGTCATTTTAACTAAAACGAATACAATCATAAAGGTCCACCACTCTCGGGATTACTCTACTTTTAAGATTGATTACGTTTTCAGGTGTTCAAACGATCGCATTGAAAATATAAACGATTCGATCAAATATATTTTCAATCAATACCGTATCAAATAAAGTTCCTACAGAAAATAAACAATTATTTCTGACCCGAAGTAATGAATCCGCACTAATCTTCAAGAAAACAACTTAATGAGTATCGAACAGTAAAGAAACCTCTACACCAGGAATTCCTGGGAGGCACCGTTAATGTCTTCATTACTATATAACATAATTATGATCAGCTCACATATAAACCTCTCGAGCTTTCCAAACTTTATATATTCTCCTGCTGCGCCTTTATTAGAAGAGTTTGAAAAATTTCGCTGTGATGCTGATGGCTATAAAATAACATTTTCATCGTAGTGTTAAATTACTCACAATTTATTGTCATAAAGGGGGAAATTTGCTGTGACAAGTCGTACCAAATATTCACCCTGTGCAGATATCCCTCACATGGGGCGTTTGTAAATCACTTGGCCACGGTTTTATTACTGTGTAGGCGCTAGCTAACTGATAACGCCTTAGTGGAAATCACACGAGTCGGATTTATTTATTTCAAACAAATCTAGATCAAAACATTTACTGCGTTTAATGTAAATGATTTTCAACGCAATCTTGTAAACCAGCAGTTTCAAACAATAAATATCAAATAGACGTTAAGAAATTGTATACAATGCTTACTCTGCTTTTATCTGATCTCCGCGCTTTGTTGGTTGCACTATGTTGACAGATATTTTGCAGTAAATGTTCAAACTGGGACCATAGTCGCCGCCACAACATTACGTCTCAAGATACGTTGTCTATATTCCTTAGACTTTCATTGTTCCTGAAACAACGCATACAGTTGATATACAATAAAGAAATAATTCGAAAGAAAGTTTTGACTTTGGAATATTAAGATCGAATGTGGTTTATGGGGTCACTGAAATTTGGCAGACATATCTGTAGTGGTGAATAAGCAATATTTGCAGTACTGTGTAAGAAAAAAAGGCAATACAAATATCTCGAAACGAAACGAAAACATTTCTGATTTGGTGGCAAGAAATTAACACAGCTTGGGCTGCAGATGCAGATGACAATTTCCAATGCAGATATGTGGGTTTCATTATTCTTTTAGGTAGAGGACAAAAACTACAATTTTGTACCAAAAAACACTGTAAACGGGCTATTATTCTATTACTTCGTAATAAAATGTCTCTAATTTCGACAACATTGCTCCCCAAATTTAGGAGTCATTTCTTTAGGTTTTGAATATAAAATCCAATAGGACACACCATAAAATAACAATAACAATAACAAAAGTCCTCATATAGTTAATTGTCCTTGCACTTGGTGAAAGCGTTTTTTTTTTCAACTTGATTTGTCTTTCCTTCAACTAAATATTAATTTTTTTCAACTGCTAATTGGAGATTTATCTCTTATTGTCCAAGGACGCTCAATTTCTAAAATGTATTTAGGGTCTATTATTCCATCAAGACTTGTCTGTGTCAATAAAAAGTCCACAGTGGGATACAACAGCAAATCATCTTTCAAATTCTGATTTTCCAGCTCCTTCATTTTGACAGCCCCATCTGATTGCTGATGACAAAATATTCTTAGAAAGTTTTTCAGGTCTGTTTGGAAACTAAGCCAAAATTAAATGCAGTCTGTGTCTTTTTTTTACTTATCATTATAATTTAATTCAAAAGTTTTTTTCATTTTTTTTTTTTCAAATATAAATTATTTTTAGTCTGTATTAAATTCTGTTAACCCGTAACTTTCGTCAGTTAGAGTGACGGTTTTCCTTCTTTTAGTTCTGAGAAACAGTTTCCTTTTTATTTTATTCTATTGAAATTTTCTCCACCTGGAATGTATTTTTTGTATATTTTTCTGTACCGTCATTTTTTTCTCCATTTTGTACTAATAATCAGTTTTTTTATTATACGCAATTGCGCCTGCTTTACATTGTTTTAGATAAGTTTTTTTTTAATAATATTTTACCTACTGTAAACTTACAAATAATTAAATTATAGGTCTCAACACCATTGTTTTTCATTTTTAGTATCAAACTGAGTATTCTGAATCAGTCTTTTTCTGAAAATCTGTATATCGTCGATTAGAGGTAACTCTATCACTGAAAAAGATAATTCACATATTGAAATATTAGTTATGTACTAACAAAACCAAACCAAACGATCGAAAATCATGGAGTAATTACATTTCCAGATTTCATTGTGGTTCTAATCATAGAAAATTAGCACCTTTCTTAAAACTGGCAATCATTGGGTCTGGTGTCCGTCATTAGGCTCCGCCCGAAACCAGTTTTCGCCATACCATACCACAATTTAATTCTGTGAATTTAAGAGAAGTTGCCTCATTTTTTTGCAATTTTTTTTTATTTCAAAAAATTTTGGGTGACTGAAAGGGACATAATAAGTTGCAAAATATATTAAAAAAATGCATTTTATTAAACAAAATAAATTTTGAGATTTTGTGAAATTTGACTATCCGCCTCTATAGAAGTATATTTAAATTATGTTATAATAAAAAGTACAAAAAAATGTAAAAACGTTTACGCAATTGCGTCTGCTTTATTGTTTTAGATAAGTGTTTTTTTTTTAAATAATCTTTTACCTACTGTAAATTTACAAGTAATGAAATTATAGGTCTCAACAGCAGTTTTTCATTTTTAGTATCAAGTAGAGTATTTTGAATCAGTCTTTTTCTAAAAAAAATTGTACTTATATCGTCGATTAAACGTAACCCTTTTATGCTGAAAAGGATAATTCGTGTATTGATTATTGTTGAGAAATAAATAAGTATTAGTTATGTACTAATAAAACCAAACCAAACCATCAAAAATCAGATTTCATTGTGACCGTAAAAGTAGAAAATTACCGTCTTTCTTAAAACTGCCAATCATTGGGTCTGGTGGCCGCCGTTAGGCTCCACCTGAAACCAGTTTTTGCCGTACCATAACACAATTTAATTCTGTAAATTTAAGAGAAGGCTCATTTTTTTACAATTTTTTTCTTTTATTTACAAAAATTGAAACTGAAAGCTAACAATAACCTGCAAAAAAATATTTAAAATTTGTATTTTATTAAACAAATTAATAAATGATTTTAAGATTTTGTGAAATTTGATTCTTCGCCTCATAGAAGTATATTTAAATTATGTTATAATAAAAAGTATAAAATAATATGAGGAAAAACTGTAAAAACGTTTCACCCACCCGAAAAGGATCCCCTTAAGCAAACGGTATGCTGGAAATTATAAATAATAGAATGGAAAGATTTTTTTAAAGGGTAAAAGTGGTGTCTGGATCAAGCATATCAAGTGATGTCGTTAAAGCTCAATTTGTTCCAAGAAAATAGAAAAATTCCTCTACAAACATCTAAGAGAAATTCGATCTGGTTTCGCATACCGTACTCAAATTTTGTCATCAGGTGAAATGAAAGTTCTTGCAGTGTTTGGACTAATATACATGTGGGCGGCGGCAGATTGCATTTTCGTCCATACAACAGCTTCTGGAGCAAGCATTATCAAATCAGACATACCCAGAGCGTAATCCGTCAAGATTTCACTTCAGTGTTGCTTATTAATAGCCAAGTTGGATGAGCGCCTTGAGCTGGTGATTTCATCAATACAGCTGCATTCATCACCTTTGATGTGTATTATCCCAGAAATTTGCACCCCACGACATGATCCTACACTATAATTGGAGAAATGTGAAACGAGCACGTGCGATCTTATATACCAATTGTGTTTTGGTTATCATAATTGTGCTCTAATTATCTAGCATTCTCCCACTGACACTAAACTCATTACGAACTGAGATATCCGATGCTCAGATGAGGAAGTATCTTTGTCTAGGTTGAATTAATTTCGAAATCTCGTTGCCGCTTGGACGTCACTACTACAAAGGTAATTCGGAATTGTTTTACTACTAGGCTTCTTCCATTAATTGTAAATTTAAAATCAATAGATCTCGTTCGAGCTAATTCAATTTTAGTGAATGCAAATAACCCAATTGCGACACCACAAATTGCTGCAATCAATTTTCTCGCTCGTTCTTATCTCACTTCAAGAAGTCAGTTTTTTAAATTTCAATTTTAACTGCTGTGATAACCACCATAATTGAGCACCTTTGTTTGTCACGTTTTAAATGAAAACGCATAATTTATAAAAACACCCGAAATAACCGGTAATTTCCGAATTTATGGCGCTTTTTTTTTCAAACCAATAAAATATAATAACACTGCAAAAGACAGTTGGTCAAATAACAGAACAAAGACCCCTAAATCTATTGCTTGAATCTCCTCACCAAAATTTTATGTAAAGAGTTATACGCCGGGTTCTAACCTGTCATCGTTACTACGCTCTGTATTATTAATGGTCACAATATCAGTACGTCCATTTAGGTTGATGTCCTCTTTCGTTTCACAGCCGACACTCTGATTTTTCTTTTTGTTCCAGCACCAGCTCTTGTTATTGGTGAATAATTAGAATGGTAAAGGTACATCACGCGTACATCAACAGCAGATTATGAATTATTAAAGCTACTTTTTTCTGTAATTTCTCATCTAACGAACGAGGCAATGCGTATCGCATACATAAAAAGATTTTAATCTGACGCTCCGTATATGCATACTAATTAACGACAATTTAAGCGTTCACTTGAAAAGATTTCCTGAGTTGGTACAAATCCTTTAGTTTACAGTCCTGTTTCTGCATTATACAGTAAAAAATACTTAATTTAACACTTAAATCTGTTGGTGAGTACAATCGAAACAAATGCAGCTAAAAATTTGAGAAATAACCATTTAAAGCCAACTCCACTAATCAGCTTAAAGAGGGGAAAATATCTGACGTTAAAACTTAATGAGATTTAAAGAAATGGATTCCATGAAACGAGAAAAAAATGTTGAAATAATATCATAAGGCGATTTATGCGAGTCCAACCAATTTTAGTGCTAGCAGAGACAGAAGTGGTAATATAAATGATTTAAGTCTAACTGTCACATTTACTCAAAATCGGTGCTAATAAATTCAATTTTCTTTTAACAAATTTAATGCTTTAATATTTGGCTCGGCGCATCTAGCGTTTTTGCAAAACGATTAATGAAAATAAATGTGAATTCTCATGTGAATTAGGGCTTTTAAACTAATAGAAGAAAGTTTGGCAAACAGCGTGAGGAAATATGATTAGGACAAACTAAAATTGATGTTCCCGAAATGTTATGTTGAGAAAATTGGATGCATAAACACTATTACAGCCCGGAAATGTATTCAACATCAGAAAAGTAACATAATCGTAATAAAGAAGACATTTCACAGCGAACGTTCAGAATCCTAAACGAAATGCCACGAGGGAACGTGAGAATGTGATTTCATTAGCAGCCAAGACACTATTGGTATTTGTACGGGGGAAACTTGATAATAAACTGCAACTTTACGCATTTCAAAGTCCAGACTTGTTCAGAAAGTTTTATATAACCATTTTTTTTCTCTATTTTCATTTCCTTCTTGCTTTTAAAGTTGACGTTTAAAATAAAGATAATTAAATCGAGGATAACGTGTTAAGTAGTGAAAATGTGATTCTTGAGAATCTCAAAAATTCGTTTTTTTTTAAATGTAAATGTTGATTTTTCCGGCGGTTCAAAGGTAAAAGGGATATTTTTGTAATGGATACATCAGAAAAAAATTTGATTTGAATAAAGTTTTTCAAAGCTTTGTAAGTTTTGTATAGGTCACCTCGAGCACGCTTTTGCCTCGATGAGGTTAAATTTAAGGCCGAGAATCGGGGCAAAACTCGTTTAAGTTGCATGAATGTCGCTATCGAACTGAAGGTTTCACATCGGGATAACAAATTTTCGTACTTAGAGTCACATTCGAGTTCATAATGTGACACAGAGACAAAACCGGCTACAAAGAACTTTAGACAGAAGTAGTATACACATGCTTAAATCTGTAAAAGCGTCACCCTGGCATTTGGTAAATTGGGGAGTAATCCTATCATTATTTCCCACAAGAACGTTTTGCTGAAGGCTCTAGGAAAAGTTCATAAGATTACATCAAAATATCCTTTTTCAAATTGTTTTCTTAATAACATCATAGACGAATAAATGAATTATCCTTAGAACTATGTCCTAAGTCCTACTTACTGTAGCATACATTTAATGAAATTTGCTTTAATGTAAATTAAACACTCGGGAATGAACAAACACCACACTTTAATATTCCCAACCGAAGAGAACTTCACTTCGTTTGTTAATTTAGTTTCTACCGAATAAAGAAGTTGTGCATTGTCGGAGTTGAAACGGGAAAATGCAACTGATTGTTGCAATTGTGGTTTGATAGCTTCACTTTGTGTCGGTGATTAAAGTCGCATACAAATTTATGGGTACATATGTGGCGGACGTCGGAGTCCCACAAAAAGAACAGTTCGATTATTTTGGGCGATGTTTCAAAACCTTTTTTAATCCATTTGAATGGCTTGACAGCGTGAATCTCAGTTTTATATAAGCGGAGCACTCAACATTTTTAGTCATCTCTTAAAAGCCCTCCATTTATAGTCAGTATTTGATTCTTACATCGCTGCTTTAATCTGTTTCATCGCCACAGTGCATTTTCTTTGACAACTAACCACAGTTTTTTAAAACGACCGCCGCGAGTTTCATCTTAATCATATTTCTTGCGGAACTGTCTTACACACCTTCTTCTTGATTGTCGACGAATAATTGCTAGGCGCGTTTATATTGTTTTTATTCAGGAAGTGGAATGTGAAAATTAAACGACGTAAACTAAAGATATCATTGTAAACCACAAGTTTTATTATGGCAGCTTGCTCAAGCAGATCATACGAATGTTGGTCGTAAAGTAATACGGTTCACTGTTAAACAGATACTTTTTCTGCCAACATATGCTATCAAATGTAACGACGTTTTGCAGCTGGCGATGCTACAATACGCCAGGTTTGGGAAAGTACTCTACAATTTTGTTTCTCAATATCTTCGCCTGTGTTGTAGAATGTTTTAATTTGTTGGTGGGTTCTAAACACATGACGAGTTTTACAACAACTAGAACGTGTTTTTTATTTACTACATCATTACGCCAAATCTAGAACCGTTTCCAATTTACGCTACATTCTTTTTTGTTATGATACGCTGCATAAATCTTGAAGCTGAGATCCATGTAATATTTCTAAACTACGTTCTCTATCCGATCGAAATTGCCCCGATTGTAAGACATGATTCAAATATCAAACCAATCAAACCTGATAATCCAATTGAAATTTTATGAGAATGAAAAGTCGTGTGACTCACACGAATCTATTGTATTCGTTTTACATAAACATTTTCATTTAATGAAATTCAACCTTGGGCATCATTGATCTATTTTCTTTAAGTTTTATCTATGTGTACAGGCGGACTGATCACATTACGATCCCAAGGGAACATCACTCTGATTTTATAATGTGTAATTTAGGTTATATCTTTTACGGGAGCGTCTTTTGTAAATTAATGTTTTACGTGATTTTCCGAGCTTTTCAAAGTATGTTCTTAAATGTAGAGGAAAATTCACTGAAAGCTGAAGGCGATAACAATGAACGGCCGAATTTATGTGTTCGAATTACAACAGACTTATTATTTTATACATTTTTAGTTATATTATTAGATTTTATTCTATTAATAAATGAAAATCCACACACGTTTCATATCGACCAACTTTAGAATAAATAAACAACACTAATGATCAAGTTTTTACGCCTCATTTGGTCTCAAATAACATAATCTTTGAAGTAAATATTGTCCGACCTTTGGAATAAATTTTATACACTGAACGTCGATCGTTTTATAACTCCCGATCGGATCTTTCAATGTTTTATTACCTTCGGTGCCTAGGTGGTCTTTTCACCAATGTCAAAAAGACCATAAAGATAATTTGTCAATTTTACTACTACGTTGCAATTTTAAATAAAAGCAATCATCATCATTTTGTTGCACCAACGTCTGCTTTTATGACATCTGTAAAAACGTAAAAAAAATACAAGGGATCGAGATTAAAAGAGTCAGTAAACAAAAGTCAGGAATAAGTGTCGGCATCGGTCGATAAAAAGAGATCCGGCAATAAAAACGACATTTCTCAAAATCCCCACTATCCCTTATGCGAAAAATGGTCGAGCGCGATGGCTGTTGATTTTGGAGTGTACCTCGTTGATAGAGTGGGTAAATATTTAAGTGGCTTTTTCAATTATCTCGTAATTTTGCTTTATCCGAGTCTGCAACTGACTCTAATTATGGCGACGGTGGATAATCTTTATTCCGTGTATAAATATTTGTAAACTGCAAATAAGGGTTGCTATAACTTCATCACATAAAAAACTGAAACCGACAAAGGTGTTAATAGTTTGTACAAATAAAAAAAGCTTTCTGTTAACAATTTCGTGACACAATCCAATGAACAAGATCCGAGTTGTATTCCTGCTGATTGGACTGGCGAAGGAAATCCGAGCCTGTCGCAAGACAGCCAGGTTTTGCACGACCCTTTCCACGACCGTTAATCAGAGTAGGGCTCTCCAAACCCCACTCTTGCCCTACACATGCTTCAATAATATACGCCAAGAACATTCAAACTTGGATCCGGAGGGACCAAGGTAATTGACTTCAAGTTTTGATTTCGTTTTATCATTGATTATCTAAAAGTTCATTTTCCCGACGAGATGAGTGAGGTTTGTTATTATTGCAAAACTAGAAAAAAAAGCCACGTCCACATTTTGCAATTTGCATGTGCTTGTGTGAAAGTAATATATTTTCTGGCCGAAAATTCTATGCGGAAACCCGCTGACACATAACTCGGTCAGCTCTGCTGTTTTCAAACATTTTCATTAGCATTTCGAACTGTTGTGACCAAACAGAGACATTCATATTAAAACTTTCTAACGATGAAAATATTGAACATAATATTCAATTTGCTTCCCTTCATTACGTAACTGAGTACACAAAAGTCAAGCTTGCATCATTGTTTAAACTAAAAATTAAGGTTTTCGTCACTGTGTTTATATTCGGGAGGAAAGCGTTGCTTATTCATAAGACGTCACAAACTTATAATCCAATAAATTTCGAACTCATGTAAACTGTTTGTGCCAGTAACGTTACTTCCTTTCCCATGCATCGACAAACTCCGCAGGTGCGAATAATGAACGTCTAAATAAACTCAGAAACACAGTAGACTTCAATTATGCATAACACGAAGAGTGTTAATCACTTTTTGCAACACTGTACTAGTGTGCTGGTTGTTAGAGTAAAGTCATATGAAAGGAAATAAACAAATAAGTAGCTGGGATTGTATGCACTTGAACTCGTTTTGTGAAAAAATGCACAGAGAAGTAGGAGTATTAAAGAATCTCTATGTGTAGGAAGTAGAAAAAAAGAAAGATGAAGAGATTTTGTAAATGTGTTCGCGTTTTATCAGAAGGAATTCTCGCTAGTAACACCGTCTGTGTACAAGCCTCAACTAACGAGGCTATCAGAGTTGGCCGAGTCGGTGTTTAACAAAAACGAATTCCTTGAATTCACTCTTAAACCAGAAAGTCTATTGGAGAGGAAGAGAGTAATGAGGCGATAGCACGTAGCTACCGTTTCGACGTTTCTTCATTGAATGGGACCCAAGGATAATTAATATCGGTGTTCAAGTTGGAATGAACGGTACTTTATGGTCCAGACTGAAGCATACAGAAGCTTTTTAAGTTGCTTGCTGCAAATTCCTAGAGTGCGAAATATCTGCCCGATTCTATGTCTTGTAATAAATTGTTTCACACGAGCTTGCTGACGGTAATGAGTCTAGTTCAGAGTTAATTAGAAGGTTATCAAATCTTTATAAAATATTCAGAGGTGACGCTTTTCTTGCAGGTGACGTGGCTTCATCACAAAGGAGACTCAATACATCTTCTCACAGTAGGTCGAAGTGCTTACAGCAGGGACGAACGCATCACGCTCAGCTTTCGATACCCTAACAACTTTCGATTACAAATTGTCTACATCACACGAAGGGACGAAGGTCTCTACGAATGCCAGGTCGCAACACATCCTCCGAAAGTCAAAAGGATATTTCTCAAAGTTACAGGTCAGGAAATTCCCCAATACCTTTAATTCTTTACTTGATCAAAAATTCCTTACATTGAACACTGAAATATTCAAACTCAACGTTAGCGAGCCAGAATCTTGATTATCTTTAACAAATCCCCTTAATTTAAAATTTTATTCCCACGATTATTTAATAACACTCTGAGGTGTCATCTCAATTACAACGGACGTGCTCTTGTTTCAGAGCTAATTCAAAAAATCAACTAGAGTGAAAACTAATTATTAGATACGATGTTTCATCATTCATGGTAGATATTTTGCATAATCGGCTACAATATAAATTATATTATTTAAATATTAACGTTCATGAATAATGCAGGAGACAGTGCACGTCCGTATTAATAGCTGAATTTATAATGCAAAAATTTTTCCAGGCGACAGATACTTTAAATATACAAAGTAAATACTTCCTACGGTGCAATACGCTAAAGTTCATTTAAGTTGTTCTCATAAATCCTGCTATGTTTTGCATTTTATCAAAGTGCCAACATTTCATGTGTTTTCAGTTAAATCTGACTTGAAGAAAGTCGTGTCAAACTTTTGTGGTTTCGCTACAAAACAATAGAACAAAACGGCATTTATGTCTTTATACAATGAAATAAATATTAAAACCCAAGCCGAGACTACACAAGAAAGACATTAAGGAGCCGACCATGAATATGCAGAGGCACTTAAGTTTTACTAGGTCAAAGCGGAGAATTCCGCAGACGAAAAACTTGATCGGCGAAACAATTTTATATCAATAGCAAACTTTTCACTATGCGAGACACATGCATTTCTGAACTTTTAGTTCGATCCAATTAACGTATTGTAGAAGTAATAATTTCCGGTTAAAATTCTATGTTTTAGGATATTATTAAACAAACCCCATGATTAATTAGTACACTTTTATACATTAAAAGCTATTGTGTTTTATTTAGGATCATAATTTATAGCATGTCTAAACATAGAAAGATGAGGTGGGAGGTTTTATTCAAATTTATGTGTACAAAAGTCACGTTATGTGAGAATGAAACCAAAATTTGAATCGCGCTTGACAACTATTTATAAAAATTAGTCTAACGTTGGTACAATGTAAATTGTACAACGTATATTTCCTGCGTAACGCCAAACCCTGCTCTGATCCCAATAGGATAAACTTGAAGAATCAAAATTAATTAAATTAATTTATTAATGTGAGTGTCAGCATGTAATATTACAAAACTAACTCATAATTCGCCCCTTGCTTAAGAGCAAAAAAAAAAAACGTAAGTAAGTCATAAAATTATTGCTTACTTAAAAAGTAGCAAGCATTTGAAATCCCAACAAAAACCATACACGCTGTACTTATTTTACAGAGATAAGTAACCCACAACTTTCAGAGCACACTCTTTTTAATTATTGTAATTTTGTTTTTGGATTATATGCATCTTTGTATATGAATGATAAAAAACAAAAAGTTTGAAAAGAGTACAAACCATACAAAAAAACAACATAGAAGAAAAAAGTCACAGTTACAAAGGATGAAGGCAATTATTAGTATTCTTAAAACTATTTTAAATTAAAAAAAAATCTAAAGTTCCAAAGATTTAGTATCCGAAGAGTATAATCTGAAAACTGTAAGATTTTTTAAATTAAGTAATTATTACAACTATAAATATATAAAAAGAAAGGATGTAGCGTACCCAAAGAGTGCAAGCGTTACGAAAAATTCACCGAAAGTAAACATTCTAAAAGAACTTGAACAATCTACAGTTAAAAGTTAAATTTAAAGGGTACTTGTGGGAAATTTAGAAATTTTGAAAAATTTTTGAAATGTAAAATTATTTAGACTCCAAAGCTCCCAAAGAATAAAATCAATATAAGAAAATTCAAAAAAAATCTTAAGGATTTAAACATTTTACGTGATTTAAAAACTGAAAACATTTGCAGAATCTATAAAAAAAATCCAAACCACCCAAATCTAAAAATTCCAGCTGATTGAAAAATCGAAAACTTCTAAGGACAAATTTTGAAAACAATATGTACACTAGATGAATTTCTAAAAATCTTAAAAATTTAGTATCATTCAAAAATTGTACATTGTCAGAAAAAGGGATCTAAGGAATCTAAAAATTGAAAGAATCTCTAAAGTACCCAAAGAATCCAGAGAATCCAGAGAATCCAGAGAATCCAAAGAAATCAAAGAATCCAAAAAATCCAAAGAATCTGAAGAATATAAAGAATCCAAAGAATCCAAAAAATTCACTAAATCCACAGAATCCAAAAAATCCAAAATTTTAAACAATTCAGAGAATCCAAACAATTTTAAGAATCTAGAGAATCTAGTATGATCCGAAAATTATATAATGTCAAAAAAAGGAATCTAAGGGGTCTAAAAATAAAGAATTTCTAAAGATTCCAAAAGTTCCAAAGAATCCAAAGAATCCAAGGAATCCAAAGAATCTAAAGAATCTAAAGAATCTAAAGAATCTAAAGAATCTAAAGAATCTAAAGAATCTAAAGAATCTAAAGAATCTAAAGAATCTAAAGAATCTAAAGAATCTAAAGAATCTAAAGAATCTAAAGAATCTAAAGAATCTAAAGAATCTAAAGAATCTAAAGAATCTAAAGAATCTAAAGAATCTAAAGAATCTAAAGAATCTAAAGAATCTAAAGAATCTAAAGAATCTAAAGAATCTAAAGAATCTAAAGAATCTAAAGAATCAAAAGAATCTAAAGAATCTAAAGAATCTAAAGAATCTAAAGAATCTAAAGAATCCGAAAAATCCGAAGAATCCGAATAATCCGAAAAATCCAAGGAATCCAAAGAATCCAAAAAATCCGAAGAATCTAACGAATTCAAGAATCTAAAAATAATTGAAAAGTAATAAAATTAATAGCGTATCGAAAATTTGGAGGAAAATCTAGAAGGTATCAAAAATGTAGAGAATAAAATAGAATAAAGAATAAAAAATACGAAAAAGTCTACAAATAAGGATATCAAAAAACCTACAAAGAATACACAGAATCTGGAAATTTAAAAAAATCTACTAACTCTACTACTCTACTATCTACTAAAAAAAAAGCTCTAAAATTTAAAAATTTAGACCCCCAAAAACATGCAAACAATTATATAAAATGCAACTAGTCCAAATATTAAAAGACAATTCTAAAAAATATAAAACATCTAAAAATCTTTTAAATATCCATAGAATTGAGTTGAGAAAATATGAAATTTTAAAAGGTCCAGAGATCAGATATAAGGATTCTAGACACTTTTACAAAAATTTAAATGGTTTGAAAATTCAAAGATTTTTGAAGAATTCCTAGAAAATACAAAATATATAGAATCTAACGCTTTCAAAGTATGTAAACAATAAAAAATTGTAAATATTTTAAACGCAGGACTTAATAAATTTAAAAAACCAGTTTCGGAAATATCGAGAATTTAAAAAATAACGAAACTGCAAGAAATTTAGGATATAAAAGATAACCCCAAAGCTACCCAAAGAAACTAAACAATCTAAAAACACCTTGAAAAATATAAAGAATCTAGAAAGTAAAAAAATGAAACATGTTAGATATATCAAAAATTCGAAAACTTCAAAGAAAACAAAAGTTTTTAGAATGTAAACATTTAAAAGGTAGTCTACAAAAAGTTTACAAAAAATATTTTAAAAAATTAAAGTTTCCAAAAAGCAAAAAATCGAGAAATGTACAAAATATCAAGTACCCATTGTTTTATTAAGTCTTATAATTAATGTCATATCTAAACAAACATAAGGTAATAATATTTCTACGAAATGTTCTGCACAAAAGTTTTTAACAATATTTGGAAAAAAAAATGAATTTAACGTTGTTATGATACAAATTGTGCAATATCTTTCCTGTGTAACATTAAATCCTTCTCTAATCTTAACAGTATAAACTTT
Source organism: Cynaeus angustus (assembly GCA_030157275.1). Taxonomy (NCBI): domain Eukaryota; kingdom Metazoa; phylum Arthropoda; class Insecta; order Coleoptera; family Tenebrionidae; genus Cynaeus; species Cynaeus angustus. The sequence continues at coordinate 15,083,837 of CM058066.1, read as the reverse complement.
TTCCAGACTTTAAATTAAAACTTAAACCAACCGTAAGTTTGTGGTATTACCAAATAAAATTCATAATTGGCTCCTTGATTAAAAGCAACGGAAAGCGTAAATAGCAGGTAATCTATAAAGATTAGGATTTTTTTTGGAAAGTAACGAACGTTTGAAATTTAAATATTTTACTGTTTTCACAGAAATAAATAAGCAATAACTTTTGAAACACATTGGTTTCAATCACTATTATTCGGTTTTTGGTTTGCATATATCATTGTACACGAATGACAAAAATGCCGACAAATTTAGGTGATATAACGGTCTAAACGAAAAATCAAATAAACAACTAATATAAATGTTGATTTGATTGAAAATTTATAGCGAACAGTTATGTTTCGGATTAATCGCTTTTGGTTTCCTATAATAAATTTCAATTTTATTGTAAATTATTGTTAGACAATTAAGACATGTTGTGACCGGCGCATCCACCATTTTAAAAACATGTTGATTACGCTGGAAATCTTTTCGCTTGTTAAAAAATGGTCTAGTCTCCATAGAAACGGACAACATCCATTATTTGCGAAGTTATTATTTCTCATGGATGTTCGAAGAGATGTTTGGTTTTGCGGTGAAGGGTAGTAGGCATTAGAGTAGAGTTCGGTTTAGTTATGCAATCACGTCCGAGGGTTGATAGTGGTTCGGCAAGACATTCTCCTTGGTGAGCAGTAAAATCAAGTCCCACAATAATGTTCCAAGCCAATATTAAAATTCTATGAGTGTGGGTGAAATAGGGTATCGGGATTAATGAATATATTCTATTTGTAGCCCCGGAACTACGAATCGTGGACGAATCTGGCCGAGAGGTGACTGAACGCTATTACAAAGCTGGTAGTGCACTTGAGTTGACATGTCTAGCGGCGCAAGTAGGAGGGGGCTCCGACAACCCCCCTATCACCTGGAGACACGGAGACCGCACGCTCTCTAAGGGTATCAGGTGAGTAAGTACCTTCACCACACAGACACCCTTTGTCCTCTACTCTGCGCTTTCCTTGATGCTCCAGGGGATTAAGTTACTTCATTTACAGACTCAAAATATTCCACGGATATTCTGCTAATGTACGCTAAGAAAAAAACAAACAAATAACACTCTTTCCTAAAAACTCACGAGAGATTTGACGAATTGCAACGCGTCAAACAAAACGTACTCTGACGGACCACAAACAATTCATTTTATTCAGTGTCAGCCTAAGCCCTGAATACGTAATTGAGTCTGGAAAAACGGATTTAAAAAAATGTTATTTTTTGTTCACCGTCATTAACTTAACTAATCTCTTCATTTGTGTACGTTTTGATGTTCAAAGCTCCTCCAAATCGTATCTTAACACACCCACAGTTGTTAATAAATCAAGAGGAAAATCGAATTCTAATTATTCACTATTACCACGACACTCACGTAATCACGATTTGTACTAATAGTGATCAAAGGTATGTATTGTATTGATAAATGACTGTAACGCAAATCGCGAATGCGAGTTTCTGTTTAGCTCTTATCGACAAGCGGGTGTCTGTAAAGCTTGGACCAAAAGCTCATACATGAAAACAGAAAATCTATTAAATTTGTCAACCCTTCTCATCTAACGAACAGCACTTGTTTCACCGGATTAAACATTACTTGAGATATATGGACACAGATATCACAAAACTTATTCACTTTGAAACTCACAAAAAACAAAAAGTTTTACTCAAAAGCTCATATTCAGACTCCAAAAGGGTATTTTACTACACTGTTAACTTACGCGAACTGTGTCAGTCTTGTAATATGTGGACCACATAGTCTGACAATAACAAGCGAGAACTTCATAAAACTCAAACAGTAGTTGCAAAATACATAATACATTATATTGAAGCACAAACATAACTCGGTGTGTTTATATGATTAACAATTGTTTTGAACATACATTAACAACATGCTTGTATTATACAACAATTGGTTAGAAAATACATTAGTTAATACGCCTGGGAACCATACATCAACGTGAATCATATGTGAAATGGGGATTCTGTTGACCACTGCGTAGATTTTTATACAGGGAGGGCAGAAACTGCAATTCAAAACTATCTTTACTATGATTCTCATAACTAATTTACTAATACTAATAATGAGAACTTATAAATAAAATATATTGTTTGTGAAAGAAATATTTTCGCGTTATTTTGAATTTCCGTGATTTTAGATTAGTACTTTTTGTAAATTCAAACTCAGCATTTTGCGACGAATACAAAGAATCCGAATGTTCATAACATCCAATGAGTCAAAGATTTAATTAATTGTAACAGTTTGTAAAAATTCCAAGGGTTCATACATTTTTTAATGCCTAAAGAATCAAAAAATCTAAAGAGTTAAAAGAGTATAAGAAAAAATAAGTATTCAAAAATCTAAAGAATTTACCAAAAAATAAAAAATGTAGGATTTAGAAATATACAAATTCTAATAAACCCCAATCAAAATCTGAAATCCTAAAAATTTAGAGACAATTTTAAAAATCTGCAGGGTTGAGGAAATGTAGGGATTATGAAGAAACTGAACAATGTAAATAATATATTAAATCTTCAGCATCCAAAGAATGTAAAGATTTAAAAAAAAAATTAACAAAACTAATAAGAACGTAGAGAACCAAGAAATTAAGAAAATATGAAGAATTCAAAGAATATATAAAACATCTAAGGAGTTTAAGAGTTAGTTGCAAGGAATCCACGGACAATTTAAAAAAACCTAAAGAATCTAGAGTACAAAAATCAAATATCAAGGGTGAAAAAAATCAAAAAATCTACATAGCCTAAAGGCAGAAATTAATAGAACTAGACATTGTAGCAAAATCTAAAAGATAAAATTAAGATAATGGTATTTTAAGAAGCTTAGAAGCTTAAATAAAACCAAATGGGCTTATAAAAGGCGATAGGAAACCTTGAAATTTTGAAAAATTTAATCAGTACTTAAAACTTCTATAAATCCAAATATTTTAAATATAGAACTTGTAAGATTAAAACTTTTAGAAATATAGAGAGAATTCAGAACATGTAAAAAAAGCTTCCAAAGAATTCAAAATCTAGAGAGTATTGAAAGTCGAAAGAAAGGATCTACAGAATATGGAACATTGAAGATTTTGCGGAATCTAGTATGATCCAGAAAATCCAAAGATTGTATAATGTCAAAAAAAATCTAATAAGAAAAATCCTGAGAAAGACTTTAAAGAACTTGAAAACTCTCAAGGAATAAAGTTAAAGCATCAAAAATGTGTAAAAAAGGAACAAAAAGTCCAAGTAGTGCCAAAATATTTTGAAAAAATCCAGAGAGCATCGAAAAATCCAAAAGGTCTTGAGGATATAGAAAATTTCAAGAACTTAATAATATGATTATTATAATAGAGGCAAAGATCTAAAGTGCCCACAGATTATAAAAATCCTGAAAATGTAAACATTCTAAAAAGGAACCTAAAAAACTTTAAAAATTTCAAAATCCAACAATCTAGAGCCAAAAAGAGCAAGCTAAGAAATTATAGATATTTAACATTTGGAAGGCTCAAAGATCAAAAACATGCAACGGATCTAAAGAATCTAAAAAAGAAAATAAGATTTTATGAAATGTAAAAATATAGACTCCAACGCTTCTAGAGATTCTAATCAATACAGCAAAACCCAAAAAATGTTTAAGGATTTAAAAAAACTGAAAAATTTGCAGAATCTGATTGAAGAAGCAAAAACTTTCAAGGGCATACGAAAGTTCTAAAAACAGTATGTAAATAATTAAATGAGAACTTATAAATAAAATATATTGTTTGTGAAAGAAATATTTTCGCGTTATTTTGAATGTCCGTAATTTTAGATTAGTACTTTTTGTAAATTCAAATTCAGCATTTTACGACGAATACAAAGAATTCGAATGTTTATAACATCCAATGAGTCAAAGATTTAATTGATTGTAACAGTTCATAAAAATTCCAAGGGTTCATACATTTTTGAATGACTAAAGAATCTATAAAATCTAAACAGTTAAAAGAATATAAGAAAAAATAAGTACCAAAAAATCTAAAGAATTTACAAAAAATAAAAAATGTAGGATTTAGAAATATACAAATTCTAATAAACCCCAATCAAAAATCTGAAATCCTAAAAATTTAGCATAAAAAACCTACAACGGATTCCAGAGACAATTTTAAAAATCTGAAGGGTTGAGGAAATGTCGGAATTCTGAAGAAACTGAACAACGTAAATAATATATTAAATTTTCAGCATCCAAAGAATGTAAAGATTTAAAAAAAAATTTAACAAAACTAATAAGAACATAGAGAACCAAGAAATTAAGAAAATATGAAGAATTCAAAGAACATATAAAACATCTAAGGAGTTCAAGAGTTAGTTGCAAGGAATCCACGGACAATTTAAAAAAACCTAAAGAATCTAGAGTACAAAAATCAAGTATCAAGGGTAAAAAAAATCAAAAAATCTACATAGCCTAAAGGCAGAAATTAATAGAACTAGACATTGTAGCAAAATCTAAAAGATAAAATTAAGATAATGGTATTTTAAGAAGCTTAGAAGCTTAAATAAAACCAAATGGGCTTATAAAAGGCGATAGGAAACCTTGAAATTTTGAAAAATTTAATCAGTACTTAAAACTTCTATAAATCCAAATATTTTAAATATTGAACTTGTAAGATTAAAACTTTTAGAAATATAGAGAGAATTCAGAACATGTAAAAAAAGCTTCCGAAGAATTCAAAATCTAAAGAGTATCGAAAGTCGAAAGAAAGGATCTACAGAATATGGAACATTGAAGATTTTGCGGAATCTAGTATGATCCAGAAAATCCAAAGATTGTATAATGTCAAAAAAATCTAATAAGAAAAATCCTAAGAAAGACTTTAAAGAACTTGAAAACTCTCAAGGAATAAAGTTAAAGCATCAAAAATGTGTAAAAAAGGAACAAAAAGTCCAAGTAGTGCCAAAATATTTTGAAAAAATCCAGAGAGCATCGAAAAATCCAAAAGGTCTTGAGGATATAGAAAATTTCAAGAACTTAATAATATGATTATTATAATAGAGGCAAAGATCTAAAGTGCCCACAGATTATAAAAATCCTGAAAATGTAAACATTCTAAAAAGGAACCTAAAAAACTTTAAAAATTTCAAAATCCAACAATCTAGAGCCAAAAAGAGCAACCTAAGAAATTATAGATATTTAACATTTGGAAGGCTCAAAGATCAAAAACATGCAACGGATCTAAAGAATCTAAAAAAGAAAATAAGATTTTATGAAATGTAAAAATATAGACTCCAACGCTTCTAGAGATTCTAATCAATACAGCAAAACCCAAAAAACGTTTAAGGATTTAAAAAAATTGAAAAATTTGCAGAATCTGATTGAAGAAGCAAAAACTTTCAAGGGCATACGAAAGTTCTAAAAACAGTATGTAAATAATGAAATGAGAACTTATAAATAAAATATATTGTTTGTGAAAGAAATATTTTCGCGTTATTTTGAATGTCCGTAATTTTAGATTAGTACTTTTTGTAAATTCAAATTCAGCATTTTACGACGAATACAAAGAATTCGAATGTTTATAACATCCAATGAGCCAAAGATTTAATTGATTGTAACAGTTCATAAAAATTCCAAGGGTTCATACATTTTTGAATGACTAAAGAATCTATAAAATCTAAACAGTTAAAAGAATATAAGAAAAAATAAGTACCAAAAAATCTAAAGAATTTACAAAAAATAAAAAATGTAGGATTTAGAAATATACAAATTCTAATAAACCCCAATCAAAAATCTGAAATCCTAAAAATTTAGCATAAAAAACCTACAACGGATTCCAGAGACAATTTTAAAAATCTGAAGGGTTGAGGAAATGTCGGAATTCTGAAGAAACTGAACAACGTAAATAATATATTAAATTTTCAGCATCCAAAGAATGTAAAGATTTAAAAAAAAAATTTAACAAAACTAATAAGAACATAGAGAACCAAGAAATTAAGAAAATATGAAGAATTCAAAGAACATATAAAACATCTAAGGAGTTCAAGAGTTAGTTGCAAGGAATCCACGGACAATTTAAAAAAACCTAAAGAATCTAGAGTACAAAAATCAAGTATCAAGGGTGAAAAAAAATCAAAAAATCTACATAGCCTAAAGGCAGAAATTAATAGAACTAGACATTGTAGCAAAATCTAAAAGATAAAATTAAGATAATGGTATTTTAAGAAGCTTAGAAGCTTAAATAAAACCAAATGGGCTTATAAAAGGCGATAGGAAACCTTGAAATTTTGAAAAATTTAATCAATACTTAAAACTTCTATAAATCCAAATATTTTAAATATAGAATTTCTAAGATTAAAACTTTTAGAAATATAGAGAGAATTCAGAAAATGCAAAAAAATCTAGAGAGTATCGAAAGTCGAAAGAAAGGATCTACAGAATATGTAACATTGAAGATTTTGCGGAGTCTACTATGATCCAGAAAATCCAAAGATTGTATAATGTCAAAAAATCTAATAATAAAAATCCTAAGAAAGACTTTAAAGAACTTGAAAACTCTCAAGTAATAAAGTTAAAGCATCAAAAATGTGTAAAAAAGGAACAAAAAGTCAAAGTAGTGCCAAAATATTTTGAAAAAATCCAGAGAGCATCGAAAAATCCAAAAGGTCTTGAGGATATAGAAAATTTCAAGAACTTAATAATATGATTATTATAATAGAGGCAAAGATCTAAAGTGCCCACAGATTATAAAAATCCTGAAAATGTAAACATTCTAAAAAGGAACCTAAAAAACTTTAAAAATTTCAAAATCCAACAATCTAGAGCCAAAAAGAGCAAGCTAAGAAATTATAGATATTTAACATTTGGAAGGCTCAAAGATCAAAAACATGCAACGGATCTAAAGAATCTAAAAAAAAAAAAAAGATTTTATGAAATGTAAAAATATAGACTCCAACGCTTCTAGAGATTCTAATCAATACAGCAAAAGCCAAAAAATGTTTAAGGATTTAAAAGAACTGAAAAATTTGCAGAAGCTGATTGAAGAAGCAAAAACTTTCAGGGAAATACGAAAGGTATAAAAACAGTATGTAAATAATCTATGAATTTTGGAAAATTTTAACGATCTAGAGAATCTAGCGTGATTCAAGAAATAAATAAAATATTAAAAAATCCAAAAAAATCCAAGCAATGAAAAGAATTAAAAACATGGATCAGAAGAATTTAATCCAAAGAATTCAAAGAATGTAAAGAATCTAAAGAATTCAAAGAATCCAATGAATCCAAAGAATTTAAAGAATTCAAAGAATCCGAAGAATCCAAATAAACCAAAGAATACAAAGAATACAAAGAATCCAAAAAATTCACAGTCCAGAATCAAAAAAATCCAAAATTTCAAAGAATTCAAGAAATCTATATAATTTAAACAAGGAATCTAATGAATTATTCATAAGAATTTTTAATTTGTTAAAACCAAAAAATCAAAAAAAAAGTCTCCAAAGTGTTAGAGAAAAAAATCTAGTAATTCGAAAAAATCTATTGATTATCGAACACCTAGAAGATCTAGAGAATATAGAAATTTTGCAACATTTGCTATTTATAGCCCCAAAACGATGCAATGAACTAGAGAAAATACTTGTACAAAAGTTAGAAAATTGCAGGGGTCACAAACATTTTTTAAATTTATAAAGCATCAAAGAATTCTTAGGAAAATTGAATGGGATCCTAAAGAGGCGAAAAATAATACTTTCAAAAGTTTTAAAATACTAACAAGAAAAATCTAAAGAATGTAAAAAAAAAGATTTTGAAAATTTAGAGAATGTATGAAATATAAATATCCTGCATTTTAATTAAATTTTAAGAATGAAAGGAGTTCAACTACAATAATCCGATGAATTTAAAAATGTTTCAAAAAAATTAAACACAGCATCTAAAATTATTTTATAATTTGCTATCAAAAACGTAGAATCTACAGAATAACAAAAATGCCAATAATAATTTTTGGCACTTTTTACAAGTTTTCTTGTGTGTCTTTCCACTCTCTGGTAACCAAGAATATTAAATGAGATAAGAAATAAAAATTAATCTGATTACATTTTATACACCCAAACTGCAAATTTCTATAGAAAAAATAAAAAAATGCACTCACTGTTGCCCCACCCTATATACCTGAGATTTTCAGCCTGCAATAATAAACAATATAGCAAATATGAAATAGTTAAATATTAAAAAAAAAACACATTAGGGAGATAATCGTAGTGAATTACAAGCATGTATTTGTTCCCGTCATAACCATGAGAATAATGCTCTGTGTACTGCAAAATGTTTAATATTCATAACAAAAGTTGCACATCGCAGGCACATTCACAACTCGGTTGATATTATTTATGTACTCGTGTTGTTAGATGTGGTGTTTTATTTGGTGCAGAAGTAATTGATTTCCCAAGAGAAAGTTCTTTTAAAAAATAAGTATCCACATAAAAGAGGAGACGTGAACTAACCTGAATAGATTAAAAATCTAAAAATTAGTAAACTCTCATTTTAGGAATAATCCTTTTGATTTTTTTCAAGTTTCAACATGTCCACATCGACAGATTCGGCAATTTCGACGTTAACAGTGGGCCCTTTGGAAACGGGGCACTCGGGGAACTACACGTGCGCCGTGGGAGCGCTGGCATTTGCGACCGTAGCTGTACACGTTCTTAACGGTAAGTTATTGCACTAAAATCTGCCAAATCTCACCATTAATCTTAACTTTGGAGAATAATGTACTAGCTTGGCCACAGTAAAAGCACGGTCACCAATCAGAACACTGAATCAAGTAAGTGAGAGACGATTCTTTAAAGATTCCAAATTTCAACAAAGATAAATGAAAAACAATTAAGTTTGGACAAACTTTGGATCATTCCAACTTATGCTCCCCACCAAACTCAACAAAACTTTTTATTTATACCCCTATTCTGTTTTCATTGGCTTGGCCCGAAAAATTATACCGAGCCGGCGCCAGTTAATAAAAATTATTATAGGAGCTCTTTAAAGAACTAATTTCTAATCGATTTATCTCAAAACTTGGTTAAGCGGGATACCAATAAATTTCACAAACAAAACTGACAGGCGTTTTAAGTATTGTTTCATTTTGTTTGGTAATTAAACACGTTCGTTATCACTACAAAATTCATTGTTTTTAATTTTAGGTCGAGGACAAATTAAGGGAACAAGTATGCGTGCCTTGACCACGTCTATAGCACCAAACTGATTGATATTAATCGATGTGGATTGATTGTTATGTAACCCCTAATCTAGAACCTACAATACGTTTTGTGTTCAAGTTCAAAGCTATCGAATTAACAAATTTTAATTACAGATGACAATATTGATACTCACATTATGTTGTTGTTATTCTAGAAATTATTCTGTTTTCTATAAATAATAGCGAAATTAATTAATGCGTCCCTGCTCATACACTTTTCGCATCAAGCAGAACAATAGAACCCCAAAGGTGTATGAATTCATAATAACATGTCTGGAGAGTTACGACGAAACTGGACTACTATACTAAAAGCTTTTAATAACAAAGACGCCAAAAAAATTATCTTTCATTACATAATGCTATGCAAATTTTCATAAAACTAAGAATCTGTCAAATGAAATTGAAAGAGAATCAAGTTTTACTTTATATTCATGCACTTTGTAACAAGCAGCAGCAAGAAAAATTATTGTAAAAAGGATTCATGTAGAACGTTTAAGGAGCTAGAAAAAGATAACTTTTTCTACACAAAAATTCTTCCGGTTTTAAAATAGCATGAATTATTTATCATTTCACTTCGAAATAAATCTTTCAACATTGTAATTCGATTATTATAATCGCGACAAATGACCTAACTTTTACGATCAAAGTTGAATGAAACACAATTTGTCAATAAATTAAAATTCTCTGACTGGAGTAAATCTATTAGCTAAACGTATAAGTATACCATAAAACCGATTTTTTTGCACAATTTATGGGCGATCATAATCACCCATGGTGATTTTCGTAGGGTACGGTTGGCCCCTCTGTGGCAGTTGGCTTCCTGTACTCCCACCAAAAAAGAAAATCATTCATTCATTCATACTGGTAATCAGCAGTCAGTCAACGTTTAATAATACAAAATAAATAAAAAAAAAAACACCGAATTGGTTTTCTTACATCGACAAGAATTCAACCCACGGGTTAACAATTTACTATTGATTTCGTTTTTTGTAGTACTGTGCTTATTTTGTAACTTTAAATTAAATTTGTAGACATCAGGGATGCTCTTATATGATCATTCAGATATTTCACATTCTTTTTTTTTTTGGTGGTGAATTAATATTTTTCGGACATCGTCGAATTCTTCTGGATTTTAAAATTTCCCAATTTCTTGCTTTTTTAAAAATTATCTAGATTTTTTAGGTTTTTTTATTGAATTTATTGCACTGAATTTCAAATTCTGCAGAGCGTTCGTAATACTGCGACTTTGTATATTCGCTTGATTCTTTAGATTTCAATACTTTTTTTACAATTGTTGGTCTGAATTCTTTTGGCACAAAACTTAAAGAATAAAGACAAAATCGAAAAATCTAACAATTGAGAAAATTTTGAAAATGTTTCTAAAAGTGTGGTAAAACAAAATATTTTATAGAATTATAGAAACGTCAAAATGCTCACAGAATAATTTATTTTTACAAACAGCAAATTCTAAGGTTAAATTTATAAAAAGCTGTACACTACTTTAGAATTTTTTAGACATTCTTAGAATGTAAATATATTTTCTCAAAAATTCCTGAGGTTTTTAAATAAGGCGAACTGGAGACCTGAAAAGTTTTGATATCTCTCAAAATGCCAATAATCTTAAAATTATTAAAAATCAAAAAAAAAGTTTAAAAACCTAAAAAATACAGTTTATACAGATCTAAAAAATCTAGAACTTCTGAAGCTGACAACAATTTCTAAAATCCTAAAATCTATAATTTTTTAGAGAGAAAATTTCTCCATTTTGTTACATGCAACCGTCAATACTCTAGTTCCGTTTTTTATTATTATTACGTGTTTTAATTGCTTAGACACGTGAGGTGTTTCAAATTAATCCTTAAATTTTCTACATTTTTATGTTTTTTAAATTGTTGCTAGAATTTTTTACTCGTTGAAAGTTTCCAATATTTTATGAATCGGCTTTGCGTTTGGTAGTAACTGATTTTCCTTAGAGTGTTTAGATTCTTTAGATATTTCTGGGATGTCCTGAATCTCGTTCTCTTTAAATTCTTTAGATTATCTAAATCCTTTAGGTTTAACCAAATGCAATCGATCGATTAATTCGATTTTTGACGCTTTGGAGTCCTTTATTCTTGTTTATCTTTAAATTCTTCCAATTCTTTGAAACGTTGATATTTTGTATACGCTTTATATTGTTTAGAATTCACAATTTCTAATTTCTTTCTTTTTTTGACACAAAACTTTTATAAAATACGTAAATCTAAGAATCTAAGAATTTTAGAAAGTTGTACAAGCACAAGAAACGAAAATTCAAGATCTAAGAATTCTATTTTTTTACAAATAATTTAGAAAATATAAATGGGAATTTCGCGATACATTTAGCAGTTCTCAACAAACTCCGAGTTATTTTGTTGTTCTTTATGAGCATTACTGTATTTCTATAACAAAATTGGTTTTAAAATTGCAAAATATGCAGTCTGTTTATAAAATGTGAAGGCGAAATTTACAATATGCGCTTATGCAAAATAACAAATTGGGCTTAAACATTAATAACCAAAGTATGTGGCCCATATATATGCAAATATATGCATATATGCAAAAATTAGCGCATATGCACTTTACCCAAAACCCACTCTTCATTCATATCTATGCAAAACGCACAATCGGAATTGCTTTGTTCCTAGAAAAATATAAATTAATTTGTTAGAGCAAAGGAAACAAACATTACTATTGAAATCAGATTGATCTAATACAAAGCCATATTTTTTCAGTATTTATTCAATGACGTGATTATTACTCAATCAAAAAACAGCGTATGCAAGTTTAATGCAGATACTAGTATTGCCTCATTAAATGACTCGAAAACAAACTAAAGCAAAAAAAAATCGTAATAACGCCTAACAGGATGTTTGACAGGTAAACTACAATATGGTTTAATATAAAAATAAACGAATTTTTTCAAACCAGAACCAAAACCGAAATTCGGTGGTTTTTACATCAAGCAATTGCTGTCACACGATGTTGCAAACAACACTTTATGTACACAAGACACCCAAAAGCCTTGTAAAGGATTTAATTAAATCTATGTTATTGGTTTGTTTGGACGCTAATTGAAACCGACTTTTTGAAGTCAAAGTTACCGTATCACGAAATAATGGTTCATGTGTTCCTAAACGTAACCGCAAAAAGGAATAACCCCGTTTTTTACATGATCCTTAAATCGTTTCTATATATATCTTTGCTTGTAAAAACACAGATTGTTTATTATTTGGGAGTAAAGTGAGAAAATGGTGAGCCTTTGTGTTATTTAAAATCCATCAAACCTATCCATATAAACAAGAAATAAAAGAATCTTATATCAATGTGAATCCTGATTCTGTTGCACCTTTCGTGGTTGTTATTCAAAGGAACAGATCTCTACGGTATTTTAAATCTCAAATTTGCCTCATGGGGTCGGTTTATTACACTTCTATCCTAAGCCCCTCTCGCGGATAGAAAGTATATCTTGATCTTGAGTAAGAGCATGTATTAAAATTTTTACTGTATTTCATATTAATGGACGTACAGGACCGGTTAAAGCTTTAATATATTTTGTTGGTGACACTAATGCGGAATTACGCTAAAATTGCTCGAGCCATAAATCAGAGATTAATAAAATTAAAACCTTGCGACTTTTAGTTCACTCCTAAATTCATTTTAACACGGTTCTAGGCAACGAGGAAATTAGACTAGAATAAACATAAACGTATAAAATGTCATTTACGATAGCATTTACTCGAAATGTTTAATAAACATGTAAATTTTGTCAAAACTACTTATGATAGGGCAGGTTAAATTAATTTCATTTTGCACCGAGCACAGCAAAACATTTTCTTTGGGATCAGAAATATAAATAGGCGTTATGTCGGTTAGACAGATACACAAAAGAGCGCTGGTAGTTTAAATGACCGTTGTATATTCATACCTCCTAACCTACGTTCCAGAACAATCTACCCAAGTGTAACCCATTATTTAATTGAAAACCTGGATGTCTGCCAAGGTTTCAAGTTTTGTCATCGAATAAATAGAATGGCTGTAAAAAGAGCTTCGTTAACCCTTTTGTTGCACACCGATAAATCTATTTTCATAATTTATCCTCGATTTCATCACAATAATTAAGTAGTTGATGAATTTCATTAATTTTCTCCAGATAATTGGATTAATTCGATATTAGTATAATGGAATACTAAAATGTGCAGCGAAGTAATCAGTCAGTGGTAGACGCTTTCCATAATTTCCTCGCTTAAAACTTCTAATACTCTTAAAAAATAACTTGAATTATCTATAAATGTGGTTTCATGATATCACTGTTATTTTATAATTTATGACTTCAACAAACTGCTAGCGACGTTGCATATTTCTTCATAAAGTTATACTGCATATTAATGGCTCTCTGAACATTTCACAGCGAACCGTGTATTAATGATAAATAATATTTCACCATTTTTAAGTCACGTTAAAACTTACAACTATCGAATTAACGTTCTTTTACTGAAAACACCGAACTGAAAAATAACACAGGTCCAAAACCGATGAATCTAAGAACCAATCTAAATCCTGTCAAGAATTCTAAATATCTTGAAACTTATGAATCATGTGTTTTAAAATCTTGAATTCTGAAGTTTTAAAATTTGAAAGAAATTTTAAAATTTCTGGGAATCCCAAAAAACACCTAAGCACTTAATAATTGCAAAAACATTCAAAAACAATTTTTAAATATATTTTTAAACCTCTAGAAGTCTTCAAATTTCAAATTTTTGTTTATTTCTTGGGTTTTTCATTTTTACGTGAAATTTTAAAGCAGGTCAAAATAAATAATACTACAAACTCTTGAACGATCTCTTAAAATGAGAAGATTTTTGGAAAAATTCTTAAAAGCAAAACCCTAAAAAATACAATAAAATCTTTACACCGTTCAAGAAGCCGGAAATTGAATAATTTCAACAGCAGTGAAGTCAAGTCTATTTTTTTTTAAGTTTTAAAAATGTGCGATTATGTCAAGTTTAAAAAATATGCAACAAAATCTAAAAATTCTGTTTTTTGTGATTTTTGAACTTAAATTTTTCCAATTCTCTACGTTTTTAAACGTTTTACATTGTTTTTAGCATTTTTGTGTTTGTTCTAATTATTGAGATTTGTCACTTTTTTGTATTTTTTGCAGATTATTGGATTCTTTAGATTTTTGTTTTTCAGTTGCAATTTTTTGATTGGTTCGATCTTTTAATGCCATTTTCCTATTTTCTTTGGATTTTTACACCAGACTTTAAGTTCTTCAGATTTAGTAATATTGTTAGAATTTTTGAACTTTTTAGCAAATCTTGAAATTTTTACACTGAGTTAATATAAAATATTATGGAAAATTTAAACACTGTGTACAATTCTAGAAACAGATTAAATTTTGACCCAATATTTTTTGAAAATGTCTATAATTTGAAAAACAACAAAAATATTAGAATTATAAAAACTATCTTTTAAAAAATTTAGTAAAATGCAACATTTTTATAGAGTTAGAATTAACTTTCTTTTACTGAAAACACCGAACTGAAAAATAACACAGGGCACAGGGCACATGAATCTAAGAAAACCAATCTAAATCCTGTCAAGAATTCTAAATATCTTGAAACTTATGAATCATGTGTTTTAAAATCTTGAATTCTGAAGTTTTAAAATTTGAAAATTTTTTTAAAATTTCTGGGAATCCCAAAAAACCCGCTAAGCACTTAATAATTGCAAAAGCATTCAAAAACAATTTTTAAATATATTTTTAAACCTCTAAAAGTCTTCAAATTTTAAATTTTTGTTTATTTCTTGGATTTTTCATTTTTACGTGAAATTTTAAAGCAGGTCAAAATAAATAATACTACAAACTCTTGAACGATCTCTCAAAACGAGAAGAAATTTGGAAAAATTCTTAAAAGCAAAACCCTAAAAAATACAATAAAATATTTACACCGTTCAAGAAGCCAGGAATTGAATAATTTCAACAGCAGTGAAGTCAAGTCTTTTTTTTTTAAGTTTTAAAAAAGTGCGATTGTGTCAAGTTTAAAAAATATGCAACAAAATCTAAAAATTCTGTTTTTTGTGATTTTTGAACTTAATTTTTCCAATTCTCTACGTTTTTAAACGTTTTCAATTGTTTTTTAGCATTTTTGTGTTTGTTCTAATTATTAAGATTTGCCACTTTTTTGTATTTTTTGCAAATTATTGGATTCTTTAGATTTTTGTTTTTCAGTTGCAATTTTTTGATTGGTTCGATCTTTTAATGCCATTTTCCTATTTTCTTTGGATTTTTACACCAGACTTTAAGTTCTTCAGATTTAGTAATATTGTTAGAATTTTTGAACTTTTTAGCAAATCTTGAAATTTTTACACTGAGTTAATATAAAATATTATGGAAAATTTAAACACTGTGTACAATTCTAGAAACAGATTAAATTTTGACCCAATATTTTTTGAAAATGTCTATAATTTGAAAAACAACAAAAATATTAGAATTATAAAAACTATCTTTTAAAAAATTTAGTAAAATGCAACATTTTTATAGAGTTAGAATTAACTTTCTTTTACTGAAAACACCGAACTGAAAAATAACACAGGGCACAGGGCACATGAATCTAAGAAAACCAATCTAAATCCTGTCAAGAATTCTAAATATCTTGAAACTTATGAATCATGTGTTTTAAAATCTTGAATTCTGAAGTTTTAAAATTTGAAAAATTTTTTAAAATTTCTGGGAATCCCAAAAAACCCGCTAAGCACTTAATAATTGCAAAAGCATTCAAAAACAATTTTTAAATATATTTTTAAACCTCTAAAAGTCTTCAAATTTTAAATTTTTGTTTATTTCTTGGATTTTTCATTTTTACGTGAAATTTTAAAGCAGGTCAAAATAAATAATACTACAAACTCTTGAACGATCTCTCAAAACGAGAAGAAATTTGGAAAAATTCTTAAAAGCAAAACCCTAAAAAATACAATAAAATATTTACACCGTTCAAGAAGCCAGGAATTGAATAATTTCAACAGCAGTGAAGTCAAGTCTATTTTTTTTAAGTTTTAAAAAAGTGCGATTGTGTCAAGTTTAAAAAATATGCAACAAAATCTAAAAATTCTGTTTTTTGTGATTTTTGAACTTAAATTTTTCCAATTCTCTACGTTTTTAAACGTTTTACATTGTTTTTAGCATTTTTGTGTTTGTTCTAATTATTGAGATTTGTCACTTTTTTGTATTTTTTGCAGATTATTGGATTCTTTAGATTTTTGTTTTTCAGTTGCAATTTTTTGATTGGTTCGATCTTTTAATGCCATTTTCCTATTTTCTTTGGATTTTTACACCAGACTTTAAGTTCTTCAGATTTAGTAATATTGTTAGAATTTTTGAACTTTTTAGCAAATCTTGAAATTTTTAAACTGAGTTAATATAAAATATTATGGAAAATTTAAACACTGTGTAGAATTCTAGAAACAGATTAAATTTTGACACAATGTTTTTTGAAAAAGTCTATAATTTGAAAAACAACAAAAATATTAGAATTATAAAAACTATTTTTTTAAAAATTTAGTAAAATGCAACATTTTTATAGAGTTAGAATCGGTTTAATTTTTAATTTCAAATGATACATTTCTTATGATTACAAAAATTACAGAAACTAAATCGGAAACTCCTGAAATTTTAAAGCAATCAAAAACAAAAATTATCACAAATTCTTGAAATACCAATAAAAAAAATGCCATAAAAACTCTAGCATTTTAACAGTTCAAGAATCTCGATTCATTATAGATTTTTTTAGAGTCGTTCTATAATTTTTTCCGATGTTTTTTTTTGTAAACTTCTAGATTTTTTAATTCTTTATTTCTTTGAATTATTTATACTTATATTCTTTGTAATGCTCGGGATTCTTTGATTTCTTTAAATTTTGTATAAATTTAATCTTTAACAAGCATTATGCTTATATCAACAGTTGTTGCGTAAAAAGCTGTAAAATAGAAATCATATCACAGATGCAATAGAATGCTTAATATTGATTTATAGGTTTACATATGTGCTTTGACCAATCAAATAAATTTCAGAGCGTTATTTGTCGTGAACTGCCGAAAAGCTAATCTTGTCGTAATAATTCCGAAAATGCATGTATAAAGGTAACGACTGGCTTCCAGGTGTCATAAACATAAATAATCCATAAAACGTAGCACGTGTTGCACTGTCTAAAAAGACGGGAAAAATATCGCTTACTACAAGTGCATGCATAGAATAATTTTTTTGTTGAATTGCACTGTAATTACCTGGAAACAAAAACAATTAGGTAGAAGCCCAAGCTTCCGTCATTTCTATTATTTATTGTACCTATCGGTAATATTGGAGGTACTTTTATTATTACTTTGCATAAAGACCATCAGAATTTACACTTTTAATAAAACGAAAACTCGCCGCAAAGAGAAAGAATTTCAAGATTTTATTGTTGCTATCAAGAAAGGCAGGACAAAAGGATAATTTTTAATTTAAAGAGCACTGTATTCTCCTTCACAAAAGTCATAATATGTGCACATTGCAGCACCGCCGTTCCATTCTCAAAGACGTTGAATAGAACAGTTATGAAGAACCGCTAAAACTGTCATTAGTTGGACCGAGTAAGGTTACTGGAGCGCTAAAACGTAATGTAATTTTGGTTCGATAATAATGTGAGAATTGGTCGTTGCTATTGGCAATTTTACTGCTTATTACAGAGCACTTTCTCCTATATTCCTTATTAGTAACATGAACTTCGAATGTCGGTAAATGTTTTATTATTTAACAAATCTTGAGATCTTAATAGGTACTCGGAGGGTAAATTTGGAACCTTCTAAATTTGATTCAGTGAACAAGAAAATGCTTGATACGATTGATCGACGACCTGTTCACAACACAAACTGAATCAAATATATGCCTAAATAATTGTATAAGAAGGTTGTTTAACATTTTTTCTTAACCAGAACATCAAAGATATTTTTCCATTAAACTCATATTAAGGACACAAAGTAGCAAGATTTTTTTCGGGAATGACAACTCTGGTAGAAGTAATTCGTAAAAATTATATTCGATTAGATTTTTTAAAATGTCCGAAAAGCAAAATTTTTTTTTGCGTCGTTTTAATCCAAATCTATTTCTAATGTAGAAGTTATGTGTGTTGCTGACTACAATTTAATCTGAAATATAAATCATCCGATTCTATTCTATTCATGAATCTATACGTTTCAAGTGCTTGTAGGTCAGGTTTTTCCCGTCTCCTTCATGCACCCTCGTCTGGCGGAAGCTGTCCGTTTGGTGTATCAAGCTCTCGGTTTTAAGGTGCAATAAATTTCCAACCTATCGGTCAACATTTTAGCCCCGATTGGAAGCGTGCAGGTTTTGGCAAAGATTAACGTCTGGCAACGCCGCAAACAAGAGGTGTAACTATCAGCTTTTATTTAATGGGTTTTGCGCACCATTTTCTTTATCGAGCAATTCGAGCGATTTGCGGATAACCTCTAATAAAGCTGTCCGCGTATGGAGTAAGACCTGAACTTTTGTCGTACTGATAAATCAAAGAGACCGCGAATGTGGCTAAGACGTGGTCCCAAAGCTTTGCCCTGGCTTCATTGATCGCTTAATGTGCGGCGAATCATGTGTGTTCTGCTTCCAGCCATTACTTCGACCCGCAAAGATAACACATTTCAAATGTTTACTACCGTCGTACTCACATTTTACTGATTGCTTCAATCATCACCCAAAGTCTCCCTATCATCAAAACTTGCTCTATTTGGTACCAACTTTTCACTCTCGGAAAGTAACACGAAGCAATCAAATTATTTAGTTTAAGACGCGTCCTATGTGACCAACGAATTCCCAGAAAACTCACAAAATTTTAAGTCCCTGTGAAACAAGGTTCTTATATAAATAAAGAGGGTTTTTGTAGCAGGATAAATCTTGTGGTCGCGTGCCCTGTAGGAACCGTCTTACAACGAAATAACTGCTTAAATTTTGTCGTTACTACCCAACTCGTCCTTTTCGTTAGAGCTAAAAGTTCAGAACAAAAATTCGACTTAAATCTACAGAATCCCGTTTTATAGTTATGACTCGATAACTCCCTTTCGTCTTGTCACACTATTTTTACATTGTATTTCAACTGTATAATTTCTCTGTTTCAAACAATCTCCATAATCCCTTTCAAATTTATAAGAAAAACATTTGAAAATTACAATGTCATGTTAAATTGTATAATTCATAAGGAGTTAAAATCTGAAGCTTTACGGAATCTTTTGCTGTCGCACAGTGTAAGAAAAAGAGAGCGATACAATTATTTCGAAAAGATAGATGTCATTTTTCAAAAAGACATTTTTGACCTGGTAGCAATAATTAACTTAGACTGTAGATGCAGATGACAATTTGAAGCGCAAAAGTGTGGCTCTTATTACAATTCTTTTAGGTAAAGGACAAAGGAAACAAAGGACAAAGACTACAATTGAGATATTAAGGATTTTGTACAGGGCCCTCCAACACTAATGGCCACCCCCAAAAGGGCCTTAATTTTTAAAGGTACAAATTTGAAAATTTGTACATACTTATAACTGAACAGCTTTAGAATCTAAAACACATTAGTGTGACGTCGCGACGTATTTTTACATTGTTTTATACAGGGTGAGTCAATAGTGCGATAATGGTCGATCTTGCCTTTGACATTTATGATATAGATTTTTTTAATAAGTTATGATACATGAAGCAAAGAAGTGCATATTCTAAAAGTATTTTATTTTATACAGGATGTTCCAATAGTCCAGGACCGTACTCAACTCAATTATTTTAAATACAACGCTATTTATTTTTTATATATTCTGATTTGTTGGAACACATGCTTTAAATGAGTCTCTTGGTTTTAAATTTTTAATGTAAGATTGCTAAGTTATTAATTTTTTTTACAAAATTTTGAAAATGGCTATGTTCAGTTAAAATACATTTTTAGCATCATTATCAACAATTGGTTACTGAAATTTGGTACAAAACTACAGAATCCCGTTTTATAGTTATGACTCGATAACTCCCTTTCGTCTTATCACACTATTTTTACATTGTATTTCAACTGTATAATTTCTCTGTTTCAAACAATCTCCATAATCCCTTTCAAATTTATAAAAAAAACATTTGAAAATTACAAAGTCATGTTAAATTGTATAAGCTTTGGTCGATATCTTTCAAAGCATAAAACTTTAAAAAGAAAGAAATCAGTTTACTTCCGGAATTTAATATACATTACGTAGTTATTTATCACTCAGCGACTTTATTTCCACAATTTTCCAATAGATATAACAGTGTATACTTTTATTCTAGTAAATCAAATATTCATTCATCATATTCGTTTTATTAAATTTCATCATTTTTTGATGAAGAAAATAAAAAATTCACTTCTCTTTTCAACATTTCAGCTCATTGTTTGCTACAGATCCCAGCGACGATAAAGAAAGCCACCAAATGAGGAACCCATTAACTATTTATGAGAGTAAACTTTATGTAAGACACATGATAGAAACGCTGTTTTCACAAACCATAAATCGTACAGATAATTCCACGCTTTGTTATTAAACTAAAAAGAAATGTAAAGAAGTTAGTGTGTTACAACTGCAGAATTTTACCTCTCCGTGGAAGGCCGCCCTTATATAAATTGCAGGTGTTTGTAGCAGGACAAATGTTATGGCCACTTGTCTTGCAGGAAGAATCTCACAACAAGAAAACTGCTTGAAAATTCTCCTTATTACCCACGTCGTCTTGACTTACTTTCTTAAAACTGTTGTTTTTCATACTTAGTTTTAATTAGCCGAGAAAGAGAAATGTCTTATGCTTATTGTAACGAGGGATAATTTGAATTAGCACCTTTTACTGCGAAATAGCTAGATTTAACTACATTGTCTAGAATAAATGTCTCAGTAGTGACCTGTATACATAACGATGCATATGTTCGACAACAATAGAGGAAGGTCTAAATATATAGAACATAACGCAATGTCTCTCATTTGATTAAGGTAATTTATTGTTTGCTTTATCTACATAACAAACGTGTAGCCATTTGACCGTGTGATTACGTGCTATTAGTTTGTACTTCAATAGAATGAGGAATATTAAAATGTCACTTTGTGTCTTCCGGGGGTATTCCGGGTTGATCACAAAAATTCTCGATTTCTCGCATTTGAATAGTTTTCACTTTGTGTATTTATTAGCATCGGTTTCAGTTGAAAATCGATTCGCTTTTGATCAGAATTAAGAAAATAAATTACCACGTTTGTAATTTAGATAACCTGCCTTTACTAGTTCTTGTTTGCTTCGAATTATACAATATTTGTTTCGTTCTGGTTGATGAAACCACTCAAATGTAAGCAAATATAACTATGCTAAACTTGAGCACATATCCTAGGGTGTACAGCAAATTTATAAACAACTATTTGTAGGTAACCCAGGAAGAAGGCAATTATTTTTAACCAAGGAATAACAAGACTGTTATGATGAAACAGCGTTGTCTTGATTAAAAGTAAACTGAATTTAAAATTTGATCTTTTCTGGTTACTACCACGTGTGACAATGCACGTATGCTTGAGATTTGTGGTAAATTCAAATTCATGCCTCGAATATAAAAGCGAAGTACATTGAAATAAAATCCGAATTACGTATGTCACACTTTTTCTTGTACATGTTAGATGAGGCATAAATTTCCAATAATAAAATCTTCGGGAATCTCTAGACGTCATAAATAACAAACCGCTTTAAAAAAAGATTTATTTATCGGCGTTTCCAGATTTAATCAAAAATTGTTTGATATATCTATCCTGTGGAAATTTATCGATGTAGGAAACAAGCAGTTACATGTTTAATTTTAGTCGGAACGTTCGAGTTTGTCTATATTATAAGAAATAAAATAAGGAAAAGGATGAGGAAGGGTAAAGTGAAGGGTGGGTAGTAAAATGACAATAGCAGTTTGGCTTATGTGGGGAAACGAACATGTTTATATTTTTTACCCCCATCTGTCAACGGTGAACTTGATGTAGGTTTTTAGTCAGACTCCTCCGATGTATCAGATTTTTTTGAATAAAAGATAACACCACAAAATGGATTAGAGTAAACAAAAAGCTTAAACACTTTTATTAATGTTTAGTTTTTGCGACAGATCACGAGAATTATTTGTTTGCGTTTGTATGTGTCCCGAAATTGAAGTGGCCCATTCAACCCTAAAATTGCTCATAAGGGGGTGAATAAAGACTGAAACAATGGTCATTGTATATTTAGATATCGATTAAGCTTTCATTATAATTAAATACCAATCAGGTCTTGTGATTTATATCCGCATATTTCAAATTGTTTTGTTATAATTAGCATCACAAATTGCAGAGAGTAAATCGGTTTTATTATACGATATTCATGTGGTTGCTGTGGCCTTACCATTCGGATTCTAATTGCTCTAATTACACCAATTATACATGCCGTCCCGTTAAATGATGAACTTTACAAGATAGCTGTTGCTCAGATCGTTCATTTGGCGCTCACAACCAACCGAGCTTTTATCGTTCACAAAAAATCGCAAATCCAAAAATGATTCAGTATAAGTAAAATAAATTGTAAAACTTTTAGCGTCGGTGGAACTCACGTTGTACAAGTAATAAAACCGGTATTTCATTGTCCACCACCACAATAAAACTAATCCAGAAAAGTCTAGAGAAGTCCAAAGACTTCGGGTGCTACATTTAGGTTCCTTACCATTCGACAAATAATCCCGTTCCACACATTCATGGAATTTCTCCAAGATTAATAAGTTTGCGTTTCCGACTTTACGGTCTCTAAGTTAAAGGTAACGCGAAGAAATCGCGACGATGTGTCAACAAGTCCACACAATATGCATTTTTTGTACAAAGCTTTGGTAGATAACGTCTTTTCAGTTGCATGTCCTCGATTCTTGAAATAGGGTGCTATATCTTCGCTGGAATGTCTTGTATATTATGTTTCGAAAATAAGCTGCACGGTAGGATTCACACGTACCTACAGAGTAAAATTTATTGAGACTTTAGTGTCCCTAAAAAGTTGTTGATCGTTTTTACGAAGATCTTTAGAAAAGGTCTCTCACTTCTTGAAAATCACAACGGTAAATAGTAAAAGTAATTGGGGTTCAATTTTTAAAAGCAGAAAGAACACAAAGAGTGAAGTCGGGCGAATCCGAAAATAAAAAGCGCAACGTCATTAATCTTTTTTGAGTGAAAAATATGTCGTATATTAAGCGCATCGGACAAACAAAAGTCACTATTACTGGATTGAACCGTGTTATTCGTTTTTTACGCTGGTTTAATGCTTCATTTAATCTTACGATCATTATATGATAATTTTTCTTTCCATATATTACGATCTGTTAGCATCAAATTGAGTTTGAGTATTGATCTAAAATATGTCCTCCTAAATTTTGCCGGATTTCACCATTAGTGGTCGGCGAAATACTCACTTTCTAATAAAACGAGAATCTCGAAAAGATTTAGTGTAGATAATGGATGATGCATGGAAACCCAATTCTTGAACAGTTTTAGGTAGTGATTAAATACAACAAATACTTTGTCATCAGCGGCTTTGCGAAATTTTACATGGGATTTGTAAAGCTAAAACGTACTTTCAGCCAAGATAACCGCAATAACCAGAGCTTAAGTCTTAGTTGTTCGATACTAGTTCTATCCGTGGTATGTTACTATAAAATATAAATTCACAATAAGAGGTGGAGAATAGTCTAATTGTGAGAACGAAATGAATGCAGAATTATCCAAGTTTTATGATGAATTCGCGTGTTGACTGAATTTGTGGTTACGAATCGTGAAGTATTTCGTGGTTTGTTATGCATTCCCGCTTCTAATTCGAATTTACACGCTTTTAATATGACAATCTGATTTTTATTACATTGCTGTCATTTTTGGTTACAGTGGTGTAATTAGCAATCGCGTCTGTGGGCTGAGAGCATCATTGATTTACGTCATATCAAATTTAGTAAGTTCGCTAATGAATTCAAGCTGAAAATAATAAATTGATACAGAGTGACAAAATGAATTTTTTCATTATGGCGGTAGATGTAAATTCTTTATCGAATATGACACGTAAAGCCATTTATTGTGCAATATTTCATTAGAATTAATACTGCGTAGAGTTTTCCCAAAACATAACAAATATTGACAATTGCAAATAAATTATACGTCTCAATAAATTAAAGCGGACTAATTATTGCTTTAACCATAAACATTATGTTTGTAGCAATAATGAGTTGAGTTATAAATTTGTGAAACTTATTGAGATAGTTCTGATTTCGGAGTCGAAGGACGTATAAGTATGGTGTACAAAATTAATAAGAAATTTCTCTTGAGTTATTATCGCAATGAAGGGTTGTTGAGTTACACTGATTACAGCTTTATTGCGTCGACGTGCCACCTGCACAATGACAACACCTTTCAGTTTCTCCAGAATTAAGACCTACATAGAATAATTAGTCATTATGCGCTGTAGCGCACTAAAACTCTGAGCTTTATCTGGAGCTCCATCTATTCTCTCAACATTTCTTACTCAGGCTTTTTGGCAATTTGCCCGAATGATAGCCCACAAATTCCATCTGACCCAGAGATAACTGAACTGTAAATGGGGACATAAATATTAATTAAAACGGTGAATCTTAACGTTCGTCAATGAGACCTTATTTTGAGTTTCAGCAAAAATCAAAAATCTTTAAATGCTAATCACATACCTAACCCTCGACCCGATCAATACCTCTGCCATATGCAGTTCTTGTGAAAACCGGAGTCCACCGCGATCATATTTTTTTTAAATCACCGACTTAGAAATGGGAATTGATGACATGTTCAGGAATAGTTGTAAATGCCACACCCAATAATCGATCAAGGAGACGCTGACGAATACTTTTGCCATTTGTAACGATTGGACATCATCCATAAAACCGCAAGTGTCCTTACATTGTACAACCTTTCTCTAGACTCAAACTTTTTATGGAACGCCTGAAAATATTGTCGCATCCAATTTATTACAAAATAAAAGAGCTCGCTTCTCTGGTTACAATAACGCATAAAAGGAATATTCACATCCAGTTTTCGTTTAACTTCAGAAATTAAGATCAGAACGAATATTTTGAGGAGTTAAAGCAACCTTTCGACTGCATTCGTCTGCGAAATTGACACAGTTTTGGGACAAAAGTGACTCCTCTTGTTGAGGTTGCATTTCTATTGCTTTTGGCGAAACCATAGATGCATTTTAGCATTTGACTCGGAGCAACAACTGCACTAAATTGTGTGAGATTAAACTTCATATGTTGGTGCTCCCACTATAATCATTAAACAAGAGTTCTGTTCGGGAAACAGTTTCAACTAAAAAACGTAACGGAGACTGACAAACTCCGTCTGGCAACGCCTAATAGAAAAATTATTAAAAACGTCAACAAAAAACTGATATGGGCAAGTTATAATATTAAGACTAATAAAAAGTTTTTGTGGAAACTTAGAACCTCACGGGAAAAACAGTCAACTGGTTTAGAAAGTTCCGTTGTAAACAGTGTAGCACATGTTATTTTGAAGAAAAACAGCAGACTAAAGGCGGCTTTACACTGTTATTGAATGTTCAAAGTGTCATAAAATAATAAGTGGCACAAATTTAAGTGTAACTTTGTTTCAGAGAATCGAAAAATAGAGAAAATCTAAGAATTAAAAAAATAATTAAAATGTTTCAAAATTTAAGGAAGGCAATTTGAAAAACGTAAGAATTCAGGAAAAAGATAATTTGAACAATTGGAAGCATATGAAGAAGAGTATCCAAGTATTCAAGTATCCAAATACCCAAAATATCCAACGACCCGTGGGATACACCAAAACCAAAGGATTAAAGAATTGTAGAAGAATATAAAATATACTAGAAAATTCATAATAAGGAGAATCGAAAATCTGAAGCTTTACGGAATCTTTTGTAGTTGTGTATAAGCAATAGATGCATTAGTGTGTAAGAAAAAGAGAGCGAAACAATTATTTCGAAAAGTTAGGTGTCATTTTTCAAAAAGACATTTTTGACCTGGTAGCAATAATTAACTTAGACTGTAGATGCAGATGACAATTTGAAGCGCAAAAGTGTGGGTCTTATTACAATTCTTTGAGGTCAAGGACTAAGACTACAATTGAGATATTAAGGATTTTGTACAGGGCCCTCCAACACTAATGGCCACCTCCAAAAGGGTCTTGATTTTTAAAGGTACAAATTTGAAAATTTGTACGTATTTTTACATTTTTTTATACAGGGTGAGTCAATAGTGCGATATTGGTCGATCTTGCCTTTGACATTTATGATATAGATTTTTTTAATAAGTTATGATACATGAAGCAAAGAAGTGCATATTCTAAAAGTATTTTATTTTAGACCGGATGTTCCAATAGTCCAGGACCGTACTCAACTCAATTATTTTAAATAGAACGCTATTTATTTTTTATATATTCTGATTTGTTGGAACACATGCTTTAAATGAGTCTCTTGTTTTTAAATTTTTAATGTAAGATTACTAAGTTATTAATTTTTTTTATAAAATTTTGAAAATGGTTATGTTCAGTTAAAATACATTTTTAGCATTATTATCAACAATTGGTTACTTAAATTTGGTACAAAACTAAAAAAATTATTGCTCTTTTGAGTGGCACTAATATTACTTAATGCTATTATACAGAGTGTTGATTAGAAACAATTATTTTCTACTATATTTAAACAACTATAACTTTTTGTTTCTTTTTTTTTTAATAGAACACCCCTTATCTTCTTGTATCATCGTTTTCTTTTTTTTAGTCTTTTAATTTTGTTAAGTATAAGATATACCTATAACTTATACGTTTTGAGATTAAAATTAAATATTTTTAGAATATACACTTCTTTGCTTCATGTATTGAAATTATACATATACATATACATATCATGCTTTCAAGTTAATTGAAAATTTCATACTAAATTTATGTTAAATTTTCAAACGAAACGTATTGTCAACAAATACGGCCATAAATGTCATTATCAGTTTAGTTCTAACAGAAGATTTTTGTTTTCTCAAAATGTTATTATGTGAATGCAAAATACTTGCAGCTGCTTTTATAAACAGCAGTTTGAAATTTTGATGAATAAAAAGTAAAACCTGCTTAGGTTCTGCAGTATCTAACTAAAAATATAAAATCACTAGCTTTCATTGATTGTGTATTTGTAGATAAAATAAGGAAGTGTATTGCTGTAGCTTTTTAGTTATTATTAAATAATTTGTAGAAATGTTTCTTGGAAATAAAGGAACCTTTAATTGAACCAGCTACATTATGCTGAATTTGTTGCCAATCACTTGGATGCTTTGCTAGCAGAATTGTCCTTAAATTTAAGCCGTGTGATTCTAATTAGATGAAGCTGTAACTCATAGATTTAACAAGATCTGTTTAATAACAAATGAGAAAATCGTTGAATTTGTTGTGGAGGTACTGTAGCTTCTCCAGCTCTATCCTCAGTTTTAACACCGAATACGAATATGAATACGAATACGAATACGAATACGAATACGAATACGAATACGAATACGAATACGAATACGAATACGATAAAAGAAATTGTCTATCAGAAAGCATCCACGATGGCAGAAAACATATACCAAAAAATGTCAAGTTATAGAAACTCTTAACAATTACAACAGAACAGCAATAATTGTCATGGAGTCATGGAGTCTTTTATAAGATGGCTTCAAATGTTTGTTACCAAGCTCAAAATTTTTAAATAATAAGGATGTTATTAGATTTTATGTTTAAAATATGTTTTACTAAAACTCAAACCGTTTATTAAGATTAATAATTGCAGTTATATGAAAGTGAAAACTTAAAGTCATTAGCGACGATATTAAAAATGCTTGGACACTTATTTTAACAAGAATATGTGAAGACTTATTCTTTTAATTAAAACGACAGATAAGATTTACATCTAGATCTTTTGTCTTTACGGTCCGTAAACTACTTTTGTACCATAAACTTAAAAGTTTTTTTCCGAGAAAGTTTAATTAGCTATGACCACATTTGTAAATTCCTACAAAGTATTCAATAATTAATTAAATCAATTTTATGTACATTATTCATAACTGTAAGTAATAGCTAATTTTACTTTTTTGGTAATTGCAGAACTTTAGCGTATATCATTTTAGATACTTCACTTCACGGAAATACCTGCAACTCGGCACTTACTTAATACAGTTTAATTGAATAAAAAACTGGTGTTACTACGTGAAGGCAGCCCAGGCGTTAACGATATTCTTGACACTTTGGCATTCTGATCGAAGATTTAATATTGAGCGATCAAGATTTTTAATCGAATCATCCTTGAAACCGAAAACGTGTCAAGAAAAAGTACACGGCCACAAACACCAATTTGTTTTTCAAATTCTAATTTTGCAGTCCTGTCATTTTGAAAGCTGTATCTAATTGCTGCCCTTCAGGTGACAAAATCTTTTTTTTTAAGTTTTTCTGATATGTTCTTCCTTATTTTGCAAAATTACATGCAATCAATTTGGTCTTTTTTCGTTTTTCCACTTACTATTATAATTTTGTCCGAAAGTTTCTCTTTCCATGACTTTGATTTTTTCCCTTCCCTTTTTTCAAAATAGGAATAATACATTTCTTTTCTTGATAAATTTTTCCTCGTCTATATTCAATTTTGTTATCCAGTAATCTTTGTCAGCTGGAGCGGCGGTTCTTTTTTCTTTAAGTCTGGTAAACAGTTCCGTTTTCATTTTATGGTAGTGAACTTTTTTTACGCCTGCAATGTATTTTTTGCATATTTTTTTAAACTACGTTCCGTCATGTCTTTGTGTAATAATAATCAGCGGTTTTACTAGACGCAATTATCGCATCGTATTCGCATCGTGTTTGATAATCGTATTTTCCTGAAAAAAATACTGTTTTCTTTTCTGTAAAATTACAAATAATAAAATTATAGGGCTCCCTGTTCACACAAGATTGTATATCGCCGATTCAAGAAAACCCTTTTTATTGAAAAAAAAAAATTGACATATACAATAATATTATCTAATGCAAAAGCTGTAACTTACATTTTTTTATTGAACTGATTTTAGTTGAGGTTTTTAAGATTTGAGTATCCGACTCAAAAGATGTTTCTTTAAATTGTGTTATGTTAAAATTCACAAAAAAGTGCCAAAAAACTGTAAAAACGTTCCGCCGAGCGTGAAAGGATCCTCTTAAAAGGTGAAAAAATTTTAAGAATCGAAACATCATACAAAGGATCTAGTGGATCGTAAAATTTAATAAAATTATGTTGTTTTTTTAGAGAACGCAAAGAATGCAAAAAAATTAAAAGTATGTAAAGAATCCAGTTTATCCTGCATATTTTTTGCAATAATCGGACTGATATCTTCGCATATTTGGTATTTGTGTAACGATAAACTAATTTTGCTAGTCTAAAACAAGCACAAGTTAATAAACATAAATAAATACCAGCGGTGCTGAAAAATTAAAAAAAAGTAGATATAAAATTACAAATGTATTCTCTTTGAAAATAATAAAATTCAATTTGTGGTGTTATTGAAACTTCGTCTAAATGAATATCCAATTATTTTGTTGAAATGCAACAACAGTATTGATAATTTGAAAAGTACACAAAGTGGGGCATCCTATTAAGTTTATCAGATTCAAAAATAAGTAACCCCGCACGTGATTGTTGTATCCGGTGTAATGAACTTTATCATGCAATGTTCATACGATGATTTTGAGAAAGGTTTTGTGGTTAATTAATTCAGTGATGTTACATTAACAGGTTACATTTATGTTTGCAGGTGAGCTTCCGGCGGCTGTCCACCACGGCAACGCAGCCCCTTCGGGACTAATTTCTCCCACGTTGATACTTGTATTGGTTGGCTGGTTATTGGCGTGCCAGAGGTGACCCCTGTCTTATTGGTGCAACAATTTTAATTAAACTACAGTGCAGGTGACTGAAAGGGTGACCCATTGACCCGTATAATAACTATAACCTAATTATACTATCATATCAAGGTGCCGCGATGGACCAACTTACTGTAACCGTTACATGGGAATTCTCAGTTTGTGCCGGTTTCAGTCGGTGATAATTTACAGCCAAATTCAAGTTAATTCATTATTTCAAAGAAAATAAACCCTAATACCGTTTCGTGTGTTTGATCTTGCGAATATCGCTCGATTAAGGTAACCTTTTAGTAAATCAATTCGTTGCACACTTCCCGGAAGTTATTTTCTTTCATTTTTCGCACACCAACGGACGATTATCTTTCGATAAGTTTTATCTAGAAGGTTACCTTTGTAGTATTTTCGGATTAGAAGTGGTGAAGGCTCGCTATTCAAGAATACATCAAATTCTGTTTAATCAAAATAGAGACACTGGAAGCTTCGAACATTCCGCGAATCTAGTGCTTAAAATAAATATATACATATATATATATTTAATGAACAACAACAAAAACATGTGATATAAATAACTTTATTGTGTGTATTTTAATTATAACTGTAAGATTAACTCAATTTAAGTTTACATTCTACAAGATCTTTCATTTCTTGAATGTTAAGATTAAGTCGAAACAGAACCAACATAGATACTCAGTATTCTGAAGACTGAAAGATCTTGTACTTAATTTTAACGCTACAGGGGTCCTTTGGCGTCAAATAATTTGATTGTGAGGTGTTTATAACAACATTATTTTTATTTATATACATGATAAGAAATGATATCAAAATAATTAACGGACTCCTGACCAACTTGTATATATCTATATATGTCCAACTATTTGCGATTTTAGCATCCAAAATTTCAAGAAATCGTCATTGAATTTATTCGTGTTTTTTTTTTTTGAATAGTTAAAACAAAACCCAAATGTATAAACACCGCTTTTGATTACATGATTTCATACACGCTTGAATATTAATTAAAATTTGCTCAACTCAATTTTAAGTTTAGTGTAACTTTATTGTTGAAAGTAAAATGTTGTTTAATTCACGAATAATATTCCATTCATTCGGAAATAATGAAAACTATATGATATAATCACGCTGAGCTTTAAACGTACATTTAGAATGGAATTCGTAATTGTTGCAACGTGAATTTGTGGATTCGTGGTTCGAAAATTGAATTTATTTTATGTGCGGGTAAAAACTGAAATTCGTTAATATTGAAAGCGATTGCACCAATTTACATAGCTGGCAGCGCTTACAGCGCAGCACGATGTCGAGATCGTCTTGTTCTCGTATTCTGAGCAAATCTATCGGCAAATACTCCCATACGATTTTGGAATAGTAACGTTACAGAAAATCGATATTGGATGCTTAATTCGCAACATAGTTTGTTCCACTTCTGTATTATCCATCGTAGTATAGGGACACGAGTTTAGAAGAAGCTCTTTGTGTAATTAGGGAAGGTTACAGTCATATCAAAATTTTTAAAATTGTGCATTCTCGGAGAGCACTGAATTTTAATTGTGCACGTCAGGAATCCACTTTTTTTTATTTCTGTGAATTTTAAGCGTAGGCAACCCAATGTGCAGCCGTGTCACGCCAGCTGAGAGCTTTCCCTTGTTCCGCCAAGTTACATTGTCCATGATTATTCTTCTTTGCCTAACAATTAAACTCTTGTTGATCCTCAAGCTCCACACCGCACAAAAAAAATATTGTTTAAGTGTTTATTTATAAAGTTTTTTAAAGTGAAAGGAAATGACGAAGTTTTGTACGCAACAGAGAGCTTCTTCTAGAGTCGTTAATACGCTCTTAATACCCACCCTTGTAAAAATATTTTCTAACTCGTTATAGATTTATAAAAAGAGAGTTTTAGTTTCTAGTTTTTAAGACATAGTATTCAAGATTGCGATTGTGATTTTTACATTTTGTATAAACGTAGCCATGTCAATATTTATCAGAAATTTTCCGATTTCAGTGTAATATATATTAAGGAAGAAATTGTGAAAACTTGGTGCTGGCCGACTTACAAAGGGAAGGCTAATAATATCCTGTTAATGTAAAAAGGATTAAAGAAAGCCACTTCACTTCAGCAAGTAAATTTCCGGGAACTTATTTCCTATTACATCGACAGGATTAACTTTTATGGGAAAGTTGTAAATAAACACATATTCTGTACATGTCATGACCACTTCTGCACACGATACAACCGACTCGAACTAACGTTGCTTACCCTGGTTCGTGATGAATGTCTGCTAAATGGCGCGTGATCTGATTTAACAGCTGCTACAGAAGGCTAAGCTTTGATCAATTCACCCAACACTAGGCCAGAATTTTTACGGATATTGTTAGCCAACATCCAAATCTAATTCATAAATGATTTATCGGTCTTCTTTTGTCTTTTCTTTCGTATGAATCTTAGAAAACGTCGCTTCCGGTAGTGGGTGAAATACGCTAAGTTTAAACCATGAGGGGGCACAAAAGGAAAAAAAAATCACCGTCGATGGCATTTTTGAAGTTTCGATGATAAATGCCGCGTTTGCCCCATTGTTGACACTCAAATATTAAGTAGTATATCTATCAATATTTCAGCTCGAGTGAATTCCGAAATGTCGAAGATTTTACAAAATCGTAAGCAAACGCTGCTCACTCACTAGATAATTTTTTTACCCAGCATTCATGCAACATTGTTATCGAATTCTCAAGCTAAGACGTTTTACGTAAGTGGTTTTTCTGGCTGTCTGAATGTTATTTATTTAACGAGTGAAGAATAGGTACGAAATTCTTCCACGACGGCTAACAGATAGAGTCAATCTGACGATCTCCAGGTTTCCAGACGTTGACACAGCTCTAAGACGTTATCGTTAGATGTTAGAAAACACATCAGTTTTTTAACTAAAGAGACAAAATGAAAGAACTTCATGCTGCTACTAAATTAAATTATGATTTTCACTGGCACCTTGGAAACTAACGAAACGTTTGATTTTTTGCGCTTACAGTTCTACTAGCAAAAAGACAAAAGTTGGACCTCGATACATGACCTAATACCGATCTATGTATCAATAAATTCATGAATATTGGAATAAATTGTACTTTGCTCAACAGGTTGAGGATTACACATCACACATTCGTTCCATAAAATCTGCGGTTGTTCGCCCGATTTCTGTAAATAATGTTGGATCAATGTTACATATAACGTGATTATTATGTATATAAAATATATAAACACATAATATATAGACACTGTTTGTTGTTTTATAAATAAAGTATAAGACGATTATTGTGGGTTTTTTTTTACTCCTTTTACAACACACCGATGAGAACTGCTTTTTCATCATTATTAAATTACTTCTAGTTGCGTGAATGTATGCAACAGTTCTAACCTAATAAAGAACAGTCAATAATTAGACACACTTCAGTAAAAAAGAACAAAAAATGACACGATCTTTCTGCATAGTTTACAACCAGGTCATATAAGAAGTTAAAAAAAAGTTCATAAAAAATGTGCATGCTTGTGAACAATATGGAACAATGCCACTTTGATAATCCCTTGCTTTGAAAGATTCTGAGCTTTGCATTGTGCAAGTCTTTCCTCTGAAGTGCATTAGCTGAAGTACAGATCTTATTAAACAATTAAGTGATGACATTTCGTTGACTACAATTCCGGATTTTCCGATTTAGAATAGTGATTTTACTGTCGACACTAAACTGCGACTTGAATAAAATGTTTCGATCTAAAAGTTTTCTAAATCATTTTTTCTCATTTTTAAGCCAACCTTCGTGTATCTGGTGCAATTTCCTGGAAATTTTCAGCCACAAATTGTCGCAGAAATGTCTTGATAATTTCTTTCAATCCTAAAATAGTACAGTGGTTTTCTTGTTAGAAATATTTTCACGTTTTGTGCACCTTTCCCATATATGAAGCACGTGCGCTATATCGTCTCGACTTTAAAGAATTGTGGAGAACACGACAAAATGCCGTTCTCTATACCCGTCGTCACATAAAAAAAGAACCTTCACCGAATAGATGACAAACTTCTCAATTCATCTTAATTAGAGCAGCCATCAAAATCGTTAGAAAACAAATTTTAAAAAAAGTGTAGTAAGTGAAAGTAAATCTTTCACGTATCATCAATAATAATGAAAATATGCAGTCTTCCGCTTAAATAATTTTAGCAACAATGACAAAAAACATGAAATCTAAATCATGTAAACGTACATTCTCTCGAGTCTCTATAATCTAGTTGCAAACCCGGAAACAAGTTCATTGACTAGAGAACTATAGGAAACTCTATAACTAATAAAAGCGCCATCTAATAATTGTTATCACGATGTTTACTATCTCGGCAAATTCACTACTTTTACTTTTATTAAGACTTAGATCCAGAGCTCTGCACTGACCTCTCCAAATTTAATATAGCAGTCTTATTGGTCAAGAACCAGTTATAATGACTTTAATTTGATGCTAGCGAGGAAATTTATAACTGCGGAAGAGATTTTCAAAAGTATCAGCTGAAGAATATCTTTTTATTGACGCCGTAAACTTCTTTATATTGAACCAAAAATCAAAGCGCTCGTCTTTCACTTTTTACATCTTTATCAAGACTAACCCAACTCTTTTTATACATTAACCTATTTTTCTGCTCACGTGAAATTAATATCCATGTATTACAAAAGTCGTGCACTAATTCCCTATTCGTTGACGCAGAAAATGTGACCAGTTAATTCCATACATTTAGGTATCATGCTTCGCCTGGAAAAAATCTCGTAATCACCACAAAACTGTAAAGTTTTCCGCATCAACTTTTTGGCTAAATTATAATAAACTTTCTTATGTTGACTGCAAACAAAAACAAAAATTTCAAATTTGTAAACTTGCAGTAATCACTCAGTTGTTCCAATTCATGTTTTTATTACTCGGCAAATTACACTAGCGAGACGAGTAATTTCTAATCAATTTTATTAATCTTAGGTACCTGTCAAAAGGCCAAGGTTGGCCGATGACTTTTGTGTTTCGAAATGAATTTTTGCCAGGAGTGTCAATGACGCATTGCAGTTAAAAGCGATGATATAATAATGACCAAATATTTGTGTTGACATTCCCAGTTCGTGTGTGTTAAAATCCAATAAAAAGCAAACAAATCGGGGCATATCATTTACTAATATTTCTCACGATGATCGAAAAATAAATCACAGCAACCAAAACAAACTGAGAAATCTAGTTCTATTAAAATTCATGTCTGAATTTTTATTGCGATCATCCCACGGCAATATTTTTTTTTATCATATTCATCTGAATGTGACAATTATGCAATAAACGTGTAGTTTCCAGCTCGGATGTTTGTTATTATGCAACATTCAAATGTTCATAGTGTAAATTACGGAAGGAACTTTTACAAGGAAGTGAAATTATTCATCTTATCCAATCTGATTTATTTGCAAACCAGTCTGCGTAACGCAATATTTATGCTAAAAAATCACAATTTTCCAATAAAAAAAATAATTTAGTGAAATCTATTATCCCAATGTAACAACGCGATTATGTCATTAATCAACAACAAATTGAAAAAAAGACGAAATTCTGGTTTCGCGGTAAGCGGTGCACACGATTTAGGGAGAGGGGGCTGTTATACAGAGGGGGTTCCAGAGCAATGATTCGAAATATTCTGCAGTTTGTACAAACCGACTTACACAATTAGACCAAAACATGAAGTATAAACTCGATACAATAAAAATCGACTAAAACACAAACTTTCCCGTAAATTTAAAAACGAATTATAAAATAAAGTGCTGTTAAAAGTGAACGTGGATTTGAGTTCGCGCTGTGCTCTTTTTGTTGTGTTTAGAGGAAGTTAAAGTGTGATGCATGTAAGTAATTATCAAAAACGTACAATTTGAAATAAATTACCAGAGATCAAAATTTGCGTTCGTACATTGCGCGACTGGGAGAATATATTTCCGACAGCAGCAACGATTTATATAGATCAATTAACATGGATTAAAGCCCTCATTTTTCAAACCGTTTCATTAGCATCGTCGGCATCCGAAAATCCTTCAAGATCGCTCAAATAAATTTATATTTTTACGTGGAACGTAAAAGTGCAAGTAAAACAAGACCACTTTCATCTTTGGTTTGCGATTAAGATACGGTTTTATTAGCACCATTACATAAACGATCTTTACTTGATTTATTTAGCAGAATTTGTTAATTACACAACCTTAGATTTCCATGAACTAATTATATTTTTCTTCGTTTATTAACACTTTCTGATCAAATTAATTCGCTCACTTTTGTGAATGGGAAGATCAAAATCGCATTTAATTCGCATACGTAACTAACACAGGTTGTTGCCTTTACAAAATAACACAAATTTTTTTAGTTCCAATCTACTCGCAACACATCGAACGTTCACTTTCGGAAATAAAAAAATGATATTGTAAATTAGTAAATAAAAAGTGCAAAATGTCAAAGAAGTTTTTGTAATTCGTAATTACCAGAGCTAGCTACGAAAGTGATTGCAATTTGTAACTCCTTACAATTTCTAACGATAGTGATCTTGATGGCGGTGAAATTACGTAAGAGAAAAGAACTCGAGCTATAAAAGCTCATATTCGCGCTACGTTTAAAAGAAATTTCAAAAAAATTACAAAACTTTGTAGAATCAAGCGAAGATAGTTGCTTGCGATAGTTGATGGATATTCACTATAAGAATTAAACTCTAACAACACTAACAAGCCTCGGGATCGAATGAAAACGGTTTCGCCTTTGATAGTCTAATTAATTTTGTCTAACTCGACTAGATTTCCCATTGTATCATTAACTTCATTAAGGGACTTTCCTACATAAATACTGACATGCTAAAGCAAATGTACCTGAAAATTAAAGACGTTGTTTGAACGTGTTAAAAAAATTGGAAAAATTCAATTAGACGGAAGTTCCTCGTGACAATAAGTCTCTTCTGTCCTCTTATTTTCCACTACATAAATACACTCATGGCGACCTCTGTCGTTTTCGTAACTAATCCCTTACCACCATCTCCTACAAAACACCAAAATAAGTTATACACAGCTGAGAACGAAAAATATATTTGCAGGTATCAATATCCAATACCGGTGGCGAAAACCCCAACGATAATCTCAATAAATGGTAAGTAATCACAAAACCTCTTCTCTCTGGAAACTTTAATCTTTTTGCTTA
This sequence comes from Cynaeus angustus, assembly GCA_030157275.1. NCBI lineage: Eukaryota > Metazoa > Arthropoda > Insecta > Coleoptera > Tenebrionidae > Cynaeus > Cynaeus angustus. Next base: position 15,046,343 of record CM058066.1, on the reverse strand, counting down.
AAACCAAATCGTTCATAAAAAAACTGCATCTTGGCTGACACTCTTAAATAAAACAAGAAGGGCTATATTATAATTTAGTCGTGTAAATGTAGGCAGAGAATTAATAGCATGACGCCACAGCAAACAAACTCGTTGGCGTCGCACCAATAATACGATAACCATTGTGACCCAAGTCCCGGAATTTAGTGAATGTTAGCATTTACAAATTAAAAGCAAATTACTACAGTGACGTAAGTCGGGCTTTTTTTAAAAAATCACATGAATTTTTGAAACGGACTGTTCTTTTATTACAGAATCAGTGGATATTTTTTCTGTTCTGAGGTCAACGTCATAAAGTAGTGCATGATTACGACCACGCAATTCTTGAAAAACATGCTTCGTGTTTCAATAATAAAACCTTTATCAAAGGAACGCAATTGACTAATTTTCTTCTCGTTTAAACCGGGATCTCTTCGAACCCACTCGACTAAAGCTGATCAACACGATTAGATTTTAAACTCCACCGATACAAAATTCAGTAATTTAATATTCAATGTAAACATTACAATTGTGTCGTGTGGTCACAATAGAATTAGAGTACAAAAGTTCGGAAGAGAGGGTGTGTCCCACAAAAAAACTCAGCTAACAGAGGATAGCTGTTTAAAACTATATAATTGACAAACCATCACAAGTTTGGTCCGAAGTGAAACAACATCTCAAACAAATTCAGTCCCTTACACAAAAACTTTAGTTATAGTAAACGAGCTGTAACCTTGTTTAACGATGTCTGACGCACCCTACGTAGCAGCATTTTTATTAATACCGTTTCCGCGGTTATAATGCTCGTACATCAACGAAATTTTTGCCGACATTACATTATTTTTAACAAAAATGGAAGTGAGATGTGTTAAATGCACTAATTGATATGTCAAACACAGTGTCCCAACTGTCCATCACCGTTATGTTATTTTTCAAAATTATGAATAAATCTAAAATATTTGAAATTGATCTGATTTATTTAAAGAAACCGGTCTAATTTTGGTCTTATCCGTTTCTACTTAACAGGACCATCAATTATGGGACGTGTTGCTCTGTTTACCTTCCCCAAAATAAGGGCTGACACGTCGCTCATCAGCCAACCAAGAAATTATTTTAGTACCTCTTTGAACAGTTTTGCGTAAACATCTTGAAGATTCTCACCAATTAAAAGACTCATTGTTTACGCAGCACAAAGGAAGGAAAATTTTCTTCATACCGTCCTTCATAAAATAAATATTTATTTCAAAAATGACAGTTCCAATACTCAAATCATTAATTAAATTGGTTATCAACACTGAGTGGACGCTACCCGGGAAATTCTGATCATAACTTTGATACTTTTTAATGCATGACGCTCGATCTGTGTTTATGATTAAAAAATAGCTGATGGTTAGGAAATAAGTGGCGATAACTTTGTTTCGGGATTCTTTGTTTGCTAGTGGCTGATAAATGTAACAAAATTGCTATGTACTGAAAATAACGCCACACACAACAACGATAGCATTCTGCAAGTGACGTGTATTTACAGATACAATGACATACGATTTTGACTGTCATATGGTGTGAATGTCGTTGAAACCCTTTTAAATAGCGAGACGTCCGGTGAAAACATTTCATTCTTTTTATACTCGCATTAAATTTATATCCGTGTATAATACGATTCAATCTCAATTACACCACTTTGCTGCTGTTCTAACGTTTAAAGCTAGAAAAAATGCGTTTAAAATGAATGATGGACAGAATTAGTAAGAGGTTTTTTCACCGAGCTTCTTGTTTCATGCTCAAAACTATCATTAAACTTTCACTGAGAATGCCAATTCGACCAACATTTTTCTGTTTTTCGTTACAACCTGCAATTTTGAATCAAATATTTTTTTTTAATGTAGTTTCATTAATAATCTGAATTGCAAGAGAGTTTCAAAAAGTCACTTTTTAGATATTTATACTGTGCCAAAAAAGTGACTCATCTCAGTGATTTAGAAAAGGAAATATGTACTTAGTTTATGGGGCTTTTTATTTGCAGAATAAAAATCGAACTTTAATTTCCTATCCGACATCCATTCCCATAAATATAACTTTAATATTACAATTTAATATATGAAAATTATTAGTGAAAACTTTCTCAGTGCCTGTTTTCTTTATTTTTCTTTTCTCTCTTTCGCTTTCCTAACTTCCCTCCTTATGTATTTACCTCCCGTCCAATTTAATTTAGAATTTCTTCTCTCCTTTTTTTTCCGTTTGTACCTCACATTTCGTTACCTTATTAGGCTTCTAGTGTCGACTTTCACCCATTCTTTCTCTTTTACCTGTTTGTCATCTTTCGTCCATGCTCTTTGTTTCGTTCTCTATCAACAGCCCATTCCATTTTTCCAACTGTCTCGTTCTTTCTCGCTTCCTTTTCAAATTTCATTGATCTTGTTCCCTTATTCGTTTGTAGTTTTCCTCGTTTTGCCACTTTTATTACCATATGTCCCTAAGTTACTCCAAATTTCGTACTTATTTTAAATATTTTTCTACTTCTTCGTATTCTTCCCAACCCCTAATATTACGACGTTCTTCACTATGCTTTTAAACAACATTATTATTGTTTTGAAGTTATCTCCAATTTTTTTCATTTCTTTACTTATTTTTCTCGCTTATTTCTTTTTTCTCATGCTTTTCCATCGTTCCGATTTAGACTTACAAAAATCACATACAAACAGAGGTCCATTTTTTTCTGCTTCAGCAATCTGTCTTAGTATGTATAAAATATCAAGAATTTTTCTTTCTCTCCTGAAGTCCTGAAGCCTTTTTGTCCGTGTTTTCTACCAGTTTCTTGTCTTAACCTTTCTTCCAATATCATCGCATATACCGGCTGTTCTCAAAATGCATTCAGAAAATTAAAAAGGTTTCCATGAATTCAAAAATGATAAAAAGTTCATAAAAATTTTTCGTACTCAAGATAAAATTTATATCTGCTACTGAGATAATAGAACTTTATTGTTAACTAAAAATTAAAAATCGGAATGCTAGTGGATAGAATAACGAACAGGGAAACATTTCACATACAAAACCCTAAAAATTTAGAGAATGTACAACAGAAACTTTCTATCAGAAGGCTAATTAGGTGAGAAGTTCTTCTTCTTTTGGTGTGTTATAATCAGACAATGATAAAGGTCTACGTTTCTACCAACGTGTTTTTCTTCCAGATTTTTTTTTCGAAAAATTTAATTACGAATTTTGTTTACAAGAGCTTCAAAGTGAACCTTAAGCCTTAAGAAAATGTATCTCTCTCTGCCTAATGCCTTCCAATTTGTCATTTTTACACGAAAATACATCACTTACATTTGTCAACGTTGATCAATCAGTAAAAATGATGTTAGTCAATATACAATTGCTAAGATTTAATAAAAAATTAATTAAGCATACCAATGCTGTAGAAAGTGCGCGAAATAGAGTTAGTTTTACCTTGGTAATTTTATGATTAAAAATAGTGTTATGTTACCGCACAGCACATTTCAACTATGTAGTATATATTTGAACATATATTTCAAAAGCACTCTGTATATTATACGTCGTATTTAATAGAATTATTATGCTCCCTATTTGTAAACATGGCATATAATTCTTTTTCTCGTTATTTCGTCGATTTTAACTCAAATTCTTTCATTTACTTTATCGGTTCTATTTTACATTCCATTATCTTCACCTAATTTGTTTTTTTCAGTTTTTTTACTTCTTTCATTGCTATTTAGTTGTTTCCAAGCAATCGGAGTGTAACTCTCACTCGTCTAATTCCATATCCTTAGTTATTGCGTTTTTCTTTCTTTTTTTTCTTTATTGATATATTTCCATGCTTCATCATCTTTATTTCCTCCGATATCTTGTTTTAGCTCTTTGGTAATCTTGTCTTGTAGCTTTTTTTTAATCTTTCTAAATATATTTTTTCATTTTTCAGTTTTTGACATCTAGTACTTCACCGGTCGTTTCTGTCTCCCATTCTTTCTCTTTCTTTTCCGTTCTTTTTTACTTCAGATGTTCTTTCTTTCAACTTCATCCCATTTTTTCAATGCTTTTTCATTTGCTATCCCAGACTTGTTTGTTACACTTCATCCCTTTCTTTAGTAACATTTAGCACTTTTTTCTTTATCTTGTCTCTTTATTTCTCTCTTCATTTACTGTTAACCATTTTACCTATTCTTACGTTAAAATTCCCACAATTTTGAAAAAACCTTCTGTGTCTCTTCTATTTTGTTCCGTTATTCTCTACCAATTTACTATAAATTTGAGTTGTGTTTCCATTAACCATTTTTTCACTCTTGTTACCATCCTCCACCTTTTCATTTGTTCGTTTTATTTTTACTTCCATGTGTTTTTTTCTAAATTTTTTTATTTAAGTTCCACTTACATTATGTAAACCACCTAACCAAAACTTGTGACTTTTTCTCTAACAAGTATTGAAATAATTATATGTAATTTTTAGGTCCCCCGGTGGTTCCTTGCGATTTCCACTGATAATCTTTCTCTTAGTCAACCTACTCCTGCTTCTAGTGGCAGCTATAGTTCTTGTCAAAACACCGATGTTATCAAAATATGAGCATCTTTGCCTATCCGAGCAATGTGTAAACACAGGTAAGTTATCGCGGAAATCCGTGCAATATTGTTATTATTGCATATAATTGCGTTTGTTTCTGCGGAAATTGAGGTCTGTCAGATGTCAAACGATTTAATTATTCTGTTTTAGCTTCGAATATTCTACGTGCAATGGATCGAAACGTAGATCCTTGTACCGACTTTTATCAATATTCATGCGGTGGATGGATCACATCAAATCCTGTACCTGACTGGACAGCCACATGGGACCGACTAGCTTCACTTAGAGAATCTCTTATGCAAAACATGAAGCAACTGCTTGAGAGAGGTGACGAAATTAATAACAACAATTCCACGGAGCTAGAAGGAATAAGAAAAGCAAGAGCTTTGTATAGAATTTGCATGGACACAGGTGACAAAGAATTTAATAAAAATTGGAATTTTGCGCTCTCTTTTAAACATTCGTGATCTTTTCACAATTCTCAATTAGTTTTTACTAAAACTCATCATTATTACATGTTTTTCAAAGCTCAACTGCGAAAACAATTGGCGTTTTTGCTTTGTGCGAGAGCTTTGTGAAATTTTAGCGTAATATTTACAAATAAATCTGCACAACAATCTCCCATTACCAGCTATCACACTAATATAAAAAATAGTAACGATATGGTATTGAAATTACAACAGAATCGTGTTTAAAGCAAAAAATCGAATATAATACTGTAGTAAAAAAATCCACCGGTCCATGTTATCACCCGGAGCGAAAAATTCATCTCTAAAAAATTGGATTTCAACAAATACGTTTCCTCTGAATTGAAAACCAAAACAAAAAATTGTTTATTGTTATTTGTCCTGTCTAGTGATTAAGCACGGCAATATTCCAAAACGAATTTAGCTCTCACATCTTCCATGAATAAAATTTTTAGCCACGTTTCTTTATTGTCCAACTTTTTATGATGCTATTATATATCCTAATTGTCTTTAGTTTTCGAAGTCATTTAAACGTTGAACAAATTCGAAAATAAATTAATTTAAGAATAAAACATTCGCGAACGGAATATTTGTGACAAGTTATAGCCTGTGACAAATGACAGGATCTGTGGAGATGATGGATAGCTATAGTGTACGTCGAGCGGCTCTAGAACATTTCGATAGACCACGTGATTTGACTACACAACAGCATTTCTTAGTTCGCGTGAGAAGAAGCCATTTCGACCACCACTTTCTTATAACATCATTAAAGTGACAATTTCCTCAAAATTCATCCACAATTAAAATATAATTTACTGTGCTTACTTTTTCCATTTTAGCCACCCTGGAAACAAAAGGCATATCTCCGATTCAGAGCATTCTGCAGACAGTGGGATTATCTTCAAGTCCTCCTACTAATTCCAGCAGCGATCATTTTGATTGGTTATTTACAGCAGCAAAAACGAGACGGTTGCTGGGAGTAAGCATGCTTATCGGGATGAATGTTGCAGAAGACGTCAGGAACTCATCTGTGAATAAAATCGTTGTTAGTATTACACCGACATTTCCTTGCTTGGGCCGGGATACAATTAGAAATCATGAAAAATAAATCAATAACGTTAACGTTGGTAATTATTTAAGCGCGGAAAATAAAATGGCTTGTTTGCGACGATTTTACTTTTATTTCCTGGAGTCATTTGTAGCATTACTAGAGGTTGGTATGTATCGTAAAATAAGTTAACCAGCTTAAAAAGCAATTTCTTCCAAACATGTTCGTTGAAAGTAAATTGAAGTGTTTATCCGAGTAATTGGATTTATTGTTAAAATTCTACAAACTGAGCGTTGCTCTCCTATTTGTAAATATTGATCGGGAGAGCGAATTTCTGTAGGCACGTACTCTATTGCACAGATTAAAATCTTTCCGTATAAAAACAGAAGTATAAAGATAATCCTAAATTAAGTTGGGTAATATTAGGTTCTCTCAACGTGTATGGTTAGGTTTTAAATTTAAATTATATTTTGGTGTTATAAAACTTTATTATACACATTAGTCATTTTGTATCTCCATTTCAGATTGAACAAGTATCTCCGGGGTTTGGTGAGAGGTACTTGCTCCAAGCAGAGAAGTTTTCAACAGAAATAAAGAACTATAAAAAGTACATCACGCAGATGCTTAAAGCGTATACGAACTTTACGGAGGTTGAGTATTTCGCAGAAGACATTGTAAACTTCAGTACGCAAATAGCAAAGGTAATTTTATACGATCTTGAAATTTGAAATGCTGCTAAATGGAGAAAGAGAATAAAATAGACGAGTAAAAACTTCCATTAGGAGCCATCGATTATTAATTAGTAGATCCGTTTTGGAAAAATTATAACGTAGATTTTCATGATAACTAACGACATTTGAAGTTAGTGTTTATGTAGTATAGATCAAGTAATTATGTGCATTGTTTCCCAATAATAATAAATTAATCATAATTATGATCAAATTAGTTTTGGTGGATAACATGTGAAGTCTGGCAATATAGTACCACCAAATGCAAATACACGTGTCATATAAATCACATTGCAACATGTATGTAAAAGTGGGTAGATATACATAAAGCTGAGTCCGGGTTATGTTTAGGTCATGACCCCTTCTGAAACTCGACGCAGCCCAAACCATCTTTTTCACGAAGTTAACCTTATAGAATTGGCCAACGGTCCAGGAATTGACAATGAATCTTGGAAATTTGTAAGTTCATCCAGACAGCAATTAGATGTAATTTACACATAAATTCGTTGCGGTGAGTGATACATTTTAAACAGAAATTTACTTCTCTCTAATATCTGAGAACTTCTTTATTGTAGACGCACTTAAATTTAATTTCCACAATATAAAACAAAAGCTGCACAAAATTGAGTGTTCTTTTTAACAGCATGAACATTTCTTTTTTATTGTCGGGTTGTTTAGCGTATTGTTAAAACAAATCGAAACATGAGCAAAACAATAACTAACCTGCCGTATTCGTTGAACAGAAAAATAAATCAAATCTATCTTGACACTGATTAAAATTGGCGCGCATCTCATGTGAAGAGGAATGCTTCTGAATATCAATAAGAGGTGTGGGTAAGTGGAAGCATGGATGAAAACGAGATGACAACCTGGGAATAAAAAAGAAAAGTTTATCGAGGAGATCGGAACAATCTGTCTGAATTGTAAACGCTGTATCTGCACATTTCGATATTAACACACTAATTTAATAGTCCATCGTCTTCCGTTTTGTACTTCCCAATAATTTTTAGGTGAATTGGACGAGATATCTTAGTATTATATTTAACGACACCACGGTTATTTTAGATCCTCGAAAGGATACAGCAATTTTGCTTGATCTGCCGTATTTGCAAAAATTATCGAATTTATTAAAAAACACAGATAAAGTGATTATAGGTAAGTCTAGTTTTAATATTGTTTGTAGTTTGTTGTGAAAAATAGCCTGGTGACATTTATGAATGGTATTTGTGTGGAAAATACGTAGTTTCCTTCAGGGATTCCTGTAATATGTGTAATTGTATTACTAGAGAGGTTCCTGTGGTGGAGCGTATTCTCAACAGTAGCCCCTCTTACTTTAACAAAGTTCCGATCGTTGGGATTTGAATTTTCTCAACAATTGCTGGGACTTCAGAGTAGAACTCCCAGATGGAAAGGATGTACCAGTAACGTTAACGCAAATTTTGGTCTCGCGTTGAGTTACCTTTATGTCAGGTCTCATTTTGACAAGGAACATCGTGAGAAGGTATTTGAATTACAGTGGTACATTATCGAGCACAGTTCCTTATTTATGGTTAAAATTCCAGGCTATAGAAATGCTGGAGGACATAAGAAAAGCGTTCGAAGATGCTGTGCATGAGCTAGATTGGATGGATGGAACCACACGTGAAAAGACGCTGACTAAACTACACGCAATCAGAGCTTTTGTTGGATACCCAGGATGGATTATGAACGCTACACAACTTGACAAACATTACAAAAAAGTAGGTTAGATGACGTGATCATTGTTTCACATCGTTGTTGAAAAATGACACTATTTTTCTCCAGAACGGAGATTTACATAAATTATCTTGTGGAGGAAATCGCAAGCGTTTCCCTTGCAATTTATACGATATAATTTCTTTGCTATGAGCAATTCCACGTCGAATTGTCTGAGATGTTGCCTTGAACTAAGTTATAAAAGTTTTTTCCTATCCAACTTGTAGATAAAAAATATAATTTCTTTTAACTATACCCTTTAGTGTCATAAAATGTTCACCCCGATTTTATATATATCTCCATTTCAGGCACACGTAATCGAAGGCAATCTCTTCGACACTTACTTAAACTTAACGAATGCGGCAGTCCGAAGGAACTTGCAAAGTATTCGAAAAAAGCCAGATCGTAATCGGTATTCTAACTCGCACTTTATTGTAAAGAGATATTACATTTTATCGTTTTAGATGGGTAGCTTCAGCCACAACAGTAAATGCATTTTATTCAGCAACACTGAACTCTGTCAGTAAGTCTTTTTATATACCTAATAAAAAATACGGTATAAATCTGTAAAATAATTTTCAGCGTTCCCAGCCGGTATCTTAAAACCACCATTTTACGGCAACGGAATAGCGTAAGTAAACACTAAAGCAATGCCCTTATTTCACTATCGGTGTATCTACCATCACCTACCAACAAAATATTCATTCACTGATCCGTTGTTCGCCTCATTTCTATCCAATCTCCGTTGTGTCGTTTAAAAACGACCGCAACGCTGACATTTTCTAAAAACAGACACATAACATGGGATTTTTCTTTTTTTCCTCGTTGTGGGAAAAATCTTACACACTCTAACCTCAGACGAATTTCTACAACAACTGTACAAAGAGCTCGAAAATTAATTACCAAAACACAATCTGTCGGAATAGCATAAGTGAGGTTTGTTTTAACACGAGTTAAGACACTGAAACACAAAAATGTACAAAGTAAATGCTGCTATACCCAACTCACTTTGTTGCGGTGTCAACTGAGTAATTTACCGTCTGCTTAAACGAACGTCATGTAAGAATGGAAATATTTAAATGTCAAATTTTCGTTTAAACATAAGCAAAAGCCGGAGTCATGTACGCAAACAGCTGGTGTGCCGGCCACAATTAAAGTAATTTTAAATTTCTCAAAGCTGCCTACACACTCATATATCAAGTTGGCAATTTTAGTAAATCGGTTCAGTGTTTATTTATTTCAATGACATTTCTATTACGAAATTGCCTTGTCAGCTGTTGAATTATGCATTTTTCTATTGTTCTTCATACAAAACTTGAAAAGCTTTTAATACTTTCTTTGTCTTATTTTTATATTTGGTGAGATTAACTGTAAAAAATGGAAAAAAATAATAATGGTCAACAGAATTTACAATTTTTTCTCTGACTTTAACAGAATTAAGTTTTCTGCTTTATTTTGGTTCAGTATTTGCAATGAACGGCATCATTAATCTTACAACTTAACTCCAATTACTTGGATGTTTGATTTTCCTACAGGTGAAGTTTTTAAATTATTACATTTTTTAAACATTTGAAGACTGTTTTTGAAATGCTGAATTCTCTCCTTTAAATGTTGGATTTTAGAGATTTCAAAAATAGTGTGAATTTGGAAAATACATATATTTTTTGTAATTTTATAAATTCAGGTTGAATAAATCAGCGTTTAGATTCCTTTTTCAATATGAAAAAAAATGATGCTTATATTTTCAAAATATCTGAAGATTGTTCTGAAAATGTCAAGTTGTGTTCTTTTTAAAAAGTTAATTTTAGAGATATCTAAAATAATGTGGATCTAGAAAATACATATATTTTTTCTCGATCTTCTAAATTAGATAATACAAGAGTCAAAAGTAAAAAAATTAGAAAGTTTTTTATAATTCTGTGAATTCTTGTTGAATTGCTTAGACTTTTCCTTCACTTAAAAATGATCGATTTGGTGCTTATATTTTCAAAATATCTGAAGTTGTCTTTGAATGTAATTTTCTTTTCTTTTTAAAAGTTTAATTTCATAAATTTTTCTAAATTAGATAATCTAAGAATGCAAAAAGTAAAGAAATTAGAATTTTTTGCAATTTTGCTTTTTAAAAATTTTATTTTAGAAAATTCAAAAATAATGAGAATTCGGAAAATACACATGTTTTTTTTCCATTTTCTTAATTAGATAATTCGAGAATGCCAAAAGTAAAGAATTACTTATAAGTGCTTATATTTTGAAAATATCTGAAGATTGTCTTGAAAATGTCAAATTCCTTTTTTTTTATTTTAATTTTAGAAATTTTAAAAACCATGTGAATTTGAAAAAAACATTTTTTTTTCAATCTTCTAAATTAGATAATCTAAAAATGCAAACAGTGAAGAAATTAGGATTTTTTTCAATTTTGTGTATTCTGTTGAATTCATCACCGCTTAGATTCTTTCTTGCCTTTAAAAATGATTTTTTTGGTGTTTACATTTTCAAAACACTTAATGATTGTTTAAAAAATGTTCGATTTTTTTCCTTTAAAAATTTAATTTTAGAGATTTCAAAAATAATGAGAATTTGGAAAATACACATATTTTTTCTCCTTCTTCTTAATTAGATAATTCGAGAATGCCAAAAGTAAAGAAATTAGAGTTCTCTGCAATTTTGTGAATTCTTGTTGAATTTATCACCGTTTAGATTATTTCTTCAATTTGAAAACATCTATTTAGTGCCTATATTTTGAAAATATCTGAAAATTGTCTTGAAAATGTCAAATTCCTTTTTTTTGGGAATTTTAAAAACTATGTGAATTTGAAAAAAAAACATTTTTTTCAATTTTCTAAATTAGATAATCTAAAAATGCAAAAAGTGAAGAAATTAGAATTTTTTGCAATTTTGTGTATTCTGTTGAATTTATCACCGCTTAGATTCTTTCTTGCCTTTAAAAATGATTTTTTTGGTGTTTACATTTTCAAAACATTTAATGATTGTCTTGAAAATGTTCGATTTTTTTCTTTTAAAAATTTAATTTTAAAGATTTCAAAAATAATGAGAACTTGGAAAATACACATATTTTTCTCCATCTTCTAAATTAGATATTCCAAGAATACCAAAGGTAAAGAAATTAGAGTTCTCTGCAATTTTGTAAATTCTTGTTGAATTTATCATCGTTTAGATTATTTCTTCAATTTGAAAAAATCTATTTAGTGGTTATATTTTGAAAATATTTGAAGATTGTCAAATTCTTTTATTATTTTAAAGTTTAGTTTTAGAAATTTCAAAAATAATGCGAATTTGAAAAAAAAAACATTTTTTCTCAATTTTCTAAATTAGATAATCTAAAAATGCAAAAAGTGAAGAAATTAATTTTTTTTGCAAATTTTGTGTTTTTGTTGAATTAATCACCGTTTAGATTCTTTCTTAAATTTGAAAAAAAACTTTTGGTTCCTATATTTACAAAACATCTGAAGATTGTTTTAAAAATATCAAATTTTTTTCTTTTGTAAAAAAAAATTTTAGAAATTAAAAAAAAATACGAATTTGGAAATTACACATATTTTTTCTCGATCTTCTGAATTAGATGATCTAAGAATTCGAAAAATGAAGAAATTAGAAATTTTTGCAATTCTGTGAATTCTTGTTGACTTTATTACCGCTTAGACTATTCTAATTTGAAAATGATCCATTTGTTGCTTATATTTTCAAAATATCTGAAGATCGTCTTTAATTTTTTTTATTTTCTTTTTGAAAGATTAATTTGATAAATTTTTCTAAATTAGATAATCTAAGAATGTAAAAAGTGAACAAATTAGAATTTTTTGCAATTTTGTGTATTCTGTTGAATTTATCACCGCTTAAACTCTTACTTCACTTGAGAAATGATCTATTTGGTGCTTATACATATTTTCAAAATATCTGAAGTTTGTCTTTAAAATGTCGAATTCTTTTGTTTATAAGTTTAATTTTAGAAATTTAAAAAATAATGTCAATTTGGAAAATTGATCTTTGGATCTAAATCTAAAAACGCAAAAAGTAAAGAAACTAGAATTTTCTCAATTTTATGTATTCTTGTTGGATTTAGAATCTAAAAATTTGTCAAACATGAGTATCTAGATTCTTAAAATTTAGGCACCTGAGATCTAGAATTAAATTATAAAAACGAATTTTAAATGAGAACCTGAAAATAATTTGAGATTGTGTCGTATGAACTTCTCCGTTACGTTACACACAAGATTTAAGTTTTGAAAATCCCAAACTCTTAAATCGAGAATTTAGAATATTAGAGGAATTCGAAATTACATAATAATCAAAGAATCACACAAAAATTGAAATAAAAAAAAACACGGAAATACTTCATATCAAAACGTGTACTAAATTAGATCTAGATTACACTTTAGCCGTAAACTTTGATTCTTTATATGGGGCAAATTAACAACTACATGTTCAATTATAGACATGTTGTATATTTCTTATTTCTCAGTTATTTTTGCCCCGGAAAAAAAAATATTTCTTAAAGCTGAGCCGTTAAAACAGAACAGCGAAATGAACCGAAGATTAGATTTTCCTAAACATATCGATAGCTTTATTTTTTTTAATATTGAAAGTGTAATTTGTTCCGCTCTTACTTCAATTTTCTAATCAAACCGAGAGTTTTAAATCTTAAAGGATCTGGACGTTATTCATGGTATTACAGCTTTACTATTGACCCATAATGAAAATCCGTTGTGAGTATCAGATTACTCTACTCGCTCGTGGGATTTATTGACCGTGGTTTGGATTGAAAAAAGAAATTTAAAAAATGCGAACAAACCAGAAAATCCCTCTTTTCAAAAATGTCCCGTGTCTATTTTTATTCTTCACAAAAAAAATGAAAATTCAATCAAATTATTATACAAGTTTCGCGTTATGAATTATGTTGATTAAATGCATCCAACCTTTCAGAGCTATCGATTACGGTGCTATTGGTGCCATTATGGGACATGAAGTAACCCACGGATTCGATGACCAAGGTTAATTAACTTGTTGATGTTTTTCCATCAATAACTGCGTTATTTCAGGGAGAAGATACGACGAAAATGGCAATTTAAAGCAGTGGTGGTCGGCAGCGACTCTTAATCATTACCACGACAAAGTGCGATGCATCATTGATCAATACAATAATTACACAATGCCCGATTTAGGCGACGCATTTCACGTACGTTTCCACAACGAAAATCTAAACAAAAATTATAAATTCTCGTTTGTATAGGTGCAAGGATATAACACGCAAGGAGAAAATATTGCGGATAATGGTGGTCTACGAGCAGCTTTTGAAGGATACAAACGGCGCGAAGCAGTTACAAATTCCATGCATCAACGGTTACCAGGACTTCCAGATGTTACGCCCGATCAATTGTTTTTCCTTGGCTTTGCACAGGTTTGACAATTTAATAATACTTTTCGTCTAAGCGGGGTTTTCCCAAAGGAACCTCCGAATAAACCCAATCTGAAAATCTTGTCACGGCTTGCTATATTTTCGTAAAATGCGATTGTGATTCAAAATGTAATTTCCCCAAAATCTGGTTTGCCTGCTTATATTAAAAACTGTTCGTGTTTTGTTTCGTGCAAATTCGAGATTTCACATCGACATTTACACTTTTTACAGATATGGTGTGGCAATTCTACTATAGGGGCACTAAAGAGCAAATTGGTAGATGGTGTTCACAGTCCAAATCGCATCCGAGTAATTGGAACCCTTTCAAACTCCAAAGAATTTGCAGAAGCTTGGGGTTGTCGATCGGGGACGCCCATGAATCCTGTTAACAAATGTGTTCTCTGGTAATAAAATTCGTTATTTAATATTTAGGGAAAAAGCACTGATCTTGGAAAGCACATTTTTATATGTTTTTAATCTTCATGGTTTGTTTATTTTTATGGTTTTAATTATCAAAAGAGCTCCCGTTTACATTAAACTAGTCATTCAAAATTTTACCCCAGTATTATTTTTAACGTTATTGTTTGCGATGCAGCGAAATTGTGATGTTTAATTGTTTAGCCTGATATGTTACAAATCGTTTTAATTGTACTCCTATTTACCAAATAAACTTATAAAATCAATCTGTTTTTATTTACATTTGTTTCCTTTGCCCTATAAAATTTAACTACATCATGTCATTTTTACAACTCCATTTGTATAAACTTTACTTTCATTTTTATTACTAGAGTTTACAACTTTACTCATTAAAAGCATTAACTAGCTAAATTCATAACATTTGCAATATCCATCGCGTTTTGAAGTGAACGACGACGCTTAATTAGAATGCAATTAGTAAATTGCAGAACATTAAAAAATGAAACGACATTTACAATTTAACTTCATGCAAGCACGCGATGCGCGGACGCATCGGAAGTAGATGTTCTTCTTACGATTAGAAGACCAAAGAAGACAGTAACCGAGTTCAATTCTAATAAATCACAGGCACATCATCGTCAGCGGTTTTCTATTCGTAAAAAGATGACAATTAAATCGACCCTTTTAGAACGTAATAAATTAAGGTTAAATAAGGTGTTTAATCTAATTTAGAATTGCCTTTGTGTGTGTGCAGAAACAATAGCTAAATGCAAAAATCAATGGAGTGTTCAAATTCCTTCAGGATTTTATTTATGTTGTCATTAGCTGAGGTAAGGAAGAGCGTGTCTTGGTACGACTCTGGGACGATGAGACCACGCGAATAATATAATAACGTGATTGTGGCATGATATATGTTAGTTTCAGTCTTTTACCAATTTAAATCACAGCACAATCTTGCAAATGCACCAACGGAAAGAACTTCGTTATTTTCGCAGTGGGTTAAATGGCTTCTAAAATGAATTGTTGCAAATTTTATCTCCTTTAAGTGGTGAGTAGTAGTTGTAATTCCCATGTTTGCATTAGCTTCAAATTCACCGTTATCAGCAAGCATTGCTGTATATGACACGAAAATGTAAATTTGTCAAGACTGTGATCGAACGTTAAATCTCAAAATTTATTCCGTAATTAATACATTTTGATTACATTTCCTGCTGGTAATTATTTAATGACGGCTATTTTGCATAAATATCATTTGTCACATATTGACAGCACACTAACTTCTTTATATCAGAATTATAAAATTTGCTGACGCGTCATGACAACATCATTTATTAGCACGTCGAAAGCGTATAGTTTTCAACAATGTTCGAGCCATTAATTTTATTAGAAACGAAATTTTCTAATGCGCACTAATAGTTTTAGTGACATTTTTCAAATTCCTGACAAGTATTATCTTAATTTCTAAATTTAGATAATTAATGGAAAATGGAACAACCTCCAGTCCAAGTCGACAATCGCATGTCTTTTCTTGGTTCTTTTGTACAAAAAACACTTAAACTCAAACCTGAAAAATGGACACGAATGATGGCAACGGAAGACCACAAAGCTGTCGTCATGAAATTTTTAGAACGTCCTCATCCTATGCTTCTAGTCATAGTTCTTACGCCAACTGCACAACTAGTTGCTTCGAGCGGATTTCCACTGGCGCAGTTGAAAAGTAAAGGAGTATATTTTATAAAGAAGTCGCTAATACCAGTTTGCAAAGCAACCCCGTCAGAATCTTTAATAACAGGCGATCTTGCTTCAAAGATCATAGACCAACTAGCATCTTTAGTCGATGAGGTACTAAAAAAGTCCTAAAGTCGTCGTCTAAATGACATGTTTTAGATTTTTGTCCCGCTTTTATCAAACTCAAAAAATCACGGAGAATGGCCTGTGGTCATAGCTAAAGACGTCCAAAAGCACGTCCATAGCCTAAAAAGCACAGTGTACCAAGTCAAAGGTCACGTCAATGGTCAAACCGTGTTGCCCATGCCGGTTGGTATCGACAAAGTTCACGAAGTTGAAAAAGCTCTTATAGAAAGCGATGGAGAAATCTGTGATTTATATTTAAAAAGCGCGATCGAAGGAGTTGTTATTAAATGGGCCACGCAAATTAACGACGTTTTGGTCAACGATTCGTCGGAAAAAGCAGGACTTGGGCAGAATCCGGTTCCGTCCGTCGGTGAGTTAAAAATGAAAACTTAATATTTGACTCCATTTCGCACTTAAACTCTAAGTTTATAGCCCGTTAAAAATTGCTGAAACGATGAACGTTTTTTATTTTTAGAACTGCAGTTTTGGAACTTACGTCTGCAAAATCTACATTACATCTACGAACAATTGCGAGAACCTCGAGTACGAAGCATGGCAGTAATTTTAGAAAAAACCAACAGTGCTTATTACAGCTGTTTTAAAAACTTATTTAAAAACATAGTCATATCATTAGCTGAAGCTAAAAACATCTGTTTGTATCTGAAACCGCTAAAAAAACACATTTCGCTTCTTGAAGAAACCGACTTCAGTGAATGTATCCCGATTCTGGCTCCTCTCATGCACGTAGTCTGTCTCATTTGGGTCAACTCAAAGTGTTACGATCAAGTTAAAATAATTGTTCTTTTAAAGCAAATCTGCAACTTATTAATTCAAGAAGTAAGTATTTAACTGAGCCCCACGACTGTTAATTATTCTTTCCAGGCCAAGAAATGCTTGGATCCGACTACTTTGTTTCACAGCGACATTGATGAGGCAATGCAGCGAGTAAATCTGTGCATAAAAACATTACGACATTTCTCAAAAATCTTCAATATGTACAAGAACAACCTTGGAAGGTTTTTTAAAGATAAAGAGCCGAGACTTTGGAATTTTCATCCAAACATGGTGTTTGAACGCTTCAATGCATTTTTAGAACGTTTGAGAACAATCCAGTGGTTTTTTAACACAGTTCTTGAATTTAGTAAATTAGAAAAAGTCGAGATTGGTGGTATCAAAGGCAAAAATCTTAGTGCTCGAGTGACTGTAGTTTTTACGGAGTTTCAACAGTGCTTTTCGATATTTTCAGGAAAATCGTACGATGTTCTCGACCCCGATGACCTGTCGTTTATAGCCGATTTTGAAAATTTTAAACATAAAATTTTTGAGATGGATATGAAGCTTGCGGCTATTTTGTGCCAAGCTTTTGAGGACTGTTCTAACTTGGAGAGCATTTTTAAGGTACTTAACTTAAGTGTTAAAAGACAGTTAAAAAAAAACAGAATTTCAGTTGATAAGCATCGTGGGGTCTGTGTTAGAGCGCCCATTAATAAAATCCGAATTTACAAACAGGTACACCAAAATTTTGGACATGCTAACTAATGAAATCAGTACTGCCGAGGTGGGAGCCACACTTTTATTTTAGAAATGTTTAATTTAAAATTTTAGACGTTATTTCATGAACAGGTGGTACATAAAAACAAACACGGTTATTTTATTGTGGACAAATACATGCCTCCAGTAGCTGGTAGCCTCCGATGGACCCTCAACATGTGTGTCCGGCTTCAAACTCCCATAGATTCTTTCAGAAGTCTCCAACATCCGTAAATTTCCACTGACGATCTTTAGAGTGTCTCTCACTAAAATTTCCAGGATAACAGAAAGTCCTAAAGCCATTGAAATCCTTGCCAGATTTGCCGAGCTTGTTAAGAAATTAAAAGATTTTAATAACGAACTTATCAAACAATGGACGGACACGGTTCCGCAACAAATCGAAGCTAATCTGAAGCTGTGTCTCCTTAAAAGGAACCCGAAAACAAGAGAGCTGCTCCTCAATTTCAATCCCGAAGTAATTCTCGATGTTTTTATACAAAAAAATTAAGTAACCGTTTCAGTTAACCGCAATACTGAGAGAAATCCATTACTTGAAACTAATGGGTTATGAAAATCTACCGGAGGTCGCACTAAAGCTCGCGGAAATGAATGACGTTTTTAGAAAATATATCACTAATTTAAATTCTACAATTGCTTGGTATAATAAAATCAGACGCACAACTAAGGATGTTGAATTTAATTTGATTCAAAACGAAATCGCTGAAATCGATAAATTAATTCTGCAAGGACAAAGTACTTTGAACTGGAACTCTGAAGGTGAGATAATGACGTAAATTGCACCGAATATATTACAGTTCTTTAGGTCTCTGGGAATATATGACGAAGCTATACGACCTAGTTGGAAACTTACAACAACACCTGCAAAAGTGTCAGAAGAATCTCAACGAAATAAAAAATGTTCTGATGCCATTTGCCAGGCAGCCTCTCTTTGAACGAAGAGAAGGTAAAAAAGATAGCGTCTTGTGCATTGAAGAGAGAGAAGAAAGAATAACACGGCGATATTCCGATATCAAGAAAGCGTCCGATCAGATAACAACTTTATTGCAACAAAACATGCAACTTTTCCAAATGACGGACAAACAAGACAATGCAAAGTGGCTGAGCTATATCGATTTTGTAGACCAAGTTGTCTTGAACTACTTATACCAATGCATAGGTTGCAGGTGAGTTGAAATATGAAACATGTGTGCACATTCATTTCTGTTTGGAAACGCTGCAGCTTGGGTTACATTAACGAACACATGGATTCTACAAACAGTCTTGCGCCGCTATTCGAAGCCCAACTTATTCTTTTAGAACCGAACATTGTTTTCATTCCATCTCTAGACCCCAACGCGGAGGACGGCTTCAAAAAATTAATAACCGGTTTGATTGAAGACATAGATAAAATTGCTTCGATTGTGCCCCGATTTTCCCGAACCGCTACAATGTCGTATCAAGAAGAAATCAATTCTAATCAAGATATTACCGATATTAAATCTGATATTTTCTTGAACGTCGATCGCGTCATTGAAGAGGCGTATGAGTTCTGCGACAAATTTCAGAATTATTCGTACATTTGGCTTGATGATCGAAAAATATATCTAGAACACTTCTTGACTTACAGCCGACAGCTAACCAGTGAGGAAATAGATTGGGTAAACCTGAAAGATTCCGCAGCTCCGAAACCAAACCCACCAAAAATGGAGCAATTCCGCGAACAGATCGACAACTTTGAAAATCTTTACAACGAAGTTGAGAGAATGCAGACGAACCATATTTTTAATTCGTGGTTTAAAGTTGACGTAAAACCTTTCAAGCAAGCGCTTCTAAACACGATTAGACGTTGGGGGAACATGTTTAAAGATCATTTAGTTGATACTGTAACAAGTAGCTTGACAGATTTAGGTCAGTTTATCAGATCCGCGGATGAAGGCCTGCAACAGACTGTTGTTGAAGGTGATTATCAGGCTCTTGTTAATGTTATGGGATATTTGCTACACGTCAAAGAGCGGCAAGCGACAACCGATGAAATGTTTGGACCTCTCCGTGAAACGATCGAATTATTGAAGTTTTACGATCAGGACATTCCCGAAGAGGTTAATGTTTATTTACAAGAACTTCCAGAGCAGTGGAATAACACGAAAAAGATTGCGATTACGGTGAAACAACAAGTAGCACCCTTACAAGCAGCCGAAGTTGTTTTTATTCGTAAAAAAATTACGGAGTTCGACGCGAGAATTATCTACTACAGAGAAGTGTTCAAAAAATATAACTTCTTTCAGTATGGGTGCGAACGACCGTATACAGTTTTGGATAAAGTTGACAAAGACTTGAGAAAATTCGAGACGGAAATGAAAAATATACAAGAATCGGGATCGTTATTCGAAGTGAACGTCCCAGATTTTAAAGTTCTAAAACAATGTCGCAAAGATTTAAAGATGCTCAAAGTAAGTTTGTCAAAATTGTACTTTAACTACACCATTTTTTTAGCAATTGTGGGATTATGTCCACATTGTGCACACATGTGTAGATGACTGGAAAACCACACCTTGGCGAAAAATCGACGTTGAAAACATGGACATTGAATGTAAAAAGTTTGCAAAAGAAATTAGAATGTTAGATAAAGAAATGCGTGGATGGAACACTTATCTAGGATTAGAAGCAACAGTGAAAAACACTCTTACTTCGCTTAAAGCAGTCGGTGAACTTCAAAATCCTGCCATAAGAGAACGCCACTGGAACCAACTCATGAAATCAACCAAGGTAGAGCACGTGAAAATTTTCTTCTGTACATATGTAAATAGTACATTTATAAATATCACTGTATATAGCATCATAATATCTCTATGCGCAATCTGTTACAGAATTTAGCTGCCTTACCCCCCGAATTCACGGTAAGTAAAAGTAAACTAGCTCACTCTATCCATTATACCCATTTTCTTGGTAAGTCATAGCAATTTTATTCAACTTTTCTTATCGTTCACTTTTGTCATCTGTATCCCCAAACTGACACTGTAAAAATTTTAGACAAGAATTGTCATGGACTACAACACAACTCTCGCTGATCTCCTTGAATTAAATCTGCACGAATGTGAGGAAGAAGTGAAAAACATCGTGGATAAAGCGGTGAAAGAAATGTCCATGGAGAAAATCTTACGTGAGTTGAACGTCACGTGGTCCGCAATGGAGTTCGGTCACGAAATCCATCCAAGAACCGGCTGTAAATTATTACGAACCAGTGAAGAACTCATAGAAACTCTCGAAGAAAATCAAGTTCAACTACAAAACTTGATCACGTCGAAATTTATCGCGCACTTCTTGGAAGAAGTCTCTGCATGGCAAAGCAAACTCAGTTTAGCCGATCAAGTGATATCAGTCTGGTTTGAAGTTCAAAGATCTTGGATGCACTTAGAATCGATTTTCATGAGTTCTGAAGATATCAGGAAACAACTACCAGAAGACTCGGAGCGATTTGACAATGTAGACAAAGATTTCAAGGAGCTGACATGTGAAATGAGCAAAATTCCGAATGTTGTGGAGTCAACAAATAAACCTGGGCTACTCGCCGTTTTAGAAGAATTACAAAAGAAACTAACTTTGTGCGAAAAAGCGTTGGCGGTTTATTTAGAGACAAAGCGACTATCGTTTCCGAGGTTCTATTTCATTTCTTCAGCTGATCTTTTAGATATTTTATCAAATGGAAATCAACCCGAGTTGGTCGCTAAACATTTAACTAAACTGTTTGATTCAATAGCTCGATTAAATTTTGGAAAAAACGAAGATGGTACTTTGGATAAAACGATTCACGGAATGCACGCAAAAGATGGAGAATATATAGATTTTAGCGAATCAACGAACTGCAGCGACCCCGTAAGTATCATTAAATTAGGGTTGTTTTGAACCGTCTCCCCAAACTCACGCAAGAATATGACGCTAAACATCGATTGGGAAAAACCTCGAGTATAACAAATGCGGTTCCATTCATTAAAAACTGTCGTTATTCTTTTCGCTTTTAATTAACGATAGTGATATTAATGGTAGGTCAGTTTCATGAACGGTCAGGACGTGAACTAAAACAAAAGTTTTTATTTCTGTCGATTTATTTTACTGAAAAAAAGTCTTTTAAATTTATTGAAAAAAGCAACGATTCGAATTTAAAAACGGTATATTGTGGATGCGTTTTATACGTTGATTAACATCAAATGAATTGAGAGTTGCTATTGTGCTTTGTGTTTGAAAATTTTAAATTACAACGTACATAAAACAAAAAAGTCTTGTGTTACATTTCTATTAATTAACAGAGCAGAATTTTGTATCCTATTGTCTGTGTATTTTTTTGATGATATTGGACGGTATTTTATAGGTGGAAGTTTGGTTGAACCGTGTTCAAGCAGCAATGCGTTCGACTATCAGACATTTAACCGGCGAAGGCGTTCTTTCGTACGAAGAAAAACCTCGAGATCAGTGGCTTTTCGATTTCCCGGCCCAAGCTTCGTTGTGCGGCACCCAAATTTGGTGGACGACGGAAGTGAATATTGCTTTTTCTCGTTTAGAGGAAGGCTACGATAATGCAATCCGTGATTACTATAAGAAGCAAGTCTCTCAGTTAAGTACGTTGATTTCATTGTTGTTGGGAGATCTAACAAAACAAGATCGGCAAAAAATTATGACCATTTGCACTATCGACGTTCATTCCCGAGACGTTGTTAGCAAATTAATTCAAATGAAAGTCGAGAGCGCTTCAGCGTTCCAGTGGGTTTCCCAATTGAGACATAGATGGGATGAGCAAGATAAACACTGTTTTGCCAATATTTGTGATGCCCAATTTAGGTACAGTTATGAATACTTGGGAAATACTCCCAGACTTGTCATAACACCCCTAACTGACCGTTGTTACATCACGTTAACTCAGGTAAGGTTTAATTATCGAACTCGATTAAATTCAGTAAATTTAGTCCTTGCATTTGGTGATGGGCGGCGGTCCAGCAGGACCAGCAGGGACCGGAAAGACCGAAACCACCAAAGACTTAGGACGAGCACTTGGAATAATGGTCTACGTATTTAACTGCTCCGAACAAATGGATTATAAAGTATTATTATATCGCGTGGTGTTGATTTTTAATGATAGAAACCACTATTTGTCCACAGTCCTGTGGAAATATTTACAAAGGCCTTGCCCAAACTGGAGCTTGGGGATGTTTTGATGAATTCAATAGAATTTCAGTCGAGGTTCTTTCAGTCGTTGCCGTTCAAGTTAAGTCAGTGTTAGATGCCATCAAAAATAAAAGAACGCACTTTGATTTCATGGGAGACCCGATTGCGTTGGTTCCCACCGTTGGAATTTTCATCACGATGAATCCTGGATACGCAGGCAGAACGGAGCTCCCGGAAAATCTGAAAGCACTCTTTCGGTATGTCATATGAAACATTGTTTTTCTAATTTTTTCGGACAACTTCACCACCACTTGTTGCACGCCCTTCATAAAATACACGAGAATTTTTTCATATTCCAAAAAAAAATACTCAACCATAATACCTCGAATATTTTATTTTCCCACTCATTGAAGTTCATTCAGAATTAACTAAAATAAAAGATAAGCATAGGACGATAAAATGAATAACACCGTATCCTTCACTGAAAATCTCCATCACGGCAGTTCCCCTTTAATACAAATTAAACATAATTCTCGAAAAATTAACAAACGCAAATTGCTTTTAATAGACTGGGTCTCTTTTTTTCAATTTCTCAGCCCGTGTGCGATGGTGGTTCCGGACTTTGAATTAATATGCGAGATAATGTTGGTGGCGGAAGGCTTCCAGGAGGCGAAAATTCTTGGTAGAAAGTTTATAACATTATACACTTTGTGTAAGGAACTACTGTCAAAACAAGACCATTATGACTGGGGGTTGCGAGCAATAAAGTCTGTTTTAGTGGTAGCTGGATCTTTAAAAGTGAGTAAAATAAATAATTTATATCGTTGAAATTGATTGATTATCATTCTTCAGCGAGGTGATCCAGGACGACCGGAAGAAGAAGTGCTCATGAGAGCTTTGAGAGATTTCAACATTCCTAAAATTGTTACTGATGATTTTCCAGTGTTTATGGGTCTAATAGGTGATTTATTTCCAGCACTGGAAGTTCCTAGAAAACGCGACGCTGAATTTGAACGCACGGTTAAACAAGCGGCTATTGATTTGAAATTACAACCTGAAGACAACTTTATACTGAAAGTAAGTTTTGTACATTTACATTTAAAAATAAAATCTCATTTAAACTTGGACTAATCAATTTCCAATTAAACTTGGGATATTGGCAAATAGCATAAGGAAATTGAAAGAGCAAATTTCTTACCTAAATTGAACGTTTAACGTAAAAAATTTACAGGTTGTTCAACTAGAGGAACTATTAGAAGTGAGACACTCCGTTTTTATAGTCGGTAATGCTGGTACAGGAAAAACTCAAGTGTGGAAGACGCTTTTTAAAACTTATATAAACATTAAAAGAAAACCCGTTTATAACGACCTCAATCCTAAAGCCGTCACAAACGATGAACTTTTTGGGATCATCAATCCTGCCACAAGAGAGTGGAAGGATGGTTTATTATCTGTTTTAATGAGAGAACAAGCCAATCTGACTGGAGATAATCCAAAATGGATCGTTTTAGATGGTGACATAGATCCGATGTGGATTGAGTCATTGAATACTGTTATGGATGATAACAAAGTCCTTACTTTAGCTAGTAATGAGAGAATTGCATTAACACCCGCTATGAGATTACTATTCGAAATTTCCAACTTAAGAACAGCCACACCAGCCACAGTCTCACGAGCTGGAATTCTTTACATAAACCCTCAGGATCTCGGATGGAATCCGTTAGTATTTTTTCATATTTAATAAGATGCACACTTTTCTTTTCTTATCTCCTACGTATCAATTTTCGTTTCGTAGAAATAGTAGTCGCACACAACCCAGTTTCGCATTTGAAATACATTCAATCCCTACATGTTTATGTAGATCGAAAACTTTAAGCTCGAAATCCTAACAATTTCTTCTCGTTGGAAAAACGACACTAAACAATCACAACAATTAAACTAAAATTCGTATTAACACGAGAACCTCAGTGAAAAGAACGAAGTTAGGCGTGGTGTCTCGTTCCCAACGGTTTAACTGATTAATTACTTGCGAACTGAGGAGATAACATGTCCCCCATCTAGAAAAGTGATTTTTTTTCAGATTCGTGACGAGTTGGATTGAAACCCGATCAAATGCCACTGAAAAATCAAACCTAATAATGTTATTCGACAAATATATTCCGATATGTTTAGAAAATGTTCGAACCCGATTCAAAAAAATCACACCAGTGGCTGAAACCGCACATATAGAAATGTTGTGTCACTTATTGGAGTGTTTACTAACACCTAACAATGTCCCCGTAGACTGTCCCAAAGAATGGTATGAACTTTATTTCGTCTTTTGTTGTGTCTGGGCGTTTGGTTCAGCTATGTTTCAAGAACAGGTATTGATTCAATAAAAATATTGCAGTGACTTGGGTAATTGCACACGTGCTTTTAGCAGTGTCTGATTTAGTAATTCAGTTTAATTAACGATGTTACAGAAATCATTAAAACTGTTCTAATTCATGTTTGTTTTAGAAACAACTTTTTGGATAAAGCATAAAAACAATAACATACAGAGTCCTCCAACACTCGAACTACAAACCCATTAGGGATTAGAAATGTAGCGGTACAGGCTAACCAAATCATATTTTTTCTATTGTTAACTATATGTGAGATACATCCAAAAAATCTTCTTTTCAAAAATCACAAAAACGAAATTAAAACATGTGGCACCGAGAAAATAATTTGTTATTTTCTAGTAAAATTTGTGGTATTGATTACAACTACAAGCTTCCCCTAAAGTAATTTATAATACCCAATACCTCTACCTCGATTTTCAGTGTCGACATGAATTTTTTTTTGCAGATAGTAATAGTTTTAAACAGTCGATACCAAAAAAAATTTTCATGTCGATCCTGGATATCCGCTACAACATGTCTTAACAAAGGATAAAATATTGGATATTATAAATTGCTTTGGGGGCAGTTTGTAGTGTACCAATCAAAACCATAAATCTTATTAGAAGATGAAATATTAATTAATTTCCCCCGCATTTTATTTTTATGCTTATCACTATAAAAAGATCAAGGTAAGTTAAGTTTGCTTCCATTTGATTGCTTTCGATCTTTGAATAAAAGGATTGTTTGAGTATCTCTCACATATGGTTAACAATAGACGAATTGTGATTGGGTCATATATGTAAATAAAAATCGAATTTATAACTCAATAATTAAATGAGGTTTAGGGCTGGAACATAAGTGTTGGCGGCCCTATAAAAATGTTTTCAAAATCTTAAATAGAATGAGATAATTTTTAAGATTTTAAAGCAGTCATTCCCAGTAGTCTGAGTAGGTGATTTTATTTTATCTCGTAAATTAAACAACAAAAAGCTCTCAAGAAATAACTGTGACACAGTCATGTTGCAGCTAGTTAAAATAAAAACCGTGCAATTGCCAAGAACGAGTTTGCTGTTGGTTTCACTGTAGCATAATTTTCTTTAGACAACGGATTACCGTGTGGAATTTACGAAATGGTGGATTAATGAATTTAAGTCGATTAAGTTTCCAACTGGTGGCACTGTGTTTGATTATTATATAGATTCGGAAACGAAGCAGTTTGTGCCGTGGACAGAGAGTCTAGGACGTTTCGAGTTAGACCCTGATATACCTCTTCAGGTAATTGAATCATATGTTGTGTTTCTTGTATCAGACATTTATTTGCAGGCAGTATTGGTTCACACGGCTGAATCAATACGAATTCGATATTTCTTGGATTTGTTGATGGCCAAACGTCATCCGGTTATGTTGGTCGGTAACGCGGGTTGCGGAAAGACTGTGCTGGTCAGCGAGAAATTGGCATCATTATCCGAAAACTACGCGGTCACCAACGTCCCTTTCAACTTTTACACAACATCGGAGATGTTACAAAAGATTTTGGAGAAACCGTTAGAGAAAAAAGCTGGAAGGAATTATGGTCCCCCCGGAAATAAAACTCTTGTTTATTTTATAGACGATATGAACATGCCGGAAGTGGATACGTATGGGACTGTACAGCCTCACACTTTAATCAGGCAACATTTAGATTATGGACATTGGTATGACAGGAATAAATTGTCGTTGAAAGATATTCATAATTGTCAGTATGTGTCGTGCATGAATCCGACAGCAGGAAGTTTTACTATAAATCCAAGACTGCAAAGACATTTTTACGTTTTCGCAATTAGCTTTCCAGGAAGTGAAGCCTTATCCACCATTTATCACGCAATTTTGAGCCAACATCTTTCGAATATAGAACACAAGTTTCCTTCTGTCGTTGTAAAACTCGGGGACAATGTTGTATCAGCTGCTGTTGCTTTACATCACAAAGCTTCCCAAATATTTCTTCCTACGGCTATAAAATTTCACTACATCTTTAATTTACGAGATATATCCAACGTGTTTCAGGTAGATATTCTCTTAGAAGCGCTCTCAAAGACTCTAATTATTATCTTCGTTCAAGAAAACCTTTTAAATTATTTATTTTATTCTAAATTAATTTCAGGGTTTACTCTTTAGCACAAACGACTGCTTGAACCAACCTACTGATTTAGTTAGGCTTTGGTTGCATGAAAGTCAAAGAGTTTACGGCGACAAACTAATCGAAGAAAAGGATATTGACGCTTTTAACAAATTACAATTAGACCTTTTTAAAAAAAACTTTGAGGTAAATCGCAAGTCACTTTTGTTCATACTCAATTCTCGTAAATATTTAAGGAAATCGACGAATCAATTGTTCTTGAAAAACCAAATATCTATTGTCATTTTGCCGGCGGCATCGGAGAACCGAAGTATATGCCGATAACGAAATGGGAAACTCTTAGCAAATTACTGACGGAAGCAATGTCGAGTTATAACGACTTGGTGGCCGCCATGAACTTGGTCTTATTTGAAGATGCAATGATGCATGTATGCAGGTAACCAAACACAAACTTTATCAAACTAATTCCATCAGAAGCGAAACCAGTTTCAATAACACCTGGGATTAAAAAAAAATGTAATTTGAATAACATAACAATCCTGTTATTTTGTCAACACACAAAAAACTCCGAAATTATTGATTTTCCATTTAACTTGAAAACGAGATTCACGTTCTTTTCAAGCTACATATAAATATTTGAGATTTTCGTGCGCGGCGCATCCACCAATTTTTATCATATTTTCAAGTTCTTCATTAACTGAACTAATTAACATGTAATTTTACATTTGCACATAATTTTTAGAATTAACCGAATTTTGGAATCTCCCAGAGGTAGTGCGTTATTAGTGGGAGTCGGTGGTAGCGGGAAGCAGTCCTTATCAAGATTAGCGGCTTTTATTTCATCTTTAGAAGTGTCGCAAATCCAACTAAAGAAGGGTTATGGTGTTCTCGACCTGAAGAATGAACTGTCGTCTTTGTATCTTAAAACCGGTCTGAAAAATGTTGGAATAATGTTTCTTATGACAGATGCGCAAGTACCCAACGAACAATTTTTGGTTTTAATAAATGATATGTTGGCTTCCGGAGAAGTACCTGATATGTTTCCGGATGATGAAATTGAAAATATCATAGCTGGGGTCCGTAACGAAGTTAAAGGAGCCGGTATGTTAGACACTCGGGAAAATTGCTGGAAATTCTTTATTGATCGTGTGAGAAGACAGTTAAAAGTTGTATTATGTTTTTCACCTGTTGGTTCAACATTACGGGTTAGATCAAGAAAATTTCCCGCTATTATAAATTGCACGCAAATTAATTGGTTTCATGAGTGGCCCCAGGAAGCTTTAGTTTCTGTATCGTTACGATTTTTACAAGAACTACAAGCTCTACCGGTGATAACCTGGCGTTGTTTAAACTCCGTGATTAATTGTAAATGATTTATAGGGCTCTTTACTAGATTCTGTATCTAGATTTATGGCATACGCCCACACTTCTGTAAACGCAACTTCGAAATTATTTCTACAGAACGAAAGACGATACAATTACACAACACCAAAATCATACTTGGAACAAATTAATTTATACTCCAAACTACTAATTAAAAAGAACGATGAACTTCAGTGTAAAATTGAACGTCTGGAGAACGGATTAGACAAGTTGAAAAGTACAGCTGTTCAAGTTGATGAACTCAAGAAAAAACTTGCAATTCAAGAAATCGAACTTAAAGAAAAGAACGAAGCTGCCGACAGACTCATTGAAATTGTCGGTAAGCAATTAAACGTAAAATTTCAAAACACGCAAACATAACTTTTTATCTCCCTCAGGAATCGAAACCGAAAAAGTATCCATCGAGAAGAGGTTAGCGGACGAAGAAGAAGAAAAAGTTGCAATGATCGCAGAAGAGGTAAGTAAGAAACAAAAAGACTGCGAGGAAGATCTCCTCAAAGCAGAACCGGCGTTGATCGCGGCTCAAGAAGCTCTCAACACTCTAAATAAAGCAAACTTGACCGAGCTGAAATCATTTGGGTCACCACCCGGAGCTGTCACGAATGTTACAGCCGCCGTTATGGTTCTCTTAGCTCCGGCAGCAAAAATCCCGAAAGACAGGAGTTGGAAAGCAGCCAAAGTAACAATAAAATTCAATACAAGTTTCACAGTATACCGTCATATTCTAGATCGTGATGGCCAAAGTGGACGCTTTTTTAGACGCCCTCATAAACTACGACAAAGAAAATATTCACGCGGAAATTATCAAAGCCATAGAACCATATCTTAAAGACGCAGAATTCGAACCGGAGTTTGTTAGATCCAAATCAGCAGCAGCAGCTGGTCTCTGCGCGTGGGTCATTAATATTATTAAATTTTATGAAGTTTACTGTGACGTTGAACCTAAACGTAAGGCTCTAGCGGCTGCCAATGCCGAACTAGCGGCAGCTCAAGAAAAACTGAGCGGGATCAAAAAGAAAGTTGCTGTAAGTTATCGGTTTTCAAAAAAAAACGTTTTATTTTTGCTTAGTCTCTAGAAGAACAATTGGCAAATTTGACTGCTGACTTTGAGAAAGCTACTACAGAGAAGCTATTGTGTCAACAAGAAGCCGATGCTACTAATGCAACAATACAACTTGCAAATCGTCTTGTTGGTGGTTTAGCTAGTGAGAATGTCAGATGGGCAGAAGCTGTCGATAAGTTGGTGTTGTTTGATAAGTTAACCTAAATCTACACGTTGTTTTTTTTTTTTAGTTTCAATGAACAAGGGAAAATGTTACCGGGTGATGTACTTTTAGTCACAGCTTTCATCTCTTACGTTGGATGTTTTACTAAACAATATCGTTTGGATCTTTTACATAAAATGTGGCTTCCATTTCTTAAAACTTTAGAAGTATGTAACACCAAAAGTAATCACAGTCTAACCATAGATATTCTAGCCGCGCGTTCCCATCACCGAAGATCTAGATCCTCTAACTTTATTAACTGACGATACACAAATAGCAATGTGGCACAACGAGGGATTACCTAGCGATAGAATGTCGACCGAAAATGCAACAATTCTTTCTAATTCTGAGAGATGGCCTCTCATGATCGATCCACAGGTTAGTTCCCCAAAGATAACATTAAAATTAGTTATTGCTTTGAAACCATCGGTATTTTACCTATTTCGTAGCTACAAGGAATAAAATGGATAAAACAAAAATATGGTGACGATCTTCGAGTAATCCGTTTGGGTCAAAAAGGTTATCTAGATGTGATCGAAAAATCAATTACTTCAGGAGCAACAGTTCTCGTCGAAAATATCGAAGAGACAGTTGATCCCGTGCTAGACACTCTTCTCGGTCGAAATTTAATTAAAAAGGGAAAGTAAGCCTACACTAATTATAATATACTGTGTTACAAATTAATTATTTTTAGAGCAATTAAAATTGGTGATAAAGAAATCGAATATAATTCAACTTTTCGTTTGATCCTTCATACAAAACTAGCAAATCCTCATTACAAACCTGAGATGCAAGCACAAGCTACACTTATTAATTTCACAGTGACGAGGGACGGCTTAGAAGACCAACTTCTCGCCGAAGTTGTTAAAGCTGAAAGACCTGACTTGGAGGAGTTGAAGGCAAGTTGAAGGACCTGAAGTTTTCTCGCAAGGATCTCGAAATTGTTTACAATAACAGCGATGAGTTATACTTTTAGGCCGAGTTAACGAAGCAACAAAACGACTTCAAAATCATGCTAAAGACACTCGAAGACGATTTACTCTCGCGTTTATCATCGGCAGGGGGGAATTTATTAGGTGATACTACCCTCGTTGAGAATTTAGAAACCACTAAACGAACAGCAGCTGAAATAGAACAAAAAGTTTCAGAAGCTAAAATAACTTCAATTCAAATTGATCAAGCAAGAGAATATTACAGGCCAGCAGCTGCTCGCGCAAGCTTACTTTATTTCATTTTGAACGAGTTAAACACCATTAACCCAATTTACCAATTTTCGTTGAAAGTAAGATCTTTGTAGAAAAAATATTTTCCTCTTAATAAATTTGTAGGCGTTCAGCGTGGTCTTTCAAAAAGCTATCGCAAAAGCTGAACCGGCCGAAGAAGTCGCCATGAGAGTGAATAATTTAATCGATTGCATTTCGTTCTCGGTGTTTCAGTACACAACGAGAGGACTTTTTGAGTGTGATAAACTCATTTTTGCTTCACAAATGACCTTTCAGGTGAATTTCTCTGTACATTTTTCAAGACAGTTACTGAAGAAATTTGTTCCTAGATACTTCTTATGAGCGAGGAGATATTGGCTGCCGACTTGGATTTTCTTTTACGTTTTCCGATAAAACCACATGTGACTAGCCCCGTCGACTTTTTGTCGAATACGAGTTGGGGTGGTATATGTAGTCTTGCAACAAAAGATGAGTTCCGAAACTTGGACAGAGACATAGAAAATTCTCCGAAACGTTGGAAGAAACTTGTTGAATCTGAATGTCCAGAGCGAGAAAAGTTTCCACAAGAATGGAAAAGCAAAACTGCCCTACAGAGACTTTGCATGATGCGCGCCCTTAGGCCGGATCGAATGATATACGCGATGATGTAAGTGTGTTCGATTTTACTCAAACGCGCTGACGTTCAATCTGTTCTACTTAAAAAAATAACCCAATTAATCCGACAGTGCATTCATTGAGGAAAAACTGGGTTCCAAATATGTAGAGAACAAAACCGTCGAATTCTCAAAGTCGTTTGAGGAAACGAGTCCATCGACACCGATTTTCTTTATTCTATCCCCCGGCGTTAATCCTTTGAAAGATGTGGAAGATTTGGGAGAAAAACTGGGTTTTACATCAGATAAACAAAATTTCCACAACGTTTCTTTAGGTCAAGGGCAAGAAATTGTTGCTGAAAAAGCGATGGAAATTGCAGCGTTGCATGGTCATTGGGTAGTCCTGCAAAACATTCATTTAGTTAAAAAGTGGTTACCTTTACTGGAAAAAAATTTAGAACGTTACGCGGAAGGTTCTCACCCTAATTATCGAGTTTTTATGAGCGCCGAACCTGCCGCAACTCCCACCGCTCACATCATTCCCCAAGTATAAATAACACAAATAGAGTCAACTTAAATTCACAATCACTATTTTAGGGGATCTTAGAATCTTCAATAAAAATAACAAATGAACCACCGACGGGAATGCAAGCAAATCTCCATAAATCTCTGTCGAATTTTAGTCAGGAAACATTAGAGCAATGTGGGAAGGAAGCCGAATTTAAAGTCATACTATTTTCGCTTTGCTACTTTCACGCAGTTGTAGCAGAACGTAGAAAGTTTGGACCCCAAGGATGGAATAAAGTCTATCCCTTTAACGTCGGAGATTTAACTATTAGCGTATTCGTACTCTATAATTATTTAGAAGCTAATACGAAGGTTCCATGGGAAGATTTGAGATATTTGTTCGGCGAAATTATGTACGGTGGCCACATTACAGACGACTGGGATCGCAGATTGTGCATAACTTATTTGGAAGAACTTTTACAACCGGACTTGGTAGGTTTCAAGATGCGAAAGTGCTAGCTATAAAAATTATACACTAATTTCCGGGGACGTCACAGCTTTGATATCGAAAACGGAGTAAAGGGGAGCGGATTCCGGAAGTCTTAAGAAAGAATCCGATCTTATCTCAGTGTTAAAAATTTCAAATTTTACTGACCTAAAAGCTCCTCTTAAATGTGGCATCGATTAGAATAAAATTTGCGAAACTAAGCTTTCGGTATGAAAAATGCAAAAATCGAAATGTGGCAATAAATTGATTAATCTAAGCTCAATTGTTAAATTTAGCAGCACCTACGTCACAAAAAGGTGACTAATTTTGTGTAAAATTCACTTAAAATAGGCAACCAGTAATACACGTTAAATATATTTTTTAAATATGCATTTGACTTTTAATCAGTTAAATTCATATTTAAACTAAAAAATAATAAACAATAAAAATAGACAAGTCAGCAGAGGCAAGAAATGTGAAATATATAATAAATTGTGGTTGACTACGTAAATTACATTTTGACGGTTGAATCCATAAAATTCATTTTTACGGCCGCAAAAAACTCCTTTACTCCATGGAGTACATTATGATTTATGACAATTAGTCCAACAAATTGATTTTATGTTGATAGAATGGTCACCCAAAGACATCTTGAGAAGTCCAGAAAAACAATTTTAAATAAACCAAATTGTGTCATTAGTTTTAACTTGAATTTTAGGTTGACGGTGAGTTGTTGCTGGCCCCAGGATTTGCAGCTCCTCCTAACACTGATTACGTCGGTTATCATAATTATATAGATGAGATGATGCCGCCAGAATCTCCATATCTCTATGGTCTGCATCCAAACGCAGAAATCGGGTTTTTAACAACAACAGCTGATAATCTGTTCCGAACTGTCTTTGAAATGCAACCACGAGATGCAGGAAGCTCAGGTGGTGCGAGTATTACACGAGAAGATAAAGTGAGACTTGAAAAGCAAATTTCTTCTATCAAATTGTTAATTTTAGGTCAAACAAATAGTGGATGAGATGATAGAAAAACTTCCTGAAGATTTCAACATGACTGAGATCATGGGAAAGGTTGAAGAACGGACTCCTTATGTAATTGTAGCGTTTCAAGAATGTGAAAGAATGAATTATCTAACTGGGGAGATTAAACGTTCTTTAAAAGAGCTGGATTTGGGGTTAAAAGGGGAGCTTACTATAACTTCGGATATGGAGGATCTAGAAAACGCCTTGTTTTTAGATCAAGTACCTCCAGTTTGGAGCAAAAGAGCTTATCCATCACTCCTGGGTCTAACGTCTTGGTTTGTTGACCTCTTGCTAAGAATCAGAGAGCTGGAAACGTGGTCAACAGACTTTGTCGTCAGTATAACTAACTGATTATGAAATTGTTACTAATCTATTATTCCAGTTACCGGCTTCGGTATGGTTGGCTGGTTTCTTTAACCCACAATCATTGCTCACAGCAATCATGCAGAGCACAGCTAGGCGAAATGAACTTCCTTTAGATAAAATGTGTCTTCAATGTGATGTAACAAAGAAGCATAAAGAGGAATTCACGTAAGTTGGACTGGGTTTAGAAACAAATTATGATGTTTCCGTAGGAGTGCTCCCAGAGAAGGGGCGTACATCCATGGTCTACACATGGAAGGGGCCAGATGGGACGTTCAAGCTGGTATTATAATGGACTCAAAATTAAAAGAACTCTTCCCATCAATGCCGGTGATCAACGTTCGAGCGATAACTCAAGATAAACAAGACCTGAGAAATATGTACGAGTGTCCCGTATATAAGACACGAACCAGAGGGCCCACTTATGTATGGACATTTAATTTGAAGACCAAAGACAAGCCTGCGAAGTGGACCTTAGCGGGAGTGGCCCTACTGCTGCAGACCTAGTTTTTGTGTATATAGCGTAATTAATTAAAGTAATTAAAAGTATAAATTATGTACATTTAATTTTTAAATTAGTTCGGGAGTTTGTGATTTCTATGTTGGCAACAAATCGCGCATGCGTTCTCCCACTCTCCACTTTGCACCGGAATCATAGGGGTTTCGAATTTGACACTCAAGTGTTTGCAATTTTTCCGAAAATTTGGAAACCTCAAAACAATGGCAACGTACAAAATTGTGATGGTTCGCCACGGCGAATCCGAATGGAACGAAAAAAACTTATTCTGTGGTTGGTACGACGCAAATCTTAGCGAAAAAGGTAAGAAACCGTTTGACCTTGCTCGACCTTCTCATATAACCTTAAATCAGGAAAACAAGAAGCCGTGAGCGCAGGAAAAGCCCTCAAAGACGCCGGCTACAAATTCGACATAGCGTACACTTCAGTTCTAACTCGAGCCCAAAATACTCTTCAATCTATCTTAAATGAAATTGGTCAGACTGATCTCCCTATTGTCAAAACCTGGCGTCTCAACGAGCGTCATTACGGGGGGCTGACTGGACTTAATAAGGCTGAAACTGCTGCCAAATACGGCGACGAACAGGTAATGTTCAAATAGTCGTTATATAGGTTATAATGGACGTTTCCAGGTGGCGATCTGGCGTCGCAGCTTTGATGTTCCTCCACCCCCGATGGAAGCCGATCATCCATACTATGAAAATATCGTAAAAGACCCACGGTACAAAGATGGGCCAGCCCCTGATCAATTCCCTAAATTTGAGTCACTTAAATTGACTATTGAGCGCACACTACCGTTCTGGAATGAGACTATTGTGCCCCAAATCAAGGCTGGAAAGACTATTTTAATTGCTGCTCATGGTAACAGTCTGCGTGGCATTGTCAAACATCTTGATGGTAAGTTTTGATGTTTAAAAGAACTGTGATTGTAGTTTTATTTTCAGGATTGTCAGATGAACAAATCATGAAATTAAATCTGCCTACTGGAATTCCATTCGTGTATACTTTGAACCAAGATATCAAACCCACTCCTGATGGCAGTTTGCAATTTTTGGGAGACCCAGAAACTGTCAAGAAAGCAATGGAAGCGGTCGCAAACCAAGGCAAAGCCAAGTAAAATATTTATAGACTAAATTATTCCTTGTTTGTTATTCATGAATGTATGTGGAGACCCATAGTTTGTGATTTGTAAAGTCATGTCCAAAAGGCATTTCAACAATAAATAATTGTGCATATTTGAGTCTCATTTGATTCCACCTTGGAAAGGTTTCAACGCTAAACAGGGGTTTCAGTTTTTCCATAACTTTATTATGATATTATGTGTAGCATTAATAATTACACGAACAATGATTTGTCGCTATTTTACCGACTTTCAAACCACTGAAAATGTCTATTACATGTTATAAAAGTGTATAATGAAAAATTACGTGAAATAACGTCTGAAAAATTGCTTCAACGCGTCTTATATACAACATAATATCAATATATATTACCACACAACAGACATCTTCATACACAGAATTTGAGAAAACTGAAGTTGTTTTATTTTTGGAAATACAAAAAGGAATATGTTGGGTGCTTTTTATGATAAGATATATGAATACTTACTCCTAATTTAATATCAAGCAAATAACTAAAAGGACTTACTTCCTACTCTACCATTTTTCACAGCCTAACTTATGCATTTACCCTCGTGGTCTCTCGTACAATAACTTTGAAATTTGGCATCCACATTGTACAAAATAACATCGATGGCACAACAAAATATTCACCAATTAATTCATATTAAAAAGATCTGCTTTTCATTACAAATTATTTAGTTCTTATCAAAATATATGACAAATTCCGTTCGATTATTAAGGCAATCGTTTTGAGATATTTACAAAATATATATTTACGTACAAAATAAGTGTTGTTCCTATAAACTATAAAAGTAAACAGTTTAGATAACTAAATTAAATAGTTGTAAGCGTAATTTACGAACTTAGAAAATAATATTAAATAAAACACCAAAGAGCAAGAACGTCCTTGTCATAATTGTAAAAAATGTACTTTCAGTTGTCTGCTGATTTCAATACCAGTTAGGCTTTATTGTAGCGAAGCACAAGTGTTAATGTAGATGTAATTCAAAATCTACGTCTGGTTCTAAGAAATTAATTCTTATTATCTTTGGATTGTGTAATTGAATCACTTAGTGCTTACGAAATTTCGAGTTCTGAAATCAACAGAAAACATCACCATCATCAGAGTATCGATTGAAGAAAAGTTGAGACGAGACATTCACTTACGCTCATGTTACTCAATTCCACGAGGTCCATCAATCGGCATAGTGTGTAACACCTCATCCAAAAGTTGCAAAGCTCTATGTAGATGCATTTCAACCCAACAAGGCGTTTCTTTTATGGATTGTCTTCGATAGTCCGGCCCCCAACCCTTGACGAAACTTAATCTTAAAATGCACAGTCTTCGAAGATCGTCCACTCCGATTCCTGTAGCTGCTGACAAACCTAAACCAAGCAGTTAAAGCGAGAAAAAACGTTGTATGTTACTTACTTATTGCTGGCGCTATACCGCCTACAGAATGGGGACCAGGAATATGTCCAGCCACGGCGGCAGCTTGCGCCGCAGCCGCCGCCTGTGCCGTAGCTGCCTGCGTCGTCATCTGACTGTGGCATTGTCTCAAATCAAACACCTAAAAAACACAGCTGTCGTTTCTCTGAATAAATCATTTAAACGTTACCTTGATGTACGCCGATGGGTATATCTTATGCACGGCATCTCCAGGCTGGCGTCCAGCTTCCCTGTCCAGATAGTAACTTTGAACGAAAACAGAATTGTCGCTGAGACAACGCAACCAAACATCACCTTCGCCTTTCAAATCCAATTGCACTCCTTTCCCAATATGAAGTCTCGCTCGTTCGCTTAGATCCGTCCTATGTACGTTACTCAAAGCACCAAGACAGAATCTGTTCCCTCCAGAAGGATCGACATATCCATCGATCGTCACGTTAGGGCAACTTGAGGGTACTTTGAATGTTTCGCCGACTTGAGTATCCAACTCAAAATATGCAACAGAACACCAAAATTCTGGTGCTGGCTGTGTTGACAATAAACCTGAGATATTCACATCGTTACATTGGTTCGCGTTCCAATAGTTTGTATGGTGAGTGCGGTTATCTGGGGGCTGCATTGACTGAGTATAGGTCAAAGTGTTTGAACCGGTCCAAGTTCCTCCAGCTCCTGTGAAAGATTGACCTATTGTTGCTGCCGGTTGGGTACTAATTTGTGTCTGACTATTCGTGGATGTTGCCGTGGTGTTGAAACCGTTTTGTTGTTGCAAATGCGGGGAGACCGGAGGATTGCTGCCACCTGAAAAAAAAAATAAAAGAATCAAACTTTCATTGTATATTTTGTTTCTACATAATTTCAACTAACGTACGCGAAAGTATAAACAAAGTTTCTGGAGGGAACACCCGTGAGACTCGCTGTTGAATGATTGCAAAACAAAAACATACTCACTGTTTGTGTTAAACAACATATCTAGTTCTTTCTATTCTCAATCCTACAGAAGTCAACACCTGCCACATATCAATAGTAATTTGTAGCCAAATTTTGAGAATCTAACTTGGAGACAATTACACGAACTAACTTAAATGTATACTCGATTGATATCTCGATGATCAATTCCGAAACCGGTGAAAATTACTATGACTAATCTCAGGTTTTATCCAATTTATTGATCAATACTGGAATTACCATGTTTTTAAAACCGAAGCGAAAATGTACTTTAGGGTGGTTTAATGTTATCACAATATTTTTAAACTCTGAATACTTACTAATAGCGGGCGCTGCAGGCGTTGTATGTGTGGTACTGTTGAAGCCATCTTGTTGAAGATGTGGCGAGACCGGCGGGTTATTTCCACCTAAAAAAATCATAGAATTTCAACGAGATAATAATGGAACTATAAAGCATATATTCCCACTTCCGAATTTTCTTAGTGATGTAACACGCAGTACGTGCCAAAATAATTTATAAAAATTTAACATACATGCTCGTGGATGTAATACTACGAAGTACTACCAAAAATACGTCCTACTTTTGTTGAAATTTAAATACGCCACGTCCTTACTACAGTGCTACCTTAGCAAAGTGCGAAAAATAAATGTATAAAATGTGAACACCTGTATATATAACGAAACTTTTTCTGCTGAAATCCGCTGTATTCACGTAATATTAAAATCCATTAAACTTAGAAAAATAAAAACATGAAAAAAAATCTTACGGTGAGGTAAATGCATATGTGGTAACCAATTAGATCTTGAACATGCGTCAACTCCACCTTCAATTTTAGGAACGGGATGTCCCATAACTGGTCTGTTTGACGAATTATACATTCCCTGATCACCTACCATAACAACGAAAACATAACATGCATAACTAAAAATAGCAACATTCAAAAAATATATATAAAAACAAATTTTCAAACAAATCACCTTGAAAACAAACAACGAATACTTGCTTACAATAAAAAAGTACATTTTTTCTTACTTGTTGAAGGTACTATAGTAAAATTTTGTTGTGGTGGATGATGCTGAATAGTTTGCGTGACTCCAATGCCGATTTCACCGTCCACGTCCATACTACCACCAGGAACAGGTCCAGCTGTATATTCATCTTTCACTAATCGAGACGTCCCGGATTGTAAAGTCAATCCCGATAAATCAATTCCGGGAGACACAACGCGTTCATAGTGATACGGATTCACACATACCGAATCACACTTCAAGTCAAAAGCAAACTGACAATATTTCACATGTTTTAGTTCATTTTTGTGCAGGTCCGGCCATCGCCAAATTCGAGCGTAGATCACATGCGGAAAGCCTTTCCGACCCGCAACCTGCGAAAAGCAAAAAAGAACACACACGAAATAGAAACAATTTTAAATTAGTTGAATTACAAATATATACCTAGTAGCACCGCGACTATCTATCTAGACACGATTATTTACATCTGTAGATAATAAACCTGAGTTGGTAAATAATTATTTTATTTGATACACTATATATGCATGTTTCTGGTTATATTTACTTAGATAAAAACGATGGTGTTTGGTGGTATTGCGATAAGCCTACATTTAGCGTTTACTGAGTTGATAACACACTTGTACTTCTTTCTACAATTGGTCAAGCAAAGGAGTCTGATTAGAAGATATGAGTAGAGTTTACTTATTTTTAATCAACACAAAGAAATTAATTAACATCTGAAAAAACGGCCTAGCCAGTCGTAATTGAGACCAATAAATCGATAGAATTCTAGTTTTGTTACAATACAAACACAGTATTTTTTTTATTTCTTGGTAGTACTAAGCAGAGCTACCAACACGATTTAAATTCCACAGCCTCTTGAATCCCATGGTATTTTCAACGTAAACTAAAGGTGCATTTTTATCAACTTTTAGATTTTTATTTTCAATGTTAAAAAATATATATTGATCGAATAGATTTAACCTTCGTTTTTTGCTCCAATTATGGGCATTATTTTGTTAATATTGTACCACGTAAAAAATGTAATATCTATACGTGTCTGGACGAGCAATTTTTGTACAGCCGTTATTTTATCTTTCAGATAACACGTCTAGTACGTTACGTAAGCGACAAAAAGTATAATTAAAACACGTCTTTTTTAATATATACTTGTGAGAAACAATTCAAATATTAAAATCTACTAAATTGATTCAAATTCTGTGTTGGATTTTTTAGTGTGAAAAATTTCGCTCTTGGACTTTTTCTAGAACATATTTGCCCCTAAACTGCCAATTTTACGAGGCTATTAAAAGTTTATTTACTTATTTGAACATAAACACTAAAGAGTTGTCTTGTAAAATACTAAAACTGACATCACTGCTCGGTTTGTTTTCTAACTACCTGTAATCGTCCATCAAGGGTTCTCTGAATGGTGACACATTTGCTAGGATGGGCCCCACTAGTAGTAATAGCTGTGATTAAAGAATCTAACTCATCTCTCTTCTCTTTGAGTTTTTTGACAAGGGATTCGATGGCTCTTTTTGCAAACCCTTCGCTTTCACCACCTTGCCTGTGGCACATAAGACTGTGGACTATGCTGAGACAAGCATCTGCAGATGAAGGTGCTGCTGCCAAGCCTGCCATTTCTTGTACTAAAAAATAAACACTTGAACTAGTTGTTTAAAGCAGACCTAAAGCGAAAAACGAAACTCAATGTATTTTATAAACAATAACACAAAGAATGGTTATGTTGTACACACAGAAAGCCTACCTTTACCCGATCGTGGGTTGACATAACCTTACAATAATACAGACATAAACACGACAAAAAAAATCGATCGTAGCCACTTATTTCCCGACGTGCACTATTATTTAAAGACTAGCGTTTTGTAAAATCCATCAAGTATTCGGGTATTATCTCCCACCACCATTAAAATGTCACTATTCAATCAATAATCTTGCTTTGATTACAATAGGAAATTGGTAATAGTACCTTCTTGGGACGAAACGGCCGAAAACAAATGTCCTCCGGTAGAAAGTCCCACCATTATTTTCCACAAAACATCAAATAAAGGTAAACTTCTTAACTTGCACAAATTAACTTATGGATAATTTTTAGCTTGGGTTTGGCAGTTTCTTTCGTTTTTGCTTCAATAATCCGCTATCTATTCTATTACTCTCTTCTGTTCGCTAGTTGACAGCATATAAGTAAGAATGAGATAGCTGCATTCGATGACAACTGCTAAAACAGCAAACTACATTTTACACTAATAAACCGATAAACGAGTGCGCAAAAATCTTTATTCGAACTAGGAAACAACATAGAAACGAACAGAACAGCAGAATATACACGTTGATTCCGAGAAGACGCAACCTGAGTGTGTAAACGCCGCTTTACCGCGCGCGCCGGAAGCTGCCGGAATTCTCAGCGGCTCTCAACAACATGCAGTTTTTTTTTTACATGTATCGTTCACAAATAACCGCCTAGTACACACCACGTCTCCATCATTTAAAAAAAATATTCGAGGCAAAAGTCACTAAAACTTTACCACAATCGGCGGTCACAAAATATCAACTACCACGTGACTATAATTAATTAAAGTAAATTTCGTGAGTTGGTCGCCCTGAGCGGTTGGCAGCCTTCACCTGTTTTGACATATCCTTTCTTCATGCAATTTTCAGGTTAAGGAGTCTATCGTTTACTGTTTAACTAAAGTC
Organism: Cynaeus angustus; assembly: GCA_030157275.1. Taxonomy (NCBI): domain Eukaryota; kingdom Metazoa; phylum Arthropoda; class Insecta; order Coleoptera; family Tenebrionidae; genus Cynaeus; species Cynaeus angustus. Next base: position 15,004,314 of record CM058066.1, on the reverse strand, counting down.
ACAAACAAGATTTATCAGATACCGAGGATAAAAGCAATTGAAACGAAAAAGAAGCAAAAAAAAACAAAGTCCCCAAAAGGTCGACAAAATGAATGATTAACAAATCACATGATGTATTTTTCATGCGATAAACTGAAAAAACTCACCTAATATAACAAATATTTTAAATGGTAGTGGTTAAGTGGTGCTACTATGTACAATGCCTTTCTTCGGCTGAAATCTTATCTAAAACGAACCAACCTACCTCGTTTGATAACACACAAGCTCTGGAAAATATTGATATTCTACTACCAAAAATAGTATAGCCCAAACGTCACCCTGTCAAAAATACAGACAGTGGTAACAACATCATTTAATAGAATTTTTGTTAAATTTGTTTTTGTACTATTTGAGATATATTACCAGGACCAGTGTGGTTTAAAACTGATGCAGACATAACCAATACGGGCGTTACTCTTCCAAGTAGTTTAACATTTTATTTGCACTGACCTTTTTAATTGACATACGTTTGTTGATTTTGAAACATTTAGCTCTCATTGACCATTTACAATATTTTTGCTATTACTACGTTTACGTAAACCCAGGATGACCAGGACCTGAAATCCATGAAAAAAAAAATTATAAAAGCTTAAATTATCACTTTTTAAATTTTATTATTTACAAAAGACTAGAGCTAAGAAGGGATTATTGTACACCGATGACAGATTATTGCAAAGAAACTACTGTTGTCACTGACTGTGTAAAATACCATGGGATTGAAGCAGGCCTTGGAATTTTAATCGTCAAGCAGAGCTACCAATATATTGACCAAATTCCATTTTAATGAGCAGACTAAGCAATAAGAAATACAAAAATTGACAAAAAATTACATAAAAAAAACCTGTTATATTGTACCCTATACCTGTTGCTCGTGTTTAGTTTTATTTTATCACCTTATCGCTTTTATTTTTAGCTGGAAATTTGTATTATCTATTATCTATTTGTTATATTCACATTTTATGTACCTGGTTAATTTTAAGATTACATAAAGAATATTTTTTACGTGTATTTTTTGTCAATTTTATTACTATTTTTTTTGTTAATGCTATCTGTGAGTCACCCCTTTCGTGACGTCATCACGTGGCCAAACTAAGTTAGTGACAAAATATTTCCAAATAATCAAATAAAAATCGATGTATACATTATTTCGTCGTATTTTGAAGTTATTTCCTTGAAAACTATAGTTTTACAATTTTTCAAATAAGTTTGAATTCTTAGTTCACTCTGTATATGCTTTGGTAGGCGTAATGACAGCCGTGACAGCTAAATGACAGCTGCTCGAAGCGGCATCTGGTTATTGTAGAGTTGTCAATTCTCAAGTTGTAAAAAAAATTCTGTGTAAAAAGGTGTTTTGCAGCTCGTTGCGAACGGATTTTGATTTTATTATTAGTTAAGTAGTTTAAATCTACCATTTGGACGAACGTTGTGATTCGACAGGTATTTTACTTTTATCAATAATTGTAGTTACGACTGATTTCTGTCAAAAGCCGCAGTGAATCAGGGGGAGGGTCGTTAATGATGACCTTTTACAACTTTTTTCAATAAAGGTTGGTGTAAATGAGCTTTGATTTAAAATAATTTTCAGGAAAAGACTCTGGAGAGAAAAATTTACTACAGCCAACATGCCGGCAGTGCGAGGAGATGGCATGCGTGGCTTGGCCGTATTTATTTCGGATATAAGGAATTGTTAGTTTTATTAGTTGTAATATAGTTTCCCGGTTATTTACATTCGTTTCTAGGCAAAAGTAAAGAAGCCGAAATCAAAAGGATCAACAAAGAGTTAGCAAACATCAGAAGCAAATTCAAAGGAGACAAAACTTTAGATGGTTATCAAAAGAAGAAATATGTCTGTAAACTCCTTTTTATATTTTTACTGGGCCATGACATTGATTTTGGGCATATGGAAGCCGTAAATCTACTGTCCTCCAATAAATACTCTGAAAAACAAATAGTAAGTCATGGTATCAGTTTCAGTCTGATTATCCTCAAGGGCATGAGTTATTTCCATTCTGATAACATCAATATTTTGCAGGGTTATTTATTTATTTCAGTGCTAGTCAACACAAATAGTGAGTTAATCAAACTCATCATACAAAGTATTAAGAATGATCTAGCATCAAGAAATCCAATCCATGTTAACTTGGCATTGCAATGTATTGCCAATATTGGCAGCAGAGAAATGGCTGAAGCTTTTGGAAATGAAATCCCTAAGCTTCTCGTGTCTGGGTACAACTCCACCTTAACTCAACTTTCTTTACATTCACAATTTTTAGGGACACAATGGATGTTGTTAAGCAAAGTGCAGCTCTCTGTCTCTTGCGTTTATTTAGAACGTCCCAAGAAATTATACCGGGTGGCGAATGGACTTCACGCATTATTCATTTGCTCAATGATCAACACATGGGAGTTGTAACAGCTGCAACTAGTCTTATAGATGCACTAGTTAAGAAAAATCCTGAGGAATATAAAGGTTGCGTCTCTCTTGCCGTGTCTCGCCTAAGTAGAGTAAGTTTGAAAAAAAAAAACGAACTAGAAAATTTTAACTCAATGTTCGGCAGATTGTTACTGCTAGCTACACTGACCTACAAGATTACACCTACTATTTTGTTCCGGCTCCGTGGCTTTCGGTCAAACTGTTGCGTTTACTGCAAAATTATACTCCACCAGGTAATACTTTCAATGTTTTTGTTTGTAACAAAAAAAGTATGTCACACAAAGCTTCGCTCGTACTCATAATACGAAGCCTTGAAAAACGTACACGTATTTTTTGTACACACGACTTGATTTTGATCCCATTCACGTTGTAAAGGTCAACTGACTAAATGATTATTCTAAAATTAATTTTTATAAAAGTGATAATGTTTGTAATCCAGCTCTCGATGTTTATTGATTGAAATCTGAGAATACAACAACGGTCGAACTTTTTAAAATTTACTTTATTTTTGTTGGGTACGTGGTATTACGCATTTTTTAATTTGATAACGTTATCACAACAAACAGAAATTTTATCCATCTTTATTCCGAATACGTTTACTACTCTTTATTGCAGTATTTAACTTCAGGTTTACGGCCAAACAATTGTATAACATTTCAAAGAGCTGCTTCTAAACGAGTTGTTTGAATATGCAAATCCTGCCACGAGAAGTCAACACATTTATGAATCTCGCTGATTTTTTTTTCTTTGTACTTAGCGGAGGATCCCGGCGTGCGCGGCCGTTTGAACGAATGCTTAGAAACGATCCTAAACAAAGCACAAGAACCCCCTAAATCCAAGAAAGTGCAGCATTCGAATGCCAAAAACGCCGTTCTCTTTGAAGCTATTAGTTTAATTATCCACAACGATAGGTACGAAATTTTTAAAAGTAACAATGAATAAACGCAGGTTTTTAGTGAAGCAAATTTGTTGGTTCGCGCGTGTAACCAATTAGGCCATTTTTTAAGCAATAGAGAAACAAATTTGCGTTATTTGGCCCTGGAATCGATGTGTCATTTAGCAACATCGGAGTTTTCTCACGAGGCCGTGAAGAAACATCAAGAAGTTGTTATTTTGTCGATGAAAATGGAAAAAGATGTTTCTGTGAGACAACAAGCAGTTGATTTGTTATACGCGATGTGTGATAAGAGCAACGCTGAAGAAATTGTCCAAGAAATGTTGAATTATTTGGAGACGGCAGATTATTCGATCCGCGAAGAAATGGTACTAAAAGTGGCGATTTTAGCTGAGAAATATGCCACAGACTACACTTGGTAGGGTCCCTAAATTTTAGTAAATAAACTAAATCCGTTGCTTTAGGTATGTCGACGTCATTTTAAATCTAATAAGAATTGCTGGCGATTATGTTTCCGAAGAAGTGTGGTATAGAGTCATCCAGATCGTCATCAATAGAGATGAAGTTCAAGGCTACGCCGCTAAGACCGTCTTTGAAGTAAGTTTAATCGTGTCATAAACAGACCTCCACTATTGTTTCACAGGCTTTACAAGCACCGGCATGTCATGAAAACATGGTCAAAGTGGGCGGCTACATTCTTGGCGAATTCGGGAATTTAATCGCTGGAGATCAAAGATCTTCACCATCGGTCCAGTTCCAACTTCTTCACTCTAAATATCATCTTTGTTCACCGATGACACGTGCCCTATTACTCTCAACATACATCAAATTCATCAATTTGTTCCCTGAAATACGCACCCAGGTTCAAGAAGTCTTCAAACAACATAGTAATCTACGATCAGCAGACGCCGAGTTACAACAACGAGCATCGGAGTATTTACAACTCAGCATTATCGCCAGCTCTGATGTTTTAGCGACTGTTTTGGAAGAAATGCCAGCGTTTCCAGAACGGGAAAGTTCCATTCTTGCCGTGCTCAAGAAAAAGAAACCTGGAAGAGTTCCCGAGAATGAGATTAAAGAGAATAAGAGCCCGACGCCCGTAGCCAACCATAATAATGACGTCAACAACTCCAGGTTTGGCAAAAAGAAAAATTTTAATGTATCTCATGTTTGTTCTTCCAGTGCCGTATCGGGCGATTTATTGGGTCTCTCGACTCCACCAACTGCACAACCCAACTCTGGTAACACCGGCGTTCTATTGGACGTCCTAGGTGACATTTACGGAGGAAAACAGCCCAACAACAATGCAAACAATACTCAAAACGTCAACATGTACAACCCCAAAAAGTAAGTTCTCAGAACCACAGACACTCTTCTATTTTCTCTTTCTAGGTTCGTATGTAAAAATAACGGCGTCCTCTTCGAAAACGATTTGATCCAAATCGGCGTCAAAAGCGAATTCCGTCAAAATTTGGGCCGCTTGGGTTTGTTCTACGGCAACAAAACTAATGTTCCTCTTCAAAACTTCGTACCAACTTTATCTTGGCCTGACGATCAGTCTTCGAAACTAAGCATACAAATGAAACCTGTCGAACCTGTGTTAGAAGCCGGTGCTCAAATTCAACAAATGATTAACGCCGAGTGTGTTGACGACTACACAGGAGCGCCTAGTATAGTACTCACTTTCCTCTATTCAAACGTCCCACAGAAAATAACGATCAAACTTCCACTGACTATTAATAAGTTCTTTGAACCGACGGAGATGAATGGCGAGTCATTTTTCGCAAGATGGAAGAACCTTGGAAGGTACTTTGCATGTCAAGAGACGATTTTAGTTTCACGTTTTTGTTTTTAGCACCAATCAGCAAAGATCTCAAAAAATCTTCCGAGCTACATCACCAATGGATCTTCAAGCGGCCAGAACGAAAATCATGGGCTTTGGAATGCAACTCTTAGACGGCATTGATCCAAATCCTGATAATTTCGTCTGCGCTGGCATCATTCACATGCGCTCACAACAAGTTGGATGTCTTCTTCGCTTAGAACCGAATAAGAGCGCACAAGTAAGCAAATAAATTATCAAAAAAAACTCGTTTAGTTAATGTTTTTTTTTTTTTGACAGATGTATAGATTGACCGTGCGTTCCAGCAAAGAAAGCGTCTCGGTGGAAATTTGTGATCTTCTAGCGGATCAATTTTAACTAAAGTAGGAGAAAAGAATTAAGAGTGCATTCCATAGTAGACGTACCTAATTTAAAATAACTGGAGATTTTGCACCGCCAACGACAAAATATGCGCTCTTTTTGTTTTGAGATTTGCTTACTATAACAAAAAATAGAATGAGAACATTTTAAGACAGATATAAGTGTGAAATGTTAGTGTTGCTTGTTGACAGTTATTTTATAAGAATATGTATATTTTGCTGGATTCAAAAATCTAGATCTTGTGTTTTGAATGAAAAGGGTCCACTCGTGGAAAGCTAAATGTTCATGTACAATAATTGTATATCTGATAAAAATTCGTTTAAAGATCTGTTGTACTCGAACTTAAAAAATTACCAAATATGTACAAGAAAATATATCTTTAGTGTATATTACAAATGCGAAGAAGCAAAATACTTGTATCATTAGCGCCATGATTGTAACTTGTGTTATCTTATTTAGAGGACAGTTGAAAGGTTGAGTAACTGATTAGGTTATTTTATAATGGACTGGAACAAGAACAAAACGCATATCAAACTTTCAACTTTCCTCGCACTTATTTTTACCATTATCATTATTTAACTGAAATCACTTTCTGTAGTATTCTATTAAATATTATTTGTATATGTTGATTGTATAAATAAGTAAAATTATTGGTCTAGCAAAACCAGGCACTTTACGATTCCATTTTATATTCCTCCTATATAATTTTTGTTTTTTATAGTATATATAAATATCATCTACAAAGTGCATGATACTTTATGTAAAATAATACTGTGTAATATACTTTTTTTTGAACAACTGTGGCTTTGTGTTATTAATGCTTAACACTAACAAAAACGGTAAGTAAGAAAAAAATCAAACCGCTTAACAATTTATTAATATTCCCTATTTAGTCTGTAGCTTAAAAAGTGTTAAAAATAGAAATCTCATAATTTTGTTAACCAATGTTTTGTAGCAAATGTAATTTGTAATTCGTGCTAATAATTAAAAAAAAATCTATCACGTCAAAATTTTAATATAGTCGAAGAGATATTTGAACAGAATTTAAAAGATAGCGTTCAAAAGTATTACAACTATATAAAATCTCAGCATCTCAAGATTTTAGAATTGGAATCGAAAGAACCACTTTCTGAAAATGTAGAATTGTGGAAAACAGAATCGAAAAATTTTAGAACACTAGAAGATGAAGCTTCTAAACACCGAGAATGTTAGAAAATATCTTATATCTTTTATTTAGAAATTTAAAGTCTAAAAATCTTAAAAATAAATATGAGAATTCTGTATTTAAGAATTTAGAATGTCACTTTCAGAATCGAATCTACTATTCCTAACTTTTAATTTGAGATCATTTATAATTTGGGAATTTAAAGTATCAACTTTAAAAATATCAAATTTGAAAAGATATTCTTAGAATTCTAAATGTGATCTGGAATGTGAAGTGTCAGCATTAAAAATTGGGAACGTATAAATTTTAAGAATTTCAAATATGTGACTCCGTTATCTGAAAAATATAGATCCCAGAGAGTAACAATCTATAATTTAAAGAAGATGGAACTAGAGGAATGTAGAATCTGAGAATCATGATTATAATTATAATTATATGATGTGAAGAACACATAGAGCATCAAATTTGGGAAAATATATTAAAATTTGTAAATTTAGAAATTTTAATCGTGGATTCTTCTAAGGAATAGTGTTTAAGATTTAGAAAAAATAGAACTCAGGAAATATGATTGTCAGATGAAAAATCCAGAAACATTGATTTTGAGGGCCTAACATTTGAGAATTGAGAATCTGGAATTAAAAAATCTAAAATTTGTAGTAAATATAAGAATGTAGAATCTGTTGAAATATGAATTATGAAAATTTAGAAATCTTAGAATATTAAGCATGAGAATCTATAACCTGAAAATTAAGAACTACTGAATTTAAAAATTTTGGATTAGAAGAATCAGCATCTAAAACGTAGAATCTAGAAAGATTCACACATTAAAATCTATCTTCTTTACTAGTAATCAAATATTGCCACAAACTGAATACAATAAAGCTCAATTAATGTATCTCGAAAACTTGAAAAATATATGTAGTTATTTTTTTTTTCTTAATTATTACGAAATTTTAAACGCTATAAATTTGGAATTTCAAATTTGGCGCTTCGATCGTTTCAGTAACCACTTTTTTTTGCAAGCGGGCGCTGACTTGCTGTCATTGGTTCGCCGGTAAAGCAGTCAATCTGTCATTTTTCTCAGCTTGTTTTTCCGACAAGTTGTGAATTGTCGTTCATAATTTTGTCAGTTCATCAATTATTACAAGACTGTGAAAATTCCATGTGAAATTTGATGTAAGAAAGGAAGAACTGGTATCACCATGAGTCGTCATGAAGGTAAAACTCACCCTTGCATTATGTGGTAATTTGCAATCAGATGCGATTTTCTTGTAGGTGTAAGCTGTGATTCCTGTTTGATTGGAAACTTTAGGGGCCGTAGATACAAATGTTTAATTTGTTACGACTACGATTTGTGTGCGGCGTGTTATGAAGGAGGTGCTACTAATACTAGACATACCACGGACCATCCTATGCAATGCATTATTACTAGGGCTGATTTTGGTGAGCTTACTAATAACTACAAGTAAAGAAACTCACTGGTTATGTTTTAGACTTCTTTTATGGAGGAGAAGCTTTGTCCAGCTTAGAACTTCCCCAGTCTTATACTTGTCCTTATTGCTCCCGCATGGGATTTACTGATGTCACTTTGCAAGAGCATGTAGCGAGTGATCACGTCGATACCTCGTTTGAAGTTGTAAGTAGATTTGTTTTGCTTAAATTTAAAGTTAATTGGGCTATTTAGGTTTGTCCACTGTGTGCTGCCATGCCTGGAGGTGATCCTAATTTAATGACTGATGATTTTGCTGGACATTTGACTCTGGAACATCGCACTGGTCCTAGAGATCTTATTTCATTTCTAGATGAGCCTGTAGGAACAAGACACAATGTGCGACGTATTCCACATAATGCTACCCATATGGGGCGGGGGGCGGCGGCTTTGAGGCCACGGAGATCCAATATGCATTTTAGGTGAGTGATAAAATACCGAGATTGAGGCTAATGTAAACGAAATTTATGTCACCAATCAACGGCATCCAGTAGGCTCTTAATTTTTTTTCTGGGTTGGTAACTATGTTGTCTATTAAGGTTGACATTTTAGATGACTAAAAGTTATGCTAGCAAAGCCTACAAAACAATTCAAACTAACAATTTCTTAGTTGTGATGGTACAGGTGAATCAGATAGATGCCGTTGTATTTAAGCTAAAAGTAGACACCTACAGTATAGTTTTCTCTTATTTTTAAGAATCTTCTGTAAGTGAAACCAGTGACGCACATTTCTAGCTTTTAATTAGGAAATTTTATGAATATTGTCTTCAAGCGCTTGGACTCTTTGGATCTTGTTAAAACATGTTGATACTTAAAAGGTGTGCATCACTGATCTAAATAAATGTTGTTTTGATTGTTTATACAGTGTGTTCAGTTCTGGTGGATTGTCTTCGCTTTCTCCTTCGTCAAGGGAAACCGTGGATCCGATCGCTGAGTTATTATCCCAACTCTCAGGAGTTCGTCGTTCCGCTAGTAATACCAATAGCAGTACTCCAACTCAACTTCAGCAACTTCAGATGCAACTTCAATTGGAACGACAACAAGTTAACGCAGCTAGACAACAATTAGAACGTTTTCCAAGACGTCAAACTCAAAGTCAAACGTCTCTTCGTGAATCCCACGCCTCATCGAATTCAGGAACTTCCACGTTAATGTTAAATCCTAGCCCAGTTTTAATTCAACAACCGCAAGCGAATGCTCCGACAATGCCTTCTCCCCAGTCGCAATTTTTATTGATTGGACTTTTAGAAGAATTGTCGTTACAATCAACGACTGATTTGGCTAAACAGGATAGAAGTCAGTTTGTGCAGGAGTTGGTACTGTCATCGGTTGTGCATACTAAAGATAATGAAGATAATAGCGGAGCGCCTTTAGTCGAGTCGAAAATTGGTGATGCTGCAAGTAAGACTGAAGTAGGAACTGAAGATGTCACTGTTAGACCTGTTAGACAAGGAAACGTAATTTTGAGGGGAAGAGCCAGATCTGATGCGCAAAACGCTAGAAGAAGAGCCGAAGCTAATAGGGCCAGCATTGACCCCAATGCTAATGGAAGAAACGTCAGTGATAGATAGTTAATTTCAACAAAGTTTGTTTTGTTAACAAAATTTTGCTATTTTTAAAATTTTGCACCTCTGTTAGTCTAAAAATGGCGATTCAAATTTCATGGAATACTCGGCTTCACGTTGACTATTTTTAGACAAAAAGCATCATTTTTCAGTTAGTACTCAACCACCCTATAAGGGCGTGGCTATCCTTGTTCTTTTTTGTTTATTTTAGTCATTTTTTTAAACTTAGTACTATGTCTTTTGTCTTTCAACTGGCTAATTTGATGTCCATTTTAGTGCATTGCAATAGCAAACAATTCTAGTCAAGTTTGGGCAAAGACATATTACTAATCAAAGTTTTTGGCCAGAGGCTATTTCCCCTATTACCATATGCTACTGTAGTTAATGTTTATAATTACTTCTTGTATTCTTAAAAATGTTTACAAATTGTTAATTTATTTAAATAAAGTTTTGTTGAAAATTTCATATGTACATCTTATTAATGCTCTGATTCAAGGTCTTCTGGGTCATCTTTTTCTTGCATTTCTGTTCCTTCTATTGCTTTTTTGACCTTTTCAACCTGGAAAAATTAATAATTTTAATTCACATATCAAATATTGAAAAATAAATAAATGAAATGTGAATAATCGATAACGAACGTAGAAACTCGGACATAAAACGTCAGCGGCTCGTTCTGTATTGCTATGAATCGTGCGAGCTGCGCAATGTGCCAAAATATTCAAGAATGAGTGATTTAAAGGATAAAAATGGTTTCATTGTCAAAATTAACAGTCGTTTAGTATTGACGCCTACAATAAGTGACATGTTTCCAAATCAACAAATGAGAAACTGGAAATTTATTAGGGTCATGTTAACTTCACTTTTCATTTATTAATTTGGAAACATTTTCCAAAAAAAAACCACGAAATTTGTGCCAACCGTCATACTCGCATTCTCGTGAGTCATGTTGGCATCAACTTCTGTTTGTTTGGAAACTATCGTGACGTCACCACTGCAGCTTATTATTGGCGAAAAATTTGAAGAATTTTGGCGGGAAATTTAATTTTTTATTGAAATAAAAATCTGTATTTTTGAAAATTGTGCTCATATTATCATTTAAACTGCATCATCATGTAAAACATTTGACTGAAAACATGGTATTAATCGCCGTGGTAAGCCCCCAGCTATAAATTTGATTTCAAGAAAACACTTACAGGTAACTTGTTGGCCTGTTCTGCCAGCAAAACAATAGATTCAGTTAATGTTATTAACTGTGTGGGGTTTTCAGTCTTCTTTTTAGGGTTTGGTACAAGTGTTGAAAACGGTTTATAGCGCTCCTTTTGTGGCGATTTTTCCAAATGACAGACATATTGTACATGCTTTTCCTTCAAAACATCCGTTACTTCACAATCAACAGATAAAGCCTTCATTCCTCCATCCAGTTTATCAATATCGTTCCGTAAATCCAACTCATTTTTCACCTTTTTTAGTTTTTCCTCTAACTGTTTGCCCTTGTCAGGCAACTGTGCAAGAAGCTTTCTAGAAAAAAGACTTTTAATGCTAAATTCTTTCAAATAATGCAAGTCACTTGTTTTTAAGAAGATTCCTCTGTCTTTCATACAACTCTTCCAGTTCTTCACGAGAAAGTTTTGTGAGGTTAGGTTCGGGTGACGACATGATTTTCACTTTCAATAATTTAAGGCTGTTCTTAATTTGATGATTACATTATGAGTCGAAAAATGAGGGTATTTAATAGTTATTTTTTCAAAGAACTTGTTTATTATTAATTTCAAAAAATAGGTTAGATTACTTCACATTTTGTCCACTAAGTGGCGCCGTGGGCGCAACTTGGCGGGAATTTTAATAATTCAAAAAAAAATTCTTTGTTGTCGCAATTCCTAACGGTCGCCTGCCGGGCGAAGTAATAAAAGAAATTTAGCACTTTATTTTATCACCTACACACGTCGCACTAAATTCCAACTATTGATTTGTTTTTTCTTTTGATACTTTGCAAATATAAAGGTAAAAAGTAAATAAACCTAGGTAATGATACTTTTATTGACCATAATTTTTACATTATGCTTCTAAGACAAAATAAAGTGACACATGGGCATAAAACGATCAGTTTCAATCATTTCCGTGCTAATTTGAAAACTTTTCACATTCAACAAGTTTTTGTGCTTCATTCTAAAAAAACAATTAAAAGTAACGATAAAATAAAAATTATATTACAGACCTGGACGATTTTATATATTAGCATAATTGTATCCATAGATTCCTTACAGTTGTCAGATTCGCCTCCTGTTGAACTGCGTTTCCCCCAGTTAGGGGTAAAATTTAACTGGGCTGAACATATTCCAACGAAAGCGATTAAGAGCACCATAAACCAGACTCGATACATTTTATTGAGATCTTGCGAACAAAATTCACTGTGAACGCTGAGGACTGAATGGTTTTCCGAAGAATAATATTGGTCTTTTATACCCAGTTTTTGCGGGGTAATCGACAAAACAACGCCACCCACTAAATTAATTGAAGAAGCCCTTCGGTAAATATTACCGCAAATTCACCGCTCGCAAAGATGAGCATTCCCGTGAAGAAACTTTACAAGTTTTTAATTTCCCTTTCGAGTGGGAAGTTGGGGGAAAACGACGAGTTCACAAAATTGCACATGGAAAAACATGATTGTGAAAATCTCGTCAAAAGAATAACATTTTCAGTAGTAAATTAAATGTTCTGTACTAATTTAGTTTTCTTACCGGAAAAACAAAAATAGATAGATCTTTATGTGTAATTTATGAATGATCTCGTTTCTCAGTTATTTCTCTTTGTTGATTTTGATTTATTACTTAGTTATTTATTATATCACTATATTAAAAGGTTACAGTAAAAGATTTTAGTGGTGCAATAAAGCTCAAAGCCATTAAGGAAAATGAGATTTACGTCAAAAAAAATCTGGTAAAAGAATAATAACGTACATAAGATTCTATCAATCTTTCGCACATCTGGTAATTTTTGATTAAATTAAATGATAAATTAATTAATTTGAATGTGTTTTCCATGCGATTATATAACCTGTTATACACTCGGTTAAAAAAACTCAAAAATTAAGCTTCTTAAATGAAAAAACAAATCATTTTATTTAAGAGTTTTTAAATATAAACACCACCATTTATAATTTATTTCCTCATTACTTTTATATTCTGAGATCAAATCTGGTTTTTATTTATTTTAAATCTAATTTCTTAAAGGAAAAGGGTAAATATAAAATCACCCTTTTTTTTCACAAATTTATTGTACCTTGGAGCTATAATCGACAAAAAATGATAACAAATTCAACGTATTTTTACTGTTAACAAAAAATCTCAACAAATGTGTCCTTTAAGAGCACGATACTCCTCGCACTAACTAAAAATTTAAACCTAACGTCAAAATAGTGTCAATCAACATCAAAATCTTATTTGTCATCTCCAAGAAGTCACTACAAATCCATCAAAAATGACTAGTTATGGAAGTAGATACGACCTATGTGTGGCTGACAAATTAGAAAGAGCAGCTGGGGAAATGTCAGTTGGTAAAGTTGGCTGTTTCTTAGGTTTATGAATCAAACTTCCCAATTCTGTTAATAAAAATCTTGAACATTGTATTAGCGCAATATGAACGGCATATTGCATTATAAGAGCACCAAAACCCTTGTAAAGACCTAAAGTTCCTTCAGACGCCACGCAACTCTCATAGCAATCTATTGCACCCGCGAAATTTGTTAAGATTGGCAACACTGAACGACCACTGTCTAAATTGTCCACTATTGTCCGTGTACCCTGAAAAAATGTATGTTAGCAAGCGATGACAAGAATAGCTAACTAGGAACGGCACAGTCTCGTAGTGTCGACCAAATGTACCTGCAAATATAGCCGATGAATGATGGTCTCACAAGGAAAAAAGGCGATGTCGCTCGCAATATTAGCAATAAGCGATGCTGTGACATCTAAATCTTGTAAAACTACCGAGTGTGATATATCTTTCGGTAAAGCCCCATTGGCTTCGTGTTTGTTCTTGTATCTTGAGTGAAGGAGACGCACAGACGCTCCTTTTATCATCATCGTGAATAAGTACTTTGATAGCCCTAAAGTGATTGTGGGAACTATTAATACCCAAATGGGTAACATGCGTCCTTTTGCGCCCCCATTCCAGTTTAGCAGCCTCATAAAACCTTCTTTGAAAACGTCTAGAATCCCAGGTTTCTCGCTAGCGATCTCACTTTGGACAGTTTCAACAAAAGAGGCTGAATAGAATGGTGTTACAATAGCCAGGCTCACACTAAAATTAAAACTGTAGTCATTACTTCTGATTGATTTGAATTTACCATTTTAGGAGAGTGTGTTGAAAGAATTGTTTGAGACTACTGTGCCACCGAATTTCCCTAAAATTATCGTTTTAGAATGAAAAAAACTAAGACTGTTGCATACTTTGGCCATGGCGTTATTTTTGAAATCAAGTCTTCAACTCCTAAAGAGATGCCTCTGACTAACAAAACGGAGCCGAGTCCCTTCCATAACGTGGTGAGACCCTGGTGCTGGTGTAACCTATAAACTGTTGGTACCAAAGTGAACGGCAACAAATGGTACCTTTGTGAAGTGTGATGGACTTGGCATTGCCGACGCAAAACTTGAAAAGGGTGACTTAACAGATTCTCAGCAACTAGACTGACAAAGGCCACCCCAGCCCCAATTCTACGTTTCAATATTATCTCTAAAATACGAACATCACTAAAGTTCCTCACAGTCACAAACTTACCTTCTTGTGTCTGATATCTGTTTGGGAAATTTGCAATAATATCGCGATTCCGCAAAAACTCATCATGGGTTATTTGACGTTTAGATGGTTTTATGTGGTTTAGTTCGTCATCTGAGTCCAAATCAAGATCCAAGTCTAGATTATTTTGGCTTGCCATAACTATAACCTCACTTTTCACTTGACCAAAAACATTCTCTAATCAAGCAGTCATGTATACTACTTTGAAAACTATAAAAAACGATGAAATCAAATTAAAACCATCATGGATTCAAATCAAGGTAATTTTTTTCTATCAACCTACAGCGGCTTTATTTGTTTGACATTTGATTTGACACTTTGACACAAGTGACAGAAGGAACGTTGCATAATTTCCATAGCAGACAAATTCCATACTTTAAATTTTAAATTACGCAATCTTATTGAATAAACTTTTTATAAACATATCAAATCGATCACAAAAAACTTGGGCAACCTAAGAGATAACCGGAAAAATCGATTAAAACGCACAGGACAGATTCGTAATGCCGGACCTACCAGGCCCGTATTTTTTATTTTTAACGGGCAGTTTGAACGGGAGACCCCAGAAAAAATATCTGCTTATTTGTTTTTTGCTTTTTATTTCAACGTGTGATTAAGTTTAACTTTCCCCGAAATTTAACTCACGCCTTTTTTTCCTCTTTTGGCTAAAAAATGCTTAATGGACGTGACAAAGACGTTAGTGCCATTATTTTATAAATTGGAGCTTTTTATTTTTAATCTATTAGCAGACAAAAATTGCTGTCTTAAACAATCTGTCCTAATACTTAAAAAAACAATACAAAATCGTTTTGTATGTAGAATACAAAACTGTATAGTTCAAATATTGTCATTTTTATTTTCTACCATGTCTTTCCAATGCGTCACAAGTCAAAACTTGCTATTTAGGTCAGACGCATTTTTATTACCTCTCTCAGAAACCCAAGCGCTTTTCCAAAAAATTCAGTGAAGAGAACGAAACGTCCTTCTTGTACTGACCATGATATCTGAAACGTCACCACTGATTATGTTGAAATAACCACTTCTCATCTACTCTTGTCCAGTATTTCGCTAATCTCTCGTGTGATGCGTGTGTGGATTATCAGATTTTGAACGGCAAAATGCGGTGTGTTTTTACATGCGTTTTGATTTTTTTTCTGAGTGGAATATACGACATTAGGGGGCAAGGTGAGGAAAACTCAGTTAATTCCAAATGTATTTCTAGAAAGAAGATCCGTGTATATTTTTCAAACAATTATGCATCGTAAAATCTAAGATTTATTGCTGTCTTTGAATTACATCAAAACGAGACTTACAGGTTTTTTTTCTTTTTCAGATGCAGAAGGTGTTCCCTGTGAAACCCCAGATGAAGTATATGGTTTATGTATAAGCATCCACGATTGTGCATATCTATTAAATCTATTACTGACTCAAAATAAAAACCCTCGAGTTGTTTCGTTCTTGAGATCCTCCACTTGTGGCTACATTGGAAGCACCCCTTTAGTTTGTTGTCCTCAATCTAAACAAGAAGCTACTCCATCTCCTGTGACTACTACTCCATTTACCCAAAATCCCATAAATCGCACCCCTAGAACTAACAATGTTTATAATCTTCCTAGAAAACCAGATTGTGGGCATAGTAATATAACAAATACGAGGATTGTAAATGGTCAACCGGCAAAACTAGGTAAATAATTCTCAATACAATTATAACATGAAGCATAATTGATTTTTTGTTATTTGTTTAAACATTCGGAGTTCAAGGATGTAGAGAGTACAAATATTAAGATTCGATTTTTTATTTCAGGTGAATTCCCTTGGATTGCTGCTTTAGGCTATAAAAACCCAAAAAATCCAGATTCACCAAAATGGCTTTGTGGAGGAACTTTAATCACTGATAGACACATTCTGACGGCAGCTCATTGTGTACATAATCGCCAAGATTTGTGAGTACCTTTTTGGATTTTACCCGGACACCGAATTTTCTATATCAATATTGATCCTTACCGTTCGCACGTCCAAACGATAGCTGTCGTTTTTAATTTGCACAAGTACAGGATGTTCTAAAAATAAACCTGTTTTTTGAAATCATTCCGTGAACATGAAGACAAATCCTAGAAAATATTTCAAGTGCATTCATACAGGTGATGAATAACAAACTAGACGTTTGTCATTCTGAATAGTTTTAACATTAGCGAGTTGCTAATCATGGCATAAATCGTGACATTACTTTTTAATGACATAACAAGGACTAAATAAAAAGACAAAGTAAAGGATTGTGCGCTTTTGGATAAAACGAGTTTGTCGATTGTTTACTCAACAATTACTAGTTACGTAATAATACTAAAAAATAAGATAAAATTATTTCTTTTTTCCACGGATTTAATGTAATTTTTTAAACACATATCATTTTATTATTTATTTACTATTGTACCATACGATCGAAGAAAAACAGTGTCTTTTACACGTTGGTAGCTCCTTGACTTTCAAACTCAACGTCAAAAACATCCAATGCTACCAACAGATTTCAAATTCTAAAGCCTCTTTGGAATGTAAAATGTGTCATCAATTCCAGTTTTTAGTTTTCGTATAAACAACATGTGCCTTTTATTGATTTCCAGATACATAGCTCGCGTGGGCGATTTAGATTTGTACTCCGATGCCGACGGTGCAGACCCAGAAACAATCCCTCTAATAAGAGCAAAAATTCACGAAGAATACAGCCCTGTACAATTCACCAGTGACATCGCCATCCTTACATTAGCCAGAAGCCCCAGAAAAAGTAACTAATTTCTTGTTTCTCTTTGATACTAACTTCGTTTTTTCCACAGCTACGGCCTGGCCCGTATGTCTTCCCATAGAAGATGACCTATTAACAAAAGATTATCGTTCTTCGGTGCCCACGGTGGCGGGTTGGGGTTCTGTGTCTTTCAGTAAGTTGCGCTATTTAAACACTTTCTGTGTTATTAGTTCTTTTTTTTAGATGGTCCAACTAGTCCAACACTCCTCGAAGTTACTATTCCCGTTGTTGATAACCAGCGGTGTAGTTCCGCTTACGGTAATCGATCTATTATCGATAATAGAGTGATTTGCGCGGGATATGTTCGCGGTGGTAAAGATGCTTGTCAAGGAGACTCTGGCGGGCCTCTAATGCATCGTCAAGGTGATAAAAATGCAGTAACGTGGTATTACCAAATCGGTGTTGTCTCGTACGGACTTCGTTGTGCAGAAGCCGGATATCCTGGAGTTTACACAAGAGTGACCGCTTTCTTGGACTGGATTCAAAGAAATATAAACTAAATCGGAGACAACTGAAGCATAATGTGATCAGTATTTTCATCATGTAAAGGATGCCAATGTCAGAGCCTTGTCCTATTTGTTTGAGACTTTAGAGTTTTTATTTATTCCGTATAAAAATGTAATTTGAGTTAACAATAAATTATGATGAAGAGTGAATAGCGTGTGAAGAAATTTAATAAACAATGAGTCAGTATAACCTGTGGTTCCCAATTGCCTATTTCAAGGATAAATGAGATAATTCCAAGAAATCAAGTTTATAATTAGAGAAACCGCGTCGTTTGGTAAAACGTGTGAATTTCTCTAACCTCTACTTCCTCGTGAACTTTTTATTTATTTAGTGCAAATATTAACCGGGGTTTTTAACAAATGGGTAACAAACAATCCCTTTTTGTGATCCGCCAAATTATGTTTAATAATCTATGGGTATATCCGTGTATTTCCTATGTCATAACAAGGTTACATTATTGCAGCAAATGATTTATTTACTGCTAAATTGTGATTTATCAAAAATTGTGATGCGACAAGTTATTATCATATTTATACGAAATTAAGGATTTCCGACTTTTTTAACGTCATTTATATGTTGGCGAATATTGAGTTTAGCAATTAGAGATTTCCGTAAGCTTTCCTAAAAATTAGTAGTAGGTACATGGGAATGACGGGAGTCATGCAATCGTCAAACTTCCTGGAAAACTAAGGACAGTAGTAAATACGTAAAGATATATAATTAGGTGACTTGCACCGATAATAATATAAAACGTAGATTGCAGAATGCTAATTAAACTCTAACTATTTCTGGTTGTTTAACTAGTAAAAAAGTGTAGATATGTATAGATGAATAATTGATGAAGGCAGTTATGTGTTTATGTGTGAGATATAACGGTCAGTGCCATCTTACGGAAACAGAATGAGCATGCGTTATCTGCGTAGATTTATTATTACCAGATGCAGCCATACGGCAAAAGGTTCAGCAAGACGTCCATTCTATCGCTGTCTCTATCAATGCGTACATTTTGTATAGCGCTATCCTTTAGAGAGGTACTGTCAAACGATTTTGTTAAAATTTATGAGTTTTTATTCATTTTCTTACTAATTGCATGGTAAGACTATCCATTCTTGTGGTCCAAAAAGTAAATTCTACTTACGATTTTAGTATTAACTTCATTTTAACGTTGTTGGCTAAAATTTGACGGCTTCCACTGATGATACAAAATCTCCTCGAAGTATCGTGAAATGTGGAAAAAACAACTGCGGGCATCGCTGTATAACTCATTCGAAGCATTTAGTACGAAACATTACCAAATAATTGTAAAATTAAGAATTATTCAAATGACATTGAGCACGCGCAGTCTCTTGTCTTGACCGATTTGGACCCATTCGTCGAGTTACGACACACGCTAATGTGATAAAAAGAAATAAACAATTGGCATGGTTGAAGTTAGAAAGAGATGGAGAGATGTACCAATTTCTTTGATATGTTTTTTAAGAGCAGACGTACGTTTCTAATAGGATGACTTATCTGGTAATAATAAATCTATGGTTATCTGTAGCCCCTAGCGCCATCTACTTTCTAATTTTAGAAGTAATGTGTTGGCGTCATCTGTCGTCTTCCTTGTGTAGTAGTGAATGCGATATACCTTTTCCGTGTGACACAAAACTAGATTTAAGTGATAAAAACGACAGGCGTCTTTTATAGAAATCTTATACAATTAATAAAATGTGATGTTAGAAATTTCTACAAACATACAAAAAACAAGGCGTTAAATATTCATTCGTGATATATAGAGCAAACCAAAGTGGCACTACGAGTTCCATCACGTTTCTTTTATGTATGTTGCTATTAATTCTTGATTTCTTTCATTACTGGAATCTTAATTTTTCAAAGTTTTAAGTTTTTAGTAATAAACCAGAAAAATATGAAAATATGTAATAAATAGGATATTTTGTAAGGTAATAATAAAAAAAGCAAGGAAGATGTTTATTTAACTTTATAAAATGTACAAAAGCTTCGGAAATAATTCTGTACACGTCGCTTCGCAAAAAAACTCTTAACAGAGATCCTATTATATTGAAAAATTAACGATACATGAGATTCAGTAGAAAACTTAAATTATTTGATTGTGTAAGCAAGACAGTTCGACAAACAATATATAGCTTGTACAACAAAACATTTATTACAAAAGATATAAAAAGAGTAAATAAATATATATTGTAGCATTTAACTTAACAAGTCGTGAATTGTTTCAGTCATTAACACTTCTAAAGAAATCACAAAAGTATAATTCAGTCAGTCCTTCTCCTGATTTCTTTCTCTTGAATCTACTAAAGGGGCTATTATCGCAGGAGACATAGCCAGAGCCGGATTTGCTACAGCTATAATATTATCACCGCTGGCTGCAATTATTTGAACTTTTGGTGAAAGTTTTCTTGAATCCTCATCGACATCATTCGAATCGTCTATTTTCTTATGAAGCGAATTTAATCCCGAATATGAATCTTGGTCGTGACCACTATTCTGCAAATCACAAAAAAAAAATATTTGTGTGTATGATTGGCTGCCTACCTGCGACGGCGAATTTGAGTTACTGAAAGAGAAATGTGAATCGCCGTCTTCAAAATCGATAGCTAAGGAAGATCTTCGCGTGGAATTATCCCTAAAATTCTTTATAACTAACGAATTTTGCAATTTTTTAACAAACCTGTTGTGAAGATGACTTTTTGTGTGGTTATGAAACAAAGAATGAAGTGACGCTCGCATTACGATATTTTCTTCGGAACTTGTTTCCTGGAATAAAACATATCACACACAAACAATAAAATTGTATTTTAAAATGTGTTTCTACGAGAAAATACGTGCCAAGCAAGGTGATTAAGCGAATGCCTTACCTCATTTTAGATGACCTGCATGCTAAAAAAATAAAGAAGCAAAATGATTAATTCTATAGCATTAATTTAAAAAGCAATCAAAATGCTAACTTACCCAATTGTTAAAAAGCTGAAAGCAAAAGCGTTATTACCCTTAAAGACAATTACAATTTGGCAATAGACCCATCACTTTATTCATTTCCTAATAATAAGAGTATTGCAAGAGGTAAAAAAGAACAAAAAGGGACAAAATCACAATATATTGCATGTTCCTCAAAAACTCCACCAAATTTTGTCCCTTTTTGTTGAAATACATAATATTCTGTTAAATGACTAGAAAATGGTGAGACTAATTACAAAAATATTGTCTTCAAGCGTAAACATTATTGGTTTTTATACAGAAGACATGGATGTATAATGTGTTATAAATTTGTACTGTTAAAAATATGTCAAATTTAGAAGCCCATTTTTAACAGCCGTTCCATAAATATGCAGCACCGTTTTAAAATATTCTTAACACGATTATTACCTAATTAATTTATAAATCTAAATAAGTCTTTACTAAAAACCACAGTAAAATTTTGGCCATACTGTATAAGTTGATTAAAAATTTTAGACGGGTAAACGGACTCGAGCCAAAAACTTCTAAAAATGAACTAAATTTAAAAATCACAAATATTTAAAACTAAACTAATCCTTGCTATACACAGTGTCTCACAAAAACGCTGCACGGAGATTTTCAGTTTTCTTTCCTTCCAATATCTCAAGCAAAACCTACAGTATTAAAATACCTAAATTCGGGAAACTATTTTAAACCAGTTTAGTAAAATTTCTAGTCCTGCATTTTTTTAGAACATACTGTATAGAGAAACATTATAATTGTTATGTTTCCAATATGAGAACTTTAAGAGTGTCTATCATAATAGACTCACCTCCAAGAAAAATCCGTAAGCTGTGCAATCTAACTTCTCAAAGTTAACAAATCATACGACCATGCACAAATATTGCCTGTCAAATTTCGCTAAAAATTAAAGCTTGAAAAAAGCACCGCAAAGCAAAAGCAACAATAAATATACAGCATGCACGTTAGTGCATTAGAAGTCCTAAAAATCGTTTTTGAAATTAGATAGTCTTCTAAATTAATGATATCGTGTGTTGTGGTTTTTTTTGTCTGTTAAGTTGGCTGACCTGGCGTTGCTCATCCCCATCCGAATTCGTTTCAAGTTTTGGTTTTTTGGCTAAAACACCATCTAGATCATTTGCTATTCTTGGACTGCATCTAGCATCCAAAATATCTTTATCTTGACCTAAATTTTTATGCATGTACATTGTCGACAACCTAAAATTTGTCATATAACAAAACCATAGTAAATCAAAAACAAAAACCTTACTGCGTTTTTGAGTAGTAGCAACCGGAATCTTTAACTACTTGCCGCGCTAAAGGGAAGAGTTCATCTCTCCTTGTCAACAAAG
The DNA here is from genome assembly GCA_030157275.1 of Cynaeus angustus. Taxonomy (NCBI): domain Eukaryota; kingdom Metazoa; phylum Arthropoda; class Insecta; order Coleoptera; family Tenebrionidae; genus Cynaeus; species Cynaeus angustus. The sequence continues at coordinate 14,982,095 of CM058066.1, read as the reverse complement.
CGGGAATAAATCGACAAATTTGGGCCGCGGCTTCGTTCACAGATACTTCGTGCAATGTCAGCGGCTTTTCTGGTTTTCTTTTGCAGTCGAAACGGCCGTAAATGGCGGCGTAACGTCGAATTTCGTCCATACGACGTGGATCGTTTTCGGGCATTGACATTACCAACTGAAAAATAGGACGTTGGAACATAGAAATGGACTAAAGTGGAGCGTTGTGGCACACTTAAAAAATATATACTCGTACCTCTAATTCTTTGCAAACTTTTTTCTTGGTGTTGTGAGATTTTGGCTCAAATTGTGGCAAATGTTTGCTCAGTCTTTCAGCCGCGGCGGCTAATTTGGCTATTTGCGAGTCAATCAAAGTAGGTGTCGACTGTAGCGACATACTGCTTCCAGGACTCGAACTAGAAGAAGGAGGACAAGAAGGATCTAATGGTGAATAAGGCCTGAAAAGCCAAGTTAGTTCAATCCTCAAAATATTACTTTGTACCTTTTAGTTAAAGTTAATCCAGGGCTAGCAATGGGGGGTAAGGCACAAACATCTCCAGGAGATGGCGAATAAATTGTTCTACTATCACCGCTATCTACTGAGTAAAATCCATGATTGCTAGTCACTCTCGGACTAGATAATTCTATTTCGAAATCTTCTCCTGGCACTAAAGGTATTTTGAACTTGGTAGGATTTGTAACCCATTCTTGTAAAGATTTTTGTAATCTTCGTACGTGGAGTGGTTTTGAAGCCATACCCACTAAAGACATTATTTCTAAAAATTCTTCTTCACCGGCGTCACATAGTTGTTGGACGTCGTCGCCGCCCATTTCAAGAAGAGTGTCGTAATACACCAACAACGAAGCATTTTGCATCACCCTGTATAGTTGTAGTTCGGCCAAATTTGTAGGGTACGATGTGGGAAAGACTGAAATAAGGTTTTTTAGATAAGCAGGAGGAAAATTTTGTCTTCTAGAGAAACCAAAGTCGTTACCATAAATAAATAATCACCTTTTTCGAGTTAATAAGGTAATAAGGTTTAATTCAATAACGAAATCATTTAATTTTACATTTAGTTTAAAAATACATATTTGCAAATGTCGAAAGTTAAGCCGCAGCAAGGACAGTTTAATTAACAGGACAAAATATGTACAAAATTTCCATTGGGATTAAGTAAAAGTGTCGTATTTTAACCCCGTTACGTATAATTAATTATTAAATAATAACAATGTGAAAAAAAAGAAAGAAAGAAAGAATTGAAAAATAAAATGTAGGAAGTAAGAAAACCAAAAAAGAATGATTATGATTGAATTATTTATTGGTTTATTTTTGTTATAACACCTATCGAATTTAGTAAATGACGTTCAAGGTTTAAACAAGGCTAAAAAATTAATTGCAAAAAACGAAACAAAAATACAAAACCAAAACAAAAACAGGTAAATTTGCATTTTTATCTACACGTCGGCTATTGATTTTATTGGCGTAGATACATCATTTTCAATAATTATAATTAAATTACATTTGCGACATTCTCGGTGACAGGCAATAAATTTTCTGAGTCACCGATTTTGAACATAATTTTTTCGAAGTTCCATTAAAATTTTTCGACGTGGATTACATTGGATTGCGTTGTGTGAAAAAATATAGAAAGTTTTTATAAAAATGTTTTTATTTTTAATATTGTAACCATCGTTGAAAACCAAATAGTTTCGCAATTTCACCGATTTCGCACCTTCACCGTTGACAGCGTTGCACATAAAAATAAAAACGCGGTTTCCAAAAGATCTCATTGACAAATGAAGGGTTTCATGGTGGAGAGCGGAATTCGCTTCCTCCTTCCCTAGAAATTCTTGGGGTGGGAAGTTTTTCGACTCATCCCTGACCTGCACTTTTATCGATTCTTCAATTGTCGTTGCATTCGTCGTGTCTGCAACTCTGTTTGGGTGATTTTTTTGTTTCCGAGCTTGCGCAATAAAAGTTATTCTATAATAAAGGACAAGACGTTTTCATAATCTGCAAAAAATCCGCTCAATACTTTCTCAGCCTCTCAAAAAAGTCATTCATCAAAGATGTTTTTTTAATGTCTGTGGAAAAAAAACCTCGTGATGTGAATCTCGGAAGGGTTGAAGATTTGGCTTATTCTACTTACGATAGGGCCACTTCATTTATCGTGTGAACATAATAAAAAATCACGCATGTCAGACTATTTAATATTCAAGAACACGGTATGTCAACATACTTAGGGCATACGGTATTTGAATATCCTACAAAGGAGCACCCGCACTATAAAAACCGCCAGGTACATCTTTTACGGTCCTTTTGTTTTTTTTTTCGGACCTTCCAAAAGTCCGTACCCTTTCTCACACTACCGGGCACAGATGAGACCTTTTTTACGCGACCAAAAAAAACTTCGTATTTAATTATGCGCGTAAGTAGAGTATTGACTATAAAAACTGCGCAGGTAAAATGGGGACAACAATGCTGTTACAAAAGAAACATACATTATATAAAAAAATATTGCAACAAACTCGTTAACGGTATCTAGCAAAAAGTCTGGTTCAAAGACCAATTGTTTAAACACGTTACAAAAATAATCAATAATTACAAGATTTTAATAAAAACATCACTTCTTTTATAATGTTTCTAATTTATTATATTACAAAAAAACACAAATGAATTTTTGTAATATTAATTAGTCAGTTTTAATTAATCATCAGAAAGCTGTTTTACTATTTGGTAGTAGATTTGTTTATTATGATACATTTTTAAAGCTTCTAGGTTGATTGCAAATACCGCTACGTACAGAGATTATTATAAAAAGAAAAAAATGTTGTTGCAACATCTCGGTTACATTACTAATTACATATTAGGTTTTTACATTACAAACTAATTTGCACGTCGCTACAGCTATTACACATTTATTGTCAGCATAAATACACTAATCGTTAACTGAACATTTTGTCAAAATAAAATTTTAACAAATGTCAATGTGATTTTCTTTTTTTATAATTCACATATTCTATATACAAAGTGAGTCATTCTTAGTGTAAAGATGTACATTTTAAAAACAGTTTTTAATGTGGGAGTGTCTGTTTTACAAAATTTTAATATTTTAATTTTTTAATGGTTCTAAAGCTTTATAAAAAACTACTCTTTTGTTTTTAAGTTAAACTGCCACTATTAAGTTAAAAGGTAGAATATTGTGAGAGTCAAATAAAATGCAAAATTTTGCAAAATTGACAAAAATGGAAATTTTACTTCGACCTAGGTTAGCACGACAAAATTTCTAAAATTTTCTTTAAAAAACTTAATATTCAAAATACCCAAAATTGAGTACCCATAAACTTACTAATAATAAAATTAAAATAGTCTGTATGTACTTTTTGGTCAAAATACAGTTTTGTTTTGTTTTTTTTTATGGATTTTCAACACATAATAAATTCTTACTTGAGCTAATTTAAATAATATCACTTTTTATTACAAATACTGAGCGAAAAAGAAAAAAGTACGAACTGTGAACGGCAGAAGAGCAGTGAAATCTAACGAAAAGGTAAAGAAATTAAAGGAATGGAAAACCATAATAACAAAGCAAGGAAAATAATATATATAACGATTTAGGTACGAAAACTAAAAAAAATGACAGAAAACCGTAGAAAAAAGATCATAAAAGTTTTGTTCACGCCGAATGAAGGGCGACAAATCAGAAAAAAAAAAGAATAAAAATAGACAAAGGTAGTGTGAAAAGTAAGAGAGAGAAAAAAATGAAAATGACAATAAAGAAAATTCTTTTTTATTCAAATTCGGTTTAGTTTTTCAAAAATGTTTTTACCGTGGAACACAAATTATTCCTTGGAATTGCTGCTAAGATTAAGAGAAGAGTTACAAAGTGGAAGCGACAGAAGGGCAATCTAATTTGAATAAAAGCTGCTGGAAAAGTGAGAAAGACCGTTATGAAATAAAGGGATGCAACGGTAATCCAGAAAGATAGAAAAAAGATAAATATTGTGGGTGATAAGAGAAGACTTACCAAGGTATCTCCAACAAAACAAGATAAATAATATCAAGATTAAGTAAAATAAATATTCTAAAGAAGGTAAAGATCAAGATTTAAGTACAGAAACAAAAAAAAAACATGTTCTAGATTAACGAACATAACTGGGTGTATCTATAATGCAAGGGTGAGAAAAAAAAGGTAACAAGGTACAAATAGAGAAACAAGAAAGTAAGACATTCAAAATAAAGATAAAAGAACAAAATTGGATGAGAGAAGTTTGAAAAACCAGAAAAAAAAAAGAGGTAAAAAGGAAAAAAATTGTTATTTATTTAAATTTTATTCTATTGTTAAATCGTTTTTAGGTGATTTTGATTTTTTAAGGCCGAGGTTTTAGATTTTCTAAAACATTTTTACAAAGACATCAAACTTCTTATATGAGCTAAATTATAAAATGATTACTTTTTATTGCAAATAAGGAGAACGCTTCGCAAGTAAACTGGAAGAAATGATGATGAAACTAACAGAACAATTAAAAAAAATGACAAAACGAAGAATGCCAAGATAATAAAAAAAAACATACATTGAATCACAATAATTGGGTGGTATTAAAAAAACTACAATCGGTCTAAAAACAACAATGCGATAAAAATAAAACCAATATTATGTGTAAAAACAAAGAAAAAAGACTGTATTCATAATGTAAGGCTAAAAAAAGGTAATAAAATATTTGTAAGTGAAAAAAAAACACAAAGAAGAGTATTAAAATAAAGATAGATGAGAAAAGTTTTAAAAAAAAGATATAAAAAAGGAAAGTAAAAGTTTATGTTCTATTTTATTGTTAAATCCTGTTTGGACATTTCTAATTTTTTTAATTTGTAAGTTTCACTTTTTCTAAAATATTTTATAGTGATTTATTGAGCTTATTGATAAGATTATTGGTATGTTTTGCAAATAATGAGCCACAGTAAGGATAAAAGCTTGGAACTGAGAGAAGAAGAAGAATTGAGAGTGGCAGAAGAGCAGTGAAATTTAAAGAAATGATAGATATTAAAAAAATAAAAAAAAACTTACTGGAAAAACGACAAATCCGTTGGAAAAAAGATGCCAGAGTCATCTAGAAAAACAGATATTGATAAAAAAGAAAGAGAATCTTAATAGTGTGGGTGGTATGAATGAACTATCACCGGTCTGAAAGCAACAAAGCGAGACGAACAATACCAAAATTTAGGTGTAAAAAAATAAACTAACGAAATGGTAGGTTGTATTTTAATGCAAGGCTAAAAAAAAGCTAGAAGACTAAAAAAAACAAAAAGTGAGTGTTAAAATGAAGATGAATAAGACCCAAATTAGATGAGAGAAGTTTGAAAAAGAAGAAATGATTCATTCACATTTCTGATTTTTTTTTAATGTAGGATTCAGTTTTTCTGAAATACTTTTATAGTGAAACAACAAATTTATTATCTAAGCTAACTTAAAAATCATTGGTTTGTATTGCACATTATCAGCCAAAATAAATTTCGAAAGCCACAGAACCAATCAAATTTTAAAAAAAGATGACAAAACCGTTATTAAAAAAGAGATGGAAAAATAATACAGAAAAACAGATATTAAAATATACAGAAAAACAGATATTAAAATAAAAAAACAATAAAACAAAAAAAAAATCGTGATTTAGAAAATGAAGAAAAAAAGACAAATTGAAGACTAACGGATATGACAAGCTGTGGATAAAAAACGATAAAATATTTGTTAACAGAAAATAAAAAGCTATACATCGATAGTAAAAGAAGGAAACATTTTTTAAATAAAGCTAAAATGAATGAAGAAAGCTTGGAACGCAAGATGTTTATTTGTTAGTTTTAATTAATTATAAAAGACAGCGAGAAAATGGGCTCATGTTAATAGGTCGGACAGACAAAGTTGAAATTTGTATTCAAGTAATTTAGAATGACATTTAAAATAAAATAACCATCCACCAACTAACTGAACCATTCAATCTGTAAAATTTTGATTTTGAATAGCGTCTAAACAATAAAAAAATGCGTTCAAGAATAAAAATCTAATACACCCAATTGGCGAGAGATAATCATAGTTCAATTGAATATTGTGACATTAATTAGACTTTCCTATAATCACGATTGCAATCGGTTAAATTACATGATGCAAAAAATTATGATCGCTTATAAACGTTGTAAGTTGCACACGATAATTTTGTCAATCATCGAAACGACTGCAATTAACACAATTATATTACCGAAACGACACCAAAAATAGCAATTTTGGGTTCGTCTATTTAGAATTTTTCTTGAGAGTATACCTCCACGTGGAGGCAGGTAAAAGAACATTTCTATTTTGTGCTAATTACTCTCAACACATTTAAGAGACCCAAAGCAGTGTTATTACATGGTGATCACGACACATTAAAACAAGTTTGAAGGCGGATATATGTGTCAGAAACAAGTATGCAACCTAATAAGAAACGTTTCAGAAATATTACATGATCGGTAGAATGGTATTTAAAACAGGTTCTGATCGATCATTTCTGGTAAAACCGGAAGTGCAAAAGGAATATTATGATTCGTGGTGATATATGGGTCAACGACCGTGTTTTTTTTTAAAAAGAGTCTGAACATTCTGGTTACGGAATCTACCTAAATTAAGGTGACATTTAAAGAATTGGTTGTGTATTTTTAGAAGCGAAAATTAATGCATTATAAATGAACAAACATTAGAAACAGAAAAGCGTCTTTTTTGTGGGTTTAAAAAAACTCGAACGACTTGATTTCACAGACGAATAAAAAGTAAATTTATATCTACTTATAAGATGACGTTATAAAAACGATGCATTCCTAATGGTGCTATGAGATAATTTTCTTTGATTTCTTTTAAATTGTATACATGTTAACCTTTAAAAGTAATTAGTTTTTTTGTCATTTACATAACAAACCTAAAATATCGACAGGTACAAAACAACAAAAAAAAAACATGTTTTTATCCAACATTATTACGAAGTGATTTTTTTCGCGAACATAATAAGCTTAACGTTATAAACGGACTCCCAAGCAAGTTTTTTCTTATAATGACCACAACTGAGATTAAATCTCAGAATAAGAACCCAAATAAATTCATAATAAAAATTATTCACTTTTTTCCCGTTCTAAATTTTCTCATGGCCTTAAAAACTATCTGAAAGACAATATATAAAAAAAATTCCCATCATTACCAGCGACGTACCTTCCCATTATTCAAATCAAAGGGTTGATTTTTTAACATGGTGAAAAAACTCCTTCTATAACCTTGAATCTGTCTTTCAAAGCGGAGGGTTTCCTGTAGGGTCTAAAATCCCACCCTAAGCAAAATCGACCAATCATACGGGAGCGTCTCAGGGGCATTTGCTAAATTTCAAAGGCAAACACGCCCTATAAACCCTAACGGTACTTTTCGTAATTCGTGGTGCCATATTGAGAATTTACCAGCGAACTACCATTTTTTATTCTATAAAGGTCACTTGTTATTAATGTCGACCATGTAAATGCTTCAACAAATTGTTTTTTTATCTTACACTTTTTTCGCTTATTTCATTATTTTTCAATTTCGTTTCGACGCAATAATGTAGCAAATTGTTTCTTACGATTTGGTCGTACTGTACTCTGTCATTGTAATTGTTTAAGCTACACAACTATCGGTATTTGTCAAAAAAACTACAGGTAAGATCGAGTTAACTGAAACAAAAACTGTCTTGTTCTGGCATGGCGACTGTAGTGATGTACACTCCGCGACAGAATTTTTGTGAGCTGGTTCAGCTGCAGCGCATCCTGCGGCAACGTTCAAATAAAATGCCATTATTACAAAAACCAATTTACAGTGTATTTTAAAGACTCTAAATGTCAAACTTACATCTAGTTCACGCTTTATGTAATTTGATTACGCTGCCGGTAAGCACTTTCGATTAGATCAGTCAATATGGTGCACAAAAACGGGCAAAGAGGAAAGAAGAGGATTTGCAAAATCTACAAGAAAAAAGAAGTTGCCGGTCAAAGCTCAATTTATTTTAAGACCCCCTGTATTTAATATTAGTATTTTCACTTAGTCACTTAATATATTAAGACTCTATTTTTATACTACCATTCTTATTGCAAAAAATCAATAATTATCAACATGTAAAAATACGTACACTAATAAACGCCTTTTTACCATCAAATAGCGATGTGTGTATCATAAAATTGTGTTAATATCTATATTTATATATAAATACTGTTGTTTCAACTTTTTTGGTCACACTGATGATGACAACGGTCGAAACATTTGTCCCGTTTTTTTATTAAACAAATTTTCACTTGTTGACATATTTTGTGTTTTTTAGAAACTTTTTAATATTTATTAATTTTTATTTTATCTCCGTATGTACTGCAGGTGCGTATCAAAGTTTTTAGTGATTTAATTCTCAACTGTATAAAATATAACATACCTAAAAAAGGTTAAAATTTAGAAGAAAACAAGCAAAATTCTTTAAATTTGAAGGGTTCTTCCATTTTCCATAATAAACAACAAATTGTCAAATTTAGATCACTTGGTTGTTTTTAATAATTTAGATAGAATGTAGAATTAGAATAAGAATATAAAAAAAATACATCTTTTTTTGATAATTATACAGCCGCCAGCATTGTCTCCCGATCCAATCTGAAGAGAACACTGAATTCAATAAATATTTCTGTTTGTATTTATGTAACCGTCGAAAACTTATGACATAATGTGTACACCGCAGCCTCGGTCGCTACTATGAAATCAGTCAGAGCCGTCTCGCATGAAAAACTGTCTTTTGGATTTTTTATCAATAAGTTTTTTTTGTAGCGGCAGCAAACTCGTTGTGGACTAGTTTTTACCCCCAAATTTTTCAACCTTCGAAGCGAAAAAACTAAATTATCGATTTCAGACCGCTCCGAAATTGAAGTAGGAATTCCTCGTTAAAAAAAGTCACTCAAGAACTTGCTAGATATGGTACAAGAAACGTCTTCTGTAATATCTTAACAAAAAAAGGCTATTCCAAGACGTACTCTTCGAATATTAGTGAAGCCTGGACCGTATTATTTAAAATTGTTCTTGTACACTTATTATGTTTTTGATGGAAACGTTACGGTCTACAACTAAAAGTTTTTTACGCTTAGGAATGCGTAAAAAGTCCAGAAAACGAAACTGGTAACGGATTTTAACAAAATTGAGAAAATATTTCGTTTCATAGGCTTTGGGTGTGAAAGAGAAAAATTGAACTTTTTACAATTTTTCGTCATGTTTTTGGATTTTTTTAATCATTCAGAATCGAAAATTCCATTGTGTGGAAAATATGCTCATGAATATAAAAAATTCTTAGGTGCTAAAAATAATTCAATAACACAATGACAAAAAAGCTGAAAGCTCTCGACTGCATTAATTTTAGGTTATTTAAATACTGTTTATTTTCACAATAATTTTAAACAAAACTGGTTAAATATTTCAGCTGGCAGCAAATCAATATTTATTAGAAAATGGTACAAGTTCTCATTAAAAATAGTAATTTGTATTCCGGTCATGCCAGATTAATCAATAAAAATCTAGAAAAACTACAATTTTTGTAACAACAAAAACTTGAGTTTTCAGTAGTATTATAGCATAAATAAAATTTGAATACAAAAATCTTGATCTTAACCTATCCAAATTTTTGTTTTTTACATGTTTGTGTAAAATTAAAATGACATTATTCTTGTTGGCTCTGTCTATACCACTTTTTATTCCTTGAAATTTGGTCTCGAAAAAAATGATAAAAATAAACAATATGTAAATATCTGACATTTGAGAAGAGTGCAGTTTTGAATAACGAAACAAAGTTTCGTGGCGACCTATTCCGTGCATATTTTTTGATAAATTTTGTATTTAACAATGTAAATGTCATTGAATTAATAGGTATAAATGTCACCAATCATAACGGCACGGCTTTTATTGTTCAAATGTAATCTTGACATGAAACTGCAAAATTATAAAATTTCCCACAATTGTAGCACAATTAACCAATCTATTACATAAATTTAAAAAGTCCAACTTGTCTAAAAATATACGAGACAAAAAGAAAAAACGTTGCATTTTATGCAGACATTATAAAACTGGTTAATGTAATTTAAATCAATTTTTTCTAGATATAAAAACCGGTGATAAAAAAATCTGAATTGTTGACAAGAGATGCTAATTGGAATACCATGATATTTCAAAATTTTCCACTGACATGATATTTTGTAACAAAGTGAGATAATAAATTTTGGCGCCAAAATTGTATTAATTTTGTGCGCAAAACAAACCGGCAATAAATCAAAAAATCGACGTCATTCCCATGGCAAAACTAATCTAATTTCCTGTCTAAATATCAGTAAACACGATCTGTCAAAGTATCCGTTTAAATGAAAGTTTCGAAAAACAAACAATCGGAGTTTTTCGAAGGAAAAATTACTTGTGTTGTTGTGGTTTCTGCTCATGATCTTCCTAGGCAGCGACGGTGACGTCGAGTTCCTATGGGCTACGGTCAAATTCGGTGTCGGTGTCGGCGTCGGCGTCGGGACGCACACTTTCGGCGACTGTCTGGCATTGGCACAATTCCCACCGGAAAGTATAGTCCCGGAAGCGGTGCCGGCGGGCTCGACACTGTTAGCCCTGCCGTCCTCGTTGCTGTTATTCGTCGAGTCCATTTCACACACCATCAAATTGAATATACGAGAAAATGCGGGAAAAAGCGGAATGAAAACAGTCGCAGAATGAGGTAGAGTTGTTGCAAGATTGCAACTTCCGAACCGTCCGAACCACAACTGCAGCAAACCTGGCGATTTTAGTTTATTTTTCTCCCTCTCCGATAGCATAGAGCGCGGCCCTCGTCCCCACTACGAACCGACGGCAGGGCACAAGGAGCCGCTCTGGGTGCAGGATTAGGGATGCGGACAGGATGAGGGATAACACCCTTTAACTTATATACCCACAAAACAGACACCGACAATTTTATATTCAGATCAAACTCTAAAAACAACTTTTATTGTAACACTACATTTTGCTTCAACTTAAAATAATATATACATTTTTTTTTATAAATCGGAAATTTCTCTACACTTTCACAATCCCGGAAAAAAAACACATTTTTGTTTGTTCCCGTTTTTCATTATAATTTTTAAAAACACAGTTTCTGATTTATTCGCAGTTTTGTCTCTAACCACGAGCTGTTAAGCTACCGTGTCATCTAACTCTATATTCAATGTTTTTAATGTCTGCAATTAACTGTCACTTCTTTTATTTTTTATGGGTCTTTGTTCATCCTTTAAGTCAGTTTTGCGTATAATTTATTACTAATAAAACTGTACTAATTAGCTGAATTGCAAATTTTAATTCTTTATTAAGTACCAGAAAAATGTTATTGAAAAACAGTGAACAGACGCATCATTAATATTAATTAGTTAATTACACACACACACATACTTACTATTTAAGTAAACTAAACTAACAAAACTAAAAAATGTCTCATAAAATAATCTATTTTTTTTTCTCACGGTCTTGTTTTGAAATTAACATAAAAAATTGTTTACCGTAGACCACTTAAAAAATTCATTAATTCTTGTTTTTCAAACATCTAAAATATATCTCCGTTTGACGTCATCGTTGGATATTAATTTAATTCTAGTCTTACAACCCATAAAAAACAAAAATATTCGCTAAACTACTCACCGATAATTATCGTCTATTGATTCTAACTTGTTTAGTAAAATTATTGTACAATTATATGACCGACAACCTAAGTTAACTATGTGTGAAAAAACGCACATAACGGTCGCGTTTTTCTAGCTATGATGTTACTTGCTTTTCTTTTTCATTTTTGAAACCGCCAAAAGTATAATTTTATGAGCGTAAAATTTTCATTTCAACACGATATTGTGTCAGATGCTAAGACTAGATTAGAATTCCTGATTCCGCTACTCACCATCTACGTCAAATGCAAACAAAAAACGTGTTTTTTGTATTAATCAGTTCTTATAATAGGCTATCATGCATTTTTTCTTTACATTATTTCGTTGTAATTTCAGGTTGTATTCACCTAACCTGCTTTTTTTTCTACTGTAAATATTTAAATAATATTGTAATTATTTAACTGCCAAATTAATTAAGGTGATATTCTAATAAGTGCCGATTTGCATTTTCAGGCTGCAAGTGCTTTTTTCAAGTTTTTTGAGGCTGTAATTGCGTTTTTACCAGGAATAAACTAATTAATTATTAATAACAAGTTCAGCTAAAATTAAGTTTTCGTTTTATTTGGAGTACTTATTGACAGATTTATTTCATTACTTGCATTAATTAAATGTAATTTCATTATTAATTTCTCTCATAAATCTTGCAATAATATTTTTGCTCTGCGACATAATTTATGCTTTCAGTGTACAACCTTGTTAAATAAGCAAGTTTCTTTGTTTTAAACTATTCTAGTTTTCCTTTAATTTATGTAATTGAAAGTGTACACTGCGGCGTTTTTAAATTTATTGTGTTTGTACTAAAAAATTAACAAAAAGCTGGGATGTTTCGTTTGTACATTCAAGCATGGAAACGGTTAGCCATTTTTTTACTCACCCTTCATCTGTGCTAGTTGTGTAGGGTAAGTTATGCAGAGGGGTGGTATAATAGATAGTTTTAATTAAAACGGCTAACACTAGAAAAAATTAAAATTTAGTGTGAGTAAAAATACATAAAATTATTATAAAGAGTGAGTTCGATAAAAAAAATTGTTATAAGCTAAATCAATAAATACATTATGTCTTAACTTTAAACATTAATAAACGAGAAAAACTCGTTGCCGTTTTAATCTGTGACAAAATTTTAAATCGCATTAATGAAGATGGAAAATTTTTACTTCCTTCCGTTCGTCTTCGTTTCCATAATAGAGTGCGTCTATTATCCACCCTTAACCGAAAGCAAGGGTCAATACACTAAAGAATAGCCCTCATACGAAATCATAAAATGACCGGTTAAGTTCCCCCATATGTAAATTGAGAAGAAAAAACTTCTATCCCGTCTTTTCTGTGCTCCAAGATTATACCTGTGCTTTGTCCAGTGCCAGCGCAGGCGATTTTTTGTTACTATTCACCACAGCTTTATTTTACCATGTCTAAAGGGTTAAAGAAAAAAAAGAGAAAAAAAGTCATTTCATATTTGGTGAGAGCGAACGAGCTGCTTGATAGAACTACTAAGTGGCCTGTTCGGGACAATTTGATTTTTAGACACAAAATCAATAAAAAATTTAATCACCAATTAACTCATTTTTGAGCCGTTTTCCAAGATAATTTGATTTATTAAAAGTTCTTAAATCTAGACAAATTGATATTTAGATCTATACTCGAGAGTTTAACATTTCTATGCACATCCGTCGTCGGAATTAAAGACAATAAGAGCCACTTAGAACAAAACTAATTAACTACTTAAGTCTGTTTAAAACAAATAAATATTTTGAAGCAAAAACCTCATTTAATATATCAAAAATTTTCAAGTTTTGGTCCATTTTTCATCAATAATATATCATTTAGGTATTATAAAATGGAATAAAATCAACTGAATCAAAATCAAAATCAGTTGCATTTTTTTTGGCTTTTGATTTTAATTCCCTACGCAGAACAAATCGATGAACCTACTGAAGGTATGTTTATAAATAATCTTCATGAGGTAATTTTGAGATTAAAATAGCATTGATTTTTTTAAATAATTTACATTTTCTCATTAATTTATAAATTTTATAGACATTTATTGCATTTATGCAAGGTTAATAAAATACATAAAAAAAATAAATAATAAATTTTAACTGTTTTGCAAAAGAAAAATGTTTAGAAGTTTGTTCAAATTCATTAATTTTGTTAGAATATAATGACTATATTGACAAAAATTTACAAAATCTCTCGATAAATAAAGAATAAATTCTATTTGTTATATTTCTCAAAAAGAACAATAATTTTTAGTTTATTAGAAATTTTGAGAACTTGACTAATTAAAATTTTAATTATCTCCACACGTATGTTAAATTTAAAAAAAAAAGGTTTTTAATTTAAATATTAATTTATTATATTATTAAATTAAATAGTAATTTATGCAACTTAATATTCACTCTAATTTAGCGTGTTTTTTGAAGAACGGCGATAATAAAAGCGATGATAGAATTAAATTTTGTTTTAACAAAGTTATTTTAATTTGATATATATATTCGAACGTGTAAAAAAACGCTTTTTTTTCTGATCCAATCTGAAAAAAAATCCAAAACGCATTTTCATATGGCATAATTTTATTATATTTTCAATCAGATCGATAAATTACAATTCTATTTCTTAAATATTGAATTCTTTGATATTATATATATGATAAATTATTTAAAACCATTATTGTTAACCTAAAAATATTTTTTCTGATTTTTTTCCGGACAGTCCAGTAATGTCCTAACTTCCAAAGTCCAGTAACAAATAACTTCCATAATATATAAATTTTAATAATTATAAAAACTCTATAATAATTAATTAATCGAGAATTAATAAATTTTACTATAAAAAAAGGACCAAAAATCATAAAATTTAGTATTACCTTGTGCCATTCATATCAACTTTTTTTTAAATTACCTCGGAAAACAAGTCAAAAACGTCGCATTTCGACTTTTTAAATTACCTTGGACATCTCAAAAACCACTGAAATAACTTTTAATCATTAGAAAAAATTATAAAATTTACTGTTTTTGTGTGCCCTAAAATCAAATTGTCTTGAATAGGACTGATTAGTAGTAATATATTCAGAGACGTGCCCAGGTAATAATTTTTTTCAGCATTCTCATGCCTTCTTTTTTCAGTGGGAAACTTCTCTGCTTAAACAATAGGTAACTTTGCATCAAAAAAATACTAAAAGTAAAAAGAGAAAACTGTGAATAAAAATGATTACGTATTTTTTTGTCTTTTTTTCATTCTTCAAATTATTTTCATGTAGGAAATTGATACATTATTTTAATTAGTCGTAATTAATAGTAATTACGTTTAATTAGTTAATTCACTTCGCTTTTCTCTTATTTCAGTTGTTAATTAGATATGAATTATTTATATATAAGGTGATTGTCTTAAATTAGACAACCGATAGATTTCTTGGAAGTGTATAATTGGTTGCATATCCACTTATATTTAAGGGATGTCCAAACTTTTTATCGCAGAGAATATTATTAATCAAGCCATCAAATATTGATTATTGTATTCATCAATCTCTTTTCTAGTGTGGTATCTAAAGTTAAGAATTCTTGAATGTTAATACAATATTATTATTTATAGAAAGTTACGACACGAAAACTTTTTAAGATAATTATGTAAAATATCTTGAAAGTTTTCTAATTATTATGTGACAGAATGACAACACGTGTCACTTTTAAATGTGTTTAAATCTAGAAAATAACACATTGCTAAAACTTTTTTTATCTAGATTATTATTAACGAAAGAGTATTTACATAAAAATGAAATTACAGGTCGAGTTTCACTTTCTTAAACCAAACGTGTCATTCCTCTCGAAGGTCGAAGATACGAAAGAAACAATTTTGTCATTAATAAATGCTACAATTAATACCGAGCGATCCAAAAATCTTTTTATTAAGTAGATAATGAAAATAAAAACGTATGTCTTCCAATAACACCATAAATAAAAAATTACAGACTTAACAAGTTTAAAGTGTCAAAATATTATTAAGATTAATAAAAAGAGGACTTACCTTTTTACTTTCATGTTCCACTTGATAGAAAGACTTTTGTATCGCTCGGTAGATTCTATTACAACTGATTCAGTTTGCCGGAAAGTTCTTTGATCTCACATTCCCTATTTTTACGATTTTTTTTGAAATGTAATGTTTATTGTCATTTGTTTTCACTGGGAAAAGTAAAATAAAATATAAATCTATTAAAACATAAAACCTAAAAAAATGAGAAGTAGGAAGAATTTTTTTTAAGAGAGTGTAAAAAAACATTTTTTCGGATTTCAGATTTCAATATTAAATTCAAGATTTTTATAGTAGATACTAAGAATCCGGTATTATCTAGATTTTGAAAATCGCAAATATTCAACAAAAAAATCTAAATATATTTGTTCTAGAAATTTATATCTTCTACACTACTGCACCGACTAGAAAGCAATTAAAAACTCAAAAATGGGTTGCGAAAAATCATCAAAATTTTTCCCCGGTGACGAATCGGTGAATTCCAGTTCAATAATTATAAATTTGATTTCATCTTATGCAGAAGTATCCACAAAATTCCGGAATCAAAAAAAAACCGCATTTTTCGTCAAACGACCAATTCGGTAAAAAAGCTCGGCAATTTCCGAGCTTTTTTACTTTTTTTAATTAAGACAAATATCGAGATGCGGTCAACGGCATAGCATTTCTCAAATTTGGGTCTCAGATACTAAGAATCCGGTTACCTCAATTTTAAAAACTGCAAAAATAAAAAAAAGTTACTCAATGATGGAATTTTGTTTATTTTAGAAATTCGTTGATATCTTCTAAACGTTTATATCGAGATGTCGCTCAAATCTATCGATTGACGTCAGAGTTTCCGTAATCGATTTTCTTCGAGAAAAAAATTCTCAAAAAATCGGTCAAATCATGAAAAACTAAGATCGTTTGATTTTGACTCTATCGTCATAAATTTGGTCCTATATTACGTAGAATTTCACGAGAAATTCAACGGTGTTCCCGGAATCGACGCATAAATCCGATTCCGGAGTTTTTGAAAAGTTGCGTTTTGTGTCGAAGCGACTAAAATTCGTCGATTTTGAAGATTTTCTAACTTTTTAATTAGGGCAGATATCGAGATGCGGCCAACGGCATCACCTTTCTTAGGCCCTAAGTATTACGAATCAGGTTTTATGAAGATTTCAAAAATCGCAAACATAAAAAAAAATACTTAATTGTTGGAAACTTGTTGATTTTTAGAAATTCCTTGGACTCTTCTAAACAATCCAGTCCGAATGGAATTTTGTACGCTTATTGTTCTCGCTCAGATCTGTCGTTCGATGAAGTTTCCGGATTCTACTGCGTTTTCTTCAAGAAAAAAAGTCTCAAAAACTTCCTTCCTACGATAAATCTCTTAAGTTTTGTTTGTCGTCATAAATTTGATCATACCTTATGCAGAAATTCACAAGGAATTCAACGGTAGTCCTGAAATGTACGTACGAGTTCGGCTTCCGGAGTTATCACAATTTTGTAATCGCATTTCTTAAGTTTCAACTATGGAATCCGGCCATATCTCAATTTTAAAAATCGCACATTTTGAAAAAAAAAAAAATGAACCAAATTGTTTATTTTTAAACTTGTTTGATATCATCAAAACGCCTGTACTAAGATTTTACACACATAGATCTTGCTGAAATCTATCGATCGGCGCCAAAATTTCCGGATTCTATTACGTTTTCTTCTAAAAAAAAATCTCAAAAAAAAAAACGTAATATGCTTCTAACGATAAATTGATAAATTTTGACTCTATCCTCTTTTGATCTCACATTATGTAGAAATTTACGAAGAATTCAACCGTGCCCCCGGAACTGACCTACGACTTTGGCTTCCGGAATTATCCGGGTCTAAAATTTTACAAAATTGTAATTTACGTCAAAACGGTGAAAATCTCGCGATTTCTTGATTTTCTAACTTTTTAATTAGAGCAGCTATCAAGATACGGTCAACGCTACCGCATTTCTTGAACCTCAAATTCTAAGAATCCGGTCCTATCTCAGTTTGAAAAAATGTAAAATTAAAAAAAAATGACGATGGAAATTTGTTAATTTTAGAAATTCGTTGATATCTCCTCGATCCGAATGAGACTTTGCACGCTCATAGATGCCGCTCAGATCTATCGATTGGCGTCAAAGTTTTCATAATGCATTGCGTTTTCTCCGAAAAAAAAAAATTTCTCAAAATATGGGTTTCAAAAAAACCATGAAAATCTAAGAGTTGCGATAAATAGTTTAATTTTGAGTCTGTCGTTATAAATTTGGTCTTACATTATGCAGAAATTTACGAGGAATTTAACGGTGTCCCCGGAATTGACTTACAAGTTGGGGTTCCGGAGTTATCCGGATTCGAAACTTTACAAAATTGTATTTTATGTCAAAACAGTGAAAATCCGGCAATTTTCGGATGTCGTAACTTTTTAATAAGGAGAGATATTGACAGATATTAAAAATCAAAAATTAAAAAATTAAAAAAAAAATTCTTAAAATTCTTTTGTATATCCTAAACTACTGCACCGATTAAAATGCAACTGTGCACGTTCATGGATTTCAGTTAATTCTATCGATCGCTATCAAAGTTTATTAGACTAGATTTTATTTTCGTCGATTTTAAAATTTAAGATACAAAAAATCAGCAAAATTTATCCCCGACGACGAATCGCTTAATTTTGGCTTAATCATACAGTCGTACTGTTTATAAAATCACAATTGTATTTAACAGAGAGATAGTTTTTTTAAATTTGTTCAATATAATAAAAATAAAAAAATTACATATATTTTAACAGATTATTGTGGTCAGTTAACGATTTAGTTTGGGTGTGCATTAATTTAGATCGTTTTCTTGGTAATAAACGTATAAATTCGATCGTCCTTGGTTGTATGTAAATATAAATGTGTATGTAAATGAACTGGTCCACTGTAAATGCCTTTTGGAGGCAGTCCGGTCCTGTCAGAGCTACTGCGCATGTCACGCATGTCCGTTAGAACTTTCAATTTCATTTCAATAAATTCACATGACATTGCATGTTGACAATTACGTTTTAACAAATTTATTTTGTTTAAAATAAAACAATAAAGTACAAAACAACAATATGACTTTTGGTTATTATGAGTGGGCCCGATGTGGATGAAGTGCTCAATTATTTGTCCATAAAGTTTAACAAAATATTCTGTGATCGTGATTTCGTCTGTTGTGTAATTGAAGACTTCCAAATAATATTAGACAACAAAAACAAGATTTGGTAAGTTTATAACAAAAAAATTAAAGAATCCGCCAAAATTCATTGTTCTATAGCATGCGGAAAAGGAATGTAATGTAGAGAAAGAGAAAGTCAGTTGTGATCTCACCAGTTATGTAAAACTTTTGATTTTACTTTCATTTACTTTCAGTGTCCTCGTCTTTCCAACGTTGGGGCCAATCTATCTTAAAGCTCTTCGCTACCAAGCGAGGATATTTGATTTAGCTGTCTTCAACATAACATCAGCTTCAGGCAAGTTCAAGTCCATCGCAGTATGTCATAAAGAGCATCTGTAAGTTCCTGTCAAGTACAATTAAGTAACCTAAAACACCTCATTTTCAGAAAGAAAACAAACCCACCAAAGGAAGAAACAATGCCTGAATCAGTCTCAAAACGTAAACGCCCCGAAAGACAACTTTATGTACCTCCTGCTCAAAGAGCATCACGACTCTCTGCCAAACATTGTGATAAAAAAGTGTCAGACTGTCAAAAAAATACAAGAAAAGAAGTTACAAGTGAGCTGTGTGTTGGTGACAGTGTTGTGTTTAGTTTAAGTGATGTAGTGAATTTAGCTTACTTCTTTACCAACTTGCCATGTGAATTTAGAAGTTTGCCAAAACAATACTACCAACACCACAACTGTGAATTCCTGAGATTTTTAAATTTTAAAAAACACGACTCATTGGAGTATGACTATTTTATTAAAATTTATGACAGTTTGATATTTAACAACATTTATTGGAGGTTAAGTGAATTACATTATTTACACCAAACTAAAGGGAACTTCCACTCATATCCTGTATATGATTTTGACAATCTTCAAACAACTTCTGAGAAACCTTCAGTAAGATTAAAAACAAGTTGTGATGTTTTTAATGCTGTTTTTTAGGCACTTTTAGTTAACAAAGACGTGGATCATTTCCAAACATCTATGTCAGAATTGGAGTTTCAGAATTTATACAAAATAGAGTGTGATACTACTTGTGATGAAATAAATTACGAAATTGTAGATCTATCTGTGCTAGAATTAGGACATTTCTTCATAATTTCAATAGAAAATAGTGACTACATACATGAGTGCCAAGAAAAACATGATGCAACAGTTTGTGTGAGTATAATTTTTATTTCTAACAATATAAGCGGTTGAAATTAAAAAATCGCGGCATTATGTCTAGCAGGTCTTGCATTGACATGTTGGTAGCACTGTCTTGAAATACAACCCTAGACTGGCAGCGCTACCAACAAAATTCAAATTCCAAACCTGCTCTAGACACTTTTGGTACTGTATCAACGTTTTTTTATAAACTAGTGATATATCAGAATTTTTAACCCAAAAACGAAACGAGACTTATCAAAATTGCAACTGCTCAGTTCCACCAAATCTACTTTTTAGTCACGTGGTAGTTTTTTCTATATTACCCGGAATTAAGAAATTGCTTTTTTAAGCGGTGAAATTGGCGGCAAACCAGACAGTCCCGTTCTTATGGAATGTACCACTTCTTTCAATACCAATAATTAAACTACAATTGCTCTTCACCGTCTGAATAATTCATTTTTGCACTAAGTGTACACTCACTTTATGCAGTTAATTAGTTTTATTTTCTATTGTACCTAAATACCTGCTATAATTTAATAATTTTTTATGAAAGTATTTCCGCATCTTGACAATTTTTGAAAGTTGCTATTAAATGCAGCAATTAATTTGATTAAAACAACGGATCAATTTTGGTGTAATTTTTGTTATTTTAATGTCTGCTCGACATTTTAAATTATCAACTTTCACTCACGGTTGAACTGTACACTGGTCGACATAATAGCGCTAATTATTAACCAACGTTTATATCATAGCGAGTTGACAATTATATTACGCAATTAATATAACATACATGTTGCGTAAATTATGTGCACTACTTTGCAGAAATTGTCAACAACAGAAAGGAAATGTATAATTTGAATATGAAAACAATCTGCGGAAAGCTTATCTGGGACCGCAAAGTAAACAGTGGAGAATGCACTTGATGGTTGTGTACTTTCTATCATAATTTTGAGAGGATAAGAATGAAAGTCCGTGTTTTTTTTATAATCTGTAAATTGAAGAAATCGGTGGATTGTAATTGCATCAATTAGCGGAAAAATATTTGGTGAATAATTACAGCGTCTTGCTTTGTTTTGATATGTTGGTAGCACTCATCTTTTGACATCACTGCATACACTCGATTGTGCCATTTTTGGTGGCGTGAGAGCTAGGTTGTTAGCGAATGTTGGTAGTAAATTTAGAGAGGAAGGGACCTGTCAAAATTAATATGTTTGCGTTAGCAAAATATCCAAATCAGTAACAAACACTCAATTTCTGGTTATCAAAAATAATTTACGCCTCATTTGATGGATATAAATTAGTTTTTTGCTGGCTGCTAAATCATTTTTGTCAAATAGCTGTCAACTATCTACAAAACAATGCATGCAACTCATAAGTTGTAAAAATATCCGTAATCAATACATCCCGACACATAAGTTTGGTTAAATCCTGTCTGCAGTCCCAAAATTTGATCGAGTTTTGACATTTGGATTTCAGGTTCAAAATAAACAAGATGTAGTAATTTTGTTGTCAAAAGAGGTGTTTTGACATAGCAAGCAGAGGTACCAACAAATTTAAAGTTCCAAAGGTTTCCTCGATAATATCTAAAGAAAAATCTTTTGTTCGTTGATTTGTTAGTCATATCAACTTCATAAAAATGATAATATCTAAACAAAATTTCACATGCTAAGAAGAACTATGACGTTAAATTTGAACAAAAACTAAGAGCTTAAAAATAAAAAATAAATTTCGTGGTGTTACTGTGGTATTCTAAAATTACCATGAAACAATAAATTGTTGAAGTTTATTTACGCAGCTGTCGCACGAAGCCGGATTTTGAGGCCTTCAATTTTGAAGAACAATAAATTGAATATTTAAATTCTTTGTTTTTTTTAACTGGAAAAATGTTACTATAAATGACAAGCAAATTTAGTTGGTAAACTTGAGCTGTTGGCAATTTTTGGAATTTCTAATATGACTGTTTTTTATTTACAACTTTTAAAGAAAGAATTATTAACAATAACAAATGAAAAAGGAGAAACAAAAAACGTTGGTTGAAGTACTAAAAGTGTCATTTTTTTCTTTTACCAGATGTGTCAACATAAACTGTGAGCCGGTTGCCAACCTAACATCAAAACCATTTTTGACATTTTAGCCACGATAATTATATTATGATCGGAATTAGAGTAATATCAACTGGTGCCATTGACCCAAAATCTCGGTCAAAGAACGGTACAACAGTTTCGCTTTCGAAGTTGTTTTTATGGAATTTATAAATAATTCGTGAACAGTTCTAACAGCTTATTATCATTGACTTTTTCATTAATTCAGCGCTTAAACTTTTACAAAATGAAAACCAATTTCAAAGAGGAAATCAATCAATTTCACACACCTCCAATATCGGAAGATTGAAAGTTAATTAAGTGGTACTTTTGAGTGTTCCTAAAAAAATGTTTAGGATCCATTCGAAAAATAGATCAAAAAGAAGTTGCAATATTGCTTATTAACTCTCTCTAAATATTTGAGTTTTTTTTTTTTTGATGTGATTGAGAAAATCGCGTCTATCTTCGCACACAGAACCATGTGGGAACCAAAAAGTAAATTTTGTGCAAAATATTTTGTTATTAGTTAATGAGACTAAAATTCGTTAGTGTAAAATCGGATTTAATTAATTTTAATTAGTTCACGTCTCCCGAAAATTGTGAGAATTTGCATAGATTTCCAACCGAAAGTTTGGCGCATAATTTCGTGACAGTCGTTGCACTGAAAAAAGTATGATAATCCACACATATAAAATATGATAATAAATACATTGAAAGTAAAAGTTCGCTAAAATAACTAACCACTAAATATATTCTTTGTAATTGTGCAATATTTATTTTGATTCCTATTTTGTTTCAGTGTGAGAATATTAGGAAAGAATTAGTTAGCAGACACGTAGAAAAACTAAATGTTAGTGCAATGCCGAACGAGAACGACACGACGAATAAAACAATCGATACTAATGGAAGTAATGAGATTAAAAATAAGGAAAAGAATGGAACCCCGAAAAGCAACAAAGACAGTGTTAAAAATCAAATAAACAAGAAGAAGAAAGTTTCCGATAATAAACACGAGCAGGAGAAGGAGATCATGAGAATGACAAAGGAGTACATCAATAGAAAAACAAGGCCTATAATGAAATACGTTGATGATTCGAACAACACCCTGCGAATAGATAAAGATGATAGTGTCAACAACTGGGAGGATCTCTTCGACGATGACGGTCAAATCCAAGAAGATCTATTAACAGAGGTAACTTAATACATCTAAACCGTTTATTTATGTAAATGTATTCTATTTTAGATCGTAGATAAAGTAGGAGATGATATAACAATAGTGAAAGCAAATGAAGACTACTCTGCTTACGCAAACAAACCGCCTGAAGATTTAGAACACATAGTTGAACTTTATAATTTTCCACCAACTTTAGAAACTCACGACTTGGTTCAAGCTTTTAGTGACATTAACAGCGACGCTATGTACATCAAATGGGTCGATGATACTCATGCTCTATTAGTTTTAGGTTCTTTGAGTCAAGGTATTTGTTCAAAGTTTGCGGAAGCTGTGTGCAAAACCGTTATCTGATTAACTCTTTTCCAGCTCAAAAAGCTATAAATATGAGGAACCCTCTTATTAAAGTTCGCCCTATGACTGCTGCTAGCGCTATATCAATGGATGTCGCTAACAAATCTGACTTAAAACCAGCCATGAAACGTCCACCAACTAACTTACAGACTGCTAGGAGATTAATTACTACACATTTAGGTACTAAAAGCAAATTAACGAAGGAGCAGATCGCTAAGGAAAAGGAGGACTTGAAAAATGCCAGAGGTAATTTCGATTGCGTAGAATTTGAAATCTATTGGCAACTCTGTCGACCAGAACTAGCAATATGTTAAAAAATGCGAGGTCTATTTGACCGTTTGTTATAGGTTATCAGCAGGGATCTGTCTGATAAAACTCTAATTCAATTCATCTGGCAACTGCGGGAAATATTTTTTTTGGGACTCCGAACGTCGGCAGTTCGTTCTGTTTCATTGAACTTTTGTCAAAACTATACAGCACAAACAAATGAGCTACGGGCGTTTTTGCCCTATGTTTCTCGAGTCTGTTTTTATTTTAAAAGACGGGCAAACTTACGTACTATATCTAAAAATATCTCATATTAAACGTGTATAACAGTAGAAATCAACGGATCTAATTATTGGTTTTAAAAAAAAGTATAGTAGAGAAAAATTTCGTAACAATTTATGAGAGGTCTCAATCGATAATTTGTGGATTTATACATTTAAAACCTTGTTTATTAACACCCACATTAGTGAATGGTTTCAATTATTATGTATTAAACTTAGCTTAATAGAAATTAATAATAACGGCTTGGGAACAGATAAACTTTCTAATTTCAAGAATTCTTACTATGAACATTCCCAGTAAATACTTCCAGCTCTGGCACCATTAATTATATTGCAATCAATGATTTAATTTTGTTAGTGTGGCCACATTTAGAGTTTAAGTCTGTCAACTTGATCTAAAGAATGTTTGTCGTCAACATCACCAACTACTCAGTAATGCCAACCCATTAAATTTTCTTCCATTTGATACTTGAATGTTTAGCTTATTTATTTCTTTTATTTCTTATTGTGTGTTGTTTCAGAAATGAAAAGGTTGCTCAAGCAAAACGAAAAAGCCGCCTGGGAAGGTAATCTGCGATCATCCGTCAACTAATTTTAAAATTGTGATTTGTGCCTTATCAATGTACCTAGAGAATTTGACTTTAGTTTAGAAACCAAGAATTATTTCGAAAACTAGGATTTTAAGAGTTGTTTATTTAGTTTTTTTAAATTCTTTGTATTTTTTTCTTCTATTTTTCGAAATAATAGAGGCTTAGTCATTAATGCAATATTTTTTTCATAACGAATTATGTTTTAGTTACCACTTGTAACATAGAACTGTTTAAAAACATATCTATTTTTTGACAGTGAATATTTGGTATATTCTCTTCTATTTATTGTAGCTAGTTTCGTCTACGTCTGCGTATTGGAAATAGTTTGATTGTTAGTTGTTGTAACTTCCTACTCACAAATTATGAATCTGAAGTTTTAGGAAGTGTCCTTAATATTTTATTTTTGTGATATTTATAAATTCAACTTATACATTTTATCTATACGCGTTTGCCAACGTCTCAGGATCATTTTTATCGTGTATTCTTTTGTAATTGGATATATTTTATTTACTCTGATGGAAATAAAGCTGTGTATTCTTGAGCCCAGTTTTCTATATTTCATCCATTCAATTTAAAAGTAATACGATAAAGAGCGCCATTGTGTGTTTACGTGTATTATGTGTTGCCTAAACAAACTATCGTTAACCTCAAATTTTCCTAATAAAGTACTAATGAGAGTCAAAATTAGTAAATATTTACCGAAACTTTAAAACTGAAGGCCTGTTTTTTAAATTTACATTATTTCAAAGCAAATTACTAAATTTCAGCGGTCCTCACACAACAGCGTGGCGCCTCTACATATCTTTTCTTAACCATATCGATACCGTTTCAAGGAACCTTTAAGTTCAAAGAAAGTCAACAAAACGGAATTGCCCCGGTGAGGAATTTCCCTGATAATTGCACTGACGTGTGAAAATTTCCCCTGCCCCAAAAGTTGAGAGCCACTGGTCAGTAAAAAAAAAAACACAAATACAGTTGGCCTTGGAAATCGAAAGGAACAGAGCTGATTTCAGATCAATCTTTCTAGTCTGTGGTAAGGTTGTGGTTGTGAAACATTTTATCATTGAAAGTCAAATCCATTTCCTTGCAGAAATACGTAAAACCAACGAAAAATTCATTCAAAAACAGCCTAAAAATGTCACAAACCGGTCGTGTTGTTGTGTACGGTGGTCGTGGAGCCCTCGGTGCTAAATGTGTTTCAACCCTCAAAGCCAACAATTTTGTAAGTCTGAATTATCATAATTATAAATAAAATTAATCATTTTTCTGTGATAACATTTAGTGGGTCGGTTCAATTGACCTCAATGAGAATTCTGAAGCTGATCTGAACATTGTTTTGGAGAAGGATTCTGATTTGGTGCAACAGGTTTGTTTTGATTTGGAAATTTAATGAGGGGTTTGAAATTCTGTTTTTTAGGAGAGTACAGTGTTGGAGAAAATCAATTCTGCGTTGAATGGGTCCAAGTTGGATGCTGTCATTTGTGTGGCCGGGGGATGGGCGGGGGGAAATGCAGCCAAAGGTGAGTTGTTTTTTTTTAAAATCGTTCATGAATTATTGGGGGCGATTGGGTAAGATTTTGTGCAATTTTACGCAAGACCGAGGCTACAAGGTGATTCTATGCATAACTTTCATTATAATTAGAACAAACGGGGTTTAGTAATTCTGTTTTTTTAACTGTTGGTAGTTCTGTTTTCGAGGGAGCTACCAACTCATTTCACATTTAAAAGCTTTTTCAGACGTATAATTTATATTAATGAGGTTCACAATGGAAAATTAAGGGGATGTATTTATTTTCTTTAGATATGATAGAATGATCAAAGCTTAAAAGTTTAGCTAAAATTATAAATTTATAGACCAAAAAAAAACTTTGGTATGTGTGTTTTTAACTAAGTCAGGATACTGGAAAGATAAATATATATTACAAGCGTAGAATTATTAATTTGTACCGAGGAATTATCACTTTTTTACTCTAAATAGAACAAAAGTATTTCAAAAACTTCCAAAAAGTCCAAATGTTGGTACTCACATTTAATTCGGTTGAGAATCCAGCATCATAAGTTTTCAAAATATGAACACACACATGACCAAATGGTCATTTCCAAAATCACCAAATTAGCCCTTTAAAAAATAAAAAAAAAAAGTTCAGTGACTAGAACAAACCACACCCAAGACAGCTCACATCGTAATAAAACAATCATATTACTGTTTCATAATATGTTTTTGCATGAGTAAAAAATATCGTTGGGTCGTATTCTTACGGCAATATATACTTGACTCCATAAAAAACATATACAAAATATGGTTTTCTATATACATCAAGTTTCTTCACAATATGCAACTGAATTTTCGGATTCAACCTATTGATTTTTGGCTATAGGTTTTTTAAAATATTTTTACTTTTTTTGAATGCTTTCTTACTCTGATTAGAATTTATAGATTCGTTGGGAATTTTTAAACACTTCATAATTTTAAGATAAGCCTTAATTTTCTTGAAATTGAGAACACTATAAATGGAAAATCTTGATGAACATCGATTTTTTCCGGTTATTCATAATTTTAAAAGATCAGAAAGCTGTGAAAATTGTGGTCGCAAACTCTTGTGTGCATTTCTGCCGCAAAAGCGATGATTTTTTACAAAGCCCGACGGCTTAAGTGCATAGACTTTTTGGACGATTACAAAAAAACTACCAAAATGTAAAAATTGGGATTTAGTCCGTAAAGTATATTTTGACAGATGAGTCCATAAAATTCAACTTGACGGCCGCAAAATAGTCCGTAAAGTAAACGTAAGTAAACGAGAAGCCAAAGAAATCTTTCAAATATGATTCAAAAATTATTAAAAACTAAATATATGAAGAATTGAAGTTGATTTTTAAAAATCTGAAAGTTCTTAGATTGTATAAACAAACAGCTCAAAATTCAAAAATACTACCAACTCTAGGAATGCTAAGAAAATTCAATTTTAAATACTTAGAATTCTGTAGTATTCTGAGAAATAAAGAACTGAGAAAATCTATTTAGGGACTAAAAAGCTAGAAATTTTAGATTATTGAATATCAGAAAATCGCGTGAATTCTAAAAATTTTTTACAAATTTCAAAGCCATTATAGTTTATTATCAAATGAGTTTGACAAGATATTCTGTTGTGGCACGAGCGATTTTGAGATGAATAATAATGAATAATGAATAAACCTTCAAAAAATCAAAAATTTGTTAATATTCTCACATTTGACATTTGTATACATTTTAAATTCGTGGGAACAAGTTCTAAGGACGAACGATGAAATTAATTGTCAAAATGGGTTATGCGACCACACAAGCTTGACACAGCATTGTAACTTTGGTTGCATAAGCTACCCGATTTTGCTAACCTAATAAAATAGACAGCACCAAAAACAATATAAAATGGAACACTTTTGTAAACGCTGAGTACAAAAAAAAAACTTCGCAGAGTCTCTTGATACAGTGCGATTTTTCTATTTTCTATATTCTCGATATTCTCGTCTTTTATAATTTTTGTGAACTGTCTTCAATTGCTTAGATACTTTGAATCGTTTTATGAACATTTATAAAATCTCAGTTAATCTTAACATTTGGGTGAAAGGATTTGTGGGTGGAGTTAAATCAAGTAATGTAACAATTAACTGACTCAAAAAATAAATAAGTAGTTCCCTAGTCCCTACGAATTGTTTTCTTTTTTAGATCTAATAAAAAATTCTGACCTGATGTGGCGCCAAAGTGTTTGGAGTTCTTTGATTTCCGCTTCCGTCGCAGCTCAGCATCTTAAAACAGGAGGAGTAGTGACTCTGACAGGTGCCAAAGCAGCATTAGAAGGAACTCCTGGCATGATCGGCTACGGCCTGGCTAAAAGCGCAGTCCATCATCTTACCAAATCATTAGCTGGAGCTAACAGCGGTCTCCCTGAAAACTCATTGGTTGTGGCTATTTTACCAATAACTTTGGATACTCCCATGAACAGGAAATGGATGCCTAAAGCAGACTTTACCACTTGGACTCCATTGGAATTCATCGCTGAGTGAGTAACAATTAATTATTTATTCAAAAGGTGACGTGTCTCGTAGGCTTTTCGTGGAATGGATCAGGGGGAAAAATCGACCGGAAACTGGAAGTCTCCTTCAACTGGTTACCAAAAACTCAAACACTGATGTCGTCCCGGCGAAATTCTAAGGAAAATTGGGATGAAAAATGTGGACCAAAGCTAAAGCATTTATGTTGTGAATAGTTTATTGTTAAACTCTCAGATCTGAATAAAGTGTTGATGCATTCTTTTGGGTGAATAAATCAATTGCGGTTTGTTGAAAAATATTTAATTTTTTACATACAAATTTTATATGAAATTAAGTATGGAAAGTGTCAGAATCGGACTACATTCTAGTCGAATTCCAACCATGTGTTTCATTAAAGAGTCAAGAAAAAGAAAATTGCGCTGTTGACTCGTCAATGGGATTCACATTACTATGCAAGAAAAATCTGCACTTATCTAATATCAAAAATGTATAAAAATTTAGGGATTTTTTGATTTTGTAAATATAACGGCTGGTCAGTTTTTCCTTTTGATAATACTTAAAAGTTACGAAAACAGTTACAATACTACACATTTGCACAAAATACAGCACTATACATTTAAAACAATTTAACACAAGTTCAGTGCAATCAAAATAAGTGTCTGGATATTCTAAATTCCTGCTATCTAGAATAAAAATTAGTTAAAGCTTAAACGGTGCAAAATAACATTGTGGGATAAAAAATAATCCATGACCCTAGTATTATGTACAAATTGAATTAAAATTAAACAGGCCCCGTAACAATCAGGTCTACTGATGGAATAGGAAGTACAAGTTGTTACAAAAGAAATAAAAAAAAAATGAGAGAGAAAAGAGCATTTACAAATTTCAGTGTCCATAAATTATTCTAGAATTTCAAGTAGAACGATTTGAGAAATGTTATTTTACATTATCTAAAAGCGTCTGATACTCTTTTAAGTACCTAATCTATTAGCATAAAACCTTAGTGACATATAAGGCTTTACGACGGTTCTAAATCACAGTAATAAAATACAAAAAATCTCTTGGGAATTGTACCAAACGCTAAACTTAAACCAAAAACAAAACATCGAAAAATGTGTTATCATAATAAATGCTGGAAAATGCTACAAGTGGAAATAATTATCTACGTTATAATAACAAATAGGTTTATAAAAATTTGTACTATTTTATAAAATTCTGCAATAAAAAACTATGAAACCATCTTGGCGTCGCTGTTTTTTGAAACAAAAATCACACTAGCGTTTAAGTCGAGAACAAAAATTGACGACGAATTGAAATTTAAAATTAATTATGGCACGAAACGAAGAAACGAGATGGTTGCGAACTATACTAACTCGTACTTTATCTATACTATCGCAGAACACTTTAGAATAATAAATTCAAGTCTTATTAAATGAGCATACAATTCAATTCACGAAATTTAGGGTCGCGTTTCTCTAATTCAGGCTCATTACTCGTGAATTGCCCTGTATGCTTCTAAGAATGGAATAAATAAAAAGTAAAACGATACTAAAAAGACGTGCTCTTTGTGTATATGGTTGGTACTTTAAATGAAATTATCCTATACTTCTTCCTTCCGGTTTTTTGATATTGACAGCTTGAAAATTTTTAATCTGCAATTATTTTTAAATTTCTATTTTGCGCGTGCGTCGACATTTCATGTTCTCCATCTAGACACCAGTAAAATCACAACCTACTCACTTAATATTGCAACAGATATCAGGGACTTTTAATTAGCTGACGATTCTGGAACTTAAATGTCAATTCTAGGTCTGTATTGTAGAGTTAAAGGAGGATTCTGAAATCTCCATCTTGTCACATAAACGAATTTTAAAGTGTGATCTTTCCCTAATAATTCATCATTGCAAAGTATATCAATCTAGAACAGAAAGATGAGCTTTAGTTTGGAAATTGATATGTCTTACATCTCTGTATTTCTCCATGCCGTTGAGAACTTTCTTGGCAACGAATTTCTTCAAATGTAGGATAGTAGCTTGTGCTGAACACCGAATAAACCTCCTTTTTAAAGTTTTCAAATTTGAACTAATACATTCTAGGCAAACATTGACTTGTTCGTCTTGCCGGTGATAATCAGATTCCGCATGCACGTCAGCTGATGGTTTCTCCTCCTCTAGTTCTCCAGGGTTAGGAGGAATGTCTTTAGGACATGGTAAACCTCTTTGGTGGTAGAATTCTCTTTCACGGGTTATTTCATCTAAAAACGCACACACTCTAATATTCATCACACTCCTGTTTTAACTCACCTTTCTGCAGTTCTGGGACCAGTTTGTACACGATATCTTGCATAGTTCTATCGAAACTTATGTATTGAAGGGGATGTGATTGGTGGATTACAATATTGCATGTTGGACAGGTATTGTTTTCTTCTAGATGTTTTACGAGACAACTTTTGCAGACTAAAAAGAATTTCATTAGTTAGGAGAGATCTAATGCTATTGTTATTGTAGAAAAACTGTTGTTTTACTTACAAGTATGAAGACATTCTGTTACAGTCGTGGCGTCAATTAGGTAGCCTCTACATATCTTACATGTTATATGACTGTTTAATGTTTTTAGTTTTATTCTTCTTTCCATTATCATAATTCATAAAAAACCATAATTGTACAGAATTTGTTCTAACCCTAATTGACACACACAAACAAAAATTGTTGATAGAATAACATGCGCATGCGCAATTTTTCGATGCCGTGGTTAAACCCACTGTGCCGGCAAATTAAAGAAGGCACATTTAAAACCACAACAAGCAATTTTAAAATTTAAAGCTAAATAAAAACAAATGAGTGAAATAAGTAATTATTATCGTAACAACATTTTTTTTTCTTTTTACTAGCGTTAATGGCATTTTAACCTTTTATAAAAACAATCATTACTGATGTTTTGACGTGTAACAAATTGCTCTGAAACTCAAGGTACTTTTCGCCACTAAATTGCATACTACCATTGTCAAGTTAACGGTGTACCCAAAAACCACTACGACTTCTGAAAGTAGTGCTCAAATGTGGGCATACGAAGTTTTGGAAAATTATATTTTGCTCTGAAACAATATAAAATGGCGATTTCAGCCATTTTGGGGGATTCATCTGTCAAAAATCGGATAGATATCGCGTTGCGGTAATCGCGAGGATTTTTCTCTCAGCTTGGTCCCAATACTGTTGGAAAAATCCTTATTTTTAGAAATCGATATATATCTCCTAGACTACTGCATCGTTTGCGATGCAGTTGTGCACGCTTATAAACTTCGTTACCGCACTCAATTAGGTTTCAAAAAGTTCTCAAAATATGAGGTGCAAAAAAACACCAAAATCTTGTCTTATGCAAAACTTTACGAGGAATTCAGCGAGATCCACAAAATAAAAAGACTTTGGGTTACGGAGCTATCCGGATTTAAAATTCTGAAAAGTTGCATTTTCTGTCAAAAGACCAAAACTGGCCAACTTCTGTGTCTTTCCAAATTTTTAATTAAGGCAGAAGTGGTAAAAGCCATCCCATCGTTTTTCTTAAGGCTCAAATACTAACAATCTTATTTTGGTTTCAAAAATTACAAATTAAAAAAAAAACATCTGATGGAAAAATCTTCATTTTTTAGAATTCTTTTAAACTACTGCGCTTAATACGCCCGCTAATAGACTTTGGTCAGCTCTTTCAATTGACGCCAAAGTTACCGGACTCAATTACGTTTTTGTCTTTATTTTATATATATTTTTTTAATCTAGGGTACAAAAAAATCATCAAAATCATCTCGTAACAATTAATCAGTTAATAGAAACCTAATCGTTATAGGTGAGACTCAATTCACGTAGAATTTAAGGAGTAATTCAAGGTGTACATGACCAAATTAAAAAAATAAAAATGGAAATTACATCGATCGAGACAAAATTTTGCCTTCGTATAGATTTAGATGCCTTCTTTCAAATGATGCCCTTATTTTCGTTTTCATTATAAAAAAAAATCCCAAAATACGAGCTCCAAAAAGGCTTAATTTCTGCCAATGTCTAACGGAATCAACTGTATTAAGTTTTTTTCCCTCTGTCTTAATTTTAAAAATGTTTATTAAAAAAATATTTACCAATTTTTCAGCCCTAGAAATTCAACTTTGTCGAATCATTTAAAAATCTAAATTAATACTGAGTTTATTTCAGCAAATTAAGGTTTTTTTAATTTTTATTACATTGTCAAACAATATAATTCAAAGCAGTTTTAATAAAAATATTACGTATGTTTTATTAACTTTATAATAACTCCTGTTATTGATTATTTACGATAATTCTATTAATTCTTTTATAAATAGCTAACTATGTAACGTGTCAGTAGAATTTTATTATTTATAAACTAATTTAAAATAATTTACTCTGAAATGACATAAAAAATAATCACAGAGACTAATGAATTAATTCCACCAAAAGACGGTGGTTAAATATCGTAACAACGGTCTGGTTATTCACTTACTTAATAGTTGCTAACTGTTTGATAACTATTAGGCAATTATGTGTAAATTTGTATTACAATTCTTAAGTAATTCAATTATAAACTAACATATATGGGCAAAATGATGAATTGAATTATTTAATATATTATTTCTGGCGAATTTCCAGTGCAAGAGTGGACATGCTTTAGTGCTTCTTTCTGAAATTAAATTAAAGCTACAATTTTATTGTAACAAACAAAACATTATCAAAGTTTAAAATCTTCAAATTGTGCAATGCTTCAGTGGGTACGTAATTTCTTGTAGTTTGTGGCATTGCACTTAGAGAGTTAAATTTTCGATGGAACACGTTAACATCAACAATAATGCAGAACTAATTAAAGTGCACACAATACGGTAGTAACAGACGCCTAATTTAATTACCCTCCAATTCCATTGTTGCACTTTTTGTTAGATAAAAATAAAATGCACTTCGTAATATTAGGATGCAATTAGTTTTGCAGTTAAAGAAACCTAGATGCGCTATCATTGTCACCATTAACATTAGCGGTTGTTTAATTATTTTAAAACTGTATCCTTTTACTTTTGCGCACGTTTAGAACAATGTGCAAAGAGCGTCACAAAAGAAAGAAGACTTTCGACATGATTACCGAGTAAATTTTTTCGGGGCTAAATACCTATAAATTATAGAAAAAATCTTGTTTTAATGGTATAGAAAGTAAGATGATTGGAAACCCTCATGCCGGTATTTTCGCGATGACTTATCTTCCCGCTTATTACGACAGCTGGACTCAGAAAAAAATCAATGATACAAAAATTCAACTCGCGCGCAAAATTGATTTTTGTTGCTAAAATTTTGAAAGTGGTCGCCGAAGACTTTCTCCAGCGATGGGTGGTCAGAAGGAAAAAGACAGTTTGAGTACATCATACTATCAACTGATGCGTTATGTGGGACAAAACTCTAATTTTACTCTTACTACTTATATACTTTAAAGAGAACATTACCACGATGCTTGCCCATTCACTCTTCGTTCGGCTCGTAGTGTAGTGCGGTTTTTTATTATTGTTGTTGTGGTTCACGTGGTGTTGAAGTTTTCAGGAATTATGGATGCTTTTCATATTTTCGTAAGGATTTTTACATTTTTCGAACTACTTTCTTTGTTGTTTTCTTTGTTTATGGTCTCGAAAAGTAGTTCAAATCCGTGCTTAAAACTAGGCTAAAGCCGGTATTATTTTAAATGAATAGCAATTCAAGAATATAGAATGATAATGATGGAAACTTTCCTGTTTTATTTCAGGAATTATTCTTGACAGGATATAATTTGTTAGTTTATTGTTACGATCAACTGTAAAGTTGAGGCACGTTCAGCTGCATTTTTATACTGATTTACTTTCGTGACCAATTGTTTAAAGCACTATTTATTTGTACGCACAAACAAACGTGTCAATGTTAACTAAACAAAAAAAAACGACTGCATTGTTTAGTTAGTATTGGTAATAAAGAAGTTTTCAATTGAATTTGGTACCGCATAAAATTATCGTTTTATGCATAAACATCCAAAATTTTTAAAGCTACGAATTTTTTTTTTTTTTAAGTGTGTTCTTCACAGATAGTTGCTTATTTTATTATTCACCATTCATAGTAGGCCGATAAAGTTATTAATGCAATCAACGTACGTATCTCAAATAGTTTAACTAGGTAACAATGTCGCAGTTTATTATTATTAAGCAACCCAAATAAATAAAAACTTTTAAATTATAAATAAAATATTTTGAAAACTTTATGTTATTTATCAGACACTTTTACTTTTAATTCTGGTCTGTTTCAATTTAATTAGGATCTAAAGATATATAGTTCGGACCAACTTTTCTTAAATAGTTTTCAAAAAAGTACAAAATAAAAAATATATATATAGTGACTAAATTGCGTATCAAATCATTGCATTTAATATTAGTATTGTTTACAGTATTAGATACACAATGCCGCTTTTTCTGCTAAGTAATTCTGAAGTGTTTTTTATTAAAATTAGTATTAGATTATTATTGTATCTGAAAACAATGGAATAATAGTCGCAGTAATTAAATAACGTTCTTCGAAATTTAAACTAGTGCGACAACTCTGTGATAAAAGAAAGTGTTGACAATTTTAATAAGTTTATTAATTATAGATGAGCGTGCTTTTCGCAAACTATCTAAAAACTGGGTTGGTGAATTTAGTATTCAGTTTAAGTAGAATTTAATTCAATGTTTGTTTACATTAATTCAGTATATGCGTTCTTTGTAATATAATCAAGTCATTAAAAGTGAGATTATCAGCTTCTTTTCACCTTTGCTTTCACTCTCGTTTTATCTAATTGCCTGTACCAAATTATGATATAAATGATTTTTTTTTTCGATGATTTCCCCTCAAAAACACAACTTTGATACGGTTTGAGGTCGTCTTCTACAACGAATTATAATTTCGACGGTACTTACTACATTTTTTTGTGCTCAACTTAACAACTGACGGTGTTTTAAAAGTTGAAATTTTGAATTTTATCCAAATAATTACGTCAAAACATGTTTCTATTCTTTTCTAGTTTATTCTGGTGTCATTGTGGGCATCGTCGTCCCTGTCTCTTGAAGAAAACTCAACAGCAGTCTTGACAAGAACGAAAAGGGAACCCCCGATTTATCGTCCAATAAAACACTCTTACTCTCCTCCTCGTCGCAAGCCTAAACCTTTCTACAGTTCACCTCCACGTCCTAGTTATGGTGCTCCTAAACCTAAACCTGTGTATGGTCCCCCTAAGCCTGTCTACGGTCCTCCGAAGCCTGTATATGGCCCGCCAAAACCAATCTATAGTCCGCCAAAACCAATCTATGGTCCGCCACCAAGCTACGAACCGCCTTCTTATCATCAACCAGCACCTAGTTATGGGCCTCCACCATCTCCATCTTACCATCAGAGTTCGGGATATGGACCGCCACCATCGTATAGTCAACCTGCGCCTCCACCAACGTCGTATGGAGTTCCAGGACATTATTCCCAACCTTCTGTTAGTTATGGACCACCGGCTCCTTCGTATGGGCCTCCTGCTCCATCGTATGGACCACCTCCGGCTCATTCTTATGGTGCTCCACCGGCACCGTCGTATGGTCCTCCATCATCGTCTTATGGTGCTCCTCCTCCTTCCGCTCATTATCCTAGTTTTGAGTCACAAACGACGTCATACAGTCATTCGTCACCGAGTTATGGGATACCAGAAGGCGCGTACCATGGAGGATACGAAATACCGCAAGATTTTCACACACATCCGTTGCAGTATGACACGTCGTCGGCAACATATGGATCTCCTGGAGCTCTGAACTCTTACGGAGTGCCTGCAACGCAACACGAGCCACCTTTGCACTATGACTCTTTCGGCAGTCCGCATCATAGAACTGAAGATATCTTACCAAATGAAGAAATATACTCACAGTATGCAGATCCATACAGTGCTGATGGAAGCAACAATTACGTGAAGTTTGACCAAACAACCCCAAACAGTAACAATAAATTAAAGGCACCGGATCCAACAGTTTCTTATGGACAAATCGAAACCACTTCAAAAGTACCTAATCATAATTACGATGGACCTGGCGTTCAAGACGACTCGCTGGAAATATACATCAACGACCGGAAGAAACAGTTACAAAAATTAAAAGAATTCTACAAATTTAAAAATCCCGACAACTACTCCAATAATGTGGAAATCCAAAAATCACATTCGTTTGATTTTTATGCGGGAAAATCGCACGGTTTGAACGAAAAACGAGGTCCACATGGGTCATACCGATCACGTTATCATCATCACCATGATCATTGATTCTGTATTTATTATCATACATTGTTTGTGTAAATATTTATGTTAAAATTATGTATTACGTGTCCTATATTTATCGTACTGATACGACCAAAGAGTTAATAAATTACATATTCGCAAATTGTTAGCTATAATTGGTTGATAGTTTTATTCCCGATCCTGAAAACAAAAGAACTAAAAAAGAAAAGCAACGTATGGGGATTATGTGGCTTGTGGAATTTGGAAAGTATTCTGCAATTTCTAAAATTCCGATTTAAATGTCATTAAATGTCACGAATCCAAGATTCCTAAGAACGTAAGGAAATAAATTATTTTATTCATTGAGGAACCAAATCTAACTGAAAAGCAACAAAATAAATGTAACTTTTTATTACAATATATAATACAGGTAGTTGAAATTTACGTAGACCCGCCACTGGTTTGCTGCTCAATTAGCTCTTTTGCTGTTCAATAAATTAAATCGTTACTTTAATCGTTTTATTTCTTGTTGCTCAATTATACTTTTAGTGCTCAGTTAAACTTCTTCAAGATACAAACTAATATTATCTGAAAACATCTTATGCTGTAAAAAAATCCACCATCTTATTGTGAAAACTTGCAAGTTTTCGCAGATCAAAATAACCGTGTTACATTATATTCCCATTGTGAGAAAACTCACTTTTACTTGATTACTGAAATCTTAAAAACCATATTTTTTATACAATGACCAGTGAAACTAAAATGTTAACACACCAATAAAACTAACATTTGTCAGTTTTCCCATAATAAAACCAAAAACCATTTGGTGACTCGTGTGAAAGTTATTTTTTTAAATGAGTGAAGGAGTATCTTGCAATGGACACCCCAAATTAATGCGATCGATTTTAATATAAATACTCATCAATTAAGCAATAAAATATTTTTCTAGAAACTGTCCAAGATTTCAGGTAACCGACACGTTCCTTTCTAAATAATTAGTGGGATAGTTTACGAGTAAACCAAAAAAATTAAACACGAAATCAAAATGCTACTTTAAAAGTATGTCCAGAAAAATTTAATTTTGCTGTTTAGTTTTTATTTATTTATTTAGTATTTTAAAAGATATTTTGATCTATTTTTAAAGTAGAATAAATTAAACGCGTTTAGAAAGAAAAAATCAAAATTTGTTCGAAACAAAATCATTTTTAGCTCCAAACTTTTTAAAATTATGTTTAAAGTAGTTATTAAATGAATTTGCGTCTGGCTCATGAAGCTTTGGATTGTAGACAAAAAAATATCCGGTATAATACAGAACAAAATGAGTTTTTTGCCTTTTTCCCTATTACCTGTTCAGGATAATTAATATTTTATTACAAAAATTAATGGGACAATTTTTAATCTGACTTGACTTTCCCTGAATTCCTCTTCCTCTTCATCTACAAACACTTTTAAAGCCGGTAATGAAAATATAAAAATAAGTGAAACATCAATTTTACGATGTTTCAGCGAGATTAGAAATCTCATAAATATCTCGAATAACTTACTCCGAGAAAGAATGCAAATTTTTTGTCCTTATTCCAGCGCAGACACAAAAAGCAATCTTATCAGTTTTTTCCGGCAAAATTTAGTCGTGTTTCACATGGTGAATTTTGTGTTGCTTCTATAAAGATGAAAATTTCTCTACCATTATTTATTGTAAGTTATTATTCACAGCTATTAAACTAATTAATATTAGTATTTGTTACACGGCATTAACTGCATGAAAACTGGTTTGAATCTGATGAAGTATCTAGACGACCGAGCGAAGATTGTAGGTGGAGAATTAATTAGACATGCCAGAAACCCAGAAAAATTTTACACTGTGAAACTTCAAGAAGTCAATAATGTGAAACTGATCGGAAATTATAGCCGTGGAGAAATTTTCAGCTTTTTCAACAAGCCTTACGTTGTGCTAGATCAAGAATTGTTCGAAATTTCACGAGATAATTACAGTTCCATACAGAAATTCACACCGGAAAATATACTTCTCTGGAGAGTACAATAAAAATTTTAGTTCGAAAAATCTCATTCGTTGTTTCAGACCGCCGAATTAGAAAACATGAAATTCTTGTTGTTCGCCACTTCTCGAAGTGTACACATTTTTGGAGCCACCAACGAAACGAATTTTTTCAAAATTCAAAATATCGTTCACATCAACATAACAGATGCGGAATTTTTCAAAAACCAAGACGAATTATATTTGGTTGTTTCAAGCTACAAAAGCTACGACCTCACGTCTATTATGTAAGTTCCCTGTTTTAAATTCCCAGATTCATGTCAATTTTAGAGTGTACAAATTCACAAACTCGTATTTTGATCAAATCGAAAAATTTTTGACATCCGGGGCCACCAAAATCCACACTTTTGGTAACAACGGGAGCGAGATTCTCGTAGTTTTACAACGACCAGAGGTACGTTCACTTTTAATTTATTTTATATTATTTTTCTCTAAAGCTAGCGTCATCGTTGTACGAATTCAAAAACGACAAAATTAGAAAACTTCACAAAATCGATGCGAAAAACTCAAAGGAGATTCTAAGTTACTTACATTTTGGAAAACAATACGTGTTATTTTTTAGTGAAGAGTACGTTTATCTATATTTGTGGACAGGTCAGTATTTAAAAAAAAAGTCACAGTCGTAATGAAAATTTTAGGCAGCGACTTGTTATTTTTTGAAGAGTTTGAAGCAAGGTTCCCACCAACTACAACAAAGTCTGTTTTCTACATTAACAATAAACCATATTTGATGATCACAAATGACGTAAGCAGTTACAGGGTGTTTGAATGAAAGTACATTCATATTTTGTAGGGCAAGTTTCTAGTTTTCAGCTTGACGACTTTTTTGGAAATATATAATTCAGTAGTTAGTCCCAATTGGACGAATGTTTTAAACTTCAAAGTAACTGGAGGAAATATTGTGATGCTTGGAAAAATGGGAGACAACGTGGAAATAAAAACTACTTCGATTTCAATAGAAGAACATTTACAAAGTATGTATTTTTGTTTCGTTAATAATTTTACTAAATTTGAGTTTAGAGGAAAAAATCGTTGAGGAAGAGAAACTCGCGAGCTGTTTCTTAAACTTAGAACGAACAGTTTATTTAATCAGAAATAAGATCACAGATGTAGAAAACTTCACTGAGACATCAAGAGAAGCCGAAAAGGTGAGTTTTTGTAGATCAGAATGTGATTTTTTACGTTACTATTTGACAGTTCCCGGTGAAGAAGTGGGAAGATTTCCGAACGAAGTATTCGACCGTGAAGAGTGTAATTGAAGGCAAGAAAAAAAGAATCTTGGTATATTTTTTTCACTTCCTTTATTCTTCTTTCATGTTTTTTGATTCCAGATTGTAAACAAGCCTGCAGCGATCAATATTCCAAAAGGAGCTAAAAAACTTATCGTATCAGACGTCCGTTTCTCCACGCTTAATGGTCAAAGCTGGCAACCAGAAGCATGGCTTTCTTACTCCCGGCCACAAACAATATCCGCTCCGGTTAGAATTCAAAGTCTGGAAACCAAAAATTTACAAACGAATTACAACGAGCCGCTACTCAACGGTAAAATTAAAATCAACCAAAATCTTTAATTCTGTTTAAATTCTTAGATCTCATGTTGTCCAAACACAATCAGATTTTCTCCGGTTCCGTCAAAGCGAAAAACGTTGAAGCTTACCGTTTAGAAACGAAATTTCTAAACAACATCTCTATGTCAGATTTCTATTACAAAAGTCAACCGGTTGAAATACAAGGAGTTAAAACTTTCCCACATCTTGACACGAGTGGAGTTATAGTTGCGAAGATAAATGGAGTACGTGTTAAAATTCCCACATTTTTTAGCTAACTACACTGTTTCAGAAGCGGGCAACAAACGTGTTTTTACCAAGTTCTTTTGCGGACAATCTCACAATAAAGAATTTGTGGGTGGACAACATCAATGGGATCAATTTTGATAATCTACGAGAATCTGTTTTTCGCATCGGAGTGGTGGACACCATCGACGGAAATCTAATGTTCCAACGCTTAGAAGCCAAGAAAATGTCTTTTGAAACACTCTCTAAAATGTCGAGCGTCTTAACAACATCAACAGATCAAACCATACACTCATCTATTAACATAAGTGTGATTTTCGCTAACAATGTGACAACAAATCGCATCAATGATATCGATTTCAAGAACTCAGCAGCGACGTTTGATGATATTATCAACGGTAAGAAACCAACGCTAAATTTGTTATTAGAAATCTAATTTCAGGGCCTGTGAGTTTAAAAGATTTAAATGTTAACAACAACCTCGACCTGAAAGGTAACATCGATAAAGAGTTTCTGTTGTTCAACAAGACACATATTGTTGGTACAAACGAGTCCGACTTCCTGCAGCGATACAACGGAAATGTTACCATCAAAGGAAATTTGATACTAAACGATTTGAATTTAGCGCCGGATGCCAAGATTTTTGTTAACGAAAAAGAATTCGATCCGAAAATAGACCAGTTTTGGACTAAAACTACACCGCAGAAGATCGCACATTTTGAGGCACGAAATGGAATGTCAACTTC
Organism: Cynaeus angustus; assembly: GCA_030157275.1. Taxonomy (NCBI): domain Eukaryota; kingdom Metazoa; phylum Arthropoda; class Insecta; order Coleoptera; family Tenebrionidae; genus Cynaeus; species Cynaeus angustus. The sequence continues at coordinate 14,940,341 of CM058066.1, read as the reverse complement.
ACATTTATATACAATGTCAATTAACGGAGTTAACGTTACAAATTACATGTTAAATTCAACCGAGCAGATTAAATCAGGACGGTTTTATTTTGAATCCGTTGTAGTTCAAAAAGACATCTCGTTAAATCCGGAGCAACAACACAGTCCGAATTTCGAAAAAATTCAAAAAGAAGCGGTTAAAACTGAGGGCGTTTTTAAGATAAAGGGGCGGAAAATGTATACCAATGTTTTGAAGGTTGATGAGCTTGAGGTGGATCATCTGGAGGGCGCTAATAAGCTGATGGAGTCCAGGAATTCAAGTTTGTACAGAGATTGTTTTTTTCTATGGTTAAACGTGCTAATTTCAGGTTTGGTCATCGAAGGAAACCTACGTTTGCAAAAATTATCAGTGAACAAAATTAACAACGTTGACATTAAGAATTTGACACAAAACGCCGTTTATATTGACAAACCTCAAGTAATTTCAAAGCTGAACTTTGACAACATAACTGGTGGGTGTTAAATTTGATAAAAAAAGCACTAATTTGACCATTTTAGCGGAAAACTTAGATATAATTTCTACCGCAAACGGCAAAAACATGAGCGAAGTAGCTTCAAACCTAAAAAACATTCAAAAAACGACAAAAATTGATGTCGTTCATGTCAATGATAACGTTAATTTTGAAAATATTAGAAATTTGTCAACGATCAACGATAAAAAAGTCGAGGAACTTCTGATTAAAAGTGTAAGAACTACTATCAACGTAAAGTAAGATAGAAAAATCACATTTCAGCGCAAGTTTTACAAGAATCAGACTATATTCGTTCCCACAAAATTCACCGGAAATATAAGAGTGAAAGATCTACACATTCTGACAGTAAACGATGTAAATCTCCAAGACCTCTCACGAAGAATTTTGTATAAATCATGGAACCAACCGATCACCGCGCGCTACAACTTCACCAAACTCACAACAAGTAAATACACAAACTCACTTTCCTAATTTTACACAAAATTTTAGCCAATCTAATAACTGAAAAAATCAACGATGTCAACGTTGAGAACATCATCGACGTGACAAAAAAAGAACCCCAAACCATTCACGCCCCCCATGGTCTGACCATCACGGAACTCGTAAAAATCCAAAATTTGAATGGTACTTTTGGTTGTTCGCTCGACGAAAGTTTGAAAAATCTACACAGCCCGTTGTCCCAATTCTGGGAGAGTATTGTCATTACCGGAAATGCGACGTTTTGGGACAAGGAATCGTTAATGAGTCGAATTTTCGAGGAGGTTGTAACTCACGAAAAAAGCAATCCGGTCATAAAAAGTCAAGTAAGTATGATTTAAAAAATCATAATACACGAATTGGAGCCGTAGGTGCACTTCACGAATCACATTTCTGTGAACAACATAACGGCGCTGAAGAAAATCAACGGGATTGACATCATGGAGATAATAGAGGACGCAGTTATAAATACACCAAATACCAAACAGGTGAGGTTGAGAGCGTTTTCATGCTCACTTTCGCTATCGTAAGTGAAATTGTTCTACCTGAAGAAACCTGTGGAAGTATTTATGAAACTCTTATAGGTCATCACAGGGAAAAAGAGATTTTCCCAACTTGAAGTTGAGAACATGGTTACTTTGCAGAATACTAACGTTTCTAAGATCAACGGGATTGAAATCGCAGATATTGATTCTAAAATTGTGTCGAAAAATTCGATCCCGGATGTGCCGATAAAAGGAGACAAAGTTTTCTTCGGAGGCCTCCAAGCTAAACGACTCCAAGTAACTCGTAGATTTAGTAACACTCTTGTACTTTATTCGGTTTGTAGACCGACTCCATATCTGGCGTTAAAGTAGAAAATTTAGTCACTACTAAAGATGCAGCTACAATTCCAAATGCGATGTTCGACTCCGTCAACGTTGTAGATAATTTCAATATAGAATTTATCAATAAGATGCCATTGGAAGTGTTTTTAAACGAGCGACTTTTGAAGAAAAGCACCAACCAGAGAGTAACAGGAAACTTTTTCTTTCAGGACGTGATCTTCAAAGGTGGTTACCGTAAAATTTGATTCTTGATTTTATGATTGTTTTATAGGCAACATTACAACGACACAGATCAATGATATTAGTTTGGAAAACGTTGTTTTCGATGTTGGCACCCAAGATATCAACAGCCCTAAGAAATTCGCTACAAATCTGAAAGTCCTCGGCAACGTATCCGTTCATCTTATCAACGGATTAGATCTCTCTAAATCGTACGAACAAGCCGTGCTGAAAAACGAAGAAACGAACTTCACGGGAACTATTGTAAGTATGCTCTACAGTTTCACGTTTTCATGGTATGATTTCAGAGCTTCTTGAAACCCACGATCATGAAAGGCAACATCCAGACGAAGTATATAAACAACGTCCCCGTGGAATACATGTTGGATACAAGTGCTAATTATTCCATCCAAATAGAAGCCCAGCAAATACACGAAATTACGAAAATTCTCGCAGGTTTTCTTAAAAAATACATGGAGACAACAAGAGGTAGTTTTCGAATTTGGTACTATTTCAGATAATTGAAAATTTCAGGAATACCAACTGAAATACTTTACTTGGAAAAATCGCGGGATCTACAAATTCCGCTACCAAACACTGTAAGTGCTCACATTGTGGAAACCAAAGATGCAATTCTTATTCATGTGGAAAGCGAGGAAAGTGGGGAAACGTGCGGTTTAGAGCCGTCGTGTACATGTCCGATGCAGCAAACGATGCAAATTTCGTCACAAAATTCCGTAAATCTTTTCGTTAACAAAGCCATGCAGAGGATATACAGTTATTATAACGATGATATTGTTATCCATGTTATTACACACAGTGTTAGCAGCAGATCCGAGTGCCGGTACGTCGCATAACATTCTTACACTATAAAAACCAGTTGTTTCCAGAACTAACAACACGAAAGTGATGAATGAAATATCAACTTTGACATGGAATGTCCCACCTCAGAAAAACAGCAGCGGAGGCTTCTTCATCCACCAGGCGTTTTTCCCGGGATTCATAAGTGGTGTTGAATTCTTTACTATCTACGGACGCCCTTATATCGTCCTGGGAACTTATTATGACGCGGTTCTGGATACGCACGCTGTGGACATTCTGGTCCTTAGGATTAATGAAAACAAAGTAAGTTTTTACCGATGGCTTCCCACGCTTGGATTACCGGTTTTTAGACAACGGTTGAAGAAATCCAGAAGATCTCCAGTAATGGAATGAAAATAGTTTCTTCGTTTCCGACAGCACAAGGATTTATTTTGATTTTGAGTAACGGAGGAGCGGGGAAATTTAACGGGACGAATACTCGTATTATGAGGTTTGATCAACAAAAAGAAAAGGTAGTGAACACAGTTTTTCTCTTCATTTTTAATGAAAAATTTTAGTTTGGAATTTTACGAGAAGTTCCCAGTTTCGGAAGTCTACACGCGGAAGGAGTTGTGTTGGGAAGAGACAGTTTAGTTATTTTGGCCAACAAACACTCACATTTGCTCGTTTTGAAATATGATGCAGGTTTTGATAATTATTATTTGTATCAAACTTTTCAGTTGCACGATCCGGTGTCTTCAATCTCGGCGTTTTACGGTGAAGGTGAGGGATTTCTTTTTCGTTGTTATTGTATCAGTAGCTGAAGTACCCGGTCGACGCCCGGGTGGCGAGTATTTTTATGCCGATTGCACATTTCACGATTTTTCAGGCTTTGGGATAAGTGACGCGTACTTAACCGTGGTAACCAAAAACCACAATTACTTTATCTATTCATTTTGGTTCATTGAAGGATGGAAGCTAGAATTCTCTGGAGAACTAGACGACGCAACTATTTTAGTACCTTTCAAGCTTAACGGAAAACCATATCTTTTCGCTCCTTCAAGTAAAGTAAGTTCTTTACTTACTCTGGTTAAACACGACTCAGATTAATGTTGTATATTGTTATTTTTGTTGTTTTAAAGAAATTAAATAAAAAATTCACGACTTGAAAGTTATTTTATTAAATTCATTCTTGGTCAAACCATAAGATACGTTTGTATTTAAGTATTTTTAACAAAGCTAACACAGAATTATCATACATCTCTTCTTAATTAAATTAATATTTCCTAATTCCACTTGATTTGTTATAATCAAATCGGTCTGAATAATTGTTAATGCCTGGTGGTGGCGGACACGCGGGTGTCAAGTTTGAACTACCAGAAAACTGTTGGTTCATTCTTCCCGACGAGCTAGAATTTGGGTTCCACCTGTCGACAGTAGGCGGATCTGAGCGCCATGTTCCCCCTTTGGGGGTCCACGATTTCTGATTGTTGGATCCAAATTTTGACTGGGGAGGCACTGGATGGTTCCAACGCTCCGACACTACAAAAAACCTTATAAAAACCCCGTGAAACTAACATCAAAGTACTACCATTAGATTCGGGGTAATGATGTTCTCTATCCGATTTTCCCTGAGATGACACGTGTCTATCCCTATTTTCTGGCATCGCTCTAAAATGGGGACTTCTGTCGCGGTCTCCGTATCTCGTGTCTTTCGACCTAAACAGATCAAAGTGGTTATTTAGCTTGAACGGTTGTTACTTTACCTCATGGTTACGTTAGATTCTGATTCTCTAGATGGTGCTTCTCTGGTGTCTCTCCCCCTGACATTATCGAATGATCTATCGTATTTTACTGATGTGTTTGAACGATTTATAGATGAAGTGTGTTGCGGCCGCTCCGAGTTATAATCTCGGTCGCGCTTTTCCGAGAAAGTCTCATGTTTATACGGCAATCTCTTAAAATCTTTGGGGGATGTGAATTTTTTTGGCGGTAACGGACTGTAAAGACAAAAGAAATTCAATTTGGCCAAAAGCACGTTTTCGAAGAAAAGTCCCGAACTACGCTCTGCGTAATTTTGCGGCTAGTGTGTTAAAAAATGTTGCAAAAAATAAAGTGTTAGTAATGTTTAGTCCCTCTACCTTGAATGAGGTGGCGGTTCGAACCTCGGCGCCTCTTCAAAATGTCTCTCGTTAGCAGGTCGCTTCCTCTCCTCAAAAGCTTCGTCTCTTCTATATGTCATCGGTAGCGGCCGCTTGACAGCTCTCCGATCCTCTTCCAGTCGTAACCGCGACCTCTGCAACTCCATCTTCTCCATTTCAAGTTTTTCTCTTTCGATTCTTTGTCTCTCCCGTTCCAATTTAATCAACTCACTCTTCTCTCGTTCAATTCGGTCCCTTTCCAACCTTAATTTCTCGCGTTCACGTTCTAGACGCTCCGCTTCGTTTCTTTGTCTACGTGTGATTTCTCGCATCTCACGTAGACGCATTGCTTCTTCCTGTCTACGTCGACTATCTTCACGCTGAGCTCGTTCCCGATCCCGTAATCTCTGTCTTTCTCGTTCTTCCTACGGTAAAAATAAAATGAGGACGTTTAAAAGGGAGAAAAGAATGTTTACTTTGATTTTATCGAAGGTGAGAACGTTGGCCCGATGAATACCACGAGAGCCGGATCTGTGGATTGGTCTTTCCCGTTCTCGTAATCGTTCTCTTGAGGGCGTTCTTCTGCGACCTCGACTCGATCTGTCCGAAGTCATAGATTTCTACAACAAAAAAAAAGATCAGTGTTATGTGGCGGGTTCAGGACATCTCTGCCTATTGAGAAATTGTTTCTGGAAAAAGGAACGGAGTAATAAGAAAATCAGCAAGTGATTGACGCGTTAAATACGTTAAAATACACTAAAATGCTTCAAGATCCACTTATATAGTACTACCCCCACTCTAATTTTGACAACAGCCTCTACAAGTCACGGGTAAAAACGACGTGCAGAGAATGTTCTCGTTGCTTACGAAGATCGACAAATTAAGATTCAAATTACATATATACAGGCTGAAAAATCAGAATCTGTAAACTACATACCGTTTTTGCTAAGAAATTCTACGATTTAGAGGTGTATAGTCCCTGCAACCTAGTCTTCAAAAATTGTAATTCTGGTCGCTTACAAAGTATACAAACTGTTCTACACAGTAAGTGTTTGGTTCTACTAGCTACTTTCTTTCCTCGTTGATTCATGTTTAGAGCAGGAGTAATAAAATATAACAGTCCTAAGCATTTCAGCTTGGTGTAATCTTCATTTCGCGTCAATTACTTTTCAGTCCAATTTCCTATTGTCCCATTCTCTTGTTCTTGAATTTCAAGACTCGAAAAATCCATTTGTTGACCAAGAGAAAAGAAAGAGAGAACAGAAGAGTCCGCGTTGAAATAAATTTCGACTTATTCGATGTTCTTCCAGAAAACTCACAGCATTACCAAAACTACAATAAAACAAACAATAGTTACCCTCCGTTCAGGGCTGGCGCGACTTTCAGCTTTGTCTTTATCATCAAGTTTCGTCCCTAGCTCAGACTTCTCTTTCCCTTCGGGACTTTTCTTAGATTTGTCTTCCTTCTTTTCGTTAGTTAGTGATTTCTTATTTTCCTCTACAGATTTTTTCCTTGCAGGATTTAAGCTATCTGCTTTTATATTTTCGAACTAGACAAAAATAACACGTAAATATGTAGAAGTTATACGGTAAAACTGCCATACTTTATCTATTTTAATAATTTGACCATTAAATTCGGTGTTGTTAAGTTTTGTAATGACGTTAGAAGCATCCTCTGCGGATCCCATCGTGACATAGCCGAAACAACAAGATCCAGGGAATCGTGCATTTACTACAACTTTTGCGCAAACGACTTTTCCACAAGGAGAAAGAAGTTGTTTGAGTTCATTCGCGCGTGTGTTTTTGGGAACGTTCGTTATCCAGAGAATTCTCGGATTTGACTGGGGCTTCTTTTGAGGGGCGGATTCTTCAGCAGTGCCATTGCTATAAAATATCATCAAAATAAGAATAGTACATTTTCTGAAAATTATAATATTCATTCATCAACTTTCCAAAAATTTTTCCATTCACCCAAAAACGCTACTGTCTCTAAAAAGACTATCGTATAATTGGAATCGGCAAACTTCTTCAAGAAACGCTTGGATAAGCTCACCATTACCACGTTCATATCGTTCCTTAATCATATTCTTATCAGTCTAAAATCCATGATCGTGTGATCAAAAACATTCTTTTGCCCAAGCAACGGTGGGTTAAAGAAAACTTCTTGTCGCTTGAAGAAAATGAGGTCTTTCCTCATTTTGTAGACATCAAATTAAAGAAAAATGGGCCTGTTGCAGTTTGAATAAAACCAACCTAGTTGTTCCTGTATTGCCGTCTTGATTTTTCTTGGAGACGTCTTGTGAAGAACTGGTAGAATCCTTGGACTCTTCAACCGGACCTTGTTCTTTTGGAGTTGTCTTCTCATCTACAGGAAGAAATGAAATCGTTGTGATATATAAAGCCAAGAATATTAAGTCCCCAGAACTCTAATAATAAACGGCGAAATAAATTTTGAATTATAACACTGCACTGGATTTTTAACACCTAATCATGTGCGACGGAGTTTATTCAAGGCTGTGACCAACAATAACAAGAAAACTAAAGACGAATTTGCATCCAAACACAATAGCTTCACAGTAATCGCACTTCCTTACACTATTATCACTTATCACTCTTCTCGTACCTCTTCCTTGTAGATTCCTAGGCCGATCACTTAACACTGTCGCTTGAAAGTTTAGTTTTCATGTTATTTTACATCATAGCCAAGAATCGCGGTAGAAGACAACCATCAAATCAAAACTTACCTGAGGTTTTATTACTTCCTGGTTTCTCCTCCTCGTGTTCTACACTCTGAAATATATAGCGGTTAGTATTCATGATTAATCTAAGTAAGTGAATTACCTCTTCATTGATTTTTTCTTCTTCTTCTAAGCTCAAATTGATGGTTTCTGGCTCTTGATCATGTTTATCGTCTTTGTCTCCAGCTGCTGAATCCTAATAAAAAAAATGTGTTAAACGCTTTTGGTTCTTAAATTTATGTTCATGGTTATAGTTTAAGTACCAAAACAAAAGTTACGTGTGTGTTGATTATATCAGTTTTTTAAAAATAAAATTCGATATTAGAAACTACCCAATTATGTCTATTAAAAAAAACTAACAATAGAAAGAAACTGTATAAACAGAATTAGAATGTGTGTTGGTAGCTCTGATGTATAGACGACAATGTTACCAACGTGTCAAAATAATACAAGCCCCCTGAGACAAAATATCGAGTACAAACCAAGCAGAGAATAATAAAACATTTTTGATGATGAGAGCCAGACAGAACAATTTCCAATAGTGATATCAATACGTAAATGACAAAAAAAAATAGATCAGAAGTTTAATGAACTAAGTAGAAAAAGGAAGAGACAGTTTAACAAACATAATGTTGTGACATAAAAAAGTAATATTTACAGTTATCTTAGATCCAAAAAAAGGAATATTGACTAAGTGAAAAATGTATGTTAATAAACTACCGTATAAAAAAAACGGAGAAAATGAATATCTATATAAAGGATCTATAAAAAAATATTAAAGAAATGAAGAACAAAAGCCCGAGAAAAGAATAAAAGAGAATTAATAGTGAAAAGAAATACCCACAATGAATATAAATTTGGAAAACCAGAAAAGTCTTGGAGAAATGGGGAAGAATATTGAAAGGCACGAACGAACTAGAACTAATAATTTTTATAAGAAAAAAAAGCTAATGTACAAAGATCCAAACATTATCATGTGTAGCACAGCATAAAGAAACAGACGCCTAGGACACGTAGCAATGTTGCCCAGCCTGATCTTACAAAAGAAACCGACAAAAAGAAATAATTGCCTAGACACAATACAGGACATAAAATACATGAAAATATAGACTCTTTGAAAATCGCTAAATCGGTAGAAGCGGCCCTGTTTCTCGTACAACGCGCTCACCACATTTAACGTTTTTTTACGTGAGGCGCTGCAGAAGAAGTTGTTTATCGCATCCAACCAACAACAAAAGAAGAATCAAGAATATTCAAGAAAACAGAGTCATGAACTCGTCCGAAAGCCGTGTTTAAATGTTCAGAGGCCTCATTAGTCATTACGAACTTGAAGTGAAACTTGCTTTTTCTGCAACGTTTGTTTGTGTTTTCAATATTAATGCTAAAAAATAGATGAGTAGGCATGTTAACTACTTGCAAACTCTAGCATCTCTAAAAAAAGCAATAATTATATGTTCTTTCATTTTATTTATTGACCTTAATCATCATTACGAACGCAATTTTTAAATTTCTAAGTGAATTTTCATAAAATCTGAATTGCAGACATGAAATTTAATGATACCACTGAGTTTAAAAACAAACTGTGGGTCTGTTTGCATAAATTTGTGTTAATATCGTACTTTTTGCGTCTCAACGCTCCATTTTAAGCAGTCTCTGCAGAATTAGCAATTATTTTTGTTTCTATACCTTTAAAATTGTTGTTTTTTTGAAGGTGGACCCTGTATGATTATATTTTTTTGAGATTTTTATGCAAACACGTTTTTTTCTGCATGGCAATTTTAGAGGAAATGCTTGCATATAAACAGAATTAATTATCTGTCAAAGACAAAATGTATGTATTTTTAATGTATCTATGAAAGTATTAATTATCTGTATTCTGTTAAAAAAATGTAACCACGCCACCTTATGATTCACAAATGTTTTGCATTTTTGTAATGTATCTAGTTTTTGTTGTGAATAACTTTAAAATCAACACAACAATGGCCCGACTAAACAAATAAATAAAATTATAAGCCACCCACACACCTTTACAATTTCCTCTTTCTGTGGTTCCTGTTGACTATTTTCTACATCTCTCCTATTTTCCTTTTTGTCACTTTGGCTCTCCGTGCAAGCATCATCACTTTGTTGACTATCAACATTCTTGTCTGTTTTTTCAAATTCAGATTCTGTTTTTTCACTAAAACTCTCGTCACCTTGATCTACAATTACAACAATACAAAACGTAATCATTCGCCTGATGAATATTTACGTGATGACGAGGTAGAAAGCCTTTTGTTTACTTTTCTATCGCCGATATCAAAGCTGAAAGTTTCAGGATCAAGACCTTCATTCTGCAGAGCCTACAACAATGGAAAATAACCAGATAATTGTGTACTTGGTTATTTAATATTTACCTTTTGGAGTCGATCCACAAGATCTTTTTTCACTCCATTTTTATCCAAACCTCTCTTTTCCAATTCAGCCCTCAGATCTACCACACGGAGTTCAGATAATTTTTTATTGTCACCTTCAGACATCGTGGATTTATAGATAAAATTGAACTACCATAATAACGTATTGTTTTTCAGTGGATTCTTTTGACAAGCAACACAAGTCACAATATGGCCGGAAATGATGTCGACGTAGGACGCCATGTTTGATTGGTTCGTCGATAAAGGGCGCGAATTTCAAATTCTAAATTTTTATTTTGATAAATTAAAAGACTGGGGACTCATTGTACCAACCTCCAACTGTTTTTCCTCCCAGATGACAAATTTGTAGATGTTAAGTGTCAAATTACAGATCAGGTGACGTGTTCTCGTATCCCTTTCCCCTTCCAACCCCCTTAAAATGTCTTCGAACTTTTCAGTCTCTGAAAAATTTATCTACGAAAATGTCAATCAAAGCTGATCCTAAAATATAAATCAATGTCAAAAAAACAAGAAAGCGTCTTAAAATCAGTAGGAAACAGTAAACGCTTTTAATTTTTTTCTGAAAAATAGAACCGGACGCGCTGAAGCACAACAATGGCCGATCAATCTGTTCTCTGATTGGTTGCGAAGGTGGTTTCCGTTATTTATGGAACCAATTACATTTTTTTCGATGAAATTTGAATTGGTTTCCAACAAAACTGTGATCGCCATTGCAAACTTGTAAAAACACGTCGAAAATTGTCGTTTGTGTCGTTAATAAAACCTGGAACGTGTTATGTTCGACTATAAATGAAACAGTTACGGATTTCGCATTAGCAGCTCTTGTGGAATTTCGTGACAAAACATGGATATGCGTAAGCGAGGATTTCGCTCTGTGCCCCCAAAAGGACAAGAATACACAACAAAAAAGGTAATTAACAATAAACCATAATTAGTTTTTCTCTAAAGCAACCACGGGAGTTAAAAGTGCGAGTTTTTTAAAGTGAGGTTATGTTTTTTAGGAACTGGCCCAACGAAGAAGTCTTCCATTGTGCCCCCCTTTACCGGCGAAAGCGAATAAAAGAGCCTCAAAAAGTTTGTTTCAAGAAAGAGGTGCCCCTAAAGCAATCTTTTTTAGTCAGCCAGGTGAGAATCATTGTTGACCTAATTTAATAACAAATTTAACTCATGTTTATTTTAGTGAATCTAAGTCGTTTGTACTGTCCCGATAAAGAACAGAGCTACTTTGAACAAATTTTTGCTAAAAATTCTATAATCGGGGAAGGATCATTTGGAATAGTTTTTAAAGTGAAGTCACGAGAAGATGATAGGTTTTATGCTGTGAAAGAACTGAAATCTTCACATAATCTACAGTATGGTTATGCAGAAGTTGAGAATTATGAAAAGATCGGTGAACATAGCAATTGTGTCCAGTATATAATGGCCTGGGAAGAACTCAAAATTGTACACATACAAATGGAATATTGTTATTTAAGTTTAGCTCAATATTCTTCAGTTACTCATAATATTGTTGAAGCTCAGTTATGGGAGATTCTTTTTGATATGCTCAAAGCATTGGACTTTCTACATTCGAAGAATCTCATACATTTGGATGTTAAACCTGGCAATATCATGATGAGCAAAGGGTTTTACAAGTTAGCTGATTTTGGCCTTCTAGTAGATTTAAATAAAGTAAGTTGGTCTAAAAAGTTCTTAAGTGATGTTCTAAAGGGTTTTTTTCAGCATGATGGACGAAAAATATCTACAATTTCTGACGGCGACGCCAAATATTTAGCCTGCGAGGTTCTGGACGGTACTTACACATATTCATGCGACATATTTGGTTTAGGAATCAGTCTACTCGAATTGGCAACCAACATCGAATTGCCCGAATTTGGACCTTTGTGGCATCAAATTCGAAAACAATACTTACCGTCAGCTTTTTATGAAGGTAATTTTTCATCCTTTAAGTAGTCTAAGTAGTCTAATATGTGTTATGTTCTAACTCAGATTATTATTCCGCGTTTTCTTAGTCATTTTTCTATTTTCTTTGCATTTTTTTCAACAAAAACTCGTATTTCAAATAAAACATCAAAAACCACGTTGAATTTGACTTTTTACCCTGATTTTTAACCCTAAGTTCTAACTCAGATTTTCCCAAATCATCAATTTTTTTAGGAAAATGAGTCGATTTTCAAGTTTTGTCGTTGAAGTTTGTTGAGTTTGGAAAAACAGCCCATTGAAGTTGGTTCAAAAACACAAAAAATTGAGAAAATGACTTATTTTTAGGCTCATTTTATCTATTGAAACATCAATTTTTTATGGAAACTACCCCATCTTTTATGGTCTCTTTAAAAATGTGAGCCAGACGTAACAACTGAATCTGTGGTTTTTATTGAAAAAAATGCAAAGAAAATAGAAAAATGATTAAGAAAACGCGGGATAATAATCTGAGTTAGAACATAACACATATTAGACTACTAGTCTAATATTAGATATATTCACTAATGGCTTAATCCGGCTCTAGTGACCAAAGTTCTACATTACGTTTTTTTTTTTTGTTTTTTCTAGGAGTTAGCAGAGCATTTGCCATTACCATTGAAAAAATGATGTCACCAAACTACTGGGACAGACCACAAGCTGCAAGTTTACTGAAAAACGCCCATTTGAAAAAAATCCAAAAACAGGACTTGAATCAACCTAGGACTAATTATTGTGTAGGTTTGTATTAATCAGAAATAAAAACGAACTGATTGACTTTTATAGAAGGAATTGCCTGATGAGGTCTTTTCGTTTCCACGATGTAGCAGTTTTGATAACAACAACATTGTAGAGACTCCTAAGAGACCGTTGTATGAAGTACGCAACAATTCGTAAGTTACCATGTTCCTTAAATTCAGCATTTAATGCTCAAATGCTTATAGAAACTAGAGCAAGCTAGAGCAGAAATTTCCACTCTAAAAGATCATGTGTTTTATTGTTATTTTTTAGGAGTCACGGAAGCAGCAGTTACCGAGACATCGATTTCAAACGATCGAGCGATTCTTGTCGAGATCGGGAAGATAGAAATTCTCCTGAGGTGAGCAGCAATCGTCGGGGTTTATCGAGAATAAAACTCACGTTTTAATGTCTTCTCAGATCCCGAAACAGTTGTGATAATTCTATAGTACTTAAGAATTAATGGTCAAAAGACTGAAAATGGCACCACTGCATCATGTAGTATTACTTTTTTGGTATCGCTTTGTTACCAGGTTACTTATTTGTCGTAACTTTTTTTACCTTTGTATTCATGTTAAACATTGTATCGTGTTAATATTCAAGTCAATAATTCTAATTTATGGGTGAAAACTATGCAATATTTCATGTGATTTAGTAAACTGTTGTGATTAAGACTTAATGGATTTGATACGTGGTTTCAAAAGTTAGAGTTATTTAAATACATTAATTAAGATATAATATTTTCCTAATTACCATTAAGTCTTGTTATTTTTAAATATAGTTTGAGAATCATTATGATTTTTTTTGCAATTTTGTTGTGAATGTTTCATAGCACCACGATTGCTTCAAACTTCATTATGGCAGTTTTGGTGTTAGTGTTTTTATGTGATTTTTATGTTCAAGTTTCTGGTTTGTTACATTTTTAGAGTTTATTTAAGTTTTTTATTAATCGTGAAAGTGCGTATGACATCTCACGTTACATAATTCTCTTTGTTTCTAATTCAATAAAAAATTATTAATCACTCGAATTTTATTTACACACCAAGATATAACATAATCAATAAGGTTTTTATAAGCTGGAACCTACAGCACATGTTGATAATTAAAACAGGACATTAAATTATAATACACAACGGTAACTAATATAACTAAATAACCGTACGGGTGTCCTACTAGCCCATTGAGCCTTTCGACGTCTAAAAACATTAAATAAATATCTCCGGAGAATAATATTGAAAAAACTTACGAGATAAACGCCTACAATGAGCCCAAAAAGACCAATGGCACTACCAAAAATTTCAATAATTAAAATCTTCACAAAAAGTGAGCCGTTAGCAGCGTCGGCAATTGCAGCTCCAGAACCGACGACTCCGACGCATAAACCACAGAATAAGTTGACAAATCCTACACAAACTCCAGCCCAGAAAATAATGTACGCTCCTAACCAATTGCTAGCATATCGTTCCTCGGTTAGTTCCTTGCCCTCAACTTCATAGATCTACAATTTAAATTCAACGCCGAATTTGAGCGCTATTTTTAAATAGAAATCTCACCTGGAACGCACTGGAGAGAACAATAGCTGTGATGAGTCCGTAAATAGCGACAGCTTCACAGAAAATAATTGAAATTAAATTTTTCGTTTTAATTCTGGGGGCTTTGACTCCAGCACCAACGATACTGACGCCGGTTGTGTGGATTCCCCTGAAAAATTAGATGTTTTTGGAAATTTCAAATTTTGATCTTACCCTGCGGCACCTACTACTGATAAGGCAACGGCAAAACCAATTCCTAAAGATGCCCATTGGTAAGGTGACATCTCCGTTAGTAGCCTAAAAAATTATATTTAAGTAAAAAAGAAAACAGTTTTGGTTAAAGCTCACCATGCGAGACTAATTTGCTCTCCTTTTCCCGTGAGAACATAGTACAAAACTATTGAAAATTATAAAACTTGTTAGAGTCACAAATCACATGATCAATACACACCTTTAAAATATTTTCTTACCTAAGATTGTAATGACAGTAGTGGAGAGTACACTGCCTGTGTAAGTTAGTGTGTATCTCATTTTGATATTTGTTTCTGTAACTATTTTTTAGATTTTTTTAGAAAATTAAGAGTTTCTAAATGAAAAAACACATTGTATTTTACGTGTTAACGATACTTTATAACTGAGCTTGTGATCTAGATAACGCTTATCTTTTCTACACTCTCATATTTACCAAGTAAAAAAGAGGAGGGGGGGCTATGAAGAAATGTTTTTATTATGTGGTCCAAAAATACAATTCATACATATTTTAAGTCATATTGTCCATAAAATTGCAAGGCACAAACCTACTTTATCACATCATAACAAGTGCATTGCACCAAATACAGCAAATACGTCAGAAAGAACTCAAAACTTCTATGCTAACATAAAATTAAGTAGTATACAAATGAAATGAAGTTAGTGTAGCAAAAACTTTAGAAATGGTTGGAACTCATTAAGTATACTGAAAATCACAAAGGTTTAAGTAAAGGAATCTGTAATTTCAGAAGATGAGCGTCCAACTAGGCCAACCGCAATAAAAACCAAATAATACTCGACGCAACGACGGAATGTTCGATAATACATTTAAGTCGTTTTTGGCTCCAACCATTTCATAGTTTAATTTGCTTGACAATTCCGTCAGCGAAGTTTTATTGCCGCGGAATGAAAAATTGTTATTTCATGTCTTACTGCTACAACTTAAAATTATGAAGGTACATGAGATAACTTTATCCACACCTGTAATGAATAAATATATGACGTAACGAGAGCATTTGTTACAAAAGATATATATAAAAATAATTATATTCTAAATAAATCTAAAATATAAATAAATCACGATAAAACACCAAGGCTGTAAGATCCCTTAGGAACATTGCACAAAAAAATACATACATTATTTACACATAAAATCTTCGATTTGTTCCGATTTGACGTGTCTATTGCCTGCGGGTGTCGGCATTCCATTCCCCATTCTTAGGATGTAAGGAATCACACTATCTATTTGCACTTGCCCTATCAAACCGGCGAAGAATAGTTCTTCCAAGACTATCGGCTCCAGGCCCCGAAGAGGCGGAAGACGCAACAGCAACCTAGAAAAGGATAAAAAGGCTGAGTGGGCAGCAAATTTATTTTTATTTATGTACACACCTAGGAAAGCGGTCTGTGTCATCTGGAAAACTATTATGTACATAACTCTTCAACGCCTGGAATGACTTTTCCTGAAGCTTCTCTACATGTTTCCTCAGCAAAATATCCGATTGATCGGCCGAAAACAACGTGATAGCTTTCAAATAAGCATACTCGTGTTCATCAACATTCAACTTATTCATTGTAGTCGCATAATCTTGTAACTTCACAATATGATCGCTCACTTGCTTAACTTTCGTAGCCGACATCTTGTCTTGTGCTATCAAAGTATGCAAATGACTGATAAGAGCGGACAATATTGTCGATAATGACAAAGTTTGCGAACATTGCGCTAAACCCAAAGTGAACAATTCTGCCCAACATCCTCTAAGTAACGCAATTTGTGTCTCAGTCGCTAGAAATTGAAAAGCAGGAATATTTCTTGCCCAATGTATAGAAAGGAACAACAATCTTGACCCACTTTCGCAAATATAATGTATATTCAAGTATGGGGGAACTGGTCCGGGAATTTGTAAGTTAAAACTAATATGCTGTTCTTGTAAAATTGGTCCTTCGTATTCGTAACATTTTTCATCAGAAACTGTTACAGCAGATAAATCTGTACCGTTGAGGTATTGGACACGAGCCATTGTATCTAGTGCTTTTGAAATTAATTGTTTGTCACGAGCCATTATCAAGGCGTCGCTTAATTCACCAGCTCCAGTGTTTGTACTGTCCATGGAAATATCATCTTCAATGCTGGCTTGGCTTGGAGATAAGTGGTAGGGGAGTTCAGAGGACCCGCTGTTGCCTAGAAAAAAAAAAAAAACATGAAACGCAAATAAAGATTCAACAAATGTAACTTGTAAACAACATGTGTGTCCAAAATGATAAAACAAACTTCTTACTTTTACAAATCTAAAAATTCTTACCAATGCGTTTGTTTAAAAACTGTAGCCCCAAATCGCAGGGGTTAAAAGAAGCTGGTAACAATCCTGGAGAATCAGTGCTTAAATCCTTCCTTATAAAAATCTTATTTACACTATTGGAATTATAATTATTTCCTATGTTATTCGAATAGTCTTTTTTATCTATGATAGGTTTGCGTTCATGTTGCACAGCTGAAATCCAAAGGTAAACAATTTGTTTTCTAAACAATCCTGACTTACAATCACTTCTCATTCCACAAGCTAGACATTTTTGAAGTCTACAGTATTGACACCTATTCCTATGGTGTTTGGTAACTTCACAGTTCTTACTTCCTCTACATTGATAGCCAAGTTGTTTTCGAATGGACCTCTTGAAAAACCCTTTGCAACCTTCACAACTTATAGCACCGTAATGTCTTCCTGAAGCCCGATCCCCACAAACCACACACAATTCTACCGTCAGGCATAGATTATTCGAATTATTTCTAATTTTATCACTCAGGATTTCGGATTTAATACCATGTTCTATATCCATTTTTGCAGTCTCTTTACAAAGCACAAACACAATTTGAAGCACTTAGGGTTTCATTTGTCGCAACATCAACATCTGAAATTATTTATAGATGTACAAAAAACATACGACCTTCCGTTGCATTATAAAGAGAAGTAATGCTGTGAACAAGGTTCATGACCTTACACCTGCTGCTGTTTTTAGGTGTAGGGACATTATTTTCTATCAGGTAGCAAAATACAATCCTTCATTTATAAGCGCGCCAAATTTGAACAAGCAAAGCAGTTATGAGCTTTAAAGCTCAAATTACAAATATATAAAACTGGATTTTATTTTCCCTATTTTTTTCGTACCTATAAGAACGTAAGCCGTACTTCATTTCTACATACTTTAATTTAAAGCGGTTGCTACCGCAATATATAAAAAATATATTTAATTTGTTTTGTAGTAATAAATAACATTTTTTTTTAAATAAATAAAACAAAGCAAACAATGGAAATGGTGATAAACGTAATTGTTCTGTACACTACAAACCAACAGTTAGTTTTAACTTTAGCGCTTTTTTTCTAGTTTAATGCTTCGCCGCTAGTTATCGCTACTTTTGTAACGGTCTTCAATACCAACCCAACGGGCCCTGGTAAATAAACACGATTAATTAAATAATCAAACAGTATGTAAACAACTTAAAAGCAATTTCTGCTTTGATTTGTTATACCGCTTTTGTCACGTGTATTTATTATTATTTCTTTTTTGTTAATATGCGTGCGTTTTGAATTCTGAAGTTAGCGCCTAGTAGTATTTCACTTGTCATGTTGGTATTAGTTTTTATGTTTTTAAAAACAAACGTTCGTCTTTGCTACTATTGTTCGAATTGTTAAAACTAGTCAAAAAGTGTGATTTTACTTATAAAAATTGTTCGTACCATTAGTACAGCTTTAGGAATTGGATTACAATGAGTTCCGACAAGAAACTTCAACCTTTCAAAGTGTATGCTCGTCAAAGGTGAGTTTCAACCTTACCCTTTTCAAACTTCCTAACAAATAAAATTTAGGCCCCTCAATAAGACTGAAATAGCACAAAAATGTGCGAGTGTTGTTCATAACTTGTCACCTCGTGAATTGGTTGTGAAAACTGGATTCAGCGAGAAACGGTTTGTCTTTGATGGCGTCTTCGGAGAAGATTCTTCTCAGGTTGATGTTTATAACACTGTTATTGCTCCATTGATTGGAAATATCATCGCTGGGTATAGCTGTACTGTCTTTGCATATGGGCAGACAGGAACGGGAAAGACACATACGATCTATGGGGAAACTAAAGAAGGGGGCGAAATTAATCTTTCTGAGGTGAGTGGTGACAGTCAAGATGATAGATGTTTTTGTGGCTGAGGTATCATTTTTACTCATTAAAACAACTTAACACATAGATGAAATTCCTAGATTTAATATTTTATTGTTAGGAGTTGATATCTCTGTCAAACCTCTGAGGTATTGAGGAATTTGTGAAGGCATATTGTAGTTCCATCTTAGGGACTGAGTTCTGATAAGCTGTAAAAATATTAAAGATACGAAGAATTTTACATTTCACTTCTGAGTTCATATTTTGTCCAAGAATCTAAACTGGGCGTTGAGATATCAGTCAGGATCATTTTCATAATTTTCTTTGAGGCTAAAAAAAAAAACAAAAAAAACGTTTTTCTCTGTATAAGATAGTAAAAAACACTTAAATTGTAATTAAATTAAAATGACAGAATGGCTCTCATTACCGGGCTTCAGAATCATTGTTGATGATGATTTTAATGAAAATATTGTCTATTCTAGTCAGTAGTTTTCTAACGAAATTGCGTTTGCAGGAACCTGCTTTGGGTTTCGTCCCTCGTGTAGCCCATCAGCTCTTTTCCGACCTAAGCAAACTAAGCGAACGCACTGAGTACACTGTCAGCGTTTCGTTCATTGAGATTTATAATGAAGAAGTGCGTGATCTCCTAAATGATAGTGTCAATCTCAGGTTTGTACTCAGTTCGTTATTTCCAGTTCTAATATTTATATATTTAGGGTGTATGATGATCCCTTGAATAAAGGATCTGTGTGCATTAAAGATCTCTCTAAAATGACTGTTGTAAACAAGAGCAACGTCTACCAGTTTTTGAGTAGTGGTTTAGGACAGCGACAACACGGCGCCACCAGTGCGAATATCCAGAGTTCACGTTCTCACACTTTGTTTACTTTTGCCGTCGATGTTAGGGAATCAACTTCCACTGGCGAAGAGATAATTAGAAGTGGAAAATTGCAGTTGATTGATTTAGCTGGTAGTGAGAATACTGGGCGCTCTGGAACTGTGGATGTTAGAGCTAGAGAATCAGGAACTATAAATCGGTCTCTTATTACTCTGACTAAAGTTATCAAAGCTTTGGCTCAGAAAATGCAACATGTTCCGTTTAGGGATTCTAAGTTAACCAGAATTTTACAAGACAGTCTTGGAAGCAAAGCAAAGACTACTATGGTTGTCACGTTTTCGCCAAATTCTCACGTTTCTAGTGAGACTCTAACCGCTCTGGAACTAGCAATTGTTGCTAAAAGCATTCAAAGTATTCCTCAAGTTACCATCAACAAGAAACATGCAAATCTCATGAAAGAGTTGCAAGATGAAATTTCCAAACTAAAGGACGAGTTATGTGCTGCTCGAACTGAAGAAGGTCTTTTTGTAAGCCACGAATCTTACCAAAAAATGACAGAAGAGATGGAAATAAACAAAGAAAAGATTGCTGCTTTGGTAGCCAAAATTAAGGCACTGCAAGAGCATCACAAAAGTTTGGAACTTGAGTATGTCAGGATCAATATGGCATTTAAAGAGAATAAAGTTTACCTGGAAGGTGTCAAAACACGTCTTGAAGAAACCCAAAAAGAACAAAACCAAGAACGCACACGACTCGAGACTGCGGCTAAAGAACATCAGGGCATGTTTGACAAAGCGAAAGTTCTTTTGGAAGTATGTGACAATTCTACTAAGAGGAAGGATATTTATTATAAGAAGTATGAGGAACGAGGTGCATCGACGTCAAGCAATGCTCAACAAGCTCAGGAGATGTTATCTTCTGCGAAAACTTGTTTTAGAAATATTGGAAATGTTTTAACTGAAAGTACGACATATGCCGCAGGGCAAAACCTCCAAAAATCTGTCCAAAACATGCATCAAGGAGCCGCATCTGAATTAAACCAGTTAAAGGTGGTTTTGGACGACATTCAAAAACGTTACGAGGTATACAGAAACACCACATATGAAGTCTTGAAAAAGAATGATGTTTGTCTTAGAAATGCACACAAAATCGTTTGTAGTAAATTGGAAGAGCAAAAGAAATCATCTTGTGAACGTCAAGAAGCAATGGTTTTTGCCTTAGAAGACTTTAAAAGCAAAATCGAAGCTAGACTAGCGGAGTTTGGCAAACTGAGCGATTCATTTGAACATGTAAGTTGTCAATTTTAAAAACTTATAATACAGTGTTTATTTTAGCTTAGAAATACTATTACCGAAAAACAAGAAATTCTGAAGAAAACTTTCAGTCCCTTTTCCTCTGTGAGAGCGGAACTGTGTAAAAAAGAACAGGAGCTCCTTAAAGAAATTGAAGAGTTGGAAGCAAAGCGTGACATTGAAAAAGATGCAATTGCTGAAGCTGCACAAAACGAAGCAAGAGTTGAGGAAGAAATTGCAGCTTTAGATGCAACCATTGAAAAACTTAAACAGGCAAAGGATTTCAAAGATAATGAAGAGGCAACTAAGAAAGTTCAGGATTTAATGAAGGATTATGTAGACAATGTAAGTTATGTAGGAACAAGGAGAGCTCTAGGGCTATTAATGTCTCAAAATCAGAGTAAAACTGCGGAGATTTCAATTTAAATTTTAGGTGAGGACAACCGTTGAAACCCAGAAATCTGTGATAGGCGATGTGATACAAGACGTGGGCCGTAATAAAGACGCTGTGTGCAATGAAACAGCTAGTTCCAAACAAGCTGTTCAAGAACAAGTAGATGAAATTTCGTTACTCACTGAACAAACTCTACGTCGTCGTAATGAAGTAAGCCTTTATCTATTTCCGTTGTCACGCATTACATTTAATTCTTTAGGAACTTCTGAGTGCTCTTGGAACGGTGGAAGCCTCATTGCGAGCCTTCAGGAAAGCTGCAGCAAATAGATTACGTGAAGATATGGCAGTTAGTAATGAATCTTTGGAGTCGGTGGCAGAATGCCAGGAGAGGCAGTATAATTTTGTGAAAAACTACATTGAGAATACATTGGCGTCCCTGAAAGAGTTGAAAGTTAGAGTTAACTCTGTGGGACATGTAGGCAATACTCCATCTAAAGTGATTTATAGTTATCCTAGAGTATCCAACGGAAAGGTAGATACTAAGGCTCCTGAAAGAAATGAAGCTTCTGAAAATGTAAGTTAATGATGTCGGATTTTTTGTTTTTTGTTTTTTCTCTTTCTCTTCACTCTTAAACAAGCTGTTTTCTTTTCTAGAGATTCTAAGCCTAATCGATCTCTTATTTTCGTTCATGTTTGTTAGTTTTTTTCACTTTTATATTAAATGTCATATTCAGTGTGATCGTTTGTTTTACCTCTGCGCTCTACGATGGTTTCTTTTTTTTCTGGTTTATGCTGCTTCCATAATAATAGTATCTAAACGTTTCTGAGTTTATTTCTTTTTTTTTGACCTTAAATCCATTTCATATTTTCTCACGACTTTTTGACTTTTTTTATGCTTCATTTACCCTTTTTAAATTTTTGCCATTGTCTGTGCTGCTTACGCTCTACATTGTTTTTTTTTTTAGAGTCCTGTTCTTTGCTTTAAAAATACCCACTGTGATATTTGTTATTATCCACTATGTCGATTATTAATTAGTTTCTTTTGGCGGCATTCTATTTCAGCCTACCATATCTTGCTTTCTTTGCATATTTACATAAATCCTTAGTTCATATTTCTTCAATTTGATTTTACTTCTTAATATCTCCATTGTGTCTTTTATATTTTTGGTTTTGATGCTTTTGTTGACCAACAAATTCCCTTCCAGATTTTTCTGTAAAACTTTACATTTCCTTTGTTTGTACACTGTTTTCTGTCATCTCAAGGTGCTCTGATTAAATGCAACAATTTACTTTAATTTGATCGCTAGACTTATGTTTTCTCAATTGTCATTGCTTTCAACAAGTCATCATGCTAATCATTTCTTTTTTTCTGTTGTTTTGAGGAAATCTTTCTCTTCATCTAGATCAAAAGTTTAAGTGAGCTTAAAATTTCATTTGTATATGTTTCTGATTTCAGGACTCCAACAAAGAGAATCAAGGTTTCTAGAAGTTTCCAAGCGTTCCATTTTTTTTTATTTCTTTACATATTCTTTCAGATATGAGTGATAGGAAATAGATATTCGTGTAACTGATATCTAAAAGAATATAAATTTTGAATGTATTTGTTCTATTCGACTACGTTTTGTTGTTTTCGTGTTCGTATAGTTTTTGTATTGGCCTTAAAAGGACTGCAAGCCACTGATTTTATATTACTGTGTTCCAAGATGGGAAGAAAAGTACAAAAGTATACACGTATATTTTTGTAGGTTCATGACCTTTTCTAGAAACTGTAGAAACGTTCTTAAACCTACAACAATATGCGTGTTTTTGTAGATTTAAGATCGTTTCAAAAACATTTCAGTTGTAAAATAAATATTCCTGTGATTACTCATTTACAGGAATGTATATTTTAAATGTAACTATTCTAAATATGTTTTGTCTACGTTTGTTATTTTCGTGTTCGTATAGTTTTTGTATTGGTCTCAAAAGGACTTCAAGCCACTATTTTTATATTTCATGTTTCCATTGGTTATAATATATATTTACTAATAAAAGTTTCTTACATTTTTCAGAAATGTAAGAAACAACAAAAGATTTGTTTATCATTTAAAAACTTGCTAACAGCAATTTGTATGAGATATTCGAGAATCATACTGTATATGTGACCACGTGATTCGTTTTGACAGATGACCAGTTCAGTGACACTTCACAGTGACAATAGCAGAGGTGAAGTGTTTAGGTCAAAGATGAAAGTTTAGTTTTAATTTTTATCATAAATGTGAAGTTCAAATCTTTTCACTTCTATGTAGGAACGATCATAAATTAAAAATCAATAATCACGTTATTCAATGTTATTTATCCTGTAAAAATGGTAAGTTGTCACATATGTTTTCAAAATTTGAATGTTAACTCCTTGTGTAGGTCTTCCTTAAATCCACACCCTTGCAAAACCAATCAAGAGCAATTCTCAAACTCCTTGACAAAAATCTGGTGAACAAAGAATATGTGGAATATCAATTTATACAGCAGAGTCAAATTCCAACCTCACATTTTCAATCGGCGCTCCCTCGTCTACCCATTCCTGATTTAAAATTGACTTGTCAGCGATATCTAGCCGCTCAAAAACCGTTACTAATAGAGGAGTCGTACAAAAAGACTGAAGCCAACGTACATAGATTTAGAGATGGTGTTGGCAAACAACTGCAACAAATGTTGAAAGACTACGACAGGAAGAATAAACACACAAGCTATATAAGTGAATTATGGTTTGATAAGTATTTACGATCACGAAGCCCTTTACCGATCAATTGCAACCCTGTATTAGTATTAAACAACAATGATAAGCCTGAATATAATGATCAACTGATTAGGGCTACAAATTTAATTGTGAGTAGTTTAAGATTCTACAGATCCTTGAAATCCGAACTTCTTCATCCTGAGATTTTCCACTTAAATCCGGCGAAGAGTGACACAGAACGGGTGAATAAAATTCTAAGCAAATTACCTCCGAAATTAGCGTACATTTATGCTTATTTCAATAAGGCTTTTCCTCTAGATATGAGTCAGTATCCAAACCTATTTCATACGACTCGTGTCCCTGAAACTGATAAAGACCGCCTTGTTGAAAATCCTGACTCTAGACACATAACCGTTCAGTACAAAGGTCACTTCTATGCTGTTAATGTACTAACAGTGAGCAATGACATAGTTCCGGCGACACAAATTATGGAAAATCTCAGATTTATTTTGAATGACAACAGGCCACCAAATGAGCATCCAATTGGGGTCTTGACAACTCTTGAACGGAATATGTGGGCTACCATTAGACATGAGTTGGCAGAAGATGCCAATTTACAGTCATTAAAATTGATAGATTCAGCGCTGTTTAACGTTTGTCTTGATGATAAAAGTGCTGGGAGCGACCCGTATAATATTACAAGGCAATTTTTACATGGAGATGGAACAAATAGGTTTATTTTTCTAATGTTTTATCTATCGTTTTGCAACTATTTCATTACAGGTGGTTTGATAAATCGTTCTCATTGATAGTGGCAAAAGATGGCGTTAGCGCCGTTAATTTCGAGCATGCATGGGGAGATGGTGTTGCGGTCTTACGCTACACGCAGGATATATACAACGATTCGAAAAACAACCCCAGAGTACATCCTGAGACCAAAATAGGGGGCCCTGACGCCGAACCTGTTCAACGTTTAGGTAACAACATTTTTAACTGTTCGCTTATTTAATTATTATAATAGGGCGATTACATAGTCATTATTCAAACTTTTACATATTTAACTAAAAAATTATCAAAGCCTGACACCACCACAAATTAAATATTTGCCTATTCAACAGTTATAACTGTTTACGAATCTATTAATAATTTAACCACCTTGCAGATTTCCGCATTACGGAGCACATCAAAGAGTGTCTAGACAGCGCGAAAATGTCCTATAAGGCTGTTTATGACAATTTGGATGTTAACTATACAATTTTTGAAGGTATTGGGAAAGACACGTGCAAAAAGAACAAAGTTAGTCCGGATGCCGTCATGCAATTAGCTTTCCAGGTAGATTATTATGGAAAAACTTTTTATCATATCGCGCGTGTTTTATGATTATGAACATAATTACTTTTTTTTTATTGTTACAAGCTATTAATTTTGATAGGACTGACGGAAATTTTTTTAGGTCGCTTATCATAAACTAAACGGCACGTTCGTGTCCACGTACGAATCGTGTAGTACTGCTGCATTTAAACATGGAAGAACTGAAGCAATTCGTCCATGCACCACGGCAACAAAGGTGAAATTCAAAAATCATTTTCTATTTTTACGAACTTTTTATTGTAGGATTTCACGTTAGCAATTAATTCAACCAATAAACCATCAGTGCCTCAATTAAAATCGATGATTCAAGAGTGTTCAACGATTCATAATCGTTTGATTAAGGAAGCAGCAATGGGTCAGGGTTTTGATCGCCATCTTTTTGCTCTGAAGTCTCTAGGAGAGAAAAACGGTATTAAAAGTAATATTTTTGAGGATCCTGAGTATTCACACATTGGATACGATATCATGTCTACGAGTACTCTAAATTCACCGGCGATTTTTGCGGGAGGTTTTGGTCCGGTGGTTCCGAATGGATTCGGTATGGGTTATGCAATTAAAGAAGAATTTTTGGGTACTCTCGTCACAAACTATAAGGACCATACTAATGGACCAGACTTCATAAGTGCTTTAACGAAATCTTTTGAAGAAATTTTTGCAATTCTACAAACCGATTGAACAATTTATAGTATTTATTCTTGTTATAAGGTGTATTAGTCTATTTTTGTCATGGTTTTGCGTGTTTAAATGGAATGACCAGAAAATAATTTTGTATGATTTTATAATAATACATTTTTTGGAATATTGTTGTGTTTTTGTTTCCTAGTATAGAACGTCGATTATCCGAACTGGCTTCACGGAAAAAATCAAATTAAAGGAAATGTCTGTTCTAGCTCAGCATCGTTAGCACTAAATGCTTTTACAAAATATTTCTTGAGAGCGGTATCATGGGAAAACGGGTTCGTCTTTGGTTGTCTTAGTTTTCGGAATTTTATTTACGTTTTTTTTGTGCTAAATTCATCTTATATTTTTTTGTAAAAATGTGGTTGACTATTTTACACCTTCCTTTTTTTTATTAATTTTTTTAGTAAATTTTAATTATCCGAATTACCCCTGACAACTCGGATAAGTAACGCTGTACTGTCCTAGGATTTCAAACTTTTTTTTCTTCGACAGTAACCACAAATCGAACAACTTACGTAATTATATAACATATTGTTTGTACAAACAGCGGTTTTTAGAAGCCATTTCAAATTAGTGATAAGTTACTCAAATAGAATTCTCTTTAATTCAATTA
This sequence comes from Cynaeus angustus, assembly GCA_030157275.1. NCBI lineage: Eukaryota > Metazoa > Arthropoda > Insecta > Coleoptera > Tenebrionidae > Cynaeus > Cynaeus angustus. The sequence goes on along the minus strand of CM058066.1, from coordinate 14,913,684 downwards.
GTTAAATAAACGTTTTACAAAAAATAAGTTTGTTTTCGTTGTACAGATTTTACATTTTAACAGTCAGTTAAAATAGCAGTCCATTTTCGATTAGACGTGATCACTCGAATTCTTAGTCTCTTACATTTTTTGTATCGAACTGTCATTGATTTGAATTCTCTGGATCTTTAAATTTTCTAAATACTTCATAAAACTTGTCCGTTGCCTCCTTTCGTTTTTTTTTTTTTTTGTGGATTTTTGAGATTCCTTGATTGCTTTGGATTTATTACGCGTAGAGATCGATATTCTCATATTTATCTTATTCTGTTTCGAATTTTTAGGTACTTGTTTTGTGTATTTTTTTTATTTTACATATTTGTGTTTTTAATTTTGTACACCTTTAGCAGCTCCGGATGTCAAGTGTTTTTGATTTTTCTAATTTAAGGTTCTTTAAAGCTTTCTATATTCTTTATATCCATGTTTTCGATACTACATTTATCAAATTTTACTCTATGATTTTTGTTTTTGATTTTTTTTAATAGCTGTTTCTCTTGATTTCATGTAGCTTTTTAAATCACTGAATTTTAGGTTCTTTAAACTGTCAAGACTTTTGATACTTTAATATTTGTCAAATTCCGTTTAGAATACTTAAATTCTTTAAATTTTTTTTAATAATATTTAAATTAAATTAATTCCTTGGATTCTCTGAATGTTTCGTATTTTTTAAATCTCTTATGATTTTTTTATATTTGTAAAAATCTTTCAACTCTGAATGTTTTGAATTTTTCAGAATTTTTAAGTTTGAAATTATTATTATTATTTTTTTGTATTAAGTAGATCCTGTGTGCCCTTTGCACTTTGGGTGTTTTAGATTTTTTTTTTAATTATTTAGATTGGATTTATATTTCAGTTAGTAATAATTAACGACCTATAATGGTTGGACTAACTACCTATCTACTTATCACCCGTCCCTTCCCGAACTACAATCCTGGACACGGTTTTGCTCTTACATCCTTGCAATTTTATGCTTTTTTTTTGACTCTCGAACTTAAGGTTTTTTTTGAAACTTTTTGTATCAAGATTTTCGATACTTCACGTTTGTCAAATCCTGCTTAGAACTTTTAGATTTTATTTTTGTTTTATAAAAGTTACTTAAATTTTTAAAACACATTGTTCAATTTTATTTAAATAGAAAAATCCTTGGGTTATTACGTTTTATGTGCTTTGGATTTTTTAGAAACTTAATTTTTTATCTTTGTTGAAACGCTCTCTTCGGATGTTGTGGATTTTTTAGATTTTTTGAATTTTCTGGATTTTGTGGATTACTAATATTTTCAAAATTGTTATTAGAATCTTTGTATCCGTTGTAGTCTCAGGTTTGTTGGATTTTTGAAATTTCTTGTACCCTTTAAATACTTTTGATTTTGATTAGTGTCTAGAATTTTAGAGTTTTCACATGCTTTATATTACTTATATTCTTTAAATTCTGTAAATTTTCTAGGTTTTCTACAATTTCTAGATTTTTAGCTTATCTGCAGAATCATATTGGATTTATACTGTCAAATTAAAAAAAAGAGGATTACTCTATAAATTCGTAGACTATATTTCCTTAAAAGGTATTTCTTTAAAGTTTTTTCTGCATTATGTACCTAAACGCTAATTATTTTTTTAACCAAAAAGTCGTTGGATTATTCGACATTTATAATACATGATTCAAATGTAAATTCTCGGGACTACACAGCTTAGTAACAAAAATAGGAAATTTTGATTTGTAATCGTTTCTCAGCGTATTTTCTTAGGTGATATAATGTTTAACGTAATAATAATAGAAGATTGATAATCAACAATTCTAAAAATTGCTAATTGGTCAAACAAACTTTTCTTAAATTGTGTTACCATCAAAATTTTAACATTTTCTTTGAATTTCAGTTTGTAAAAAATTCTTTATTTCAAACACTTTTCTAAATATTTTTTTTAATTTCAGATTGTTTTCACCTTCGGTAACAAGATCTTACAACCTTGCTAGGCCACACTAAGAATGTAAGAATGTACTAAACGCATTTAAAAACCTTCACAGAATTGGTAATTGTAATATAGTTCAATAATTGTACATTTCAATAAAGTCCATAGTGGTAATTTTCAAGTATAACGGGATAATAGTCAGCGTGCAACGGGGTTAATTATAAGTTAAATTGAGGATCGACTTTTACATGCATGTCCTTTTTTCTTTTTTTATTATTTTTATGATGTGACGTTAATTAAGTATCCAAATACTTGCGTGCACACCTTGTAACGAGTTTGTATATTAAAATCATGGGAATCAATCAACTTATATCACGCAGAACAAATCGAAGGTCAGGAATGTCACCTTGGACCTTGACCCATTTTGATTTTTTTTTTAGAATTTTGTTATAAACCTTGTCAACCGGTCTTTACTAAATCTCTTTAGTTGTATTGAAAAGTTATTGTTAGAGCGGCTAAACGGTGATTTACGTCTCCAAACTTGTTTTTTTTTTAATCAATAAAATTATTAAGTTGTGAGCTCTTTTGAAGTGTCGTGTTATTTATGACTGGAAATTTACTAATTGGATTTTTTAGGCGATGTAAAAAAGGAGAAGGTCATGACGAATACTTCACTGCGTTTTTTTAATATTTATTTTAATTACATTTTGATAATAAGAACATGATGGTTAAATTTCTAAGTTTCTATAATACTAACATAATATGAGAACAAATTGGTTTACATTGACTACTAGAACTATTTGTGGTTTATCTAAGTTAAATTGTATGTTAAGACAATGCTTTACGCGTTGTATTTGGCAAAAAGAGGCAAAGTAAGCCTCCACCTATCAATAATGCTGCTACGATGAATGTTGGTGCCGGACAATATGTGTCTAGTAAGTTAGCGATAACTAAATTTCCAATAATACCACCAAGACGAGCTGCTACCATGGAGACAGCCACTCCAGTTGCCCTGAGATTCGTTGGGAAGATTTCGGTGATTAAACAATCCAAAGCTGCATTTCCGCACGATATCACGCTGCTGAATACAGCAGATACTACCAAGTTATGAAGTTTGTTATAAACGAAATACATGGAAGCAGCACAAAAACCTGATGTTACAGTACTGAAAACTGAGGAAAAACATAAATAAAAGCGAAAAAAAAAAGGTTAGATCAACGTACCTAAGAAGAATTTACGGCCAAGCAGATCCATGAAAAGTACAGCGATGATGTTGCTAGGAATGGCTGATGCTACTGTAATTAGGGATTCCAAGAAGACTGCACTTGGAATTGTGTCACTACAAGACGTGCCGTCTTGGCTTCCATGCTCTGTTACGAAGCTTGTTACCACACAAACAGAAGCGCTTTGGTTTTGATGCTCGCGTGTGTATTCGTCAAAACGATTGAAGAGTTCGGGGAACCACATCATCAAGCCGTAGTAGCTAAAAAAAATATCATAAAAACGAGTCTTTAATGTCTTCTAACTTACCCAATGTGGAAAGTAAAGTTGATGGTGATGGATATTACGGTGAACTTGAGAATTGGACTCACGAAAAGTTGCTTGCTATTTTCTACAATATCGTTGAACATGTTTTTGTATTTACCTTTAATAACTGTTTTGGTTTCGATAGGTTTTTCTGGTAAATCATCATCAAGTATGAGTTGTTTAACTGGATAGTCGGTTTTGCTCCTTCCGGTGTTTGTTTTATAAATTTGCCTGAAAATCTCGATAGCTTCGTCGTATCTACCTCGCGAAAGTAAAAACTTGGGACTTTCAGGTAAGAAGAAAAGCAAAGCTGCGACTATAAATGATGGTATCGCGCAAATCAGAAGGAAAATCCTCCACGAGTTGTAGGTGAAACTTGGATGATGTAGACCAATACCGGTAGGTATGATAAGCCAGGCCAAGCCTGCTACAAATAAGTTTCCCAAAGTCCAGAAGGCTGCCATGAAAGAAAGCATGGAACCTCTTTTGGATTTGGGTTGAAATTCTGCGAAATAAGACCAGATAACTGGTCCGCTGCCCCCTAATCTGTAAAAAAAAGTAAGACTTTGTTTTTAGTCAAAAGAGAGTACTTACGCCGCCCCATTTAGAAATCTGAATAACATGAAAAACTCATATGACTGGCTAAAACTGGAAGCCACGATACATAGACCATTCATGAAAGAGATCGCAATGAGCACCTTTTTACGACCCAAAGCGTCCGCCACTGAGCCCCAAACGTAGGCTCCTGCCATCATCCCAATGAAGATGATGGAATTGAGCCAACCCTTGCTTTGGGTACTCAGATTTAAGTCGCATTGTGCTGACGGGAGGATGAAGGACATCGAGATGACGTCCATCTCCTCCGCGGTGCTCACAAAGCCGCATACTGCTAATAGAATGTAGTGAAATTTCCCATATCCAGTTAATTCGATAGCTCGTTCGAAGTCAGCTTTCTCAGATGATCCTTTTTCGACGTCCACTGGAATTTTATTCAGATCTTTCAATGTCGCTAGATTACCAAGCTCAAGATCTTTGGATCCGCCGCCGTTTACAACGCGCTCGTCCTTTACATCACAATCTTGCTTGTTTTTTGATGAAGAATCACTTTCTACCATTCTATGGTGTCGATAAAGTTTTGTGTTTTTTGCGGCGGGCGAAAAAAGGCAGAGACGGCCGGGGGGCGGCTTTTAATGGGGGCAGCGGACGAAAAGTTGATGTAAAGCTCTGGAAAAAAAAAAACAAAAGTTAAAATCTCGCACCTTATTGTTGTTTCAGACAAAAAAAAAAGAACGTGTTGTGCAAGCAACACTGTTGACGCATTTCGAAACTGGTCAAAATTTTTGTTTACAAATTCCATATTTATTAATTAAGGTTGGGTTCAAAGCTCTGATCAACATTAACAATTTAAAAAAAAAAGTTAAGTTTAGCTTCAAGATTCTCTGAGGTTGATTATATTTTCAATTCTACTTCTACGAATAGTTAAGAAGTGGAAACAAGAGGAGGCTTTTGTTTTGTTTTCATTTCCACGTAATTCGTTTTATAACAGATTAGAACATCGCAACGCATTGCATTACATTGCAGTGCGCAAAATTGATCTTATCAACGTTTATTTTTTTTCTATACATTACAAACATATCAATGTAATAACAACAAAATTGTTCTAAAAATTATGGCAAGGAATTTTTCTAGAGTAAATGATTTCAGGCAACTGATTCATTGAACGCACACGTTCCACAATTACAAAATTCTTAATTAACTAATTTTATTTGCAAACAAACTAATTAAAATTACACGTTTAGTATAGAAAATTTAAAAACATAAAACAATTATGAATTAATTATGTAGCAATTAATTTATGCTGTGAATGATAACATTTTTAGATAAAACAATTATATAATATAATAATACCGACAAAATATAAAGCAGTTCTCGGAAATTTTGTTCTATAACAAACGTGAGAGACAGACTGGATTACCTTACATGAATGAATTTGCATAAATTGATTTGTAGCCTATTTTCATTATTGTCACAAATACCTCGCGTTTTTTAATATTTGTCCTGCCCGAAAATCGTGACGGAAATGATTATAATAAACAAAAATTAAGTAAAGTGAATGCATATTCGATCCGTGGTTGTTTGGACATGCCACTCTTTCCTTTGTGCCATAAATCTGCTTTAAATTAGCGATGAAGCTGTGTCAATCTATTTTTATTGCGTTGAATTAAATAAAAACTTGTCAGAGGTCAGCAACGACCCCGTCACATGTAAAAGGTCCAAACAGTCAAAAGTAATGAAAATTCTGTTGCTTCTTCAATATTCCTGAGTTGTTTGTGTCGTAAAGTGCCATCAAAATAATTTATCCCAATTAAGACAACAATTTTAGATTATTGCTACTGTGATGCCGCAACGACACTAAATAAACGAATCATGTCTCGGCTGGTAATAGGTAAGTAGGCGGTAAATTAATGATTTATATAATGATTTTTTCTTGCGACAGATCTGGCGGTCAATGGAACTATGGAGGTGATCGTGATAAACGATGCTTCAAATTCATGTGAACCTTGTAGAAATATAATTTGATCGTTTTAACTTATATGGACGTGGCCTTTCTTTATAGCAAACCTTGATTGGTGGTTTTACAGATGTTAAAATTTCACTGATTGCTACTTTATTAAATTAGCGAGTTAGTAACGCAACTAAAATTATTTATAGTTAGTGTGAAGAGGTGTCATCTCATATTTCCATTGGTTATCCTTCAGTAATGAAGATGACCATGGATATGAAACAATTCGACATTTACATCCCAAGCGACCCATTTCATTAAAATCGTTTAACATTGTTTTATCAACTGAAACTGTAAAATGCTGTTTATTTATTTCCATATTCAAACAGAGACCGCTAATGATAAATCTCAATTTAACAAAAGCTGCGTAATTTTTTGTTTTTATTTTCGTCATTTTAGTTTTCTTTTAATTGGCTTAAGCGTAATGAATTGACAAACAAAATAATAAAACCTTAATTGATGTAATTCGTTTTGTTAATTATTCTACAGAGCGACCTCAAGACAACCCCAGTGTCATAAAAAATATTTTTAACAAAATGACAACTTGTTCCAAAAAATCTTGCTTCTCTTCAAAAAAAATGTGCTGACGTCACTCAAAAGCAGTTATTGGTAGGTCGTCTAGTATGCTAAATAGGGATTCGTATAACAGACAAAATTTATTTACGTTTACAACTTTCATTGCGATTACTATGTTTACAGTTATTTATTGTATTATTTTATCGAGTGTGATTACTGCGCAGTGGCATTTCGCTTATTGTTGCGACCACAACTTAAGATTTTTTTAAATTAAGAGGTTATCGATAACAATAAGAGAAAGTCTTCAAGTGACGTCACTACCAATATTTATTGTTCAAGAAGAAGATGATAATTGTGCATCGACCTGGACGTTAATTTATTTCAATATTGAAGAAATAAGCGTTTCATAATTCCTTTCACATTAAAAAAAAAAAAAAATGAAGCGCGAAATACGAAATCGAAACATGGAAATCTTCGTGTGCACGTCGACGCTACGTTACAAAATATTTACCTTTTTCGCTAATAAAGATGAGACATTTTATGTATACATTTTTAAAAATACTTCACATGACAACCTGTGTATTTATATTTCTACATTTACATAACACGAGACGATCGAAATCGATTTGTTATTTCTGATTATTAGATAATACTCGTAAAAACAAGTTTGGCGCTTAAAAAAACGTCTCGTCTCTATTTTTTATCACGTTAAAAACTTACGTAGTTCTGTGAAATAGGGATCCAAAAAAACGTCGTTCACTATAACTCACGATTTTTTAAAGCGGAGAAAATTTCAAAACACTTCACACACATTTCAGTTTTTTGAAAAACAAATTCAAAAATTATATACGGAGTGAATGCTGCGAAAAGTTGCAGAGTTTGAGTGGAAATGGTGGTGAGTTGAAGATAGGTGCAAATTGTAGGTTGCGCTGCTCCTTTCGTAAAACTGGTGTGGGAATCGAAATGAATCAGTGGTTAAAGCACAAGAGTATGTTTATATAAATATTTCGATCGACGGTGTTTGTGAACAAAATCACAATCCTCGGTAAAATAGAACTTATCACCACGTTGATAATTGGAATAAATGTTCTATGTGAACTGAATAATTTTTATATATGTTAGCGTAGACCGAAGACTTTGGTTGATATGGGAAAATAAACAGCATTTTGTTGACATAAATATTGATAATGATAGTAATTAGTCTGCAACAATGGGAAATCTTCACTTGGATTTTACTCCTTACTTGCTACATAGTGAAAAACTGAATACTACTTGCTAATATTTGACACAATATTTGAACAAAATCGGTTAAGAGCGTGCTCAAAAATTTACTTCAGAAGGCCAAATTATGTCTACAAAGACATGTATAATATATAGAACGATGATCTTTACACTGTACGAACGATAAGATAAAAATAGTCGAGATGGCCTTAAATGCGTCACTGCACCTGTTGGCATTCCAATTCTTCATTACAAACGATTCTCACAAAGTCAACAAAGTCTTCTGATTTAAAGTAGAAAGGAAAGACCATGGCTGAAAATTAGCGACTTCTAAGAAGGTAACTTTGAAGAATCACTTTTTGTGCAAACAACAATTTTTCAAAAAAGTTGATCAGACATTTTTGTTTATTTTTATTATTTCAAGTTGCAATCTAACTAACTGTTTCTAATTGTTTAAAAATCGCAAGTTACCAAAAGTTAAAATAACAACAAACAACAATAAAAATGAAAGAGAAAAGTTAATAAAAGATAAAGCTACAGTTAAAATTTTATCCTTTTGTTTGCACAAATAATTCAAGAAAATCTTATTGAAAATTTGGTTCATAACGAAAATTAAAACACCCGATTTGTTTTAAAACTGAAGAAAAAAGGTAACTGAAGTTTTTTTCCCTATTTCGGTGAACAATTAAATAAAATACGTTCATTGTGCTCGTTTCAGTATGTTTTTGTTAAATTTCGTTTCGAAAGTAAAGTGGTAAACTCTTACTATAAATAAAAAACATTGTTTAAAGACGGGCGAAAAATATACAATAATTTACAATGAAGAAATCATTAGTAACTGACAAATTCCCAGAACACACAAATAAAAATCTTAGCACTCCTAATAGAAATAAACTCGGACAAAAGTTCAGAATTATTCAAAATAATTATTCGTAAAACTTAATTGGTTTTCCCACAAAAAGTGTAATACAAAAATCAACAGTGTGGCTAACAAATTATTGCCTTAAAATCTTTAATTCACCTATGTTTGATCAGCATTGCGTAAAAAGTACGTCATATACACTTACTACAAATTATTTAAATACACATCTTTTCTTAAAAGTTATTAATTCTTAATTCAAGACAGCTTTAGATAAAAACAAATTAAATATTTAAATAAACAAAAAATTGGAACGGAAAATTTTGACTAAGTGTGTTGAAGAAATTATATTGTTTTTAAAGCAAAGAATCTCTTGTCCTTTTGTTGTCTTTATCAGGTCAATAAACTCTTAACAAATGATTAATTAAATACATAAGCTTGAGGTTTATTATAATTTAATAAAACCAATTAGAATACAGGTCTTCGAATTTCGATAAGTCTTTGTGATGACAAACACTCTAATTAAAAGAATCGTAATGATTACAAACTGGTGGTCATCAAGTAGTACACATTAAAAAACACATCAGCTTCAATTTACTTCGTCAATGCGAGGGCTCCGTATTTCAAACAATCAAGCACTGAATATTATGATGTCATTTTGCTTATTATATCTGGATTAAACTTGTAATATTCACGGTTTTGTTAATTCTCCATTAAGAATTAATTATTGTTCTTGGAGACACACAGTGACCCCCCGTGCCAGTTGACAAAGCAAAAATATACAGAGAGTATTATTGTTATCTAAGGTTATACAATTTTTTTTTATCACAAAAGCAATTGTTAGCTGCAAATATTAAGTTTAAATTATTTATTTATTGTTAATCTGTGTCACTCAAAGTAACGAGCACGCTTTTTTTTCCACAAACAAAACATTTGCGTCGAATTTTGCGAGTTCCATGAAAGAGATCACTGATTGATTACTGTAAGATCGATAATTGGGAAAATAAAAAAAATCCCCGATTTCAGAGTAATTTGACGAAATGGAAGGAAAATAGTCCTTAACAATTGGGTGACAATTGGAAGTAATTTCGCGTTGCTGAAACTCTAATTGGAAAATTGATTGTCGAACTACAGCTAATGTCTAAAGTAAACATTGTGTTATGGTAATTTGCTAATGCAGTTTCACCAAGGCGTAAAAAAATAAAAATAAAAAATTTACCTGAAGTCCTCAGAGATGGGTATTCTTAACACTTCTGCAGGGCTGCTAGCAACCTCCGCAGTTAAACTAAGTTAGTGAAAACCGCAGCAACTATATATATTAGTCCAGACCCTCTCATTGTTAACTAACTTGATCAAAAAGTAAACAAGTAAACATGTGATGTAATCTTTTACATATAAAATTCGTATCTTTCACGGTAAGCCCGTCATTTCTGCGAAGGCACCACCATAAAACGATCAATTTAAAAAAAAAATCATCTCATCCAAAATTTCTTGGATTTAATTGTCAGCAGCCGCTACTAGTATTATTACTCATTCTTGACGTCAGCAGAAGTCATTGTTTCATAATATTGCAGACGAATTTTAAACGCAATTTCCAGACTATTTTCAGAAAGATTCTATCAAGGAATGAAAAAAGAAAGTAAAGTAACCGGTTTTTCTAATTTTGAGCGCCGGCGTGTCGATAATTTAAGAATTTACGATTTTAAACGGGCTGCTTTTTAGAGTCCAATGTCAAATCGATACGGTTATTTTTTTTTTTGCTCAAGAAGTCGCGTTCGGGCATCTTTGAGCCGAAATTCACTCATTTTTGTAATAGATCGAGAATCTTATAATTTTAAATAGAAAACTTGTTTTTAACGCATAATATATGCGTTAACGTTCATGATTGTCTTCCCTGAGGCATTTACGCTATTTACAACGACAGGATTTGAATAAAACGGCAGTTTTAACACAAAATTTTCGTTTTTGATTTGTTCATACAACAAATGACTCAGTACGATACTTCTCACCACAATTAACTTATAAAAACCAACTGCTTTTAATTAACGTCAATTGAGATTCTGGTGAAGACGATCCAAAAGAAATAATCGTCCTAATAATTGTTGTTTTTTCTTTAGACGACGCTGCAGTATTTTTAATAAAAAGCTGGTAGTACTGTTTCACTAAGACCAGCAGTAAATTAAGACACAAATATTTAGAGATTACACCTATATTTGTCTTTCATTCTTAAATTTTTAAATAGAATCAAAATACAAATATTTTATTTATTTACCACCATAAATTAAGATAAACTTTTGAACAAATAAACACAAAAAAATAACGTGGTTTTGAACTTGGTAGAAATTTCACAATTGCAGGAGACATGGTTCTTGATTTACAATCGAGCTTGCATTGTGTTTTAAATTTATTTTAGAATTACACATGTAACGAGAAAAAGATTGTTATTTAGATCACTGTTCTAATTATAATGTCAGTTTATAAAAAAATTGATTTTTTGGTTTAACAATTAACTCTAAGTAGGATATTTTTTTGAAAAATGCTCGGTTATGAAACAGATTTAACATGTTTTTGCAAACACATTTAATATATGATAAACAATTATACTAAGATGCAATAATATTTTTAATTCAAAAGACTTTACCCAACTGTTGAAGATTTCCAAAGAACTTTACACTTTACAATATAAAGAAGGTTGCCTAGATATGTCACAATGAAAGGTAAAGTCACGAGATTTTTTAACTTCAAATATAACAGATATTATAATCTACTTAAATATTCGTTTTGCTCATGAAAAACAGTTCTATTCTGTATTTTAAATGAGATTCTGTTTTCAAGTAGAAGCGATTCAAATAATTTTCGGGCAAACATCATGGGATTTTTTTTTTAAATCAAGATTGAAAATAGCTACATATCTTTAGCACACGTTTGAGTGTACATTTATGAAGATCTTAAATAGGAAGTGGCTAATTGATTTCTCACGTAAGCACTTTTAAGTGAAATAATCAGGAACTAAAAATATAATACGAAAAATATTAGAAATTTGGAACGTGCCAAGTATTTATTTTGTGGAAGTTTGAAATATAGTTTTCTAGACTGAAAAATCTTCTAGGTCCCTAAACCCCTTTGAGATTTTTCCTTTGTTTGAACACAATATTTTCGATGTAAAAAGCAATGTTGAAAATTTTCACTAAATTTTCCAATAAAAATAGCAAAACCATAATAAACTCAATCTATTTACTAAGTACCCAAAATAGTAGCAATTTTTACATTGAAAGCACCTACGTATTTTTTGAACTAACGTCTGTTTGTACAAGCGATAAACTAAGTCCAAAGATTTTGCGGCTTTTTAATATTCTCTCACTTTTAATGTTTAAATAAATAGTCTCCATCCAATTACGAACTGCGCGTCCATAAAACGAGTATTTGTTCTTTTACCAGCGGCGGATTGAATTTTTTTAGAACGAGCTCTCAAAAAGATAGTTTTAGAATGTTTAACAATTTTGACCAAAAATGTCGCTGGCTAGTCGAATCACACAATCAAACTGTCATATTGTGAACACAAATAGACTCATCGCTCAGTCATCTCGAGTTTTATTGTGAAATTTCATAGTTCCTCTGGTTGATAATAGCGACCACAATACGAATTGAGGTACACTTCCGGTTAATTTTAATTGTTTTAAAGTAAGCAAATAGCGAAACTAAAGAAAAAATTGTCTGTCGCGTAGCAAATCGTCGCTTGGGAGATAAATGCAGTAAATTAAATTAAATCACTGTAAACTGATACAACAACTTAATGGGCCTCCGGTTAACAAAGTGTCTATTTTTTGTTAAAAATAGTAAAAATACGTACCTAGTCATAGCCAGGCTGTTTCAAACGGTCTTCCTTTTTCATAAGTGAACTTCAGCAATAGTTTTTCTTGAGTTTTATCCAGATTTAGCGATGTTGTAGAAAAAGAGCACATTGACGTTTGACAGGCACGATTTTCCCGTTGAAAACTTATTCGATTAAAAAACACGTAGGTACGCAGTGACTACAAACGGTCATTGTATAACAATGGTGAGTACATGATAAGTTTAAAATGGTTTATCCTATTTGGTTAACTACTCTCAACACAAGGTCTTTATAACCCCTTTTCTTTGTAAAATATCATTAGCTACACTTACTTCTGATGTTTAGGTTGCTGTCAATTTGTTCAAATAGATGTGGAGGTAGGTAATAACAGCTTTAAATTTTCAAACTAATTGTTTTACTACTTTTGCTACATCCGTTCGCACTTCTTCTCATGCGTGCATTTAATGTTATTGTTTTTTTCTCTCATTGCATATTACAAATGGAATTAATTGATTGCAGCCTTCTCTTGCATTGCTTAGAGGAGTAATTTACATAGTTATTAAACTATTTAAATGATTAAATAATGTAAATGAGAAGTTCATTTAATAACACGTATAAAAAATCCTTTAATTGTTTCAGGCCAAAACAAAGTGATACGGTACTGTAAAATTTACATCTTTACTGGTTTATTAAAAAAATGTGTTTTAATCACCTAGCACGAAACAAATCATCATAACACGAGTTAATCGTTGTTTTTTTTTCTGTGCTTAAAACGTTTGGTGCGTCTCCGTCATAACAATTACCTATTAATATTTTTGAGTGCATAAAATAAGTAAAACTTTACTTAAACAATATTTATGTAATAAAGACTGCACAATAAACAAGAAGTTTTATTTGGACATTGTTTCAACCTTGCTGTTTTCGTTCCAGATTCAATTAATCTAATAAAAAGAATTTACTAGGAACTTTTCCAATTCGACATAAATATATGAAACTGTACTTTCATAGACAACATTTCTAGAATTTTATCATTTTCTGAGTATCAATTGATACTTTTCACGCCAATCACTCTTCAACATGTCTGCGATTAAGTTAGAAAATTCCGTTTTATGTATTTTTGATTGTGGTGGATGCGCCGGGTGACAAAAATTGTTTCTTATCTACGATGATATTATCTGACATTATTATTGTCTGAGATTAAATAGTTTTGCTTTAGAAACGTTCGACACTGCTTCCTCTGTGCTCTAAACAAAAAGTTGGATAAAATAAATTAGAATAGAAAATAACGAAAGTAAGAAAATTGGTCGTAATCAAAACAAGAAGCTGAGACTACAAATGTCGAAATGATATGCACATTGATGGTAGAAAAAAAAACTTTGAAAGAAAAAAAAAATTTAGAAAGAGACAAGTTAATTTAGAAAATGAAACAACATCAGAAGACAAAAAGAAAGCTATAAAGAGTAAAAAACAAAAAAGCAAGTGGACTAGCTAAACAAACAAAAAATGGAACACAAAAAATGAAGAATGGAAATATAAAAGAAACATAAAATAAAAGAGAAGCAAAAGTGCGAGAGCAATTGGCGCATTACAATTACATTAACATTTAGTAAACTATGTGGAAGAATTATAATAATAAAGGTGGCAGAGCGGGAATAAAAGAAAAGTGAAGTCGAGGAACAAAGCGGATTCCGTTCTGGCAGGTCCTGCATAGCCAATATATTTATTCTCAACCGGATTATCAGAAGATTGCCACTAATAGAAAAGTCGACCTATTGTACTAATACTGCAACAACACAAAAGCTGGAAATTACACATTTCCAGGATTCAACCAACTAGAAAACTCAACATTTATAACGTAATTTTAAAGAGTTGTACAGACCAAAAAACTGGAAGCTTACAGAAGCAGGTAAGAAAGTTGCAACAGTTATAAAAAATGTCCTCAGATCACGTGGAATCTCCGGAAAACAACAAATAAAACATTACGACGAAGTAACTTTACTGACAAAGAATGTCAGAAGAAAGACTTCCCAAAACATGATAAGTAAAGATAGAAGAATGTAAGAATAACAAAAACAGTAAACCTTGGAAAATGAAGAAAAAGTCTAGAGGTCGCCTAGCAAAAACAAACGCTGTAAACAGCTATGACCTTTTCTTCATGGAACATTTCAAGAGAGTTTGTTTAAATTATTCGGAAATTTTATAAGACACACGAATCATGCTTCAGAATATGTAGTTTCAACAGAATGATGCCTCTCCTCATTTAGCTCAAGACGTTATAACAAATACTTTGAAAATCACTAATTGATAGAAGCGCTCTTGTTTCTTAGCTGGCGCGCCCACCGAAAATTTTTTATAAAGAGCGCAGTCAAAAAAAATGTATATCGTCTTAAAGCAACATCTCAAGAGATGCGACTAAGAATCAGATTTTTTTTACATATTTGATGAATAAGGCCGAAAAATAATTTGGTATTTGAAATTGTTTTATCCCGTTTTCAATAATAATTACAAAAAATACGTCCATCTGTGGCTAACTATCTGCAAACACTAGCATCCTACAGAAGCAATGATTTCATGATCGTAGTATGAAATCATAATTAGGAACGAAATTTATAAATTTGAAAAGGAATTCATATAAAATCTCAGCTTGTGAATCTATTTGGGGATATTTTTGTACATAACATACTTTTAGCGTCGTGACGCTGTATTTTGAACTTTTTTAATTAATTAGCAATCATAGTTTTTTCGCCAAAATTGGTTCTTTTATTTAGAATGGATCCTTTCAAAACTAAGTAACTCGATCTCGGCTTTTCGTTTAGTGATATTAAACCGGTTTATTCCAGTTCATTCTTCAGTTAACAAATTGAAATGTAAATAACGCCATCTCGCGGCGCCTTTGAGTTAATTTGCCATGAGTGGAGCATACTTCGCGCTTTTTTAAAATTTAAGTACTTCCCTTGTTGAGTAAGTTAATAACGTTGTAATTTGAACTTTAATATAACGTGGGAAAGGGTCGCATCCTTGCTCGAATTAAGTTAATAACAAAATAAGACATTACGTACAGATATTAAGAAACAATTTAATCATAGTTAAACAATTCTCTTTAATTATTAATTTTATTACTTTACAAATTTACAGTTTATTATTTAACAGTAAAAGAACTCGAGCTAATTAAGTTTGAGTTCTCTTAAAGTTAGATTTGTTTAATTCCATTTGGGATGGAGCACTTTTAATATTACAGTTTTATTTTTTCTACCAGAATCTGGAGAAGTACATTAAGTTATTACACAGGGACATTTACTATTTAATTTTTATCTCCTGGAGAGTGTGACAAGGTCATGAAACATAAAAAAAAAAAAATCGAAATGAAAAAGTTCGCCAGGAGAGAAAAAATAAGAGTAGATGTTTATGGTGATCAACAAAACGTTTTAACATATCTTGCATACATAATCCAGTACATTTAAAATGATGAGGCTATTTTGCTAAATAATTGTGGAAAATGTGTGAACAATAAAAAAACGTAAAACGACGAGTTCACGACCTATAAGGGTATATTCTCAGTATTTACATCTCAGATTAAGTATTAGGTAGGTACATTCAGAATGAAATTATAATAACGTCATAAATTAGAAACCCACAGCTAGCTTTAGGAAATATGTACATTTACGAAAATAGTATGTATTGAAATTAGACCTGCAATCACAAATGGTCTCTATCATAAAGTCGCCAAAAAATATGCCATTTGTACCATCTATAAATTTTTAGTAAATAACGCTCAAGCTTGTTTTGATCTCTCCTTAGATCATTTGTAATTGTTGAAATCTAATCGCCCACTATTTTATTTACAATTATAAAATTATGCGGTAATTTCTTAAGAATCACAGTTGATTCCAAATTCAAAAACTAGAATATTGACATATATAATCACAAAACTGAACCCCCCACACTTTATCAAAAAACAAAAAAATGAATGCTTCAAGTCAAAATCTACAAGCAAAAATAGTTCTATATTACATTAAAAATTAGACTACTGATACTATTCAACATTTTCTCTCTTAGCAAAAATTATTTGGAACAATAAATGGCCTCAATTTTATAGTTTAAACTTAGTTAACAATAAAATATACTAATCACTCACAACTTTCACTTTAAAAATTTAAAGTCAATACTTAAAATTTTGAGTAAAAACAGATCTAGAATGTGTTTTCTCCATTTCCGCTGCCCTCATCAGAGAGTTGTTCAAAAATGCAATGTTACCATAACAGTATGCGATTTTTAATCAAAACGCCGTTCTGTTAGTAGATCGAAATTTCTTGATCTAACTAAAATTTTACAATAGCTAATATCATAAGTACGGACTGACAGTGTGTTTCCGCTTTAATGAGGTAACTAGGTATTTATTTAACCTATAAATACTAGTCGATCTAATTCCAGAACGTGATCATCGGATTATTTAACTATTCATTGTAGTCCCACCATTCTTTTTCGTATCCTTCATGGACGTGCTCTAATAAAACTTTCCTTCTACTATCGCAGTACCTAAAAAATATAAGACAATTTGTAAAGAGATGTTTTGCAGTTTGACGTCTTAAATTTCATCAGTAGAGTACCCACCTGTATTTGTCTTGGACTTTTTGCTTAATATCGGCGAGATTTTCAGACGTAATATCTCTCTCTAAATATTCAGATAACGTTTCAGTGGCACTCTCCAGGTCTTTTTGGTTATCTTCGAAAATCACAGACTGGTTATTTTTTTGTAAATAGTAAGCAAAAACGTAAGTATACATAAGTGTCTGTCGGCATTGACACAAAATATCAACAGCTCGTTTAAGAAACTGCACCTCTATCCAGCTCATATTATGATGCTGCATCTCCTCCATCTTCTCTTTAACTGAAGCATACAACTTATGTTCGAATTTCAACGACGCCATATGATTCATATATCTGTTGCAATAAAATAAATATCTCTGTAAAGCCGAACGCGATTTTTCTTGAGCGTCTCGCGCTGCTTTCGCTTCGTCTTCGTCGTATCTATTACAGTTATACCAAGAGCTGCCGTGAGGTTCCCAAGGACCCAAACACACCCAACAGAAATCTGCTTTGCAATTTTGATTCTTACAAACCATGTGATTGCAACCGCCGTCTTTTTCTATTGTTACATTACACTTTGGACACTCTTTGGTGTTTGCAGCAATCCAGTTACTGGTTTCGGAATCGTCGTCGCATTTTTTTATCCATTTTTTTAATAAGTGACATTTTACAGGGTCGTGCCAGTTCTCACCACAGGCGAAACAGAATGTGTGGTTACATTTGCACGTTACTCGGTGGGGCTCCACATACTGCACTTTTATTGCGTTGCTACAATCGGGTGAAGGACACCATCGCAGCAGACGATTGCACTGAAAAAATTTTTAGATGAGTAATACACATATATTTCTACATTTATTGTTCGGAGACGGTCAGAACGCTTTCGGGTC
Organism: Cynaeus angustus; assembly: GCA_030157275.1. Taxonomy (NCBI): domain Eukaryota; kingdom Metazoa; phylum Arthropoda; class Insecta; order Coleoptera; family Tenebrionidae; genus Cynaeus; species Cynaeus angustus. The sequence continues at coordinate 14,895,751 of CM058066.1, read as the reverse complement.
AACTAAAAATAATTACACTCTACTTCAAAAATAGAATTTTATATTCTATTCCAATCGAGAACTATCTTTAGAGGGAAATGTCTGACGATTTTTCAAAACTGTCAAAATTGCTACAAAAAAAAACCACCAGTTGTCGGCAACACGGAAAAACGAGCTGGAATCGTGTCAGTGTACATATCTGTAATTTTTAATTTAAAATTTAATTAAAATATGATCTTAGATCACACTCAAGGTCTCTTAGTATTTTATTAATATTCGATTCTACCTGATAATCTCTCTCAAAATTTTTCTGACGCAAATATACACAATTCCGCATCATTATAATTATAATAACGTGGCCTTTCGAAGGTTTACAAACTTCGCGCTTACTAAAAACCACGAAAATATTGCGCCAATTTATAGTTATTTCGTTTATTTTTCATATTCGATTATTGAAATCAGCAGAAAAATCCACAAACACGATCGCCTCACTGTTTGGTAATCCACGTAATGCAAAAATTTCAAAAGTTGATCAACAACATTTTATCATAAATCTTTTATGTATTACCAGTTACGTAACATTACTTTCTTATCAAAAACAAAACAGTTTTTAAGTCTTGCAGATAAAAAGAATTGATACAGTAATCGTATTTAACCTCTTTCAAATTCCTTTTGCGAATGGAAATATTAACCTCTCGATACAAAAATCGTAGACAATAAATAACACGTCAATTTCAAAGGCCAACAAATTTACAAAATTATTCTAAAATGCAATTGCGCAGTTTTGTACAAAAATTAAAACTGTATTGTTGTAAAAATTTGCATTTTTATTTTCAAAATTACGACGGATATACAGTTCATGTCAACAAACTGTGTGTTTCAGAGATTGCATTATCCCCAATTACTCAATTATTGCAGGGGGCAAAAAAATATAATTATAAATTTGTCAGTTTCAAAATAAAACTTATAACAATTATAGTGTCGAAACTTAATTGAAATGAGACAAAGATTAGACTTTTTTAAACATAATAATGAACTAGTTTTTCAAATTAGCTTGATTTTCTATCATAAATTAGCTACCAAAATTTTGAAACAAAAGCTTGTTCAGTAAAAAAAACCTGAAATGGCCAAGCTATCTCGCAGATTTTTTCTTTAAAATTATAACTGGAAATAGTAATCGAGTTTTAGTATAAAAAATGTGTTATCAAAAGAAAATGAGACAAAAAGTCTAGCTTTAAGGAAGAACTTGAAAGTATTACAACACTGAAAATTATCAAAAAACAATAACTAATAAAACGTGAAATATGGAACAATAAAAAAAATGGTTTAATTTACTTGAGATCCTTTTTTTTTCATTGTGTTAAGAGACATTTTCATTAGCGTTACATTATCAATAATTTCAGAAACTTATTATTTCTAAAAACATAACACTACAAACAAAAGTAAACAAAATCTGTGTACTTTACTAGAGATTATAATCGCCAAACAATGACGTCATTCTCATGAAGTAAATTTTCTTGATTAAAAAAATAGTGTCTAGGGAATCTCAAGGGTTTAAAATATGTTGGTAGCTCTGCTACATTTCTTACGTTTGACAGTTGTGAAATGAAAACAGAGCTACCAACTACAAAAAAAAAATCGTCTTTTAGACGGTGCTTTTCTCAGACCAAACTCACCTCAACAAAACTATTGGTGATTAAATGTTGATATTTTAACTTAACTTTAGAATCCTTCACTAATTTCATAACAGTGGCATCGTCAACAAGAATGTCACAGCCATAAGCTGCACAGGCAATAGTTTGCCCTACACCTTCCTCCATAATTTTTGTAGTTAAATACTCACACCAACAATGAGTACAAAATTTATGTTCACATTCAAGCCCAGTCATATGCTATAATATAAAAAAAAATAAGAAAAAAAATCTATTTCAAACTTGTAACTTACTGAAGAAGGAAGAGTCATAAAACAGATTTCACATTCTTCAGTGCCATTGCCACTTTTCTTGGTGGGCTGTTAAGAAATGGTTAGATAATATAAAAATGAGTCGCCCAGTTACCTTAACTTTGTTGTTGTATTTGTTGAACGGATTAATGACTCGAGCTTCTGAAAAGAGTTTGTCTTGGTCCCCATCATAAAACCGTTCCATGAGTTTTTCTTTGTCCCATCGGAAATGGTTTAGAAGAATGCGAGTTGTCGTTGTGGATATCTAAAATTAAGGTTAGAAATGACCTGCAACGACGACTCTTTCATTTGGGTACCTCCACAACAGAATTAACTTCTTTAATAGAATCAACCATGTGTTGTACAATTTCTTCCGTTGATAAAACTTCATAGGGGTAATCATCGGCGTCCGTTTGTTTTTCTCTATGCCCTGTGACTTCAACTTCCATGGCAAAATCAACATCGTCGCCGCTAGATTCGTTTCCTGAGTCAACATTGTCGTAAGTATCCTCTTCTGAATCCATAACAATGGGAATTGAAAAACTGACCACTAACACTACAAAGGTTATTGTTTTTTTATTTGAATTCTCCGAGGGTTAAGACAATGAAAAAATTGATAAAAATACATTCACACACACATAACGAGCACATTACCAACTGAGATTCACGGAAAATGTAAGAATAAACTCTGCCAATTGACGTTAGTGACACTTCATGTTCTGTCAAATTCACTCATGATTCTGACCACAGATGGCGCTGTGAGTTCAAAATGAATTGGTCACCAAATCTCAGGGGCCACCAAAATGTTAAGAGAATATAATCTTAGTTAAAATCATAAATCATTAATGTAATTAATTATTTCTTATCATGCGCTTACGTTGCATTAATGTGGATTATTTCCTTAAATGCAACTAATTTTATACAGCTTTGTAGTTTCAAAATTTAATACCTGCGATAAAAATGTACTTTTTTTCTGACATTTTTACAAACATAAATGTTTTGCTTAAATAAATTTGTTATTCTAAATTTAAATTAATTACATCAAAATACAAGTGTTTTCTGAAAGACACTACGTTTAAAATGACCAAAATCACACTTTTTAAAAAATCCTCTATTATATATTATTGACATTCTTTATTTTTATTTATTTACACCTTGGTATGTAGGCATAATTAGTGCATTTTCTAACTTTTGACAATTAACATTATGTTTTTGTTTTTGTACAAATTTTATAAAAAAAACTTTTAAATAAACAAAATTGACACTTTGGAGAGTCTATTCTTTTTGGTTTAATATCTTTAAAAAAAAATAATATAGATTATTATTATTAATAATTAATTATAAAATTATAAATAATGATAATTACAATGTTTCTTTTACAAAGATTTTTGTGAGCAGTGTGATGTGCTATTTAAAAAATCTTTATCAAAAGTCTCCAGTGACGCAAGTACGCCTCCCCCAACTCTAAAAATTATTTTTTAATAACATAAACATAAAAAAGTCGTGCGCGTAATAATTATAGGAGTCATTATTTGGTGACACTGGTCATCGACCTCTTTTTTCGGAGAGTATGTTGACAGCCACTGGAATTTAAATCGAACGTCCAGCTCCTACTCCGACTCTGACCTTGACTTCTTTCAAATCCTTCACCCCGTCTTTTTTTAAGATCTTTAAAAATATAGGAAATTTACAGCGTCACACAACTTATATTAAAATGGAAGAAGAGACGTTGATAATTCTTCAGTGTGTTTAATATAATATTGGATTTCATTTCCATAAATAAATTTTTTCTCACGTTTGTTGACTTCATTTTAAAGATGGTGGCCCTATGACGTCATTAGTAATTGTTTTTCAACGTGTCCATATCAAGTTGAACATTTTTGGACATTAATTTAACTGTTTCTTAGGTTTTGACGAGTATTAATTATGTGCCAGTGGCGGCGGACCGGGAGGGGCTATAAGAGGAACAGTCAAGGATCGAACTTTAGTGTGGGATTGTTAAATAACGATAGATATTCAATGATAAAATATTTGTTGTACATTTTATACATTCTTAAAAGTGGAAAGTATAAATAGAATAGCGAAATTAAATTTTGTTGGAACAATTTTAGCTTCGCCCACTTGTCTTCTATTTCAAATAATGATTATATCTGACTAAGTCTGGGACAGCTATCGTAAAAAAAATTAAAACACCAATATTTGCAAAGCTTTAAATATAAACCTTTAATAGTAAAAGGGTCATTTCAAGTTAACTGTACATAATGATACAAAAACACTGTTGCCAAAAAAAATCAAGTAATGTATATATAGAATATACCATTTTTTTTAATACAACATTTTTTCGTGTGTGTGTGTGTGTGTGTGTATAAATACAAACGTAAAAGCATGAAAACTATATTAAACAACTGTTTTGTTAGATTAAGAAGATATCATATGAGTGAAAACAATGTCTAAGGAGACTTTGGAATTTAAAATATGTTAGTAGCTCTGACTTCCTGCCTCAAATGGGGTGTTTGCTAATTAATATGTGATATGTTCTGAGATATTAAATTCAGGGCTTCCAACGTGTAAATAGAGATGAAGTTCCAAGGCGCAACTTTTTTGGATCATATGGTATAATATTATACATCGAACATCGTTGTTACTGAGTAAAATTCAGTAAAATTCCTTATAAAAAGTTTATTTTAAAATTCCTAGAAATTTCAGGCATGGTATGTTCTTTTGTTGTGTCGGTATTTAATCAGTTTCAGTAATTGTTATGTCTTTCAATTATCTACCTAACATTCTTGAAGAAACCGATATTTTTATTGTTCCTATTTATGATAAGCAACCATGAATAGATAAGTTATAACGTTATAACAATTTGTTAATTCCCTATTAGGACGTTGAACTTTTATAACGATAAACAATGAGTTTAATATCATTTTGAAGATTTTTTACAGTATTTTATACAGGGCGAATTTTAAAAATCGGTCGCTGTTTTTTTCAGGTTACATTTTTTAAAGACCGCGGTTGATTTTTGGGTCAGGTGTATTTACATTTAGTTTTGATTTTATTTTTAATGGAAATTCTAAATGCTTGAAAACCACTCAAAAAAAAGATTATTTTAATAAATATTACTTGAGAATTAATACAATTGTCGAGACACGACAAAATAAAATTTTAATTCATGCTGATATAAAAAAAAAATGTATTCGGTTTCTACCAGGAATTCTGTATCGAACTAACATGACTGTTAAGACAGAAGAATTGTATGCGCCGCTACTGCGTTCCATAATGAAAATCCATTTCTGATTGAATTCTATAATTCCAATAAAAATCATTATAATATTCATGTAGCCATTCAATAATGCACGAAGTCTAAAATTAAACCGTGGTCGTAACTCGATATTTATAAAAATTAATAATTATTTGACCGTTTGATCGGCGCGACGTTCGTTTCGTCGTCTTTTATTTTAAATACGACAAAAAGCCTAGTTACGCTTTTATCAGTCTGTCTATTAAAACAAAATAAATAATTTAAGCTAGCAAACATATAGTACAGCAGCGTTAAAATTATGGGTAACGCCACTGACCTTGCCGTTTTATGCCAAAGTACAGTTAACCCAAAAGTTGCAATCTCGCCATAAATGCGAAATAACCCGACTAAGCTCCCGTAAAAATGTCGTCTCGAAGGATCCAGGAATGTGAAGTAAGAAAAAATTCCGTCTAAGGAGTCATATTATCGCGCAAACCTGAGTATCGAAGAAAAATACTATCCTCTCGATTACAACGATGACGTCATCAATACGTAGACGAGCCGTCATTACGAAATACCAAAAGCTGCATTCTGATTCGCTGATATCAAGCGGAAGCCATGTTGGAAAAAACAACCATAAATTACGATAAGATAAGCGCGCCATCTAGCGGAGGAATGTTAGCGTAGCCGAGAGCGCAACCGCGATCACGTGAAGCCCGAGTGGATATTATGGCGCAAAAAGCGAATTTAGATATCGGTTTTTTGAATATTTAGGCAAAATGGGGGGAGAATCAATAGCTCAAGTTGAGCATAAAGAGAGATTTTTTTATTTGTGGGCAAACTGTTGTAAGCCGGGTTAAAAGCGGGGCCTTTTTTTTAATTAATTTAGAAAAAAGTGAGTTTGAGGTTAAGTTTTGTAGGTAATTGTTTTTTTAAGTTGATGAGTGGTTTTGGAGATTTATTTGGTTTTGTGGTTTCTTAATTTGGTTGGTGGGCATTTCCGTGGTTTATTATTGTTAAGTTTTCGGTTTGGTTAAGCAGAAAGTCGGTTATTTGTGGTTAGGTTAAAGATGGCGACTGATGTGTTTGTTAGGTTGTCAGAGAGGTGTCGCTGTCGTTGAGGTTAGCTATTTTTCCGTCTGTTGTCGCTAGTTTAGTTATTTTTGATGCCATCTAGCTGTACCCCGCTTTCGAACGTTTCGTGTACTAATATGAGTACAGTGTAGTGGTGTTGAGTGTGTAACGAAACCCCTGGCTTCCAATGTTTTTCAAATAAAATTAAAAGTGTTTGAGAACCGGTGGAAATTCCGAATACTCGTGTTGCGGTCAAGTGGTCATTGGCGTAGTAGTTTTCGCATGAATTCGGTCCGGCAAGAGAGTTTAACACAGAGTGTTCCATTTTGATGGCGCTATGGCCGTTCCAGGGAAAATATAAGCCCGCCTTAACCTCACTCTTGGTAAACATCAATCCAACCAAAATGGGTTGCAAGATCTAGTGGTCGGAGTTGGCATTTGTTTAGGGGTGTAAACAACGTCAAAACAAAATGAATGTTAAGCAAGAGAGGCACGATGAAGCCGAAATTCAGGCTTTGGCGGATAAAATTTTGGAAGCAAGCAAAAATCGGATGGTTGTTAATCAACAGAAGGCTCACACAGGCGTAGCGCAAAATTTAATTCTGAATTCTACGATGAATGACAAGAAGAAGCAAAACAACAACATTCAATCCACAAGTTGCGGTGAAACTGGAAAAGCAATTGATGAGGAGTCAATAAGGGGGCGATTCGGATGGGAAACAATCGGAAAAAATCCAATTCCATACATAAATCGAGCCGGTGAGAAGTATTGTGCTGTGAGGATGGTAGAAATGAAAGCTCTTAACAAATACTTAAATTATTTGCATCAGGACATTTATAATTGTACTTGTATTCGAAGTTACTACATAACAGAGCATGAAGGTAGGCTTCTTAACGAAATTAACATAAAACACTGTGACTACCAGTTCGGTAAAGAACAATTCACCCAACGTGATCTGATTGTTAGACTGAGTGACGCGATAGAGTTTTACAATTTTCTCTGTTCATGTTATACGAAGCTAGTAAATGGTGAAACTGATTCACTAGGCAGGAGTGGTTTCATCAGGATCAACAAAGAGTCTGTGGTACCCTACACTGTATATAATGACCAAAAATACGTCCCTTTATTCTACTTCGAAGGTGAAACTGAAAACCTCAAACAAAGGGCCAACAAACTTGAAGGCTGGGACCTATCTTATCTAAAATTCTGTTGTAAAGTGCAAGGAATACGAAACGAACTTTTCGCCCACGATTCCTGTTCTGTTATTAGTTTAAATGATATTAAGAATTACTTTCCTCCTGGAACACTTTTTGAAGACTATTGGCCCAAGAAAAGTGTGGATTCGCAGTTGTTGATTAGTGGCAATACGCGGAATCAATCGCAGATTATTCAATGGACACGACAGCCCTCGGCGCCCCCAATCGCCCATCCTGTGCCCAGTCCACGAGCTGTCAGTTTAAGTCAACCCAAAGCACCTACAAATAGTCAAATGCATAATGTTCATTCATATTCTACTTTTGGAATGGCTGGCCAACATCCCTATCATCCCCCACAATCACGTACTCCAAGTTCTGCCATCAGGACGACTTATCCTGCTGCCGCTGGAAATAGGCACATGAGGTCACCCAATTATTATTCAAACATTACTCAGGGACCACCACCACCACTTGTACCTACTACACAGGCGTAAGTCTATCATTTCTCAATTATATATATTCTAAATATCAATCAAATAATAACTCTTCTGTATGACAGCATTTGAAGATCTCTTAATTCTCTTTATTGATTATTTTAAAAATTAACCCCAACACGCTGGTACACGTAATCGCAGCGTCACGTGATTCTCATGCTGATGCAAGTTCTCTTTAACGTGCTTTTAAAACGAAATTGGTGGTGTTACAATGATAGCATATTTTGCATTCCACATAAACAAAACAATTTTTTATTTACAACCAATCAGGATATGACGTTTGGCATTTTTTAACAATGACTACCAATATTAAGCTGATATTCAGTCACGTGTCACAATACCAGCTTACTATTGGTAGCCCAAATTCGGCGGTTATAACTTTTTAATCACAACATTTTTTGTTTGCGATAATTAAAGAAAATTGCTAAAACGATACGTACAAACCATAAATAAATCATTTTCACCTAAATGTGTAAAACCTAAGTTGGTGGTTTTAAACTACTCTTGTTACCATACGTGCTTGACACTAAAACATCAGCAGAGTTCGAAACGTGTTTTTCTTAGAACGTTTTCTGGATTTTTCTTTCCAGACCCTGTAGTATCATATCGGTTCATTCTTTTACATTTTCGACAGATGGCCAACGAGCTTCAAATCCATTTGATATTGGTTCGCTTCAAACTCGTTGGTATACTACTTTTTTCAGTTCTGATAAAACATCTTTTATGACGGTTTCTGAAATTTGGTTTTGCAGGTTTTCTAGGGTAGCCATCGTTTTGATTGTTTTAGACCTCCGGAACGTTGTTTCGTGTTAAATGGATTATTTTATGTGTTGGTAGAGAAAAAAATGAGTGAAAATAACAAGGATTTGGGGGTAGAAGTTACTTTAGGTTGTTTGTCTGAATGCTTGCACAAAAAGAAGGAAAACTCATCTAAAAAGTGGCAGTTACTGTAACAAATTCCCACATAAAAAAATGAATGTCAGAACGCGAGCTTTACAGGTAGAGTCAGATATCATTTTTGAGTTTTTCTGTGGTCTTTTTGAGCAATATCGTTCCAGCTTAGGGCCAACATTTAGGCGAAACCATATTTATGTTCATTTATTTCCTTATCAGTCTCATCGTGTTATTGATTTTTAATTTTTTACCAGTAGTATTTTTATACATTACTACAGCTTTAGTGAACCATCTTATCTGTTTTACGCAATTCTAGAAGTAACACTATGAATCACATGATTCTGGTTTCAGATATTCAAAAGTGCTTCGACTTCGAAGATTATAGCATAAATTTTACCAATCTATGAAATCAATGCTTTGCATAACACGTTTTCGAATATCATCAGCTATTTAATCACAAGTGGGAAGCTTTCCCTATTAAGCTAGTAGGTTTTGAAAAACACCACCAATTTTACCGTGCTTAAACTACAAACCGTTGGTCTTGTAGTACTCATTCCTTCACTAGGTCTGAAATAAGGTTTAGGTTTATTTGTTTAAAATTTTGATTTCATGGAAGCATGTCTGAGAAAAGCATGAAAAAAATTGCCAATATTGTTGCTTCCGTGTATGAAAATTGTCAATATGTATTCTATGTTTTAAGGTTAGTGAGTAATGAAGCAGCCTGGGCAAATGGTGCCGAAATGATGTAGACTAAATAGTAAAATGATTGGTTTGAATGCGACCGACCTGTATTTACGTCATAAATTATAGTATCTAATAACAAGTCTGCATCATGCTGCAAGTATATAAATAAATGTAAAAATAGCATAACTCATCTTACTACTTTTTTATTTTGCTATCTGTGTTAGGGAATATGTACAGTCTGTGCAAAATAAATGAGTTTGTTCTTTGCCCTTGTATGTTGTCCTACGTCAATCCTTTTTTGTATCGTAAAAGACAATCTTCTGTGTTCTGGAGGTTTTTTGTTATGTCAACTAATAAAACAATGTATGTCTTAGTTATCCTACTTATGGAAAGGAAGATTGGTGAGTTTTAAGTGTGTAAAATGTTTGTACTGGACTGTACTAGAATTTACTGTATAGATGCAAAACCTGCATGAAGACTGTCAAAATAGTTCACTGGCAATAGAAATGGGAACATTTTTGATGTAAACTTTGAAACAGTGTCAAAAATGGTCTCATGAAAACGGTGCGCATGTTTTTATGTAAATATGTGTATAATTTTGATCTTTCTGGATTTTTCGCTTCAATTTTAGGCAATCCAATTTGCATTACTCGAATGCCCAGACGAACCCCGCAGCAAACTATATGATATCAGGAGAACAGCCTAATCTTAACCAAATAAACTACCACCAAGAAGAACCAGAAGACTCACAACCACCACCAATGATACCTATAAGACAGTTTTTGGCCAATGGCGGTGTTCTTTCACCGGGTTTCTTAAGACATCAACAGCAGCAAAGGATGCACATGGACGTTGTCACCCAAAATTCACAACGGTTAGTGCATCTATATTTTTTGGAAGGTTTAGTTGGTTAACAAAACCATTGGAAGGAAGAACGAAGCCTAAATTTTCGATTTAACCAACTTTGCCTTAAATTAAACTGTAAAATAAGTGGAACTCTTGTAGGGCATAAGGCTGATTAGAAAATAAGATTTGTAGCGTTACATTATGATGATATTGTACTACGCGATTTTTTTCATGTTTTCTAAAATGCTTGATGCTTTTATTAAATTAACTAGAATGATACTTTATTTAGCTTTGATTCTAATTGTTTTTTTTTTTGTTGTAGGGATTTACAAAATAACTACAACGTCGGCAGCAGGCAGTCTATTCTTATAAATCAGCAACCGGCACATCAGCAGTCGTCGCGGAGTCAACCAGCCACTTTTGTTGAAGAACATTCAATGTCGAATGGTCAAATGTGTCTAGATGACGTTAATTGTAAATTAATTTCAATCCCAGAACCGCCAACTAGTAGTAACCACATTCCATATAAAATGCAAAAGGCACTAGTTGAAGGAAAATTATTACCGTGTATAAATATGAAGCCATATGTATACTCCGATTTATTGGTTACATTACCTGATCTCATAATAAACTTTTTTAATAATATACCGGTGCAGTCGTGTCAAAGAGTAATGAAGGTACTCGGGATCGACCTGTACAAACCTAACAAGTAAGTCCACGTATAATATGTATATATAAATATAAATCTTTTTTTTATTCTGGGATTTTTTTGTTTATTAACACTCTACGCTTTAATATTATATTATTAGTGTTCAATAAACGTAATAAGTGTTCAAATAAAAAGGTAGTCTAGAGTGTCATGATAAATTTAGATTTCTGACATTGTGTTTTAGTTTGGTTCATCATCATTTAGCATAACAGATAAATTTATGTTCAATAATAATAGATGGAGACTATCTCAATTTATTGTATGTTTGTAGGGTCTGAAATTTTTCGTAAACAACTTGACTACGTTTTTATTTTATATATTATAGTTATTATGTATATTATATGGTTTTATTATCAGTGCAATCGTAATGATTAAAACTACAAAAATAAGTTGGAATATTTGAAGCCTTTTTTGTTTGTGCGTTAACCTTTTTTTTTGTTTTCTGTGTTGTCAAAGTAATATATTTTAGTATAGTATAATATGTCTAATGATAGTAATAAGTTTTTCTTGTTTTAGCGCCCAAACCCGTGTTTTAATGGATTCTGGAAAGTGTCAAAACATGAATGATGTGGTACCTTTAGTTCAAGTGAGAAATGTGATTGATTTCATGCCTCAATTGAAGTACATGCTAGGAGGTGTTTTACCCAACATGGCGAATAAACGACAACGGAACAGCTAGGACTGGGCGAACTTGTGGGGTTATAACTTTTACAATTTGTGAAAGTCCACGAACTTAAAGTGTTTTATAAAAGTAAAAAATTGTGTTGTTTTATATTAAAAAATTGTTCCTAAAGTGTAAATCAATAAGTACTATTATTCAAAAAAGTGAAACTATATACACATGTACTACTGTGCTAGTTATAAATATTTTTTTTCTTACAGGTTCATTTTACAAAAAGAGTGCATGTGTTAGAACGTCGCATCATGCCAATTGTTAATTTTTTTTATTTACATTATTTGTATAGTTCGATTGTTAGTCAGATCGTTTTATCTGTTAGCACATAAATTATGTTCATATTCTTATTATTTTGTTTTGGTGCGATCGGCGTTTTATCGTGACATGCATATTAAACGTTTTCATCCTTGTGACATTAGACTAGATATTTTAAATTATTTAATCACTGTGGTTATTTCAAAAAATGTCAATTTTTGTTAGATTTTATTTGGCATCCTTGCGTGGTGAATTAAATTTTGACGCCTTTCTAGTCAATTAAATTAAGCAGCATTTGAAATATTCCTGTTATGGTGGTAATTATTTGAAATATCTGCTCTATTTTTCGTATATAATTATTTATTTCTTCAATGATCATTATAATATTAATAGATAGTTATATCAATGTGAAATGTCCAGGGTAGGGGATGTAATTTAGATAATCATTCTGGAGTTAGCTAATATATATATAATTTGATATAAGATCTGAAATTAATTTAAACGTTGAGTATTTTAACTTCTTCACTTATCATGGAATAGTTAATTTTATTGAAAATTGTATTGATTTTCCTTGGAAACACGTTTATTCCCTTGCCTGTGATATTTGAACAGATTACAAATCAGTATTTAATAAATTATCCATTGAGCTTAAACTACATATTTAAATTCCTTAATGCTACTTAACATCATGTTTTGGCTCTCTGACAAAATTAAATATGTATCTGTACAAAATGTTGGTAGAATTAATTTTCTATGTATTTTTTTTAACAGTTGTTTTCTAGTAGTGTTGTTATATTTTGGCAATTTTTTTTTCACACAATTATAGTTGTAATGTTACTATGTATGTATATAGTAAACATTTATCAAATAAATCTTCTAAGTTCTATTATTATTTGCTGGTTTGACTTAAGAAGTAATTATTGCTAAATTTGTTTTTATTTCAAAATTTTATTTCCGATTTTAAACAAAGTATGTAATTTGTATATACATTTGTAGAATAGGACAGTAGAGTTTTTAACTATACATTTTAGTTGTTATTAGATACCATGTAAATAAAAATTATTTTCGTAATTACACTTTTTCTCTAAAGTGAAGTTCACTATAAAGTTACATACTTTAAACTCAATGTTACATGCAGTATCAATAGAATAATGTGTTGGTAACATTGTGGCATTCTTTATTATTTTTATTTTTACTGATTACCTTATACCATCCTTGTGATTCCAGAGAAAACATACAATCAACCCTTTCTCTTTGTAAATTTCATTAGGTTCTTTATTATTTATTTCCATTTTTCTTTTTGTTCATTGTTAGTTTTTAGAATATACTTTTTGTTCTATAATTTTGTGTATTCATTTTTACAGGAGAGAAGACTAACAAGTAGACGAATCCACAATTACAGGTAACGCTAATTTCGATTTGTCTTATACATGACGACCAACTGTATTGCTTGCCTGCACAAATAGTTGCATAACAATCTTCACAATTCTGAGCGTGCGTATGCATTTAATCAATTTAGTTTTTCAAAAAAAAAAAAAGTTCTTGTTCTTTTTTTTAATTCTTTATCGAATTTATTTAACAGTCTCTACACTTTGTGTTTTTTTGTTTTTTTTTGATTTTGTTTTGTTCTAACAGATGGCGCTAGAAATGTTGCATCATAGTTTTATCTTAAATATTCATACATTAATCAATAAAAACATTTTTTATAATAGCTCTTCTAAAATTTAGAATCTTTTAAAAAATTAAGTGGCTGATAAAAAGTTAATTGATTAGTTTAATTACCACCCAAGGCCGATAAATAAGCTATAAAATTAAATTTAAATTAATGAGCAAGTACTTTATCAATTACAGTTTCCGGGTTTGAGTAATGTCTGTCGTTTTTGTTTGTAATCAATTTATTTTGTTGTTTGTTTTTTGAAAGTTTTTTTTCCTTTTTTTTACATGCGTTAGTTGCTTCATTTTTTTGTTTCTATTTTTTTTTATTTGGTAGGTATAAAATTATTTCGTTGGAATTTCTTCAGATTTTTTTTTTACATCTGGTTTGGCGAAAATCACTTTTAATTAAATTAATATTTCTGATATGTGTAACTTTCTAAGACTATTTAAGTTTTTATTAATATTATTAAATTCAACTTGTAAGGAAGGCTTTCATTTTTAATTCGTACGTAATTTTATGTGGGTGGTCCACTTTGTTTTTGTAAAGCGTTTGTTTATTTTTTATAGCAGCCCATGATAAATAATCAGTGGTACCAATCCATAATTAATAGACTAATACGTTTTTTTTTCGCTTTGATTTTAGGTCAGAATGGCCGCGTGTTTTTGTTTGCTTAAAAATGGTGTTTTAAGTAGATCCGTATTTTAAAAATAGGAATTAGATGAAGCTATTACAAAGATTTAGTGCGCCGGGTAACGTTCAAAGATAATTTCCTTTTCTTTTCGAAAATTTGTTTTGACTGCACGAGTGCGTTTATAGGTATTTACGTGCGAAATTAGGAAGTAAAAAATTGTAAAGATTAAAATAATGAAATTCTTCCCGCTCCGTTGATTTCAAGGGGACGTTAAATAAAAAATCGTGCAAAGTTAAAAATGAAGATTTTTATGAAATTGTGTTGTCAAGAAGGGATAATATTTATCAATGGCTCCAGTGGTCTGACCCAGTGATCCTCGCACAAGCAAATGATTCAGTTGAAATCAGAAAATGAGTCATCGATAGTTTGAGTAAAAGATAAAATCTGTCAAAGACACGTGTTGTATAAGGGTTGTTAATTTGCATTTACCCTAAATCGAAAGCAGCTGACTGCGCGAGCAGTTGCGCATCAAGTCGCGCTTTTACGACAGTACAGACCACACCGTGGAAATGGACAGAGTGTTAAAACGTGTAGGTCTTTCGAAAAGAGCTCAATCAGAAACAAAAGGTCAAGACCAGAACACGAGCGACGAAAAAACGAAAATTCGACGTCGTCGTCGGAGCAAGTCGAGACGACGGTCCAGTCAAGACAACAAAAAATCACGCGGTTTATTTAATATTGATTGGGAATCCGTAAAAGACTGTAAATCCTGCAAATCCAGGGCTATCACCAGGAGATTCTGCAGCAAAAGATGTGACAATGAGCTCTACAGGTCTAACAGCTTCAAATTTGAACGATTCATCAGAGGTAGTGAGGAGGCTTCCACTTTAGGAAAAAAGGTGAGTTGACCACCCCCATATCCGGATAACAGGTGGATTTTGGGGTAGGACCGAGAAACATATCTTCAGTGGGCTAGTGTGGGCTCGAGGTATCGAAATTAAACATCGATAACCTGTTGACCTGAGCTACTTCACGTTTTTACACAAATTCGACGTTTTCTGACTGTTTACTTAACTATCCCTCGATTATACCGTCAGTAATTAAATAAGCCTGCTCTTTTGTCTAACATTTAACCTTTGACATCACGACGCAAGTTTCCTGATATTAATAAACTCATGAGTTATTTGTTATGATTTTTGTTTCGATTTCAATAATCGCGCATTATTCACTGCAATTGTTTATTATTTTTGTTGTGCGATCATTATGAATGACTCAGACTTGTTTATTCCCCATCTCAAAGTTCATTCAAAGGTATTTTTCCAATTTGAAGCGACTAGAGAAAAAAATTGTAGTAGTAACGTAGTATTTCGCCGTATCACGAAATTTCCCCATTCTCTCAAACTTTTATTTCTTGTTCACACTTGTCTCATTCTACAAACTTCCCTAAAATAACACCAAAATATGGAACGAATAATTCCGTTTGTTACTACTGACCAAACGGAAACAGGATATCATTTATTTGAACCCTAAAATACTTGAAAATTAAATTACTCTTGATTCATCCATTCATTAGAACTTTATTAAAATGTTTTATTAGTTAAACTGTTTCGATAATGCGAATTTAATCATTAATTATTCAAATGTGGGCACTGTTTTCTACTTTAATCACAAATTAAATATTTTGGTTTAATTTTAGATATGAATTTATTATGAGAGTCAGATCCACGTTTTAAAATCGTCCGTTTTATTAATCAACTAAGAGTTTATCAACACATCAATCAAATAAGCATTTGTTAAAGGGGAATTGCAAAATTGCGTTTTCCAATTAAATCAAAATTATATAAACAGATTATTTGTCACGATTGATTTTCGAGCGAACTAAATAAACTTTATGAAAGAAAACTCGACAATTTGTTTCACCCGATTAAAACATAATTCCAGGTTTTTATGATATTTTAACTATTTTCATTGATTTCTATAAATTTCCGATTTATTCCAGCACTAATTTATTTCTAGTAAAATTTTACGGGCACCTATGACATGTTTATCGCTTCTTAAATAACGGTTCATATTTATCAAATTGTCTGACTTTTTATTTTATAATTTCTACCAATTTTTTTTACAATTATTTGCTTTTCGTGGTTGTTGTCACCCCTTCTCTGTTTGTTCATCGCTTGATTCACCCACTGCTAATGAAAATGATGTCAGTCTGTAAGGGTTTCTCTTCAATAATAAATGCGGTATTTACCATTTACATGAAAAAACGAGGGCTCCAATTGGCATCTGTTATGAGGATACATAAAATTTGTAGTCGAAGAACGCATTTCTTGGGTTTATCGAGGCGATGATCTGTTGCTGATATATTTATATCTGGTTTAGTGTATTTCCGTGTTATACATAGATTACAAAAAGAATAAGAAAAGTATGCAAAGCTAAATGTAAAAGTTTATTTTGAGGTTGAAGGATTGACTCATACCGTCTTAAGTTTAATCTCATACATTCATTAGACGTTTTCGTATCCTAGAAAATTGTTATTTATGACTCTTTATAAGAGTGCGACTATTAAATTAGCTAAGTGGATGCTTTTTCACACGTTTTGTTAAGTGGCTATATTTTTTAGCGAGACTGGCGTATTCACCTCAAAATGTCTCAACGTTTATTATCTACTTTTGTTTATTCAGCTTAATAACTTCAGACAAAAATAAGAGGAGTAACTGTCGATAAATAAAGTCATTTTCTTAACGACATTTAATTTAACTTTGTTTGCTTAAGTATCAGCCCTGCAACCACAGGTTAAAATCTCGAATTGAGTTATATTTTCTAATTTTGTTAACTTTTCCGTTATCCCGGATCGTCTTGACTGTCCTTGTTGATCGCATTAAACCGAAATTAAGTCAATCTACTGTTTTAATCTTTGTAAACACGTACAAAGAGTTTTAAGGAAGTAGGGCGCGGTTGTCTAAAAGTCCATTGGAACTTTGGTATCTTTAGGTTACGAATACTGGAATTCTTTTTTAATCAACTGATAGTGGAAATGTGTGATAAATTGACACGCGATACTATAACCAAGAACGTAAAAACGTTCTCCAAAAAATTGCTGTCAAATTTTTGAATGATATATGGGTGTATATGCATCCACACCTTGAGAAAATAAAAAAATTATTTGCGTTTTGTTGATTAATAAATACATGTGTAAACAATTTTGCTTGTTATTGGTAAATTTGAACATTTCATTGTTAACATATCAATTCAATTAGTCACATATTTGATGTTGACGGAGTTTGGTAATTAAGACCAATTAGGATTAATAATTTGAATTTAGATTTGATGATAAACTGATTGTTTCGCAGTTATTTTCGGTTTGGAATTACACCAATTATTGGTTTCATTTGCAAACATATTTTTCAGATATTTGTAAATTATTAGGTATAGAATAGTGAAATTGTTACATTTTAAATCACATTTGTTTATTACGGTTTTTATGGATACTTTCAGCAAAAAAGTAGTTAAGAAAAATTTGATTGTTATCGATAGGAATGTGGACTCTTTCATTTATTCATTGTAAGTTGAGAAAACTAATTAACAAAATTTTTTTGCGCCTTTTCCTAAAACATCTGTGTCATTTTCTCGACCGAAAGAACGTTGAAATTTGAGCGAAGCTTTCGTTTAATTGCCGCACTCAACATACAAAGTCGAAACTTTTATTTTACTGGAAGAGCTTACAATTACGGTACTCGAAAAAGCTTATGGCAACGGCAGGAGAAGTCATCGGAAATCCAGCAGAATTTGAAACTACAGTATTTGTTTCACAATTGCGTAAAAATTATAATCGGTATTTTTTTTTTCTACGAATAATCCGTTTTTCATTTTCATATCGGAAAAGTTACAATTTATTTGGAAAAAGTTAAAAACTTTGCTGATATATTGTTAAGATCTCAGCTAACTGTTATTAATCACAAAAATTAATTTTAACTTTTTTATATTGTAAGATTAATTTAAAATTCCGTCCAATTTTCTGTCTCTGTGTGTTTTAAACATTTTTGTACCCTTGAATTTTTTTAAACAAAAAGATTTGATTTAGTAACTGTTAATAGTTATTTTATTTGAAATTCCACGTTCTGTGAAAGTTTCAGATAAAGAGGAGATTTATGTCACCGATAAAGAAACGTATTTTTTTAAGGAAATCTTCACAACCGTCGCCTGTCAACGACCAAAGTTTCTTTGTGTCGTAGAATTCAAACTTTCATCGCAGTACAGTTTTTTTAATTGTTTAATTATGTAAATTTTGAAGCATTCAAAGCGTTTAAAATCATGAACTTTAGCCTGGAGTCAAACCTATTAAAGTCTTTAGCTGCGCAAGTTCGTACATTGAGGGCGCTGTTCTCTTTCAAGCTCGTTTCTTTCACAAATGCCCAATTATATAATCATACAGAACAAATATAATAAACATGTTTGAACTGACAGAGTGCCAAATAAAATTTTAATTGTACAACAAGATAGATGCCAGCTCTTGTTAAAGCGCCCGAAAGAAGTTTCCTATACCCTAGAGAAAACAAAGAGACAATTTTGTCTGGCATGTAGAAATGAAAGTCTCTTCTGTCTGTGTCACGAATCACAGTCTGTTCTCTTTGATTAATCAATCAAAGTTTTTCTCAATACCGTAGAGACTTAACAGAAAAGTAAAAATTGCCGTCTGAGCGAACTGAAAATTGAATGTTGTAGATTATTTTTTAGAGTTTTTAGAAAAGACAATTTTGATTCAGAAATTTGTAGTAGATTTTTCACGCATAAATATTAAACAGCGCGTCTGTTACATTACATGTAGAAACGAAATAAATGGGCTCAATTTTCAATCTCAATATTTTATGAATATTTTATTCGTTCTAAAAACTCGCGCTTTGGAAATTATTTATTTAGAAGAGTGAAGTTGTGTATAATTTGTATGCTTAGTATGTCTATTTTAAGAACTGATTAGTTTGTGGCATATCTGTTGCTTTCTGCTAAGGTGAGGACACAATTGTGAGTGGAACGCCACAAAACAAACAATTACACTAAGTATAGACAAGGTTTTATAGTCTATAAAATATCTTTATGATATATTTAGGAAATTGGATATAGCAACGTCATAACCAGAACTGGCATAAAATTCCAGTGGTTTATTATCGTTGCAAGAATCATTGAAAGGCCTTCATTAAATTCGTGTTTAGTTTGGTGTCAAAACAAGCTTTTTCTTCGTTTTCTACACCCTTTTAATTTGCAAAATCTGTAAATCCCTTGATTACTTTTTTCGAGATTAAGTTGTAGCATGACAGTTTTGAGCTCAACACCACCTATATTTATGGACATGCAACCATGAGGAAATACCTTTGGGAACTGCCTTCCCCTTACACACGAACAATAAATAAAGAATACGACAGCAAATAATTGCTACTCACAACCACTTATAGAGATAGATAGAGATGTAGCGCTCTAACCTGAAATTATTTATTAACAAAATCACTGTTATAAATAGCACACGCTGTAGATTACTTTTGACGTTATAAGAGCGGAGAATTTTGTTTAGTAAACGAAATTAATTATCTTCACTAGTGTTTTCTGACATGCCTTACCGAGTCTGGAATTAAGACAAATTTACGGAAATTTTCGGCCTTTTGTCTTAACTAGACATTCTTTGAATATTTCATTTTATCTTAATTAAATATAGAAATATAGACGGGAATTTTCGCGGGGCAGTGTTATTTGGCGACCCGGCGCCTCCGCCATTCTCAACGGGAATTTTTAGAATTCCGGGCTTGGATGCAACAAAAGATGACACCGGAAATATATTTCAGCTCTTTAATTGGCGGGAATATGCGATAAACATTTTATTTATAACGAGATCCGGTTTCTATTTTCCAGGGCGTGGAATGCTAAGTACAATGTTTTTTTTCTGCCAAGGTACGAACTCTATTTTAACTCAATTTTTGGTAACACAAATTTTGATTTTTATCTCAATAAATTTAATAAAATCACTAGTAGTTTGATTAGTCAATTTTTTGATCTCCGTGAATATGGTAAAAAGGCAAAAGTGCGCAATTTTTCATGATAGTTATTTTTGGCATTGGTTATCGACTTTGAATCAACCGAAAAATTTTTTTTTGCTAATTTGCTCAGCTCTAGTTATGTTTTGCTTAAAATAAAACCATGATCGTCTTTCAACTGAACACAATTATTAGTGTTTTCCAATTTGTCGCGTCTAAAGAAAACAAAGTTCTGTTCCAGATCGGCCGAAATTTAATTGTGGGTATGATATATGAAAAAATCAATTTTCTCGTTTCGTAGCAAGCGGTTACAGAAATGATGTGGGGAAATATATTTCATGCCTGAAATACGCACACTTTCATTTCAGTCGGACGGTTTTAATTATTCCAGTCCATCCGGCACATGAAGGGATTTCCCTAATCAGTAGTGCACAAGCGTTGAAACTACCGTTAGTATTAATAGGAAAATGAAACGAATCACACTGCATGAAAATTGAAATGTTGGGCAAACACAGGTACAACGAAATTCTTAATGGATTTTTAAATAAACTGCGAAAGTTTTTGTTTGCTACCGGCGATTTAATTCTCTTTTCATTTTTCAAGTTTAATTAGATAAGTTTTTTGTTAGAAACTTAAATCGCGTGTAATAAATAAGTTTGTCGTGAAAAATATGAGGGTTTGTGGGTAATTCTTCAATTACTTGTCTGTCTGAAGTGGAAAAACTGTGAGATTATCCCCATAAAATACACCTGTAGTTCTAAATTTTGTTCGGCGATAAGTTTATGATCGAGCAATGCTTTAAAGTTTTCGTGAGAATGCTATAACGAATGATTTTTTAGTGGTTACACGAGATATTGATTGCTTTTGAAATACAATGGGTTGATTTATTAGCGCAAAAACGGCACCGATTGTACCGTTCGATCTCGTAATCCTTTTTGTGTAATTTGTTAGTCATTGTCGACGAGTTTATCACACACAGACACGTGCCAGCGGTGTAACATTTATTTACGATTTATGTTACACATTTTTTAAAGTTTAGAGGAACAGGAAATGAGATTAAGTACGGAAAATGCGAAAAAAAACACAACTTCAATGTTATTAACGTTTGGTGGAGGCGCCGGTTTTGGTGACGCCTGAAAAAAATTGAAGTGTGACGACGATAATCGCGTTGCGACATTTTGTTCATTTTTGATTAATCGAGTTAAAAAATTCTTTTCGAATTGCGCTTTCATTCGTCCGATCATTACGATCTTTTGCCATTTCTCGATTTCTGTAGCGTGAACTCAAACAGGACAAAGCACAAAAAGCCTGAGACTCAGACAGGTGAAATGTATTGTTTTTTTAAAAAAATATATAAATGAACGGATCGAAATCGTCAAGCGTAAATATTTTGACATCTAATACTTAAGGGATTTTTCGTATTCAAGAGCAGTCGTGAAATAATTGAAGTTGTTTGAAAAGACGTAATCAAAGTGCGATTGCGTTTTTCCATTAACATTCCGTAGTCGATTTTTTCTTAACCAGACCGATGTAAGATTTGCATAAGTTTACCCTTTGGAAACGATGTGATTGTTATTAAAACACAATTTTGCATACAGATTCGTGGAAAGAAACTTTAATAAAGTGTATTAATGCAAATTTATGCGTCGCCACAGCTATATCTAAAAATTAAACGACGCAATTGGGCGTCATGTGTTTAGACTGCGACGATTTTCTTGAGGGGAGTTTGGTCATGTATCGGTGATATGTGGGTGTCTAGGGGAGGTGAGAGCAAAATAGAACAGCGTGACATACAGGGGCAACTAGATGTTGATTGCACGTAGAAGCAAATGTTTTTATCAAAAATATCAGAAAACAGTGTTTTACGACAAAAATTATAATATCTACGAGCATACTTTTCTCTTTACGATCTTTTAGTAGACGGTACCTCACACTCCCCTAGGCTCCAGACCCTCCACTTTAAATCACTTAGAGCAGCAAACGGAAGGTATCTGAAGTCCATAGATTTATAGAACATGCTATACTCTTGTGCTTTGCAGTAAACTATCGATTCATGTAAATTATTTCATGAATAAAACAATAACATTACTTCTCTGTTTTTGTCTGATGTGACATACAGTGCTATTTTGAATTAAATCCTTTTGCCGCAAAATTATGGTTTGTCGGCTCTCAACTATGAAACCAACTAAATCGATTATTGTGATAACCGGAACTGAAGTTCCGCATTTACTTAGTGCTATCACCCTTTAATAAGCTCGGAAGAGGACAATACCATCGTAGATGCGGAGGACGATATTCGCGAATGAGATGATTCTATTTGTGTCCATGACTTCATTTTGCAGCAAATTTTCACCGTATGGATTCTGAGAAGTGTTGGTGTTTAGTAGAAGGCGATCTTTTCAAGAATGATAAAATGTTGTGTAATTGTAATAAATTCTTTATATTTTAGATAGGGGAATTTTGTAGTCGGCAAATTAATGAACTAAAATTGACTAAAAGTTTTTTGCAAGAACGGGCAATTTTAACATTTTAAAAGTAGTGGAAGTAGAGGGTGAAAAACTAAGGTCAAACTTTCATTATTGTGATTTGATGTAGAATATAATTTATTAAAATGTAATTAATTCTTTCAATTTCATCTTATGCTTGAATTGTATTAACTTATTTTCTGCAAATTCAGTATTGACTAAAATTTACAAAAATGTATTCATAAATGCAATTATTGCAAAATATCTGTAAGTTCAATTGAACATTTTGATTGTTGAATTTGTTTTGTTTTTCTAGAATATTTTAAGTTTTCATTAGGTATTTGTGGCAGTTGGAATTTTTGGAATTTTTGAAATTTTTTGAATTCTTTTGTTTTAAACATTCTAGCTTCTAAATTTTGTTGTTTTTTTGAATTATTTACATGCCTTGAATTTTCAGGATTCTTTTGCTTTTTTTGACTTTAAGGCTTTTCATTTTTTACGATTGCTTGGATTCATGAATTTTTTGGATCTATAGAATTCTGATTTTTCGAAAACTTTTAATTATTTGTATTTTCTATAAACTTCGTCTTGTCTACATTATCTACATTGTTAACAATTTCTAACTTTTTTATATATATATTTTTTAAATTTAAGGGATATCATTTTGACATATATTCCCTGCGTTATTATTATTGTTTTTTTTTTGGATCTTTTGATGGATTTGAATTCTTTAAGGAAATGAAAAATGTGAGAACTTTTACATTTAAAATTTGAAATCTGATAGAGATTTGAAAATTACTTCTTAACTTTGAGTTGACATTTTGAAACCTGGAAATTGTTAAACATGAGCGTTTAAATGTTTAAAAACATAAAATTTAAAAAATAATACTTCGGATTTTTTGGATTTTAGCCTTTGGAATTATTCGATTTCTTTAGATTATTTGAAAATTTTTATATCTAGATTTGTTAATTTTTTTGTATATGCAAGAGATATTTTTTTTGGATCCTTATTTTATGATTTTTTAGATTCTTTAATATCTTATTTTTTTTTAATTTTCAAAAAACTGGAGTTACATTTTTTATATTTTTTAAATTTTCCATGCTGTTTTATTCTTTTTAGAAACTTAAGTGTTTTTGCCTCTTTTCGCGAATTAAATAAATTAAAAATATTTTATATAACAGGAGAACATTGATACTTCGAAACTTATGAATTATGTTATGAAAATATGAAACGAGGAAATATGACAAACGTTAATGTTTCAATGTTTATAAACTGCATAAAGTAGAATGAAGAATTTAAGAACAAAGAGCTTGAGAAATTGAAAGTTATCTTTAAGTTTTGAATAGACATTTTCAAATCTGGAAATTGTTAAAATATGAGAGTTTAAATGTTAAAATGTGCTTCGGATTTTGAGGCTTTGTATTATTCGATTTTTCCAGATTATTTGAACATTTTTTATCTAGATTTGTTTAATTTTTGTATATGCAAGAGATAGTTTTTTTGGATCATTAGAGTCTATTTTTTTAATTTTTTTAGATTCTCTAACGTTTTAATTTTCTTAGATTTTCAAAAAACTGTGGAGTCATTTTTTTTATATTTTTTAAACTTTCAATGCTGTCTTATTTTTTTAGACTCTTAAGAGTTTTTGTTTCGTTTGGCGACTTTGCATTTTTTGTAGAAATAAAATTAATTTGAAACGGGAGAAAATTGATATTTCGAAACTTGAAATGGTATAAAAATGGAAAACCGGAAAATATGACAAACGTTAATGTTTCAATGTTCACAAACTTTATAAAGTAGAATAAAAACTTTGAGAACAAGGAACTTGAGAAATTGAAAGTTGTTTTTAAGTTTTGAATCGACATTTTCAAACCTGGAAATTATTAAAACATGAGTTTGAATGTTATTATAGAATATCTGAATTTGATAACTAGAAACGTGAAACCTAAAAATATGCTTTCTACTTTTCAGTATTTGGTATTATTTGATTCTTTATATTATTTAAACTTTGTAAAGTTAGATTACTAAGATTGTTTGAGTATGCAAGAAATAGTTTCTTTGGATCCTTTGAAGTCTATTTTCTGATTTTTTAGATACTATTCTGTTCTTTAAATTCTAGCTTTTTTTTTTTCTCTAACATCTTCATGTTTTTAGATATTCAGAATACTTAGGAATCAATTTATTTTATATCTTTTAAATTTATTGTCGACTCTACTGTCTGTACATTCTTTCAGGAAATAAAAGTTATTCCGACATGGACATGGATACTTAGAAACTTGAAAGCTATTAAAACCTCAAACGTCGAACCTTAATATTTTTGTTTATAAACTTAATAATTAGAATTTTAACAAGAGATTGTCTTTAGTTTTTTTGCATTTTTTAACAGAAACATGTGCATTATGTTTTTTGGTTTTTTAGTCACTTTTTTATTTCTGTGAAAACTGCACAGAATTTTCAAATTATTCAATTTCTTTATACAATATTAAAGCAACATTTACATGATTGTTGAAATAACTCACCCACAAACTAAAAATAAAACGCTAAAGATGTTTGATGTAAATTGCCTTGCGAGTTGTTGGTAATTAAATGAAGAGCGATGTTTATTTTATCACTGTTTACGTTAAATTTGCAACTTATTTTTTTTGTTGCGTAAACATTCGATGAACTTGGTTGAATTTTCCACAAATTTAAAATTCAAACACTTTTCCTCGATGAGCTTTTTGAAGAACTAAATAAAAAAAGAATAAAAAGTTGTTTTTAATTAGATTGTCCCAACATTTTTAATTTAAGAAACTTGGTGCTCATTCCGGCGAAAGTTTGAGTAGTTTTTTGTTGTGAAAATTAAATTAGAATTTAATTTGTAAGACGTAAAAGTAGAATTTCCAAACAGAGGACTTCCTTTTGTGTAGGTGTGAGCGTTAAAAGCCGCTTATGCTTTGAGTAAGAACTTGTACATTCATAAACTATAAAAATAGTAACCATCAAAACCGCAACGGACAAAAATGAAAGTGTTTTTCTTTTGCGCAAGTCTGAAAATCGATTTGATAAAAGCGTGGAAAGTGTGAAAGCGCAAGCTCAGCTTTTCCGTCCTTATTGGAGCTTGCTGATGTCACAATGTACTTGATTCTATATATAGCGAATGAGTCATCTCCTATACAGTATTTTCCCAAGGTCCGGAGGGAAAGCACGCTTGATTTATTTGTATTTGTGCGTAGATATTTTCAGTTGTTATAACAGCCACCTGAGTACTATTTGGTGAGTGACACTGATTGTTGTATGTTTGGAGCTTTTAGCTGTGTTGTTTTTTCATTGTCATACGTCATAACATAACCTTTGAACCTCGTGTACGCGATATTTGACACTGACAGTGTAAGCATGTCTTGCATTTAAATTAAGAGACTATAAAAGTGGAAGGTTTTTGGAATATGTAATTAAAAACCTAATTTTCGCGGGAGTTTTCTCTTTAAAAAAACTTACCCTGCTTGAAACGCTGTTAAAACTTTTCAAACTTCAGGAATGACATTTTAATTTGTTTGATGCGAAAAGTGACAGAGTTTAAATAGCCCGTCAAACAAGTTTGATTTTTTACCGTGTTTTCCACTAATAAAAATGATTAATTTCTTCTGTATGGAAAATGACAACATTTCACAACTTAAGTTAATCAATCACGCTAAATCTCAGAAATGCAGTGAATAATAAATGCCTGGGGTGCGATGACTCATAGTGTTAACCTAGAGGAAATTCCACTAGATTCCTTCGTGCAAAGTCAGGAAATTTGCGATCGTAAATTTTGATATTAGAAAAAAATTGGGTTCTCGAACAATCAAAGCTATAAGGCATTAAATTATATGTCGCATAAAAGTATTCAGTGTTAGTCACCCCCTGTGTCGGTTCCCAGAGCGACCCTCTTGATTCCAAGAATTTAATCCTTGTCCCTCACCTATGACGCATCCCAAGGCTTTGTAAGCTTCTTTAGTTATCAGCCACCGGAAAACTACATTTCGACACATTCCAGGAGGCATATTTTCATTGCATCAGGCACGGAATATGAACTACCATGTAGATGAATCAACGAGAGTGACTCATTTTCTATTTAAATATCATCGTTGTGTTACAATTTCTTCAAGGAAGCCAATTAAAATTACTAATGCGGAGTTCCTGACTGAGGGCTTCGATTCAAAACTGAATGGAATCAATACGACCCTTTAAAGGTGTCATATACAATAACGCGATTGTCTTATAATTGTCAATTGTCTTACTGAAGCGCAGACGGCTTCAAATTCTCTCTCGGACGTTCTGTTGTCATAAATCACAATAATTCTTGATTTGAGCAGTATAGAAAAATTGATATAAATTACGGTTGCTGCAATCTGTTTGAGAGCTTGGACATGACAAATACCGTAAAATGCTTTAATGCTTCAAGGTCAATTCAATTTAACTAGACTTTTTCAGTTTTCTCTTCTTAGTTTTTTTTTTAATTATTGTATTTGTAATTATTAAAAAATGTGCGATTCCCAGTTGTCACTGAGTTTAAATAAGAAAAATTTCAACCTTAATTAACAAATAGAATTTGTATTTTTTGTGTTTTTATCTAGTATTTGTCGTTTATTAAAAAAATTAGGCACAGTTTTAAAAGAGGAAATGTGGTTGCGTACCAATAAGTTATATCAAAGTGTAGGAAAATATTTAAATGTCAAATCTAGTTTCACTGATTTTAGTGATGTATTGCTGTTCAAAATATTAGTTTATTGAATTTATTTTACAAATTATGAAACTTCCAGAATAAGAATAGAATTTTTGAATTTGTTAAAAATGGTGGAGGCGCCGGGTTAATTTTAATATTATTTTATTTTAATATATTTTAGTTGTTGAGTTGTTTGATTGTTGTGAGTGTAATTTAAATTAATAATTCTGGTTCTTATGTTATCAGTTTTTAATCAAAGGTATATGTGATGGAGTTTTTACTAACCTAAAAGAGGAAAATTGCTTCAATGTTGGTAAAATGAGAAATCTCATTTTAGAGGATTCTTGGATTTTGTTTTGGCTGAAATATTTTCAGTTTTTGATGTTTTTTTACGATAAAAGAGGAAATTTTGAAAGAGAAAAACGAGTTCTACATGTTGTTGAAAAAATCGTTTGTAAAACACAGTTAAAGTGGAAAATTATCTGATTTTAGTGACTTTTGTCGCTGCCCAAAATATTAATCTCTAGCTAAGGTTTTTCTTACAATTTTGCCGCTTGTTAAAATGTACAGATATTTTTTAAATTAATTAAAAAAATGGATATGTCAGAATGAGATATTTTGTTTATATTTCGATATTTCCGTAACGACTATTTGTTTTTTGATTAAATGCAGCTTTGTTTGTGGCGGGAACTACAAATTCTTTACTTATTTCTGAATTTGTTATTATTATCAGTTTTCGACTAATGAAATAAGAAATTGGGTTTGTGCAACCAAAAGAGGAAAAGTTAGGTTTTACCTTTGTGATTTCCGAAAATCTGAAAGTAATTGAATGAATTAATAGAAATAGTGACAAATTAGCCAAAATGATCGATACCATTTCAACATTTTTTAATTATGTTTGCACCTAGCTGAAGTTTTTGTTATTTCCAATTTTAAGGATGAAGGACAAAATTCCATAGAGATAAATAAGTTTTTGATATAGTTTGCAAAATTGAAGTTCTAAATTTCGAACTAAAAATTTTTGCTGTTGCCTGTAATAATAAGACAAGTGAGTTTGTGCGTACAATTTTTGTGAATATCTATGACCTTTTCAAATTTTGTTATTAACGGATTAATTTACGCTTGCTCCGTTAATTTTTGGCTGTAGTTGCTTTAATTAATAGAAATAAACGGTGCCAAATTAGTCCAAATTAAAACAAATGAATCTTATTAAAATGACAGATACCATTTAATTTTTTTTTGTTTTATAACTGGTGCTATATTGCAAAATACTTGACGACAGGACTAAAATTAAACAAGGAAATTTCTATACAAAAATTTTGCTACGAGATAACCGTCAATCTAATTACATATTGGACATTTGTGATTACAATAAATAGTCGGTTCCACTATTTCTTATACGAATAAATAAAGATTTGTGCTAACTGTGGTCATTTACCTATCTTGAGAGATGATAAAATAAAAACATTAACAATGTTAAATTGTTTTTTTCTGATAACTGTCGATAACGTAATATGAGTGGATCTTTGAAATCAATAAGTTTTTCACATGTATGTCCTGCAACGTGGACACTGGTAATGTTGGCACTCAGTGTCAAATGTCGGGTTTATTAATAGACTTTTCCATATATCAATGTATCTGAAATTTTAGATGGCGTCACCTGAAATAATGCACTTTGATTTAAGGCAACGAAAGCAATCAATACAGCTCCCTTTGGGAAGCGTCTTTCCATAAACAAAAGTACGGATTGTCTTAATGTTGTCAAATATCGATTAAGAGGGGCTTTTGTCAAAAATGTGCGTTAGAATGCAATATCCTGGTAAATGTTATTGTCGAAGTACTGTGGAGTATTGCGAGGGGTGCGACTAGGAGGGTGTTTCTAACGCCCGATAGGGACTAAATTACGAGCTGTAATGTGATCTAGTAGCCGTGTACCGGCTGTAGAACATCGGTTACCATACGTGATGCGCCTATAAATACTTTATATGTTATACATGTATGACCGCTGTCACGTTTTAGAAATGCCAAAAGCTCATTTTGAAATTAATGAAATTATACACAAACAATGGACGCACAGACTGATTTATTGCTAGTATGCTTTATAACTGAAATAAACCCGGAAAAACTCAACTATTATCATTTTTGTTTCGTTGTTTTTGAGTATACCTATACATTCAACGCACTAAATTAAGCTAAAATGGTAATATACGTAAATATTCAAGGAGTTATAGCGCTTGCACCATCAAAATGCCCATTTAGATCGGGGTAGGTCTATTTATCCCAACTATTACTACTGTTCAAGGGGGATCATAATCATGGTCTGGGGCGTCAGTCACGTGATAAAGGCATTTTGACTTTCATATCCTATTAACTGACGACTCTTTTGTTTTTCACATATCGAAAGCTCGCTCCCGGAATTATACAGGCAGTAAAGGTCGTAAATCAAATTAACTGTAGATCAACATTAGGATGCTTATTTATTTTAACAACGTTTATAAAATATAAAAATAGTGAATCGCGAATTATTTGATACGATCTTTTTGCCCACATATTTGTAGTTTCGATTACAGATTTTTTTTTAATAAACTTCGTATTAATTTTGCGAATCTAGTAAATAGTATAAACTCCAAATATTCCTTTTTTTATGGACCGAATCAACTTGAAATAACATTTATTCCATAAAAAGTGTAAATCTCGTTTAGATTTTACAAACTCGTTTCAAATCTTTCAAACTCGTAGACATTTCAACAAACTTCCGCAGTTTTTTTGCCCTCACATATTTCTAACATGCTTAGCAATATTAACTGTTATTATTTTTGTCATCCGGTTAGAATTTAGCTTCGCTTTAAAAGAATGTAATACTAAGAAAGTACTTTCTTTCAATAACTGAGACCTTTTTGTTTATTTTCTGTCTGAACAATGCTCTAAGATTTTAACTTCAAAAAGAAAACTATTCAACGTTTCACCGTGAATAAAATCAATTGTGCTAATTAGGTTTAACAACTGGAAATGCAGAAATTAAATGCCGTGCCGAGCTAAAACTCAAGTATTTAGTTTAGAGACAAACGTAAGCACTCTTTCGGCATTGTCTTTTTTTATCTCGTCCGTTGGTTTAAACTGTTTGTGTTTAATTAGGGTTCTTTTGGCTGTGAGGCTTTGAATTTTTGAAAGTTGAGAGTAATGAAATTCAGGATGTGATAAAAAATTCAACACTTTACTTAAAGCAGAGATAATGTCGACGTAAAATATTGGTTACCTTTTTTAACATACTATTGGGGTATCTCTCGTATTCATGAAACGCAAACATTATCTTAAACAGATTTTTAAACGAGTTTTGAAAGTGCGGTTATGGTTTAGTAAATAGTCACGCAATAATAAATAAACTGCATTTACATATTAAAAATAAATTCCAACACAAAGTGTCGTCAATTTTATTTATTACACAAACAATTAGTTTTAGTGCCTCACTGCAACTGAATTTATGTGTAAAAAATTTGTTAAGGGGTTCAGAAATAGTTGTACCGAAAGTAGACTATTCTAAGCATGATTGATGGCTTCCTAAGACTTTTGTTGAAAGTTGTAGCTTTGTCTTTCACGGCGCATTTTAAATTCGTAGCTCTAACGTTTTTTCCTTTTGTTAGAAAATATTCAGAGACTGGTTTTGGGATTATTAAAATGGGAAATTTTGTTTTAGTTCCTAGCGGAAATTGTTTCCGATAGAAAGATGAAAGAGACGTTTTTAAAGGGAAAAAAGGGCACGAATTTCCAGTGTAGAATATATTTCTTGTTGTAGACTAAAAATTTCTAGTTTAACTGGGAGAAAAAAACTGATTTTAATGGTATATTGCTGTAGATTTTTTAAATAATATT
Organism: Cynaeus angustus; assembly: GCA_030157275.1. Lineage (NCBI taxonomy): Eukaryota > Metazoa > Arthropoda > Insecta > Coleoptera > Tenebrionidae > Cynaeus > Cynaeus angustus. Next base: position 14,864,435 of record CM058066.1, on the reverse strand, counting down.
GGCGCTTCCAAGAATTTCTCGCTTCGTTAAAAATGGTGGATGCGCCGGGATGCGATATTTTTCCTCGATGTCAATATTTTCGTAATGACCAGTTATTATGGTTTATATGAAGGCTACATGAATGTTTGTGTAGGAAAACTATTTCAAGTGTAAGTTGACCGATGGCTTCCAAAGACATTTTGTTGAAAGTTTCTGTAACATCGACTTTTATTTTCCATAATAAATTTGGTTTGCGCAGAGTTATATTTTCTTTTGTGGTCAACTGAGGGTCAACGGTGCGGTTTCTGTTGGTAGTTGGAAAATTTAATAGATTCTCAAGGAAGGGTGTGGTAGAAAGATTGCTGTTGGTGAAAGAGTGATTGTGTAAGTTTAAAAGTCAATCGTAGCATGGAAGACACTAAGTAAACTGTGTGGATAGCACCACAAATCACAATATAAGGAAATAAAAAACTAGCATTCCCTCGAGCTTTTTCCCTGTTTGAAATAGAACATGAACTCGAGTCTTACAAGGGCATCTGGCTTGGGGGCAGTCATATCGGCCATTTTCATTATCGGTAACTGCTGTATTCTGTCACTACACAGTAATTTATCGTCCATACATATTTATGTCACTTTCCTTATCCATCTGGAAACTTGTTTGTTTAATGTAGAAGTTTCTCCAGATTATCTTGAAAAGCTAGTCTATATTAACACACTCCCAACTTTTCAGAAACTTTTTTCAAACTTTTCAGAGAACAATATGTTTTTATTTCTTTTCCAAATGCTGAATAACGTGTCATCCCCAACTCTCCAAATAATTCACGAAACACATTTTCGGTCTATTAATGGTACCGCTCATGTTTTGCATTTGTTTTATTTTCCTTGACTCACCCTTACCTCCACACATTTGTCATTTGTTTCAACCCCAACCAACGTGATTGGTAAACATGAGCAATTTTCTCTTAAACATTTTTCATCTTGTCGTCACCTAAACGGAGGATATAAAAGAAAATTTTTATTCCTGTTAGGACCCACGCGAGGTAATCGCCCATTAAAATCATACTCGATTGTCTTGGGAAAAGCGACGCTAGTCCCCCATAATGAGATATTTTCGCAATATAATTTTCCCGAACTTTTCTCCACCGGTTTAATAGCTTTTATGATTACACAAATAGTATGAAGAGACCCTGCTAAATCGTGCAGCACCCATTTGAGAATGAAATAACAAAAGTCTCGGCATTTTCGGTAGGAACTAAAGAAAAACCACATTCTATGTGGTAAATTCTAGAATTTTGGATACATATTTATTAAAATTCAGAAATAGTTTTGTAGAAACGCTGCAATTGAACCGCTTTAAGAAAATATCATTAAGGGACTTGTGTTAAAAGTTAAACCGAGAATTCCAAAGATGTCACTGTTCTGGTTCATTCAGAGTCGCCGAAACGCAATAATCCTGAGAATTAAAAATTTATTGAACTGCGAAGTAATTCTAAAAGGATAACAATTCGTTTAAAACAACTGTTGAAATGTGTCCAGTTTTATCGTCTGGTTGCCTTGGTTTACCGCGAATTTGTACGAAATTTCTTTGACGCTGACTTCAAATCGGTTTTTAATTTTTTTCTGTACGTTAGGATTCATTATTTGACCATAGAATCTAAAATTTTAAAATTCAGAGGATGAGCTTCTAAGATTTAGGGGCAAATAAGTTCTAAATATAATATTATAAAATTTAAGAATCTAGAAATCTAGACTTTGAGGAACCAAAAAATCAAATATAGCTTCAAATTTGAGAAAATATTAGTTACATGAGTTCTAGGATTTGTTAATTTCAAAATTCAAGATGAGAAGTCTAAAATGTTTGAATTGTAAAACTTTCGCTTCAAGTTAAAAAAAAAGTTTTAATTTTAGAAAATAATTGTTCTAGATCAGAGAATTTAGAATTTGCGTTTATAATTGTACCATCTTAAATTCTAGAACTCTAAGAATCTAAGAAGCTAAAAATGTTGTCTAATATTTGAGAATGATGGTGATGCTAGAATCTGAGATACTGTTACTGAAAATATTGAATTCTAAATGCGATTTCTATAATGGAATTTTCTAATTTCGAAATTGAAGGACCAGTTTTGAGTATGTCAAATCTGCAAATTTAGCAGCGAGAATGTAGGATTCTAGAATATAAGAATATAATGTGAAATACCAACATAGAGAGCGTGAATTTTGAAACAATATAAGATCTGGAGATCCTAAACATGTGAATCTATAACCCGGAGAATGTGTTCAAAAATGAAAATGAGATTTGAGATATATGAAAATCTACTAGTTGAGATTCTCAAATAAGAGAATTTGGAACTTGAGGTTCTCAGCTAAAAAACGCGATCTGAGATTTAAGACCCAAAGAAAATAAAAATGTATTACAGAATCTGCGGAAATATAAAAATCTTGTAACCTAAAACCTGAGAATTTTGAATATCGAAATCCACAATATAAGAATTCGAAATTAGCCGTTTGAAAAATTGAGAATCTAAAAAAGTTTAGATGCTGGAAACATAAGATCTGAATCCTGAACTTAAGAATTTAAGGATATGAATCTGAAAATCATGAATTTGATCTTAAAAGTTATCATCTCGGGAAATATAATTTCCGGATTATATTCTAATTTAAAATTGGAAAACCTAATAACCCAGAAAATTGTGCGATTACAAAATAAGTGCAGCGCTATTTTTAACGACATCTTATAAACTGAAGGAAGGGCTTGAGTTCCAAATATTTGTTAACTAATGTCATTCATCGATTTAGTTGTTTTTTTCTAAACTGCGCGTCGCAGTGTGTGTTGTGGGCTAATAAACATTAAGATTTAAAGTGCGGACTTTATTTATTTGTTTTCTGGTGGAAGGCGGGCAAAAATTAAAGCGGGGGTAGGCAAGTGCGTGAGTATCGTAAATCAGAAACTTTAGGGTTGTGTTGAACTTTGAAACAGTGTAGATGGGGATGTGTAACGTCTAGTCCGAACTATTGTACATATTTATCATACATTCATCATAGCGAAATGTGTTCCATGCTTTTCAGTAATTAGAGTTTGAGGTCAGGATTGTTATCGTAAAAAGCATTTAAGGGAGTGTTCCAAGTCCCTTTAAGAGGTTTGGGAAAGCTCAGGTGTAAGTTGAAGTTTGCCATGAAAGCTTAATCTAAATCCACAGTGAAATGGTCAATAAATTACGCTAAATCTAAATATACATCGACCTCCGATCTCAGACGTTTCACACTCACTTTGATTAACCAAGAGGAGGTGTGAAATATACGGTGGGGTTCACAAAATTGGATTAGTGGGGGGAATCACACTTGTATCAGGTATAAAATATGTATTACAAAGTGTTTTTTTGCACCTCGAGGTATTTACATAGCAATGCGGAAGCGTTATAAATTAAGCCGTTTTCCTGGCTAAAACGAAAAATTCCACCTGGTGACACACTATTAATATCACTGACTAGATTATGAAGTGGTTCAGGAAACAAATCTTAGGTCATTCTCCGGAGCTTTAAAGGCAGTAGACGGAGACAAATTGTGTCATTACTCTTGGGGCATCCTTAACTGACCCCTCAGTCAAATATGGTTGCCTTGTAAATTCTACATTTCTCATTAACTCCAGCAACCACCAACGGCTATATTCGTTACTTCATTAGGATAATACCCCAATCTTTCAAGATGAAGTTCTTCTCTACTCTTCGGGGACGCTTTATTCCTTTGAAATAATTATCACCTTTAAGCTACACCAACATTATTTTCTTTATATTTTACGACACACGTCAAAACTCCCCGATATCAACGAAAATATATAGTTGCTGTCTTAGTCCGTAGTTTTATAAAGAATTATTCTCTTGGAAACTTCCAAGTCACTGCCGCTTCTTTGAAGCTTTTTTCATTCTACTTCCAAGAAGTTTACTATAACTGGCTTTTAATAAGTGAGTTTTTTATCAAAATCTAACAAAGACGAAGGAAAGACGGGTATTATTATTCATTAACTTTACCACACTTGAACTATTTTTAAGAGGTTAATAGAATTTCAACAATACGTTATTAATGGAAGAGGTCTCCAGGGCTTCAAACACTTAGCGTGTCATAAACAATTTATTAATGTCAAGGTTTGACGCTCGTCTCTTTTTACAAGAAATTCGATACATCACCGACAGGTAAATACCCCTCACGGAATTAGAGGTAATTTACGATTAAATTTCTCTTTAAGGATTCTTCTCATCATTTAGAATTTTGAAAGAACTGCTCGTGTGTTGTGTTGAAATTCCAACAGGTAAACTGAGGGTTTAAATCCCTTTTAGTGGCGTCGGGTTGGCGGTGGTGGCCGCCACTCTGACAAAGGTTCAACCCTGGAAATTGTTTCAAAGCAATGCAGTTTTAATGCGAGGTGGTGGTTGATCCACCCTTACAACACATCCCTGTTATAAACTATGTCAGTTACTTCGTCAGATTGTGATGATGAACAGATCTCGAAACGTTGTCCATGTAATGAGTGCGGTTGTGGTGATCGGAGCAGTTGGCTAGCATGTGTCAGAAGTGTAATAACCAGATAGATTAGAGCTTACTCAGTGATCTGGGAAATTGCTGACAAATCTTATTATTGGAGATTGGTTTTTCATTAGGAATTTGTAAACAGATGAAATGGAAAGGAAGGAAAACTACTATCGGCAAAGAATTCCAAACAGCTTTACCTCCAAAGTAAGAGGTTTCATTTGCGAAACTTGACAATAACGTTTGGCATCCCTCCGCTAACTAGACGTTCGACTTGAAAGTAAAATAGAAAAAACGGGAACAGAAAAACGTTCTGGTATTCAATTGGAGTCGGTTTTGCCGTTCTTGCTATATCGGGTAGGTTGGAAACGAACAAAATTTAATACAGCTTCAATTAGAGCTAACATGCTGAAAGTGTACTTTGCCAGGCTGGATTAGATTAGTAAATGAATACCAGTACGAAGGGGTGACTCAAACCACTTAATCCCCATCGTGGTATTGTGATAAAGCCCACGCTTTTTGTAGAACTTTTTTCATATTTCATCGTTGTATTGACACCAAACAATTGCTGAATTAAAATTCAACCCATAAATAAATTATTTCTTTGTCGTTGATTAAACGTTCAATATTTGATCGCTTTCTACCCTAAAATACGGCTGTTGCAAATTACTTTAAATGCTTTCCCAATAACACAAAATTATTCAATTCTGTTCTATTTATTTATTGATTAGCTGTTATATCATAAATCTTCATAAATAAAAAAAAAACTTGTTTAACTTATTAAAGCTGTTCCCACTAAATATGTTAATCTGGGTATTTAGTAGACAAGAGAAAGTTTATTCCAGCACAAAAACAGTTTTTAAAGCGTGACATTAAATGTAATTTTTCCAGTTGAGCTGCGACATATTTATGCTACTCGGTTTGTTACGTAAATACAGATAACACCAATTCTGTATATTAACGTCTGCGTGTATTTTGCTAAATTACAGTAATGTGCTGAATTTGCTGCACATTTTTATTATCAATTGTTTGGAATTGTTGTTAATAATTATCTGTCACACTGTCTGAAACTTCAGCGTTTCGAGCATACTAATTATAAACCATGTGGAATTTTGAACCTATTAATATGAATTTCTTTAGGATTTTTATGTCTCTTAATAACGTAAAACTTCCAGTTTTTTCGTTTAATTTATTTATGAAATGTTTGAAGTACATCTCCGTGCAGTTTTAAGTAAATATAAAGTAAAAGTTTGTAACCGTTGTTTGATTTTAATAGCATAATTACACGGTTTAACAACTGAACAACAATGACCGTAAGTGGAAGTCATTATTTATTTTGTATTTCATGGTAGTGCTTCCAAAAGTTCATTCATACTTCTAAAGAAAGCAAGAATCTTTATAATTGTTAAAAATGGTGGATGCGCCGGGTCAAGGTTCTAATTATTTCAAAAGAAATTTTATTATATTAACGAGCTGACTAAGAAATTTTAAATGCCTGAACAAAAGAGAGACAGTTTATTTAGAAAAGGTAGTAATTTTCGATGGTAAGACATTATACGTATTTATTAATAAAATTTAATAACGTTGTAGTTATTGGTGGAATTTTAATTGAATTGATTACGTGTGGTTAAGCTTTATTAATTTATTTTTAAATAGTGTAACAAAAGGCTTTGTTAGTGTGCGAAGTAATCAATAAAGAGATTTTGTCTTTATCCGCTTTAGCGTATTTGGCGAAGAAAAAAGTACGTAACTTTTCCGTCACGTTAGGGTTTCTTTTTTCGTTTGATTAGAGGCCATTCCAGGCATCACATTTTTAGGGTGTTCTGTACACTTGCTTTCTTAATGAGGTATGAGAGATTTTATGGTCAACGTGTACGTTGAGATTGTTCTCTAAAAACGAAATGAAATGTGTGGCGTAACAGAGAATATTATCCGTTTTGATAAAGATGTTGCCGTCAATTCGAATTGGCAAGCACGATATGCACATATATTTTATGAATGAAACTGGTTCTGCGGAAAAAGGTTTTACTGGCCTTAGATATTCTAAAGAGGAAAAATGGTGAAACGGTCAGGCAATGTTAACCGTCACATAAGTGGCCGAGATCAGCAATGACGCTGCGTCTAAAAGCGGTAAGCTCAAACAAGGAGCTTTTGTGCTCGAAATGATCTATTGCCTTCATTTTGGACCCTCTACAACCCGCTGTGTCTTATATAACAGCTAGAGATCCTCTAGAAAATCGTTTCCTACCTCTGCAGCGTCTATTATTAACCGAAATTGTATTTAAAATCAATTAGATTTTTTACGGTGGTTGTTTGGGGTGGCGTTTTAATTAAGAATGTTGTGGAGAAGGTGTCGTTCGATGAAGCAATCAAGACCCAGTCGAAGCAATACGTTTATATCAAAGACACACGCACTCAACCCTAAATAAATAAGCGAAATCACTGTATCCCTGTGTTCGACTACTTTTCACCCTCTCAGCTAATGAACATGTCACCAACAGAATGACTAGTGGCCTTCATTTCCTATAGTGTCTGTTGTCGCTCATAATTCGTCGCCATTGTACTTTCTACCGTACCCTGTGATTAAGTAAAATTTGTTAACATCAAAATGTTGACATCTGACACATTGTTGACAAACGACCATGTCAGAGACAACGTCCACTCTCTATATACCTCGTCGTAAACTAAAACCAAGTGAAATTATGACCTGCGACCTCCCTCGACTTTTTGTTTTCCTCACAATTGATGACATAGCAACCAACTTTTTCCATACACAACATATTTTTACGCTTTCACCGATTTCTATCCCTTGGGAACAAATTTTCCAACGAAATAAAGATAAACGGAACATCATCTCATGCTATGATCTTGCGATAATATCGAAAGGGTCGCTTCCTCCTTTCTCCACAATTAAAAAATTCGATTTACTTCAAATCTATTTAACGAACGTGCAAGGAAATTTAAATTACTAATCTGAGGCAGGCATAATTCATTCTTAGGTTTATGTGTGCGACAGCTACCAAGATAATTGCATGAGGGGCTTAAGCATGCGGCGAACAAAGCATTAATAGCTTAAAATCTTTAAAATATGTTCTGTGTGGCTTCATGATTGCTTTTTTTTCAGATCTCGCTGTGTGATGATTATAGTTTGCCTGTAGACAACGTTGGTAATAGAAGAAGACCCAATAGCATTGCAGTTCCTAGCGCTACCGAATGTAGCATTGCCAGCCCCAATGAAGAAAAGGTAAGGTACATAAAATTCAAACTCATTCAAACATCATATTTTTTTTAATTGTGAAGCTAGTCGTTATGGTGTCTTTTTGTTTAACAAAACGATACACGTGAAAAATGTGATGATCTGACCTGGGTTTTCATATGAAATTTTTGGCCTTTTTTGTCGTTTATTCTGCATGATATCAAATTCAATCAATAGTGGAATCGTTAACATTTTGCTTTATGGACTTTTTTATTATTTATAAAAAACTTGGTAAAAAATAATTAAAAAAAATGTGTATGTATCCCGGCGAATCCACCATTTTCCTTATAAGTTTAAAAATCCACCATCATGGAACATGTTGAAATTATTTTATAAAGTTTTTTTCTAAAACAGAAAATTCGTCACATCTTCTTATCAAAAATTTTGAAAGGTTTCAGGTTTTTAGTGTCCGTGAGACAAGAACAACTTTTGCATCTTTGTGTAAAAAATATATGATGCGTTTGAGTTACAATGTGGTAATATCATGCTTCTCTGTTAAATTTTCTTTGAATCTCGCACTTTTTGGTCTCACGTGAACAGAATAGTAATTCCGACGAGCTATTCTAGTGTTTGGAAATCCTCTATTTATTAAGTGTGATGCTGAATCGATCGAGCAAACATTGCATCATAAAACTACAGCGTCTTTGTCTAAGAAGGGGAAATTGTAGACACAGTGGACAATAATGTGAATACTATAATCAAATTTAAACGGTTCTTCCTTATCTCTACATTTTATGGTTGTTTGCATTCGTGCTAAATTTATCGTCGTGTGGACACCACGGACGAAATGGGAAGGATAATGAAATGAGAATGATTTTAGTTTTTTTTTTTAATTCACATTGAGTGAAACAAGCGTAAAACTTACTAAGTTAGATCTATAAAATTTCTTAACGGTTCCAGTTCCGACAATAAACTTAAATATAGCTATTGATGTAGAATGTTCGTAGTTCTTTTAGTGTAGTAGAATCAAAGCAAACAAAGTTTAACGTACTTTACGTTTTATTCCGAATAATTAAACAAATTGAAAGCATTGTCACGGTTCCCGGCAAAAAGAGAGGAAAATGAAGTAAATGAGGATCGTTATAGTGAATGATACACACCCCACTTTTAGCTAACAGTTAATTGTCGGTAACCTAATCGGTGGAAAGTGAAAATGACTTTAAGTTTGAGGGAGAAAGGTTGCATTATTCTAAAAGAGGATCCACGTTGTCTACTGCCTATGTGAACGCAAAACTTTCACTTTGCACTTCAATAATGGCGTAACAGCACGTAGATACTTAGGAAAGCTGATATTGTAATACCTGACAATTTCATTGTCTACTGAAAGTGTTGTTGTCGTCATTTGAATACGTTTCTAGCTTATGTTAGCATTTGCAAGATTATTCCAGACAAAGGTGTCCGAGAAATTTGCGCTATCGTCACTAGAAATATCAAATTACATACATTTCGAAAGCAGACTAAATTTACGTTTAGAGGGTATTTTACATTTAATATTTGATTACGTTTTGAAATGCATATTGCGCTTAAACCCCCCTTTGGGTTACATATACTAAGACAATATTTGCGCCGTTGGACCAGATGCAAATTCGCGTGATTTCGAAATCTAAGAAATAAATACTTGCACTGGAAGTGAGAAATGTTGCTGTATAATTAGTAATTAAATTGCTAAAAACTTTTTTAATTATCCAAACAAACTCCCCTCACGTAAACTACCCAACAAATTACGAATGTTGTTGTGATCAAATAAAACGAAAATTGTTTACAGTTGGTGATTAATGAAAATAATTTGCAACCCAGATTCTACTAATTTCCAGTTTCCTTTCATATTTCACTCTGTTAATGTAACAGAATGATCACAATTAATTAACCAGATATAATACGACAACAAGCTCGTAATGTGTAAAATTAATTACAAAGCAAGCTCTCAGTACATGTTCATCCGCTTTGGGAAAAACTTACTTTGAAAAAATTTTCATTTTCTTCCATGATTATAATTAATAAAATTATTAATGAAAAGAGGAGCACAATTCGCTCCACTTCTACCCCTCTTCCCATAAATTTTTCAACTCCATTGAAATCCATTGAAGCCATCATATTCATAAGAATCCCCGAAAAGTTTCCACACAAACTCTAAATTATGGTCGTCTTAAGATGAAATATGGAGCGGAATTTTCACGATAATATTTACGTAGTCAGGTACGAAAACAATCGCTTGTTTTGTGAATGCAAAAATTGAGGGTGTTGACAAGGATTTGTAGCAATCTGATTTATTTACAGAGTGGCGTTAATGGAAAGTACGAAATTCAGAGGGTCTTCATAAATATTAATAAGCCGTTTATTGAGCATTCATTTGTTGTAGAATCGATATTCGGGTAATATTTCTGCTCAACAAGCTTTTTAGCATGCTTTAATGCTGTAAGTGTCTCAATTAGAATAAAATATTTATTTTAATTATTTTCACGCTTGAATTATAACTCGAAGTAACTTAATTTAGATATTTCATACGAACCATTATTCACGCGTACAACGCGTCGCAACGCCTCATTTCGTCCGATAATTTGAAAACTCAATTCAGTTGATATGAAATTCAGTTCAGATATGAAAATAAAACTAATTTTTTAAAAGGTATTTATTTCATTTTTTAAATTAATAACGCCAAACGTGAATTTTACATAGTCTTTATTTTGAATTATTATTTATGTGTGCAGCTCAAAATTATTCATTTTTTAAGATGCCGTCTTTAATTTTTATGTAAGAGCTTCTAAGTTTTGTCTTTTTTTCTTTAATCTTCTTTGCATTACTGCATGGCTAATTTGTTTCCTCAGAAACGTTTAAAAGCTATAAAACGTGTCGTTAAATTTTGTTATATTTTGAGTGACCCTATTTTTTTGCGTGTCTTTGGAATTTTTTCTATTCTGACCTGCATTTGCGAGAGAAATGTCTTGAAATGTTATTGATAGTGGCTTTTTCTATAACTTTGTTTTTGGGTATAACTGGATTGAACTGTCGCCCAAATGGGATGTAAATTTCGGACTAGCGTAAAACGAATATTCTACAACTTGCGGCAATCTAATTCAACCAAAGAAAGTCGATGAGAAACACGGTAACAAAGGAATCAATAAGTTTTTGTCCTTTTTTGCTTATGTCGTCGAATTGCCTCCTAAGGTCGACTTTCGAGTAGTAGAATAAAAAGCGACAATTTATTCCAAATTGAAGTTAATTTGTATTCTCAAAAGCATGAAAAACGCAGTTATTTGTAAAGGTCTTAGCGAATTCGTATTTGTTACTATTTGTCAAAACAAGTTGATTACTTGTTCTGGAATGGGGTTGGAAGAATAATTAACTGATTCAGGACTTTGGCAAACAACGTATAAAGTTACAAGATAACAGAAATCAGGGTAGTAATTAGCTGGTTGCGTTTGTGGTGCCGTAGGTGAAAGCCGTTAAAAACGAAATAGTAGAGATGTTGAATCAGTTGAGCGATTTTTGAATTTATTGGAGGCGATTTTCCCTATCCTGTTTAGAGTATATTTATGGCCGGGACTTGACCGGCATAGAAAGCAATCGCATTTAATTTAGGGGAGTTAAATCAATGTAAATTGTTTTAGTTACACGCACCAAGGAGGAGAAATCGTCTTTGGAATTCCTTCAAAATTGCTCAAGTGCGTTTAGAGGATCCTAATTGGAATTCCTTAATATTAGAAAGATTGAAACAGAGCTGACGTGGACAGTTAACAAGCTCGGCTAAAAGATACACTATCAAAATGATGAAGATACTTGGAACTGTCTTGAAATAATTTTGCACATTTCACCCCGTGATAACAGTTCTTCGTCAATAAATTGTCTTTGTACAAACAAGGGCATTTGCAGCAGAAATCTCCATATTCATTAGAAGAGGTGACAGATCATGATCTACCCCTTTTGTTGTTTCAGATGAGACAATTTAGCCCCTCGATCAAACTCAATATTTAATATAATTTCAACTGTGAAGGTCGCATTTTAATTACTGGAAGGAATTTCCCTCAGGAGCTATAACGAGGAGGTTTTAGCATCCGAATCTTGTCTTTTGTCTATGAAACCTCGTTGTTTATTCATTTTTGTTCAGCCGTCAGTTACAATGAGATTCGTCAAATTGAATAATTTTCATTGTTTCAGATTGAAATTTTGGAGACATACTCGACTCCGCGCGACTCAAGGCAACAGTTAATTCAAGAGGAAATCGAGACCAAATGTTTTACCAGTCCTGATCGAGAGTACTCGCAGCCCTATACTACAGGTAAAATAAAATTAAACTTGGAAGCCATCTCCCTTTGTTAAATTAGAAAGTTTTATTATTTTTGAAAAGCTCTCAATAGTTCAGGAAGAATTTCATTTGATTCCAATTTGTTCCCTGCAATTCCCTTATTATCCTGTAATTTAAAAAACTCTCCCAAAGTTAATAATCCGTTCATTGAAGATGAAAGAAGTAGCACTGAATGCCTTGATTTACTTACGTCGTATAGCAAACATCAAAGTCGATATCAAATAAAGTCTGTTTGGAAAGGATTAAACCTTCGGAAGTTTTACACACTTTCCTGTGCCATCTTATTAACTTTTCGTACCGAATTATATTGTACATTCCGCCCTCGACTCGACATCTCACGTGGAAGTAAAATATAACGAAGAAGCACCTCCACGTGTCTGATATAAAATTGAGACATTATAAACTCCCCTTCTAGGTCGATAAAACCATGAACTAATGTTTAAAGTTTTAAAGTTTTGATTTATAAAGCCCATAAGGTAAAAGTAGGGCGATGACATCCTCGGCCATTCAAGGGTGAAAACGAGTGTTTAACTATCGTGCATGATACTAATCTATACGGGACGAGGGTGGGATGTAATTATTACTTTATGAATAATTTATTTTTAATGTTTTACAAATTTGATAGGACTGGGGCTACTACAAAGAAAAGCAAACAAAAAGTGAAATTCATAATCCGAAAGTAATTATGATTAATAAGAGAAAAAAGGGGTTACCAGCGTTTTCCTACATCAGTACTATCGTTTTTTCGTTTAACTTTGTAGATCACTTTCAGTTTTTAAACTGTTTTAAATTTTTCGGATTATTTATTTCTTTATTATCGTTTATTGCATTTGAATTTTAAATTTCTTAGACTTTTTTTAAGTATGATATCTAGTTTTTTATCATTTTTCTAGATCCGTCAGCTCTCTGCTCTTACAATGTTTGGATTCTTTGGATTTATGGGATGGTTTAAATCCGTTAATTTCTTAAATTTTTCTTATTCTTTCTTAATTTTCTGTTTGGTTTTGAGATTCTCTTTGATTATTCGATTTTTTAGATTCTTTATTTTTTCAGATTTTTTATATTCTATTAATTATTTAGATTTTCTGGATTTTGATAGATTCTTTGAAGTCTTTAACTTCTAGATCTTTAAAATCTTTAAATTATTTAGATCTTGTAATTCCTTTTTTAAACTTGCTTTACTCCCATTGGAATCATTTGATTTTTTACATAATATATTTTTTGGATTATCAAATTATTCATTTATTTGGATCCACTGTCTTAGTAATTTTTTTTTTGAGGTTTTTTGAATTTTACATTTTCTTTTATTTCGCAAATTCTCTAGATTTCGATATTTAATTATTTTTTTAGATTTTCATGGTTCGTTGTTTTCGTTAACTTCTGTGTAGCTTTTAGTTTTTGGATTTTTCAAAATTTTTGTATTGTTTATATTTTTTGAATTATATAGATGTTCTACATTCTAGATTTTTGGATCCTAGAACTCTTGAAATTTCGAACTTATTCCATTTATTTTTGTTGATGTTTTAAATGAATCAATTTTTAGAAACTTATTGAAAACTCGTTTTTTTTTTAAATGCTTTCTTCTTTACATTTGATGAAGCTGTTGGATCTCTCTCTTTATATTCTGTAGATTTTCTAGATTCTTTTGATTTTTGAGTTTTTCTACACTCTTTAATTCCATTTTATTTTTTTTGTATCCTGTGTGCACTTTTAATGTTTTCAATTTAAATTTTAAAGATTCTTTAACTTTTTATATTTTCTTGAATAGTTTATAATTTCTTTGTTTTTTAAATTTGTTTAGTATTCTTAATTTTCTACATCTGCTAGATTTTCCATTGATCTTCCGTAGTTAATTACTTAATTATATAATTTAGTTGTTTTTGTACCTGTTTTTTCATACTTTTGGATTTTTTTCACCTTTATACTGCTGTGAACTTTTTTGAGCACTTCAAATTTTCTATTCTGCAAATTATTTCGATCTTTTATTTTTGAAATTATGTTGTTGTTTTTTTAACAAACTTTTTAAATGTGTTGATTTTTTAAATCTATTGTATTCCCACTATAAATTCTCCACATTTTCCATACTTCTAATTTTTTAGATTTTTTATTTTGATTTGAGATTTTTATTCGTATTTGGTGCCAATCTCTCAGTTCTTTGTATTAACATCTTTACATCTACATTTTCATTATTTTTAGATTCTGATACTTTTTAGATTTTTTTTTCTTTATTTAAATATCTTCATGTTTGTCAACTTGCATAAGTAAATAGTGGCATTATTTATAAACAATGTAGCCCAAAACAAATAATCTATTTTTGTTATTAAAATTGGCAACTATTCAGAAGAGTGAGTCAGACGATAAAAGTAAGATGTTATTAAACTCAAAATAAACTGCATACTGTGTCGAAATTTTATTAAATTTTAGCCAATAAAGTAGAGGTCACAAAAAAATTGGTGTTCTAAAAATGAATAATCTAAATTGTTACGGTTTATTTTAGATAGCACATGAATTGTCATCACGCTCCGTTAAAATTATTGATTTTGCATTTTTTATCTAATAATTTGTTTTAACTTTTTTTTGAATGTATAAAAGCGATATTTTATCAGGTTGGGCAAGCAATGGTAGATGGAATTTCGTTGGCTTTTATAAAAGCAAACTTCTGGTTTTTTTTTGGATGAATGAGCGTTCGTGGAAATGGACATACATTTTAATTATTGTATCATCTGTTATTTTAATTTATTTGATGAATATAAAGATTTGTTTTAAAAAATTATGTTTGAAAGTTTGTTGAGAGTCACTTCAGAAGCATGAAATGATTTTATCGTTTTTGTAGTTTACATTCACGTATGGAAATGCAATTTACGCAAGAGTACTTGTAGAGATCAAAGTCACAATTTCTGAATGTTTGTTTTCAATATTCTTTTGAGGGTTTTTTCTCTGTACCGTAAGTATGATACAGTTTGTAGATTACATTCTCGATTTACATTGGAAGTATGTTTACATATCGCGGTTGAATTCCGTTCAATTATTTTCAGCGTTTTCCTCTGTATTTGTCAAATTACATTAATCGCTTCGAATCCTAGCGACATGTGCGACATATTGAACACGTCTCCCTAATAATCATTACAATCTAATTAAATGTGAAGTAATTCAGCCTCTAGCTAAATGCACTTAGTATTTGAATTTCCCGCGTGGTTATTTGGAAATTTCATTTACATAATGCGTCTATTCTCACGTTTTGCTCTAAGGGTCTTCTATATTTTTGCACACTCTATTAAAATCACTCTCATCGTGATGGCCCTTCAATTATATTTAGGGAGTTTCCCTTTTACAAGATTTCGACGAACCTGTGACAGCGTCGACAAAGTAGTTTTCGCTAATTGAAATTTCTGATGACACGATTACCCCTAAATCGATAAACAGTCTCGCGAAACAAATTACTTCGAACTTGTTGTCGAAACATGTCTATAATTAGAAGACAAAACTATAAATAACTGTACTAAAGGGTTGATTTTCAGAGGGAAAAACTCGTCTTACGCTTCGCGTTGAATAATTACTATGGCTGATATTGAAGGGTTCCAAAACGTAGCCGAAACGTAAAGGGTTGAAAATAGCAATTAAACGTTGTGGTCAAGGGTGAATCATACTTGTCCTAACGGTATTTCACCGCCATTTCGCTCGCTCCACAGTTTCATTTCCTCAACACATTCAAATAAATACACGAATTCAACTCATCGGAACAAAAATAATCAAATCACAGGAATCACATACACCTGAAAATTAAACTACAATACTTTTAATTTCAAATTAAATTCGATTACAGTGTCACATTTGCATTTATTTAATTTAAGTTGGCTCGCTCTATGTTCGACACGCAATTTCGGCCCGGATAAATCCCTTCCGGAATAACTACAATGTAGGTCGATTTTTTGCATGTTTTAAAGTGTTTCGCATAACATTTGCTTTTATTTTTATGTCGTGTGATGTAACATGCCTCATTACCTACTTTAGGGTTAATTTTGCAATTTGGAACCTTTACTGTGGTAGTGTTTCCACTAATGGCAAATAATAGAGATTTAGCTGGGACGTTAATGCTTGAATATGTTGCTCGTTCGCTCGATTAGGCAAGTGTTACATCGATTTAATCGAAAACAGAGGCATAAAATGTCAGATATACTTTCCGTCTTAAACCGAGCGATTTCCGAAATTCAAACTAATCTAATAAGGGTTGATTAGAAAAGTTTCAGGGAATTGTTATTAGTATGGTTATAATGGTTGGAATCTGAGATTTAGAGCTTAAATTGTCGAACTATTCAAGAATTTTTACTAAATTGTAAAACTGAGGGAGCTATCAAAGTGAAAGCTAACCCGGCGCATCCCCAATTTCTGTTTAAAAATTTCTACCAACTTATTTTTTTTTATAATTAACTCACAAAATCTGTTCTTGATGTACAACAAAATAATGAGCCTAGTTCATGGTGCGAAACGAGTAGAAATAGTGGACTATTTATATCCGCTTGTGCGGGACTTCCTCATTTGTTTCCGGTTTTTTGCACATCGACGTTTCATAATATTAACTCCCTAGGGTAGAATTTAGTGAAATTATTATGAAGGGTGTGTAAAAATGAAGAGCCTAGAATTTCACCACACTTACCCCCTCGCACTTTTTTTTAATAAAACTTCTTTACGTTCTTAAGTTTTAAATATTGTAGTTTTATTTCTTTACGTCAAGCGAGTGTGTTTGATGATCTCCCATAATTCCACCCTCTATCAGAATCTCGATTTTTGATAAGATCTCCAATTTTTGTTCACAAAGCTTTTAATACAGAGTCAGGTTTGAAGTTTGAAATGAGCTGGTGATCGTTTCAAGAACGACATGGGCGTTTGTTAGCATGAAGTGGCCATAATGGAGGAGCCGGAAGTTCCTTTAGGACATAAGTGAGATCATAAAACCAAATAAATCAAGCATAATAAACATTCGGTTGGCTTTCCCTTATCCTGTATGTCCAGAATGTTCGGTCGATGACGTCAGTGACGAAGACAGCCTCTCTGCGCTGGTTTAGGGAAGCTCAAGGCGTCATTTACACGAGCCATCCATCAGCCCCTGGATAAAACGGACGCATTTTTCATCCAGTCTTTTTGTGCACACACATTTCTGCAAGCATCTATCTGTTAATTTCGGCCATTATGCAGATTGCAGTCTGTGTAGACGAGTATGAGAACAAATTCATTTAAATTAGTAAGCAGAGGGAAGTTTGGAGTAATCGCTCACTTCAAGTTTTACATTTTATTTTTTTTGTTGGGGTATCCAAATAATAGAATACGAAACTCTAGTCGAGATTTAGAAAATCTGTCTAGAGTTAATGACCCCTAACCGAGCCGGTAATGTTTGAATGTGGGCGTTTGTTTTTCCGTTTTATCGAAAATTCAATTCTGCAAAAAAAATATGCGTCTTTCCGTGAATATAAACAGATTCTGTTTCTTTCAGGGTTACATTGGAAAAACAAAAACTATTTTCACTCAATTTCGTTAAAACAACAATTTTAGCTGTGATAGGTACTAAAATTTCTTCCTTGGTTTTTGTGAAAATATCATGCTTTGTGCTTTCCGACTAATTTAGAATTTCTACTCCCCTAAAATCGTTATGTTTCTTATAAATTTAAATATGGTGCTATTCACCCCTCACGCATTTAGTCGTGGAATGAATGGGCCAGTTTCATTTTTAATATTCAATTTGGCTTTCAACTCTTTTTCACACTCCTGCTACAGTTTCTATGTGAAAGTGTGGCATAAATAATTTCCTTTCCCTGTGCTGTGGAGCTATTAAAATTTTTTGTGGCGCCACCCCATATAACAGCAGCCATTATTTTATTCTTATCCTTAAATTGTCTAAAAATTCCATTAATATCTCGTTCGAAGTTCGAGATTACCAACTTAAATCCCGATAATTGCCTCTAATCTTTAAACGACATCCTCGATGACATTTCTTATTAATCCTATTCAAAAATTTCTATTAATCAAAGCTCTCAGCCATTTTAACAAGATTAGCTGTGGATATAGGAAAAGATGTTGTAGGGGAATTCGGGGAAATAAATTAACGCAACGAGAGGCTTATCATAAAAAGTGAGTGAGCAATTATTACTGGATAAGTTTAAAAAGTCGACGAATCTTTTCAGATGTAATTAATTTAAAGTGATGGAAGGTATAAAGGGGAAGTCAAAGCGATAAATTTAAAGGCATCGTAAATCTAACTATAAAATTGTTTTTACCAGTTTTTGTTTTCAAAATTTATCAAAATCATTAAAATGTGTACAGATTAATGAAAATTCTGTCTCTTTTGACAGAATTCAAACAGTTTGCTAAATAATTGATGATTTTATAAACTATTTAAGTGTACACTTAACCATAATGTACCTATATAAATTCAAATAAAACTTTTGTGCTTTATTCTACATCTAGGGTTCGAACTTTGATGCCACAACTTTATATAGCAAGTAAGCAAAAACTAAAATGATCTTCAAAATGAAATGAAAAAGTTAACTAGCTGGTTGAAACGCTTTTGTTAAATTATGTAGACTCTCAAAATAAATTACCATTGACTGATAAAAATTAAAAGTTTTTGGGAAAAAACACATATACAGGTCTGTCAAAACCTACCTTGTTTTTTTTTTTATATTGAACCGCATAAAAACGAAATTGAAACATAAATTAAAAGATGTGGTGTCGAGAAATTAATTAATATTTCATTTTCTAACAAGATTTGGTAGTCCCCGATATCTAGGGTCGAGATATTTGTTTTTTTTTTTGGATTTTCTAATTACTATAGGGATTCTTGTTGTTTACCAGTCAATACTTGATTAGAAGATGAAACATTAATTAATTTCTGGGCAGCACATGTTTTAATTCATGTTTAAATTTTATTTTTATCTGTACTATAAAAAGAACAAGGTAAGTCAGGTTTGCCTCTACTTTATTGAAAGAAAGGGATTTTTTACAATTACAAAAAATAGTACTTTATGCAATGACACTATTTATTTAAAATATTTGTAATTTTAGGGAGAGTTAAAAAGAAATAAAAGAGCCAAAAATGTGATAAAGGAGGACATTATATTTAATAGTCGCCCATTAAACTTGACGAGAAAGAGTATATAGCTCTATTGTACAATAAAAAATTGGCCAATAAAATTTCTAATGGAAAATGAACTAATCTTCATTGTTAGAAAACTTGCTCAAGAAACGCGAAAATATCTTTCAGAAATAAAGCACGAAATGTATTCACAACGTTGATCTGTTGCTGAAAATGACGGACGAGTAATAATAAAAAATGTGCTGAATGATGCATGACTTTAATATATATTCAAATAAAAAATTGCAGTAAGACATTTTAACAAAAAGATCCGACAGATACTCTTTCTTTTGTTTGTGACAATGGAAACGCAGATGTGACATCAATATTGTAGTTGGTGAGATTAAAATGTAACATTTCCACATTCACGCTGTTATAAAAGTGTCTTCGAGGGAGCAGTTTTAATATTCCAGCACTCAGCATGTGCTGAAAAAAACGCTAATGCCTTTACGAGAAAATAATTTGTAATGAATCTAATTTATTGACCATGTTTTAGCGCAAACGCACAATTAAATGGTCCAATTACGTTGATTACACAGAACATAAGATGAGTCTCTTTTTTGCAGATTTATCGTTTAAAATCGATAAGTAATATACTCGATCCACATAATGCCACAACAATGGCAGCAATTTTTCATATTCTATTCATCAATAGAAAAGCGAAAGCAATTTTCTTTCCCCGTTTCTTTCTTCCGATAATCTGGTATCACTTTGTACATGTTCGATCTGCTAAAAAATACTAATGGCCAAACGGATGCAACGCATTTATTGCGTGCTTTCACGCATATATTGCAGTTTTTCCTTTCCACTGACTCTCCAAGAGAAATTATTTGTAATTTCTTCGGTCCTTTCGTATGATTATAGTGTATCCTCGATCTATCAAAATTTTATCAACATCACTGCCCTTCATTTTTTCCTGAATGTGGAAAAGGGACGATAAAAAACAGTTCATAACATCTGAAGGAGAAATAAAGATCATTTGGGTCAGCTATGGAAATTACAAAACGTAGAACTCCCTAAAAGACGTGGCAGGTGCGAGATATTCATCTTGAATATTTTGTCTGAAAAAAACGTAATCTTTGCACAGGCGGGATTATAAGATTATTGATCTTTTCATTTGATGTGTGTGTAAGATTGTTATTTTTACAGAAGGTTCTTCGGAACCGTCTTCAGATGACGATTTCTTCGGTCACCACATTTCCGTGACGAAACCACAAGAACTGAACTCTCCTGATAGCATAGCAGAGGCAATTCTTCCACAATTAAGTGCACAGTCTCCGAATCGTAGCGATATAAAAAGACATCCTTCACCATATTACTACGCAGACTTATATAAGAACAAAATCGAGGAGCCAAAGCCGTGTCCGATAAAAATTCGAACAGAACCTCATCAGCACAAGAAGTTGTCTCAGGACGTTTTAGAATCAAAAGGAACTTACGGTAATCAAAAATCGAAATCGTCGTCGCATAGAAAGTACCGAAAAAGTTCTAGCTTAGATAATCCAAATTTAGATAAACCAATCCGAGCCAGGTCGCATAGTCGTTTGAAGTATAAAAAAAGTTCTAGTGTTGATACACAAAGTACAGATTCAAGGGATGCGCCTAATGAGGCGGTTATGCCTCCGAATAGACTGACTTCACCCTGTGCTTGTCTCACTCCGGACGATGGCTTAGACGACGAAATGACACGCCAAAGGCATGTATACGAAACCGCTTTTGACTGTCGCATTAGCAAGTCTGATGACGATTTAGATCAAATTGATAAAGTATCAAACCATCCTGTCCTCGTTCAATTGAATAATTCGAGGGAAAACCGCGCTGGACCGTCCGTTGATAGCAATACACCACAAAATAGACGAAAAGTTACGTTGCTCTGTCCCAAACCGAGCCAAGAGGACAATAACTCCGTCGGCGCACTCTCGCAGAAATTACAGGTAAACATCCTTTCACCCTCACTATAACTTACACCATCCATTTTTAATACGCTTAATAAAAAGTCACGTTGCTGTTTTTCTTGTTACTGGAGCAAATGTTATCCTTTTAGAATTTTTATGTAACTTCACTTCAGGTTACAGATATTGCATGAATATGGCTTCAAAACTTATCGCTTAATAGCATGAGGCAGATTTATGGTGCACTTTTAGTTTACCCTCGTTTGAAGGACTGCTTTTCCAATATTACAGCATAATCTTCATGTTTACGTCCCAATAAAACATCCAAATGTTTTAACAGCTCAAATTTAATGGTTAATTGCTTAACCCGTAAATATTATTGCATGCTTTTGCCAACCAGCAAGTTCAGTTACTGAAACAGTAAACACAAATAAAAGCTACTTTATTATTTATCACTGGAATAGATTTTTTGGTTTTCTAATTTTGGGTTCTTTGATGATAAATTCTATAAAGTTTAAGAGTTTAGATTCTGGAAATTTCACAGCTGAGAATTTATTATTTACGAATTTCTGACATCACGAATTTTCAGGTTTCAGTATCTTTTTTATAATCTCTAATCTTAGACGTTCTTAATTATATAAACCACGAAAATAGAAACTGAACCTACAAATTTTGTAATTCAAAATTCAAAATTTATAAAAAATGAATATAAAAAAAATATTTTAAATTTTTGTTTAACAGTATAAAATTTCAAAAAATCGGAGAATCTGAAAATATGTCTTTTCATGTGCTTTGAAACACATCCAGGATCTAAAATTTTAAAGCTCCGAATTTTCAAGATTTAAAACCCGAGAAATCAAAAATTTCAATTGAATATGGCTATATACTAAAATTTAAATAAAACAGCATAATTTTTTTACCGACTGTTCGACTGTAAAACTCGAGCTAAGCTACAATTGAGATAAACGCGAGCTAATTTTAAGAAGGAAATATCCAAGTTTTTATTAATTATTTTTTTTATAATTTAAAAAAATCTAATATGACACCTAAAATCCATGTTTTCATATATTCTACAATTCGAGAACACTCTCTTTAAATAAATCAAAGGATTTCAGTATCCTGTGATAATTTAGTCTCATTTAAAAATAATTTGAAAATTTCTAGTTGATAATTTGATTCTGAATCGTAGTAGATTTTGCAACTTTACTAAAAAAAGTCTTTCTGACTGGAGAAGAAAGTAGGGAACTGAAACTTAACTTAAAACAAGTTTTTCGATCTGTGAAAGAAGAATTAATAATTATTAGAAACTTGTTTTTCCAATAGTTGATGATCGTTCTGCAAAGTTAATTTGTTTTAAACAAAAATTTGTTAATATTGAACCTGTTAAAAGATGTTCAACTTTAAATTAACATGTCGCAGAACTCATTTAATGCTAAGCTTAGTGTACTTAGGCACAGAAACTTAATCAATTATATATCATCTTTTTGTAAAGCATGAAAGTGTCAACACTTAAAATCCTCAACTTAACTGATCAGCGAACAATTATAGGATTATTGGTATTTGCAATTTGTGTGGTTTGAAACAAAGATTATTACGTTTGTTACCGAAACCTGAATAATGAGACAACTCCTCGAGGGTTAATAAATGCTACAAAGGGATTAAAATTACGAGACAATTATCGTGAAAAAATCCCGTTCTAGAACGAATAAGATGAGATTCTTTTCGTTTTGTTGATTCTCAGCCCTGATACATGGAATCATTTGGGACTAGGAATTCAGATATTCGTGAAATGTCACTATAAGTTGTGAAAGTTTTTCGTTCGAATGTTTGTTCAAACCCCCATGGCCGAATTTTATTTATTCACTTTGCACCCTCGCTATCTTATCTAAGCATTTTTAAATAAAGTAGTTATCTTTCCGATTTTTCCGTACAAGCACGTTCTTGTATGGAATGAGTACGAAATTATCGTTATCTAACAGGAGACAAGGTGAATATATCTCTTCCTGAGAACGTTCTTTATGGACCGTCTTCGCTTCTCTTTCCTGTCGCATGCAAATATAGCGTTTTAACGGAAAATGTTCGGCAATAAAAATTTTGTTTGTATGTGTTACAGGATATGCATTTGCCAGTAGAAGAAACGTCTGTCGTTTCTGGGGCTTTGTCCTTGCCTTTGCGAGGTTATACACCATCCCCTCCGTCCACCGCTCCACTTCCAACAAAATTTCACGGCAAAGAGTTGGTAATGAATAGTATCCGTAGTGCTCCAAATCTGCCATCACATCCGAAGTCTCGATTAAAAGATTTACATCTTCCGGTGAAGTCTTTGAGAGGACGGTCTCCGAACAGTAGTAGTGGCAGTTTGCAGATACAAAGAAATGCGTTTGATATAGAATTTGGTAATGGTAAGCTCATATCCGAGTTTAAAGGACGGCCTAGTCAATCAAAGGATGGCGACAAGGAGAGGATTTTTGAGATAAAAGACTGGCCACGACAGGAATTGTTGTTGTTAAAACGAGGTAGTAAAGGAACTAAAGAAAATATTTTGGAGTTTAAAGGTAGACGTAGGAGGCATAAGTATTCTAGTACCGAGAGTATGACAACTAGTAGTAGTGGTGGCAGTATGGAAAGCATCAAAAGTAGTACTAGTGAAGGAAATAGGAGTACCACCAGTTCGGATAGTAGACAGTCTTCTTCTTTAAGTTCACATAGTTCTGATAGTGGTGGTACTAAGGCTTATTGTGGGACCCAGAACTCGAGTTTTTTAGCTCACGCAAATAAATTACACATTTTGAGCCCCATATCGGACAAATCATCTCAGGAACCAATCTCAGAAACTTCCGACAACAATCGTAACAACAACTCCCAGAAATGCTCACCTGAAGAAGTAGCAACTCCAGAGACCATGAAAGTAAAACGGCGTCTACCTCAAAACAAGAATTTATTAAATTTGGGGTTCCACACGGGTGACTTGGAAATCCAAGGTTCCGATAGTGGAATATCAATCCAATCACGTGAAGGTATAAAATCTCGCTTCGGATTCACCACCGCTGAAATACCGAGTCAACAAGATTTTTCTGATTTACCATTTGATATGCCAAAATTGCGCCGCAGACGGATGATTGCACAAGACGCCTGTACTTCCAGTAGTGCAACATCGGTTGATTTGCGAGATTTACCATTCGACATGCCAAAACTGCGCCGCCGGCTGAGGATACAACAACCCAGCATCGAGTCCAGCGTATCCCAAGCGTCCTCCAGTCAAAGTGTCATCGAGGCCGACAGACAAGGTTCGTTAACTTCTCTTTCATTTTACTTGTTGGGGCCGGAACCGATCGATCACGTGGATTTACTCGCGCCCTAAAATCATATCAAATTCTCATTCAATACTGCTAATCGGGCACCATGTCAATACTTTCAAGATTGAGCACGTTACTTGTATTAACACCGGGGGCGCCGAATCGATTCAATTGTGCCACTATGGAAGCACAGATTCCTGTTACTCGTTAATAATTGATAAATGTACGTGTGCAACCCGGCGCCTCCACCATATTTGCATCAAACAACGATTTTACGAATTTATGACTTGTCACTACCAACCGAAGAATTATTACAAATCATTCAATAACAGAACTACACAATTTCCACACGAATATTAAAGATATTCTAAAAATAAATCCCCGGCAACCCTTTCGTGCACAAATTTATTGAAATTTATTCAAACCTAATTCCTCTGGTTAATTTTACTACAATTTCTAACCATGATGTTAATTATGCAGTAAAACGCTAACATGCCTCTACGACTTAAGAATAGATTTACAAATTCGACTTTGATCTGACTACAATTTAATGCCGCAAGGGTTACGCTTAATAATATCCGTCCCGTTCAAATTAGAATGTCTCAAGCTACAAACAAATTCTCAAAATCTTTCTACCACATCAACACTAGATGAAAATATTTCTACTAACCCACAGGGCCCGCCAACCCTTATTCGGCCTAAAACCTAATTTCATTCTTAAATTATAATTTTTTTTTTTACATTTAGAAGCAATGTAGCGCTACAAACTGACCCACATTTTCTCTATTGTTAGCCACATGCGAGATATCCGCAAATAATCCTTTTATTCAAAAATCAAAAACAATAAAGTGAATGCTAACTCAACCTACATTGTTCTTTTTTGTGAAAGACATAAAAATGAAGCTAAAAAATGAATTATAACATGTAGTGCTGAAGAATTAATTAACATTTAATTTTCTAATAAACATTATGGTATTGACTGCTAAACCATAAACTGTCGCTAGTAGCCGATATCCAGAATCGGTATGAAAATTTTCTTGGTAATGGCTGTTTATAACTATTACTACCTGCAAAAAAAATCACACCAACCCTGTACATCGAATAGCATCTAAACATTATAAATTACTTAAGGGGTAGCAATACTATAAATCTTGTTAGAAAATGAAATATTAATTAATTTCTCGACACCGCATGTTTAAATTTATATTTAAATTTCGTTTTTATACTTTTCAATATCAAAAAAAACAAGGTGGGTTGAGTTTGCTTCTATTTTATCGGTTTTGATTTAAAAAAAGCGATTTTTTGGATAGATGTCGTCTCACATATGGTTAGCAATAGAAAAAATATGATTGGGTCAATTTGTAGGGCTACTTTGCTTTCATGTATAAAAAACAGTGTTTATAACTTAATAAATAATAAATGTTGGCGGCGCCTGTATGCACAGAAATTTGTTTGTGTATATATTCAAAAAATAATCAATCAAATCAATCTAACATCAAACATGAAGGAAACGAACTGAAAGAGTGATAAAGCGAACAGAGTATTCAATATAAAATTTACCAAGACTCTAAAAACTTATGTGCCTCTATCTCAAAAAATATAATAACTTATGACCCCTAAGAAAGGTGGCTAAATTCCATTTTTTGCTGGGAGAATTTAGTCGTAGAACCAGTTTAAAGTAAAAAATTAATGAGATTGTGAGACAGTTTTGAAAGTATATAGACTGTGTTCATTTAAAAGAGCCTAGGACACAATCTACTACGCCTAATTTAGCATTCTATCCATAGCAGCTTCGATCATAAAACATAATTTTTGATGATTTCATTTTAGTCTCTTCCTTCCGGCCGAAGCTAACCCTAAATTTAGGGGAGTTAGACTTGCGTCAACGTCCTGGCCTAGGATTATCTCTTGTAGGACTTGGTATGAACTTAAATAATCCCGAAAACCCATCGACAGCCGATGTCATTGACGTCAATTTGCCACTAGAAAAACAGGGGTAAGTATATAAAAACAGGGGAAGGTGGGCACTTAAAGATGTTTATTATTATTGTTGTTCGCATCGATTTTAGATGGTTTCATGGTGCAATAACGCGAGTTGAAGCAGAAAATGTACTCAGGATGTTGCGGGAAGGAAGTTTTTTAGTTAGAAATAGCGAATCGACCAAACAAGACTACTCTCTTTCGTTGAAGTAATTTTTTTGTTATTTGTAAAGAATTGTGTAACGAAATGTTCTTTGTAGGAGTGCAAGGGGCTTCATGCATATGAGGATACAACGAGATGGCACTGATGAATGCTACATACTGGGGCAATTCAGTAAACCGTTCCACTCAATTCCTGAAATGATACGCCATTTTTGCATAAATAGGCTTCCGATACGAGGGGCTGAACACATGTGTCTATTACAACCGGTAATTGCACAACTCTTGTGATAAGGTTTCGAGATTTTGCTTTTTTCTTATATAAGTACAATTTTATATCGAGCTTGTACTTATTTAAGATGCAAACTTAGAAATGATGCAACATGTATTTTAATTATTGAAGAAACGATCTATTTTTTCTGTAAAACGGTATAAATAATATGGCTTCCACATGAGTAGAAAAAATGAGATTTTTATCTACAAACGTTGTTTGTTATCAATTGTACACTTTTTAGTTAGCCATATAAGATATGGTTTCACTTTGTTGAGTAACAGTTTTAATAATGACGATGTGCAATATTTTGTTAGCCTACACTATACAAATTGTTTTTAAAATCGTTTGGTTTTCGTGTTATTTAGTTGAGAACTTTAACGCGATGAGTTTTAGTACGGCTGCAGAAACTATATTGCCAAAGAAAATGACTGTGAATAAAATATACATACCTATATATTATATACATTTCAATGTTAATAAAACTAGTTTTAGTTTTAGAACTTAGATCAATGTTCTAGGATTAGTCTTTTAAGAAAACAAAGCAAATATAAAAGTACTTTAACATTACATTACATTTCACTCACGTTATGGCTCATTATAACATTATACCTATTTTAGTAAGTACGTTTTAAATTTTTATTGATTAATCTTTCGAAATTTGACTCTTAATAAATAACCTTAAAACCGTTGTAGATGCTATATTATTTACTAATGTAATATAGTTTAGACACTTTGTGATGAATGTGTTAATAAGGGACTGAATAAAAGTACGTAAGAATATTCTATTTTTACCCTTTCCTTTTCCCTCAAAAACTGAAAGACCGATCCTGCCGCGACTGCATCTCAGATCAATGTTCCTGTGGGATTTGAGCTGTAAGTTTTAAAATTGCATTTGGACTTACCTCACGTTTCTTTAAAGCGAATCTAGATTTCCAATCTTCAATTTAATTTCTATTTAGAACAGTATGGAATCATATATACAGAATCTTCAATTATTTTGTCAGGTGGTTTACTTTTTTTTTTCAATTTGTAACCTGAATGTGAACCAAGTTTTTGCTTACTTTGTAATTTTCAAATTTTGCGCCAAAATATTACCAAAAATTACAAGCCGTGAACACTTAAATACCATAGAATTTATAAAGCAAAGAAACAAGAAATTTTACATTCTATTTTATAATTTTTGTTTTTTCAACTGCAAAAGTAGAGCTGAGTCATCGACCTTAAAACAATAGTGAAAACAAAAAACCTTGAATTATTTAACATATTGTTTGTTAATAAATTTATACACTTCAACATTCATTTTTATTTGAAATGAAATTGTTAGCTTGAAAAATTTAGGAACAAATCTTGTGAATTACAATAAATTTTCTGTCTACTGTCGTGGTAACGCGTCTTCTAGAATTCCCATTGTGTATTAATAAGAGGTAGGAAATATAGTTTTTCATTGTTCTATTATTTTTGAAATTAAAGAAATACAACAAAAAAGGCAAGCAAATAAAAAATGTGCAAAAACTTAAACAAAAATATCCAAACATATTCTTTGCATTTTTTTTTATTTCTTCAGATATTATTTCCTGCATGCCTTATATTTTTTAGAAGCTTTAATTTTTTTTAAATTATTTCGTTGTCGATACATCTATTGTAGGTTTTTGATCCTGCTCTGAGATTTGTTAATTGTTCGGATTTTTCGATTTTATTCGATAATGTCCGTTCTCTTTTAATTCTTTAGATTTGCTATATCCCATGGATTCTCTCTAGATTTTTATTTTCTAATTATTTTTAGAACTACATTTTCTATTATTTATACTTTCCAGATTTCTTAGTTTTCTAAAATGGTTATTTCTACTCCTTCTAGATTTTCATTGTCTTTGAAATTCTTTACATTCTGTACGCTCTTTTTAGATATTTACAATCTTCGAATTTTTTTTGTCTTGATGCTTTCTTCTTTATAGCATTCTTCTTCGCATTCCTTGACATTTTCTAGATTATCTGGATTCTATGCTCTCTAAATGTTTTATTCTTTTTATTTATATTTTTTTCCAGACCTTTATATGGTTGTGTGCTATATTTATATCTTTTGGAGCCTGTTTATTGAGTTTTCTTTATTCTCTAGATCCATGACATATTTTATATATTTTGTAGAACTTTTAATTCCTTTCAATTATTTAATAATTTTTATTATATTTTTTAAACTCTTTGGATTTTTTAGATGCTTTGATTTTATTTATATTCTTAATATGCTTTGATTTTATTTATATTTTTAATATCCTCCATGTTTTGTAGATCTATATTTTTTAGATTTTCTGAAATTGTCTTAAACCCAACTGTTCATTTTCATACGTCCTAAATTTTAAATCCTTTTTGGATTATCTACATTTGTATACCATTTTTAGAAATTTTAGATTCTTTCAACGTTTAATATTTTTTGAACTTTTGAATTCCTTGAATGTTTTCCATTTTTGTGTATTTTTTAATTATTTATATTTTCTAGATTTCCTAAATTTTCTATACTCTTTAGAATCGTTACTTTTTCATATTTATTTTAAATCGTTGTTTTTTAGACCTTTTACATTTGTTTGATTCTTATCAGAATTTCTAAATTGTCTATATTTTCTACATCTTTTAAACTTTTTAGTTTTTTCAAATTTTCTTAAAAATTGTTGTTTTTTAAACTCTACATTTTACATGTTTTCTGGTTTCCTTAAGTGTTAGATACTTTTTTTAGAATTTTTACAGTAGGAATTTTTTTTTGGATTATTTGGATCTCTCAAATCGTTTTGATTTTATCGTTTTGATCAGTTTTGATTTTATAAATCTTTTGATCCATTTGATCGTTAAATGTTTTTGATTTTTTTAAGTTTCTTAAATTTTTCGTATTTTGTAAATTTTCTATACTCTAGATTTCTTTTTTTTTTAATAATTTAAGGTTTCTAAACTTTTTGAAGTTTCTAATGCCTTTTGTTTCTTTTTGAAACCTTAAATCTTATTATTATTATTATTATTCCCAGATTTTTTTTTCTTTTAAATTGTTTGAAATATTTTTTTTTATATTTTTTGAACCCTTTAGATCTTTTTACTTTGAATTTTTAATATTCTTTACATTCTTTGTTTTTTAGTTTTTTTTTATTTTTTTACTGTGTTTTTTAGTTTTTTTAAACTGTTTTTTTTACCCTTTTGATTTTAGATATCGTTTAGATTGTTTATATTTTGTATGGTTATCCTTTTTAAGATTTTCTATTATTTTCTAGCTTCTCAAGATTTTAGATGATTGTTCTAATTTTTTTAACACATGCTCGAACGTATTTTTTTAATTCTTTTTTTAATTGTTGAGCTTTTTGTTTTATTTGTATTTTTTCAACTTTATTTTTACTTTTTAAATTCTGTAGATAAGTTTCGTTTAAAAATATTATCTTCTAGACTATCTAGCTTTTCCAAACTCTTTGGAATCCCTACAACTTGCATGTTCCTTTAAAATACGTGGATCCTTTTTTTTGGTTGTTTGAAACAATCAAAGATAACACGGAGTTTTTTCGATCACGTGGTATTGAATATGTCTTTTTATTGTTATCAAATACTACCCTGAAAATACGTTTTTTTTCTAATGATGTCAAGGTCACTATATGAACCGTGTACTCCACGACAACCTCATGCTGAAGCCGGCCCTGTATAAAAAAATGCAGGACTTAATTAGGTGCGCTCAAAGAACGACATATTTAATTTGATGAAATAGGTGTGTATTTTAACAGGGTCAAATGTGATATTAATTAGTAGTGTTCGGCGCTCGAGATTTAATTTCAGGCGATTGCCTCCCACCACACCTACCTTGAGCCGGCCAGTGTCGTACATATTATATATGTAGCGGAAACCCGGATATTTACAAACAAATTAATTATTAATTATTATAATAACGATTGCATACCTATCTTGTTTTTTTAATGTATACCATTGTATCAGTTAATAAGACAAGACTTCTGTAGAAACATACTGACAGAGAAAGCCGAGTAATTCCCAAATTAAGTAATTATAATACTAACTAATAAATGTAAATCCTAAATTGTTTCACAAATTCTGTCCACAATAAACGAATGAAAAAAAGACTAAAAATTGATTTCTCTTAAAATGATAAAACCAAACGAAAATGAATCTCCAATTTAACTCAAAATTACCAAAATAACGATTACCAATTTGTAGTAAGAGTGCACTTGTCCTTGAGAATGGCTTTACCTATTTACATGACACTCAAAAAGTAAATGACGGCATTTCGAAAATTCGTCTAGCAGGGAGTTTGAATATGGACAAGCGAGAATCAAGCGGACGACGGGCTGACGAGTGGCTGACGGCACTGGTACGCGATAGCATTAGGTAGTGGGGGTAAATAAATCCGAAGCGCCTAACACTATTAATTAGGATACAACAAAACGTTGTAAATAAATTATTGAAAATGTGGGAGGAAACGAGATACAAGGCAAGCGCATGTAGTCCACGTAGATCTGTTTAATCAAAACATTTGAAAGGTGTCTTTCCATTGTTGCACAATAGTTAAAAAAATCTGTAGGCATAAACTGTAATATTTGGAATGCGAATTCCATGACGTGTGACGTGGTTAAATCTCATCAAGTTACCGCTCTGTAAAAAGTTGTGTCATATTTTAAGCATTTGTAGGTTGGCAACAGTTCAACGAGTGATTTTTCGGTGATTTGGTTATCTGTGTGGCAAAATCGTTTTGTCAGGTCAGTAGTGTAGAAAAATACGAAGAAACACGTAAAATTCCTCCAGGAAAAATACGTACCTGCCCCTCCCCAACATTCCACCCGCAGAAATTCACGTCTATAATTCAATAAAAAATAAAAATAACCAGTCATCATTTATAGACAAACATGGCCGACGATGATGCGGTTGATTCGAAGAAAACTGAAGAAAAACCCACCGAAAGTGAAGCCAGCGAAGGGAAAAAGAAGATAACAGTTACTGTGAAAACTCCAAAAGAAAAGGAAAATTTTGAAGTCGATGAAGACATAGGTGTAAAAGCTGTGAGTAGATTTGACATTCCCATAACCTCATTCTTTTAATTTGTTTCCTTATTGTAGTTTAAAGAGGTCATAGCTCCAGTCTTTAACGCGGATGTTGAACAATTATGCCTAATATTTGCTGGAAAAATCATGAAGGATAATGACACGCTACAGCAACACCACATAAAAGACGGCCTCACTATTCATTTGGTTATACGGGCTGTGCCCAGGGCAACTGAATCGGGCCCTTCACGACCTCCAGGTTAGTTAAACAACCCATAAAGTTAAAATGACAACGTTAGCAAAATTGGAGTTGTTATAACACAGCTGTCATGTTGTAAAACAACCTAAAATTTATAACAGCAATTTATCAGATTTTCCCCAAACTTGACAGTAAAAGCTATTTTACAGTAGAACTTCTGATTGCATGCTAATGAATCAACATATATTTACATTATCAAATTCATTGATTAGCAGTGACGTCATAGGGCACATGTTAAGGTTTACCATAATTTAACCTGATACGAATAATTAGTGATTAAAACTTTGGTAGGTTATATTTTTGACAAACAATTCAAGAGATTTGTTTACTCTATTTTCGCAACATCAAGCCAAAACACGTCAAAACTATCCAGATGATTAAAACAAAAAAAATGTATTGATAGAAACGCCTGAATAATCATATTTACCGCTTATTGTTTTGGAATTTTGATAGGAAACTCAAACAAAGAATTTCCAGCCACATGGCTCAAAGTGTTATTCATAGTCTAATCAGATTAGTGCAGTGTGATAAAGAAAAATCGCAAACACTAATTGCCGATCAATAAAAAATCGTAGTTGATGAAATGAAATGCAAGCAGGCTTTGTAATTTGAAATGTGTTGGTAGCTCTGCCTGCCTCTTACAGTTTGACCTTACATTAACTGACGACAGTTTTGAAATGTCAAACGAAAGTAAAAGTAGATAGATAACAGAATTAAGGTGTGTGATCTTTTTAACCACGTTATAGAATATTGTTTAATGTATTCATTTGTTGGATATCGCTGATTTTTCATTTATCTTTAATTTAAGTGTACAGAAGAGACCATATGATTGAAAAGAAACGACGTCGAAGTAGATTTAGAAATATCTATGTTGGTAGCTCTGTCGGCTTGACATTTATTGATAGCAATTCTGCTATTGTTGATCTGAACGCACGCAACGCCTGCTTGAGGCTTTTTTCGGAGCATATGGTGCAATATTTATAATCAAGAACTTTTTAGCCTTTTTGTCAATTGATTAATTTACAAATTGATGTTTCTTTTCCAGCGGATATAAGTGCAACCCCCTTTAATCTGGGTCCTTTGGGTGGTTTAGCAGGTCTGGATTCTTTGGGAATCGGTTCTGGCAACTTTATGGAAATCCAAAGTAGAATGCAAACAGAACTGTTGAATAACCCTGACATGCTTAGACAACTCTTAGATAACCCATTTGTCCAACGAATAATGAACGATCCAGAAAACATGAGAGCGTTAATAACTAGAAATCCCCAAATGCAGGAACTGATGGAACGTAACCCGGAAATAAATCACATGCTAAATAATCCCGAATTGTTGCGTCAAACCATGGAATTGGCTAGGAACCCTTCAATGTTACAAGAATTAATGAGGAGCCATGACAGGGCTATAAGCAATTTAGAAAGTATTCCAGGAGGTTATAATGCTCTGCAAAGAATGTATCGGGATATCCAAGAACCAATGTTTTCGGCAACTAGTGAACAGTTTAGCCGTAATCCTTTTGCTGGTTTGATAGATAACAATTTGAGCGGGAATAATCCACAACAAGGTACTGAAAATCGGGAACCCCTTCCAAATCCGTGGAGCAGTCAGCGAAGTAATACTAATACTAGTACTAATACAAATTCAACGAATCGACAGAGACCTGTGATGAATAGCCCTTCCATGGCGAGTTTGTTACAACAAATGTCGGAAAATTCTGATTTGATGCAAAATATGTTATCTGCACCCTACACTCAGAGTGTTTTGGAGGCCTTAGCTAATGATCCTAATATGGCAACAGCACTTTTATCCGAAAATCCTTTACTTGCGGGGAATCAAGAACAACTCAGAGCTATGCTTCCTAACGTCATACAACAGCTGCAAAATCCGGACATACAAAATGTCATGTCCAATCCACAGGTAAATTTAACTATTATTGTAGTATACCTTCAAATTTTAAGTGAAGAGATTTACAATAATTTTATAGTTAAATATCTAAAGTTTGATGTAAATATTGTGTTAGGCTCTCAACGCCATAATGCAAATCCATCAAGGCATGGAAACCCTAAGACAAACCGCACCTAACCTCGTGAATACTTTTGGAGTTTCTGGCGCTGCAACAAATACGACAACGCCATCTACAACAACTACAACTACAACTAGTACTGCTAGTACCACTCAGGCTAACACTACAACGACTCAGTCAGGCACGACTACAAGCCAGTCAAACGATCCATTTTCAGAGGTAATAATTTCAAAGGATTTGGATTATAAAAATTAACGTGAAATTTTAAGTTTATGGCACGAATGGTTGCGGGAATGGCAGCCCAGCGCGATACTACATTACCTCCAGAACAGCGGTACCAAACCCAATTGGAACAGTTGGCATCAATGGGCTTTGTAAATAGAGAAGCGAATCTACAAGCTTTAATAGCTACGTATGGTGATGTAAACGCCGCCGTTGAGAGGCTACTAGCTCTCGGGCAGCTGTCTATGAGCTAACCTACTTATTAATATATTCCAAATGTATTATTATATAATTTTTGAAATTCTGGGCTTAAATTTTGTTTAGGATATAGTATTTTATCAGAATATATTAGGCCGTTTAAGAGTTTCATTTTGTAAGATGTTTCTGGGTTGTATTTGGTGCCACTTGTTGTTTCAGTTGTTTTTGCCATTATTGTAAAGAAACTTCAGAGTACACTCATTTTGGTGATTGTGAACTGAAGAAGATAATTGTAAGTTATAAACAATTTACTAGACATTATTTAATGTTGACCTTTTCTTGAATCTTCAAATAATGTATATCTATGAGTAATTAGAGACTATTTTAGCAACACGTAAAGTATTTTATTAATTGGATGATTAACCTTTCATAAATAATGCAATTATGGCAAACACTAGTCAGTAAAAACAAGTTTGTTAAAATGTGACTGATCTGTGGCTTGTGTAAAACAATCAAATGATATTATCAGTTCGGATGTGTTGTATATTTTTATCATGTATTTTAATTATGTTGAGCTTTATTAGTATTTTTGATCAGGAGACGACATATTTTTAATACAAAGTTTGTTTTTATGTGAAGAAGATGCAAATGATTTGTTGATGGTTTAGAATCCGACAAATCTTGCTTTACCAAGATTATAGTGGTGCAACGTATAACGTAAACAATTTTAAAATTTTATACTGCTAATTATTGATACAATGGCAATAACACTAAGAGTTATATGTGTTAAGTGGCTCAAAGATGTTTCACTGTAATAAAATATAGCTATACAAATTTTTGGGATGAACACTGTTTTTATTATTCTATGTTCATGGAGATTAATGACCACAGATCGCTTTTTCTTGTAAAAATATCTAAAACTAATAGAATAATAGTCAACTTGTTTAGTTTGTATACACATGTGCGTTATGTCAATACTGTACAACCTTGTGCATTGTACATTCCATTATGTAACATTAATTGCATAAATAAATATATGAGTTTCTCCATGATCATTCAGTCGTTTAATGTCAATATAATTTCTTAAAAACTTTTGTTTATTAGAACAACCGAAAACGCAGACCGCTTTAGATCACTTTAGGTTTAGTTTTCTAGGAAAAAAAAACGAGTGGAAACAAACCATAATGAGAATTCCATGTTAATGTTGCAAAATGTCTATTTTATGCGTTGGCAGTGAAAACTTTTCCAATTATGGTAACAGTAATTACTAGTGTACAAAACTATATTAAAAGTATCGTTTTTCGTTTTCAAGTCCATGTCTCTTACTGAAGTGAAAATTTAGTCAAACAGAATAAATATATGCTTTATTTTAACAGATCAAAGTCAAAATTTATTTTAATGCGAGTGACTAATCTTTCAAGTTAAGTACTTTAACTAATCAGATCTGATTTAGTCTGTTTATTCCACTATTTAGTATTCTCATTTCATCCACCCAACTTGTCAATCCACCATTTTAGTTTAACTTATTTAGTCTGTTGATTCTGCCGAGTCAGTGTTAATCGTATTTAGTCCATCTGGTCTAATTCAGTCTGCCAGACTAGTTTAGTTTTTTAATCAGATGTAGTCCACTTAATCAAAATATTTTCCTAATCTTTGGTCCATCTGTTTCATCGCCTATATAATCCGATCTAGTACACTTAGTCTAATTTTGTCTGTCGATCCGACCTAATCCATTCAGACCAGCCAGTCTTATTTAGTCCAACTTATTTATCTAATCTAATTTATTCTATTTTGACCACCTAACTGGTAAAATTTAGTCCAACTGTTTGTCTGTTTATTCTATTATTATTCCACCTAGTCTAACTTTGTCTGTCAATCTAACCTAATCCATTCAGACCAGTTAGAATTATTTAGTCTAGCTAGACTAATTTAAGTGTCTAGTCTAATTCAGTCTATTTAGTTCTTTATTCGAGTCGTATTTAATTCAATTTAGGCCACTTAGTATAACTGAATGGTCCAATTTAGTCGTGTTTATCCCATCGTCTTATTTAGTCCACCTATTCCAACTTCGTCTGTCAATCCGACCTAATCTATTCAACCAGTTTAGTCTATTTACTCCACCTAGACGAACTAGGTCTACTCCGATTTAGTCTATTTATTCCACGGAGGCGTATTTAATCTAATTTAGTCCATCTAATCCAACTTTTTTTACTAATCCGACTTAGTCCATTTAGTCTACCTACGCCTACTTAATCTCAATCTAGCCTATGGCGGCACTTTGTCGACCCCTCATTTTTTCAGTAAAAACTTTAAATGATTGTCTGCAACCGCCGTTGAGTATTTTGAAAAGTTTGAGCAAATGTTCAATATGTTATTTTATTATATAAAGGTGTAAAATATGTTGCCTATAAAACTTACTGATTACTACTTTCAATGCCCATTTACTTAACTTATATGAACGGAAAAAAAAACTTGATTTCTGTTTTTTTAATCCGATTACTCTTTTCGTTTGTAAACTGTGTGCCTACAAAAAAATACGCACGTTCAAAAAATTTTCGCAACGTTTTCACAAAGTGTGCCAGAAATTAAGCAATAATATCTATGATTTGTAGAAACGGTTTGTAAACGCATCGTTTTTTATTACGTAGTACTATGCAATCATTAGTTATTATTGTTTTATGCAAGACCGAGCAGAGAAGAATAATGTCAGTCAAAAGTCTTGATGCGGTCACTAGGACCAACCCATTTTACTGTTTGTATAACTAAAAAAAAATCTAAATGAGATATAAAAAAGTGTGTATCAACGAATTGTTTGATGTTGAACTTGAGAGTGGCCATTAGAAGTGGACTTTTATTGTGCTTTTACGGTGAATTAATTGGATTGTTGAGGCAATCACAGCTGCGGTTTTTATTTCTGGAACCAAAGAATTACGTGGTGACTCGTGGCAGGTTATTTCAGGAATAGTTAAAATTGTAGTATGGAATAATTTGAATTTTGTTGATAGTATTGGTTCTCGTGGTTAGAGCAGTGCGTGTTGTCGCCTTGTGAATGATTTGAGCTTGGCGGTAAGTGTTGATACGTCCAACCATTGGTTCCATCAACAGAAACCACTCCTCTTGAACTGTAGAATGGTTCTTAAATTAACCATTCGACGCGCTAGAATCGGTTAGTTGGTACCGTTGCTATAAAGAAGTGAATACATTTGAGTGGTTCTTAATGCGTACGCACCTTTCCCCTATTAAACTAATACACAAAACCAGTGAAAAAATAAGCTCAGTTAACGAGTGGTAGGAGAGTGAAGTTGACAAATTTGAATCGCGCTTGTCGTAAAGTGCTTTTGTGCTAAAATTCGTGTAATAATGCCCTTGCAGCCACGTATTAACCTTACTACCTGCTACAGAGTGCCTCTTGAAACCTGATGTGTAAGATTTTTTTACCTGATTTTATTAAAGTATAGAGAATTCTTTGAGAGCTGCGCCGAGGCGCTAATCCCTAATTGCAACACAAAAACGCTTCATTCTTACTCTTGTTTATTGATAATTTCGTTTCATATCGCTTCGGGTTTATTGCTGTTTTATTCCCCAATTAAGACTCTGGCTGTCATGCTTTAACCGGACTTTGAACAGGTGCTTTTTAGAGGGAAAAGTTCGTTAAATCCGTTATAAATTGCCTCTAATCAGCGGTGCAACTAATTGCGGACGAACTTTTACGGGAAATTTTAGCGTCGAACTACGACAAAAACGAAACTTGTAAAAAAAAATATTAAAACGCAGTTAAGGTACTAACGACCTCAACATTTAAATTAATAACGCCGGAATGCAGTATGAAAAATGTCTAAAAAGTAAGCTTCCAGAGATCGGTCAATAAAAATTTAATTGCAATTATATAAGGATTTTATTATCATAATCTTAAATGTCAATCTTGAGGGCATAAATTTAAAGCGCAATCGTTTTAACAGTCTGTAAAAAAAGGGTTCTGTTATCCGGATTTTTCGATTCTAATTCCGGGAAACCTGTATTTTTTAATAATATCGAAAAAATAAAACAGTTATTTTACCTTGAATTTTTAATCATAATCATCTTCATTATTTTGTAATGAAATGAATCCGTTTATTTCCCGGAGGAATTGAGACAAATAAAACTTTTATTATATTTGAAAGTTATTTCCTTGTTTAAATGTCTGATATTTAAATATTAAGGCGTGATTGTTTTTCCCATTACATAATTTAAAATTATTTACATAAATAACCATTAAATTAAAATAATTGGTCCTTTGGAAAAATCGGCGCCACCTAAACATAAAGCATTGCGTTGACTAAAGATAAGTGCCTGTTTTCAGCGCTTAATTATAGATAAGCTTTAACGAGAGCCACTGCTTAGAGCTTTGAAAAATGTGAATCTTAAATGCATTAATTAGGCGAGTCAATGAAGATCGGTTCGGAATATGATACATGTAACTAAACTTTGAATTTTTCTTTTCAGAGTGGCCTCCTCCTCCTAGCACAATGCTCGGAGCTTTGTCGTTCCTAGCAGAATGCGCCGCCAAATGGACATAAAGAACTCAAAAATCAAGTAGCACAAAATGAAAGAAATATGTTTACAACGCAGCACAACCTCCGCTTTGAAAGCATCGCAGTTGAATCAATTGATCCCCCGATGATTCAACAGCAGCGAGATGTTGAAGCACATGTTAAATACAAATGGGGCTGTCGGAAACCGCGTGTCCCGTCCAGATAGTTCCATGGTGATGGAACCTCGAATAGATCAGTCAGCTCACAGATACCGATCACCAAATGCAAACAATTCGAGGATATCCCAGCAATATCCTCTTAACGTTTCCCAACTTCATTCTCAGAACAACTTGGACAACTCAAAGCATTCTATCTACAGCAATACCGTTTTGCCACCAGCAAATAAAACCCTCAATGGCGGACTCAACATTTCCAGAGTTCGTAATCAAAGTACTGTTAACAAGTTTATCGCCAAATCTAAACAAGTTGGCGTTAAGGAGATGCTCGTTAGTTTAGGACTTTTGTGTCTAGTGAGTTTGTTGTTGGCGTTATTGTCGTTGATCTTTCTTTTGAAGATATCGCCAGTGACCGCGAACGATATAAGAGAGCTGTTGAGAGCAGAACAATTAACTGTGATAACGGCCGAAGAGTATGTGGTGGTGTATGAAGTGACGTTAGCCTTATGTGCTTTGACCTTATCGCTTAATTTATGTTGTCTGTTAGTGTGTGCTATTCAATTCTTGTTTGCCGTTAAGTTAGTTAAAAGCCCACACGGCGGAAATGATAGGTAAGTAAATAAATGGCCTTGAGGATCTATCTAGATTTTGACCGTTAATAACGTAGCAGGAGCCGAAACTAAATAATCACTTTATAAGTTGACTCTTACTTTTAATAAATTCCTAATAGATTTCGCACGACTCCTTCCATGAGTCAGGTAAATTACTCAACTAAAAACAGTTCATCCAGCAGGATATTAAGATGTTTTTACTGTTTTACTGGTTTTCCTCTTTCATCACAGATCTTTAATCCCGGAAGCTCGTAGACCACTTAAATGTCAAATTATTCATCGTTAGTACAAAAAATATTGATCTGATTATTGTTGTCGCCTTAAATTTAGTCTTTTCTTTTCAAAAACATGTCTGAAAAACAACGAACATCTAAGCCTGATTGCGATTTAAACAGAGAATCAGGCAAATTAGTTTAAAATTTAAAAATTCTGGTCCGGTTTGTCCGCAGAGGTTATCGCATTGTACGGAGTCTCTTAATTAGAGCCCAAGAAATGTTTATATGTAAATCAAGCAAAAACATGATTCAACATGTTTGTTTTATTTGTTTTTTAATTCCCACATTTTTCACGCTTTCGTCCATTTAACCCGCATGACTTCAACTTTTTTGAATTTAATGACCTTCCCGTAGTTTTTTGCCAAAGATGATAACAGAATTCATCACTTGGTGTATTCAAATTGGTTTAATGATTGAAACTAGTTCCTATATGGCAAAACTGGTTCCTTGCGGAATTCCATTCTTGTATATTTAAATTATTAGCGTTTGTAGCATCACCACGATTAAATTCTTTTTCTCAGTTCCTGATTTATTTTTAACTTATTGCTCACCTGCACAATCTGAAAGATATTCCCAGGTAACAAAATCAGGAAATTTACATTATAAATGAGGCTGGAGGTGTTTACAGAGAATTCCAAGTTGAATTTTGACCCTATTTTTTACGTGAAGGTATTTTAAGAATATTTTCGTGCTTGGGTGACAGGTAAGAGGGATTTTCTCTGCAAGAATTTTTGCTTTACGACGAAAGGAATAAAAAAGAAGTCCAGATAAAGTGAAATAACGGTGAAGATAATTTATGTTTATCATTTATTTATACCACAAGTATTGAGAAGTTATTGTGCGGTAGCCATCCAACCATTTCTCCTATTATGACAAGCTATTTTTAGAAGTTATTGAGCTTTTTGACTCAAAGTATTTCTACCAGAAACACAGTGGAATATTATATCATTAGACATTACAAAATAGCATAACCGAATGGAAGTAGATTAAATTAGTCCATGCGTCTATAAACAAAGAATTTTTGTAAATGTCCGGACACTCCGACAGGTGTATGCATTTTGTCACTTCCTGTTAACTGATTAATGCAAATTGCGTAAAGCACGGGTACTTAACATTGTTTACAACTTGTAACAACTTCCATTAGCAATTAACAATAAATAATTAATCTCATATGTCATTAGTTAATTATAGTATGTTGTCACTTTTTGTGAACGTAGTTAATAAATGTGAGTAAAATTATTTATGTAAATTATATAATATCTGTGCCGCCAAAAAGAACATTGGTCGTCTGGGTGAGCGTAAAATGACCTTTCCAACATTTTTGCATATAAAAAAGTAATCGAAGGTGATTTAACCGATTCGATTGAGTCGACTTTTAAGTGCATGGTTCTTCTAGGTCAAAAAATTCTCATCGTACTTTCTGTGAATAGCATCCAGTTTCCGTTCAGGTACACAAACTTTAAACTTAATTATAGAACCGTCATTGCACGGAACAGGAAGTCTACAGATTTATGAATTTATAACAACTAATAAATAACTATAGCCTGATTTAATTTTTCTTTCAATGGATAACACGAGGAAATGTATAATAAACTGAGATAATAACTGTAAACAATAAAAGAAAAAACAAACACCTTTGAAACACATTAATATGCAGATATTGCAGTTATTCAACTTGTTACACTCCACCATTATTAGTTAACTCACACACGTCGCATTCGTTATGTTTATTGATATTTTAATATTATTATTATCAATATTCACACCATAATTATTGTGTTAATTTAATTATTTCAGTAGCACCTACTGTGTTATGGTATTTTATCAATAAATAAACAAGTTCTTAACAAGTGCGTGTGGAAAAAGCACGTTGCATTGTAGCAATTTCCCACGTTTTCTTTGAAGCTAAAGTGAGAGCTTGCTTGGTAAATTCGGCCATGTCTTTAATCACCGTTTTCAGCGAAAGTACACGATCGTGTGTTTTGCAATTTTGTTTTTTGTAATGATAATTAAACAAAGTAAACAATGAAAATGACTGTTGAACAAAATATGCCATGAATTTTATAATGATACAGTGGGTAAATGTAAGTTGAACATAATTTATTCATGGTTATGGAATAAACAAATGTAACGAAGATATGTTAAGTTCAAGTAAAAAAATTCTAACATTACTAAAATAAAATTATAGTGTATATTGGGAAAAACGGACGGACTTTTTTTTTAATTCCACAATATATAAATAAAAATAAATCCATCTTTGGTCGTTTTCATCGTATAGTGGGACTTTTGCTTTTTAACCCACCTTTTTACGCTTTTTGTTCTCATTGTTCTCAAACAGTAAATCAGACTTGAGAGTGGAAATTCTAAGTAGAAGATTTTTATGCCGTTTGCATTTTAATGCAAATATTTATTACAGATTTTTACTTGTTAGTCAACAATTAAATATAGAACAGTTCCGTTACGCAAAAATCTCCATAATAAATGAGGAGAGAAACTAAAGGTATTCAAGTTATGTTGACATCAATATATCAACAATGACAGTTCTTCCTTGTAGACAAGAAAAATGGCACGGTTAAATGCCCCAACAAAGAAAAAGAAAACCTAATGAAACTGTTATTTCGCCTTAACGGGAAAATGTAATTTTTTCAAACTCGACATGAGTAATTGTCAGGATCCGCGCGTTATTGTCAAGAACATCGGTGAATGTCGGCTAATAAAATCCTAATGTGTACCAATTAATGAGAGTCGTAGAAAACCGGTTGAATTTTTGTGAGCAAATAAAGCGTAGGCGCTTGAAATGAATCAATGAAGGAAGTACTAAGTAAATTCAAACCTGCCGTGTACTACAATAATTGAACTAAATGCCTTGGACATCGTAGCATTTAGATTCTAGTGAAAGATGCCAACAATGTAAATTACACCTGCTGCTACGCGGCTACGAAAGTGATGGGCTTCCCGCATTCCTTATCTTTTTTTTAATAGATCCAGTAAACAATTCTCTGAAGGTAATGCTAACCACGACCGATTTTACGTCGCTTTTGAGAATTTATAGGTTTCGGCCGCTTCCTTCGTTTTCTGATGAAGTGCCTAAAACGGTAAACCGAAGTTGGTAGCTTGGAACTCGTTTATTTCTTGTAAATTGCAAGAAAAAGTGGAATTATGTCATTTTCTACCGTTCTTTCATATTTCGAAACATCACGAACTATGCGTTAAACAAATAATGAACGAATGTTTGCTTTTGCTATTAACGCCATTTTTACAGACGTTGTTTCGGTAACGAAACTTTCACACAAATAAAAAGTGATAAGTAATGACCAGTCTACATCGTTAACGGCTTCCTTTAATTTGGAAACAAAAATCGCCTTTATTTTTTCAGACATTGTAAGTCCATTTCTGGACTTTATTTATGGAAACTGAGGACTGAAACTTGCACCTGCTGTCAGCAATGCACAAGCATGCCACTGAAAACCAGCTCACCAAGTAAAAGAATCATTATTTTGATGCGAAGAATGTAGAATTCGAGACACGGGGTGACCACCCAAAATACGCGACAGCTTCATTCATCGTTTTTGACGTTTTTTGCTCCATTTGAAATAACTTCAACAAAATTTGCAGAGAAAAACCTTTCGAATTAAAAAAAATGAACTAAATTTTTATGTTACAAAAGTCGAC
The DNA here is from genome assembly GCA_030157275.1 of Cynaeus angustus. Classification (NCBI taxonomy): domain Eukaryota; kingdom Metazoa; phylum Arthropoda; class Insecta; order Coleoptera; family Tenebrionidae; genus Cynaeus; species Cynaeus angustus. The sequence goes on along the minus strand of CM058066.1, from coordinate 14,820,693 downwards.
GAAATACTACAATTTTTTTTATTGTTTTCCATCATTCGATGCAGGCAGAAATAAATCGAATCGCACGTGAAACTCCGTAATTGAAATATGAGTTATAAAAGCCAATAAAGCAATAGAAAGTGAATTATAAATTAGAAACTACCACGAGGTTTAACTTGGTTATCTTAAATCGTGAAAAACAATATTTAAATATTTTAGACAACAAGAAAACAGTGAGTGAGGGGAACTAGAGAAAATAGGAAAACTATTACAACGTTGATTCATTAAAATACATTTTTGGAATGAAGGAACTGAAAACCTGTCATGCTCGACTCGTTTCCTGAAAAATGTGAGAATACTTTTGTCCATTACCATGTTATCGCTTTTCATTATTTCTGGAAAAAAACGTGTAAATATTTCTTGTTAACATATCAATTTAAGTAATCTCCACGTACTTTTCATTACTATTATTACTTAAGTACGATACATAAAAACTCATTTTGCATGTTTGGAACAATCCGTCACGCATACTAATTTAAAACAAAACATTGACTTGCATATATTTTCAACAAGATCGAGTTGAATCTTTGACAGTATGGAGATAACAATTTTTCAGAAACATCTAAAAAAAAGTTAAAAAAAATTGGTCCTTGGTATGTTGTGTTTTATGGCATAAAAATAAATAAATTCATTGCTAACCATCTCATAAAAAAATTACTAACCAGCATCTTATGTTTACAGAAGCATATGTGGTAAAAATATGTAGTGATTCATTTATCTGGTGAAAAACTCCGCTAAAGCCAGATGGTGACAAAAAAAAAACGCTAATCAGAAACGCAAATTTGTTTTTCACTGTAATTTTATCCCGAAGAGGAAGAAGTCGTACTTGTTTCAAGTAATTTGCAATCCAAAGAGAGTGGTTTTATTTCTTTTCTGTAATAATCGCGTATCTAGAAATGGAAGTTTGAAAGTAGATTCTAATTTATCCGGAGGAGAATTGAAACTTTACGAAGCGCACGCAAACTGTGTATTGAAGGGAATAATTAGAGTTTTTTGATGAGAAACTTCCTTTTGCGCGTGCTAAGAAAAATTGATAACGAGATTTCCAAATGTCACGATTTGATTGATACATTCAATCTCATTTACTTGCAGCTCGAGTATATTATTACTCTACGTGTACGTTTCGAATAATTGTGGTTTACCTCATAAGAATGTTAAATACAAGGCCTGAAGTGTCATTTTACCGGACATTTCAGGTAAGTAGTTAAGCATATCAGGTTTCGTAAGGATTCTGTAACTTAATTAAAGGTTTCACTCTCATGAGATTAAGCGGTCACGTGTCAAAATAATATTCACCCTGGAGTCTTTTATAATTGGTCAAAACATCGCATCTGCGTGTCAATTATTGACACGAAAATTTATTGGATCAAACTTGGTGTTCCTTCAAACAAACAAAATATTATTATATGAAACCCACACACCAAAATGTCTGTTTATTAGCTGAAGCTACCATTTTTAGTTTTAACAGCTTTAGTAGTTTTTATATTGTTTAATTATTGATCGCAGAGTTCGGTTTAAATGTGTGACATTCAATTCTTTTCTTTCAGGACCAACAAATATCTGCAGAAGTCATCGGTGAGTCGTGTCTGCGCCGTTGGAGGTTTTTTCATCTCAATCCCAGTATTTTTGACCGGTAATGAAAATCTTTCGTTGTTGACATTGATTATGTTGAATATTTTGTAGGTATTATCCTGTACACGTTCATCCAGTTCCATTCGACCCCTGCCATCGTCACGAGTGTTTTTATCGGTTTGGGCATAATTTTCTGTGGTTGTGCGATGGTTCACAATGTGTTTATCTGGCAACGTGAAAAAACGAACGCTGTGAAAGAATTAGCTTTAGCTCAACACGAACAATCGCAAACGCATAACTCTTTTCATAGTGTAACTTCACCAACGACGCAGTTGAACCATTCGCATGTTAGTCATGTGAACCATAGTTTTGGTCACCCTGTAGGACCTGCGACTCATAATAGTAATCCTTATATAGTAAGGCCGTCTACTACTACGCCTCCGACTGCAGAGAATTTAAATCTGACGAAATTGTCGCATCCGAGGGAGGCTAGTGGTAGTGTTAGTCCAGGAATGCCTAATGCAACCTTGGAACTCAGCAGTGTGGCTACAACTAATTCGCCACATGAACTTTCGACGCTAGTTTAGAACCAGTCAATGTATCTCGTCATTGTTAAAAATTATTTATCGAAAAATATTAATGTATATAGAAATATACGTTGTCTAAGAGAACTGGCTAAAGGGTATTTAAAACTTGTATATAGGTACTTACCGCTTGTTTCACAGACAGTATGTTTGTAGTCTACTTTTAAATGTACATTTGTGAAATTTCAAAGAGTTTTTAGTACAAAACAGTTTCACTGCCTATTTCAGGTTTTGATATTATTGCCGTCTGTTATTACTGTAATCTAGATTAATATATTTTATATACTGATTTTATATCTAATAAATTGCCTTTATACAAATAAATATTTTAAATACGAAACTATTATTTTTCGACATCAGGAAGTTTTACGAAAAAAATCCGAATCTAAGATAGAGTTGCTAATGACCTCTATTAGCATTAATATCCATTACTTTAGCGTAACAATAACTGTACGTTGGGCTATTTGCATAAAATTTCACACTCTACTGGACCTTTATTATACGGCGAGTCTCATTCAGACTTTGAAGTCATCCTTTTTTTGAAGAGTAGAAATAAGAAATTAATTTATTTGACAGAATTACGAGCGCTAATATACATTAATCAAAATTTATAAATTAGAAGTCGCAGTGAATTTCAATAACAAATTAAGAAAAAAGTGTTAAATGAAACGGATGTAAATCATCAGCGTGTGCTAAAAAACACTGTTTTCTCCTATCAGCCAAAAATATAAACAACGCTGTTAAAAACCAGCGCTCAATGCATTTTTTAAGGGTCTGAAAAAAAAACTTGTATGTTTTAAATATTTTATTAACACTATAATTTTACAAACTTCCAAATATATATAAATGACAACAGAACGGAACAAATGTACCGAAAGTAATGGCAATACACGGAAATCTAAAACAATCAATACTCATAATTCAATTTAAAATCAATCTCGATATGATCGACAACTCCGGAGCAGGTACATTTTGTTAACAAAATCATATTTTTTCGCCATTTGCCTTATTACTCATAGGTGGTTGTAGTAAATCACAGAATTGAAGGAGAGCTTCTTTTAAAGGTCTCGAAACTTGAGTAGACGTTGTAGTGCTACATTCTACCAAAAACGGGTACAATTTTATCAAGTGTTCCCATGCTGTACTATCTTCTGGAACAAAAAGACTGTTTCGTTCGAAACTCAAAGTTAGATTTTACCTCTAATAGGCGCCTTCTTCATTGATATGATGAGAGTCGTGACAGCTTTGAGGACAAAGGATATTTCGGAAAGACGATACCTGAAGGATAATAATGAAAAGATGAAAAAAAATGCTACATGTGGTTACCTAGGTAAAGGGCATTTTCCACTGAGTTTCTCGTCTTCGATGTACTTTTCCAAAACTTCTTGGAATCTCTGCAAGAGCGAAGTCACAGCAAGTTGACCAGCTAAATCATCACCATTAACCACTAACGCTTTATTGTCTCCATCAATTAAAGAAAATTGTAACAAAGTCTCAAAACATGTCTTTGCGAATTCTTCACGAAGTGTCAATTCGGAATCAGTGTCATTTTTGACGTTAGTTGCTGAATGAATTGATCCTTTATTAAGTAAAATCACAACCTGCATTATAAAATCTTTTGGTATTTGACTTGAGTAAGGCAAAACTTCTGTTCTTAACAACTCAATGAGTTGACAGTCTGTTGCTTCGTCTGTTACCATTTCATCTAAACCTTTATCTGCAGGAGCGCACACACTGGGAAACAAAAAGTCATTAAGTGTTGCAGCGAGTTCGGTCCACATTGAGGCAAACTGATTTCCGTGAACTCTCGCAACTTTTAGACCAGTCTTTAGAACGGTGATTAAACTGTTCGCTGCTAGTTTCCAAATACTGTTAGAAAAACAATTGTATTTTAAAGCTAAAGGTTTGTGTAATGTTGCCACAATTCCATGGAGAATATTCGCACTGATGACTTCAGGGTTTTCTGCTGTTTTTTCGTAGAGTTTGACGGTCATACTCATTGCCTTCTCTCCGAAGGGAATATAATTCATAGTTACCCAATCCGAAACTTTGTTATGTTTGTCTAGTTTCCCAACATTGGGAGGCGAACAAGTAAACTTGGCAAAAATCAACAATCTCTTGAAGATTTCGGGAATCATTTTGCTGTTATTTCTGCCAAGTGCTTCTTTTTGAAGAAGATCCATAGTGTGTAAAACTCCATCATGAAGTGGCGTCAAACTCACATCCGAGGAAGTTGAAATGATATAAGGTGCGGTTTCACCATACACGGGAACGCTAACGGCGTTAGTGAGGACAGTTCCTAACTGTTTTAGATCGTCCAAGTTAAAATTGCTTTTAATATGCTGGAAAACGCTGGGGAAAATCTGAACTAACGCTGTCAAGAAAGTTTGACTGGGACAATATAAATCTGCATTTGATCCCTCCGTTTCTAGCGCCGGTACTGTAATATCTGTACCAATTTTCACCCAAACTTTCCATGCAATCGACCAAATCTCACGATCTTCAATCACCGCGCTTTTATTCTCGACAGCCTGACTTTTACTTAAGAACAGTATCTCCTGGAATGACTTTAAAGCAGCTATAGAAACTTCGTTGTTTTTGCTCAAGGCGGCATTTTCTATAAACTCCAAAAGAATCGACCAAGCTCTAGGAAAATCTCCCAGGGCTTGCAACAATTGTCGTTTAGTATTAAACACACGCCCAACTCCAGATAACGTTAGAACTTGAGTTTCAGCCCATTGCTTCTGAGCTGTATTCCTTGTATGGTGTATTAAAATGTTACCACCAGCGTCGACTTTTTCACTGCTGGCGGAATTTGACAAACTTCTAACTTTGTCAAGAAGTGGAAACAACACTTGCCATAGTATTGCTTGCCAAGTTGATTGCTTCAACAGACCACCGTGGGCAGAAATTGTGGAAAATAAAGTCTGACCTGCTGATTTTCGCACAGCTGGTCTTGTGTCTACACATAATTCTCCTAAGCTTGCGTATAAGCACATCCAAAGTTTGTCAAAACTTGGCATGTTTAAGGTTCCGGGAAAATCGGGGAGAATTGTCGTGTCTTCGGTTAGGGTTTGACTGAGCTTGCCTTGGTTTTGGTGGAAGTAGTCGGAGATGTTCCACTGAAAAGAGAAATCGAGCGCGGGTAAGCTCCACCCATAAAATAATGCCGTTTTCTTACCATAAGTCCTACGGCAGTGAGAGAAATGTTAAGTTCTTGGGTTTGTGAGCCAAATTTTGCGACTGTATCCACGCACAATGGTAAGCATCTCCATGGCATAACCGGTAAAAAATCGGTTATGACTAATTGTAAACACTGAAAGGCGATCCTAATTAAATTCTCCCTGTAAAACCAACCGTTATTAGGATTCTACAAAGTTACCAACGTACCCATGTTGGTCATTAACGGCTCCAATTATGCCCAAAACCAAAGGCCATCCATGAGACAATGTTTCCCCAGCACCATGTAAAATCTCGAGTACACATTCTAACTGTCTCTGTCGAACATCTCCATGAGGTACCGATGACAATTCAAACAAAGGTCCCAGAAGCAACGTTTGTAATTTTTGATTATCTCGCAATGGTACTGTATGTTTATAATGTAAAGCAGATTTAACTAAATACGTAATCGCTTCTACTCCCCATTCTCTCATTCTTATATGTGGATGACGACAAACTTCCAACAAATGATTGGTTAGAGGACGCCATAAAACTTCAATTCTCGGCATGTTGACTAAACCAGTTTCTAACAACTTAGCCACAGCAAAAAGCGAAGGTTCACGATTTGAATAAGCCAGTTCCATGGCTTCTTGAGATAACTTACAGAGGGCATTAATCAAATGATGTAAAGCCACGTCGTCCAAATACTGGCTTGATTCAAATAACCGACTCAACATTTGTGACAGTACTGGTAAATCTGCCATCACCGATGTTGTTATAACGGCGTTAGAATCCGTGGTTAAACGACCAGCTTTTAAACTACCGCCTGTTGACGGTTTTAGACCCAGAATCCAGACCAAGTGCTGTAATGTTGTCAGGACTAGATGCCACGAAGTACCAAGAATGCTGCCATGGCAATGGGCTAGACTCAGGAGGGCTCGCATGGACTGGAGGTTCTTTGAAGTGAGCATCACAGGACCCTGCTGGGTACCTAGAAAATCAAGTCAGTAGTCACGAGCACACCCCCGACCAATTATCAAAGAGTATCCTCATAATCATGCTCATAGGGTGAAGCTTACTTTCACGGACATATTTGAATTACAATTAACAAAGAGTATCTTTGACATTACCTGCAGGCACTGACGATGTCGGTAAAGGTGTACCAACCGCAACAACTTGTTGTCTATAATCAGCTTCTCCATACTGGGTCACCAATTGTGCATTCAGTTCTTGATTATGACCTAAAACACTTCACTAATAACTGCAAAAAAAAATAAAATTAAACTGACCTGTTCGTAAAGCGGAACCGGAAGTGACCGTATTTAACACAGTCAATGCGTAATGTGGCGGAAGTGATGATTTACAGATCGCTGTAATGAACGCATCTCTGGGAGTTTCTAAGTTCAATTCCCCACAAAGTGACGCATAAGTTTGTATGGCTTTCAGTACATTTTCAGTGATCGATTCGTCGGTACTAGCATCGATTAGAGGACTCAGTGCTGCAAGGAGTCCACACCAGCTGGATTTTATTAACTGACAGTATAATTCTTTGTCTACTTCTTTAGGTTTTTCTGGTGGGGAATCGTTTTCGGTTTGCTGCTGAGGCCCAATGGTGATTTGTAACGACCTGATTATTTCTAAAAGACTTGCATAAGCGATAGATATGCCGTAACCATCGGGAATTGTTGGCGGCTCGATTTTATCTAGCATTTCCAGACTGAAAAAAACACGTTTTTTTTCTTCTATTTGATAATGTGCGTTCAACTCACTATATAGATTTCGTTTGGCCAGTGGGAAACGTTGTTACTATTGGCAACCAGACCCCTCTTAGAAGAAATCCCGGCTGTGGAGAAACTCCAGGACCTGCCGGTAAACCCCCCAGAAAAACAGGAGGTTGTCCTTGAGTTATATTCACTGCAACTCAAAATTAGACAAAAGTTTTAGGAATAAGAATAAATACTTGTATTGTTGATCTGTAGCTGAGGGTTGACAAAAAGTGATTGAACGTAAGCTCCTAGTGAGTTCACAATATCCTGGAAAATGCTAGTTGTGTGTTTATTGAGATCGTAGCATTTACAGAACGAGTTCAGCAGTTCCGGTTGAATAGTCATTTTATGCAAAACTTCCAAAGCTAGAGAACGTTGCCAAGTTGGTTTGTCAGGGTCCAGGAATTTGACAATTAAAGAGAGAAAAATTTCACATTCGGTTACCTAAAAACCGCGGAGTTAAGAAGTGACACGAAGTTTTAAGTTAAGGATGATTGAGCAGCAAACTGCCGCTACTTACCAAAAGACTGTGGTACTTCTGGATTAAAATAGATACAACCCTTAATAATCTCATGCTTATAGGAAAATAAGGCTTCTCAAAAGGAGTAGCTTGTTGCACACTTGACGGCATGGTACTCCTGTATTTAATATTCGGCGAAAATAATTTTATAACAAGAGCACAAACACGCTCCTTCAACAGAAAGCTGAACTCTGCATTCTTGTAGAATACAACCGAGAATTGCGTGAGAACAGATTCTAACAATTCAAGCCCAAAAGTGCGGGTCATTTCAGTCATTCCAATTAGCCAATAAGGTTGATCTGCATTAACTAATTGAACTAAGTCTTGGAACAATAAATAAGCATCAGCTGCACATGGAGGAAGACCTTTGGGAGGTGTTCCGCTCGGATTTTTGAAATCCTCCATGTTAATTTGTCTGGGTGTTGGGGCATTTTCAGATTTTGATAACAACTCATCTTCAGCTACCACACGTTCAAATACTAAAGAAACTAGTTGTCTTACTGTAGCACCTGCTGTGTTAATTGTTGTGGAGTTTTTTGCAAAGTGGAGGCGAAAACATAACACCAAAGTCTGAAAAAGTTGTGTTTATTTGAAATAATGGTAAAGTGTTGTTTTACCCTTGCTAAAGTTTCACCATGTACTACTGTGTTCGTTGTTAGCAGTAAAGTGACAGATTGAAGAATTTTTACTTCTTCAATCCCTGATTCCATTAAAGTCCATAATGTGTCAGTAATATAAAGCGCTCCTTTTTGATCGATCAATTGGTGTGTTATTAACTTTTGAATGATTTGTAGGCAAAACTAAAACACCCTAATTACATAAACAGTGACTATAAAACACACACTTACTTTAATTAACTTGACATCCTTAGTTTCACATCCTTGGGACAATGGGTAAATAATTTGATTAATAACATAATATATAGGGGTTTGCGGAGTGGATAACGCTGTTTTCAGTTTAATAACAGCTTCTTCACATGACTGGAAAACCGTCATAAAGAAAATTTCACTAGGTTTCTAAAAATGGTTACCTCTTTTATTACTGGGTATTTCTTTTTTGATTCTAATGCCAGGTTCTTGAAATCGTTTTGTAACGACTCTACAAATGCCGCTGAAATTTCCACATTACTCATCCCATTCTCAAACGCCATAATTTTTGAAAAAACAGCTCAAAACAAGATTCTCTAAATATTAGGTGAGCTGGCACTTGTCAAATGTCACTGTCAACTGGTTCAATTGTTTGTTTACTAAATTATTTATCACATGTTTCACACATATTTAAATAACTCATTTCACCCCGATTTTGATTTAATAACTTTGGTCTATTGTCATTGTTAAATAATTTGGAAAGTACGGTATTATTTGGTATAACCCATCCCACTATTATTATGACAACACATCACTGAAGTTAGCGCTTGTCACCTGTCAAAACTGCAACGATAGAACTGCAAAATCACTAGATTTCGGCACCCAAAAAATATAAATTTAATTCCCACGTTAATTAAGTTTCTATTAAAACCTTAAATAATAAATTGTTTATAATAAAAATGAATTGCGTACTGAAATTCAACTGCTATGTTTATTTCTTATTAACGTCCTTCGTAACATCTTTTACAAAACGAACGAATAAATAAATTTAAAGGACCCTTTAAACTGTCACTGTTCCTTTTAGAATAGAAATAGAAAAACTTACTTTTTACGCCCATGTTCTTTAACCAATTTCAAATTAATTTAGTGCATTTTCATTTAAGGTTGGTAGCAACTTGACATTTGAGACATATGAAGTTGACAGCTTGGATTATATTTGTTGATTGAAAGTTTTTAACAAAATTTACAATGTGGTACGAAATTATTCCAAGTTTTGGAATTATTGTGGTTGCTATGTCAGCTCCTCATGGAATTGCGTACATTGCGAATAAAATCACAAATGGAAATGTGAGCTATTATAACCTAAAATCCATGTTTTGTTACATAATTAATTTTTGTTTCTAGTTCTACCGTCGGTCAATTTTAAGCACAGAGGATGCGTTACAATATTTGAGGGACACGAGGCTTAGTGGAGATCCATATAAGCTTAAGGTAAACGTAGCTTCGATTCTAGTTTTTGTCAAAAATCTGGCAAAGAAGACTAAAACTTACTGGTAGATTGACCGTCGTTTTTTTTATAGCACGGTGTAACAGTTTATGATGTTTTATTATTGACAATTATTATGACTTCTCTGTGCTTATACTATAATGTTGGTTTTGTTTCAGGGATTGGAAAATATTCCAGACAATTAAATTGTTGTAAATGGTAGTAATTTGTGTGTAAAAATTTATCTAATAAATTAAGTGAAAAGTTTTGATCATTTTCCTACTTATTATTTCTACAGAAATATGTTAAGGAAATTTGGGTTTTGTGTTCTAGTTTAAACATTCAGAATTGTATAAAATGCTAAAGAATCGAGGAAATCTAATAGAACTATAAATGAACTGTTATAAACAAACAAAAAAAGGTATCTAATTCGTTTCTAGGACAAACATCTAGTTATAACTAATTAGATTTTACATCTCACCAATGAACTACGTTAAAAATGTTAATACTATAATTAGCTTGTTATCTTTTAACAGTAATAAACAATCAATAAATACTAAAATATTTTGTAACTCGGCAACCAGCAATACACTCGTGTAAAAAATGTTGGTTTAACCAAATCTAGTAACATGTCGTTTTCTAGCGTTGGTAGTATGTTTCACAAATTTTAAATGAAGTGTGTTTTTAACGGTTTTGGTTGATGATTTCTTCGACTCGTCGTTTTCGTTTTTTTACATGTTTACAAGTTGAACTCTTTGCACCAGAAGTGTTTACACGATGAGTGGGACACAGAGTAAGAACTTACAACTCGTGAAAGTTTACGTCAGACAAAGGTAATTTGAAAATCCTGTAAATTTAAAGTTTGTAATTTTTGTCTTTTTAGACCATTGACACGTCTTGAAATCGAAACAAAGCGCCAAAATGTAGTTCAGTGTTTAACTAAGAATGAAATTTCGTTAAAGGCTGGCGCTACTGAGAAAAAGTATTGTTTTGATGGTGTGTTTAACAAGACGTCTTCTCAAGTGGAAATTTATAATGAAGTTGTTCATCCTATGATTGAGTTTGTTCTTTCTGGGTACACTTGTACTGTGTTTGCGTATGGACAAACTGGTACTGGTAAAACCTACACGATGATCGGTCAAGAAGTAGGTTCCAGTACTGACTTTTCCAATGTAAATTTTATAAACTTTGATTATTTAGGTGTTTGATTAATAGTCTTTTAGGATCCTTCAGTTGGAATTGTACCTCGAGCAGCTATGCATATTTACACAGAGCTTCAGAAACTTAACGTAGAACACACAGTTAGGGTGTCTTTTATTGAGATCTACAATGAGGAAGTCCGTGACCTTTTAGTTAATGATGGTGTCCCTCTAAAGTAAGCTTGACTTTTTAGTTTCTCGATTTTTATAATTTTTTCTTAGGGTATACGATGACCCTGACAATAAAGGTGCAACTTGTGTAAAAGGCGTGAGTGAGAAAACAGTAACTAACGTGGAAGACGTCTATAAGCTACTAGCAATTGGGTCTGTTGAGCGCCAAACAGCATCCACCAAGTTAAACAGACTTAGTTCTCGTTCTCACACTTTGTTTACTATAGTTGTAAACACTCGGGAAGTAACACCAGAGGGAGAAGAAGTCATAACCACGGGAAAACTTCACATGGTTGATTTAGCTGGTAGTGAAAATATCGGTAGATCTGGGGCAACTGACATGCGAGCCCGCGAAGCTGGATCTATTAACAAATCCTTGTTAACTCTAGGGAAGGTCATCAAAGCTTTAGCTCAAAAAATGCAACATGTTCCATATCGCGAATCTAAACTAACACGAATTTTGCAAGACAGCTTAGGCGGGAAAAGCAAAACTTGCATGATAGCGACTTTCGCACCTTGCATCGATTCTTTTGACGAGACACTTAGCACTTTGGATTACGCACACGTGGCTCGAAGTGTTGCTAACTGTCCTACTGTTAATGTCAACCGAAAACAAACCAACGTTCTTAAAGAATCTCAAGAGGAACTTTTACAACTACGTCAAGAATTGAACGCCGCAAGAGCAGGCGAAGGATTTTACATGAATCCTTCTAGCTACGAAAAAATCAATTTTGACATCAAAAGCAAAAGCGAGAGAATCTTGAATTTAACACAAGAAATCGCACGGATGGAACAGTCAATAAGTGAGAAACAAAAACTTTATGATGAATTAAGTTTGTCACATGAAGAAACTAATTCAGTTTTGGAAGATTTGAAAAAAGTGCTTAAGGAAGAAAACTACAAACTCAAACAATATAGGTTTTCAAGAGATGTCACGGAGTCATTAGTCCTAGAACTGAAGCAGATCGCTCAAAACTTGTACCAAGTTTGTGAAAAGTCGACAAAACATGAAGACATTTTCTACAAGAAATATGAGTTGCTATGCGAATTAAATCTTAACAACGCTAATGTAGCGAAAAATATACATTCACTGGCAGCAACATGTTTGAATAAAATTTGGGATTCTTCTGAGAACTCTCATCATCTTCAGAAAATACACTTGGATGACGCCAGAGAAAGCATCAAAACGATCAATGATCTCGACTCGAAAAATCTAGAACGATTTGAACGAATTTTGACAGATCTGAATTTAAGAAAAGAACATTGGGAGTTAAATTCTGAGATTTTATTTAAAGATACTGTCTACAGTGAAGACCAGCTTCTAAAGCGCATTAGATCGTTTTTTGAAAGTAGTTGTAAAACGCAATTAAAAAGCTTGGATGAAGCGGAAATGAGTGCCAAAAGTATCAGGAACTGTGCCATGGAGCAGAGCACAAAAATTGAAGCACGACTGAATGAATGGGAAAACTTGGTAAGTAAAAAAGGCTAATTGAGCGGCAAAATTAGCGCGTCTGTATATTAATTAAACATCTCACATTTTAAGATGAAACAACAATTCACCGAAGACAAAGAGAATGCTACGAAGTTGCAAACATTTCTACCAAATTTCCAAGCAAGTCTAGGGAACCGAAGAAAGAACTTGCAGCAACAGTTGGCTCGTGCTAAGAGAATAAAAGACTTGCATGGTGAAATTCTTCAAGAAATAATTTTAGACACGGAAGATAAAAAACGAATGATAGAAACTACTAGAAGTTTGCAAAAAGATGTTGAGTTGCTCGATACAATGAGTAAAGACGCAATAAAACCTTGGGCAAATATGAAACAGACGTTAGATGATATTTGTGTGGTAATTTTGTTTTGTCAAGCATATTTGTGAACATAATCGTTTTATTTGTAGCTGGAGCCGATGGAGGTGTTGCTTCCTGTCGTCCAAGATGAAATCAACGCTATTAATTCAAGTAGAAAAATTTGTGAAACCGCTATCGGGTCATTCAAGAAAGAGGCAGAAGAATATTGTGATGGTTTCAGTAAAACTTTTGAATCCAAAGTGATTCACAACGATAATGTAAATAGGTGTGATTTTTAAACAGTTTGTTTTATTTTGAATTTTAGGATTTTCTGAACGTTTTGGAAGAATGGACGAAAGAGCTTGAAGCAACGGCGGAAAGTTTGCATGAAGTGACTGGACATCTGAACTATATGGATGAAAAGTCTGACATGATTATGTCAACTTTGAAGGTTCGTGAGGATGACTTGAAACAGTTTATTCAGAAGTCAACGAAGGATCTTGAAGATCTGTCGAAAAATGTCAAAGCGCAAGTTCATGCGGGTGATACTCCTGTGAAAGCTGTATTAGAGTATCCCAAGGTGATTCCTACATTACCATCAAAAGCTACCATGCAAGAACAGTATAGGCGACTTTTCCCGGAATCGTCTACAGATTTGGCTTGACTTTTAATTTACTTCTATTTATATTTTATTGTATTCAGTGTTTAACGAAGTTAGTGCAATTGTTGGAATTTGCCAATATGATTCTTCATGCACTAAGTGTATTGTTATAAATAAAACAGATGTTCTGCCTTGGGTTACAGGTACAGAAAGTCAAAAACTTTTAAAAGAACTTTATTGTCTTATGTTACAAAATATATCCATCTTGACGAGTGGATACGTTTTTCCTAATAACAGTTAATTATGTTAGTACTTATTTGGTAACAATTTATGATATTTTTGTCAATAAATATTTACATTTGAAATGAAAATCAGGCAGAATAAATAGTCAGTTGAAACATTGTTTTTTGTTTGGCCTTTGAACAATCTACTAAAGGTTATTAACGCTAATTATTTGATTAATCCAACCAATAAATGACGAAACTTTTACGTATACACCTGGAACATCCACGCGACCACAACCAAATCCCCATGACACTAAACCAGCGAGTTCGTAGAAACCGTCGTCTTGGCATACCAACGGTCCACCACCATCACCCTGGAATTTATAAAAAAAAGAAAATTAAACTGATATCGATTACACTTTGAAACTGGAAGCAACTATCTTCTCAAAAAAAGACTTGCTTATTTGTAGCGCTGTAAGTCTTCGCTTTTAAGATGTGATGACGCTAATATGCAGTTCGTAATGATGCTAGTAAATATTTACGATATTTTTATTACCACTCATTATGTAACACTTATGGTTTCGAGCAAGCCCACGTTGAACTTTAAATGCCTTACACACAATTTCTTGTAAGTTAGGTTTTGTTTTTTTGTTAATTTATTGTTGCGTTTTGGGAGTACTTCGAAAAAGTCAAATTCGAGAGTTTTTCAACTCAAAAGAGATTTTCACAAAGCAGACTGATAAACTGTTTGAATAATGTTATTGAGAAAACTTATCGCAGTAGTGGGGGTAATAAAACTTTTGGAAAAACAATAACGCTTTTCAATGCAAATATAGTGCATAACTGTATTCTCCGCTCCTCTTGAAATATTGCAAGTCAGATTCGTTGATTAGATTCTTACTAGATATTCAAAATTGTTTGTGTTAAAATTCGTACCTGACATGCGTCGTTGCCCTCTTCTCCGCCCGCGCAGAAGCTGCTTGCTGGTAATATAAATATTTTTTCCGTCACTGCATTAACTTTTCTAATACATTCCGCATCGCTCACGATGGGAATTTCCGCCTCTCTAACTCGTAATGGAATAGGTCCAGCTAAAAGAACGAATTCAGAGGTTTGTTGGAAGTAAGCGAAGTAAATACCTTCTCCCATGTAACCGTATCCTGTAACTGTACATCTTTTTCCGGCCGCGTGACTGACACCTCTGGCCGGTAAACAAACTAAACAAACTCCTTCTTTTAGCTCTGCTTGCCCGTGTAGTTTGAGAAGAGCGATATCATTATCTAGAGTCTGACTGTTATGATTATGATGGATATATGTAGTTGCCACTCGGAGTGTTTGCGCTCCTGGACTGCCGTATTTTCGAGTCAGGTCATGGTCGCCCACTCGGACGTATATTGCATCTCCAGATCTAACAATGCTAAAAAAAAAAAAAAAAAAATGAGTGTTTGGTTGAAGGCCGTGGGATACATACTTGGTGACGCAGTGTGCGGCGGTTAAAACCCATTGAGTTCCGATTAAAGCCGCACCACATAAGTACTGATTGAGAGAATTAATTAAAGCAACTTGCCAACACCATTCAGCTTGCTCACCATCTTCACCTCCGACCACTCTACCAGTTCTTGAGGTGCCTTTAACTCCACAGACGTATTTACTGTACATCGGAGGCTTCGACGTTGTTGATATAGCTTTCGTAGGCTCTAAAGCTACAAGTTTAAAATATCAACCGTGGAAGGACAGATTGCTACATGACTACTTTGTGCGGTGTCTGGAGCCACGGCGGTGGTGTGGTCTACGGTAGTTTGGGTGCTCGGATTACTGGAATCTTCTTTCTGACCTAACGCTTCTTTGATTAGTGATTTCGGGGCACAACACTTCGTTCCTGATTTTCTACACTTGAAGAGTTCCGTCATTTCCGCATTTCCTGCACCATGCAATTAGAATTTTATCACTGACTTCATAAATACTTACGAAAACAGGTGAAACTGAGATATGACACTATGCACGATCCAGGACACTCACTTCTGGGATCAGTCGTTGTGGTAGTTGTAGTTAAAGGCGGTTGGTGCGGTCGTGGCTTCGGCTTTGATACAGTAACTGCAGCTCGAGTATTGTCACAACATACGGATCCTCTTTTGCAATTCGACGTGTGCGGTATGAGAACCGAAGGTCTTTCACAGAACGCGGCCATGATGTTGAGGAGACAAAATCCGGGACATCGAGGACCTGGGTCTGGAGTTGTAGGTCTCGGACTTGTCGTTGTAATAGTTTCTTCGCTGGGCTAATAAAAAACTAGTTTAGTTCGTTTTTAATTATGTCTCGCTACTCACCGCAGTTATACAACAGCTTCCTTCAGAAGGACACTCTGCCTCCGAGTCTATGTCATCGCAGAAGAGTGCGAACAAACCACTGACACATTCTCCTTTACACGGTTTAAGTGGCGGTTTCAGTGAAGAGGTTTGTTTTTCCACACTTACTGGTTTTGTTGTAGTTGTTCGAATTTCCGTTCTTGTGTAGTTAGTTTTTGTTTTGTTTGGTATGATCAAGTTTGATGGTATTTTGTCTCCGAAAGCATCGCTGGAGACGCAACATTTAAGGCTCGGTTTACACAAGTCTTCAGTCGTTAAAATTGCTTCACAGTAATCAGCTATTCGTTCGGCTACACACACGCCAGGACAAGCTTTAGTTGACGCTAAAAATCATAAATTGTAATCCCCGCTGCGTAACAACCTAAACCTACCAGGTTCTTCTCTGGTTTCGTTCGAATTCTTTCGCTTCATTTTATCATCAGAAGCTATCTGGAAACTAAACATTGAGATTTGAAAGAAAGAATTCGAAGACTTGCCTGATTAGAGGTGCTCGTTGTTGTTTCGATTGTCGTCGTTGGAGATGTCGTTCGCTCTGTTGTCGTTGTCGTTGTCGTAGTCGTTTGAACGGAAGTAGAAACATTCTGCGGTACTTTTTCTGTGGCGTTCGGTGCAGGAGGTTCCACACAACATTTCATCGAAGATGATGGACATACTACGTCTTCTAACACGTCGTAGCATATTATGGTTGCTAAAGCGTGAACGCACACTCCTGGACAGTCTTTAACGTCAGCAGTACTGGTGATTGTATCCAGCAGTCCTAAAGAAAATACGAATTTCTTACGGGTTTGAACTTTAAAATAATTTTTTGCTTCTAAACCGGTTTAACGATCATAGTGAATTTGTATTATATTATTTTAACGGTGTCGTGGAACACCAATTTTCCCGCTCTTCAACTGCGTGGAGCTCTTCATTCATTCTCGGTGTTTAGGATCTTTCTTGTTTTATTTTACATTTTATTAAATAAAGTATGAAGTGACATTAGTAATGGAAATAAATAGCATTTTTGATAAAACTATAAAAGGTCCATTTTTCAATTGTATGCGGTCGAGTTGGCCATTGGTCGCGAATAGTCTGTCTCTTTTCGGCGCGGTCGTAGAGAAGAGTAAAATTAATGTTATTAATTTTGGGAATCTTAACTGTATGTGGACCAATGAAGTGGGATAATGGATACAGATAAAAAATTGTATTGTCACCGTGATTCTGAGACCTCCGGATTATAAATGGAAAAACTCGTTTAGAATTCCATCGGTTTTAGTATGTTTAAAGTAAATTAAACGGTTGGGGTGGGAAAGTGTATAAATTTTGGGTTTAAGAGCTGTCGAATATTATCTTCAGGTTATTAACTTTGTGTGCTTAATCATATTTTATGCCGTTCTTACGTGGAACGATGAAGTATTTGCAGGATAACGAATAATGTAGATATTTGCATTGGTATTGCGGCGAATCGCGTAAATAAAAGAGAATGAAAATTTATGGGTCCGTTAAAATATGTTTTGACAGAATGTTTAGAACAATTATCTTGTCTCTATGTAATTCTCTTGGGGCTATAAATTTCCTTTAATATCCGGTCTTGGTCTTTACAACCCGAGTGTCACTCTGGAAAGGATTGTTATTAAAACATTTAAAGCTTTGTGAAACGTAAAAATTATCGGCAAAAGTTTGGATGTTATAAATCATTTAAAATTTTTAGGGATAACACGTAGGTCGTATCGAGGAATTAGTTAAATTTCACCCATTAATAATTTCGGTATTTAGGACAAGTGAGTCATATTTTTGGGCTATTGATCGGATATGATTCATTGTAAAATTCGCCCTAGAAAGTGTTTTTTCGTTCATACAAGAATTTATCGATGATTATTAATTAATTGCGTTTGGTTTTAATAGTTGCGGCGTTTATAGGAACAAAGTGTACTTTCAATGGTAACGGTACAATTAATTTCATTTAACGTGAGCATTAAAGCAGGATAATTTCTAGCGAAGAGAATAATTCGATCGAGTCTTGTTCTTGTATTTATCTGAAGTAAGTGGACACGATTTTTCACTTATGTTCTTTTGCGTGGCCAAGGCAGAACTCGAATCGTAGATAAAAGCTCGTTCATGATAAAAATGAAAATGATGAGGGATCGTCGGAATGGAGATACAGTTAGGAGAATGTGATAGTTGGGGGTGGTTATGCGGGTTCTTGCGCATATTTGGGGAAAATTTACTATGAGTAACGGTAAACGGAGATACCGTTGGCGCGGACGTCGAGGGCAGCAATTGGGGTGACATACCTGAAAGAAAGCTTCCTGCGAGGGAGTCCTCTTGAGCTCCTGCGAGTGCACTACACAAAAGCACAAGAGCAAATCTGGCGGTCCGAAACATTTTAGCGCTCCAAATTGGCCCCGACACTCACCGTCAACACGAGCGCATCGTTTGGCTACAGAAAGCCGCGACTGTTTCATTCATATGCGCAAGTAACTTGTGTGCAATACGGAATCGCTTCCAGAATTTACCGTTGCGGATGCCTTCTGTATTGGTTCAAGGCTCCTCGGCGCAGCACTTCTTGGTTTTACTCGGCCATTCGTATGCTGACTGCCAGAGTGCACAGTTATCCGTTGCTTTGCCCAGAACGAGGGCCTGGCCTTGACTATATATCGATGATGGTCAACGACCTCTACGTTACCTTGCGTTTCTTACCTCAACATATACTTGACTCCTACATCTCGCCATTACTTGCGCCTTCGACCTCTTCTGCCTCTTTGGAACACGTTCGCGTTGTTCCCACTGATCTTCCTCTCCGTGGCCGTCGGCGCCTTTGCCTTTGCACATTGTCGCCGAAGAAATTACCGGTTAAATCACCAGATTTCAGACTCTGATATGCAGATTTCTTTTTAAATTTACCGTTACAAGTAAATTTGTCATCGGCTTTGATTTCGCTTCCACTCCTTCATTTGAACTTGTTTTATATTCCAAACGGTCAAATTATTTCAATGGATTCCATAAAAACGCTCGCCTCAAGCTGATACTATGCCTGACGGCAATTCCTTATTATTAACATTTCTTTCATCTGTACGTTCAATTTGCATAATCACGCTTTTTTCAAAATTTCAACAAATGAACATAACACTCATTTGACGTGATCAACAAACATCAAAAAATCTGCATTCGAAACTCCACAAAGCACAAACATTTGTATGCATAGAAAAAAAAACATTATGACAGACAATGTACTTATTGTTGTCTTTGGCGGTATTCTTTCTGGGTCGGTTAAGCTAGCACGATTCCGACACAAAACTATTCCATTATTTACAGTTTTCTTTTTTTTTCTTTAAACGTCAGTACACCTCCACAAATATCATTGTTTTAAGTTAAAAACGCACATTTTTTCTATTCTGTTTTCTTTTCAAGTTTCAACCTCATTTTACCTTCATTTTTACGCAACGAAAACCACAAATACCGACCTAAAAAGTCTGCTTCATTAAAATATTCCATTAATAGGATCAGCTTCTTTTACTCACCCTTGATCTTGCGGCCGGTTTACACCAGAAAAAGTTGTTTTATCTACTTTAAACTTTCTTTATTGTTTTTGATATTCAACCGATACTTTTCTATAGAGAATAATTTGGTGGAATTTTGAAATGTCACAGATATAAATATTGGACAAAATCAAAATTCTTGCAACTTCCTAAAGTTTCAAAGTTAAAGCCAGTAGAATACATAATGAGCCTAGTCATTTTCAAACTACAAAGATGGGATAATGCCAACGTAATGCTAATGTCAAGTAAAGTAGTGTGCTGGATTTTTCCTTGTCAAGCTTACATCATTGTCATGTTCGTTGGCTCAGCTACAAAGTAGTGTACGGTAAAGTCCCGACGTACTAAATTTTGTTACAGCCCTACACAGTTAGAATTTTTGATGATAAAGTAAAAGCGAACAGTCTATTTGTCATCAATAATTAAATATTCGTGGACGAAACTGATTTTGAATATTTTTGGAATCGTACCTAGAAGTAAAATTCCAACTTTGTAATTACAATTTTTTTTTAAGTGAAGCACCAAGCTGATAGATACACAATTTCATCTAGCATTAAACTAGAATGTCAGTAAGTCAACCTATACTTGTATCGATTCAGATTCCAGCTGCATTTTAGCTCCATATCTCACATGGAACGTCCAAAACGGTGAAAATTTCGTCGTTTTTGTGTATTTTGTTCTTAACCGGGGTAGTTAATCTCGTAAAACAGTTTTTTATCTCTCTAAAATCCGCAACCTTGTGAAAAAAATTGTCTGATCAGTATTTAAATCTGTACGAAAATCGGTAGAGCTTAGCCTAAGTTGCCAGTAAATTATTTTTAAAAATATGTATTAAGGTTACTTTAATCGGGATTGTTGGAATGAAGGTAAGTTTCACATTTTCCTGTAATCTCATCAGTTTTTTTCTCTTCATTATTTCGTGATTTCGGTTTATTTGTTTTCGAAATGGTTGTTTTTATAATTCGTATGTGGAACCTAAAACTGGGTCTTTAGTTTTAATTTTTATTTATAGTTCTTGAATGGCACGTTTCGTATGTGTTTACTAAAATGTTGTGTAAATATTGTGTAGTGCAATCTATTTAAGCATGAAAGAGTAGGTCAGGAGTGAAACTGTTAAAAAACTAAGATTTTGACAAAATTGACCAACATTGTCATTCCTTTATCATATAAGCGTTGTCGACAAGCCGCTTGAAACGAAAATTTTATAGATGATAAAATGGATGTAAAGTTTGTTAGTACTCATGTGCAAGTTCATTCAAATCATGATCTAGTTTTTAGTGCCCTAATAAATGTGCTTAACTGGGTCGCTATAACATATACGGGCTGTTTAAGGGAAACTGTTAATAACAGTTAAAACGCGTGCTATTACGGTAGATACAAAAGTTTTATTCACACGGTGATATGAAGAAAGCTGTTGAAATTTATGTATTATGTGTATAAATTGGTTCGGTTTTAACTGGATCTGAATATAGTAAAGGATTGGCAAACAAAGCTTCCGCATCAAATTTCCGAAGCCAGTGTCTGTTTCAATTTGTAAAATTGTTTTACTCGGGTCAAAACAAAATATGGCGGATGTAAAGATTCCGATTCAGCGCACAGCTAAATCCAGATAAAAGTAATACGCATAAATAGTGCAGCTTAAGCTAGTGCAGTTTTGTGACCATGTAA
Organism: Cynaeus angustus; assembly: GCA_030157275.1. Taxonomy (NCBI): domain Eukaryota; kingdom Metazoa; phylum Arthropoda; class Insecta; order Coleoptera; family Tenebrionidae; genus Cynaeus; species Cynaeus angustus. The sequence goes on along the minus strand of CM058066.1, from coordinate 14,799,449 downwards.
CTAGGTGCCTTCAAAAGCGGAAAAGCTCTGATCCTGTGAAATTCATGTTTCGTTAAGCGCAAAACTTGAAAGTAAAAGGAAAGTTAATTTACTAAAGATGTCAATTGGATCATGGGATTTATAGCTGTCTGCTCCGACAAAACGGTCAAACTTTCTTCTGAAATTGGCAGAAAGTGGTTGTTAGTGTTAATTGATTTGTAAATATTGTAACTAGCCTGCATCTCCATTGACACATTGATATAACCCACATACGAACGGTGTAGTACTATTGTTGTAGCTGTCACTAGCGTTACGCACATGTGCTTGGGTCTTAATGGCTTTCTTTAGTTATTCTAATTGACCGGTTATAGCACGAATAACAAATAATGGGAAATTTTAGTGGTTTGGAACGAATACTCGGACGATCTGATAGCAAGTGGATATTGCAATGTAAATTCTCGAAGCTCGAAGCTCGATATTTATAGCTTTCGATAAGAGCGGTAAGCACTTGGCTTCTCTCCTCCTGAATAATGCCTGGAACAATATCCACCGTGTCAGAGCCGAATGTTTCATTTACTTATAGAAAAGTTTAGTTATAGACTTCATAACTACTTCACCATATTTTAGTGAACTCGAAGCCGTCTGCAGTTTTAGCAGAGTCCGGCTTTCAAGTCGAGCGGGACGACAAAGAAATCTTGAGTTGAATTTTTTAAAATGGGTGTTTATTTATCAATAAACTTTACAGTAATATAAATTACACACTACACATTTTATTTTGAGATAATGAATTGTCGATATAGGTACTCTGTAATTTGAATACATTTAGAACAGTAAAACAAAGAGATCTAATTACCCTATGTTAGTAATCTGCTTTACTGATTTTCATTGTATTCGATAACAATGACGCCGCTAGCAAATTTGGAAAAAATCGGCATTTCTGCGCGATTTCGTTTCAAGGAAATAGAAAAAATACAAAAAGGTCTAGCGCCGCCTCTGTATTTTATACACAGCAGTGGCTTACGTTTAAACTACCTACAATATTTACAGTAATTTACATTGTTCCAAATTGGAAGTTGTTGCAATCGCTTGCGACTGGGAAATCATTACTGAATTAATTAAACCGAAATTCCATTTGGATATTTATTTCACCATCAACAAAACTTTTAATCTACATCGTATGAATAATTACAAAGTTACACATGTTAAAAATAACCGAAATTATTTGTATACCCTGTTGAAGCGAAATTAATAATCCGTTAATATATAAATTTACAAAGTGGTTTATTGGACCAAAATTCAATTTTGTCCGAAGGACATTCATAACTTAAAAGATGATAATAATGAATGTTTCTACTTTATTTTTAATTATACACCATTTTAAACACTTTAAACGCCATCGAGAATGTCACTGAAAGTTTTTCTCACTTTTGTTTAACCAATAAAAGTCTTCATTTTCTAATACAAAGTTACAGCTTGCATGTCAACAACGAATAAAATATATTTCACTTGCAGGGGGAAGTTCTATTTTCGATCTCACACTAACTTCCCCGATAAAACCATTCTTATTTTTCTATTCTTAATACAACTAGTCACTAAACAAATTCAAAATGTTCGTATTTACACTATGTTTTCTTTTTTTTTTAAAAATAACAACCAACATTCAATAACTGTAAGTGTTTCAATTTTGGTTCTTATCCCGACACTTTATGTTATCCAAATAGTTATGCAACACGAAAAACACCTACATCGTTTATAGTTGTTCAAATATTCAAACGGCAATTGCAAACGACAACTGAAATTAAGACACCATTCTAATCAAGTATTTCATTTTTGAGGGTAAGGCAAAATAAAAGCACACAACGCAGGTAAACTCTAGAACACAGAAATTTGAAACACTCGAATAAATTTTATGTTCTGTACAATGATTTGGTATTTTTTTTATTTTTTTTTTCTTGTATAAGTCGTTGAAAATTTTTGCTTTTATTTAATTTATATACAAATTGACATCTTGATAAAATGGCTACCTTGAAACGACCACTGTTTCTTTTGTCTCAAGTTGAAGGCTTAAATAAATAGCGGAATAAATGTAGGAAATTATCATCAAGGCGAGGATGTTCAAAGAACTGTTTGATAGTCCTGCTGATCCAGTTTGCATAGCGGCTGGTCTTTCACCTGAAACAAACATTCATTTTTCTCACAAAATAATTTACCAGAATTGTTGAGCAAATATTACAAATCCGATCAAAATTATTATGCGCACGAATCAAAATGTTTCGAGATTTCATTGATAAACTATCTCTTTTAGCTACTTACACAATAGTTAATAGATAATGGTCTTTAGTCACGCTCGGCGGAAATTACCGGGTTTTCCTCATACTGAATAACTTTATTGCAACAATGGAAACTGTTGATTTTATTGATTTCCAAAGTACACAAAATTATTTCACTTATGCTAAAACCAACTTTTGATTGCGATGATTTTCACTTTTGTTACGGAGAATGAACAATATTAATGTTTTTAGAAACGAAATGTACGGATGACAGGGTAATAAGAAAAATTGTAAAGTTCTATTACCGTATTCAGATGAATGATGATTAATATGTCTATCCAACAATGTTGTTAAAAAATAATTTCGCTCGGATTTCTACAACCCTAATCTCTTGGGCATATTTTCATTTTCGAGACTTTGGTGTGTTTTATTACCCTATGCGACAGAGAAAACAGAGTTCCGATTTTAGACAAAATTTCACGCAACATGCTCCAATAAATGTAAATTATTCTGCTATTTCGAATTTAAAATTTATTAATTAATTCTGTATTCATATTGTCAGAATACTTACCAATTAATCGCCCTGATTAATATTTAATGTTATATGTGCATTATCGGCAAAGAGCGGATATTATAATGCATATACATATTACTTCTAATTCGAGGTAAATTATCATTGTATACATTTGCATATTGCAACTATTACATTCGTGTTTTATAAATAAATTGTATATAAAGCAAAATTTTAGAAACAATTTTTCCTTAGGTTTTTTAATTAATGCAGATTAGAATTCTATATTCAATTAATTTAATCAAATATAAATTTTAAGCCAAAAAATACAGAAAATCTGAAGAATAAAAGTGAAATATAAAAATTTCAGAACGTACTAAAGTCATAAAAACCTAAAGAATAAAAATCTAATGCATTCAAAGAGTTTAAAGAAACTAAGGAAACCAGAGAATCGAAAGATTCGTTTTCAAAGTCTCCAAAAGAAAGGGAGGATTAGAATAAATACAAGGATACCAAAAGCAATGTCTAATATCTTTAATTTAAAGAGTAAATAAAACAGAAAAAATTCGCAAAAATAAAAAATATAAGAAATTAAGATTTAGAGCATCAAAAATAAATACTTGTTAACAGTCTAGAAAACACAGAATATATAAAGAATCTAAGAAACCTGCAAAATTCAAGTAATAAAGAAAACAAACCTATCAAGAAATGATGCTGCAAAGAATTCAACGGTGTTAAAAAATTGGAAAAATATAAAAAATCTAAAGCCCTAAAATCTGTCTAAAAGCTCTTTTGTATTTTTCTAGTTGTCTATTTATTTTATTCTATTATTTTATTTTATTTTATATTTGTCTTTGTTGGGTTCTATTGAGTGTTAAATACTAGGCAATAATTTAAATATTCGCGTATCTTTTTTGAAGTATTTGTCACCACACCTTTACACATAAAATATCGGCGACCGAAAGACCAAAAATAATGTCCCATCACTTCGTAAAATTACAATGTTGAAATTTTAAGAATATCGAAGGTAAGTCATAAAAAGCACGTGCATTTGACATTTACGGTATGCAAGAAAGAGAAACCAACCACGTTCGAGTGGTTGCCTGCAGCTTACATGTATAGTAATTTCGATGAGAATTAAAGGATGACTAGAATATTTCAGGCAAGAATTTGCCCCATAAATTTCGTTTCAGGTGTGCTGGGTTTTATTAACTTTGTATTAGCTCCAGACTTTGATTCAGAATTTATATCCAAGCAAAAGAACATGAAATCGTTTAAATCAAATAGCACTTGTTTTCCTAGTTAGCAAAACAAGCAATTTCCAATTTTCGATGCGCCACTTTACTTGATTTATGATTCTTGTGCTCGCTTATCGATTAATTACAGTTTGTTTCCATTCAAGACTAATTAATTAATCTGAAATTGAAATTACGCATTCATTACAATCAGTGATATCGTCTTTACTGTAAATGCCGTAATTTAGGAGCAGTGTTTCGAAGGTTCTTTTTTTAATCTTTGAAGAGAAAAACAGTCTTTTAATTTCCACACATTTCTACAGTTCCTGGCGGTTGCTAAACATAGATATTATAAAATATTCAATTCCAATCGCGTGGATAATTTAGAACTAACTCAGCCACAACAATTATCTGTTTTAAAGATAAATCGATTCCTTTATTGAACTGAAATTACACTCGAACTGATAATTAAAAAGTGATTAATAAATCAGTGCTTTTTTGCATGAGGAGAACCCCACAAAAAGTTTTATTATTACACAAAATATTTATCTTTGTTACCTAAATGCAACTTTTCCCATTGTTGTTAGATTCAGGCTAGTTTAATAAGTAATAAAGTAAAATTGCTGTTTGTTTCAGGTGTGGAAACAATTATTTGGAAATGTTTGTTGTAGCGTTAAATTAGGTGCTGCTAACTGAGCAAGCGTTGTTTTATGTAGACAGCGGCATTGTTCATAAAATGTTTGTGGATGCAGAAGGGTTTTGCTGTAGTCCGTCTGTATCTAAGACTAGTTTGTATCCAGACAAACAGATAGCAAACAATAAACAAACTACCGAGAAAAAATTGTTTCTCTCTATACATTTCGAAGTTTTATCTGTAAAAATTTTTTGTTTCGGGGGCAAAACACCTTATCGTTGGATCCCTTGCTTAATTTTTCGTTTTATAGAAGAATAGCAAGTTGTTTCAATCAATGGAGCTAAGGAGTTATTTCCAAGAATCGTTCTAATTTAATAGCTTGATGAATTAAAATTAAATTCGATTTCTTAAAAGAAACGGAAGTTCAACTTGCAAATCTTAAGAAAATTTTAATCCCAAAATCGGCAATTCTTGTTTTTTAAATTTTAAATTATTGTATACAGAGTGGACCATGAAACTGTACAAAATACCAAAAAAAAAAAGTTTTAGCGATCTTTTTCCGAGCTTCGTGGTACACAAAGGATAAATAAAGCAGTTAAAATTAGGTCTCTCTTTCATAAGGTTTAAGGATAATCTTAAATTGAATATCTCCCCGGAAAAACGTTTCAGCACCACGATGTAAATTAAAGAAAAAGGAAAGAAAGCGCAATTTTATGCTCTTCGTATTTATACATAGTTTAGTTCAGGTACATCCTCGCTTAAACTAATGCGAATGTAAAAGTTTATTGGCTTGAATCTTGATAAAATTGGCGCCTTTTCAAGTTCTAAGAAAAAAATCTCTGAACAATTAATAAGCGAACGTGTTGACTCATTGAGGTATGTAGATAAGAACTGAAAATATAAACTATTGGTTGATTACGCAGAAAGCTAGGCTTATTCCAATGGCGGCCATGCGGCATCACCGATGAATTGATTGTTTCCGATCAGTAAAACGCTGCATAATCCTCGTTGATTATCACGGTTGCCAAACGATTTCAACGCTGTTCAAACTGAGGATTACCGTTTTTTAATTTGCTTTATTCACAATTGACGGGAAAGGATTAGACTTAAATATTACATATAATATATGTAAACGCGCTATCAATAATCCAAAAATGTTTGACCGTGATCCGCAAATCTTGTAGCTTTCCAGCAATGTTTTCGAAAGCTTACAGTAAGCCAAAAAACTGATTAGGAGATTCAATCACAAATGATTGATTCCAGGCAGAAGCAAATTTAAATCTATGTTTATAAAACAACAGAGATGAGCTCAGTTTTGCTCGCGGCATTTGTCCGTTATCTTTTCAACAACATTGCACAATAATAAATTTAACAGCTAAACCGATTTTCAAAATGTTTGTGTTCGAGCGTACGCCCGTCTACACACAGATTTTCCTGTCAGATAATATGTAATTTTAAAGACATGGAAAAATAATGCTGCGGTAATTGCAATCGTAATTATTACTTATGGAAAAATTATTGTATTTTATTTTTATTTAGAGTGAGCAACAACCAATTTAGCGCTTTTGTCCTGCTCAATGGAGTGATATATTTTTAGCAAAATGTTCGAATTATTCGTTTTTAGTGTATAAATAGAAAAAAGTTCACAAATGGTGCAGGCGCCGGGATTAAAAAAAAAACACAAAATCAAACAGAAAGATATGCCTGTGTTCTAGGAATAAAACCTATTTACTTTAACAATAAAGCGATAAGTGATAGATAAAATACAAGCATCAAAAAAACAAAAACAGATTGAAAGAGTTGAATCCTTTGACGAATTAGTTGATTTTCTTGTCGAGGTCTTTTGTGTGTTGTAAGTGAGGTACTGACAAAGTTGGAGGATGTCCTGAGGTCATAAAGTTAAAGTGAAATTGCGAATGTTTTGTTGGATTTTTGAAGATAAATCTGAAACGGTTCTTTGAGTGTGACCGGAGAAAGTGTTGTTTTTTTTATATTTGATGTGTTAAGGGAGAAATGCGGGCAGATAAATTATCACCCATCGGATGTAGGGTCATTTAGTAAGTTTCCGATCAATGGATCAAATAAGACATTCAATAGAATCGTTGTCAAGCTGCAATGCGGGATGCACAAAGAGATTCTCGTCGGTATCGATTTCCAAGTTGTAAATTAAGAAGTAAAACACAAATTGGACATCAAAGTCGGTATGGACAATGGGGCAATTATTTAGTGTCAAAGCAACAGGAATTCATTTCCGTCAGATTTGACGTCTCGAACGGTTTAAATTGAAACTAACAAATTAGCTTTTCAACAACAATACCGAAGAGAAGGAAAGTTTGTGATTAAATTATTGCGCATTAGTGAAAGAGCCGGTAACGTAGGTGTGGTAACTTTGTTATTTTAAGCGCACCTTCGACTTGATTAAGAGGAACATTTTTCAGCTTTTGAAACAAATAAAAAGTGTATGAAAGTTTCGAAAGCAAAGTTAAAGTTTAAAACGACTAGTGGAAAACACGTGCACCCCATTCACATAATTATCGAAGGGTGTTAGGTGTTCAGGCCAGGAGTTCTATCAACTTGTCTGCGTAAATACGCTGCGATTAATTTGCACTGTTCCTATTTCCGTCGCTTCTTCTCTATTTTCCGTCAACAAAATCTGTACTAATTGAAAATCAATCATTGTAATCAAGTACAGGTTTATGTTTACCTTTAGGATTTATTACGAATAAAATGAAAAAAAAATGTCTCGTAACTTACCGTTTAAGACATGTACCCTGACACTGGCGACATCTGCGTTAGACGGACTGCAAGAATATTTCCCGGAGTCTGAAATGTCAGCATGTTGGATTAACAAGAAGCTTGTAGTCACATCCCCCTTTTCAGTGATGACACTCACGCCGCCTCTGTTCGAATCGTAACTTATCACCTGAAACAAACGTTCCTCATTTCACAGAGTTCCTCGCTTTAATCGTGGCTCTATTGATCACGTGATGGATGCGTTGCGCAGCTAACCAAATTTGCATTTCAACAGAAGAAAAACCTAAAGGAAACGCGAATTATATTTGCTTCCTGCGTCTTAATTTTTTTCTTTCTTTTCTTCCGTCAGGCTAAATTTTCGCTAGTCCAATGGACGCTTTATTAAAATCTCTAAACTATAAAGGCTCACGAACCTTCAGTTTATGGACAAAACTGGTTTTTATGCATATAAGCGTTGGAACAATGTTTTTAATATAATAGGTAATCGTTACTGTTTTTGTTCAACTTGCAGTGTTTCTGAAGCTTTTGTTCACCGATGTCGTAAAGCTCAGAAAATTTGCATTCGAGCCGAAAAACTAAATAAAACGCGAATTATATTTCCTTACAGCGTCTTACCGTTTTTCTTTTTCTGTCGTATTTCACTGTGGGCAAATTTTCGTTACTGTTACTGTCGCTTCATTAAAGCGTCTATTACTCTCTAGGGATACGGATTACCTCATTATTTCATTTGCCTAAAACCATGCTTTTAATTTAAAATCTTTTATTTGATGAATAACCTGATAAAAACTTATTTCAAACTTGGAATTTACGTGGGTTCTTGACATCCACTCTAACGTAATTAGGGTATAAATTTTTATTATTGTGCATTCTCGCAAAATATCTAAATTGCTACCTACTGACTGCAGTAGGCCTTTTTACTGGCAGAACGAGTATAACGAGCAACATCAAATTTTTCACTTTTATCTGCTCTCAATCTTGAGATTTTTTATGTAAATAGAACACAAAAAACGGTAAAAATAATTTATGGAAATACTTACATCATCGCGGTGGTACCAGAAAATATACGCCGGTGGTTCAGGACTAAATCGGATGGAACACGTCAAGTTGATAGTGCTGCCTTTGTCAACATGCAAATCTGGTCCTCCAAGTATCTGGGCTGTAGGAACTAAAATTAAGACAGAAATTAACAACTGGTTAGATTACTTGTCTGTAACCACAAGAGTAATTTGTAGTTACGGTTCGTGGTAAGTTAAAACTTCAGCTTGATTGCAGTTATAACTTAACTAGGTTTATTGATTTTTAAAGCGAAAACGACCATAACATGGTTTCGCAGTCGGAAGCTTAAAATTTAGTGAAAACGTTAGTATAATTGACATAAAAAATGTTAGTGAATTAGCGGCATACATAAACAACCTGCCACCTGGATAACTGTAATTCAATTTTTTCTGTACGTCACGAGCTGGTTCGTCGCCGACGAGGTCGTCTGAAAAAGGAAAGGAAAAACTCCATCAAAAAGTGAGATGTCAATTGTGGCTTTCTCTGTAATAGATCGACTTTATATTGTTTAAGTCAATGATCGATACGAAGATCAGTTAAAAATCTGTGAATTAGATAAAAAAATACAGTAGAAAAAAAAACTACGTTATTGCATTTATAATTTTGTGGATGCGCCGGGCAAACATTAATGATATCAATTTTTCTCATAAAAAAATATTTTGTTCACTTGCGTGCTAGCAATTATTATAACGCGATCAGGAAATAGTAACCATTTATTTACTTTTCAGAAGTAAATTTTTCAATAGCTAAACTAATTTTCTGGTCATTGGATCCTGTAATTTATTTTACATAAATTTCAAATTAGGCAGTCTGTCAATAAAACAGAAACTCATATAGATTTTTAAATAACATAAAATTTGTGGAAAAAGAAATTTACACGCAATGTACTTTTTCCCGTGCTAAAATTTGTGGATGCGCCGGGTCAAGCAAACAATAAAAAAAAGGGCAACTATGCTATAAAAAATCGTAGAACTAACCAACTAACTCATCTTCGTAATATGCAATACGGTGTCTACTCCAGAAAACAACGTAGCAATGTTTTTCAGATTTTTTCCTGTAGTATTTGCAATTAAAAAATAAGAGAAATGGTTGCACACTTTCAGTTAGTTGAAAATTATTTGAAAAGTTTTGTCTTTTAGCTTAAAGACTACTAGAAAAGTAGAAGTAGACAATTTTTTTTTTGCTATTTACTTATTAAGATATAGTGTGAAAATTTGTGACATATTACGTGTTGTTTTGAGCTGCTTATATTAGCGAGCTTAAATTTAGCTTAAACCAGATAGCTGTGACATTTTAGTGCAGAAAATCATTATTTAAGCGCATTGAGACAAAGTTGAATTTACGATTTCAACTCTGTAATTTCATAAATATTGTTCCTGTTTATATATATTTAATTAAACACTTCTAAAAAGATTTTTTCGATGAGAAAAATATTATGCTTGTTACCGAAGCAATTTTTACTTTTTCAGTAGTGAGTGATTTCTTTGAAAGCGGCAATTAGTCGTAGCAAGATCAAAGCAAAAGTGGTATATTTGCTGTAAGAAGTTGGAAGTTCGTCCTGAAATTATAAATGAGTGTGACGATACCAGTCGGTGTGATTTTGCAGAGAAGTGCCGGAGGCTTTATGCTAATTTTCCAGAAATTGTTATTCTAGAGAGATTTCCAATCCGCAATTTTGTTGTAGCGTTAATAAGTTGCATTCGCATTTTGCTGCAACACAAATGGTTGTTGGTGAAAATCAATTTCCAGTCCAATTCAAATTTCTAGCTAGGAACGGGTTTTTCTGCTTGTCAGTAACACCGTCAAGTTTGAATTGCTTTGCTAATTTGCTGCACTTCAGATAAACAAGCGGTTTTTTATATAGTAAATGTGGTGTCAAAATACTCACCGACAACATTAAGGTTAACGAAATAGCTCCTGACTGGCTGTGTGCTAATTTGACATTCGTAAGTTCCAGCGTCTCTTTTTTGCGCCCATTTGATTTGTAAAGTCCATTCGTCGGTTTCTGGATGATGATTTGCTTGAAATCTTTGGTCGCTGGTATAGGTGTAACTTCCGACTGTCAAAATATGAATATCTCGATGACGGATCCACGAAACCTGAAATCAAATTTAATATTTAACCATTTTAATCAGCAACGACGACACTGCGAAGAAAAATTCCATCTATAAAGAAATGAACAGTTAAATTACTTTGCCAAGAAATTCAATTAGGGAATGCTACTGACATCTCTACTACGCTCTTAATAATCTTGATCGCCATTTACAGAATGCACTTTAAGTCATTGTTTCATTACCGATGTTTTTGGAACTTTTTAAGTACCGACTGAAAAATTAACTCGTCTTGAATATTCGAACAAGCTGCACTTCAATCCTTTCATTTTCTCCCTTTTAGAAAAAAATAAAAAAAGACGATGTAGGACCTTGCAATTTCGAGCAACGACGATGACAATTATATTAACGTAAGTTCGTATCATCTTCTTCACAAGAAATTAGCCATAATTTATTTACCTTTGAACAACCAGAACAAAATTTGTATACTTTTTTAACTCGTGCTAATAAAAATGTTTGCTGCTTTCACAGCGTTATCTAGAGTCATATTTCTGACACGTCAGGGAAAATTAAGCGCATGGTTAAACGCAAGAAATTTTATTAACCATAGATTTGTATTTTATGCCGGAATTTCAATTTTTCTGATTACGGAAATGCAGCACGAGTAATAAAACTAGGGCACTGGTTTATCGAATGTACGAACGAAAGACAATAATTGTCTTCTTTATACAATTTGAGGTAAATATTTGTAGACGTGTTCCTTGGCTCGCATTTTTAGAAAAGTTAATTTCAAAAAGTTTAATAAGCTCCAAGTTTAAACTTAATTTTATGCCTTTCTAATAATCATCGTGACGATGTACTTATCGTTATCAGTTCAAAAGATATTAGCGATTGAAGTTGTAATATTTTAACTAATTATTTAACTAACTTTAAATAGTTAGGTTGTAAACATCTAAAAACTATTCATAGTGCGAAGTTTACGAAGAATGTCTGTATTGTTTCTAGTCGCAAATAGCATTTTTGTAATAGCAATAAAAGCAGGAACATATAAATTTGCCTCAAATTATTTTATGACAGCGTGAATATTGTAAAGCCTAAAATCTCAGTCAAATTTCAGCAATTTTCGGTTGATGCAGTCGTAATAGATAAAAACTTGTTCTTGAAAGATTCGCAAGAAATCATCGTTATCATGCAGTAATATTTCCGTTGACATGCAGTAGTATCATTAAATTGAAAGCGGTGACTTCTTATTAAGTACAGCTAAAATCTTTCTCCGCAAAACTTGAAACTGTCTCTGTCAAAATAAAATGGTACGGAATTCAGGAAAGTATTGATTTTACTGTTCGGTTTGTATTTCCTAAATGTTAAGCGTCATTGGCTAAATCAAGTTATTTTAAACGGGATTAGACAAGTAAACTAGCCATTTTATTTTATCAAAAACACAAATAGAATATAAACGAACACAACTACAGATATATTGCGTATTTTCAGAACAAAAATGTAGCAATATTTTCTAGCAGATATGATTTATGTTTTGGCTCAAATTATGTTACTGTTCCAGTTATACTTTCATCGTCTTATTTTCAAGTTACGAGATCAATATTAAAAATGATTCTTTGACGTTTACATTTATACAAGGTGGTCAAAGAAACATTCATAGCAAAAAAATTGTTTTTATAAAAAATGAGATAGGCATTTCGTGGGCTGCACAAAGATCAGTTTTACCATATTTATAATTATTTTCGAGAGCTCAGTCCCGTTAGTTTTATAATTATAAATTTAATGTAGAAGAGAATAATTTCGTTTCTGGCTGTGTCGGGATAAATCCGTCTGTGTTCTTATTAAGACTTCGCCCGAAGTCTTTCTGTTGGTGTTTCGTTTAAATTTGAGTCATTGTTTCAAACATTGGCAGTAGAGTGCCTATCAGGTTTTGTGTAGAAGCACAGTTGGTGAAAATAATTTACGTAGAAAATTGCAGTTCAGAAAAGTAAAGTCTCATATTTGCTGTGTCATCGCGGTTGGTTATTTGTGTTGAAAAAGTTGGGAGCAGAATCATTATTTTTTGAGGCGTTGCGTGTTTAAAGAAAAAGCATTAGCCTATGATAAATTATAAAATTAATGAACTGTTTCGTAGCAAGTCGAAATTACAAACAAAAGGAACCTGAAAATGGGACATGGGGAACAGAGTGGCAACAACATGCGAATGATATGTTCTCTTTTCTGTCACAGTTCGACTTCGCGTGTGTTTCAGTCAGATGGTATGAATATATTCTAAGTTAGATGCGAACTTTGCTCGTAGTTTAGTTGAAATCAAGCTAACATTCCCAAATTTCAATTTGGTTCAGATTTACCACTAACAAGTTTCCTAAAAGCAGATTATCACATATTAGGTTTCTAGTTAAGCGCTGTTTGATGAAAATATCCGATCTTTTCACGAATTACGCGATTCTAAAGGGAAAAACACGCTCTTTGTACCAACGCAACAAACATTTCCGACCATGTTATAAAAATGAATATCGCAGCATTTTTTTTCTATATGTAAATTTTAGTAAATTCTCGGCTTCAAGAATTTTCTAATATCTGGAGCACTGAATCTACTCATGAAAATTCTGTTAACAGATCTACATGTTGGTATACTATATTGTTTTCTACATCCATTCTTATCTAACACACATAAAAATAATAAAATTCTAAGAGATTTCCGTACCAACTGTGTTTTTACATTTTACATTGCCGATACAATTATAAATTTCCGTGTAAACAAAATTGATTCGTTACTGTTTTATCAAATTAGTTTTGATTGAATTTATCAACGTGTAATTAATTTTACTAATTCGAGAATGTCCAGAATTTGTATAAACAAATAAATCTGAACGTGAAGTGCACAAAAACAAGTCAGTCATTAGGTAATGAAAGATGATTTCGTCATTTGTTGTCAACCATTGTTTGAACGGAACAATGGAAAGAATCCAATATTTCCAATATTTTAAAAATCCGTAAAAATTTAGCTGGATATTCTTTTTTCGAGCAATTTCTGATCGCACGAAATTATTTGTTTTGCTCATTAACTGCTACGGATTCATTTCCGGGTCTGAAATATTCACTGATTATGATTTACCGACACAAATTTCATGGAGCTGTAGGAAATTTCATACCTTGCATAATTTACATTCCATTATTCCATAGACAACCGTAATTGGCGAATTAATTTTTTTTAAGAATCATGCTGTGTATTCCAATTTTGCATTTCTAATAACTAACTGTTTGAACTGCCACGAATTTCCGCTCAAAAGCGTACAAATTACAGTAATTTTACGAGACTAGTTAAAGTTAGTTTTTGAATTATTTGTTTTTAATGTGAATGGGAAAATGAGCTGTGGTTTTCTTTATTGAGGGCAGTGGTGTTTTATTTCTAACGCGATTATAATCACACCGTTTGAATAAAAACGCAATAATTGATAAAGATCCGAGATATCGTTGCGGTGAACGTACAAAATAAAATTGCATAATTCTGCACAATAATTGTGGTGATTTGCTTATCATGAAAAATTCATATGTTCATGCTGTTTAGCATGAAGTTAGCTGCATTTATAAAGGTTCAAATTACCTCTATGAAAGTTTAATTAAAAAGTTGTTGCTAAAACTGACATTTTGTCATGAGGTGGATTAAAATTGTGTAGTGGCATTTTTTCCGTTTTAGTTTTCACGGTAATTACATTAAAAATGAAACACATGAAAGAAAGTCATAAAGTTAAAATTTATTAAAATTAACAAAACGGTGCTGTTTTCAGCCCGTGTTCGGGTAAATGGGGCGAAATTATACATGTGGCGCAACACAAGCTATTTTTTTTTTCGAAGTGCCCTGATAACGCTAATAAAATAAATCTATGACGTGATAATCAAGTTTAGCCAAAATTTTAAAACACCCATTGCTAAATTTAAATTAGCCGATATAACTCACGAATGAAATTTAAAGCTACAGTTTTATCCTTGACAAAGGTAATTTTAGTGAAAATGGGATAGTCAGGGCAAAAAATTATTTCCACTATCATCTCCACTGTTATTTTATTAAGTTGAAAGGCGAAGGAAATTGGGGATAGGAGCAAAGTGAAATATATTATCATACATCAGATCGTTTCCTGATACGTTTTCTTGTGTGTAAAACCGACTTTTGTCAAGTTGATTGTTCCAATTTGTTAGTTTTCCGATCAGATAAAAAAGATCTGACTTTCTGATATTTTCTATAAATTGTCTTACTCCACTCGGGCACTTAAAAGAGAATGTCGAGAGTAATAAAACGGAGCTTAAATTCTCAAGTCACTGTAACTGTAACAATTTTCACTTTTTAAGTTCAATCGTATTTCATTAAAATTGAAAACGCGATTTCAGAGAGAAAATTGTGCGATTTTAAAAAACCACGTAACTTTATGTAAAAAGTATTCTAAAATTACATAATCATGCATAAATAACATCTTCTGAGCCAAGACACAAGTAACATTAAAAAAACATAAACATAGAAAAGCACAGTTGTATACCTGAGCCGGATTTTTATTGTTTTTCTTGAGCATTTTTATCACTCGACTGTGGCCAATTTTCCACAGAGTAATGTCAGCTTGGAGCTGTATAATAATCAAATTTTTCGTACACATAGTCGTCAAATGGAATTATCTATCGGCCTTTTATTTCAAACTTTCTAGATAAAGATAAGAAAAAATAAGCTATCAAATATAATTTCACCGTACTGAGTTAAATTATAAAAACTGACCCAGCGCATCCACCATTTCTCATTTTCAGGATGTCTCGGCTTCCGACTTGTGTAAAAAGGTTAGTTATCGCACTTCGCGGCTAAGATTTTTTTGTCGTTTACTACGATAGCCGAGAAATTACTAATATTTTCTGATAGAACAAAAAATAAATTGTAGGCGTCTGTGCCGCCTATACAAAATAAAAGCAAGGCTCTAGTGTATTTTAAGAGATGAATGAATTTATAGATCAGCTTCCATGGGATTTCATCCTGTAGAACAGCGAACAGGCTTAAAGGGGGTAGCGTTAGAAAAGAATGAAGGGTAACGCTTTCTAGCCGAAGTGGACCAACAGGGAGAATGTAATTAATGACCCAAAGGCAGTAATTGTCAGTTGAGATAGAAGCAATCTAATCGCAACTTGAAAACTTGTTAGTTTTTAAACTCGGCTACTTTTAACAACCGTTGCGTAAGCTAGGTTAGAAGAAGCAATAAATGTAGTTATAAAATCTTCTAAAAGTCTTATTTTACACAAGCGAGGCTTGCTGCTTTTTATTGCTACATTTTTATGCAAGAGTAGTGAAGCTCAACACAACACTTACTCTTTTTCGAGCGAAACAAGCTATTTAAGCACTTAACGTTTTCATTAATATGCTAACTTTGTTGGTGAATGCGTTGGTGCGTTCTTTTAAGTCTGTGGGATGATAGATTGTGCATAAAACTGCTAAAAAAGAAAGCTAAAACAACGTATTTGAAACTCTTGTTAGCGATTTGAATAAATCTGGATTGTTTTGTTAAGAAAACCGATATAATTTTTTGATCGCCTCTTAAATGATCAAATGGCCGCAAATATTGAGACGGATCATTTCTTAAAAAGCTTTTATGTGTATTTTAGAGCTTCATGAATAAATGTATACTGACAAAATCGAACTGAAACTAAATTTACAATTGTGATATATAAAAGACAACAGAAATGTGAAACTTATCGGAGCTTGTATCTTCCGCACCGAATATTCGCATTATATTACAAATTAATTCATTTAAACCTGTAATTTCTACTACATGTTCTACCCTTTTTATTGTTTCTCTATTTACATTTGTATGCATTTTCTGTACATTGAGAATTTTAATTTTAATATTCCCACGGATTTATAATTTATAAGACATAAATTACAGAGACAATAATTTCGTGTTAGGCGTAAAATTGATTCCTGTTATGTTTATCAAAATTTATCTATTTTAATTTTAACACACTTATATCCATACAAACAATCCTTAAGTATTCTAGTACAGACAGTTTCAAAATTGAGAAAATAAAACTAATTGTCGTTTGCACATCATTTGTCAGTCAGTGCTCGAACGATATTTTTTTCTGAATGTTTTTTCACGTAATCACTTCAAACGTAATTTTTTCGTAGAATTGTGAAGAGAACTAGGGAATAAGTCTACGGTTTATGTGGCAAATAAACATGAGTATTTTTAACAGGGTAAGTAAGAATGCACGTAAGTATGCTTCACAATTCTCTTTGCTTTTATTTCAAGTTAAGGCGTTCTTACACTGTAATATACGAGCGGTCATAAAAATAGAAAGCAAGCCTCATAATAATAATTTATGTAACTACAATAAATTAGAATTATTTTTATGTGAAATAGAACAAGTACAGGGTCATTAAAAACCACTAGTCCCAGTAGGCGTAAAAACTAAATGTAAAATTTATAAATGAACACTCACTGTTCATACGCAGGAGTTAACTTGGTTACATAACTTAGTATTTTTTCATAGAGGTACAATAGTTAATTTAAAAAAATCATCCCATCATCCCATCCTAAATAATAAACTTCTTCGTGAATGCATCCATAATGAAGTATTCGTATTTCGTAATGAAAGAATGTTAAAAAAAATCTTTAATCTTTTTAACTCTGTTTACAACAGCAGATGTTGAAGGTGCTCTTAATTTTGAAGCAAACATAACTAGTCATTTCTTTTTATTTTAAAAAAGTTTTGCAACCGCCTTATTAATATGTGTGTTCATTGCACTGTGTAACTTAATGGATATTTTTTTCTATATTTTGTAATCGCTGTTTGTGGATGTTATCTTTCAACCATCCAAGTATTGAAAACTGACACCCAAAAAAACAAGGAGGTCAATCTGGGTTAAAATTTTGACTTACTAGAGGATCATCATAAAATTGTAATATTTGCCCTAGTGTGGTGTAGCTCCATCATGTTGAAAATAGCCAAACTGCTGTTCTTCATGATCTAACTGGTTAATAAAAACTTTCAGTATTTGTTGCCTGCACCCACTCCATCAAATTTATTTAAAAAAACATGGGTCTAATTATTCTTCTTCGTTACAGAATGTAAAAGCGTTTCTTCAAATACATGAGAATTTTTTGTAGGCCAAATTCGGCAGTTCTGTGAGTTTACGTAACCTGATTCATACAACCAAGCTTCATTAGTAAGTAAAGACAAATCTCAAATTTTATTGTCATTCATGTGATGCAGAAACCATTGATAATATGTAACAATGTTTGAGTGATTGCACTAATGCTATTTTGTAGGAGTTCATATACAATCTATGTTTTCGAATTTTCTGGGAAGAGTTGCATGGTACACTATATTGCACAGAAAGATTTTTTTAAACTTTGTTCCATTTTTGTCTTTATTGTTCAAGAACTCTTTCTCTAACCGAGTGGTTTCCCTTTGGAAAAATGTCTCCAGTTGCTTCAAACCTTCAAATATGAGTCATTAAATATTGTTAAGCAATATCTACCCCAGGAAATATTGCCAAACATAATCATTGAGTCATCAATTGAGCAGAATATATGTCTACTGTCCGTCTTCATTTATCAGACCACTTCGACAATAAGCTTTAATTACAAGGGCGTTTTGTTCTAAGAAGTGTACCATTGCGTAAATTGTTCTTTGTTTAAAACATTTTATCTACTGAAATTTCAGCGATTATCGTTATCAATACTTTAAAGTTACCAGTAGTTTTGACAAAAATTGATTTTATTCAAGTAAATTGTTCAGGGACGGACAAAAAAAAGCAAATAATCAATTGTAAACACAGAACCTTTAAAATGAAAACATACTGAATGACAGATGACAATTGACATCGTTGACAGTTCGCATGAAAAATGTCGCCAACGCCAGAATTAGGTTTGTATAGAGCGGCAAAAACTTCCTAACATGGACATTACCTGCTTCGACTACAATTTTTTATAATGGGTTTGTGTTAAGTGATCGAATTTCAAATTGATATGGATAAAAATATTGTAATCGATATTATAAATAGAACAAAAACACAATCGTTAAATTGTTTCTAGAATTGCGCTCTAATAATTCTAATTTATTAAATTGATATTCTGTAACAATCAATTGTAGTATCAATATAAAATAAAATGTAATGCCCAGATGTGGGTAACTAAATAAAGTCGTGACAATGAAAATATGAAGGGATGTTTCCTTTTTTATTTTGATATAAATACAGGGATAATTTATATGGCTTAATATTGTCCGGTCTGTTAAAAAAATATACGCATATAAGTGAAGAAAAGAAAGACTGAGTGGGCGTCAGAGCGACTTTTGTATGCATTGTTAATGGTATACCAACGTGAATGGCCGCGTAATTCATTAATAATTTTGCGTTTTTTGATTTTACGTGAGATAGATAGAAAAACCGAACAAGTGTCGAGAGTATTAAAATGAAATCAAGTGAGGTTCAAAAATAAATTCATTTTCTGGAACAATGCATTCTAATTAAAAAAAAGCGAGAACTGGGTGGACTTAAAAACAAAACCTCTGTGGGTACAAATCATGTATATAATTTGAATAGGCAGGAAAAGTAGTAGAGTATGTAATTTATACGTACCCGCGGGCAGATTTTGGGTATTGTGAACCCGTCAGCCCTTCTTGCATATATCACGAGCACTCCTCTCCCGTAGTACAGACACAATCGAGATAAAACTCTTTGTGCCGTCTCTCTGCAGTCTCACTTTACGACAAAAAGAACATTTGTCAGAATCCTAGATAAAACCGCTTCTTATCGAATTTTAATTTGAAATTTATCAAAATTACAGCGAGTTGTCTCGTTTGAAAATTTGGGTGAATTAAAAGTAGTTAAGTGAGCACCTGCTATTTAAGTGTCTTGAACTCACAGGCTCACGGTATGCTGGGATCCTGCCGTGAATCTCGCTGAGCAGGATTATGTTATGAATGCAGCAGAATTTCTAACTTTGCAAAGATAAATGGCGGAAAACAGACAAGAATGGGCCCCGTGTTGTGTCAAACAAGAACATGCTATTTAATGTTGTGGGATTTCTATTTTAAACTTTAATAACTGAGTCGATGGGCTCATTGTCTCACTAGGATACAACGACTTATATGGATGATTAATACTAAGCTTTCACTCTACCATATAATGTGATCATGTTTGTATTGTCCTATTGTTACTAAATTTCTGTAATTTATGTTTCGGCACCAAACTACACCCAAGAACTCCAGCATTCCTCGAATAACTCAAAAAGTCATCGAGTGATTTTGGAAGCGAAATAAATTAAATTTCCGGTTCCATTGCGTCTATCCAACTTTCAAGAAAGACAAAACTTGCTCTTGATACATTTCTCACTTTTTACCCTTTTCGCTTCGATTCCAAATTTATTACATTTGTTCTCAGCCAACTTAATATTTGTTTACACCTCGCGATCACTCCATTAATAAATATAATATCATTTTGCTTGACAACGAATTTCTGATATATAGCAACAGCACGTAAAGCCATTACAAATTTTTACGACTTTTAGAAGTATTCAGCTGGAAGATGTTACGAAATTTTATCGTCAAATTATCAACCAAAACAATTTCTTTTATTCAGCACATTCGCCACAACTGCTACACCCACAAACACAGTAGAAAAATTATGCCTACCATTGACGCGGTGCTTTTGATAATTGGATCTTTTCTTGGTCATTAAAATAATTTTTGTTTGAAAATGGTTTTGCCGGTATTAATATTTGTAATTCTCCCACCTATTAATCACTAAACAATGCTTAAAATACTATAAATTGTTGCCGTAATTCAATATTTCTACATTACTGTTTAATTGTTGTATAATGTAGAAATATAAAATTACACGGTTATTATTCAAAATTTTATATCAAACATATTGTGCACGAAATTATAAAATTATTTTGTACGTACCTATTATCAGTGTTCTTTTTTCAAAATAAAATTTTTATTAGAATCAGGGCATTATTCAATAAATGTAATTATTATAGAACTGTTGTGCATTTTACTACGTTTACTTTTTCGTATTTGAAAGGTGAAATATAGATTTTATTTTAATAAATATTTAATGTTTAAGGGTGTCTGGAAATATTTCTAAATTAAGTTTTTTAACTCAAACTTGAATTTCAGCTTCAAATTACAAATTTTTTTGTAAAAAAGTATAAAGCAATAAATTTCGTTCTGTATTAAATTCGAGTTTCCTTTTGCTTACTGGTTATTACAAAAATGTTTTTGTTGTATTATTTTTAGCTTCGTCTGTAACTGGTGAAATTTAGAATGTCAATACATATTTTCCGTAGTAAAAATTATCGTAACAAAAATAAATAGTAATTTTAAAGTAGGTACCTCTACAAACTAGTGGTAGTTTTCTTGGTTTAAATGAAAGTTTTATTAGTGTCACTTTTTCTGAAACAAACTATTTTCATTAAATTTTGTTGAAACTAGAAGTCTGAAGTTGAAACTTGTCTGTGGTTTCAATGAATTGCTTTCGATTCGCTCTATCACAAATGAAATGAATGAAGCCCTTTTGTTGCGGTTGGTAATTTTTTGATGTAAAAAACCAATTTTAGGTGTCGTGGGTAAAGGTTTTAAAAGAGGATGTAAATTTTTCCACACGAGACGATTTCGGTTAATGAATTTTTAAATAAGTTTTAACGTAAATTTCTATGGATTTCTGAGTGAAAGAGTGTGGTTGGTTTAACATTTAAAGAAAAAAACGCAAAATGTACTTAAATGACCTTGTGTAAATAAATTTAACTGTCGATTCAGATGATTCGCTTTAATCTACGATGTAAATGGAAGTACTCGCAATTTAGGTTCAACATGTTTGTATTTAATTACACTCTAAACACGTAAGCATTCTTAGCGGAGTGCATCAAAATAGAATTTATTTTAATTGCATTCTTAGACACTAATTAAAAATACCGATGAATTAAATGTGTTCCCACAAACGCCGGTGTAATCTTAATACTTTGTATTTGTTTAGTGCAGTTACGCGAACAGGATGAAAAATATTGTGAAGGGGAAATTTAAACGGTGCCAGGAAAGTTCAGAGCAGGTGCATATGATAATAATAATATATATCTACTCTCTTATATATGTTGCGATTATGTAAATTCAAGTTTATAGACTGTATTATAATTTTTCATGTTTGGAGAAAATTTAAAAGGTGAGGGAAGCCAAAAAATGTCGGATAAAGCATCCATCTTCGTATTAGTATGCCTTCGTAATTTCAAGGGCCGATGATTCAGCCCTTATTATAGTTTCATGAAGGGTTTAAGATAAACAATAAATTAATACAGTGTCAGGTACCCTACTTGACCTGGATCAGGTTAGATTCGCTCCGGTCCAAGCAAGTCAATGAGGTGTGGATTGATTTAGGAGAAGTTTACTTTACACCATTCCTAAAGACCATCTTCATATTTTACATCGTTTACAGTTTCCTTTGTTACTTAAGTGATTCGTTGAAATAAATTATGAAGCTCACACTAAAAAATAAATGACATAAATTCGGTAATGGTGGTGGTATTTTTGCTAGAATGTGTTTTTAGCAAGTCGTATAATTGGGATTAATTCAGAATAAATCAGGAGCTTAAAATGTGTTAAGAGTTTGTTTTTTCAGCAAGAACCAATATTTTTTGTTCGTTGGCCGATATACCTATGCAAATAAAGCGGGGTATTTTTCTTTTTTAATTCCGCGAAATAACAGCTGGTAGCAGAATGAAAGACGGTACAACTAAATTGATTTCGTTCTACATCCTGTTTTAACTGTTCTTGAATTTGCAATTCGGTCCACGTTTCTTAAATAAAGTTCCAAGATTACAATAAACATCTGAAATTGGTTTTGATAGCAGTTATGGCATTCCGAATAATTCAATTTTTAATGTTGTATTTTACGTTTAATGAAAACTTTATAGTTCTCTCTTCCGAGTTTCCACCTCTCGCGCTTTGCGAGTTAAAACTGTGGAATAGTTTATTTGGTGCTAAAATTACATTTATTTGTATTTGCTTTCTACCAATATAATTAACTACCTAACTTTCGCGATAAATTAAAATAAACTGTGCCGATAAATTTTCTGATTAATTTAACTTGTTTGTGGCTTGTGGGCACACAAAAATTTACGGTGAATTCATTTTCTCTTTATTTCGAATTTTTCGTGTAGTAAAGTTTCTAACTACGCTTTCCGTGTAACTACATACTTACGAATTATCTTGTGCTGATAACTTAGTAATGCTTGTTTTCAAGCGGGAAAGTTTTCAATAACCCCATTATGGTTGTTAGAGGCATGAAAATCGACTTAATTGTTGATGCCTCATCGAGTTATAAACTTTACGAAACCATTCACTGTTAGTACAATAATTACTGCTCGTGTTCTATGATGCTCAAGTTTTCAAAAGAAAAACGCAAAATTTCATCCAGAGATCTCCGTTTATTATATCATTAAAATTTTCAAAACTCCAAAAATGTTAAAAGCTAAATTGATTTCCAGTACTGTAACCTTACCCTGAACGAAAAAAATTATTTACTCTCTTTAATAATACCGTATGAATATTAAAAGAGCACTTCATCGATAACGAAATTGTTAAGATTATTGAAAGGAAAAAAGTGACGTACGCCTACGCGATAATGTTTGACTAAACATTTATGTATTTCATCAAATATTTTTTATTTATAAAGACGTAATTATGTTCCTGAAAAAATACTATAACCCAATTTAAAAGTTATTTTTAAGTTTAATATAATTTTCTCGTCTTTTAATGCAACCCTCACTAAAGCCACAACGTTTATATTTTAATGAGGGTAAACGAGAAAGTGCTAACAAAATTAACATGAAAAAACTCGCTATGATAAATTATTCCTATTTTTCATGCATTACTTACGAAGTGTGACCAAAAAAGTGTACGCAAATAAATTTTTAAGTAAGTCAACTTTTTATAAAATAGCAAATGAATATGAAATCTAGATTTAAAAAACTGTACCACAATTTCTTTTCTAATGGTTTGGTCTAGTAGCAATTTATGAAAGCAGCAAACTAAGCTGTTGTGAAAAGTATTCGTCAATTTAAATTTTAGTTTGTTTCTTTGTGCTCCGTAGAATATCTTATTTGAAGTATTCACTTTTGATGTTCTTCATCTTTTTAAAAGACATTGCCCATATATCTCCAGTATTAATCCGAGCTTTAATAAGGCTGGGAGCAATGTGAAAAATGTAATATCAGAAAGTATTTCTCGCCTTCATCTCCTTGTCAAAATTTTCATATTAAAATTTCTACTTTTTTTAACTTTGCAAAAGGAACTAAGACTAAATTGTTTAAAACAACTTTCGCTATTCAGAGCATTTATGAAATTAAAAGAAACCTCTTAATTCAAGCGCTGAGTGTTTCAAAAACATCAGAGGAAAAGTTTACCGTTTTGAAGCTGGTAGTTTGACATCAATAAAGCTTTTGAAAAAATTTACGCAATTAATGAAACGCGTTCCTTATTTTCAGCTGAGAAGCGCATTTTGTATAGAAACTTGTAATCGCTATTTATTTTGTAATGAAATGAAATACAGTCGACGCTTCCGGTAAATTTCTCCCAAAACTACGCATTTCAGGTGAAAAATTACTTGCACAAAGCTTTTATGAGCGTGTTTATTTTGATTTTTTGTATAAAGCTTAAGGCAAGTATAGCGAGTTTCAGCAATTGTATTATTTTAGTTTATTTAAATTCTTTTGATACGGATACTCTTTGAGTCACGGAATAAGCAGTTTTATTATTTTCATTTAGCGGGCATACCTGCGAGTTACTATAAATTACTTGGCGTGTATTTACATATGTGGAATAAATTATATGGCACTGCTAGCATGTTCATAACCTGTATAATCAGGACCTTTTATGTTTGTGTAGATTTTGTTCACATAACACTTACAGTTTCAAACATTTTTAACAGAAAGAAATGGCGAGGAGCTAATGAATTTAGATTAAATTGAAGTTTGACTATTTTCGATACATGCTTAGGCTAATTTAGCACTTTGATCTTCACAACAGTTATTTTTGTA
The DNA here is from genome assembly GCA_030157275.1 of Cynaeus angustus. Classification (NCBI taxonomy): domain Eukaryota; kingdom Metazoa; phylum Arthropoda; class Insecta; order Coleoptera; family Tenebrionidae; genus Cynaeus; species Cynaeus angustus. The sequence continues at coordinate 14,774,887 of CM058066.1, read as the reverse complement.
ATTTCTGCGACAATGAATTTCTTAGCCTGAAAGTACGAAGGTTCCGAACTCCAATAATGCAGATGGTATAATAATTAAAATAAAACCGAACTAACTTTCAAATACAGCCGTTCTGCGCTGTGCATTTATGTTCATAACTTTGTTGCAACCTTCTACTACGTACTTTTAATTGCGCTTTCATAAATCCTTGTAATATGCGTAAAAATAGTAATAAAATATTTTGAACAGAACCGAGTTCTTTTGCGAATGGAAAATTAATGAACTCGAGTCTCTTATTCCACCATCTTAATAAAAAATAAACGCAGCTTTTTAATCTTTAGAAGCGGTTATTGATTTCCATATCCGCACCAAATTAGTCTTTGATTTTGATCGTAAAAATAAAATTTTCATTCCGATTTACGACTTTGTGAGAGGGTGCTTTACATGTGTTATAAAATCTACAACGTGAAATTATAACCTTTAGTGTCTATATCGGCACCATTTATGGCATAAAACGATATTCCTCGCTGATGCATTTTTTACGTTGGTTTTGTGAGCGACAGTTTTTCCATTTTAAAAGATTTTTTTGTCGTCATGCTGCAACTGCAGACTTTGCATTTTTATATTGGACCATATTCAAACGCGCTATTAAAAGATAAAATGCATAAAAGTCGGAAAACAGAAATATTGTATTTACTTTCAGAGTGGAAAGCTTGTACTGAAATATGTATCTTTACAAAAGCCCGGAAAAGTACATATTTGCAGTACAAGTTGTTGCAAGACCTTACAAGTTGAGTTTCCTTAAGTTCATATTAAAACTGAGTCCATGCTGTGTTACCCAGAAATTCTTGATATTACTATTGCAACTAAACAAATTTATTCACTCACAGAATTTTTTAATCGTGCCCGGAGTTTAACGTCTTTTTCTTGTATGATTCCATTTACTTTCTAGTTTGTTTTGTGAATTTCGTTTCCGCTTCCAAAAGAGTCAAATGAAAAGTAATAACTGAATATAACAGGATCTTATTGTATCATTGGAAATATTGAGTGAATTCGAGTCGTACGTATGAATTCTTCACAAATCAGGTTTTATAAAGTCAATAAAATGAAAAACTCACCGTTTTATTTCCTAAATTTCGTACGCGGCAGCTGAGATAAGCCGATTTCCCAACAAGAGCTGTTACATTGCGTGGAGTCATTGCGTCAAAATAAGGTTCAAAGCGATTTTGTGGAACTGCAGGTGGTCCCATCGGCGGCAGAGTGCCACTCTCAGGAAGTGCGTTAAAACCGTTGCCACCGGAATTCTGCATTCCTCCGTTTACCAGAAGAGACCCTGAAAAAAAAACTATTAGATTCGGTCAAAAATAAAAAAGGAAATATTAAAAGTCAATCAGCAATTAAAATTATTTTAGCCAGTCTGCTGGAAAATCGACCTTGTAGGTTTAGCACCAAGTTGTTCATGAAGCTTTTCTTTTATATTTTTTGTGGAATATTGTCAGTGGGAAGCAGAACATGTTTTCTTTTGTATAAAATCTCATGTTAAAAATTTACATTTCGTTATGAAACGTATAGATTATGTCTGAGATAAAATATCATAATCGAAGGGTGAGAAACAACAACAAATCTGGAATAAAGTAAGCGACACCTTTACAGATAATTCTAAATGGTATTCATAAAGTTTGCTTTTTACTGAAGTAAACATAAACATGCCCAAAGATTTTATTTTTAATTTATCTTTTCCAAACACATACCTAAGCAGATTGAGTAATTTTAATTAAAAAACGCACACGAAATAGCGGAGGCCCAATTATTTTAGAAAATGTGTAAGATTCTTTGCTAGAATTCTATCTATAAATTATAGAAAAGTGGAGGTTTAATGATTTTTTTGTAATTAGATTTACCTACAAACTATTTTAGACGATATGTAGTATTACTCAGTCAATTTATAAAGGCTTAGGATTTTGGAGATCTACCAAATCTACAAATCTGGTATCTCTTTTAAACTCTTGAAATTTTTTGCTCTTAGATCTTTTCGGAAAATTTAGTATAAATCTAAAATCCCTAGTCGTACGTTCTTAAGATAGCAATTGTTTTCAAAAAAAATATATACTTTAGTTTTTAAGTTTTAATTTTTACTGTTTTTTTTTTAGTTTTGGAGATTCTAGGATTATCAAAAATAGCAAATTATTCTTAAGTATTTTTAATCAAAGTAATTGATCCGTAAACTAACAATAAAGACATTCAAATATGTAAAAATTAGCGTATTTCATTTATGAAGTTTAGTGAGATTTCAAAGATTTAAAGGATTTGAAGGTTTTGAAGTTTCTGCCGATTTTAGAGAATCGAATTTTTAAATATTTTAAAATTGCTACAAATAAACGTAAAAGAATAAAAATACTGCACATTCCTGAATTTCTCAAGAGCTGGTTAATTTGAAATTACGAGAAATATCTATAGCTTTCAGACTTTAGTTTTTATGCAGAAAACTCCAATTTCTTTGTTTAATTAGCCAAATGAAGTTGGTATTGGTTATTTTAAACAGAACTTTAATTAAGTTAGCTTAACATTGATGTATATTATAACTGAAAGTTGTTGCCAATGTTTTGATGTAAAATAAACCTTGATAGTATCTATTTCAGACGCGTTGAGTAACAGAAACTTGATATTGGGTAGGTACATTATTTTGACGTACTTTGGCGTGTTGGTTTAAATTTTTTAGGTCTATTTATGGGTACCGTCTGCACGCACAATTACTTTGCTTAATCATAATCAAAGAATATTTCCATTAATCTTTCTGTAAAGCTTTAGATGCATAAATATTCATATTCATATTTAAATTCATTCTAATTTATTGTGACAAATGTGCCCCACAGTTAATGCATAATTTCTTGATTACGTCTGAATAAATGATTGTATCAAATGTCTAGGAGAGCATATTATTAGGGGAAGATACGATCCACCCTCGTAATCTCTTATTACGAAATTGCATAGGCATTAACAAGTAAAATTAAACTGAACATCATTGAATTTGCTCGAAAAGCCATTTGTAAAAATGACGGTCGGCATCGTTAAGGGTAATATTTGATCGATAGAAACATTAGGACATAGTTAGAATACTAATGGAGAATAGAGGTCATTATTCAACTCACTACGGTCCTGTTAAAGGGTATGCACTACTAGATTTAGATGTAAATCAGTTCACTAATTTTCCACCGACACATTATGTGGGTGGCAACACCCTGTTAGCACTAAATACATCATAAGGAACACCCGCTGCTGTTCACGAAATCCAGAGCGCGATTTTGGGGTTGATCACAAGATTTGAAATTACACGAGTGTAAAAACAGTAGTGGACTTAGTAACGGGAATATCTTTAGCCGAGGTTAAAAATGGTTGCCACGCCGCTATAATCTTATTAAGCTTCGCTGGTACAAATCTAATTTCCTTGGAAATGGAAGGAATGCCAGTTTTGACTACTGCCAAGTCGACAATCAGTTTAATCTCATCGTTATGGTTTTTGGTTGGTGTTAAATTTTGCAATTTAAGATGTCGGGAGCTATAGTCGATTAATAGCAGCAAGCTTGTTTTGTTTACATTCCAGCTTAGTATGAGCTTACAAGGGGGAATCCTTCAACATTGAGGGAGTTGGTGGCGGCTTCACCCTTCTCCTTTCTCATACCCTTTCCACCCTGTGTCAGATTGTCACTGTAAAGTGAAATTGTGTTTCATTGTCTCTAGTGCTGACGATACTTAGTTGTTAGGCTGTTGTATTCCTATGTCCTTTCAACTACAGCAACCATGATGAATTTTTAATTTGTTTGATTATTTTCAACAAAACAACGCTTGTTACATAGTTATTAGAGCGAATTATTTAACTATTGACTTATATTGTTCGAATTTATGGTATTTGATTTGTTTTTATGGAAATAAAACACACTGACGGGGTTCACACAAACCGACCTGGTATTGTTAACATTTTTATGGAGATCCGATATGTTTGGGTCGCTCTTTATTTTAGTCAATCTGCTCTTTATTTACTACCAATATTCTCAACAAATTTTCTTCTTTCTGATTATACTTACAAAGTCTTATTTTAACGAAAAAGAAACAACTGCTACCGAATATTATTTTTAGTAATAATAATTGTTTATGCGTAGTGAGTTATCGTTGCAATAAGACATATTTTGCCAGATTTATCTTTTATAAATATAATTAACAGTTTAATTAAGAACTAATTGATACCAATAATGAACGGTGTTAATTATTTTTAATTAGCAATTATGATGCAGTCCGTTAATTCTACACTTTTTTCTAAAAGTGACTGCACATTTTGTGTTTGCACCTGTTCCGTACGACTTTTATGAAATGTACTATCATCATCACTCCGCTCTTTTATACAAATTGTTAATTTGTTGTTTTGATTAAATTTGGTTTTAATGATTATTTATAGTAAGTATTTTAAATTAATAAAATTAATTAATAAGAGTTAATGAAACGTTCATTTTCAAAACGTAGAATAACGTTGTTATTATGAAATTGCTGATGAAAACATGTGTAATTAGAATTGTCAGGCTTAAATTCGACATTTCAAATCGAAGGTAATTGTGGCTGCATGATTGATTAATTAATTTTTTTCTTTGTTTTTTTTTAACTCATCCAAAATGTTGGTACTCAAAAATTTAATAAAGAGAAAAACAGTCAAGTGATAAATCAGTTTACATTTTAATTATTAAAATTACTTAGTTTGATCAAAAAATAACGTAAATTTTAATTCTCTATATAGTCGGTTATATGAGATCGATTTCTTTTGAACTTTCCAATTTCTTAGGTTATCGATTACATTCAATAATAATTGCGTTGAAATTTTTAGACAGAGATTTGGACATCACAACATTAAAAATTGAAACAAATAAATCTTTCTTTTAAACGAATGGGAGAGGAAACACCTGATAGGAAAATGTTTGAGTAGTTAAATAATTACGGAACGACAACAAATCCAACGATAAAGTAATTTATGTGTCAGTTGTCCGATTCCGTGTTGAAATTTCTGACACAGAGCCAATAAAGGTAGCAATTGTGAAAATTGCCGGTGATTACTGACAACTGCTGCTTAAAATGCGTAATTCTTATGAAAATCACTGATCTGTGTATTTCGAAAAGAAGTGACAATTATGCGCCGTTCGAGCTTATTGCATGAAAAAATTAATAAATAATAAATAGTAGCTGTGATTATTACTTGAAATCTGTGCTTAGATTTACGCTGTTATCAATATTTCTGCTGAAGAAGAAGCAGGTTTTGATTATAAATTTATTGCTTTATTGTCACCATTTCTGTTGTGAAAATTGAAATTATGACCAGAGAGCAGTGCTGATTCATCGATTTGTTGCGCCCAGTTTGCGCACACATCTATTTGCACTTAAACACCGTGTGTTTTCGATAATGTCATTTAATTTAGATACAGTAAGAATACGTACGTATTGTGTTTAAAGTTGAAGAATCAACGATTTAAATGTGTCATTTTTTTTTCGAGAATTTTCTGTAAGTTGGAAATATTGGTCGGTGTCAACAAAATGAAGAGTTATCCGAAAAGGAAATGTGTGTCCGATAGGTTTAATGCATATCGGACGCGAATATCAAATTTCCATGAAACGGAAGATTATACCCTTACTAATTTCATCAAAACCAGGTCCACTGATCGATAACGCGGATGTAAACATTAATTGCATATTTGCTATGGGAGTGGTAATGTCCCAAAGTGGAAATTTCCTTAATTATGAACACTTTTAGTTCTATATCGATATCATATCCAATCACGTCAAAATTACCAGTTGTGGTCAAGTAACACCCTTAAGATTTCCCATTTCGACCATGTACTGGGAGAGTTCACAACCAACATCCATAATTAACAGTTCCAATTTTGGAAAACCTCAATCCGCACATAAAAATAGTTATTTCCTCGTAAAAATTTAATGACTTTATTACAATAGTAAAACAGATAAAGACAAAGTCGTAACACGTTGTCTTGTAAAATCATACGATACGTCGCTGTAAAATCGGATGTGGCCGACTGATAAAAAATTTATGAACCCTAAGATCACAATTTTGTAATTCCTGAGAACACTCTTAAGTCTGTCATAACACCGCTCTCAATTTTTAATCGGTTAAAACTTCTCTAAACTTGAGTTTTTGACCATCTCGATGGTTAAACCAGAATTCTAGTTTAATCGTTTGTGTTAAACAGCGAAGTGAAATAGTGTCTTCCCATGTTTATTACCGTACAAGCATCGCTTTTACAGCAGTGGCTTGCAGCGTTTTCTCTGAATAATTTTCCTCTAGACAATCAAAATGGTATTCTCTAATTGTTTCAGCAACAATATGCAACTCCTAACAAAGATTAATTTTGATTAGATTTCACCACCACTGTTGCAGTTTGACAACATGGACGACATTTATTTTGTATCGAGTCAAAACACAATTTGTTTTTTTGCAAAACATTCTCATTTTGTTGCTAACAGCTGCTAAATATTTACTAAGTAAATCCGGGCGCGATTCGAAGCTTTAACACAATTTTTTACACAATCGATTGTAATATATCCTGGATACAAATAAAGTTTTAAAAAATGGCCCGGCACCTCCACCATTTTCCGCAAACTTCAAAACTTGCTTTATTTTGTTCGGTGATATTTGATAGGAGTCAAAACAATTTGATTTTTTGGCTTACAAAACAAAATCTGAACAACATTGTCATTTTGTTGCTAACAGCTGTTAAATATTTACTAAGTAAATTCGGGTGCGATTCGAAGCTTTAACACAATTTTTTACACAATCGATTGTAATCCTGGATACAATAAAGTTTAAAAAATGGCCCGGCACCTCCACCATTTTCCGCAAACTTCAAAACTTGCTTCATCTTGTTCGGTGATATTTGATAGGAGTCAAAACAATTTGATTTTTTGACTTACAAAACAAAATCTGAACAACATTGTCATTTTGTTGCTAACAGCTGCTAAATGTTTACTAAGTAAATCCAGGCGCGATTCGAAGCTTTAACACAATTTTTTACACAATCGATTGTAATATATCCTGGATACAAATAAAGTTTTAAAAATGTCCCGGCACCTCCACCATTTCCCGCAAACTTCAAAATTTGCTTTATCTTGTTCGGTGATATTTGATGCAAGTCAAAACACAATTTGTTTTTTTGGCTTACAAAACAAAATCTGAACAACATTATCATTTTGTTGCTAACAGCTGCTAAATATTTACTAATTAAATCCGGGCGCGATTCGAAGCTTTAACACAATTTTTTACACAATCGATTGTAATATATCCTGGATACAAATAAAGTTTTAAAAATGGCCCGGCACCTCCACCACTTTTCGCAAACTTCAAAACTTGCTTTATCTTCTTCGGTGATATTTGATGCGAGTCAAAATAATTTGATTTTTGGCTTACAAAACAAAATCTGAACAACATTCTCATTTTGTTGCTAACAGCTGCTAAATATTTACTAAGTAAATCCAGGCGCGATTCGAAGCTTTAACACAATTTTTTACACAATCGATTGTAATATATTCTGGATACAAATAAAGTTTTTAAAATGGCCCGGCACCTCCACCATTTCCCGCAAACTTCAAAAATTTGCTTTATCTTGTTCGGTGATATTTGATGCAAGTCAAAACAATTTGATTTTTGGCTTACAAAACAAAATCTGAACAACATTGTCATTTTGTTGCTAACAGCTGCTAAATATTTACTAAGTAAATTCGGGCGCGATTCAAAGCTTTAACACATGTTTTTACAGAATCGATTGTAATATATCCTGGATACAAATAAAGTTTAAAAAATGGCCCGGCACCTCCACCACTTTTCGCAAACATCAAAACTTGCTTTATCTTGTTCGGTGATATTTGATACGAGTCAAAACACAATTTGTTTTTTTTGGCTTACAAAACAAAAACTAAACAACATTCTCATTTTGTTGCTAACAGCTGCTAAATATTTACTAAGTAAATCCGGGCGTGATTCGAAGCTTTAACACAATTTTTTACACAATCGATTGTAATATATCCTGGAAACAAATAAATTTTTAAAAAATGTCCCGGCACCTCCACCACTTCCCGCAAACTTCAAAACTTGCTTTATCTTGTTCGGTGATATTTGATACGAGTCAAAACACAATTTGCTTTTTTTGGCTTACAAAACAAAAACTAAACAACATTCTCATTTTGTTGCTAACAGCTGCTAAATATTTACTAAGTAAATCCGGGCGTGATTCGAAGCTTTAACACAATTTTTTACACAATCGATTGTAATATATCCTGGAAACAAATAAATTTTTAAAAAATGTCCCGGCACCTCCACCATTTCCCGCAAACTTCAAAACTTGCTTTATCTTGTTCGGTGATATTTGATAGGAGTCAAAACAATTTGATTTTTTGGCTTACAAAACAAAATCTGAACAACATTCTCATTTTGTTGCTAACAGCTGCTAAATATTTACTAAGTAGATCCAGGCGCGATTCGAAGCTTTAACACAATTTTTTACACAATCGATTGTAATATATCCTGGATACAAATAAAGTTTTAAAAAATGGCCCGGCACCTCCACCATTTCCCGCAAACTTCAAAATTTGCTTTATCTTGTTCGGTGATATTTGATGTTTAAATTGTTTATTCTCCTAACAAAAATACACCGTTTGGCAATTTTCCTATTGGCGATACAACAAGTAACTGACAAGTTGTAAGAAAAATATTTGTTTGAACTTGTAAAAGTCTCGAAGTCTGTTACAAACTGTTTATTCTGGAAACAAATGCATATTCAAGTTTCTACAAATAAAATTAAAACGCATATCGAGAAAAGTAAATATGTCTTTGAGGCTATACCGGAAAATATTACAATAAAAGGACTGTGTCTTTTGTTTAGTATAATTTGAATTTTAAGCAGGAATTACTTTTTGAAAATATCACATTAGTTATTTAGGTCGCATACCTTTCGATTTTATGCTACAGTGATCTGGGATAACAATATAGAATAAATGAAATGAAAAAAAGTTTTATGCGAGTGGACTACGCCAGTTACAGTTTTCTTTTTGTAACACTGTGAAGTGTATTGAATGTTTCGTCGTGTCGTTGGACGTTCAATCATTAAGGCAGTCGTAAAGATACAACAATTTATTGTTATTAGCAGTAATGAATTTTTTCCTCTCATGGTAACTAATATTTACAATTTTTATGATAAACTCTGTTCACTTGAATGACTGAATTTTATTAATGTTTTCACTCTAGATTCTGGACCAAAAAACATATTTTATGTCCATGATTTAACAGACTTTGTGAGTAAACATTATATTAAAATTGTTTTCAAGCATCCTGGTTTTGCAAAATGTAGAATTTTTTGCATACTGTGATGTTATACGTTGCTGTTTAGCAATTTGCATAGAAAAACGGGTTTGGTCATTAAATCCGCATTTCAAAACATAAAGTTTGCATCAAGTCAGATTTTTATCTTTCATTGAGTCGTTTGCCAAACATCAGGCATGAAGAAATTGTAAAATTTTCTTGTCGGTAGTTTCACCTTAAATACCAAATGTATTTGGTGTCAAAGTTAGAAAATTTCAAAATCAATTCGTTATATACAAAATATGGTAAATATGATCCCGGATTATCCAGAATATAAAATAGTTTAAATATTTAAGTACGTCTGTACCCGCGCTCGTCCATAATTTACAGAACTTAATTTCAGGATTACTAATTTGAAATATGGACGTGGTTTCTACCCTAACTTTTAAAATGATTGGATTCTCATACATTATGTTTAGTCTAAAATTGAAACTACTGTTTATTGATTGCGGCGTCCTTTTATTGCCGTCTTTGATGTGAGCGAAGCATTAATTTTACCATCAATAGTAAATATCATTCATATTTTAAAGTGATGTTGCATTGAAACGTCAATAAATTCTAAACGGTACACGTATTTTATAATGTGTCGTGTAAGCTTCAACATTTTGTTGGATAATCTAGGTTTGATGTGAAATTTTTAGCGCTGTTAAGATTGCGGTATTTTTGTAATCGCTAATTCATAGCAACGCAGGGCTTCGATCACCATTGTAATATTTCTACATAAAGGCAGAGCTTTGAGCTTTTATTTATGTATCGGATGTGGAATTAGCGTCATTAGTTTAATGATGTTTATTATATTGGAATTTTCATCTTCCGGAAATTTTTTACATTTCTAGAGCTGATTTGCATCTCGCATTAATTGAACTAAAATCTGATTATGGCGGATCAATGTTTTCTTTGTCGAGTGTGATCTGATATAAAAGTCAGTCTATGCAATATGAAAGCGTAAAAATTTTTGTAGAGCCGCGTTTGGCGTGTTTTTTCACGGTTTGGTGTAATAACTAGCAATACATACAAGGCACGTAGTGGCCTGCGTTGCTGCTTCAATGGGGTGAGGGGATGGGAGTTTGTAGCCTAATGTGATGTATTGTGGTTTATATGTCACGTATGATATGTGTATCCTACCACCTATCCCACAAATCCTTTTTATCGTTTCCTACACTATTAAAATTACTTCTGTTAGATCTAGCTGATATGTGGTCTCATTTTTGTCTGTTTATTTCAATTACACGGACCTGAACATCGATTAAAATTCCATTCTGAGGTTTTTCTTTTACAAGCGTTTGTTGAAAAATTCAATGCAACTTCAAGGAAAGTCGTAGCTCGAGAGGACTGATTTAAAACGATCACAGTCCTAAAAGGTGGATTAGGGTTTAAAAGTGAATAACATAAAATCGCTTTCCCGTTATCATCGGGGGTCAAGTGACACATTTGACCTTAGTGGTGCATTTATTTTAATAACTTTGTGTTTTTTTTAACCATAAATGGAATTCGGTTGAATTTGCGGAAATATGTTCAAATCAGGTATGCTAATTACACACTCAAATATTTCCGTTTTTACCCTAACGTGCACGCTCGGGTTAACTAGGGCAAGTGGATTAATAATTGTCAGTATGGTTTTATGCAACGTAAGTTTACACTCCGCTTACTTTTTAATTAGAACCTGACATTCCTAGACTCATAAAAATGTTAACATTGAGAAACGCTCTAGTTTCTCTTTTGAAGTCTTTAAAATGTAGCAGAAAAACAGTTTTATTGAAAGGTTTTTTAATTTTCAGGATGTCATTTACAGAATTGTTGTTCACTTTAACTTTATCTTGTCACTTATAAAGTAGTGAGAGATTTTTTGCGTTCTTGCTATGTATAAGATACCCTTATTTGGAATTTTTACAACATTCTTCCAACGATTTTGCTTACTAAAAAATCGCAAAAGTTTGGAGAGCATAAATTCACTAAACTTTAATAAACTGATGAAAGTTTTACAAAAAATATTCAACATAATGTTCAAAATTTATATTGCTTAAAACTTCATTATAGTGGCTCAGTTCCGTTTTTTATTACATTTTTGTTGTCGGTAAATTATATTTTAAGATCAAAATCAAACTACTTAATAACGTGTAACTGGCACGTTATAAACACAAGCCCAAGTTGTCAGTTATATTAAACAGAGAGTGTGTATGTTGATTGCAGTAACTACAACTTACTTTGAACTAGAGCTATACTTGTGTGTAGAAATCAAATTAGAGCTCATTTAACACAAATTCTACTAAAGCTAGATTAAATAAAAGTGATTTTACGAAGAAGTTAATTAGGTAACAGACTTCTAAGTATGGATGCTGCAAACTGATTACGATCACAAAGGAATATCATTAAGCGAAAATGAACACAGCTCCAAATACTATTTTTCATACACAATGCTCCAAGTAATTCAATTTTCATGATTATACTCTAAAATGTTTTTAAGATAGTTCAAACGATAAGAACGGTGCTTTCAGACGATTCTGCCGATGGCAAATTTCCATATGTTTATCGAACTACCTTTAGTAACATAATGCATAAATCTGTAATGCAAATTAGTAGTTATTTTCATTAACTCGCGGTTCTCTTTTTTTACCGCTTATAAATTCAGGTTTTGTGGTCATCTGCGGTCTGAATAAAATTTAGTACGAAATTTATAAAACCGTATTGAGAACTGCAATTCGCTTCTGAGTTAGTTTACAATCCGAATTCAAGTTGTGCATGTTTAATTAAAAACGTAATAGAATTCAGTAAGTTGAGTGCTCTTAGTGGTCTCGGCACAATGGTGCCTGTGTTGACTTGGTTTAAATCTTCTCACTGTCTCCGTGGGTTCCCCCCGATTAAAAATTATGTATTCCAACTGTGTGTTTATAAATTCCTCATTTCATAAACGCCAAATTTCAGAAATTCTAATTGATTAGTTCAATTATACTACAAAGAAATGGTTTCCGTGCCGGATTTAAATTTTCAGACGTTAATTGTCACAAGAGAAACGTGTTTAAAATAAAGGACAACAATTTTCCCTCTCCTTAATTCAAGAATTTTAATTTCAATTTGTCAAGGAATTTCCCATGTGAAGGGTGTAAAGAAACGAAGGTGTCACACAGTTTCCCAGCAGCAAACAAAGTTTTAATTTTATTTTATTGCTTGTTTTACACATTTTGTACATGAAAGGGAATGTGACATTGTACGATTTATATTGTGTTGGTGCGATCAGAGTCGAGAGGACAACAGGAATTACGCTTCACATTAATTCTAAAATAGTTACAGTTAATGAAAAGCGACGAACTTCGATATTTTAACGTTAAATCTGTGTACAGGAATATTTCAAATTTATGATCCTATTACCCGGTTTTTAAATTCATTTAAAAAACCGTGGCGCCATTTGTATTTGCTGGTCCAAAATGTATAAATAAAATGCACCGCTATTCAAACGAGTTAGTGAAAACCTGCGTTTTACGTGCATTTGACTCTGTAAAAGCATAGCTGCCATTGTGTAATTTTTGTTTCGTTTGATGTTTGATTGTTGAGTAAATTAGCAAGTTATACCAAAAACTGAAACTAAGAGAACACCTACAAAGTTGTCAATCAAAAATTTGTAGCCAAAAACACTATTATAATTTTTTTTGAACTTTGACTCAACATGCCCCAAAATATTTTTAAGAAGTTTAAAATTTTATGAAAAGTCTCTTGAAGAAGATATAAAACGTGTAAAACCGGCAGATTTATTCATAGAACTTTGTGGGTTTTGTTGGATCAAATTAATCGTGATTTGATTGTTCATTGTGTTAGCCACAGATCGTGCATAGTAGTAACAATTCTTGTTCTGAAGTGCAGATATTGCAATGTAGTACAATTCATTTATTTGATTTTTTATTTATACAAGCAATATGTTCATAATCCAAATTTGTAATTTTCTGAAACTTTTTACTTGTTAGAACCTTCATTAACCAGGGTAATTAGTCGCCGAGATATCTAATTTTGTGGGACAACGAATTTCGTTTTTTCTGAGGGTGCCCTCAGGCTGGGACAGAGGTTGTGTATTTTTTACCCTTTTATCTTTCTCATGGAAGCACTTGGATGATAACCCAAATGCATTTATTTTTAAATAGGTGTAATTTATTTAGTTGTGTTATACAATGTATACGTAATAATTTTTAATGCTTTCTGGCCATCTTTCATACCCTGAAGCAAGGATAAACAATCTTTTTCACGACCTTTTTTCACGCTAAGAAGTGTTTTGGGTAGTTTAATCGCTTCCAACCTTTTTTTTTTGTTCGCTGTTAGCTTCATAATTGTCACATAACAAGGTTGAACATTTCAATTTTTTTTAATAAAAAGTCACAGAGTTCTGCATTTTTATTATAAAACGGTAAGCGGTTTTTTTGATTTTTGTCGAGATCGCAGGATTTTGTAAATATTGGATTTAGATGTTAATTAACACAAACCGTAGTTGTTTGCAGATGGAAGGTTAACTGGCCTCTTATTTTACATGTTTCCTTCCTTTTAACAATCATAATTAATTTTATGTTTACATTCGCAGATATTGTCAATATTGTTATTCAGCATGAAACATGTGCTTAGAGGGTGATAACGTAAATAAACGGTAATTAGTCCCAATTAGCGTACAGATTATTCTGACCACCTACTCGAAGATACCGAACGTGTTGTAGTCTATTTTTGTAATTGATAATTTACTGTAATAATCAATAATAACTTAATTGCATGTAAACAATTTCAGAAATAATTTCTTGTATTTTAATTTGAACTTTGTCGGTTTAGTCGGTATTTTCATTAAAACTTTCGAATTAGTTATTTAAAATACATTTAGATATCGAAATACTTTGTTGTTGAGTTTGTGAGAATTGAAGAATTATTTTATACTGTGGTAATCCTGGATCATCTTTGTTATAATGATGGATTTTGTGGATATCCAATGGCGTTGAAATTTTGTTATTTACGTCTCGTCGACAGTAAGTAAGAAATAAAATCGGTTTCTGCCAAGACAAAATTGGGCGTTCTGTTTCCTTAAAATGTCAGGCTGGAAGATATGCGGTCTCAATATGCCAGAAACCGGAGGGTACGGCTTGCGGCGGACCACAGTGGTAGGAGAGCTTAACGACAGTTAGCTGTAAGCTCAGTGACACCTGTGTGACAGTTATACGGAGATAGGTCGAGTTATAATAGTGGTTCCTTCATTATATCAGACGAAGAATCCGGAAGAGCTAGAGCTTTATTGTTCACGCAATTTAATTGAGAAGTTTCACTTAATTTCTTCCTTTAAGAAATTTCTCCACAATGAAACGACAACTTACCCTTTTACGAGTTTTTACGGTATGAGCCAAACAAGACGATTAATTCCAATTACACCCTTCATCTCCTAATTATCTGTTTATAAATTCAGCAATTTTTATACGCGAATTTATCTTCATTTGAGCAACTCGCAGCTTTGGGAATTGAAACCCGCTGTTTTTTATAGATTATTCTGTTAAAATTCTTTTGAAACGAGATAAAGATGGACGTTATGTCGGCACTTATCGTGACAGCTTGAAACCCACACATCCCTAATCTCTGCCAAATTATTTTTTATTTATTCCGAGCAAAAAACTTTGCTTCGCATTATTGAGAAATCGACTTCGTAACGTTCGGTAAACATGTTTATACATTCATGGATCACAGAGAAATTTACGCCGGTAGTTTTCCCTTCTCTCGTCCGATATTTTGGCTTGTCGGTTGTCATTTTTAAAGTGTAGCCAATATGAGTTAATGTTAGTTTTGTGTATTTCCGTGGGTAAGAAACTTTTATATTGTAAACTGCAAAGTTTGTCAACGGAAAAAAATAAATCGTTCACTTAGTTCCAAAATGAATGAATGTGTCACTTTAATATCCTTTGGGATATTTGCCGGCAAAGTTATTAAAAAATGAAATTATTACGACATTTATAATTCAGCCACGCTCTGAACCAAGCTCACCGTGAATTTATTTTTATGCGAAATTGTAATCTCCCAAACCATTTAATAGCAATAAAGTTTTTAGCGTACTGCCATTATCATCTACACAGCGACCCAGTAAGAACAAAAACTAAACGATAACAGGCAAAATCCAGTTGACACAGCGTAACGTCTCAAACTGTTTCAACGACGATATATTTTTTATCCACTTGCAATTCTCTCCAATTTTCTTAGAGAAGAAACCCCGTTTTAAGAAATTTTCAGAGTGAATAAAGTTAAAGCGAACCCAAACCCGGTCCACTTCCGAGTTCGGTTGTTAGGTTTATTGGTCTAACAATGGGTTTATTTTTAGCAGCAGAAATCTAAGCTAATTGCATTTTTAGATCAGGTGGAATTATTGGTTATCACTGGGTCTAAATACTTAATTCGCAAGGGAAATGAAATTTGAATAAAATACCAAGCTCGATCGACAGCGGCCCCTTTAATCTCCTATTTACAAAAGTTCAGAACAAAATTAAACGACGTTAATCCAGGCATTTCAGGAAATGGAGAAAAAATTAATTCATCCTGAAACTGTTTCGGTTTCTAGGTTTTTATTGTCGGTTTCAGTTCAGACTCGACAATTTTCTCGAAACGCCAGAAATTTTAGCTCGGAACCAATAATGATATGATCGTCATTGTCAAGATTGCACACGATTTTACGCAGGAACAGACCATAATGCTAGGAGAGCCTCAATTTTAATTGCGTTCTTGAAATAGCTGAACAGAATCTGTTAAAGCGACGGTAGCGAC
Organism: Cynaeus angustus; assembly: GCA_030157275.1. Classification (NCBI taxonomy): domain Eukaryota; kingdom Metazoa; phylum Arthropoda; class Insecta; order Coleoptera; family Tenebrionidae; genus Cynaeus; species Cynaeus angustus. The sequence continues at coordinate 14,758,743 of CM058066.1, read as the reverse complement.
ATACCCGAGCTTGTGTCTATAGTCTATAAGCTTGGATGTAATAAATGACAGACATACCGCTGGAAAACGAAACTCCAAATATTTCGCGCCTCTTTCTTTATTTACTGACATCATAACGCGTTATATTATAGATTTCGGTTTTTATTATTCATTGTTGCATCGACCTAACAGTTGATATGTTTGAATAATGCCACACAAACACGTAACATGCAAAGCTGAATGACGTTTTGTATTACAAAAACAAGGATTAGTTAAAAAAAATGCCATACAGCGAAAAAAATTCTAAAAACAAAGATATCTGGTCACAAAATGTTAATAACGTTTCTTACACAGCTTTACACAGTTGAAATTATTAATATACCCCCTAAGATTTCAAATTCAAAATCTTGAATCCTGCTTAAACGTTGGATTTCATTTAGTGATAAAAAAGCCTCTTACGAAGAATAATGATAATATTTAATTTTGGCTAACGCAAATTAAAATAAAAAGAAGTGTTATTAATTTTCAGAAATGTTGGATAACGACAAAAAATGTTTTGAAACAGCATGTGGTCGCTCCTTTAATGATATTTCTATCTTGTAAGAAATTAGATTTGAGCTCGGAGGCGTTTTATTATTTTAAAATTTAGATCGGTACTAAATTAGCGGGTAATCAAATTACGTTGTAATCTCGAGCATTCGTTTCGTTCTTGCAGTAATTATGAAAATTAAAAATAATCCTGGGATTCCCATTATATACCCTTCGTTATTGGATGGGCTAATAAAAGGTAAACAAAGCCCTTACAAAGTCTTTGGTCCTATTAACCTTTAGAGGAACGCATCCGACCCTTAGTTGCTATTAAATATTTCACATTTAACAAGGGTAAAAAAGCTTAGAGAGAGAGTCGTCCGAAGTGCGGATGTACTTTTCGCTTACCATTCGCATATTAGAGCTACACAGGACATCTAAAAGACTTTTTTGTGTCAAAGCAGATCTGATAGCTTATTTGCGAAGGAAGCACGCAGTTCGAAGAAAGCTTTAGAACATTATTCCCTGTTTATTTTGAACTTTATTGGGATTTTTTTCCTTCAAGGTAGAAAACTAATTTTGAAAGCATTTCTCTTCAGGAATGTATATAATTACAGATCAAAGGTTTATTTACATTTTAAAAATTAGTGCGCTACAAAAGGAATTGATTTCCTTTAATGTTCTCAGAATAAAAGAGTTGCAGAGTTTAACCGATTGCTATTTACCTTTGATGGCGCAATTGCAGGTTTTAGTTTTAGAATAGTTTTCCTCTTTTACTGTGGAGACTTTTAATCTAAGCATGTTCAAACTTATCACTGGTCTTTTCTTTAGTAAAAATGCAGAACTGAAAGTTTTTAAATTAGAATTGGAATGAAGAAAACGGTACATTAAAGAAGCTTCAGTGCTAAGAAACCGTTATAGAAAAAATGCGTTGTTAGAAATTGTAATAAATAATAAATTAAATTTTTAACGATGATCAAAACTCGCTCTGTTGCGAGCCCGGTGAAAACAATTTTTTTGTCGCACGAGTGTAATTTTATAGCCGTAAACATTAAATCCGATTTTCATGAACACATTTTTGTGAGTTTATCAAAGCAGAAATTCGGGCACTTCTCCATCAAAACGTTTGATAAATTTTGTTGATATCCCTACATTTTGGAAACATAAAAGAAAATAAATCAATTTCTTTGATAGATATATTTTTTAAAACACATGTTTCTGAAACCCAATGTGCTGATAAAAATGTTTGCTTTGAAACTGTAACTGAACTGGCGAAACCTTTCATTTCGAAAAAGAGATTTTACGCCGCAGGTGAATCTCCAGGCAGTTTTCCAATATTCAGCAAATTTGTGAAAGTTGTGCTTATTAAAAATTGCCGCGTTGTCGTTTGTGATTTAAAAATGAAACGTGATTTTTGAGTTCAAACGAGTTCGGTTCTGTTTTCACGTTAAGAAGTAGTTTATTCTCTGTATTTACGTACTTTGCCAATTTCTATTTAATATATTCGAAACAGTTCAAGCGGCGGTATCAAAAGCACATAGTCCCTTGTAACAGTAACGTATTATAAACTTGAAAGTTTGTGGAAAGTGCCAGCACGTACAACAGTCCTGAATTTATACGAATACGTGATATTTCTTGACACCGTTAAAGTACCGTTGTTTAAGTTCCACAAATTAAATATCGAATTGTACGAAAACTTTTTAAAAAACTTTATTTTTCGCTTTAATTATTCATTTAGGTAGTAATGACGCCAGCGACTTGCTAAATCAGTTATGATTTATTCCGCATTTACTTGAGCACGCACTTCGTTTTATATATAAATTAGATAAATATCAGTTATGGAAATTATTCCCACAATACAGTTTAGTGTGTTAATTTTATATGCTATGCTATTTTCGTGAAATAGTAACGAATACGTTAATATTCACAGATTAGCACTGCTAATTACTATAATGCTAATATTAGAACAACAAGTTCCTTTTAATCACAGTTTAATCACAAACGATCAATTAATGATCTACATAATGAAAACTTTATTTTAAACTCTGTTACGTCAAACAATAAATTAAACGCGTACAAATGACGTAAAATGAAAAGGACTAAATGATTTTAATTTCGATTTGGGCGACCGTGAGTTTAGAAATAAAATGAGTTGTTCTAGAAAAGTTCTAAGTGTGAACATTTTCGACAGAATATGCTATATGTAATCATTGTATATTTTGTCACGTTTAACCCTTCAAATGATGCTCCAAGAAAATTTAAATAAAGTGGTAATATCTTGTAATCGAGCAAAGAAGTAATCTCGGGGAAAATTTGTCTGTTGAGATGAGATTGGTGATATCGTTGACAAACAACAAAAATAAAAGTAGATCCAGATTTGAACCTTGGAGAACACCAGACGTTGTGGAAAACAGAACAATCACACAGAAGACAACGCCTTCTGTGTGACGATCCAAAGAAATACGGTAGTTGTAACGCAAATGTTTATAAGAGAAAGTTTAATTTTGATAAGGGTCTGTCTTTGAATCAAAGCTTAGCTCGGCTGTCGGCTGATTTTGGTTCAGGAAGTGGCTTTGGAACAAGTTGCTTGCTGTACGTTCATTAGTTTTTGGCAAGAAGTTAGTGTCTTTTATTTATTAGCTAAATCAGTGGCACGGCAAATATTTGTGCTATAGAAGTTGGAGCAAAGTAAATAGGCAGCGGCGGTAAAATAAATATCTGAGAGTACCATAAGTACAGGATAGCGTAATATAATTAGGTATCTGCGTATGAGGTTTTGTAGGCATAATCTAACGGAAACACTGAAGGCATAGGAAGCGGAACATCCTTTCATATTCCGGTCTTGCCGTACAATGCAGGATGCGACAACAGCGCCAAACTCGTCGACTTTATAACTTGCTTACCAACTCGTAAATTGTTAGTTAACATGTTCCCTCATTATCGCCCGATCCGCTAAGCTGTCACCAGCTAAAAAATACTGCACAGATGAATCACTTAATGTAGTAATCACCGACCCCTAAGAACCTAATAAATAAAAACTTTCTCAACTAACTTCCTCATGGCGAACATCTTCACAGTTTCGCTTTATCGCTTCAACTTGCAAATTCACCATCCATCGATCTGTTTACGAAGATTTTTTTTGTAACAGTCTTGACGTTAATTAATTTTTTCCCGGGTCAGCTCGATTTAACTACTTTATAATTAATTATTCACACGTATAATTACTAACTATCCAATACTAGATCCCAGTGAAAATGTTACCGAGTAATACAGTAATATGAAACCTCAAGAGAACGGCTATATCGTGTAATTAAGTTATTTACACACTGCGCACCGTGGAGGCTGTAATCTCGTTTATTCCAAATATTTAACTAATTAATTTATTTATTCGCGCACATTCCAATACACAGTTATTTTATTTCCAATCGAAAGAAATTTCTATATCTCTTCTTCTTTAATTAGCTGATGACGCAGTATATTTCATTACGACCATTCTAATTTGACTGCTTTCGCGACAATTTAATATTTTAAACTTCATTCAGACAATCAATGAAAACTTTCAGTTTAAGCTATAAAAATTCAAATTTACAACATTTCTGTTCTGTTTTACGGAAAATTTTAACTCTTTTTCTACAAGCAATTAATTTTGTGCCTCAGCTATTGTTTTGAAATATTTAAAAACACTGGAAAATTAAAAAAAAATTGTTGGGTAACAAGATATTAATTCCACTTTGCATTTTGCTATAATTTCTGAACGAATTTTAACAAAATTTACTTATTATTTTTTCAATTTTGGCATTTTTTGTACTCTTTAGATACTTTGAGATTTTCTATTTTTTGAATTTGTTGGATTCTCGATGTTCTCTAGATTTATTTGACTTATTCAGAAGCTTCTATTTTTTTTTTCTGGAATTTTTTTTCTATAGAACTACTTGAGCTAAAATGCAATTTAAATATTGATTTCTACGATTGTTTTTGCTTTTTGGAAATGGTGGACGCGCTCGATCAAAACTTTTTTTTCTCAACGGTTTGATGATGTTTACGGCAAAATCAGATACATTTAGAATAAGCAAAACCTGCTTTTACTAATTAATACACATAGTGTTATTTACTGTAATTAATGCTAATAATCTACAATATATTTGCAGTACTCGCTGACTAAAACAGCTTCTGTCAACCATCGCAGGAACATAAACTTTTGTAAAACAAAATAAAAAAACAATTATTCATAAATATAACATGTTGAACATGTACATGTAAAATTAGTGGGGACACTTACAGTTAGTAGACAAAACATTATTTTACCATTAAAAAGTTAGTGTGTCAAAAAAAAACCGATTTGTAATTTAGTTCGAGCAATTTTGTTATTTTGTTTAATATGAGTAATTTAACGTAATTTTCAGATTTATATCACCTTATTTTAGTATTCGCATACTTATTAACTAAACTAAAATTTTTGATGGAGCAAGAATGTTGAGAGGGTTGAAATTTACGTGCGGAAAGTACACCATAATCCTTTTTGACTACCTTATAAGCTCTATCGATTAAAAAAACCGATTACCGCCTTTACCTTTAGATTTGATATATGTGTATGTTTAAAAAATGCAGTGAACTTTCGTGGGTCATCATACATTTGGAAACCTTTCGTTCCTACATATTTCGTCAAGGCCTATAAACCTGGAATAATGCTCTCGGGTTTTCGCAAGCTGTGGGTTTATATTTTTTATGAGCTGATTTTCAGGGAATAATAATTAACCTTTGCGCTTCCGAAGTGAGCTACTAGAGGAAAGTGCTTAGTTTCGTGTTCCCGAAAAATACTTACTGGGGTAGAGGTTATCACGCCTGAAAAATAAATCTTCGTAATTATCAATCTCAAGTCTTTCACTCCTTTAATCCAAGATTTAGAAATTAGGTTGCAGTTTGTCTTTATTAGAAACGATGATATAAGCTTTTTGTAGATAAATAAAACGCAAGTAATTTTCTATGCTTGCAAAACACAAACAGGCACGACACATCCTCTAATTATTGGCTTCAAAACACCGACAATTTAATTTTCTCTGCTGACGCAATATACCTGTTTTTGATTTAATATTTTTTTACTACCATAAAACGTCAGTATTTCAGCATCAGCAAAGTTTGCTATAACTTCGTCGCAAAGAATTATTAAAGGGAGTTTTCAGCTGGGCTAGAGATCTGTTTGAGATGACATACATTTTTCAGAAATGGAAAGAAAACATAACCACTCCAAAATGATTTATGAGATGTACTTAAAATTTAGTAATGTACTTTTTACGTCATGGATTTCTTATTTATATGAAATTGACGTTCTAAAAAGTTGAGCAAACAAAAGTTTTTATTTTAAAACGATGAAAATGACTGACATATAATTATGTATGTTCATCGTTCGGCAAAATTCTACTTTATTGATCAAAATAATCTATGAAATTATTTTGTATGCAGACAGTTCTTTTTCATAACATGCATTAATCACAACACATAATTATTAATCAGTTATCCATTGATTCAAATTTGTGTCGCGACAGTAATTATTCTCTCTAAATTAAAATAATTATGCCGTTCGTTTTGTGAATAATGAATGAATTAATAATGTCATGAAGAATCTGTGAATAGTCGTAGTGTCACTTTGAAGAGAACTGTAAAATACCTGTGCAGAATAAATTAAAATATGATTTCTGGATCGAGAAGACTCCTAGCAAAAAGTCAGTTGAAGTGGAGCTTATTGTTTATGTAAAAGTTGTGCCAGATTGCTTTCTGTCGTTCTGTTCAATATTTATTTCATAACTGTAGGTAAACAAAATAATAGCAAGCTTTATCAAAAAGTGTTTTTCTGATTTCTGATGTTTGTAAAAATCGAATGTGTTTTTACCGTTTCAGTGTGCTAAAATTGTTTAAAATTGCGGGCTCGAAATCCCACAAAGCCTTTGTCTCTGTTTTGTTGCTATAAAGAATATACACATAATTATTGCTATTTCTTGGTTTGTTTTTAAATTAACCCAAACTACAAGACTTTTCATGTTAGTGTATTTTTAAAAGATTTTCTAAAATGTGTTATTACTGCTATTCACAAAAAGAGTATGCGCTTTAAAGTAGGTCAGTTTTGAAATGAGAGATTCTTTGAAACGGAATTTTTCAGGTATGTACAACCGTGCAATCGATGAGTCTGTTTACTGATAACAAAGAAACCAAGATATAGGTTAATGTATTTTTGTGTAATCAGTGAAAAGTTGTGAGAGAAAGGAAGTTAAGATGAGTTGTTTTGAGTTGAAAGTTTGGGAACGTTGATAATTTGCATGTGTGGTGTTTTTTCGTTCGTATCCGTACGTCGGTGTATTTTCACATTATGTTGGTGAGTTGGCATTTTGGGAGGATGAAATAGGCATTCATACGTTCTCTGTTACGTCCTAGCGTGAACTGCGATAACTCCCGAATTATTATTGTTTAATGTGTTCAAGCGTTTGCAACGTCACCATGCTGATAACAACGCCGACGTTAACATTTTTGTGTTGATGAAGCTAAAGTCAAAATTCGAAAATATGAATTTAAATCTAGCGGGTGAATTATCTGCAATAATTATTTCCGTTGATATAATGAGGTGTTGGCGGCATTGAATTCCGAGTATATTGTTGGCTGATTCGTCATCGGCTGTAACTGAGAACTGACTTGAAGAGACCTCTGTGATTCTATGGGGAATCGACCCTTCAGCAGTCACATGAACTAATTATAATATAATGGCGGACCTTGTTACGCCCATCCGGAGCGGAAAGCGGAAATATCTTACAAATTGTTAAATATCGTCTTGATTATCGGTTTTAGGAAGCTTCTCTTAAATCCACATCAAGGAGAGCGATAAATTTAATCGGCAACTTTTTATTATTTCGCTTGACGCACGAAACTGACGTACCTCAGGGAGCGGTTTTACTCCCTCTTCTGTTATTATTGCTCGTAATTGGTTAATGGTTGTAGCGGGTTTAAAGCGAATAACGATAACAATCTGAGATTACAATTTTATATAGTTGTACCCTTTCGAAGGATTACCACCTCCTTGCTCGGGTTATTCTAAATTATTCACAAACACAATTACGGAATTGATTTTAATTTAAGTGAGTTATTTGCTCGCCCGGTATAATTTACAGGTTTACGTTTAAATAAGGCATAAATCTAAAATCGCACTGTAGGTAGCAATATTCCAATGAAAGCAGGGCGGGATGGAGTGATTCATTAGTTTACACACTAGCGGCTGATTAAGGCATGCTGCTTAATACATTTATACGTCAAATAACCAAGCAATCTTCCTTGCGCCAATACATACGCTCTATATAAACTGAATAAAATATGTTTATTGAGTTACCCTTTAACATACTTCTGACATTTATTGCTGGGACATTTCACTTTTAATCAAACAACTCGGAAACAAAAATATTGTACGATATTTTATTTATAATTCAAAAATTGAAACGCTATTTTGCTGTGCTCGTATTGTTTTAATTGTATAACTTTTCTATACAACGACCAATTTCATATGAGAATATGTGATTTTCACACAAAGGAAAAATTTTATTTTATTCTGCCGTCGAACTAAATTTTTCTATTTAATGTGAGCATAATTTAAGAAAACAGCTCATTCTGAGACCCAGCCAGATAATTACTTTCACTGTTTTTAATCTTAAAAGTAACATAATAATAACATTGTATTATTATTATTTGTTCGCTTTTCATTATTACTGCTTCAACACATCAATAAACAAATGCTATTCATCATATTTTTAACGATAACTAAACAAGTTTATGTTGTCAATAAGTAAACAGTTAATTAATTAAATATTTTTTAACAATTTTTTTGTTTGAAATTTCATGTTCAACTCTAACCATGGATTTCAGTCCAGAAAAAAAAAATTGTATCCCAAAGGCTTCAAAATTACAAATATTCTAAATTAATAACACTTATATAATACATATATATTTAAAAAAATCATTAAAGCCAGAACGTCGTCAAAAATTGACGGAATTCAAACAAAATTTTCCAAAGTTTTCCTAAAATTTTTAAAAATCTAGAAATCCATCCAACTTTAGTAATTGTTTTATAGTAGATTATGATTTTTTTAATAGTTGGTCTTTATATTCACTAAGCTATTTTTTATAGTAAATCATGTTCTTTGTTCCAAATACTGTACCAAAATATAGGACATAAACAAAAACAAAAACATTTATTGCAGAGTTATATATTAATTTGTAAATTTTAAATGCATTGGATCTGACAAGAAAAATCTATAACTCGAATAATAAAATCCATTTTTGTTGTTTAGGTCGTTATGAATTTAATCTCCATGACAGTTTGCTAACGAGTTATATTTATAAATATTTTGTTCATAAACAAAAATTTTAAATAATTCATAATACTTTAAAATTATTTGACGATGATTTATTTGCATTTTAACTAAAATTGGACACCAAAAAATAATTTATGTTAGAACTTGCTTGTAAATTTTTGGTTGTCACAATTTGTGTAAATCTGAAAAATTTATATCTGCCGTTTCACAAACACAAAATATCAATACTGACACGCGTTGTTAACCAAAGACCTAATATGGAAGTGTGAAACAAAATTACTATTTTTTGACACGATCGTAATATAATTTTGCAACACTTGAGTTAAATTAAAAGTGTTGCCACGTCTGTTGAAAAAATATAAAATGATGATTTTGAAAAATTTTTCGCTCGGTGGCTGGTTTTCTCTTTAACCTGGCCGAAGTGTGGGTTATTGATTTTTTGTTGCAACGTCGGGAAGGTCAGCTCTCCTATCAGCTGTGGAGCAATCTGATTAAAAATTTCTATTAGCAACTTTTGTGGGCAAGATTTCACTTTGCCACGTAAACTTTCTCGTTCTATATTGTTGCTAAATCAACGAGCAGCAAGTTAGAAATGGGATAAAATAATGTTAAATTATATTTGGTATTTATCGTGCTATTGTTGATTTTTTTTTAAAATTCCACAGTTGTGTTAAATACTTTTTTTATGGACGGATAACATATTATTTATGCAAAGTTAGAGTTTTGTTGCAAAGGTAAAAACGCTGGCGACAAGTAATCAAGTTTTTAATCTAATAATTAGGTTCGCTCTGTTTGAAGTGCGATGAGCTTTTGAAGAAAGCGGAGAGCTTTTTAAAGCACTGAATAGCATCGTTATAATTGAATTGTAAGACTTTGTGATTGAACGAACTAACACTATGTGCTCTAGGTGATTGCTTGCGCTTGACATATAAGTGCATTAACCAGTACAATGTAATCAAGAAAAGCGTTGGGCTTTATTAATATCCATAATTAGAGCTATTTGATACATGCTTGTGTAACACCTCTTAAGAGCAAGGCAACGGCCATACCACGTTGTAAAATACCGGTTCTCGTCCGATCACCTCTTAAGAGCATGCGAAGTTTTACCCTCACTGCAACATTTAAATTATGCAGCTACGCTAATTTTTGACGTAGGTGTATTATTTGTGATTGTCGGAAATAATGAAATTTTGCAATTGGCATTATTTTTACGACAACGCGATGGGTTCGGGTGATTGACAACAAACCTCCATGTACATGGCTGCTGTCAATTTTCTTTTGTTCGTTTATCTTGTTATAACAGCGAGTCACGTTTGTTGTGAGTGCGTTATAATGGAGTTAATCGAAATTTTAACGAATCATACAAATAGGGGGAGTCTTGTTAATAAATATGAGCTTGCGCGTTAGAGATTGAGTGCAATTACCTTTATCGGGTGTCGAAGGAGCAACATTGAGTGTCTTTATTTGCAGGCTAAGAAGGAGAGAAAGTCTTCGAACGAGTCTTCTTTTTGGAGATTTTCTTTTTATCTGTAGTTAGTAAGTTTGTTAATCGTGTTTTCCGTTTATTTCTAAGGTAGCTTGCTTGCAATATTAACAAACTTTTAAAACTTTAGCAACTCAGGTATTTTACATATCGAGTAATTTCCATAAAATACACAAACATCCATTGTCATCACGAGCTTGATAACAAAACTTTTAATGAGTTGAGGACTTTCAGATGTGCGAATCAATACTTTTACAGTTGACATCAAATCACGAAAAACAAATTTCAACTTTCTATCAAAATCGAATTATGGAAGACGTGACGTATCAATTTACAGTCTAATTTTTATTCAATTAACTAATGTCGTTGTGTTCCAAAATGATACTCTTAATTTCATACTTGAGAATACGATCTTACTGGGTATTTTCTGTTAAACAATCTGTGCCTTTGTTCCTCTTTATTAGAAATCTCTACCCTCATCTTGCCTTCATCTCGTATTTTTAATTGAAACGTATTTAATAAAAATTAATATCCCTGAAAATTAAAGTCGACTTCCGCTGACAAACGACAATTGGTTGACTGACGGCTCTAAACCGGTTTTTAGATTTTGTTTGTCTGACAGCATCCATAAAAGACAAATTAAACTTTTTTTTTAAATTGTCGACGGTTTTAACTTCTAAACACATTTAAAAGACCCACTCTTATACCTTCGTTTTCTAATATTGTACTCCCACATTCATATCTGTCAAAAAATGTAGCACATCAAGTTTTTCAGATACATCAATAAGTTTCATTGGTATTGAGTTTTTAACTGTGTTTGATTAAGGTTGAAGTTTGCCGAGTTGAATAGGAAAAGCGCGATAAAAACAACAAAAAAATGGTTTTGTGTAACCTTTAATTTAACAGAAAACATTCGATGTATTCGAGGTTTTTTGCGCACTTTTACCGACCGAATATCACAACAAATATTGAAAATGCTCTCCATTGATTCTGACGCATGTTTGAGCCATTCGGTTTTCTCTAACCTTGTTAAAAATTTCAAAATTCGCACGTATGATGTCTGTCGCCAAGTTGCTTCCAGAATTTGTACAGACATTGATACACCAACTGTTTTAAACATCTTCACAAATCAAAAAAAGGATTTAGACACAGAGAATATGCTGAGCAATGTGGGTTGAATATGCAACTTCATTTAGATCGTCTTCTAAGTGCGTTTGATGATAACTGAGGTGCAGAACTGAGTAAAACAAAGATAAAGTGTAGTCGAGCTTTTGTTCCATGTTTTTTAAACTTTCAAACCTTGATGCATCGCTTATTTTTTATCAAATTAGATAGATAATTAAGCCGGAGCACCTTGTAGGGTAAATCGTGGACCATTATTTTAGAAACAAGTCATGCAAATTCTAAAATTTTGGATCAATAGCTGCCTCATGCTAGATTCTCGTAACTGGGATTCTGCCAACTTATATGATCTTAGCATCCAGGCATCCAGCCATCCAGGCATCCAGGCATCCTGGCAACACAAGTCATTCAATTTCTAAAATTTTGGATCAATGGCTGCCCGATGCTAGATTCTCGTAATTGGGATTCTGCCAACTTATATGATTTTAGCATCCAGGCATCCTGGGAAAACAAGTCATTCAATTTCTAAAATTTTGGATCAATAGCTGCCCGATGCTAGACTCTCGTAACTGGGATTCTGCCAACTTTTATAATTTTAGCATCCAAGCATCCAGGCATCCCGGCATCCAGGCATCCAGGCATCCTGGCAAAACAAGTCATTTAATTTCTAAAATTTTGGATCAATAGCTGCCTCATGCTAGATTCTCGTAACTGGGATTCTGCCAACTTATATGATTTTAGCATCCAGGCATCCAGGCATCCAGGCATCCTGGCAAAACAAGTCATGCAATTTCTAAAATTTTGGATCAATAGCTGCCTCATGCTAGATTCTCGTAACTGGGATTCTGCCAACTTGTATGATTTTAGCATCCACGCATCCAGGCATCCAGGCATCCTGGCAAAACAAGTCATTCAATTTCTAAAATTTTGGATCAATGGCTGCCCGATGCTAGATTCTCGTAATTGGGATTCTGCCAACTTATATGATCTTAGCATCCAGGCATCCAGGCATCCAGGCATCCTGGCAAAACAAGTCATTCAATTTCTAAAATTTTGGATCAATGGCTGCCCGATGCTAGATTCCCGTAATTGGGATTCTGCCAACTTATATGATTTTAGCATCCAGGCATCCTGGCATCTGAATGCACATGCTTCTTTTATTTTTTTTTCAAAGTGCCTCATATTAAATTCTTTTGATGTAAATTCTCAGATCCTAGATTTCTTAGAGTGTAGTCGTCGCTTCACATGTTCGAAAAAATCAAGTTTTGAAATCTGAAAATCTGTGGTATCAAGACTTAAACATATTTTTCTAGATTCCTGAACTCTATAATACTGAAATTCTCAATATTCTCATATTTGAAAATCTCTAGTTTCTAGATTTTCTAATTTTGAGTATCTATTTTAGAGACAATTCCTAAGGATATCACAATTCAAATTTTTAGAATCTAGATTCACATAATTATATTTTAAATTTTCAGATCTTGTGTCACTTATCTTATGTTAAATGTTGGTACTTCATATTAGAAGTAGATTCCTATCTTCTAAGATTCGAAATTGGTTTTTCAAATTGTGGGATCAGAGGTTCTATAATTGAGTTACGTTAAATTTTTTACTTGAGTATAAGATTCTTCATGTTTATATTTTACATGTTCAGAAATTCTATAGATTCTAGATGTTGGATATTTAATTTTTGATTTGAAGATTTCAGCATTCAAATATCACATTTTGAATTCTCTAGTTCTGAATTTTCATCTAAATTTAGGTTTTATAGTTCCATATGTTACATGTTCTCGAGTGCTTTATTCTAAAAGCTCGCATTTCGTACTTAAACAAATTCTTAGAATCTAGAATTTGAAATTTAAATTTACAGTGTCTAAACTGTCGGATGCTATTTTTTTAAGTAGATGCGCCCACTGCTGTAGTATAATTATTTATGTACCATTTTATGAAAAAGTGAGGCTACTTCTAAAATGATTCAAACTTGCTAGTTTCAGTACAATTTAAATAAGAACGATCATTTTTCCTGCTCGAAATTAGATCATTACAAGTTTTGTAATACATTTTCCTTTTATGCGTTTTTTGTTTGAAAGTTGATCCCGATTTTGACTTTCATGTTCTGGATATTGCAGTCGCACAAAATGGAATAACTCAGAAGTAACTACACTTGTCCGTGCAGTTTGGCGATTTGTGTGGTGTCATTTATTTCGTATGAAGTGGTAATATTGCGTCTGTGGTTTCCTATTTAGGAAGTAGAGTGTAGTAGACGTGTGGCGTTTATGTCGCCTTTTTCGACGATATATTACAGAAATATTTACGTTTAAAAGTGGTAAGAGCTTCGGTGCAGTTGGGACCAACTCAATAGAAAAACTCTGATGTGTTTGTTTGGATTTGTTATAAGCAGGAAAAAATGTTTCGAAACTACCAAAGTTACTCTCATCTGACAAATTAAGTTTCTTGAGAGATACAAGAATAAACTGACTTCGGCAAATATGGAGAATTGTCTCGGAGGTACACCTGCCGACAAAAATTATTACAAGCGAAATACACAAGCTGGTGTCTGTTTCTCGTTTATTTAAGTTATGGCTTAAACACATGCTTAGATAATTACAAATATATATTCCGAGTCATGGTTTTACTATAAATACAACGGCGGGTTAATTAGAGTTATCTCCAATAAAAAGTTAGAAAACAAATAGTCTTAAGGCAATGCTTTCTAGACTTTAATTATTTTCATCTCCTGACTGTAGCTTACTATATTACCACGGTTTTGTTCGTTTCATGTAATTAAATCCAAAGGAATAAGAACTGTCACTTCCTTATATTAAACATTCACACCTAAGAAATTCATTTAGACATAAAAAAAATTGTGACTTACCTTTGATACAGGGCAAAATTAGAACTTTATTTGGGGTCAGTAATAAAGCTTACGTTTTTATTTGAGATCCGATACAATGGAGGACAAATGAAAGATTTCCCTCAATTTTTTTCAACTTACCCTATATATCAAAATGATTAATTTCAATTTTTGTTGCGGACGGAAAAACTTCGTGATACAGTTAAAGGGTTTCAAAGGGACACCAACAAAAAACTATAACGTGTCATAAATTATCTTAAAAAACTTAAAATTTTATCATATTTATAGAAATAGTTAACGCAACCATAAAGATAATGAAAACCTTGGTGTTTATAATGGCATAATATTGGACTTCCTAACAAATAATGCTTTAATATCGTGACTAACCGTTATAGTTTTTTTAATTATTTACTAGCATGAAATTAAATGGATTATTCATATTATATCCATTACTAATGAAAACCGTTTTGTAATATTTGAAAATTATACACCTATGTAAATTATATTGATTTTCGGCGGCACACAAATACCGCATCGGCGGCCGTTTTTCGCTTGGTTTTTTATTAAAATATGTATTTAATTACGCATCCAAAATAATTATTAAAAAGACTAACAATAACTATGGGAGTCAATTTTAATCACTATCATCATTCCCGTTATCTATTGGGCCTATTATCATTATTCTAATTTTTGTTTCGTTAAATGCTTTTACAGCTGTGATGAATTTTAACTCCCCGTAACTTTAATTGGATTTAAGATAAAAATAAAAGTTTAATTAGCCGTTTTTAACTTACAAAAACTATAAATTTTGTTTCACTACCTCATGTACGCGATATGAACAAGCTTAGCAGTCACGAAATAATAAATCACATGAAAATTTTACGACTGCGTTACCGTGTTATTTCGTAAAACTTTACGTATAATTGTGATGAAAATGTTTTCAATTTTTATTCCACTTTAGATTGTTTAAATTAATAATAAAATATAAAAGTAAGCTCAAATAGAAAAATATAGTCTCGGATTGTACAGTGATTGTAAATGCTCTGCATGAATGTTTAAACTCGGATTCCCTCCGGCTGAATATTTTGCTTTTATCGATATTTTCCTTTGTTAAAAATAACTGAGAGTTACGTACATTTATGTATGGCGATATTGCAAATTCTTATACTGCAATTATGATTACAGAACGTTTTATTTTTTGAGCGTTCTAATTTAAATATTCATTGCCGTGTTGATTGGTTTTGTTAAATAAAACTCTTGTCGTAAAATTAGGAAAGTTCTGTTGATATTTTTGTATTTTCCTCACAAATAAACCGGCTGGA
Source organism: Cynaeus angustus (assembly GCA_030157275.1). Taxonomy (NCBI): domain Eukaryota; kingdom Metazoa; phylum Arthropoda; class Insecta; order Coleoptera; family Tenebrionidae; genus Cynaeus; species Cynaeus angustus. The sequence continues at coordinate 14,743,107 of CM058066.1, read as the reverse complement.
GATCTGATAACATTTTAATTTTGGCGAGTGTTGATGAGGTTTTTGTTAGCCAAAAGCGATAAATTTTTTAGTGCATTCAGCCAAAAACGGAATAGAGAGCTGGATTTTAATTGTGTGCTCAAAATATTTTATTTATATATTTAGTTATTTTAAGATGTGTTTTTCATTTTTGTCATTTGATAAATAGAAGACATTGTAATCGCTTAATTCGAATGAGCTATTTCAAATCGAGCGAAATTGCAAAAAAATGGATTGATGAAATTGTACCTTATTTCGTTTACTTACATTTGCACCATATTTCACGACGAAGTTTAACTGGAATCTAGCACAATGTCGTTGATTAGGTTCCAGACAGTTTCAATGGGTGATAAATCAGGAACTTTGACGTTTGGTGGGAGTTCAGAATATTAGTTGCTGCATTGCTTGGTCTCTAGTATTGATTTGATGTCTGCTTTTGCATGTAAATGATCTCTTACAAACATAAGAACTCTGTTTTCCATATTTTTGTAATAACAGTCTTGCAACTTTTGTTTTCGTGTGGAACATGAACTGAATTTTGGCACTTCGAGAAAATTTGGATATGCTACTAGAAGAAGCAAAAACAAATGATGCTTGCACTTTTAAAGGCATTAATTGAATTATTTTAGTAGGAAAGTGTGTTTTCAGAGTCGATGTAAAAACCTGCAGGTGTGGAAAACTAGCTAGACCTTGATCTTGGCACTTCAGTTATGGTTAGTGGTACGTGCTCTAGTATAGTCTATAATAACATCATCATGCAGATGAAGGTAAATATTTATCGTGCTAACAGGAGTCGGTCGTCAGTAGGATACCATTAGCTAAAGTAGAAGAGACTGGAATAGGAGCAATGGAGCTTTCGCGCTGCAGCTTTGCCGCCACGATTCCTGCGGTTAGCTAATGTACTGTTAAACCGCATACACATAATAATCCTGGAAAAATGTTATGGTTGTGCACTTGTTCTCTAGTGGATACCGAAATGTTCAACTAATCTGTTATCGTATATTGTTTTATACTGCTTTTACACACGCGTCGTTTCCTTAAGTGTTATTAGACGAGCAATGGGCGCATTTACAGGAATTGCACAGCGGTTCCCGATGGAATTCTTATCATGATTTTTTTTTTTTGGTAAGACGTTCTAAAAACCACCTCTTAGCCACTGCTTCTGAAAGATAAATTAATGATTTCTCCAAGCTTGGATGTGTATGCACACCCCCGAGAATTACACACATATACAGGCCGTTTCACAGTACATAATACAAGAGAGTAAAACTGGTCATTTACACTTCTGGGGCCAAATTTTATAGCTTAAACTTCCTTCATTGCATACCTTTTCCGCTTTTACGGGCAAAGAGGCGACGAAAAAATTACAAAGCTAAGCAAACAGAGGCGTAGTTAGCTCTATTTCACGCTTTATTCTGGAATTTTCGCAAATAAACTCCCACCATGACAACCATGCTACTGTCATACATATTGAGTAACAAAGGCAAAAAATTATTCGAATTGAGTTTTTTAACAAACTCGTTATTTTTCGATTAGTCAACAAATAAATTGCAATAATTATTTTCCCTGACATTTGCAAGTGTCCGAATGATTAATGTTGTATTGTTTTGTACAATGACGGTTCTTGTAGGCGGTTAAATGGGATTTAATTCATGCACTGTTTATTTGCGTAGGAATATGAAACAGTTAATTTATATATTTACTCTGTTTTAGTTAATAAAATTAACTCGTCCTACAAACGAGTTTGTTATTTTTCACCAATGATTGGACTTATGAAAAATATATATACGTTACATTTTGTACATTTGAATATTACAATATTTCATTTATATTTTATAAATATTTTGTAAATTTTAAAACCGAAGGACCAAAATGTTTGAGAGAACTTGCTTAGAACCTGTAAGTTAATTTACAAAACATATTTATATATTTTGGAATTTTTTCCCTAAAGATTCACTAAAATGTGAAGAATAGAGAGAATAACACAGTATTAAAAGAGTGCAAAAATTGAAAAAAGAACCCTTAAAATGAAAGATCGGTCCAGAGGATTTGAAAATTCTAAGAAATTTAAAGGATGCAAGTAGCATAAAAGATTAAAAAAATGATAAATTATTTGTTCTAAAAAATAAAACAAGAAATTTTTGAAATATAGGAAATTTGGATAATTGTAGAGTCGACAGGATTTCAGATCTAAGGTTTTAAAAAAACTCATAAGTCAATTAGAAGAACCTAAAAAATCTGAATTTAAACAATTTAAAAATTAAAAACATTCGTATAAAAATCACCATATTCTAAAGGTGCATCAAAACTACAATATATTTAAAGAATCTGTTGATTATGTTGTTGTTTATATATTTCTAATAATATTGATATAATCTCCCACAATTCATTTGATGTTTGTAAAAAATCGTTGATTATCGTACAGATGTTTCAGAATTTTTCAGTTCGTTGTCACCTTTTTGTTTGTATTCAGTTAACGGTGGAACTTCCAGTGATCATTCGAAAAACCCCGCTGTAGTTTGGTGTATTTTGGGTCGATAGAGTTGGCAACAATAACTTTAAATTTGTGCCCCACTCTGTATAAAGAGGGTTTAGGAAAGTGGAAAGGTTTGTTGGAAGATTGGAATTGTTTCTTAGATTTGTTGAAGTGGGCGGATCCGCGTTGAGTTTTGCCGGCGTCAGTCGTCTGGTGACCAAGTAACTTCGACGTTATTCGACACCGCAAGTTGGTGCCCATGAGACTGACAATAGCACCTCCACAGGGACGCTCCGTGCTAAATATTTAAAATTCGATTAAATTGCTAATGAAATTTTCAGACGAACTCCAGTTTTCACACCGAATAAGAAAGCAAATTCGTTAAAATTTCACCGAGTATATTTAACAGATTTTATTTTGTCTGAGGACAGTTTTTCTGGCTTAAAAATCTCAACAAACTTTCTAATGTAGTTTGACTATTGCAATATTCAGTTGGGATCTTTTCGTTTCTGGAAATTTAAACAAGGACGAACTTTGCACACGGTTCAGACCGACATTTAGGGTCCCCTAATAAATATCGACCCATTCTGACAACAAGATAAGAAACGTTAACTTTATTTTCTAAAGGCATAAAACAACACACAAACTGTATACTGCCACGACTCTGGAGACTCACAATGAAAATTATTTCTAGCCATATTGCCACATTTACGTGCTGCGATTCAAGTAGTTGGGTTCGCTACCAGTTTTCCGAGAGTTACATAGCAAATGGATTTAGTTTAAGACTTTAAAGCTCACAACTGTGTTTATAACAAAATATTAATGATTTTATTTACTACAACAAAAAAAAAAACAGAAAATCAACACAGGAAGCTCTACAGAGCAGGTTAAACAGAACGACTTACTAATTCTATTATTTTCTTTTTTTCTCTTTTCAACTTTTAATGTGAATAGAAAACGTAGATAATGTAATTCTAGCAAACAAGACCTGAATTTTTTCTGTTCAGAGTTTAAGGAAGCTCCATTTTCTGTTTCCTTTCACAAGAACTTTTTCTCTCTAATTTATAACATTTCTAAAATTCTCAAACAAAAATTGGCCGATCCATCGTGTTTACCTGCTTCAATAAGATATCGAGTGTAACTTAGCTTGAATCCGACAGTTGTCACTTGAGAAAGAATGCGAAAAGAACACATTAGTTTTAGCTAAAAGACTGACGGTTAAATCTCAAGTAGAAAGCAATTTCTATTTCAAATCCGTAACTCACCAAATCCGATTAAATTATTTAGTATTTAGTACCAACACACTTTTACATTTACAAACTTACAAAGCATAAAAACTTGTTTGTTGCAAATGCAGATTCGGGATATATGGAAGAATACAATTTCAAAAATGAAATTTATTCGTTGAACTACGACTCTGGCAACTTTTTCTCTCAAATAAATTATGAATCATTTTAGTAAACAACATTATATCACCTGTATCTGTAGCGAAAATAGCATGCATGTGTGTGAATGAACTTTATGAGGGACGTAAAATGTACGGATATAAATTAGACGAAAAATGGGTGGTGAAAAAGCAAGCACTAAATTACCGAGCCTATCCGAAAATTTTGATTATGATGAAGTTTGCGAGAGTTTGTAGCTAATAGTGCGTTAGACCATTCAAAGATATACTGAAACTTGTTGTGGTTATGTTGCATGGTTGCAGAATCGCGGTTCAAATTTAACCGTAGATTAACTTTAAGCCTGAAATCTAAGTTTCCAAACTAATACTGAACTGTCGACCCCTAATTATTTTTCCTTCAACAAATAAAAGTCTTCCACATTCACCGAAGTAGGTGATGTAATCTAGCAAACCCAAGAAGTGGTTAATTACTTTTCCCGTGCTTCCTTCAGGTTTTTACCTAATTTTTAAACTAAATGAACTGCAACGGACATATCGCAAAATCATACACTTGAAACTGATTTATCAAATGGCAAAAATACACATCAAACAATGATTGCAGCATTCAGCCTGTACACGCTTTAATTAATTTTGATGGTTTTTAAAACGTCGATGTTACGCAATTGTTAACTTTTGATTAAAACTCTAAATGTGCATTCATTACGAAGTTGTAACTTTTTGCAAATTCGTCAACCTGAACAATTTTGTCTATTTTGTATTTTGGAAGTGCGGAATATCTTACGCTGTTTTAAATGATAGATTTATTTCAGATAATTATTTATTGAATAATCGAAGACCATCAAAAATCCGGATAAGATTACAATTCATTTAAAGCCGCATACACGAAAGGTTAATAATAACCTCGATATATCGATGCAATATTTCAAATAATATTTTTTATAGCTATGAAGCACAAAGATAAACAAAATATTTTGAAATAACAAAGCATACAAAAAATGTTTGTTTTACGATTTATGGATTTCAAGAGATACACATTTTGAATGTAATCAATTTATAAATCTTCATTGTTTTCAATGAAAACTAAATTTCAAATATATTTTCAAGATATAGGTTTATGACGGTGTTACCTATTTTTTTTTGTTCTGAATGTGAACTGTTATTAGAAACACATTATTTATCAATACATATTATATTAGTTCATTTTTGTTAACGTGTTTTATAGTTATATGTTCATTTTCAGACTAAATAATCATTTCGTAAAGTATTTTTTAAATTCTTTCATGTAATTGTGCTGTTTTAAACGGATCAATAGGTTTTCAAACAAGTTTTCTAGTAGTTTTCGGTCACAGTTGCAACTTTAGTAACAATTTGAAAAATTTAAAGAATCTAGGGAGTTCTAGGCAGAAAAAATTTAGAATAGGATTTCAGCGAATACAAAGATTTTTGAAAAACTGTAAAAATAAATTAAACGAAGTTTTTGACATGTTATGCAATGATACAAAGAATATGAAGAATTCAAACGCAAGCAAGCACAGAAACAAAAAAATTCAACTATGAAAATTGTAGAAAAAAATAATAAAAAAAGACGAAATCAAAGCTCTATAAAATTTAAAGGAACTTGAAAATCTAAACATCTTGAAAAATGTAAATACAAGAAAGAATTCATAGCTTTCAAAGGTTCAAAAATTAAACAATTCACAAAAATCTAGAAAAGTTCGAAAAATTAAAAAAAGAATTTAAGAAAACGCAATAAAGCTATGATAAAACTATAAAAGTTAAACACTTTAATAAAATCAAATAAAATATGCAGACTTTCAAAGTTCTGATAAAAGCTTAAGATTAAAATAAAAGATCTGTAAAATGTTAAAAAGCATTAAAAAATCTAAGAAGATATTGTAAAAACTGAAAATTCCAAACCACTGAACATTGTTAACTATGGTGCGATAATTCTGTAATTTTTTTTTTCAAACACAAAAATTATTGAAAGATAATTGTTTTTGATTTCTATGTTTAAGACTAACATCATTTAAAATAAAACACATTAAGATACAGATGAATCTAAGATAAAACTATTTTTAAGAAGTTTATATACCGACCTTTGATAAGTTTTTGTGTGGTTTGTTTTTTTTCCAAAAATTTACTGCAACAATTATTCGTTTTTTTGTAGCGCTACTATACTTAATTATACGTATTATCGGTATTTTTCTAATTCTTATAAGATGTTTTTTATAAACAAATAATTTCTTTTGAATGAGTAAGTAATGGATTTCCAATAATACTAAATAGATTGAAGTACAGTTTTTTTGTTGTTATAATTTATTCAGTTGGTTTGTTTACATTTCTAGAGAATATATTTTACTGTTTGTTCTACTTGGACACCGTATACTAAAAAATAATAAAAAAAATCCTTAAAAGGATTAGGTAGAATAAATTTTGATATATAGCGGTTGGCTACAACAGGCAGCTCATTGATTATAAACATTTATAAAATGTTATTTACTGTTTTGTGTTATTAAAAGGCAAACATTAAAAACCAACACCGAGCAATATATCTCTTTAAACTGGTAGATAACAGTAAACTCAGAATTTTAAGATTTACTGCTCTAGATTTAACATTTTTAGTTTAAAGCGTGAAGAGAAAATCTACTACTATAATATGTTTTAAAGTAACGTAAAAACGCTAGCGGTAATACAAAAACCCAACAATATTTTATTATCTCAAGTATCGCGAGCCCATTTTGCCCCATGCGGTGTTCAAGTAGAGTGCTCTATAGATCCTTAAACATTTTTCTAAGTTCTTACATTTAGTGCACGTGACTCCCATTTCATCTAGAATTTCTAAGGATACATGGTATATGCGATCCTATAATTATGAGAGAAGGCAGGTTTCATGCCATTTCCAAGAAGTCGTGGTCGTCTTAGAGAGGATTTATAGCCTAGACCGAATCGTGACGTTTTTCTGCTAGAAATTGCATGGGACAACAAGAAACTGAATATCTTTGACAAAACCATGCGAAATTGCATTACTAAAGTACTTAGTTTTTTAGAACAGCGGCTAGTTGCAGCGCAGATCTATAAAACTAACGTAAAACTACAATTTTCTGAATTATGTAATTTGCAACGTGACGCTAAAAATGAAGTAGTTAACTAAAGCTTTGTGCATGTGTCATAAAATATTAAGACAAATCGATACGTAGATAAACAAAATGCATATTATTGTGTATAATAGCAGGAGACACGACTAGCGTATTTATATTTCATCGAACTATAAATATTCCTGTAATTTGTGTCTTGTGAATACGTGAGGTGCATTTAGCCATGTAATTTATTGTGGTAACTCAAAACGCCAATATGACATATGCTTGAATAATTTAGATCATTTGTTAAACGGACAAATAATCTAACAGAGACATGCTTTATTTATCATAGCGATATTTCAACACAGATATACCAAAGTACCTATATTCCTGCAAAATCAAAATTTCTAAAGCACAAAAACTTTTTTACATATAAAAGATTTGTGTGCGTACGCGAGAATATAAGCGCTCACTGTTAAATGAAAAGCAATTTAAAGTTATATAGCCGAGTTTCAGTAAGGTCGATAGCAGGAAGTTCCACCTAAGGGAAGTAATCGAATAATACTGACAAAGAAACGCATTTAAAAATCAATAGCTTTGATACCTTTCAAATATGTTAAAATTTGACATAAGTTTAGGTCATACTTCTAATTCAATATCTGATGAAATCTTTTGTGAAGTCGCTTTTTTTTGAAACAACGAAAAGATACTTTTAACGAATTCTGTCATCCCGAATTCAATCGTATCTTTTATTTGGAGGGTCAAGTATTTCATTCTGTTTTAAAGTACTTTTGACTTCTACGAGAAGTTCATCATTATTACTAACGCAACTGTATTGGAATATTATTGAGCACCACTCAATAAAGTTTTGTTTCAATATTAAAAGAGTAGACAAAATATCAATAATAAACTAAACAGTTAACAACTAAAATTATTTCAACTTTAATAAAAACGTGTTTCGTAGTGGTGGATTATTGTCTGGTGTTAGGTCAGTTCAAAATTCGAAGCACACAATTGTAATAGGATTAAAGTCTAGCTGTTAACCATGAAATCAGATTTATCACATGGTTTATTCAAAAATCTTCTGATCCAATTAAACTCTATTAAAATGTCACGATTAAACGACTGAGAGTACGTCTCCGAGTAATTACGATCTCGTAAATAAGAGATATTTGAAGGGACAAAGATCTCGGGAGATCATGGTCAGTGTTATATTTCGAATTAAATATTACATCGCCTGTGGGAAATTATTTTGAAACAGTTATTTTTGTTTCTACACATTTTTCACTTCGAAATAAGAGAATGAAGCCGATACTGTTTTATTAGGTTCCATAAACGCTCCAGATTTGGTCATTTATCGAATATAAGATCCGGAACACAAAACAGAAACCGGCAAAACAGAGGCTATTTATTAATAATACAAAAATACCCCTCACCAATAATCCATTTGGAGTTCCGTTGGTTTTATTAAAATGCGACACTCCTACAGGAACAGTTTTAATAGATTTATAGCATAGATTTTATCTGATATTACATAACTAATGTGTAATAAATAATGTACGCATGGTGGAGGATAAAACCGGCGCAGTCGGTAGGATCTTGTGTTTGTAAATTTAGTTAGTTTTGATAATGATTGGAGACGAGATGTTAAAGGTACGATAGTATGAGGTTGGGATGTTTTTACGAGTTGTATGGTTTAATTTAGGGTGAGGTTGGTTCCGATGGAAGCTGTTTTGACAATCCTGTGAAGAGTTGTGGAAGTTGAATTACACTAATAAATATTTACGAGTGTTACAATTGATGGAAATATTGCGTTTTTCGTATCGGAAAAATTGGATAGGGAAACAGAGTAATTGCACGAGTATTGTGTTTGGATATTGTATGCATTTAGGTCGCGTTAAGTCGCAAGGGGAATTGGGTGTGAGATGTGGTGAAAATAAAGAGCATTCGAGAAATATTTTGTCGCTCGCTGTGATATTGAATATAGAATTTGTCCAGGCGAATAGAGTAGCGCTTCATCCATTGTTTCAATTTACATGGCTGAGCACCCGAAGCCTAAGTAATACTTTATAACATATGTCAATAAAGAGGAAAAAGCCTAAAACAAACCATCGATGCGAAAGATATAAAAGACACGCCGGAAATAATGGAAATAAACGACAAACACAAAGTCGAAAAAGAACAGAAGCACGAAAATTGGAATGCAAGAAAACATTCCGATTCTAATGTGATGCAAATGAGAAAAAGTAGGGATTTTAGGCCGAGTATTTCCACGGCCAGTTTGTTTTATACGTTTGTGTAATTCAAATTAAATACTTTTGAACAGATTTAGTGTTATTTTTAAAAGATTTGAATCGCATAAGAAATCAGCACTAAAAACTTTTACCTCGCCTCTATTTATTTTTCCGGCTTATTTTTTACCAACTTCAAAGGTGGAATTAAGAAAGAACTTTTAACCTGAGGCGAAGTAAATCCGTTTCTGGAAAAATTCACTCGATTTCATTAAATCTTAAAAATGTTTACGAGATTCTTAAAAACACATGAGCAACTTACTACGATAAATTTAAAGATTATTTTAGATTTATTATTTACGGACAGATATTGTAATGGAAAAAAAAACAAATCCATTTCGTTTATTTAAATTGACAGTTTAGTCAAAAATGTATAAATCATTTAAAATTCAGTTCTCTTGCACTCAATGAAATTAGTGCGTTTTCGAGCCAAGACACTCCGATTCGTTTATTTGAGTTGAGAAATTGATTTTGTTTACGAAATGTGAAAATCACTTGAGCAGCTTATTAGGAAATAAATTCAGAAGTCACGTCAAACTTATTCCGTATCGTTTCCTAAACTCCTTCGCTAACAATTACAGATAAAAGTTTTTGTAAAACTCTGCTCTAAAATGATTTAATAGAACTCGGAATCGCGCGTTACGACCATTAATAAGTTCAAAAGCTACCTTATTTGGGCCTAGACATTTGATAAATGTTTTATGATGCCGTTCAATTAAGCACAGTTCTTGAATAATTCGTTACGCAATTCTGAGAAAGACTTAGAAATCGGGTGTTATGTTTGGCAAAGTACACTCGGTTAACATTGGAATTTAATATTTATGTTTCAATCCCGCGTACGGATGTGCAATTCAAACATAATGAATCCTGCTTCAATTAGCAATCCTGTTGTGATGTCCGCTTGTTTAAGTAATTAAGAACTTTGTCAAACTCATTACTTGTATCCGACGTCGTGAAAACTACTAAAAACAAATTATTTTATGCGCTACTTCCTGTTCCACTTATAAATTAATTATCTCAGGAAATCATTGCAGTAAACAGAACAATAACAGAACAGTGCACTCGTGACAAACAAAGATCGAAACCAATTACGTCATCTTCTCGATAATAATTCATTGATATCACGCCTGTTTCTCCAATTACACATCCGAGTATTGTTTGCATCTTTCCGTTCGATTCAGTTTCCAAATATTTAATGACACACTCCTATATCTAAAATTAGGCTCGAACGGAAAAGAATCACGAAAGGAAGATAATTAAGAGTTATAGGAACTGACGAAACAAAAAGGAGGAAGGGTACGGCAAATAGGAGAAACAATACGCTCATACAAAATGCCTGCTCAAAATCGTATCACATATTTTTTTCATCCGGAGCTGTGGATGGAAACAGTGGGAAAAATTCCAAACTCCATTCAAAAACAGAATTGCGCAGCACCCGATTATAGTCCTTCTGTACCCGATACGTGATTCACCGGGAACCGTTCGATTAAGACGCAATTTAAATAATGAACGAGATAAACACCTTTCTTAAAAGTTGTTGTTTTTCGTGAATTGTCTTACCGTATTCAAAACCTTAGCAAAAATTTATTTTTATTCGAATCCACAGGAGATAAATCCGTTCACGGCATGTTATTTATTCGGTTTATTCAGGCATCATCTAGGTTTTTTGCCCTGGAATTATGCCCGCCATTTTTAACGTTCTTAATGTAAATATGTTTAAAGTAAACGGGCCACTTTCTCAACCAGATAGGCATTTTAATACTGTCGTAAAAAAGGCGTTTTTATTAACTCGAATACTTTTAAAAGTCAAATAACTCTTGATACGATGGAATTATTTAAAGTCTAACGTCGCTTAAAAAATGCTCCCACTCTCACTAAAAACTTGGCAAATTTTCATTAAAATTTTAAATTAATGAATTGAAAGACAAAAGTGTCAGTTGCGATGTAATTAAAATTGAATTAATCGTTATTCTGAATTTTCAGAAACGTCATCTGTTAAGCAAAGGCTCAATAATTAATTGAAACTAATTTTAAATATAAGCAATCAAGCAAAAATTACATCGAACGATAACTAAATCTCACACAAAAAAGTAAAATTTGGATGGGTGAATAGTTTTTTTTTTTACCTACAATATAATTCCCCGAAAACAGCATTGCGTTTACTGGTGTATATTGCAGTTACGAATCCCATTAAGGGCTAAAACCGGTATATTTCTCAAGTGAACGCTTTAACCCCGTTTCATTTTTACACAACGCTATATTCAACGATTTACAAAAACTAATTTGCTTATTAAAGCAATAAACGATTTCGTACATAAATACAATTTATTACAGATTTAACTGACAATTTTTACGGCGTTCGATAACCAATTTTTAGCTTTATTCAGTTAACGTGTCTAATAGCCTCGATTTAACAGATTGCGGATTGCAAAAATCTCAATTTTACATCTTCCGAAGTGGATCAATACTTACAAAATTTAATATCACAAAGCTCTTAAATCTACACAAATTTGTCATATAAAGACCTTTCGAGCAATAAACTCTGAGTTAATCGATACACAGACGGTCTCAACAATTTTTAAAATATCCAGGTCGACAAAAAGGAAAGTGGTAGGTACTTCCCACGTCAGCTTTTACATTTTTTTTTTATGTAATTTTCTAGATAACTTAGCAAATACCATTTTTTTGTATAACTGAATTTTTGTATAATTTTCTTTTTTATTTGTGCATTGTTCAGTTACAAAAATTAGTCTGATAGATGTACTGTTACTGTTAATACTGTTAATTGTTAAATTATAACAATTAAAATTCTGCCGTAATAAAGATGTGTCTTTTTATTGTTGCCCTATTTTAATTTAAAACCAGATTTATTGATCTGTAACAAATTGTTTTCTAACGTACAAGTAAAAATAAAAATTTCAAATTCAAAAAATTTCAAAAAAAGAAAAAAGGCAATATATACGAAGATTCTAAAAATAAACTTAAAAAAATGTAGAAAATGCGAAGAAGCTGGGAAATCCGGAAAAATCAAGGATAAACCCAAACAACCGAAAAACAAAAAAAAGTTGAAAATTCGAAGAGTTGAAAGGATTATATAGAACACAAATAATCTCAAAATGTGAAAAGCTAAATAGTCTAAGAGGATTAAAAGCAATTAAAAAAAAAAGAAGTCAAAGATTTGAAGTTCAAAACGAGCGAAAGATTGTAAATCTAAAGAATTTAGGGAATTGACGTAAAATATAGATTACAAATTATAATACGGCTATTTTTTGAGATAAATTACATTTTTTTCAACAATTAGAGGTTAAAAGTGGACAAAACAATTATTAGAGCTGAATATTTTCCGGTGACTTTTTTTCGTGAATAAATAAAACTGCAACATTATACAGAATTCTGTGAAAAATATGATTTGATTTCACATTTGATTTAGGTTTCAAGGCACGCATGCAGCGCCAAATAAGCCGAATCTGCGTTGAAATAAATGCCCTGAAATATAATAGAATATTCAAAAGTGAACTGAATTTGAGCTAATACATGATTACAAAACATCAAAAACGAATGTACAATTTTAATCAAAATGCATGGCATCATTGAAGCCAAAAAAGTTGCGAGAAAATGTTAAAATCATGAACAATTCTCATCATTTTGTTTATCTCTAGTGTTGCACGTCTCATATTTTAAAAAAAGATTTAATAATGTCGCTTGTATGCGTGTTCTCAGAACGTCAGAAATTGTCTCGTCTGGCAAGCGATTAGAGAAAATTCAGCTTTGTGATTTGTAATGCGATGTGCGAAAATGCAGAAGAGATGTAAAAGTGGCTATCGAGCGAACCAATTTGTCTGTCATTTTCCGGTGTATTAGGATTTTTAAAGGGCATGTGAGAAGTTTCGAGTTTCCTTCCCTTATTTCTGATATCACTCAGTTATAACGACCCTTTCCTGGGGTAGAAACTATTTTAGTGTCGGTTGCTACCGTGGTCGAAGGGTTTTATGTGTTGTTCACACAGCAATATCGAAAATTGTTATTTTGTTCAATATATGGTGGAGCCATCAGCTCGAGTATTTTAATCTGTGTCAATATCGACAATTACTTGGGAGCCGCACCTGTTTTTGTGGCGACAAATTGTGAATTGTTAAAGTAGAGCGTGTAAGTTGAACATTAAGCATATACGATTTGGTCCCTGACCTGCAACTTGCAACCCCCGCATGAATAAGGGATGAGTTACCGGTGAAAACACCCTTCTTTTCACTACGTCATAACGCGTATATGTTGCACCCCATAAATTGCCACTTACTCAACTTTCACAACTCATTAATCTTTGTTCTTTTTTGCAATATAACGAATTCTTGATGGATGGGGGTAAAAATTTTTTTTGTTGAAACGTGTGTCTAAACCACTCACTGATCTTGTTATTTTTGTGTAAAAATCAAAGACAATATTTCTACAGAACGCTTCTCATTCCTCAGATTTTCTCTCAAAAACGCATTAGAAATACACTGTCAGAAAGATATTCAATTTCACGGTATATTTATCTGATATAAATTTTCTTCTAGAGTATTTTTAGGGATATAAAGCTTTTCGCAGGTGTTACAGGGACAAACGCTCCCAAAATATTTATTTTCTCAAATTCTATTCCGTCAAATTGTAACAACCCCCATAAATATATCTAACTGTCTCTGTAACACTCGTAAATACAAATAATTGCCAGTAGTTCGATTTTAAAATGGCGCAAAAGCACAGATTGTAATAGAATCCCCCAAGCACAAGAATACAGAAAAAGTTTCGTCGCTGATTAGGTGCAATGTACAAAAATTCCATAATTAAATAAAATGTTTTCAGAATCTAATTATAAAAGCAAAACTAGTTAAGTCTGTAGCAGCAGGAAATTAAGAGAAAATTAACAATACCTTATGATAATATCGCACTGAATTAAGTTAAGCAGGAATGAATATTTACCACAAAATGAAAAATACACTTCCCAACTTTGTAGCACTTTGAAAAATTAATAATATGAAAATGTATTCATGTAGCATTTTTTTGCATTTACAGATTCTCCTTTTGGTGAAAAATTTTCCGACTGAAAATCTGCACATTTAGCATAATGATAACATTTGTCTGTACATCTCGGATCCATACTCTTATTAGAATACGTAAAGCTAAACTAAATCCTAAGAGAATAAATTGCAGCGCAATAGTGAACGAAGCGAATGCTAATAACAACAAATAAGAACGAGCACTAGTTTCATGAACTGTGATGCAAGTAAACGAAAGAAAACGAAGCGTTGTTTTTCCGCGCGTCAAAATGTGCATGTTTGCTTTTCTAATTAATGTGTGTTGTAGTTTTGATTTTATTTGGTTTTGTTGAACGTGCTTCAGAGTCGATGAATCGCGTGGATAACGAAGGGAAGAGAGTTGTCTTGCCTCCGTCCTCAGTTATAATTGCATAGATTATGAAGAGAAATAATTGAGTTATGCCAGTGTTTATACTATAAATTATCTTGTAATTATATTGTGACAGCTTCTAACTAGTATGAGTGAAAGTTGGATAATGTCGCTCATGGGAAAATTTCCTCGAAAACGTAAACTCCAAGTAAAGATCACGCACCAAGAAAACTTACATACAAAAGACAATGACAGATTTCAATTATAATTCTGACGGCTTAACCTAAAGATATCTGTATAAAATTACAAAACTGTAAAGCTGATACAAACAAGTGTAGAAAAGGCTTTAAAGCTCAGGAATTTGAATTGTTACCTCCGCTGTGATGTATATGTGGTGTGTAGTCGGAAACAGGCAATATCTCGTCTTGTACTTTTGATTTACAGCTCAATACGCAACCGAATAAAGAACTGATAATTTAAAATCGGATAGCACCTACTTGTAATTCCTCAAATTTATCGGATCTGTTACATATTAGACACATAGCTCCAAAGAGCTTGTAATTTATAACCCGTTTTCCACTAACTTCTTCAGAACAAATTATCTGTTGTTTCCCACTTTAATGCATTTGAATTGTTGGCCTTTTATCTTTCCTCCTTTACACAAACACACGAGCCCTCCATTTGACGCCTTATATATAATTAAACAAAACAAAACATTACACAATCCTGCTACGCCATTTTTTCACTTTCATAAATTCCAGCATTGTTAAAAATTCATCACGTGAAGTCCACGACATTAAAAACGCAAATTTGTAAACTAATTTTACCCCACAATTCTTCGTTGCTCTGCTTTGATAGTTGAGGTAATGCGTTAGTTGTTTTGATTTTAACTCATACATTATAAAATCAATAGTCATTTAGCGTAACAATAACTCGTTGTTAAGAGCTTGTAATTTTTACTTCGTTTTTCACAAAGCGCGCATATAATTTCGAACAAAACCATAAGTGTTATAAAAATTCATGATGCGACTTGACATTTTTCGAAAATTAGAGCAGTTAGAGGTTTTAAATTTTTATAAAAAAAGCTTTTATGATGGATCTTTATAGGAACTCTCCACCAGGTTATGCAAAACTAGGAATACATTTAGGTTTAACATTTTCAGTCGGATGCAATCAAGCTGAAGCGCTTGTATTGTTTCATAATTTAAAGCGAATGCAGCAATTCGCCTGAATATGTTACAATTGAAAAAGAACGCAGAGAAGAGTTTCAAAAATGTATTATCCTTTTATGGAGTCATCGGATTTACTTTCACAAAGTCGTTGAAAATTTTCAGTTTAACGTGCAATTTTTACCAATTACACAGTCTTTGATGCTAAGAACCTCCGGAATATGGAGTGCATGTCGCTTAAATGTTACGTTTTCAATTTATTTTAATTTAAACAAACCAGAAGGTTTAATAAATAAATAAAGGGGTCTAATGAGAGAGTTTCTTACAAATGCGAATGTTAATATAATTTTAAAGTACAAAAGCTCAAAGGTAAAATTCAACAAACTGGATTATATTTAAAAACAAGGAAGTTTGTTGTCAGGAGTACCAACAAAATGGTGAAAGAGTAAATTAATCCGCCTTTGTAAACGTGATGTCGATAGTTTATTATGGCCGGTTGATGAGCTGAAATAAATAAATTGGAATATAATCTGTATCATTAACGGGACTTTCAATTAACAGCAAAATTGTGGTAATATGAAATTGATTAGTCATTAATTTGTGCACTTAGTTTTAATTATTGCAGTGGGTGTAATTCTAGATGAAATAATTGGTTATTAATTCAGTGAAAAATAGTTAATACTTTTTGGTCGAAATTATCACCCGCAATCAATTGATAGCGTATTCAACAGAATCAATGACGGTTTTATTACAGGGTTACTCTGCAGCTTTAATACAGTTACTATTAATTATAGAATTTGCGTTATCTCTCTAAAGAGGGCGGAGCGGATAAAATAATGACGGTATTATTTAACTAGATTGTTTGCTAAATACCTTCTGTTAAATTAAGCTTCTCCAGATATACCAATCTTTTCTATAGAGTTAGTAACTGTACAAAGCTTCGTCGTTGGCAAAGTTGGTAGTTGTAATTATTTACCTAAATTATGACAATTAAATTATTTCGGTTGTACCATACATCAGCTCGTTAAGTCGGATTAAATGGAGTCTTTGACGAATCTGTTTTTCGTACCGTTTACCCTATTGTTTTGCAAGTTGCTTTAGAGATATAATTGTTCCTTTGTTCCGTGTTAATTCCGTCAATAATCATGCAATTTTAAAACAATCTCTTAGTACAATGTCTGCAGGAATTAACCCTTTGTCTACCTAGAATCTGTGCAACCCTTCCGTCTTAAGACCCGTCAAACAGTTAAATCATTAAAAAATTATGCCTTCACTAATCCCAAAAAGTTCAAATTTGAGTAGTTATTTATATGAAATAAATCCGGGGAAATTTCTATGTTGTTCGTTCTTTTAAGTTCATGCAAATGTGCTCGAAAGGACTATTTTAATTTCCACCTTTCTTCACGTAATTGGGTGCGAACTTATAAATTATGCATGACTTAGGCGAATTTCAATTATCAATTAAAATGATGCTTTCCGAAAATTGTACATTATAAAAAGATTATTTATCACAAGAACTTGGCTAACTTTAAAACTTATTTTCTGTTGTAATATTAACTTACTCTCATGCAAATATAATTCATTTACTTTTCCGCCCACCGAGCATTGCTGCAGCTTTTTAATTTTAATAATAAATAACTGTCGTTTCCTTTGTTCCCGATGTCGTAATTTTAATTTTAGTCAGACAATAGCGCTACTTTTTTACTTTAACTATTTTTAGTAGCTTCACGTGAATGTTTTCCCCCAAAATAATTATTATCGATCCATTAAATTACGTTTTATCTCATTCACTATTCGAATGCAAAGCAATCCACTTTTTTTTATAAATTGCCCGTGCTTATTTTGTCGGCGTGTACCAAAGGATGAATAAGTAATGGAAAAAAAAAACGAGTAATAAAATACAACCACACGGTTCATAAAACGAGCTCAAGACAAAATATTAGTAGTTTTATTTAAATCTATTGCAGCTTTGTGGAATAATTGGATAATTGTTCTCTGGAGCCAAATTAGTACTTATCCCACAAGATTAGCTAATTTTAATGGTGGTCTGACCATTAGAGGTAGTAAACACATTTGTTTCCATGCAACGAATTTACATTAGTTACGTTGTAATTTTAGGAATTAGAGTGATGGGTAATTACCCTTCCATTAGCGAAAATTATTATTTGTCATAACTAAATATTTAAAACAAAGTATGATAGATCGCCCGACATTTATTTTAACTATTTAAACTGGAATTAATTTAAAATTAGAAAAAAAGTTATCCGGCGTCTCCACTACTCCCGTTTCTCTTTTCTAACTGGCTTAGTATTTTTTGCTAACTTTAGCAAAGCTGAACAATAAAAATGTATAGTAGTTTCGTAGTTATAAAAAACCGATTAACCTGGATAAGCAAGATTGGTAATATGGAAATTTTTTCGTTTCATTGATAGGCAGTAAAAGTCTGTTAGGATTTTCTGAAAAGAGCGAGCTGACCTTTTCAGGGCATTTTAATTGTAAAATATTATCAGTTAGCCTTACATTGAATGCTTTTTACACTGGAATAAAGTGCATTTCAAAGACTCGGATACAGCAAAGCTTTCGATTGAATGCATTGCACAAAATAAAAGTAGGATGTTTGCCATTTTATTTTTACAAAACCTAAAAAAATTCTACCTACAAGTGAACTACATTGAGCTTAAAAAAAAGAAGAGAATGTGGCTCTGTCAGAAAACCGAATAAGTAGTAGAATTAGTGAGACATCGGATACAAGAAGGATATCCGGCCTATCTGTACGGTTGTGCACAAAATACTTTCGTCAACATTATTCGCTTGAAAAGCTTTGCGAGAGATATCAAGAGAAAAAAAAGCATCTATAATTCACGCCGGTGATAATTGTTTCTTTTCTATGAATTCTTTCACGTTTCCAGAGAATTTCGAGTTGTCTGAGATTGAGAGCTATTGAGGGTCAGACTCATTTAACGTGTGAGGATTACTTCGGACCCAAAATTCCATACACTGTGGAATTTGCATATTTAAATTTCGATGATTTTCAGATACTACAAAAACTCTGTAATATTTATAGAGAATTGAGTTTAAAAATAGACGATCGACTTTCTCGTTTAATATCTCACATCAATGGTTCTTATCATTTTTCAATATATTACCTCAAAGTTTAAACGCTCTTTGTCATCGGAATGTCAACTATTCCAGCGAAATTTAATCTCCAGTAAATAAATTTTCCCATTAAATTTAGATAATAGCATTTCGAAGCCACAGACAAAAATCAACTCTTATGAGAAGTGTTTCAATTTTTTTTTTTCAATATATAACAAAAAAGCAGTCTAATGTTTTTTCATCACAAGCTTGTTTTTGGTTTCATTCGTAAATATTTTATTCAAACGTTACTTCAGTAAACAACAATGTCCATTTAATTGCCCTTTGTGACCATTAAATATTATTTCAGCATTTTATTGATTATGAATAAACAAAATTAATGACCCAAGTTTACATACCATGGACTACTTAATTAGTCTCTGTTGTATTAATACACTTCAATTGTTTGTACTATTTTTATACAGTGCTTCTAAGTATTATTACAAATTGTCTCTTGTTGATTGACACTAAATTTTGCTGCTGTGTTCGAAAGTTTCCTAGCAACATTTCTATTTTCACATATTTGGATTCTGGTCCTTCAGATTATGGATTATTAAATTCTGGGATTCTTATATTTGTGATTCTGAGATCTTATATGTGTAAATGTTAATTTTTTAAATTATATTTGTTCAAAAAAGCTGAGTTTAAATCCTTAAGCTCTAGATTTTCAGATTCTAGATTGTTAATAGTAATAAGTCGAGAGAATTTTTAAAAGTTTGCCATCGATCGTAAATCTTCTCGCTTAGAGAGCCTTTGTCAATACCGACACAGGGTTGTACTCAGGTAAATTTATTTTCAAGAAATATAACTTAGTTATCACGTAGTAAAGAAAAACCACATAACCAGTTTATAGTTTTATTTAGTTTAATGAGACGTTTGTTCCTGTAGTTTCCAGTTAAGATCCAGAACTTGATTTTTGTTGATTCATTTTTTCATTGGTTCTGAGACTTTCGAGGTTTCCTCTCCTCTAATTTTTAAATGACCACCGTAGAATACTAAAAATATAAACTTTTTCTGTCACTTGTCATTAGCATTCTATGACGGATTCCTAGTAAAGAACTTATACAGTCAAAGTTGTAACCGAATTATTTCTTTGGACGCACTATATTTCTTATATTCCATATCTTTAGATGTTAGTACTGCAAATTCTGAATTTTTAACCCTCATGATTAGAAATTCAGATTCTGGATCTTATAATTTAAAAATCTCAGGTTTTGGGGTCTTTCGTTTTTGATTAATTAAATCTTTTAGGTTTTCAATTTCTAAATTTTACTAGTACTGAAAATCCTAGATTCTTAAACACTGAAAAAATTCGTAATTAAAAGAATGTACTCCAAATTTTTCCAGTTATAGTTATGTATATCTCAGATCCTAGATTCATTTTATGTTTATACATTAATAGTACATGTCAAAAAAGGGATTCTTATATTTTGGCTTCAATTCTTAGCTTCTCAAATTTGAGATTCTTAAATAGTGAACATTTTCAAAAACAGATTGTTTTCTAAACTTATAGTTTCAAGATTTTCATACTTATATTTAAGACTCAGTTCTACGTATATTTTTCATATTCTGAAATTCTAATTGTGATGTAATTATAAAATTTGAGTCTTAATTTTTCTGTTTGTAGATTCCCAGATTTCATAGATTCCAAATTCTTATAACTTTATTGAAAGATTTGAGGATCCTAAATTATCAGGTTTTATATATACGAGTACCTAAATTTTATAATCTAAATCTTAGTGGGTACTTTTACTTACAGATCCCATATGATAATGAAAGAATAAAACCTTTGTGACATTTGTATATTTTAAACCAAAAACATTCAAATGGATATACGCTTTCAACCCAGAAAATACCGGCTATGGCTGTTTTTCATCTATAATTTTCGTATTTTTTTTTGTCACGCTACTAAATGTTAATTTGAAGCAGATTTCTAGTTCGTTTAAATATATTTACTCTGCGATGTTTTAATCAAGCTAAACAATGCAAACTAATCAAAAAAATTAATTACACTGGAAAATTGGATGAAAATTGACGAAATGTCGTTTATGGTCTATAAAACCGACACTAAACCGAAGATAAATTTAAAAAAATTGCATATTTTATTAACTGTCTTTCTAATATGTGGTTGTTAGTTATTTATTTAAAATTTAACAAGGTGTTTATCAACGTAGTTTCTCCAACATGAAATGTAGTTAATTAGTTTGTTCAAGTTTCCAGTACGCAAATTTGATTTGAAATTAAGGTGTTTATTCAACGTTTGGCAAAATGATAGAGCTTTTTCTGATTTAATGTGTATGAGAAAAAAATTATCGTACAAGGTGAATTTGAGATCTGTAATAAAACTGAAGCCGTATTAATCCTGTTTGTAACATAAGTAATATAGAATTTAGCTTCGAGAGTTTGAAAAAAGAAGTTTTCTTGGCGAGTTTAGCGTGTTTTTTTTTTAATAGTGAATGTTTGATATTGTGAATGAAAGCGACGACTTTGCTATTGTGAAAGTAGATTTTTTTCTAAAAGCACAAGGAGTCTATCGCGGCAAATAAATTTCATCACCTTTCAAGATAGGTTCTTGGTTCCTCTTACAGAGGAGCGTAGGCGTGTGAGATTAGAGTAAGCTAAGCGGTATCGAAAGAAAGCTTTAAATCCTATTGATTAAATTTAGCGGTGTTGTAAAAACATTGTGGCTTGGCGACCTGGTTATGCTGCTATTCTAATTAATAAGTGCATTTCTGGATTCGACCTAATTGAATTATTGTAAGTGGAGTGTAGATGTGTCGTAGTAACGCGAAATGAGAGAGACTTAGGGCGAGGCGGTGGAAGTAGGCAATCCTGGTAGCGGAGCTCTCTCCCGGGGCCAATATTACAGCTCAACAGAGGTCCACGCCTCTCTGCATGTCCCTGCTGTGCTGTGTCTCACTACACCACTGGGTCACCATCACGTCGCTAGTCAACTTATCCTTTGTCCTTTTTGTCTTTGAAATTTTGATTTGTATGGATGGTTGAACATCCTATAATATTTTTTCTTGGAATGCCATCCAATATCAATCAATACAAACATCGCCAATCCTTAGAATCACGTCCTGTTAATGTCAAATATAATTCCCTGTAAAACTACTTTAGAGACGGAAGATTTTTATTTTCCTTCGGCTACCGTAATTAAAAAAAAAAACCTTCGTTCCATAAAAGGTAAACTCAGTTTCAGCACTTTAAAGTTCAAGTTTAATATCATTATTTTTAATTAATTTCATTTACGGATTAACACTATTTATAGAGTCTGAACGTACGAGCAACTTAAATTTGAAGGCTATTATATAATCAAATTCTAAAATTTCATTTTTCATGACGCGAAAATGGTGGAGGCGCCGGGCAAAACGTCACTAATTTTTATTCTCGTTATATTTTAACGGTACGTACCTTAAATTTAAAACCTAGAGCTTTAGTAAATTCTTGGAAAAAAGATTTGGGCGAAACGTGATAATACATTTTGTTTAAATACGGCGATTG
Source organism: Cynaeus angustus (assembly GCA_030157275.1). Classification (NCBI taxonomy): domain Eukaryota; kingdom Metazoa; phylum Arthropoda; class Insecta; order Coleoptera; family Tenebrionidae; genus Cynaeus; species Cynaeus angustus. Next base: position 14,720,647 of record CM058066.1, on the reverse strand, counting down.
AAAAAATCCAATAAAACACGTACCAGCTACGAAATTTTTTGCACCAAAGAACACTCGAGTGATGAAATCTTAAAAATGCATGCGCATCAAAAGAATCTTGAAAATCTAAATAATTCAAAGAATCTTAACACTAAAATCTGAAGCTGCTTAATTTGAAAAACGTATTAATTCAATATTTTTATAAATAAATTTTAATTTTTCAGGTTCCATATTTTCAAATTGGTAACTTGACTTTACTCTTGATGCCTGATAGATTAAAATTCACGCCAGATTTTTTATTTTTATTTTTTTAGTATTAATGATAAAAAACAAAGATTCCAAAGTCTTCTAAATATTCAAGAAACTTACAAATTCAAAAAAAACTAAATGAGTACAGAGAATAAAAAATCGTTAACATTTGAAAAATTAAAAGTAGATTCTTTATGAGACTATTTTAAAATCCTGAAAAATTAAAAAAATCTAGGTTGTTTGAATACGTTAAAGAATAAAAAAATGCAATACAACGCATCCAAACAATTCAAGAAAACTTAAAGAAACTGAAAACACTAGAATTTTTTTTAACAGAAAATTTAAAGAATTTAAAAGTGTCTGGGAAAGAAATTAAATTCAAAAAGCTAAAAAAACAGAAAATTTGAATAGATCCAAAAATTAAAAATAAGAAACTTGAAGATTTGAAAGAGGCAATAATTTTTTAAGAACTGGACAAGAAAATTTTAAATTTCCATTTTTTTGCAATAATTTCGAAAGTTTTGTTGCACATTTTTGTTGGCTTACAAATTAACTTTTGTTTTTTCAAAAATACAACATAACTTAACTCTCTCTCCGTTAACAATAATTTTTGGTGCCCTCGTGTTTAAAAAGTAAAAACTTGGAAAGTTGAGGATGAAGAAGAATGAAGTAATGTAATTGAAAGGTGATATATCCCAAAGAGTAAGCTCGTTGAGACTTTTAGTAAAGTGCGAAGACATTAAGTAAATTCGGTCCTAAAACGAGAGTTTAAGATTAAGAAAAGAACAAACGTTAAAGTGAATTAATTAACGCATAGTGTCCCACGTAGAATAAATGTTTAGAGGAGAGCCTAATTGTTATGCAACTCATTTAACGCAGTAAATATCTAATTCTGAATTAAATTCGGGCCTCGTGGGCCTAATAAAATTTATGGTTCATAAGGACAAGTAAGTTTGAACATAGCTGAGTCAGCAAAACGACCCTAAGAATGTTTGCCGTTGTGGGTATATGTCGAGCAGTCGTTTTCAGGACTGAAGCGCTGAAAGGTCTAAAACACGTTCTAAATGCGGGTTTGAACGCTAATGAAAACATTTCTTGGCCCGACACGTTTGAACAGGCGGACGAAACATCAAACGAAACTTGTCAATATTAATTACCTTTCAGCAAATAAGGTTAAACTTTGATCCATGTTTCACAGTTTTCACAAAGATTTTCTGTTTCGACAACAACTGACAGCGTTTGGCTTCTTCACTCAGGATTACTTTGTGATTTATTTCGCGCTGATGAGTGGAAACCTTTAAGACTCATTGTAAAAAAGTGAGTTATTATAGGCACTGAACACTGAACGCGCATTTACAAAACATTTGTTTTTCTAAACTCCTTGAAATTTGGGCAAATAAAAATATATACAGGTCAGTCACGTAAGGGGTATTTCTGATTTTTTTATTACCGCAACCAGCAATACAATTTGCGACACGATTGCTCTGTCAATTTAATTGTCTTGTCATACGAGTTTTTTGAAAAAGCACAAGACATTAAGAAATGCGCGACGATCATTTCTGAATAGGCATGTCTTGAAGTTAATGGACCACACTTTAAACATTTGTTGCGTTAGTTATTTGTTATATTGTTGTGGTTGATAAAATTAAAAATAAATTAATCATCTGTTATTTTGACGTCCTCAGCCGCGTTTAATACCTGCTTTGATTACTAAATTAAATCACTTTTAATATGGTAGCAAGTGGTCAGGGTTATTTGTATTGTTGGTTGCGTACAAAATAAATTCAGAAATCCCCTTACGTGGCTAGCCCTGTATTATAGTAATTTTTTGACTCCGAATAAAATCAATATTGCAGCTCTAAAACTAAATGAGTTTTGTTAACTATTTAATACGATTGTTTTAAGAGCTGCTAAAGTTACTTCCAACGGTAATTTGATCTTTGTATCAGTTATGTCGTAAACAGAAATGAGTTCCATTTTAATTACTTTTTTCTCTTTATTTTATTTTGTTGAGCTGTGATTACGCTTTGTTTTATTTTTTTCAAGCAAATTAAATATGCTGTTTCTAGCTCGGCATTGTTGGAATTAATAATAAGTGTTGATTTCGACACGTCCTTCGAACGCCTCTTTTCCGCAATAACCGCACGTTTTCGTGTCTTTATTTCGAAAATGGACCGAACAAGCTTGAAAATAATCTTCTTAAACCTATTAAGATTAGAATTGTGTGTGATAAAAAAACCAAACAGCTGCAGATCTCAATTCCCATTTTCCCTACTTTTTACCACTTTGTCAACTACTCTCATTTGTTTGATATTTGCCAGATGCTGGTGATCCATTACCTTTTTTGTCTTAATTAACGTAATGTAAGAAAAAGCTTTTAATAATGAAAACGTGTAGAAGGAACAACGATGTAATACTCGTTAAATTTTATCAAAATCCAATTTGGGGTATCTTATAAGCTCACAGTTAAATTTATTCTTTATTGATTCAATCAGGTAAATAAAAATGAATGTCGGGATTCTCAGCGGAAAGTAAATAAACAAACATTAATGAGCTTTTTTTACCCAGAAGAGCTCTCAAAAGAAATGATTATTAACGAAATTGATTCAAGTAATTTAATTTTTTTGTATCACTTCGTCTGGGTATAAAAATTTCAAGTTCTGAAGTCGTTTCAATCCACAAGTTGTAGTTTTTCTAGAAGAATCAAACTCATCATCGAAATATATCGAAACTTTACTTGAAAGCACCGAAGAGTTTTCCAATTTTAATTTCAATCCTTTTGATATGTGCAAACATTATTACTATTCAGGATTTCACTTTACTTGACCGTTTCAGTTTTAGCGTTAATTCAAGTTCAAACGTGGTTTGAGCAACATCAAGATTTGCGTTTACAAATTTATTTGGTATTAACAAAAAATTGACATTATCTGGTTAAAAGTCTGAAAATTTAAAAAGTAAACAGAGATTACAGCCATATGATTTTTTCATTCAGATTCAAGGGTAATTAGAACTCCAAATTCCCGGCTTTGTTCTTGGAAAACAGACATGGACAAATGTTGTGGGTTGTAAATTCTTTTCTGTTAGTGAATCCATTTGAGAACTAATTAACTGCCCGGGGGTGTTAGGGTACTTTCGCATGAGCTCAACCACCATTGTTTATCTCTGTAAATATATACAGTTATGTGTATCCATTATTAACGGTGTAACACTATTGAACTGATATTTTCAATATTGTTGCAAACACTGTAATCTTTTTAACTTTTCCAAACAACTGTAACTCTTATGGCATTTTTATTTCCTAATGTGCATCTCAAAGGTGCACCATTTTGTTAAAATATAAATTTTGCTCGAGACTTTACTTTCATCCTCATATTTTAAAGGAAGTTTTATGTACTTTCAACGTGATCGGCGCAAGAACTAGCAATGTCAATATAAATATCAATATTTTAAGATAAAATGTAGCAAATTAGACGTGGCACTAAGTATAAAATTAATCTGAAGATTTTGTAAAGTTTGGAATTTTGTTGACAATTTTAAATGACATGATAAAATTTACAAGACGACTCTAATATTTGTAATTTGTAATTGTAGATAATGTGATTTAAGTTTATCTAATTTTATTTGTAGCGTTCTCTCGAGCTATTAATTTACTCTGATTGAGCTAATAAAGCGCAATCAATCAAGCTGTAATAAATGAATTGTGTCATAATGCCGATATGCATTAATAGGAGCGTTCTCCATTAAGACTATAATATTGATTAACGTGTGAATTTAAAAAAATATACTTCTCGTTTCTCCAGTTTCTTACAAAATGACAAGAAAGGTCTCAAATTACAAGACACTGAGTTGTTAAAATTTTTGGACTAAAAATAAAAGAAAATGATAATTTTAAAGGTCCAATGAAAATAAAGAAAACAAACAAACCAACAAAATTTAGCAATTCCAAGGAATTCAACTGTTTTACTTAAAAAAACATTTACAAAAATCTTAAACTTTTGCAAAATTTAAAAATAAAGAGCCTTAATAATCTAGAAAATTAAATATAATAATTACATCCAAAAGATCTAATATAAAAATTGAACAGTTTTTTTTTAATTAAAAAACTAAAAATTTCAAAAATTTAAATAAACTAAAAAAAATGAAAAAATGAAAAATTGTCGCAAATACAAAGACTCAAGAGAGGACTTGAAATCTTATAAGATCTAATAAACTTAAAAAATCTGCTAAATCTAAACGATTAAAAAAATCTAAAACATCTGAAAAACTCAGCATGAAAAATATTAAGAATTCAAATAATCTAGTAACTAAAAATCCAAGAACATCTTAAAATCAAAGAAAAACGTAAAATTTCTGAAAAAATATATAAAATCTAAAAATTATGTTGACACATATATACTTGAAAACCAAAAAATATATAAAAATGAAGAATCCTGAAGAAATGAAATGAAGATGAAATGAAATGAAATGAAAAAAATGAAGAGTTAAAAATTAAAAGACTAAAAAATCCTAAGAATTACAAAAATCGAAAAGATTTAAGACCTCCTAAGAAGTCTCTTAAACAGTGCACATAGTACTTAAGTGCTTTAAATTTTTGTAACTAAAAAATGATAAAATTTTAAAACAATTTCTAAATCGTTGGCAAAAATTTAACAAATTATTTTCAACCTAATTAAAACTAAAAAAATGCATTTAAAAACCTCATTAAATTTTCGAAACTTGTGTCTAGTGGAAAAATAATTTTCTGGGTGCTTCGGTTTTTTTAATTCTTAGTTTTTTTGCATTTTTGCGCCCTTATGCTATATATTATTCTCTGTATTTTTTACATATTTTGGCTTTCGAGATTAAAATCATTGCAGTTAAACAAACTTTTTTAAAAACAAACAATAAATTTTTTTTTTAAATAAACAATGTGTATTTTGTTTACACTGAAAATAATGGTTGGAATTGTGGTTAGTTTGCAGTTTGTGTATTTATTTGAGTATTGGGTTTTTGGTTGTTTTTATGTAGTTTTACCAAATCAATTCACGTTTTATCATTTGGTAATTGATACACAGAACACAAAATTTTATCTTTTTGTTATATCAAAAAATGACAATACGAATTTTATAACTTTAGTAATAATTTTCCTAAAATGAGTTTTCTAAAATAATAAATAAAATATAAAAATAATAATAATAAAATAAATGATAATAAAAAATAAATAAAATGATTAACGTTGATCGGCTTTAAACTACAAATTGAGCAGACTTTGTTAATTCGATTAAAATTATTCACAATAGTTTGCTTTTGAACTTCCTCTAACCAAATTGTAAACAAATTCGTTGGTGTTCAAATACCGAATGCAGTCACTTTGCGTTTGGTTGTAAAATTATCGATGCAATGCTTAATTAAAAATTAAAATAACTGATAAATCCAGAACTATTGAATTTTATAATTGACCAATTTCGTCTACAAATTGAAATAATTAAATATGCTTCCTTGTTATATTTAGCGGTAGTAATTTCTGATATTTTGATTTAAATCGTTCAGCTGTCAAACCTACAATTACAATGTAAAGTTTCTCACAGTATTGATACCCGTGGTTGAAATCAGTTTCCTTAGAATATTTATGTATTCCTAATTATATACTTTTCGTCGCAATACTGTACTAGCTTTTATTACTGAAGTAGTTTCGTGAGCTTTTAAGGTTTCGATTTGAGCGATAGACGAAGACGCAGTCCTTATCTGAAACTACCTATATGTTGTTTCACGAAAATTTGAAAAGGGTAACCGCATCCTTGCTGATGTCATGAAGTGACTCTAAATGTCACTCGAATGTCCCATGTCGTCACACTATAATGGAAATAGTAATCTACAAAGATTGATCGTGTCCAACACATGAAAAGACGAACAGATTCTTTCACATAAAATTCCGGTCATCAGATTCATACAAAAACGTTATCGTACTGAAACAACTCGTGTAGAATAATCATCTCTCTCTCATTACTTACTTCTGTTAAATAATTCTACGAAAAAAGCTGCAAAGTACGTAAAAATGAACATGCGTTTTTGCTTGATGGTCGACAAGTTAACAATAAATGCGAATAATCACACTTTTACGTTTATTTGACTGTGGAGGATCATAACGCTTGAATGTTTGGATTAAATAACACGAAAGAGTGTAGATTTAAACAGAACTTTCCGTTTAAATTTTTGGGTAATTTACCCGGATTGTAACTGAATAATTAAAAATCTAAGATTAATTCATGCGCCATTTAACGACGACATGTTTCAGAGTAGTTTCGTGAATGGAAATTAATCAAGGCGAAATAGTTGGAATAATCCAAGACACTCCAAAGTTACGCTACGCTTTTTAGATATTACTTTTGTGTTGCCCAGGTACATTCCTCGAGTGTTTAACTTTCTTTTTTCTTAATTAAAAGTCGTTTCTTTTCACTTATAAACCTTTGAAATGAAACTTTTTTAACTAATATCCGCTTCTTTATTCAATACTCCTTGACCCGGTTAAATTAGTCTTCCGTTAATAAAAACACGTTTCGACTATGCAAATATAAAATATCTCAGTTTCAATCATATGTGTGTTTCACGGATGAAATGCTTTAAGTTTGATATGAAAGATCGATGCATAGAAAGAAAGCGCTTTCTGAAATCCGTGCTGTAGATTTTATATATTTTTTTGTTGTTAGTTTCGTGGGTTTCCATGTCAATAGTCGAGCTTATCATTACAAAATTGCTTTGTGGCTAATTTGTTAACATGTGTACAGAAATTAGGTACAATAATGAAAGTAAATAAAATATGAATGGAAGGTAATTTCAACTAAATTGTCAAAATATTAAAATGAAATTAGGCACCCAACATTGTTCATTGTTGAAACTAACTCGATGTTTTTTATTTCAGTTTCCACCAAACTTTCGTTTAAAAACAAAAAACTGGTTCTTTAAATAAAAATTTTGGTTTTTCGGATTTATTGAAAAGATGTTTCTATATGCTTATTTACTTCTATCGTTTTATTTTTATTTTAGAGTACTGCATTTAGCTTTGATACTTGTGTAACGTAATGTTTGGCCACCCTTTGTACAAGTTAATGTACTTAATTGACCAAATCTTTAATTACGAATCGGTCAGTTAGAGAGAGCGTTATAGATAATGCCTGATAATCTTCTAGACAGAATTTAATTACACACCATGAGAGCACAGTTATATACCGCTGCGTCAATATCTGAGGAATTACGACTAGCTTAAAAATTCTATTATCACTGTAAATCTTTTAATAATAAGTTAAATATTAATGTCTGAAAAAAATGGACACGTAGCTTATCTGAGTTGGGTAATAATTTAATCCAGTGCCTCAATAGCTAATAAGAAATCGAATTTTTGCCTTCATTACATTTTATTTGTAATTGAAATATTAATAAACTTAAATAACTTAATAAAAAACGAAAAATATCCAACTAAATTTAACTAAATCTAAAAAACTTGATTATATAGAATACATTAAATTATTGCAAAATATGCAATATATTAAAAATTTATTAGATTCTTCAGTTTTGTTTTGTTTTTTTTTTAATATCTTTGAGTTCTCTAGATTTTGATAATCCTGTAGCCTTTTTGGAACCTTTAAATGCACAATTTTTTCAAATTCTTTGATTTTCTAGATTTTTGTAAGTGTTTTGATTTGTTCCACTTTTTTGATATTTTAGAATTTAATTACTCCCTTTTTTAACATATTAATTCTTTAATTTTTTAGTTTTAGTTATTATTTCTTCATAAATATTTTCAAAGTTTTTAATTCTTACCAGATTCTTTAGTTATTATTAAGATTTTTTCTATTTTGTTGCTATTTATATGTTTCTTTCTGCTATGTTTCTTAGACCTTGTACAATTTTATATGTTCTTTACATTGCTCGAATTCCACTTAATTTTAAAATGTCCTAGATCTTTTCTGGGAATCTTTGATTCCTTATATTTTTCTGTCTATAAACTGTTATCATTTTTGACTTTTCAAATGCTTTAGAATTTTATGATTTTGATTTTTTCCTAAGCTCTAAATTCTATAGATTTTATTTATTTCATTTTGTTTTTTTATATTCTATTGCTAATGCTATTGGTTACTTATATTCTTTGATTCACCGAGATTGCATAAGATTCTATGTATTTTATATTTGTGAATTTTCTGAGATTCTTAGATTTTTAAGATTTTTTTATTTTAAAAATATATTTACTTTTATTGGAGTGTTTCAGTTACATGAAGTTGTGTGATTTTTCAAACAAAATCTTAGATTTTTTTTCCGTTATGTACCAAATTCTTTAGATTTTTTTTTTCTTTTCACTAGTTTAATGCTTTGGATATACAATATAGCAAATCCTAATCTGCGAGTAAAACATTTTCACTCTTTAAAAAAAATTCTACAAATATTATTTTTATATAATACGCAAAAATATGATAAAATAAACAACAATTAAAATATGCAAATATACAAAATAAGAAATGAATCTTAAATATCTTTAATACCTTTTTACGATTCTGGAGGGCTTAAAAACCTTTATATTTCCAAGCATTTTGCTACGAACATGATTTTAACAAAATTCAACTGCAATTTTCCAATATTTTTACGGAGTAGTAAAGACTAAAATTTTTCTGTTTATTTTACATATAGTAGAATTTACAGAAATAGTTTGTTCCGGCTTTTTTCTTTTTGCCCTGTTTAATTGTGTTCTTTGAATTTTATAAATGTTGAGAGAAGGACTCTATTTTTCTCAAAAATATAAGAAACAAAAAGTCCTAGGGCTTCGAGCTCTAAAAAGTAAAATTTCCAAAAAATACATTTTTTTTTATTTTGCACGAATTGTTCGAATTGCTTCAAATCAGCAACGAGTTGAACAAAAAGTTTGCAATATTTCTTTTAAATAAAAGTTAAAAAGTTATAACTAAAAATTATCAAAAATATTCAGTGGTACTTCAGACGATTTAGATATTTTTTATTCCTTAGAATATTTTCCAATTAAATTAATTTTTCAACAGTTTTAATGTTTAAAATTATTTAAAATTTCCTATAACTTTTAATTTTTTTATGTTTAGCGCCTATGAAATTTCTAAGTTCTCTCAACGAATTTTAGATACAACCTAAATTTTTCCGAAATTTTGTTTAAATTTTTTGATAATTTTTAGAGTTTTGTTTACTTAGAGATTTTGTGAATTAAATTTTTTTCTGAATGGCTTGTTTGTGTTTTAGGATCTGAAGGATCTGAAGGATCTGAAGTATTTGAATGATTTGAAGAATATGAAGGATCTAAAGAGTATCTGAGACATCCAAAGAATCTGAAGAATCTGAAAAATCTTAATGATTTGAAAAATCTCAAAATTACGAGAAATCCGAAAAATCGTAAGAATTCGAAAAATCCGTAAAAATCAGAGAATGTGAAGAATCCAAAAAATTCAAAAAATCCGAATAATCCGAAGAACCGAAAAACCCGAAGAACTCGAAGAAAGATTTAAAGCATCTGAAAAATCAGGAAACTCCCAAGGATCTTAATACCTTAATACCTTTAATACCTTTAATACTATTTTTGTACTATAAATTCACAACCTCTTCATGAGATTTACATTTTATAACACCATGTAAAAAAAATGTTGGACTTGGTAAAATGCACGGAAATAAACAGAATTTGTATGAAATTATAAATTTTGGGCACATTTTTTATATAAACGTTAAATTTTCATTTATAATTTATTTTCAATAATTTAGTATCAGCTTAATATCTAGATTTTTTATCAACCAAAGTTTATAATTTTTGAAAACTTTTGGATCAACAAGATTATGAAATATTAAATTAATTCCACCAACATATTACATATTAGTTTCCATCCAATTCAACTATTAAATAATTTTAATTAGTTGTAATTATTTGAAACTTTTCTTCAAATACCACGTTTTTCATTCAATGTAAGATGGTCTCGTTATATTTGTTACATTAGAATTTACACTGTTATTTTTGAAATGCCTGTTCGTTTGTTTCTGATGAATTTCCGACGTTTTCTGATCTTGTTGTTTCGTGGCCTTGTTATGTTTGTTACATTATAATTTACGTTGTTATTTTTAAAATGTCTATTCGTTTGTTTCTGATGAATTTCCGAAGTTTTCTGATCTTGTTGTTGACAAAGTACAAAACTGGGCATTATTGATTGCCGTGACATTATTTCTGAAAGCAAAGAAGCATTTTTTCCGGTTCCATGGACTCCGCTGCAATCTTATTTCCATGTAACTGGATTTGTGATATGTTTCCTTTTCTACTTACGGCAGTTTTCCCGAATATCATATATTTAATTGAAGTTACCTGAAACAAGAAAAAAAATGTTATAAAAGAAAAGTTTTTATGACGTTGTTTGAAAAGGAAATAATGGAGGGTCTAAAGTATAGAATATAGTAATCTATATCGCATTATAAAAACCTCGCGGATCAGGTGAAATATTCTGAGGGAATAGATAGGAGTACTTTGCAACTTTGACACAAAATCCATATAAAAAAACTCGTTTGAGTTCAACCCGATGTACGAAGCGAAGAGAGTTTTTAGGAATTTACAAACAAAGCTGATTGAAGATAATGAAAAATTCGGGATTAATCTCATGGTTTATCCATCTTTGGTAGGAAATACACATCGTTCAACATATCGAACAGGTCAATCTGTCCTACATCAAAGTCAATACCGAGAAAATTCAAGAGAATCGGTCGTTTTTTGTATCTCCTAATGGAACGATGAAATATGATATTTATTTTCGGAGTTTGTAAACACGATTCAGGCTGTTACTATAACAGCGATTTAGGATTTGAATGCATGAAAGTAACTCGCAGAATTTTTTACAAGCAATATTTGTATCTAGTCTTTGCCCCGAAGCTAACAAACATTTGTATTTGATCAAAAATTTTTACTGAATTTATCGCAATTACACGAAATCCGGTTATGTATTTCCAGTGTTTAAAACAAATATTTGAAGATGAAATTGGATTTTTTTTTACATGTGTATGATACTATTAAATTAATTAAGTATTGGAGTGCGTTGGGATAAATCGTGACAGTTACGAGATATACCCTTTTAAATTTATAAAATTAAAAGGTAATTCGAATCCCCCCCTTTATTAAATATAAAAGAAGGAGCAAAAGAAGGGGTGAGTTCATACTTGGTACGGAAATTATAAAGAGCTTCGTAATGAAGTTGCGGATATTGCGACATCTGGTCTAAATGGACCGACACAGACATACACAATTACTGACTACATTCGACTGCTCCAATTTTACAATTTTTTTCCATCAGCACATCACTTACTTGACTCAATAGGAAACATCTTTGTACCTCAACTACATCTCTTTCATCAAATACGTGACTGCATTTTTCAATAATCCCGAAGCTAAAAATTTTCAATTGAAAATATTGTCTGTTTGTAACACTTGTGGCATTCATGATTTCATTTTAAAAGATAACTGGAAAATTTACACGAAACTATCTGGCAGAACGTAGGAACTATGTTTCAACTTTGAAGCGACATCGCATACTTATTCCATATTTTCATATAATATGATTATCACAAACGAGAAATTTAAAAGGCATCCCAAAAATGATGAACATGAATTGCTTGTTAGCATACCATCGGACCCAACTGTTCATGCAAGGTGCAGAAACCGCATTGTTCACTGTTTGGACGTACTTTGAACACACACAGGATGCTTTAACTTACATTAATACATAGAGACACACACCCTTTGAGCTCTATCGATATCAAACGGGTGAAATATACACAAATAATTTATTAAACGGGCACTAAATCCTTAATCTTATAGCCTTCATCAACCCTTTCTAGCGGTGAAGAAAAGTGGACGCTAGGAAAACGACGAAAACAAAGAAATTAAATAAAGATAAAAGTGGGTGTTTTCAAGAGTTTCATATTTATTATATTGCATGCTGAAGCTGTAATTAATGTTTTTTTTTAAGACACTAATTTCCTTAATTTACTTAATTAAAAGTAACGGATAGTTAATTATCATGTATGTCAACTTTACAACGCCATTTTAATGTTGTTAATTTTTAATTTTTACATTAAAATTGTTCAATGGATCATAAAGTTAGAACTCTACGTCAAATATTTAATTTTCACGTTTTTAACTTTTATGAAGTAAACGCAGAACCTTGGTTAATGTAAAATTGTTCATGAATGAACAACACAAAATTCAGGCTTATATAAAACTAATGATATTCGCATGACAAAATTAATTATAGAGCATTGTTAATTGAAGTTTTCACGAGATTTATTTAAAATTGTGATATTAAAAATAAAATGAACACTGCAAAGTACAAGCACGCTTTCGTTAAAAATAAAAATATGTGGATGCTGAGTATTTAAAATTAAATTGAGTAATTTTTTTGATACTAACCAATTAGTTAAATTTCTTATTTATTAAATTTATTTTGTTCAAATAGTTTTTTTTTCTATTTCGAACGATTTTGCATGGTAAATACACACAATAACAAATTTATTTCAGTTGGAGTTAAAATTGAATTCTTGTTTATTTACGACTAAATTGACATTTTAAAAGGCAAATGATCAAAATTAATATTTGAAGCTTTATCGATATAAATACATAATAATCAGTCAAATTTAATTTTGTCTCTTATTAAATTTTATTTAAATGAAATGCAGCACCAGTCGACACAATAGGTGCTATTTATGTTTGTCTGTTTCAAGCCTAAGCACGATGCAAATTAATTTACGGTTTGAAATGTAAATAAAAATTTAATTTCTACTCTCACTGATTCTAAATAATTGTTAATAAAAGACGATGGTGAAAATTAAATTTTCTTTCTGACGACTGCCTTGACAACTAAGCTTAACATCGACCGTCGATCCCACGTAAATTTTAATAATAGAAAAATAAAGAACAGAATACATGCAAATATTTTTACGATGATATAGTTAGTTGATTATTACAAAAAATAAAGAGAATACAATACTTTTTAATAGAATATCAAAACTCGCTCATGAATTTTAGCTAAAAAATGTAGAAAATCCAGAATGTCAAAAACTAAAAAAAAAAATAGTAGAAAAAAATTAAAAACTAGTCTTTAAATTCTTCAAAAATACAAAACTTTTAAAAAAAATCAACAAATTTAAAAAGCCAAGATTGCTTGATATTTTGAAACATATTTTAAAGATATCACAATAAACTTATAACTATTATTACTAATTATTCAATTCAATTTCTTGACCATTCGACTTATTTGATTTTTTATATTTCATAGTTTCTGATTTATTTAGATTGTTTAATTCTTTGTACTTTTACGTCGTTTTCGTCTTTTAATTTTTTTAGATCATTTGTAAATATAAAGCTGTTGCAGATTGTTTCAACACTAAAAGCATATACGTGAATTTTATGTGTGCATATAAAAATTCGTTCTTTATAAATAAGATTAGAGAGCATTCTATTTATGATCACTCTTCTAGTGTATAGAAATTTTTGCCATCTGTGCCACACTAAAGGTCGAAGGGAAGCCATAAACCGATACTTTTAAAATTTGAACAATCTGGTTATTAAGATTGTTTTTCCTTTTCTGAATGTCAACCCTAGGGATATCCAGAACATCCATGATTTAGAGGGATCCAAACCCGAAACCAGTGAAACAGAAATGAGAACCCTAACCACTGATCTTCTACAGTTCTATCATAATTCAATATTTTTTTAGGAAAGTAAAAATATGATACAAAATACGTAACTAAAATATATTTTTTGTTTCTTTTATGTGGCCATTAATATGATTGCCTTATTACGATTTTCTTTGAAATATGTTACCGTCTAGTCAAATCACGATAACGAATCGTTTTAAAGTAATAGCTTGCGTAATAGTTCATCGTTTATAATCTGAAAAATGTTTTGAATAAATGAGTGAGGGATTTTCTTTTTTCATAGAATGTGAATCGTGTTACGATATGCTAATTGTTAGTGATGGCGATAAACGGTCCCTTTGTGGTATTTTTCCAGAACATTCCTGGTCACCCGAAATCTGAGAGTTGGGCTAAATTGAAAAGAGGAATTCTCTCGTCACTGTCCATGTTAAACTGTGTAACAATTTAGAATTTTGTTTAGGGTCGGCAATCTGGGAATAAGATAACATTTTTCACGTCGCCACTCCTTATTTACATAAAAATTAGGAAGTTGAAATTTTGCAACGTATAATATCCGTGTTTCAAGCATCACGTGACAGAAATAATGAAAGTTTCAATGAGAATTTCCCGAGCACAATCCCAAGTTTTATATGTGTCTAGAAATCGTAAATTGTGCTAGGAGGTTTTGTTTTCGTTTTGTGAATTTTACCAATGTGTGCAATCAGGAAATTAAACTGAAACTCCTATCTTGATATTGATTGCTTTCGAAGAATCACAGTCGTGTATGTTCTCCTTCAATTCTAATTTAGTAACCAAGTCATCAGGATTTCAAAAGATACTAAACTCAGCGGAGCGTTCACCCCTCAAGTGCTTGCAAAGACGTCCCGCTGTTAAGGACTGTGAATTCTTCCCGAGAGCTTACATCCTTGTACTGTTATAGCAGTTTTACATTATATATTTCTTGATTTACAGTGACCAGGAATCCGGAAACGATCTCGAAATATCTTATGTACTACTTGGCAAAAATATTTAATTTTCTGGACCCTAAGAGCCATGCATAAAAGCTGGAAAGCATTTGATACTTGACATCGGAAAAACGCTTACAGGCGGACGAGATTGCCAGAAGACCACGACATTCCAAGATTTATAATTGCGTTCCAAGCCGACAGCACGACATATGCCAAACTTTCCAAAATATTAAACAACGTAAATACATCAAATAATAAAAAGCAATTACTTCTCGTAATCCTACCGACTACGCCAGAATTTTATCGTGGTAATATCATCGCAAAGAATGATTAAATACAGTTCTACGTCCCTCGGTTTCGACGAGTATTTTAAAAGTGCATTTCATTCTTCACGCTTCTGCTTCTACATCACATTTCGTCTATAAATCTCGCTCTTCATGTACATTTTATGCAATGTTAGCCCGCTTTCGAAGTTATGCTGCAAGAAATAATTCGGTGATGATTTTTTGTCAGAATTAAATCGAAATTCAAATACGATTCGTGAAAGTTCAGCAGGAAGCAAGTCATTGTTGTTTTTATAGAGAGGAAAGCTTCCTTGGCAATCTGTAACAGAGTTTTTATAGTTCGACCTTCCCGAAGCCAAATGGTTTTGTTGTAGGTTCGACGTTATGAGGAAAGCAGTGCTCAGTTCACGGTAGTGCGATTTTAGCTACATTAAAGCCAGAAGAGTTGCCGGAGTTAAAAGACTTCTCTACACTCCTTAACACCGTCAAGAATACAACGTTTGTCGAGTTTATAATTACAACCTGGGAGCGACAAAAATCGAGAGAATTTTTTCCCAAGGAACTAATTCACTCAAATTCAATTCTCTCGACTTTTCCAAAGGAAGAAAATGTAGACACTGATGTTGCGCGGAAAATAGCCTACAAAAGTAAATTGAAAGAGTTATTTATTTATATTCATTTTAAACACGACATATCTTTGAGCAACGAAATCTCATTTACCACAAATTCTGTAGAAATATTACACGTCGTATTAAATAAAATAAAATTTTGACGGGCGTCTCGTTTAGACTTTAAATTAGAAAATAAAAAATGAAGTCAAATTAACAAGTTAACATTTGAAAAATCTCCTTATTTCATTGCCACGCCACTTCTCCACAGAAATGCGATCTGAACATAATCTGGCTCTACTCATGATTAGTTGTAAGCAAACTTGAAATTCTGCAATTCTTCATCCTGTCATAACCTGCTCAAAACCGACAAATGAATCGCAGCCCGTTTTGAACTTCATACTCCACCCACTGCAAATTCATAATTTAGTAAGTAACGTCTTAATAATTCAACTTTATAAAGAGTTATTTCGTTTAGTTTCGAAGCTACTCACTGACAATAATTGCTCTTTACTTTAAATATAACGGCGAAACTTTGGGTAAAACGCGGATCAATAAAACCGCTTTCATAAAACCATGCACTTGATGCAACTGCTGTTTTCGTACAGAACGTCGTTCGCAGGGAAACGCCGCTCAAACTTTATTAAAAAACACATATTACTATTGCAAACTGCCGAATTGTACGCTAGCATGTCCTGGCGTAGTCGGTAGGATTAACATTGTTGACAAAATTGTTAATTTTTTTTATCGGGAATGTCTTCAAGTTTTAAGTGCTTTCCCGACGGTGAGAAACTTATTAAAACAAAATTTAGAATGAAGCAACAATAATAAAATGAGTTCTAAAACGAATACAATTAAGAAGTCTGAGAAAATTGTTACGAGCGGAGTGAGAGACTATTGACTGACTCAAAATAGATGTTTTTTCTCGTAAAACAAATGCAAATTTACTGTAATAGTGAAGTGCTTTACAGAACGTCTCGCAGTGTTGGTTCTGTTCTTTGAAAGTTCGAGATTTTCAAAGAGTTCTATTGAGTAGATACGTTTTTTGTTGTAAAATTTTGTATAAAATTTATCAGGATTGATTATTTTCCTCTTCTGTCGGTAAATTAGTTTCTTAGTTAACAACAAACAAGTAATTATTTCCTCCAACAAGAGATTGAGGCTATCGTTCATATCACAATAACTAAACTGAAACTTTGGGAGAACTTAATAAACATCGAAACTTTCATATCTGAAATGAAGTCGACTGAATGTCAGAGCTAATATCACACACATACCTTCTTTGACCCGTGAAGGAAATGATTATTCCCCAGCTGTGTATATTTCGGTGAGCCGACATTTTTAAGCTTTTGTAAAGCGTCAAACTTTGCTTTTTAGCCGTTTAAACGGTGCACTAAACGGACGAAAACTTCAAAATAAACATCGCCGAACAAGATAAGAACTGGAAGGCAAGTCGGAATGACCAAATTTTTCAAACAAGAAGTCGGTCGTTGTTTTAATGCGCCCATTTTCAAAATCCACGTAGCGCAAACACCGCTGACCTTCGCTTTCTATAAATTCGGGAAGAAACGGTTTAGGTAATGTGAAACGGGCGTTGATCGTAGTTATGTTAATTTAAATGAAGCAGTTGCAATAATAACCCCTTGTACGTGTTCCTCATGACTGGGATTACCAGCAAGTGTCTGTTACCAGCGTTTCGGACTGGGAACTTGCAAACCAATTTGCAAGAACTTTACTGCACCGAATTTACGGCTACTCCGCCTTCTACAATATTATTAATATAAACCCGCCACGCGGATTCGGCAAATTAACTATTTTACTTAAAACGTACGGAAACAGCAATGTGTAATTTAGCAGAGATTGCCCTTTTAGATTCGCACACCGATTTGATTTCATGCCCATTTTTTGCCAAAAAAATTGTGATTAGAGCGTGTTCGGAACTTTTGTAAACTTTTCTTTGTTTTTTGAAACAGCAATTATTTATTAATATTCTTGATGAATTCTTTCCCGTCTGTATTAAATTTGGTTACACTGGAACTTCGTCAGCTGGAGCGACGGTTTTCCTTTTCTTTAGATCTGAAAAATAATTCCTTTTTTTACATTGTCGTATTGAAATTTTCTTTTCGCACCTGCAATGTATTTTTTGCGTCCCGTCATGTGTAGTAATAATCAGCTTTTCCATTATACGCAATTGGGGCTGCATTGTATCGTATTAGATAAGTGTTTCATATTGAAAAAAAATTTTTCTTCCTGTAAGTTTACAAATGATTAAATTGTAAACTTCGGCAGCATTTTTTTTTATAGTTAGTACCAACCTATGACCATTCTGAATCAGTCTTTTTCCACAAGCCTGTATATCGTCGATTCAAGATAACCTTTTTTCGCTGAAAGAAGATAATTGACTAATTGACTAATTGACTAATCAAACGGTAATTGTATAATCATCGGGTCTAGTGTCTACCGTTATGCTTCAACCGAAACCAATTTAACAAAATTTGGTTCATTAAAAAAAAACTTTATTTACAAAAATTATAACTAACTAAAATTTGCATTTTATTAATCAAATGATTATAAACAAATGATTTTGATTGAGATTTTGTGGAATTTGACAATCCGTCTGAAAAAAAAGTGTATTTAAATTATGTTATATTAAAAATTTAAAGAAAAGTACAAAAAAAATTGCTCAAAAACTGTAAAAACGTAGTAACTCAGAAATTCAGAAAATAGAGAATAATGAGAATATAAAAAAAATCTAAAAATTTAAGATCCAAGCCCAAATTCTAAGGAATCGAGGAAATCGAACGTTTGAAAAGACACTGAAGAATCTGAAGAATTTGTGAAATTGTTGAGTTCGTGGCACATAAAGAATGCGAAATTCAAGAGACGTAAATTAATTAATTATAGAAAATGTATATTGCATATTTTTTTATATTGGAACTACGCATTTAAATAAATCGGGAACGAATTGTCCAAGAACCGGGAATGCATTTAAAATCAGATAACAATGTAAAAGGTTACAAATGAAATAAAGATTCAAATAGTATGCATCCAAATACCAAATGTTAAATTAAGACAAGATAAAATTAAAAATTACTAAATCTTGTTCAAAAGTTATTTATTTTGACGAGTTTGTTTGTGTTTGAATTAGAATTTTTGTTTCGGCGCAAAATCGGTAAAATTAATCAGTATTTCAAAGTTGCTTTTGTAAGTAAATGTCTCATTTCGTGAATAAATTAAAACAATAATTACAGACTCTCATTTCGATTATTATTACTCGATCGAATTTCTAATTATGTTTGTGTTCCCCAACACCTGCTCTAATTTGTAAGTTCTTTTTGTAAAACAGAGAATGACACGAATTCGTCTACAAGCCGACCTTAATTAGTTTGTCCAAAAATAAAATATTTATGTAATTATCAGTTTGTTTAAAACACGCAATGTTCTTTATACACATTAATTAATTATACAAATTTTAATGACGGAATACACAGTATGTGTATAGGCTCTACGCCCTTTCAGGATATATTTGGCCCCAACCCATGAAATTCTAGATCAATATTGACATAGATTGAAATGTAACTATGACCCTAGTGATGGATATGTCTCTGTAATCTATTAGTCTTTATGCTCAGGTATGTGGGATCAAGTAATCAAACATAAGATTTACGTGATCAATAATCCGCGACTTCATGACCCACAAAATAGACATAACACAGTAGCTCCCAGATATTCTCTTTAGAACAGCACCTCACGTTTCTAATCTTTCGCTAAAATATTTTCATCAAATCGGACCACTTCGCTCGTAAACTCTACATATTCATAAAAAAAATCTTTAAAAAATAAGTGGTATATCATTTTTTAGCAGCAGGACGTAATACATAATATGTTAGATTTACTGCATATTGTCAAATATTTTATGTTTCTTGGTCTGTTTTACGATCGCGTTTGCTTTCCGTAATTTTTTTTATTTGGGATATAATCTTGCGGACCTTCGCTACCGTTTTCTTATTCGTCCGAAACAGATTGTATGTACATTCACCACCAAAATGAGTAGAAAAAGTTGCACGATTGTAATTCAAATTTAATTCCTGTTTAATAGTAAACTGTTAAAAAATTCAAAATCAGAAAAAATCATCAACACCACAAACAACAATGGGATGAATGAAAAGTCAACCGGAGAAAAAAATTTGCTTTCGCATTTATAAACAAAATTTGATCTCAAAAGAAAACAGCCAACATTGAGTGACGTTGGTGGTTCTGTAAAATGGCGGAAAATGAAGCATGTTCATTTCATTCCAATGTATGATGAAGGGTGTATTTCTATAGAGTTGCAAAGTTTCTTTTTTATTAATTAAAATTAACTTTGTTGCGTAAAAATATATGTTGTTGTTTTATTTTTGACAAGAGTGTGGATGTAGTGAAATTTCAAAGGATTAATTATGAAAATTCTGGTATATTTAATAAAAAAATAAGGTTGTATTTCTGTGGCTACATGTAGAACGGAATGAACAAGGTAAAACAAGCGGAATATTAATATGTATTTTTAGGATCCGTTAGTGTGTGCTTGTAACATTAAAAGCAGAGTCATTATATATGCGGATTGTTAAATGATGATAAAGAAAGGTTCAAAAAATGCATATTTTGCAGATGTGGAGAGTATAACAAAGTCGTTTCTGAAAATAGGTTTTAGGTGAGTGTGAATGAAATCAAAATAAAAAATCAAGTCAAGACTCAGGTGTGTCAAATAACACGTAAACACTAATAAACGGTCCGGATGGAGAGAGTTTATTATGTCGGTTTTGGAGTCCGCGTAAAAGTGTAAAAAAGAGGTTTATAAATCATATACAACGCACATCTAAGCTTACATTCCTATCATGGTGAAAATTATGTTATCCGCTCCGCCAAACTTTCCTTCAAATTTGAAATTTTGTTTAGCGGTAAGTTTGAGATTTATACAGTTTACAAGGGAAATGCAAGCTAAGTTTTTCCCCAACATTAATAAATATTCATTTAAGAAGTCGGCCGATTTTCTCATTATCTCCTTTTTACTTTTTGTTGCAAATTCCTCCAATAAATTACAAAATATCGGTATGGAGTAAATTTCGTTAATTAATTCGTTTGAATTTGTCATGACGAAAAGAATTCGAAACTTGTGAATAATTATTGAATAGCTTCGGTGGAATATCTTTGAATAACAAAACACTGGGACTAAGTTACTCCTTATTTCTTTCTCTCGAATCGATAACGAATGGAACAATGAAACAGTGGCGGAGATAGTTGGGATAATTCCAGTCTTCGAAGCTGAGGCTTTTTAAGGTGCAGCAAAATGTTCTTAAGCCGCGATATTTCAGTCTTTCCTATGGAAATACCGCTATTAAACTGTCGTGACTGCTATAAAGCTCGAAATCTTTTAACAACAAGTAAAAAATTTTAATTAAACTCAGGAATTATTAATGAAATTACATTGTTGTCTGTACTTCACGGTATTATCTCGAGTAATTTCAAGCAAATCTCAAGCATAACATTAGAAGGTTGCACAAAGCAGCATTCGGTATTCTTCTCGTGTACACTGTTATGTTATTATAGATGAAATCCTTACTGATCCAAGATGGTACGTTATCCTCGACAGAGCTTACTAGATTTCACTAGATATGACAAATTCCAAATGACACCCATCATCATACACTAGAGGCTTCAGGCAAATATTCACTGATTTGCGCAGAGAAACTGGCATTACATTTAACAGCCTTTTACTTTACAGACTCGGCTTTTCTCTTTGTTTACCTCAACTTGTTGTTCCTTATATCTGACAAGCTATAATTGTATCAGATCTCTTCCTTTTTGTTTGCACTACAAACTTGCAAATTTATTCGTTCCGATTCGAACTGCTATTAAACTTGTAAATAATGCTAATTCCCAACAAGCCCGCAAACCACGCATGCCAACAAAAAATCCCTATAATCCCTACGATGCGTCACCGAAACCCCTAACTTATGTCCACAAATAACAGTAATCATTGGTCATTATTAATCACCGCTATTTTACCTCATACTGCGATCAATCCGATCAACAACAACGAGAATAATGTCTCGTCTTAAGCTAACTAAATCGCTTCGGAATCCAAACAAAAACAACCCAAAATTTAAAATATGTTTAGGCACTAAAATTATACCAAAACCGATTCGACACTGGATTCTTCTACAAATTAGCAAAAAACGGCGAGCTCTTTATAAAAACACATAAATTACGTCCCGAAAATTTTATTTATCTCGTAGGGTAGCTTTGCAAGGTTATCCTGGCTTCTCTACCTACACTGGAAGATTTAAATAACGTTTTGTGTTGCTTTACAAAGGTTTAAATACAAGCTTTCATTAGGTTCAATCAAAAATTACTTTTGAATATCCGACTTCACGTTGCAAAGAAGTTCTTAATCCAAGAGCAAATGCAAAATAGCTACAGGTGAATTTGCTTTGATCGTGCCTAATTTATTTTCTATTATAAAAAATTGAAAACATCAAAATTTGAGACTATCAGAACAGGGTTCGCTAATTATTACTCATTGTTTTTACAAACTAATGTTATTATTTTAGACATTATTCAATTTATAAATTCAGATTTTTTGTCATGCAAAAACAAACAAATTCTATATTTGTTGGTGAGAATATACCATAACAGTGACAATAACCGTCAGTTATTAATTTTTATTGTTAAAACGTTCATGACCACTCATGCTAAAATTTGTTTTCATTCGGTGGTTGTTTATTTTAGTTGCAAATGGAAGTTGAGCTTCTGCTGTTGCAATTTTTTATTGATTGGAATTTATTTAATCAAATTCTTTTTATTATGTGAAAATACATTTTGTGGATCCAGTTGTGCTCTAATTTTTTATAGTTTTTGCGCGAACATGGCTCGGTACAAACAAGTAACTTCATTAAAAGTGATACTAAGTTTGATTTGTTGGTTTTAATTTTGTGAGATGTTTCCCTTCAATTCCTTGAAGTCATATTTTTTGCATAAATCTGCGACAGTTTAGCTTGATTTTACTAAGGTGATACAATAAATGACTTTTTAATTAAACGGATACCATTTCAAATAATCGCCGAATTCACCAATTAAAACGACGGCTTCATAGTTTGCCGAAGACGATACGATACAAAAATTCCTCTAAATTTGCATAATTTATCGAGTAAATTGTCATTGTGTTAAAGATATGAAGTTCTTAATAAGCAAACTTTGAGACTCTTGTTGTATCATTTATTTCCTGGTGTGAAAGAACCGGGACGAAATAAAATAAAAAATCAATTTTTGTGTACACAACGTGCTTAGAATATTTCCCAATGGTGCAGTATAAAGTTCTAATTCCAATATTTCCGCAATTTTATTCCCGTCTCAAAAATAATAAAATACCTGTTTCGATAAAGTTTAACTGTGTTAATAGAATTTGTGATTATAAATTACCCGCCGGTTTCTACAGAACTTGCGTGAAGTTGTAAATCAGAAAGTTTGAGATTCTTTGTCGCAATCGTGACTAATAATTTTTGAGTTCACATTTAAAGTAGCTATTTAATATGTATGAAAGGTTTAATTTCGTCTTGTCTTCTTGAAACAGGAGACAATACAATCTAATGACGCTGACACCACTACACCACACTAAGTTATCCAGTAATCTTATCACTAATGAGTTGCTAAAATCAAGGATCTTGTAATTAGTAATTAGTAACCATCTTGAAATGTGAAATTAGATCTGCATTACAGAGAAATTTTGGCGAGAGTTAAATATTTATCGTGGGAAATAATAAAACTGCCGTGTTTGTTTTATCTTAGCTTTAATATGGACCCGGCGCATACATGTTGACTAATAAACAATTGTACTAGTTGCATATATTTTCATTATCGTTAATGTAAACGTTATCTAATGAATGTAGTAGTTGCAGGTATATCCGCAAAGTAATTTATTGTTGCAGCAATAGATGCTTCTCCTCTTATAACGGTTTAATGTTAAACTGAAGTAAATTGCATTACACAACAATCTCCAAAACCAGTGAATGCGGTTTCCGACGTGTATTTTCACTAATTAATTTCTGTTGTACGATGATTTTTCAATCGGAGGATATTAACAGTGAAGAAAGGTGCAGTACGGTGATAAATCGTTATTAAAATCTAAACTAACAAGGGATGAAACCAATTACATAATGGAGTTCTGACTCTAATTTGACTGCAGTTTAGTTTATTTGTGTGAAAATGTTGACAGAACCGGCCTTAAGCACGGCACTGATTTCCTGCTTGAAAACCAGGGCACGCAACGAAATGTTGCCAAATGAACCTTGGAGCAGGCCCAATATACTAAAGCTTTTTGTTAGATTTTAGCTGACGATTAAAAACGACCGGTTAAAATGATTTCTCTTACGATTTCCTGCTAAACCTTGGAAATATTTCTGCCGACTGATTCTTTTATCAACGTGGTCTGTTTATGTTTCTTCTTTATTATGTTTACCATGTTTTATTATTTCTGCAACACTACACAACTCGCAAGTATTTAAAAAAAATAAAAAGTAAAAACTAGAGAAATAAACAGCAACATTTTAAAAGTTTTTTTTGAGAAAATGCAATTGTTCTTTACAACAGCCAGCGTTTCCTCCCTAAAGATGTAGGAGAAGCAGATAGCTCGCTTCGCTCGCTTAAACTACAGTAATATATTCGTTATAAAGATCATTTTATGACCTGTTAAGGTTAGAAAGCTCACTCGCTCCACTCGCGCCAAGAAACTGCTTTTATCAGTTCTTGCAAAGTTGACGTTTGATTTGGAGCTACGCTCCATTTAAAGACAACTGCTCGCTAAAAGCCAGTTTTGCAGCTTAGACCTTAACAAAAAAAAACTTTAGTTCTACATCACTTCGTGTTTAGTTTTTGAGCTTTCCTTTAAGCTTTTCTATTTTTTTGGAAAAATTAAGCTTTCCTGTCGCATAGTCGAACACTGCTGACAAGATAATCGCGCGTAATTCCATAATGGGCGAATGATTTACTGATTGCGTTTATCGACAACTGCGGACGGGCACAACACTGATGATGCAGCGGTTATAACCGTTTTAATACACTGTATACACATTTCTATTCTGTCTATTCACGCACAAAACATTGACAGACATCAAATACGCGGACAAACCGGGTTGTGACATCCATGACCGCTACAGCAAGATAAGCAAAGTTAAATATACCAAGTGTTACAAAAATCTGTCAAGAAAATAAATTCACTGGGTTTATAGGGGTCAAAAAATATTACTTCGATATGGCAACCAGCTCCTACACAAATAAAAATATGTTTTATATGTTGTCCTACATTGTGGACTGCAGGAAATTTTATTGATCTACCATAAACTTCATAATTATTTGCACAATGCGTATTAGACGCTCGTTTCATCGAAAGTTTTATCTTTCTCTTGAACAGGGTTTTAATCCTTTTATTATTTTTTTCTCCATATTTAGAAAAAATATTTATTATAAGTAGTAAAACTAAAATTTCGGCTGACTGGAAATGATGCTTAGAAAAATGTTTTCCTTCTTTTGTAAGCCTACATTTCTATAGCATTCTTATCAGACTTGAATATACAGACTGGAAAAAACCTGTAATACAATATCCCGTCACACGCTAATAAATACAACGACACAATTCTATATTTCCTTTGAATATAGGTATCTGGTGGAATCAATTTCCCGATATGTAAATCTCAAAATCTATTCACCGACCTTAATCGCACTTATTTGTGGATCTTTTTAAATGTGGACCATTTCAGATTTATGGACCTTGAAATTGGTTGAAAATCGATAACTTGTCGAGTCGAACTTTTTCGACAGGAAATTAAGAAAAACTGTTTTGCCTGAAGTGCATTGTAGAATGCATGTTGAAATTGAAGAATCAGGCTCTTACCGCGCTGATAATTTCGAGTAAGCTATTTCGTAGTCGTTTCCTGGACTTAAATTATCTTTTTTTACAGCGCTGCAATTTGCACAAGTATTTATCGTAGCAACTTCACTTCTTCCACTACGTTGTAAACTGCAGTCGAGAATGTTATTTTTATTAAGAAATTGCTGTTATTTTAACGCATTTCATCAAAAAACTTTTGTGGATTTCTTCGAATGGTGTTTTCTTCAACACAATTTGAAATTAATTCAGACGGTGGAAAAATGCGTGAGACAATTTTTGGAGAATTGGAGGTTCTGCATTACCAATAAAAAACTCTCATCTTGATTACAAATATGTGGGAGTTAGTATAATTAAAGCTGAAAATAATTTTTATTCAACGTTTTTTCCAAGATTATTATTCGAAAATCTGTGCCCGCGTCTCAAAATGCTTTTGTTGGAAGTTGTTTTAGGCTCCTTATTTACATAAATTAATTAAAAGTAATTCATAAGTAAAACTCGAGTCGTAATTGGCTTTGATTTAATTTAGAAATAATATCTTTGGTTGTAAAGTCATTTTGTGATCTGAGTATGTTAAATGGGGAAATCTCCGTAAATCTAAGCATGCGTTTGTGTAAAATTGACGACATGTTTGATATAATTACGTTATTTTAAAAACCAATTACAATAAAATAAAAAACGCTTCATTTGACTTAATTGAAGTTGTTCTATTCGTAAATAAAAAATCCGGTTATGATTAAGGGCACACAATATAAAAGTTAATACAACTTATTTCATTAGCGTGACATTTCTTGTAAAATTTAATTAGACGCTTCCCGTCAAATTTGACAGGTTCATTTTACTTTCGTTGAAAATTGGAAATTTTGAATAAATGCAACGAAACGCTACAGGCTTTGGTAATTTTAGAAGTTTCAAAGGAAATTTTACGGTTAATTGTTGTATCAAAAATTCTTCTTTGTTTACGAGAATTTTACTTGAAGCTATCATGAATGTTAAGAGAGAAGATATGTGTTTTATCAATTCCTCTAGGCGGCACTTCCGACGCCTTTGTGCTCGTTGCGTCAATAATAATCAGATTAATTACTGCTTTCAAGAGTTTTGGCTTTATATTTAATGGAATGTATAGAAGTTGATAGTTTTTATGAAGCGGAGATTCAAAGTCTTTGATGGGGAACACCAATCCTCGTCTTTTGAGAGTTACCTTAAAATTTTAAAGTCAAATTTACCTCTAACGGAGTTATTACAATATGTCAACTATCAATATAAATCTGACAAAACGACAAATACCGAGCGTGTTGAACGAATTTAATGTCACATCTCCATTCGGATCATGATGGAATTTAATTCAAAAACGATAAAAGAAGAGAAATATCGCATGTCACAGATTGACCGAAATAACGAAAGTTTTTCCGTAAACGGTTTACACAAGATTACGTTTTCTTTCAAATGAGAGACGATAGGATTTGAGAGACATTGATGATTTTTTCTCGTTATTGGCAGCAGCAGGTAAAACAGAGCGTTATTAAATGAATTCAAATAACGTTGCAAAATTCTCATTTAATGGGTTCTATTGACGAAACAAAAGAAACGGAAGTTTGTACAGTTCTTGCAGATTTCCAGAGTCTGTAACTAACAAAAGGCGGACCAAAGCGAAGTGAGATGTCGATTTCACGTTTGTTTACTCGAATACTTACTTAAAATGATAACGGCGTTAATTGAAAATTTAGACGGTTTACGGTAACGTCGAGATGTAATGTATATACTCCTGCGATTAATTTTTCCACTTGATAAATAAAAAGAAACGACCACGTAATGCGTCATTAAGCATTCAAGTCGTTGGAATTGTTTCCAGTACAAAGACAAACGCCGCGATTTAAACATCTGAAAATGACGGAAAGACCCAAATTAACGTATTGTGATGAAGAAATCAAAGACATTTTATTATTGTGTTACGCTGATTATTTCGGAAGACACAATAAAAAACCAATTGCTCCCTTAGCACAATTTTCGGATAACACGTTACTAGAACATTGTCTCACTCACATAGAATTTTCTCGGAGAAAACGAAAAATTTTCCACGTGTGTTTTCGTGATAGCAACAAACGCCTTATTCCTGCCTCGTTTGAAATGCAAGGTCCACAGAAAATTTTCCAAAACCGATATGTCAATTTACAACAGTGGGAAACTTTGAACAACTTAACAGGAGTAGATGGACCTGAACACTCTTTCGGTGCTTTGTTGGCGACACGAGAGCGAAATTTGAGAGTCCTTGCCATCGCTAACTTCTTTCACTTTATAAACACCATACCGACGAAAGATGAAATTCAGGATGTATTTCAAGCTTACAGAAAATTAAAGGATCTTCCGTTCGGAAAAACGTGTTATTTACAGTGTGAGTGATTAATAAAATTAGTGAAAAAGTTTTTGTTTCTTTTTTTCCACGAGCCAAATCTCTCCGTGTCTTGTTATGCGGGGGTTTAAAAGAAAAAATGTGTGTCTTCTGAAACTCGGCCATCTCGAGGGTTTATATGATGTGGTTTCAGTTTTTGGAATACTCATGATTGAGGGAGATTTGGTCGCACGATTTAGTGCGTCCCAAATAAAAACCCTCAAGTAAACAAAGAAATATTCCGGGTAAGAATGTAATAAAAATAACACACATAAAAGTCTGGATGTACACGGAGTGTTTTACAAAGTTTGATAAACTGGAAGAGAATAATCCAAATCTAACCAATAAAATATATTTCTCCCCTATAGAAACGAAAGCATTTGACTTCACGATAACCGGGTTCGATTGGTTCAGTTAACAACGAGAATAAGTTTATACAGCGAAGCAACGATTTTTTTTATAAAAAATCTTAGGTTTGATGTTTAACGATCTGATTCCTGATACTTAAACGAGACTGCTCCATCCAAAGGGTTCTTCGGGTTCTAAAAAGTCAACGGCCGGAAAAGGAAGGAAAGCTTTCAGCTAGTTAAATTTGCATTCTGTCTCAAAAAAATGATGACGACGATCTTCTACGACACATCCTCATATAAATTTAGAGAGGTGTACAACAATAGAAATAAAGTAACAGAGTTTGTGCGTTTACTTTTCTCCGTTGGGATGGATACAAACTCAATAAACTTTATTTCACACCATTTTTCTTCCGTTAACTTTGCCTGCTTTAAGAAGAACAATTTATTATGTCGCGAAATTCTTAAATCTAATACGAAACTTTGGAATCCTTTCAAAAATTAACTCTTCTACTTTCACAATATGTTAATTGAAGTATAAACGTCAACTGTCGGATTAGCTTCATTTCCGATTGACACTAAAATTCTTATCGAGGAACTTCCCGAAAAACCAATTACCAGATGATTTTAGTTTGTTCACTGCAATTGAATTGAGCGTGTCTAAGCATAACGGTGACGAAGAATTGAAGATGTGCTAAAAGCACTTGTTTTAAGATCATTATTCAAAGTGACTGAAACTGAGCAAGAACAATCTAACGAGAAATAACATACATGGTTTCACGTCAACAAACTATCGTGTTATCCAACACATTCCATTCATAATGAATAAACGGTTATCTGAAAAGTCTAGATTTTAGATTGGAAGAGTAATGCTGCGTGTTTGCAATACTCGATAATGACGATAACTATATCAAAGTCTTAGTTACGGTCTTGTTGAAACGATATGTCATCTGTAATTGTATAAATTTTAGTCCCCGTTTATTTTTAGCAAGCGCTTTTTGCCGCTATTTAGATCATGTAGCGGAAATGGTTTCATATCATGCGTAGAAGAGAATGTAATAGAGAAGAGAATTCGTCCGATTGGCTATCGGTAAAAATATAACTGTTAGATCAATAAGTTAATACACCAAATTCCACATATTTGGAGCTCAAAATTGTTAGTAAAACATGTTTTTTATAGTTTTTTTTGCTCGAAAAATTTGATGAATGAGCGCAAAATGTTTTGAGCAAAATCATATTAGTGCTTATCGAATTGCAGTTCCTTAAGTGATGATTTTATTATTCTAAAGTAACTAAAATCAGTTTTATAAGTTATCGGAATATGAAAAATGTTAATATTCGAACAATAGACGCGATAAAATATTTTCCAAAAATAATTTGTAGAATTTCTAGAATGAAAAATGACGTGATTTTTTCTGGAAACTATTTTCTTTAATATGTGATACCTAGACATTAAGTGTGCTTTAGTTTATAATCTTTCAGAAGCCATAAGCGAAGTACGCAAGAAATAATCTCTCAAAAAGCGACAAAGTATATGGCGTTACAACTTATCAGAAAATGTTATGAAACAAACTTCTCGAATCATCCGAAAGTGGGAGGATGAAAAAAAGTTGATAAAACTTAGTTGAAATTGAAATATCGCGACACATTTTGCACGTATAGAAGATGATTATATCAAAGTGTAAGAAATATGTATTAAGATGTCTAGAAGAGAGAAAGAGAAGTTAACTCGAGCATTAATTTTATAGATGCAAAATTGAGGGGCATGTCCTAGCATATGTTACCGGCAATGTGTGGATTTTGACGTATCTCATCCGTTGAACTAACGTACAACTCATTCTAACTTGTGTTTAATTTGCTTACATTAATTCTGTGCCCCACCTTGGTTCCTATTATTATACTGTATTGAAATTCTGGCAATGTTTACTCATGATGAAATGATCATGTTACATGAAAAGCTTCGACATTTTCCAGCAAAAAATATGCAATTAAAGTTGGTTCCGGAGCGCTTTAAGTAAAACATTTACGTAGTAGTTAAGGAACTTTTAAAAGTTGAAAGCTTTATACGAATCACACTTTTTCCGGAGATCTTTGTTCTCGTTAGGAATTTTTCTTGCCGTAAAAGCTGATTTCTGGCTGGTACTTGTACGTTCTCTAGCTTAAATATTTATAAAGAAAATTTCATTCTCATTGTCGCATAATTAAGGTCTGAAATGTACAAAGTTTTTTAATTCTGAACAAGATACCTTTTACATTTAAATTTGTTATTAAATCTTGGAACATCAAACTCGAGCAATTTTTCGTTAAGAAATTTGTAAAGCATTACCTTACTAAATTACTTTATGTATTCCATAAGAATGAAGAGTTTCAATTTCTTGGCTGTTTTCTGTTTTCACCTAAAGCACTTATTATCTAGTATAAGTATTACGACCGTGACAAACTACAACTTTTCCTAATAATATCCACACAAAACTTGCAATTTTATCTTAAAAACAAAAGGAGAAATATTGCTATTTTAACATCTGAAACGCCGTCGTTATTTCCACCGATATTTTCTATTTTAAGATCAAATTAACACTTTCGTAACTTCAAACCAATGACAGCGCAGATAATATATGAGTTAACTTCAGCAAAATTAATGAGACTTGAAAAGAAAACATTAATTATTTAAATCCCCATCATCTCCGCTTTGGTAGAATTATTTTAGCAAATGTGCTTAAAATAAGGCAAATTTACTCACAACAAACTTTTGCAATTCTCAAGTTTCTGTTTTTCTATCAGATTAATTTAGAACATGACAAATTATTATTGGGAAAACCGAACTCGACTGACTTAACAAAAAATTAACACCTTTGATTAAAAACAAGACAAAACACTTTCTCATTAGTTGATGCTGACTCGGTTAGAGAAAAATTGTTTTGTTTCATTTGTGTTAGGCAAAAACCTAAAAACCTACCTCAAGACTTTTCTTATAGAGCTTTGAAAAAGAACGTGTTTAAAATATAAAAGAGAAAATTGGTCGAGAATGCTCGGATAAATATTCGACAAATAAACTGCCACTCCGTTATATTTCTCAATAGATGATTGTCATTACACCATCAATTTATACGGAATTTTAGAAAGCAGAAATAAACTACATTAAAAACTAATCCCCTTAAAAACGAATTTAATATAATCCGACAGTTGTTCTGACAGAATTAATGTTTCTAAAAGTGATTTTAAGCACTCTCGGAATACAAGTAAATGTAAAACAACATAAAATGCTGTTTCATTATTTTCCAACGTTCTCATTTTGTACTCACGGTTTGTTTTAACTACAGAAAAATCTCAACGAAAACTGGCTTTTATGTTCTATAACAATTTTTTGTCGGTCTGTGATCTTGAGATCTTTTTACCCTACTTTTCGTAATATTTAATCTTTTCAACTGCTTTTTTAGGCTTAGAGTTTAAATAAAAAAACTGACTTTTGGCTGGCGGATATGAATAATTATTTTTATAACAAAGAGTTTGTTAAATTCATTATTCCCGATTTTTTTTAATGTTTAAAAAGACAGAAACTAATTTAAAATTTTAAATTGTACGTGATTTAACAGTATCAGTTAAGTACTTACTAAATTTTTAATATTAACGTATGAATGTTTAGATTGACAAAATTGGTGGATGCGCCGGGAGAACATTTTTGTTTTGACAGCACAAGTTGT
The DNA here is from genome assembly GCA_030157275.1 of Cynaeus angustus. Lineage (NCBI taxonomy): Eukaryota > Metazoa > Arthropoda > Insecta > Coleoptera > Tenebrionidae > Cynaeus > Cynaeus angustus. The sequence continues at coordinate 14,688,550 of CM058066.1, read as the reverse complement.
TTTTCAAATATGAAAGATTAAAAATTTAACTGTGCTTTTGTATTTTACCCCCTTGTTTATAGCTCGTAAAACGTGATTTCTTTACTTTCAAATGATTATTCTTTACCGGAGAGCAATAAAATTCAAAAACTTTGTAGCGATTTTTGTCTTAAAAATGAGAAAATTATAAACGCGACATTTTAAGAACGACTACCTAGAAAGTAGCAGTAGCAGTAGTTGTTTAAATCTGTTGATAATCTGTTGAATTATCCAGGTATTACGGACCGGGTAAGAATTTTATTATCAAAAACGTCCAATCGATAATTTCCATCTGTGATTTTAAATCAGTGAAAGCTTTCGTGACATTATAAATCAGAAGCGAAAGTTCTGGCAATAAGAGTGAAACCATCATTATTATCAGGGGTTTTTCTACGATACGTGAAATGATGCGTGTAAAATCTACTAGGACAACACAGTCGTTGTGGATAAAAGTCGGCAAATAGGCGATAAACGAATAGGTTAAATAAAATAACTGACAAGAAACCGGGTTGCGTTCACGTCACATATCTCCACAATCAAACATACTTTCTGTCATATTTTGAAGCAGTCACATCATGTGTGTTTTTTATCTCCGGAGTGAATGTCTTTTGGGACCTCGTCTACCACTTTCTTTCGTTTCCTGTGGCGGAAATATGCCGGTGATAGTTGGTGTAATTTGAATTTATTATGAATCGAATGGTTTAGTCCCACAAAACGGGTTTTGGTAGAACAAAAAGGTACAACGAACAAATTTAGCGTCATCCGACGTACGTAAATAATAATAACCGGTGAAAATTGGTAAATGCTTGCGCAGTGGAGATTTACACATTAAAGATGCCCAAGTTCAAGAAAACGTTTTTATTATTTCTTATTTTGATCTTTCTGGTTTTACCGCAAACTTGTTTCATTTGGTTGTGGATTCCATTTGCCGACGCATTGCTCTTGAATTGAAAATAGCTTATAAGGTTGGAATCGTGGCCAAGAAGCGTTTGCACAAGAATAACACGAGGAATTTAGAGAATCTAGGAGTATCGGATGTAATATGCATAGCCTTTGACGCGAAAAAATCTCTTAGGAGGAACCAGAACAATACCTGAGCAGTGCTTCCATTCTAGAAAACAGCAGGGTGTGGCAACTCCTAGCTAAGTGTGAAGATTAAAAGAAAATAAAATAACTGCGTAATTTTCCTTGCTCCTCTGGGATCAAAAGTTGAAATCTAGACTCCACATTACAGGAAATAATATCCGACGACAGATTGCGCAAGTACCTCGCCTCCAACCCACGTGATTTCTAATTAGAGCAACTTTTCGTGACATATTAATCAAGGAGAAAGTCAAAGTTAGATAGTTTTTAGAAAATTCGAATTATTATAGGGTCGAATTCCATAAGCCGGACTGATTAGGATAATAACCACGTTAACATCAAAGGACTTTGTTGGGTTAGGCGTATTTTGGATTATGAATCTGAATCGGATTCTCTTCCAATCGATTCATCCTCCTTCGTTTCTCGTCTTATATTTATTTATGTTGCAACGTTTCAGAACAAGACTGTGATTTCAGATCACGCAATGTCATAACAGTAATAAGCACTTCCAACTTTTATTAACCTAATACCACTTGTCTCCAAATGAAACTACTTTTATTACAAAAAAACAAAAAAAATGCAGCAATTTCCACATGCCAAACCGCAAATTACAAGACACAAATCTGACAGAAAAATCAAAACTGTCACGTTTCGCTAAAGTTACAACCACTTCACGCTGCTTTTCGTCGATTTTTTCTCAAGCTTATTGCAACTAGAAAACTACTTGTCAAAAAATGCAAGCTTTCGAGATATCTCAAGATGATTTCATTAATATTTCGTTTCTGATAGTGTTATTTTTTTAATAAATTTTGGTAAAAAGCTCATTAGTTTTGTAAACAAAATTATCAATACATCATTTTCTTCAATTTTTATTTTGAGGTTCGAGAGTTTCTTATTTGAGAATTACAATCTGAGTTCTCGTGTTTAAGAATCTTTTATTCTCACTTTATATAATTAAGATTTTATATTTTCAATTCCCTATACTTTAAATTATGCTGTAAATTTACTTAGACACTTTATTTTGTATGTATATTATTATATTCAACGATTCAAAATTCTCAAATGCTAGATCCTCAATTACATATTTTTATAATAACATCTGTTTCCAGATGGTGATTTTTGCAATTTTAGAATCAAAGATTTTATGATCAAATGTAAAGATTTGGGACTTTTGTACTTATATTTAAAGGACATTTTAGTAAAATATAGATTTTTACATTTTAGAATTTTATTTTTTTCATGGAATTTCATATTTTAAATCTTATACATTCTTAATCTTAATCTAAATGATGAACTTTCAAATTCAACCTTCGACGATTTCGTTATAAAAACGCATTTCCAAGTCTACAATTTTAAATTTTCATAGTTATCAATTTCAGTATACTTTCTGGTTTTAAAAGTTTTATGATTAAAAGTGTCACATTTTAGCTACTCGAGTACAAAATATTTATATTTACTTTAAAGATTCTTATATTTCACCAAATTCTGGGTTTTTTGATTCTTTAAGTTTCCTAATTTTTTTAAATCTTAGTTTTTTAAATACTGATCCAAATTTTATATTTTGAGATATTGGTTTTATTCTTGGTTAGATTTTTGTTTGTAGATATATTTAAAACACTCTGAAAAAAAATCTAAAAGCTAAGAAAACCGTCTTTTATGTAATCTAAGTTTTTATTTAGTATTTATTACAATTTTTTCCTTTTAAACAATTCAAGATTATACATCCATCTTAGATTTTCTCACATTTTAATTCATGGATGCTAATTCTGTAAATTGCAGATTAAGTATTTTTCTGTGAATATCATACAAACGAGATAAAAAAATCTAAAATGAGATTGTAAATTAGCACTAAAAATAGATTAAGCAAAAACTTGACTGCTCTCACACCATTAGTGAAAACTAGTTTTATTTAATTACTTCAATCTCAAATAACCATAAACATGTGCCTTTAAAGATAATTTTAATTAAGCTCATGTAGTAATTCTCTAGTTATCTTATCGTTCAGTTTTGATGGTGAGCAGTGTAGATTTTCCGGATTGCATGTGAATTCCTCATTAGGTTAATAGGAACTAAGATTTTATCCATTTATTCTCAAATGATTTTCTATAAATATATTGATGTGCACAATGTGATTGTAAGTGGAAAGGATAAATCGGGTGTAATTGAAGCGATTTTCTGTTGTTTATTATTTTCGGATGTTTAATCAACAAATGTAAGTACGCTTTTTTCGCCCATTTCGTATTTGCCTACACGTACAATCTGAGCCTTAAGTGTGAAATCCAATTTTCAAGATACATTTGCCGAACAAATTGTGATGAAATTGCGTAAAAGACACTCAAAGAAAAAATATCGACGTGTGATCATTCGTCAAGTTCGAAAATAGCGAAGCAAATATATTTTCGCTTTGGGTTTAAAGAATAAAGACGCTTTTTTGGAAAAGGTCGACAAAGTAGATAAGACAGATTTAAATATACGTTGTAACAAGACGGGACGTTTTTCACTTAATAAAAACTTGTTAAAAGTCGCTGTTATTTTTTCAATATGAAATATTTAAATCAAATGTGATCTATTGTGATCTCGATGAAAGTTGATTGAAAAACGTGTGAAAAAGAGAGATTTTGGTTGGACACGACACATGTCCAGAGTTTATTTCATCTATCGATCGTACATAAACTTTGAAAGATATGACACGTTCCCGATATGATAGGCTTTTGTAATTCTATATAGGTGTTTTCCGACACACTGAGTGTGTTTAACAACAAAAGGCGACACTTTGAGATAATTACAGTATGTGATGAGACAATTACTGGTGTTGTAATGATTCTTCCTCGACTGTTTCCGCTGCTAATTCGGACTGTTTTTGACAGCAGTAGCTTTGTGGTTATTAGGGTTATTATTTACAATAGCAACGTAGTCTTGTATATTGTGTTGTTGTTATCGACCCAGTTTCTTTCTTATGCAAGCTGAAGGTAATTTAGTTGTCGTATTTTTTGCGAGTTTGAAATTTGGATTTAACGACTGACCCTGTCCATTTTATGGCTGCGTTACGCTAAGCCCGACCGTGGAAGCATAAACTTTTCAAAACGGGAAAAATTATCTAAACGAACTGGCTAAATCGGTATCGGCATATAAAATGATCCCAGGGTTGTTTTATGTTGTAACAAAGATCGCGAAGTGGGATATCCTGTGGGATAGATAGATAACAAGCCAAACGGCGAAGATATTTGTCCGAATTACACCCAATAGACGCATTCGAAAGTATCACCGTGAATAATCGGTTTTGATGAATTCGAAGTACTCGTGTCAGGGAGCCGGACCTTTTGTCATTAGAATTAGTGCATGGCGTTGGAAGGCTTATCCCAGCGTTTCCGTCAACTCCAAGAGAATCCGATAACGCTACAGATAGCCAGTCTCTCAAGTGCACAAAACAATGAAATTATCTGATATGCCTTTATAATATATAGGCGACCTGCGTCACCTCTCATCCTCTCTGACACCCTTAAAAACACATATTTCGGGAATAACTACATTTTTTAACAACGAACAATTCTCTTGGTTGTGTTGTAAACGATTTTTCAAATTCGATAAATATATTTAATGCCGTACTAACTTGACGCTTTCAGATGATAAATTGTAGGTTTGACACTTTAAAATAAATGAATTTTCTCTATTCAAGAAGCGTTCCGCCGTTTTTTTTAATTTTTGTTTGTGCTGGACATTTAGCCCTTTCGCCCCCTTAAAACTAAGTTCCTGATTTTAATTAACATCAAAATTCACCAAATAACCCCCAGGAATGGATACGTTTTTAATCAGTGGATTCCTTTCGACCCTGTCTATTTTTTTCGTGTTAAATTTGAATTTTTTTTGTCGAGGACCCTAATCTAAATCAACATAAATTGCTTTTATGGAATCGATTTGTGACCGATCTTAAAAATGGAGTAGGATAAATGACCCAAGTTAAGCTAATGAAAATTAAGTGTATTTCTTATGCCTTCTTTAAAGAGATCGACTTATATTCATTTTATTTCGTTGACGTCATAAATTAAAACCACGCATATCGCAAAGGTTATAATGCTGGAGAAGCAAGGTTTTAGCATGGCTAGATAAACAATCGCTTTGTCCGTCTGAGAGCATTAGCGTCACATCATTCGTCACAACTGTCAGGTTATTCACCCTCTCAACAATGGAACAATCCCAAATTGCGTTTTTTGGCAAAACATGGGTCTAAGTTAGAAATTTGTGTCGTTTTGTGTCAACGATTTACAGATGATTGATTTTAAAATATTTGTTTAGGTACGATAGTATCTGATAGTAACCGCCGCAATTTATCATAAAAATTTACGGAAATTTGCCAAGACACGCAATTCCTTCCTTAGATTTCATTATATTTTATGTTTTTCCTTCACCATTAGCTGAAGAGTAATGTTTGTATAAGAGCCAACCCATCACTACCCCGAAGAAAACATTACTTTGTGTATTATCTAAATGTAACGTTTATAAATGATGATTGTTTTTTCCACGGATAACCCCGCGATGCAAACGAAAGAAGAACCAAAAAAGCGCCGATATCACTTCACCTTTATGATTTTTCATCTAAAATAACATCCATTCTTATTTTTTTCTTCTAATCAAACTTGCTTTCGATGAGTCCGTGTAATCGCAACAATTTCATTTCATTTAAGTCCTTTATCTGCATTTTAATAGATGAAACTCTAACAACCGCAATTATCTACAGCTTTGAAATATGCATTCACGTTATATCTTCTCCAATTTAGCTGTTCCGACTAAAAGGAAACTAAAATATATTTTGCGGATTAAAATTAGCTTACACTTCTTTCTCTAAAACCAACTCCAACATTTTTCTAAAGAAACTTCTACCATCGAACTGTATTGCAAATAAATTTAACAAGCAAGGCAAAAGGCGATTACGCGAAATTTCTGAGTTCATTCAAACGTGATAAATGTGCGATCCTCACACAGTTCGAATTATTCAAATAAGTACGTTATATATCATTCCTTCTATGTACGTTAAATTTGGCCAATCAATTATTTTCTTTCGTCAAGAGTTAGAACTTTCCAAACAAGCAAAGAAACCAAAAATTTTATAATTTATCACATCCACATACTCCAAAGGAGATTTTTATTGCAACTAGAATGCAAAGAAAATAAGACTATTCTTTATTCAATTTACGTTTAATCTGACGGACGTCGGTACTCGTTATAAGGACGTTTGTTATGTAATCTCATCACGACAGAAATGCGATTTAAGCAAAATATGCTTTTCGAAAAGATCAGTTTTTTCTTTTTAAGAATTTATGTTGCCTGCGTAATCACTTCAAAATGACGTCGGAAAAAACATTTAAACATCTAAAAAAAGGTCAATCAACAGTCAATTTAAATTATATAGTTTTATTGCAAAATCTTGTTGCAGTTACCGGTCCAACTCGATTTTAGGACAAACTAGTACTGACTAGGACAAACTAGTTTATCCGCCCATTGGCATGAATGTGTTTACTATGTAGATTGTCCCGAAATATTGATCTTGGATTAGGACAAACGTATTCATCTCAATGCGTTTCGGATAAATTGGTTTGGCCTAGTCAGGACTAGTTTGTTCTAAAATGTGAGGCTTCCAGACCAAACCGAGTTGTCCTAACACTTTATCTGTTTGACCTGTTAAAGTATTTTGATTAATCTAAACTGTGAATGTTTGTTTACTTTATGATTTGAAATCGGTAAAAAACGATCTTGATGTCAAAAAGCTGATTGGTGTCTTTCACGAAACCACCGACATACCAAGTGTATGTTTATTTCAGGAGCCTTCAAAGAGAAGAGACGCGGTTTTTCTTTCATTAATCATGACAAATGTTCTTTCAAATTCTGTGTAAGTTTTTGTGAAACATTAAACTTTGCAGTTTTACTCAAACCGTGATGGTTAAAATCTCGAGACCGAATTTTGTTTTTGGTTAAGAATGTGTCCAAACCAGGTCGACATCGATGCCTGGCAGCGACATGGAATCTTCGACAACTGTCTGGCTGGTTGAAGCCTTGTCGAAAATCGACGTTTTGATTTTCATTTTAATTATTTTTTAACTTGATCATTAGTCTTGCTCAGAAGAGCGGGTCGACTCTTATTAACTTTTATCACTTCTCTTTCGTTGGAAATGGGTTTTAGAGCAGTGGAGCAGCAAAATAAAAAGAAATATATTGCGGACGGATCAAAAATGGCGTCGCACGCATAATTGCCCCGAAATAACAGTTTACAAAATCAACAAAGTGAAAGGCATTATGAGCATTTAGATATAAAAGCATAATTTGCGTGCTCATAATTATCACATTTTTCCGTGGCCACGTCAAACGAGAACGAGATAAATCATGCAGTGGCTGAAATGATTGAAAGTGTGCTAAATAGTAGAGCGTTTGACAGGAGTGCGTTAAATTTGGCAATTTACATCAACTTTGCCAGATTAATATTGCGTGACGGCCGATTTCTGTACGAGCTGTTTAAGGGTCCACATTTCGTCTCTTTATAGTTAAACGACTTGTCAATTTGTCAAATGTAGGCGCCATCAGTCTGCTGTGGTATGCTCCATTTTCATCCGTGGACTAGCTATTTCGACCGATTGGTGTGCTAATTTCTTTAGCTGACATTCCTAACCATTAGGGGTATAAAAGGGCAGTAAATATATTTACGGCTTCTAAAATAAACCGGCAGAATTTATCGACTTTTTTTCTTTAAAGTTTCGTTTATTTTTATCGACGGTATTCTGAATTGATGACAGAACGAGAACGTTTACGGGAACAACTACAAATTATAGACAAATCGTGTTTGACTAACTAATTTCTCGAACATCAGATCAATCTTTGAAGACTTTAAAGGTTTAAAGACTTGTATACCTGTCAAAAACTAATTTTTCCGAGCAAACATTATTAATAAAATACTTCACTTTCTCATTATAAATGCTAAGAGAATCAAACATTTACGCACCCTCATTATTCTTTTTATAACACGCCATTCAACTCTCTCATTACTTGAATTCGATTCGAAACGAATGGCTTTCATTCATTCAACGTCGTTTTACTTTTAATAAATCATTTATCATTACAAATTTTACGATTATGGTTCCTTCTTTAATATAACAGAAATTGTGAGATTCTGTATTTTTCTTCTAACCGATCCTACAGCATTTCTCTAGTACTCGACAACAGAAAAATAGTGTCATCGATCAGATTTAGCCGTTGAGAATATAAACGTTTGACAGGACAAATTATCTGCGTCGTTTATGCAGTGCATTAAAAAATAATAAATCATTTACTGACACATAGTTTTATTTTACAAACACGAAAAACCAACTAATGTACTCTCCAATTACATTCAAGGAACTCATCGATAATTTTAATTTTTTTTTAATTCGTTTTCTGTCTAAAACTCAGAACTTGTATTTTCAGCTCGAAAGCTCGTGCTCCGTTAGGTGGCAGCTGGCAATTATCGAAGGTCATCTTTCAAAGTATCAATTTGTTTCTCCTGTTGGATATTTACGATTATGGGATTATGTATACACGTATATACAAATATGACGCTGTGGTAGCGAAATGGTGTCCTAAATCATCTTTTTACAGCAGCGTGGGCTCGAAAAGGTCCTCGAATCCTTTGGTATAATCATAAATGGAATTATCTTTGCCTTATGATAATTTAATTGGTATATTAGACGCTTTTTGGGAACGGAGGGAAAATTGAACAACAAATCTTCCGAGACGCATCACATAAACTTGGTAATATGGACAGTTCGATGATAATTTAAGAAGTTGTGGGTGAGGGTTAGAATTTTCAGTGAGTTAATTGATAAGCTCTGGATGTCCTTTGATAACATGACAACGTTGTCCCGGTTCACAAGAGTAGCACCTTTTTTATGAAAATGTGTCAAACAAATTTAAATATATGGCATGCATAATTACACCCTCACTGATATATTATCATAAGTTTATCAAGTAAACTCAAATGGTCACACGCACATGTAGATGCTCGAAAGAGATTAAACTTGATATGAATTGCAAATTACGAAAAATGCGTTAATAGACTAAAATATTGGTAACATGGTCGAATTATCTAAATAACTTAATTGCTGCACAAAATACAAATAGAGGTGTAACTAACTTTCTGTATTAAAATTAATCAGGTAAGATTTTTTTTGTTTGTTAGCTTTCGGAGCCAGACTTTCGTTGTGATAGTTTTATCGCTTTAAAGTTTTCAGCGTCAAAGTTTAGCTTGTTCTAATTTACACAAACCTCTATCCATAGTTAGGTCGATTCCATTTATAGGTGTTTGCTAACTTTTATATTGACACGGTCTAAGGTGATTAAAATACTAAAGAAAATCGAACTTCTGACAAAAATTGGAACTTCGACTTACCAGTTTGTCTGTGGGAGTTTAGAGATGATATAAAAATGCGCCAAGTTTTGCAGCATTTCATTTAATAAAATACAGTTGAGAGAATCAATTTAAAAAGTTGTGTATACAATCGATAAAAAAACATGAATTTTTAAATTAAACCATATTTGTAGATCTAGGGAATAGGTGGAAATCGAAGTAATGATAAATGAGATTCCGTTGTCGGTATTCAGTTAAGTTCTGTTACAATTAATAAGTTACCGGTGGCTTCGCCCTATGTTAAAGTGGAGTTGTAGTGATGACAGTGCTCAACTTGATATGCATAAGTTTGGTCCCGCAGAGACAACAACTTGAATTTATAATTCAGATAGAAATTTTTAGACAATAAATAGTTATGGAACCGCAGAACAGATTAAAATATTATTTTAAATATGAACGCTGCACAAAGTAAGGCAGGCGCGAGAACTAAAAAGATGAATAAATTGCAGAAAGGGTAAAGTCAACGTAGTATATTGCACAGATCGTTTTAGCTATTTTGCAGGGTCATGTGCCTAGCTATCAGTTGTGACCTCACGTACGCTTCTGATAATGTAATAACATCTCGTCGCCTTTGTTAAGTACCTTTTACCGCCCCTGTTCCGTTTTAAAATTGCAATACAAAAATTACGACTCGTTCGTGTATTTTTATTGCAACTATAAAAGCGAATTGAAACCGGGTTTTGAAAAATAACTTTTACAGTATCGGTGAATTAAATGGTCATTTGGATGAAAATGTTCGATTCTAGTAGACTGAAAGTTGGTTTTCTCAGTAGAGTCATTCGGTACGTAGATGACCAACAGAATTTCCGATAAGTGAGGAAACATTTGTTCTTGTAAGTTTCCAACGCCTCTGGCAGACATCTATTGATCTTCAGTGGTCCGCTGCGAAACTCTGACGTGTTGGAATGGACACGAACATACGTCTTTTGCTACATTTTATGGCACGTTAACTCGTCATGCATACTTATGAACGCTATTTCTTAAAACGTCGCTCTTCGGAAAATAAATGCAATTTAGAAAGATTACCTTGCCAACATCCTCGACTTCCTGATAATTAACACCGTTCTGAACACCTGCCGGTTCGTTCTATCAACCATCATTTGGACACAAAAACTCTACATGTTACTCCAATTTTATACAAAACTGTCACGTAGTTTATTGTTAGTGTTTATCGATTTTTACTTGAAGGTGTTTCTGCTTTGCTCATAAAATTTACACGTTTCACGAGTTATTTAACGAAGCTTGTGTATGCTGAGAATATTTAGATTATCTGAAACAATTTAAATTCCTTAATCTAGCCGCCAGTTGTCTTTAAATTCTCACAAGCAACTATGCATCGGTAAGATTTATAGATATTGAGACGAAAACGCCTCAACGACCACTGTTTTAATTATGCAAATATACAAATCAACCGTTAAGATTCGTGCGATTACTCCGCTACACTCATGATACACGAAATTAACATTTCCCTTACAACTCATTAACATCGTCAAAAAAAACATTTCCGAAACTCACAAAACTCTATTCTAACCAATTTTCATTTTTATTACTTTTGCGTTATCGCACAACTTTATCGTAAGTTATTTTGTCTTCCGTTTTTATTACTTTCACTTTAATTATTATTTCTATCAGGATTTTCGTCGGCTCACTCAAATTAAATGGCAGTGGTGGTAATAAAATATGTTGATGCGTCTACTATCTACTTAAAAGGATCAGGGCCTTTCAGTGCAAAATCTGGAAATATTATCATATAATCCATCAAATTTTTGCCGAAAAATATTTAAGGATATTCAACAGAATTTTAAAACTTTAAAATTTTAGACTTTTGATTCTTTACATTATGAACCATCTTTAGAATTTTTGTGCCGTTTGCAGTATGTCAATTAATTCTTTCTTTAGATTGTTAGAATGTTTGCACTCTTTAATTGTTGAGGTTTCAGTCCTTTAGACATTATTTATCTTTATATGCTTAAGATTCTCTGTTTTCGTTCCTTTTTCTCAATGAATGCAAGTTATATAACATAGTTTTTAAATACTTTAAAGGCTCTAGATTTTCAAAAGTAAATTTTACTGATGGTCTGTTTTCTCTGAATTTTTGGAATTATCTTTAATCTTTGTTACTATTATCACTTTTTGATATTATGAATCCTTTAAACTCTATAAACAATTTAACTTTATTACAACCAGCTGATTTTTTAAATTTTTGATCTTTAAATTCTCCATTTTTTAAATTTACAACTATTTTTTCATAATCTCTAGGTTGTGTTGTCTTACAATTTATTTTAGAATTTCCAGATTTTTGAAGATTTTCATGTTCTCTGGACCTTTAGAATCCTTGAATTCTGCATAAAAATAAATACAATAGTTTTGGCGTAAAATTATTACATAATATAAAAAACAGTCTAATGAAATATGCAAAGATATGGAACAGAATATCTAAATTTTTGCAACATTTTATTACTTTTAATTCAACTTCAATCAATTAATTCTTACTTTAATCATTGTAATTCTTAAGATCTTTGCATCTGTTGGAATGCTTGAAAGCTTTGCATACTACCCTTTTTTTTATTTTTTTAAGGTGTCTAGGCTCTTGTTCCCTTGTCATTTTTTGATCGTTTGGATTTTTGAACAGTATTTATATAATCTGTGGATTTTCTTGTTTAGGTTTCTTGAAATTGAAAGTATTGCAACGATATTAATATAGGATCTTTGTTTCTAATGAATTCTCTACATCTATATAGAATCTGTGCATTATTTATTTTAAATTTAACAAATTTGTTGTATGATTTAGATTTTTCAAATTGTATTATTGGAATCTTAGTTTAAAATGCTTAAAATTTTTTAGCTAAAATAGATCTTTAGATTATTTAAGTACTTCCGACACTGCATTCTATACTTTCTTTAAATGTTTTAAATTATTTGAAAATTCTCTAAAAAAATTTTTGCTTACAATTTTTTTTGGTCTTACTTGTGTGTCGTTTAAAGATCTTGAATTCTTTGACTTTTACAAGTTTATATATTCTCTAGACCTTCTACATTTGTAGTACTTGCTGGATTCTTAAAATATTTAAAATTCTTTTTGCAATTATTAAACATTTCGGATTTTTTTCAATTTGTCTTCTTCAAATCTTCTAAACACAATTTATCCTTTCTAAACATATGTTAACGTATTAATTTATTAATGTCTAACATGATGCTCAAGATCTTCTCAAATTTCTAAACTTTCAAAATTATTTAGGTTTTTTTAAAAGTTATTTTAGATTTTTAATTGTTTATAATTGTTAAAAATTTCAAAATAAAATCAATTAGTCATCTTTAATCAAACTTTTGAACCCCCAAACTAAAAACATTTATCATTGAAAACGCTCTTTACTTATAAATAAAGTTAGCTAGTTATTACTTTCTTTCACATAATATCTTATACTCCACGCTATTAAATGGGGCCATGATTTTGAATTCCAGCCAGTTTTTCCTCCTGTACTGATCTAATCTTGCTTTACCACTATTCCAACATCCTTCTTGAAGCTTTGCCAGGTTAAAAATTCTCCCATTGACCACCGTAAACTCAGATTCTTAATTCATTCCCTACAAAGTAGTCCAGACAATATAAATCATAAAACTTTGCAGCTCCACACTCCATGTTTCCGCAGTTCTACTACACGACATTTTTACAAACCTTTATACTCCATAAAATCATTCATATTGTAATTGAACTAAAAGCTAACATTTATTGCATAGTGACTACAATTTTAATGCTTTTTTTACAATCAGAAAACTTTGAAGTACAATGTGAAATGTTTTCGTCGTTATCAAGTTGTTACATGGCAATCAGAGTTTTTAAAGCGGTATCAAGTATTCATCTCTATAAAATTTTCAGAGGTAATAGAGTAAATTTTTATCTCGGTGGTATAGTCGCTGGTCAAAAGTTTTACTTCCATGTCGATAAAACTTTGTGTTACGCGCACAGTTAAGCCAAGTTCACTCTGATGGCTACTTAAACGGTAACAGTTTCCACTGTATTTTTGTAACGGCAATCTCAAAACCACTATAGTAGAAACATCTTTTCCGTCAGGAAATTAATCCAATTGATCCCAGTATTTCGCTTCGATAACTTGAAACTAAAAAATATGTGTCTTTACGAAAATACAATTTAAATTTATGATAAAAGCTCAGGATTTCCTTTTTCAAGTCGGAGAACAATCGCAAAATTTTATTTATAGCAGTTAAGTTTTTTTATAAAGAGCCCGCTTTTAACTTCTACAATTCGTTTTGTGCGTCCATAACACAGTCGAGCTTTGTACTGCTTATCAGCATTGAACTAATTTAGAGGGCAGATGTACACAATCATCACAATGAGAAGCTTTTACATTTCCGTTTCCTAAAGAATAAAATCACATCACAAGTCATAAATCTTTTAAAGCGCGTCGAAGATAATGGCGGAAATAATATTATCATCCTGTTTGCTCCCAAAAATTAAAAAAAAAATAGAAGCAAAAACTTTCTCGCAAGACATAAATACAGCAAATTGTTTTAGAAAGGTTTTTCCGACCACAATCGCGAAATTGCAAGTAAGAAAATCTGTCTTATTCCTGCAGAACTTTGTAACCTCATTATGCCGATTTATAATGCACCTTTGTCTGGGAATATATGGTTATTGAATAGAACACTCAAGTTTAGCTTGCAGCTAAATTTTAGGACGAGATCTATTTATTTACAAGTTTTAGTTGCGACTGACGGGAACACATTCGGAAATCTAGACAGGTACAAAACATCTCCGCTTTTTTAGCCAATTTGTTCGGGCTTTTCAAGACATTCAACCGTGAGATTTTATAAATTTTAAATACAATTTTACGAATTACAGCAATAAAAAATGCGTTGCCTTCTAAATTGTTTGCAACAAGTTTTCTGCTATTTACTCTTCGAGCCGTAATTCGTAGCAGACGGTTTATGTTTTCATTTAAATCCAAGGAATTATTGTTTAGAATTATCTTGTACTTTTGTCGGAGTTTAAGCACGCTAACATGTCAGTTGTTAAATAATAAATTTAGAGAACTTTCAGATAAAAGCGTCAGTATGCTTGAAACAGTGCAGTGGTTTACCTGTAAATTTTTTAAGAAGGTGTTAAAAATTAAATTATGAATTATGAGTTCTGTAATGGAGGCTGTAAATATAAAGTATTGATTAACGTTGTGAAAAGGGTGTAACAGAGATTTTTGTGGGAGGTAAAAATTGATAGTATACATTGTCTTTTTTATCATTTTCCCTGGTAAGTCGGTGCTGGAGAAAATGTGTTTCTATAAATAACGGGAAAGAAGACGTCGTAATTTTCATTCTTTTATTTTTGATCCACCACATAAAATATGTTAAAGAGACATAATATACAACAAGCACAGTTTATTCGTCAAATCTGAGCTATTATTAAAGACATAAAATCTGAGTCGGTAAATACACTTTGTGTTTTCTCTCGAGACCGTATTCTATACTAGTTTATTTTCACAACAACGTTCACACGCTGCATACAAAAAAGCCTCTTGACGAAGGTCCAGATTTGTCACTTGAAAAGCTCAGCAAGTTTTCCGAGCTAAATGCATACGCTTCCTCAAAAAGAATTTAACATCCTTTAAGTAAACTTTCGCCTTGGTGTTACGACATTTCAATATTTAATTTTTCCCAAATCCTGACAAATGGCTAACCTTTCCTCGCTCTAAGAAGATAAATTATTTTCTTATGGAACTCGGAATTTGATGACCACACAAAATTTCAATATTATTTTTTAATATTCCGGTCACGTAAGACTTCTTTATATCATACACTGCTCGTAAATTCTATTAAAATCTACCGTTAATTCATTTATGAATTAATCAACACAAAAGAAATTTCTTGTGGAATAATTTAAGAGGGTCGCTGAAGTGTCAGAAGCTCGAAACACTAATAAAAAGCTATGGACACTCCACCTGTCGTTATATCTGAAATATACATCAGTTTTCTTTCAGCAGGGGACTTTCCATTACTAATATCAGGTTGTTTTGGTAAACTCAACACATTTAATATCACAATTTTTCTTGAGGAAATATTAAAACGTTGTGGTTTAGATTAGAAGAAGCTTTCGTTGTGGTTTCACGCAAATGTTGCGACACGATTGGTTCTAACGAGGGTAATGCATTGTGTCAACCCATGTTATGGTTTTTAAACAAACACGACTCCCATTGGATACTGTTTAAACTTTAAGGGTGTTCTGTTTAGTTATTCAACGCGCTCAGAAAATTATTACCTCAAGCTGAGTTTATGATACGTCAATTTTCCAACATAAACTGTCTCTTGTTTTTGTTAATTTCCATTAAATTTATAAATTGTCATTTTAATAATAAACTTTGGATGCGATGCAATATTGTTGAGGGATGTCGCGTTTCTATGAATAAAATATTCAATTAAATTGAGCGAGTTATACAGAGTTTGTAATTACTATAAAATTTAACCTTGGCTCAAAAACCCATTCGCGACCCTGTAAACGTAAAAAAAAAACCATTTAGCATCGTAGCGTAAAACAACAAGTCGTTCCTCATCGTAAACTTTTAATTTTTGATGTTGTTTCACTAATTGAGTCAATTAAGAAGATTTTTCGTCCTTCACAGATTCAAACTCATTCAAATAAATCTCTACAGCAATGGGATCATATTAATTGCTCCGTGTGATAGCTTTGATGTTTTGACACAAAGATCAAAAAATGTCATTACATCCTAAACCAACGCAAGAAATTCATTTAACTAGAATGAAATTTAATGCAAAATTTGAATTAACAACGTGATCTCCTACAGGAACTTTCTCCTTTCCTTAAGACTTTACAGACGTTATGAAAGGATAAGTTTATTTTTGTTGGCAGCTTTCAACAGATCAAATCAACGGCAAATGCTCTTTAATTAACATAACTAAAAGAAACTGAACGTAGCGACTATTTCTTTGTATAGTTATAATTTGTTAGTAGCTCACGTGAACACCTAAAATTTAGAAAGATTAAAATTATTTTAACGTCTGCTCAACTATCAAAACGGATCGAATTTTTCTTATGATCGCCGCCGCAACCACAAGCTAATAGTCATGTTATTTTTGAAACCAGCATGCGGTTAAAGTCTCTTATAAATCAAGCAATTAAAAATAAATAGTCTGTTCTTTATCTGTTAAGAATGTAGTTATAAACGGAATTTATATAAACATTTTACGAAAATATTATCTACAGTAGTAAATTATCGAAAAATATACAATAAAATCTAAATTTTCTAGCATTATTTAATTTAATTGGATTGAAAAAAAACGGAATTTCGTAAATTGTTTAGATATATCTTACTGACTTTAAAATTATCCCGTTGCAAAACTTTCGATTTATTCTAAAAAGTTGTTTTTTTATACCTTTGGATTTTTTGCGTCCTGTTAATGCTCAGATCATAGATCTACTTTTCCAATTTAATTGATCTTGATCTAAATAAATCTTACATGGCGCATTTTTAAAAATGTTTTAGATATAATAAGTATTAAAAAATCTCGAAATGTAATACATAATTATTAAATCTTATTAATTTTCAAAATAAAATCTGTATTAAAAATCCTGAAAATTTTGTAGATACACATTTAAATTTAAAAAAAGCTAGAAATTAAATAATTTAAAATTGTCAAATTTTAATATTACAAAAATCTTAACAATGAGAATTTGGAATCTTAAAAAATAAGAGACATTCTGAAAGTTTGGAATTAGAAAAATTTCAAGCTTTTGAGATTCTAAAAACAATGCATAAAATCCTGAAAAATCAAAAAGTGCTGTTAATAAAATAGTCCAAGGACCTGAATCATTTAAACGATAAAAAAGTTAAAAATTGTAAAAGATATATCGATTCTAATAGCGTAATCAAATAAAAACAAAGAATTTAAAAAGTAAAACGAACACAAAAAATGGAAAGAATCTAAAAAATGCAAAGAACAAAAAAAAAACTAAGTATCCTAATAAATAAAAAAAGTTTAACATTACAATAAATGCAATAATACAATAAAAGTGTTTTAAGAAAAAATTAATAAAAAAGAATATAAAGGTAAAAAAAAATATAAAATATTTAAGATTTCAAAAAATTTTAAGAAAATTGAAATAATCCAAGTCTAGATAATTAAACGCTTCAAACCGAAAAGATTTATAAGACTAAAAACTGAAGAAAACAAACATTCAAAAAACCAAACAAATACAAAAAATATAAAAAGTCTGAACAACCCGAAGAACCTAAAAATCAAACGAATCCAAAAATTAAAAAAAAATGTAAAGAATTTAGTAAAATACTTCTAATCTAAAGGATAGAAAATATGAAAAATCCAAAAAAAATAAAAAATGCAAGAAATCCAAAAACCTGAAGAATTCGAAAAGTTTATAAATATAGAGCATTTAACATTTGTATTAAAAGCTTGTAACACAAGTATTCAAACACAATTAAAAAAAAACAAAATTAACTGTTTACAAATTTAAATTTAAAAACTACAGAAAATCAAAAAAATCTAAAACTACAACAATTAAACAATACTTAATGCTAAAAAAATCTAACGTTGATGAGAAAAAAAATTAAAAAACTAAAACAACCAAAAAACTCGAAGAATCTGAAGAATTTCAAAAATGCAAGAAATAAAAATTACAACAAATACAAAGATTCAAAAAATAACTAATAATTTCCAAAAGCTGAAAAACAACTAAATAAAATAATTGTTATCCTGAAACTAATGTGTAAATTTTAAAGAACGTAAAAAATCAAAATAAAAAAAATATGTTACACGTTTTAAAAACAAATTTTAAACTCCCAGAAGAATTGTAAAATTGTAAAAATTTTCTGAAATATTTTTTTCTAAATTGTTTTTAATTCAAAAATTCGCTCCAACGTTGGTTATTTTTTAAAATTTTTATATTTATTGAATTCTTTAAACTGTATACATTGTTCAAATATTATTAATTTAAGGACTTTTAAACCTTTGTATCCATTGTAAATTCTCGACTGTGTAAAAGTTACAATTTTTTTAATTTTTATGTTTGTTTTTTGAATGTTTGCACTATTCTAATGGCTAATGTCCTGACTAGTCTTAGAAACACTCTTTGGAAACGTCTTAATTAGAAAATATGCAAAAAAATAACTGAGCCACAAACTAAAAAACGAAGATAATAAAAAAAAGTATTTAAAATTTTAAAGATTTCTTTAAAATTTACATTTGTACTTCATTATAGTGGTTTGAAAAATGATTTCACGCACGGTAATTACATGTTTAGGTACCTAAAACTCCGGCAAATATAAATTACTTTCATAATATTACAAATTACACATATTTGTATAATTTATTGCTTGCATATTAAATTTAAATCAATTTAGAAATTGTGCAACTAAATATACCTACAATACCGGTAAAATACATTGGAAATTCACCGCTATAAAATATTCAGTCGACTATTAACTTAGTTTGTGTCTTAGTATACCGCGTTGCAAAAAGCCGTTTTAATTATATCTATATTATTCTAAAACTTAACGAGAAAAAAAAAATGAATCCATTTAACGTTATTAAATGTTTGTAGCAAGCATATCTGATATAGTTGTTCCAATTTATAGTCGCGTGAATAAAACTGACGTGCAAGTCGCTTGTATAAATGTGTGGTTAGTTGGCGTACGATTTTAACAGTTAATTAACAGTTTGTAATAAATGTAAAGTTTGGTGAAAATTGCTTTAATAAAAATAATTGTTTCACAACAAAAAATGCTCCAAATCGGCACTTTGGAATTTCGATAAAAAACAGGAATCAACAAAGTTATAAAGATTGTTAAAAACGATCTGCTGATCGGAGTTTAGATTTAAGTTGAAATAAATTAAGTACCAGAGGAAATTTTTGCAGAAGCTGGAGTAGAAAAACTGATTGCTTCAATATTAAGTGGTTGAACGTAAACTTGTTTAATACAAGAAGTTTCTTGAGCACTAAAACTAATTATATGCTAACAAGCCAAGACACGGTAGAATTATTTTATATAATGTGCATATTAATAACAAAGGTGCAGCAGATTCTGCATGGTTTATGGAGCAATAGAACACTAAATTATGCAGATGTATAAATAGTTTTGCCTGTAACGTTACTAAAGAAACACATAAGCCGAGATTGTATCTTTATCGTTGTATAAATAAAAATATGGTCTGATGGAAGATAAAGTGCATCGAATTTATTGAACCCGAAAAGTAAAGAGCACCGCTTTTTTTATGTAAATTAAATGAAGCTTTATTAGAATGAGATTTATAAGACGCGTGTGGCTTTTAGTTTTCGTCGTAACTTAATATAGTCTGGTGGCCTTAGGTTTCTTTCGCCTTTGAAAGGATTTACGTGATGACTTGGATAGTTTTAATTCGAGCTTGATTAGATCTGTGTCGTGAAAGTGTGATTGTAAAACGAATTACTAACACTACTAGCATATCCTTGTCCAGCTCATCGATAGAGTTGGTCGAGATTAGCGCTGTCCTGAGACCCCCACCTGAATAACATCATCAATCACAATACCGCAAATCCAAATTGGATTCTGCCTCGCTCTGCTCCATCTACGAGCTACCCACCAACTTTACTCGGGCTTCTCTCATCAGAAAGCGCGATAGAGTCTCTAATATTCTTGGACAGTTCGGTGGTGCTAGCCACGAAACGTGCATTGCAACCACAGTATAAATAAACGTCCACGGACATATTGTTAAAGTGGATACTTCGAGTTGTTTGGTAAAGAGTTGGCTTTTGCGAGTAATTAGAAGATGCAATTTGTAATTGGGTTTCGTCTAGACCGGATTATTATTTGACAATTTGCCAGAGCTAGGGAACAAATAGAATATCGTGAGGAAACAATGTCGCTTCGAAATATTTCAGGTAAATGGAAAGTAACAATGGCGAAAATCATCAATAATAGACTCCAAGAGTTGTTTACTACGACTCGCACTAGTGCTGAGTATAGTGGGAACATTGTATGTGAAATCAGCATACGAATACTATTACTCTCCATTAGTGTCCCCAGCCGTTGATTTGTAACTCAACATCCACACACCAGCAAAAACAACATTATAAATTTCGAGTTTAACATTAGCGGGGCTCTATAATCGATAGAGCCGCCTAAAGACTAATGTTATATCTAATGACTCTTCTTCAACCACCTTCCCTATCTCTCCCCGACACCTGCCCGACTCAAAATAATAACTTGCCCTCTAGTGCCTCATTATTCTACAACTTCCTATTATTCAACAATAATCTTGAAATTACCTCCTTAAACACAACACTTAATACCTCTTCTTTCAGCAGCATATTGCGGTGACACCCCATTGACCATTTGCAAGGATAATATTGAAAATAATGCGCAAATTTGCATTTTATTCTGCTTTCCTGAATAATATATTAGTGTCTCACTGTGCACTTCGAAAAATTTCCACTACGAATGGTGGAGAAAGGCAATTTTTTAAAAGATGTAGCAACCAGTGGCGGCTCACTATATTTCAAAAAGCACAGACATCAACGCCTGCACAAAAACCACAAGTGCACATAAATTTCCCTGCTGCGTCCTTCGTATTTCGGAAATTAACTACTTCCGCGATGAGATTATGACCTACAACGAACCTTTAATTACAACTAATTTTTTTACATCTACGAACTAAATTCAAGTTTGTCAGCTGCGAAAAAAACTCAAAGCGACACATCATCGGAAATATTCTTTAAGGGTTAAACTTGTAACTACAAGCAAACGCCCGGCTCTATCCGCTAAAGTTAATGCTTTTCTCAAGTTTGACTCATGTTTGACTCATTGAACTCCAATTGATGAAAGTCTTGATGACAAAGAATAAACACCAAAAATTTACTTTGATCTTTTGAAGGCTTTCAGCGCTGTTAGCCGCTGCAAACGACGATTAGATATTAAATGCAATGATTGAA
The DNA here is from genome assembly GCA_030157275.1 of Cynaeus angustus. NCBI lineage: Eukaryota > Metazoa > Arthropoda > Insecta > Coleoptera > Tenebrionidae > Cynaeus > Cynaeus angustus. The sequence continues at coordinate 14,667,068 of CM058066.1, read as the reverse complement.
ATTCGATGAGAAAATCCCCCGAAAGAAAACAATTTGCAATGCAAAATATACATCGTTGAATTTTCATTTAGTGCACATAAAAATAAAAAAATGTTATGTCGACTATATTAAGTAAATAAGGAGCGAACTGCCCGCAAAAATTATTTTTTTTACTTATTATTTTTGTAAAGTTTAATATTTAACAAGCTACAATAAAAAAAGTACAAATGATGTGCAGTATTATTTTTCCGATTTTCCACTATTTTGTTTTGTAGAAGTTTCCCAGTCAAAACTAAATTAAATTTTAAATCGATTTATGCTAAAGGGGCTTTTCCATTGTGGGTCGCTTGTTACAATTAAAATCCATTTACTCTAATTAGTTTTTAGCATATATATAATTTACTTATTCAAAATGAAGTGGTTTACTAGGTAAAAATAATTTAAAAAATCGATTATCGGTGGCTCTATTATGAGTTAATTTTTCATATTCTTATTATTTATAACTGACTTACTAGTGTGAAATAAATCATTTCCTCCTAAATTTCTGTCAAAAACCTAATTTGTAGTAGTGCACTTTGCGCTCTCCGTAATATTCAAATATCTTCCTTGACAATTTTGATGTTCCTCGGTGATTTTCATGGATTATATTGCATTGTTTCTCTTGTGTTTAATCGTGAACACGAACGAGGTTGAACCTGGCACGACGATCTGATAGCGATATTAAGCCGTAATTTAAACTTATTTTAATTACAATAACAAAGAGCCATCATTTTTAATTTGAATATCAGCGTATTTATTTAAAATGCATCCAAACACGTTTTTGCGTTTTGTAAAGCTGATGTTTGAGAAAATGTTTAAATTAGTTTTCCCTTGTGGCTTTTCCGAATGCACTAGATGATCGTATTTCCTGTGTTTATCACGTCGGAAAAGGATCAAACAAGTGAGTATGGCAAAGAAAATATTGCATATAACGAGCATTTGCTCATAATAGAGGTAAATTTGAGGAAAATATGTTGTGGGGTTTATTCTAAGGGGAGATTTTATCAGCACGTCATATTGGTGGTCGTTTTTAAAACTGCCACACAAGGAAATAAGGTGTTAATTGCAGAAATGTAAAGTAACGTTTTCAGGATTGGAAATCATGTCTTCTAATTGAATGGTAATAAAATTCCCAATTTTAGGAATACCATCTTTTAACCAGTCTCGACCAACAGAATATTTTGGAAGTGTACCAAATGTTGAAAATCGCCGGTACATTCCCAATTTCAGCAAACCGAAACGAATGCCGAGTTATACGAAGCGTTTTCAATAATCACCAGGTCGCGTTCGAGTCGACTTGGAAAACGCCCTCAAACGCCAACATTTGTTTTGACACTAGCCCCGCTGATTTATCTTAGGTTTAGAACGGCATTTGACACACTCAACGACTGAGAAGTTTGGCAATAACTCTGACAAACAAAACTATCCACTCCAAAATCGAACATCATATCACAATCATTTTTCAACTGGCAATCGGCTATTGATTAAACAACTTGACGTTCAAATCTCCGCTTTTGTTCTTTCAGAATCTCAAAAGTTCCACCATCACTAGTACCCCTTCCCAAAAATAACTTATCGAAATACACCAAATCAAACGAGTGGAGTATTCTAGGAATCCCACCTGAAACAAAACATTGGCGTTAGAATTGTTTGAAAACAACCAGAATTGAGCATTCATCTTACGATAAACAATGCTACCCTTTGTACGCAACCACTCAGGGGGTCCAATTCTCATGCATCTCAGCACATGTTCCTGCCACTCACACCCCGCATTCGCAATATCAAGTCGGGTCATAACTAGGTCATTCCCGATTCCAAAAGATCATATTGCGCTCTACATATTGCACACTTCCCTGCAAGAAACCTATCCCAACACAACCGAGAAAAGTGCCTCCACTACAAATTTATTTTCGTCACTAAATCTCATATTTTGTGTTTGTACACAAATACGTAAAAAATCAAATCAATATTTGCCATCTTTTACTTGATCAAGACAAAAACAAAACTGGTTTAACGCATCCACCATTTAAAAAACCTGAAAATTTCTTCGTTTCTATTTTTAGATGGATGAAATCTAATTTCACCCTAATGTACTCAAATATGTATGTGAAATCTAATTATGAATTCCAAATACATACATAATTATATAACGCAAACATGTTCACGTTTACAGAATCAACGAACCTGTTTCGATTTTGAAAACTATGAAAAAGAGCATTCTGTCAGTATAATAATAAAAATCAATTTGCTTTCTCACGTTTCCGATACATACAAAAACGAAATTTCTGTAATCATTGATCGATATTAACACGGAAATTCTATAAATGTAAGCGCTCACCTGTGTAATATAATCCATCATCATGATTAAATCGACATGTTTTCAATTTGATAACCAAACAACGAAGTTTGTTAACACCGAATTTCTAAACCAATCGATGGAAACACTATGTCTGTTTTACTAGTTAAGAATTAAATAACGGGTTTCATGAAAAATTTCAGCTTTAATTAATACAAGTATTTATAGAGGGAAATCTATATAAAGCCAATTCAAAACCACACTTTTATTTTCTAGACGTTTATACGTGAAAATCCACGTATTTTACTTCTTTTGAAATAAATAAATAATCCATTTTACTTATCAGAAATCACAAAGAAACTCTATCGAGTGGATCCTCCTTCTAATCCATGAAATGGAACCGTGCTCGGGTAATATGAAAATCAATTTCTAATATCGAAAACAATGGTAAAAGTTTTAGTTTTTATCTGAGAATTCGGCTTACATTTTTTTGTAATAAACACACCCACGCACTTGATTTAAACTAAAATTTCAAATAGTGCTTTTGCTGTGTCACTATGTCATATTTCTTTGCTTTTGGCACTCTACCCTCGACACCTAAAGCTTCTAATTTACGTCGACCAAAACTTGCCAAGTCGCCATACAAAGTTGTTTTCTTGAATCCGATTCATTAGACAAATTTAAAATGATGAAGGGTTAAATTTTTGGTAGCAACTCCCGATAACTTCCCTTGTAATCAGAAAATAAATTGGGTTAATGAGCTTTTGAAATCCTTGCATTAGCTTAAAATTACAACGAAATCCCACGTATTTGTAAGTGAAATTTGTAGTTTTTTGACGAGTAAAATATGAATGCCATTGTTCGTTGGAAAATCCCCATTTCCAGTGTTTCTTTTATAGTGAAAAATAGGATCGATCTTGATTCAGGAACGGCGCAAAAACTGGATCGACAGACATAAATCGAGTCTGACAAACAATGATGTAAGTCCTGTATCTATGCTTGAAATTAATTGAGCTTCTTTGGCTGCTCGATCCATATGGATCCACTCTCCCACGTAATTTGACATATGAAAAGAATCGAGAAATGCGGGTGTATTTTGGTTTGAGAAAGAAATAGGACTTTAATTAAAACGATGCAAATTTCGAAAACGCCGAAAAGAATTTCGTGTTGTTTTTCATAAAAAGGAGTTCCTGTGATTAATTTCATGTTTGTTTAGAAACAGTAGCTAAACTGCGAAGGGAATTTATATAATTTAATTACAATTGCAAATCGGCTTTAGAAATTGAATAATTCAAATTTAATTAGTGAAGTTGGGCGTTATGAGTGAAATTTTGCAGGCCGCTCTAAACCAATACCAATTATTAAACTACTAAGTGCGACTATGATTGTGAATTCATTATAGGTTGTGTGGGATTCAGTATGAAAAGCAACTATTCTACCAGTTTACGATTCAAATTTATTTATGCAAAATTTGAGAAAGTGAAAGCTTTATGTTAAATGTGATTCGTTTTAAATGCATAGAGGGAAATAGAAAGCTGTTTTGGTAATTTCGTCTATTGACGTTGATTTGTGTCCTACGTAAAGCGAACATTTTCTCGTTATTTTATTAAATCCGGCGAATAAGGCAGTTGCATCCGATAAATCCACAAAATCTTTGTTGTATGACAGCCATCATTTGTCTCATTTACTTCGCTTGATTGGGTTAATCAGAAACATGCCAAAAACTACGTGAAAAATGTTTTTTCTATGTGAATTTACTTCCAAACCTCTCGAGGACCATATAAATTGCCCTCCAAACTCCCAACCTCTCTTTTATCAATTTTGCTGCCTGGCCGAAATATTTTTTAAATATTTCAGATTGTTTTCAACAGTTTTTATACCGGCGTTGGAATTCCCTGAAAACAATTATAAATTACATTTTTTCGTTTCAAAGTTGCTTTGATTTTTACCTCAAACTTTTTCGATGTGTAGTGTGGAGAAGTATTTTTTTTATTACAAAATAAGTATTATTTATAAAAAAAAAATTAGGGATCATGTTCTTCTAGATTTGTTGACAAACATTTTTACATTAGTTAAAAACTCGGTGAGTATCGATAGAATGTGCCATAAATAAATTTTATTTAATGTATTGTCGTACTATATCATCCCCACTATAAACAAAAAGAACGTTCTAACATTCCCTGCTAAGTGCAATTTTGCTTTATGTTGCAGAAGAGAAAAACTACTTTAACTCAGTTTGAATTTAATTATTTTCAAGTAAAGCTGAAAAGACCATATTACCGCTGATGGTAAAATCAATTTTAAATCTAATATATTTAAGTTCTTTTCCTCAGCACAAAAAGTGAAAACGTGCATTTAATTTTTGGTGGAAATTTTTCATAGCGCATTTTTAGTGTACTTGGCGTTCAGCTAAACGTTGAGTTTGTTTTCAATATTTATTGCTTCATAGGACGGAATCGCAAAAAAGTTGATAAAAAATTGATGCTTGACAAGACGCTCTTGATATTGAATTTGTCTGTTGAAACTCCTATGATGATAATAAAAGTTGGTTTGGTCGCAACAAACTGCGGTTACATAAATTTGTTAATAAGATATTTGGACGGAAAGTTGAAAGAAATATGGGTCATATTTTTTTAAGGAGCATAAAATGAGTTTGTAAATTATGTAAGGTCTTGAAAGCATTCTTTGAAAAATGTAAAGTTTTGGGTAAGCACGGTTGAGCTGTCGAAGTTTGTTTTCACATATTTGCATGAAACAATTGCAAAGCCGTAAAAGTTGTTTTCAAAATTAAAACGTTTTCCATTTGTTTTGTGCGTGGATTTTAAAATTAATTATTTCTGTACTGTTTAATACAAATAAACAATTTTAAAATTGTACAAATACATTAAACGTTGAAATATCTAATAAAAATTAACGCTGAGTTTTTGTTTGCATGTAGATTTCATTGTATGGTAAACCTTTCAAGGATCAATAAAAGTGTAGTGTCGGTCAGGTAATCGAGGAAATTATATAATTTTAGGGCAACAAATTAGACTGTCGAGTGCAGACACTATTAATCATAGTCAACAGAGGTTTTATATTATCAATTAATTTTATCCGAATGTAATACCTTGATCGCCTGCAAAAACTAAAGTGGATAGCTGTCGTAACTCAATAAAACTATTTGGAAAAGTGTGGAATAAGAGAAGTGTAAATTTAAGCAAAAACTCGAGAAGTGTTTTTAAATGTTTGCTGAAAAATGGCTCAGGAAGAGTTGTAAGCGATTGAAAATAATTCTTGATCTTGGATTTATGTATCATCGTTAGCGTCGTTACATGCTGGTATTAGCCAGCCAGCGATTTTCGGCCGTCTTTCAGTCTCCGAAGGGTGACAGTAATATCGATCAGTTCCGCTTTCGACGAAGAAAGCGATATTGTGGTCTTTCTAGTGCTAAACTCTTTCTGCGCGATTAACTGTTTCAAGATCGGCTTATGTATAAAGCATCCTTCAACACGATAAGCTTAACTACCCGTCCATAAGAACATTAGCAACGTAACTGCCTTTGCAACAATGCTCTAAACAAGAAAAATAAAAATACACATTATTGACATAACTAATTTCAGCTCATGACGATTGGTGAAATTAATTTTACAGATATTGTTTATTATCCACATTTGGTTTATCGTTAATGTGATCTGATACATTTCGTAAACTGTTATAGACTGAATTTTAAGCTCAGACCTATATCAAAACTCCATAATGTCTTTCAAACTAAATAAGCAAACTTTGCAAATTCCATTGTGAAACTCTACAGTCACACCAACACTGAAAATGTCTGAAAATATCGTTCATATTCACACTGATATAATCAGCTAAACTATCTTTTTTACCAGATCTGACTCTTTCTATATAACCTTCATAAAAGGACCTTTTCTGTAATGACCCTAGACATCTCAAGCTCAAAAAGGTTCACTTTTCAGAGAACCCTCGAGCAGTTACTAAATATAACTTTGTTTTATAATCTCGAACTGTGACGACGCTTACAAATTTAATGGATTTCTAGTTTCCCTTTTATTATTATTATTATTATATTGTTAGTTTCAGAGACATGGAAGGTCTCCTGAAAGTCGTTCCGAACTGTAGTCAACTTCTAATATGCTCCCAGGACAAAAACTATACAGCTAAATAGTCTCGTCGCTTCCAACCTGTAGTTCCCGAATACTTTCTTAGATTGACTTAGTAATTCGTACAATGGAGCAGGTTCTCTTAGAATCAATAGATTTCCCAGAAATTACCGGAAAAACCGGTTGAACAAATGTGCGCTTTCGTGACACGAGCAAATCACTTGTATAAATAAAACTGGAATTTTATGCATGGGAATTCACACTTCAATTAATTAATTAAAAGGTATCTCTCGAAACCAAAAAACGGTCCTATAATCAAAAAATAAATTCACTTATCAAGAAAATCTTATGACTTTCTCGATATGATTCCAAAAATATCAAATTTGAAAATTTCACTTTCTAAACTATGCCTAGACCTTGAGTTGTATTCTTTTTTAGAGTACAATAATATATTTTCCCCGCCAGAGCAGAAAAAACATGCTATCCATCATAATCTGCGTCTGTCAAAAATTATTAAAAACCGGCCCACTTTTTCCTCACGTGTCAGAATTTACGCTACGTTTTGTGAACAGGCCCAATTTAGCGTTTTTTGCCCGAGGATACAGATTTGCAACCGGTCTTGTGAATCTCATGAAATTCATTATTGAGCAGAACAGTATGCTATACGAGATGAATGTATTCTCAGTAATTTGTTTTAGACACAACAGTACCACAAACATTGATGTGAAAAGAAAATTCAAATAAATTTGTGTTTCAACTCAGAGAAATCAAAAAGCAAATGATATAGCAACATTAATCCCAGCCAAAAAAATGACCGAAACTTTTGTAATTTAAAATATCCGCTTCTTTGAGTATGAAAGTTTTCGCTGATGGTTTTTAAATGAAAAATTTGACGAGTGTGTGAATAGGGAAATGATGTAAAAATCACCCTTATTTAAAGCAGGCACTACAACAAAATAATATAATAAAAGTTAGTTTTTGTGTTTAAATGCGGTCCAATTACGAGGTTAGCTGAGGAAGTGAAGTTATATTGGTTCCAGAGATGAACTGTCCTTTTATTATGAGTTTTTATAGAGTTTCGGAAAGGGGAGGTAGTAAATTCAAATTATATAAAATAGACATAAAAAACCGTACTGCGAAGTATTGTATTCTATATTTGTATTATTTTACCAGGGACACATAAAACATGGTTATAAACGTGACTGAAAAGAATACGTTATTACATAAAACCAAACAACAAAATAATTTTCCCAGATTGTGTTACCCGGGGGCAATATTCCCTTCAGCTTTTCCTTAATAGAAGGAAAATAACTTCACTTTTCTTACGTGAAATTGGTTCGCCAATTTTTTCACTATTAATGTGGCGACAAAGAAAGATTATCGATATTCTCAGGAGATAACCCTAACTAGTATCGAAACATATTGCCTAAATTTATGATTATTTATATTTACCTTGAAATTTGCAATAATTAAGCTGAAATAACAGAATTTTTCAAACTCAACAAAAAACATGTTGGGACAACCGTGAGCGACATCTAAACTTAAGTCGTGTCTGCTGCGTACACAAGAAAGATATTACTTTTCAAAATTATCCACTGAAGTTAAATTATCAAGTCTGGAAAGTTTAAATTATTAATCCAAAACCATTCCTCGTATTGCGCTCTGCCTCAACAACGAAAATTTATCATTCGGCTCATAGATTTATTTCTATTGAGAAATAAATAACAAAGAAAACATTTCCAACAAGCTCCTAACGGATGAAAAATCTGTCATACACTAAATTCATCTCGTGATGCTATTACTTAAATTTGAAACCAGACTGCTTGGAACCACTTTTGTTTATAATCACTGTAAATTTTGCAGCACGTTAAACTATTTTGCAAAGAGGACACGCACACGGTAATAAATTGACAGAGCAAATAGTTGACAAGAACAAACACGTTATTGCCATTTGACATGAAATCGCGGTAAAATCCATGTTACCATACACAAATTTCTATTGTTCACACAAATCTGCGTGTTTAATTCTTGCACTTTTTATGATATTCTGTAGCACCTTACATTGAGAAAGCACAAGTTGCACCAGAGAATGCAATATTTCATTAACAACATTCGTTTAGAGAACTTTTACATCAAAAGTTTCTACACAAAGCGATTTTTCATAAGTAATGGGGTGTTGACGACGCAGCTTGTACACAAAGGGGTGCAGCTAGTTTTTGCATTCATTGCAGCAAAACCTGTTTCTATGAGCGCCACAAACTAGGATACAATACAATATCTAACAAACCTACAGGAAACACTCTAGAGTCTGATTCTAATAGTAATGACAAAATTTTCTAAAAAAAGAACACGAATATTTTTTTAGGGAATGATTAGATCTTTTACCGAATAAATCAAAATTTTCTACACGTTGGAGTAAATATTTTATAAGCAGTACTTGGTATATTTTTTCCTATGTGTTTATTCAAAAATTATATTACCTCCTCATTTCCATTGATAACATATTTTTCTTAATCTTATTTTTTCAAGACCGCTCAGTCATGTACTTTCTGATTTCATACGGTCACTACAAACCTACAGAAAACACTCTAGAGTCTGATTGTAATAGTAATGACAAAATTTTCTAAAAAAAGAACACGAATGGTTTTTCAGGGAATGATTAGATCTTTTACCGAATAAATCAAAATTTTCTACACGTTGGAGTAAATATTTTATAAACAGTACTTGGTATATTTTTTCCTATGTGTTTATTCAAAAATTATATTACCTCCTCATTTCCATTGATAACATATTTCTCTTAATCTTATGTTTTCAAGACCGCTCAGTCATGTACTTTCTGATTTCATACGGTCACTACAAACCTACAGAAAACACTTTAGAGTCTGATTGTAATAGTAATGACAAAATTTTCTAAAAAAAGAACACGAATGGTTTTTCAGGGAGTGATTAGATCTTTTACGGAACAAATCAAAATTTCCTACGACACGTTGGAATAAATATTTTACAAGCAGTACTTAGTATATTTTTTCCTATGTGTTTATTTAAAAATTCTATTACCTCCACATTTCCTTTGATAACATTTTTCTCTTAATCTTATTTTTTCAAGACCGCTCAGTCATGTACTTTCTGATTTCATACAGTCACTACTTATTTAATATTTTCCCACTTTTTTGCCTCTTGATAAAACAATCCCGTTGCTTACCTCTAAAACTGTACAGCTTTTTTGTTATACTTCCTATTTTTATATTCTTGAATGTTTTGTTTATAGTTGTTTGCTAGCTTTCGGTCTGTGATTTTTTCTTGAGTTTAATCACCATTTTATATTTTTCATAAAATCATTCTTTTGCTAATCTTCTAAATGTGTGCTAATTAAAACATTTTTTATCTGTTCCAACTTTTGTTTCACCCGAGTGGTCTGATTTTTTCTTCTATTATTATTCCTTAGTTCTTTTTACTTTGTTTTCTTCAGTTTTTTTATTTTTTTCCTTTATTCTTTATCTCTATTTTATAAACAGCTCTTATCCGGAGATAGTCCGAGTTGCATTCTTTCTTTGTTTCTTCTTTGTTCTTTGATGAAGCCTATGTTCTTCATTCCTTACGAGTTTTGTGTTTTACATAAATATAAAATATGCAAAGATAACGAAACCAACCGAGCAATACAATAGAAATTCACTTGTTTATTGCTTTCATGTCACAGATAAAATATTATCGCCCAGTTTATTTAATTCTTGTGACCATTTTTTTTTAATTCGTGTTCAGATAAATTTAATGACCACGCTTTGTAGATCTGAACAATATAAGTTGTCGACGATTCTGGATGTCAGTTGTAAGGCAGTTACAGTCATGAATATCTGGACATTGTTGTTTTTGGTGTACGGAAACTTTTTCAAAGCAGGTAAATATTTTTAGTATAAAAAAAAAATATTTGTATACCATTCCAAAATGAAGAAAAAATTGAGATCGGTTTCGTGCTGCCATACAAGTTGTTTTAGGAACTGTACTCAAAATGATGTTATACCTTATTAACAAACATTTTTTTTTAGATTGTATAAACTGGTTTCCTGTCACATACGAGTTACATACAAGAAACAATACCGTCAAACCCTATACAATTCAAGGTAACAATATAACCCAACTACAAGAGACAAATTTTGATCCGAATAAACAAGTAGTTTTTGTTGCTCATGGTCGTTATGAATTTTCTCACTCATCAACCGTCCGTGAAATTCAAAACGCCATTTTCAAAAATCACGACGTTAATCTATTTTTGATTGACTGGCAGATATTATTGAAATTCGATCATACCATTGCTCAGAAGATTGCAGAGTTTATTAATTATATTAACACTAAATTTGAAAAAGTTTCTGAAGATCTTGTTTTGATCGGCTTTGGTGATGGTGCTCATATTCTTGGAGCCGCGGCATCTATAGTTAATTTCACAATTGATCATATTATTGGTTTGGATCCCCCGAAGACATCTTCTAACGATCCAAAAGAATGTTTAGACAAATCAGATGCGAAATTCGTTGAAGTTATTCACACCGATGGAAAACGTTTTGGTACTCGAGAACAGCTAGGACATATTGATTTTTATGTGAATGGAGAAGAACAACCAAACTGTCAATTTTGGAATTTTGCTTGCTCTCACCTCAGAGCGTATACTATTTTTGCTGAATCATTAGAAAGAGGATCTTCTGTATTCCAGGGCGTTAACTGTCCAAGTTGGAAGGATTTTTTACAAGGAAAATGTAATAAAAATGAAAAGATGGAATTCGGAAATCTTTGTCGGAAACAACAGTAGGTAAAGCTGAGGTAAATTCTAACTCACTTTAATACTGTTCTAGGTTTAAAGAAGGATGTTACTATTTGGCAACCAACAACAAACCCCCTTATGGACTCTCCTAAATAAGGCGTTATTGTACCAAAGTATTTGTGAAATATAGCCCAGAATAAGTACAAGTTGTTTTTTTAGCACTCTACAGGACCCACATCTTCTAAAAAATTAGGTTACCCTCAAATTCCACGTAATTTAAATGGAAATTAAGCCTGTGCAATCAATATTTTTATGAGTTGGACCGATCTGGAGACAGCTGGATTCGCAAAGACCATAAATAAAGCTGCCCTTATTTCCCTATCTACATCGATAATTCACATGTAAACAAGAAAAAATCCTATTTAATTGCAGCTTTTGTAACAATAGGAGCACCCATTTGTTTTTAGTAGATTTTATCGCAGGGCATTAGCATTGATCGTGATTAATAGTTTCATACATCTGTATTTTATTCGGCAATCTGATTGATTGATCTAAGAGCCAACATAAAATGAGTCGTTGTGTATAGACGGAGAAAGGGTAAGAGTTCTGAATGTTAATTTATCGAGGACGTGTCCATTTGAGCAAGTTTGTTATCTGAACATCCATATTATTTCCGTTTCCTTAAGTAAATTAAACAAAGTGCGTCTCCCTTCGTTGATGTCTTGTTGCCTTCGCTCTGTTTTTTCGTGAATTTAAAATAACAACGGTCCTCAGATTTGAGCTGCGAATTTTCCAAGTCTTGGTTGTATATTAATTAGAGAGTTATATAACAACCTAAATTGTAGAGAGAAATTTCGATTTCAATTTCTCGGTCATTTGAGCGAGAACTGGCATGTGCCATTTTGGCCACCGCAGTTGTAATAAGCTATAACTGGTATAGTTGACCTATTAAATTCATCGCACATGCATCTGCGACTAAACCACGTCAACGAGGTAATTAAAATTCATGGCTTTGGAATTTTGGGAGAGAATATGGACGTTGTTTTTAAAATATTAGTTGCAAAATCTAATAAGATATGAAATGAATGCATCCACAAGCACTTAAGATTACAGCAACCAATCTCGTTCAACTAACACTCACAGAATACTGAATACTTGTTCGCTATGGATGAATAGGAGAATTCCAGTCTTAAACAAGACAAGGTTTATACCTGTAGTATGGGAACTGTTGATTTCAAGAATTGTTCTTTGCGGTGTTGCATGCAAATTAAGTTTTCCCATTACGTCACGTATCTACCGTGTATGCTCATAATTACAATAATAATCTAGTTACGATGGTTGGTCTTACCGAAATAAGGTAGTATATGGGAAATGTATGGAAATTTCAGAGGAATAAGACGTATCCCAGATTCACTGCTTTGCATCTTAACGCTTCATCCCTTATATAATTATCTCTATTTGTAAGACAAGGCGTGTTATCAATAAAAATAAGCAGATACTTGGAATATATTTACTTATATTCAACATATGTGTATCTAAAAGAATATGCTCGCTTTTCTTCATCCGTTTTTGATTTTTTGTTACCTCAAACAGTCTTTGAACGTCGTGTTGCTTTAAGAAAACTCCGACAATGTTTTTAAAATAAGAACTTTCTGATCTCGACCTATCCGGTGGTAAGTTAACCTGAAGAGACAGCGCAAACGTTTCGCAACTGTCAGTGACAGAGTGCATTTGAGAAGGACACATTACATAAAGGTTTCCACGCACGAAGAAAATTCACATGGAGTCGAGTCGTGTTTCCCCGACAGGAATTACCTATTTAGGTAAAAAACTCATGTAAAAAAGCGACACTAATGTATCCCGATCGTTGAATAGCCTAAATCCTTTACGTCGAGCAAGGATTCTGTAAAGGAAAGACTGTCTATTCACATGCACTTAGATCTATTTGATTGTCATGTCCCCGAAGGAAGTTTCTGTTTATTACCAGTTTTCTGCGAATCCTTTCTGATTCCCAGTAGATCCTTTTAAATTTCCGCACATATCGTTAAATTAATCTAAAAACTCAAACTAATTGATCTAAAGTAGTTCCCAGGTGTTCTATAATCATGACGTTACGGTTAGAATTAAGCAGAATTACAACGGCGAGAAGTGCCATTCTGGTCCCCGGTTGGACATTTCAACATCGGTTTCAACGCTCTAAACGTAGAAAACAGATGTTTCTGATATGCATAATTACAGCATTTATCATTCTTTAAAACTACCTACTTCGCATGTATTTCCTCAACTCAAAATGCATTGGACCTACAACGACACGTCACACATAACAAACAACATAAACTGCAATTTGTTACAGGAAACACTTTGTTCAATGAAATTATTTCCCACTTCATTCGGAAATCATACATACGCCCTAGTTCTGACAAACAATATTATTTGTGATTATTAAATAAACGTTGTATTGACAAATAAACATGACTTTGGTCGCGTTTAATGAAAATATTATTACCTCCCACACTCTTTTAGTAAACCAAATCGACAGTTTATTATCTGAATATAACAAAGAAATATACTATACTGCTCTACTTATTTGCTTGCAAATTTGAATGTTCCATCCGTGATTTGGTACAGAAAACTTCAATAAATTAGTCAACTGTGTTAAATCCATACTAGAAGAACCAGGGAAACTTGGGCGGTTATCTTAACTCTCCAAGTAAATTTAATAACTCACAGTTGAACTGTTTCAGGACCGCTCTGAAATGTTTGTAAAAATGAAACTACCGCCTTTGCAAAATTACAGACTTAATTCAAGATTTCAGCTATTTTTCTTAGTTCTTGTTGTTCATAGTGTAACTCATCATAAAATAAAGACTGTTTTTCGTCCTGTTATTACGAAAAGTAAAATATAGAGTGCACCAGATGTTCAAAAATAATGTCACTAATTGAAGCTGGTGTTGTGACACAAAAACATTTTCATGCTCTTGAAATACTAAAAGTATTTTATTTATGTTTTATATAAATGAGTGCGTAATATTACGGTTTTTTTTTTATTTAAATTTATAATCTTGAAACCATGGATAATAAATCAAGACAGAAATAGTAAAACGTCATGTTTTTTGAGCTTTTTAGGTGGTTCGTACAAGTTTATGACCCGCAATATATCATTTTCTGAATAACTTCATTTTAGACCACTTGGCTGCTACTTTTTTGTTATAAAATATTTTATTGGTATCTTAATAGTATTATTGTGTGTTTTGATATAAAAATGAACAGCTTAGATTGAAATGAATAAAAGTTTTACGATTTCTCAAGTTCATTAACAATATATTTCACAAGCATGTCAGTTTACAGTTTACAGCAATATTTTTAAAAATTAGTTTAAAAATACGAATACAAAAGAAATAAAATGTAGCTGTTAGCTTCCAATTTCATTAAAAATTTGAATTTTTGTTATTGTAAGAAATTTGAGCACCTTGTGAGAGAGTTTAAAATTGAATGATCAGTCCTAAAATTGGAGACGGCGAAAATAAGATGTAAGTAAATTCGTTTTATAATGCATTTTGTTGTTCTGTCAAATTTTCCACAGGAGAAGAAGCGAAGAATAGAAGTCTCAAGAACACGTTTTCATTTCCTCCCGTTCTTCTCAGTGTGACTGAGAGATTTGATATTTCCACTAATGAACATATTTATAGCGTTCAATTTATCAGGAACTTTCTTTGCAAAGTGATTTATGGTACAAATCGAAAGATGATGGCTTAAAACACGTTTCCAATCTTTCGAATTTTTATACCACAATATGAGTGCGATTTCCGTGATTCCTTTTTGACAACTGATAGATAACTGGCGTTTTATTTGATAACATGTATTAAATCGAACGTCAGGTTATTTTAAAAATGGCGCTCGTTTAAACTCGATATTCACGGGCAACTATGCAGCTTCAGCACTGTAATTTTAGTGAGGCGGATATTAGATAGAAAAAAAGAATCGAGATACAAATGTGTTTGTAACGTTATCTACAATCGTGCTTTTGTAAAACACGGCGCAAAGAATTATTCATTAAAAAGTTACATAGAAGAGCATACATAGTCCTGACATGCTCGAGTAGGCTATTAATTTTGGCAAACGGTCGGTAAATATGGATAAATGCAACCTATAATTTTAAAAACTAACAGATCTGGGTAAAGCTGCGTCAGACGCGACATAAATATTCGAAAATCCGTATCGAAGTAAAATATGATAGAAAATAAAACTAACCCCGAAATAAATAAAATTTTCTCTGCAGATGTGACAATTTGGGTTTTTTATAGGTTTAATATGGGCACTTCTCGTTTCGAGTGGACACAATTACACCATTTAACGGTTTAATTTGCAAACGCAAGCATGAATGTTCGTACGGTTTCTCTTTCATAACAGCAACCTCTAATTATAATTTATGTTTGCAGTATTAGAATATATGCCTAAATGCAATAGTAATTTCGATGTGATACGCTGCGTCGTCGTCCACGAACGCGACCAAAATCCAATAAAAAAAAATTCAATTCGTGGAACGAAACAGTTTCAGTTTTACAGAAATGTAGAATCTAAACCGAACTAGAACTTCTATTTATTTCTGGACCTTCAGTAAATTAACTAATAAAATTCGTCTTCCGCGCATTTCGAGAACTTGATTGTGATTGAGCTCAGCCCGAGAACCCTAGACGCAGTTCTTTTAACCTTTAAATTCCTCAATGCTAAAGCTATCAACAAGAAATTCCTTCTAAATACCTATCACGCCATCTAATATCATAACTGATATATTTAGCTTCTCTTTCGAAAATAGTTACAAAATCACCTGAATTCGTTAAGCCAACGACTAGATTATCTTTCAATCGTTTATACTAAGTTTGAAAAAAATTCTCGAGCTGAGTGACTCTGTAATTAATTGTTCCTACATCCACAATTTTAATAGCTAAGATTATCCCGGCCGCTGAATAATATTCATCAATCGTTGCAATTGAAACCGCTGCTTGAATAAGAAACCGCAGGGATGGTTTCTCTTCTACGTCTTAATGACATTTCAGATCAAACACGAAATTCTCAGATATCTTTTATGAGACGTTTCCGACTTTCTTAGCAACTAATGTGTCGCGGTGGAAAGAAATAACTGAAGCAGATTCACAGAAATTAAATTATGTATGTAGGCAGACATCCACGCTTTTAATTAATTATTTACAACATGTTAAAGCACGGTGAAATTAAGTGCCAGCTGACTCCATTCTTGAGAGTTTCTCAACAAAATCCGAATAATTTTCAATATATATTTACTTACAGGCTAGATGGAGTTTCTATTCAAGTTGTTTATTCAAAGCATACATCAAAATAAAGTAAAATCGAGTAAAATTGAGATTAAATATAAATAAAAAAGAGCCAGCTTTCCACTACTTTATTATTTATTATATTTTTTTGAATAATAACAGAGACTTGTGTGAATAGTTTATTTATGAAACTCGGCATCTTCAATTAATTTAATTTCTTTATAAGAGACGCTTTAAAATTATTACTTCTATTTTTGTGATGCGTTTTTAACGAAACTTTACTAAACAATGTACATATTTCTGTCAATAAAATATAAGATATCGATTGAAACCGTAATGTCCTGCATTCACCGTTTTAAATAATTTATATACAAATTTGGTCGTACGACTGTGCTATTAGTGAATTATATTTATTAATAACGTAAGAAAATATTGCAGGCTTTGAAAAAATATTCTTTTATACTCTCAAATGTGCTTGTTTAAAATCTGAGGTAATAAATAAAGGTTTCAATGCGCAAAGGTTTCTAACTACAATAATATAAGTTTAATTACATTCCTCGCTTAGTTCGCATTCACGGAAACTATTCCAATTATGATAAAGAGATAAAAAGAATGATATTACACTACGTAGATCTGTTTTTCTTGTAGTTAATTCCATACGAAAACAACATAATGTCATATTCAGAATTAGGTCATAAAAGTTCGGAATATAAAAGTGTGAACTCCTTTCTGCGATATTTTGTAAAATCTATGAGTATGAGAAACAAGAATAGTGGAAATTTAATTTAGTGCAAGTCGCCAGTGCTGCAATTTAATTTTCTCTGGATCAGTGTACAGTTGTCGACGTACGAAGACTAGCTAAATCGAACTATTGTTTGCGAATAATAAAAAGGTTTGAGCAAGTGTTTTTGGATTCAAGACGGTTTACGTTATATCGGTGGTTCAGTTCAATAATAATATTACAAGTTCAGTACGAAATTGCATTTTGAACCCGATTAAATTTCAAATTCAATGTTGAAATAAAATTGAGGTACTAGAATGAAAGTACATTAAGAGTCGTGCATGTAACACCGGAAGTAATTATTTCCTGATTATTAGTTGTAAAGGTAAAAAATATGGTAATAACAGATCGTGACTAAACGTTACCTACGCTACAAGAATTCACCTAAAACAACCTGAACCCATTTTCAATATCTACTAAAAATTTTAAAACAGTGAAAAGTGTTTAACCACCTGTGTTTTCGTTCCGTAAAAAAAAACCTTTCAACTTGAATAAAATACGAAATTGATAAATAGCATGTGCTTGACCTAATAAGAGAGAGTGGTAATTCGTAAAAAACTTCATCAAGAGTTTTTTATTTCCAACTGCAGTAATAGGGCGGTGAAATTTCGTCAGCCAATGCATTTCAAACAACGTTAGTGGTGGCAGTAAAAATAGATCGACGAAATCGACGACAATTAAATTATTTGCATTAATGATGTGTGCTAAATTCGTTCGAATTGGATAAGAAAAAAACTGCATTCCCGGTCCAGTCGATTTAATTCTTTTGATTAATTAGTAGTAATTAATTTGAACAACTCCCACACAGGGTGCGTTGTGCAGTTGCAAATAAAAACGTCGAGAACTTCGATCCAGCAAAAGCTCAGGGCTGTATGAAGAATCTGCATATTCATGGTGAGCTTCGGTAATCTGGTTGAATGTAACCACTTGAGCACATTTAAGAGTCTTACGGAGATAATGAACATTTTTGCAAATAATCGCGGATTTATGCAAATTTCCTACAAGGTAAAGTGAGTTTTTACTTGGTACCTGACTATGAATATTTTACTATTAATGGGCTCAAGAACAATACAACACTTCTTCATTTATCAACAAGACTACGGCGGATGGCACAATTATCACATCAGAAAACGTCGATAACAGAATAAATATTGCACGCCCATTCAGGATATTGCAGGAATATCCTGTTTTATTCTAAATCAATTTTCCAACTATAAATATTCCGCCGTGTCAGATTTTATGTTGTATTTTCAACGTTTCATACATTTTAATCTGTTTTCGCACTTAAATATCTGAACTTCAATATTTACAGCCATTGTGGGTACGGGGCTTCGCTCGCTCGCTAGCACTTTCCCATGAAAAATGATAAACCGGTTGTAAAATAGCCGCCACGGCTGCACTATCCTGCTTAAATCATTAAATCACA
The DNA here is from genome assembly GCA_030157275.1 of Cynaeus angustus. NCBI lineage: Eukaryota > Metazoa > Arthropoda > Insecta > Coleoptera > Tenebrionidae > Cynaeus > Cynaeus angustus. The sequence continues at coordinate 14,648,400 of CM058066.1, read as the reverse complement.
GTCGGCTAATTTACAACCGGTTTTTGCCTTTATACAGCAAAATTTATTTAGCGATTCGATCAAAAGTCGTATATCATACGCTTATATACAATCAAATTAAATAACCATTTATCGAAAGAATATATTTCTGTTCTTTTCAAAGACGAATCATCGCTAATAATATTTTAACCTTCAAGTAAGTTTGTATAAAAAAAAGCACTTTTAGCTCCTGCAACAGCCTTTAAATAGAGCATAATTTATTCATGAACCCCAAATATTTAAATTCCTTAAATTTAACCGTGGCTTTTGTACTTTTGATTACATATTATCGTAACAATAACAACATAAAAGCGTCAAAGCTCTGTTTCGTAAATCACTAATTTAGACAGAGCATGACTTGTCTTATTAAATGATCATTTATTACAAACCTTCACGAAATACAAACCATTTATATCTTTTATATCCTAATCAATTATTGTCGCTTTCAATCATGTCAAAACGTTCCGACAAGAACTAAAGTAAAATACTAAAAAATTAAACACACAAGCAAACTGGAAGCTACTCTAGTCTAGCGATGCCCAGATAAATGCTAAACAGGTGTTCTGAAACCTTTAATACTTTTTTAAATAAAATCAATCGAAAGGCGTGCGGCTTCAAAATACCACCACATTATATTAATAATTTGTTTATTGATAAGTTCCCATGACTACGTTAGACAACATTTTTCAACCTCAAAATTTTCTTTCTAGCATGTGATACTTTAAAGCCTTTTTTTAAACAAGTTGTTAGGACGTATGACTAAAAAGAGCGTTTTAAGGTTTTACATTTTCTACACATAAAAATGTCTTTCCTATTTTCACATTATTCCTAACTCGATTTCATCTTATTCTTCTGTACTAGTTTCGATTTTTAAGTAGTGTTCTTTTAAATAATAATAATAAATGAGGTGTAATTTTTTTCTTTGGTTCCCTGTGTTGTTATTGTTTGAAGTGTATAATTATCAGCTCGAATTGAACTGACAGCAGTTTTAGTGATCAATAATAAATCATCCTGCATTAAAAACTATTTTAGTTACACTGTATAGATAGAATGTCGAATATCATTTACTAAATTTATTAAAACAAGTACACTTTATAAAAACTTGATTGATTGGAAATTCATTAAAATACTTATAATTGATTTAAGGAGTTATCTATTTTTAATTAGAATTAAACAGTTCAAGGAAATTTTCCCAACGCCTCAACTTACTAAAAGGAAGAGTGTATTTTTATTAATTTTTTTTTTCCCGACAAAGTAAAAGTGAATTTTGTTTATCGTAGTCGCTTAATGAAAATGATGTAGTGGGCTTCTTCTTCTAATTGAGAAAGTAATAATAAGATTTCAGAGTCATTAATCTTTATTTTTTCTCCAGAGACAGTGCTTTGGTGTCGAAAATCCGCTTTGAAGCTTGTTGAAAGAGAATGACGAGTAGTAAATAACATCTTTATCAAACAAATTTTCTGTACCTGTGCTTGAATGATGGAGGAGCTCCGACTTGGCTCCCGTTGTCAAGTTAATTCCCTTAAGGAAAAAAATATTTGCGAATAACAAAATTGTGTCTTAATAAGTGACAACAGTAATATTTATAAATTTGTTTTCAGCTTAACATTCCGAGAAAGTTTTAAAAGCTTTAATACACGAGGTGTATAAAACAAGATCCGGCTATTGTGTTGGGCAGAAAATATTGGACAGGCGTTTGTTTTAGAAGAGTTTAAGAACAAAGAACTACAATAAGTAGAAAAAGTTGGCCTAAAGTAGAAAAGTACGCAATCGCTCGTAAACAGAAAAACGGTTGAGATAGAGCACACTAATTGAAATTGCGACGCTGTATTATGTTTCAAATATCGTTGTTTCTGAGGAAAATCGAAATTTTGTACGATCGGTTGAAGGCCAGATTTGAAATCCTTCTAGAAATAGAACAGATCAAGCAGAGGCGTAAGCCCATTTTTGAAATCTACTTGAACTGTGCCAGTTTAATATTAATGTCGGGATTTAAAAGTGAATTTTCAGTGTCTATTATGAGTTGTGTGTACCGTAATCTTATTGAAATTGAGTTTTATTATCACACTATTCTCAAAAAATGAACTATAAATATTTATCGAGAACCCACGCGAGTTTATACGAGTGAAAGATCACGCGGTGCCGCTGCCAAGAAAATGAAGAGTTGAGAAGTTGCAGGTTTAAGAGGTCAAAAAACAGAGATTGTTGCTCGGTGACAGATAGTAAATGTAGAAAAGCAAATATCCGAGAACAAAGGAAAATTGATCCCTAAAAATAATAAAATACTCTGGTAAGGGAGGAAAATAATGTAGCTTTATCAATACGTGACAAAAATTTTCATGTGCAAGCTTGATATATTGATTTGTCCATTGAAGCTGATGATAAGAAAACGCAACGCATCTTCTGATGTCGATAAGGCATAAGACGATCCCCAATCCTGACGGTACAATATATCTAAAGTCATTTACATAAAATTCATGATTCATGAATTTTAAAATTGATGCAAAGAAATCAAGTTATGAATATTTTTTATGGTGAAAATGCAATAAGAGCAAATGTCGACAATAGATATCTCCTTAGTATTGAGGAATATGCTCGCGTTTCGTATATTGATCCAAATATATTGAAGTTCCCTACTTTTATTCGTCCTCATCACACCTTTAAATCATCTAAGACATTTATTACTCACACTTCATTTAAATGAAGCCGTATAACAGCTACCATATGACTAATTTCAAGTTTATCTTGTTTTAAAGTTTTACTTCGACTAACAATATTACTGCTTTACCCTACTAACTTCCACCGCATACATCACTTTCTTGTTTCTCGCTCCAAGCTTAATTATTTGTCTTTGTAATGCTGTGCTGTGTTCAACTCCTCTGTTTTGTTAAGTTTTTAATTTTCATTCTATACGATATAAACCACGATCAATTTACCTTGAATAAGAAATAAGTCGTCTTTCGTAAAATATTTAAATTCATTCAAAAATTGTGTTTTATTACTAACGGGGTCGTATAAGAACGTTTCCGTGAAAAGAAGAAGTAAAATTGCACTTACTCAAAAAGCGGCAAGTTTTAATAACATCGGAACATCGGTAATCGTAAGAAATTTAAGCATTTAATGTAATCTGAACTTTTCTTATTTAAATGCAAATAAAATATATATCTTCAATAAAACAGGCAAAATTTAAGAAGAACGATTAAACCAAGAAAGTGTATTTAAGGGAAAGTAAATGGCGTCACATTTAAATTTAAGAAATAATACGCATTTAATTCCGCCTGATAATTAATTATATTTAAGCAATTAGTGAGCCGAAACACCAAACTGTGTAAAATATTGCAGAGGTATGCGTAAGCTTATAATCAATTTTGTTTTATACCCCTTTCTCACTACCAGCTTCAACAAAACAGATTAACTTTGAACACCGTTAATCTATAAATTGTCTCTCAACAATGCATTCCACTACCGCTTGCTCAAATTAAAAGTCATATCCATCCATTCTCGCCTCTTTTTCTAACACACATTCTATTCTCCACGGATTAGCAATTAATTAAGAGAAAATCTTTTTCAATTACAGGAGCTTTGATAAAACTCTTCACACTAATTCCACAACGTACCTATTTCGTCAATCAAATCGGCAAAATAGAACAAAAATTATATGAAGCGGCTCTTACCATTGTTGTCACAACCTATCGTTAATTCAAATTAGTACTTAATGGCTTGTTCGTTCCAAGTAATTGGTACAACGGTGTATTTGGGGTTTGTTTATGACCTAGATCCACCTTTACAATTAACACATAATTTACATTTCAATTCAGCAAAGTGAGCTAGAAGCGGCCGTGCGAGCGCAGCGAACTAAGCGAGCAAGATTTGCTTGTGTATTATATTTCTCACCTCTGTGTTCATCACTCAAATGGACCGACAATTTTTAGTAACAACAATAATAATCACTACTTCCATCGATACAAACTGAAAATAAGACAAGTCTAAAGAGTAAAAACTGTTCATATTTTTATTAAAAGGGTGAAGCAAATTTCGAATATCCCTCGTATGTTTCATGATATAGAGGCTTTAAAGATTTGCCGTGAAGTGAAACCTGTTGTAAAAATAATTGTCCCATTCTTTCCTTTATAGAGCAGCTGGTTATGACCGCTATTAATTTAATATATTGCAATTACAGGTGACTGATCGCTCGGAAAAAAATCTATTTTTTCCTAATGGCACCCTTCAACTGGTCAAAAGTGTTCATGTATCACTCGTAAGTGCAGACATCAACAAATTCATTTTGGAAATATATAAATGGGTGATGTGGTTATAAATTAAAGGATTTTTTTCGGATAAGAGAATTGATGGGGAAAGTTAAATTCACATATAGGGATAATTGGTCGACCTTTTAGGCATTGTCGGAGTAGGAAACAATGCCTACTGAGGGGGCAGTAGATGTTCGAACCCATGTAAAGTATACCCTTAATAAATCTTAGCGAGAACTGGTACTTCAGATGTGTATTATAAGTGACGAATAAAAAAGACAAATGTTATTGCTAGTGGGATAAATTTTAATCGTTGTTTGTAAGTGACTCTAAATCATCGTAACAGAATTTTTGTTTGGAACATGGCACACAGCAGCGAAAAAATGCTACTATTCACCCACGCCAAATTTGCATACAAGGATTGTGGATTGTATGAAACATCGAACACGGCCTTTTAAATGATGATGAGTTAACATACAAAACATGGAATTTTGTGTGTCTTTTTTCCAACGGCAAATGCACTCACCATCACCGCCTTTTAAAGAAGACATCTTTATCCGCTTCATTTATTAGCTATTTTACTACCTGCCGATCGTTAAAGTTTATCTGCGATTCCACTAATTTGCACCAGTTACGTTTTTTAAATCCACCAAATAAGACATCAAGAAAGTAAAATTTTTAATTTGAAACTTTTTACGAACTGACCAGGCGCGTTTTGTAAAAACAAACACGTTTGATGTGAAATTGCTACTAAAAAAGGAAAATATCCTAAAGCAGGAAAAAGTAATTGTTTTATCTAAAACAAATACATGGTTTAATCAAATAAAACGATTTTCTTGTCTTTGGCATTTGTAATTTAAATACGAGACCATGATTTTAGCAAATTGTCCTTTTCATTTCTGTGATATTGATAACGTTGTCGTGTTATCCAAAACTTCTAATCATTCCTCCAACAATCACAAACTTTCGTGTTTAAAAGTTTAACTGAGTACTTTTAGGACCGCTCAATTTGTTATACAAATGTGGTGGTCACATTTTGGGCTTAAAATTTATATCCACCGTATAGCTTTAGAAAGACAGCCTTTACAAGTTCGAATCAACACAGTACAAAATATTTTTCGACTTTAGATATGAAAATTTATTATTATTTGCCCCAACAGCACACTCGCCCTTTGTTTATGACATGTTCATATTTCGTATTTTTTATAATTAAACGAGCATTTCCGAAAACATCCCTAGAATGCAGCGTACAAATAAAAATGAGGTTGGTATGATTCAGTGAAGGGTTGTAAACCACAAAAGCTTAGCGGTAATGCACTGGCTTCCGGCGGCTTGATTTTAGGGTGAAAGTTCCGGTGAAAATCGAATAGGGTCTATATTTTAATTGTTTTCAGTAGCTTATAATTGAATAATAAAATATCACTAATTTGCATGTAAATCCCCTATTTTGTGAAAAGCATTTAGCTATATTTAAACATTTTTGTCGGATTATACCAATTTTTTAAGCGCAGAAATTGCTGTTTCGGTTATTGTTATAAATTTACGTACCTCTAAAGCGATTAGTTAATTTGTTTAAAAGTATTTGTGAGAATTCGAAACTTATAGTAAATTAAAGCGCTGATCTAATTAAATAGTAATTTTAAATTAAATTGCTTACTGAGTTGAAAATTATCATCATTGAAGTATTAAATAGCCCCGATTCCAGATAAAACTACACCAATCATTGATTAAATTTTGCATTACTGTAGGGTATAATTGATTCTGATCTGATAAATAGCCAAAATACGCTAACGGGTACCGGTTCAATTTCTCCTAGCATTGAAGTTTTCGATAATGATTATTCCAAAATGGTTGGAACGAATGCACTAAAACTATTCAGAGTGTAAGCACAAATTGAAAGGAGTCTATCATGTATTTCAAGAGTGTGCTCCAAGAGTCAATACATTTTTGTAAACGATAAGTTTCTATTCTGGTCAGTGATTCGGTTAATATGCCTAATAAATCTTTTGATTCCCGGTAAAAACAACGTTTGGTTGCACAAAACAGCAATAAATTTCAAAAATGTACCATATTCTATAAATTTATGACCTATTAATATTGTTATATTGTAAATGTACATGGCATTTATCAACATTTACGGAATTTTTTACCGGGCAAACGGTTGGAGCTATAATTTTAATATCGTTGACACAAGAAATATCGTAGAGCGTTTAAACAGTAAAGACAATTTAGAACCGTGTGTAAACATTCGCTTGTAAAGTTTGTTCTTTTAGAGTTGGTGTACATGTTTGCTTCCGAGGCTGTGTAGGTGAGATGGAAGTATGTGTAATTTTGATCTCTTTTCATTTTGATGTATTTCTTACAGCTAAATCGATAAAATTCTCGGAGAGTAGGAAAGAAAAATGACCAACAAAATGGAACTTCCAATAAATGGTCTGTGAAAAATATAACATTTTGAAATTTTTCACGTTGCTCGTTGCGAAGTATCGAATTTAGATTAGAGGAAATGGAAGGTCAAATCTAGTAAATCAACGATTTCGCATAACCCTTCATGTTTATTTAAGAATCGATTTTATTAAGAATTTTAGTATTCTTTTATGAAAAAATTATGTTCCTTTGTATGGAAGTTTGTAAAAAGCTTGCATAAAGCATAGTCTTTTGTGGAGTAAAGCTCTTTGGTGTTCCGAGCGACTTTGTTTAAACTGATACTGGAAAAAAGAATCCTTTAAGATTTCATAAAAATGACAAAATGTTCGTGTCATAAATCAAAAACAAACAATTTTTTACACGCTCGCTATTTTAGCCCATCGCTTAGAGTTCGACAGAAAACAACTAAGTAGATTTTAGAATTTTAAACTTAGCCAAAACATTTTCCTGCGTTTTAACAAGAAGATACAAGTTTCCAAGTTTTTTAAGTACTTATACTTTTGTTTAACTCGGGGACTTTCTTCCACTATGTCATAAATTTTTAGATTTAATTTCAGCCAATCACTGAGAAAGTCTAAGCGCTCGAAGACAAAACTTGCTGCAAAGTAATATGAACACTAAAAGAAGTGTGCATAGGGGAATGTTTAATCTTTCATGTGGAACACTCACCAGGGATTTATATTATTAATAGCAAGAAAAAAACATCTGAATAAAATTTTCGCTCTTGATGCGGCTCATTTGGAATGAAATATCTAATTTTATTACAGTTTGACTTGCTTTGTCTTCGGGTACAATGGAGAGTGAGTCATTACCCAACAAAGCAACTAGAGAAACTTACATAATTGAAATCACAAAGTTTCATGTATTAGATCGGGCAAGCACTAACGACTTTTCAAGCAGAAATTTCATTTTAAAGTCACTCCCAAACGTCACAACAACCAACTTATGATTTTATGTTTGTTCATATCAAGAAATGACAGTGATGGACAAGTTTGCTTATTATGAATGTCAACGCAAGTAAATTTTAAGAAATCTAGTCTTTTACCTTTTCAACGAATATTAATTCTTAAAATCATAACTGCATGCGAATCCGAAAAAAGCTACGATCATTTGTTAGAAGAGAACCGCAAGATATTTTTGTTACGAGCACTTGAGGTTTGAAATTTAAAGGGTTCTAAAGAGCTCTCACTTAAGTTAATTAAATGATCGTTACTGAAGGTTGAAGCAGTCTAGCAAACTAACATAAATGACCGAAGATGTCAGTGCGTAACCCGATAGGGGGTGTTAATATAAGGAGAATTTACTATATCTCATGTAATATTTGTTTTAGTGGCGAACGGGGAGATTTCTTATGTTTCCTGCGCCCATTTTCATTTATCTTTTAATGATCGTTTCAGTTTTCATTCTGCTTCATGTCCCGAAAGTTGAATCAACTATTTTAGCGAATATGCGAGAATTCGTGCAAGCCGGAAAATCAGCAGAATTCAACTGTATGTATTTAAAATGAGGGTTGAGAATGTTTATTCATGTGGTCCTAACAAAAGTAATCAGAAATAAAAATTTAAACATCAACGAGAGTGCCAGATATATATCATACAGACGTGTATAGAAATTCCTAGAAATAGTATATTGGGACACATTCCACAATGTAAAGTTGTGGTTTTGCATATTTGGAAGCCAATGTATAGTCAAAACCACTAAGTTCTACTACTATTGATGGCCTTAGCAAATAGTGACTTGTGGTCTCCCACATTTTGCTTAAGGACCATTGTTGTCATGGTCCAAAATCCGAAGTTATTAATTTCAAATAACCATTGACACGTAAACCTCAACTATTCGTTTAAGACTTTCCACGCGATTTTACGACACCGGAAAGGTCGTAACATTAACCCTCTAAATGGATACTATTTTTTAGAACACGCCTTAAATAATGTTTTGTGAATGTATTCCTATCCATACTGCGGAACCTATTTTCCCCAAAGACCTTCCGGGTAACCTCCGATTCTTTACTGTTTTGTTATGATCTTCGTGTTCCAGTGCCACGGCGGCTTCTCTCTAATTAAAATTAACACAAACCTTCCGCCTGGTTTGCATTAATATACAACACGGTGTCGCTGATGATTTTCTCTAAAACTTCAGTTAATTTAAAGGATATTGATCTGTTGAATGTACCTATCATGACACAATCAAACGCTTTTTTGAGTGAAGAGGTAGACAAGTTATGTCTTGCAACATCATCACAGGTCTTTGCAGGATATCTACAAAAAGCGACGCAACAATTTTTAACCCTGGCATCTAAAAATTGATGGTTATAACAGGATCCTCAGAATCAATTGGGGCAGTGCTTTGAGGGAGCTGGTCTACGGTAACGGTACTAGGCAGGTGATTTCCTCTAAATAAGGTGAAACAATAGAAGGGCGGTCGTTGCGGTTGTTGAATATATTTTTCCCATATTTACATGTTGTTACGCCCCTTAGCAACGTGCTTTTTTTTCGAGAATGTAGGAGAAAAGACAAAAAATGTTGATAATTGTCAGAGAAGTAACGAGCGTTTCTGATTTATTACCTTAAGAAACGCAATAAATTCTGTACCTTATTTATTATTGAAAAAGTGGATAGTTTATGTTGCTGAAGTTTGAACCACATGTGAACTAGGGAAGTTAAATATTTAACGTCAAAGTGGATATCTCGAATATTAGACTTAGATAATTGCTCGGACCACCTACGACAGCATTTGACGTACACCTGCTCGACTTCGTCAGACGTCTAAAAGAATGCTTTAATCTATTCATTGAATATACTAAAAATATTCCGGTTACTAATTTTATTTTGAATACTAATCTGTACACAAAACTTATTTAATAAATAATACAAAAGTACATTATTAATGTATGTATGTGGCGCGTTAGTCATATTTATTGCCGCTAAATGTATTTTTAGCATTGCGTGCTACTATTATCGTATTTACATGACTTTTCCTACTTTGTTTCATATTCCCGACGTTTAGAAAATGCTTAAGTACGTTTCAAAATTAAACAAACTCTCGAGTTTATGGGAAAGTTAATGAGCACAGATCGTTATTTACAATTATACTATAGTCCAGTATTTCCATAAATAACGGCAATGTCATTCAAACCAATTAATGCCATAAACAAATGTTGCAGTCGTCTGCCGTTAAATTCCAAATCCCGGATGGAGCAAAATGAGTTTTTATGCTGATCTATTGACATCAATTTTTAGATATACAGCATAATGACATAATTCTAAGCTCAAGAAACTGAAGCTAGAAGTGCGAATAGGAATTTTACTACTGTAGGTGCTTTACATCAGACACTTGAGAATTTTATGCAATTTGATGACGTGAATGAATGTCTCACGGATATTAGGAAATGTTCGACTGGAGGTGGAACGGTATTTATTGCACTTTGGAACTTTTATATTCGGACGATACACCAAAGCATATGTAAATGTGCAATTCAAATCTTATATAAATTCATTTAGAAATTCAAGAAATTGTTTCCCAAATATAATTTAGGACTTTCAATAAATCAAGTAGGATATCGTTAAACAAGTGTTATGAGATGCTATTGTTTGCTGGTAGTTAGCATATCTTACCCATTCTACGAAGGCATTATAAACCATTTTGCGGATAACTTATAGTTTTTCAGTAAGTACCATAAATTCTTACAGAAACTGGAAGGAATTTGATATCACATGTCTAGATTCTAAAATTTTAAATCATGCTTCAATACAGAAAAATAATAAAATAGGTAAAACATAATTTTTAAAAAATATATTTTTTGCAGATACGTCGGAAATGGGAAACCCTGTACATGTACATGTACCCCTGACAAAACAACAACTTAAGAAGAAAAAGGATGGAAACAATGAAAAAAAAGCACATAGATATAGAGTGTTAAAAAACACTGTATTTTGCCATTCTCTTTTTCTACAAAAAATAAACACATTTTATCGTTAGTCAGCAAGTATATCATGCAAATATCGACATTATTAATTTCATTGATAAATGAGATCGAAAGGAAGAGAGTACTCATCAAATTCATGGTGTATCTATCTCATTTGCTCCAATTAAAGCTAAAAATAACTTGTTGGAAATATTATTAAAATCTACTAAAGTCTAAAATCTCAATTAGGATGTCTAAGCAAACAAATCGAAAATTAAATAAACAACAAAGCTTCTATTACCGCCAAAGTAGATTTATATTGCAGTTGCAGGTGAAACTTTATATATCAAACGACAAGCAACCAATTAAGGATGAAGGAAAGTTTATAATGATGGAGACTAATTAAACATTTCCACGTGTCGACCTATAAAGACTGCCTCACCTCTTTCTCGTATTAGGGCGTCAGAGTCGTTCAAGAACCGTTGCATTGCTAATGTCGTTCACAGTGCTACTATAAAACACACAAATTCAGTATCAGTAGAAATAAAACTCGAGCGAAATCTAATATGCACACCGAAACTTGCGGAAATAATAATTGTGACCTAGTAGTAAATCGATTAACTGTGGCTTAGATTTATTGGTAGAGCTAGTAGCAATACCGATAGTATGATGACGTATAGACCTGGAGTGGTTGCAAAAAGTGCTTTTTTTGGCAAATATCGAAGTTCGCAAGGTTCATGTTTATGCGGCAGTCACGTTACGATTCCAGTTCTCCAGACTATGAGAGGAGATTTTGTATAAATATTTAAAACTACGTAGATGCAAATCCACGGCATAAACTGCAAGTCATTGGCTTTCATCGTGGTAAGATCCTGATTGATGAATTTATTTGGACAACCCTTGTACAGATTTAATGTTCCTGCGTAGTATTCAAACTGAACCAGCACCGGCAAAAACTCTGAGTTTATTTGTTGATGTGTAACAACGTTTCCTAGTCGTATGATAGGGCGGAGAGTGGAAACACTCCATTAGAAAGTCTTCCTTTACCTCTCAACGCAAATGTTTAACTGTGCTCAGAAATCACCAAGACTAACCCTTTCATTTCTACGTTTATCCGAACGATTACCTTATTCACAGCAACGGTTCCTTGATATCCAAGAATATCAGGAGTAGTCACAGTTATTTTATAATATTTCAGTTCTCTTGTGTACTTTGTACCAAATCAAACACTTCACAATATTTCGAACAAGTTTTTTTTTTTCATATTTGAACGGTTTAAACCGAAACACCCAAAACTTACCATGTATTTGTCATGAAGTCAGCGACCGATTTTGTCGTACCCCGGCACATCACTGCCAATAATCGTCCATCAAACGTTTCGCATAATTTATTGTACGGAAACGCTCAAACGATTCTACTGTTAAGCAAACTGTTTTCCACAACGAATTCGGGGTTTTAAAAGGGGTGGAAATAACTTAATGAGAAACAATCAACTTAATGAAACGGTGATTTGTACAAGGTGTGCATCTATAAGGCTGTTAAACGCTGATAAACGATCTGTTTGACAGCCAGCGTTCACCCTAATTAAAATAATCACAAATTAATTATTTTAAATGCTCTCTCTTGCGTTAAAAACTTTTTACATTTTACATTTTAAGAATAAGAGCAAAGACTTTTAGAATAAAACTGTTTTGCTAAAACATGCGGCAAGAAATGTTCCATTTAGCTTCTTAGAAGTTATAATATTTTAACTTTATTGACAGTATTCATGGAATCTCCTCAGTTTCCAAAAACTATAAAAATATTTAAAATCATTGCAATATCAATAAAACATTTCAAAACTGTTTAACTCAGCAACAAATGCAGCAAAACCTCTGAGCTTTCAAAAAGACTATGGAACTTTTTTTATAATCTCAAAGAAATCTAGAAATTATACATTTATATTCTAAAATAAATATTTATCAAGTTTTCAAGGTTGCATATTGAATGTTACAGTGAATAGATTAATAAGTTTAAACTCAAATTAAATCAGTGATTTTCCAATACAAACAACAAACAAAGTTTTCAGTCAAAAAAATACCGATGATCAAACGAAATTGTCATAAAGAGTCTAAAAACTCTGCAGGTTTCAGAATATCGACGGCCGCTTTTAACTAAATTTGCATATAACGTTCTATGCAATCATTGGCTGAAATATTTAATTTTCTTGTTAGAACGTTGTAGGTGAGCTTGATAAAATTCGTGGTAAAATTAGAATAAATTTTGTATCACGCAGCTTTCGTTATAAGACAGGCAATTATTTTTTCAACACGTTTATCCTTCGCTAAAACCCTTTTTCATCCATAGCGTATAAAGTTATATAGCTTAAATTATGTATAATTAATTTAATTTTTTGCATAATTTTAATAAGATCGATACAAGCTTTTTCTGCACGCTTTCAGTTAATGTAATTTGATTAGTCGGCAGTAATGATAAAGGAAATTGCATTAAAACTGCGAATCGATTATCAATTTTTCAAAGCTGTAAAGATCAGTCGTATCAATAAATTTCGTGTCACTTTTAAGTTTAAGTTCACGTGATAATTAGAAAGTTCAACAGTCGTTAACGTGCTAGTTGCTATATTTAATTTTACTCGCTAATGAGGGACTAAAAATATCATATTGATTTGAAATTTTTCTTTAAAACTTACACAATTATTTCAGGACCCAAAGTAATTTTCAAAATAAATGAAAGTTATTAATGTTTAAATTAAAAAACTTTAATAAAGCATTTTGTTATTTTGTGGTTGAATTGAAATATGAAACAAACGACGTAAACATCTCAAGACACGCAAAAGCTAACTGTCACAGATTTTAATTGCGTGTAATTTTTATTGCAACATATTTTAAGCGAATGCGGACAATAAATCAAAATGGGGGGCCATTAAGCGTGAAAAAAAAAATGACTAAAATTTGTTCAAAACACAAAACGATATGAGTACCTATTTTTATAACATCACGCAAAAGCGGGTAACATTTTAATAATTTTATAAAGTCGTGTTAATCGGATCTATAATTTATTTCTTAATGCCGCTTCGTGTAAAATTCTAGGAATGGAAATGATAATTTTAGTTACCCGGAAGTCACGTTAGTAATTTTATTTATGTTGGGCTCAATTAAAGACTGTTTTGTTCCCGTAACGTCATAATTATAAATTTTCAAAACCTCGTGGAGTTATTGTCTACTATAAAAAACTAAAATTAACTGAGTTAGTTTATTTTACAAAAATCTGAACACGCAAAAGCTATTACGCGGTCACAAACCATGCTCTGTCTTCTAAACATACCCAAGATTAAATTGTTGGACTGCCCTTATTAGGATAAATTATTCCACAAATGGGGTAAAACCACCCTTCACTCATTAATTGTAGAGAGAGACGCAAAACTCTTTGTAATATGTAACCAACATGCCTTAACAGTTTAAACGAGCAAAAGTAAAATGGATACGCCACTTCTACTCATGTTACCATTTTGATAACCCTGAAATAACACTAAGGGCTTGATAATGATCCAGTAGGTAGACCTTTTTACAATGAAATCATTATTGTTTACACACTATTACAACACGAATTCGTTAACATTTACGGCTGTGTTCCTGGATTAACAAAATGTTATTTTCCTAAGCTGCTTCCCGGCAACAACGAATTATAACTCAAAATTTCACCACAAAAAACAATGTTTCCAACACGAAATTTAAAATTATAATTTTTGTTGATCTTCTTAATTCCAATAACATTATTATTTACTCATGCAGATAACTCCAAACCAATCAAAATTTAGCAAAAGTTGAAAGAATAACCTCCTACAATTTTTGTTAAATTAGATTAAATCCGATCGCATTTATCCAACTGAAAACAACAATAACATCTCGATCTGTGAACACGAAAAAAAAAAGGTGTATTAACTTAGTCCATCAAGAAATTACGAAATCATATCATTATTTGGAACTACAATTCTGTTCTATTTATTTTAAGGTTGATTTAAAAATTATGTATTTCAAGTATAATAACTCTTATTATGACAAGAAGAGTTTTTACTTTACTGGTTTAAATTAAGATCAAGGTTTTGAAACCTATTTTCCATTACATTCTGTGTATTTTTATCGTTTATGATTTGAATCCGCTATTTGTTTTTATATGCGTCAATTGAGTTTGCCTTGTTACTGAAGATGCCCGAAGGTGTTGGTTTAATTTTAATTAAAGTTCGTACTTAACAGCATTTTGCTCCTTTTGTCCGCATTAAAAAATTGAAACAAAACGTACGAAGGGTAAATTTTTAATTACAAGTAGACACAAAAGCTTGCGTGTCTTATTTTATCTTGCACGTTTCACATTGCCATTGAGATGAGAACGAAATTACAGTAATGTTAAATTTATGATAGGGTCGGTAGTATTGGTTTTCCTGACATCTCCTCTTCAATTCAGACGATTTTGTTGTGGGTCAGGTAATTATCTATCCGGTGCCGTTTTCTCCTTAACTGTTTGAGTTAATTATCCATCATGCAAAGCGTTTGACAGCCTAAGAAGAAATAATGAAATTGCGCAACTTTCCGAATAATAAAGGAGTGAGTTTTTCGAGTAGTTGAAAGTAAACACCGTGAAGTTGCGGTTTTTCTGTAACTCTGCATGGTATCAATGAAACAGTTCAAAAGCTCCTGGAGGAAACCACATTTCTGTAGTCAAAACAATATTTAATTATAGTTAAATTTAGTGTTTATTGTTATGCCTATGTTTTGAAGCGTAAGAATGCTTCGTTTTTCAACACGAAACGCTGATTTATTTAATCGACTAAGTTGTTTGACATCTAGATATATATTTCTATCACAGGTTTCACTCTAACTTGACAAACTATTTATCTGAAGTTGCTACGTTCTCGGTGTTTTGTAGACAGGAGGTATAATTTTGATAGCGTGACTATGCATTTCTAAAATTTAGAAAAAGGGGTGTTTTATGGTACTGTAACGATCATGTTCAAAAGCATAAATTGTGGCGATAAACATCATAACCCCGAATAAAAACTATAATTGAAACGTGTTTATCTGTGTTTCTTTCTCTAAATAAAACGATATAGCTACCATGGAAAGTTAATTACTGAAACTGAAAGTTCCGTGATATGTTCTGTGATGGGAAAGTTATATCAATACTGACTGAAAGTGTTCCATAATTGAATTTTTATCGATTAGAATCCGTTAGCAATTGATTGGAAAAGTAACAAGAAGTAACCTGCATTTCTATGACAAAACGAGAGGATGTTCGTTTCAAGTATTATTAACCAAATCGCGCCCAAAATTTGTTAATGAAAGTAATAGAGTATGGTTGTTCTACTCTAATTACTGCTTTAAATTAACAATCCGCATGCATCAAAATATTGGAATATTAAATTCCAATAAACGTCTCTCGTAATATAGGCAATCATTATTCGTGTGAATAAATGAATTTTGTGAGCAAAACTGACAAACTGAGTTAACGATAAAATAAAGAATATTTGTGGTTATTTTACAAAAATGACACGGTTTAAAATATTGTACTCTACAGCTCAACAGTTTTGGCTTATTGCTAACATAAAATTCTTGTTGAAACACATGCATCATTTTTAGAATTATTTTGGCACGTATATTTATACAGTGTTGGTTCATAAAATATTACAGTCTACAGTCGTAACCCCATATTTAATTATTCACCACAAAAGCTGGTTATGTTTTTGGGTATTTTACTTCTGATCATTATCTTTATTTTATAACAGGACAGTCGTGGATATCCGACATACGTTTTAAGAGAGATAATAATAATAATTACATCGTGGAATATTTCAACAACACGAAACACGAATTAGTAAAGCTGTGGATTATTGAAACCACCGAGCATTTTTCCTAACCCAAATAATGGAAAAATCATTTTTTTAAATTCAATTTGATAGGTAACACTCAGACCGTCACTTTATTTAACTGATCGTAAAAACCAACAAAGCTAATTTAAACAAGCACAGAGGTACACAGTTTATCGACTTTTAATTATACAATTTTCCATTTTTTTGAACACGTATTTTAGTGGAAATCTCCAGAGTTCCTAGAGCGAGCTTTTTGTACCACAATACTGAGGTCGGTGGTGTTTATTAAAGGGCCGGTACAACAGATATCCCATGAGATTTAGAACATAGGCGAAATACATAGAAAACGTGTTTTGCCCTATGTTATCTTTCGAGGTTAATTTAAGCAGCAGAGCAGATATCATCTTTCAGCTGAGAGTGACTGGTATCTTTTAATACCGCATTTGCAAACATTTCACGTTTCATTTTTGATGAAAACATTATTTTAAGCTTCCCATGATCTCAAACGCAGGACGTAAAGTAAGTCTGAGTTGTGATAGGCAGGTTATCCTCATAACAGATTTTCAATTCAAAATGTGGTTCCATGAATATTTAGAGATTATATACTTAATTTACTTAGATTGACACGGTTCTTACCACAACTTTACCGAAAACTTCGTCACACCGACACTGCATAGTAAATACAGGGTGTTAAATGGTACCAGTCCGTTAGAAAAAAAAAACAAAACAGATGAATCAATCAGTCACCCTATGGGGGGCAAACACGATCATTGACCCTCTTTCTATTAAAACTGCACTGAAAGAGTGTGCGTCTTCAATCACTTCCAACCTTGCAAATTTTTTATTATGATTCGAAGGAAACACGTTTGAGAACCAAAGAATGCTTTTATACTATTAAAAATTGATAAAAGCTGAAGAAGAAAGATTAACCTCCTCCTTGGAAACTTTGTGTGTTTTTTAAAACCGTACTTCTCCTTTCAGCATCTGAAACCCGTCATTTATTCATCTAACAAAAAAATTTAATTGCAACACACGTTTCAAAATTGCTTCGTTTATTTAGCTAAAATTCCTCAAGATATACGAACATAAATTTGAACTTAATTTTACGATTCAAATTTCACATGTCTCGACATAAAATTCGGATTCGACTACTCCATAACTCGGATTTTTCTTGACATTCGGCAATAAGATTTTTGTAAAATCAATATTGCAGGGTTTTCATCAGAACGTCGTGTTGATATCAATTTATTTCAGTCATGAACAAGAATTTTAGCGAACACACAGAATGCTATGAAGGACCCAGTATTTTTTTTACAATGAAAAAATCCACTACCCAAATAAAATCAACAGACGCCAAGAAGAGTGTTAGATTCGTCCAAAAAATCGCTGCTTCCGTTTGTTGCTTTAAATCGAAAGCAAAGAAGAAGTAAGGAAATTTAAGAAAAGTCAATAAGACCAAATTTCTCATACAAGAAGCACGTATTCGTTCTCTAAGTAAAAGCTAACAAAGAAAAGTACACGTAACAAGTTGTGTTTATTTTATTTGTGTGTACCAAACAGAATAACATGTGAAAAATGACAGCCAAATAAGAGGTATACGTGCCCCCAGTTTAGACGGATACAAAACAAATGTAAAATTAAATATTGGCTTAAAAATTCATAACTGTCATAACCTGAGGATGACGGTAAAAATCCTCCATTTTTGAGTTTTTTTCACTGTAAATATTAGCTAACAATTACTTGGCAAATTGAAACAAGTTAAAAATATCAAATAGGTGTATTTATTTTGTCTTCATTACTGTCTGAAAACGATTTAAGGAAGATTAACACAGACACAAAATGAATTCGTCAATGTCTAAATAGGGACATTACCCTCTAGGAAGAATTTGTTTCATCAACAATGTTGTTAAAAGATCATATTGACGTAGATTATCAATTAAGCAAATAACTCGCAATGAATCAATGTCTCCAGGTATTTGTAGGTGTTACGTCGTCTGGAACTCCGCTAAATATATCAATCAATCACATTCAAGCCAGGTGTACTCAAGCTATAAAAAGTAAATCATTGTGTTCGTGACATTTTTCGTTTTTTGTTAAAACAGTTATTTTGGCAATAATCATGGCTTAAGTTACGGTTGAAACGGCTCGGATGAAGCGAAATTGGTTTCTGCATATCTACCCTCAGAGCCTTAGGTCAGTTTGGTCGGTTATATTTTTGCTCCCTCGGTTTTTCTTTGCAGGGGAGAATCCAATGATGACGGATTTAGTTCTCGAGGCTCACATCATAAGGCTAATCGATCTTTTGATTGGATGAAAGTTTCAATATCTCAACGAGAATGTCCGGAATTCCAAAACTCGTAATTTTAACAATGTTGACATTATTTGGGTCATGAAGGTATTGTGGAAAATATGCCGTATATTTTCATTATCATACATTTTCTTGGTAATTATGAATGAGTTAAATTAGTTCTGAATTTTAGAGGCCTACCGCATGTACAAGGGTAAAGTTTTCAGGGTGAAATTAAGCTTACATTACGTCAAAATCACTTGAGCTTATGGTTGTGGCATGTTGAAAACTTGTGTAATGAAGACGTTTGATTTTTTGTGATTGTGTGAGAATAGTGCTCTTCAATTTTATCGGGATCGTAACAATTTAAACGGTATTTGAAAAGTAATTTATTTTTAGCTAAAGCAAATGGTCCCATAATCGGAGCTCGGCTTGAGCTGTATAACAAATCGACGTGGCTAACAGCCGAGTAATTGTTTACCATTTTCCAATAAAATTAAACTTGTTCCATTTTATGTAATGAATTGATAGATATTAGTTTTGTCGGGACGTGAGGAATTCCTCCCTCGTAAATGTTCTGTTGGCTAATCTACTAATCTTTAACACCCACGATACAACAATAAATGATTTATTAAACACAACAATAAGGAAAAGGGTTGAAAACTGCGGCCGGAATTAATTCAGTCTACCTAAAAACGACCGTCATTTGTACCAAATAATTTTTCACAAATAACTCTGAAGCACTTTTAGGTAGTTGAGAATTTTTGAGACGCTCGGATGATTTGGTAGATTGCTCAATTTGGTGAAATAATTTGGGTACAGCGAGATGTTTGCTTGTTTTTAGTAGGGAAGTTGAGAGGCTAAAACATGCCCAACGGCCTATAAAACTTAATTCCTGAAAGACAATAAACAGGAGACTCCCGAGTCTTAATTAAAGTATGCATGTTCTAAAGAGTGTAACCTTTTACCTGTGTTAGAAAAGATCACAGCAACAGCCAGAAGGTACGGTACCATTACGCCTCCCATCTCTGCAAAAGTCTACAGTTTATCGCTTAACTCACATTTCCTTTCACTACCACTAAAAATCAAGTTGTGTCAAAACCAAAACACTGTTGCAGTTAAAATTAGGCCACGCCTGCTTTATTAGTCTCACAATCCTCAATTTTGGAAATTATACACCAGTCCGCAAAATAAACCCAAACACATAGTCGCTTCCAACTCCAGGGAGTGAAATGTCCTCGTTAAAAGCGTTGTCACAGTGTCTTATCACTCGAAATGTCTCATCCAAAAATCAAAATATTCCGCGTGTTCGTAACAGGTAAACTGGAGATAGAGTGACGTAAATGATCTGCAAGGGGCGACAGATCTCGCGATACTAGCTGGCGTCGCGACGCTTCCGTTGGAACCGCCGTATCTTGCAGTGCGCCCCCTAGCGTTTCGTTTCCATACTAACCGACTTGTTTCGTATCGACCTCCGCCACGAATTTTGATGCCCTACCGTGTTCTTTTGGGTGTACACATCTTTTCTTCACCTAAGATATAGAACATACACTGAATAACCCTTTCACTTGAGAATGTTTTACTGGGCTGTAAAAACGTTATCGCTCGCAAATTTCCTGGAACTAGTATTTTTACACATTTACACACAAATGTGACAAAATGTGACATGCTTTCAGTAGTTTATCGCAAAATCCGAGCATTGTTGCCCATTTTATTGCAAAATAACCGCCTTTCAGATCGCTCTTTCTCCGTGCTTCAGATCATATAATCCATCTACATATGTAGAAAAAAAATCAAAACTAAACCTTAAAATTCATATCTATTATATTAAAATAAAAATCTCATCGTTTTGCCAAATGTTTACCGAGTTTTCTCTTTCTCACCTCCGCTCTTCTCCGATCCCTGTCTCCTATCGCTGCTACGTGACCATCCATTTTCCTTAACCAATTTTTTCGATTTGTTATCAAATTTAAGAACCCGTTCTAGCAAAGACCGACAAATTATTTTGTCAACTCGTCGAAACACGACAAAATAACATGTTCCATTTTGTCTTCACTCCATTAAACAAAACGCAAAATAATAAAAAACAGTTGACTTTTAATTCAAAAGTTGCGTCAATTTAACTGTCAATTCCCCCGTCCTGTTAGAGCCCCTGTTTGTGGCTAAACCATTTCAACTTCTGTACGGCGACACACCATTGGGTTCTACTGAACGATGCTTTTAAACTGCGATCCATTATTCCATTTTTGTTCTTCTTTCGTTCTTTTTTTCCGCGCCACACTCGCCTAACATCTCTCAACAACTGCCTTTCATTGTAAAAATTTTATTATTTCCTCATGCCAAATACAACATATAGGTAAACTTCAGAATTTTATAGCTTCCTTGCGGCCACATATAACGGAAAGTGACAAATAAAGACCATCAAAGGAAGCCCAAATAAAATACTATTTTAAATAAGCAACAATGTTATAAAGAACTCCCTAAACCATGCATGAAATCATTAGATATATCTTCTACAATTTCAAACACAATAATACAAAAAAAAATCCAATATAACGTTATCGTTTCAAATAAAACAACCAACGTTTCATAAAACTTCTAAAACTGTTTGATTGAATAAAACTAATCGTTTCATTCATCATTGAATTAAATTTAAAAAAATATATAGAAACTTGGAGAGAGCTTCGAGAGCAAATAAGATCCACAATCATCTAAAAATAATTTATTCAGAGCCAGAAACCAAGCGCACCAACTAACCGTAACATCCTGTGTTTTTAAAAAAAAAACACCGGCTTGGCTAACGATTAAAACAATAAAATCCGGTGTACAACCGGCTCGTTTCAGAAAAATCAAACACTAGAAGTGATATGTCTTATATGATCTCTTCATCTCGTATTACAGTCACGTTCTTTTCTGAACAACCTCTCTGAAACCTGGCTAAATATTATAAATGGCTCCAGAAATGATACACCTTGTAAAAAATAATATATTCGATATCCAAAACAACTCAAAAATGAGTTTGAAGCTTTGGCTTTTGAGTAGTATTATGGGAAATTTACGAACGCATTAACATTTTTACAAAAGCTGAATAAAACATAAATTGAGGTGTCAAATTATAAAAGAATACACTTGATAAATTTCACCTTGACGGAAACTTCTTTTATAAATTTTGAGTTTAATGGATTTTTTAATAATCTTTCAGCCACAGTTTCATCGATCCAACCTGTTAAACCTTCGTGTTTGATTTCATTGAATATTTATTTAAAGCTTTCATAATAGTTCCGGATTTACTGTTAAGGGCAGAGCAAGTAAGCTGGTTGGCGTGTTTGAAAAAATACACACCTATAAATACTGTATACTAAAAATTTAATCAAATGGCAATCTGATAGCAGCTTTCAACTTGCCGTGAATGATGTGAAAAGTTAACCATACAGCAAACGGTTTAGATTAAGAAAAGCAAACTGAAATAATTAAAAAATTCACGAATAATAAAAAAAAATGGTGTGACAGAAAATAATGGAGTTTTTTTTACAGTTTAATAGTCACAGCTATTAACTTCTTTGTAACGGAACAAACAAGGTGAAAAATGGGAGATATAGAACAAAAAAAAATATATTTCAAAACAATATGCCATAAAAAAATCATCGAGGAAAAACAATTCAAAATTTTAGTAACAATTTGAAATCGTCGTATCCGTGGACAAACTTCTTTTCCTCCGCACAAATTTCAACTATCGACTTTTCCGAACTCGTTTATTTCGTTTAAAAGAGTTTAAAATTAGCTCATAGTTTTGATAAGTGTATTTTTTAATTTAACTTCAGTAAGGGACATACTTTTAAAAAATCGATATCCTCTAGAGTTAGATATTAAGGCAGTAATTAATTGAACATTTTGCACTCTACATTGTTCCTTTTCTTTTAAAAGTTCTGGCTTAAGTTTTAATTGAAAAAAACTCATTATTACTATAACAGCTCTATCAAGTAAGAGACAGAATATGAGAGTAATGATGATAAATGCAACATGTTTAAAAGTTGCAGACTCTGCTGGTGTAAATCAAAACTTGGATTTAATAACAGAGTATTTTAAAAGTTTAAAGGAAAGGTTTGTAGTAAAGCGGAATACTTTTCATTTAGAACGCACCGGAAATGTGAAATAACCATATGCAGACAAGTTCACGTGTCAATAAAAAGCGCTATAAACTTGATCATTCGTTTTAATGGCATAAAAGGTTACATTTTAATTATGCAGATTATAGGGTGTAAAAAATACTCTGATCGTTGGACTTGTAGATAGATGGCTTTTATACATTGCCTGACCAGATACACTTCATGATGAAATTAAAGCGGATAGGTGATTTCCCTTTCCCGATATAGATAATTACAATATGAATTACTATTAGTCGATATATCACAATGATTGGGAATGTTCTATTATCGACCACCTATAGCGTGTGGACTGTTAGGTATGTTCGTTCTGATGCACTCCGATTCGATTGTTATTGTTACTAATAACCTCTATTATGAACGTTCATATTTGGATTTCTCGATCAACAACAAACATAATAGTTGCATTTGACACCGACTCCTCTAAACTTGCATCTAGACAAAGTAGCTATGACGATAATTTCCCCGAATCAAATTAGACGCAGACGAAGAGATGAGCAAGTATGTGGACTTGTTCATACGCCAAGTTACTGACTTTGCATAGTAACTGTAATTAGTAATTAGCGTCCTACTTTGACAGCTTCTTCTCCCAATCGCATTACTATAATTAGACGTCTAAGTCTAAAACTACTACCTATTCGACTCCAAAAGTCGCCAAGACGTGTAAAAACAAGTCTGCAATTTATCTAAATAATAACTTCGATTTTAATTAGGCTTGATGGAACGGAACGAATTTAAAAGTTGTTTTTTTAGTTTTAAAACAGTTTGAAATTAAACGTTTAATTACTTATAAGCCGTGCAAGAAACTTTCTAATTTACTGAAGGCAATTCTAGACTGCCCGACATGTTTCATTGTGAAAATTAAATATCACGAAAATCTGACGTTAGCTAAAAACGTTTTACGGTGCAATTTCTGGATAAAAATAATATCTGTTATATGTAATATCGCTATAGATACAATATTGTTCTCGCACAAAGAGGTACAACAAGATTTCCTGCGGGCAGCATGTTATAAACCTACGCTAGAAGCGTATCGTTAATTGGCTGTCGATGTTCCTAGAAAACAATCATATCCTTAAGGTACGCTACGCAATTATTATCTTTCAGTTCGTATCTACCGGAACGCCACTGTTTTTGATAGCCATGATTTGTGTGCTTTGCAATATATTATTTATAACGTAGGGTACAAAATCGTAATCTGCTAACAACAAACTCGCAGAACTATAAAGTCTTGCCAACAGCAGGGTAAAAACGACCTTAAACCTAATGAATAATATAGTGTCGTTAAGATTACTCTCAGTATAAAGCCATGTTGGACTAATGCATCTTTCTTTGGAAGGATAATGGAGGTTTTTCTTACTACTACAGAATTAAGTAAAGTTTCACTTGAGTAACACTTAAATCAAAATCACATTTGATTATCGCACCGCAAACAGTGTGAATTTGAGCTTTAAATTTTAATAACGGAATGGATCGACACAGTTTTGATCTAATAACTCGAGACAATGTGAACACGAACGCCATTGTCCATGGCTGTTTATTATAGTAATAACGTCGCGCTCTTGAAATACCATGCTGTTGTTAACTGTTTCGGTCTGAACTAGTAATGAGTAACGAATACCAAATTAATCAGACTAGAATTACTAAAAGCAAATTAACGCTAGTATTCAGAAACAACATACCTCTATTTCCACCTAAATCTCAATAGATGTTTCTCAAAGCTTATCCATCAATCTCTCAGAGCTTTATGAATTCTGATAGTTCTATTAATTTGCGTACACAACTGTCACAACTTTTTTTTAATAAAAAATGTTTTATTCAGTTCTGTACTTTAAACTAACTTTTCAGTTTTAACACGTCTTTTATATACATTTCAATAAATTAAGCTAAAGGAAAATAGCTGCATAGAGTTTGAAACCGGCTATAAAATATATCGTCAGTGCCCGACAAATCTCAGATTACTAGTTAAATGCGTCATTTGCAAGTTGAAACTGATGAAATATATACAAAACTGGGTACATGTGGCAAATTTAAAATAGATAGTGGAATCCCAGTTTATTACAAAATTCACCAACGTACACCATTTTTAAGTCTGATTGAAACATGTTTCTTTATTAAACGCGTTCTGGTTTCACTAGGTAGTTTATATAATTTAGAATAGATTTCCTTGTCAACTACATCATTATCCTTAAACAAAAGTTTAAACAAAACATTAAAAAAATCCACGC
Source organism: Cynaeus angustus (assembly GCA_030157275.1). Taxonomy (NCBI): domain Eukaryota; kingdom Metazoa; phylum Arthropoda; class Insecta; order Coleoptera; family Tenebrionidae; genus Cynaeus; species Cynaeus angustus. The sequence goes on along the minus strand of CM058066.1, from coordinate 14,623,260 downwards.
AACGTCCTGAGAAAGTGTTCCGGTAAAATGCTTTAATACGAATTGTGAGAATAGATAAATCATAAAAAATGAAATAAAAAAAAGTTTCCCCCTTTCCTAACAGTAAGAATTTTCTTCTTTAAACTTGAAATATAAAGCTACATATTTCTAATATCGACACACCAAACCCCTCTGCAAATAAAAGCTCAGCCTCAGTTACCTTCAAAATTAAATCACTGGATGTTTTATTTGCTCCTTGTTAGCAACTCTGGCGACTTCTACCAAGAGAAAGTAGCGGTTTACACTTCACCGACGTGAGATTAGTTACGCTTCACAATTTAAACAAGTACTCTTAGTTTATTTTTGATATTACCATCCTTGCTCCGCGTTCCAAAGTCTTTCGCACTCAAAAACAGTTTACACAACTTTACATAATAAAAACACACCAACTCCTCTTTCACTACAAAGTAAGCACTAGGACAAAGAGTGAAATGTACTGAAAATCGACATTCCATTACGATTTTTCTGAATTCAATTTCAATTTAATAAAGAGAAAATAGCTGAAAAGTTTAAAACTAGGCACGACTGAATTCTGTATCAATTTCATTTAGAAATGGCCATGTTTGTGCACTGGCATAACTTCTGCAGGAAATTAAATCTGGAGAAAAAGATATATGCAAAAGTAAAATCGATATTTATCTAATTTAGTTAATTCAAGAAAATTGCGAAAAAAGTCGAATTTTAATTCACTAAAAATCAAAATAGATTCTGGGGAATATGCAAATCTAAAATTGAAAGCATTAAAAAAATAAATTAAATATTTTTCAGAAATGTATCAAATTTAAATCTATTATAAGATTTCATTCATATCTTCAAACTTCTAAATGTTACTGTTCTTTCGTCTTTCCGATTTTTTTCAGTTTCTCAGGTTTATTGTTGTCAAACTAAAAATTTGAATAGTTTAATATCTGCTATCAAAATTTTAATGAAGTTTCTGTTTTAAAATATAAACTTTTGAAGTATGTATTTATTTTGGCCTTTGGATTTTTAGATATGAAATTCAGAACATATATAAAAGCATTTTTACTTTCAGGTTATAAACTTTTGTTTATAATAAAATGTTTTAAAGAGAAAATAAATATAACGGAATAAAAGTCTTTGGAAGCTTTTGAAGCCTTTTTTAATTCCAGAATATCTAAACGCAATTAAAAGAAAACAAGCATTTAGAAAATCGAGATATTTTAAACAAGAGAAATAAAATAAAGAGATATAAAAACAATAGTAATTCTTTTATTTTTGAATTTTAAAAATAATAAAAAAATGTAAAAAATCTGAAAGATCTATAGGAGGTGTAGGAGGTGAAAATTTGACGAATTAAAAAAATTCAAAGAACGTAAGGAATTTTCAGAATAAAAAAAAACAAATTATACAAAATCTAAAGAATCTAAAGAAATTATCAAATCAGAATTTACAAAAAGACTAAAAAATCAAAAAAAAATCAAACAATTCAAAGAATCAAACTAATTGCACCACATACAAAAAAAAAAAAAAAATCTATTAAAAAAATCGAAAGAAAAAGTACAAAGTATTAAAGTACTACCAAAAAAAACAATTGCAACAGATATAGTGTAAAAATATATATAAACACTTTTTTTAAAGAATCTGAAGATATAAGAATACAAAAAATTCTAATAGTTTCTAAGGATACAAAGATACTGAATAACTGAGAAATCAAGAAAAACAATTATATTTTTTAGTATCTCGAATTTTTAATATAAATAAAAATATTTAATTAGTTAGATAATAATTTATAATATTAAGTTGTATTTTTTTGTTAATATTTTTCTTGCGCCCAAATTTCAAACTAATAAATACTAACTGGTAACCATCGCGTCAATAACAACTAACAAAATAATAGAAAAAATAGACACTCAAAATGTGTCAATCAATTTGCGAAAAAATTTAACAGAAAATTAATTAACTTCATAATTGATTTGATTAAAATTGCAATTGAATACCAAAATATGCAATATATATATTGACGTCAAATTTATTTGCTTGTATTTTATATAAAAATAGTGTGGTTATAGACAACAGAATGCCAATATTACGATAAACTGTAAAATGTTTAAAAAAACGACCACAAAAAAAATCGTGGTATTTCAGTTTCATATGTGTAAATTACTACAATAATTAAAAATGGAAAACTGATAGTTAATAAATTGACCTCTTTTATCCATACATCCAATAGGGTCGGTCAGATAAATTTTGCCCTTGGGAACAATGTTGAGTCAGTAAAAGATTTGAGGAAAAGACATCTGTTAGAAGCACTAAACCACAATTTTCATCCGAGGTAATGAATTGCGTGTTGATTGTAATTACGTGAATGGAAAAGCGAATAACACACCAAAAGCAACCATGTCTTTGCAGCTTAAATTGAATTAGTTTTAAGCAAAAATAGGAATGCAGCTCGAATTGGCGTTTAATTTTCACAACATGATGCCAGCATACACAGTTCCGCTCAACTCGCGGCGGTTAACACTAGAAATTCACAAAGAAAACAAACGAAGCATGTAATATTCATATCTAATAGTATTGTTGAAGATAGATGTCGTTAGTGGCGGCGGTTGTTTGTGGGATTCCCGTCTGTGCGAGCTGACGCTAAAGTAGTGTTGAATATTTTCTGTAATTTTAGACGAAATTGTAAGTGAAGAGATTGTGTGCAATGTGTGTGTAACCTCAGTGTTGAATCCAGAGATGTAAGACAATAGAGTTGCGCCTTGTGTATACTCCAATCTATAATTGGATCGAGAATAAGTTAACAGAAAATGTGGAATGTGATCGGAAGACATTTTATAAACAGTGTAAAAAGAGCTGGTTTCAAATACGTACCACCCACAAAGATTCTACACACAATTTGGAACTTTTCATATCAAATCAGCTGTGAAACCGGAATACTATTTCCTCACTTTACGATGTTATGGAAGCGTAGTTCAGAATAATTTTACGAAATTTTAAATTGATATCTGTTTGATAGAGCAAGATGATCAGGTCGACATCTTCCACGTTTGAGAAAACAGCAATATTTGTTACATTCCTAATCTGATATGTTTTCTTTAAAGTAAGCTTTCCTTTGTCTTCCTCATTACTCCGATTCTGCAATCAGATCCGACTTTCATACGCAATATTAATTATTGTTGCTCAAAGCTCTCTGTTTATTTGATCGAAACCTACACTTCGTTTGATTTAGACTACGCTATTCCCTTAGATAAATATTTTCTAACAGTCGAAATGAAATTAATTATTAAACTGACAGAACGCAAATAAGAAAAGGTATGTATCAGCATGGAAGGCACACATAAAATGAAACAACACAAATTAATTGTTCAAGACTTTGTCCACATACTTGGGATTGTAAACAAAATAAGAAAACTAGAATTGTTTATTTACAAACATTAGGAAATTGTTTTGAAATAATCGTGGCATTTATTTGAAGTAATGTTTCTCAGTTTTGCTTCCACATCAGTATATTATGTTATTCTACTTTCGAAAAGCAATACATTTAAAAAACTATTTAAATAAATATTCCCCCCTCTCATTATATAATGTACTGAAAATCGACTTTCCATTACGATTTTTCTGAATTCAATTTCAACTTAATAAAGAGAAAATAGCTGAAAAGTTTAAACCTAGGCACGACTGAATTCTGTATCAATTTTGTTTAGAAATGGCCATGTTTGTGCACTGGCATAACCTCTGCGGGAAATTAAATCTGGAGAAAAAGATATATGCAAAAGTAAAATCGAAATTTATCTAATTTATTTAATTCAACAAAATTGCGAAAACGGTCGAATTTTAATTCACTAAAAATTAAAATAGAAAAAAAGTAGATTTTCTGGAGAATATGCAAATCTAAAATTGAAACATTAAAAAACTAAATTAAATATTTTTCAGAAATTTATCAAATTCAAATCTATTACACGAATTTCATTAATATCTTCAAACTTCAACTGGCATAACTTCTGCAGGAAATTAAATCTGGAGAAAAAGATATATGCAAAAGTAAAATCGATATTTATCTAATTTAGTTAATTCAAGAAAATTGCGAAAAAAGTCGAATTTTAATTCACTAAAAATCAAAATAGATTCTGGGGAATATGCAAATCTAAAATTGAGAGCATTAAAAAACAAAATTAAATATTTTTCAGACATTTATCAAATTTAAATCTATTATAAGAATTTCATTCATATCTTCAAACTTCTAAATGTTACTGTTCTTTCGTCTTTCCGATTTTTTTTCAGTTTCTCAGGTTTATTGTTGTCAAACTAAAAATTTGAATAGTTTAATATCTGCTATCAAAATTTTAATGAAGTTTCTGTTTCAAAATATAAACTTTTGAAGTATGTATTTATTTTGGCCTTTGGATTTTTAGATATGAAATTCAGAACCTATATAAAAGCATTTTTACTTTCAGGTTATAAACTTTTGTTTATAGTAAAAATTAAAAAAAAACTATGTTTTAAAGAGAAAATAAATATAACGGAATAAAAGTCTGGAAGCTTTTGAAGCCTTTTTTAATTCCAGAATATCTAAACGCAAATAAAAGGAAACAAGCATTTAGAAAATCGAGATATTTTAAACAAGAGAAATAAAATAAAGAGATATAAAAACAATAGTAATTCTTTTATTTTTGAATTTTAAAAATAATAAAAAAATGTAAAAAATCTGAATGATCTAAGAGGTGTTTGAAAATTTGACGAATCAAAAAAATTCAAAGAACCTAAGGAATTCTCAGAATAAAAAAAAACAAAAAATACAAAAAGCAAAGCAATATCAATACAAGTCAACTGTTAAGGGCAAAGTCAAATGGGCGCTGCAAGGCGCAGGCGTGCCGCCTCCCCCACACCCTATTAGTAATAGATAGTTGTAAGTTAGTTTTTAAGAGAGTCTTGTAACAACCCCGAGCAAGAAAACATTAAAATTCAGTTAAATTAGGAAGTTGGCATTTTGGTTTTAAAGACGTTTGAAAAGGCTCAAGCGTCTGTTTGGGCAACCAAACATTTTATGGTCCTTCGAGCCGGATCGGTTACCCGTGGTAACGGTCCACCACATCCAGCATCCAGTGTGTGTGTGCATAAGCAGTGCCATCGGGCAAACGTGCTACACCCCTTTCATCAGTCGACAGCATCCAGGAGCCCCAGCAAGAGACACGAGGTCATCAAAGGTCAGTGGTTCCTTGTTTTTCCAACCTTCCTAACTTTAAGCACATTACGACCATCGTCAATAGGTTGTACATTTCATAACCGCGTCCGGTTACCATTCAAATACACGTCCGATACCTAGGTTAGGTGCTAATCACCATGGCTGAATTAAGGGCCTTAAAGGGTAAACGCAAATCAATTAAGGCTAAATTAACGCGATTCGCGACCTTTATCAATGACGAGGCCAGCAATCAAAAAATTACGGAAATCGAACGGCGCCTAAAGGGAATCGAGCCGTTGATCAATGAATTTGAAGAGGTACATTCTCAGATTTTCGAAATAGACGCAGATTCAGCCAAAGATGAAGACCTCACGAGTTTCGAGAACGATTTTTACAGAATAACCACCGCGGCTCAAGAAAAAATACAAACGAATCACGCGTTACAAACAACTCAGGTAAAACTCCCGGACATTGAATTACCCATTTTCACCGGAATCTTCACAGAATGGGTAACATTCCGCGATACGTTCAAAAACTTAATTCATAACAATAAAAATCTATCGGGAATTCAGAAATTTCACTACCTAAATACATGTTTAAAGGGCGAAGCTCGCCAAACCATTCAACATTTGACCGTCACAAATGAGAATTACCCAAAGGCGTGGGACATCTTGGAAGCGCGATTTGAAAATTCGCGATTAATCGTGCAACACCATGTACGCGAACTTTTTGCATTGAGCGCAGCTACCAAGGATCCGAAATCCCTAAGAAATTTATTGCAAGCAACTACGACGCATTTAAAGGTTTTGGAGTCACTAGAAAGGCCAATTGATCAATGGGATGATTTGTTAATTCACATATTAGTCACAAAATGCGATCCTACAACCACTTTAGCATGGGAATCCACTTTAAACTGCGAGATTCCCACTTACAAACAATTCGAACAATTTCTAACACAGCGGTGTCAGGCGCTAGAATCTATTGAATTAACAAAATCGGCGTCAAAACCAAATACATCTAGTCATTTTCCGAAACGAGTTCAAACAAACACGAATTGCGTAATTTGCGGACAACCCCACCTTTTATATCAATGTAGAACCTTTTTATCCATGTCAACCTCGCAAAGATTGACAGAAGTCAGTAAGCACAAGCTTTGCAAGAATTGTTTAAGACCTAATCATCGTGCAGAAAGTTGTAACTCAAGTCGTTGCAGAACTTGCAACAGTAAACATAACACATTACTACACATAACAAACCAAGAAAATGTTCCATCAACGTCGTCATTAACGAATCACTGTGCTTACGTAAACGTTAGAAACACTATTTTATCCACGGCACGTATTACGGCATACGACAAGGAAGGTACGCCCGTGGAACTACGTGCATTTCTTGATAGCGGTGCCCAATCAAATTTTATAACCGAAAGTGCCTGTAAGAAATTACAGTTAAGATTGAAAGATATTCATTTAGAAATTAAGGGAATTAACCAAATTGCCACTGCGGTCAGAAAGCAAACAAACGTAAAAATTAAGTCTAATTGCACCGCATTTAACGCCACGTTGTCTTGTCTGGTTTCACCTAAAATCACGGATAAACTGCCAATTGTGTCAATCGATCACTCGCGACTCAATATCCCTAAAAATCTTCAATTAGCGGATCCAGAATTCCATCGATCCTCTGATATTGATCTTTTAATCGGAAACGAACTCTTTCTTTCACTGTTGTGTGTCGGGCAGATCAAAACCGCAAACGGGTTAATCTTCCAGAAAACCAAACTCGGTTGGGTGGCTGGAGGAAACATCAACATCGCGAACGAAACGGCGCATTCGGCAATTTGCAATGTCTCACAAGTTAACGATATTGATAATTTGGATCACCAATTAAGAGAGTTTTGGAAAATCGAAAGTTTTGATCATTCGCCAGAATTAAAAACTGAAGATTTACAATGCGAAAGAATTTTTACCGAGACAACCAGTCGGCAACCTAACGGGAAATTCGTTGTAAAATTACCCTTCAAGAAATATCCACCCCAGTTAGGTACTAGTTATGACGGGGCCATTAAAAGATTTTATAATTTGGAACGCAAATTTCAAAGGGACGCCGACTTTCGGGCAGAATATAATACGTTTATGAGCCAGTATTTGGAATCACAACAAATGGAACTGGTCGCTCCAGTCGGGAAAAACTCAGACCCCGGATTGAGTTGCTACCTAGCCCACCATGGGGTAATAAAACCAGAAAGTACGACAACAAGATTACGGGTAGTATTCGATGCGTCGGCAAAAACGACAAACGGAAAGAGCTTAAATGATAATCTTTTAATCGGCCCACGTTTACAACAAGAATTATTTAGCATCTTGGTAAGATTTCGCACTCACAAATACGTACTAACAGCGGACATAGCGCAAATGTATCGCAGGATTGATGTAGCACCCGAACATCGCGATTTTCAACGGATCTTGTGGCGATTTCATCCTGACGAACCAATTCAGATATACCGATTAAATACTGTGACCTTTGGATTAGCTTCTTCACCGTTTTTAGCCATTCGATGTCTACAAGAATTAGCGCAAACGGAATCTCTAAATTTCCCAAATTCAGCTCGCATTGTTTTACGAGATTTTTACGTAGACGATTTATTAACGGGGGGCTCTACTCTACAAGAAGTCTGTCAAATTCGCGAAGAATTGAACGAACTGTTAAGTCGAGGTGGGTTTGAGTTACGGAAATGGTCGTCAAATATTTTAGAACTTAACGAAAATTCACACAAGAACATTAATTTACTCGACCAATCTGATAAAAAGACACTTGGGTTACTTTGGAACACCGAGAGAGATACGTTCCGATTTTCCGCAGATAACATACCGATTTCCGACAAGGTAACCAAACGAACGATCCTAAGTACTATCGCACGGCTTTTCGATCCCATGGGTCTGATTACACCGATAACTGTCACCGCGAAAATTTTGTTACAGCATATTTGGGCATTAAAATTAGACTGGGATGAATCACTTCCACTGGACATGCACTCCACATGGTTATCGTTTTTGCGCGACTTTCAAAATATTAACGACATTCGAATACCGCGGAACATAATTCCCCAGGAAAGCCCAATACAACTCCAGATTCACGGATTCAGTGATAGCAGTCAAAAGTCATATGGAGCTTGCGTCTACATGGTTTGCACCTTCGCGAACGGAACATATACATCACATCTAATTTGTTCAAAAAATCGAGTAGCGCCGCTACGAACGATTACCATACCTCGCTTAGAATTATGCGCGGCCGTGTTGCTGGCTCAATTAATAAACAAATTAAAACGTACTCTTGATTTACCAATTAGTGATTGTTATTATTGGTCCGATTCAGAAGTTGTTGTGGCATGGATACGAAATGATCCAAACAAACTCAAAATATTTGTAGCGAACCAGGGTATTACATGGATTTTTTTGCCGCCGCGGGCGCCTCATTTTGGGGGCTTACATGAGGCAGCGGTCAAATCGGCAAAGTTTCATTTGAAACGCGTGGCGAAGGGAACAACCTTAAACTATGATGAAATGTACACCCTATTGACAATGGTCGAGGCGTGTTTAAATTCCCGTCCACTTTCACCCCTTTCCAACGACCCCACTGACCTCCAGGCCTTAACTCCGGGTCACTTTCTCATCGGGGCCCCACTGACGGCGCCCATCGAAGCCGGCCTTTTGGAAATCGCTACCACCAGACTGTCCAAATACCAAGAGCTCGAGAAGCGTCGGCAACATTCTGGAAAAGATGGTCCACCGAAGTTGTCACTCAACTCCAACAACGAAATAAATGGACAGCCACCAAACGACACCAACCCCAGCTCGGAGACATGGTCCTCATCAAGGAAGACAATGTGCCGCCTCTTCAATGGGCCCTAGGTAGAATAGTGGAGTTGCATCCAGGACGCGATGGACTTACCCGGGTGGTGTCTGTTAAAACAGCGCGTGGTATTGTGAAGAGACCTGTGGTGAAAGTGTGTGGTTTGCCAGTGGAACAATAATCCGTAGTACGTTTGTGTAAAAAATAGTATTTTTTACGGGGGGAGCACATGTTAAGGGCAAAGTCAAATGGGCGCTGCAAGGCGCAGGCGTGCCGCCTCCCCCACACCCTATTAGTAATAGATAGTTGTAAGTTAGTTTTTAAGAGAGTCTTGTAACAACCCCGAGCAAGAAAACATTAAAATTCAGTTAAATTAGGAAGTTGGCATTTTGGTTTTAAAGACGTTTGAAAAGGCTCAAGCGTCTGTTTGGGCAACCAAACATCAACAAAACCAAAAATTCAAAAAAAAAATGAAAAAATGACAATTAACGGATTATAAAAATTGTAACAAATACAAAAACCTTCAATACACCTGTAAAAGTTTAAAATCTTAAAAGCACAAAGAATTTAGAGAATTCAGGAAATTTCAAAGATCAGATGAATTGCAACGCTTATAAAAAATAAAACTATCTGAAGATTCAAAGGTACTAAAGCAATCAAAGAATCAAAAACTTAAGAATCCAAAGAATTCCAAAGAAGCTAAAATCAATAGACTGGACGAACTGCAAGGACACAAAAATCATAAATAAAAATAATAATAATAATAGTAATAAGAAGCCCAAATTCAAAGAATCCAAAGAAATTATCAGAATTTACAAAAAAACTCTAAAGAATCAAAAAATTCAAACAATTTAAAAAAATCAAATTAATTGCACCACATACAAAAAAAAACAAAGCTATAAAAAAAGAAAAAGTGCAAAATATTAAAGTACTACCAAAAAATTGAAAAAACCCAAAAAAAAAAATTGCAACAGATGTAGTGTAAAAATATATATAAACACTTTTAATTTAACAGAAAATTAATTAACTTCATAATTGATTTGATTATAATTGCAATTGAATACCAGAATATGCAATATATACGACGTCAAATTTATTTGCTTGTATTTTATATAAAAATAGTGTGGTTATAGACAACAGAATGCCAATATTACGATAAACTGTAAAATGTTTAAAAAACGACTACAAAAAAATTCGTGGTATTTTAGTTTCATATGTGTAAATTACCACAATAATTAAAAATGGAAAACTGATAGTTAATAAATTGACCTCTTTTATCCATACCCTCTCATTATATAATATATTTAAACTGTTTTCTCGTTCACTGACATATTTTAGAATTTTTTTTTTGTTATCGTTAATTATATTTAGGTAACAAAACCGGTGAATATCATTTTTAATTACATTTCTAACAATACATGAGGCTTAATATGTTGCTTGGAAAATTCCCACTGAAAACATAATCTACAGTGTGACACGCAAAGCTTAAGACGCCACGGTTAGGAAGGGTTTTAGACGCCTAAGGGTAAATAAACAATCTCACTTATACCTTAACAAATAAACTTGTTCACAGTGTCATTAATCTTCATGTACGAGCGGCTATTTAAATATTTATAGAAAGCTATAAAAGTGGGATTTAAAAATCTCTAGAGTCGCCGTTTTTAATATGGAACTAAACTTAATTTGAGATGTTGCGGTTCCAGGTATCAGGTTTAAAGCGCGACAATGTATGATCGTAAATTAATAATAAGGAAAAGCAAAACGCTAATGTGTACTAATGAAAATTTAATTGAATCTCGATTGCTTTACATAAGTCACTGTGTTTAATCTTTAAAATCTCATTAAAGTACTGACGCTAAAGAAAATTAACCATAATTTCAACAAACAAGTTTAGATTGTATAAACGGCAAGAAAGCAAACAGATTAGTTAGGTAATCAAAGACAAAAATATTATAATTTTGATGGCGATTTTCCACGGATTTACGCGTAAAAAGAAATTTCAGTTAATGTTGTTCCATTTCGCTACGTGATGAATGCAAATTTTATAGCACGTTGGAAATTTATGAGTGTTACGGAAATGTATTTATTTTCATCGGTTGAGGGCATTTTAAGTTTTAGTAACATAATTGACATAACGAAGAAAGTCAATTGGAACGTTAAGTGTTTAGAACATGTTTACCCCGAATGAGATCTTCGATAATTTTGTTCGACTCAATGCACTTGTGCACCACATTTGCAATTTAATGTGCAATTATGTAGATTGTTAGAAATATAGTTCGCATGCAAGCGTATAAAAGCGTCGTGAAGACGAAGATGCGTAAAACGGAATTGATCAAGTGGCGCGATTCTTGCCGTTGACAAAATTCTTTTTAATTAGCCCGAGTAGCAGTTTGAAATAATTAACTCATTCATAAATTATGTTTTTGTGTTTGAATAACCGAATTTCGCCTGGCATTTATTAGAATTTCCTTCTGTAAATTTGTTTATTACTTTATCCCTTTCCGTTTCTAGTTGGATATTTATGATTCCGCTGAACTTTCTGTAATTTTCGTCACGAAAACCATGTAATATAAAAGAAAAAATTTCATTTGGTATTTCATTTATTTATGCAATATTGAAGTTGCGTTCTCTTGGCATTGTGACTCGAAAAATTACACCGGATAAAGACACCATGTTTCAGAGTAAGCTTCCTGTTTTAATGATGTTGCGCTTGAGCTGCTTTTAAACAATGGAAGCGAGGACGCGTCGATTAGTGCTTAATAGTAGCAAGACAATGAGAAGACACTTGATATAGGTTATCCCAACTTTTATCGCGTATCATTTCACTTCCAAGGCGCTACTTACCTGAACGAATTCTATTCTTAATAACAATCTACTTAAATCGACCCCTATTACCTACCCTTTAAATTTAAAACAAACAAAATTATCATGTTATCTAATTTTCACATCGATTGATATTAACAGCCAATAGCACTTAAGAACCTAATGTGCGTCCACTACAATAACCGTGCAACTGAAATTTTGTGGTTTTCAAATTATTAGAACTGTTGGAGATGGAATGGTTCTGACAATTTGAAATTTCAAATTAAATTTCCATGTTATGGGCACATTCGATTGAACTTAATTACAGCTAGATAATTAAAACAGGACGTATCAAAATCTGGCGGAAAGTTAATTATTGCAGTCATTCTAATTACATAAAATTGTAATAATTTGATTATCACGTCTTGGCGCATACCTTCTTCAATATTTAATTTAGAAAACACCCAAGAAATTGACATAATCACGAAAAAAGCAGAAGAACATATTCGATAAGTAAGACAAATTGCTTAAAAATTCTTTTGAAATTGGGAAAATTATCGTCCATGTGTAACCTACGAAAAATAAGCCACAATTTGTGATATTGGTAGTTCATGTGTAAAAATTTCTCGTTCGTGTGTTAAGGAGGATGTAATTTCTAAGCAAATAGCCACATTTTCTGAAATTAAAGGTTTTTGCAGCATCTTTAAAATTTTTATTTTGCAAATTCTGTAAATATTTGAAGACCAAAAGTAGAAAAAACAAAAGCATTCCAAGACAATATAAAAAGTATCAAGTGACACTCTACAGAAAAAAGAAAAACAAAAAATAAATATAGAATGTAAGAAGAAAATGATAATTAAAAGAAGAAAATGAAAGTTAAACGAACAAGGAAATTTGCATATTGTATGAGTGAAAACAATATTATCAAGAAGGTCCCGAACAAAAATCTACTAGAGGTATTAGCATTGGTACTAGTATAAGTACTAGTACTAGTACTAATCCCACTAGGAGTACTAGTATAATACTAGAGGTTCATAACAGCAAAACCCATTCAACGAGAGGTTTTTTTACAATTTAAAGAACTAGAGAATTTGGAGAAAAAAAACGAAAGAAAGATGTAAAATTTGTATAGCAAACCACCTAATTTATATGTGCGCAAGGACATGTCGCTGTAAAATAGTTAAAGATATAGGACAGAAATCAGCCGAAATACAACGACAAGCAGACAAGCAAAGAGAAAGAAGAGCTGCTGAAGACTTGAAGCACAAGCAAGCTATAAAACGAAGATATAAAGAAATTGAGAAAAGTTACTTAGCGATGAGTCTAAATCTGAAAGTTCTAGAGAATCTACAAAATTTGAAGAACTCTTCTTCTCCAAAGGATACAAAATATTGAAAAATCAACAAATCAAAAAACTGTAGAATCTAGACAATCGCAACAACAAGATGCAAAGAATTAAATAAAATCCTTTTATTATTATTATTATTATTATAATTATATTATTTTATTTTTTGCAATAATTTGATGTAATATGATTTATACTTACAAAGAAACGTCGATTTCACTTTTTGGATATTTTCAATAATCGGTTATCTATAACTGTACAATAAATGAGGCCATTTGCTACTCTCCAAAACCTCTCTAAATTAATAAGATTATGCAAAAAATATAACCAAAAAATGACTGTAAAAATTATGTTAATTTATTAGCTGTAGTAACAGATCTCTAACCAATTTAAAAATTGATTGATAAATTATTTATTCATTCCATTTATTTTCATAAAGCAATAAAGAGGACCCACGTTGATAAATTTGCCAAATTTGCATAAAGTCATTAATATAAAGTGACAACAGAACTGGCTCCAGATGTGTACAGTGACAAACCCCAGAAGATACATTGATCTATGTCTTTATTTTAACTTATGAGCCTGAGCCCCTAGGAACAATATTTGTAATCAAAATCTAAACATTTTCATAAAGCAGTTTATAAAAAATAATACCGTAATTTAACTTTTGACAGGTAGAACCTTCGTGTTTATTAAAGACATCATCACTTACATTGTTACTAAATTACCGGTAAAATACAAGTGAACCTTACTATTAAAGGCACTTAAACTTTATCCTTCTTGTTAAGACTGCATAAAAGACAATTTTGTCCTTCAAGCACACTAGCACGAGCAAGATAATCACTTAAATTGAAGATATCTAGCGCTACCATCGACACGTGGAATAAACATTTCACCTGTTTTCATAATTAAACAGAGATAATTTTATAACTTCAGGTCATAGAGAAAATGAGAAAAAGTGTTGTAAAATACAATCACGCTTTTTGTATTCTTACAAATAGTGTGACTGTACTTTATAGAGACAAAAGTTGAGATGGTGGTATTCATGAAGTTTTTGCTTTTGACGGCCTTAATTATTGTTCTGTGGTTCTCCATGGTTTATGAACATGTAATTAATAATTAGGTGGAAACTAAGCATTCCGGAAGCTACAGTGGTCTGAAACTTTTAGCCAAACAACGTACTCATTGATAGCAAGTTGATTGTAGTAATCAATATAAATTCTATTAGAAGGTTGGTTAGAGTTTTCTTTTTAATTAAAGTCCGTGCAGTATTATGCTGTTTTACGTTGCATTGCGAGTTAAACTACTGATGTGAATTCCGACAAAAAGAGTGAAGAAGTAATAGCGTCTGTTTCATGTTGGTGTACAGCACACTTTTGTCGAGGTGACTAATTAATCGGTGGTTGTTTAGGTACAATGGCAACACAGCCAGTTTAACGTTGCTGGGTGTTGTAATGATCAAAAATTTTTAGGGATAAACACTCCCTTCGAGACCCAAGCCGGTGTGACGCCATTATTGTGTCTTCCAGTTTACAATTTAGGGAAGCTGCACGAACTCCAAATCGCAATGGTAACATAATACATTAAGTGTTTCTATTCTAGAGTACCGAACTAATTAAGAGAACAGAGTTAAAACGAATGACAAAATTAAAACTTTTTCTTAATTAGTACTCTAATACAGCTTTTAAATTTGTTCCAAGTTTTCTTAGTTTAGTATTTGTACTACAATCTAATCAAAACCCAGCGTGTTAGTTATAGATATTGTTCAGTAATGAATATTAAGAGAGTAACATGGCGATCACAGACTTTATCGGTTGTTACAACGATGTACCTTTATGTAATTCGAACTAGGCGCTCCTCAGTTCATCTTAACAATGTCTCCTATTATCTCCCAGACAATGTCGATTTAGTGAAGAATTTCAAATATTACAATTTTTTATTAAGTAATATTTTGTAGAACGCTGGCCGCAATGTAAGAAACTTTTTATGAGTAGCTAACGACTTCGAACGTACAGTTCAACGGGTCTGCCACTGTACCCTATGCCAGATGTTCCATTTGTGTATTTTATTTCCACTTGCTCGATAAAAGGGTTTTATGTCCTCGAACCGAGTCCTTGCTAATCTTATTGCGACCTGACTCAAATATAGGTTAGCCGTTTTAAGAGACGATATATAACCATTGCTGTAAAACTTCTGTACGCCGTGGGAGGTATTTACATCAAATATAACTACAAACTTTAAGCATTTAGACAATTGCTTTTCGCATATCGGGTTACCCCTTATATATTCCATCCCTTCATCAACTCAAATTCAATACTCATCGCGAAAGACGATGTTTCTAGGTACTCGTAGACAGTCTCAAGCAAGATTATATAGTACACGTACAGAGGCAGCCATAAAGATGCCAACAACTAACCATCTTGTAAATTGCTTTTCAAATAAAACATAAACCAGAGAACCAGAGAAAATTTTATAATATTCCCAACGAGTTAATTAATAAAATGAATGTAGGAAACCTCCAGGAATAATAATTAATGTTCGCAAAAGTCGCGGCAGGTTAGTTGTGTCGCTCGATTTCCGATTTTTTCATCACATAGACTTTGTTACTCCATTAAACACCCACACATAGCTTCAAAGTAACTAAACTAAATTATAAAACTTTTTTCCTAAATTTTATGTTCCAGTTTACCACTTTCAGACGACGTGTTATATTACTGAGCTGATTTAAGTCGAATAGGTCTATCATGCGATTTCCTGCGACAAAAAAAGCTCATGAGGAAAGGATTTTTGCTTTGAAAGCTCAAGTTGTACGACAACTGGCAATTTTTTGCATCATGATTTAGATTTTCGAAGTGTGGGCCATTTAATGTTGTCGAACACAAAAGTTTCACTTTAAGAAAATCGATTGAAGAAAATATATAGACATCGTTTTAACGCTTGAAAAAACTTTCAAGTAGTTTTAAAACAAAAAAATATTTTCAAATTACCGACTCCTTAGTTTTATTTGAAACTATAAACGTGTTTTCATTGAAGCAATAAATTGACAAAGTTTCAGACTCGATAATTTTGTATACTTACTTCTAAACTGGTGTTTTTTTATAATCGAATCCGTCGTTTCAAATATTTAATATTAATCTGACTCTATTCTGGTTTTATGAAAAGCTGATGACAGGGAAACTCGAATTAAAGCTGCCATCGTTTATGACGGACACCTGGCGGGAAGCACCGGAAAATGACTGAAACAACGTCAATTTTATATTCGCAATAAAAGTAGACATGATTGTTTGCATAACATGCTGAATATTAAAAAAAGAATGAATTATGTAAGCAGAAATGACGTGGAGTGCTCCTGGGTGGACAAAACGCAAGTCGACTTTATATAAAATTGAAAACACGTTTTATAAGTTAAAATGAAGCAACATCTGCAGCTATGTCTAAGATTTACTGAAATAAAGTTTTCTATCATGCGTGAACTTTATAATGTTTTCAAGAACTTAAAAACTTTCAGGTATTAAAACGGCTAAAGTTTTCACATTGAAGTCTTGATAATATGTTATTTCTATGATAGTTATGATTCATTATAACTCGATTATATGAGTGAATTCAGGAGAAACAAAAACAAAGTACGGAAAAATGTGGGCACCCGTGATAATTTTAATGCAGAACATGACTTTGTAAATTCCTTCTGGAGATTTACGTCATTTTTATTCAGAGGCATGCTCTATCCTCAATTCAGTAATTTCCTAAGGAAGTTCTCAAGGTGGCTATCTAGTCTAATTATTATCACTAAAATATTTAATTTCTTCATTTTAACAGGAGACGTGTAACGACTTTCCCTGTTGCTTATTTTGTTGCGTATTACATTTAAAAATGCTATACTAAAACGAAACAACTTATACTCAGTTTACGATCTAGCAAACGAGTTTTCCTGAAGCCACTGCACGGTTTATTACGTTTGCACGAATTTCTGAGTAAAACATGTTACCCTATATCTTACTCTAAACTAAACAAATGGATTAACTCCTTAAGTATTCTAACTACTCCGACTTATTTCATATGTTGCCACGCTCATAACTTAGGCACTATTTACTTAAAACAACACTATTAACTGCTCCCACACTTCACAAACTTATTGTTTACACTACCTACATGTAATATCCAATAATTTACGCCAAGCACTAACGCAGATCCACTTAAAACGTAGATTAGGTTAAGATTACTGAAACTGTTTCAGCAGCCTCTTCGCCTTCATTCCTGTCTCTTTAACTGTCGGAACCAATTGGAAAAAATATAACGACTTGACGTTTTTAGAAAGATACTATAATAAGACAATTTTGCCCCTAAAAGTGCCTATCAGCAATTTTATAGCAGTTAAAAAAAACTGGCTTAAAATAGTCTCCGACTTTTCTCAGAAACATGTAAGAAACACTTTGAAGATAACGGGAAACGATGGCCGAATCAACACAAATTCTCAATATGTGCAGATTATTTAGTATTGTGGGATAAGGTTTTTAACTACATTATAGTTCCACTTTCTAGGTCCTACATTTCCATGAATATTTAACATGTTTGCCGTGCTGACTTAGTTGAATAATAAGCAACAAATTTTTGTTAGGTTTCTCGCCAAAGCTTTCTAATTACTACAAGTTATTGGCAACCGTCGTGTTTACGATAATGTTTCTATACATCTAATAGTTTCTACAAGAAGCTCTGCGGTTGTAGGTTTATGTAAACAAACATTTTTATACGTGAGAGCTTTTTCTGTAATATAGTAAGAACCTAGTCAAGTTTATAGATCTTATGACTCTTATGAGTAGAGTTGTTATCATTTTTGTTATTTTTTGTAGACATGTCCTTTTTCTTAGTTTGTTAATCAAAAACCAAATATTCAAGACTGATATTTACATATTTTGTAAAATTGTTAAAACTATTCATCCAAACGTTTACAACAATCTCAATAGAAATAAAAAGGCGCCAATATCAGGCTGAAAAATGAGAATAGATAATAAATTAACTGTTGATTTGCTTATATTAATTAGACTTGCAAAAGATTTCAAGAAATTTCATTAAATTCCAAAGAAGATGTTTAAACTTAGAGGGAATCTAAAAATCGGATGCGATACAAAGAATTACATGGAGGTAACAAAACTAAAGAAATTTTTAGAATTTACAAAATTCTTAAATATATTTAAATGGAACGGTATGTCTATTTTTTTATATTTAAAATTTTCAAAGTTTTTAGAGCGTCAAAATTAGTTATTTATTATTATTTAAATTATTTTTTAAATTTCAAAGAGGTATAAATCTTTACAGTTTCCAAACTTTTTATATAATTTTATTATGAACGGTAATGTTAACTGTCAAATTTCCTCAAATGAAAACAATTTCAGAAAAATTTTTACAATTTTTTTAACTCTGACAATTAATTTTTTAGGGTACTTAAAGTAGACAGGGGTTAAGATTTTCTAAATTATTTAATTAAAAATTCAAAAAAAATCTCTTCATTTTAAGATCTGCTCTAATAAATTATTATTATATCACTTTTTTATGTTTAAATTATCTACCTATACTTATTTTTTATCCTAATTGCCAGTTCTACAAAAATTTTATTTATTTCACTTCTTTGATATTTATTATAACTAGAACATTTAAAACAACTACGATATAATATTTTTGAGATTAAAAAAAACGGTTATTTTAGGTATTCAAATTTTGGAATAATTATAACATGCTTTAAACGTTTTACAGTGTTTTTAGTGAACTAAACTTTCTACATCCTTGAAAAGTATTGACTTTTTAACATTTTTTATTTTATTTTATGATTTCTGAGAAATAGCGTTATTACGGCGGGTAAGCGAGTCTAAACTTGGAGTTAAAATTTGAGAATCCATCATACGTTTGCGCGAAAAAAACGGGTTCTGAGTGTTAAGTGACAATGGGGGAAGGGAAGGTTTTTTAATGCGATCATTGAAAGGGAACGAATGAAGCTGCGTCGATATCGATCGATAAATAAGGCAGGACAAAAAAACGTTTCAAGGTCGACGTTTCTACCTGACCTTGACCGTGGAATTTTAAATATTTTTTAATTCTAACAAGATAAGGTCTCGTTACTACTATTAAATCCGATGAAATCTCATGTTACAAGATTTAAAATAAAAAAATCTGTACTCAATCAATGGAAAAGTCTTCGTTTTCATAACTTCGTTTACATCTTCTAAAGTACTGCACCGATTCGAATGCAATTGTGCACGTTTGTAGATTTCGATCAGCTGTTTCGATTGACGCCAAAGTTAGCGGATTCTATTTCGTTTTTATATTGTAAGCAACAAAGGATCGAAGGTCTGTCTGTTAGACGAAAATTTTTCATCAGAAAGTATAAACTCACCATGAAAACCTAGAAATAATGTAAAACTAGAATGATGTCTAACAAGTCTAACTGGATGTTATGTAAATATGAGCATTTTTGCTCGGCAAAATGTGAGGTTTGGTTTTACTTTGTGTAATTCCATTGTTTAACGAATTTGCTTGAAATAATAATAATTCAACTGCATGCTTTGTCTGTGAACGTGATTTTGTGAACATACGTTGGGTTCTTGCATCGTCACGGTCTTGAAATGCGTTATGATTACATTGAGAGAAATGTGAAGTGATAGTATAAAAGTAGATTCTGCAGATACTGGTGGTAATAGCTTTTAAGAGCGTCGGAATTTTGTTGGTTTTGTTTTGGAAGTTATGTAAAGTTGGATGCGTGGTTGTAAAAGGACTTGAAGCTTGACTTTGGTGACTGGTGGTTTACCATGAGTTTTAGTTAATGCGTGTGTTTGAAAACCACCTGTGTAAGTTGAAAGCTGAAGTTAGTTAGGGTTCAAATTTCAATATTGTAGAATTTCGGGGCGTTGTTGTGTTTACCTGTATCCAAGGACCGACTTCTCGCAGATAAACTTCGGTTATGTGATATAGTGTGGCGAGAAAAGCTAGTGTAAGTATCATCGATGCGGAAAATTCGTTCTGAAATAAGTTACAGAGTTCTAGAAGTGATAATTAACGTATATAAATTTAAAACTTTGAAACTAAAACGCATAAAGTTGACAGAAGAAGCCGCAAGGAAAATATTAAGTTGTTTGCCGACATAAACTTTGTCGACTTGAAAAATGTGGATTTGCCAGAAATCCGTTGTAATCACGTCTAGGATTAATATACAAGCAAACACAGGAAAAACACTATATTAACAATTATCGCCAGGTATAAGTCGGCACGACAGGAAAGTATGAAAATTTCAATTCTAAACACGCAACGTGCCCATCAATAGCATCTTATTTTAGCTGATGTCTTCTCTACCGGGTTGGAGTCGACTCCACCACACTAGGGTTAGGGCTCTAAACAACTTCTTTCAGTATGATTCATTGTTAACAGAAACATTCCTCGGCAGGGAACATCGTTAATGGCAAAAACAGACAATGCTTCACCAGATATATAGACAAACAATGCATTCAAGCTCTCGTAAATAATCCAACCGACACAATTCACCAGAAATACTAGAAAAATGCGGCCGTAATACTTGTAAGCATTTATTATTATTATTTGCATTTATTAGCCAAAAGAAAAGACAAGGTAGTGTGTGCTCCTAGAACTAGAAAAGCTTAATTAGAGAAAGCACTCCATTCAGAAATGTTCTCGTTATTTACGCGAAATAATACAATTCCATCTTTGCCAGAAGTTAAATGAAAAAGTACGGCAAAGGCTGAGCTTTCGGATTATTTTTACGATGACTACGTCGTTGATCCACCTCACCATAAATTTCCAGAATAGTCAGATTATTTCCGGGTGATAAGCTTTAATTAAGCTACACAATAACATCTAACTTAGGTAAATAAGGCATTAAGGACTGTCCAGTATTCCTGAATGATCCGAAGGCAACCCAGCGGGGGTTTTGCGGACCCCCACAACAGAAGAGCTTAGTGAAGCGCGCGCGAGGTCTCCTATGTATGCTAAACAGATACTTTGGAAACCCACACGCGCTCACGATATATTACAGTGATTCTCAAACATTACCCACTTAGCCATCGTCGACACAACAATGCATTATGTCCTTTTCGTTATTTTTGGGATACACACGATAAAATTTTAATTTATTTCCAGCAAGCAATACGAGGGGTTGTTATATCGGATGCACACAACGGTTTCAAATTTTATGGTTCTGAATTGAAGGGGTGCCGTGTGCGCAAAGACACGTTAAAAGTTTGGGGACTGCTGCTTTCGCGAATATACCTTCTTTTGCATGCCGACCATTTCCCAAACTTCACTATACCACACTATATAAGAATTGCGACAGTATATAATATTCTTAAAATGTCTCCATGCTCTGAATCATTCACTATAATGCTATGTATAGATTCAACACCCCCATTTGTGGGGAAACTTGACTAACTTTGCGTTTTCTATTTTTTCTTATATCGTTCTGTACTTCGCGTCTCGAGTACTTGCTATTCTTAAAGTGTAACCTGAATATATAATACAATATTTTTCCGGCATTTATCCCACTTACTTCACTCTACTTCGTCTGCTATTCCACCTTTCTAATGCCAGACATTAATGACTACGTATTCGTAATTTATCTAGCCTTTACGAGTACACAGTTCTCGTCGAAAATAAAACTCCTCTTTCTGTAAAGCGAAACTCACGCTTTTATAGAGTTGTGCTCTTAATTGCAACAATTGTAGATTTCAAGTCGTTCTATTGATCTCCTTTTATTAAATTTGTGCATCAGCTATTGTTATCTCAAGAATTGAAACTAACGCATAGTTATGGAAATGACCTGTAAATTCACAGACTTCTATTAATTGGTGCGGAAGTCTTAGTGAATAAGCTATCTCTAAGCTTAACATTGCTGAAATAACTTGACCAAATGGACAATAGAACGTATCTAATCATCACAAAATTAGTTAAAGCGCAACTGTCGCTCTAAATCTTCAATTCCGACACACAAAGTACCATTTAAGGGCTTACTAAACACTGATTTACGTTCCTAACCACCTCGACGCAATTTCAACCTAAAATGTTTAAAAAACAAAACATTTTCTTCTGTTTTCACACATAAAAATGACATTAGCCTATATAAGTTGTCGACATCATATGCATAGCGCGTTTCCGGCAGTTTTTATTTTATGGCAAAGCTTTTACAGTTTATGAAGACAATAACTTGTATTTTATTTACACTAAACCATTCTTATAAAAACAAACGTAGTTTTCTACAAATACCTGCAGGTTTTACTTTTGTGCCAACAAAAGAAATAATCTATCATCTATCATCTAACCTCACCTACTTTGACAATTTTTATAATACATTAATTCTTGGGCACGGATCTGTCATAAACTAACACCAAGATAAAATCCATTTTAAGCTCCCAAAAAATCGCATAAATCTGAATTTTTAGGACTGCAAGAAACACTATGAAGTCATAAAAATCATCAATAAAACCTTTTTATCTCTAAAATACTGTCTCAACCGGTTCAATAAAACAAATTTTAGATCTTTGGCGTTTCGGGATTTATTTAAGCAGCTTCAGGTACTTTTCAATGCTAAATTTAAAATGCTCGGCACATTTACCATTTTTAGCTTATAAAACAATTATTTTCTATATTTAAAAGTAGGATTTGTGTGTGGATAAACGCGCATAATAAATCATTTGTAATGGAAATCAGAACCATAAAACTTTTTCCTACTTTTCTTTTCACGTTAAGTTATTTAAGTATACTAGTATGCAGCAAATTTGTGCGAAAGCTGTTAACTGACGTTTCCATTTATTTTTAGTGCTAATTTCACATCTGTTTTTATATTTTTTGCTATTACGTGTTAAACGTAATTATAATAAACTGTTCAGCATTCAAAAGTCTAGACACTAGCAATTATCATAATAAAAATAATAACAGTAATAATAATAATAGTAACAGTAATAGTAATAGTAATAGCAATAATAATAGTAATATTAATAATAATAGTAATAACCAACTTTGAAGATCTAAAGGATCTATAAACCCGAAGAGTTCAAAGTCTATATTTTGTAAAAATAACTTGAAAATTTTGAGAAAAGAACTTGAAAAGTGAGATCCAATATCCAAGATTAAAAGTGTACGGAGAAACCAAAGAATTAAAAAGTTTGTATATTCCAAACACAATTAAAAAATCCAAAGAAACTAAAAAGATTAAAATATCTAAAGAATCAAAAATAATCTATAAATCTTATCAATTTAAAAAAGTAAATAATACATAGTACAATAAATGCAGCATTTGAAAACTTAATATCAAAAAAGTGAAAAAGTACTAGATGTCGAAAATTATAAAAATTTCCAATAGTCTATGAGGTATTTCCAATTTAAAGAATCTAGTAAATATAAAACAATTAAAGAAATCAATAATATAAAAAAAACTAACGAATCTAAAAATTAACTACGAATCTTATAATCAAGAAAGAATCTTATATTTAAAGTAATTGAAAATATCTGAAATGTAAGCAAAAACCAAAGTATCTGGTTTCAAGCGGATCATATAAGATCTCAAAATCTCAAAGATGGGACTCCAAAACTGTAAAATAAAATCCATAAATGTGTACATACATAACTTGATAATTTAGAATCTGCAATTTTCATACAAGAAAATTGATCGAAAACTTGACATACAAATACAATACAATTTAAATATAATGTTCCGAAACTTGACAACTGAGGCCCATAAAATTTAAAAGGTGTAAAATAGGGAAAATTCTAGGAATTTAAGGTCACATGATCACAATAAACGTTAAATAACACTTCTACAAACTTAAAATGATCAACTGTTTACAATTTTCACTTATTTTCATAAATTTTTCAGCAGCAAACGCGTTATTTTTAAAGCTGTGCCTTGGACACCTGTAAGTGGTTGCATTAAACCGACCAATCACGAGCGAGCATGACCGCGGGCATTTAAAAAACTATAATCGCTACAGGTTTTATTTTAAAAAAAATGGCCATGGTTTGACTTTAAACATGGTGGTTTCGGTGTTCCAAAAATTGTCGAAAATAAATAAAAAATGTAAACTTTTAGTATTCCTGTGATTGAAAAAATGTTTTTGTAGTCTGTGATGCTTTAGTTCGATACGAATTTCCCATGATTTAAGAAATAGGTTTTTAAAATTTGGTTGAAAATTAGGGAATTAAATAATAAATCAAATTAAATAGTTTGATACCTGAATTTTTTAACACATGACAGCTAAAGATCTAATCGCCTTAGTTTTTCACTTGCCTCTCTAATTAAAAATTAATGTTTAATTGCTGAATATTTTAAAATGGTGGATGCGCCGGGTTCAACTCTTTTATTTTGAAATTGTTGTCACTTTCATGACTACCTGTTTCCTGTCGTATTTCAAAGGCACCGACTTGTTTCTTCGAAATTTACAGCTCTGTTTGAAATGTGGATCAAGTTCAGCGTTTATCGTGTATCAAATCCGTGAATTTAACTGATGATGACACAACAATAAACAACGTCGGTAAATTATTCAAATAGCACTCTCATGTCTTCAGTGTTCGATGAGAATCACAGAGGGTGTTCATGCCGATGTTATCTAAACAACCACTAAATAAACAACCGAAAATGAGTGACCCCAAGCGTGAAGCTCACGCACCATCCAACATATTACATGCACGATCCTCTGATATAACAATCCAAAACAGGCACAGTGTCCCGCTATCATTTTATTTAAACACATTTGCAACTCTACCACTTTCCATTATCATTCTATTATGAACTAGTATTAATGAAATTACTCTGGAAGTCCGATCACTTTATAATCTACATTTAAGTGTATCGATTAAGAATCGAAGCAAATTTGACGTTTCGAGTGTTTCGAAGGGAGTCTCTGAATCTAATATTAGTTACTGAGTAACTCACGAGGGTGGCAACTAATAATTACTCTTTGACGTGCATTCGGTTTACAATTTGAGGAGAATGCACAATAAAAACTATAGATCCATTTCCTTTATGCGTGGATGAGAATGTTCTGTTCTTGATGGATCTCAAGTTTTATTTTTGTCGAGATTAAGAAACTCGTTTAATAAAATTAATGTATTGATGTAAAATCACTAATGCTATTAGCTTGATGATGTGTTTTCCTCGAGTAAAGATAGAGGGAATGATTCGTACCTAGCACCATCGCATGTTCCGGACAAAGCAATATCGTGATTAATAATACAATAATAATGTATTATTATATATATGACACTCGGTGAAATGTTACATATCAAAGAAGCTTCAACTGTTCGTAAAGTAGCATTAATAAGTAATAAATTCACGTAGAAAGCCATATATTAAATATTAACTCCAAAGGAAAGCGACATCAACGATATTTTTTAACCAGTTAAAAAAGGTTATAAATTGATTATATTGAAGGAAGCTACTCAATGTTACAAGATCTACTCTTCTGTCAAATTATCGACGTGTCACAAAGAAAACGATTAAAGTCAATATTTGCTCGCTGCTGGGCTTCTTTTGGGTGCTTTTCCTGGCCCTTTCCTTACTTTAATCTTCACATGTCACCGTTTGCTTCAGATAAATACGATAAATACTACCGAATTTTCTTGAAGAACTACCCTCAAGACGTTAATATCAAATATTTAAATGGCACCAAAAAACATATGATACTTTTCACTATCCTCTTTATTAAATAAGAACAAACTTTACTTAACAGTTTTAACCGTGTGTTAGGAGAAAATAAAAGGAAGAGCATTTAATTAACTCATATTTCATCAGGTCGAAACAAACATTCTGAATTATTTATTGCTAAGGAACATTAATCTAGAATTACACTATTTTTTTAACGCATGAACAATTCTGACCGGAAAAATGTAAGATTTTCTATCCCATCCTAGCTAATAGTGGTGATAAAATTCCTATGGTAACAACACAAACGTTACAAACAAGAAACCACAAATCTATCTTTTTGAAAACTAATCAGTTAACAGCAATCTAACGAGGAAAGCTATTATCGTATTGATTGGCTCAACGTTATCAAAATACGAAAACTTGATGTTTTTTTTTCTAAGCATGCATAATATGCAGAGAAACTGAAAGTGAAGGCATGACGAATGCCTCAGAATCTATGCAATGACGCGCGCTAATTGACGCAGACGGGAGGTTAACGATGTATCAATTTATTAATTTTACAAAATTGCCCTTATTTTTAATGTACGCACACTTGCTGACAAAATTTTTAAGCGCGAACTCATTACATAATGGTACATCGTATTTATATGTACGTACTTTGATAGAATTTGCGCACAAATTGCTATTTTTTTTATTGTTGATGGAAAACAAGAGGCTGTACGCGTGTCGAGTTTAATACATCAAAAAGTTTTTGTGCGCGGCGATGTATGGTTACAAAACTAGTATCTTCAAGTATTTGATGTATTTGTTTCTTTTTCCGTGTAAAAATAAAGAAGTTACGTAAAAAGTAGTTGAAAAACCACATCGTCAGTATTTTAGCTGGTGTAAATCTATCGCAGAAATGTCTCTCGCATCCATTGACCTTGTCACACGTGATAAATATCAGCGCTCTGCTTCAGGAGACACTAACTCCCTGTTATTATAACACCCTCTAAAAACCGCTCAGGATATAAACCATTAGACAATAAATTTACCACCTGCCACTGCCGATTTCAATCAATCCAATCTGTCGCCTTGTTTGGATAACCATACAACCATCAATTTGTAATTTATATCTCTCATCCGCCATATTTATGAACGTAAACACCTTGTTAGTATTGTTACGAGGTAATCAATTTGATTCAAGATTAAGTCGACGTGTTTTTTTTGTTTTTTTTTTTTTCATTTAGGAAATGGCCCAGGATAGAACAGTTTCAACGCATTTTTTAATTCTAAAATTGGGTTACATAATTCCTTTAAAATCAGGATACCTCCCGATATCTTTTGTAAATGTTATTCGAGTTTAAGCAACGGATTAACAAAGTTTCTTTCCTTTAATTAAATAACTTTATCAATTTCTTTTAAAGTTTTCTTCATTCAAAGCAAACAAATAAAAAACCAAAGTGGGACAAGAGTCAAGTTTGTATTAATTAAGTTATTAGGTAGTAAAAACGCTTCTATAAATCGCTCGCTCTATCTAGGACTTTGCTATA
The DNA here is from genome assembly GCA_030157275.1 of Cynaeus angustus. NCBI lineage: Eukaryota > Metazoa > Arthropoda > Insecta > Coleoptera > Tenebrionidae > Cynaeus > Cynaeus angustus. The sequence continues at coordinate 14,595,919 of CM058066.1, read as the reverse complement.
CAAACAAATAATTGATCCTTCCCTTTTTATTTCTCCTCTTTGTTCGTACGAACTAATAAATCTATTTTAGCCAATGTTGTGACGTATCTAGCTACCTTCTACAAATTGATATCTATACTCGGAAATTCACTATCTAGAACAATAATGGAATGAGTAAACATCCAGAGAAATTTATGTAAAGGCAAACTCATCAACCCGGGGAGCAATTATATGCCACATTGTTACAACTTTTCTCTCTAAGTGTGCTTGAAGCAAAATTAAAAATATATAAAATTGAGATAAGCTTGACGCAAGCTTAAAATAAATAAATTCTCGTCTCAAACTTAATGACTTTTCTAAAATCTTTACCTTTTGTTTAGCGCCAGATGCGGGGAATTAGGGAGTTGCAATTTGTTCAAATTAGCAGTTTAAGGCATTCAGAGTTCCTTTTTATGTCAGAATGTCTTAGTGCAAAAACATGGGATTTATTGCTCTTCATTAATATTTGAGTATTTATACGGAACATGAATAAAGTATGAAGTCGGAGGAACAACGTTTTAAGGAATCAGCAATTATGCTAAATAAAAGCTCTAAATATAGAAGAGATACTCATAAAAACCATACAATTAAATTTAAGAAATGAAGCAAAGTTCACGTTCACGGATAGGTGGAAAGCGTATTAGCTCAGTTAGCAATGTAAATTGTTAAATTCTTTCGAAACGTCGTTTTCCACAAAATTATACTGCTGTTTATGATATTCTTACACCCAAGATCCGAAACGAGAGATAATAATACACTTCGTTCGCTTAAAACTTTCCATTCTTCGTGTCTTAGGGCGACCAAGAAAACTTTTACTTTAAACAAAGGCTTTTGTTAAAGAACCAATCAGATTAATTTTTGTTAACCTAAAGCAACACGTTGTTTCTATAGTGAGTTTTGGAATAAATACGATAAAATTGAAATCGTAATTCAAACTACTAAAATATCATAACTCGTGACTGACCCAAAAGGGGAAAATTAATTCCGACAAAAATAAAATGTTAAAACCTAATGCAGTATTAAAATAAATGTTCATTTTAATAATTTTCCCAGTGAAATTTCAGCTTCAATAACAAAATATGTAAATTACCTGGGATAATTCTCTTCTTTGTCATATACATTATCTCAATGAAATCAGTCGCTAATTGTTTCAATTGTCTTCGTGTAGATGTTGAGAAAAACAGTTTTTTTTCCCTGCAAATTATTAAAATAATATCAGAAAGTTCCTCTAATTTTTATAAGCAAATTAGCGGTTTAAAGCAAAATTTATAATTAAAACAGAGTAAATATTAGATTTTACAATGAAAACTAATTTTGTCTTTGTTAAGCCACACTCATTAAAACTGAATCATTTTATTTTTAATTTCATGAGCTTGAATATACTCAAAATTACAACAAAAAATCAAACAAAACATTGTTTGAATTTGAATTTTCTTGAACAATACAACACAAGTTATATCATAATCAATTAATTTTTGTACATTTGGCTCAGTTTTCGCTTTTAGCGCAAGCCGATTTTTCGACGTGAACTGCAGCCTAAACTTGATTATTAAAAAAGTTATCAATATGAAGTTCTGCTTACTTTCTTTATAGAACTTTATAATTTCATTTAAAATGATTGTATTAACGGCATGGAAAAGCTTTCTACTTTTTTACAATGGGAATAGTATTTGAAAGTTTGTTGGTGTACAATAGTTAAGTTTTTATTACTTTGACACGTGACAGCTGAGATTTAAGCACAAAAGCATGTTAGTGAAGTATAAAAACTAGTTTAAAATGTCTTGGGAATAAATGCATGAACAGTTTTGGAGAAATAACAATTTTTCGAGTCTGGTGTCAAATATGTAATACAGATGTGACAAGATTTTAATATTTTGACATGCAAGCTTTTTTTTAATTAAAGGCTCAAAAATGGTACCCGAATTTCATTACGACCGTAAAATATTCTTAAAAAATTGTGAAATCTGTTGAAGCACGAAGTATAAAACCGGTAGATGAGATATCAAGATTGTTGAGTTTATAAACGAAAAATAACAGCAAGACTAACGTCAACATTACCAAGAAAGAACCAATGCCGTCTTTTTCTTTCACAAGAATACAATGCGACAAATGGAATTTGCTTTTTAGAAAACTGCTTTTAAAAATACCCTCGCGTATGTGGTTATTGTGCATTTGTTCAATACCACAGGTTATATGTTTAGATTTGATATGTCCGGTATTTTTCGTACTGTTCGTTGCAACAAAAATAGATAAAGATTTTTGAAGAAGACGTAACAAAATGTTAAGGTATAATTAAGCGATTTAAATTTTAACATGGTGACGGTTTCCCATGTGTGTACGCGAAGAAGTATACATAAATGAAATTTGCATTGCCAAGAGACCAAAGCTTTAGTAAGTTTAGTAAACTCAAGGTAGAAAGCTAGATAATCAAGTAAATGATACATTAGATGTAATCTGAAGTAATTAATTAGTTTCAAGGCGTCAGATCTTGTAGAATATTGGGGAGATGATGGTGTAGAGGCCGTCGTTATATATTCATGATGAGTCCGGGGACAACCGAACCCATGGAACCTTTTCACGCTTTCACTCATAAAACACCGCGACGCTACAAAATTTATTAATGGGAGAAAAATCCGGGCTTTCATCAATTTTTCCCGTTGGCTTGTGTTTTCTCTTCAATTTAATTTCCCTTCCGTATTGTTTTTTATTTGACAATCGGAGAAATGCTCGAATTTATATATTCAGGCGAGAAGCAACAAATAACTTCTGTCCTTTGATAATCCTGTGCCATTTTCAAACCTGCGTTAGTATTTTCACGTTGCGTTTTATGTGGTCTTAGGTAGTAAACCGGACTTCCTTGTTGTTTCATTTTTCTCGTAATTCACTCGAGATTTACGTTGACTGCATTATTTGGGAACGAATGAACAGGACGGTTTATGATTTGGATGTTGTGAAATTTCGTCTTATCACGATTTCCTGCGAACATAACCCGAAGTTATTTCTCCAACTTTTCACAAATTAATAGCCGCTTATTTTTTCTGACAAAAATTCGGAATATTACACTACAAACTGCTAATTAAGCGCAACCCTTAGACTCGTCAAAGCAAGCAATTTACAACTTTTCTCATTACTCATACTAAATTTTTTGGGGAATCTCAAACCAAGTAGGACCTCTATAATGATATAAACTTCAAAATATATATATTATGGCGTCATTTTCTACTATAATACAATTTTTGTGTAATTCTGACAAGAAAACACAGAATCAATTTTGTTGTTGTCTTTACAGAAACTCTTTAGTTAATGTTTAACACCGTGTATGTAAATCAACGTAAAATTGCGGCATTGTTGTTTTTCAATCAACTGTGCGAAATTGCACATTTTGGTATTTATTATTTAGCACAGTCCTTCTCAACACAATTATCGATTACTCGAGCACTCTTTGTTCCAGCACAATAAGAGCTGACATCTACAAAGCGCCATTTTTAATTAATCTTCATACTTAATTTGTCAATCTAATTCCCCAAGGAATAAAATATTTATGTTACGAAGGGTTTATTTACACAAATATTACAAATGCTCTGTAATAAGTTAATGGAAAACGTATTGACATTTTCGACAACAAAACAAAATAAACTTGATTATGTGTAAATACCTTGATTATAACAACAGCTCGTTGATCAGAACATAATTATTCTTTCTAAAGATTTCACGAAGCGACGGAAAACAGGAAATCTTTGCTCCAACAAATAAAGCAATCACGATGCTGTTAAAATTAAGTAGCTCCACGTTAAACCCGAAATGTTTGCTTTTCAAATCTATCCGTAGCAGGATAATAATCACACGTGATTTTAATAGAATGTTTATTTTTTTCAAACAAGTAAAATAAGCCATCTTATAAGATCGTCGCCCATAAAGCTCTAACATTTCAAGGTTGTTTAAAATGTGTAGCAATGCATAGAAAAAAAACGTCAAAATGTTTAGCAATATATGAATTATGCACCATTAAAAATGTGTATTTTTATTAATTCTGTGGAATTTAAAGAAAATAGTAGATTCGTTTTTGAACAAATTTTCGAAGAATAAATAAGGTCCAAGCCTTTTAATTTGGATGTTCGTGGATGGAAAATTGTCTAAATTACTGTAACTAAAAAGCGGTAAATATGCAACAAAATTTACAAAACATGTGAAATAAATTACAAAAATGACAACAGACTTTTCAAGCAGATTTTAAATTAAATTAAATTCTTTGTATTGTTTGAACTTTTTGCGTTCTTTGATTTCCTTAATCTACATTCCTACATTTTCTTAATTGTTTTTAGAATTTTTGTGTGCTGTGGTGAACCCTTTGGATGTTTCGATTATTTACTGTTTTAGTCGCATCCGTCGATTTTTTAGATGCTTTAAATTTCAGGGATTCAACAGATTTTTAGGTTTTTGGATTTTATTCTCCTTATGATGTAAAGATTCTTTCTATAGATATTCCAAATTCTCTAAATCCTTTCTAAACTTTGACTTTTTCTAAACTTGTCACAAAATACTTTGATTCGTTTGATGCGTTGAATTGTTATTTCAAAAATTATTATTTTTGTATTATTTTAAAACGTTTTTAAATTACCTTACTCTTCATTTACATTTTTTTATTCTATCAACTGTTAATTTTTTGTTTTGTTCATGGTTTTAGAGAGTTTGGAATTTTTGTCTTTCCTGTTTGAATTCGTTAAATTTTTTATTTTCTTTAGTCTTCGGATTTTCCGGTTCTTTGGATCTTAGATGTTCAAGATTATCAAAATTATTAGATTGGATCTTTAGATTTTTTTAATGATCAATTATTTTTATTCTTTACACTCGTTTGATGCTAAGATCCTTTAAATATTTTATACGTTTTATATTCTCAGATTGTTTAAATTTCACAAATATTTTTCTAAATGTTTTTGACTTTTAACTTTTTTATATTCTTTTAATCTTTCAAGTTAGTCTTTATATTCTTTTAATATCAGGTTGTTTAGAGAAGAGAAATTTTCTGAGGCTTTCAATTCTACAGTTTTATAATAATTTTTTGATCTTATACATTTTCTAGTCTTTCTAGATTGGAGATTTTAGATTGTTTGAATGTACAATAAATATACAATTTTGAGCTAATCTCAAATTATTCTTTGTTTGTATTTTTTTATCATCTGTATTTTAGTAAACATTTCAAAGAATAATTTTTAAAAACATTGCACACCAAATATAAATTGTTTTATATATATTAATCATCTTATCAACGTAAGCTTATTGTGAATACAACTGCAATCATTTTGAACACTTTTATACAGAGTGATCGTTTTAATACAAACTGGTATACGTGCTAAACTACATCCTAAAAGCTGTTTTTTTTAAGAGGAAAACGAAAACATTATCAATTTGAGTAAATGTGTTTAAAAGAATAATTTATCATGCCTGTCATTTATTAATGTGGTCATGATAGTAGGTAAGCACGTTGAAGCAATAATTTTGTTTTATTATTATTATCAGTATAAAATAGACTTGGTTAATAAATAATAAATAGAATGAGAAAGAACGCAAGAGTTAAAAATCCATTACAGTGTTATTCAAGTAAGTAATTTGGAAGTTTTTATATTAATGGGATTGCAGGAAGAGCATTTAGTCTTTTGAAGTATATATGTTGTAAAGTTTTTATAGTACTTGTGGAGTTAAAATTACGTTATAAACGTTTTTATAAAAACGTAAGTGTTCCTTGTCCTAGTGAGTTGAGGTGAGAATCGATGTAGTGTTTAATTTTTCTAGTATCATTAGCAATGAACTAGCCATTAAACCATGTAATTATGTTAATCGCTGATATATTTAATTTATTACCTTTAAAACTAGTTGAAAAAAATCCATTTAATCGCCGAATTAACGTTATTTGTATACAGGAAACTAATAATAATTTGGCTATTCGGAAAAATTTATTTCTAGTAACAGCTAGAGTACAAAGGCAGCGGATGAAAAACACGGTACTCATGAACCATTAATTATTAGCATATTATTATCATTTTTGATAATCTATTGCACGAGCGTCATATAAATGTTGGAAACAGCAACACATTTAAATTATGCTGTCGTAAATCACCACGAGTAAAAATGGTTTTGCAACATACCTAACATAAATTTAATTCCTTTTCAACTTTGTTAAATAAGCTGTTGAAAATTGATAGCAGTTTCGCTTAATTACTTTCGACAAAGAAGCGTAAAATTGCGCTTTCACTGAAGGAAAATCCAATATTTTGAGAAATTTTTAAAGGCTTTGATAAAGTTTTCAGCATTCCGATTCCGGAGTTTGGTGATCGTTTGTGTAAATAATTTGTTTAGCGATTGAAATATTGGGATAATTTTCTTTAAATTTGTGAGATTAGAGAAGCTAAATATCGCCTTTGATAATTAATCGCGATTTATCCATCTCGTGGTGTGAAGTCATCTCTCTTGCGCATAGTAACAAGCCGCTTCTTGATTTCCCAAGAGACAATGCTGCTACCCATTCGTTGCAAAGGAGTCTGGTCTGTACCTCTTGGCTAGCAAGGATCAGAACCGGTCTGCAACCGCACTCTGCTCCCTGTGGTATTTTCACGGTTAACATGCCTTCAATTGTAAGTCACGCTTCGCTAACCAAACTATTGTACACAGGATTGCACTTGTTGATATTTTCATGATTTACTTCACGCTTGTCTGTGACAAACTCTATTTTAATCTTCTCGATTGTACCGCTGCTCTAATAACCGACCAACTTTTAAAACCCAAGAGACCGACATAAAACGGCTTACACAAACACTGACCAAGTCAACGTCAGTTAGTGTCACACATTCATCAAAATTGTCACTGCAAAACACTCCAATTTCCCGCACACAAAATGGACAAATTTCATCCAAATTGTGTACACATTTTACCTTGGCTGTCTTCGGGTTAACACAACAATAATCCGACACCACTAAAGTTAATTACAGGGACCTGTCCTGCAAACATTTTATTATAACCCACCGACCTCATTGCGTCAAACGGGTTTGTTGAGTTTTATTTATACAAAACTACATATTAAATGGAAATTTCTCAATTTTATGTAGATCTCTACCTGATTCCCAAAAATATGATTTAAATTTTAACTAAATTTACAAATCCAGCTCCTGTTATTGCGAAATTACGAGAAAACATTGTGAAATTGCAAATTTATTATGTCGGATAATAATCAAAATGTTACGGACAAAAATAGAACAGTAATAATAATTAGCCATCAATTGCAAATGCCAATGTATTCTTCATAAATCAAAATTCGGTCAGAAAATATTTTAGATTAGTTATGTTTATTGCTTCAATTAAAACAACCAAAAATTCGATAATAATTACCATTCATTGTCCTTAAAAAAGGAGCTTAATGAAATATATATATGTTTTTATTTTTACGCTGTAAATCAGTTATTTAATTAAACATGTTAACAAGCGTAATTTATTATTTTGCGTATTTGCAGACCGTAAAGGTTGTTTACATATTTTATCGAACGTATTGAAATTGTAGAAGATCTAAAAACGCTAGAGCATTTTAATAATTTATCCAAAATGTAAAAAGTTATAGAGATTATTACCTATTTTATATTAATTAATCTTGCAGATCTAAACAATTTACCGAATAAAATACATTCGAAGGATCGAAAGGCAATTTCTAAAATATAAAGTCTAGAAAATCTATATAATTTAAATTTACAAATTTTCTGGTATCTTTTAGGTATTTAGTTCTCGGATTTCAGGTTGATAATAAAGAACACAAAAAATTCTAATTCTTCAACAGATGTCAAATTTCTAAGTATTCTGAGAAAATCTAAAAATTCAGAAATTTAAATATTTTGAGGAAATCTAAGAACTCAAATATTATTAAAAAAAAACTCACATAAGTCATAAAGAATCTAGTTAATAAATTATTAAAAAAAAACTCCACAGGTTCATGATGATATAAACGCGATTTGAAAAGAGTAAAGCCGGAAAATTGTTTAATAATTTTACCTAAATTGAACACCTAAAAAATCCAAGGAACCCAAAAATTTTTAAGTGAATCAAAAATCTACAGAACAGAAAAATTGTATTTGAAAATTTGAATAATTTACAGAAATAAAAAATCCAAATAATTAAAAATTGTGTTTGCCAAAATTAAAAATAAAACAATTAGACGAAATTAAAAAATAAGGGACTCGAAAAAAACTCAAGATTGAAATTCCAATACACCCTAAGGATTCGAAAATACTAAAGAAGATCAAAAGATTCTAAAGCATTTAAAGAATCCAAAGAAATTAAAGTTTTCCAAAATCTAGAGAACTGAAAGATTTTCAGCGCATACGTATCAAGAATATAGGAAATTTGAAAACCATTTAGAATGTACAAAATAGGTATAATTTTTTATTAAATTTTAAGGAATTTATGAGCGACCTTATAAAACCAAGTTTTTTAAAACTCAAGATAATTTAAATATTTCAAAGGACATAAATAATTCATAGCACTTAAAGAATACAAATCATTTAAATACTATAAGAAAACATAAAAAAAATCCAGACAAAACTAGACATTAAAAAATACAGAACTATTGAAAATGCAAAAGAACGTAAACACGTGTTTGAAAATTTAAATAAATAAAAAAGTTTTAGAGTTCTAATTATCTAAAATAATACAAAAACATATCCAAATTCTAAATATTCTAAAAACTCGAAAAAAATTTAAGGAATATAGAAAATCCAAAAATCTAAAAGTTGGACACCAAAATTACAAAAAAATGGAACTCCACAGACTCTCAAGTATTTAAAGAATCGAAAGATTACAGAAATTTTAATAGATAGATACCGAGAATACAGATAATCTGAAGATTATTTAAACGTATAACCAATACAAAAGATTTCGGTAAATCTAAAGTATTTAGAAAATCAAAATAGCATCGCAATTCAAAAAACATAAAGAATCTAAAGATCTCCGCAACAATAAAAGTTCAAGCAATTTAAAAGAGTATCGAAAATGCAAAGAAGTAAGGATGTTTGATAATTTGAGTAATCTAAAAAATTCAATAAATTCAAAATGTAAACATTTAAATTAAAAAAAATCATATTCAGAGGAACGGAAGAAAGACAAAAGCGTAGACGAGCTAAAAACTCCAAGAATCTAAAATTCACAAACTCGGACGGCTGTAAGGATCTAAAAATAGTAAATAATTAAATTCAAAACTTCTTAAAAATCTAAAGATTCTGTTGCACCCTTTTATGATAACAACGACTTTACAAATATTTAAAGGACCGACTTTCATTCATACCCTTAATCAGAAGATCTTTTTGGAAACGTGCAGAAACTGAATAAATTAAATTAGTCACAAAGCGTAATTTGCTTCAGGAGCTAAATTAGAGTGTGAAGCTTCTTGTGTGTCTACACCAATTTTAAGTATTGAATTTTTGGTTATTAACAAATTTAAAATGGAGCTTTAATCTAAACATGGTTTTGCTGAAGCATTTATTATATTTCAAAAGAGCTAATTAAAGGGGGGAAATATTTTTTGAATTATTAACGGTAATAAAAAAATTAAACAATGATTATTATTAAAAAATGTCGAAAGAAAAGTTCTATTCTTAACTAGCAAACTTGGACATTTTCTCCCAAATAATCGGCCAAAACCTACACGATAAACGTCAAAGTATAATGGTCCTCTTCGTTTTTATGACAGGGTACTAATCAGTGTGTAAGGCTGGCATTATTAATTAATAGTCAAGTTAGAGTGTTTTTGGTGACACTAACAAGGGATTGGAAGGGTCTACTGACTTTAACATTTTATCATAACTTTATAAGCCACATAATTGCATTACGTTCTATTTTGCAATAGAAATTATTCATATTTTTGTAAACAAAATTTACATTTTATTGTTGACGTAGTTCAATGTGAAAACGGAGTTATTACAATATTCTGCGATGGGTTTTATGTTCGCTTGAATTGGAACAAGCTGAAAGCTAAATGATTCCTGCCCAGATCAATATGGAGTATTGTTGTTATATTTACATGGAAAGTACGTAAACAGCAAAAATAATAGTTTCATTATATCGACACAGTGTACGTTAATTAACAAAATAAAATTTAAACGTAAAAACATTGAAACTCTGGACCAAATCGCCCTGCAGGAAAAATTCCAGATTTGTTGTTAACACGATAATTCATTAATTATCGTGGAAAATTGAAATGCTACTAAAACTTTCAAACTCTGAGTGTCAATTTTTATTTATTTTCGTGCTCAAGCAGATTTTTTTTATAGAAAAAAAGAAAATATATGAAGTGATTTATTATCCTGAATTAAAACAATGATAACGTTAATAATCCGCGTTGTTAGAGTAAGCCATTTTTAAAACTCCTGCACATATCTGGGAAATCTCTTTAAAAAGATTCCGTGGGCTTTTGACCTCATTTTTTCACGTACTACGACATTATCTGAGGTGGTTTTATTTACGATGAAAGAAATACTTCCTACACTGCCTCATTTATGGTTAATTAGCATAACAATCGATGTAAAGCAGCAATAAAAGCCTAATGTCACAGTAAAAGCATGTGAAAATAAATCCTTTATGTTAGGGCTAAAAAAGAACTATGCTTTTAATTAATGTTTAGTTGTTTGTGAGTTATATTCTGTGGTTACTCAGCTTTAACAACTCGCCTTAATAAGTTGTTACAAGAAATTAAAATTCAACTCGAGTCGAAATGAACCGAGAAACAACCGCTTCTTGAATAGATTCGTGTTTAAACAGAAATTACAATTTTTAAATGAATTTATTGGAACCACCAACACGACTTCTCCACCAAATTGATGATGGTGGTGGCGGTGGCGGTTTCAGCGGTGGTGTTTTCCCCTTCATTTACCTTTATCAGTTAAGCGAGATATGTTTTGTATTTAATTACTGCATGGTTATGATTAAATCGGTTAATTAATTGATCAATAAACCGTCACTGTTAAGGAGGTGGGATTATTGATTGGAACAAATCCAACAAAACAATTATGGCAAGGTGCTTGGACTTCAATGTAACTAAAAGCAATTCTGGGAAAATATAAAAGCGCATGTTGTTGTTTTTAAAAATAAAAACGCGTCGTATCCGTGCATGTTAACGATGCATTTATACCGAAATGTGCTACTGAAAAATGAAGTTCCTTTAAAATTCTTATGGTATTGTCATAAAAACGACAAATAACGTTGTCTTTATAAACTTTTTCTTTTCATAGACGAACGTGTTATTTTAAGAATAGAATGAAATTAATATCAAGGAGCAAACTGCTATCAGACATGCACTACAACTAGGAAAATCGTCTGGAGCCAAGCCAGGGAACACTTTTCGTGTCGTTTTTTTTTAAATCGTTGAACGTGTTGTTTTGAAATGTACGTTTTCACTTTTTTGTTCTAGCATGAACTTAAAAATCGTGTTTTCCACCACTGTTCCATCTAATGTTATAAACACGATAAATCGTTAGAGAATTTTAAAAAAAAACAAAACCGTTGATGTTTTGACGTTAACTCAAGACACATTTGCTATTTTTCACTGAATAATGGTAGTAGCTTTCTTTTCGACTCTGATTGTAAGTTCTGAAGTTTACCAAACTTTGATAATAAGTCCACCGTTCTATACTTTTTGTTCGTTTGAATTTATTATGCGCACTATCACGAACCTTCGTTACTAATTTAACGCTCCAGTCTAAACTTTCATAACTGCAAAATGTGTCATTAGGATGAATTGTTAATATCTACAACAACATTATGTACCCCTTCTGGGAGATTCCGCTTTTTGTTCCCAGCAAAATTATTCTACATTTAAACTTGCTTATATAAACAATTTATTACTTTCGTTAAACGACTGTTATTAAAATGAATAATAATTAATTATACCCAAAGTTAATCAACTAACAAATCCAAATGAAAGAAAAACAGTTCAGAACACTCACAATTGCTACAAACCTAATGTCAAATTAAAATCTGTGTCCTAAATTGAAATATTTGTTGTTTCATAAAGCAGAATAAAATTAATTAGAAGCAACGTTTGCCACTTAAATTTGCAAACAACACGATCGCACTTACTGAAAAGGATTCTAGTTTTTGAAAATATGAAAACAGGATGACAAACTAAATGTATTTCTATTGTTGCATTCTCGGGATTGAAACTAGTCGTTTCCAGTTTAACTAATTTATTTCTAGAGAACTCTACATACTAATTAAGGAATTACTTATTATTTGCTTTTATTTCACGTTTCTAGTTTTTAGAAGTTTTCAGAGTTTCCAGAGCATTTCCCTACAATTTCCGTAGTAATATTACGAGAGGTAGCAAGCAGTAACTAATAATTAAAAAGAATTCTGACTCATTCACTCACTACAAATTTGAACAGATTTTCTCAGTTCCATCTTTTCATCGAAAGGAAAATTGCGATTAAAATGCAAACCGAAAACCGAACTAATCCCAATGTTAACAGACATTCGACCTCCGAAGTTAGGACACGTTGCAACAAAAAGGTTATTTTATTGTTTTGCTTGCAATTTTTTGTACCTTAAAAAACCGCACATTTGTTCTTGTCTCTCCTTGGTTGAATTCAAAATTTGATAAGCAAACTCTCCAGCTTTATTGGCTCGAATTTTAACGTGGATTTTCAATATTTTGTGACATAAATAATTTAAAAGCTTCAATTATTTAAACAAAAACTAATTTTGCAACCCACAAAACAAACAGAAACTTTTAAGTAAACAAACAATATTGGTAACTACGCTTTTAATATAATAAAAAACCTTGCATAGTAAATTAAAATTAAAGTATTTAATGAAAGGTGAATTAACGTGTTTTTTTTTTTAACTGCGTAGTTTTAGAGGTTCTTCCGTTACTCTGAATTTAACAACGTTCAAAATATTTGTGTTCAAATGCAAGAGGTAAATTATTTTATGTCCGGTCGTTGCCGGTTTTTAAAAATTCGTTTAATTGAGATTCACAATTTATTTATTTCATTTTTTAATTCACAATTCATTGGTTTTCAGCTTATTTACACAAGTTATTAATATTTTAACACGACATGGACTTTATGGTTACAGAGCTACTGCCGTGACAATAATTAACGTATGGTGGTTCTTAAATAGAAGTGAAGAACTGCAGTGTCTGTGGAAAATACAAACACGTGTTGTTTACTGGGAAGAATAAGGAGGGTTTTTTCTATGTCCGGAAAATGGATTAGCGGATTCCATTTGCGGGATCTTATTGGGATATCATAACAGGTAAAAAAAATGTTGCATATTAATTTGTTTATTTGTAAAAATAAAATTTGTTGTGTTACAGTCTGATTATTGATTTAATTAAAATTCTGTCACATCCAACGCATGTTTTTGTGTACCCTGATATAACCGATACCCTGCGATTGAGTCACAGACTGCACAGAATACTGTGCGTGACAGTAGTCCGATGAATCGAAGTGATTTTTTTTGTTTGCCAACAATAACAAAATAAAATTGAAAATGTACCTTTCAAACAACTCAAAACGGGTTAAAATTATGACGGTGTTGTTTTTTTTTGTAGGAACATTTCTTCAAATATTTTCTGTAGACTGTTTTAGATTTACGGAACTGCTGAACTTCCAGAAACAATAAAATGAATTGGTGAACCAATAAAATTTAAAGAGTTGTATCGACAAAGAAAGTAGTTTTCCTAGCAAATTGGGATTTTTATCGCTCCAATGAATTTGATATAGTGTCGGAATGAAAATGTATGGTTGTCGGAATTATTCCATTTGTTTTAACTAAGTTTATGATCCATCCATAAACTGCCACTTGGTACATTAGTTACACCGCTAATCCGCAAATGATTTTAATTATACATGCTATATAAGACGTGGTGCGTCGGCATGAAAAGACGAACCCATCATCACATTTAACTTATGAGCATGATCGAATTATTCAAAGTCACTCTAAAGGATACGAAAGTAAATTTCAGAGCATCTTAATTAATTAATTAATTAATTAATCTCGGCTACATTTGGTTCATGTAAGTTCTAACCATCCCTGGTAGTCTAGAGTTTGTGTATTAATTATACTAGACACTCTTCCAGGCGTTAGGTAAACTCACCCTGTCTTTATACTATGCACGAGCAATGAACGCGTGCTCTTACAGTTGACAAACGAGAACGACTTCTTAGATGTATGTCAAATATATTTCATATCAAAGTGCACCGGCTTGACTTCAGCGAGGATTAACCGCGGAAATCTATATCTATATTTGCGGGTATTTCACTCACAGTTTATATTTTACTTCTAGATATATATTTTTTTTAAATCCAGACAAACGTAACAAAAATCAACCGTTCCTTTAATTAAGAAATAAGAAACGCTAGTGTGAACGCCATCTGTGAGTGTTACCACACAATAAGCGAGTGCATAAAACTCCGGTCGGAAAACACCAGTTCGGTTAAACAACTGCTGACCGGAAAAAGCTCATACAGAACTGAAATATTTCTGATTGAATAAATTCAGTTCTTTCAATTACAGCGCAGACTTTTTGTTCGTTGCTCACATTACAAAGTCCGTTTTCTCACTAGGAGAATGCGTGATACTGCTGCAAACATCAACAAGATTTGGATTCGGATTTCCTCTTCAATGAGATGAGCGTCTAGAGGATGTCTTGAGGATAATGCAGGTATTATTCCTTTGCTGATATTTGTGTTTGCAACCACACAGATGCTTAAACTAGAGGTGAATACACTGCAAAGATGCAATTAAACACTCATGGTTTGTTTGACGTTTGATTTTGCAGCACACCGCTACGAAAACAACTAACTTTTCGAACTATATTTATTCATTCAATAGTTATTAATTATTAATAGAAAGTTTTAAACATAAACAAGTAGACAACTATACAATCAACTAAAGTAAATAAATAATGTGTTGCGCGTCCTATAAATTATAGACTACTTTAATCGTTCAAATCAAGCTCTTTTTTTTCCTTGAGGAGTTTTTTCATCATTTTTATGTAGATGTGGAAAAATTACATAATAACCTAAGAGCAATTTCTCGCTTAAGTATGTACTTAGGGGAAAAAACATTCTAATCATTTAGTTAGTAACAAACAAATATTAATAGATTTTAAAGAAAAAAGCAAAAAAAATTCACATGCACTAACGTAAAAAATTATAAACAACTCCAATCCGCAAATATCTTATTTTAACCCTATTCTAATATTTTGTCCATATGAGTAAACTAATCCCAAAAAAATAAAAAAATAAATGAGAAAATAATTTCTTTCCCTGGCGCATCCACCATTTTTTTATATAAATTCGTTTATATCTCCTAAACTACTGCAATGATCGAAATGCAATTGTACACGTTTATAGATTTTGATTAGCTCGTTCGATTGACGGTAAAGTTATCCGATTTAACCTTATTTTCATTAAAAAAAAAATTTAAATTTGGGAATCAAAATTTTAACAAATGTTTTTCTCACCACAAATTCGTTAATTTCCGTATAATCGGTGTAAATCTGGGCTTCTCATATGAGAACTTCATATCAGAACTTCACCAAGGAATTCAGGGTGTCCCCCAGGGCAACCACCGACTTCGAGTTTTGGTGTTATCCGCACTGAAATGTTGAAAAATTGCATTTTGCATCGAAACGACCAAAGATAGACAATTTTCGCATTTCTTTAAGTTCTAATCTGGAACAGTCATCGAGATGCTCTAATGATATCGTATTTGTTAAGTGGTACATACTAAGAATCCGGTCTTACTCAGCAAATAAAAAAAAACAAAATCGAATCGTACTCAGCAAATAAAAAAAATCAAGATAGAATTGATGCAAAAAAAATATTAGATAATCGCTTACATCTTCTAAACTACTGCACCGATTGGAATACAATTGTGCACGCTTATAAACTTCCATCTATTTGTTTGATTGACCCTAAAGTTGTCCGCTACAATATCGTTTTAGTTTTGAAAAAAAAATTCGAGTAATGGGATGCAAAAAAATCACCATACCAGTTTTGCTCGCAATTAATCTTTTAAGCGCTTACATTTTCACATTTTTGCGTATAGTTTCAAAACCGGAAAATCTGGAACGGTGAAAATTTGCTTATCTGTGCATTCAGTGCTTGGAATACCACAAACAAAAGTAGGAATTTAAATCTAACATCTATTACTGCTGGATTTAGCACCATTTCAAAACCAAATCGATGAAATTGAGTTTTTCTAAATAGTGTTTTTTCTTTTCATATTTGAAAGAATCAAGATGCTCAGACTGCTAGACACCAACATAAAACTAGATTTTACAAATAAAATAGTTTTATTTATTTATTTGCTATATTTTTGAGACGAGAAACTCTTAAACGTTTAATTATTTGAATTATTGATAAGCTAAATCCAAGTTTACTTTAGAGGCAATTTTTTTTTATTTTGCTAGTTTGAAATAATTCCGTTAGCACGATTTTCGAACAAAGCTCCCTCTTCGTGGTGTTGATAAAATAGAAATCTGTTTTATTCCCTTCAAGTTTGACGTATAGAATTTCTAACCTCAAATTTTCGTAACTTTTAACGAATAAATTTCCATGTTGTTTTGAGAGTATGGAAAAGGTGCTTTTAGAAAACATTCAGAAACAAATTTCCCTCTGTTTTTCCGTGTATGAAAATTATTCCTGGCTTCTCAATTGCTACGTTTTGGTAATTTTACAGCTTCACATATTGGCACATTCTATGTTAATTTCTAGGATTTCTTCACGGATAATCACTGGAATAAGTTATTACCGAGCTGGCAACTGTCGCTGAAGAACCTAAGTGCTACTGACATATCAAAACTTTTAGATTATGATGAAGAAATGAGGTTAGGGTGTATAGTCTTTAAAAAATATCTATATATATATATATTTTAGAGGGAGAATGTGGCCTTTATCAATTATAACACTCAAAACAATTTTAACCTCTCTCTCATTACCTCGGAAAATGATAAACTTACAGATAGAAAGCCCCTTTTTTACAAGAGATGAAAAACTTCTCAAACTTTTCTGGAAAAATGTCAAAGCAAAAAAGAGACATGAAATATCCATTATGTCAAAGGTCGTTTTTGTATTTACCCAAACATGAATTTAGTATTTTAATTCTAGATTTGTTACGAATCTGCACTTAAAACAGACTGCTTTTATATTGTTGACGTTGGTTCAGGCCTTGGCCATTTAAGCAGAATGCTAAATTATGGATATGGTTTCAAAGTTTGTACAATTGAGTTACAAACTTCTTTAAGTCAGCAGGCACAGTATATAAATATTTTTGTAAAAAAAACTCATCATTTGATTCAATTTTTCAGACTCTTAGATGAAGAATTTGAAGCCACTCTAGAAAAAAAATTTAAAGGGTATCCAAAGTACAACAAAAACGTCCACATTAATCAAAGACTAGACACAACAATTACAGTCAATGAATTTTTATCTGTACGTCCAGTAGTATGATTTTCTGTCATTAATTCATCATTGTAGATTGTCAAAAGTGCGTTTAGAACTGACCATGATGACTTAAAATTTGGAATTGTAGGTCTGCATCCATGTGGGGATTTAGGTGCCACGTTACTTCGCCTGTATAATGAATGCGACAAAATTCAGTTTATAAACGTAGTTGGGTGTTGTTACATGAAGTTAACAACATTGTAAGTTTCTGAAATTTTTGCTCATCATAATTGTCACTTTTACAGACCAGAACCCATACAAGGTTTTCCACTCAGTAATTTTTGTAAGATGCATAAGTACAACTTAAGCTACCATTCAAGAGAAATAGCATGTCACGCTATTGAAAAGTACATAGAAAAACTGAGGAGAAACGAATGCTGGAGACTGAAAATTCACACTTACAGGGCTGTCCTTGAAAAAGTCATCTCCCAAAAGTGCCCAGAGTACCACCATTGTGCTTTAAACAACGTTAAATACAGTGAGGATTTGAGTTTTCAGAGGTAAAAAATATTTGCTGTGGTTGGTATCTTTAAAATTTGCGTTTTAGTTATTGTGAAAAGGCTACGCGGAAATTAAAGCTTGATTTCTCTGAAATTGAGTTGAAAGATACAGAAATTCAAAATTTATTAAGACAGTGGAAAGAAGTAGTTGTTTTTTATTCACTCAGGCTTCTATTCGCGCCACTAATAGAATCTGTGATACTTTTAGACAGACTTTTGTTTCTTTTGGAGTCTGGTATGTTTTTAAATTATTTGAACTTTGAGAAACAGATTCGTTTACAGGTAGCACTGCAGACATTTTACCGGTTTTTGATGCTAGAATATCGCCACGAGCCCATGTTCTTACTGCCAGAAAAAACAAGACAATATGAGTGCTGTGATATGAGAAACATCTTTGCCTTTGTAACAAACACAATAAAACGAGAGTATTTCTTTTAAAACGAGTTTATCCAACCAAATGGTTTACTAAATGTACGTATTAATGCTACACAAAGTTACTCAGGGAAAAACATTTAAATTTAAGACTATATTTCGCTAAAAAAATAACAGTTTATTTCAAAAAATATAAATCAGTAACAAAAAAAATATTAAACTTTGGCCAACATTATCGCAGTCCTTGCAGGTATGTAAACCTACGGAAAAAAAGAGTAATAATACCACAATAGCTTTGTGCTTTACATTTTGGCGAATTCCGCCTGTTCTCGCCAAAACATAATACACAACTTTTGCTTGAAATTACCTGTAGTGAATTTCTTCTCCCACTGTAGCTCTCGGGTTTTGTTACATTATGAACTGAAGTATCAATTCTAGCGTGCCCTCCAAACTCTTTATCATCTGAACATAGAGCAATGAAATACTCTCCTTCTCCTTCAAACCCAAGTTTATAATCAGCAAAGCTCTTGGTGGGATGGAAATTAAAAACGAACAACAACCCAGCTCTTTCAAAGGCAATAACTTTGTCATCTTCGTGTTTCCAACTAACATAAGCAGGAGGTGCAGCTAGCCACCCGTATTTCTCTTCGGCGTGGTTCATAGCAGCATCCCAAGCATTTAGATATTTGTACTTGAGCAACTCGTCATCAACAAGATTCCATTGTCTGCGTGCGTAATGATAGGAATCGTTATTCCCAGCTCGTGGAAAATCAAGCCATTCTGGGTGTCCAAATTCGTTACCAATGAAGTTCAGATAAGCTTCACCACCCAAAGCATGGGTTATAAAACGAATCATTTTGTGTAAAGCAATTCCGCGATCAATAATAGGTGATGGATCAGAGAGCGTACTCATATGAGTATACATTTCTTTGTCCATCAACCAAAAAGCGATGGTTTTGTCGCCGACAAGAGCTTGATCATGGGATTCAGCATACGCTACGTTGGCTTCCATCCAACGCCTGTTGGTAAGTGTGTGAACGATGTTTCCAATATCCCAATCGTCATCAGTGTAATGTTTCAATAGTTTGATCCATTTATCGGGAATAGCCATAGCAAGGCGATAATCAAAACCCATACAGCCTTCACTGATGGGACGACACGTTCCAGGCATTCCAGAGACATCCTCAGCAATGGTAATTACGCTAGGATTGAAAGTATGAGCAACATGATTCGCAAGCATCAGATAAACCAATCCTTCAGTATCGACATTCAAACCAAAGTAGTCGTCGTAGTTTCCACTAAACCCTTGACCGATTCCACGTGAATGGTACAACATAGATGTGACCCCATCAAATCTAAACCCATCAAACTGGTACTCTTCCATGTACCAACGAATGTTTGACAATAAAAACCTCATCACTTCAAACTCTTGATAATTAAACAAGCGTGAATCCCATAGCGAATGTTCACCGCGAGCTCCAGCGTGGAAAAATCCCGCGTCTGTACCATCAAACTGGTTTAAACCATCCATAACATTTTTACTGGCATGAGAATGAACTAAATCCAGTAAGACAGTTAAGCCTAATTCATGGGCTCTGTCAACTAAGCGTTTTAATTGTTCAGGGGTACCATAACGACTTGAAGCAGCATAAAAACTAGTTACTTGATAACCAAAACTTGCATAATAAGCGTGTTCCATTATAGCCATAAGTTGTATGGCATTGTACCCTTGCTTGACAATTCTGGGTAAAACGTTGTCGGTGAAATTGTCGTACGAGCCGACTTTTAGTTCGGAAGTGGCGATACCGACATGGCACTCGTAGATTCTCAGACTTTTTGGTTTTACAGGTCTTCTGTGTTGGAAGACGTATCTCTAAAAAAATAATTTTGATATTTTGGGCGCTCATGGAACGTTTTTACCTCTGACTTAGGAGGGTTCCAAAATTTATGTCTATAAATAGTACCTTCAGTCTTCGGGGGTTCTACTACGTAAGTGGCGTAGGGAGACAGGCGGTCCTCCTTAGAACCAAACTGAGTTTCCACCACAACCTACGGGAAGAATCATCAATAATAACAAGTTTAAAAACAAAAAAAAATGATTATTTTTGATAACTATCACTCATGAAGTCTGAGCCGCGGACGTTTATTGTCTCATCAGGTGACATAAAATAATAACGTGATGGCGCTATAACGAGTGTTTTTTAAAATTCCGCGTCGAAGATTGCCATGAAATAAGTGTGAACGTACCATTACCATCGAATCGAAGTGACATAATTTGACATCTCTGCGCCGCTGAACTAACCTCACTTTTAATTTAATTAATGAACAGTTCAATACGTTAATTGCGATTGAAAGCAGTAGTTGTGTTAAAGCAAATGAAAAAAAAACTTTAATGGAAAAATTCTGTTGTTTTGAGAAAACCATTTTAAATTCAAAAATTGTTTTAAAAATTAATGGTCCTTTCACATGACGCGGATTTTTAAAAAACACTCATTATAATAACAAGTATTAGATAACTAGTAGATAGTTAAATGAACAAAACATTGTTTTTTTATTGCCATAATATAACTTGTTTTTTTAGTTATATCGCACCAAATTCACCAATATTTTCAATAAATATAAAAATATACTAACATACCTTCAATTCAGACAAATGTTTAATGGCACAAGTTCCATCAGGATTTGGAGGAATGACTAGTTCCCATTTTCCATATTCCAATTTCTTATAGGGGTGACGATCCCTGTTCCAATTATCTAAGAATAAAATGATGATCCACGATTTTAGTGCTTTTATAAACTTACTAAATTCTCCTGTTAGAAAAAGTTGGGCGGCCCCAGGGGCCCACTCCCTACATACTACACTATTATCCTCTTGTGCATGCAGACCATAATATTTGTATCCTTGAGTAAAAGCATCCAAACCACCGCCATTCTCTTCAATTGCTTCCAACATGTCTTTAAAACAGCCATATCTAAATTCGGAAACAATTTTAAGTTATTACACTTCATTTGGACTATTAAAACCAATTGTTTACATTTATTTAAATATGACCTTCACAATGTCACAACTTTTTTTGTTTTTTCTACTTACCGCCGTCTAATTTCTCGTTCGTAGGGCTTAAGATAAGGATCTCTCGACAATAAAGCATTAATTTCCGGGACTTCGATTTCCATGGGATCCAAAGACGAGTATTTTCCTCCCATTTTTAAACCTGCTTCTAACTTCACTGTTACTTAAAAGTCACTAAGAGACGTTCATTAGAAAAATAAATTGTTGATAAGAAAGGTCGCTAATCTATCAAAATCGACC
Source organism: Cynaeus angustus (assembly GCA_030157275.1). Classification (NCBI taxonomy): domain Eukaryota; kingdom Metazoa; phylum Arthropoda; class Insecta; order Coleoptera; family Tenebrionidae; genus Cynaeus; species Cynaeus angustus. The sequence goes on along the minus strand of CM058066.1, from coordinate 14,574,236 downwards.
TCTGAAAATGACACTTGACATTGTTGACATACGTCCGACGAGATGTCAAAATAGCTTGAATTTGAAAATAGGTCACTACTGTATAATGAATTGCCTAGATTCAATATTTATCTAAAACTAAAGCCAAACGTTGTAAACAATCAACAGATTCCACTGTTCCAACTATCTAACACTGTCCCCCACGTCCTAAATGAATACATCTTCTTCCGAATTTTAAAATTCAAATTATTCAAACAACTTTATAGTTATTTCGTGGGGGCAACCAGTAATATATATTTAGAAACATCTATAATCTAAGAATCGACATTCCCAGAAAACCTCAACGCTGCTTATGATTAATACAAACTAAAATTAAACACCCTGCATGTAATATCGTGAATAACATATGTCGTGTTTTAATGAGAATAAAGGGGTGCGGCACGCACACAAAATCAAATTAGTTTATTATGGTTTTTAATTATATACCCAATCCTTCTTATCTTTAATTTGCACATTGAACGTATGATTTGGAGCCTTGTTTTATTTAGGGGTTGTTTTTTGCGGCGCCATCTATAGTGATTCGACCTACATTTTCGGCTTTACAGATTCCGATAATATTTTGACGTTAATTTGACAGCTGAGACGTTTCATTTTCATTCATTCAGTAAAATCTGAATCGCTGTTGTCTTTGCAGGTGTCTTTCGTCGTTGCCAAAAAAATAAAACGTTTATTTACTTACATCGGCTGCTTAACACGTAATATTGAAGGAGGTACAGGTTAGTGGTCCACGTTTTTTCCTTTGGTTAATTTTTTCTTAGCTTAAAAAAACAACTTTTAACGTTCTTTTGGTTAAATGCTTAATTGGATTAATTTTTAAATTGTGTGTTGTTTATTGAATAAAACTGATTGTTGTGTGACAATTTTGGCCGTTGTAACTAAGAATTCTTGATTTATTTATTTCACCTTGATAATTGGCGCAATTACAATAAATAAACATTACGGAGACGTTGTTTAATATAAACTTGATGTTATCAAGGCAATCTATATTCTTTCTCTTATGTAATTGTTGTAAATTACACAAGTACGGTTGTTATGACTTAGAAAGTTTTTTTAGTTATACATTATTTTAATTGCAATTTTAATAATAAAAACTGCTGTGTTGAGTTGATTATCACAAAAGTGTTATCTTGGTCCACGCAGCATTCGCCTACTTATCAAACTCCGTTTCCCTCCATGAATTTGAAATATTTGAGTTGTCTTTGAAATTTTTCAAACTACTAGGAGCGACAAGAAGGAGCCGTTTTCAGCAATATCAATATTTAGAAATTTAACAAAATATGATATTGTTTATAAGTGGCTGCGGACTTGTAATCTCTGACATTTTAATGGATATCAAGTTTAATATTTGAGGAGCAATTTCAAGATTTTTCATGGAAGCACTTTATATACAGGCTGTACATCCAAAAGTTTAATCTGAGGTAAAAACGCTGACGGTTGAGAAATATTTTCTAAGAGAAAAACCTACAAAAAAACTATAAACACCACATCTAGATTAAAATTTACGCACTTTCACGGATTTTACTTAATTTCACTGAGTTATTTCGCAGCTGAAGAATCATGGCTCGGTTACATTAGCCTGGAATTTAAGGAATGAACATAAAAAACTAGAAATTGCAATATTCAAGAAATAAAATTAACTTGAATAATTTTTACATTATAAATAAAAATTGATAAAGTTGTACCAGAAGTAGCCGGAACTTACGTAAAAGCAAAAATTAAAATAAAAATTAATATTAGATAATTTTAATTTGAGCAACTCGTGCAACATCATAAATACAATTTTAACAACTATGTAATTGTATACTTTGTTCCAAATAATCAGATAGGTCTAAAAAATTGCAAAAAAAAAGAAAGTGCACAATTTGAAATTGTTGAAAATTTCAGAATTCAAAGTACCTAATTTAAAAATAAAATAAACAGTTTTTTTTTAAAGGACGAATAACTCAAAGACAATTGGTAGAGTTTAAGCAAAAATACAATATACAAGAAATTGTAAAATCTGAAAAGTCCACAGAACTAACCTACATCAAAGAGATAAATGAAAAAGCTGAGAAACATAGAAAAATCGTACTGGAACTTAAGGTAGAGTCAAAAAATTTAAAACTTGAGAGTAAAATAGACTTTTTCGACTTACTCCAGTAATGCAATATTCTTTTCACTGGCCTATCTTAACAATTTATTGTGCGGAGAAGAGTAAATTCCTCGATAAATTTTGGAGTATCTCAGTTGACATGCTTTTTTATTTAGCTTATTTTCCTTAAATTGTACTCCAAAAATAGACTGAAGTGATTACTTCCTTAACCAAGTAAACATAATTTAATATGACGGCTTCCACTCTTTCGATTTCGGTTTTTCACTCTTGTGGTTTCTCCCAATGTGGTATTGCTGATACTGTCATCAGTTTATCTTCCAATTAGTAGAGGATTTCGCGAAATCCGATTAAAATTAGAGCATCGATTTGGTGTTAAGAATAATCATTTATTGAAAAAAAAAATCAACAATCATCGTGAAGTGTGTGGGTGTTCGTAGGCGATTTCCACTGTTTCCATATCAGTGTTGGTGGCCTTTGCTGTTTTGTCGATCATTGCACTGGTGATTTGTGGGAGTTCTTTCTGCCTACACTTTTAAATTTTCAAGAGAGGCATTGGGAAAATTCGTTTTTCGCGGCTTTTCTTCATTTTCTTTTACCCTAATGCGTCGGTGTTGTCTTATACCGTATGTATTATCGATATGTGCGCAGAATGAATGCGCGCCATCTATTCAATGCTTGAAGTCGATACTTTGTATTAGACCAGGCTTAGCGAATGCATTTCATTTTATTCCAGTGAAACAAATTCGTGAAATCTTATCTTGTGTCTTTTACCGGATAGTTGTTCAGGAGTTAGTCCACCCTCCGGTATGTATTTCCTAGCTCATTTTTATGTGTAGTCACAAACTCAAGTGTCATTAAGGGCTGCTTTTTATTTATTACTGAAATAAACATCATCTACATTTTTGGAAACAACCCTTATATACTATGTGCATAAATGTATACTACACCCCCGCCAAAAACACATGTTAGACCTTTTAATTTACGTGAGAACTTATAGTACTCATGGGGTTGTAAAAAAAATTAATAATTTATATTTAGATCGCTGAAATTGTGCGTGAGGGGTAAAATGTAACATTTCGATATCTATGTCAAGGTACCTGAAATTGGGTCAGACGTGTAAGGGAATGCAAAAATGTCGCCCTTAATTCATTTGTCAATTTTTGATTTGTCGTAGTGAAGAAAAATTCCACTCACGCAAATATTATTCCTTTCGTTCCATTTTTATAAATTATGTAACACAGTAAATTTGTACATTGATTATACTGTTTAATTTAGGTTTAATACAACATAATATCTTTGTTGGTTTGTTATCGATTCCAAAGATATAAGACGAAAGAAGCAGTTTCTATCTTTATAGCACATTTTAGATTTTATTCCTCTTTACTCAAATTTAATGTACTTTGAAAATCCATGGAGGATCTCGGTGACCTACTTTCATAGGTACACTTATTTTTTCATTAGTTTCGATCTGACTTTTTGACTTTTTGACTTTTCGCCGTGATCTAATTTCTAAAATCAACCGATGTAGAAATGGTGTAGGCGAAGAGTGCAATTATTTAGATTATTTATTCTTTTACATTTCATAACCCCCGCCGGGGGTTCCGTTGCCATGGCAAATTTAAAACAGTGTTATACGAGATAATGAAGGTCAAATGCAAACTCCAATTTGTAATTTGTTTTTTTATTATCAATTTTCCGAGTGTCGAAGCGCCGATTTATTGAATTGAAAAATGATATACTAACACTATAATTAATCACGTCGGAATATGCAGAAAATTTATACAAAGCTTTAATAATATTTTTATTTAAAACATCTGTCACCTATAATCGGAGGAGCGCGCTATATACTAGTCGACATAAAAAGCAACTCCGACAGGTAGAAGACTTTTAACAACAAGTAAGGAAAGATACGTTTCGAGTACGAAGCGAACAAGTAATTTAGATTTCAGTGTTTGTTCTAGAAAAAGGTGAAAATAAATACCCCCTTGGTACAGTTTTTATTAAAACCAGTATAGTTTGAAGTGTTAATATCTGAAATTCATGATCGTGCCAAGTACGGCTAATTGAGTTTTTATTGTTATCTCAAGCTTAGTTATGATGGAAACTGAATTAATTAAGTTATTATTTGAAACTTGTGAGAACTAATTATTGAATTTCAAACAAACGATTACCAAATAACAAAGGGCGCTATCAAACCTCTACACTTTGCCGTATCTTTCTGATTTAGGGGGCGTGCCGTCATGGGTTTTTACTAATTTTTTTTTACCCACGTCTTTAAAAGTTGACTATTTACAATACCGATTCTTTCGCCAGCGATTCGATAGATTTCCGTTGATGACAATAGGCTTTTTTTATTGTAGGTAGAAGACATAAAAATGGCGTTCGCGGGGTTAAAGAAACAGATAAACAAGTGTAATCAGTATGTCACGGAGAAAATGGGCGGCGCAGAAGGCACCAAGCTGGATTTGGACTTTATGGACATGGAAAGGGTGAGTATGGTGGACAAGAGTGTCACAGTTGTAACTGTCTTTGCAGAAAACGGACGTCACGTACGAATTGGTGGAGGAGTTACAAATGAAGACTAAAGAGTTTCTACAACCAAATCCAACAGCGCGAGCAAAGATGGCGGCTGTTAAAGGAATTAGCAAATTAAGCGGACAAGCTAAGTCAAATACCTACCCTCAACCAGAGGGAGTTTTAGGAGACTGCATGTTATTATATGGTCGTAAATTAGGAGATGATAGTATGTTTGGGCAAGCTCTAGTCGAAATGGGGGAATCACTGAAACAAATGGCTGATGTTAAATACTCACTTGATGATAATATTAAACAAAACTTTCTTGAACCTCTTCATCACTTACAAACCAAGGACCTTAAGGAAGTTATGGTAAGGTTAATACAGTTTGGAGGAAAAAAATAAAACTGTTTTCTCTTTATAGCATCACAGGAAAAAATTACAAGGACGTAGACTGGACTTCGACTGTAAAAGAAGACGACAAGCGAAAGGTAACGTTGATCGTCAAAAAGGTTTTGAAAGGGCATGACAATAATGTTGAGCATGATTATAGCAGTTAAAGGTCTTAGTCCTTACTCCAGCCCTGTCAAAACACAGGGGAGTCATCATGGTATGTTCTGACTACAAGCAGAAAACCAAACATAGACCAGCCAGGTATGGCTCACAGTGGGGGGCGTGGATCCACATCTGGTACGACCCCACTGCAGAGCCTGCCCTAGTTCACGCTTCCAATTAGATAATCCCATTTTTGCTACCGGTAAACTTAATAAGCGACATTATCTTTTGTTTTGCCCCAAATATAATCCATTTTTATTTTGACAGTATTCGCATGGCAAAAATTGTTGCATGTAACTCGTATTTCAATTGACAGGTTCACATATTTCAGATGAGGAAATTAAGACTGCGGAAGAAAAGTTTGCAGAATCTCTGCATCTTGCTCAAATGGGAATGTTTAACCTACTAGAAAATGACGTAATGACTTTTTTCTTATACAAAAATCCACTTTACCAACTCTGACTTTTAGGTAGAACAAATTTCACAATTAGCTACTTTTGCAGAAGGATTATTGGAATATCACATCCAATGTACGGACATCCTACGACATTTGAACGAAATCTTATTGGAGAAGTACACATTTGTTATGATTTTATCACTAAATAACGAATTGTTTTTAGGAAAGAGGAGGCAACAAATCGTCCCAAAGTTGAATTTGTACCTAAAAGTCTGGCAGACTTACACATAGAGGGTGTTTCAGATGGAGTCAATGGTATTCACCATAACAATATTCTCACAAATCACAATACCAATAGTGGCCACCAGTTCAAAAGACCCGCTCCCCGAACCATTCCCATACATACAAAACAACCTGATCCGTTTGACCCTTGGAGTTTTACTCAAGGTATTTTTTGTTTTTATTTTTATTTTTACGAGGCCCCGGGCACATTTTTGAAAGTTTTCCTCCTTGCAAATTTTAGAAAGTCAAAACTGTGCCCGTGTGAGTCATCGCAAGCGCGGAAAACAAGCCGCTCTTGACCGGTGACTTTGAAGGTCCTCCGTTTGTTTAGTTTTTATCTTAAGTTGGGCCCACTTTGTTCATCAAGTTTGTTTTATTTGTTTTTTCTTTTTTTTGTGAAGTTTGTTTCTTTTTTTCCTGTGGTTCCTTCCTTTGAGCAACACATTGTCGTCTCCAACAGCATAGTGCTGTTGGATTAGGTCATACCATCGTGTAATTGCAAGTTGTGTGTCATTGTTTGTATGCATTGCTGTTACTTTCTGACTTTTTAAATGTTCCCACACGAGGTTAGCAAACACCTTAGGAATGAAGCGAAGTTGGCGCTTGTCCAAAATGCATAGGCGATGCCTAAAATATCTAATTTCGACACGAAAACATTGTTTGTGGTATACAAAGTTCGTCATTTTTGATGTGGTTGAAACAATGTCGGTGTTTGCTCGTGTACCACTGTTTCTAAATTGCTTGAGCTGTTGTTCTGACAAAAATGTGTTGTTAGGCTCTTCGCAAGTATCATCTCCACAACACAAGCCACATCAACTTGAGTTGCATCCAGGACAACAATCTGCTAATGGTAACTCTTCTTTCTATTGCTTCCGTGTATAGTACTTGTTAGTGGTCAGTTCGTTATGTTTATTGGATCATTTGTGCAATGATGTTTTGACGTTTTATTAATAACGATGTATTTAGCATCTCCACTGCCGTCCCCGATGAAATCACCAGCAAGAACGCCCATGGCTAGGCAACCTTGTTGTACGGCATTGTACGACTTCGATCCCGAAAATCCTGGAGAACTGGGCTTCAAGGTAAAACCACATTCCACCACAAAAATTAACTCCGTAAATTTACGTTTGTATAATCAATCACGGCACAGACTAATTCTTAAATTAAAAGTCTGGGATCATTTAAGAATCACTCTGTATGAAAATATATAGCCGCATTATTTCGTCCTTCACGGTTAAGATTTAGAAGGAAATGAATTTTTCGATTTGTTCCAGGAAAACGATGTGATTACTCTTTTAAATAAAATCGATGACAACTGGTTCGAAGGTACTCTTCACGGTCGTACAGGTTATTTCCCAGTTAACTATGTGAAAGTTGATGTGCCATTACCATGAGTTACGGGTTAAATTAAATTTCAATTGAACAACAACCCCTGGTATATTTATTTAGTAATTAAATGCATGTCCTTTACTCTGTTACTGGCCTTGTATAAACTAAAATATTTATTAATTTCATACGAATTCACGTGGGAGATGCCATATACAGTACACTAGTAGAATTTTAATTGAAGGCCGTTATATTATGTTACTCTTCCTCAGAAAAATCTTACGTTTGTTGTATATATTGTACTGTAAATTTTTATTTAATAATTTAGACGATATTTTAGTATAGAGTGTGATTGTTGCGTACAAGGAGTCATTGTAATTAGTTGAGTTAAGAAGAGTTGCGTACAAGATTAAATTTAGTTGTACATATTTAGTGCTTTTAGCTTAGGTTCTTTCTTTTTTTTCACATTATCAACGCTTTATCATGTTATGCAGTTACAAGGAGGCTAAATTTTATAAAGATGTAATTATTGTCAAGTTGAAAGTTTTAAAAAAATATATATGTGATCTTTACGTTTACAAAGTCTAATTTCTTTGATTGCCTCTACTTGCCAAAATTGTTAATTGCATGAAATTAAAACTCAATGTCTTAAAATAAGAACATTTTGATGTAGATTGCTAGATTTCTGCTGAAACTTTATTATTACAATTAACAACCACAAAAGTATTTAAAATAAAGTTTGTTGGGTGCCGCTTTTTAGAAATAATGCACTGTTACCATTTTTTTTTCATATTGATAAAGTTTTGGCCGAATCACTACAATTGTTTAAACGTTGTCATTTGACATGCTATAGATGTATTCCTTATATTTAAATTAATACCAGATGTTCAACTGTGCGATTTGCTCTATTTTAATCATCGTCGTAGTAACGATTATTATTTCAAAAAACTGCGTGTAAAAGTTACTAAAAGCTGCCTGTTAAAAATACTCATTAATGTTGATCATTATAGTAGAGCACAACTCACGGTTTAAAAGTACTTACTTATCTGGTTCATGACAATACATTAGATATAAAAGTTAATATAAGTATAACCAATTAAGAATATTGTTACTAGATCAACCATTCTAATTTACATCCCTTTTTTTACTAATTACCGTTAAATTATCATGTCTTAATCACTTTAATTGATCTCTTTTTTATTTACATTTATTTAATGTAGGTAAAAGTTATCAAACTCGTTCATAATCATTTTAAGTAGAAAAAAAATGTTATCATCTATTAAAAAATAAATCTTATATTTTGTAATATTTTCTTGACTGCACTGTTATCAAATTATAATTGAAACTTGAATTATTATTGGCCATATATTTTTTAAAGTATAGCATGTTACCAAATAATGAAATATTGTTAATACACATGTATACAATTTGAATGTTACCGTATTTGTGCATTAATAAAAAAAAGGTGTCACATTAAGTTAAAGTTTTTTTTTATTTTTAATTCCTTTGTCCCACCCCAAGATGAGGTCTGAGGAAATGATTTAAGACTCATCTGAAGAGCTTGAGATTTTTTTAACCACAAATAATCTTACATTGTTACATTTTGGGGCATAGAAACAGACAACCTAACTCGAACTTAACTTAACAAAATGCTTTAAGGCGTATTACTTAACTATTAGTAAAACTCCTAACCTTAGTTACACTTGAATCCACCCACAACTTTAAAAATGTAAGATGGGAAAAATAGCTAAGATCTAAAATAAAGCAGAATTGACTCAAAGTTTGAAGTTTCGTTAGAATTATTACATAATACTGTAAATTTGTAAACTTTTTCTACAGGACACTGTATATAACAAAGTAAACTTCCACTTCTGGTATAACGGGAAGTATCTTAGTCTTTTCAGTACTTTCATTTACTTATTTTGTCTATTGCAAATTGTAATTTAATTTACTGAGTAGCAAAGAATAATTGAGCGGCAAAATAAAGGGACCTGAGCCGCAGTAAAAATAATTTGTGTTGTTTATTTATTAATTTCTGTATTGAACTGGTTTTTTAATTATGACTATTAATAAATGAATAATTAGTATTATTGACACCCAATCATGCATTCAATTCCTTTTAGATGCTTCTAACAACCTCTAATTTAATAAGGCAATATGTTTCCCCCCGACCAAAACAACCTTTAATAAAATATGTATGTACAAAACAGTTAATATTAATATTTTTTCCAAATTACCATGGAGAATAGAGACATTTTTAAAAATAGGTTAGCCGCATATGTATATTGAGAATTGTTTTCGCAAATCTTCGGTCTCCTTACTCTCTGATGCTGAAGTAGACTTAGTAGCTAGGCGTTTCGCGGTTGGAACTTTACAACCGTTGCAGAAGGTAACAAAGGTTACAACTCGATGTAAAATAAAAAAAAAACCGTCTCCAACCCTTTTCAAGAATATTCCTTCTATTAGTTAGTATTGGAAGTCTTCTATAGTTTCTGAGAATCTTTTTTTAATTAATTGTGGACCAAAAAATTGGAAGTATATTAACTTAAAATTGAACTCCTAACATATCTCGTCTGCCCCTTTCAGTTTTTGTAACTGCAGTATTACCAACTTAAACATTAACATTTGTAACAATGATAATATTTAAGACACATTACCTCTAATATCTTGTGACGTACAATTTGATAAGTAATTTCACGTTCACAATTGGAGTTAATCTTTACTCATGTCGTTTGAATAAGCGAAGGAAAGATTTCTCAGCGTATCGGGCTGCATGTGTAATTGCAAAATGCATTTTCGTAATTTTATTGTCATGCAATGACCTACTTGTCAGATTGCTCTTGTACATTTGGTTGCATAACTCTCTTTCTATTTTTGTTAATTTATTATGATGGGATCAACGAAAAAGTATTGTGACCAACTTCTATGTTAATGGGCTATAATTAATCTATGTTATTAATGCAAAGGCTAAATTAAAACCTCTCAATTAATAATTGTTTTTAATAACAAACTTATTGGTTAAATAATTATCCTTAGCACCAGTACATTCAGACCTCAGGTATGCATATAACCAAGATAAAATTTGATGTTTAAACAATTTGGCAATAATGGAAATTGCTGCCAGTTTACGCATGCGCACCTTTTAGGGTGCTAAACTGCAATATTACCAAAAGATTTGTTAAGAAATTCAGGAAAAAATAAATTGAAGAAGACGCTGAAAATCCATCACCCGTGCGCAGCCCTGCCATTCTCCTCTCGATTTTTTTTTTGCGGTGCATCAAAAGAAAGAGTCTACACAAACAGTTTGCACAACACATTACTGAGGTTTGTAACTATAAGACGATTTTAGTGGGCATTTTTAAAATGCTTAGGAGTTTGCGAAAAAAGTAATTTTAATTTTGAGTACTTGTTTCGTTAGTACTTTTTCGTGTTAAGTTCATTTTTGTTTCAATGTCTCAATTATCTGAAGCGTTGCTCTTCTTTTACTTTATACGTTTTTAAAGTGTGACTGCTGTTTCAAAACGATTTTGACAAATTGTCATTTATTAACCTTAGAAAAAATATCTAATACTAACCCTAATTTAAGAGATTAAAAAATATATCTAGAACCTTTATACACATGGATGTTTGGTTGGTTTGGTCATTATTCGTGAATAACCCTGTAAAGTTTTTGAGTTTTTGGGAAAAAGGTAAAACTAGTATCAGTATAATAACTGAAGGTTATATTTAATGCAAAAATTTAATTGAATTTTGCTGCTCAATTATATTTTTTGCTTATCAAATTTTAATATTTTGTTGTTTATTCAAGTTCAAACCATTATTAAATGCAGCTCGTAAGGAATGTCTAACGAAAGCCTGTACAAATAAATATTTTCCATGTTTTTAATTTTGAATTGAGAATTAAAGATTGTGACATTCCATCTCGTCTCTTTGATATAAAAGTGAAATATGTATTTGGTGTATCGGGATTAAGTGCCTTTTTACCAGTTTCCTTTGAATAATCCGTAGAGCAGTAATTCTCGAGAGATACTTACAAACATTGAATACAAATACAAAAGTGCAGTTTGACGAGAAGCTTTACCTTGTAAATAAAAATTATAAAATTTAATGAGCAGTTCGATTCTAAATGCTTTTATTCATTTTTATGAAAGCTCTTTTTAAAAAAGATTAAGCATTAAATATGCGACCAGGGAAATAAATAGCTGTACCAGAAATATTACGTTTATAAGATAAATCAAAAATAACGAAACATAATAAAAGTGGTAATTTAATTAGCTTCTTTACGTTTACCCGTTCTTATTACAATTGTACATTTAATCAAATAAAATCGATCCGGTAATTTGCAATAATAAACAAATTTAAATAAAGATGGAATTTTAAGTAAGAAGGAGAATGCACTGAAAGAAGATTCGGATGATGAGTAATATTTGTGAATAACGATGCAAGAATAAGGCGAAGCGGTTGTCGGTTCCAAAATGCAATCATTCTACTCCAGTTAAGGTTTAGGTTTGCTTTAGTTAGATTGTTCCTCGCTGTGGTTCACTGTCGAGTGCTCGCGGCCCGTAACGAGCTAAACTGATTACACAACAATCTGTGCTAAGCCAAATAGAGTTTATAATTGAAAAAACCACCCGCCACCCCCCGCTGCCGTCCCCGTTGCACAGCCCAACTCACCCTCTAGCTAACATTTTTACACACAAAAGCCAACGCGCACATTTTTTTTTAGAATAATTTGTGTTTTTGGTCGTGTGAAAACAGAATGGGATGGTTATTTGGCCATCGGTGATAAAACAAAACCATAGATTTGAATGATGACGAAGCAGGTTATCGCCGGGTTACTAAAGAGGTTGGAACAGCTGTGTTATGGACAAACGGTTACAATACCCAATTGAATGCCATAACAAGGGCTGCCACGCGCCACGAGGGATAATAACCACTTTGTATAACTACCACGTGCTCGCATTACGCTCGATTTATGTTTCTACTTACTGATTTGATAGCCCCTTATATTTCTTTAAATGTGCTACCAAAACTAAAGAAAAAATCTCGCTTCAAATTACGCATCATTTTAATTTCTTTTTAAGGACTAGAGTGGTTCTTTGATTAATAATTGGGATAAGCGTTTTAAAATCGGAATAATGAAGGGGAAGACGTACAATTGGACAGTGGGTAAACATGGAATTACAGCCCTCTGTCGTTACGGAGACTTTAGCTAAAAAATATTAAAATCATCTCCCTGTATTGTCCACGGTTTACGATTTTCTTTGTCTCGTAAATGTGTCGTTGTAAGCAATGAAGTTGTTAAAAAAGTCGGTGGTAATTGGAAATAAAACACAGTTTGCTGTCGGTGTTCATTTAACAAACACGCTCAGCTGGGCGTGCAGAGTTTGACGGTCCATTCCGGTCCATGGTCAATTCCAGTATGGGGGAGATAGGAGAGTGCTAACTCTGTCCCAAGAGGACATGCTGTGGATGCGGTCGTCGAGGACACATGCATTATTCATTCAACATTCAATTATATCTCAAATCTGCACCGAGTCAGGCAATATACACCACTGAATCGTCTTGAATCACTCTTGCGGAAAAAGTTAAGGGGAGAACACGAATGTTTTCATCTAGTCAAATTAGTTAAAAGTCGCGGTGATAACGATTATTTTTTCGATTTTAATAGGGTATAAAATCTGGACGGCGTTAACTCTTATTATTCGGGCCTCCCGAGTGCTATTTCCGTATTCGCTATTCTCAGGAGGAGCTGGATTTCACTTTATTCTAACTTTTATTTTTCATCATTTTTCGTGGGGGAGACGTCGTAGCTTTCGTTCGATGGTTTGATTATGTGTGGAGTGAAAGGGTTGAATGCTTTCCTATATAGACGTTACATACATTTGGGAATTTCTTCTACTACATGTTAAAATCCAGGATAATCTTCTTCACGACTACGAGTAACACAATAATAGCAATAATTGAACTGCTCCTGTATTATCCCACATGAATACACACTGGCTTACGTAATAGTATTTACAGTGATTGAAAACATGTTCATCGACCGTACACCGAAACGATTTTCTCGCAAATACACTTAATGCCATTTATACCAGCAGCAAAGCCATTTTTCGCAAACATGGCTTACTAAACAAAAACGGATTATTTTACACAATTGTTCTAATTAGTAGAGAATAACAACACAACGAACAATTCATAATAAAATAATGACCACGGATTTTTAAGACCTTGGTCCACTTGGTATGCGCCTAGTTTAGTTCGTTTAGATGTGAAGAATTACAGAAATATCTACGTTAGTCGTTTGTCATCGTTATTATTACATAGGTCATTTCGTGGGATTTATTTCCGTTTTCCGAGACGGATACGAGCGTTTATTTTTTTCTTGTGATTTTATCTTCTCTTTTATTATTTCAGTGAATATATGATTTTAATTAAAACGCTCAGATTCATGTACTTTTGACGCCTCCACCAAAAACTATACCAACTAATTATAAAAAGAATTAGTCGAAGAAATAGGTGCTCACCTTTTACTAGCTTGAAATGATGTTGTAATTCACTTTCCATTATTTTTATGAGCAGAAACTTCTCAAGTTACAGTTATTTTTCTCAGAACTTAATATAAGCAAATAAATTATAACAAATGCAAATTTTATAAGTGTAAATTTATATGGTACGGCGCATCCACCAAATAAAAGCTACATAGAACTTTCATGTACATTATTTTAATTAAATAATATTTTAAGGTGCATACCAAACGCACATTGATTAAAAATACAAAACATTTAAAATTTTCATCTTAAACTGTATTAAAATTCGAAGTAGAAATAAATTGCCATATGATAAATTAATTTTTCATACGATTTGTTTTTGAGTATTCATGAAAACAATTTTTTCAAATTTTTAGATATTAGACCTAGAAGACGACTATAATATTTTGGAGATTAGGGTAAAATTACCCATAATAAATATCTTTTAACAAAAATGTTGTTACTTTGAGCACGACGGAAGATTTTGTACAAAGTGTAGAATCAAATTTGTTACAAAAATTAGTTTCAAATCTTGTTAAATTTTTATTGTGAATTTGTACACGTTTTACACGTCAAAAAATTTTTAACCAAAATTTATTTATTTTTTCATTTCATGTATTTTCAGTTTATACGAAAGTTGAAGTTTCGACATTTATTTTCTAACCGATACTGTACTTATACGTATATATATATATATATATTATATATACTAATAACACTGGATTCCAAACTTATTATTCTGTCACATTTGATAATTGACAAAACAAAGTTCAGAAAATTTTCAAAACTTTGTAAAAAATTGTGACAAAAATTGTACAAAATGTTTACAAGTATGACGTGGTAATTTTTTCTACGTTAACTAATTTAATACAAGAATCTGTATAAATTCTTACGTTGCATAAAACAGCTCTTAGAAAAATGTGAAAAAAATTATCTTTTTGTCGTAAAAATTTTTCTTGGACCTGCAAATGGTTGGATTTGGAAAACTGGTTGTCAAAACTTAACTGGCGATGTCCTGAATTGAAATAAAATAATTAAAATAATAATAATAATAATAATAATAATAATAATAATAATAATAATAATAATAATAATAATAATAATCTAATTAAAATATTAGATAATAAAAGTTTGCAGGTGATCATTTTGAATTAAATATTTAAATAAAATAACTGAATATATAACAATAAAAAAAGTTAGATAATTGATTTCAAAATAAGAATTGATATGATAATTGATTAACTTTTTTTATATATCACACATTCTATGCAAAAATGTTGCAATCATGAACTATTTTAAAAGTGAATGCAATTTCCAAATTTCGTATTTATAAATTTAAAATTTTTCAATTTACAACAAATTTACACGATTTTCTAATTTCTTGAAATTTCATAAATTCTTTGAATTTTTTAAACTACCAAGAATCCCAGATATTCTAAAATACCTAAGGTTAAATTATAATCTCTTGACTTTTCACATCCGATTTTTTTTGCATCTTTAGTTTCTTTAGATCTTTCAGCATATTAAGTTACTACAGATCCTTCAGATCTTGTTGATCCCTTAGATTCCTTAGATCCGTTAGATCCAAATTCTCAAGATACTTCAAATGATTTAGATCTGACAAATTCTTCAGATTATCTGGGTTCCTAGATTTCTTTTATTTTTTTCCATGCTAAATCCTTTAAATTCTCGATTTTTAGATAATAACAGATAATAATCTTTCAGATTTAAATATGAATATTGTGACTACACAAAAATCTAAATTTTTCTCAAATTCGAATTCTCAAATTTTAAAACTTTCAGATATATTTTCAAAAAATTTTTTTTCAGTTTATGTGCATCTTAGTTTACCTTAGTGTACAAGCTCCAATATATCTCATTGCCAATTTTCCAATTACAATAAATTTTTTAATTAATTTCGTAAATTTTTGAATTCCAAATCTTTGTTTCTAAATTCTTAAATTGCAAACATAAATGAAAAAAAAAACATGTTTTTAAACAGATTTAAATATTTGCAAATTTACAAATTTTCATGCTTAAAATTTTTAACAACAAAATATTATTTTAAGCGCTTGAATTTACTTAATACGTAAAAAATTACTTAATCACTTCAAAAATACAAAACCGTATATAATTGATAGGGTGGACATATTTTAAATACCACATTATCTTAAATAAAGATATACAAAATATAACACAATTTTTTTTAACAGTTCTAAAAGTGACTTTTAAAACTCTAATAGATAGATGGTGCTATTTTTTTACAAAATGCCAAAGTGGCACTAGTTGAATTTGGAAGTCATATAAACTAATTTTTTAGTTCATAGTTTTATATAGACAACTTTAGTAGATTCAAATTTTTTTCTGGACTTTTTTTGAAAATAATAATAAATTAAAATAAAATAAATAATAAAAAATAAAAATTGTCCGATTCGCCTCGGAGTGCTTTTATTTTTATGTATGTAAAGAAGCCAAAAAAGCTCAGCGGTATTATCCTAAATCTTTAAAAACAATTTACCAAAAATTTTGAAAAAACCGCTTAGGACAATTCTAACATTCTCTTTTATCTCACCGTTGTGCTAGTTTTTTATTATTGTGGTGTAAGCGGCTTTGATATAATCATAGCCATAATTTAAACTTGATAGAAAACACTTGTGTATACATTTTCGATAAAGACTAAAACGTAACTACACTTTCATAAAGACAAAAACTTTTAGGTGCCTTTTACCTAAAAGTGCTAGAAGTGTCTAAAAGGTAACTACACCTTCACTATGATACAATACATGGAATTAAGACAGATTTATTGCCTAATTGCTTAAATGTTATAATAATTAATAGCAAGAGTGCTAACTTTCGCTAACTAAATTTTCATGTTTTATTTACATTTGAATCTTTTCTAGTGTTCTGCTTAGTACTTAAAATACAAAATTTAAATTTTAAATTTTTTTGTTTTGTCTCATTTTGATTTTCCGGTTGTCTAATTTTCTTTTTAATAAGACAATTGATTTTTCCTCAATACTTTTGAAAATTTTCCCCAGTTTGGTAGATTATAATGATCTAAAACATAATTTACACTACATAGCTAAAATCTACAAATTATTGTTCAGAAAATCAGTGTCTTAATGAGGGAAGAAACAGTAGATATTAAAATCACTTTAGGGGCAGCTTGAAGTTTACCAGTCAATACAATATTTTTTATCAGAAAATGAAACATGTATTACCACATCTGTTACTTTCGTTTTAACGCTTATCACTATAAAAAGAAGAAAGTAGATTAAGTTTGCCTCCATTTTATTGCTTTTGACCTTTGTAAACAAAAAATTTCACATACGGTTATAAGAGAAAATGTGATTGAGTCAATTTGTCACATCGCTTCTATATAAAAAAATTATATTTATAGCTTAATAATTAAATGAGTTCGTTACATTGAAAGGCGAAATTTATATTATAAAAACTAAAACTAAATAAGCGCAATTTTACAAAGTCTTCTATTAACTTGCGACATCATTTTTTCAAGATGCGGAAAAAAATTTAGAAGGTAGAATTGTATTAAAGTGTACGTGCCACAAAATAAAAATATGACACATTCTTTTTTATTTTATTTACATTTTTATTTATACATATTATTATTATTTGTACACAGAATGCCAATTTTTAACTAAACTAAAAAATAGGTTTTAGAAAACAAAATCAAATTTCTAGCTTTCCTAAAATTTACTGTTTTTCTTTGTTGCCAAAACTTAAAACACTAATTTAAATTTTAGTGTTTAAATTTGAAGATATTCCATAAAAATTAATTACAATTAAAATGTCAAGATTTTTATTTCTCTCATTGTTAGCATTATTGTATCTATCATGTATCGTTTAAAGAAGGAATAATAATTTATTATACAACAAATTGTAGTAAAATAGTTTTTTATGCTTTGATTTATTTATTTTTACATTTACATTTAATATTTATGTTTGTGCCGCCCTGGTCAAATTTTTTGGGGTCACAGATGTTATAAATATTAATGTAATAGTTGTAATCAATATATTGTTTCATATTATGTCTAAGATATAAAGTCATCGTTATTAATTATACTGCTTTATAATATTTCAAATAATCGAAAATTTCTTGTGTCTGCGTCTGGACGTTTTAAATTAAGAATGTAGGCGACAACAGCAAAACAAGATCTGCAAAGTAAAATTAACATGAAAACATTAGTTATGTTTCATATTTTAAAGAATATTTATTTTAGTTGGCTTTGTCATTGGTCAATTATTAAGGGTTGGTGGTTGTTCTCGCTGTCAATTTAAACGTGAGGCTACCATTGGATAAAAGTGGAGATTGAAGTGTAAACGCAACCCCAAAGCCACTGTTTAAGGCGGAGCCTGAAAAGGGTGATTTACAGTGTAGCAAATTTAGTCATTTCCTTCCTAAAACTCGTACGAAACAGAAGAAAATTTCCAGTTCCGGTATTTACGCGATTTCCGTCACTTTTATGAATTTTTTTTAAGTAAGTATCTTTAAATTCAAATCACCGCGATATTAAAAATTGTTGATGTGATGTGAATAGTATGGATCCACTTAAAGCGAAATTAACACAGCCACCTTCACCAGGGTTATCACCACCAAAAAAAGATATGAACCCCAAACCCAATCAAGTAAGTCAAGTATTCTTCAAGTAATTATTAAGTTACATCTGACATAACAAGTTTCAGGTGGGAACTATTGTTTTGTATGGAATTCCTATTGTTTCTTTGGTTATTGAAAACCAAGAAAGACTTTGTTTGGCGCAAATTTCCAACACCTTATTGAAACAATTCAGCTACAACGAGATTCACAATCGGCGGGTTGCACTAGGCAAGTTTTGATGTGTTTTATTTTTTAACTTGGATTCTGCTTTTAATTTAATACGAAAGTTAAGTGATTTTTTTTTTAAATTCATTTGAACAGAAATTCTAAAACTAAATAATTACTTAAAAATGTCGCGCACGCTATGTCTCTATTAAATACTACAAAAATAAAATTTATCGCTTTTCATTTAATTAAACCGTAATAATTAGCGTGTTCTGAATAATATTTGAAATATATCAAATATCGGTTCGGTACTAATTTAAATTCATCATTAAAACTAAATAAAAATTAAAATATATTGTACCGAAGAAAACTAAAATTTTGTCAAAAAAAATCTTCTTTAAAAACTATCAATTTTTAATATGGCTCCTCATTAAATTAGAAAAATAAACATTTTTAAGTTGAAAATTAAAAAAAGAACAAGAAAGAAGCTAGGCCTGATTCGTGCATTTTTTTTAATTAAAAAAAATCACCAATAAATCTTGAAACAAGGTAAAAATTAATTTTCCATATATCATGTTGTTGGTAAGAAATCAAGATTAGAAGAAGAAAGTGTAGTATTATTTTTGTTATCAAATTGTGTCTTGACTCTGCTTCCAAACAGAGAACAAATTTCCCTATCGTCTTTTGGCAACTGTGTCTCTTTTGTAGGGATAACCTGTGTGCAGTGTACCCCCGTTCAACTGGAGATCCTCCGTCGGGCAGGAGCTATGCCCGTTTCTTCCCGTCGTTGCGGTATGATCACCCGGCGGGAGGCCGAACGCCTTTGTAAAAGTTTCTTAGGAGATAACGCACCCCCTCGACTTCCCGACGATTTCGCCTTCGCTGTTCACCACGAATGTGCTTGGGGTTGTCGAGGTTCGTTCGTCCCTTCGCGTTACAACTCCTCCCGAGCCAAGTGCATCAAGTGTTCAGTGTGTGGGTTATTCTTCTCTCCCAACAAATTCATCTTTCATTCTCATCGTCTCAGTTCCAACGACAAATACGTGCAACCCGATGCCGCTAATTTCAACTCTTGGAGACGACACATGAAGCTTAGTGGAAGTCCTCCAGAGGAGGTGATCCATGCGTGGGAGGATGTCAAAGCGATGTTTAATGGAGGCACAAGAAAAAGGCTTTTGGCATCAAATGTGGTGAGAGCACCGAAACAGGCTAAAGTTGAAACGCAACCACAACCTATTGTCCCTTCACCGAGGATTCCGAATTGTCAGGATATTACTTTGCCGATTTCGAGGGTTGCAATGGACTTTATTTATCATAAACCGTTAGCGTTTTCGTCGTATTCGACTTTTCCTTGGTTGAAAAGGAATTCTATTTTGTTTCCCCATGAGAATCCTTTTTTTCCTATTGATAAGAGTTATCAGTCGGCGTTTAAGCCGGTTCAGCCTGTTAATGAGAGGACGGTGATGCAAAAGGAGGATGAAAGTGACGACGAAGTGGATATTGAGACTACCGACGACAAAAGTGATACCAACAATTGGAACTTGAAGGAGGAAAAGGTAAGAGATTTTGGCAAAATTATCTAAATAATTAGTCCCGACATAGCTTAGTTTCTAAAATCCAAAATACTTTCTACACTTATTATTAAATTGAAAAAAAAAAACACAATCTTCTTCCTCTTTATTATTACTACTTACTAATTGTTATTAATTATATCCATTTTAACGTTACTGTTAAAAGCACATGTTAACATATTGAGATCGACGGGGAAAAAATACCCGGCGCATCCATTATTTTTCTGGCTTCTATGAGTTACTTTTTGCAAAAATTTGATTTTAAGTTTGAAATGGTGTTTTTTAAATCAGAGCGTGGTTTTCAACTTAAATTATATTTTGTGTTGGTAAAATATATTTTTTTGTGCAACATTGTTAAGTTGTTCATAAAGTAAAATTTTGAAAACAAACTTCAGGCATTTTTAACGTTAACAAATTTGTGGTATCAATTATATATAATTAAGAGTTGGGTTATTAAAATAATGACAATGAATACTGAGCAATTTTTAATGAAAAATGAGAAATTTCTAACTTTATCAAAAAATGACAAGCCAAAATATCTTCTTTAGACTTTAGAAGATATTAAAAACAAGCCAAAAGATTTCTATCAATTTAATAAAATCTGATTATTTTTAACATTGACACCCAGCATTATTGGCGTTATCGATATCACCCAAAAATATTTAAATATAACTTAAAAAATAAAAAGAAGCAAACCATAAATATTCTTCAGGATATTAAGCATCTAACGTCATTCTTGGTTGAAACTAGTAGATAGTCTTTAAGATAACTTAATAATTAAATTAAAATCTGAGCATTTTTGACGCTCTTTACAAAATAATAATATTTAATGTTGTTCAAATCTGCCAGAATACATTTTTATTGTTTACATTACATTTTGGGCATTTTAAAGAACACTGGAAAATCAGTAAACTCTGACATTATTTTAAAATGATAACTGCTTTTTTTAGGATTCATTTAGATTTTGGGCAATTTTAACGGTACTGATAAACCAGTGAAGTCTAGCGTATTGAGAAATCAATGTAACATCATGTATGAAACTATTGACGTTATTAAAGAATAACTCTAGAATTCTTAACGACACTTACAAATCTGTGACATCTAAGATTGTTAAAAAATATTTATATCGCTTATTACACTCTAGGTTTTTTGACAAAGCTAAATTAATACCTCCTGAAGTTAAAAAATGACAACTAAAAATTGTTTTTTTTTTTAATTTTTTGAGCAATTTTAACAACACTCATACACCAACGACATCTGACGCTATTAAATTTTGATTAATCAGCAACACTTACAAATGTATGACATCTGAGATTAAGAAAATATATTGACTTTACATGTTTTTATAGATAATTAAATTATGCTCTGAGCAAAACTGAAAAATGGCAACCAATTTTTTTTTAATAAATCAATTTCAACGACATCTAGAAATCACTGAAGTCTGATCAAAATATGACAGCCCAAAGTGTTTTTTTTTTTTGTGTTTGTTACTTATTTCTTTAGCTGATTTTGAAAATTCTCATATCCCTTTGTTGTTCCCTTGACTGTCTCTATGAAACAGAGCTTTGTAGTCAAATAAAAAACTGTCGAAGGGTCATTTGTGGGTGTTGATCGATATAATTATAATTGTAGATGAAAGTTTAAGAGAGCGTGGAGTTTGGTAAATATTTTATGTCTTGATCAAGTATAAATAGACTGTACAGGGTGTGTTGATGTGTACACCCTTTCCCTCGATTAATGTCCTGGTCTTTTTAATCAAATGTAACATAATACTAAAGTGTTTATGCTTAACGCACACAGAGCAACCTTTCAAAATAATTAAATGTAAACACTTTACGCCGCTTGTGTTTTCTGAAATTAAATTTGAATTATTTATTTGAATATCTGTAAGTATCCCTTAAATTAATATTTAAATAATCACTCGGCGTAGCGTAAATACAATTAAAGGATTATGGACGTAGTGAGCAAACCTGAAGAAATACAGTTCCAGTTTTGCCGGAAATATCGACACTTTAGTTTTGATTAAAATGAAGATCGTATTTATTATCAGAGCACGATCTAATTATGATGAAGTAATACATGTCTGGCAATAATTAAAGTGAATGTGACTATTGAGTATGTTGAACGATAGGCGTGTAACGAAATATTTAGATTATATCACCGGTCGATCAATCTGAATTATATATGACAGTCACATAAGCGTTTTATTGTTATGATTTGCCCATATCACGAACGCTTTCAAACACACAACTCTAAACAAATATAATCGTCGCATTTTCAAATTATATTAATAAATCCATCGATTATGAAAACCTCTGCAGAATCACCACAAAATGGACGCCGCTACGCTATTTTCTTAACCAAATTTTTGCATATTTTTTTTTGTTAAACAGGGCTTTAAACGGTGGCCAGTTGCCAGTTGACAATGCACAATGTAATTGATTTAGTAATCAAATACGGAGGGTGTTCTGTCTGGGATAAGCATTGTCTAAAACACCCATTGCATAATTACGAGTAAAACAAATAAAACAAATTAACATTTTGAGCGCTCATTTAATATTCATTGGACGTATTTAACACTGCAGGGTTGTTCCCCCGCTGCTCTCTTTAAAAACTTTGCTAAGACAACATTAACATCAGGTTTTTACATTCAAACTAAATTAAAACAGATAAATAATCTGACTCGACTTTATGGAATATCTTAAAGTTTAAACTCGAAAATGGAAGAGATTTGTAAAATTGAAAAAGTAATGTAATACACCATTAGTTGCGACACTAATAAAATAAATACACATTCCAAGTTAAATGAGTTCTTGTTCTTGAGGGAGTTCGCAACAAGCGAACAAATGTGTCCCACTGGAAACATACAAACAGTCGATACCAACGCTGATTTTGTACATGATTGCTTTTTTATATCAGAGGCAAGACACGTACACTTCAAGATAACAGGCTCATTCCGAAACAACTTAAATGTTTGTCTTGCCTCGTTTCTCCTAAAAATAATGATACTAGATTTCATATTATCAAAATACAACATCCAACACCGCGCCCGTTTTATAGTTACACTTGCAGCGCTCCCTTGCGAGATACTAACGGAATGATACGGGACAAGGCAATTTCTCAGATATTAAACAATTTTTTTTATAACAAACTCTCACCTGTAATAGTTCAAGGTGCCCTCAGACCATTCAGACTTAACTCCAACAGAAGTATAATAATATTTTACTTCTGTTGGTGTTAAATCTGACAGCATGGTGCGACCTTTTCTTCGGTGGTTACCAGAGACTCTACATCTGAAGGAAAAAACGGTACAAACATAAGTCGTATTGATTTACAGTCATGTGGGTTTAGCTTGCCAAATAAAAACGTAATAATGTCTTATTATTAGGGTGCTTCTCAACGGAATTCCCCACGAGGGGTATTTTAAGTCCTCCCATATTTAACTATAAACAAGTTAAATGGTTTCGTGAAACATTTGTGAAATGTCAAGTGCTGACCTTTTTTCACTACCCCGCGAAAATTAAAGTAGGCGTCATTCAACCCTGAAATTAACTGAAACTTAACATGGTCATGTCCATTAGGCGTTTGAGATTTGTTCTATTGAAGTGATCATAGAGAAAACCTAATTAAAACTTTTGAAAGATGAGGGTGGCTCGACTTTAAGTTAACAAAAGTTTATGTAGCATATTTAACTCAATGTGACATTTTCGTAGAGAATGGGCCATTTTTTAAATTACTTCACTAAAACGATGTACAGGAATGCAGCCGAGCGTGATGTTGGAAAATGTTAAATTTCTTCAAAAAGAAATCGCGCTTGTTCTAATTAATTACATTGTTAGGGGTAATTTGCTCTGTTTAACTGAAAGTCACACAGCAGAGATTCGGTATTCTATAAAGTACCTATAATACAATATTCGTAATCCCCGGATGACTGTAACTGTAATACCTTTGGGAATATCCTCTGCGTTACCATGTTCACTAAGCGTACGAACCCTAATTGAAGCTATTATTGCATGTACAAAACTTTTTACAAATGCAATCCTTACTAGACGGACGTTAATCAACTGATGATTTGGTTCCACCTAATTATAAATATAAAACCGTCCCTTTTATAAACATCGAGTTTTTCCTTCAAGTGAAACTAATTAAATTAGATGTATACTTAAGGTGTAATCTTTTAATTGAAGTGATTATATTTAGTCATCCATTACAAGCGTTGAGCTTATGCGGTTGTTTTAATATAGATTTGATCCTCGACAAAAGGTCGGATTACATTGTTTGATCATGCATTATCAAATTAGGTCTTTATTTTTTTCGCTACTGTAGAAGTGACATTTTGGATTAGAGTATTTCCAGACTGTGGACAACGCTTTCTTGTTGCAAATGTCAGAAGGGAATGGGTGCAAATTGTATAAAAACGTGAACGAACCAAATTATATTTGCAAAAGTGGTGGATGCGCTCGGGAAACTGAATTTTTCAAATTTGTCTCTATTATTCTAAAGTTTTTAAGTTTAGCACAGAAAATAAATAAACAAATATTAATAACCTCCCTAAACTTCATTGCCATACGTTAGATCTACAAGCGTTTTAGATTTTAATAAAAATATTAGAAATTTTTGGTTTGTTCTAAGAATGAAAAATATTTCTTCTGATTTTATAAACTGGCCAGTTAATAAACAAGCCAAAAACCTTTTTCAGTTTCATTGTTAAAGCACTAAAATTAACAGAATTCTTGGTTCTAAAGCAAAATGATGGAAACTTTGATTCGTCCTAAAACTATAAATTTTCAAAATTTGTCTCTTTTGCTCTTACATTTTGTGCTTTAGTACTGGTAATAAACAAGTCAAAAATAGTAAATTTTCCAAATTTTATTGCTACAACTGTAGATTTACCAGAGTCTAAGAATGAAAATTCCCATAATTTTTCCTTTAGTCAATAATTTTGTAAATTGGCCAAGGTAATAAGCAAACAAAATATCATAACTTTTCTCAATTTTATTTCTAAAATTATCAGATTTATTGGTTTTAATAAAAAAAATATGAAAACTTAGGGTTCGTCCGAAAAATGAAAATGTCTAAAATGTATTTTGTTTGCTTTATAATTTTATATTTTGGCACTACTTAATATGCAAGTCAAAAATTGAATTAAATTTTTAAGTTTTATTGCTACAGCTTTAAGTCTCCCGAGATTAGGTTTCAACATAAATATTAGAAATTTTTACTTCGTTCCGTGAATGAAAATTTTTAAAATTAATTTTTTGTATTCGATAATTTCGTAATTTGGCATAGTTAATAAGCAAGCGAAAAGAAGTAACCTTCCTTGATTTCATTGCTAAAACTATCAAAATTCTTGGTTTTAATAAAATATAAAATGTTGGAAACTTTTGGTTTGTCCTAAAAATAAAAATTTCTAAAATTTCTGTTTTTTACTCTATAAATTTATAATAAAGCACACTTAAAAAGCAAGCGTAAAATAGTAGCATTTCTAAAAATTATTGCTACAGCATTAAAGATACCCAAATTCTAAGTTTTAATGGAAATGCTTAAAACTTTTGGTTCATCCTAATACTAAAATATGGAAAAAACTATTCCTCTCAACATTTATTTTTCTAGTCTTGAAACTACCAGAATTCTTGGTTTGCATGAAAAATCTTTCAAATTTTTGGTTCGTCCCAAAAATGAAAATTTCTTAAATTTATTTGTTTTTTCTTTGTAAATTAGCTTACTTCATACACAGACAAAAAATAGTAACCACCCCAAATTTCTTCGTTATAGCGTTAATATTATCATAATTTTCGGTTTTATTATAAAATATAAAAAAAATACGTGGTCTAAAAGCATAATTTTTTAAAATTAGTTTCTTTGCTCTAGAAATTAGAAATTTTCCACAATTAATAAACCATCCAAAATAATAACATCCTAAAATTTTATTGCCGTAGTCTTTAAGAAATTTTTGGTTTTGTTCTTAAAATATATTTTTTCAATTTGTTTCTTATAATCTTGTAATTTGGCACAGTCAATAAACAAAACAGATTTTACTACTGCACCGTTAAAACTGCAAGAGTTCCAAGTTTTAATAAAAGCTCTTTGTGTAAAGCTTAATATAAAATTTTCTAAAATTTGTTTCTTTCACTGTATAATTTTTGAAATTGAAACATTTAACAAACAAATCAAAAATAGTACTAATTTCAAATTTTATTGAATTTCAGGTAACGAAAAATATTTGATGTGTTATTCATCTTCAACAAGAATTTTTTTAAAACTTATCTCTTTTGCTCTATAGTTTCGAAATTTGGAACTATTATAAAAAAAATCAATAATAGTAATCGTTCCAAATTCTATTGCTATGGCTTTAGATCTACCAGAGTTTCAGTTTATAATACAATAACATAATACAAATTTTTCGTTCGTCCTAAAAATAAAAATTTCTATATTTTTCTATAATTTTGTAATTTGGCACAAATAATAAACAAAGCAAAAATAGCGACCTTCCAAAATTTTCAGTTTCAGTTTTTTCTGCTTTACAATTTTATAATTTTATACATTTAATAAGCCAGTCAAAAATAATATCTCGAATTCATTCCTTCAGAGTTAAAAATACCGGATATCCAGGTTTTAATAAAAAATGTTAATTTTTTTTCTTTCATTCTATGATTTAGATATCGAGTAAGTCAGAAACAGTATCTTTTAAAATTTCATTGCCATAAATTTGAAACTAGGAGAAGTTTGAAATTTAATAAAAAATGTTCGATATGTCCTTCTTGAAATAAAATTCTATATAATAATTAACGTTCTAAGTCAAGTTTTCAAGTTTGGAGAGCTTATATATAACTAATAATTATCACCTTCGTGCTTATTGATTAAAATAAATACACGAAGAGTAACACAGTAACCCATTGTTGAAAGTTTTTTCATTATTCTGTTAGATACGATTAGCGTGACCGATAATGCATAATTGAAACCGTGCATAACACAGTTTTATGTTAATATCGTTGGAAATCATTTGTACAAGTTTGTGATTTTTATGTCTTTGTCAGTAATAATGTGTTTTTTAAATCAATACAGTGGTAAGTAATCCGACAGGAGATACCGAAACGCTTCTCGATTTGGCGGCGTTATAATTTATGAGGGTTCGTATTTGAATGGATGTTCTCAAGTGAATGTTTAAAGTATTAATTTAGTTCGTAGGGGTTAATCGTTATATTTTTGTGTTTGGTGCCAGCAGCAACGTCAGTTTGAACTTTGTATGCATTCTGTAAATTCAATACTAGCATTGTCTATATCCGAGTGGAATATTTAAATATTCATGTGGCTATAGAAGCAGAGTAATTTTAATCTATTGTTAAGTTAAACAAACGCTGAAGCTCATTGTGAATCGTATTCGTTATAATAGCTTTTAATTTACTTGTAAGAACTGTTTTATCTTCTATGTTTGCGAATTCTTTACACAGTACCTCCATGTATCTATACAATTAAGAAATCTAAACTTTCACATTTACATTGGTCTTTCATGGGTCTCCAGGGAGGCACATCCGATTATTTACCTTCAACTTTTAATTGGGTTAACAGTTTGCATTTTAAATGTTGAGAAGTTTGCAGTTTTTTAAGATTCACGCATTGATTAAAAGCGATAGAAACTTCAAGTGTCTCTCTCGGGGACCCTCTTAACTTTTTTACCAATCGTGACAATCTAGGGCTATACAACGAACGCTTCTTTCCAGAATGCACCGAATGACTCTTTTACGAATCATGAAATAAATACCGACGCTGTCTCAACACAATCACGCGATGATATGAGTGCGATCTCACAACGAATTTGGAATTTGTCAAGATTGTCGTTTGATGGAAGTGACAGGACAAACTTTCTCTATCGTCAGGATTTACACAGGCATTTCGTCATAGAACCAGGTAACGATCGTACAAAAAATGCACATTTGGAACCATTGAATTTTGAATACACACTAGAATAAATTGAAGGCTTTTCAACCGAATATTGCAGTATTTAATGCGTTGTTGAATGGAGAGGTGTAACTTAACTTCACAGCGTATTCATTAAACGGATTTCTGTTAATTACTAAAGTGTAATCAAATCGTGTAAGCACACATTTTGCATGAATAAAGCTTTAAATCAATTGCTTGCTGTACACCTCCATGGCAACTCACAGTTAAATATCCTACCTGGGATCTGCAACTTAGTCTAATAAGTACCCTCTCGTTCCGATCGATTTATTTATCTCTTTAAGTACACGTTTTCTCTAAAAAACCAATCAATTTCACTATTTTCGGTGAGACCAGTATAAAACACACGATTTTCTTTCAGATGAGACTAATCCCATTATTCGCAACCCCGTTGGAGTCACAATTGGTATGAAACCAAACGTGGATTGTACAACTTGTATTAACCACAACGCCATTTATTCGTCTCCGGAAAACACTAATAAAATAACTTAATTTTGAACGTTATTGTAGGTGACAAAATTGCAATATTGTACAATTAATTTATGCTTGTGAACTTGTTTTTTCAGATAGGCAGTCATAGACTGTGTAGTTAACATTGTTAGACCTACTTTACTCGTTTGTTTTTGTAATATACTATTTTGTAAAGTTACATCTAAGCGTAGAACTATGCGTTGATGAAAGTATGCTTTGCTTTTAAGTCTGCAGTTTGGATGTTTTCAATTTTGTTGTAAGTTACTCTTATTGTATAGCAAGTTAATAATCAATAAAAATTATACCTCCAAAGTATTTACTTGTAAAATTAGAATATTTTTTGTTGAAAACAGTAACCACTTTGTAACTAGTATATAGACGACTTGTTTTAAAATCTAGCACCTTTGTACTTTTGTTGGAATCAATAAATTATTGGATACTGACTAATATTTTGTAAATAGATATAAAATTTTTGAGTTCTGCATGACAGACTGTATCTAAGACACAATAAAGCAGTATTTGGAACTTTGATAGTTTCTATATATTCTGTTCTGTAACTCACCTGTCAGAATTCGTTACCATGGCACTGACCACTCAAAACATCATATTTACAGTATTAACTGACGTTAAAAAATTACAGATAAAATAATTTTATTTTGCAAGGTAAGTAAAGCAAAATTTGAAAATAAGCATATGGGAAATGGTGGATGCGCCGGGAACATTTCCCTCCCTACATTTGTAAAAAAAAAGTAAGTCAAAACAAAATTAATCCTCACAATCGTGCGTGACGACCTAGATACCAATAATACAAATTTTTTGTACGCCACTGTCTTATTGGTACGCTGACAGCTAAATTTAACAACAAAAATTTTAAAATATATAACAAAAACTATAAAATATTTTAGCATAAACGGCTTATCATAACGAAAAGTATATCTTTATAAAATAGATTTTAATTAAAATTTAATTTTCTAGCTTCCGCAATGCACGTTATTATTCAATTTATGGCGTCATAAATATTACAGGTCACTATATCTCAATAATTTATTCCAATTATTCATAAATATACAGCGCTTGTAAAAGTAATAACATTTATTATATTTTAAATATTACATGCGCCCGGTTAATAAAATTAAATATTGATCCATTTTCTTTCACGTAGTGCCATCTTGTCGCGATAATAAAAGAATGACGCAAATTGTTATGATGACCACCAGGTAGCGATATTTGATTAAATTTTATCAATCATCGACATCGTTTTTATGACCACATAAGAAAATATTGTGCTTTTAGAATACGCATAAATTGGTTATAAGTGCTAAAAATTTCAAATATAAACAAAAAATGCAGCGCCATCTGTTTCTTGGTAGCCAAACTACATAAATATTTTTCATGCAGTTTAAAGAAACCTTTATATGTTTTTTAAATTTACTACAGAAAAAATCACGAAATGACTAATTTAAAATCATTTCTTCTCGTAATGTTACAGTTTATGTAAGACATATGTACATAACATAAGAAGGTATATACTTTTATAAATATCATGCGTGCAATAAAATAGTGATTAAATTCGACATATCCAAATTTTTGCTATCGAGGAGGTATATATCTATTGGAAATGACGTTAGTGACGGTGACTGTAGTAGTTTTCAGCATCCTTTATAGTTTACATTAAACAGTTTTTTTTCTTAATTGCATCTAATTTGTAATTGTAAGTTAAGAACACAATTAGTTAAATTAAAAAAAGTTACGTTTCAAAAAAAAACGAGTAAATATTTTTTTCCGTTATTTTTCATAACTGTTTAAAAAAAATTAACATTAAAATTGGTATCCGTCGCACAGGCACAAAAGGAACCACCCGAAAATATTTTGCCCCCTAAATTTGTTTCTCCTCATGAACAAATGAAGGTAGCAGACAAATAAATCTTCGATGATATTATTATTATTATTATTATTACTATTACTATTACTATTACTATTACTATTACTATTACTATTACTATTACTATTACTATTACTATTACTATTACTATTACTATTACTATTACTATTACTATTACTATTACTATTACTATTACTATTACTATTACTATTACTATTACTATTACTATTACTATTACTATTACTATTACTATTACTATTACTATTACTATTACTATTACTATTACTATTACTATTACTATTACTATTACTATTACTATTACTATTACTATTACTATTACTATTACTATTACTATTACTATTACTATTACTATTACTATTACTATTACTATTACTATTACTATTACTATTACTATTACTATTACTATTACTATTACTATTACTATTACTATTACTATTACTATTACTATTACTATTATTATTATTATTATTATTATTATTATTACTATTATTATTATTATTATTATTATTATTATTATTATTATATCTTCATTATCGTAAAAAAAGTTTTAATGGGAAAGGTGAATAAAATTAATAACTAACGTTTAAAAAAAAAGGAATCAGGATTTTTTTTTGTGATCGGAGATCATTTTTGTAGCTTTTGGTACTGTTAGCATACCTAATTTATTTCTGTTTTTTTTTTTTTTTTAAACTTGAGCTGGTAGACGGTTAACTTATGCCCGACGCCTTATTTTTTTGAAACCTTGTAAAATGACATTTATCTTAAATAAACTGATCGAAAAAAGTTAGGGATATTGATGTAACATATTCTAAAGTAAAATTTTTAAAACGCGTAACATACATAAAAATATGTTAAATTATAACTGAAATTTGTCGTAAAATTAAAGTGAAAAAAAAGCTTTTTTTAATTAATTCCTTTTGAAAAATAGGAAAGAAACATGAAACATGCATTAATAGTGTGTTAGGCCAAAACGATTTTGCAACACTTCTTCAACACGTCTTGGCATAATAAAATTAGCTGATCCAAATTGTCTCATAATACCAATAGCACGCAAAATTCGTAGGTGGGTCACTGGTGGTTGGTAGTGCGCTACTGCCCGACCAAGCATGCTCCATGCAAACTCAATTGGGTTGAGATCTGGCGAACGCGTTGGAAGCGGCAAGTGCTCAATTTCCAATATTTCCAGTCTTTCTATCACACAATGAGCACGATGTGGACGTGCATTATCATCCAAAAATGGAAACTGAAGTCCTAAATCGTTGCGATAATTAATGATGCTGTCTCTAACATAAATTTGAGCTGTCATATTCGTTTCGCACACAAAGAGTTCCGTACGGTCTCCAAGAAAAAATTCATTCCAAATCATTGTCCCTCCGTGGAATGAGTGTACTTGTTGGACATATCGGTCATCAACTCTTCTATCTGGAGGTCTCCAGATGCGAATACTACGACTACTACTGTAGAGCCAAATTCTGCTTCCATCTGGATATATTACAGTTCTCTATTCATCTCATTCATAACTCGGTCTTCACACCGAACTATTCTAGCACATCTATGTGCAGGTGTCAATGGAATCGTCCTTTACAGTCTTCTGCATCTTAGTTCTGTCTCCCTAATGCGGTTAAGTATCATTCTAATTATAACACTAGTTCCAGTGGTGTGCAACAGCTCTTCCTTTAACAAATTGCAATGAAATCGTGGGTTCCTACGAGCTTCCCTAATTACCAAACGATCTTCTCGTACATTTGTGGCCCTTGGTCAAACCTTGTCGTAATCTTTCCGACACTTTTCCAGTTTCTGTATATCTTTGTTATAGCTGCGAAACCACACTTTGACTTACATTAAAAACTGGTGCCACATCCACTTGTCGAGCACCATCTTCTAACATACCGATCATTTTGTTTTAGCAATATCGGATCTTAAATATCGCCTTTAAAAAAAATGATAAAACAAATAAAATCACTTATTCATCTTGGTTTCTCGCTTTCAGGCTTTAGCACAGTTCTACAGGAGTAGAAACTTACAAGAACTTTTTGTGTGCTTATTATTCGTTTGCAAAGTTGTTTAGTAGAAAAAGTTAAGCCAATGTTGGGAAAACCATTATTGTGTATATGGTTTTAAATCAAAATAAAACAAAGACGACCAAAATAGGCTTGTTGGAATCCGTTGCTTGATTATTCTTAACACCTTTTAAATTTAGGCAACCCGTTATACACTATGTCCTGTTTTCAAATTTAAAGTATTTGGCAACAGTGCGAGCCGTATCTCACCAAACGCAAAAAGGGGAAAATGTCATTACCTTCTTTATTGTTAGAAAAAAAATATAATTTTAAGGTTTCCTATTTTGCGGGACGATCGATTTCTCTAGGTTATTATTCTGAATCATAGAGAGCAGCACAATCAGACCACCAACGCGCTAAAAGCGCCACTTGTTGGTACTATTTCTGTCATTGCTGTCAGATGTTTACTGTAGTGTTGTTTTTTGTGTTTATGTAAAAATAATAAATGTCGTACAATATATGTCAAAATACAACTTCTAGTTAAGAATGGTAGCACAATAGTTTTTTTTTCTTCGTTTTATATAGAACTATGTTCAAAAATCAGACGATGCGTATGTGAGATGTTCCCAAAGATAATATAAATATTTTTAAGATAATCGTTGAGTTCATGGGTGTCAACGTTCCTGCCCAATGATAAGAGTTCTTCCGGTTTAATTTATAAAAGTGATCAAAGTGTCGCGAAAAACTCTCCCTATTTTCATTTTAGTTTCAATTTCCTGTTTTAAAAGCAAAAAATGTCCAAGAATAAGTTAAATCTTACATTACCACCAGGTTCACTTGATCAGACTCCAACCGTTACTCCTACAAGCGCACCGTTTCCAGAGGCTACAACTCAGTAAGTATCTAGAGATGTTGTTTCAGTAAAAACAGGAACATAGAAACGCTAAAAAGTTCCTTGAAAATCATAAGACAAGCTGAAAGAATTCTAGGACTTTTTTAAGGGCAATGAAGGCGTGTCGACTTGTAGATCACATACTAATAAAAATTGCTTCCTATCAGTATACAGGTGGTTCTTAAATAGTCACGCTATCAACTACCGCGTGTCTAGGAAAACGACTCATTTTTTTTAGCAGAACATTGAATTTTGCCTTGAATCAGCTTCTTTGTTGTTCCAGGTCGAACAATTTCGTCGGTGGTTCCAGCATAGACACAATAACCGCTCGAATCGAGGAGCTGGATATGGATGCCACACAAAGAAAACGCATCGAGGTCTTCCTGTGCCAAAAAGAGAAAATCGCCCAAAATGACCTGGGTGAAGATGATTTCGAAAAACTCGGAGAATTAGGTTCTGGCAACGGCGGAGTTGTTACTAAAGTTCGGCATAAGTCTTCTGGTTTGATAATAGCTCGTAAATTGATCCACTTGGAAGTAAAACCCGCAATCAAAAAACAAATCATAAGAGAGCTGAAAGTTTTACATGAGTGCAATTTCGCACATATTGTAGGATTTTATGGAGCCTTCTATAGTGATGGAGAAATCAGTATTTGCATGGAGTATATGGATGCTGGGTCGTTAGATTTAATTTTGAAAAAAGCTGGAAGGATTCCTGAAAATATTCTTGGAAAAATCACAGTGGCTGTGTTGAAAGGATTGAGTTATTTGAGGGATAAGCATGCGATTATGCATAGAGATGTTAAACCGAGTAATATTCTTATAAATAGTAGCGGCGAGATCAAGATTTGTGATTTTGGGGTCTCTGGACAACTCATTGACTCGATGGCTAACTCGTTCGTGGGCACTAGGAGTTACATGTCTGTAAGTTACGATTAGAATTCAAATATAATATATAAGGAGCCTGGAGTTCAGTGTATTACAATTTAAGGGCTTCAAATGTATTCTCACTAAAAACTATTTGAAGTGGGTTAAGATATCTAAACAATGGTAGCATTTCACGGTCCATTATAATTTTATTTTTTCAGCCGGAGCGACTTCAGGGCACTCATTATTCGGTTCAAAGTGACATTTGGTCTCTGGGTCTATCTTTGGTTGAAATGGCTATTGGTATGTACCCAATTCCCCCGCCAGATGCAGAAACTTTGAAAATTATCTTCGAAAACCGAAATAGAAATGATAACGATTCTCCTGACCACACCCGTGGCCCTAGACCAATGGCAATATTCGAACTTCTGGATTACATAGTAAACGAACCGCCACCAAAACTGCCAGGGGGTTTATTCTCAGCTGAATTTAAAGATTTTGTTGATAGATGTCTACGCAAAAATCCCGATGAAAGAGCAGATTTAAAGACCTTAATGGTTAGTATCGAGAAGATTGACTTTGTAATTTGAAATGTGTTGGTAGCTCTGCCTGTTGACAGTTCGAAGTTAAACGTAATTAATTGATACTCAATGTTATGTCTAAAATGTCAAGATCTTTAGGTAACAGTGCTACCGACACGTAACACAAAGCATGTTTCCGTTTGTCTTGCTTATTACGATCTTGTTTTAGAATCACGATTGGATAAAGAAAGCAGAATCAGAAGACGTCGATATAGCAGGATGGGTATGCAAAACCATGGAAATTCAACCTCCTCAAAATAGAGTGTAATCTTGTATTTTATGTATTTATTATGCAACTTATTAAGTGTTAGGTTGATTAATCATTGTGTAGGTATGACTTTTGTCTTTGCAGCTAAACAGAAAACTGTGATAAATTTTATTTAATCAGTATGTTGCTGTCAGAGTTAATAATTTAACACGATTTTTTGAAGCAAGTCAACGCTTTTGTTAAGTTTTTAAAAAGTCACAACCTACTTGAAATTTTTTGTATTTTAATTAATTTTGCTAAGTTTGCATTTAATAAGTTTAGAATTCTGTCAATTACGATTAAGATGTACAGTGTTGTCACATTATTCTTTAAGTCTAGATGTTTAAAAATACATGTTAATGCATGAATATTCACAGATCAGATGTTGTGAGTCAGTAACGCCACATTTTACCAGGAAACAGAATCAAGTACAAAACGTTCTACCTAAACCAAATTGTCTGTGATATGTTGCAAGGAAAATTATAAGTCAATACATTATGGTTGTGACTTTTTACAGTTTTGTTTTTCGTACAAAGACGGCCTTTACGAATTGGTTAAGTTATTATTTAGTCATACATTACATATAATATAGTAAGAAACATCATAGTTGATTAGATTCTTTATCATGTATTGACTTATGGAGTATAATTGTTTGCATGCTTATCCTGATGAAATAAGAGGAGACATAATGTCCCAGTGATAAAAAACAAAAATAATTTAGCACACCTACACGTGTAGACTCGTATGGTCTGGAACTGTTGTTTATTTTGCGATTCATTGTCAGTAGACACGAAAATTCGGTTTGAAAAATATCCAAGTGCTTTAATATTTCTTACTTAATTGCAGTCTACGTCAGACTTTTAAAGCTGTTAAAACTGAATTAGTTTTATAAATACAATACTAGTCGGCATTACAGAAAGTGATTTGAACTGTAGAAATTGTAGCTTTATAAAATATATGTGTATATGTGGGTAGGGTATATTTTTTTTATTCATGTTATATAAACTTGTGGATCAAATTTAAGTGGCACTCACACTTACATTGCCAACTACACACACAAGTGTTTGTCACTGTTACTAAACTTTGATATCGTTGTTCATTAAAATCGTCAATATATTATTCCACAAAGTAATGACTTTGTAAAAGTTTGGCTTTTCTGTATCATTAATAAATCATTTCGAATTAGATGTTGTTTCAAATTTGGCGCGCGTCGGATCAATAATGGACGCGTCCTCCATGATGGGTGGAGCATTGGAAAAGCGCTAACCTCAGGTTCTTGAAATCTTGTCATGTCACGATTGTTCTTTGATCGTTAATGGGAATCTTAATGTAGCGTCTTTTGGTTGTAGAAATATTGCAAGGAGCTGTTGCTTAATTAATTCCCAGTGCGCATTCCTTATATTCTTTGTCGGTATAAAAGTAAGAATTTCGAAATAAAACTATGCCACCACAGTATGCAGCTTTTCTGCTGTTCATTTATATCGTAATACGTCAGTGACATTTCAGAGGAATATTTTACGGAAAGATATGTCTTTTTGACTCATTTTGCCTCAAAATACCAGATAAGCTCGGATTTATTCAGGTATTTAAGCGATGTTGACAAGGAATGCAAAGAAATGCCGTGGCGCGGGACTTTTATCACCCTTTTAATAGCATTTATAGCATTTTATTTTTGATGTCCAATATTTTAGTACGAACACTGATATAAATTGGAAATTGGCTCGAAACAAATTGCGCAATCGTCACGATTAATTCCAACGCCAAAAAACACTGTTCTTTTCTTTCTTAATTGTCACTTTCGGATCTTCGCGACCAAGTAGAAAAAATATGTTCAAAGGCGAATTAATTATGAATTCCAGGCCTCTGGCTGAAGTTCAAAGTGCACAACTTTTAATTAAAACAAACTTAGTACGAGTACATGCAGATCAAAGTGCTTTTAGAGACTGTACCTACCATTTATGGAAAATGAAAGAGACAACCAAATTCGTTTATCTCAAGCTATTCCTTTATCCGATGTCTTTATTATTTGGAGGATGCGTAATTCCAAAAATTTCACTTGGGAAAGCTTTATTACATTCACAGCAAAGAAACGCCCGCCGAATTTATCCACCAAAAAGAAAAAAATAAATTATAAAAATGACAACACTGGAACAACAAAAAATGAAATAACATGGCAAAAAATAGCGCTTAATACTGTACGTAACAACTTGATGTACGATTTGTTAATTAGATCAAAAAATAAAAACCATGTCAATATTTTGATTAGGATAGGTCTTAGCCCTTCGGTCTCGCCCCTTTGTCGTCTGTCGCACCGAGGGTGAATTATTTGAATAAGTTTGTCACTGTTTCGATGTCTCAGATGACTCGTACGTAAATATAATTACCGCGTCCGTGATAAAGCGCCCCAGAAGCACAATGAAATTTTGATAGATTGGCCGTAATTCTGGGTCTAAATGTGGACGAATACATATTGCAAGGGTCTGAAGAACAGTCCAAATGTGACAATGAAATGACGGACAAGAGTGGCACTTGAGTGATTGTTTCATTACGTCTCGGGAAAGAAAGCAGCTTGCAGAAATGTCGACACTTAATAAAGATGACAAGTTGCTGGGAGAAAATACCAAAACAAAGAAAAAAAATCAATGACCTGAAATGTGCAGTGAAGAATTTTAATCTTATCAATTTTCGATCCCGTTTACCCAAGGGTAAAGGCATCTGATATATCATCCCCACGGTGTAGGGACACTTCAAAATTGCCACTACTTGTCCTTTATCCCCAATCCCTTTGCTTATTTTGTAGGATTAAACCCTAATTAAATATTAAATAGATTTCTAAATTGCTCCTGCTTTTGTATATGACAAATACGCGCAGCCCTCCACGTTCCTAAATTTGGTTAAACGAGCTGAAAATTTGATTTACGAGCAATTAAGCATACTTGTCGGTGCAAATTGGCGATCATCGGTAAAGAAAACACTTCGAATTGTCTTGAGACAAACAGAAATGTGGATGATGAGGATAAAGATGTCAGAACAAAGTTCTTGTTAGTCCGCGCGTATTTTTAATGGGTGTGAGCTCTGAAAAAATGCAAATTTGTTTCAAGTTGGGCGTAAAAAGTCTTAATTTATGTATTAAGAGAGGCGAAGAAGTTTTTAAAAGGCACAACTGTTTAGTACAACCAAATTAATGTTTGTGGCGCTCTTGTGGTTAATTTTGGGAATTAATTAGAAAAATAAATGGCTCTAAAACGAGATTTTAATGACAAAATATTAAAATTGTCGCAGATGGGAAAGTATAAATTGATAATTCCCATTATATATACGGCCCTTGTTAAGCAAAGCGCTTTAATTACATCTGGCTAGGGTAGGAAGATGGATTAGAAAATCTACGTCGTACGTCAAAAGAAACGGCCTTTATTTAAGACCAAGACAAAACGACTTTGAAATGTTGGAGTGGAAAAACGCGGCGCTTTTTAAAAAAATCCTGAATAAATAAAGCTATCAAATGAAAAAGAAGTGCGATTCCGTTTGTATAAATAATAAATTTTGCGAATGTGATTAAGTCGCTTACTGGTAGTGACATCTACTGTATCCGAGCTTTGTTATTTATTGCCAACATCCCAGAGGAAATTATAATCCTACCTTTTACCTATGCTTGACACCGCAAGAACTCGACGATCTTAACTCAATCCTAATAAAAATACAATTCACGAAAAACAACTCCTATCTTTAATGTACCAATACTAACACCAGCATAACAATAATAAATTTATATTATTATCATCATATTTATAAATAATCTAAATTTTTGATCCTTAGAAAAAATCAGCTACGTATTTTCTAATGTTTTAACGTTTCCAACATTTTTAAATTTCTCGGGGTTCATCTAAAATTCAAGTTTTCTATTCAAATTTAAGTTTTTAAATTAATTTTGTGCGGTCCAATCAATTTTAATAATTTTTCCTCTGCCCCTCGTACATTCTTCTGTTTATAAAATCAAATTTTGCGCCTTCATTTGACCAATCATAAATCAGTTTTCAAATTACCCAATAAGATCGTCGATCTCGGTACACTACCGGGTGCCTACTATATGATGTCTCAAACTTTGTTGAATGTGTTAAAAGTCTTTTTTTCAGAAAAATTTTCGTTAGGTGAGCACTTCAGCGTTATTTTTCTTCATTTATTGATTTAAGTCGTTGTATTTAAGTGATGACATGACGGCGATCCTTTCCTTGAGGTTTGGTCATCTGTCTGCTTAAGTAAGTGTTACTGGCATTACCATAGGACAGATTACCAGAAGACGGTAAACTATGGTAATTTTCGATGGAATCACACGAAAACATGAAAAGTACTTACCAGAAATCATCTTCTAGGACCCAGAATTTTATGGTCTCAAGACTCTGCACAACAATTTCCATAAAAAATGGTACAAGAAAACGTGGAAAATTGAAGAAAATTCACATCACAAAACAAACGTCATACACACTTTCAACTAGTGGCCTATGATCAAGATCGCCAACGTAAGTGACAACATTAAAAGTTTTCTAAAAAAAAACTCAAATTGCATCTAGTTTCAGAATTTTGAAATCAATTAATTAAACACAACAAAGACAAAATATTTTATTTTAAATGTTCATTACAATTCATTAACTAGGTCTGGTCATTCTGTTTCATCGTTGTTTGAACGCTTTTAGTTTTTTTGGTCCAGAACGGTTGGTTGTCGTGGTAGCTGCTACCTTGATTTTTGATTAAACGGCATGTGCGTGTGTTGTAATTTTTTTTGTCTAAAAAAACAGTTTGAGTGAGTTCCAGCTGGAGAGAGCATCTAGAAAGGTAAATTATAAGTCAGAAGCTTTAATCTGGTGTATAATTTATATAGTAATTAGCGATTGTTCCGCTTTAAATTAGATTGATTTTTTTAACATTTTTTTTCATTTTCTAGATGTGAAAGTGTGGTTGTTTTCGGTGGAAATTGAAGATCTGAAGTAGCTAGGGTGCTGCGATTTAAGGGTTTGAAGGTCAGTGATAATAACAGTTTCTTATGTAACATAGTTTTAGTTTTTTAGAGGATTATATGTACAATAATATGCTCGATTGGCGGTCGACGAAATAGGGTGATTAAATCCCCGCTAATTCAATGATTCAATCACGACTTGGTTGGATAAATATCACATTAAAAGAGTGAAAACAAGGCGAGGCCTTCTAGCACATTATTACGGAGATTCTTCCATAACTTTCAATTTGCTAGACGTTTTATATTGCTATTTATAATATAGAGAACGAAAC
The DNA here is from genome assembly GCA_030157275.1 of Cynaeus angustus. Lineage (NCBI taxonomy): Eukaryota > Metazoa > Arthropoda > Insecta > Coleoptera > Tenebrionidae > Cynaeus > Cynaeus angustus. The sequence goes on along the minus strand of CM058066.1, from coordinate 14,533,945 downwards.
GACAGTTTGCGAGCGTCCCCCTTTGTTTTATGTAGTGTATTAGGTAATAATGACAATGCCTCGTCTCTGCGCTCTTTATATTAACAGGGGCGTTACTAGTTAAGTTTTTTTAACGACCCACTGACTTTATAGTATGGTTGGCTACCATAAATTTTCATTTGGGCTCCGAATCTCTCAATATCCTCAGTTCCACTAATAACACGCTACCGATGCTTAAATATCTATTAAAACCAGTCCAGACACCAAAATTAACCTTCAGACGGGTATTTTGCATACATCCCCCCGTTTTGAATCAAAGGATGTTTAGAACCTGAACTCGAACTGTTAGATCGGTATTTCCAATGATTATACACTGTCACAGATCGTCTGCGTATATTAACGTTAAATGTCAATTTTAGCGTTAGTGTATGCAATTTGAGTGCAGGTAAGACGGTGAGAAGAAGTGTCGCAGCTGGGAGCAGAGGGCATCGTACCGCCACTATGCAGCAGAAGGGGACATCGAGTATTTGCCGCATCGTCAAGTCATACGAGCACGGCAATAATAGTTAAGCGTTTGTCTAATGTATTCCTGAGGGATGTAGGGACATATAAAGACCTGGTGTACGTATGCGATGTGGCAAGACACAGGTCGCGATAAGAGCTGGGCGTTCAGTGGTTCGTCGTGATAGGAATGCTAGGAGCGTGATAAGAAGCTTGCCTAAGCGGTCGGGTGTGTCCCTGAAGATGGATGACTGTCGCGGGAAATCCACCCACTCTTCCTTAACATTCTCCTCACGTATTAGCGACTTGTGACAACTGTGATCTATAACACTGATTCCTGGTCGAAAAATTGCGGATTCTTTCTCGATACTCTCACGAATAATTAATTCCAAGAGCGAGAAATCAATTTGATTAGAAGAAACTTTCTCTAAGTAGGATACCAGAGGGACGTCATCATAAGCACAGTAGCAGATTCTGGAAAACACAAGTCATGCTAAACCAATTTAAGCGATAGACGAGCCATCGTTAGCAGACGATATTGTGGTGACTTGTGGAAATTAATCGATAAAATATTATAATTGTAGTAACAGTTGCTAGCGCGATCTGCGAGTCCACAGATCCTGCGAAAACAAAAATTCAATCCTGTAAGCATTTAAAGTTCGCCCGTCATCAATCGATACATTTAAAAATACACTTGAAACATCGGTATTTCAATTAATTCGTATCAGGTGTGCAATTAAATTAAATTTCGTATTAAAATCTAACTGCATTCCTTAATATTCCCGTCACGTTCTTGATATTGCCCAATTTGATGGCAGCTAAGAAGTCCACGAAAGCTGAGCATTCTTCGTTGACATGTGACAGCTGCAAGGGTTGTTATATTGTCTTGAAGTGACGAGCTGAGACTGGACTTGTGTAGTTTCCATCACACTCCAACAATCATAGTGTTGGAATGAACTTCTAATGAAAAATCTCTAAGATTTTTTTTCGGAGACAATTTAATTGATTTTGAGGTGCCATCAACAAGTGTGTTTGTCTGATTAAGAAGTAATCTAAAGTTGACGCGAGTAAGATCAAAGTTGCTTACAGTCGGATTTGGCTTCAATTAGAGTTAAAGCCACAGTCGACCATGTCCAATTGAAAAATACGATAAAAAAGTGTAATCCAACTTTGGGATTAACGATTTTGTTGATAATTTAGGGAAGTAATATCAAAATCCAAAGTAAATGATGCAATAAGTCGTTGAGTTTGCTTCTTTATCAAGTTTGTCAGAGTGTAAATTACATTTTACTACAATTACGGGGAGGCAAGACAGAATACGAAGTGCGCTGGCTATAAAATATGGCTAATTACGTCTCCCAGAACACTGCTCGACTCTACTTCAGGGCAAAATTCCTGTTTTTCTTACCGGTTACATTATCCACTCTTTTGTCGGATTTAAAAACCCATTTTTATTTTTGTCACGCACGTTTAGGGTAGCAATATTGTAATTTTCCTATTAAAAAAGTAATACGAGAGGAAGCGTCAAACCATTGCTAAACCGTAAAGTGATCAATAACAAAAAGGAAGATCCTGTAAACGTGCTTTAAAGCTTCCTGTAAAACTCGAGGGATTTATAGAGAATTGGGGAAGTGAAAAAGCCAAAGGCGACCGCGGGCAACAAGTTTAGGGAGACGGGAGATCGCTTTGACATTCGCTAGATATTATAAGCAGGGAGCAGATTAAATTAGCGTTTTATATCTGGAAAAACTGTAAAGAACACGTACTTTTGGGATTACCCGTCCCCTCGTGTTTACATTAAAAACTTAATCTGCGACAGACATATCACCGCCTTCTTTCAAACCGACGTTAATAAACCAGAAAAATCTCCATAGCCTCCAACCTTCGAAAATTGCTTCTTGATTGACGCAGTCGGAGTCGGACACTTTTACAATCTACATGTATTAATCAAATTGTCGTTCGATGAGGGAGGATTTGAAACGTTTGTTATCGATATTCCTGGGAAATTTTTTGGTTCAGCGAATGAATGTTTAAAGTGTGCTAAAGTGGAACGGCGGGGAAGGGTGAAAGCGGGACGGACGGGTGAAGTAACGGGAATGGTGGTCAGTTTATGTTATGATGTGAACCGAGGATCAACCTGCAATAATTAATCGGTTCCCTAAAGAATACCAGACAAAGGGAAGCGGCCAAGAAAGCCTCCTGAGATAGTTGGTTTGAGAGGTGGGCAAAGGAAAGTACAACTATGGATTCCCGACTGGGATCCGAATAGCTCACGGTCAAACTAAGAGCTGGCCACTTAATGTGACGCTCGGGACCCTCGTCGCAGCTTCTGCTATCGAAGTCGAGATGCTTGCGTCCTTTACACAAACGTTAAACAGCTTTTACGCTAGACTTCGTTTCTACTGATTACACAGAGTATTCTTCGTTCCCTTTACAAAATATTTCGAATTTTACATTCGAAAATTTGACCGGCGCATCCACCAAATTTCGATTGCAATGTATTACTCGAGATTTCTAAAGAGATAAATATCGAAATGTCTGATTTCTCCATTACGTGATAGACATACCGATATAGGGCTGCCCAGAATACTTGCGGTTCTATTATACGGAATTCTATATCATCAATTTTAGCCATTTTGTATTGATTTATTCACCTTAAATTCCTGTTTACCTGTGACTACCTCATTGTGGCCTAGTGACACCATTTGCACAAATCTATTAAAAATTTATGAGAATTGTAGTTTCTTTGTTTGTTATACATATTTCATTTATTTGGTAAAATAAAGTTAATAAAAAATGTAGGACGGTTTGTGGGATAGTGGTCGTTAATGTTTGCTTTTAATTTAAAATTTAGGCAGGTTATTTTTTACGGTTGAGATAATACATGCTAGTGACAGTTTGGCATGTATCGAGGGAACGAGATCTGAAAGGGTTTGGAAGATAAAGGGCGACTGTAAATGAGTTGGTTGCTGGTTCCTATAGCCTCTGGTCACTTTCATTAACAAGCCACTTGACAAATGATAATTGGTAAATTCATTGGTCATTCTGTACGCTGTCACTTACCTCGAGCTTTCCATTTTCTCATTTACCAAGTCTATTTAGCAGACATTCTGGATGGCAAATACTAATTGCTCATCATTTATCGAGCCTTGAAGGCTACACTAGAATTTCAATGTAGCAACGTAAATATATACATCTTTATAAGTCTGTGTTTTTAATGGGTTGGGAGAGTAGGTATTGTCGTTAGTGGTGGTAGGTAGTCTTGCTTTCTTAATAAATAAAGTGCGGTGGTAGGTTGAGTAGGTTGAGGGGACGAAGAACGTTGTTAAGGTATCTACATAGCTGGCTGGGTAATTGCTGTATTCAGAACATTATTCACTTTGTGTAATTACCCTCGAGCCGTCAAAGCGACATGTCCTCGCCTGCAAAGGGCGTCTTACAGTCCTGCATCGACTCCTTATTCCAGTATCATCCTTCGGGACATTCTAAACTGCTTGTGCGTCTTTACAAATGTAACTCTGCCACGGGCAGAGATTCACTTCGCTTTGAAATGTATTTGCGACCAATTTAACCTCCGTAATTTACTCGAGGCTTAAACGAACACACGAATCGAGAGAGCAACCATTTGTCCAATTTTTAATTACTAGAAGCAAGAGATACGAAATTTTATAACAAAATGAGCGTGTTACTGGTCGCTACCTAAATAAGTAGTTGAAAAAGTTGTGTAATTAGTTAGGAGCAGCGCTCCATTAGCCTTTCTGGTGAAAGAGAATTGTTTGTGAAGAGATCGCATCAAGGGACGAAGAGTATACACAAGTGTGTAAATTAACCACAAAACTGGATGCTCGGCTGACATACAACTAGCTAAGTTAATTAACCAACTAACTAAATGGCTTCTTAAGCAATTAGCCCTAGGTATATTACGTGTCTAGTAAAGTTACGATTCATGTGAATTCAAACCAGACTATAATTGTTAGTAACAAATTCGCTATTTACGCCACTGTCTTAACAACACATATGGAATTGTATGCTCGAGTGCAATCACTAGCAAAACAAACAATATTCTACCCAACTCGCTGTGAAGTTCATTTATAATCGAAGTGGCAAATTACTCTAAAGGAAAGGTTGAAATTAACAACGCGGTTGCAACATTTAATTAAATTTGATTCAAATACAGCGCCGCGACGACAAAGTCTTCGAGCTTTTAGCGCCGGTGAAAGATAATAGGACTCGTAGTAATAGTCTCACGTAACTCGTAGGCTCGCAGGAACAAGTCTACGTTGTCCAGTCTTGAAGCTGTACGATGGCGTTGAGTAAAGGCCACTTAGGAACCCGAGCTTGAAGATATATTGCAGATAAAAGCTCGACAACATGTCATTGCCGGCTGATAAGTGTTTCTCCCACCTTTCTAGTTTTAAGTCGCCTAAACTGCGCTCACATGTCAAATGACTTGTCATAATAACGTCGAGTGTACTTCAGAGAAAACAAATAGTACTTTATTTCATTACGGTCTAATGGCGAAGATATTCTAGACACATAACCCTTCACAAGAACAATCTAATTATATTGATTGAATGACAGCCGATTCATTAGGTGTCATTCTTTTAGGGGATACACACGCACGAAGCATGCCGAACGCGAAAGGGTTACACAGATGCCGAAAACAATCTTACCCTGACGGATATTAAGCGTTTAGTTGCTCTCCCAATCAATAACACAAAAAAGAATGTTAATAGGGCGATGTTTTTATTAATCCCACATATGGAACGGGACTTCCCTCTTCCCTCTTCTCAACTACACCCCGAGACGAGACGGAACGCATGTATAAAATAGTCGCGTTTGATTTACTGGTGCTGAATTTTAATTTAGGAGAAAGTTGTTGCTGGCGTAAATCTACTTTTTGCACTACTTACATTAGAAAATATGGACATAACATACGTAACATCTATCTTTCTTGGAAGGTCACGAACAAACGAGACGATTCTGATGTGCTACAATTTCTCTTGGTTTAGTCTGATGTCCGGCAAAACTAATTATTGCCCAAAGAACAAAGACGTGCGAGCGGAAGCAAACAAAAACCTAATTATAGAAACGAGCGACCTGATGACAACACATTACGGGGACGTCCTACAGGACTCGTCAGGGCTCCTGCTGCAAATTATAGTTTGTTTCTCACGATCACCGCACTAAATTACCGACGTGAACTCGTAAACTTCTAGTCCTCGTTAGTGGGCGAGTTAGTTAGCAACCCCTATCGACCATAAATACCAGAAATGACAATATTTCTAAATTCACATCATTCGCATTTTTTTTTAATTTTTAAAAATGTAATCTGAGTCTAATTGTAACAGTTTTGGAGTCGTATTAACTGGCTTCGAAAAAGCAAGTATGTTTGTTTTTTTGTCAATAATTTTGCCGTTAGCGGTACTTTTAATTAAATTAAAATTTAATCAGAAATGCGCTCCGTAGACGAGCATATCTCGTATTTAGCTTAGCAATTGCAGTCATTTTCGGGGTGTTGTTACTACTAATTTGTAGCTGGGGTAAAAGTAAAAGCAAGGACGGTATGCAAACGAATGCAGAAGAATGTAGCGACTGAGAGACGCGTTCGGTGATAGATGACTCCCACTAGACACTGTTTAAACGTAGTTTTAATTAAATCTTGTAATTGTTTGAAACGCATCGTTCTTGTCAACGGGTGTTAAGCGAACACAAGTAAAAAACCGCTAAGTGTTTTAAGTTACGTGACTCGAACGTTGTCGTGATTCAAATTAGCGATCAGACTCTGTTTGCGTAGAGATATTGAATAAAGTAATGTGATATCGTACAATGTAGAAAAAGTTTATTTCACAAGGTAGATAAAAAAAAAAACTGCACGGTAACTCAGAGACAATTTAAGCCTTCTATGGACAATGAGCGGAGCTAAATGTCACGCTATTGCCCACTAAATCTACTGAAGGATGTTCAGCGACAGTAAAAAAATTGCGACACAGCATGCAATCTGCTATATCCCCCCACTTCTTCTTAAGGCTGCATCTGTGGTTTTTAGCAGGCCGTAAATAACAACAATTTTCGCTTATACAGAAATAAAATCAGGATTAGTCGGTTTGTTAGTTTGCCACCGTCAGAAAGAGAATTGCCGGAAATGTGTTAGTTATCTAACAAGATACTTATCTATTCAGGGCATCTAAGGTCATAGATATAGCTCACCGGTGACTGCGACGGCCCTCTGGAGTACCACAGTGATCGAAATGATGGAATCTCTTAACCGCCAAACGCGCGGCTGGGGGGAAATAGCCATGATTGAGAGCTAGGTCCTGTTACAGAAACACATTCACCCTTATCCACTAGGCCACACGACCCGCTCAAATATATTATGAAACACTTTGAGGTACTTTTATTGGCATCTAAATACGATATCAATATATTACGGCTTTTACACGGTGTCTAGGTGATCCCATTGCGAAATATTGTGCCGCGTCGTCCGATTGCCCATAGGAGTCCCTGTGAACACGACAGATTTATGATAGGAAAATTAATATAAACCGCGTCGTCATTTTCTAGTCAAATTTGCATGAACGAATTAAATTTTATTATAATACGACCAAAACGTTCTCTAGAGGAGAATTTATTCATCACTTTAATAAAACAACGAACATGTTGTCATCTACAACGGTAGATTGATATAGACCCCGCAATTTAAAACGAGACAATTTTTTGACACTGAAAAGTGGCAATTTATCACGGGGGAAGGAAAAGCAACCCAAACACTGCGATTCAATATTATTTTAAAGCTTTAGAGTAACTTGTTCGGTGGAGGGTGAGAGTATGTGTTGGTTAAGCAGAAATGGGGTTTATAAAAATATACGTCGACAGGGCACATAACTTATTTAAAATGTCAGCTCCGAAAATTAATTCTGGTCCTCGCTTTAATGTAATATTATTAAAGTCTGGCTGTTTTTCTTTACGTCAGAAGCAATATCACGTGACGGATTGATTTAAAGTGTGGAAGAAAATGAGGAAAATGCGGAATCGACAAGGAAATACAGGTTTATGCGTAAATAAGTGATTACACAATCGTTTTCGCGGGATTCCTTTCTTTGTCGTGAAAGCACTTCTGTGGGCGTAAATGTTAAGAGCCAAAAGGATTATTTTCGAAATCAGTATTTGTTGGAGCGGGCGGCGAAGCAGAACTTAATGGTCTCATGGCAAGCAGTCGAGCAGAGAGGCGCGCTGATGACCAGAAGACATTTACAGCGGTTGACGGAAGGAGTATATCACTTCAGCAGGCGTACACATAGTCGACTGTCGAGTTATGGTACCCCTGGGTAAGTTCAAGACCACTGACCCTACCCGTGTTCCTATCTATCAACTTTATTGCCCGAGGGCTATTGGCGTGGCATCTTCTATTGTTTATACAATTTTTCAATTTTATTCACACTATATGTTTACGGATTTATGCATTCCAGGAGGTAAAATTCAAAATGGAATGGTATCGCAATTAAATGCCATTGTACTCGCTTTTTGCAACGCTATACGGAATAGCCCCGAGGATTCGAGCCAATTCCTCAAGAGTCGAACCATTGTGGAGTGCTAGTGAGACATTTACTCCATCATCAAAACAACGATCTTAACGTCAGTGGCGGATTCAACACAGGAAACCGATACAAAATTGAATACAGAATTGCTTGCAATAAAATAAAACTCATAAGCTTTCAAAACAATAAAATCATCATGAGGGATTTTATTAAATTCAAAATGCATCCTACATACAAGCATACATACACCTCGGTCGGCTCTTGTAATTGAGACATAAAGAGTGTGACAGAAGAGCGCAGTTGGAATGATTCGGGCAAATTGGGGCTAGAAAAAGTACATTTGTTGGAGTTGTAGTTTTTCCAACAGGCGAAATCCACGTTATAACGGGGTTGGTGGTGATTGTTAGTGCGTGATACATTCACGACACTCGCAGTGGCGCTACAATCCATCACCACACCGCGCTAATGACACGCTAAACACACGCAACTCAACGAGTTTTGCCGTCCTTTATCCCCGCTTGTCTCCTTAACCCTCTGGACGCTCCCTGGAGAAGTAATTAATGTATTCGCGAACTGACGGCGTGTGAAAACCCGCCGAAAGTAAGTCTCGTTATTGACAGAATTGGATTGCTTACCACGATTAAAAATCGTTTCGGCTTGTCGCCGAAGCAACGAGAAATCAGACTAAAAGCAACAGAGTTACACACCTCGATGAGTATGTGATTTGTCGTTGATAGATGATGGAAACTATTCATCAAATTGGTCCAGCACACACGACTTGCACCAGTCGCCCCGGAACCTCGGATCCGGTCTCCGGAACCCGGGCCAGGACCACAAGCAGAAGCCAATGCTGCTCTAATGGACTGGAAAACGCGATGTCTACACAAACAGTTCATGTGATTGCGTTATTCGATTTCTGAAAAGAAAACCCGCATTTTCTCTGAAACTGTGACAAAAAAGCTTCTGATGCAATTGACCAAATGTCAAGTTAAATACCGGTTAACTACGGAGTTTGCACACGATATTTCACTTTTGAAATGTAAAGCTCCATTATTGGAATCAATAAATAATTATTAATGCATGTGGCTATCTTGCCGCGCGTAAATCCGTGAAGTGAAAGATTTGTAAGAACGTAAAGGCAGTGTTTCTTTCGGTGTCGCTCTTAATGTCTAATCGATAGAAAGTTCGTTTTCCTGCATGTGCATAAAAAGTAAAACCATCAGCTAATATGAACATCATATGTTAAATCCGAGTTCCATTTGCTTAATTGAAATATTTGACTTTCAATGAACTATTGAAAAGTCGAATTCTCGCTGAATGAATTGAAAACATAGCTCTTTTTGATCCAAAAGGACTCCGCTCACTTTATCCTATTCGGTATCATTGGCCCTCTACCGAATATTATAAACCTTAGCAGTTTTTGATGGTCGCTTTTAAAAGTAATTAAACTCGAACTTCGCGAAAGACGTTTTGATTTAGAGAACACTAAATAACTACTCGATGTTAATGCCTAATGCACTGCACCCTGACCCCATATAACACATATCGTGGGTTGAGACCGAGTTAATTAAGAAAGGCGATTTTGTCTGAAAAGAGAAACGACAGAGAAGTACGGGTGGCATAGTGGCAGTAGGGTGGCTAACGACCAGCATGTGGCATTAGTTGGCCATCAACAGAGGCGCTTCGTCTTATCAAGCACCGATAATTGAGTATTGATCTCTAATCTAGTCTGCCACTCCAAAAAACGACAATCAGGCCATCATTCCTGTTCTATCTTGTTGCGTTGTTTCTAGAGCTGTCACACTACACAGGCCAATAAATACCAACATTTAATAAGAAACCACGAAATTTTAACATTCAGAAACAAATTAAGATACTGAAATTAATTAGGTCAAAACTAAACTAACCAGACAGTTTAGACCTGGACTTTCCAGATAGTGTTTTGGATCAGTTTGACAACTTTTGTCACATACATACGCTCGTCTGCACCGTTGGTGGCCTATCTTATCGTCTCAGCGCTCCGTATATCAGATTTAAGACATTTTTCCTCTGGATCGGTATCTCGTGCTTGATATAGTTGTGATGTAGTTAAATCTAGTGTGGTTATTGAGGCTCCGGTTTCGTGCGAACTGAGAGATTAAGACGCAAGGGCTACGCCCGTGGCATTTGTATAAACCTTGAAAAAACGCGATGTGATAAATGTGCGAAATAGTTGGGGCGATAGAATGGCTCCCGGAGCGGATCCTTGAGAGATGGCCCGAAGGTTTTAACGCTGACATCTCTGTCGTGATGTTGGAATTAAATTAGTTAGAACGCGTGAAACTGTAACTTTCATTATTTAAGGACAAGTATGCACATTCACTCGAGATGACACGGATGTAATTTGATCGAAATGAGTGATATTTCAAAATTTCATGGAAACGTTACGATTAAAACAGTTCACAGTTCATTCAAGTTATTACTTCTCTTTATTAATCCGCGAAATCTGCGTCTATTTTTTAAAGTGAGGATGTCGGAAGACGCAGTACCAGCAATCACAAGCATTTCTCGCGATCGCGGTTATTTTGCTCGACGATGATGACTTTTACCGCTTCAGCCATGATGCTCCTGCGTATTGGAATAGAAAGACATCCGAGGTGTACATTAAACTTCTGTAATATGCATATGCGCGTAGCAAATATCTACTTAAACGGTATATTTTTTAGCTTGTATGTCACGATCAGAGGTGAGTCACGACTGTTGCAACGATGTGACTTAGAAGGGAACGCCTCAGGAACCCGGTAATACCACAAGCTAATAACTTGAGGCGATGATCACTTGCTTCAAGATTGTGCGTAATGCCCATAATGTTTATTAACTGGGAGCGGTATAAAATAATTATAATTTAATTGCGATTTTATTTTCCTACAAATTATTTGATATTATGCTCTCATCAAATAGGAAAGTCTGCGATTAACACGCTCACAATGCCGCCACAGTGATCATTAAAATGTCCACTTCCTGGAACAAACTCTAATTACCCTTAGAGTCAAACATTTTTAGGTTCTCAGGTCTTTGCATATCACTTCGAAATTCTTAAGGTTCACAGGTTCTTTACTTTTTACAAATTAAAATCTTTGCTAAAATTTATTTAGCCCTATAAGTTTCAAGGTTTTTATCGTAGAATTTAAAGTTTCAGTTTATGAAAATCGAAATGTATTGGCAGCGTTCTAAAATTTTACTGTACAGAACTTTTGAATTTTAGGGTCTCAAAATTGTGGGATATTAGAGTTTTTCACAACAAAATGTTAAGATTTTCGATTTTTCGTTTTAAGAGATTTAAGGAATTTTCTAGATTTGCCAGTTTGTCATTTTTATATACGTTTTTTTTTGCTAGTTTCTGTTTTTTACGTAAATTATGGTTCCTTTTGTGGTTGCTTTAAAATCTTCTTTCGTTTCAGCACCTCAGAGTGATATTTCCGCTAGCTTCTCAAGAGATACAGAAAGTACGTCAAAATAAAAGTGAAAATAAGCTTTAACAAAAGTAACTTTAGATACCACGAGCGCGATAACAGTGGTCCGCAGCGCTTGAGATTTTTTGCATTCCCACGTGATACTGTTAACAGAAGATACATCAAAAGTTGATCTTTAATTGGACATGAAAAATAAAATTCCCAAGTATAGTCTTGCGTTCGCACTTTTAAATATTTTATGTCAAGTATAAACGTCACTTTCAAAGTCTTATCTGATCTTGGTAAAAAAATGTTATATCTGACTCGACGTTTAAAAACTGACGCAATTTTTTATGTTTTCAAATTTCGTCGTGGTTGACGTTGTCACATTAAATATAAAATAATGAGAGGATGACCTTTAAAGTATTTAGATTATGAAAGTGATGGTGATTTATTTGAGACATCGACGTAGTATGAACAGATGGGAAAATGTCCCAAATCTCATCCATGACGTCTAGTGCGAACATTAATCAAAAGTACCGTAATGGTGGTGTAAAATTTGCACTTTGATCTTTTTGAAAAATAATGGCATAATCGAAATTGTCGTGTCCAGATTTATTGGACACAAATTAGAACTGTAATAGAGATTTATAGGCGGAGAATAGTGTTAATCTGAGAGAATGAAGCGATGTTTACACACCTTACTTAGCAACCAAAGACATAGCCTATGGTATAATAAATTTCAAAATAACGTCGTGTCCCAATTATTTTCTCGCATCGATGGCTCGACGCATACATTAAGAACATCTAAGCTACAATTATTTTAAAATTATATTAGAAAACACGACACGTACGAAATATCTTTAGGATGTAAGGATAAGTGTCAAGGATAAGAACTGACTCTTCCGTTTGTTCTAATCAGAGCATTGACAAATCTCCTTACATACTGCTTATTTGATGAGATAATCGATCAAGTTGCGAAGCGTTTATAATAATTGTGTTTGTTTTTAATGCCGTTCCTTCATACAGGATATAGACCAGTGTACGGTCCAAGCGCCTGAAGACCACATGCTGATCCACGCTCAACCGGTTGGCCTTCTCATTATCAATTATCCGTATCTTCACACAGGCATAAATAACCACAGGTATAAAAATCTCATTATATTCTCATGAAATATGAATGTAATTGATAAAGTTATAAGTTATTTATTATGTGCCCGTAAATGAGTTCATCAACATTTTGTAAATAAAACCTCAAAATGCAAATAATGTGCACTACATAAATTATATTCTAGTTTACTGATGGACGGTCAAGAATCCCACAAATTACTCGGTTAATCAATCAAAAGAGAAATAAAAAATGCCAAGAGACAATGTCGTTGGGTCCGGTGCGTGAGTCCCTCCGGCGGTTCACTTTCGCGAGATCTAATGATGTCAAGATCCAATTCGGACCACATGCAATGGGAATCGCTCAGAAACACTTCTTACATTACTGTGGAATGTATTACAAATAAGTAGTAACGGCGACTAAGCTTACTATTCCTTTCTTGTTTTCGTGCAGCTAAATGCCACAAAACACATAGTGCTAACGCTCAGACTTAATTGTCACATTTCATTCGGTGATAATTATGCACATGCACAATGACTACGCTCAGAATGTCCATATAGTCGTTAGACCTTTCCTCGTTGAACTTTCACAGACTCACGATAAAAATAACAGATCGTTCAACCTCATGTACTAAAATCTAGGCGTAAACCTCAACAAACTCCCGAACATTTCTGTTTTATTCCAACCGTGTCATTCTTGCAACAATATGATTATGTAAGTCCACGAATCCCACATTCAGGAAACCAAAAGGCCATACCGTTTCCAGTATTACTTTGATTAGAATTCTTGTCAGTTCTTGGCGTCTTTCTATTAATTACCCGAGTTCTGATCTGGGATGGAACGCTAAAGTGTGTTTGGGGGTGCAGGAAGGAGGGTTGTTTGATGAACATTGAGCAATCACAGTCCTATTCTAGTATCGAAGGCACTTACGTGGAAATCAGTATTAAGCACCAAACTTCCACTCTTATCGCCACCCAAGAAAAAATCAATTTAGGTAGCTCAATACCGCAATTAGTAGTAAAATCAACGACATTCTTAACTTTCAGTTTTTATCTATGGCTACATACATGTATCATAACCACTCGGAAAATTTTTACTTTTAGTTCTGATAAAAAAAAAACGCGAAAAATGTTCGGGTTTAAGGACTTTTATTAGATTTCTGGAATTAGCCACTGCCATTGCGAAAGTATACAAGATATGAAGATTTTTGTATGTGACTCATTTTCACATTTTAAGGTTTCTATTTTTAATTTATTCAGTATCGTCTTATCAGTGATTAGGATTTTTTGTAAGGTTGGTAACAGATGTTGGTTCGTAATTTGTGTATAGAGTATAGAATACATATATTTTAAATCTAGATTTTTTTTTGTAAATGTTTTAAGTTTACTATATTGCAAACGCTACATAAAAAGTTTACTATGACCACTCAGGATGTTTCAGGGTTTATAAAAATAATGAAGATCGGTTTTGCTAACATTTTACGTGTCGTACCAATTAGTACATGTAGTGATACTTAGAGACCAGTTTTTTCTTTAATAAACTGACGTATTTCTGGATATGACACATTTGCAAAAATATCCATATATTCATTAAAAGTCGCCGATGTAATGCCAATAAGAGTATGGGTGTTTTTTAAGACTAGAGGACCTCCAGAATCTCCCTGATCAACACTGTTACGCCGAATTCTATGAGAAATACATATTCTTTCTTCACCTTGTACGAACAACTTGCATTCACTGCCACTTGAAAGTGACATATCAACAGCTTTCAAGTAGTCTGAATGTTCACCAAATTCAGTTAGACCCCAGCCAGATGCAGTTACCTCGGTGAAAGATGGCCACGTTTGTCCTGAATATGGAAGAATCACTGGTAACGCGTTATATTTTTGACCTAATGTTAAAGGTTGAACCAAAAGAATTGATACATCGTAACGTACTTCTGGACAATAATACTTCGGATGTTCAAATTTTTGTTTAGCTCTAACAACTTGACCGCCGTGATCCCAAAAAGTTGATCCAGCTCGTACTGCAATACTTGATGCTGGAGTGCTAAAAATTATATATTTTTTAACGGTAAATCTGTGTTTGCAAGGTTTTACTTAATGGTGCAGTGAGCAGCAGTGATGACAAATTTTTCAGTCAAGATAGAACCACCACATACCAATTTTCTCATTTTAAGAGTAACTTGGAAAGGAGCTTGACAAATATCAATATATTGTCCATATATTATTTTGTCTTCAAGTGGATGAGTTGAAGCTACATATATTATTAAAATTTCCTAAATGTAAAAGAAAAAAATAAGTAAACATGAATAAAACATACCAAGAGTGGCCGTAAGCCAGAAAGCTGCAATGTGGATCATCATTTTGGTCTGCCTACTCTTTAGAAATGATGTGCCTTTATGTAGAACTACCAAATTCAAACTTCACATCGTGAACCACGTTTTGCCATAACATAAGTTTTAAAGTTTTTATGACGGCGTAATATTTTTTTTTATTTATGACCTGCTCTATAATATTTTATGATTATTTTTAAGTGATTCGTGGTACACATTTGATGTAAATTTCATCAGTGTTATATTATTATTATCAATAAAAATAATAATTAAAAATTAAATAAATTAAAGATTCAGTTGAAAATATGTGTTTAATGGTAATAAAATTTTAACTTTGTTATCAACGGATCTCAATTTCAAATTTTCTTACAAAAATTGTATTTCTTGGATTTTGGATCCCTTGGTTTTATGCTTCAAAATCCCTTTTTTGCACAAATATTTAGGTACAAAAATTTTTTTTGGTGACTACATAAACGTTTACTTTGTGTTTTTTTGCGGTGGTAAAAATAAATTTTGTGAACTCATCTGTCAAAATGTATTTTACGGACTCTTTTGTGTCCATAACAATGAATTTTATAAACTCATTTTTCAAGACATTACTAATCTCAGTTTTATTAATTGCTTGTAATCGTCCAAAACATCTTGCATACACTTCGGCCTCTTCAAAAAAATCATCGTTTTTACTGTCTCGTTACATAAATAGTTATTAATAGTATTTTATTATTAAAAAGAAAAGTTTTATTGTTTGTAGGTTCTCGACTTTTAATATAGAAATTTTGGTTTTGAACACACACTTTTTAATTTTAATTACATTTTTTTAAGTAGCTGATAATTTCCTACTGTTTTTGTATATTTTTTTAGTTTTCAGGCTTTCACAATCTACTTTCAAAGTTTTTAACTTTTTTAAGTTTTCAATCATTAATTTTGATTAAGTAGTCTCAGAGTACACTTATGTATGCCCTCAAAATATCTATTAATTATTAAGTTATAAATATAAATCAGAAAAAGCTTTCTAATAGCTAAGAATAGGTAAGATTTGCTGACGACTACCTGCAAACAATAGCATTAAACCATTAAAGAGGTACTATTTTACTTATTTATTGATTTATTAAACGACCTAAATTGAATTAGAAAAAAAAAACATATTTTTGCGTTGTCTAAGCAATATTCTTTATTCTTTAGAAATTATATTGATCCCCCGAAATTCGTTGCTATATCTTTAAAATTGTGCTTTTTAATGGGATTAGAATGTTGGCGGACCTTGTATACTGCGTGTATAACAAATCCTAATCACGCTGTGTCCAATACAGTCGAATTTCCAAATTCTCAAGGGACCTCAAACAACTTGGAGTTCGAGAAAATTCGACTACATTTCCAATTTTCTAGGGTGTCTATATTTTCAGGTGTGTCGAGTCATAATTATGTTGAATAACCCTTTATACCCCTATTATATTTCCAAAGATGAATTCGTTGACATACTTTATCTCGAAATGAATGGCTAGGGCCAACAGTGTCGGGTAACAGCCAATTACTTACTACTGCTACCGTTTAGTAGAGGGCGCATTTTTAAAACCGCTAATTGAAAATCAAAACTTCGAAGTAAGAAGATTTATTAGAGTGGAATTATTAAACAAATTAAGGAGGGCCCTGTTAAATCGTTAGTTTATTGTTTAATGTAGCAAGGAAATTTTATCGGGTTTAACGAGAAAAATCCCGTTTCCCGTCTCACACAAAAAGTGACAGCAGTTTTCCAACATATTAACCACGTACATCTGTCAACATCAAAAAAGTGGCCAATTCATGTATTTGTCGACCCTCGTAAGCGTATTATATCGTGAAGGAGGGCGATATTTCCGTTCGATGGCGATATATTTCATTCGAGATAAATAAAAAAACGGTTTAAATTTTAATGGCGTCGTTAGTTTTATGACTCAAAAAACGATTTGTCACACTAGATTCTTAATTTGTACGAGTTTCCTGTCAAGTGCGATAAAATCCACTCATTTTAGTGTACAGGAAGCGCAGCTAATCGAATCATGCGTGCAATCGTAAAATTACAAAGTATGAATCGTGATGAAAAAATCGTCATGACAGAAGGAATTGTTTTAACAAAATCTGGGTTGTTCCTAGGGTTGGTAATAGGTCCAGCCCACCTATTGTTACTCAATTCAGTACTACCATGTCATATTTATCACAAAGTCATGCTGGTACACTATAATCAGGTGTTGGGTAGTCTAAAACCTAGATTATTTTATAAATTCATAATGGGTCGTGACCGTATCAAGGTAGATATTTTTCATCATCCAGTGCTATCGTGATGATTGTAAGGATCTTAAAGAACTCTCACTTTTTGGAAAGTAGGCAGGTTATACAATCAATACATAATATAAAATATTTATATTCTTTTAAACATTATTTGTTTATTTGATATTGGCGAGTGACAGGTTATAAATCATTCACGTATTTTCGGATCATATTCCTAAAAATTATTGATCGTTCTGGAAAATAAAAAATGAAGCACTTGCCGGCAACCAGTAATACACAAATTGCAATGCGTGATTACATATTCTTATGCCCATCGGCGCACGATTTGTATAAACGCATAGTGATTTTCATTTCAGTATGTTGTGTATTGAAATCCAACCGAACAATATGATTGTTCACAAAGAATGTATAAAATCGTGAATACAGTTAATTTTTTTTCTTAAAATTTATTGCTTCCAATATTCCTCTAAATTAACTACTTTCCGTTTCATGTATTAAATGCGACACAATTCACCCATGACGCTGTAAAATAGATCGAGGTCAAACGGAAGACGAAATACTTTTGGAAGCAATAAAAAAGTCAAAATAAATGGGCGAGAATGTGAAACAATAATCAAGGGAAATTTCCCGCAACGAAAACTGTCACGCCAAAAATTGACTTGCTAAATGGATCTCAAAGCCATTCTTTGGGAAGGCTACAATGACTAAGTTTTAACGGGGAAGAAATAGTGTATTATTTAATAACAACACGTTTTTTTAAACAAGTGTAATACGCGATTTTTTCTACGTCTGTTTTTAAACATAAAATTCGGTAAATATCATCTAGATTCTAGAGAGTTAAATTACGATTGCTTCTCTGCTTGATTCACATTTGTCACGTTTGACATTTGAGTATTTTTTAAATTCAACTAAACAGGTTGTTTTATGGGCACAGAACACGAACGGGATAGGTGCACACATTAATTTGTACAAAATTCACAAACCTGTCACTCTGCTACCGACACTGCAACTTTGGTTCCATAAGCTACCCGATTTTCCCAACCTATTAAAATAATAAAGTCACAATAAAGCGAAGTAGAAAAATATATTATAATAGTTAGTTACACGTTTAGGATAGGATTTACGAGAGTATAAGATTTTCCCGTTTTGGAAATGGTCATCTTTAAAGCTTTGGCAAAGTTTACTAAAGACTATTGGAACACCACTACAAAACTTTTAGTTTGGGCTATTATTTTATTTTAATTTTTCTGTATTGCAACAAAAACGTTTTTGTGGTAAAATTTAGGGAATAAATAAAGAATCCTATTGTATCAAATAATAGTAGAGCTTTAGAAGCTTTTATGAATGACAGTGAAAATGTAAATCGCTCCTGTTTGTGGAGATTATAAGAGCACAAATTTTACCTTCCGTGAGGATATTAATTAATGAATAAAAGACAGGACGTTAAATAACTTAAATTACGATACCTTGATTCTTTAGAATTCAAGGAGATGGAATACAAAGTTGAGATTGCTCATTTAATAAATGTGATAGATTTGACCTCTTCCTTGGAATTAATAAATTCAAGTTGTAATTAGAAATATAAAATTGAAGTAAATCGAGAATAAATTGAAGGTTTGTGTACGATGAATCAATATCAGGTGAAAGATGTTGATTTAAAAATGAATGAAATTAAAAACATGATTTTCTCCCCTAGCAATTTGTAAGCTGGAATGTCTGTTAGTTCAAAGGGAGTCGGTAGAGAAGCGAAGGGCTGTTTCGGGTCAAGTCTGGTATGTAAAAAGATTGAAAGAACGAAAGATCGACGTAGAGTTTTTGATGTGTTGGTCAGTACAAGCCGCTGTTGTAACAAAATTAGATCCTATCAATGTTAATAATAATCAGTTTGGGGAAAAGCTACGTGGGAGAGTCGAAAGCAATAAAGCTGGTTGCTGATAAGAATATTTGTAACACCTGTGGCTCAGGTAGCGTAATTAGCAGGAACCGCAGGATAGTGACAATGCGGAGACAAACAGTGGTGTTAGGATGGTAGCTCATGTGATATCGTGCGCAATGACAAGTGAAAGCTCACACGCCTCTTGTGACAGTGCGACAAACCGTTAGCTCAGTGGTAGTTGGACTGCCGCGCCAACAACATCCTGTCAGTCGTCACTGGTTGTAGCAACTTCCTCCGCGCACGCACAATTACGAGCGCACTTGCCGCCCACCTCTAAAAATTCACAAAACTAGTGTTCAGCCGACTTACCACCACCAAACATGCTCACAGAACTGTAACAGTGCTAGTTCACCACTCCAACAACGTTTAAGTTTACGTGCACGTAACGTAAGTGATAAAGTTGTCAAATTTGCCGAACATGTCTCTCTTCAGGTAATCTTTGATTGTTTTTGTTGCGCGCGCATCTGCCTTAAGTGATGGACTGTTACATTCCCTCCTTACGTCATTATGCTAGAATGTAGTAAAAAGCATTTCATGTAAACGGCATATTTTCCGCGAGCGGAATTTTCGACACCTATTTCAAAAATTCCAAACACGACGATTACGCCATAAAAACTAAGTGTCACCGCTTTTAACATTAAGCACCAATAAAAAGATTCTCAATTATTGATGCATACTCCTGTTCGATTTTATTAAAGCCATCAATAAAAACTCTTATCTAACACTCGATGAGATCAGTCGCTACCACAGTTCAGGTGAATTTCGAGGTTAATCAACAAATTCCGTTTGAGCAAACATACATTTATTATTACGTAAAAAAAAAGTCACTCCAACTGATGTCAACAACGACAAAGTAAGCATTCATGTAAACAAACCATTAACACCACAAATTCCATCACTCCCTTTCGGTAGTTTTATTTCTTTTTTTATACTACATCAAATTAATTAATCAAAAAACACACTTGTTTACACTATTAATGATGACTTCACTATATATTTATTCTATCAAATTTCATCACTATTAACAATTCTATAACAAAACTACAATTATTACATATATTTATTCTTAGACATTTGTTCTTACATTCTCTTTTCGGACACTAATGGTTTTATTGGTTGCATAAACAACCAGTGATGACCAAATAAATAAAATGTAAACACTTTTAGCAGTTTATTTGCCTTCTCAATTTTATTAACTATCATTCTTCTGATAACACATGAAATATTGAACTTTTTACGACATCTAACTGTACATACATATTTTAAAATAAATTCACCATTCACAAAAAATGCTGGTCTATCAATTTTATTTATTGGTAGGTAGGTATTTTGTTGTGGCCGCAAAATATGAAAATTGAATCATTTTTTTTCAGTTTCTATATAGATCAATTACCGTCGATTTTGTTGTTTAAACGTCAAATTTCATCCACCTCGAACTCCTTTCTTAAGTCATTAGACAAATGCATCTTCTACAATGTGGGTTAAACGTGTATTACATCGATATAGGGGAAGTTACTGACCTAGATTTTCAGCGAGGGGTAGCTTCCACACACTACGCGTTTTTTATTTTCGTCTCCTATGGCTACATTGTGATAAGATTTATAGAAAAGTTATATTTATCCACTCAGGAATAATGACCAGGCGCGCTTTTAATGAAAGCATTCATTCATTATTCATAGCCATATCGCATTGCTATAAATGAAAAATAAAACCTGTCAAAATCTATGTGTGAATATGCCTGATGAACCTATGTGTGATTACCTAAGATTAAACGGTAGTTGTACGTATTTATTTCTAATCGCTTAAAACACTTATTTTGACACAGTTTTAAACACATGCCGGGAATATTCTGCATATTTTAGATAGCAGATATTAAACACTCGCACGTGCAGAGTTATCAGTTTACATCGACTAATTAAGCTTTTTAATGTTATGGAGATTGAAATTGATAATTGCGGCAGTGCCAGGCGTAAGCATTAAAATTTGCACATTTAAAAAATGAGTGCAATTTTATGCGTGCTGAGTAAATCGATGGTCCTCGATAGTGAAACCAAAGCTTTAGTTTATATAGAGCGCAGATTAGACCAGACATTAGTTTAGTTCACGTTCAAAATGTCTTTATTTGCTAGAAAAATATTAAGTTACGGCTATATTCAGCTAAACATTCTTTATTACAATAGTACATAACATTCCTTTTTAGGCACCTCTACTCTAAAATTTTGCTCGAGTAAAACGACTAATGCAAATACCGAGGTTTTCTGAAAGAATAAATCAAATTAGCGAGTTTCGGCTGTATTTGTAAATATGTACATTACTAAAGTAGTTTTTAGTTTTAATTAATTTTACACCTTTGCGTTTTCATTGGCAGTTTAATGGTGGGCTAAGAATGATAAAATTGGTTTTAAAAACGAACTTTTTATGCCTCTATTAAAAATAACATACATTTACTGGATAGTGGGAAATGGGAAGCTTTATGATGTTAAAGTGATTTAGTGACTAAGTCTTTTCCGAGATAATTGTTTTTTATCGGGTTATTGTGGGATCTAAAGTTTTCAAATGTTGGTATGTGTATACAGAAACGTTACAGATAATGTAGATATTAGATATGAGTCATTGTTATTACAGTCTAAATATCTGTGTTAAAATCGGGAGATTAGTGTTTTTATTATTTTTTTTAGGGTAAAAACAAGATGAAGGTTATGCGGTTTTTATTTTCAAACTTTAGTGTCGGTTTGCATTTATTTACAGAAAGAAAAATTTTAAAACATTTTTAGGTAAGCATTTCAGTTAGAATTTATGTTGACTGTGTTTTAAATCTTTGACATCGAAATTTTAAAAACTGACAAAAATTTTATGTATAATCTAAAAGAAATTAAGCAATAAAGAATATAACTGTTGATAAAATTTGGTAATGGCTGTAAATATATGTTTAGGTATATTAAAAATATAGGCGTTAAACATTAATTAGCACTTGACGTACCTACGCAATTTTAGCAAGAGAAAATATATGTTCCTAATTTAGGGGGAACTATATCCCACTCATGTACATCAAAGATTTTTCTTTTGTGTTAATTAAAAACTTATTTTTGAAATAGGTTTAATTTCCTTTGAAAGATAAAAATTATTCAGAAAAATGGCGAGTTGAATTAGGAATTTTATTTAAAAAGTGAGTTGTTCACGTTGAAACGACTGTGTGAATAATGTTGTAGGTGAAATCTAGTACGCAATTAAGTAAAAATAAGGTGGGGGGGTAGGGTTGGTTAAAAATCGTGTGTAGGGAGGCAGCCCAAAAAGTGATTTGTCAATGCGAGCGTTCATACATAGGAACGTAGTATAGACAGTCTGGTTGTCCGTGATTCGAGGCTAAAATCCCATCAGAAGCATAATTACATTCACCTGACGCAAAAGAACGTACTGTAAAAGAGTGTAGTTGATAGCATTGGATGACATTAGAACCAATGGCACAGGTGGGTACGCCTGTCGCGTTGTCACCGCTTTGGAGGGGATGTCACCACTCCAGTGGGCGCTTGCGCGGGGCGGTCGTTAAATGTCACCTGGAGCTACGCCTCTACTACCCACTACAACCTGCCCCCTGGTGGCACTCTTAACCAATTTCAATTTATCAGACGATCGCATTTACATCCCAGTTGACGGTCGCCTAGATGACAGTCCCCTCCAACGGGAGGAGCAAACACTTCCTCTTCGGGGGCTCCAATCCCGCCATTTTTCGTGTAAATTCGATTTTTGCGATTTTATCAAGACGATTTTACGTGATATAGACAGAGCGAGACAGAGCAACGGTGGAGCCTCTTCCTGATATCGATTTTGAGTTTCGCCGGACTGTGTTAAAAGCACTGGAACAAGAAATTTTTGTTTTCTTTGTGTCTTGATTTATTTTCTCGCGCAAGTAGAAGATAACATACAATACTCTTCCTGTACTTCCTTATTAACGAACTTTGCTCTCGGGTACCTCTGTTGACGTTGATAATTAAAAATCACTCATTCATGCATGAGGTGACTTTCTTACACAAAAACATATTTTCTTTTGTTGATAAAGTATTTTGTTTCTTTGATACCAAGATACCAAGACACCACGATGGTGTATATCAGTAGACAAAGCTATTTCCCAACCTTGAAGCCGTCAGTCATGTGATCAGGTTAAAGAAAATAAGAAAAACTGTTTAAGTGGGGCTACTCGGGCCCAACGTTGACCAGAGTAATAAATTATTCCCGTCAATGCGAGCCCATTACCAGTTCTGACTGCTTAGTGGTGTGATATTTCTGGGTCCGTCCATCCGATAAATCCCTCATGGTATACTAGTTCGAGATCTTGTGCGGATTTAAATTTTAAAGTACACGTTGGACGGCTTAGCGCATAAGGGCGGAGCCAAATGGAATTGTCACTGTGAGAAGGACTGTCACTTGTCCCTTTACTTGCGCAAGCGTGGCGCCAATGGGACCATAGGTCGTCGCGACGCTGTGACACGCCCGGCGTCCAGGCGAACCTTGACCCTTTCAGTACCCGGCATCGGCGTTCAACGGTCACACGTTTCCCTGCATACAACGTGGTTATGCAACCAGCAAATGGTAAGTTCGATAGAGAAACTCAATTTCGTTCGCTTCAACTCACTCACCTTTACGCAATATAACCGCTGTGCGTGATCGACAAACTTTAGCTTAAACCGGTTCGAGAGAAACTCACAAACTAGTTTCCAGGTGTAAATCAGATGGAGTACTCAATTAGCGCAAAAAATTTTATTTCGGAGTTGAGTTCTCTGCTCTAGATATGAAATTAGTTTTTTGGACATTCTTTATGGCGTACTTTCTGAAAACATGCTCATGAAAGTACTATAAATAACAAAACTGGGTAAAGCGACGTGCGATAATCGCCAATTTCAAAGGTAATAAATTTAAGTGAATTAGCATTAAACGTGCCTAAATAGAGGTTGATTAAATAGCGCCCGTCAATAAATCATCGGTATAACTTACATTAAAATACTGTTTTAATATGCAAATGGTGATGCTCAAGTGAAGCATTGTAATGTCGATGGTTTAACCAAGAGCAGCCTCAGGACAACTTCGATGTAAAAATCAACACTGTTTTGACGAGGATTTGTTACCAACTCCTATATTAAGAAAACCCTTATAACAACTTTTCACACTCACCTTGTAAACTTTCAATTAATGAACAATTTAGTATTAGCTATACAAACAAACTACCGTAGAGCAGTGATTGGCATTGGTAGTACTGTTTACTAGCACAAGAAATCTAGAATTATTTTCTAGTAGATTTAAGCTTTGATAAAAATTTAATGGAATTAAGAAGAGCTTGGAACGACAAAGATCTGAAATCTGTGGAGTATTTGCTCTGGCACATTCTAAGTTTATACTTTCTTCTGCTATAGCTTTCTTGATCCTAAATTCTCTTTCAAAAGCGACATAGCCAAAGTAGCTTTAGCGGTTACAGATTTGAGATATACGTAATGAAACCTTTGGTTTCGAGATAACTAAGATAACTTTTTTTCTGCAGTTTTTTTTTTCTTTTCTTTCTTGTTGCTTTCTCAGATCTAAGACTTTGAAAAAAGATACTCCTATCAAATATGGCAGGATTACTTAAGCTCCATTAAATTTTGAAGAGACATCTCGGTGCTGCGGGATAGAAATTGGAGTTGTAAGTGCTGACCTATTAGTCGATCAATTAGTTATAACGCTTCATAAATAAAGAGAATGCATTTATAGAGCGTTTCCGATAGGTTTCTGCCGACCATCAAGTGTAGGGATTTTTCTTGTCATTAGCAAAATGGTATAAAAATAAGAACGTGAGTGATCAAAGACCATTAAGTAATTTCTAGAAACAGATTGGTAATGTTATATGCCTATATGGCGTCTAAAGTGCAAGGTTGTTGTGCTGTGTGGGCTTGGTCGTTCTTCGATGAATAGCAGGTTTCCGGAATTAGATTGAGATCTTATAGATGTACGAATGTCGTGATTCGGGTGATTATTGAAAGTTTGTAAGAAGGGAAAAGCACCGTTGTTTAAACGAACCCATATATCATTATCGCAGCTTTTAGATCAAAGTAAGAAATTAGTTTTTTGGAGACAGTTGTATGGAAACGGTTTTGGACGGTTGAGTGGATATGTGGGAGAATTTTTGCTGGTTGGAGTATCCCATCACAATGGACAATTGCAGATGACTGTTTTGTAGATCTCGATCTTTGTGCATCGATGAAGAGATTAAATGTTGGCGAAAAACATCAAATGTCCGGAGTTCTGGTGCGTGCCAGTAGGTTGTTTCAATCGCGACACATATTGTACTGTTGAGAAAACAAACGCTTGTTTGATTAGGAATAGGTTCTCGTTATATAATGTTATCTTTCACGCTAGCCGTGTTCGGGACAAAGCTGTTGTCTATTACAAACCTGACACGCCATGCTATCTATCGCATGTCGATGCCGTAAAATTACTTAAAAATAGGAATCGTTGTCTTGTCAACATATCACGCCGTATGTCGCCCTTCAGTGCGTGTTCGGCAAAGGGGTCGTTCAAGATTTCTGCTCGAATTCGTTTTTTACCCAATTATCGACTACCAACTTGTCACGAGAGCTTTTATTTGAATTGCCTATGGACATGTGTCGAACTACGACAATACAATTGATACCCTTTCATTGCGGTTTAGCAGATCTGCGGTCGCGTTGTCATGTGCTGCCAAACACACACCACCCCCACAAATGTTATTTATTCATCGGACAAGCGGAAAAATGCCATTCAAGCTTATTCAAAAAAACTAACACTTCACATAAATTTACATAAATGCCAAACATCGTCTACAAAAACGGGTAGTAATAAAGTAAATAGTTCGATTTTGTTCAGTAAAAAATTAGAAATGACTAGTATTTAATTAATTTTTGCATGCTGAAAAACTAAAGATGATCGATAAAATATTATCTTCTGCACAGTATTTTACTGCAATTTATTCAGTAAAGATAATAAACGTTCAGTAAGCAAAAGTGAGATATCACCGCCCGCGAGTTTTAAGTTTGTAGCTACGACACTTTCGAGTTGAGCTTTGTTTACAATATCAGCAAGTAGGTACACTAAGTAGTTAACTTTTTCTCTAACCATCAAAATAAAAAGTAAAATAAAAAAAATATTTGGTCAACTAGTTGATCATGAAATGCTTTAATTTTTACAATGGGCAATCATTTTACTGCTCATTCGTATTTCTACTGTATATTTATTATTATCACAATGATTTTATATATTTTTTTCTGAACATTTATTATTTTCTATTGAACTTGAATTTTTTTACTGAACATCCATTATTTTACTGTACAAATATGACTTTTACTAGACATTTATTGTTTTTACTGAAAAAATATTACCTATTTTTTAAATACAATATCGTGCAATTAATTTGTCCGTTGCTGAAACTCACTGAAACATTTTTTAAATAAATATTAATATAAAGTTTTAGAATCAAGAATTAAAAAAATCTTGGTTTTGAATAACGTTATTTAAGATGTGGAACTTTGAACGTAACTTGAGAAACACAATATAATTTGTATTCACGTATTATAAAAAACCTCATTAACGGAGACTGTCGTTAACACGCTTTTAATTAAAAAGATGAACTTCAATTGTTTTTTTTTGTCCCTTTCAACCGCGCGGGTGTAAGATAATTAAGTCATGTCGTTGAGAAGCACTGCTTCAAACTTTTTACAGTTAAAAGTGATTGTGAGAACACCCTGTATTAAAGACAATGTGCAAAGTTCGCTAATTAGTAAGGAATGTAAATAATTAAGAGACAGAGTTGAGCTTAAGCTTTTTTTAGTAACCTGCATAACAACATAGATCTCTAGTTGAGAAGTTAATAGAGTTTTGCAATCAGTCTGATTAGGTTTTTTGTGTTATTGTCTTAACAAAAACTAATTAATGTTGACCTTTGACGCCTAGGATAATGGCACGGTAGAAATGTAAATAAAGTTATCTTGTAAATAAACTGTTGCCAAATAGTTGGACAAAATCAGTCATCTAAACTGTGATAATATTATTTATAAAGTAGATTTGCATTTATGCGACGTCCGAAGAATTTATCGCGACCCTAGGGTGTGCGCTATTTTTGTGATATAATTAAAACAAATAAATCTTAAAAAATGTCATGAAATTCTGGTCGTTAGTGGCCCATATAATTTGCTATTGATCACTAGTTTGAACTAATTCATGTATGGTCAAAACACAAGAGTGGTTATGGAAGTATAGAATCAAATAACCATATCTTATAACAGGTATAAAGCGAAGATGAACCGACTGGCGTGTTCCAGTGCAACTAATAATTTATTGTCCGCCTGTACTTATTATACAATATGGCCCGCACCTGGTCATTGGACAGGCTAACTCGTCTATGCTGCTCCGTTGCCACAGGGGCCATATTGAGGACCGTCTACATATAAAACGAGACTGAAAAACAATCACCTGGCCCGATATCTCAACTAATATTCTCTGCTCACAGAACTTTTAAGCCTTTTTGCCCAAACCCAGGGTTTAATACTCAATTAGCCGATTAAAAACCAATTCACCCACTAAATTACAACGATCTATTTATCTGATATTACACCACATTTTTTAGTTAGTTTTTAAACCGAATAGGTATTGTAAAAACCTTTTTAAATAGCAACCCACGTTTCTAATGCTTACTTAGAATTTAGAGGCAGTTTTATATCAAAGCCGGCCAGAAGTTGGGGAGAAAGAGAAATGATAATGGAACGAAATTGTAAAATTCACCACAAAAATTTGTTTAAAAAAAATACATAATTAAATTTACAACACGCTGTGGTCAAATTCTTGTTATATTTTTTATAATATACTTTTTATGTTTTTCAAAAATCGAATTGTCGCTCTGTTTAGTCTCGACGTTTGACTTAAGTAATTATTCATGTACCTACTATTATCGAATGACAACTATTGAATGGATGCTACATCAATGTATTAAATAAACTTGTATCATTTTAAGGTAGCTCTTGTGCTATAACAATGGGCACTTCCATCGACTACCAAAACGTTGTAGTTATTTAAATACTACACACCCTAAATAAATGCTAAATAAATGCATACCGTGTCGAAGATGCTGCGCGGGCGACTCAACACTGAATTAAGTTGCCTCCGAGTGAAAACAAGAAGTCGAGTTTCCGAAAAAAATTATATAATATTTAACTTGAGATTTTTGCATACTTCACGCGAACATTATCCAGAAATTCGCACTTCAAGTGAATTCTATCAATCTTTGTGAGTGATTTAGAACAGATCATAGAAATAAAAAATAGATTTATTTGCATTTTATATGGTCCGAATCGATTAAAGTGTGTCCGTTTGTCCGCTTTATTCGGATAATTCAGAGAGCCAGCTCCTACAGGGTTCGTGTGGTTATTTATAAACACAAATCACGATGACTGGTAATAATAATAATAAACAATTTTTTTGTTTTCACCATCACTAAAAGCCTTTTTATGATACATGCTGCATCTTAAGCTGTAATTATACGCGTTGACATGCTGTTATCAAACGACCTTGTAGATTAATGCAAACATATGACATGTTTCAAAAAAACTTGCCGTATATCAAATTGCCATGTGGAATGATTTTAAAAATCGTTTGAAAAGACATTTTTTGGACGAGCGGTTATCACAGTTCACTATAAATTATGCACCGACTGTAAATATTATAATTAATAGCTGTTGACATTCTGTTATTTTGCAGTGGGTTTAATAAGCTATTTCCTTCAATTAGTGTTTTCTTGAAATTACCTACGAGACTTGGATCGTTGATGAAAGTCATTTTTATAATTACTGTCTACTCATAAATGTATTCGATTTGAAAATTTTTGATATAATATTTGTCCGAAATTTAATGAGTATAAGTCAAACTTTCGGATGTTTCACGTTCCCAGCTGCAGTTTCTGTCGGAGCGAGGATAAAAATAAATCATAAATAAATGTAATCTGTTATTTATCGTAGATTTTTACAAAATTGTCGGTCTTTTGAATTATTATCATTTTGTTTGCGATCAACATGTACCCGTGTAGAGTTTTCTGGAAATTTTAGTGCGATTAGACAAAGCGTGAAAAAATTCAATAGGTTCTCGGCAACCAGGTAAAACCTTTTAAAGCGTGCCTGCTATTGACCAAATCCCCCTAAATAAATATATTTAGTCCGACACCTTGCATTTTACATTGTTCTTTAAGTAGGCGTTAAAAAATAAATGGGATGACTATAAAAAATTTGCAAGAGTTTCAGTCGCCGCCGATGATAATTATCGTCGTTATGATAATGATAAGGGTTGTTGAAGTAATCGGTTTATAAACAAGCAAACAATACCGGAGTTTAAAAAACAGGTATCACGAAGCAATCGTTTCTCGCTAAGAAGAAAGGAAAACAAAGTACCAAAAGCTATAAGTGAAAACCATTTGCAGGCGCCACTGGTCTTTTTCAAATCATCCTAAAACAAATTTACATACCAACAGTTGCACCCTAGTGATTTACATAAAATACACCTAAAATTGTTCGTTGGGTTTGTTTCACGATGAATTTCTTCGAGAAGGCATTAGCTAATTGGAGGAAAAATGATGTGGACGTTGCGTTTTAGAAAATGAGTGACTTTTCGATTATCGGTGAGGTGCATTAAGAAAAAAGCGTTTGTGGTCTAATGAAAGGAGATCTTTATCGGTAGGACACATTAACGTGGACGTAGCTTAATGTGGGCGGTGCTCGTCGTAATACACGTTAGATCAAAGTAATGATAAAGTGACAATTTCGTTAAATAACTCCACCTCTTCTTTTGCAACAGGAAATAGTCGAATGGGCAAATAAAACCACTGCTTGTTATAATTACAGCTCAAATACACGGTTAATTTTTAATACGCTCGTTAGATTCACGCACAATAAGGACGCAACTGTCAACATCATGACAAGCACCGTCACCTTAATTAAAGTTGGAATACGTAATGAGCTGGATTGCATGAATTTTCTAGTTAAAGGTAAATGCCGCTTCTGCAATAAGTTCCGCTGGGTGATCCGCGGATTTGCTCGTTGCCTTTTTCCTATATTTCGCAGTCAACGAAAGTATTCTAATTTCTCGATTGATGTTTATCTATTTACCAAGCATGAGACTTATTTAAATAATTATGGACGGCGCAGTATGGAAATTACTTCGAAAATGATATATTTGGGTGAGCCAGGTTTGCGGTGTCATGCAAAATTCCATAGATGTCGCCACGCTCTACCGCGTCGCATTTTTCCTTCACATCGATCGGTGGACTCAAGAAGAATGATGCGGCGTCGCATCCAATGATTCCCCGTTGCTCCATAGCAATTTTTTACACATACGAGACCGAAGAAATATTAAATAGAGGTTCAACCCTTCGGGTTTATTTATTTCAATTAATCAGTGGCGTGCGATGGGGCGCACGATTTGTTCAGACGAAGAGATTTGAGACTTTTGATGTCTTGACTAAAAACAATTGATTTGACTGGTCGAGAGAAGGCTTACTACAAGTACATCCTTCATCAGTTGTTTAACTCAATTATTGATCAAATATGGCGCGGTCCCACCCTACGGTCTCTATTAACCCTTTCGGTTTGAGGGGTTTAGTAATTATGTACCAACCCCCATATTAGATTCTCAGCAAAGGGAGCCTATTATACTTATGCTTGTAAAAATATCACTTATATTGTCTCCTATTGTTGCTCCGGGAATCTATTTGGTTTTTACTACTTAATCGATCCTTTTTTAATTTCCCCCATTTCAGGACACAATAACTCCTTCCTTTCAGTACGAACGACATTCGTTAATTGAATAAACACAAATACCGGCTCATTTTTATTCGCGTCTGATTTATTATGGATGTCTGGAACCAAATGTGTTATGTTGTCATGAATCAGTCAACCATTTCTTGCGTATTTTAGACGTCTTGTCTTGTGTCACATGGCTAATGTTTAGTGAGTGGCGTCAATTATGAAGTATGTTGGCCGTAACTAAAACCATGTATTTTTACACCCACAATCGAGCACGTGTACTGGCTGTGTCACTAAAATAATTTTGATAATGTGTCGAGTGCTTCCATTAGTGAAGTACAAAAATAATTTTTCCAGATGAGATTTAGCAGTTCTTAGCTCAAAAAGCTGTCTTATCTATACAACCTAAAACTGCGTGAATTGTTGCAGTGGGGATTGCCGGCATCATGGCTCATGCGACGAGAATTGCCTGTTTTGACAGTTATGGACAGTAGAGATACCACCATCGCTGGGTCCTTAGTCAAACCGGAAGAGTCTTCAGAAGAACCACGAGATTCCGTCTTCCAAACGTGTATGGTAAGTCAAATTTTCAATCTACCAATTTTCAAACTCCCTATATGAAGAAACCTGATGTCTAAGTTGGATGAGTTTGGTTTTCGTTTGGTTTTCATTAGCTACTCGCAACTTCTACCGTTTGGTAGAAGGTGGGTGTGCGTTTTGATAGTTAATCGGGATCTTTGGACGTCGTATACCTAAGTTTGGTGGCGGCGTGGTGTTGAATAATTTCCCGAGTGTACAAATATCAAAAGTGTATCTCGATGACGTAACTATACGATATATTTATAATGGAACCTTAGATCGGATATTGGATATAAAGAATTCCATTAGTTTAGGGTTTGGACGTTTGGAAGACGACGGATACCTGACATATACGTACGTGTTATGCAATGGTTAACAGGCGCGCGACAACCAGCAATTTCCTTTCCATAAATGCCAACCTCTTTTCATGTCACCTACTCGACTCGACACGCAAACAACTAGCGTTCACATTTCTTTGGCGCACACAAACTCGCACTCGAATGCAACATACAAGATACCTATCATTAAACCATTCTCTCCTTTTTGTCTCTTTATAAAAAAGCAGACGTGTTTCTATTGGTTGACGGAGTCCTTGCCACGCCAATATTTTATTAAGTTAGTTGTGCCACCCAAGCGTCTCCTTTCGTATCAAGAACTATTTTTGGGAGATAGCGACATGCAATTAACCGTTGTGTGACTTGTTGAGGTCTATATTAATTTTAGTAATTTAAGTTTAAGAGCCACCGCCGGCTGTGTTACTTTTCAAAGGCCGTCAAATGACAACAACCCGACAAAAGAATCAGCTCGGTCATCCCCTTGATTAGGAGAGATCTTTGTGCCTTTGCACCTTCCCATGATGCTGCACAATTGGTATACACTTCTGGCGTCTACTTAGGCAACGAAATGCACTAGTGTCACTTTTTTTTTCAATTAAGAAACTTTAACCGAGAGCATAAAAAGCCTTTGCTGCCGATAGTCTATAATTTATATAATATTAACCGCGCTGATTTAGGTAATTAGTTCAGATTTGCAATTACTCGAGATGCAATTAAAAAAATACGGAAATTCTCTGCACTCTAATGCTTCAAATCCAACCCAGACGCGTTTCACGTACGAGGGAATGTAATATTAAAATGACGTATAAGCAAAATATCATACACCGAGTATACATCTCATATAACAACACCAAAAAGGTTCCAATTAGGAGTAACCTGGGCAACGTATTGCTGAGCGAATTAGTAAAGGGAATATGTATGTAACCTCCGAATTGTTCGACTGTAAGACTTGGAGCAGTTATCCAAACAACGTCATGATCAATAACCGATTTATCTTGAAATTTTCATTCTGAACTATTGACAGAATCAACCTAAAATAAAGAGCGTATTTTATTAAAATTGTAGATTCATTAAAATTTGCATATGTTTCTTCAGTTTTAGTTTGAAGGTTTGTACTTTAATAAAGATGTATATACTTATTTATTATTTTTTATATAATATCTGCTGTTTCAACTAGATTAGATTAGATTAGATTTTAATTAGGACAAATTTAAAGTGATACAAAGAATAATTCTAAACAATTTTAAAATTTCTACCTCGAGAAACTACAAAATTTGAATAAATCAAAGATGAAAAATACAATAATTTTTAAATCCAAAATTTAGAATCTAGAGATAATTGGAAATTTACAGAATCTAGACATACAAAATCTAAAAAAAAAAAAAAATAAGAATATTTAATCCAAAGAGAAGGAAGAAGGAGATCTAGAAAAAATACATACAAGAAAATGAAATAATTTAAATAAAATCTACAAGATCCAAAAAATCCAAAAATGGTAACACAATTTAAAAAATATTAAGGTCTTAAGAAGCTTAGAAAACCTTAAAAACATCCTGGAGCATTCAAAGAGTTCCTACGAAGAAGAACTTAATCAATTCTATAAAAGTAAAAAATTCTCACAAAAGTAAAAAATCTAAAAGCAACACAATTAAAAAAATTGAGTTCAAGGATTGCAAAAAATCTACGTTTTAAAAAGAAATGAAAAGTAAAATCCAAAGAGAATTCAAAATTTAGACTTAGAGAATTTGGAAAGTTAAAAACAAAGAAGAATTCAAACAATCTAAAAGAACCAAGTATCAAAAAATTAGAGCAGACACAATGTTTTGAAAAATATTGAGAAACTAAACATCTCAGAGAACTTAAAGGATCTAAAAAGTCAAATTGCTGCCAAAAAATCTAAGGAATATAAAAATAATAATAAAAATAATAAAGACATTTACGGTTTACGAAAGTTTAGAGAATCTATAAATTTTAAAAAATTCAAAGAATATAAAAAAATATAGAGAATAGAAAGGTCCAATGATTGCAAAGAATCCAACGAAAATGAAAAATTTTAAGGATTTACAAGCAAATGTAGGTGCCTATGTACAATTTAGAGCAATAAAAAAATGGAAATCCTGCAAAGAAATCAAATAATTAAAGAAAAATTAAAAAGTCTAAAGAATCGAAAAGCTGCAACAGATATGTATGTATAGATAGTCTGTCTATAAACGATTACGATTTTGAAATTTTAAAAAACTTTGAATTTTTTAAACATACACGAAACATGGAACTTAGAGATTGTAGAGAATTTAAAGAATATAAAGAACAGGTACAAATAATTTAAAGAATATAAAAAGTCAAGTTTTAACAAGAATGGAAAAATTTATAGACCCTAAAGAGTATTTAATATAGACTATTTTTTAAAGGATATAATTTTTTTAAAGAATTTGCAGAATTGTAACAATCAAAATGGTACAAAAATTTGAAAAATGCCAGAATTTGAACAACCAAGAGAAGCTACAGTGAACAGTGAAAATATAAATACTCGAAAGAAAGAAAAAAGAAAACTCTAAAAGATCGAAAGATTGCAATGAATTTAAAGATCCTCAAGACAACTTGAAATTTTTTAATGAACTTAAAGAATCATACTTTAAAGAATCGAAAAGTTCTAAGGGAGCTTTCGGCATTTAAATAATCTTAAATAATCAAGGAGATTTAAGACAAGCGTTCAGGTTTTTCTATTTTTTTTTTGCAAAATGGGGGATTTTAAAATGTATACTTCGTCAGAGTAGCTCTTCTAAAAAACAATCAGACTTTAACTTCTGATTTCACGTGGTAATGATTAGGAATTTGTAAGGTAGAGCGGCAGTAAACGGCTACAATAAATTAAAACTAAGATCAGACAAATTGGTAAATATTAACTTGCGTTTATAGCGGCTAATGGGCATATTTTTCAAGTAGTTGGGTGCCAGCGATGCTGAGCATCTTGAATTGATAGATATTAGATTTGGCGTGAACTAAACAGGTTCTCATTACTAACCATGTTCTGATTGAAATTACCTTGTTCGCGCGTTTTTCAAGTCTGAAATCACGGACAAATTGATATTAATTGATATCACTAAATTTATGTATGTTGTGGGCGGTTTAGTGTTTGAAGTGAAGCACTTTGCGAAGTTCGCAAAGTCACTGTGTCTTAATAGTTTCAAATGGTTTTTATAGCTTGTTCCCGCCTAACTTGAATGGTTATTCGCCAAGGCTGAAATGTTAAGTGTACAGGGGCTTTATTTTCGATGTACCATATGACGGTCGTTTTTTTGTGGTAGTCTAATTAAACTAATGGTCATGAGAATGTCAACATAATTGTCAAATTATGCTAACTGGATTACCTTGGATTTATTTTAATTGAAATTAAAAGGAATTGGTAATTTGAAATGACAACGAATCTGGGTTTTGCCAAATTGATTTAGTTAAAATAACTTCCTACATTTGAAAATTATCGAGTAAAGGTGAAGACTGGACAGAATTAGAAATTAAACAAGTGGCGTGTGGTGAGCATGTTTTATGTAATTATTTCTGAAATAACCGTGGGCTTAAATTAAGCGAACTTGTGACATGAAGTGACTATGCTCCGAATTCTATTTTTTATCTAGACTACACAAAATATAAATTATTCATACACACTTCTTCGCGTGATTCCTTCTAGTTACACCCGAAACTAGAAATTTAGGCACATTTTTTTCTTTTGGTACTTTTTTGTCCAATTTCATAAACAGGTGTAGCGAAAGGTGATGTTATAAATGGAACATGATCAAGGCAACTGTCAAACGTGGTTTTGGGAATTTATTCTGAGAACAATGTTTCTAGGATTTGTGGACTAAAAGTTCCACGGGCAAGTGCACATTTTTGGCAAGGCATAATAAAAATGTTAACGTAATAAATCCATAGAAAATAAATGTTTACATGAGATCATAATTTACTGTCGCTAAATTAATTTCAAGTCGTGTTTTTGGTCTGCATGAATTTATAGAAACGCCCTATCTATTTTTCGACAGTTATTGGATGTTTGTTTACGTTGGGGAGTGTATAAGCAGATCTCCACATAGTTTAGTTACCTGTCCAGTGTTCGCCGTCACCCAGTGCGACCTCTGTCTATTTTCACAGTGTCTGTGTACAAATAAAATAAGGAGGTTAAATGAAAGGCAAATATACAATTTGTTTGATACGTGTATTTTTGTTTGATATTTTTTCATATCTTATTCTGAATTTGTGCTTGAAATTGTCGTGCTATTATGGAACATGGTTTGACTTCCAATTTATGTCGGTATTAAGACGAGCACATTATCTTGGCGGCGGGTTTATGTGTGCTCGTACGAGTTCATGCACAACCATTAAACTTTATGTTGCCTCTAAGTAAAGATAACGCTTAAGCCATCTAAAATTATCTTCCAATAATTTAATTAATTCGAACGCGCTTTTGTGATACTCGAATTATCCAATTTGACGACAAGTATACATACCGACCAATGATATATAAACAGTGTCATCCATATATGAAATATTGCGCGAATACACGGATATACGTTAACAAGGTCTCTGCCAAAGAAAATATCTCTTTGTTCGAAACCGCATTCTAACAACAGCTCATAAATATCACCGTAAACTATATTTCTTGCTACAGTAAACGATACACCGAAGACACTCGAAACTCTAATCGCCGTCCTAAAGCATTACATTCGCCGAACATGATACTAATCAAATCACACTAGTGCTAGCACAAACGACTCAAAAATTCTACTACATTTATAGAAGGTGCTACATATAACCTATTTAACCTACCTATTTAACTGATAGGTCAGTCCGGACCGCCGGTTTTCACGCATCCTCTGAAACATCTAAAAGAGAACATTGATATATTAATATAATTCGGTTTGTGTGATGATTACTACATGTATTTGTTGTGATTAAGCGTATAAACTGTGTTTGCAGAGTTAAAAGTGAAGTTAAGTATTTAGTTTCCCTTTTTTGTAGTTATCGCGATCACAATTTAGATGTACACACTGATATAATTTTATATTATGGGAAAGTAGATGTGATACTCAGGTGTTTGTACTGATAATGATTTTAATAAATACTTTGTATAATTACCACCACGGCATGATCATTTCATGTTTATAATATCATAGTTGGTGTCAAATTCTCACATATTCGCTCAAAATCGTTCGTACGTGTAGGTCCGTGCAGTAAAAGCCAGACTATAATCATGCAAATTTTTCCAAAAATTTTTCGATGTGCACGCACATCATATCATCAGTCTGTGATAATGTGCGTGTTTGGAAACTTCAAAGAAAAACTTTTGTCTTCTGAAATCATTTAAATCGGGATAGAGATGGAATTATGTAAATTTAAAAACAATCTTTAATAATACCTTGCTTTCTTCACAAATTGCACGGTTTGAGCGATCGACGATCGGAAATACAAAGTTTCATTGGAAAATTTTCATATGAGATGGCGAGGATTGTCAGCGATTTAATGTAAAACGACAATAGCTGAAATTATGCAAATCAGTAGCCCAATCTTTAATGCAATAGTTTTTTCTTAATGTATTTGCATGTAGACACGGGCAATTTTGCAAATTTTTAAATAGAAGCTGTCGATCAGTAAAAGAAAATTATTCTTGTGATCACTATAAAAACTCAAAAACCAATATATAATGATATATACCGACAATCTGTTATTTTGGTGCGCCACTGGAAGCACCTGTCAGATTGATTTGTTAGTCTAATTTTGTGAAAAATGTTTCTTAGTACTGTTTATTGATAAACGATTGAGTTTAATTGAGGGAATTGGGGTACTTGTGGCGTCTAGTGGCCGCGTCTGGTACCCCACAGCGTTGCCGTTTATGGGACATCGGCCGCGCTGGGTTTTGATGGACGGCATATACTGTATGTCTTGGGTACCATACAACATGCGCTGGGCACTGAGAACCC
This sequence comes from Cynaeus angustus, assembly GCA_030157275.1. Lineage (NCBI taxonomy): Eukaryota > Metazoa > Arthropoda > Insecta > Coleoptera > Tenebrionidae > Cynaeus > Cynaeus angustus. Next base: position 14,496,184 of record CM058066.1, on the reverse strand, counting down.
GGCATAGCCGTCTTTGATCAACAGCGCTGGTTGACGTTCACCGTAACGACACCATAAAGATGTTGAGATGTCAACCAGCTATGTTTATGGTGTCGCGGTTCACCGACACTATTGACCCCGCTTTTACCACTTCCTCGCACCCGATTAGCTTTATTCCAAAAGAATATGACATCGGTGGATGTACACACGTATTTATGTTTAAATTGAACGGAGAACGGAATCGGTGAGTGGTTGCTAGAAGGGTTAGAGCCTGTCTTCGGCCCATTTATAAACATCTTGCCTGTCGGCATGCAAATCAGATGGAGAACCCGGGTTTTGATTGATCTTTTCACAAGATTGATTATACTGTGACCGCGCATATTGTCGGACTACGTCCCCATTATATCTAAAAGTATCTAGAGCTTCCGTACAAAGCAATCTATTCAAATGCGAGCGCTTGCAAAAATGTGGGCCACATACGCGCACTTTCTGATCATAATACCGTGTTCGCACCCCACGACTCAACTAAAGTATCCAAATGATAAGTAAATACCACCCACTACTCTGACAGTGCAGATTTCACCCACCACTGCAATGTTCGTACCGACAGGTAATCTCTATATTCTTAAAAAGTTAATAACCGCCGTCATGGAGATTATTTAAGCTTGAAAAAATACACCACAATAGGTTCCAGACTTGTGTAAACCAAAGAGTTTAACTAGACTAGACTAGACTGAAAATTAAGTATCACTTATTACTTATTTTCCTAACGAAGTATACCTACTTTATATTGATATTGTAAACTCCCATACACTACTGATATAAAACGATGAATGACATCAAGTGTCTTTCTTGGGTGGTATTTATTGGTACGAAAGATAAATTTGTTTTTTCCAAGCGGGAATTTGTAAGCTCTTTATGAAACAAAAAACGTGAACGCGTCAATTGGTATTTAATTAACGAATAAAGCTGACCACACAGATCAATAAAACTCGACCCGTTCATCCACGGGGAGTTGGAAGAAAACCAAGGGCAAGCAAAACTCTAAGGAAAATCCGGGGGTTCTCATCCAACAAAAATAACGAATTGAATATTTACACAATTTACGGGTTTATACATAAATGTAACAAACACAATTAATGAATAGGCGGCAATTAACCGATTCCATACATAACGGTAGATTAAATAATGCTAGAGATACAGACCCAAAAACAAAATATTATTTATTTTAGTTTATATTTATCGAAAATTATTGTTTGAAATGAAATAAAAATTAAAGTTGTATCATATATCAAAATTGTGGCAACAATATTATGATTTTTTAGTGAAAAGTTTGGTAAGAAGGCGCGAGGGGTAATAGGCATGCATAAAAATTCGTTGGCATAGTTGTTGAAACGTTGTCGGAATTTGTGAATTATTGCATAATTTTCATCGAATTATGGCACGCTGATAAGTTTGCAATGAATTCCTGTTGATGTTCGACAAATTCTTCACCCTCGCTTCGAACTTGATGGAGTGAACCGGTAAACATACCGATAGTAATAAAATAATTTAATCGAATACCACAAAGTTGGGTCTTGGAGTAGATGTAAATCCAAAAAGCGCTTATTTCCAGTGAATTGTAAATGGGAGTTTTGTGTTTGAAGGGGAATTAAGACTTAACTAACGTGAAAATGTGATATTCTGTCTCCTCTGTGATGTGATTTTGATTTCGTATCCCACAACAGGCGTATAATTTGTGGGGTTGTTAGGCTGATGTGTATTAATGGATTAATGCAGTATTGAACTGTCAACACTCACATCAGCCATCATCCAATAGCGACAGTATATCGATTGAACGCCATTTTGATATACACTCTAAAATATCCAGGAGATTATCATTCACTGTCAATATTCCCATTACGCACCGTCATTAACAAATTAGCCGGTTCTGAAAAACCGCCTGAGGATGATATCTGCCGACCGAAACGTCGGCCGAATGCGCGATCTCGTTGAATGAAATTTTGATAAACACTTGCATATTGAGGGATAAATAAATAAACTTAAGGACAAACAGTGAATGTGGATCTTCTTAGCTTACACTTAGTAATTTATGCTTGCAATATCAATGTCCGTAATTTTTCCGAATCCACCTTTAAATTGCGCCACGAAATCCCCCTGTAATTTCAAGCTACGAGAAAAGATGACTTTATTGTGCAATATCCTAACAGCAGACATCCACGGCGCGAAGTAATGGTGCGAAAATAACAAAAAATAACAAATAATTTATGCGATGTCGCCTGGAAGCCGCAATGTAGTTTCATCCTCTGTTTCATACCAATTTAACCGCGATTCGCGCACCCCTAAAAGAAACACACAGATTCTTTCAAATCACCCTAATCCCTAATGCATTCATATTTCTTAGCTTCCAACTTGAAATTTCACCACCGATCACATTGTCAAAACCAATTAAAATTACACTGCCAAACGCATTATCATCCATTATCGACAGTTCGGATTATAAAATCATTGCAAATTACAAAGTGATTTATTAACTATTAAATTTACATAACTAACTGAATTATGTCACGACTTTCATATGTGAACGTGTAATAAAATCTAATCTTCTTAAACCATCTTACGTTCATCGCATTTGCGGTTTCTAATTTTTTCGCATTCACCCTTTTTTATTCTCGACACCACGGATGCTGAAAATACTTTAATTACAAATTCCAAGATAACTCTTTTAGCTTGTACAATCACAAGTAAATTTTACATTTGTCAGCTATGCTATCATTAACTGACAAGTAAAAATTACACAAATTTAAATTACCACTCTACAATCTACATTTTGCTGTCTTACTTATCTTTTTGCTACAGTTTTTCCAGTTCCCATGAACAGTTTCAGATTGTAATTTCGTGTTTTGATGCGTTTGATGACATGTCTGGAAATCGGTGGTTTTCAATAATGAGGAGGTCGTCCAGTAATAAAATAGAGAGGAGTTGCAGTGAGCGTCTGTTTCATAAGTTATGCTTCGTAAACATCGTTTCGTACTGTTATTATTGATTGATTGATCGGCTAATTTTCTTCATATCGTGACAACAGGCACTAAGTCTTAATCGTGCAAAGGTGTGTCCCATTCTTCCTGATTAACAAATTGCCATCTTAAAAAAATGTTTTCCCGGCTTGAAATCCGGAAAATGGTCGTCATTTCCGGTGGATTTCGTGTCACACGGTAGTAGTACAATATGGCATTTAATGTCCAAGCTTTTACAAGAATTGCACTGTCCACGTGATTCATTCTTCTGAGGCGCGACCATTTTTCTCTAATTAGCGTTCACGCACTACGAAAATCGTCGAGTGAATTTTATTATTTTTCGGGTAATAAAAAGTTCATTTCATCAAGTAATTTGAAAGCTGTAATTTTTGTCATGTTTTAAGATCCGCCTAGGGAGCTCATCTACTATAAGTGTCTTGTTTTAATTTTCTGTTCACTCATATTTCCACCCTTTTACTTTAGACACTTTCTTTGACTTGATTTTACTGCGCGGAATTTTATTGCTTTCAACGACCCGACTTTATATCTACCCCTTTTCACAATCGCTTTGTGATAATAACTAAATATAGTTTAAATATCTCGAGTGCGACAGTCGGTGAATTAGAAATGTGAATTTGAAAGACGATATAACAACCCCTGAGCCGATTCACTTCTGTCTGGGTTAAATTTACATAGACTTGGGTTATATGGGTCTAGCCGCTTGCTAGGGAATCTCACCAGTTTAGTCATCGCATTTATCAGCACCCCTTCGGGATTATGGTTCAATATTTAGATGATAAAAATTCACGCATCTTAAAATCCATGTTGAAAATATTCAAATAGGTCTTTTTAAGGACTCCCACAGGGCCCATTGAGGTTGACGCCAATTTCTCTAACATGAAACAATGAGACGACTTATGCCAAAGGGAACTTACTTTTCATGAGGGACCTTTCACTTCTTCACACTTAAAAGGGATAAATTAAAAATCCAACGCTGCAAAAACGAACACGCTTCGTATAAAATTAACAAATTTACTGCTTACAGACGTCTGCTTTTAATTTTCTGTTAATGATGTGTATATTTTTACAGGGAATACGATGTACAGTTCCTAATTGCAGCTGTGAACGTTTTGTTCCTGGGAAGTGCCACCTACGCTACTGTGAAACTTGTAAACACGGTTGGGTTCATCACGGTGAGTACTTTTATATTGCATTTTCTTCGTATTAACGACTATCAATTTTTTTTATGATATTATATTTATGGGACATCACGTTTTCTATCTTCATACGATACAACTTAAATCAAAACATGTAAAACAGTGGCAGCGTCTGTACGAAAGCTCTCAAATTCAAAGTAAAAGTTAAGTAAAAATTAAGATTGTTTGAAATATTTATTTCGAGTTGCGATATTTTGAAGTACCTACGGGTGTATTGTTTAATAACTTTCTAGTGTTCTCTTATCGTTTCAATATTTTTCTGTAAGAATAGTTATAAGTGAGAGGGAGAATCGAGTGTAGATGCGTGGGTTAATTAAGTGAAAGGAGAGGCCGTTATAAGAAAAACAAATTTGTCACGTGTGGAAGATGTATTGGACGGTATTGTCCCCGGGGAAAGTCCCGAAACCGATATAATAATAGAACGTCACGAAAGAAGTGTAGCCGTATAAATATCTAAAAATTCAATACGTCGACAATCCAGTATATCATACATATCAAAGTAAAAATATCCCTGGAGAGCTATTCTATCCGAGACATCGTTGTCTATGCATATACACCGGTCAACTGGTCGCACATTTGACTATAGATGACCAGCAAACCGTTTCCAAAACGAATGTAAATTTTAAATGACTGGGCGCGGCGAAAAGGTCCACTATCCTTGTTGTCGATGCCGCAACTGTTGTCTATAACTCAAGGATGACAGTTCATTATTCGATAACTTGTAATGCTCCTACACACTGCCCAGCCAATAAACAAAGCGATCGTATTGATAACGACGTCGGGATTGATCATTCAGCGAATTAATATTTATGGAATTCTTCCAGCAATTAGAACAAACACAATATTAAACCATTCCGAGGCGTATAGTCCACCTTTTTGATTACGGACGTATCAATCTAGATTGAATATGAGCCAGAATATTAAAGTAGTTTGGGGTCTTGGCCTCCGCGCAGCCCTTAATGGCTATAGAGTTGCATGTCGTAATTTAATAAGTGATACTACCACATCTAGCAACATTACATGCTAATTTAATTTAAAAGTAGGTCCAACGGGCGATATTTAATCCTTTGTAGTCATCCACCGTCGTCGTGTGTCACTCGGCAGTCGGAAATTCCCCTAATGCTTGGACACCCGCCGCTTACAAATTGTCGGGGTTGTGAATTAATATATCAAAATAATGCTTTGTCTCCAACTGACTCCGGACTTATTTAGGACTATTAACGCCTAGAACGTTACAAACGTACCCCTTCTCTTTTACCATAAATCATCGAACAGATCAATTTCACTCTTCAACGAAATTCAATTTTAGTTGCAACACACCGAGTTTTTCAAGCGACATTACATTTCCCATTGATTAGATAACATCTAATAATTTAACTTAACTATATATATATATATATATATATATATATATATATATATGTTTGCATTTGTATTTCGGTGGACTACTAATTGTTATTATCCATGTCGCAGGAGCCTGCATACCTACCTACTACCTAGACGGTGTGTTAATAACAGCATCCACAGAAAGTTTTTACGTGAACAGTATGAGAAGGTATGGAATAAACGAACTGCAATGCCCCTCAAGGCACGGAATAATATAGCAGCACGACTCTGGAGCTGTTACTCTACAAACTAAACACACTTATTTATCAGGTTATATTTCATACCAACTCATTACGAATTTAAAAGATACGATAATGATATCGTCAACTCAGGAGTTATATACGTTGATCTTTTTTACAATGAACCTGAGGCAACGTAAATCAATAATCCTTGCTAATAAGTGTAACAAGATAATTTGTCGTTGAGGGTGGAAGGAAATTCAGCAAAAACAACAAACATTTCAGTGGCATTAAATGTTTGAATTTTAGTATATTTTTCTGGCGCCTCGTTTCTATTAAATTTCTTTTAACGTGAAGTAGTGTAAATAATCTTTGAAAGCAATTACCCATTTTGTCAACGGTCTAGTTTTAAACAGGCCTGAACATGTAAACAGATGTAAAGGTGGCCTGAGTTACATTCGTCGTTCGCGTCATAAAGCGTCGGACCGTTTTGGCGTCGATTTGTTTACAGCGTCGCGGTACTAACTACATACACACATGTCGTTTTTGTAAACAAATCGCGACAGCCGTTAACACATACGTTCCGATTGCTGTGAAGTCCTATTTCGAACGACAATTCTACTATTTATAGATCTTACAATAATATTTACTTTGGCATCACTCGTCATTTTTTTACAAGAAGAATTAAATATATAACGTAACCTAAATATTTTTATTCGGCAACATTTATTGCACAATTACGCCCCAAAAACAGTCATCCACCCAAAATAACAACTTGGACACCGCTGGATTAAATACCGGAAAAATTCCTTTATAAATTAGTAAAACCTTGCAAATGGCATTCCACCGCCGTTTCCTCAGTGATTTCCCGGATAATTTATTCGAGGGGAGTATAGTAAATTTCGCTAAATATCAAGGATCGGTAGAAGGAAAGGATAAGTTTAACAGAAAGTGGAACGGACGAGTGATAAATCAGGAACAGGTAGCCGTCCCGAAGGATCAGGACTAGAAATTGGGAGAGCTCCTTTCCCGCCAGGACCTCGAGATGGATTGAGTCACTTGCCTGTCATTGCTGCTCAATCTTATCCCAGAGACCCTCCTGATGACATTGATTATGTTTTTATTCTTTTTAATCAGACCTAATCGAATTACAAAAACAAGAGGAGCGAGAAATATCAAGAGGTTTATTTTTTATAGTTGCATTCATAGATCGATTTCACAGTTTTGCGGATTCGAATTCGAATTCGGATTCGTATTCGTATTTGGATTCGGATTCGGATTCGGCACACGCTTGACCCATCAGTCGCATCGTGGCAAAGTCATGCATACCCTTCCGATGCCAATGATATTTTAGTGGCGAGAAATCGAGAAATACGATCTTCTGCATTGGTCAACCGGCAGCAATTGATATTCGGCGCAAGTTCTTCACTCGACACTACACCTTATCTAACTCAGACATCAATATTTTATCGTTCGTCTCGCATCATAAAAAATTGACACGATTAAATCGGCCACTCCTACACATTCATTTGTGAATCCTGAGCTAAAGCTCTCAAAAATTTTCCATGTAACAGCAGTCCTTCGAGACTCGAGTAAAGTTATTGGGTCGTTATCATGACGAATGATGTTAGTTATGAAGGAGACACTCTGACCGTAGCCTTTTCTGATATTAGGTTAGTGTCATAGTTATGGATTAAAGTTGTCATAAGCAATGCTCCTGACTAAGGGTGGAAATCAGTAGTGCTTCGTGTCATTTAGATAAAATATCGCCCTTAGGAGACTTTATAAATTCATTAAGCAACTCGCAATCTATTCGAAAAAGTTCGATGATAAATACCGGAGGAAAAGCAATTTTTGAACGGCGAGGGACGGGACTATTGTTTTAAGTAGAAAATGTGGCAAATTTGCGGACGAGGTTACATTTAAATTCATCTAATTTAATGGAGGCGTAACGGAAAATGGCAAGGGTCGCATGTAAACTCATATTCATACCCTGCAGGTGTTCAAGCGAGGTACTAAGGTTTTAATTTTGAACGAGATGAAGTTGTGGCCGAAGATTTTTAAAATTTCAGATGAATGTTTCGAATGTTTGTGTTTTAAGTTGCATTGTTCCCGGTGCTATTAACATTGAACCGAACATGAAATATAGAACAGTAATTTGAATAAATCGTTAAGAAAGCTGAAGAATAATAAATGAAAGTAGGAAGTAACGTCGGCTTTAGGTTTGACAATTAAAACAAAATCAAGTTGAAATTAAATCGAGCTTAAGCCAACACGCGCTCTAACAAAACAATTAAACCATTTAATTAAAGCACATTATGGTCGCGTGATCGTTTTTTCGTCTCATGTTTTGGACCCCCACAAATATCGCATTATAAAAGGAAGTCATTCTTTATAAGCGTGTAATTGTTGGTTTCTTTACGTATCAAAATTGCATATAAAAATGTGTATTTGTATGCACTTTTATCTGATCTTGGGGTCATGCAAGGATCCGATGAACGCTTAAGGCCCTTGCATGCAATTAAACACCGTACTTCCTTTTCATTTCGTGATGTCCGAATTTCAAGCAACTTTTCGTTGAATTTGCAAGTTTATTACCGAACGTTCTTTTTAATCGCTTCAGGCCGCACCACAAAACTGTCTTAGGTGTGTATGGAACTGGGCTTACAATATATCACCGGTTAATTGCTGGTTCTTTCAAGCGAAACCACTCGTAATTGCGGTGCTAATTAAAGTGGCATTATAGAAATAGCGTCATCTTTACATTTTTTTATTTGTTTAGTGGTTAATCAACTGTCGGCTTATAAATATAATCATAACCAACGTACTAATCGAGAAATTCCTCTCATACCATTATACACAAAAATTCATTTATTTCAAAACAGCCGTTTACAATATAAATTTTAATGTAACTCATATTGTAAAAAGTCACATACAATTTTAGCGATCCTAGTTCAATTTTAACTTTATCGCTTATTTTTATTTAATTATAATAGTTTTCAATAATAAAAAATGATAAAGTGTACACAAACTCAATCTAATGTGTCTTTTTAAACCGTGAAGCATAATAATGATATTAAAACATCTAATACCTTGAAATTAATTAAAACTTAACAATCTCTTCAGCTTCTAATAAGATTTATGGTATCGACTGGTAAATCATAAACCATCCGCAAAATAGTTTATACTACTCCCTAATGTACAAGTAAGATTTGGTGACTACTTGCAAACAATGGCAGCTGTTAAAAGAGTTGAAGGCTTTAAATTATATTTGGTAATAAAATTTATAAATTTCTGAGCATCTATAGTTTGTGTAATACTTTTTGCTTTGGAACGCTCATTTTAGGCAACATATACTTTTTAAATTCAGTTTTTAGAGAATTTTTTTATCATACTGACTGTCATTTACCTTTTTTTTTAAATAAAAAGAGAAAATGGTGCGATTAGTTCTTTTATACGTCGTTAGTTTAAAGCTTTAATTATTGTGTTTTTTGCTCTACGACGTGCACCCTCTGGGTTTAATAGATGCATTAAATTTGCGTGGACTTATTGAGTCAAAAGTTGTACAGTATGAATGATGAGCATAGATCGTTAAATAAGTAGGTTAATTACGATTACATCTAGAGTATGTTTTAATATGCATATATGTACTATCAAATATTTATGAGAAAATTTGATTGTCATTTTAAATAAAATGTGATTATAGCGGAAGCTTACGCATCGGTTGAAATAACACGTACGGTTATCAAGTCCAGTGTTAGGAGGTAGTGAACATAAGCTATCACTTGAAGCGACGTGTACTGGCGTCTATACTAAATAATGCAAAGAAAGCGACCATATCACTCAGACTCCCTAGTGCCTTCTAGCTCGCCATCTCCTCTCTACCCCCTTTTCCATCGAGTTTCGTCGGACGCTGTCACGTATGGCATTGTCTGGCCATGCAAAAACGGGGAGAACTGTAAAAGATTAATAGCATAATTTGAATTTTTCATAATGACAGATGACCCCTTCGACATCTAAACATTTCTCGTTATAAACGATTTATTCATGAACCGCCGTGATATAACCACTATTTTTCCGCAGCGCTCTTTTATGACACGACCAACAAATTGATTTCTGTAGACATACGATTTCTGTTTGTGATCAAAGGAGAGAACCAGAAACCAAAAACCACCCTTCATGATAATGTTGTACATGGTAAAAAACGAGCCGACAAAGCGATAATACACGTCTAATTGAAAATGACATGAGTTTGCTATGTTAATTACAAGGCGTAATTAGAATCTCGATCAGAAAGCCAACATGTAGGATAATTTAGTTTCAGGTAATTAAAAATCCATTAGCGAAGCGTGTAATGTAAATTCTTATTTTTAATGGGAAATACATTAGCTAGTGACCAGTCGGTATTGCAGATAGCGATACCACTTATTATGTTTGTACACTCGGACGTTATCATTAATTACCGTTTTTGTTCACGTAACGGAAGAGTTCTAGTGTCGTGTACGACGTACGACAATGGTGTTAACATTCGCATAAATTATCATGTGTAAATTCGATTAAGTGAGATGATGGAATAAAATAGTTTTAATTATATAGGTAGATAATTAAACGAGTTAGTTATAATTACATGATGCCGTGGCGACTACGCCGAAATCAGTAATCCGACGACGATTAACTCAGTGCGAGTTTGAAATATGTTCGCATCGAGAAAAAACTGAGCAATCTGAACAATGTCCAAGCAACAAACCGTGACATGTAATCTGCAATCAACAAGTACACGCAGGAAGAACCGTTAACATTAATGGTTATCGACGAAAATTTAAATTAAATATCATTTTCCGTGGTTTCCCCTTTATCCGTACGCCACGAGGGAGTATGTGGCAATTATCGGTTCTTCAGGTACAATAAATACATGACTGTTCAACTCTCGCGGCCTCAAAGGTCAACCAAAGTAGCTCTCTGACGGCTGCTGTCAAGTCCGTGGTGTATTCACTAGAGATGACGCGTAGCTAAAACCAAGAAATTTAAAGAGCATGAAAAGAGATTGCAGTGACCATTACATACTTCATTAATAAACTAATCTGATAAAGATGGATTGATGCCATTGTTTTCACTTGTCACAATGAGGTATTGTGACGGCCCAAAGGTCACGAACTCGAGAGAGGACAAATGGGAAATGATTCAATCAAAAACTGTTATTTAATATCCAGATGGGTTTTGTTACTCATGGTGTGTATCTATGTCATCTCGTTTGACAACCCCTCACAAGCATAAGGCCCCGAGCTTCATCTACCCCTAACCACGTCAAACCCTTCACTTCCTGAATACTCTGTGACAGTGCGAGCATTTCAATGTCCGGTTTTCCGTTTATTATAAAATAGATGTTTATGAAGAGACGTCTAGAATTTGAAAGTATAGTTAAAGCAGACTTCCTCCATTGTTTGAACTAATAAGGTCGTTTTCAGTCGACTTAAGCAAAACAAACAAAGGGTTCCTAATCCATGAGTTTAAACGTAACTTTAACAGTGTAGATAATAACGTCTTGGAGACAAAGGCCTTTAGATCTTGAGATGTTGAGTAAACTTAAACGGTTCGGCGAGGATCATAATGAGATAACGCTCCCAACGTTAGTGACGCTGAATTATAATTACATTACGTGGACTCTGAATCAATTTTGGTCGAAAACGAACATCAACCCGAAAATATTGACTCTGGTTGTCATTTTCGGCGAAATGATGATAATTAAGTTTAATTTTGCACGTAATTTAAGGCGAGCAAAAGTTTTGATTGGCTTTGTAATTATGCCATCAATTTTAATTGGCAGAGCTGAAGAACGTCGCACTGAAAGCTCGTCTTATAGATTTACCCCTGTACCGTTGTAATTGCTCGCAGGAATTAAGTAATAGATGATTTCTAAATTATTCATTTTAATTTGTAGACCCTTTACAACGACGTGCATTCGAAATATATAGCCCATCTGAAGGTGAATTACGATTAAAAAAAAAACATTTCTGATGAATCTAAACATCGTCATTAAAAATCTCGGATCGGTAAATTAATATCAAACAGATCCTGTTTGATTTGATTTGGCTAAATATATAAATATAAAGAGGTCCACGAAGAGATCACATCGTCCCTGGAGAGTACGAATGGCAAGACCGCAGGCTCATAGATCGGAAGGGTCAAAAAGAAACGAAATTAACATAGACCACCCTTCAGTATCGAACATACCCTCAGGTGAAATCTAGCGATGCGATAGTCAAAGGACACAAGGTACAGCAGCAGGATTTAAACTCGGAGGACTCCGTCCCAGGGGGCTCCAGGATAGCAGGAAGTTACCGGGCTAAAAGGCAAGGGTTAAACACTAATACAAACGAAACTCCCGCAGAATAACAATACAGACTTCCGCTCGCTTCTATGGCTCTCCCAGGAAAAAGCTGTGAATATTTATCATAATTAACAACATTTATGTTCCTCCACAAAAAGAAAAAGAGTAAGGCAAACAAAAAGTTGGCGCAAATTACTTGACGCTCGCCTCTTTGCTATAGACCTTCATCAAACATTAACTCTGAAACAATACTGTCACTGATTTTGAGTAATCACCGCCCAGATGCGCACACAAACATGGACATGGAGACAGTCAGATAAAAATTCAAGTTTGTGTTAAATTTTATTGTCTACAGTGTCAATAACAGATCATAAGTCAGCCTACGTGTTCTTCTCGAATATGTCAAAAATAACATCATCTGGGTGATCAAATTTATGTTTTGGACACTGATTGTCAACATAATAGGAGTTTACGACGCATGTAAAAAAGCAGTTAAAACTCGACAGAATTCTATTAAAAGAAATTCGTTTAACCATAAACTGCTCCGTGAGCCTTAATTATTTAAGTATTGCTTAAAAAAATCTCGTCAAGAATAATAGGTCATCAAGCACAATCAATCAATGCTGTGTCTCTGACAAAAACTAATCTTATGGGCGAGGAACGTCCATTTCGGTATAACTGACTTAAGTGGTTATCACCTAACGACCTGAAATTATTATTCTCAACTTTTATTATCATTTGCTGTATTAGCATTACTACTGCAGCGCCATTCTTCATTTAACAAATGCGCGTAAATGGCGCCATTACTTAACGAGCTTCCAAACGTATGATCGCACAAATTAAGACGCTTCCAAAGTATTTTTGTTTCTATTATTGCAACCAAACGAAAAAACTAGAACAGGTCACTCACTACTTTTAAAACTATTTTCATTTTTTTTTTAGATTGTTTATACTTTTTGACATGTTTTCTACGGTGCATTGACTTCACCGTTTTTAGTAAAATAATGCGACGTTCTGAGTCAATTTTTCAAACTTTAATTATTGTTTATTTTTCTACAAAGGTCTGTTTGTGTTCGTACTTAACTCTTCCATTTGACAAAACCTACATTGACACCTACATGCTAAACTGGTGGAAACAGCACCTTTGGTCTGGGAGCATCCGATTTAGAATTCACATGGAAGAGTTTGCGAATATTCTCAAATAGGGACAAGTTGCGAGGTTATTTTAGTTTTAATAAAGGGTTTATTCTAGAGTGGATTTCTCAAGTAATTTGTAACAAAGCTATTGGAAAATATGATTAAATTTTCTGGATTTTCTCGGCTTTAAATTTTAGGAGAATCTTATCGATCATACTTATACATTGCCGCTGACAACTCTTTCACATAAACTTTATGCCGTTGCCCGAGGGAATTTGCTTATACTGAGAAAGCTTTTCTTAACAAAACTTTTAGAATATTATGTTGAGCTTTGACTTTTATATATTCTACTCTCCGTTCTAAAAATGTATCTTCGCGATTTTGAAGTTTTAGCAAGCTGAAACTCTAGCCGCGATCGGTCACAATTACCATGACACGACACGTTTTTTTATTGGTCGGTAGATTCAAGTTAAATTTAAAGAGATGACATCTTTCAGGATTCCGAATGTTTTTCTTCAGTATAGTAGCTTCGAGATCCTTTTTAGTATTTATGTTCATGAACAAGCCTTATAAGTTTTAAAATTAGCCTCGTTAAAACGGCATCTCCGTCGAAATGAGCATTGAGCTTAAACATAAAAATTAGCACATCCATGAAGCCCCTTAGGGACCTCTCATTTGACTCGGAAGGATAAAGCGCATCCTTACTCGTTTCTTGCTCAATTAAAAATGTATGCATAAGACGGTTGAACTTTTTACAAGAAGGGAAAATTGGACACACATGACGATATGTGGTCGTCCTGTACAATGCACGCTTCGAAACAAAGTGTTTTATTTGTTGTGGGACAGCCGCAAGCACATGTAGACGACATGTAGTGGTTTTAGTTCGATGGAGACTCACATGTAGGCCTATCCTAATTATAACTTTAATGTTTATGCAAGCAGCAAGAGTTTTGTTGGTTTTCGTTTGAGAGTGGGCAATAAAATGGACAAAATCAATATGAGGACTGCAACGCTTATAATCACAAGGAAAAATACCGCGATCATTGCAGGGACGTGCGTCAATGAGACCACACACCAAATCTTCGTATAACTCCAAAATTTTACAATTTCAGTTCGAGAGATAAAACTCAGGTTCAGGCAAGGACAGAATTCAAATTTAGATTGAAATTAAATACATTTCATTCCGGAAAATTCGTCCCTGGACCGATTTGCGATCAGGACATTTCATACACTAACAAACGTTACAATTTTTACCTTTATTTTTAATCTAACTAAAAACGGACCGTAAAAGTCAACAAAAATTTAAGAGATTTATTACTTTAACTCTAGGAATTTATTAATAGTATAAGTTATAACTTGTTTGTAATCAACAAATAATAAATTTAATTAAATTTAGTTTAAATATTTTTTTAAACAAAATTCGTATTTCTGTTTTTTTTTGTCACTGTCGCTGTCTATGAATCAACATATGTAATTTTGGAAAATAAAATTGTTTGAGCTGGAATTTAATTAACTGTGGTGCAAAATATGAATTTAACAAAAAAATCAGTGAGCATCAAAATTTAAACGACAAAATTAAACAATTTAATTAGCTGAGTAGCCAGATATTCAAAATTTGGTAAGCAAAAATTCTGATTGAGCAGCACATTTGAACGGCAATTCAATTAACTGAGCTGCAAAATATGAAGTTTGTTTGAGCTCAGGGTTTGTTAGAACCAAGGATCATACAATTAAAATCACAAGTGTAATGCAAGTTTTATTTTGTGATAAATTTAGGCCATACAAGGATGACTATACGAGTCATCGACTGTTACTTGCTCCCTTTCAGGAGTCTGACGAACGAATCTGTCTTTTTTGGAAAAATTTGGTTCCTCAAGAGTGTGGTGGCCTCCTGATATTTAGCCTCAGAAAGAGGGTGGGTAGAGAACCCAATCAGGGGTCCTAAACAAAAAAAACAAAGTGAGCATTAAAATCTGAATGACAAAATTAAACGATTTTATTAGCTGAATAGTTAGATATTAAAAATTTGCAATTTTGAGTTGAACAAATTTCAGAAAAATAAGTACCTACTTGTAATAATGCTAAAGAAATCGGTAATTAATCGAAATTATGTTTTTTTTTTCGTTGTGCATTTAAATTAGCTAATTTACCGAGCTTTATCTTTTCTCTATACCTACAATAACTTTATGATTATAGTTGATCAAAACCGTTTTTGCAGATCACTTTAATTACCTTTAAAACATTTTTGAGCTGACATATTTTGTTGCACAATAAATTAAATTACCACTCAAATCATTCATTTTTGCTGCTCAGTGAATTAAATTGCCGGCCAAACCTATTTATCTTGCAAATTGCTTTTAGCTATACCTAAAAATATGTAATTTAACTACTGCTCACATAATTTTTATTTAATAATTGGAATTAAATAGATAATCAATAAAAAGAATATTTTAGGATGTTTATAATATACCAAATCAAAATCTAATAAAAATTTGTATATCACGATGTATTTATTTTATGTCTTCTTGGAGAAGAGACGTCAAAATATGTTTTTTGAGTTTTGCAACAATTTTAGAATAAATATGCAAGTTCACATACAAGCTTTGATAGTACACACTGAGTACAGAGGAACCTCTTAAATTTTTTTGTGTCATAAAAGACTCATGAAAGTTTTATTTTTATTGTCACATGGGAACGTAAGCGTAGAAACTGCCTTCTAACTAATAAGAATTTAGAATTCGAAAATTTGACGAAAATAAGAAGAGAATTTAGTTCAACGGTTGACAAAACATCTCTATAATAAATAGTGGAATATGGTGTTAAATATTAAAGTGTCCGATGACTGGAGAGGTGAATTTTGTATCAGGGTCATTGTAAGCGGCAATGTTGGCCGCATGGTGAGGAATAACTCACAATGTCTCCTTTATGTACGATTGTACAATAAAAGCTTTGTATGTCGTGTCGCATATGACATCGTTAAAAAATGTCGCGAACGACATAAATGACTTTAATGCGAGAGGAATTCTTGAGTTATAATCAGAGATTATGTCACGATAGGTAATGTCAGTGACAAGTGAAAAAAAAAGTGTAGCCCTTGGGTAATTAGAAATAATATTCACGGGGTGGTCGGAATTTGCCGTGAATGTCAGTTAAGCGATAACCATTTGTCAGTGTTCGATGATTAGCTGACAAAGCGTGTCAAACTTTGAATTCTCCTCTAATTACAGGAGAACACTAAACATTATAGTTTTACAATGCGTTCGAAAAGCTGTAGGGATCACCTCTTTTATTACCATTACTTGGAGGTAAAAAATATATTCCAATTAAAAAGCATGCCGCTGACTCTATATATCAATCTATAACATCCCATCAGGGGGCGTCGTCTCCGAGACGCGGACGTAAATGTGCATTAATATTGAAAAGAAAAATAAATTATGCTAATTACTGATATGTCGAATTCTTCGTCTCAACTCGCATCGACATTTTTAATTATTTCCACGGTATTAATGTGACAACTGAAGCCGTGTTTTACTACGTTTAGGTAGAGGGTTTTATAGCTTACCTGGAGGAGTCAGGTCATAATATGTTATAGAAGAAACTGGTTATACAATCTTTAATTATTGGAAGTGGTGTTAAAATTGCGCCTATTCAAATGACGATTTTTATTGTGGCGGTGTCTTGATTTAGGGTGACGTGGGCTATAATTGGGGAATTGTCGAATTATAAAGTTTTTTGTGCGAGAGTGGTCTCTTCGTGTCAAGTGTGTTGAGGAATGTATCACAGTGGGACACAGTGAGGTCGCAGACATATTTGTTAAAGATTGGTCGACTGTAAATATTAAACAAACATTGCGTTCATGACACAAGTCTGGTTGACGTGAGCGCTTGTTTATGTTATAGGTGTGATATAGAGGACCGATCATAACTTCTTAACATCTTTTGTTTACGCTTCTTTGCTTGGGTAGCCAGTGATGTTATCAATTTAGTCAGACAAAAACTTTCGATTTTTAGTGACCAAGAACGAACGCAATAACCAACTTGCATTTAGCTTGCGCCTGAAATGATTAAGAAATAAATAAGGCAAGAAGCTCGGAGCATCTATCATAATGCATATTGCCTTGACAGAACCAAGTTGGTAGACCAAGCGGACTAACAAGTAAGTTATATATCGAGATCCACAATAAGAAATAAAGAAAAATTGAGATCGTAAATCACATTGTATATGTTTAAACAAATTTCCGTGAGTCGATAAATAATAAAGTGTTAACTCGGTATAAATCCATATGGACATTCCACATTCAAAACACATAATATACTTTCGGCATTTGAAAGTCAAAGGCGCCGACAATGGACACTCATTTGTTTTCGGAAAAACACATTAAAATATAATTTGAAGCAGGTACGCGACACAATACGTGGTCTAACAGAGCCGGTGCCCACGAGCCCTTACCCCCAACGGGGCGACACAAAGACTCTATGACACCAACTATTTGTTACCTTTTATATACTTTATAAGAATCTATCAATCTATAATTAAACATTTTATGGAACGCGTTCTTATTGTAATTTTCGCCACGACTAAAATTAATTGCCTTCTTCGAAACGATGACAAGAAATTGCTGTCCTCACGCCAAAGAAAAGATCCGGGTTTTTCATTCAAACATGCAAGCTGAAAAAAAAGTCATATCACAGTGAGACTCGGAAAAACATTTTTTTTGACTTGAGATACATAAAAGTCATATAACTTCTAAAAATAATTTCTTGTTCCGCGAAAACTGCCAGATTTGTCATGACACCAGTGTAGCGTAAATTATGTAAACATAAGTTGATTTTATAAACCACGAGCAATAAATGCGTTGACACAAACACAAACGTCTTCGCTCATAAAAGCAAACGGAGCGTGTTTTAGTAAACCGGACTATGTGCGACGTTATTTCTGGGTAAAATTTTGAGTAATGAAAAAGCAACAGTGATTTATTTGGAATGACGCCTATAGCCATTTACAACAAAGGGAAGGACATAAAGCAAATACAAGACACACGGCATAACATTGAAATATCAAAGATCTAAACATCGACTTTGATAGGCGCTCTCCCTTTGCGCTGCTACATGTTACAATTATGCTGAAATTTAATCATTCGTGTAGCGATTAGTTCACGCTTAGTGATCACAGACCGCGACGCGAGGAATGTCCAGACCAGAACTACGACTAGTGGAATGTAAATTGTTGACGATTCTCCGACTAAAAAATTATGATCAAAGCAAATACAGTTGATTGTTTGATGCTTTATTGGAAAATCATGTGTAAATCTACGCGCGCCCCTTAAAATTGCTAGGTTTTTGCACTGGGAGCCTGCAGGGGTTTTAAGCTCTAAATTCGAACCCTATTTCATTATAACGCTGTGATGTAATTGTTATCAATACACGCATGTGCGTGTTCTCAAGATTCGAAAAATCTTGTCGTCGTAGTGACTGTATTTTGTTGTAGTGATTTATCAATAATTGTTAAAAAGCAATAGTTCACGGTTGGTTAAAGAACTTTCATTATCTGCTTAATTATGCGTGTAATATGGAAATCGGATTGATAGCAAGCTTTAAATCAAAGGATATAGAGGAGCTTTTTGTGAATTTCAGTTCAAAGAATACCGCATATTGGATGTAACGCGTACAACGCAACTTTGTATTTTAATATATGAAATTCTGCATGGTTCGGCTCACTTGTTACTCCAACATTAAATATTGTCCTTTGTGAGTCCGAAGAATTCTTGAACAAATTGCTGCTTTAAAGCACCCGGACAAATTTATAATATTTGTAAACGACCCAGTGAGCAGAATGTATTTTGTTTGGTAGATTTGTTGGCACGTTTTGTATACATATATTTAAATAACCAATAATTCAGGAGGGTTGTGTTTCTGAACGTTTGGGTCAGTGTAAATTTAACAATTACGACCATCGCATTGTTATACAATGGTCAAAAGCAAAGGTCTAATTTCGTAATTTCATTCATGGCCCTCAGGATACTCATTTTGTACTTTTTTTTACGTACCTTGGACATTAGGCAGTATCTATTAAATTAAACACGTTATTGTGGTACGCTTGAACATCATTTCAGATGAAATTATTTTTAAATGTTCACCCTTTCGTTTCCCGTTGATCTATGCAACAAAACCTTTTTGTCTCAATGCGGGGCATTTCGACGTTCTTTTTAATAAAATAAAGCTTCCAGGACGTTCTCGGTTACTGAAACAATATGTAGTCCCCTGTATGAAGAGAAAAGTACACTTGGCCATTTAGCGGTTTTAACATTTGCAGTCGTGTTTATGGACAAGAATTGTTTGAAGTAGTATACCATGTTCATTGTTTTAGCTTAACTGCTCTGTTTCCCCTTTCAATTTAAGGGTACTTTTATTGTTAAATAATCCTTTTGATACTCTACTACAATAACATTTTAAGTTAAGGTTTTGTCTCGTACACGGCTTTCACATTTTACTTCCTACAAAACAAACATCACTAAGTATTCATTTACACACACATCTTCCGCAAACGCTTTTTCAATTATACTATTCTAATTTGTCCCAATTTAAACTTCACACAACAAATATTTTGATTTTAGTCTCTATTTAGATTTAGGGAGAAATATACGAATAAGCTGTAATCTGAATTTTTAAATGATCCTGTGAAAAATTAAAGTGTGTTGGTAGCTCTGGTTCGTTGACAGTTTGAGGTTAAGCGTTACTTAATACACAACGATGTTGTCATGTTCGTCATGAAAATATTGAAATGATAGTAGACCTGTCAACATAAAAAAAAAAAACCTATAGCATTGTAGTGTCTACTCATATTACAGACAATTTGATATCTTGGCTAATACAATAATAATAATAGCTAGTAGGCAACAAGTTTGTTTATTAAAAAATACTTAAAATCTTTTTTTGGAAAGTTTTCACATTTGAATATCTTTTGGTAGGTATCTCAACGCTATTAGAGCGGTCTAAAAGTTTCAACAACAATCCTTGTAAAAAAAAAAACGGATATAGAACTTTTTGATACGGAGCTATAATATGTTCTAAGATTCAATTTAAATTATTTGATATTTGATGGTAATCATCAAATACACGGTACGATATCCACAATGTGACGCAAATGCTTACGAAATGATATATTTATTAAAACTAGAAATTTGATAGGTTTCCGTTACAAGTATGAGTAAGTGATAAATCAGGAAAAGAAATGTAAATATGTATGTTTTATTGTTTGCAATAATGGTTGGATGATTTCAGTGAAAGTAGAAACAAATGGTACAAATAGTAAGAATGGCTTGTAGTGCAATTATCCCCCTATTGTCCACTCGGATTTAAATGAATTGGTAGTATTGAACGGTACAATAAAAAAATGTCTGTAATGATTTTTTTAATGGCAAGTTAATAATGATACGGAGATATAAGCTATAACTCATGAGAAGGTGAAGAATGTTCGTTCATATTATTATGATTGGTTCTTTGTGAAGCTGTGGTATTGTCAACCGAACAATACGTTCTGAAATATGTCTCCTCTTGTGTCTTGGGTTGAGAGCCCCGTTCCAATTATTTTGGAGCGATTGCCCTTGAACGGACACCTTATTAACTCCTCGACAAAAACTAGTTTCTGCTTGGATGGTACAATTTTTGATTATGAAAAACAACGCGTTTATTTTATTGCACAATTGAAATGAGCTGCGATTACTTGTTCCTGACGAAATTGCATTCGAATGCAAATCATAATGGACAAACATTTTCTTATGCTAGAAGGCAAATCAAAGTATCCTTTGTCCATATAATTTTAAGTGCTAAATAGATTCGTGTATGATTGTTGTGCGCTGTATTATTACCGCTCCTTTTTCCCCCCGCGTTTGCACGATTTAGTTATAGCGACAGTGCTACCACAATGACAGTGTAAGTAACCACGATGCAACGCTCCATTACTCCCAACTCGCATCTACACAATCTTCGGAGCTCCCGTTCTAAATCCCTAATTAATTCCTTGATTAGAACGAAATTCTCACGTTGCGTCACTGTTTCGTGAAGCCTAAGGTTGCGTTGCTTCTTGGTGATGGCCACTGTCACGAATGACTAAGACGTTTACATATTATTACAGGGATTCATGATTGCTACTTGGAATTTCGAAGCGTTTTCGTGAATGTTCTTGTAGGTTTTTTACTTGATTTGCATCCGCGCTGCATCGTCCTCCAGTAATCTCGATCTTGCTGCTGCTGCGCGTCGCTGATTGACATTGTTTAATCCATCACAAACTTTTTTCGACGAGGTTTCGACCAGAACACGATTGATGATGATAATTATTGGAAACATCGTGATGGAACTGAATACATTATTACATGATTTTTTTACTAAGAAACGCGTAAACAAATTCTCATAAACTTAATCACGTACTACATAAATAGTATAATTTAACTTACGTCCGGGTATTTTTTCTTTTTTTTTTTCTAACAGCGACCAATGTCAAACCTATCAACTTCGTTCTTACTTCAACATCCATTTGTCATTTGTCCCTTTAGACAAAATCGCGGCATTTGAACCACGTCAAGTCTACTATAATTAGTTTTGTATCATGTTGCCTCCCGGCTAGTATTCTCAATGCTCGACTCGAAAAAAAATCTTCACTGATTGCATCACTTGTCTCTCTATAATTACTTTAATTATTACAAATTACGTAAGTTTATGTGGAAGGAACATTTAATTGAACTCTTCTATTATATGTCCTCTACACTCCTTAATTGTCTTTTTTTTACGCGCGGTTCCACATTATATGCGACAATACCACATCTCTTTTTTTGCTGCACTGTCATGCCGCTTTCAATAACCCAAGGATTTTAAATTTATATAAATACACCTTAAAACTCTTCAACCTCCATCAATGATTAATTATTATGTATTGCACGTACATGGAACTTTACCATATTACCCAACAACCTGACGTTATTAAAATTATTGTTTTTCATAAACAAAAACGCGTCAAATAAATGAGTGACATTTAACTAATGGTTTCGAGACGATGACATCTAAAGGTGGGCGTACACTCATCACCGCCGCCACGCAAAGCTGTTAATGCAACGTATACCTATTATGAGCTTCGACTACTCAAAATAAAACAATCTTCTTTGTATTTATTCCTCTTATTACACGATTCGTCATTCTATTTTGTTATCCGTGTGCATTTCCATCAGCCTCTGTATTACTTTTTTTCACCGAGAACACATTTTTAATTAAAGATCTCTTTTTGTCACTTTTTGTTCGTTGTTTACTTCCCGAACTTTGTTTTAATGTGTTATTTCGATGAGATGAGGCTTCGGGAAGGAACGTGAGCAACAATAAAACAAAACCAATAGTCTCGATAAAAATAAAGGTTGTAACGCAGCATTGTTGAAGGCCACTGGCACTAGTCCGATAATTTGACGTAATAATGCGGCAGGTCGGTGAATTCGGGCGAGATAAGAGTCGAAGTACGGCCACAGTTTCGCTCTTCGGTCGTGACACTTCCCAAGACATGTGCTTCAACCTATCATTACATGTTGAAACAAAATTGTGGCATATTATAACACAAAGGTCGCTCATATAAACGAACTCTATCGCGGTCTCGCGCCTTTGATTTCGGACCCTTCACTGCGAATTGCTATTTTATTATTCTGATTGGGACTAGTGCTGATTAGCTTAAGGCTAAAAGGCTAAAGTTGTTTTGTTTTGGCTGTGCACGCCCAGCCTAACGAGACACGAATTAATTCGCACATCGTTGGGAACAATAACGATGCGAGCGAGCGACTCTGCGAGCGAGTGGCGGCACCATGGATTTGGGAATAATCCTTTGTTATGTAGTTGGAATGAAATTTACCACATTTAAAGCTTTTGAAGTGTCTTTTCGATTAACGCTCGGATTTGTCCATGTATTTATAGTAAAAAGATCCCAAATTATACGTGCAAGTAAAGTCACTATAATCAATTTTTTAATAATTTTTAATAATTTTAATTGTCGTACATGATTCGAAGTTATCTTGAATATAATCTCATAAAGAATTCAGTGGTGTACGTCAAAACCACCTATAACTTCAGGTTCCCGCGAAATTCACATTTCAAATTTTGGAAAGTTACATTTTGGGTGGAAACGATCAAAATTTATACATTTTGGAATTTTTTTCAACTTGTTAATTTAATCAAAAGTTATTTTTCTTAGGCCTTAAATACCAAAGATTTATTCTAATTTCCGATTTCGAAAATCGTAAAATTAAAATAAAAAAGTACAAAAATATTAATTTTTGAAAATTCGTCTATTTCTTCGAAACCAGTATACCGATGGAAATAAAATTGTGCACACTTATCGATTTCGATCACCTCTTTCCCTTTACGGCAAAGTTACCGGATTTGATTAGGTTTTTGTCTTGGAAAAAATTCTCAAATTGTGGTGTACAAAATTCTTCTCTGAAAATGAATCTGTTAATTTCGGGTCAAGTGCTGTAAATTTTATTTATTTTATGCAGAATTTTACGAGAAATTTAGTAATGTGTCGAAAATCTACTTACAACTTTATCTGGATTTAAAATTTGAAATGAATGAATGCATTTTGTGTCGAAATAATCAAAATTGGTCGATTTTGGATTTTTTGTTACTTTAAAAATTAAGGATATATTAAGAGTCGGTATATTTCTCAGGTCTTAAGTACCAAAAATCTTGTCTTATCTCGATTTCAAAAATGGCAAATTTTTAAAAATAGAAACACCCAATCGATAAAAAAGTTTTCATTTTTAGAAATTCTAAACTTCTACACCGATCAGAGTATAATTGTGCACTCTTACAGATTTCGATTAACGCCGAAGTTACCAGATTTAATTAGGTTTTCGTCTTGAAAATAATTCTCAAAATGTGGGGTGAAAAAACGTCAAAAAAATTTTCTCTCGACGACGAACCGGTTAATTTCGCCTAAGTGCGATAAATTGGGACTCACTTTATGCAGAATTTTACGAGGAACTCAGTAGTGCGGTGAAAATCAATTTACGACTTTGGGTTTTGGAGTTAACCGAATTAGAAATTTTGAGAAGTTGCAGACGAATTTGTAGATTTCGAATTTTTTCAATTACGATGAACTTTAGGTATCGGATTTTATCTTTATTTCGAAAATTGATGGGAAAATTTGAGATTTTTATAATTTTGCTTATTTTTTTATCAGTGAAGATGAAATTCTGCATGCTTCTAGGTTTCGATGAGCTCTTTTGATTGACAATTTTTCCGGATTCCACAACGATTTCATCCTGTAAAATAAAACTCAAAATATGGAATCCAAAAAATTATTTGAATTTTTTCGTCGTCATAAATCTATTAATTTAGTCCTAATGTACATTATGGCTCACTTTATGTAGTATTTTAGGAGGAATTCAGTGGCTCATACAAGGTTCACGTACGACTTCGGGTTCCTGGGCAATTACCATTCGAAATTTGAAAAGTTGCATTTAATCTCGAAACGACAAAAATTGTCTATTTTAAGCCTTTCCGTTTTTTTTATGTCACTTAAATTAAGGCAAATATTAATAAGAACACATATAATATACATTACATACATAAATTAAGGCAATTATTTTATAAACACTCTGTATATATAATTGAAACAATATTATTAAGACATTTATTCTTTCAATATTAATGTTCTTAGCTTTAAATGTAACATCCTGTACGTTGTTGTTGAAACAGAATAAGTAACGAGCACATCTGTCTCTTTATTAGCAAGGTGTATTTTGACAAATTTTGGCATGAAACGGTTGGCTGAAAAATGTAGGGGGTTTAGATTTGCGTGCATGTTTAAAATGGCTTCTGGAAAAAACAGGCAATAATTACAAGATTACCAAAGAGCCATTTACAGTAATAGAGTGACATAAAAAGCACATTACCGAATTTTTTATGGTCGGCAGAAAGAGGTGTTAGTTAATAATAAAAAATGAACGGTGCGGTTTGGTCGATATAGAGACAAATACGTCATTAGAGGAGCAGCTGTTCATATTTTGGAGGTAAAAGTAATCAGGAATGAATCAGCAAGAGGCAGAGTGTTTGAATCAATAGAGGAAATGTCAAAAATGTGAGCTTTTTGACAGTCATTTGCTGTTATACGGAGAATTGTTCTTTTCAAGTCTTTATAAAAAGAGTCGAGATATTCAACAAGTGGATGTCAACGTCAGCGACAAAGTGCCTAGATAAAAAACACCCTCGATGCTTATAAAAGACTTACATTCAGTCCCCCAAAAAGAATGCGAGAGTTGGAAAGAGATAACCAGCTTTAAATAACTTGCCATATCACAATAAAAGGGGACATTGTGACATAATTGGACATGAAAAAAAAAACGAAATGACTCGCTCTCTCAATATCAAAGAAAAGTACCATTGACTAAAGATTTGAGATTAAAAAGGCAAGAGAAAATTTCACTGGAAGAAAAGGAGCGAGACATCAGGAATAAAAACCGCATGAATCTTTAATGTTACTGCTGTCAGATGCCTGACATTTATACGCAATCGAATTGTTCTCTTGACAAATTATCTTCCTAATTCGTTAAGCTTTGCATCTGTTGAATCAAAGGCGATGTCACCACGTTGTTTTATTTGATCATCAAACCAATTCATTTTAATTAATTTTATGAATACAGTGACTACATCAAGCGATTTTTGATACTAAGAATAGTGTTATTACAGCGGTTTTCGGAATCTCTCTGTCATAAAAAAATGATTGGTTAACAATAGGTGCGAACTATTGACACTAAAAGTGGCAAAAAACACAACTCACGAGTGACAGATACAAGAAAAAGGCTGTCCTGATCATAGTAATCAGGTAGGCAAAACCTTGCAAATTATTCCTGTTATTCACAATGAAACGCTCAAAACGTTAATCCAATTTTTCGACTTTTGATGATATACTGTCAAAACGTCGAAGACATCTGCAATAAAATGCTGTCGTCGCTTCAGGCTTTTTTTTCTAAATTATACACCGTAGTTTTTGAATTTGCGGTATGTTCTGAGTTCTTGACCTCAGTTGCAATCTTATAAAGTAATTAAGTTTCGGCAACATTGAAAACAAAAGGCGATAGTAGGCGATGAGGTTCAGGGTAGAAATTCGATTGTGTTGAGGACCAACAGCTGTGCTCCCCTGTTGTGCAATGGAGTAACCTGGGGTATAACCATCGCGGCTTGGACATATAAAAACAACAAAACAATGTCTTTTGGAACCTGCTGGGTTATTTTAATTGAATGCTAAGTGAAACAGTTTTTCGGATAAAAGTCACAATCGCGACAATCTATTATGACAGGAACACTGTCACATCTGGTTTCTACAGACCGCTTTTTATTATTTATACCCACAGGTAGGACCAAAGCTTACATTCACAATGTATTATGAAAGTATTATTAAACAATATAAATTCTGGGGAAACAATCTAAAAATTTTCATTCAATTATTTTTCTTTCTTTTTTTTATTTTAATTTATTTTAAGTATAGGTATTTTGTTTTTGATTTTACCCAAATTTTAGAAATTATTATATTTTCCGTTTCAAAAGAACTAATGAAATTTATACCTAAGATTACAAAAACCCTTTTTTTAATGAAGTTTTGGTTTTGGTTTTATATCAACTAAAGATCACAGCTTGGATTTGACAAGTTTTTAAGCGCCTGACAATATTATCGTTGTCACCTTTTTCATATTTGTTAACTTTCTTTTTTTTCATGCAAATAGCTATAAAGGATTTTTTTTAGAAAAGTTTTCCAAATTTTAGTTTTTGTTTAGTTTTAAACATTTGCGAGAGCTAGAGTTTATGTCAGTTTTTTTTAAAGCTTTGAGCTGTTTCCTGAATTTGTTAATTTTTCAGCAATCTTGAAACCTTGGAGAATTCATTAATCGAGGCACCAATTAATTGAATTTGGTAAAATAAAAAATATGCTGATGATTATAGCGTATAAATTCGGAAACTAGAAATTTTTATATTTTTTTTATCAAAATTATAAAATTGATGCAAACAAGATTTATTTTTTTTCGAAATAACGATTTTGTGCTTGCTAATCTGTGGTTTTTTGAAATTTTGACTGCGGTTTGTGTGTTCAGAGAGCGTGTCCTGGGAAGTTTTCAATAAGTCGGCGCCTATATTAGTCTAATTATAACAATAATCTGCCGCCTATTGTATTGTGGGTGAGCTAGAGCTGTGTTAATGAGGTGGAAATCGAGCAAATGTAAATGTTATTCCTGATTGAATCAATCACGTCAGTGCATTCCTTCTTCGCGTGGAAGTTCCAGGAAAGCAAGCGACTTAAATTTTAATTAATCACAACTCGTAAATAGCTCATAATTATAAATATTATTTTTCACTTTTACACAAGCGTTTCTTATTAACATCCGCATCATTCATTAAAAAATTGTAATTGTTGAACTTCGCGTCATTACAATGCCTCAAGTTAACATTTTCATGTGATAATCAACGTTTATTCACGGCGTCTGTTTGGTTCGATCCAGATGATTTGGCTTTTGTTTCGTTTTAGGACCGCTACTTTCTCAGCAATGATTTATTACTATAATTTTTTGTTATTATGATTTTCGTTTTTGACGACATCTGCTCTGATCCAACCGTGCTTACGCTACGGACACAATCAGATGATTAATAAGTGAAGTTGTAGAAGGTCAAAACATTTTTCGAGTAGAAGTAACCGAAAAATTAATGATCAAGGCTGTTATTATTCTGCTCGTCCTACAATTCGGAAACCTGAGTTAATTGGCTCAGGTTTCTGAAATCGCGAAAACGATGCCGAGCTTTTTAGGAGTTATTTTTAAAGAGGGATAACGGTTGCGGTTGATAATTTCCTGTTTATTTTGTAATTCTGGGAGTTAATTAGTGAGTGACAACATCGTTTATTTTTTTTAGGAGTTATTCGAGAGTTCTGAGGTCGTGTTGTTAAACAGAACAGCGACGGGCTAATAACATTAATTATTTAGCATAAATCAGAATAGTCGCGCTGACATCTATAATAATTGTTATTATCTTGGATTTAAGAGTGTCCTTGATTGATCTGACGGTGTTTTTTTTTTCAGGTAAGTCCATTGTTTTTTCTCATCATTGCCGATATTGACAAGGCTGAAGAAGGTCATGTTATGGTGAGTTTGTGTCATATTGCCTTCTTTGTGCTTGTTTAATTCATATTCTCGAGTCGTGATCGCTAGTCTCATCAAGGCAACAGCAACACGTTTTATTGTCCCGACTTTCCATATAGCCATATATATAATGACGGTGATAAGAATCGAATTAAAAAGAGAATACACGAGATCGGCGGTGATCTTGTCCCTTCGAAACGGTTCCAATTAACGCAGAAACAGAACCAGAATGCATCCGGCTGCGTCTATCAAGAATTTCAATTTTGATCGGTCGCGTTATGAGCGAGCAAAGGCAACGGTAATCCTTCTTTTTGTATGGTATTGGTTGGTGTGGTGTATTATTATTTGAAATGACGGTGTTGTAAATAGCGGAGCAGCAGCTTCCCGTACAATGATCGAGTCGTGCTTCGATCTCATGCGTGGTTTTAAAATGATTTGGGCTCCAATTTGACAGCAAATGGGATTGTCTTGAACGAGTGCGCCTCGGGATGACATTAGCCTGTCTCGATCGCACAACACAAAGGCTGCCAGCCGCCCTGTCACTGTGTAATGTATGCTAACACGTTTATGCCGAAGGCACCGATCACTTTATGACGCTTGACGCTCGCTTGGAATTCGGCAACTTACTGCATTATACGAATTATTTTTACAGTCTCATCTGTTAAGTGACTCAACGGACAATACTCGCCTTTATTCTTTTTTAAAACAAAAAAAAACACTCACAAATTCACAAAACCACTTTTTTGCAGATTCATAAGATATTTCAAAAAATTGACAATCTGTCTGTACTCTATTCTCTTCTAGTATATAGTATTTAGGGTGCGCGCGATACTTGTATAATTCCCCTTTTCCTGTTACGTGCGTGTAAGCGGTATAACACATAAATGATTTAGTATTGCATTACATGCTTGCCTGATAAAAATGCCACCCACAAAATAATTGAACACGGGTCTCAAAATGATGTCAAAATTATTTCTTCAAACTAACCACGTCCGCTACCGATGTATCACCTGCAATGGACAAATACTTCCTCCAGAATTATTATTAAATAAATGTGAGGTTTATGTAAAATACTGGTGAAAATTTTGAATTGTCGCTCAAAAGGTATATTTCGTTTTAATGGTTTTGTATGTTGTTTTTGAACGTGGCAATACCACTGAACATAAATTTGCCCGTTTTGAATTTCGTCTACTATTGAACAAATGAAATTGTTTCAAAAAAAATCTACGAATCAAGCACGGTTAAAGTAAACGTAATCTATAAATTCCGCGCACTGGTTTTTAGTAAACTTCTACAATTCTCAGAAAATTTAGTGTTTTTGAACAACTTTTAAGCTCCCCCGAATTATTTAAATCACACTATAGAATTTATTTACTTAATTTCCCAATATCAGACAACACTAAGTTTGTGCACAATTCACTTTTTTTAATTCTGTAAAGTTAGTCTTTAAATCACTAACTTCTATAGAATATTACCTACTTAAAGAGGAGGTTTTACATCATTTACTTTGAGCCTTTGATGAAGTTTTCTACTTTTCTGCTATGTTTTAGCAACGTTTTTTCACTTTTTTTTTCTTGTTTCACTTTTCTCTACCGCAAGTTGAACTCCTGTCTACGTCTTTTTCGGTCTGCTTCTGTTTTCCAGCTTCCGTTTTAAATATCCGTTTTACTAGTTTATTCTCATCCCTTTCGAGTTATCTATACTGACTGTGGCCGATAGTTTCGGTATGATTTATTTCTGGCTTTTCTTTTTTTCCTCGTCGTTTTTCTTACTCTTCTCAAAAATCTTATTTCTACAGGTACTTTGTTTTTTTGACTTTGTGTTAGGGTCCAAGATTTGCATGCATAAGTTAAAGTCGATTTTACGATTCCTTTTATCACTGTTGACTTTTTGTTTAAAAAATTACTTTTTATGCAGTCTCCCGGTTTTTGCTACCCTTTCGTCTATTTCATCATCCCACTTTCCATCTTTATTTATTATGACGATCAAGTACTTGAACTTTTGTTCCAGTAGACATATTGTTTTCAGTGCTTCGTTACAGATATTATTTTTATATAATTGTTCCCCGTTGTTAGAATTATTGCTACATCTGTCAATTGCATACTTCAAAGTTTTCAGTATTCTACATTCTACTTTCTCAGTTTTTATCTTTATCTTTTTTGTATCTATAGAATGACTTCTTTTTTAAAGCGGTCCAAAGCCAACCTACGCACTGTTTCTGGAGCTTCAGAGTTACTAAGCAAATATTAAATTCTCTAGGATTCAAAATTAAAGTTTCTTCAAATCAAAGATTCATTTAGTTCGGAATTGTACTGTTAATTTTCCGTGACCTATTGAAAAGTAATCGCAAGGTGTGTTCCGATAGTCTTTTTGCTTATTAGGAACAGACGGTTGAAAGCGTTCATTAAAAAATCCCAAACGCCAAATCACAGATGAGGAGAGAAAGTAAAAATTGCGACTAAAATAATGTCTCACGTTTCCCATCTTGAGCGAAGTAATTTGTTTTTTTTTGCATTATAAACACAATAATCGTTATAAATAATAAACAAACATATGTTTATACATCGTTGTACAAATCTTCAGTATTAATGTTAATAAACCAGTCGTGTCAATGAAATGAATGTTTTTAGTAATTTTTTTGGCA
Source organism: Cynaeus angustus (assembly GCA_030157275.1). NCBI lineage: Eukaryota > Metazoa > Arthropoda > Insecta > Coleoptera > Tenebrionidae > Cynaeus > Cynaeus angustus. The sequence continues at coordinate 14,465,140 of CM058066.1, read as the reverse complement.
TCGTTCTTGTCTCTATTAATTTGCATGAAAGTGGTTGTGGGTTTGGGTTTGATTTTTGCGGTGAGTGAGCGAGGACACAGCAGCATGATAGGGGTACATTCATATTAATGCGACATTCACTCTTCTTTGAGAAAATACGAAGCGCCACCACAAATGTCAGTTGAGCGCTCCATATCCCGCATTCATGAATAATTCCTCACATATTTACAAGACTGTCGAGTAGTCCTTTGTCATGCAAAACGATGTCGCAACGTCATTTTCACTCCACATAACTCAAAACCGAAAAATATTGACGAGCGTGCGTTGAGCCCAATCAGATGCAAATTCGACACATTTTCATGATATGTTCTAATGGCCATGAAAATTTCGTTAGAGGAAATTTATTGTAGCGGGATATATTGCAACGGAAGCGTCCGCCCCTAAAGCACACCGTTTTCAAAAGTTTCAGAAGTTGTAATTAGTTCTGCGGACTCCGGTCGTATTCACGTGTACTTTTTTGTGCGACTGCGATTTTTAATTAAGCTTACCTCGATTTTTATATTCAGAAAGTGTTTTCCAACTGGAAAAATATTCAGTTCATTTGATATTTGTTCGCTGCTACCCTTGGCTTGTTTTCTTGTCTCTATATCTCTGGTTTTTATTCCAATTTTACTTGACCGATGATGCCACAAAACGCCACTGCATGCTCTCTGATAATGACTACTTCACATTCCCTGCCACCACTACAACATTGGATACTTTTTTTATTGAATCTTGATACAATTTATGTTCGTTTGTATCAATGATAATTAATCACAACAGTTCGAAATTACAACAGTACAGCAGGTATTGTATTTATGTTATCAATTTTTGTTACTGGTTTCAGTTTGTTGATTAGGTTTAATCCTGAAAATCAATAAAGCATGAGAAACTAGAGTAAGTTGAATTTTGAGCTTCAAACTAAAGAGGGACTTGGATTTTAAACTAGGGTTTATTACGGTTTCACTTAATTATGAGGATATCAAATTTAAACTTTTCATTAAGGAAAAATCAAAAATTTATATTTATTATATCTTTTATTAGCAATAATAGCTTTTGAATTTAGAGCTTTAAATCTTAAGTATCAAACTTAACTGTCTTAAACGATCGAAGTTTGAAAATTACCTATATGTACACTAAAAGCATTTAAAAGAACTGATAATCTGCAAACCTAAGAACAGAGATTTTAGTTTAGATATTTTAGAATTAAATTTTATATAGAAATCTCAGAGAAATCTCAGATCTATAATGAAAACTTACTTTAGGAAACGAAACAATTTAACTTACCAAATCTAAGGTTTTTAATTAAAGGAATTATTCTAAAGTAAATCCAATACAATTTAAAAAAAATAAAAGCGTATTTATGAAAACGGAGTTTCAGACAATTGAAGCCTGAATGTGGAAGCTGAAATTATTTCAGTTGAATGTTTCACTCAGCAATCCTAAAATGTTTAATTGTAAATTTTAAAATAAAGATTAAAACTGACACGTTTAACATTTTTTACTATAGGCACAATAAAAGTGAAAAACAGTTTTATAAACTGAAAACTTCGTGTCAAGTTTTAGTCTAAAATTTTTAATTTTAAAACTCAAAAACTGAATAAACCTGTAGAAATGGTTATAAACTTAAATACAAATTACAAAATCCGTAGATTCTAAAAGTCTAAAACCTGAGACAAATAGTAGATGCAAAAACTTACAGATCAAATTTAGCATTTTTGAAACTATAGCTGAAAACGTAACAAAAACTGTTGAACAAGAGAATACAAGAATTTGGAATTATGAATTTTATAGCCTAAAAATTTGATTTCATTTTTAATGTAAAGCGATACTTGGTAAAACACAAAAATTTTGTTTACAATCTAATAACATGAAAAATTTTAGAATTAAGAGCCTGAAAATTTAGGAGCCGGCGAACCGGAAACCCTAAGAAACGAAAGCCTGAAAAACTGAACAAGTGAACAAGTTGAGAATTTAAGATCTTAATGTTTAAGCATCTAAGAATCTGAGACTCTACGAATCTAAGAATCTTAAAGTATCAAAGTCTTAGAATTTCAGAATCTAAAAAGGTGAAAAAAAAAACACATGATTAAACAACTTGAAAATTTAGCAGCTGGGAATCTAAGAACCTTAATAATCGACAAAAACCCGAAGGATACATAAAAGGATTTTTTTAAGATCTGATTAAATTTGATTAAAATTTTGCTTTATACGTATACTTAGTGAAAAAACATGATTTAGTTTTGCATTTGTTTAATATAACAATAAGAACCATGAAATTGTTTACATGAATAATATTAGTGTTTCAAAATGTTAGTAATTTAAAAATAAGGATAAATCTGAGAACCTAAAAACCTAAGCGACCGAGTTCTTAAGAACACAAATATCTGAAAACTTTAACTCGTGAATCTGCAGCGCTTAAACTTGAAAAATGTAGAGAGAACCTAAAAACCATCTAAGAATTCAACACTCAGGAAATCATAAAAGCTCAGCGTGTTATAATTTTAGAATATCAGAGACCAAAAATCTAAAAATATAATAATGTGAAAATCTAGAATGGTGAAAACTTTAGAATGTGAAAATCGTAAAACTGAGATTTTGACACCTGAAAATTTGGAAGTCGCAGGATTTAAGAATCTTAGTGAGCAACAAACTGAGCACCTTAGATTCTTAGAAGGGTGAAAAACTAAAAATCCAAAGAATGTAAAAATCAGAAATCATTGAGACTGAGAATCTGACAAAAACAATATTTGGAAAAAATTTAACTTGTTAACCTATAAACATGAAAACATAACATAGATAAACATTACAAAAGAAGTAAGATTATAAAAATCTGATAATTTTAGAATCTGGTAAACCAAGAAAAAATAGATTCAAAGCTCAGAGAACTTTGTAAGGACAAGAATTTTTAGAAACTGAAAATCTGAGAACAAGGAAAATTGAGATTTCGTTAGCCAAGAATCTAATATATTAAACATCTACAACATATGAAACGGAAATTTGAGTTTCTAAAACTCTAAAACTCTAAAAATGTAAGGATTTCAGAACTTGTGAAATAAATAATTTAGAAAATTGGAAGTATTAAAACTTTCAAAGTTGAAGAAACCAGGAATTTGAAAATTTAAGAATCTGGAAACAACAAAAATTCAAAACTTAACTGCTGAACATGAATTGTCAATTCTGAGTTTGTAAATTAATCAGAATGTTCCAGTTGTGGTCGAACTTATAATTACTCACTTTGTATAAAGTTTCAAATTAAGCATCACAACGGAGCTTTAAATTGTGCAATAGATTGCTAGGAAGTTGAACATTTCTAAATTGAAACAATATTTATTATTTAAAATAGTTCTGTATTTTTTTTAAAATTTCAACATCGTAAAAAAACAATTTGCAACGTTCTAATAGCCGAAATGTGGCTGTGACCATCTTCGATTTCGTCCATGTAATTTAGGATCCAGAACACCACACTACAAATAACCACATCGGTAATTTGCCGACTTATCTACCGATGCGGTCAAGCTTGGAATTTGCCCCCCGATGGTTGTCAAACAGAAAACAAGGTTATCCTCCGGTCGCATTAGTCTTGTAAAAATTCAAATATGACTCAAAATTATTCATAGAGACGATAAAGAACGACATTATCGTGCAAATGCTAGTATTTGGAAGATCAGAATGGATTCGCTGACACTTCATGCACCATTAAAGTGACATATGGTTCTACGCTGCATTATAACGTGGTCTTTTTGTTTATAGTTGGAAAAAAGTCGACTGAAAATCTACACGCCTACATCGATTGACCTGAGAATACGGTTTTTGAGCACATGGATTCATAATTGATATTATTGCAAATCCCAGGAGCAATGAGTCAGTCGGACTGAGCTTATTGAATATGCGGCGTTCGCCGCGTGCAAGCTCGCGAAATTATAAAACTTCGAGGGCAATTATGTTTATCCACTTTGGATATTTTTTTTACCCCTCCGCTTTGCTCCACGTATGTGCGCGTTCGTAGATGGACGGTGAATTGTTCGACGCTAATTATTTTAAAAGTTTTGTCATTTCGTTCGGTTTTCCAGGCTTCAAATGATAATTCCAAGACGGTGACATTAAAAGATCATTGTTATTGATTTGTTATTGTTGTGAAGTACCCATCGGTCGTGTACACGTGCTCATTGTTCGAGTTTTACATCTTTATTTCACGTATGGGCCAACACGTGGCGCGAGGGGGAATTTTCCAAATCAAATTAATACGCGAGTTACATCGGCAAACAGAATTTAAAATTTCTTTTTCTAAATTTTCTGTGAAAAATTACAAAGAGAATCCGACCGGGGCGTGCTTCTCTTAAAATTTATTGTTTAGGAGTGGAGTTAATTACTTTACAGGATCAAATCGCGTTACTTTGTAGAGAAAAATTTTGCGAATCATCTAGAGACTCAATAATAACCATTGTGATCACGTTTTTTGTTGCTGTTGACATTGGCTAGTACATTCTCTGTCATTAGATGACATCTCGCAATCTTGGCAGCGATGGTTTACAAGGCAAACAACTTGGCTCCACAAAAACACCTATAGAAATAGGCGTTTCTTTCGCTTTTTTATCTTTGTTCATATCTTTACATTACGAGACTCTCACGGCTAATCAAGAGACACTTGCGATGTTTTGACCTTCGAATGGGATCTGGTTAGTCAATTACCATAGTTTACAAAACCATTACCATAGTTTACAAAGTCCGAAGAAAATTGTCTTTAAATCGTTTCGCATTTGTGGAAAATGGGTTAATTGAAAAATTATCTGCCTTTGCTAAACCTTTACATTCTACATGGATGTGACGTGAGGAGGCGGTAAATTAGAGGCTGCCCAGTCATTGGTGAAAGCAATAAATATAACTAAAAGAAATTAGCATTACTTAAATGGGAGAAGGTAAGTTAAGCGTCTTATTTAGACATTACTGAAAGTGTGCAAAAATTAAAATGGCAAGTTGTTTCTGACTGAAATATAGTTCAATTGCACTTAAAAAACTGAGAATAAAGGAAAGAGTGGTGAGGAAACAATTACAATTTATAGCCCAAGGTTGGCACGACAGGGAGTATTATTCAAATAATTTTAACAGTCGAAGTATTGACTTGTACTTTGGAGTAAAATTCTAATGTCAAAGGTTGAAATATTTTTCGGCACAGCTAATTCATGTTCTTGTTGTTTTGATTTATTTTAAGAACTGGGGTGGCAACGTACCGCTCGAACAGATATAATCCAGACGTTTTTCACCCCATTTCAATTTACATTTTTGTCATTTTTGTGGAATGATCATACTTATATGCGGCATAAAGGGACGATAAAAAGGGGAATTTGAATTTAATCCGATTTCATTTCAATCTCCATTTTCAAAAATCCGTTACTCATCGCAACTACAAAATTGTCGTTTTATTAGCCGAAGCAAGTAATGCAAATGGGGTAAAATTACGACCACAATCTGCCTTAATTCGGAATATCCGTGTAGTTATTGACATAACCCGAACTCCGAGGGGGTGAGCCCAAACCCCTGTACGTTAAGGGTTAATATGAACTCATTCGCAGTTTCCGACTAATTATTTCGGTCGGAAGATCATAATCCCCTCATATAATGGCCAGTTTCCAACTTATCAAATCTACCATCATGGCCGCCATTTATGTACATTACCAAGAAACCCGTGTTAAACGTCTATTACGTAATGAAATTGTGACATTAGAACACCCCCAATTCACTAATTCGGACCATACAACTTTATGACCGAGAAATTAACTAATTTACCCCACGTGTCATCTCTAAGGCGCATTTAAAACACCATATAAACACCTATTAGGCACGCAGACGCTGCAGTTTCTAATCTTCAAATTTCTAAGCAGCTTTTTGACATGCGTCGGTTTGAAGAGATTCTGATAATGTTTAAGCTTGGAGATTTTTTTTTTAATGGGGTGCATCCGCATCGTCCTGGTTGATTTCATGACATTGGTGGATTATTTAGTTCGTCGACAATTTCAAGGTAAGTTTAGATTTGATCACGGTAAACAGTGTCGGTTAAGTGTATAATTAGAAGTTTTAATGATCTTGATAGAGCTCTACGCGTGCATACTTTTAAAGTTCCAGACGGTCACATATCGATTAAAACTGTCTAGGTTGAGTAGAGTGTGAAGACTGGCACAACTGCGCGGTACTAACTCCTAAAATGTTGCAATTTTCTTGTCATAAGTGTCGATTGTTTGGCAAGAAATATAATTTAAGTGGAATGATGCGTTCTAATTTTATACTATAAATAATCAAAAATAATAACAGGGTCCGGCTATTTGAAAATTTCTGTGCCATACCTCTTATACTACAGCCCCTAAGGGATGTTACGAGTGTGCCATGATGGCGCAACTGTCGTGCCACGCAGCGATTAACCTGGAACCCTAAATTTACAGAAAATTTGATAATTCCTTCCAACAAAGTCGTATTTAATTTTGATGTGTGGGTATTACACACTCCACACAAAACGTTCTTTTAATTATCTGGTAGTCTTCCACAAAAACAACCTCTATGATCTAACCTTTCTTTCCATTCCATCATGATTACTGAAATGGTTTTGAAGACTCTACCTACTGCAAATGAGAGTTCGTCATGACAGACGATTAATTTCCCGTCATTTTGCAATCGATCACACACCAAACCCCGATTATTCATTCTTATGCTAAAAAATCTCTTCCTCTTACTCTCTATCTGGGTCACACGTTTACACATTTTAAAGAAGTAGGCGCTAATAACTCCCAAATTAAGCCGTGGAACCCATATTTGGCGCAAATCTAATATCCACGAAACTGGTTGAAGATACTTTTTAAATCCCCCCCGTATAATTAAAATTAGAAACGTTATAATATAACGTGCACAACAGACAACAACTATTACAGTTGTTATAGTTTTGTATAATGCGGCATATGATGTAAAATTTTAATTACGCGTTGCAATTACGGTGTCATTAAAATTTGTGCAGTTATTTTAATGGCATGATCGCTATTATGAGTCGAAGATTGATTGGGTAGCGATTGTGAGAAATTAACAGTACGAGAATTCGATTACTATATTGTCTGACGACAAAATGCGAGTGTCAGGCTGAGGACGAGATCTTTACAGGTTGTGGACCTCTGGAGATTGATTACCAGAAATAGCTCTATGCGAGCGATTTAAAATTTGTCGTTGATTGTTATATTTTCTCAGAACTATTACTTTAGTCGAGCGTATAGTCAGTAAAAATTGATATATCAACGCGTACAGTCAGCCTCTATTTGAATCGATCCGATTAATCCGTTGGATCGCAGTCAAATGGGAATTTATTAAACTGGCACAGAGTGAGTCGTTAATAGCCGGGAATGTGGATAAAAATAAAAAAAACATTAGTGAAATTAGAATTCTTCAATCTACAAAGTTAATATTTGTTTTTAGTTATAATGTTCGTTACTGGCGTTCTAAAACGGTAATAAAAGCAAAAACGGTCGGTTGTGCTCACATCCCCTAAATTAGGCAACCCTAAGGATGTCCCCTTTGCAACCCGTCAGCAAATCGCCGAATGAATGCGCGGGATATCTTCCAAAGTAAACATCGCTAATCATTATTGATACTTGAACTCAAACCCACGTACATCAAAACCCGCGTGTGATTTTTTTCTATATCGATTCGCCTAAGTGAAACATCTCCACGAGTTATTTTACCCCAATAAAGATAAATATCGGGGTTTTGTCTACATAAAGTGTGAGCGTGTTAAATCAGAAGTTACACAAGATTAGTTCTCGTACAATAAAAATAGCAGAACTGATCTCCTTTATTGAAATGTCAAATTCTAAGAAAGTCCACAGTATAGAATCAAATCTTTTTACAGAAGTATGTAAATGTACCGAACACGTATTCGACCTTGAAAGTATGCTTACACTGCTGATGAACCATTAAGCCCCCTTCACACGGTTTTCTAAATACATACGCGTTGAAAACTACACAAATTTTTACTAATTTTTCAACTGTTATCACTACCATAAGGCCTCTCCTTTTTTTCCAATTTTTTTTCTAGCACCAAAACGGATTAAACCAAGAATTCAAAAAATTTGAACGACTTTCTGTACTTCGTACTATTATATGTAATAAACCTATGACTCTAGCAACGCGCAACGTGTCAAAAATTGTAACTTCTGCGTAGGCTGAGCCTTAGTAGTGACACTACAAGCTCTGGCGCTTGATGCCCGTGCGTCACCTCGTTTGCTCTTATTCAGAAACTTACAATACGATAATTGAAAATGAGGAATTGGATCTAAATATGCTTTAATTTCAAAGAATTTTTTTCGTGAAGATACCGTCAAAAGCAATCAAGACTTCTACCATTAGCGATCACGGAAATAAAACAAGAGCTTGTAATGTGCCTATCATGACAGCCGCCAATTAGCCACTTACTTGGAATTATACTTAGATAATTAATTACTCCACCTTGCACTCTAACGCCTTTCATTTGGTTTTTTCTAATCAGTTTTTCAGGTCGTCAACTCTCAAAATTTGACGGACAAATCGTGGCAACCCAGGATATTGTAGAGAGTTTGCATTGTGTTTACATTTCTAGTCTCTGTAGTGTATGATTTAAAAAAAAATGACTAAAATAACTAAAAACAAAGGTCTATACAGAGGAGTGCATTTGATGGCTTTAATTTTGAAATATTCGACGTAATGGGATACATGAAATTTAAAATATACACAGTTAACATGATGTAAAACCCCAAACATCGTACCTCGCGGCCAGATCAACACTGACAATGTATCCGGTTACATTTTACTGCAGATGGCGCACATCACTCAAACCTACACAATGTTTAATCAAACAATACAATAAATCGAATGTTTTTAATTATTATTGACATATATGAGTTCAACATAAACTGACTAACGGATGTACATATTCTGGATTGTGCATGCGGACATTGAATTATAGGAGCTAATTCAGTTCAACTATAATCCGATCCATTTGTGTACCAATGCAAATACGCACTTTGCCAATTTGCTGGTCAACACTCGAGGGTGGTTGGAAAAGCGAAATAACGTGCTGATGACAGTTTTTTAGCTTTTTGAACAAACCTCGTATATTATTGTAGTTTTTAAGAATTCTGGAAATATTGTGATTCATGAAAAAATTCGCAAACAAATTTAACTGTCACTTTTTGCGGAGCCTTGTGACTTAAATTTTTGCTTAATTAGCGTAATTAACATTGGAATATTAGAATGGAATCTGGAGGAAACGGTTTCGGTTTTCTGTAGGTCGGTTGTGTAACTTCTCACATTTTGAGCATTAGTTATTCAACGACAATTTAACGACAATGTAGACCTCGTGTACTTCCTTTTGAATTTCACATACCGCTTCTTCGAATGCATATGTATTTGTTTTTTAATTACATATTCATTTGTTTCTTGAGTAGTTTACTAATTTCCATATCTGATTCGCTATGTGACCACCTTAACGACACTAGAGATATCGCTGGGAAATCTCTGAATTAAATTAAGGCAAATGCAAGGTCTCTTATACTGAAGTGTCGGTCTTGAATAATTGATTCTTCACGTGGAACTTCCGTCTCTTTCATTCACTGGAACTACGTCGTTGGTTTGTCTTTTATTACGTGACGGAGATAGTGCTATTCTAAATTAAAAATGAATAACGGATGCAGTGTTTAATTATTGCGAGTATGGAGCAGGACAATCGTCGACCATAACTAATATATTCCCTATAAAATCTCTAATATTTATGCTTCAAGAACCAAGTCACCATGAGACTGTATACTTGAATAAATTTAATTAACCAAATTAAAAACACCGACAATTAACTTTCTCGACTGAAAAAATTACAGTCACAAACAAATTACCTTCAAGTTAATTTTCTTCTAAAATCATTAAATATTGCAAATCATCTATCCGGTCAATATTCACATATTGTCATACTTAACGTTATAGCACTGATCAAAAATATCATCGAGTCAGTCTAGGAAATTAATTTACATGTCTTTTATAGATTCGCATTGATAGTATAAACAGTTTATATAATCTCGTGAAAAATATTTTCTTTGGAACATCCGAAAACCGTACTCTTTCATTTCTGGGTTTGCTACAATTAAATGTTTTCCTTTTATTTTAACTCAATCTTATATATGTATTTTAAGTACTTCCAAAAAACGTCTTTGTTTGTTTTTAAATTTTTAAAAATTTCGTATGATAGTTTTCTTTTTAAACATTGTAATTTACTACTGTTCGGTTTTAGATTTTGAGTTTTGTAGAGCTCTTGTAAACTTTGAAGCTTTTGACTACAAACTTTATTATTATTTTTTTTCGAAGAGTTATAACTATTTGAAGTAGTTACAGATTTTCTCTACTCTCTGAATTAGTGAATTTTCTTGAGTTTTACTTACTTGGTGTTCACAATATCAAAAACTTGTCAGAAACTTAGTGACGCGCGTTTCGGCAGCAAAGCTACCACCATCAGAGCGCCGGTTAAACTACTCTACTCTAAATTAGGTAATATCAGAAAACAAAAAGTACAAATAACTAACAATCTGAGTTCTAAGATTCGCGAAATAAATAAGATATAAAAACAAGGGATGTAAAATAAACCTACGATTAAAATTATAAGATCTGAAAACTGAGAGTTCGGATTCAAGGATCTTTAGATCTGAGAATTTATAACTGCTTTAGAATCGAAAAATTTATCAGATAAGCGTCTAGGATCTAAGAATCTTTGATGCAAAACTCATAGATATTGTTGCTGTCAAAACTTTAGATAAACATGAAAAGTCAAAAACCTAAGAATTTGGTAGAAGATTTAAGGTCTTAATGATGTGTTTTTATGAGTCTTAAATCAGATCAGATTAATTTCAGTATAAAAAAATTAAGACTTAAATTCTTTTGAAATAAACGTCACAAATGTTATATCTCTAATTCTAAGTTTGAAAAAATTTAAAATTAGATAATCTAACTAACTTATCAAAATGCAAAGAATGATTTTCTATAAGGCTACAGCTGAGTCGTTAAAAATTTTGTTTAAAATTATAAACCAAACGGCTTTTATCTAGTTTTATAAATATTTGATATTTATTTCTAGAAATGAAGGAACCTAAGGAGGTGTTTCTGACAGTCTCAGATTTTGGTTTAAGTTTTGGTTTAAAATCAGGGACCTAAGGATGAAATTTTAGGAATAATAATTCTGAAAAATTTGAAATTGAATAATCTAAACAACTTATCAAAATGCTAAGTCAAACGCAATAATCAATGAACATTTCTTATGTCCAAAACTTGGTGTTTCTAAAAATAAAATATTATAATTCACCCGCACACCAAAAAGTCAGTTTACAAACTGAGTTTGTATCATCGCTCTGATGATGGTGGCTTTGCTACCGAAGCGCGCGTTAGCTAATAAACTGACTTTTTAATTATAATATTTCAAACGCAATAAGTAATTTCAGGCCAAAAACTTACGTGAAAATGGACCGTTTGGCACATAACAGGATTTAGTCTTTGAAAATTGATGTGGTCAGTCTAATGTGTTTTTACAAATGAAGCTTACTAAACAAATACTAAAAAATTACGTACGGTTTTGATAGAAAAATGTCTTTTCGATTGTATGTAAAAATTCTAAATTCATAGTTGAGTATAAAAGTAATGGATTTCTAAATAACTGTTTACAAAATATGAATTGCACACATGAAACTAGTGCTAAACGGGTGGTCTTTTTTGGAGAAATTGCGTCGCGACGCTTTATTTTAAATATTTTTTTGTTTAGTTTGTAGGCAATTAGCAATTATATTCAGCCGCCGAAATTCGTTTCTATATGTTGAAAATTATGTTTTTTTGTGGGTGGACATGTGTTGGCGGAGCCTGTATTTATCATGTTAATACCAAGAGCAAACGAAGCCGCTATCAATTTTGCATCATTTTTAGAACGTCTATTTGATTTTGTGTTCTATTAAGACAGATGATTTTTAAACGTGATTACCAATTAGTAGCGATTGTTTTAATTGGATTTAGTTAGTTGTGTTAGTATTGTTGTAATCTGTGGCTATTTCACTATTACGCTTCCCAAAATACTTTGGTAAGGAGAAAGTAAAGAAAGCAAATAGTGGTACGATCTCGTTTCTATTAAATTGTGCAATCAGTGATTGATTTATTAGAGTAGAACACCAGGGGCCTAAAAATATTGGGATCCAACGCTGTGTTCCATTTGCAGGGAGTACTTGGTTTCGAAACGCGCGTCATGCGATATGCAAAATCTATAATGTAGTTTTGAATATTTAACAGTGTACATTTCTAGCAAGTGACAAGCTTTGCACGGATATTCTGTCACTTGTCTCGTGTCCGAGCGTTTAACATGACGTTTGAATACCTGTTATGACAGCCGCGTTGTTCAGCAAAAATAACACTTTTGTCGCTATTGTTCCTGCCAGTTTTCGACTCGCTGCAATTAGATAAGATTAAATAACAGTCGCCTCATTCGTGGGAAAAATGCGATTTTAAAAAAATGAAACGAGAAACGGTGTTAGATGTATTATTTGCGTAGATATAATTAGTTTTGTGGAGTTAAGTTACTTCAAATGGGAGCAAGTGAGAAGACACAATTGGTAAATAAAATATGAAACAACATGCGTGCTCAAAATCACAGATTTTAAATTAAGATTAAAGCGTATAATTAATAATGGACTCGTTAAGGCTTAACAACCTAACGACATTATCAAGATTGCGTATGTCATTTATTAATATTTAACGAAATTAATTCTGGGCATGACAAAAGGGAATAAAATATAACCTTTACTGCTTCCTGTGCATATGGCGTTTAAATTTTCTACCTGACTTCGGCCTCTTATTACCCTCGCGCTAACACTGTCTCAAAATTGTCTCGCAAGGGCAAGATTCCAGCGGAACGACGATGAAAACAGAACACAAGAAATGAATTTGCTCGCAGTCGGATTATCACAAACTCACATTGAATTTATACAGTGTCTACCATATGATTGTGTATCTGGAGTTCTATGAAAGTGGTGTCGTGACCGGCGTTCATCAGATATGGGCCCAACTCATCCATCAAACGCTGGGTGTGAAAACCTGATGAACAAGATAACAAAAACACTTTGTAATAACCTTTGTCTAAGCGACCTTTTACATGGGTTTGCAACGAAAAAGTCATTTATCTTAAATAAGGGTTGCTATTACATTTTAATGATCATTATCTGATGTTAAATACCAGTTTCCAACACAAATAATAGCTCAGTTGGTGGTTTCTTCGGCTACGTTAATTATTTGGCAATCAAACGCTCCAAAATCACTTTTGGCCAAAAGGCTTTGCACTATACCGGTCTTTCTATATAATATGTAGAGGGAAACACACACCAACCCTCTGAAAAATCTTGCTTAGGACATCTCACAACACAACAGATCCATCAATGGGGCGCAAGTCTGGCACTTGTGGAGGACACAATTTTCATTATATTAAAAAATCTACATTTACGTGGATCACATGGACCTTTAAAAGTTTATGTATGTCCATTTTTCACTTGTGAATTCTAAATGGAGGTTTCTTAGATTTTTTTATAGTCAAGGTTTACAGATTTCTAAAGATTTTTCTAAGTTTTTATTTTAGACATTTTTTTTCAGAAATTTACAAGTAAAATAAATTATAATTTGGGCTTTTAGATTTCTTTTTTGTTTTCTTATTATCAAATTTTCAAATGTTCTTATTGTCAGATTTTCAAATGTTGTTTTTTACCTATATGTAAACGTTCTGCAATATATTTTTAGATTTTTACTTGCTGAAACAAGTATAACAAGCTATACAAAATTTAATATTACATTTTTGTCAGTTTGTCATTTCATATGTCATTTTTCTTGAAATTCTAAGCTTCCTAAACTTAGTTTTTCTGCAATTTTTTAATTTTAGGCACAAGTTGTTGTTTCACATATTTCGTTTTAGTTGTTTTCATTATTCTATAAATATTATCGGCACTCAATTTTTTTTCTTGAGATTTTTTGAATTTTTTTTAAGCAAACGGAATTTTTGAGTTTTTTAAGGAATGTCAAAAAATAGAACCATTTTGTTTAATAATAAATTGAATGATACTGTTTTTTCCTTGTTTTTTCAAGTTTTATCAAAGCATATGGAAATAATAGTTCTGTATTTCTATAGTGGGCAGTGTAAGTCGTTCCTTGTGTTTCTCGGTCCGCATTTTGGCGCATTTATTATGTCCTTAATATTGGGTCGTGCCGTATCTGGCTAGCTATCTTCGTGTCTCTAAAACAATAAAGAACATTACAAAAGTTAATTATAGGTTGTCAAGGTGTCGATTTGTAGTCTCGTAGATGTTATCAAAAATAAATATTACACGTTGAAACAACAAAATTGTCCATTTGGACCTGTCCGTTTCGGCTCTACGAACGCCGCTCTTAGGGGCCACATTTGAGGTTGAACCACAGTGATCTTGATAAATTTGATTGAGAACCTAGTTCCGATTGCATGTCACGTTTGTTAACGGAAACGGAAAACTATGCAGATGGCATTGTTGTAGACACTTTACATGCACACCTCAGGAAACTAAGGCCCAATTTCATGTCCGACAAACTGCGATATCTAGTCACCGAAGAACACAACACGCACGTTAGTAAAAAATTTCGAACCACCCTGTAACCAAGTTTGCAGATTTACGATGATGTGAGAACAGGCGACAAATTTTAAGGCATAATAAAACTCCACAGGATACCACCCTCGTAATTCGAACCTTACGCAAAATAAAAGGATCGTAAAAATGAGCAAATAAAAGCTCAACTGGACGGTATAAAAATGACGTAAAAGCTTTGAATCGATTGATTTGTAGACGGAACAAATTCAAATTTAAAACACTAAACTGGCCAAAAACTATAAAACCGTAAAATGACCGAAAGAATAACAATAAAACCGTTGCTCGTTAAGTCACTTCACAGTAAATACGAAATTCTTGTAAAATAAGACAAACATTTCTGTGTCATGACCATTTACAATCACGATTTTAATCAAATATTACTGGATGATTGTCATTTTAATGGATAAGCGCCACGAATAAAAACTTGCGAGCTGCACAATCATTTTATGACATCATTCCACGTTAAGCTATTAAAAGTACAGTCGCTATTATAATGTCATTCAACTATTATATCAAAATAGGAAAAAAACCTTGTCGTTAATTATCTATAATTATACGGAATTTAAATAAGTTTATAAATCACTGTAAATTGTAAGTTAATTATAAAATTTGAGGTTTATTTATGGACAAAATATTTTCTTGGGTTTGTCGCACAAATAACGGTAGATATGTAGATTGTGACCCGTTGTTAAACACACTCATTTTGGATCTTCCAACGATATTTCGTCCTGTTGTCCATCTGTCGCATTTTTGGTCTTCTCGAGGGGCTGCAGCCGCGAGCGTGAAATTGTCTCTCGAAATTCTTGGTAAGTGCGACTGCGAAATGTAGGTCGTAGTGCCCAGAAGTAAAACGCAATTGAGTTGATCCGATAATATTGCAATAATGAGAAGTTTTATAGCAAATAACATATGTTGGAGTGAATGTACGTCTGGCAGTATTAGAGAAGATAATTTGCATGTAAAGATGACAGTAATTTTATTGCACACGAGGAAAAATGAGTTCATTTCAGTAGACTTGTACAATTGTCAACATTAAAAGAACTCCACCCACTAAATATACCCTTTTGATTGGTAAGAGGATCGCCCCTGCATGGTACAGTTGGGCACTCAACATCTCAAATAAAGGGTATGATGCATTATGCGCGACCCCATTGCATAGAAAACAGTCACATGACAGATGTTCTACCCCACTTGACATATATGCCAGCTTAACAACTCCATCTTTTTTCGGTCGCCATCTTGTCACATTATTAACCTGTTTAGATTAAAGAACGGCCGTTAGCGCCTCAAAGCAAGTTCTAACTTCAGGATTGTCCTAAGGTGAACGTCTGATTCTATAGCCCTCATTAGGTGTTTAGTAAATGGCCGCTTTTGTCAGCTAAATGTTTTATATTTCCAGAACATTAAACGCACGGTAAATAAAAGATAAATGTGTATCATGATCCGAGTGCCTTTTCATCAGGCACTATGTTTATTATTTAGGAATATTTGTTTGAAATTTCCAACAATACTGCTGGGGAACGATGGCACTAATTACACGATAAAATCAATAGTCTTGTTTAATAACCATCCACGTTAAAATCAGTAATCCGACCAATATGGCGTCGAATTGCTTTGTAATAATAATAATTACACGCTCTCCATGTCCGAATTGTTTCGATTTTGTATTGCGATTGGCGAATTTGAGAGCGGTGATGGTTAAACAGTGCCGGAGCTACGTTATATAAGGATGTATCCTGGTAGAGTGTCAATTAAGGAAAAAAAAAAGAAAAAGTGCACCTTGACTAGATATTACAGGTAGATATACGACTGAACTTTTTAATTAACGGAACGTAACCGTGATTAATAGAAAATTGTGTTCAAAGAGCATACCGTCCGCAGTTCGTTCGCCGGAACAACTTTTCCCATTACGACATGTCATTGCATTGTATGTAGATTTGGGCACTAACTGTGACAATCTTCATCTTGGAATATATTTCTCACAAAGTCGCTTCTCGCACTGTTCCTCGGTTTCATTAAGACCAACAATGAGAAATTTTCATTAAATTGATCGGAGACTGAACATTTCTGACAACGTACCCGAACCGTACCAAACATTTGCATGGATATTTAGAAAGTGAAGAATACAAGCTCATTTTCCATTCTTAGTTTCTTATTTTGAACAACTCACTTATAAATCGATCCAGATATTTCTGATTGTCAAAGTAGGCTTCGAAATTTAGAGATGACTAAAATACAAAAAACGATTTTGAAAATATTAAACTTAAAATATGTCTCTGGTGAAACTTTAAGTTTTTACAAGTTTTTCACATATTTTGACTACAGATTTTGAATTCTAGTCAAAAATGAAGATTGTTGGAAACGACTAAGCGGACGTCTAAAGTGGTATCAAAGAAATTTTGGCAACCGAATTTTCAAAATGTAGGAATTATAACCAAAATAGTCATAGAAGTTTTAAATTTAGAAAATATTTTGACCATACGATGTAACATTTGGTGTTCGAAACAATTTGGATCTAATAAGAAACAAATGAGCTAGTTCTGGTTTATGATTTCAAAATTGTGTTTTTCTTACACTAGAAGATAACTAGGCAGAACGTTTTTTTCTCGTCAGGTCAGGTTACAATTAGAATAATGTTACTCTTAACAAAAATCGCTATAATTAAGGAAAAAATACACCCTTTCTTAAACAAGGTATTTTTGAAATGCCTGTAAAAATGAGCAGGTAATAATCTACAGCGAGTGCAGTCAAAAAATCAAAAAAAGTTTCAATAAAAGTCTTTTTTTTAAAGATAAAATTAAAAGAAAATTCCATCAAAATTGTCAGCGTGCTACTGAGATAATGTTAATTCCAAAAAGTGATGTGGGTTTTTAAGCAATAGTCATGGCAGGTATATTTGACTTTTTCAAAATCAGAATATTTGTGAATACAAATGTTAAAATTATACCAGGGAGAATTTTAGATACAGAGCCAGAAAATTTGGAGACTAAAACAGAAACTTTTTATCAGGATCCTAACCAGATTGGAACTTCTTTTTCTTTTAACGTGTTATGATTACACAGTTACAAAGACCTACGTCCTTACCAAGGTATTCATGTTTTGGCTCTTCACTTTTCTGCGAAAAATTCAGCTTCTAATTTTGTTTCGCAGAGTAACAAAGTAGACCTTAAACCTTAATCAATTCTTCGAAAGACGTATCTGTCTCTACCGAATGCCTTTAAATTTGTCATTTTTATTCAAACATATACTAACAGTTGTCAACGTTGATTAATCAGTACCGTAGAAAGTGCTTGGAATAGGTTTTTTTTTTCTTGAGAGTTTTATGATTAAAAATGTTACCTAAGTTAGTTTGAAGCACCTTTTAAGTACGCAGTATAAATTTAAACATTTCGAAAACACTTGTAGAAATTTGAATCTTTAAGAGCAAATTAGTCTAGTTACCGACTACATATGTGTATATTTTTTTCTTTGGCTTGCAAAAGGTTCAATTTGAGAAAATGGTCGACCAATAGTGGCCAAAATTGAACTTGTTAAAATATCGCATCATAACACTTTGCAGATTAATAATTTTGAAAATAGTTAAACAAAATGTATGTACGAAGCACTAAGAACAACTACACAGTAGAAAAAATAGTCAGGGAAAAGTGCATTACTTCTTTCAAAATTTTTGTTTAATTTGCCAAAAATATACTTTTTTTATATTATTTTGCGTAGATAAACATTTATTACCTCTGCTATTCAGGATTTCTCTAGTCCTGAATTTTGTCAAATTTAGTTTCGAAACTACGTCTTATTCACAGTGAATAAACGATTCAATTTAAAGTACATTCGACAAAAATGAAGAACTCCAATATTTTTTTATATGTTAGGTACACACACTACATATAACACATAACCAAGATAACGGTAGATAGTACTTTATACCATATAATTTAATTTCTCTAGAAATAGCCTTTAAAATTCGAATACGCAGGTGACGTTTTTTTTTACAAATTGCCAAACTGGCATTGGTTGAATTTAGGAGCCGCTTTGTTATAGGCTACTTTACCCTATTTTTATGTTTGAGATCAATTTTGTACAAAAGTCAGAATAAATACCAAGTTGTGCTACAAACATTTTGAATCATTTGGACAGTATTTGAATTTTAAAGAAAAAATAGGCACTACTAGGTGCAACGTATCATATTTTATTGAGTGGCATCTTCTAAAATTTCAATTTTTGATTTCTTTTTAATTTGAGAAGTAATTATTAGATATGTGATTTTATAGAAGCCTAGTGCAATTTTTAGCTTGCGTCCATTTCCCGTCAGTATTTGCAATGAAGGTAAGAGCATCTAGAGATGCACAATTATGCTGTCACATTTGCGATGCGAGAAAGTTTCGAAATTATTCGAGCGTTAGAACCTCGTCATGAGTATATGAAAAATATTTTTTATTTGTTCAGTAATTCGATACAAAATTTCCTAATGTCATATGGTTGACTGCACAACACTCATAATTCTTTGTCCTTACAAAGCCTGGATTAAATATAATATGTACAAGGGCCATTGATACAGATTTAGGTCCTTGTATGAAAACAGGGATGCGTTCACTATACACACAAAAACTTTATGAGAACTAATACACAAATGGCATTTTTCTTTGAAATTTTATTATATGCGGTCATTATACTGTCAATCATTTTTTATTTGTGTAGTGACAACGATGCCTCAATAGGGCCGACGATTTTCTATCCCGGACATACTTCCTTTATGTCATTGTGTGTAGAAAGTTCTCTCATTGGTGGGTTTTGTCACATGCTGTGACAACCAATCGCATCCTGGCTACATTCAATTGTTCATGTACTCTGTGGTAATTGTTATCCAACATGGCTACTACTATTCGCAGACGACTAGATTCGCACACGGTAATTATATAATTAAGTTTTTGTGTTAAAATGGCGGCAAGATCATGTGACAATCGTCGCCCAAACAACATATTAATTTATATTTTCAGGGTTCCTTACACATTATTGTTTTATTATTCTGACAAGCATGTTAGTATTTTTACGAGCTTTTTCGCAGCAGGGTGGGTCGTTTGCGGGAAGGTTAACTGCAAATAAATTTAACAAACGTTTCTTACCTACTTCAAAATCGCTCCATTAACTATGTGACAATTTCATTATTTGTTTTTTTAGTCTAGTTAGGGTTCCGATTAAGCTGATTACCGGCGCCGTTTTCACGTAAAAAAGTTCTCATGAATTAAATAGCAATTTTAAGCGATGCTGTTGAGGGGGTCTTCTGTGTATTTTTTTGTGTGCGGTTAAGGTTGTTGGGCAATTTTCAACTTAATTAGCTTTCACGATGTTTTACCCATTATGTCCAGCAGTTTCGATTTTTTTCGAGGGTTGAATAATTAATGTCAGGTAGCCCAAACAATAATATACATTTTTAGATTCTTTTTAAAGATGAATTAGTAAACGCCATTGTTGAGTTAAGATGATATGTTGCTATGGCTGTGTATAAATTGCGTGACTCATGCAATGTAAACGCAGTAGTACAGCATCCGAAGATAAAGCGGTCATCCAGTTATAAATAATACAGGCATGATGAAAAACTTGCATTGTATGAACTTATAAAGGGTTGCCCATTAATAGCTAACAGAGGGTAAAAATGATTAGGGTGCCCCTTCTTTTTAAACTAAAATCTAACTTCATATTTGCTGACAGCCAAGCTCTTCGCTCTTCCGGGATTTTGTTCTTGATTCTGCATCGATCACGACTAATGGACGTCCCCCAAATGTGCATATCGCACCACCTGGAGACGCCATTTTGTCCACACCACCGTAAACGTATCGTTCACACTGCTCATTAAACTGATCAAGAGATTGGTTTTTTAAACCTTAGTTCATTTTCGCCGTCTACAAATCTCCTTCCGCTCAAATTTCGGATATGAGCACTTTCCTCTTCGTGAGCCTGAAGGACCGTAGAAGTCGATCCTCATCCACAATTCATTGCGAACGAATTATTTACGTTGGTTCGCAATCTGTCGTTCCGCGCATCACATTAAACCGTCCCAGAAACCCATAGAAAGGGGCAACATCGCAAAATAAATACATCAAAACTTTATTCTTTCTTAGTTTGTCCATTAAACCCACCTGTAACTCCAACATTTCGCAATTTCCACTACAAAGTGTTATCTAAGAATGTGCATCGCTGTTGAAAAATCATAAATATCTTGCGTAATATATAACACGATTTTTCGTGCAAGTCGTCCAAATTACATAAAGAATGATCTGAGAAAAAAATTATGTATCTATCAACACGGTTTTAACGTTTTATTTAATGTTTTCATTAATTGAGTGTCATTTTTGATTTGAAATGAACTTTAGATAAAGTTGTAACGTGTACAGTATTGGTCATAACAGTTATTAAATTGTGACGAAATTGGTTTTGGCCATAAACTTGAAATCTTGATTCTAAGATAGTTAATTATGTGGAAAAAAATGCGGAGGACGTGACGCCCAGTAATTTCCATTTAAAATAATAACAAATTATATACCGCTGTCGCCTAAAATGCAGATTGTCAACTGTCGTGAGACAGGACAAAAAATGACGGTTCTATAAATTTAAAAAGAATGTTATAAGACGAGCGGTCTACCTCCGAAAGGAATACTACAGATTGCCTATAATTATGGGTTATGTTGATGTCCACCTTTCAAAATTAGTTTCACTTTAGGTAAACTACCACGATATAACCATTTAACAAAGAACGCGTTCCAAAACATTACCCACGCTTTTCTGTCACCACTACGGTTATAAAAAACTAATTGACACAACTTTGTAATTAATTACAAAGTATCTTTGATTATTGATGCGACAATTTTAATATAAACACTCTTTAATGTGTTTATTCTGTAGTACGAAACTTACTTATAAAGTTCGGTTTATGGACGAAAATAAAGCTACGTTTATATCGTCTAGAGCGAGAGTTTGTAATTTGGTAAATAAATATTTTGAATTCGAATTGAATGAACTGAGCAGCACCATGTTTCGTTTTCGTTTCGTTGTTGCGACAAAATAAAGTAAAGTAAAAAATACTGTACCTATATGAATATATTAAATAAGAGAAGACTTAAAATAAAGTCTTGGGAAACCCCACACACATTTACGTAGAATTTCGAGAAACAAAATCTATTAGTTTATCTGAAAATCATCTTTGTGCGCCTGAAAGCAAGTTGCATTAGAAATGATTTACTAAGAGGTCTGAAAGGCATGTCTCTGATTAAGTCAGTATATTAAATGAAAATTGTTTAGGAACAATTAGAAGTTTGATGTGTAAATGCAAAGTGGCATAAACGGTGTGTTTCGGGGCGTTTGGAATGAAAGTATAGGTGTATAGCGTATGGCTTACGCTCCAGCGAGAAGGAATCTCAATTAGAATTTAGAGATGGGATCTAAGTAAAAGCTGATGCATCCTCGGAGGACTTACACGGCACATCGGGGGCGGTGTAGGTCCCGAGGTCGAGGCCGGGCAGTGGCAAGTGACAGGCACGCAGGTCCACGATCCGCCTCCCTGACGGCAGGGAATTAGTTTGCGGCAACGGTAAAGCCTTACCTGGGACGATGAGTTGGTCGTATAATATATGTGTCTTGGAACTCATTGTCTCGACCGGCATCATTAAGTCTCAGCTGAGATCTGGCGATTGGATATTTTATAACTAATATAACGAGACCTGGTCATCTTCCACCTAGTACAAAGATGGACCACAGAATACGTACACACTGACATAACAACTATTATGACGCACGTTCGCCAACAAACAGAACAAAACCGCTTTGGCCATTATTGCTTGCCGCTCTCATGAAATATAAACCAAGACCAAGTTCATAACTTCTTACGAGGAGATTGAACCTTAATTATGATATATATCATTTCTCCCTATCTTACAACCGCGCAGGTTTCACGATATACGACAATAATATTATTCAACGCGACTAATTGTATCAATAAGTCACTATATTCTTACTATTGCTAGGTATCGAGAAAAAAATCCTTATACTCCTGTCGAACCCATGTTACTTTGTTTCTCTCCCCTGTTCTAGCACGACTGCACTACTGCCCCACTAACGCGTTTCCCTCACTGTTTCGATGTTTCCCTCGCCATCATCACTAATTCAAACTCTTTTTCGCACTTTGCGATCTCCCATAACGAGTCAACTCGTCTTTGTCCACGTCATCGTTGTTATTTTTAATAAAAATAATAATAATAGTTTTTTCTTTGTCGTCTATTCTAAGACTTGTACATTTTTCATCCCCTTGACAAGATTTTAAGTGACGCATCAATAAGTATCAATCTTTTCAGAAACCCCATTTTAAGTCCCGGGCATGATTAGTTTGGGTAGTTATATTCCAGTTGAATACCGTATCTAAAAGAGAAACAGTATAACTAACTATACGAGCTTTATATCGGCCGAATCTTTACCTGCTTTCTCCAAATAGATCCCTAAATAATGTAGATATATTATTAAATTATCTCCAGATAAATAAAATGCCATTTGTACCCGTCCCATTTAACCAGATTAATTGCTCGTGTCAAAAATTCGTTAGCAATTTTAATCGCACCTTTGTTTTCTCCCAACCGATTTGTTTGGTGTCTTGCAAGTTCTTCACATATGTGGACATGGGATTTATATTTGACAACAGGCGGACCCTAACTTAATAATAACTCGCTAAAAATTCGCATGTGAACCTCGATTGCCGTCGGCGTATTGAAATGGGGTAAAGGCCGCATCCACCCTCTTGTCCTGGATGATGCTTAAGCTCAGATTTCGAACAATGTTTTAATTTTTCAATAGCTGGGGGGCTCTCTGTGGATGGGAAAATTTTATATATTACTTAGCATTATTATATATACATAGTTGTAAATGAATCAACGATGAGGACCAGGACAGACAACTTTTTACTCCCAGCACGCCCAAAAATGCAAATGATCAGTTGTGTCAACTCATCTTTGATTATGTTGTCAAGATTTTTGGTCGTGGCGATGGAATTTAAGAAGTGACTCGCTGCATATTTATTTGTCAATTTATCAAAGGGTCAATGGGATGTCGTCGCGCCGGAGACGCCCTTACTTACTGGCGCAGAAGGGGTGAAAATCGATCCGGTCCGAGTTCGTACTGTATCCATTAAAACATTTTCTGCAACTCACTAATCTGGAAGCTTTTAACTTTCTTATTTATGGATTTTTGAAATGATTGTGAGGATTGATGTCCTTACTATTTTCAAGGAGTCACCAAATGAAGTGGGTCAAAATTTAAGAATTAATGCTAAAGTTGGAACGATTACGCGGCTGGTGTAGAGGTGCTTTTATGGAAGCTATAAATATTTCTCTTCAAATATCATTAGTTGTGTAGGAATTTGAGATTTTATAGTGAGCTACTGTCATTAAAATGATTTAGTGTGGACAGTGTTATGGAAGTGAGCCTGCTACCGAATAGATCATTAATTGACACAGAATCCTTGGAACGTCACACATTAATCTTGAATCTTTTGAAATACCGGTGACACAATAAAAATAAAAATCCCGATTCAATAATGTTCCAATGACATTCTACCGACATAAAATATTTACTGACAGAGACCAACATTGGTTCGTAATTGAAAGAGTGCTAGCCAGGCGCCGTAGTTTTATATAAGAAACACAATGAAGAATGACATTGCACTATTATACAATCGCTAAAGCTGATGAGTACGGACTCAACTATCTTGATCGCTCCTTAAGTGGGCACACCATGTGTTTGTCCCAGATATATTTACACTGCAGCTTTTAGTGCCGCCACGATTACCATAAGGGAGACTCTCAATGGACGTCATTAAGAACGCAATATCGCTGGAAATCTGACGCACCACTTAAACCATGAACTTCCGATCTACTGAAAACAAAGTAATCACGCCCAAACTCATTTTAGCACTAATGACAATACCATGATGGTGACCAAGCCTTAAATTCGGACATTCATAACTCACAAAAAATCGATTCTACCAAAACTCATTTTTTATCACGTAATCACCACGATGTAACCTAGAGCCCTTCGGGTTTATTACTCTGATCCAAAGACAGTTTGCAACCTTTTTATATTCGACAATAAAACTGCGATGTCATCACCTGTCATTACTCAAACAACTGACATTTTTCATTGTGTAATTAGAGCAATCTTAAACATGACATCTTAGAAGAACGTTATTGTGTAGCCGTCGACGTCATTGGACCAGAACTAAAAACCTACTTTTTATGTCACAAATTCTACGCTTAATCGCATTAGTTGATTTAACTCGTTAAAGAAAAATTTCCTATTTGCCAATATTGTAGCAAAGTATGTATTGGAAGCTGGCTTTTTGAATCTTAACTAGCTTCCTCAATGATGATACAGTAGAACCTGATTCCTACGCGCTAGCTGTGTTCACACAAATATTCCCCATTGTTTAGAATGCACCATTACAAAACGTAGAATTACTGGAGACAATAGTCTTTCTAATCACACATTTATTCTTGCTGTTTTTTTATCAACATCATGAACTCAATAACAGCTCTGATAAAACGACAGATTAACAGTTCCGCCTTGCCAAAAACTGAATAAAAATTTAAAATATAGGTAATAAGAGCCAACAATAAATAACTGGAACTGTAGCCGTAGAAAAAACTGCTCTTTTAGACTTTTGTGCTAAAAGAGCCTGTGGAGTATAAAAAACTTTGTCAATAGAACAGTAGCAACGGAAGCAAATCAAACACCCTTCAATTATGAACTACAATCATAGTAGATATAGTAATTATTCTCTGTTAAAAAAAAAATATCCCCTTTGTCATAAAAACCTTGTTTCTGGTAAATTTTGATGCATATTATATCGTCGTTCTCCCATTTGTGATTGTAATTTTGCGTTTCTCTTCGAAGTCATTTATTTATAAGAGACACATAAAAAATGAAGCAATAACTACAAAAGACAAAGATGATTTTTGCCGGTTTATGGCAGGCTCCTTGAAAGTAATGAAAGTTGTATATGCACAGCGATCTAATAAACAGTTTTATGACTTGACCCCTGTATCTTTTATTCAGAATTTTTTTGATCAAATTAAATATTTCATTGGATGATGAAACTAGAATTTACATGAAGTCAAGGTGTTAGATATAAATTCAATTGTTAGATGATATGAGTCATTTAGTTTCAATTATTGCTTAAATTGACGTATTTATCAGTGTCATTAAATTAATTGGTTTTCTTATCTCAAATGATGGTATAGCCCGGATGAAGCTTTAATGAAAAGAATTTTGATAATATTGAAAGGCGATTTGTTAATTTGTCAGCATTGTATGGGATGATGTTTGTTGTCAGTAGGAAATCAGTTTGGGCAACTGTCAATTCGCGTTTGTTTTCGGGCTACCTGTATAGAATTAACTTTGGGTAAGTTCTTTAGAAAAAAGGATTACCATTACACGACTGATTAAACAGCCGGTTATTATTTAAAACAAGTGTAACAACCCTATTATTTGACAATAATATGAAATTGGAATAAGAATACTATTGCTTTGCTTGTATCCTGCTAAGCAATTGTATCCTAATGCATTTAAGTTGCTTTGTCGGTTGGCCCACCCATGACGCATAGTTATATTCTAAATAAAATACGACCCATGCTCATTTGATTGTTTTTTCCAAGAAGACAGATTTCTACCAACATTGCAAATATTAAAACAATAATTCGATCACTAATTTCTCGCTTTATTAATAATTAATAAGAAAACAAATTAGAATTATTTATTAACTAAACAAACACCCGTGGCGCAGTCGACAGGTTGTTATAATATTAATATGCTAATACATAGACACGATTTAAAAGTCGTGCCGCTGAAGATCTAAAAACTGTAAATTTATTGGTCACTTTGGCATGAAAGAAGCGATTTCAAATTAAATAAAGCTGTTTAAATTATAATAAAACCGGAAAATATACCCAAACAACAAATATTTGCTGTTAATTTAGTTGTAACCGCCAGATTCGAATACTAATAGCTGCTCACCAGCGTTTTAAATAGATTAAGCTTTGATTAAAAATGGAACAACATATTTAGAGGTGTCAAACGAGAAATAATCTGTGATATATTCGCACAGTTGAATTAGCGAAACAATACAATCGCCGTTTCAAAAAATTGTTTTCGAACTGTTCGCGAACACATTTTAGATTCGTGAGACCAAAGTTATCTACTCGTCACAAATCCAACAGAAATACCATGGAATAGAAACGCCAGTGAAGTAAATAAAAGTGATGGACATTCTTCTTTTTCACTGTTTTGATGTAGATCTGTGGTTATTTGAATTAAGAAATCGAAGACAACGTTGCCACAATGATTGGCTTTTCATAAAAAGCCAATGTTTGTGTCTCGTTAAGCCAATTGAAGTAGCTCAATGCAATGGATTTTTTAAGTGTAATACTGATTAATTTCTAAAAAATGTAAGTTGAAGCCGTTTTGTGCTCGTGGTGCCATCTGCCGCCTGTGAAACTTATTAACAAGGTTCACTTGAAGCGTGAACTCGAGCATATAATGAAATGTATTATTCTTTAAAATACCGCTAAAATTGTCTCAGTTTTTATATCCTCAATTAAAAGTACAATGCGTAATGACCAATTATCTTCCCATTTCATTTTTAAAATATGACAGAGTGAAAATTCTATGAAAATCAGGGACGTGAATAATTAGACGTTAGCATTGTTGAGAGCGTCCCTTACATAAATAATTCATTTGTGTCCCAGCGCCGTTATGCTATCACAAATTTCTACCTTTGGCACTGAACTCTAACGTGGTATTTAACAATGTTAATTAAAATAGGAAAATAATTATCCAACAAGTATTGTTAGCTTATCGATTACCTGTAATTGATTACTTTTCAAAAGTGATTAATTGTACTCTTAGATACAATTTGTAATTGTTTCTCGGGTAAATAAATTATTAGAAATTTTAAATTTAATTACTAGTCTCTGCATCCTTGGTACCTACCGGTAATGGTTTGTCAAAATTGCCTGACAAAAAATCCTGGTCCAATTACTAGGATTGATTATTTTAATTGCTGCAAATATAAGAAATTAAGAATGATTAATTTTGTTTGACAGGAAACTTTTATGACTTACAGTGACGAGTGAGTGTTACATGATGTCATTCTTTTTAAGTTCGATAAAATTTTTTACATACTTCTCTCTGACATTTTTATACTAACAATTGTTTGTTATGTTTTGTTCAGTTTTATCACTGTGCATTTCAAGAAAGGTTGGCGAAAAAATTTCTGAAGTATTAAGACTTCTTCCAAGTTTGTTTTTTATCTCCAAAACCCAAAACTTTAAACAACAGAGCAAAATAAAGACTAATGTTGTTTCAAACTTGCTGATTAATTTTCTTAATTTCTTGATTTTGTGTATTTTAATGGGGTAGGACTCTATTAATCAGATCTATTAATCACTATGAGAAAAAATATCTAAAATAATAAAATTTACTTGGATAATTTGCTGGTTGTGCTTTCTGATTGTTACCACTGTCATTTTCCTAAATATTCCCGAATCTTTCAAAATGCATAAAAAATATTTTTCTAAGTCTCGATAGAAACTACCATTACATAAAGATTAAAAGTACTACACCTTAACCTCTAAACTAAGAAAACAGAAGCAACTTTTAACATAACATCTTCGAAAAAATGTACAAAATGAAACGTTTTTTGCCAAAATATTTTTAACTACGTCTTTATACAACTTAACACTGTAGGTAAATCTTGTCGTTTTACCAGCCTAACTGCATAGTACTGAACAGTCAAATTCTAAAAGTTTTTGGTATCACAACTGCCAAATACCTAATACAAGAATACGAACAATTTTTTTTTACACTATTGTCAAAATGATTAACATGTGTCCCGAAATTCGCGAGCTCACTTAGTACCTTAGTACTCACGTTATACAGATTAATTCAGTTTAAAAAAAATACTAGCAAGAGCACTTGTTTCCCACACATCAAACATTTCAGTAGATTTTTTCAAATGAGACTAATTTTCGCTCTGATGATGAAATGCGCGACAACAAAAAATGTGACAAAAATTTTAGGACTAGTGTACCTAAACACTACGTGAGGACAAAGAAAATTCTTCAAAAAGAATGTTATATTGTCTATTTAGTAAAATATGAATTGTTAAAGTTATAATGTTGTATTTTTCTACAATAATTAAGTTATTTCAGAAATTTTTTCTTTCTAAATTATTGGAACAATAATGTTGGGCAATAAACAAACTTAGTAGTGCTCATATTAATTTACAGTAATTTCATAGAATTCATTGATATTGATTTTACCTAAAATATATGTTTGGTACCATTGATTTTCAGCAGACTTAATTTTACACTAATATTTTTATTTATGATTTAAAAAATGACAGTATTTTCATATTTGAAAACTATAGATTTTATTAAACTAACTTAATTAAAGTGGAAATAGGCGGCTTTTGACACTCTGTATTCAAAAGTACTTAAGAAAATAGTAAAAACATTTCCACTAAATAAATCTCAAAGGATTGCTAAATATTGAAGCATTTTATGGCTCAGGACCTTTTTAAAATTATAGCAGTGAAAATTGTTTTATTAATTTTAGTGAAAAAACACGAACATATGAAATCCGTTAAAATACTAATTATATTGTTCTTAAGTTAAAAAAAAAAATTATGTTGCAAGCTTTTCTATATTCTACCAGAAATTGGAGACTTTGAGAGACGTTTTTCGAAATTATAGAAACTTTTGAGTATTTTTTTTATCTTCTGACTAGCAACACACCAAGACTGTTTATCAATGGAATGTTTAACACTGAAGAACCGAAAAAAAAATCTGCAAGTTAGATTTATTAATGATTTTAACACATACAGTATCTAGTTAAATATGGTAAAATTGGCTCCGGTTTTTGAGATATGACAACTTTCGAAAAATTAAACAAAGCCGATTATCAAAGTATATTTTTTAGTTTTTTTGAAAGAATCTAATAAAGATATGAAGAAAAAACTTTTTTTTTATTTTCGAAATGTTAACACAGCCTTTACTTATAAAATCACTAAAGTTTTCCTAAATTAGAGTTTTCTTATGAATAATAAGAGTAGTGAGAGACAACGAGATCGTTTATACAAAATTTTGTAAACATATATATTTTTCTACTGATATCGGACTTTTTCTTAATTTTTGAGACTTGCCCACTTGGTCTTTTGCATTGTTAAAAGGAGAGAATGTACTAACAATTTATCTCAACAACTGGAGCCAAATCAGCAAACCTGATGTTAGTTTCTAATTCAGTAGAACAAAGTTGGTTCTAAAACTTCGTGACGCAAAATCAGTGTTCTACGGTGTAATTGTTACGAAAATCTAAAAAATAAAATGTACTAAAAGATGGTATGAAATTATGATTTTTAAGATGGCGTATTGTTATTTTGGCGGGAAAAGGTGAAATGCCAAAAAATATTTGAGATTCATCTATAAATATTATGTAATGTGTGTTTATTGTGTGTCTGCAAAGTTTTAAAATAACTAGGGGTCATGAATTTGATAAAATAGACTGATTTATTTTTAATATTATTGAAACAGACTGGTGCTCATGAAGATTAGGAAATGATAATGGTGGTAGCGCGGTGTCAAGTCGGAATAAATTGGGCGAATTGGTCTCGGATAATTATATCCACAGTAAGATGGAGCACATAATAAAGCGTCTAACCAGTTTCTGATGTATGTTGTGTAGTAGGTAGGTAGATAGTGTAAAGTGTAAGAAGGAGAAGCCGCGCTGCGAGTAAAGTAAGATAGTATTCGAAAGCATAGTATGAACCGATAGGACAACAAACACATGACGAGGGATGCAATAGTTGGAGTATATGGTTAGTGCCTACTATTGCGAGTCTATGCCCGTTCAAGGGGTATCGTCACCTACACCACACCGTGCGTCCACCTTGACACCCCCCTCAAAGGATTAGACTCCTCCCCATTTGCGCACGCAAACTTATCCCCACTTTTGTTACAGCACTGGACAAGTTGGGAACGCGACATCTCTTCAGTAACAGTGCTCCTGAACCAGTGCAAGTTTATAGCGCGTTTGACATCGCTAGTTTAGTCCTTTACGGATGTCAAGCTCTTCCTATTCGTCATAAAATACTCCTGGATAGACTGTTTTCTGTGCTGCGCAAAGATCAAGTGCTTCAACTGTTGCATGGATTTGGATGGACCGTCGAAGATTATACTAGAGGATATATACTGCAGGTATTTCATGTTCGTTAATTACTTTAATTATCACCTAAGCTTGGCATTTCACACTTTTCGATCGGTCCGAAGTCTGGCGATTTGCGTATGACACCCCTAGTGATGTGCTAGTGACAATGCAAAGAGATGATAACAGTGAGTGCACAGTGTCGCCGAGTGATTTTTTGACAAAGGATCAAAATGGAACGTGAAATTTGGGCAACGATGGTCACTCAATGTGGTAAATTTCTAGTGTCGATAAAGGCGTATGATTATCAATCGGTCTAGACTCAATTAAGTTCACTGACAGTGTGAAATGGGATATAATAGTGAGTTTTTCGGTATGTGCTTCGTAAAACCAATTGTAGTCATCAGTATTGAAAACGAGTTGACGATCAAAATCGATACAAAAACGATGATTGACACACGTTCTCAAATGCTTATTAGCGCCCCTTGTAGAACCCAATGTCATATTCTAACAAAAAAAGTTGCCGTCGAAAATTGGATTTTTTTGCTTATCATGACACCAAATTGGGTTCTGCGTTCTGCCGACGTTCGCTTGTTTCCCGACTGTCTTTACTGCACACCTTTGCTTCTGCCGACGCTCACTTGACGGTCTTGTCTTTTAATTGCCACTTACCGATTCGATTTCAGACTCTGAAACCTTTTTTATCAATCGACCGATGATTAAAACTCGACCTGAGACGCATAGTAAAGCAATTTCTTGGCACAAATGTGTTCAGGTCATTCAAATTTCAAATTTTACCGACATTCGTGCATTCGTTCTAAAACGCAGACACTCAAATTATACACTATTTTGCATATAATTTTTGCGAGACGCAATCATTTTTACTAGCTATAATTTTGAAAATGGCCTCTTTCAGTTGTCTTTTACCTCCACACACCATATTTAATAATACACTTTCTTAAGTAATAACAAGGTTATGATTAAATGCCCATTTGGATCTCTATAATCAATCTGCACTTTTCTATTTTTAATTCACTTTTCTTTTTCTCCAAATCACTCTAATTAAACATAATATTTGAATTTTTACGCCTCCTTGCCTTCACCTCTACCACCGCACGTCCAAGATTTGTCCCAATTTGACACAATACTCTCTAATTATGACCCCACTACTTACAATTAGAAAAATTAGCGACAACTCACAAATTTAATTCCCACTTCCAATTACATCTCACTCTTCTTACTTACGCTTGAAAACAGGGTGTGTGATAACTACTGCGGACAATGCATTAGCACCTCACTCGATCCACAAAATACTGTTTTTCAAACACACAATACCACATTATCTACCGTTTACAATATTTTAAACAAACGAGGAAATGCAACTTGTAAAATTAATCAACGATTAAGATCATTTAAACCAACAAATTTAATACAAATATTCATTTCCATGTATTAACAAAAATTTATCTGTAACGTCACTTCAGCGGAGATTAAAAGCGCTCCATTGAGGTTCGACTGTAATTTTACCGAGAATTATAGTTATTAATAAATACTTGTTTACACATTTATTGTGATTTCATTAAACAGATTTTAATTGTAAAAGTAATTATAGAATAGGACAGAAAACTGTTTTTATTGTGGTACGTTTGTGGTATACAAATTCCTGAGTGTAAATGATAACTTGTATGTTATTGTATTTCAACGTATCCTCTGCTGTTTGTCTATAACAGAATAATTCGCGTATTAGGGAAGTTTGCGTTGGATATTCTTGGAGAAATCGTGTGTGTGTGTTTATACAAAATATTGAGAAATGTGATTGTCAGGATACAATCGCCTCCGTGTCTAGTCGTGTTTGTTTTAAATTAACTATTAATGTTAAATTTGGTGTCAAGTTCAAAACACAAACACCCGTTTGCATTCCAGGTCTGTTTTAACTCATAACTAGACAACAACAGAGAACTTGGTAATTAATTAAATTAAAACAATAGCTCTGCTTTTAACTACTGTGAATAATTAACCGTTTGAATAATTTTTTGGACACGATTGTCAATTACTTGATTGCGGAGAATGTTAGTCAAATCTTGCTCAATTAACCAACTGGGACCAAAATTTCTTCTTGAAATTTAATTGGATTTTTAAAATACGGAACGAGATTTTATTTTGCTTAATTAACGACACGAATGGCGAATTTAGCATTTTTAACGCTTATAACAACATCTGTTACAATTTAGGTAATAACTATTTTATCGAGTCATTGTCCTACAAATCTTCATATCTTTACTTTTCTTTAACGGTGCTTGCGAGGTATTAAATGTCATTACAGTCCATTTGGAAAGATTTTAATTAAAACCGAAACATAGCGGCCTCTACCGTTCAAAATGTGTGTTTGTTTGCAGTAGATTGAACTTGAGAGGGGCAGGTGACTATCACCCCGTTTATTTATAAACGTGCGGGAGACATTCTGCAGGCTTCCTTTCTAAACAAGAATGCTATCGAAGCTCGATATTTTTATACATCGCCTTCACAAAATATACAGTTCGTGCCTGTTCCGCTTGCAACGACTGCATTCGCACGAGTCAAAACAAATCTGAGCGATTTGCGCTTTTGGGGGTTTTTTATTTGCTTTGAGTGATTTTCCACTTACGGCTGCTGAAGAACAATTCACTGCACTAAACTCAAAATATCGAGCACTATTTTTACGCTGCTGACACGGTTTAACAGCACGGTTCTGCGGGGACAGAAATTGCTCTGCATTTTTTGGGCAAAATTGTCACAAGGTGCTCAAAAATGCATAGGCAGCAATTGCAATATATATTTTTTTTAAATCTGATAAAAAGTCGCTGTTTTCTTCACTTTTTTTTAAATTTAGTTTAGTCTGCTCAGTTTTGGTATCTTGAAGAATATTTTTGATTTACGGCGACTACAAAAATATCTTATTTCTTAATACAGGAAGCTTACTTTTGAGTAAACCTCTAAACTTCTCAATTTGCAAACTTTTAAGAGAAAATAATGTATGATTGTATTTATTTTCTTCAATTATTTTTCTACTCTGAAAACTTTTTTCTTTATTCTTTTTTTGTGAATTTTGAATTATAATGTAAAATACGACTCATAAAATCTAGAACCATATTTATTTATCCATGCTTTTAGAAATTGTATTTTTTACTGCCTGCAGTTATTCTTACTGTAAAATATATACAGTAAAAGTAGTAGTGTTTTTCATTATTTTACAGATATTTTAAATTTTTATTAGCGAAATTTAAAAAACAAAATTTTAGTTTCCACGCTTATTAAAAATTACAAGCTTTGAAATAATCGTTCTACATTAATTAAATAAAACAATATTACGTTTAAAATTGTATTTCTCGTCACAGATGAAAATTCATCAACACCCTCTTCCCCGTAGAAGGGGTATTCTGTATACAACTGAAAAATTACGCAAAAATTTATGCCTGGGATATTTTTAGATTTTTACGGTCTTTAAAATGTTGAAATAGAAAATGTTTTTTTTTTTTTTTCTTAACATTTTCATCTTTTTTTTGTCAAAACTTCTCTCGGTGTTTTCTTTTGTAGGTAGCCTCTGAAATATCTTTGCGGATTATTAGAGCACTAGCTTCAATTTTAACTAGAACCTTTTTTTTATGTTTCAAAGGTCTCATTAAAATTTTCAAAAAATTATGCAAATAGAAAAAATTTCTGTGATTTTTACGTTTTTTCATCTAGAAATTCAAAATAAAAAATATTATATAGCTTTTGGCAGCGCACTTGTTATTTTTAAACTTATTATAGCAATATTTTTTGCATCGCTGGATGTATTTTTTTTTGCGTCTACAGAAATAAAATTCTTTCTGTAGCTGTAAGCTTTTATTGCCTATTTTTTTTTTACAAAATTTGACTATGAATATTTGTTTAAGCACTTATTCTAGGACTGGATCTCGATAGTAAAAGCGTCATTTAGTGTGATTAAAATTTGAAGCTAATTTTTGTAGGTGTCGTGTTTGGTAATGTTGTCGGTTGTTGCAGGAGTCACACGGCGGCACTCTGGACCGATGGAGCATCTGCAGTCCTGAGGAGGAGCCTCTGGTCCTCCAACAATTTCTTAGGTTTGGAGAGACGCGAGCCATAACGCAGCAATTGCTTCTGGCGCAGCAGGCACTTCAGAATCCCACACTGGAGCGCCTCGAACGCCACCACTCGCCAAGCCTTCGTCGGGCGATGTCACCTAACCATCGCCCGTCATCACAAACCGTTCCACACTCTGCTTTTCACCCGTCTCGTCTACCGACAATGTCTCCTCATCAAAAACATCCCTTAAATTTCTTGAAGATGCCTACCTCAAACGGACCTCTTTCCACTAGCTCTCCTCCACGAAGTGTCAGTACTAGTCCATTGAACACGTCGCCTTTGAATCGTCTTCAAAACATGCAACCTTTCGATTTCCGCAAATTGGGCAGCGGTTTGAGCAACTTTCCGAGTCGAGTCAGTCCGGATATGAACAGAAGAAGAACGTTAGACAACGAAACAGTGGGATTAAATCTAACGATGGCGACTTCTTTGTCTTCGTGTTTGCCGCCGCCGCCGCCTCCACGACCACCTTCGTTGAATCATTCGGCTGCGGCGATGGCGGCTGCCGTTTCGGTTAATTCTTTAGCAGCTGCGAGTTTGGTAGCATCGTCTTTTCCCGGACTTATGTCCACGAGAATATCATCGCGAAGCAAGTCACCGTCTAGTGCAGAAGTTTTAAGTGGCAATAATAATAGTGAAGATGACGATGACGTTGACGAAAACTCTCATAGTGCACTTAACCTAAGTCGTGATAGAGATATCCTTAAAGCCCCACGACAACCTCGAGCTATCCCAGGAAGAAAACCGACCACACCTACCAAAAGACAGTGGGGTTCGCCGGGCTTGCCTCTGAATCTAGGAACCCAATTTATTAACCCCGCTACGGGGAAGAAAAGAGTGCAATGTAACGTTTGTTTAAAGACTTTTTGCGATAAAGGTGCTCTTAAAATCCATTTCTCAGCGGTACATTTACGTGAAATGCACAAATGCACAGTCGAAGGTTGTAACATGATGTTCAGTTCAAGAAGGTCGAGGAATCGCCACAGTGCTAATCCGAATCCTAAACTCCACTCGCCTCATCTTCGCAGGAAAATTTCACCGCACGATGGCAGAAGTGCTCAAGCTCATCCTCTTCTTATACCTCCACAGACCGGTTTATCATTGCCAGCAGCCGCAGCGGCTCTGAATCCACTTAATCCGTTCGGACCCTTTCCGTTACTTACACCTCCACCTGATATCCGGCACCACACCGCTTTATCCTCAATGGACTTCAAACAAACTCTAGATCTGAGTGTGCAACGGTTAGAAGAAAAGAAAGCATCCTCAGCGAAAGACTACAGTATACTAAGTCTCGCCGGTAGTACTCAACAACAATCAGAAGAAGAAGAAGAGGATGACGACGACGGTATCGTTGTCGTGGGTGGCGACGAAGAAGAAGAACCCGAAAAAAGCGAAGTCACCAACGGAGTCTCTTCCGATCAACCGGAAGACTTCAGCATGCCTTCAAAAAGGCCGAAGATGTCTGTATCCGACGTCGAAGAAGACATAACTAGTAATTTAGATAGCAACGAAGACTCTTTAAGTATCGTCGACACCCATAGTCTTAAAGACGAAGTAAACGTACAAATTAACAAAAGAAAACGCAAAAGTCAAAACCCCACAAGATGCGCGGTACCCACCGTCATGGAAGACGCCGTTAGCGACGGCGACTCTTCCAACGACGTGTTCTCCGACGCTGTTCAAAGTACAAACGAAGATAAGCGACCACACAGCAGATTAGATTTAAAAAAAGATGTAGAAAAGGAAGAACGTTGCGAGTCACCCTTAAATTTAGAAAAACGTTGCTCCGATGTCAACGCCAATGAACCCGAAAAAGTTCCGAGTCCCGAAATCAAGAAAAGTCTAGCTCCACTCTTCATGATCGATAAATTAAAACGCGAAAAACCTCTTCAAGAATCAGAACCTGTCGAAGAAACCGACGAACGACCTGCAAGTTCCGTCGAAAGTAATAAAAGCGATGAATCGTTCGACTCCTCCAACGCTTTGAGACATTTGGAGAGTCTCTCTCATGGACATTTCGGTGACTTGATGGCGAAAGGGTTACACCTAGGTTTAGGAGGACAAGGTCCTCAGTTTCCTCCTCTTGCTTTCATGATGGGAGGTGGACCGCCGAGTCCGGCGAGATCTCAAGCGTCATCAGCGGGCAGCAGTAACGGTGGAGAATCTCCGGATGAAAACAGTCAAAATCAGTTTTTAGGACATTTCGATAACGGCCAGTTTATTAGTGGAATGGATGTTCCTATAGATAAAGATAACCCTAGAAAGTGTACAGCTTGCGGAAAAATTTTTCAGAATCATTTTGGTGTGAAAACTCACTACCAAAACGTGCATTTGAAGTTGATGCACAAATGCAATGTTGATGGCTGTAACGCCGCATTTCCTTCTAAAAGAAGCAGGGACAGACATAGTGCAAATTTGAATCTACATAGAAAATTATTATCTACCTCTTCGGATAAGTCGGCGGCTAGTTTATTTTTGGAGAAGTCTCCATTTAGTTTGCATGGAGATTTCTTAACGAGGCTTTACTCAGAGGAAGCGTTAAAAAATCATCATTTACCTCCTCCAAATTTGGATCAACTGATGCTCAATGGTGATAGAATACCGCACGCTCCTCTGTTGCTACCTCCTCTTGGTGGCATACCATTTCCATTAGGGAACTTCAACCACTTTACTCAGTTCAACGGATCTTTAGCGATGATGCAAAAAGAAAGATCTTCGCGATCCAACTCGCCAGTTTCAAGTTCACCACCTCCTTCAAATGCGTCTCCGATGTCTTTAAAATACACGCATTGTGTAGAAGAGGACCAACCAACTCTCGATAAAGACGGAAATCTTCCTTGTCGGCTGTGCAGAATTCCTTTTCCCACTTCCTCACAACTCAAAGAACATTGCGAAAGTAACCACTTATCAGAAATGTTTAAATGCACGGTAATGGGCTGTAATAAAGTATTTATGAGTAGAACAAGACGAAATTTACATTCGGAGAATGATTCTCTTCACGTAAATTTGTCAGGGAAGAGTGCGGAGAGTTCGTGACCTTTAGGTAATTTTTTGGACTTAAGGACTGTACCTTTGTGGTGGTGATGAACTGACGACGTACTTATCAGAGTTTAGTTGGTTTCTTATATGTGATTATTAGAATAATTAGTTCTGTTATTAAGAGCCAGCTTTTGTAATTTATTTTTTTTACTTGATTTTTTCAATTTCCTAAATCAGCCAGTCTTGATGAATACTCATTGTATATAAATATTTATAGATTTAGGTGATCTCTTGTAACTTGTTATAGACAACGCTATCAATGTGAATATTTCAATTGCTCATTTTTATAATACTACACGAGTATATTCATTGTCCGACTTTTTCATTGATAATTACGACTTTATTCGCTGGATATGTACTTAAAGCTTCCTTTTTGGACAATCGATTATACTTGACTCACTGTTGATGCATGCAAATGAATATTCACTCTACCAGTGACAATTTAAATCAAACGTGTATATTTAAATGTGCAATAACTTTGTAAATATGCTATCTTGCCTATAAATGTATAGATGTATATATTTACTACCATTAATAGTGAAATTTGCCCTAGAATTATCATCAATGTATACGAAAACCTGTGTCATTACTTTCTTTCAATAGATACAGATTAGATCTCCCTTGTTCATCAAAGGGTGACACGTTACAGTCCAAATTAATGTTATATTTGTAATATCTTAAACAGCACACCTCTGTAAATGTTATTTGTTATTGCATATTCACACTCCAGTGTACAGTAACCATTATGTATCGCCTATGGGCTTCATTAAACTTATAGCTGTCGTACCCTCTCTTTACTTTAACCACCTAACCGACGAAAATAATAACAATAAGTAAACACCCAAACAAGGTAAGTTGACAAACAATTATTATTAGGGGCACAACCCTCACGGAGTTAAATCCGAACAGGGAGCTCCATCTTTCGAGATTCATACCAACTTAAGACAGATGATTATGGAAAATCGTTTCGGTGCTCTCGATTTGATTTTTTGCTCAGCAAGACATGCGTGATTAGTAAGCGATTTGATGTGTGTGTTGTTTTTTTTTTTATTATTATAAGATGAGAATATTCAGAAAGCCATACAACGTGTGACATGCTAATAACACGCTATGACCAGCGGCTTTAGGTTTGACATGGGTCTAGAGATCTTTCTCGGAATATAGCAATTAAGAATTTGTTAAATTATATGTAATTTTGTAGCTGGTTTTTAAAATTAATTGTGAATTAATCACAAATGTTTGTTGTAATTTAAAATCGGTACCATCATTATTCTGCAATTACTGTATTTATGATGGTGTGCGTAAAGTGTCGCGCTTTCAAATTGAAAAGTCGTTACGATAATTATTTGAATTTTTCGATAGCGAAACGGTTCGATTGAGTTAATTTTATGTTTCCAAAGGTTCGTTCGAGTGTAGTATGGGAACCTCGGCGAACCTACCCAGACTGTAAAAATGAACGCAGTTATTTAGAATAATAATAGATCATTTACAGAATCTGAAATATAATTAATGTTCGAGGTTACATGCGTAAAATTTGCAAATCGTTCGCAATTTGCAAGACATCACTTACATTATGTTGACTAGACGTCAAAAATTTTGTGGAAATCAAATTACTAGGTACCGGCAAATTTGCAAACGAAATTATGAATTCGTAATATCTTACAGGTTTAATAAAATTCCGGTTGGTCTTAGTG
Source organism: Cynaeus angustus (assembly GCA_030157275.1). Lineage (NCBI taxonomy): Eukaryota > Metazoa > Arthropoda > Insecta > Coleoptera > Tenebrionidae > Cynaeus > Cynaeus angustus. The sequence continues at coordinate 14,425,341 of CM058066.1, read as the reverse complement.
AAGGTGCTTGATTGATTTTTGTAGGGTGTACTCATCGGGTTATCACTGTTTAACGTTATTACAGCCTGCGGTAAGTGACCGAACCTTCCTCGCACATTTGAAACATCTAATATTATGTTCGTGAGTGAAACATTTTCTCCACCTACTATCCAATTTACCTGAGGCATGTGCACTTTCATATGCATCAAGCTTTATTTCTGCGATCATATTGCCATTAGTACTTCTCTCCTTTCTCTCTTTACACATTTCTGTTCTTCCGTTATAGTTGAAGCGTCCTCGTCATAGCCACTGGCTCGATTTCATTCCTGATTGATATAACAAAAGCAGAACTATTTTTATGGAGATTTTTATGAAGAACCTGGCAATTACGCGTCGTCACAAAACCACGAGTAATGCTCAATTAGTGATTATTTAATATGCATGGTAATTTCTGTAATTCTACAATTCATCATCGAAATTATCACAATCAACCATAATCGCGTGAATTTTTTTACCTTTACAACAAAGCGTGGTGGACGTCCAATTAATTACAAACGTGGTAATATTGGAAATAGCGACCGTGCTAATGATGACCATTAATGGAAGCAGCTGCTCCGGAAGTCTCTTGGACTAAACCCCACGCGATTTGTATTACCATTTGTTCGATTCAAGATAACGCTCTTTAAACCACGACTCACGATACCAATATAATCGAAAATGTGCTCTTTACCACCATTTACCATTATTATCAGATTTTTAATATCTTTAAAACACACCACCTACCACCACATTATATCTTTATTAAAAACTATACATTAAGCCCTCATTGACATTAACTCGTATTTTTTCCAAGTCCACCCCTGCGCTTTACTCGACTCCCTCTGTTCAAAATGTGATCAACGCGATAAAACGTTTAGCCAGCGGCTCAAAGACATGCTTGTCGCAATTTATTTCACCCAACCAAAAATAATTACTCGAAACGTGATAAATAATAACGATAACATCGTCATTTGGACTTGTCAACGATCGCCACCATGATATATGGCTTTTTATTATAACCACGCATGAAATTACCCATCTGGAAAATTTTCGTGTTCTTGTTAATTAAATAAATGTTCGGGCTTGTTAGGATTTCATGTAGAAAATTGGCACCGGTGACAAAGTGACGGAAATTTTTAACGGCTGTCGACCACGAATTACACATCATTTTTTGACGATTTTTTTTTTGTCTTAGAGAATCAAGTAATCTACTTTTTGTTTAAATCTCGATCTTTCCCGACAAAACGCGAATCGAGTTCTGTCAAGGGGCGGTGTCGCATTCAAATCGGGAAGTTTTTGACAATTTTTTTATTGTTCAGCCCTCGAAATGTGTTTTTCTTCAAATTTGTTTAAAGTTGTGCGAGTTTTTGTGCGTATTTGTGGACCCAACGCTGTTTTCCCAAAAACTGGTAAGAATCTTCAAAATTTTTGAGGTTGGTTCTTTAGCTCAAAAAAGTGTGTCTTTTTCTATCTCATTTTCTATTTTTAGAACCTGAAGACTTTTGGGATCACCATCAATCAACTGTCAAAATTGTCAGCGCCAGCCAGCCAAGGTCAGTGTATGTGTAGGATTTAGGTTGTGTTGGTTACTTTAATCGGAAATTAACAAAGAAAGCTAAGATGAAAGTTTCATATTTTTACTTCTATAATACTTTAATTAGCGTCGAATTTGCGTTGAATTTGAATTTCCGGGAAACGGAAGAGGGTTTAACGCAACACCTAATAATTTATTAAATGTGATCTCTAATTGTTAATTTTTTGCACTGATTTTTATTTGAAAAATCTACTTAAAGCCGATGCCGCATCATAATTAAGACATTTTTTATATTTGTTGCTATTTGCAAATTTACATAGGCCGAGACCTCAGAAATATTGATATTTATTGATACGACGCTCATTTTCTCGATTCTCACACTACGAATTTGACTTTTTTTCTATTTTAAGAAACCCAATTTTTTATAATTACTTTTAATTTTGAGCAAAAAAAAATTTTAATGTTAGCCGAAGTTTTTTTTATTTATGCGCACCATTACGAAAGTAGACTTAGAATATCAAAAATTGTCAATTTGGGGTCTGTACCACTAATCACAATAATTTTAAACTTCAATTTCTATTTTTTTTTAATTCTTTCTTTGCTTCATCCAGAAATGTCATTAATCAGTGTGATGGCGGTGTTTTCGTATCCTTTTCTTTGCTTTGGGGGAATAGTGTAAGATTTTTTTAGGAGTAAATTGATATAAGCCATAACTGATTATGTATATGGGCATAGAAGGTTATAATTAGTGGCTATCGGTTGGTTGTGTTTAAGTAAAGGTGAGAGCTTTTATGGTAGACTTAGGCGGTCTTTGCAAAGAGACCCTGTAAATAATGAGGCTATGCGACTTACCACAGGGGGTATTCGAGACTTTACCCCAGGAGGGCGTATTCATTTCCAATCACCACTGGATACTGTTTTAATTTTCTATGAAGAAATATATTGTTTTACAGTACTCGAACAAGACAATCTAAATATTCCGTGGAAGCTTTTCCAAGCTTTTCCATTACGGGAAGAAAAACTCTTGTCCGTCAAATGTGAGATTAAGTATAAAGCTTTGATTTGCATTTTATTGATCATTCTCGAAAAAGATGCGGAAAAGCGTTGCAGGTAAACTGACAGTTTACATTAGGATTTGTACGGTCAGCTACTTGACGGAAGCATAAGTTTTAAGTCTCCCGTCAATACCGAGTCCAGTTTTCCTAAATCTACGCGAACCTAATCAACTTATTGAGTTTTCAGGCTACGATGCAGACGCTGTTTCGGACAACTTTAAAGACTTTAAAAGCTTGTTTATGGTTCGCGTATGTGCTGGTAATAAATTTTTCTAGGCCAGTGTTAACTCACCCTAGAAAGAGGGGAAGAATTAATTTTAAAAATGCATTAAATTCGAGTCTAACTATGAATTAAACGTGTCGCTAAGAAAATCCGTTTTTCCAACTAAATAAACGATGCTCCCCGCTTTGTGTACTTTACCTAATTTTATTTAGTTGTTATGCAAAAGAGCATGCATAAAATGCACCGGTCGCTATACAATTTGCATGCTTTCAAATTTCGAACGATAACTATGTGAGCTCTTCGGCCAACCCTCGCCAACACCGATTTAATCAGAATTTCGTAATTTTTGCAAAGCCGAAAAAGGGATGCTTATCGACATACAACTCCACTGATAAAACTTCTTTTAAACACCGCTTAACTCCCAACTGTACGAGGGTGGATATGGACTGGATAATGTATCAATCAATCGGACATCAACTTACGTCCATTTCTACCAACACTATAGAAATGTTAATTCGAACGAACGATGAGGTTTTCACGACGGAAATTTTGGTGTTGTGACAGTTCGATATCTAGAGCGGTTAAGCTACTAGAATCTCTAGAATTTGATGTCATCAAGTGCCGTGATAAATGGGGCTATATTTTACTCAGAGACATAGGACTTTAGCAAAGATGATATCTTCCGCTACGCTTCGTCTTAACTCGGACAGTGGTTATTTACTGACCGTGCAATCTTATTTATAATTTATATATAGATATTATATATCGCCGCCATTCGACGCGCATTCATAAATCCGCCTTATAATTGATTAAACAACTCATTTGCGCCCACGAGTTGTGACAAAACGTTATATACATACAAAAATCAAAATGATCAATTTTAGTTTTTGATGGTTAGGACGTTCTACGAATGATTTATTTCGAATATAATGCCTCAAAAACCCATAATTTGTCTAGAAATGGTTTTGTTGCTCCAGTAATAACATGTGTTCATGTGACTGTCATTTTAATGTCACTAGTATCAAAAAGAATCAGTCGAGACGAAATTAACGATTATTTGTGCATTTTTGATCCATCCCTTGCGCTTCACATATTTATTTTATTAACTGATTGATTTGTATCAGAAGGTTGTTTTTTTGTTCGAAAATGATTTTTGGTTTAATTGTTGTGGGAGATTCATCTGCCGATGAGCGTGAAGTAGTTGGTGCAATGTAATGCCATAATTAAGATAAATCTTAGGGCTCCGAGGTGAGGGTAGAGTGGGTCGGTTGTGTGGTGTCTAAGGGCACGAAGGGACCGGCGGCCATACGTCATAACAGCCACAATTCCATATTTCACGAGAACGATAGTGAGTTATTGATGAGAATGTATATGTAACACGCGTCTTCGTCGGCTTCCCTCTTCTTTTACATTGTTTCGCTCTCCTTTGTCACTAATACTCCAAAGTCTCGTGGGATTTGCAAGCGGGTTTTTCTAACTGTTCATAGAAGTTTAGTGAAGAATACGAAATTGACGAATCACCTCGCTATCAACACGTTCTCAAGAAAATGTAAATATGCGTGACACGGGGAAAAATCTCGAGGGTGGGTGTGTTTAGTTGTGAATATTAACTCATTAATATACATACAGAGTAAAATATTCTATGACTTGGGGTAACCCGATTCAAAATATTGATGGTTCTTATTTGGTCGAACGATTTAATTATGCCCGAGGACTTGAAGAGTTCAACTGAAAATGTAAATGAGATTCGAGGGGTTGAAAGGACTACAAGAGAACATCCTTCTGACCACAAGATAGATTGATTTTGTATTTATGGTAGCTCTTTAGAATAACGAAGCGTCATTGTTACTTTCCAGTATTGGAAATCAGAAGATTCACAAAGTAAGGGTTGCAGTTTCAGCTGTTACCCGTTTCTACCGCGCCATTTCACTTCGCCATCAATTGATTTATTTCCTCTCAACTTCCACAACCCTGGAAAAATTTACAATTTTCACTTTATTTAATTAACGAACCGAGTGTCTTCCATCAACCCTTAAAGACTAAGTGCTAAACCTTAAAAGTTATCTAAGTAGCTTGACTAAATACCTTAAATAATTGATGATATTTATTGATTTATAATCCTCGTCTCATCGTTGTAGCGTTTTTCATCCATAATCAAGGCTCATTATAATAAAAATTCTATCGCTTTCATATTGCCTGGGAAGCAGCTGGAATAAATTAGGTGAAATTCTAATGAAGACATTACAATTTGCATGTTGACGAGATCTGTGAATCACAAGCCATGAGCACCTGTACTTAATGTTTTCGGTAACTGTTCCTCTCTTCAAAAATCCTCTTCGTAATTGCGTAATTTTAATTGAATCGCCAATGCCGTTACAGTTTCCTTTTATCTAATTATAACTGTCATCTTGTTCCGCTACCGAGAACAGTATTTTGTTGATGGTAATAAAATTCTAGGTCATTTTTCACTTGGCTTCGATATTTTTGGAACAAAAATATCCACTGTTGTATGTATGCAAACAAAACTCACTCGCACAGAAGTCACCCTACCAACAGAATTTCCCACTTTGTGTGGTCCATTCATCCTAGAAATAGTTACGTTCGTGCACACTGATATAAACTTATATAATGTTTCATGGTCTAATAAAGTGGAATTTGATTTTATTATAAGCTATGCTAAATTTACCCTCTATACTTTTTTTCGCACATTCACTACAGAATGTCCCGTTTGAATCGTTTTACACAACATAAACAGGAAATATAAAACACGTTCGAAACTTGGAAAGATCAATTAATCTAGAATTGTGTAATAAAGTTTGTTAAAGCCCTTTCTACAAAATAAAAATCGTCAGTTCTCAAAGTAAGTCGACAAGCAACTACATATTAATATTGATTGATTTTCAAAGAATGCCGCTTACGGTAGGAGTGATTCTGAGCTATAGATCATTAGATCATTCTCCTGCTACTGCGATATGCAATAGTAATATATCAAAGTATTTTGACATGTGAAAAAGTAGTGGATACATTAATACAAGTTGGAAGTTTATAAATGACACTGTTAGAATATCCCAGTCACCAAATGTGAATTAGAATAGAATAGTTTACGGGTTGAATCTCCAAATATTTATTCTCATGTGATATAAATAATTCAGGATATCAGAATGTGTGCTTTGCGGGACTGCGAGATTAGTTTTTAATTAAATGACTTGATTTAAGCCACATTTGGGATCATCAATTGAGTGCTTAGTTATTATAAATTGTAAATCGATAAGAAATAAATCACCGACGCTATATTTCCTTCGAATACAGTCAATTAATGTGTATTTTACAATCAGCATTGCTGTTGTAAAGGTGTTTTGAGCACATGTGTTTTTATGTCGGGAGACGAACCGTGCGTGCTATGGTATTCTAAACATCACAACACAGAACACCGCCAATAGGTCCTCATTAGGATGTTTACCTTAAACCATAATTCAACCTTGATGTCAAACTCCAAGCTCAATAAAATGTTATTACCACATTTATGAGCTGTCAAATACTCGAAAGATCTGTGTTTTGCCGTTTTGCGACCTATAATTACCGCTCTTCAAAATTTCCAGACTTTTCTAAAATGCCCTTCGTCTGAAAGAAAAATTATATGTAATCACACGACAGTGACATGTGACACCTTGAAATATGTGTCAATAAATAACCACGATATCAATCATTTTTCAACTCCAGACTCTATCATTATTTTTTAATACACCCCATTCTTCATCTCCGGAGGCACAATACCCAACTTTGCGCCGAATTCTAATCTTCTAATTCCACTAATTTAAAAATTAAACTAAAGTTAGGAAGAGTGGAACGCGAATTAACAAATAACTACAATATTTAGTGCGTTCGCATAACTAGAATTTTTGATTCTTTGCGTTTGTAAAGGGTGCTAACTTCTAAAGCCGTTAGAACTTCTTGATGAGTCCTCGTAGCGCTCATTATAGGTCAATGTTCTCTCAATTTTGCAGGAGAAGTGAATGTTATTAGGTTTCATCTAGTAAACCTAATGATCAAAGATTCTTCCGTTGATTTATGCACATAATAATTGAATATGGTTTTCAGCTGCTTTACTATTCTACGGTGGACATAATGGAGGATTAAACACCTCGAGTTCGTGTTCAAATATTTACACAAACTCTTTATCATCGTTTTAATTGTGACGACACAAATCATGTTTAAAGATCAGTCATTATCCTTTTTGGAGTTTAATATGACTGCAAAAACCTGAAGTGGCGGAAAGCTCTTATGTTTTTATTTTTCCCTCAGGAACAGTTTTCCAATGCAGCGTCCATTCGGCCTAGCTTAAACTAGTAGGGGGAAAATTTAAAGTGACAGCAGTGAAAGCGGGGATTTCTTAAGTCTGTCCCTTTGTCAAAAATATTGTTTGAAGCCGACGTTATCCAATGGAACGCAAAAAATATTGGAATGGAAATTGCGGAGGTTAACCAAAAACTCTTTATTAACTTCGCTAGATTGATGACGGATATGGCTTTAAAATGACAGTAGATTGGGCCCGTCTTCCATCTGGGTGGCCACTATTCAATGAAATACCGCACGTTCATGTTTAAATAATGACAAGTTTTATTTAGTTGGGACGAGAAAGGCTACTGTACTGATTTGTAGCTTCCAAGCACAAAGAACACCATTTTTATATGACACAATATGATCGTTACTACATCGCGGACATTACAGAACAAAAAGCAATTAGGCGCCGACCTAAACTAAGTTACACTGATGAGTCTCAACGTCAATTTCATAGAAAGAGACATTGTCCTAACTCCAATGCATTCATGCGTGATGCATACCTCCACTGTAATAAAGTCATAAACCTCGACTTGAAGAATTTCGACCCATAAATTGTGACAACCTTACACCTTTACTTAAAAAGGTAAACGAAACGACACTGCAAGGAATTAAACCACCGAACTTTTCTATAAAACTCACTTCTGTGAAATAAAATTGTGATTAATTTGCCGCCCGCGGCTGTCAACTACAACATAGTAACGCCAGAGAAAATTGGATAATTTACCAAAGCACCAGATCCAACACGACAAAAATTAATTTGTAGTTTTATTACCTATAATTTCTTCTTGTTTCATTCAAACATACTGTTTTTTACTAATTTAAACACATTTCTATGCGGCTAATGTGGCCTCCATGGGCGTGTGAACATTATGATACCACGTTTTTCGACAGCCACAAACAATTCCAAACATTTAGCGTCTTTTACGTAAAAAAATACAACAAAAACAGACTGTGTGACATTAGTAATAGTAATATTTTTAAACTGTTTTTACTACCATAAATTAAATCTGAGTTTCAGCCTAATAGAAAATAATTAATTGTCGGTTTGGTGGCATGAATTTTAAACAGGCTTGTTATCACGGCTTAAAAACGACGTTTATTCTTGTATAAGCTGGATCCAAGCAACCTGAATCTCTTGTTAAATGTGACTCAAAAATTTGTAAGAATTTGTGGAAACTAGATGAGGTTTTTGTCAGCTATGTGTTCTATGAAGTTTAAATAGTGAAATTTTGAAGACTACGATTAAACAGCAACACTAACCAGTTCAAAGAAGCCTATTTCTTTTTGAACTGCTTGTGAATGTTTGTTTTTCACCTATAGTTATTTTCAAAACTTTTGAATTTTGAGAGCAAAGCGAGCTAGTTTCATTAACATTAACTCTTAAATTTTTAAAAACTTTTTGAATGCGTTTTATCAGTAGGCAGAGCAAATTTTTTTTCTAGACTAAGTCACACTTTTTTGCAAACAACGCAAATTTTTTCCACAATTTTAACTCTCAAACCTGCAAAGCTAATATTTTTGAAATCAACTCTAAATTTTGACAAACAGAATATTTAGCTCTATTTTTTTACAAAGGACAATGGGTAAAAATGCGCTACAACTCCAACACTAACAAGCCATCTACAATTTAATACTATAGTTCGTTAAATACTGAAAAAGTTTCACTCCAACGGCAAAAAATACATGATATTAGTAAAAATTATTGCTAAATAAAGAGATTTTTTTTCTTTAATGTTCGAAATTAGCCACACTTGGTGGTCGTTTGTTTGCTGGCTTGCTTCTATTGCGTACTGCATTTAATTTTAAACGTTGTACCAATTCGCATACTGAACCTATTTGAATCGTGATACAGTAAGTTCTCGTTTTACGACGCTAACATGTTCCCAAAAATTGCGTTTTTAAATTAAACAGTGTAAAACCAGACGGTAAAACTCATATAAACCTTTTGGTCGCTAATAATTAGTATCATACGTTAAAAAAAAGCGTTAGCTACACTTTTGTTAATAAAAGTATGTCGTAACTTTATTAGGAATGACATCAGTGACAGTCACAGTCATTTAAGTTTTGTGTCTCGCCTTTCCTCTTATTCTTTGCTCAATTTTCTCTTAAAATTAAAATTAATTTATTTTTTAAATATGAAAATAAAGTGAGATTAGAAGCACCTAAGTGGCATTTATAATGTGAGCTCTACGACAAACGTCACAATGTTTTTTTATTTGACCATGACTATTTGCTGACAGCATATACATAAAATTTGCTCAGGATTTAGTAAACCATTCGCTTATGTAAGTCTCGTTGGTGGTACAAATCTGGACTAAGCTCTATATATTTTTGCCCATTTGCTTTTTTTTGAGCACTGAAATAAAAAGGGTTGAACATTTTCAGTGAGAAAAATTGCTGTTACAGTTGAGCACCACTTTGATCCAATTTACTTGGTGGGTTGATGTTGTCCATAACTGTTTAATCATCAGCGGCGCTTAAAAGAAACACAATTTTTGAAACGCTGAAAGAGATCTCAAGAGTTCTATATGCTCGTTCAGTTGTTCAATGGAACTAAAGACTATTAAGATTAAAATTTATAATAAAATCAGTAAACTTGTCGAAAAAGGATTATTCTTTTAAGGTGTTATATTTCTAATGTCATCGATGTGTTTTTGAAATGACGGTACAAATTGAAATTGGCAATAATCCATGATGAAGTACAAATATCAAAGAAAGATCTGACAAAAGTTTTTCCGTTATTGAAATAAAATTGAAAGAAAATGTTATGAAATTTGACCGTCCGCCACTAAGATAATGCAACTTGACTGTAATTTTCAAAATCAGAATATTAGTAGGAATGACGAACAGAAGAATTTTAGACGCGTAGGCTTTTATCAGGGTAATCAGGATAATGCCAATATAAGATATCAGATTGGAACTTTATTTGGGTTGTATTGTGCTCACTTAATAAAAAAAATACTTACAAACGTGTTCAGGATTTGGCTCATCATTTACATCATTTTCCTCAGAAAATTCGATTACAAGAGCATTCTAATACGCTCAAGATTTAAGAATGACGTTTGCGGTTGCAAGGCAGGTTAAATTTTACTCTGTGGGCAGTGCTATCCAGATAAAATCTAGAAAGCATTTAGAAAACGTACCTCCCTCTAATGTTTTCAAATTTGTCATTTTTACTCAGAAGCACACTTGACGCGTGTCAATTTGCAGTCGCTAAGATTTAATAAAAAATTAATCAAGCATGCTAATTTTGTTGTCAGTGCTGTAGAAAGTGCCCGGAATGGGGTTAATTTTCCCTTGACAGTTTTATGATTAAAAATGGTGTTATGTCACTTCACAGCAGTTCCCAAGTATGTAGTATTAATTTGGAGATGCATTTAAAAAACGGTGTGTATGTATATTTAGTTTTTGGTGGCATCTTTTGGTTGGACATAGTGTGGGGTGTAATGATCGAGGAAAGCATATATGTATATGATACGTATAATTGTAATTTATTTTGGTCTACAAATAGGAATAGCGTGATCAGATAGGAGTTACGAGGTCTCGCATGCACAGATGCCATCTGCAGATAAGGGTAATTAGCCGTGCTGGGTTCTAACTGTGTGTTGTGCGCCACATAAAGCAAGTTCCGATTCCAAGCGGACAAAGCGTTAAATCACAGCACACGGCCTAACGATGACCCAGCCCGGTGATCTAATATAATTTCCAATAACACGGAAAAACCACAAAAAACTCGGAAATTGCTTTGTTGGACCTATACATGAATTTGTGCATTAGTTGTTGAGTAATTAGAAAGGAAATTAGCTAGAAGGAAGCTTACTTTAGACATTTCGATGAATTATCTTCCCGTCAACATGCGACTCGAACTCGTTTCAAGAGTTTATTTAATGGTCTTGTCTCAGAATCTGCGCCGACACGAAAGAACCTTTGGGAAAATCATAATGTAACGCGCTCATAATTGCAGCATCTCATAGGTAGTCCATATAGCTGGTTTAAATTGCCGTCGTACTACTTAACTGCGATGAGCGCGATGACGGTAAGATATAGTGTGTCAAACCGTTCGAATTTTCATATCTTTTTTTATGTAAATGCGTCGGAGCTTACAAAATAGACAACTGCAATGTTGTTTTTATAACAAGGTTCAGAACCACACGCGATCAATTTCAGAGTCGATCAGCTGCTCAGGGGGCAGACAATGAGAATTTATTGTTTTCGTAGCACAGCATCAATTAAAAAATTGTAATAACATCATCACTTTCTTAGAGTTTTTCCCTGAACCGAACGAGTTGCTTGGAAGATGCACGCTGCATTCCTTAATTTGATGTTACCGAATCGTTAAGGCTTGATTGTTATGGGTCATTATTATGTATTTAATGTTTTGCCAAGCAGGTCGTTTAATTTGTGTTGTGTAGAGTGGCCCGCATAGTTGAGAACGATTGTGATACAGTGGGCGTGGAAGTTCTTAGTGCCGCTTGCCGACCAGGTAAAACCTATGATTGCTGCTTACCTGACAGCTGGTGATCTATTCTCCAACATTAATGGTCCCATGTTCATTTAGTGCACGGTATGAGACGCACGTTATACTTAATAATATCACGATTTTTAACCAACATTTTAACTAATACCACAACTTCAAAAACGCGTTAATGGCTTTACCTACGAACGTACTAAAAAACTTTTCGGTTTCAAACCAAAAGGACAACTTCCATTGTCAAAAAAGTGATAATTAACTGTATAGCTTTTTTATGGCACAAACTGACCTTTCATACTGATGCTACAGTGTAACACATTGTTTATAACCACGACTATATATTACCGATAATTATATCATAAACAAGAATCACAAAAAAATATAAATATGAGTTTCTTTACCTTTCTGTACATAATTTGTTTTTTTTGTAATTTACAAAAAGTTAAAACCGTCGTAAGACAAAAGGCACTTAAACATTAACATATCAGAAGAAGAGATAAAACGAATAAAAAAACATATTTTGAACTGGGGACATCACCATTAGCTTACATTTTTAGTCTCTAAATACATATATCGACTTGCAAGTGTGTTTTTTGCTACTTATATTGTATACCTCTGATATATTACTATTCATTTGTTTACATTTTCTCATGTAAATATCATTAATGTCAAGCCTACGTTTCAATAATTTCACTTTGACATCTTTTTATGTCAAACATCCAATAAAATCACAATTACAAAGTTGCTGTAGTTCAGACTTGACCAAGTAATGCTATATAACGTTAATATGCGACTGAATGAGACATCAGAAAGCTCCCTACAGAGCTTGAATATAAGTTCCATAGTTTTATCGGCTGACTTAGCAATCTTTTCAGTATGAAAATTACGAGTGAGAAATTTGTCCAACAACTTACTAACTAAGTGCGCTGACAAATCTAATTTGTGTTTTACATCTGCTATGCGTGTAAATAACCAACATTTTTGTTTTTTGAAAAATGTCATATTTTTAATCATACAGCTTTTATTGTTTAATTTATACGTTTACAGGTTTAAATTTAAAAATTTATTCGTGACGAAAGGGTGTCTCAAAATTCGCGAATCCTTATTGAAGTCATGTATTTTTCAAATTGTATGTTCAGCAACGCATTTTTTTTCGCATACCTTGTATTAATTAAGATTTTGATACCTATTTAATATTTTATATCAATAAAAATAATAACATAAGTATCAAATTCATTCTGGTTAAAACCAGTATTGTCATATACATTTTCAAGGTAAAATTGATGGGAAGAAGAAAATTATTCTTACTCTAATTATTTATAAGTAAAGAAAAATTCGTATTCAATTAACTTATTGTGATAACTTTAAACCTTCACATTTTCCTAAATTGAAAACAGAACTTTTTAGAATTCATGAAAAGGAACTATTCCTCATAATGTGAGCGAGTGTGCGAATTTTGAAAAATTCTGGATTTTACGCTAAAATATTTCAGAACGATTGTATTTCAACAAACTTATGTTCTCTAAATCAATAATTAAAATTAACGATTTTTCCATTCTATTTGAGAAAAACTCAGGTTTTTACGGAAGATATATTGCAAAACTACGTCTTTTTTCATTATGAGGGAGTTGTTTCTGCCAAGATTTTTATTTTCATGTTGCCACAGGTTTTTGAAATTGTGAAAAAGTGCTTTTTCTATTAACTTGTCAAGTTTTGTAGCTTTTGAATTATTTCTGTTGAAATTTACAACTGTATATGATGTGTCGCATGAGTTTTAAAAAATAAAGTTGCAATAATTTTATTAAGAACTAAAATTAACCGTTTTTCATTCAGTTTAAGATTCAGATTTTTTTTTACTTGTAATTTACTTATTAATTTATTTGTCACAGATATTTGTGAAATTTTGAAAAAGTGCTTTTTTGACCAACTCACAAGTTTAGTAATTTCTGACATATTTCTGTTGAGATTTTGTTACTGTTTAAAGAGATTTAACAAAAAACCAAAACTCGCGAAACTGAACCTCGATAGCTTTATCTTATCGCATACAGAAAATTATCCTTCGAGGTCCTGAAATTCTGAAAAGCTTAGCTTTGATCGTGGTGTCGCCCTCTCGCGGTGCTTTCTTCTTTCAAACCGTACAGTTTTCTACCATAATCAGCTGATCATGACAATATGGAAACGAAAATAAACAAATAGTAAAAACGCAATTTCATTGTTTATGTTCGTGTAAGTGCAGAATGAAGTGATTTCATTCATAAACAAAATAATCAGTTTCGTGTATGAGTCTGCAGTTAGTGCGTTGGCAACAATACCTGAATTAATGACAAACAAACTATTGATTGACAAAGAAAGTTAACATATTGTTACGTTACAGGTAAGTGGGTGCTTTAAACGATCAGTAGACGCAATTTAGGTGTATAATTTTAGATCTAGACAATGAGTAAGGAGAGTACTCCTGAACTGACAAAATCATGGGTCTTTGTGGACCAAGATGGACCTACAAATGAAGGAGATGCACCAATTACCAGCGGAATACAAGAAGTTGCTGAACCTGAATCTCATGTAGATTCAGATACAGACAGTATTAGCGTTATCAGTGAGAGTGGATGTTCTTACAAAACTGATGAAGAGGAATGTACCCTAATTGAAGAACCTGTTAACAATGAGATTGAAACTATTAAAGAAGAAATTGAGCCACCTGAACTAGAACCTACAGTTCAGATACCTGATGACACTGGCGCCGACAGGGTTTTTTATTTTACCACCAGCCTCGTTTGCGCTTTGGTCCTAGTTTGTGTTTCGTGCGCCATACAACGTTACCTCCAGGCAGCTTCTAATATAAATAAATTCGATCCAGAGCAAGAAGTCATATTTTCACAGTTGAAAAACCAAGATCCCGTCCTTAAAGAAGATTCTTCCACCAAATTCACCTTTAAGAAAATCAAGCAAATTAAAGTTGATCAAATACCAAAAATTGCCAAATTAGAAGAAGACGATTCGTATGACAATGGCGCAAATCGCAAGTACGATTACAAAATGAAACAGAAACATTTTCCGAAATGTGAAAGCGAAAACTGCGAAAAACGCGCAAAGCACCATGACGAAAACACTCGACCTGACGAAATAAACGATAAAACCGACGAGGACTATGAAAAAAAAATTAAGGAACTTAGAATTAAAGAAGACTACTTGCGAGAAAAAGAGAAGTTTTTAATCGAGAGAGAGCACGCTTTGTTGAAGAAAGAAATGAAGTTAAACAAAGAAAAGCAACATACCAAGAATAAACATGACAAGAAAGCTTTTAAAAGAGAGAAAGAATACGAGCAAGAGTCTTCTGAAGAGGAAGTTGGAGATAAAAGCGAATCTAAAACGAACGATCACAATAAACAATCTAAAAGTAAGAATAAAAAACACAAGTTTGAAGATAAGAAGAAGTTTTCAGCAGAAAAACGAAAGTTTTTTAGCGAACAAGATAAAAAACGAAATATTTCTGGACAGTGGTATATAAATCTACACGAAGCGAGAGATAACATGAGACAAAAGAAATATGCCTATTTCAAGAGGAATAAAGCACATTGGTATTTTCAGTGGATGGTGGATAGAGCACGTCTTCGTGGCAAATAATGAAATTTGGTTTTGAGGTTTTCAGTTTGTCGAATTTTGGTTTTAACTAACCCGCAGTTTTTTTTTATTTGACACTTTTGAGTATTATTTCATTTTTATGAATAAGATGTGATATTTTTATTTTATAATTTTTAATTATAAATAAATTAGAGTTTGGGCTAATGCAAATTATTGTTTTATTTCTACCTCTTTTACTATATTTAAGTTTTCATTTCAAGAACAATTGGCACCAGTTAAGACATACACCAATCCAACTTCCAGTTGTCCCGTTTTAGTCATAGTTTTCTTCGTGCAGTTTTCTGCTTTCACAAAAAAAAAAGTTTTCTTTGAAGGACTTTTTTTTATTTCTCTAGTGCAGGGCTTCCCAAACTGTGAATTGTTCCAGGGGCGTCGCGTGTCGATACAACCGAGTCGTTTGCTCGTCTACATATTTATTAAAATTATAATTATTGAAGCTAAACTTCTCAACACAATAATCTCTATTGTAATAACTTTCTCGTCTCAGTGTTGACTTCACTCGTTTCACAAGCGACGCTAAAAACACCGCGAATAGTCGATCTGTCCGTTAAAACTTTTGGCGCTCGAGCGAATTTCTTTTTGTACTCATTGTAAGGAAACAGAATTTTTTCGCTTAATCCCGATGCACGGAAAAACGGTTTTCCAGAGGTGTTTTTTAGTTTTTGCTGGCGACACGGGATATTTGTGTTACCAACCCACCTTTAAAAAAACTAAGTTACTTAATTTCTTTATTTTGATATTCGTTACAAAAAATATTATAGCTAACTCCTTCGGAAAGGATTTTTCCGCATTCGCACTAAATGCAGCACTCCTTACAGTCGTGCTACAAACAAAGTGCTCATGCGGGAAAATTAAGTTTCCGAACTTGTTAGGTAAATAACTATTTCCGAACGGTACTCGATTTAACTCGTACCTCATATCGCAGCTGACATCGTCGTAGTACGATAAAATTGAGAAACAGAATACCAACCACGATATGTTTGTCGTTGTCATGATGATATTATATTATAATTAATTATTATAAATGTCCAAATTGAGTTTTTCTGATAACCTGTTACTGGGCTAGTACTGAAACTGATACATATGCGTATTTTTGACCCTTGTGGACAAGGTAAGATTTGGTCTTGTTTTGAGGGGCGTCGTAAAAAATGACAAATTCCCGAAGGGCGTCACAGTACAAATAAGTTTGGGAAGCCCTGCTCTAGTGTACACTTATAGATTTCAATACGTACTTCCGAATGGTACCACACTGCATTGTCAGAGCAAAAAACAAAATTTCGTGATCGTAAATTTCAGGGTATCATACTGAAATTATGAAAGATCGAGAAACGGTAAATCCAACTCTGTTTCGTCAACATCCCACACAGTTTTCTTTTTTTAACAAAAAATCTAAAGAATCTTTATTTATAAAGGATTTGGTGATATCTTCTAAAATATTGAACCAACTAAATTCAAACTTGGTTTACTAGTAAATGAGCGAACATAGAAAGTTATCTTGGTATTTTTTTCTATTACTATAATTAAAATTCTCCGACATCCGTTTATATAACACGAGAGTCGAATTGAATTGAGCGTTCCCTGAAAAAGGCGAGGCAGCTAATATTGAAGCGAGAGAGAAAATAAATCTATGTATTGATTTGAACTGGAAAATGGAAATGAGGGATCATTATGTAAAATAAAAATCCAAAGTATTAAATAAACCCTCTGATTTATTCTTAAAATTAAGGTCATACAATCGCTTTGTTAAGCATACTACTTAATAATAGTTGTAATAATAATAATAATTGTAGTAATAACCACTACTGACGCTTACACGTCCAACAATTGAATCAAAAATATCAATGGCACTGGTTAAATATCACCCGATTCTATAAGTATATGCGTAAGTAACAAATACTTTTTGTTATTTATTTACGTTATAATTGTAACATTGGAGTACATTAATAAATTTTCCAAATTATTAGATCTTCACGTGTATTTATAAATAATAATCGGATAGAATTAGTGATTAAAAAGCTTGAATTAGTTAAAAAATATCGTTACAGACTTGTTAACTATACTCGTTAGGTATTAATGTTTAAACTCTTAAAAGAATTGTACTAGAATTACGTATTAAATAAATAAGTCGACGGTGTATAGGTATAATAAGTTTCGTTTCGTTTTAAATTTAGTATAAAAATCTAGCAATCTACAGTCGTACACCGAAGAGCGAATTATTTTTATTGACTTGTGTGTTACGATGGATGGATGGATGGATGCACGATTCGATGGTTTTACGTATGTCATGTAGTGTACATACACATATCACATTGTTATATTTCTTAACCAAATAAGCTTTTTGCTAGTTTTCGTTCGTCGACAATGAAGGTCTAAAAATTTGTACTAGGGAGATTTAGGGAAGTAGGTAAACGAAATGCAGAGTGCCCAGAAGAGCAATACTTGTTAATCAGAGCGGAGGGATAGGTACATCAGTCGGGGTCACTCTGCCATACGCGACTAGAAATGAGAAGATAAAGGAGTCGGGATGAGCGTGACCTGGGGACGCCCGGGACCTGGACCTGTCCGACGCTCCCTTCGCGCTCCCTTCGCTCGGCCGCGGCTGCTTTAAAGGTACTCAATCACAGTAGATTTAACAACCTATCACGAGACGTCACCAACAGTCGCCTAAAAATACCAAGAGCAAATTTCGAAGTTGATGTTCAAAGTGAGGAAACTGTTGGTGCGTGGTGACGTAATATACAGTAGTATATAAATATATGTTATATACATGTGAACTATAATGCCATTTGGTGCAGCTGGCAACTCACGTATAGTCGTAATATACAGTTGAGCTGGCGTTGCGCTGTGAGCAAGCTCGGTTATAACGTCTCTAACTAAGCTACAGTAACAGTTTAACATTATTGTAATACTAAGGCACAGACCCAGCTCATTGCTTGTACGCTCGACAAGCACTTTTGTGGAAGACAAGCATCGCTGGATATTCTACCCAACATAGGAACGGAATTGTAACTAAGTTGACCACCGTTTTCAGGCCGTTGTTACGCTAGAACGAAGCATATCGACGTGTGTCGTCGTCGACGTGCTAAGTTCATAACAATTTACTCGCTCGCTCGCCCGCTCGCTCGTATCGTACGATTCCTATGATTCGTACGATTCGAACGAAGCGAACGATTCGCACAGCCTGGCCCTGGTCTTGGCACCGGACTATTATATAATAAGTACAAGTGTACAAGTATACAAGTAAACTATCCTACGGCGACTATGCTAGTTGAGCAGCCTAGTTGCGCACCGAGTCGCGAGAAATGATCAAAATCCAACATAATCGTTACACATAAATTGGCAAGAGAAAGCTGCAAGATCATAAGGCAGTTTGTCGACGATCACGGGGACTTCGGTGCGGTAGGTAGCTGATCGGACTCTCGAGGCCCCGAGTTCTCTAAGCCATCGCCCGCTTGAAAGAATCGCTCCGTATCGCACATTAGATTCGCACTGTTGCAGCACTGTCCGTGTTCGGAACTGGAAGTCGCCGTCGTTCCGTCGTCCATCAAAATGATCGCGTTGGACTCGGGGTTCGTTTGATGCGCTATCATGTTAAAGTCCTCTTGGTCTAAAGTGAAGAGCGGCGTGCTCCATCTCGGGATGCTGCTAGAACGCGGAGTACCTCTGGACGTACTCACGCTGGCCGAGTACATGCTGAGATTCGTAGGACTGATAACTCCAGACATCCCGCTCATACTGGGGTAACTGAAGAGCTGCAACAAAAACGGACGTCATACTTTGGTTCTAGGGTCTCCCCTTTTACACTACCAACATGTCCCGGCTGCCCATGAAAGTGATTGAAGGAGTAGTCCCTGGTCGGCGAATACGGACTGCTTGTGGGTACCGAATTCCTCTGTGTCGGCGATTTGCGCCGTTCGTGATTTCCGGGACTAAGTGGTGGCGACGAGCTGATCTCTGGAACGTCATCGGCCGGCGATGCCTCACTGCAAGGGGGCGTTATACTCGCCGGCGGCGAGTTCGTTCCACTCAACGTCACATCGCCGGTCGATCGAATTATCGCTACAGGTCTCGCCATAGGCGGCAACGGCGGCGGCGGTAACATCGTCGACGGAAAGTACTGTGTCTTCGGACTCCTCGATATATTCGTTTGCATCTGTAACGGATAATATTTTAGCGACCGCCGCCAATCGTAAAACTCTTAAAACTCTTAAAACATCAGGACTTACTTGTGCGTTTTGATTGTTGCTGTCGGTCTCTTGACACACAAACGTCACAAAGTCGGACAAGGTGGTGTCGTGACCGTTTTCGGGGTATTTTACTTGATTTTGGTGCTGATGTTGATGTTGTTCTGGACTATGTTGATAAAATATTGTACTTGGATTCTGTTGAGAACTGGAAGACACTAAAGTGGTGTTTTGAGGTATAGCTGAAACCGCCCAAGTTTCTAACACCAAAACTTTTTGAATCTTTTACTTACAATAAGCTGCCGATACTACCATAGCGTCGACGGACGTGGCTCTATCGGCGACGACAGGTCCTTGTTCAGAGTAATTATTGCAATAGTAAGCTGGATGTTCTAATTTGACACTGTTCATCGTTGGTTGCGAATCCGACAATTCGTGCAATATAGAAGCTAAAAATGTTTAAAATTAATAAGAAATTTGACGAAACATTAAAGCAAAGTTACATTTGGACAACTTCCATAATTCCTTTGATGAAAATACTCCTGTGGCTAATATAATGTCATTACATATTACACCGTTGTACGGATTGTGGGTGTAACCTGTAACTGGAAATAATTTCATTTTTAATTCGTGATTGATTGATTGCAAAGTTTTACGAAATTGTTACCAATTACCTTACACTTCGTACCGTCACAACATTCAATTACAATACTCACCTTTATTTTTTCGATCATCTTCTTTTTTGTTGTTATTATTATTAAAGCAAACTCCACTTAATATTTCTGAAAAATAAATAAATAAATAAATAGATAAATAAATAAATAAATAAAAATCAAACAGAAATCTTTAAATGTCACAGCGTACCGTACTCAGCAAAAGCGTGCATAACTATGTATATAATTAGAAGTATCTACACGTGGAATTTATGTGGAAGATTTTGTCTCGTAAAACATACGATCTATTTTTAATGATAATTTTATGATGAAAACTCAGATGTTCTAGGACGCGTTACTAAAACACCTAAATGTCTTCTTCCTGTTCGATCGTCGGATTGGGACCGCGTCGTTGTTGCGAAATCAAAAACCTTGTTGTCAAATTCTGAAACCTACTTTATTGTTGAAATCAAACAATTTGTGTAAATTAGAGAATGTTTATAGAACGGGATGAGATATAGCGTACAAAGTGTTTTACGCTACCAATTTAAATGTCTGGGCGAGTTTCCAAAATTCGCGAATAAAGCTGATTATCCCTTAACTCGTGTCAACACATATCGATCGCTCATTTCGCTCATTTTATTATTCAAAATAGCTAAATATTTTAAAAGTTGGATTAATTAAAATCGCGAGCGAAAAGATGTAATGTTTTTTTAACATTTTCCTTGACACAAGTTACGCTGTCCAAAAAAAAAAAAACAAGCGCATTTTGGCACGTCTCCAATATTGGCATCCTCATGGCTGTTTATCAGATCATAAGATGCTGCGGGAAAAGCTGAGTAATTCAGTGACAAAGCGTCGATATGGGCATAAATCGATTTCGGGAAAAATCATGAAGCGTGAAGATATGGTCGAATCAAGGCGATAAATTATAAATTTTCAATGTAGCGATTGGAAAAATTATGTATAGTCGAATTGATCAACGTGGTCCAAGAGGCGGAGCGTAAATTCAATCAGATTCGAAGCGAATGGTGGCGCTGCTTGAATGAATAGTAAACAAGACTACAACGAGAGGTAATAAAAACGGAGTGTTTATTTACCGTGGCTGTTGATGAAGTTGGCTAGATAAAGATCCAGTTCTCGCACTGACACGTTAATATGATATGGATTTACACAAAGTCCAGGTTGAGAACAGTCCGGATTTTTCTCGAGTCTTTCGCCATCCGTACTTTCGAGAGGTATTGCTTTGAAAAGTATCACCATAACGAGATCCAGGCGCCAAACTTTGTCTGCTTGTCGAAGACAGTCTATTCGGCGCATTTTGCCTTTTTGATCGGGATTGGAAAGCACACAGACCGCGGGACGCTTGCCCGTTATACTCAACACAAAATCTTCACGACATTCTTGTGTGATATCCTTCCGAAGCTTTCCCAGCAGACGGGAGGCCCATTTTTGCTTAACTTCTGCTTTTTCGTTCTGAAAAAAATTAACATTAGAAAACAGAGCGCGTTGTACCGTCGTCGTATCAGCTCCACCCAAAAACCGGGAGCGAAAATGGAATAGTCGAGAGCGCATCCTAGTTTCAACGTTCTCGGAACACACCTTTTCCTATTTTGAATGTTTTCATGTTTTCTGAATGATAAACAACGAATTCAAATGAGGCTGATTCCTAGAATATCAAATATCCACTCGTCCGAGCAACAAAAGATAACTTAAAATAGTGGGTAAACAAATTTCGACGGTGCGAACGTCGGATCGTCGGATCACCTATTTTCCAAAAATATCCACTGACTTGCAAAAACTAATTTCGAAAATCTTAAAGAAAAATCAATGTCAATTTGCAAATGTTTCGTTTATTTTAATGTCAAAGCAGCAGTCCACTTATATAATAGCGTCGAAGTAAAAATAAATCAGCTCTTGAACGGCGACCGTAAAACAGTTAAAACACGAGTGTCATCAAAGGCATAGAATTTTTTCGACAAATTTTCAGACCTCGTGAACGTTGAAGACGACGCGCGATCAAAAAAGTCAAGTGGGTACCTGTAAAGCTTCTTTGCACTGTCTCTCTTCCTCCAAAGACATCCGTTTTTCATGCTTTTTGTAGTATTTTCTTTTCGCGGCTTGCAGATTGAACCACGTGTACGAGAAGGACTTGACAAAAGGCAGGAGTGCCTCGATGAATGGGTGGAACTCGTCCTGGTAATACATTCATACAATAAATTTGCTAAACTGCGCTGTTCGAGCGTTTACAATATTATTAAGCAAAAACTTGACAAACTTTAGTAACGGAATTGATACACGTAAACAATGACATCTCTTCAAATGCTAACAAAAATGTCCCTCCGTCTAGAAAAATTCGAAAAATGTTTTTGCCTCGCATCTTTATCGATCGTACGGATCCCATGAAAGCCGAAAGCCAGAGTAAATCAATTTAATTTATTGGCTGCAGCGAGTCTGCACCATTCTAGTAGAGAGATGAACGTTTTCGAAACAGAGAGACGAAAATTGTCTACGGAATCTAATCGATATGGTTTGCATGATATTGCAGAATATTGCAGTTATGAAGATAGAGAAAATAAGGATGCAGCAGAGGTGGTCAAAATGTTGTGTTTGGTGTGAATGTCGGGCCATCGGCGGCAATAACGGCACGTACGGTCACGTACAAACTTTGCATGCATATAACAACAACTGCATTGCACAAACAACAAACGAATGAGAATGTGTCGCGAAATGTGGCGACGTAGTGCATTTAAATTGGTTGAGTCCGTCCGACGCCTCCAATGATCCTACAAAATAGCCAGTAATGCAAGCTTTGGATATGGACGTCGCCGCCCCCAAACGCCGCCACTAACTCAAATACCGCTGCCACATTCAGCCCTTTCCCCGATCTCCTTTGTCCTTAAGATCCAGGACTCGTGTGGTTCTCTAGCGTATCCACACAATTCCACACTATCCATATTTCCAAGCGCGCGCAGGAATGCACTGCAACCCTCGATCTAAAATTCAAGTCTGGTCTAGCAGGTTCGTAAAATGTTAATTATTAGCGTAAAAGATGAAAAAAGATCCGGATCGGATCGAATCCTTGTCCTGCGGTAAGCGTTACGAGTACGAATACGAATACGAAAACGAATACGAATACGAATACAAATAGAAATACAAATACGAGTACGAATACGAGAAATTGTTTGTTTTGAATAGGATCGGTTGGTGGTTGGGTCGTGGCGGCGAGTGGTGCGATCTAGGATCACATGGTGCTGGTTCCATAGCACCACCCGAGCACCGAGCAGATGGTCCTCGAGTTGTCTACACGGGATAGACGCGTTCGTCGTGGTCTTTGAATTCCGCCTATTTATACGAGTGTATTTTTAGCCGCTAGCGAGGAGTAGCGGTGAACTGTGGATTAACAAAACGAAAAGAGCAATGGAGGATATGACGAGCGTCCGAGCAGCAGAGCAGCAAACAATCACATCAAGACAACAGGTACGACGGTGCAAAGATGAACAAAACAGAAAAGAAAGGAAAGAAAAAATTACAGTCAATAACAACCAAACATGTCAACATCGAGGACCTCAGCCAGGTCGGGCGGGGGTTCCCTATCCCGAACCAGCCGGAGTTTACAGAACAGAATAACACTCATGTTAATCATGTTAATTACATATCACGCATGACGGCGCGGGGGGAGTAAGGAGGGTAGCAGCGGGTAGGCACCTGTCCCGAGGACGGCGTCTGGAGATACGAGGACACATCGGGCTCCACCATGCAGCTGCGCAACGTGTCGGGGATGAACATTCCTCAGGTCACGTCACCGTCACCGGCTGGCGGCGCGCTGCGTGCCGAGTCCCATCACCAACGAAGACCGCCGGTTACTGCGCCTTCCGCGACTTCACCAATTCCACCGATTCCACCAAGAGCACGAGAAGAGATTCTCAAGAAAATCGCACGATCTGCCACCAGCAGCTTCCTCATTGATTGCTTAATGCGCACTGCGGTCGCAGACGCGGACACCATCCACCGTCGTCGTCCCGCAGACTGCAGCTGTAGATGTCGATAATTCGGCGTTTCGACGACACTCACTCATCACTAGAGTCTCGCACATGCACATGCCACCATCCAGCCGCGATCCACGAACCTCTACGTCTACACATACCCCAAGACCTAGGCTCTCTTCCACTGCAAATGTCCGCTTGCAGGACCCCGCTCTCGCCTCTCGCACGCTATACGCTATTAATAAAAGACGCGGGACGTCGGCAGCGCCGTATATATTTATATATTGCTACGACGCCAATGACGTTTCGTTGCGTCCGGGCGCTACCGTTGCCGTATCATGTTGTTTTTCCTCTGCCGTCATGTGCTGGTGTTGGTGTTGGTGCTGGAAGAAGCACTACCACACTTAGTGGCAATCGCGATAGACTAGTGCTGCCATCGACGGTACGCGGCGACGCAAACTACCAGCGTCGTAACGATCGCTGCCATGATGCAAATGCGAAATGCACCACCGCAGATTTACGCTTCTTGGCAAACGCTCCCTTTCCAACTTGATTATACGACGTTTAATACGTCGCGTAATGCTCCGCGCCGCCTCCTCCTGCTACCTGCAATACATGTTTCATGTTCCATGTTCCTGCTAATACTTTGCTCTAAACTTTACGACGACACCTATTCGACCCTAAATATCCCAAATATATATAAATATATATTATGCAGTGCACGTTCTTGCTGCATATGTCCTCTAAATTCTATTCCTAATACCGCAATTTTAATCACAACACAACGAACCTCTATCCAATTGCGCTTCCTTTTTTTTTTTCTTCTTCTTTTCAACTTTCCCAACTCCTAATGCGCTGACCTAAAAACGAAATGGGATACTTTTCATCCCTTTTTACCCTCTTCGCGTTCTCACCCTCACATTTTACAAACATTACTCTCGGCGGAAACCAATTCCGGCCACATTACAATATTAGGGACCTTGACAAACTTTCTGTTTTTCTTCTTCTCTTTTCTTAATTTAGTTTTATGACATCATCAAATTATGCACCAAAACATTAATAAAAAATTAAAAAAATATTTTATAGTTTATTTTAAATGGATCCTGTTCTCATATAAAACCATTTTTTACATGTAGATTACCGATAAATACCTTCAAAATAATATTTTTTCTAAGTTTTAATTACTCTACTGCAATGATTTCTCGACCATGTGAATAGCTAAAACTGGGACAAAAATTGATTTTCTACAGCCTTTCAAAACGAATAAATTAGAGTTATGTATATGTCGCATTATGATCCGTATCAATGGCTTGGATGTGTTTTTATTGTGCGACCCTAAAATACTAAATCACCAAAGAGTATCCATAGGCTGAGCGAAATAAGATTATGCAGCTTCATAAAAGTTTTTAACTACACTAACGTATCCATAAAACGACCATTGTTGAAATTCGGAACACGTTATTTTTTAGATCAATTTTCAACGAGTATTAAATTTTTTTGCGATGGCAAGTCTTGAAGCAATTACTTTTAGATGCATAAAAAATGGTCTAGATGATTAAGTTAACTAAAAAATAGTTTGTCGATACTACTACACTTTATGGCTCAACTTTAAAATCGAAATAAATGAAGGAATTAAAAACTTCGTTTAGAAATAAAGCTTTTATTTTTTATCCGGCGATGTCTAAAATCTAGTCGTTTGTTGACTGCGAACCAAAGCCCCTCATTACAATCTCAGAGGTTTATAATACGAAACGTTCAATATTTGAAATTGATGATGATTTTTTGTTTGTAAGACCTGCCGCAAACCGCCGATTTATTTTTACGTAAGATTGCAGAAAAAGAACTCGTTAATACCTCAGAGAAATATTTATCTTTTTTTTAGATACGGACTTGTCAGACTAAAATATGCTTCTAGGTTTTCCTGTAATCGTAAATAAAATTCGGTTGCTTACTTAACATATCTATTTTATGAAAATATGTTCTTTTACAACCATCTATCAATACAATAGTGAAATAGAGTCGGAACTCTTGTGTGAGAATGAGAGAAAAAAGACCATGTGGTAAAGTCTGAGGAGAGAAGAGAAACAAAGAAAGTTTACAAAGTTAAACAAAATTTATTGCATATTTTACAAAAGCAAAGGCTAAATGGGAAATTTTTGTAACTGAGGGAATTATTAGTTGTTAAAGAATAAATAGTGCTCCTTATTGTAATATACAAGGATAAGTTTAACATAACTATTGAAATAATGACTTTCATGACCTAAAACTAAAAGCCATTCAGCAAACGAAGTTGAACACACATCAGTTAAATTTTGTTATTGTAATAGTGTACTCTAAATATTAAATAACAAAATATAATGAAAAAATATATTACATATTCGAAGAATAACTAAAATTAACACTAACTTAACCAAAAGAGACTACACTGTAAACTACATGTAGTAAAACAGCAAAACCTGCTACAGTCAAGTGCTCATTAAGACAAAATGTAATTTTTATCACAATTTAATTGATGCTTATCAAGTTAAATGTACTTATGTATCAAGTTATTCTTTGTGACATATGTCAACACTGAGGTAATAAATCACTGAATTTACTGATTTTGATTGAATTTTATTATATAGTAACGAAAACTCCATTAAACACAGTCAGAACAAATATAATAATTAAATCTAAGGTTTAATATTGCCTATTTCCATAAATCAGCAACTGACATAATGTACTTTAAGCATTTACACAGTTGTTACATACTCTATTTTGTATGAGGAAAAAAAAGAAACTGTATATATGTTATTGAAAACAAAAGGATGACTCATCACACAAAAAAATCATAAAACAATATTATATTATAGGATATGTATGTTAAAACGTAAGTTCTAGTTGTTTGAAACAAACTAAAACTAAATTAAAAACTGTTTAGCATACTAACGAAATGGTAACATTAATACCCAAATTTCCATTATCAGCAAAGTGCTGGGCAATAGAATTATCAAAAGCTAAGCAATCAGATGCCATAATAGCGGAAGCGACCCCTTCATGGCTGGATCTCGGCATAGCTTCCCAAATAAGGCGTCTTCTATTCCCATTCAGTTCCAACCTAAACCAAAAACAACTCAACATCAACATCACGACAACAACGCCACTAACCTGTAAGCGAAGTGTTCAGCTTGTTTTCTAGAACCGATCAATTGAACGATTGCGAAAAATTGGGTGTGTCCATCATTCTTCTCCTGTTTCTCCAACACCAGCATGAAATGGTGACCAAAACAACTTTGCATCATCACCCAGTCAACAGCTCCGGCCAAGTTGATTTCGGTCGCCAGAAAAACTATATCTTCACCATTCAAAGTTGTGATATTCTTATGAGAATGTTGAAGATGTACCATGACTTTATCCAATTGACCCTAGAAAATACCCTCGATTTCATGGAGGTTTTACGAATTAACAAACCGTGGTTAACCCTCCCCCCCCCCTTGAACTTTTGCCAACTAAAAGTCACGTAATTTATTACATTTTCACAAGTTCCTCTACTTAGTCTACCATGAGTTATTATTTTTTACCTGCCAAGAGCAAGAAGCGC
Source organism: Cynaeus angustus (assembly GCA_030157275.1). Classification (NCBI taxonomy): domain Eukaryota; kingdom Metazoa; phylum Arthropoda; class Insecta; order Coleoptera; family Tenebrionidae; genus Cynaeus; species Cynaeus angustus. The sequence goes on along the minus strand of CM058066.1, from coordinate 14,397,654 downwards.
CGGGACAGGGGCAGCTATAGGGACGAAACTCGCAAATTTCCTCATGTTCGGCTTTCTCGTTTAAACCCAAAGACATTCTACATCCTGTGGACTTATGCTTGCAAGGAAACATGAGGTTATTTGCCACTTTTTCCATTGCCAAGTTTCTTATGTTACCTATATGGAAAAATTAAGCCAAGGTGGAAACATAATAGTAATGTTAATCTTACCGAGAGTTCCGCGACAAGTTGGGCAGCAAGACAATTTTGGACGACAACTAGCACAGACCAAATGACCAACTTGACATTGCATAATTGGGGGTAGGACGATCTCAAAGCAAACGGGGCATTCAAATAACGCAGCTAGTTCGTCGGTTAAAGTACCGGGAGTTGTACCACCGGGGATAGTTGGTGGTAACTGGCAAGTGGAGCTCGAAGAAGCGGAGGTTTCTCCACTGCTAATTCCACGTCGTTTATGACCTATTACTTGAGCCATTATTTCAACGGGGCCTTCAATATTACCTGAAGAACAGAAAAAATTAGATTAGTATATTAGTACAATTATGACACTATACTTTCGTATGGCACGAAATTAACATCATTGTAATTATCGTAATTATCGTAATTATGATATGGCACGAAATCAACGTCACCATAATGATAGTTACTCTCGTATGGCACGAAATCAACATCAGGGTAATAAGAGTTACTATGGTATGGCACAAAGTCAAAATTATTGGGATAATAGCAAGGCAAAGTATACAAATCATCCCAAGTGGGATAGTAAATATACGGATATTCATCTGCACTCATCATGGCATCATAAATTTGTGTTATTGTTTCATCTTCGATTGGATCCATCGCTAACAGTTAATAGATGTTTCTGGATTAATCAACGACCCTTTACAAAGAAACACGTCTTTACAATAACGCACTCAACGATCAACTGACTTTTTGTTTAGAAATTTCAAGGAGTGAAAGACACCGCGAGTTTCAAAACACACACTACTTCACGAAAATTTCAAGAAATAAAATACAAAACAAAAACATCAAAAATACGTGAAAAACTCTCAAATTAATTATTTTAAATATTCTGACTCGCCAAAGGGCCCTTAGATGTGAAAATTCTTTTTATTCAGGCTTGATTTGACTAAAAACGTCAACGTCACGTGACCAACTTCTTTCCGGATCCGTGGATATGTGGTGTTGGTCTGAGATTATAAGAAAAGTTAGTTCGCAGGTGGCGACGCCGTCTTCGGAATTCGCAAATGGGAAACTGTACGAGGCCATAACAACAGAATTTTGGACAGATTTCGCTTTCGAAGAAGTTTTGTCATTTATGTTTCTTATAATTACAACAATGATGCTTATTCTGTAGGCAAAAATCATTGTCACGCAGGGGCTTCAACAAATTCTGCCGTGTTGTTGGAAATATCTAAAACGATAATTTAAATCACAATAAAATAGCATTGTTTTGTTGTGAATATATATAATGTTAGACATGATTACTCCGTGTAAGTTTGTAAAAGCAAAAATAAATGGCAACATTAGAAGGTTGACAAAATCTGAAAATGCTTTTTAGTAAAACAAACCGTCAGTGCATTTAAAAACAATGTGTAATAATAATAAATGTATTCCTGTATATTTCATTGTGTAGGTACGAAAAAATCTTTGTCCACGGAAGGAATAGAGATACAAAGATTCGTCATTAAAACTGATAATTTCTTTAAATGTTACATTGTTTAATTTGCATTTAAATAAAAATAATACTATTTTTAAAAATAATATTTTGAGTCAAACTTCAATGCAAATCTGAGTTGTAAAACATACAATACACACATACGCACCGCATTTCTTAAATTTTTCAGATTATTTTGTATTATCCATTTCAACTAATTCATGTTTCCATGTAACACTCAAAGGATGGAAGGAATGTAAATAATATTTCGTATCCATCTTAAAGTTTTGATTTTAATTTTTAAAGTGTCATAATTATTTATTAATTAAGGTGCTCCAGACAAAAGTCCTTCCAAGTTACTAAATTTTTTGAAATCAAAATTTGGGAGTTTACAGAGTGAGAAGCAGATATCTCTCACGCTCGTAAAAAAGCTATAAATTTTAATAGTCCTATTATAAAAGGGCACCACAAATCTATATGTTATGATGACAAAATTTAAAGAAAGTCTCTTTATACTAGCCTTACTAATATTTAGGTAGGTCAGATCGCCAGCTATGTAACCAGAGGGCGCTGCAAACATTTTCAAGGTGTGAACACTCCTTCATTCGCAACATGTATGATATAGTAAAAGTGTTTCATTGTGAACACCTAAATTTATATATTTTTTAGATCAGTCTCTAGATTTTCAAAGGCAGTTTGTGAAGAAAATACAACTGGCATATCAAACTTTTTGACCAAAAGCAAGTATATGTGAATGTATGCAACACGACTTATCAAATGTAAGTGTTTCATCCTGAACTTTGCTCTCCCAAGGGTTTCTTCATAGCTGGAATACTCACGTTAGCTGTCATTCCACAAAAAGCATTAAAAATTTTTGTTGTTTGCCTCATCCAAATTTTTTATATTAATTATAGCGTTAATTAAAAGCAGTCGGCTTAAAGTATGTGAGTAAAAAAAATCAGACTTCAACTACAAAAAATACTTCTTTTCGTTTTTTCAATTTTTTATATCGTCTATTCTTAAATTATATAGGGCCCGCCAATAATTATGTCCACCCAAAAAAAACACAGTTTTAAGGATAACAAACAAATTTCAGTAGAAAATGGAACGTCGCGGCGCTAAAATTATATGATTTGCACAAATTTGGCCATTTGATTCGTTTTTTAACACAGTAGTATCAATGAATTTCATGTGTGCAATTACGATTTTATATAAATTCACTTAGAAATTTATAAATTTTGTTTCTAAAAATAATTTAGGACCTTCCACAAGTCAAGTTGCTATTGTTTGCAGGTAGTCAGCAAATCTTATCCATTTCTGTGGAAGTACTAAAAATTGTTTTCCTGCTAGCTAGGTTTAACAGTCAAAATAAATCTTGTTGAAAGCTGAAGAGGTTTAAAAATAATATCAATTTCTCGGGACCACATATTTTAATATCGTTGTAATTGTTATTAAAAAATCAAGAAAGAGTGAGTTTGCACAATTTTTTCATTTTGATTTTTGACATAGAGAATTTTCGCATACGTCACATATGGTCTACAAAAAAAGTGATGCCATAAGTGTTAGTAGACTCTGTACAACACAACAGATAAAAAACAGTTAAAATATTAAGTACTTTCTTTAATGCATCTTAGTATCTCTTACTTTTTTCCATTCTAAGCTATATTTTTATCTTAAATTTCTTATAACTCCTCTTTAACAAATGCGTGAAATATTAATATGGGTCCACTGAAAAAACAGTGTTAACTAATCTGGCGGAATTTTAAACTGTCATGATTAGTATCAAAAGAAAAAGTGATTGTTGGTGAGGGTGTCTTTTGGCATCAACTTCCTCAATTTTTTTTACTACCAATTTGAGAACAAAAATCACAGCTTACCCGAATAATAAAAATATTTAATCGTGCGATATTTAGTGTTATTTTCGGTTTAATGTTATTTTTTTAAATCAAAGACAACTCTACACCTACAGAATTTTTTCGGTAGTTTTGTGGTGTTTCCAGTTCTAGCATTCAAGCTCAAAACTTACCTTATAGAAATGATACTAATGCCCTCTTTTAATCCATCATTTAGAATACTCCTCTAAAACACGCAAAGAAAGGCTCAATTATTATTTGTTTTTCAATCATTTAATAAAATTTTAGTTAAAATGCTACAAACCAGTGTCTTATGTTTTTTGATGCGTTATTAGTAAGCTGGAATATTTTTTACCAAGCATTCATCGAAGTGCGTATTTTGTTACTAAGGAACATGCATAGCAACTTTCTGGTTAGGATGTCATGAGGGACAAATGGAGAATTTGGGAATCAGGTGGTGGTGCCATAAATGGGTTTTATGCAATGCAAAGACAACGACGAAACGTGCAGTTATGTATTTTAACTAAATCATAAAAACCAACACCACATTAAATTATTATTATCACTTACTTTGTTTATATAATGCTCCTAAGATTAATAATCATAAACAAATTATATCTTTAAACCGTCAGTACGAAATTTTATTTTTCGTCTGCGGATGTTCGGTCGGTCCACCATAATTTACTGCAGCTTTTCCACACAAACAATTTTTCGAACAAGATTTCACCAAAATATTTCCAAACTCTTAACTAAGATTGACGCCATAATACACATTATGACAGCTCACGGCTCTGTAAAGAAACTAGGAATTTTGGAAAAGTATTCTAGGGACTTTTCATGTGAGCGACCACTTTAGGTCACCAAACTCGTGACGTCACAATATTGAAATATACCAAAAATAATTATTATTGGAAGTTTAAAGTTTATATATAATTCGGTGAATATATAGAAAGAATATTTATACTAATTAATTTGTTGTTTTTTTTTGTAAGATTGTTAAAAGAGGTGTACACTATTGCGGTTTTCAACCGGCTGCGACCGAAGCTCGCGCTGAAAATTGGCTCGGTCGATAACACCCAACTTACAGTTTGTCGATATGTCAATGTCAACTCGTGTTTATTTTTACAAATGGCGGTCGCAGTGTAATGTAAGTAAACAGGTGATCAACATCCTAAGGATCGAATTTTCTCACATTTTAGCAACAATGTGTTCATGATTGAGGTTTTGAATAAATTCACAACAATGGAGAACACGTTAAATTTGGGGTCTCAACTCGGAGAGTCAGACATGGAATGTTCAGATAATGATAATGATTGTTTTGATGATGATGATTATTACAATGAACTCGATGATAACGACATAGAACAAATTGATCCAAGTAAGTCTGACCCGGAAGTTTTTAATTATCAATGTTTGGGTGAGGAACAAGTGGAGCGACTACTTAACGAGAGCGTCGAATATTTAAGTTATAATCTCAAAATCACTCCTTCTTTAGCTAAAGTAAGTTTTCTGGATAAAGTCACGCGGTTTCTTATCAATCTTTAAGGTATTGTTGTTGAGCCACCAATGGCAAGTGAATAAGATCATTGAAAAGTACAGACAAGATGCTTCAGACTTGTTGATTAGTTCAAGAATTAAACCACCTACAACACCTCCTAGTTTACCAGTCTCAAGATATATCACTTGTCCTGTTTGTGTAGTCTCACAACCATCTGAAAAATTTTTCAGTTTGTCCTGTGCACACTTATTTTGCAAGGACTGTTGGATTACTCATTTTGAAGTACAAATTAATCAGGTAATTTCCTAGTCCTCCTTGAATAAGGTACTGAATGTTGTTTTATTAGGGAATATCAACTGCTATCAGTTGTATGGCACGTGACTGTGTAGTATTAGCACCAGAGGATTTTGTTTTAAGACACTTATCTCGCCCCAGTTTACGCGAGAAATATCAACAATTCACTTTCCAAGATTATGTCAAGTCTCACCCAGAACTGCGTTTTTGTCCAGGACCTAACTGTCCTATTGTTGTACATAGTAGTGAAACTAAAGCAAAAAGGGCCATTTGTTCCAAGTGCAAAACCGTGTTTTGCTTCCAGTAAGTTTGAAACATTTGGAGGTACTTCTTTTCTATGTTTGTTTCCTTTAGATGTGGAATGGATTACCACGCCCCTACTGAGTGCTCTATTATCAAAAAATGGCTCACTAAATGCGCGGATGACAGTGAAACTGCTAATTACATAAGTGCACACACCAAGGACTGCCCTGAGTGCCACATCTGCATTGAGAAAAATGGTGGATGCAATCATATGCAATGTTACAATTGTAAACATGATTTTTGTTGGATGTGCTTAGGAGACTGGAAGTCTCATGGTTCAGAATACTATGAGTGCTCCAGATATAGGGAAAACCCAAATATAGCTCATGAGTCAGTTCATGCTCAGGTATAAATCTTTAATAGAAAATAGAATGTCCTTGAAATGTTCCTTGAGCCAAAGTCAAAAAACTACCGTTGTATGACCATGTATGTCCATTTTTTAGCGATTCACAAAGGTGTCATCTCATTGGACGCCTTTGGGACAATAACATCGTTTTTTTTTAAGCGTAGCAAATTTTCACTTTCTTTTATTTATATTCGCATTTGTATTTTATCTCAAAAACTTCGTTTTTTCTATTTATTTCACAGTAAGTGCAGTCCAGCAATAAAACGATTCAACTAGCCTGAAAGAATCTCTTACGGTTTTTCCCTCCATCCTGTATACATACTGTTTTTATCTCCCTTGTTAAATTAACTAATTAAGATTTACGAGGGATTAGAATTAGGCCGACGAAGCGCAATTGTGGCGTTTTGTGGAATTAAAATCCACTTTGTTCTTAGAAAAACCCAATAATCTATTAATATGGACTACGCTCACGGTTGTTCCTTAATTGAAAGGATATTCAACAGTTTATCAAAGCGAAACGAGGTTCAACTTAAATTAATATTATTTATTAAAATGGGCGCAACAGTTTAGGGTCATTGTGTATAATAACTAGGAGATCTTTGGCTTGGTCTTGTACACTTCAAGGACGTATTAATTTAATGGCACATTTGACGTTGTTTTTCATTTCAGGCGCGAGAGGCATTAAAAAAGTACCTCCATTACTACGAACGATGGGAAAACCACTCAAAATCTCTAAAGTTGGAAGAGCAGACGTTGGAGACTTTGAGAGCTCGAATTAATCAAAAAGTGATGGCTGGGGTGGGAACATGGATAGATTGGCAATATTTATTTACTGCGGCAAGTTTACTCGCAAAATGCCGTTACACGTTGCAATATACATATCCATATGCTTATTATATGGATGTAGGTCCAAGGAAAGAGCTCTTCGAGTATCAACAAGCGCAGTTAGAGGCGGAAATAGAAAACCTATCGTGGAAAATAGAACGGGCCGAGACAACCGATCGTGGTGATCTCGAAAATCAGATGGATATAGCTGAAAAGCGACGTACGACTCTTTTGAAAGACTTCCTAGATGTTTGATATATTTTTTATTTATTTCATTGATTTTGTCCTAGTTCTAGACTTTCGCAATGTTGCCATTGTACGCTTTGGATAAGTGCGAATATCAAGGCGGGTTTTGTGTTCTTTGTGTGTTAGTCAACGTAAAGTTTCTACAGTGTTGTAAGAGCTAGAATTCGGTTGTTTTGATTTTATGATACGCGTACGCATTAGACGTGCGTTTTGTTTATTGGAGGATCATTTACGGCGCGTAATTACCGTTTATAAATTAAGTATTTTTATATGATAATGTTAGTGGTTTCTTTGAGAAAAAGATGTGTAGTAAGTCACTTTGACTCTTGAAATTCTTGTCATCCCATTTAATACTTTGTGTAATACAACTCTGACATTATATTTTATTTCATCGCAAATAAACAATTCTAATTACAGTGTCTTAATTACGGTGGCAGAAATTCAAATCTCCCCACTTTAAAAAACACCAGCTAACAATCTTATCCTCGCACTTATCAAGGGTCAAAGAACATCAGTTTTTGTGATCAGTGTTCTTGTTTAATTTCACGATGAAGCTCGCGGTGGTTCTCGTGTTGCTGCTCACTAAAGACGCTTTGTCGTACAATTACACAACGAAGTATATCGAAGTTCCAGTCGACCACTTCAGGTAATCAAAAGAGCGACAATTGGGTTGATTGACACAACTACTTTAAATTACAGCTTCACTAACAATGCAACTTTTAAATTGAAGTATCTAATCAACGATAGTTTTTGGATTGATGATGGTCCTATTTTTTTTTACACGGGCAATGAAGGAACCATCGAGAACTTTGCCGAGAACACGGGATTTATGTTTGATATCGCCCCCATGTTCAACGCATTGTTGGTCTTTGCGGAACACCGTTACTACGGTGACTCTTTACCCTTCGGGAATGCTTCTTTTAGTTCTCCGAGTCATGTGGGGTACCTGACGTCGAACCAAGCATTGGCGGATTATGTTTTTTTAATTAACTACCTCCAGACGGTGCACACACAGTCTACGTTTCTAAATAAGGTGCCTGTAGTGGCTTTCGGAGGGTCCTACGGAGGGATGTTGTCAGCTTGGTTGCGTATGAAATTTCCCGCTTCCGTCGTGGGGGCTATTGCAGCATCTGCTCCCATTTGGCAGTTCCAAGGACTTACTCCTTGTGAAAACTTCAACAGGATTGTGACCGACGTTTATAAAGCGGCGTTGGAAGATACGGACTGTAGCGCTCCTTTGCAAAAATCGTGGAAAGTTATTAGGTTTGTGTAATAAGCACACTTGGCGATTTAACGACAGAGCGGTTGTTTTTTTGTAGAAATCTCACCGCAAGTGATGCCGGTAAAGCGTGGTTATCAACGGAATGGAAGTTGTGCACCCCTCTCAAAACTTCCACCGATGTTGATCTACTAATCGATTGGGTATCGGAAATTCTCACCAACATGGTGATGGTGAACTATCCGTATGCCACGAGTTTCTTAGCACCACTACCAGCTCACCCTGTCCGTAGTTTCTGCTATGGTTTGAACCAAACCGCCATTGTTGACGACAAATCGTTGTTAACAACCATCGGAAAAGCTCTAGAAGTCTACACGAATTACACCCAGTCGACGAAATGCAATGTAATAAATCAAACCGCCGAAGCTTTAGGAGAGAACGGTTGGGACTTTCAAGCTTGCACGGAAATGATAATGCCTTTGTGCTCGGATGATAATGATATGTTTGAAAACTACGCGTGGGATTTCGATGATTTCGCAGCCAAATGTTCCCAGAAATGGGGGGTGAAGCAAAATTTAGCAGAACTACCCATACTAGAATACGGCGGGAAAAGTATAGGGGCCTCGAGCAATATTGTCTTCAGCAACGGGTTGTTGGATCCGTGGTCTAGTGGCGGCGTTTTAAGCAACGTTTCTTCAACGGTATCCGCCGTGATAATACCAGAAGGCGCTCACCATCTTGACTTGCGCGGAGAGAATCCTCTAGATCCTCAGTCTGTGATCGCAGCTCGTCAATTTCACGTCAACAGCATCAAATCCTGGATCACAGATTTCTACTATAGCCGAGATACTGAGTATTTCAATAAGCTTAGTCTTTGGAACGAAATCAAGTATACACATCTCGGTAAAGCTACATAGATTTATTCCAAATTTATGGTAACATTGTAATAAAAAATGTATAAAATAACAATACTGTGTTAAAATACTGTCAGTTAAAGCTTTCGTGTTAAAGATAACACCGGCCAAAGTAATCCTAAAGCCCCGGAAAGATACGTCACTTTCGAACCCACGCTCCAAAACGCGATGCTTGCAAAAATGGGTCCCAACGCGCGAGCCAAGGCTCCTAATGATCGGAATATACCCATCACCGTTCCTTTTTGATGGTCTTTACCGTGTTCGGACGCCATCGTCATGATGCACGGTACCACCATCGCCGTTGCTGCAAAGCTAAGTTAAGTCTTTCAAAATTAAATAAAGTCGTACATACAAACGGCGAAGAGAAATAAGCCCAAGTAGAGTAAAAATGGGCCTTGGGCCAGCCCTACGCATATAAATGAAGGCACTATGATCCAAAGTCCGTAGATGGCAGTTGATTTGATTTTTTGAGGGGGCAACCTCCTTACATATCCTCCTTGGATTAACGCCATCGTCAAGCCTGGAAAATAAAAGTTGCATTTGTTCTTTCTCCCTTGGGACCCTTACCTATACTGAAAAACATCCACCCCTGTTGCATTGAATTGTAGTTAAAAACATGATGAGTTAGAAACGTAAGAGTGAATTCCAGTCCGCTGTAAATAAATAAATAGACGAAATAAACTCTTCCTAGCCGCCGTAATTCGTATAATTCGGATAATTTCAACTCAGTGACGGCAGTAAACTGGAACAAATCCTTCCAGTTGATGAAAGACGTGGCAGTACTCAAACTTGCCTTCATACTTTTAGCACGTTTTTCCTGTGAAAATGTTAGTAAAATTGGAATTGGGAGTAGTGTATCTCACCTTGGGTAACGTCTCCTTGAAAAATACAGCGAAATAAATTAAATCAGCCACAGAAAGGAGTAAAGCAAACAATGCAGGTACGATAAACCAGTCTCCAACTTTTTTTTTCGCCCACACAGCGAAGAACGCCCCGATTAAAGGACCAACAATAAATCCTAAAGAAAAAGCGATACCAACAAAAGCCTACAATAATAAGTGTCTTTTATTTAAATCCTTGGAACTAGGAACCCTACCATTCCCTTCCCTCTGGTTCTGATGGAGGAAACGTCGGTGATTATTGCCATACTCAACGACACGTTACCTTTGCTGAGCCCTCCAACAAAACGTGCCAAAATAAATAAGACTAAATTGTTCGATAACGCCCATAGAACATACGACGCTGATATCCCAATCTGAAATTTAAACATTCAGTGAAAATTTTGGTGTTAGATCCCTTACCAAGCATATAAGCATCACTTTTTTCCTCCCTACAACATCAGAAACAGCTCCCACGATCGGCGAGACAACAAACTGTAGAAAACTAAACATGGACCCCAAAAACCCACCAAAAAGAACACTGTTGAATTTTTCCGGAGCTCCAACTAGTTCTTGGAAATATAAAATTTTGTTTGAGAGCCATGAATACAACCCCATGTGGTCATCCGTTTTGTAGTATTCCAGTAAAGAAGGCAGTAAAGGAAGGATCATTGTAAAAGCCAATAAATCCAATAAAAGTGATAGAAAAATAATATAAACCGTAGGATTCAGTTTCTCTGCGTTCGGCGACATTTTTGCTTATGAAAGTATAACTTGTGCACTTTCTAATCTAGTTCTCGATGCCGGAGGTTAAGATTTATCACGATCGCATCACTAACATCGCAAAAATCGTCCAAGAAAAGGAAATTAATAACAGTGGGATAAAAAAAACATTTTTTTACATTTTGAAAAATTGAAATTTTCAAACACAGAGAGGTTAACCAACTGTCAGGTTGACAACTGTTATTTTTTTTGTACACGTGACAAGGAAGTTCTGCGCATGTCTACAACTTTCTTTTTTACCACTTATGGGATAATATTAAAAAACAGCGGGAAAAAGGTTTGGAGTTAAATTTTGAAAAATTCAAGAGTTTGTATGAAGAACCTAACTTGATTCTCAAAAAAAACTAGGGTGTTGTATTTTTTATCTGACTACGATTGGAAGATAAAAGAAATCTATAAAAGACGACGTGAAACCTTATAATTATCATAAATAATATGTAAATATGCTTTTTATAGCGCTGCGACCCACGCGGATTTTACTTGTTTGTTGTCCATCACATTTATGACCTATTTTATCGCTTAAATTAAAATGTAACGGACTAGTAACACGCAACAACCTAGGGACTTCATTTTCCCTAAAATCACTAAACTACTACAAGAATAATGCAAACAGTATTCTTTCGACAAGAATTGTGACGAAATTACACACCCCGAGTAATTTATGCGTAAAAATTTTGCATTTATTTGGAACAGAAAAGTTGGAAATCGTTGAAAATACCCGGCGTATGTTGAAACAAAAGTGGGTTGGTACGCCTGAAATCTCCACGGCCACCATTTTAAGACAATTTTGTAGTGGTGGAATCTGTGTACCTGTTTGTTATTAAACAAATATCAATGAAATTGTTTATAATTGTGCACAAACGTCATAAAATGAAATAGAACCACGTAAGTGATAATAAATTACAAGTTTAACATTCTAGTTATAAAATCTGTAGCCTAGGAACAGTTGTAATAGAATTTCTCCTATGTATTTTGAATTTATTTTTGTTTACTTTTGTTGTGCCCGGAATAATAGTAGAAGATCCGTAAATACCAATAGTTCGAATAGTTGTTTTTATTTCCTGGTGTTGTGTGACTTTCAAATTTCCGCCCACATTATAAAAACTGAACACCTACTATATTGTGTAGGCTTCCTTCAATTTAAGTAATATTTTCAGTACTTAGAATTGACTGCGAGAAACCAGTTCAAATTTCTAAGATCACATATGAAGAGGAAGAGGGCAGCTCCTAAAATGGAAGATTTTTCCAATATCTTGGTCAACACTGGTGAATTCATACCAGGTAACCCCAATTTTGGTGTTTTGTATATTCTAACGCTATTTTTCAGGACGCCTGTATTTTGTCACCTTGAACACTAATGTCTCTCCAAAATCTACATCCTGTGTTCACTATTTTACTGTAAACACAGAAATCTGCTATGACAGTTTTTATAATGATTTCGGGCCCTTGAATCTTGCTATATTATGTAGATATTGTGGAAAATTGGACAGGAATTTAGCAGATGCAGCTTTACACAATAAAAAGATTGTGCATTACACTGGGCTTAATGATAGGAATAGAGTTAATGCAGCTTTTCTCATTGGGGCCTATGCTGTAAGTTAAGTTGAAGTAAAAACTAAGATTATAGAGTGTTGTTTAGGTGATCAAGCTGAACTTTGATCCAGAACAAGCCTATGAGGTTCTAACTAAAGGATCAAAGAGAGATTATATTGAGTTTAGAGATGCATCAATTGGGGATCCTTATACTTTGTCACTTTTGGATTGTCTCAGAGCTGTGAAGAAGGCCATGGATTATGGATTCTTTGACTTTAATAATTTTGATTTTTTTGAGTATGAGCATTATGAGGTAAAGTAATTTTTGAGATTTTATTGAGTACACATATATCATTGGGAAGACGACGTCAAGTAGTAGGCTTTGCTTTTTTTACATATTGGTGGCTTTGACATTTTAGAGCTGTCATTTTGATCATGTCACCGTATCAATTAATATTTAACCGCAGCGGTAGAAGTTGATTATAGATTTGACAAGTTGGTTGACATGACAGTTATGTCATGGCAACACCAATGAAATTGCAACCACCATAGCAACCAACCCGTCATTAAAAAGCACCTTTTATTTTTCAGCGTGTAGAGAACGGAGATCTGAACTGGATAGTACCAGAAAAATTCATCGCATTTTGCGGCCCCCACGATAAGTCTGCCATCGAGAAAGGCTACGCCATCCACTCTCCGGAGACTTATTTCGCCTATTTTCGCAGACATAACGTCAGTACTATCATACGCCTAAACAAGAAGGCTTATGACTCAAATCGTTTTGTCCAAGGAGGGTTTGAGCACAAAGATCTGTTTTTTATTGATGGAGGAATACCTAATGATCGAATTTTAAATAAGTTTATATCAATTTGTGAAAATGCTAAAGGTGCCATCGCTGTGCATTGTAAAGGTATGGCAGGTAGTTTTTAATAGTCAAATAATAATAAATTGAGTTTTAGCTGGACTTGGAAGGACTGGGACATTAATCGCTTGCTATATAATGAAACACTACAAATTTACAGCACAAGAAGCTATTGCTTGGATTAGGATTTGTAGACCCGGATCCATTATTGCGCATCAACAGACGTGGCTTTTACAGTAAGCTTTTAAGTAATATAAAAGTTGCTAAAGACACGAGACGCTTTCTTTACTAAAAGTAGTGACGATCTGTTTGTACTGAAGCATACGTCAATATGTTGTTATTTACATTTTATTTTAATTGATATAGACAGGGTTCTCCAACATTTATGTCCACCTCTAAAAACTCATAAGTTTTTTTTATAACTTTTTTCTATTGTTTACCATATGTATCATATATACAAAAGTCCGTTTTTGCAAATTGAAATTATGACATGATAGCAAACTCAATCCATCTTGTTCTTTTTTATAGATAATGAAATATTGAAACTTCTTCAGTTTATAATAAGATGTATGGTAATAGTTTATAAGTCTCCAAGATGAATAGGTAAGATTAGGGATCACCTGCAAACAATAGCAGCTGTTTTAAAGAGGTACTTGTTTTATGATCCCTTTTTTAATTATTGAAGGTTCTAAATTATATATGGAAATATAGTTTTTAAATTTCTAAGCGGTCTTATGTAACATCTCAGTTGCACATGGGGATCTCTTTTTTTTGCAAACTTTGTTATAAATAACTTACATTTTGACTGGCGATTTTTAACAATTCATTTATTTTTATTATTATTTTGATTAATCTTTTATAGAAACTGTGTTTCTTTTGGATGTTGGCGGACCTTGTACAATTAGAGTGCCATATGATTGGAATGGAACTGAAAAGTCACTTTGCAATGTAATTTTCAGTTTTCAGTTTACCATACGTGCTCCTGTTATTTACTAAAATATCTTTTTATCAGAAAATGAAGATTTTGCCTCTTCATGTCTCGTTTTGCAGGAAGCAGAAGCAGCTGTGGGCCGCGGGTGATGAGTACAGGCAGAAGATGAAAATAACAGCCCCTAAGAAGCACACCCTAGGAATATATGGAACTATGAACAACAATAAAGCTAAAACCAGCGACAACGTCACTGGGATCATGAAGAAAGTTGATTCTATGGAAATCAACGATAGGGACGATGAATTTGAGTCTGAAGAGAACACAATAACTCAAGGGGATCGTCTGAATGAGATAAAAGCACAAAGAGCAAAGGCCAAGCAGCCTTTGGGTACAAATCTGTAAGTTTAAGCTTCGGTATTTGAACATGGTTAAGTGGTGGTTTTACAGGACCGATCGGAAAGCGTTTCGTTCAAAAGTTATTGTAAATACAACAACGACTTCACCTGTTAGAGTTGGGAGAATAGTTACAAACACTACCAAGAGTACAACTTCTACCACTAGAGTTTTAACAAAAAGGTTTGTTTAGGATTTACACAGTTTGTCGCTATTTTTTTGTTTTTTGTTTTACACAATTTATAATTGTATCATCACAATTGGCATGGATTTTCTTTACATGCATGTTGATTTTTTACTTTTCCTATTCACAACATGGGAAAATATTGATGCATTTTAAACCAGTAATCTTCTCCACCAGCCATATTTTTTTAAACTCTAAGTCTAATCCTTGACGTAGAACGATTGGCATTTCCTGGACCACACAAATGGATTTCAAATTTCCAAGAAGTAAGTCACTAAAATTTGGTAAATTCGTTGGAAATTTAAACTAAATTAACTTGGCATGGTCACATTTTATATTCAAAATTGTTAGTCGCCATTTAACGATGTGTCTAACTTTGTAGTTGTATATACAGAGTGGAACATTTTTTTTTTATTGTATGGAACACTCTGTAAATACAAAGTCCGAATATAGTAGCTGAACTTATTTTTTTTTTTTTTATTTACGAAATCTAAAAGTGAAATGCTACCATATTCTGACCAAAATTAGATATAATAATGTCGTTAGTGTTGAGTATCGCTGTTCAGTCAGCAGAGTAGGTTTGGTAAAAACTTGGTAAATAGCCGAATAGTTAAAGGAAGCTATCAATAAGTTCCTGTGTGTGGAATCGTTGTGGTGGGTGGATTTGTAACGCTGTTAATTTATTTTGGCGTAGTTTTGGCGGTAGTTGTAGCGCATGGTTTACAGTGCACGGACAGCTTTTAGATAGTTACAATAAAACTAATATCTATGCCGCGGTTTTTTTTAACAGAAACGAGCTGAACGAAAGTCAGACAACACGGCGTTGCAGTCAGAGAAAAATCAACGCTTCCCTATTAGCCGTAGGCAAAAATAAAGTTCCGGAGGCAAAATGTATACCCAAGAAAAAAGAAAATTTAAGTTGGTTGCTTAAAAATGGCGCCATCACACACGAAACGAACTTAGCCAAGTGCAGTTCTGATAATAAAGTTGAAAATACAGTAAAACGATGTAAAAGAACGCTTGCTTTAGAGAAAGATAAAGCAAGCCCTCATTCTGTTAAAGTGTTACGGCGGTCCCATGGACAAACTTCTAAAGACATTAACAAAAAAAATGACGGCAAGTTGCACTTACCGTCCGTTAAATTGAACAAATCTATTTAAAGTTGTATATGTTTTTAATGCTTGATAGATTTTAAAGTCTAACTAAAAAAACACTCAGTGTTAGGTACTTACCATGCTATAAATGTAATTAGATTAGCAGTGGCAGTATTATTTGTGCTTTTGACTTTTTTGTTGTTCATTCATACTCAATAATTGTTTCTGAACAAATAACTGAGTGTTTAAATTTTATTTAAATATCAATGTAAATAATGTTAAAAATAAATACGTCATAGATGTCTATTTTATGTTAACTTTTGGACTGTTAATACAATGTAAACAGTGTTTATATTAGTGATACATATTACATTTTTTAAATACACTTGACACTAAATTTGTTTTTGGTTATAATTTGTTAATATTTTACAATTTTTTATTTCTCCGTGTAAAATTGCTATATATTATTCACGTTAATTGCCATCCTAGTTTTAATCTTCATTCGTTAACTTATTGTAAACCATAAAAATTGTTTCAAAGAACTTTTAAAATTAGTTTTCTTCAATATATGTTCATTGCTAAACAGTGTTTTATTTTTTACGTTCCAATATAAACAAGTGGATCAGAAGTCATCATATAATCGAAGAACAAAATTTTGGGTGGGTATGCAACCAATTCTGCACATATGTATTCAGCGTTGACTACAAACTTAAATATTTGTGATATTTATGACTGTAATACTAATAACAATAACCTAAAATGGACTTTGTTTATGTATTTAAAAAAAATCATAAAAACAATTAATGTGAAGTTGGCTTATCTTGTTTGGTACAACTATACTCACGTAAAGTTTAAACTCCTATGAAGTTAGACATCGAAAATGGATTATTTGTAAAAATTTCCTTCAAATTTGGTGAAAATCAATTTAAAATATCAGAACCGTTGAAGGTCTTTGATTCTCCTAATAATTTGGGCGCGAAATTTAAGAAAAGTATCAGGAGTACATGGAAGTGTAAAGAGGTCTTTATTTCATCAAAATTTGCAAAAATTTCGAGAAAATTGGCTGAAAATCAGTTCGTTATTAGGATCACAGATGGTGTGAGGAGGTCTTTTAGAGAAATTGAATTAAGTATCCGGAGCACATGGGAATCCAAGGAGGTGTGTAATCCATCCAAAATGAAACAAAATGTTGAATTCAGTAATAATTTCGTTGAAATCAGGGGTCGGGATCATGGATAGAAGGTATGTGGAAGTTTTCGAATTTGTTAATAATTTGAGCGGGGAATTTAAAGTGGATGTCAAGGGCACATGAAAGTGAGGAGGTATCTATTTAACCCAAAATAAGAGAAAAAAATTCTAAAAGAAAATATGAAGGAATTGAAATCAGCTCTACGATAATAAAAAACATTTATTCTAGCATACAATTATTATTAGGCAGTTGATAAATATTGATACAAATCTTTCGTTACAAAAACAGAGTTTTAACCCTTAATGGGGCCATTACTGCATGATACAGCCCAGAAACGTAATCTACGATATATCCACATATGGTACATTGAAATTATTTAGAGCCTAAGAAACATATCTTCACAATTCATGGGTCTTAGTAAATGCAAAATAAAGTAAATGGTGAATGATATATACAACACCAAGACCCACAAGCCGTTAAGCGAATAAAAGCTTAAAACTATGTTCAGTCTGACCAAAGTCTGAAGCCAGAGCTGATCTGTTGTTCAATTCCTATTGTATACAAACATTTTTTTTTTTGAAATTGCACAATACTTCATATTGCATAGATATACATACAATGAAAATATTAAATAAAATACTTTATAAATTACAACATAAAATATCACTTGAATGAGATTAGCTAAATAAAAAAAAATCGAGTGCAGGGTGGCATAGGCCATCAACATCCAGACTAGAAATTAGCTTGGCACACCCCCGTTTTGTCATGCAGCGCGTCACACAAATTTAAGACTCAGTTCCACACTCACTCTGGACAATATTTATATTGTACTAATCCAATTATAGTCAATTAGTAAAGCTGTTTTAAACTTCTCAATACCCAAGTTACTGTATAATACAAGTTCAATACTATCATAAAAATAATACAATGATAATAGGAACATTAATATTATCTGAGTAATGGACACGTAGCCATTGCCACAATCTCGTTGATATTAGGAGGGCAACAAATTTTTGAACGGATGTAACACTTACTACTCTAGAAAAGACACTAATAACTGAATGTGGGGAATTACATTAAACACAGATCATTAAATGAAGGCTTACACTCAAGCATTTTCTCAATTCCTCACATACTAGTTTTATAAAATTTTTCATACCACTACTTTTCAATGAAACGACCTACGATAATTGTAAAAATACAAATCACCACTGGTGTCACAAAAATTATTAATAAGGTATCACACAGTAATTATTAACATCTTTGGATCAAAAAGTTTAGTCATTTTTAATTCTAAGTGTACTAGTAACATCTTAAAATAATTTTTTGACACGTCTCTACTGCAAATACGTTAATTAGAAAATCAAGGCCTCTCCAAATATAACAACAAATGATGGAATGCCAGAAAATCAGATTACTACAGCAAATTGTGCGTTTTTGGCATGTTATTACATTACTAAACCATTACGAAAGCCTCTTTGCCACAAAACAGGAATGGGTATTGATTTATCATAGTTTGTACAATATCTTCCAAATATGGCCGCATTTGTTCAAACCTACCCATATCGCTGAATTCTATGGGTAATAACGTCGGCCACCAACATATTGCCAAGTTCTTACTATCCATGTTGTTCAGCTTAGAATTCTCGGCCACTCTGAAAAACTCAAATTAATCCCTGCCCTATTCAAACTTTAAAACTTACTTCACGAAATGTTGAAACACAAATTTTAAAACTTGGAAATTAACCTTCGGTAACTTTTCCAACATACTACGCAAAGCAAGCAAACGGCAACTTCTATCAGTTTTCACTTCAACATTCCCCGTTGTCGTTGCCATCGGCTTGATTCTTGTACCTGGAACTTAAAATTATCGATCACAACATCACACTCGTCCATGGTTCAAAAATACCTGCAATATCCTCCAATTCCGACATCACGTCTTCTTCAAACAAAGGCGGCAATCTCTTTGATACGAAATCTTTTAGAGCGGTCGCCACGGCGTTCACCGGGATGTCGAGTTCGTGGATATCAACGTTCGGATCTAGAATACGAAAATTTCAAGTAATAATTATATGATAGTTTTCAGTTGTCTTACCTTCATCGAATTTCTGGAAAAGTAAGTCCACGTGAGCTCTGTTTCCCGGTACCCTATAAATTCCTTCAGATTCCAAGCCTTCACTCTCTATGAATTTCACGCATTTTTCCAGGAAGATGGGTATATAGTTATTTTCGTTCTAAATTATTTAAAAATTAGGTAAGTCTCGTGTAAAGTTAAATACATACTTGAATAAAATCAGATAGTTTCGATGGTGCGGAACCAAGCGAAACTGCCTTTTGTTTGATCTTTTGCTGCTTTTTCTTGTCTCGTTCCTTTTCTTTGTCTGCGACTTTTCGTAACTTCTCTTCTTTCAAACGGCGTTGTTTTTCGATCTTAGAATCATCCTTGGCCTTTTGTTTCTCCCGTTTCCTAAGAAGTTTCTCTCGATCTGATTCCTTCATTTTTGGCAACACTCCAAACTGTAACAGACCAACTTACTCAAAAGTTTTTCTAGTAAATTAAGACTTTACCATCGGTGAATTATTGTCTCTAGGCGATGAGACATCCAAACTAGATTCGTCATCGTGTATAATACCATATGAATTGGGTTTTATTGAAAATAAATCTGGTGAATGTAACTGAATATTTAAATTATGGGTATTATGCAATTCCGACACAGGCACGCGTTTCTTTAAGCTAAAAGATCGCTTTTGGGAAATTCTATTGCGGCTATCGGCGGTCCCCGTCCTTGCTTGTTCTGCATCGCTTCCTTCTGATGAATCCGAGTTTGATTCGCTTCCAACTGAAATTGTACAATTAAAACTGTAAGTTAACGTGGGCAACATGATGTTTCCTTGTGCAACAAAAAAGGTGTTGCGCTGCAAATGTCAAAATTTCGTAATGACGTGACTAAACGCCAATGAACCAGTGGTACAATTACGACTGTACTAAAAATACTATAAAACCAATTCATTGTTAAGTTTAGCCGCTGTTAAGCCAGTTTTCAAATAAGCGAAATTATTGCACTAGTTTACTCATCTCACCATTGGTTTTGTCAGGATCTATTTCTACATGAGGCGATGAATGCACAGACGGTAAAGTCAAGCCTCCAAGTTGTGGCACTCTCGGTGGCTGCACTGGAATGGCGGTGCGCTTTTTGCGCTGTCTTTTGTGAGTTCCCGTTTTTCTATTAACTTTGGAATACACCTCGCTGGCTCGCTGCCTTCGTTCTAGACTACTCCACTCACTATCTGTATCAGAATACGCTAAAACATTTATTACCAAAGATGCGCCGGCTTATATTAATTGACTTACATGGTTGGCCCTTCTCCCGGCGTTGTCTCAACTTTGATTTCCCACTAACAGCATCCTGTACGAGAGTGTACATGTATTCTGCATCTGGTGGGTACATGTTGTGAACCATATCTTTGACCTGCGCATATTCACATCCTAAATCAACTACCTCTGGTGTGGCTAAAGGAGCATTTCCAAAATTAGTATTGCGTATATCTTTCCCACTTACGTTCATCCTTGCTATAGCTTCCGTCACCACGGAATAATTTTTCAAGTTGAGTTTTCCCGGTTGCTGTAAACAAGCAATAACACAAAGAACTACACTTCTAAAAACGTACTTTTAAAGTTTGTGAGATTCCTTTCGGCCGCGACTCTGACACTGTAACATGTCTTCTTCCGGTAGTGAAAGCGTGCTGCCCGTAATTGTTCCATGCACTCCCAGAAATCGAAACCGGCTGATCGCCTTCTCCGTCTATAAAAAGAGAAAAAGTCACCATCTTGTCACAGAAATCATAAAGCACGGGAGGTATTAATAAAATCAAGTAGAAGCCGCCTTTGAAGTAAATCAAAAAACAATTAATCCACTCTACTGTGTTCATTTAGTGGCTGATTTTCGTCTAAAGGCGGATTCTCATTAGTCAACTTCATTGATCAATATCGTTGAATCTATACCATCGAAATAAAATAGATTAATATAAACATCTTTTCAATATTGTTTAGTAATATTGCATATCAATCAAAATGAAAACCATTTCAGCAGTGCTTGATCGTTAGAACCAGCGTTCGGTTGCGGTAATTTGTTTTTTTGTGGTTAAATTTTGTTCTCGTGAAAAATTTAAGTAAAATTTTTGTTTGTTGTGAAAGATGTCCAATTTTCAATGGAGAGATAAGCATATCACAAAGTTTCTGGAATTACACCAGAAAGACGAGTGCATATGGAATATCAATAGCCACGAATACAAAAATTTGACTTACTGGAACAGCATCATCCCTCAGTAAAGTATTTCTCATCTATATAAATGGTGACACTTTACATTCAATTCTATGTTCAAATGCATAGATAGATTCGACGATATTGATCAATGAAGTTGATCAATATGAGAACCCGCCTTAAGACTTTGAGCAAAAAACAAAGATTTTCTAAGTCACTCAACTATGATTTAAAAAGGAAAAAAGGGTTCTAGTAGGCTTGCGTTTTTCTCATGTTGCTACCTCTGTTTTGACATTAGGAACTGTCACTAATGACACTGTATATAACCGCAATAACAGACAGAGCTACCAACGGAATCAAAATCCACAACTTGTTTTCAGGCCACCATATGATATTAGCAAACACTTTTACTAGTATTTCACATCACAAATATAAGCATCTACTATTTCTCACTAATACTACCCAACAAATCAAAACATCATCACTAAATCACCTGAATCATGAGTTGCTAGTGATTCTCTTGATCCACTAATGTCGGCTGCATGAATTGATTACAAAATACTCAATTGTTTCGCCACTAACGTAAAACTTACATGTTATTTCATCTAAACTTGTTTGTGACGCCGACAACATTGGACCCCGCTTCGGAATTCTGGAAATTAGGGGATGATCTGGAGGTGCCGGCTCGGGTGGAGTTGTTGGTGGCGGATACACCTGGAAGCCTAAAACCACACTAACAAAAGTTTCACAACCGTGAACTTTCTCACCTTGATGAAGCAAACGCTTTTTAGAAGTTATATCACCATTTTCGTTCCCATACATGTAAATATGGGAATATTTATCACTATGATCGCTTGAACTCAGTCGTTCGTCGGGGCCATTCAATTCATAGTTTTCACTGCCGCTTCTAGAAAGAAGTGCGATTAAATTTGACAATATAAAAACAGCAAACCCACCCATCATTGAGTTTCAACTGATAACTTTCATGTCTCGGTGGTGGCAATGGATGGCCGTGACGTTGAGATCGTGGATGTTCGAGGGTTCCTTCGCCACTGTCATCTAAACCTGACGGTTCTTCCATGTGGAATGCTTGTTCAATTTCTGGTTTCTTCTCCCATACTTCCTTGAAAAATGGTGTAAAAAAGGCAGCTAAAACAGGTAAATACAAAAATCAACAAAGAACAAACCCACTAAAATCATCACATACTTTTCTGCTGACTCGATGACGAAGTCGTCATAAAATGCGCATGTAGTCTATCAGCGGTAGCGTTACCTTCAGTAATCAAAAGATGACTTAAGTCATTGTTAAAGAATGCGTTTGCACCACCGGAATCAGTGACCGCCAGAATTTGAATTGGTAGGTTCGGAATATTCATAGAAAATGCACTAAAACCACCGATACAAAAAATTGAATATAACAAAGACAACTTACTTCAATGTGGCCAATGACGCTTTTCTTTTTGTGGAATAAACTAAAATGAAACCGTGAACGAGTTCATCGCGGAATGCATTTGCTCCATGGAATGACGAAACGATAACTTCAACTTTTCTCTTAGAATCGCCCAAAAAAGTCTCTAATATAATACTTCGTTCTGCCGATAAAAAGCAGCATTGGTGTGATAGTAGCGGTGCTAAAACGTTTTCTATTGAGTATGAATCACCGCAGAATGTACACATAATAATCCTGTAAAACAACGATAAGTTTGTTCATCATAATTGAGAGGTCACTTACCTAATATCAGGTTCGACACATTCAATCACCGATTGATAAATATTTAAAAAACCTGCCCTATGGTGAATGCTCTGAACGAGTTGGTGTAATGCATCAGAAACTAATTGTTCTTCAGATATTTGGTCGAGACAAACATCCATGAAAGGACACTGTAAACTATACGACAATTGCTTGAAGAAGTTCGCTTAAAAATTACGTACCTATCAGCTAAACTTTGGCCTTCTTCTCTTAATTTTATCACATCTTTTTCTTCAATATACGAGTCTTGTAAAAACATTAAAACAATTGGTAAGCCTTGGAATGGAAGTTTGTCTTCCTGTTCTAAATTAGATAACAATGTCTTTTCTAAACTCTCCCGAATATATTCGAATGATTCTGCATTAGAATATACACAAAAGCTCCCATGTGGTACAAAATCCGCCGTTCTAAATGAATTATGAGGCAAGCTAACGTCCCCGTTAATAATTCTATAATCCAAACTGTAAAACTGACAGTCTATTTCGTATTCATCGTCCTCACATTGGGCCTACAATCATGTATTAGTACTAATAGAAGTACGCCCTCGCAATCTTACTCTTATTTTAGCTGCCAAATTTTCAGCCAAGTTGTCTGCTCCCAGAATGAGTAGATGAAGCTGATTATTGTCTGAACTTATCAACCACTGGTTGCTGTGGTTCCAAGAAGAGGGTCTACAGGAAAAAGCTCTTAAATTCAAAGTTGTCCTAATTCTTTCATGTTGCATACAACATTAATCACCGTGTGTGGCAAAAATGTTGTATAAAACACTAAATCACTAGAATAGTCTACTGAACCCTTTTTCAACAGGTTCACACTACCTAACACCACGTGTGAAGTACACAAAAGCGGATCAAACAATACCTGTGTGCCTTTGTTGCTAAGATTCTTTCTATGAGGGCATCCATACAATTTGGAAAAGCGGGACAGTGCTCTCTAATTGGACAGTGGATAAAACCTAAGTGCTGAAATAGCATAACTTTTCTATCTTGATCCAAGCGATCCAACATCTTATATCTGAATTTGGAAATTTAAGTTACTTGATCGCATAAAAATAAATACTCACCTAAAATCATCTTGTAATACATCAATAATCTCTTTAATATCGTCTTGAGTTATTGTTCCAGTTGGTGCAATACTTTTAAAGTGATAGAACAAATCGGCGTGTTCCAGGAGTAGCTCCTACAAAAGACCACAATGATAACTTTAAAACATGTCTAGTGATAAATTTTCTAACCTGAAAATTATGTTTGGCGTTTTCTATGAGCTCTCTTTGGTGTGCATCATAGATCTGTTGACAGTCATGTTCTGACAACGCTTCAAAGCATTCTCTCCCCATGAATAAAACTCGAACCTCTGACAAATGTTTGCCTGGCGTTACGTATCCTGTATCTTCCAGCAACTGCTTAAACTGCTTCTTCCACCTATAAACCAACTGGACGTTACCACCGACAATTTTGAGGTTCCAAACTACACCTCACCTCTTTGGCATCCTTTATTAATGAGTGAGCAAAAAGAAATAGGATTAGTAAATGTTGTTAGAGCCTTAAACTAACATAAAACATTGCATTTTGGTTAACCGTACACAATTAAGCCTAAGATAAGAAACCAAGCCCCAAAAAACACAAATTAACATTAAATCATACTCTAGTCGTTTTTGCTCCTGTTGCAGGACATTAATGTGGTTTTTGAAGACGGTTTCGGCATCACTTATTTCTAATACGTCAAACGGAATTCGAGTTTCTTCATTATCCGACTCTAATTCGCACTCAGTCCATGGCATATCCTCTGGGCATTCATAAAAATATTGATTAAAGTCTGGGTGCGTTTTCAGGTACTGCTGGATAGATGGCCAATCACTGAAAATCATGTACGGTGCATTAGACCCGCCACCACGGGGAATAACCATTCCATACCTATCAGTTAAAGTATTGATATCAGGGACTAGTTCATGTAATACATCGGGCAGCATTTCCATGTAGTGTGCAATGCGTTTGGCGAGTTGCTCATCTTTCAATTTTTTGATGTGTCTCCTAAATAATCTCTGAGTTCCGTCTAATCCAAATAACTGAACGAAATAAATCCACTCTTTGTGTGAATTCAGTTTTTTGACGGTGTGAGACCAGAGCGCTCTACAGTCTGTAACGTGTAGCCTGATGAGTCTCATGAAAGCCTCACTAGCCACATCCATCAATTCCTTTCTTGCTCTTGCAGCTTCAGAATAGGGTATAATTTTACATCTAACTTTACTTCTATCAATTATTTGTGCCAGTAACATAAATGCCAAATCAACGTTAACGTTATCGTGCGCTGAAGTTTCAATTAACGGTATAGCACCTTTGTATTCCTTTCTCTGCAATAACTTATCTGCTTCTCTAACAAACAACTCATTTGCGTCGTCATTTTTAGTGGTGACAAATACTATCGGTTTCTTTGTTTTAACTAAATTATTTAAAATTGCCGCAACTATTTCTACTTGTTTCTCTAAAGATCTGCTTGGCACAATACTGACATCGAAAATACAGATAAAACCGTCAATATTTAACTTTCCATCTGGCAAAACTTTTTGTTCATATTCTTTTTCTATACCTAGCTGGTTCTTACAGATATACATTAGTTTTTCAGCGGATGTGATCTTCGTGGCTGCGCATCGTTTTATATACGGCTCCATCTTCCCACCTGGAAGATCTTCAATGTAAAAATTCTAATAAACAGTCAATTTTACCTTTAAATGGTTGGAAAGATGCGTCATCTATAAATTCCGTCTGTTCTATAACACTGAATTGATAATCGATGCCTTCCTCTGATGTTTTAATCACTTCTCCCCAGTATAAAAAATGATCATTATTGACGACACGGCCGCTGAAGTCCGTCTAGTAAAAGAAACAATTTCCTAGTGTAAAAAAGACTGGCGGTAATAAAATGGATAAATATATGTAATACAACGTTTTTATGACTGAAAATTTAAAATAGTGAAGTAAAGCTTTTATATCTCTTAGCAGTGCTCGCAAAATATAAAATTTCGAGTAAAAATGCAAAGTACTTCGACTATGTTTACGATATAAAATGTGTACATACTTTTGGTAAGATATGGACAAGTAGCATAAAATCAACAAAGTTTGCAAATCCTTAACTTTGGTTATCTGTCGGGTGGCAGTTTTTAGGCTTCTTTAAATGTAACCGTACGAAATGCACGAAAAAGTCAAAAAAAACACAATTGAGGTGGTTAGGTTGAATTATATTTCGGTTCGTTAAATTTAAAAAGATGCTAGTTTTCTGATGGATTAAAACGAAAATGTCACACAAAAACTAAAGTAAACCGAAGTAGAGCGTCGTTTCAAGATTAGTTCTCACTTTATATTCAATATATTCTCATTTTCGTTTTTTTTTTTTTGATACATAAAACGTTTACTTTTCGTAAATAATGTCAATACACCTAAAAATATTGTGAATATGTAATTCTTATCAATTGTAGTAAATTTAGTTTTCTGACATTTTTAAGTAACGTAATTAGTTTTTTTAATTGAAACTATAGCTATAATTTACTTGACTTTTAAAAGAACTGTAATAACAAGAACAATAATAATGTTGTAATCGGCAATTTTTAAAAATATCAGTTTGAGTTCTTAGTCGTTTTTTCATATAATTAATTCATAAATCATAATCTAAAACTTCTACATTTGTCTGCCTTCGTCTAATAAAAAAAATTACATTTATTTGGTAGATTGGCAAAACTTTACTTAACTAAACCAAGTTGGGTAGAGCATGTATATCCTCCATTGTTTTTAAAAGTAGTTTTCCCTAGTGACCACAATCGATCAATTTACTATCAGAAATAAGCAGTGATT
Source organism: Cynaeus angustus (assembly GCA_030157275.1). Classification (NCBI taxonomy): domain Eukaryota; kingdom Metazoa; phylum Arthropoda; class Insecta; order Coleoptera; family Tenebrionidae; genus Cynaeus; species Cynaeus angustus. Next base: position 14,370,796 of record CM058066.1, on the reverse strand, counting down.
AATTTGGCAAAACAAGCGAATTTGTTTTTATAATATAAAGTTGCAGAGAATAACCAAGACTACCAATCATTCAGGGCTGCCAACCAATTATAGTCAAATGAAATAAACTAAAAACTAACAGATCGTCTCAATACCTTGGTTACTTTTTGATCAACTTGGGAATAGAAATCGATGACTTTGTTTTGCTCTTTTTTATAACTCTAATGTTGCCCCCCATACTATAGCTGATTTCAGATTAGACACAAGTATGAATATACCTAGATGCTTTTAGGTTATATGGGTACTGTCATGTTGATGTTTTGTCATATAAAGTATGCTGTGCCCCATCATTATCATGAATTTGACAGGAAAACCTTCTAGACAGATGAGGAAATCTCAGAAAAAGTATGTTTACCTGACTGAGTACAGAGATGTGGTCAACATTGTAGTCATCTGCGTGTGATCTCATGAAGCGGTTACAGAGACAAGATTTTCCAACTCCTGCATGTCCTTTGTCCTTTTCCATGCCAGACAGGCCGACAACGGCCACATTAATTGTACGCACAGTATCAGCTTTTCGTGCCATGTTGTAAATTGGCTTCTATCAACTTCTATGTGTCATAACGTTGACGATAAAAATTCATTTGAACAATCTGTAAGTAGTGTTTTAAGTAGATTTTAATTATTTATTTACGTTAGAGTGTGAAATACCATGGAATCTTTGAAGTTTTCATGAGTTGGAGGTATGTGGGCTTGGGATTTGACAGGCAGATATTTAATCTAAATTGGACTTAAATAACGCGGGATGGTTATGACAATGTCGAATTGAGAATAATAATACACGTCTTTCTCAATGTACATTGTATGACAAGATGATTCTTGCAAAGGTGTCTGATGAATGTCATCATGAAAAGACAGTCACAAACGGGAGACATGCAAGGGGTTGTGCACACTTAAACTCACCTTAATATCCGAGATCAAGAAAATAGATTTCCGTGCTGGTTTAAAGCTCATTTTAGTCGTAACATGTGAAAAACAAGATATGCCATACCATAATTGACCTGTCACAACTTAATTGCATCGAAATTTCGCTCAGTTGAGGGCAAGGGCTCGAGATTCTTGATTTTTTTCGAGATTGTTATTTACGTGAGAATAACACATTAGATAATGATATCTATAACAAAATATAACACTGTCAAATTCACATAACAGCCGACCACCCACCGCCTTAGCAAGACGCCATTACAGTATTGGGGGGAATGGGAGGAGAGAGAACGCTCAATAGTGATAGCACAGGCTACTGGGATTATGGCGGGCATTCCTGGGTTCCATGTGCTCAAACGGCTCAATTTTCCCTTATCTTAATTACGCGAAAATCCCAATCAAACGCCACAGTGAGTCCTATTCCACAAAAAAAATTACTTTTAAGCCACTTTTCTACAATTTTTCGGACTTCTTTCCATAAACCCTGAAAAAAACAGAAATTCAAATTTGGGATCAGTTTTAATATTTTATTAAAATTAGCGAACTTTTACAGAGTTTTTTCATGAACATAAGACGTGAAGAAAAAAAAAATGAACGATAAAAACATTGGTTAAACATTTTTTATAAACTTTACTTGAACTTTGTTTCTAATTCGAAACGAAAAACTGAAATAATTTTGTTTTAATTTAAGACAACAAATTATCATAGGGTAAAGTGAGGAAAAATGGACCGTGGGTCAAGACATTCACTAACACAAAGATAGATGGTGCTATAGTCGAAAAGAAAAAATAAATATGAAAAGTTAGCTAAAAGATACGGCATACCCTCTCTATAACGAACTTTCATCTATAACAATATATCAAGCCACAATAAAAAATAGAACAAGAAAAATATTTTTTCTTATATCTTAAACATATATCTGACGGATATCCTTAAATTTGCTTCTAAGTGACTTTATATTAAAAAATTTGGTAGAAAAGTATTCCTCTATTGTATTATACATTTGTTTTTCTAAAAAAATCTACTGTAGTTAACATGTTAAAAAATCAAACATAATTATGGTTGTAGTTTTACTGACTGTATTCAAAAATATTCTTTACACGCGAGGTTTGTTAAGCATTTTTTGCGAAACCTGAGTGTTCAGTTTTTTATACTTGCAGTATAATTTACTGTTTGCATTCATTGTCAATGAACCGTGGCGTTTCTGTATTAAGGCCTTGACATTTTTGCGTCGAAAATCGCATGAGTGTCCAATTATTGCATTTAATATTAATAAAAATGAAGTCTTTACAATGCAACAATTGTTTTAATGCGCTCTTGAAATGCAACAAAATCCTTGAGTTTATACCACAATAGCAAGACGCTTAGATGGAGATACGTTTCAAACCAGCTTAGAATTGTAAAGGCCATTTAAGTGCGTGATGTCATTACGATGCCGAATTTCCGTTGACTAATAATGCGTGACATATTTTCTGAAATTTTTGATTAGCACTCAGTTAAAGTACACAACAACTGAAATTAGAGGTAGAAATGAAGCGATATGAAGAAACGGCTGTTTTAAAGGACCCCAATGTCACTAACAACCAAATTGTATTAACAAATAGCACTGTGAAGAGAAAAAAAAATGTTTAAAACTGAACATTGCATGTTTAAGCCTCAGATCTTTCTAACCAATACCTAGATTTTTTGGGAACTGCTATGGAGGATAAAGGCGATACTATCTTCAACAGACTCAATAATTCATGCACATAAGCTGGAATAATTGATAAGCAAACATGTTGTAAAATTTACAGTGGAATTCAACATTCTAAATGCACAATGTGTCCCCATGTTTACTGAAAAACAGCAATTAAAAGGTCAAGTACTGAGCTCGTGGAAATGTAACGTGAATAATCTTCGTCATTTTTTAATTACCACTTGTGAGAACTAGTTCACGTTCAAATTTCCCAATTTTTCAAATTTTACAATTTCGTTACAAACAAATCGAACATTACTAGTTCAATTTGAAAAATTATACAGTTTTTATGTTTAGGTTAGAGAATCCCAATACTTTCTGGAATTGTGGGTTGCATACCCCCAAGGCGCTATTAAAAATACATAATTATCACTTTCTTTAATTTTTACATTTTCTATTGGTTGTATCAACCACATTATGTAACATCAATTAACATCAACTACAGTTTTATTTAAATAGTTGCTAGTCGGAACCATTTAAAAAACGTGAGTCGACAACGGCCGGAACTTCTCGCTTTTTTCAAGGATAAATAACAACAATAATTGCAGTTGCATTAAAGTCCCTTATGTCATCATCAAATTGCATAATATCTGCACCACATAAAGATGTGGGATAACCAGCAATTTAATATCATTCGTTGTTTTGTTAGCAATTTTGTTATAAATAGATTAGATGGTAATTAAGCTTCCCCGACATTAGAATTCGAACTGGATGTAATAAATCCATACCAAATGCAGTTAGCGTCGGGATATGTAATACTGATTAGTGAGTGGAATATTTTTACTCGGTACTCGAATAATTATTTTAATAGCTTGTTTTTTTCAGTCCTTCATGAATATGGAATTTTGTATGTTATGTTTAGTTTAATTTTAGAACTTTGCAAGGGTTATGTGTATATGATTAGATAATTCCGTAGTATCGTTGTAGATCACTTTAAACGGGAATGATCGATTTACGTGCGTAAATATCGATAAACTTTTCCGTCCGTTATGAAATTCAAATGTACACATGTATTAAGTATTTTGTTTATGGCTAACGAAATGAATAGACATTTTTTATGAATATTTGTAGCGATATGAAGACCCCAGTAAAATAAAAGGGTTAACCATCAAAAATAAATCTAAAAATTGACCTTTTACACTGATATTTCTATAACTAATGATATTAGTATCCGCAACAATTAATTATCATCGTTTTTAGGCAATAATTAGTTGTAACCATCTAAAAATCTCAGTAAATATTTTGATCGTTTTTTAGCTACATTTAACTTTTTTTAAGCATACTCATATGTTGATCTCTTTACGTAGCGTTGGTAGAATTCTTTCAGACCGTTGTTAATTTTTCCCAATTCCAAGGGCTAAGGATTTTCACGATGTGAAATCCAGATCAACTCTCTCCCTTCCTATCAATTCTGAATATTTAACAATGATTTTTGAGAAATCTATAAAAAAGGTCAGCAGAAGTATTTACAGTGACGTAAACGTGGAGATAAACCGCTGTAACATTTGATTTGTTGCGATTTTGGTAAACGGATTTCAAGCATGGCATTCCAGATGTCTGAAGATGCCGCGTGAGTATGCAAAACGGGGTAACTCAACCGAGGTGCCAAGCGCCATCTGCTGTGGTTTTGATATATTTTTTGAAAAGTTTGATTTGCGCTTCGATGAAATACCATCGCGCATGCTTGTCGCCACGACGCGTCGTCGCTTTTCCAGTGATGACCATAATAACCTTGTCCAAAGGAAAAGAATGTCGAGGAGAAAGTGGAATAGTTTAAACTTTTTCATTAAGTCCACTTTAGGACTATCGTAGAGTTTGGTTACGTAATTGTTATCTGGTCCAACTTCCAATAGCGTCAATGTACGTAACATAGTTTGATGTTAGCGAGGTCCGCATTGGCTGTCCCTCAAGGTGTGTGTACGCCTGCCATTTAACCACTTGTTGGCTGCATGCTGGTGCCAAGTGAACGGGTTAGCTCTGTAGACCGGTATTTCTCTCGTCGGTGTCCTCTGACATAATGGCAAATCAATATCATAAACTCGAAGCCAAAGCTGTCCAGGAACTGAAGGACATCGCTAACAAAATCCGCATTCATTCCATCACTTCCACGCAATTGGCGAAGTCAGGGTAAGTCTGAAAATGTGCAATTATCAGTAATTATTCCACGTTTGCGCGGTTGGTCGGTAGTGGCGCGAATGTATAAGATTCGAAATTCCTCCCATGATCCAACACTTTTTTCCATTGAACGTTTTTGTGTAGATGGAGATAAGTGGTGACCCAACTGATAACTTGACAATATTTAACTCTCCAGTTTCTGTCAATCTTCTTAGTTGTTTTTGAGTGGTCATACCCATTTATTCAAAATGCCGGCTCAACTTACTCAAGCAGATGTCAGAGTTTTGGCCGATATTGCCAATAGAATCAGAATTCACAGTATTACGTCGACTGCTGCTTGCAAATCAGGGTAAGTTGCAAACCCCTTTCTTCGAAACTAATTTTTAACTTCCGACTGTTGTCCTAACTGAAAATTTAGATACATAGAATATAACGTAGTTAATTGTATTAATAACATCGAGCAATTAAAATGATCGACCTTTATATGACTCTTTTGTCATTCATTTTATTGCATAGGTTTTCTTCAGCTGCGATTATGGTGTCCTTTGAATGTCATCAGGTTGCCCCTTTACAATTGAAGATCAAATAAAGCACACATACTTTATCTCGATCTTCTGTGACCCAACATGTTATAATTACAATAATTAACATACAATTATATAATACCATAGTAAACAAATCGACAAATGGTTATGATGTATTAAAAACTTTGTTTGTTTCCGTGATATATTACCAAACGCCCGCATTACGCATCATTTTTTACAAACGTGCGACCATTCTATACCGTTCAGATTTACATTTACTTATAATGCGTAGATAAGCTTATCACCACATGGTGATTTCTTTGCGGAAAACTAGTGCAATAATGCTTTCATCTACTGATAAGCATAGTTACCGCGGGTAGTAGAATTTCTGTAAACACCCATGGTTTTGTTTGTAGATAAAACATGGAATATTTAGCAAGCACAAATACACAAAATCGGTCGAAAAAACGACTTCCACACCGATATGCAGTTTAAATACTTATCTCTGTGGTTTTTTGATTCGTTTGCAGCAAACAATGCATTATAAGTGGATAAAATCAAATAATACTGTCTCATTTTGATCAAACACCAAATCTGAGGCAACTTAAAAGATGTTATTATCGTCATGACCTTGTCTCTGAGAAGTGAGCTACCTGATACTTTTTCTTTTGGAGTATATCAAGTTGTTGGTAAATTGCTGGAGTTAAAACGAATTTCTAGTTACGCTGAGACAATTTTTCCTAATAAATAATTTTTTATTTCATCCGCAGACATCCGACATCATGCTCGTCGATCGCCGACATCCTTTCAGTTCTCTTCTTCAACACCATGCGTTACAAAATTTCCTCCCCGAGAGACCCATCCAGCGATCGGTTTGTGCTTTCCAAGGGTCATGCTGCTCCTGCATTATATGCAGTTTGGGCGGAAGCCGGCTTGTTTCCAATCGAAGATTTAAACAATCTAAGAAAATTAGGTTCTGATTTGGAAGGTCACCCAACCCCTCGCCTTAACTTTATTGATGTTGGCACTGGTTCTCTTGGACAAGGTCTGGCTATTGCTTGCGGAATGGCTTATGTTGGGAAGAATTATGACAAAGCCAGCTACAGGTGGGTTTGTCCAGTGTTTATATATGAGTTAACATGAGTTAACGTGTGTTATGTAGGGTATATTGTCTTGTCGGAGATGGTGAGAGCGCTGAAGGATCCATCTGGGAGTCTGTCCATTTTGCTAGTTATTACAAACTTGACAATCTTTGTGTTATCTTCGATGTTAATCGTCTTGGACAATCTGAGCCCACGTCGTTGGGTCATGATATCGACACCTACCGCAAACGTTTGGAGTCATTTGGTTTTAACGCGGTTGCCGTAGATGGTCACGACATCGAAGAACTCGTCAAAGCTTTCCACGTTGCTGCTAACACCAAAGGCAAACCCACCGCTATCATCGCTAAAACTTACAAAGGGAAGAACTTTCCCAAAATCGAAGATTTGGAGAACTGGCACGGAAAGCCTTTGGGCGACCAATCCGATAGAGTAGTGCAACATCTCAAGACTTTGTTGAAAAATTCAGGACCACTTCAAATTCATCCTCAAAAGCCTTTGGTGGACGATGCTCCTCCAGTAGATATCTCCAACATTAAATTGTCCTCACCGCCAGCATACAAAATTGGTGAAAGTATCGCTACTAGAGTTGCCTATGGTACTGCTTTGGTCAAAATCGCTCAGTCTAACCCAAGGGTTATCGCTCTTGATGGCGACATGAAGAACTCTACATTTTCAGAAGCGTTGAAAAAATTCGATGCTACAAGATACATTGAGTGCTTTATCGCCGAACAAAACCTTGTAGGTGTTGCTATCGGTGCTACTTGCAGAGACCGCACAGTTGCCTTCGTTTCTACATTCGCCACCTTCTTAACTCGTGCTTTTGATCAAGTAATTCTCCACTACGACCAAAGCTGCATCTAACACTGTTCGTTATAGATTCGTATGGGTGCTATTTCTCAAACTAACGTGAACTTCTGTGGTTCCCACTGTGGTGTCAGTATAGGTGAGGATGGACCAAGTCAGATGGGACTAGAAGATATTGCCATGTTCCGCAGTATTCCTGGAAGCACTATATTCTATCCTGCTGACGCTGTGGCTACAGAACGTGCTGTCGAGTTAGCCGCCAATACAAAGGGCATCACGTTCATTAGAACAAACCGTCCCACCACGACTGTTATCTACCCCAACAACCATGTATTCCAGGTACTAAAACAAAAGTTGCATTTGCGAAGCTCAGGGTGGTGGAAAAATTACCTCTACAACGTTTTGGTGGCTGTAGAATTCCTCCCCTCCGTGTTCAAAAAAGTTTTGGCGTGGAGAAATAAGACTTTACATCTGGAATTTCCATCAATTTTGCAATTTCTTCTTCTGATTCGCCACTTCACAACCGACATTGGTAATCATTTTGCTTTTTTTTTATAGATCGGCAAAGCAAATGTTGTCAAGAGGTCCAACAACGATCAAGTTCTTGTCATCGGTGGCGGTATTACCCTTCAGGAAGCCATAACTGCAGCCAACGACCTAAGCAAAACTGTCGGTGTAAGAGTGTTGGATCTTTTCACCGTGAAGCCTATCGACAAGGATGGTATCATCAAAAACGCTAAAGAATGCGGCGGAAGAATTCTTGTGGTTGAAGACCATTACCCAGAGGGTGGTATTGGTGAAGCCGTTTTGTCGGCAGTCGCCGGAGAGCGTAACATCGCCGTGAAACACGTCGCTATACCTCGAGTTCCACGTTCAGGAACCCCAACCGCTCTTCTCGACTATTATGGCCTTAATGCTAAGCATATTGTCAATTATGTGCAAGAAACTTTGAAACTATAATTTGTTAAAGATTTGCAAACATTCCACATATATTTCTAACGGATTTGGGTTGAAGGAGTGTTACATTCCTTTTGTAATTTGAGGTTTTAATAAACTTTTTTCAAAAAAAAAGATTGGGATTTTTGATTTGACCGCCCCCTTAATGAGGGTTGTAGCACGACGATAACATGGTGACTGCGCTCATGTGAGCGCTGCACATGACGTAACGTTTGAGGTTATAATTCCACGATGTTGTAAGCCGAGACCAGAAAATCGCAGCTGTGCACTTTAATCAAAATTCCCGCTGTTGTAAGTTTAATAACAAAATTGTGTCTGTCTCATTGCTTTTATCTTCAATTTCTGTCACTGTAAAATCAAACGTCATCGTAACGTTTCCACATTTGCAGGAAAAAGTAACGTGGTTTAATTAATTTGCTTTCAAATTTCTAGTTATTTAACTTTTTTTTTAAATGGATAGCTGTGTCGTAGTCGTAGCTCGTAGTCGTAGACATTGAAATTCCAAAAATATTTTCTGCAATGTTGGCTCAACTGTGCGTGGTATTAAACGCGGCTAAATTTATCATGTAATTGAAATCTCGTTGGAATATTGGTATTAATCGCGCGATGGTGCTGGTGTAGCCCCCAAAATTTATTTACATGTTTGCTACTGGCAAATTAATCGGAACAACAGGTCTGTAATTATTGTATCACTTCGTCGCCCCTCATGAATCTATTTATAAAAAAACAGTGCACGTACTCCAGATTTCACCATATCCTCCATGGATACGTAAAAACTCCGAATTATTCGCCAAAACCGAAAAAGCCCGATTATTGGTGAGTACACTTTTTAATTTCCGCTTAGAACTCAAAACCGTACCTAACACACTCTTTCACTGACATATATGCAGCGTTTTAGGAAGATCACAGGTTCTAATAAATCACGAGAGTTTACATAATCCCGAAATTGGGTATATTCCGATCTGCAAGTAACTCGGGGTTTTCAATATGGTTAATCTAACACGTGCTTTGACGTCACTTCCGTCTACAATATAATTTTTAATTAATTTAAACCCTGCAGTAATTGGATTTCTTGATGCCCTATACTCTACAGAATCTCGAAAAAAATGGAAAGGTCACGATTATCATAAAGTCTTGATTTAAATATCAACCGTGCCCTTGACAAATATTTCATTAACAGGAAAATATATAGCATGGAATATTAAATAAGTAATACAGTGGTAATACCTAGAACTTACGTGACAAGTGGGACTAAGCGACAACCGTGTAAGTCGAAATCGCGAAATTTTGCATAGAAATACATACAAGTTATGTCTATTGGGACCAGAGACTAAAGAAAACGATAACTTGGAAGAACAATGTGTTATAAAATTTTAAATAATACAACAAAGTCGCCTGACTGGTCAAAGATTTTTTCTTCACACGCGTAGTACGCCAATATTTTTTAAATTCCTTGTTTGTAGCAGAGGTGCGCTCTTTGAGTATATATTTTTCAAAATTTAAGCCGAACACTAGTGGGGAATTAAGATGAACCGGCAGATTACCGTACTAAGTTGATATAAATGATCGTTCCATCAAGGGAGGCTGCTGAACAACCATCTCCTATTACGCTGTGGGACGTGATTGTTCCATAGCCATTCTTGATGGAACCATAATTTATAATAACCGAGTACAAAGTTTTATTTAGTTTCATATTCATCAACATTTTGGCATAGAATCCAGCCTAATTTTAGTCGCTGTGTCGTAGTTTGAAAACAGTCACCAATGACATTTTCGGTAGTTTGTATGATAATTTGAAGACACTTGAAGGTTTCAAGGCCCCACACTCACGTCACTGTGCAAAATTTGTTTTATTTTTTGAACGGGGCTAAATTAAGTTTGTTTGGATTTAAAACCACAAATGCGCAAAGCGCACTTAATTTAGCAGCTAGACCTGGATTAAGATTTACTACGACCCTGTAAACGTACTTTATGACCTCCACATTGTGACATAGATAAAAACTGAAGCAAATTCGCAGGTGTTGCTTAATTAGTAATTTTATAGATGAAGCTGTTATCGAGGGATATTTCATACACGTGTCGGAATGCTTATTATTTCACATATTATAAATGATTTGTATATTGACAACGTATTCAATTTTTTGTTTGCTTGTTTTCCTTCTGGTACAAACGGCGGCATCAGAGTTGCGAGTAACTACTAATTTCTTCCTTCTGAATGACAAAGTGTTTATTTAACCATCGCCAAGGCGTGTAAGCAGATTGAACTATCGCTTCAGCACGTGTTAGACATGATATTAATAGTAAACATTAAATATGAAAAAGTGATTTATAAATCATGCATGAAGTGCTATTAATTAATTAGTTTTGTTGTGCTTTATTACACGAAAATTGTTAAAATTTATACTTGACTTGCATATAAATAATTATACAAATTTGAACGTCCAGTTTGGAAGTGGTTTTAATCGTGGCAGTGTGGTGCACCGAATATTTGTCAAACAGATTTTGCAAGGTAGGATAAAACTAAAATAATTTGCAGTTATAGCGGTTTTCGTGGCGCAATATGGCTTAATTTTGCAACAAAGAGGACAAAATACGGTAAACATCGATGTTCCTCATTACAACGAAGGAAATTCAATTAAAACAGATTACTTTCTCTTCCTCAGCATTTTCGCGGTCTTGCTACGTGATGCAACGCATGCACCCTTCAGTGAGGTTCTTGGGTTCCCATTGTAAGAAACGAATAAACTTTTGGTTGAAAAACATCGCAAATGAGTGCGGAGTTGATGACAATTTTTCGCCAAATATCTCATTAAATCTACACAAAAGTTTTCATTTCTACATGACTTTTTGTCCCCGCTTGTATAACACAAAAAAATCGTCTCACTATAATGGCATTTAAATATTTGCATACCTATATCAGAATTCAGTTTGCTATAATTTCGTATTGGCTATTATTACAATGTTTTATTAACGAATTGGTGTAATAAAAACTAATGGAGAGCGGTTTAATGGTGAAATGGTGCAAAATAAAATTCGTTGACCTGAGTGGAAACGACTGGTGGTTTTGCGCAGCCTACCCACTCTTGGCTAGACGTGGTATATTTCTATAATTTGGAGGACGTACCAGAAAATCAGTTTTCAAGGACAGAGGTGAGTGGCGGTCATTCGCGTATGAATTTCCAAGGAAAATTACTAAGTAAACAGGCGAAAATATTAAAGTAGCTAATCACGAAAAGACTTCAAGTGGACACATTCTTGGAGCGTAAGGGTTACTTATTTTTCGAGAATTTTTAAAACCTCTACGGTGCTTTGTGGAAGCTCATGAGTCATGACCCAAAATCGATACAATCTACTTTACGTTTTCACAATTAATGACCTGTTTTTTAAACCGTTGATTAAGATAGCGATAATTTTTTAAATGTAATACCGTCTGATCCAGTTTATGACTAGTGGTAGATAGATGTACGTGCTACTCTTAAAGCTTGAGCCTTATGGGTGAGTCAGTTAACATAACTACAAGAAAAACCGCAAAAAGTGGGTTTGGTGACTAGTTCTTGAAACCGGTTTAACAATAAGCCTAGTGTATAATGTGTTGCCTATCTGTTTTACATTCTTATCACTTTGTTAATCACTAGATGTCGTACTGGTTTGAATTTTGCACTTTTCCGCGAATCATTGACATTGACCATAAAAAATTAAGATGAATGAATGTCGCCCTTCAGACTTTGTCAGGGCTGTCATTTATCGCAAAACTAGTATGTGTGAAATTTTATTTGTCACGTGAAAGTGATTTATTTTTCAATTTGAATGTATGCCAAAATTTATAAATAAGTTCATTGTGAGAAACCATCGATTATTATTAAAAAACCACATTGCCTGTGGTTATAATTTACATAATGTGCCGGTATAAATGTTTATATTTGCACGTGCAAAGGAAGCATGCCGTCGTAAATAAGAGAATTTAATTGACGTAATCACGTTGAAAATTTTCTTAGAAAATAACCTAGTTCGTGTCATGGAAACCCTAGCAACGCTCTTTATGGTTAATGAAAAAGTTGTTTTGGATTTAAAAAGTAGGCAACTGTGGTGGGTTTTATCTCAACATAGGTTTGGCATTATGGCCAATTAAGATCGGTTTTTCCTAGAAACTTAGGCATGTGACTACGTCATCGGTTATATTTTTTATATAGACGCAATTTCTCCAATTATTTCTATCTTTGTTGGTTAACTTGGAATACGTTAGAGAAAATCATTCAAGTTCGAGATCAAAACTTGTTTGGGATGTTTATGAGTATGAGGCGTCATCCTAATTTAAATATTTCGTATTCTTCCATAAATTTATCAGGGTTTTTGTTTTGCGATACGTCTATAATAGATTACGTTAGTTAGCTTGACAAGAAATAATCTCTATAATAGGAGCTCTTAATTTTTTTATGATTTGTTAATGGTGATGACTTGGTTTTATGAATAATAATCGGAATACCCAAACTTGAATGTGTTAAAATAAAAAACTCGTAACAACGTCTGGTCTGTTTTGAGTTTCTAAAGTTTTTTTAGTTTTTTTAAGCATCAGTAGTTCAAAAAGTGAAGGTCACAAGGCTGCGAAAAAAATTGTTGTAATAAAACGTTCCAAACTTTCCAGCGAGACGAAATTTATTAAGATCCGATGTGTGGTTTTTTAGATATCGGACCTGAAGGTCGTGAAAATTATTTCGATTTTTTTTGTAAAAGTTGAAGGCATTGTTTATGCAAAACTCCTCAATTTCAATTTTGGAATTCCAACATGAATATCCAAAAAGTGAAATATTAAGCTTGTGATTATAAGATGAAACTATTTTTTGAGAGTAAGTTAAGTTTGTTATTTAAGAACTTCTTCGTTTTATTGTTCAAATTGTTGTTTCTTCAGGATAAACAAGGTAATAAGGATGGTCATCAAAAACACAAATAAAATTGTCGGAAAGAAAAACAAATGGATTTTTTAAATGTCAGGCACCTGAATACTGAGCAAATAAAAAACTTAATCTAAAGCTAAACCGTAACCAAACGTCATTCCCAAGAATTCTACAATTTTATGGCTTGTTCTGATGTTTTTATAGTTGTGGGTGACATAATTATATAAATATTACGTTTGTTGTGATTCGGAGCAGACACCCACTTCGCGTTTGAGTTGTTTTTTTGAAAGACTTCTTTTGATCACTTTAACTCTACAGAAATAACAATTATTGTTTTTTTGTGCCATTGTAACCGCAATAAATTGATTATAGCGGATGTAATTACGCAATTTTTTCACTTTTATTTCATTTGGTTAAAGTATCGTTCAGTTGTATAAATCACTCAATAACATTTAAGGACCTTGAGGAAGTGTCTTTAAACAACACAGACGACCTTGTGACTGTACTCTGTAATTTGCAAATCAGACAAAAATTTCTAACTACGGGAAATGTTCTTATTTTCTTATTACGTCTGTTCGCTTACGTCCCGTGGAACTTGTTAAAAATTCACGATCAGCAATGAAATTAAAATATCGCAATTATTTACACTGACTGGAAATTTTGCTAAGCTTAAGCCAGGTGTGAACTTTTGAAATTCCGCGAAGATTATTATTTGAGTTAACGTTTAACAGCTTCATGAAATTCTTTAACATTGACACATTCTTGCAAACATTTGATTTTTTAACTAATTTGGCCTCAATTAGTAAAGAATCGAAGAAATACGCAGATTATACTTTATTGAAGTACGTCCACATACTTTGTTGGAAATAAAAACGCAGTGAAACGCGTAATCATTACTTTTAATGATAATTAATACATCGTTGTTGCTTCCTTTTGTCTTGTTTTAATGATAGCACGGTTTCAGTAACTCATGACGTCTAGAATGAACTGGTATTCACCTGTTGATTTAGAGTCTCCAGGAGTATCATTTTAATCAAAGCTGACGTCAAGAAATAAATCTTTTACAAAGAGACTCAAGTCTGTAGAAACGCGAATTCGTGTAACATTTCTATATTTAAACCGTTCTGTAATAATATATGTTTCGTGAAATTAACGTATTTTTCGAGCCCCGTTCGATGTTCAGTATTTTACGTAATGTTAAAGCAAGCGATTTTTGGTAAGTACAACTTAAAATTTAAAAAAATGAATGGAGACTCAATCATGAATTTTTTAAGGTTAAATGAGTACAAAGTACAGAGTGGGGAAGTACCGAAATAATTTTGCCAATTATTTTCATTTAAATGAATCACACAATGCGACACGGGCTAATTGTAAATATGTCATTGTTTGTAAAGGTACAATTTGTATATAATCAAGCAATAATTATTCTCTTCACTGCTTTTCTGTGCTGTAATAGACCAACGTTATGATAACGGCCAAAAGTATTGTCTCGATTTGGTCGTAAAAATTGTAATATCGGCAGTCTGTGGTGATTAAATCAACGCTTAGAATTAGATAGTGATCCGGAAACATTTTGTGCGTTGACAATACAAAGTTCAATTGCCGCTTTTGAATTAGGAAATGAATTTGTTCAATGCATAATTTGATTATCTCACATGATCTGTCCTAACCTGTGGTGTAACAACGTGCTGAGCCTGCCACTGTAAAATCATTTTCCAAAATTACAAATTGTATTCATCTTAACATTCCATTGAGAAGGCCTTTGCACCGAATTAGGCTTCTAAAATTTTCAATCTTGTTTTCTTGTGATACTTTAATGGATGGTGAGATTTGCGGTATCAGTAAAAATCAGATAAGGTCAAGGTTAATCATTGTTAATTTATTTGTATGAATTCTCGACCAGGTGGAACGGTTTGTGTAGTTTGCACAGTCAGCATAAACTTAACTTTTTGCAGCTTATATTTTTTTAAATTGTGTGCTTACTTGTTTCCGTGCTTTATCAATGTAAATTAGAAAATGGCCAATTTATATAATTTCCAGACTTCATGATGATAAGGCCAAGGTTAGTCGAATTCCTGTTTAAAAAATGCGACGTCTGGTTGTTATCTTTATACTGTGAAAAATGCATAATCATCAATGGTCATAGTTCCATTGAATTCATTGTGGAAAAATTACCTTCAGTGACGTCACTAGCCAATAATTAGCACTTGAAAATCAAAATTTATTTTTTACCTCTTAAAAATTTATGATAAAATCAGGATATGATGTCAGGTGCATTTATCTGCAATGTTATGTTCCGAGCATCATTACTTACTATTAATAACAAGTAATAATTTAAAGAACCGGATGAGAAAAAGCACATTTTTGTAGGATTGACATATATTTAATTTTATAAACGTGTCAGCAATTATAGTTGATTCTTCGTTATGACGTAATCCACATGTCTTGAGAAAAATGGTTGGTCATCAAAGACAGTTGCATTGTCATTGTTATTACGGCGTGTTTTTGATAGCAAAAATGCATTCCATATACTTTCCATTTTAAAATTTAAGGTACTCCAGTCACTTTTACATTTCTGATTATTATCGAAGTTATATCAGTTTTAGAATCAACTGTACGGGGTGATGCAGTGACTTCTTTAATTTGAGTCATCCTGTATGTGCCGTCGCCCTGGTATGTCAGGAATTAGCTGGCGCTTGCGACCATGAATGATCTAATTCAACGGTTTCCCAATTTTTTAGACCGCGTATTTCTAAAATACAATTTTAACATGAACTCTATAGTTATTGTAGACTCATGGCTGCTGAGAAGCAGTATCGCTCCTTTTATATATTATTCATATTTTTAAAAACCAGTCATGCATCCAAGATTGGGAACCGCTAAATTCAAAAAACATTGTTATTGACACATCATGCACAGATTATAAAGAGAAATCTTTAAAAGCTACCAAAAAAAAATAATTACAATGTAATAGTTTGTCAATCGTAATAGATTTACCAGTAGTATTTTAAAGAATTTACGGTTGTTAGATATGTGAGAATGACCTTTGTGTTCTAAATTGCCTTGCATATTTACAATAAAATAATTACCGGAAGACACGAGTCACCAATTTCGCTTATCAGTTCCCTTTTATTAGATTTGATTTCGAATTTTTAGAATCAGACATTGGTAATTACATCGTCAAGAAAAAATTCGCGGTTTTCCCGTTCTTCAATCCGTATTCATTTTAATAACTAATAACTGCAATTAATGATATTTAATTGGCATCTATAAACAAAATATTTCATTTCTATGATTCATGATTCGTGTGATGAGCCTGTTTACCTGTCATTTGAGGGTCATCACGGTAATTTGTACGCATAGCAAATTGGCAAAATTTGCAGTGTGATGAACGAAAAACAGTACGTTTTTTCATTGAAAAAAAACATAAATAAAACAATCATTAAAGAAAATTGTTTGTATATTTTTGCTTTCACTCACGCGCGTTATTGCTCCATAAAACCGGACAATTGGTATTTATAGGGTATTTCCAACTGTAAGTTATTTCAGTACAAAACATAAATTATGACTGACGCAAATCATTTTACATGAATTTTTTTGCTGCCGATGAGAATGAGAGCAGTGTTTTCTACTTAATCCCTCTTGGCAATACCACAAAATTAAAGGACGAGTGTAATAAACCGTTGTTTATTATAATTAAGTTTCGTAATGTTGTTAAATATGTATCCATGCGTTACTCTCAAAGTGGTACATATTTCACGTTTGAGTCAACAGTGCGAAAAAGTTATTATCTAACAGTCGAATTTGCATTTTCACTGTTGTGAAGAAAAACAAGGTTCTTGGTCTTGGCGTAAAACAGACGTCGTGGAGCATCTGTAGTTATCTATAGAAATACCTCCTGAAATATCAAGTGCTGATCGTTGTCACGTTATTCATGTAGGAGTTTTAAATACATCGCCCAGTCTGTTTAATTTGGGGTGTGTCCTTTAGATAACAGCTCTCTCATATAGCTAGCCCTGGTAATGAACAGAGTCTCCTTGGAGAGACCATCAAAATAAACAATAGATAATTAAAAACGATCGAAAATTCAATCTAACTTCCGTAGCGGAACTTCGTGGAAACTCCACATTGGCCTCCATATTCACCACACTTGACCCCTCGAGATTCATCACACCACTCACGTCATGTTGTGTTCCAATGGTATTTTTGGCATCGAATGAAAAATCACGTGTTTTGAAAAATTCCAAACTCGTTTTCGTGACTCCCATTTCTATTAGCAGCACATTGAATACAATGTGATATCTTCCTTGCACAATAATTAATTTTCTTCATCGCTGTATACCTTTTCCGGAAGAGCATGAGTGAAAGACACAGTTGAAGGGCAGCAAAGGCAATTATTTTGATTTATCGATAATGTTGTCTATAGTTTACTTCATATTGATTCAGTCATGGTACTTACCTAGACATTGATTTTTCGCACCTTTTCGAATTTTAATGAGTAGTGTTTTTCACTGTCTGAGTTAACAATTAGTTTTTCCGGAAATGTCCTCAATTATAATAAAATCACACCAAATTCTTAACGTTTTGAGTATAATAGCTCTCATAACGTTTATTTTAAATGTTTGTACTTGTTCTTCTTAAAAAGTGATAAAATTCTTGGGACATAAAAGAAGCTAACTTTAAGTGAGCGACTGCCAAATGCATATTTGATCCATAAACTATATCATTTGCCAACCTTACTTAATTTTGACAAGAAATGAAGCAATGAACCAATTGAGTTTTTGACTTAAGTAACGTTGGTACAGACGAGGACTAAGTCATAAACATGACATAAAACTTGACATAAAAGAGACTAAGCTGCTTTTATGTCAAGACAATTATTTATAAGTAAATGCGTTAGAAATACCTCAAACGATATCTGCAATTCCTGACGTACTTTTTCCAAGTAATTCAAGCTGCCGCCAAGTTGACCTAACCTCTTCATCAAGGTCGTTCAATCCAACGTGAATTATGTTCGGAATGAAGGATCGGAATTCACAGTGTTCTGATATTACAATTATTATTTTATAATCAATTTATTTGAAACAAACTTACATTTTCTTTGAAGAAAAAAACTCATCTCTTAAAATTCAAACTGGTTATATTGTGCTACCAACCTAATTAATTATGCAATCCCTAAATTAACCTTGAATAAAATTTTGGAGTTAAAAGAACTAATAAATAAAACAGCGTTATTGAAGTACTATTTAGTTTTTTCGTGGATAGTAATAATTTTTTTACCGATTTTTTAGGGTAGACGCCGATTTCATTAAAAAAACTAGATGTACCAAAGAGCGGGATGATGGTAAATTCAAATTAAAAGCAGTAAATACGAGCACAGATCTCTGCCCCCTGACATCATAGATAGGAGATGAGCTCCTATCTTAATTTTAAACTTACAGTCTGAAAAAATAATATATAGTTCGTAAATTTTGCAATAAAACAAGCCTTTTTTAGACATAACCGGTGCCATAAATATGATGGAATCAGCGGTAATCTATTTTCAAGAAAAATTCATACGTGACTGTTTTTGATGCTTTATCACTCGAATTCTAATAAATGGTAGCAATGTCAAGATAGTAGACCATCTGGTTTGACTAAAAACCTGATCGTTTACCTCGAGAAATGATAATTAATGGAAATCGATGAATAAAAGCATTGTCCAACAATGATTATTGCAAATGTACACTGTTTCTACGAAGTATAAATATTTTTAATATTTAATCATAAGCATTCAAAGTTCTTCCTGTATACCATATCATAAACCTTTAAATGTATGAGGATTAGAATATAATTAGCAAAATAGCATGTTTCAGTCCCTATTGTTGAAAATAACTTGAGGATGATTCATGAAGACAAAGATTTTTTATAATTATAGACACCAAGAGTTAAAATTGATGGTATAAAACGATTAGTCATCCACATATTTAACATTAAATTTCAGAACACCTACATTCCATTAGCAATTTGCACTGGAAGATAAAAGTGAAAAAACGACGATTCAGTCATGTCTAAATTCAGACATTCAGTTTTCAAAATCAGTTAATGTTGAGCGACAAAGAAGAATTTTCAACAGCTTTCGTGTCTGATTGTTTCGTTGACGGTTGATTAGTACGTTTTTAGTATCTTGTTCCTCAACCTTCTTGTCTAGACAAAAATACGTTATATAAGCTGTCTCTGTGTTTCATAAAAGACGTAACTCATGCATTGATTTCGTCAGAAACTTGACAAGTTTAATAATATCCACTGTTTACCATTTTAAATGAATAGTGGAAACTTTCTGCATGTGAAAAGCACGCCGTATTGGGGATTCAGTCTGCAAATTAACGCAATCAAAAATAGATTTTACAAACAAACGGAATCCCCCAGGGATCAGTGACCACGATAACCTTTAAATTATTGACTTGATTGCATTAATTCGTGGGAGACAACAATATTAAGTAATTAAAAATGTACCGAACAGGGTTCTTTTTTTTCACGGCGATTGATGGTCATGAATATGTTAATGTCGTAAACTAGGTAATCAAACCGCACAAAACCAGTTAATACTTCATGTCTGCAACTCAAAAATTGTAGTTTTTTGAAAAAATCCTGAATTTAATTAAATACTATAGTGTGATGGAGGTTGCGTGCAAATTCAAGTAGATGTTGCCTGACCTGATTTTTCGATTAAAAAGGTCCTTTGGTCTAAACAACGTCTGCTTATTTCTTTAAACACTCGAAGAAGTATTGTTTTCCATCACGTGCACTACCCATGAATTTTTATTTACAATCAAGATAAATAAAATCATTGTTTTTTCGCACCAGTCTGTTTGTTCTGATTAGTTCGAATAAACAGTATAGTTGACCTTCTCTTCACGCGACAATATGTTGGTTATCCTTGACAATCTCAGGTAAATCAAAATTATATTAATTATTTTGAACGAAAATAGTCTCACACTTCTGGTCACCGAGTCGAGGTGCGAATTTGGATTTTGACCCCGTTTCTGTGCAGATTTCAAGGTTTTCAACCAGGTGATATTTGATTTTATTAGAAGGAAGAAGTGTCCGACCTTGCAACTGTGATTTTTGACCAAGTACCACTTTTTTTCTGTAGCACTAAAAATTAGATGTCGAAGGTATTTTTGGTATTCTTTGATTGGCAAAATTTCGGATTTATTAGAGGACTTGTGTTTAGATTTAGAAAGTGTGTTTACATCCGGTAGAACAGCTAGGTTTGATTACGTTTGTGGTTTTTACTTCGGAAGAATTTTACTAGTGACGTAGTTTAGGATGATGCAATGAACGGATGTGACGTCTACATTTTTTCCAAAAAAGTACTTGTACCAAAATACAAAGGTTATCAATAAATCAATCAATCAATCAATTTATCACACAATCTGTGGACTGCGTACCTACCTCCAAATTCCTTCGATAGCAGTAATCGAAATGTAATCAGAAAATGTGGCATCACCGTTATTGTAAGATCTTTTCCGGAGCCCACAAAATGCATTGTTTTATTAATTATGTTGTGGATGTCTAATTTGACTCCGGTTCTGTATTAAAAGCTGTGAGTCGTTTTGCCTACATTATGTGTTGCGTCATGTTGCCTTTAGTTTATGACTTGCATTTTTGAAAATTCTATGAAGTGTTTGATAAACGATGCCCTGGAAAAATCGTGGCGTAAATTCCAAAAGCATCCGGTGCATGTTTTGATTGGTTTTCCTTTTGTTATTTATCAGCTATATCTTGAGTCGGTTAAGGTTTAAGTGGTGGGTGTGTTCAGACTTAGCCAATGAACACGCGGGGGCTCGACTTTTACACTTTTACGTCATAGATTACGTCAGCGCTGTTGCGCTATCTCACTAGCTAGCTATATCAGTCCGTTCGCCTTGCTTATTGCGGTTGTAGAGCTAAATCATTCAACGGAAGTGTTTGAAATACGAGCGAGCTTTGGCAGTGATTTTTTTAAATTTATTTGGACAACGATTTTGTATTCACAGGAATGACCCGGAGAAATCAGTGTTTTCGTCAGCTACCAGAAATCGTCGCCTGAGTTGTAAAAAAAAACCTGGAAGAACTTACTCCAGAAAGTAAGAGTGAGCGAGTACCAGTGTGACTAACTATTATTCGTGGCAGTGCTAATACTTGGAGACTTTTAATAAAAAATATAAAATAATTAAGCAGACATGGACAAATTTTTGTGTTGTGCGGTGTTGCTCAGCCTGGCCCTACATTGCATCTGTGATGATCTATCTTCTCTACCCCCACCATGTGACAGGTAAGTTATTCTCACCTTGCAACTGCCCTTCCGTACAGAGCCTCTCCTTGACAGCAAGACCTTGTCCATTTCACTCTGGAATCTTGCATGGTAGATGATAATAGGCACAATGCAAGTTGACATGAAGTTTTTATGTCAGGGGGGTGGGGGCAGGTTGAGCGGTACATTCTCGCTTAACTCTGGCTCACCCTTTTTTCGGTCGCTAATCCCAAAAATGTTACAGTCAAATCTACTGCCACGGCCCCCTTCTCGATACTGTCCAAAGAGCGAAACTAAACAAAGATTCGAAAACCTTCGTCGACATGAAAATGAAATACTCGCCGACAGAAACTTACAGACGCTTCGATGAATTCATGGTGAAACATAACAATACACCTGACAGGAATGCAGTAAAGGCTTTCGTCAACGAAACGTTCGAATCCGCGGGACAAGAATTCGAAAAGTGGGAGCCTAAGGATTGGATTAAAGACCCCAAATTTTTGGAGAATATTGAAGATAAAGATTTTCGAGCGTGGGCGTCTAGTTTGAACGATTTTTGGAAGATTTTGGGGCGGAAGATGAAAGACGAAGTGGAACACCACCAACAAAATTACAGTATTATTTGGGTTCCAAACCCTGTGATAGTACCTGGTGGTAGATTTCGTGAGTTCTACTATTGGGATTCGTACTGGATCGTGCAAGGATTGCTACTGTCAGAAATGCACGAAACTGTGAGAGGAATGCTTGAAAACTTTCTTTACATTGTGGATCATTACGGACATATACCAAATGGCGGTCGTATTTACTACATACAACGATCTCAACCTCCTTTGATGATCCCGATGATCAAATCATACTTGGAGTACACACACGATAGAGAGTTTGTCAAAGAAAATCTTCCTATAATGGAGAAAGAGTTCGAATATTGGATCACCAAACATAACAAGACCATCACTGTCGACGGTGTTAATTACACTCTGGCGACGTACGGCGATCGATCGAAGGGACCGAGACCAGAGTCGTATTCAGAAGACGTGGAGGCCGCGGAAATATTCAAAGAAGAAGAGAAAAAAGAAGCTTTTTACGCTGAATTAAAAGCTGCGGCAGAATCGGGATGGGACTTTTCCAGTCGGTGGTTTATCGCCAATGCCACTAATAAAGGTAATTTATAAAGCCTAATCCGGTGTTACGTAATAACCGCATTGTTTTTAGGCAATTTAACCAACACTAAAACTCGTTCTATTGTTCCGGTAGATCTGAACGCAATAATCTACTGGAACGCAATGATATTATCTGAATTCCATGAACTGGTAGGTAATGCAACCAAAGCTGAGTACTATCAAAAAATTGCCAAAGAATGGTTGGAAGCCGTGACGGCCGTCCTTTGGCACGAAGAAGTCGGTGCCTGGCTCGATTACGATATCCAAAATTCGGTAAAACGGGATTATTTCTATCCCACTAACATTGCGCCACTTTGGACCGGCTGTTACAACGAAAACGATAAAGACAAAATGGTCCGACTTGTACTCAAGTACCTGCAAAATAAAAACATCAATAGCAACAACCCCGGTGGTATTCCAACCACTTTCGAACACACTGGCGAGCAATGGGACTATCCCAACGCTTGGCCACCACTACAACATATAATGATCGTGGGGCTGAACAATACCGGAGATGCCGTTGCTCAAAGACTCGCCTTCGAAATAGCCGAAAGATGGGTGCGCTCAAATTATAAAGCATTCAAAGAGACTGACGCCATGTTTGAAAAGGTTGGTTAACAATTCGTAACTTTGAACTGTGATTATTTGCGGTGTTACAGTATGACGCAACCGTCTCGGGAGGTCATGGCGGTGGAGGGGAATACGACGTCGTGGTGGGTTTTGGATGGACCAACGGCATCATCATGGATCTGTTAAATAAGTACGCTGACAAACTCACGGTGGAAGATCCGCCAGTACCGTCACCGAAACCAGTATATGCATCAGATTCTTCTGATGCAACGACATCGACCAGTAGCGTTAGACAGATATTTGCGGTTCTGATAGCGTTAATGATATCATTAACGGCAGGATTTATAGGGTGAGGTAGGTCGAAGATGTGACACTGATGGTGACTGGATTCTAACACTGATGTTTGTTTTAGGTTTTTCTTTTATTGGAGTTCTTTTACATAATGTGATGACAATGGTTAACCCAAATTGGGGTTAAATTTGTGATATTTATATTCTCGTCACTTGTTGCTTGTACCATTTTGAATTCTATAACGTAGCAGGGGTACAAGAAGATTAGATAATTTATTCTACGATATTTAAAAGTATTATTCTCAGTTCCTCATAGGGTAGTGATTACTTAGTAGAGTAGGACAAACCAAATATAGATCTGACAGTGACTTCGTGCAATTGTGATTTTTCGTTATTAACTGACTGTTGCGTATAGCGTATACCGCTGTTGGTCTGTTTTTTGTGGCATGCTCTGTAGCTAAAAATCTGTTAGATACGTATGTAGTTGTATATTTAATAAAAGATGATTTTCGTAAAAAAACCATTCCTTATCCCGATTCCATGTGCTATTGACTAACAATCAAAATGGCAAAATGGACACTTTGGTGCTTCCATAATAAAAATAATTTTGAGTTACGTAACTGAAGTAGTCTTGCATGAAGCATACGAATACTAACAGTTAAAATTAATTGCAGTCCTTGAAGTTTCATGCGAATATAGACGCAAACAATTCTTTTTCTATCGATGAGGAGGTGTCACCGACACCGCTTGACCGTCTTTTTTTAAGTGAAATTTCAAGTAAACAGGGAGGAAATGCGAATTTGTGTGTAATTAACAATGTGTGAGACTCCCACACTCCAACACATCCCACATAAGTTACACTAACCCCAAGTCTGCACTCCTTAATTCTCTTAATAACATAATAAGGGTCATAAATACTTTCGATTAGTTTAGCTTAGTCAAACAAAATTAATTTTCTATTCTTTATTTAACGATTTTCTCTGTATAGAGTGTGCATCTATAAGAGGCGCAGTGGTCTGCAAGGTGCTCTCTCGATGAAGAACAACCAGAGGCCTTACAGGGCGCGTTACACGGAGCTCAAGAGTATATCACCGAAGCGTGGAAGAAGCAATAGATAAGTGTACGACCCTCTTTAGTGAGTTTTAATTAACGTGCAATCGCCTCAAGAATAGTTACTATTAGAATGGACAAGTGGAAAATCGCTCCGACGACGTAATAAACTGCGTGTTACTCGGATTCTTGCAGTTTTTATTCAAGTTTAACGTAGACCGTCTATAGGTTTTAATGTAGAATTTTACGAAACGACGAAAGTGCCTACGTTAGACAAAATGTAATGTAGTACAAGTACTGAAATTCTGATTCGGTGTCTTAGTTTTCAGAACCATTTTTGTACACTTGTATCTTCCTATTATTGTATGAAATGTGATATCTAAGTCATATCTTTTAAGAACTGTAAATAGCCATCTTGTAGTCACGTGTCTTCACCAATTGAGCATGCATGAAAGACATACGTGGTTGTGATCGCTATTAATTTATTTATACTTTCGTGTGAATGCGTCATGAATTTATTTATTTACTTGTCAACTTTATTGTTTTGATTTTCATGCCCAATTTCGTTGAACCAAGTGACATTACAGTTTAAGATTCGCTTAGTTTTAACATTTATTTATTTAAATTCATTGTACAATTTAAGTAGACATAGACAAGTCATGACCACAACAAAACTGACAGGAAATGAGTAGTAGAATTAGCACGTGGAACTACCTTACAATTTGCGAACCATCAAGATGCCAAATGTATAAAATAGTTATAAGATGTAAATGCCAATTTGTGTCTTCTACTCTAAAAACCGTGTAGTATAATAAGTGTACAGAAATGCATGTTTCATGTTATAAGCATTTGCTGTGATTCGAGTTTAAATATATTTGATAACTGTGTGAAAATCAATTGTTCAGAGTTTTTACATCTTCATTTTACCCTTCCCACCGACGCGGCGCGTTTAAGATTTGAATTAACATTCTTTTCCGAAGGACATACAACTTTTATTATCTCACATCAAGTGAACTTTATGAAACTATTATACGGCAATTTTTGCACTCTGTCTGAAAAGCGATATTTTAACTCGAGGAAGTAACAATAGGTTGACCTTAAATTTTCTTATTTAAATTATTGCCCGGTCTATTTTTAAACATAATGCTTATATTATTAACCCTAATGTAATAAACAAAACAGCGACACTCGTAAATTTTTAAATATAAGACCTCGATGGCAAGGTTGATAAACCCATTCTGCTTCTTAGCAAAGAAATAAACAAACTTCTTCACTGTCGATTCTAATTAATTTTTTTTCTTGATATAACTAGAGAAAAAATTCAACAAACTTGGAAATGACCATCACGACATTTTTAGAAAATTTAATTGCAGTTGTGCTGTCCTTTGATTGCTCGGTTTTACTAAAAAACTTACTAATCGGTTCTAACATGATGGAATGTTTTAATAACTATAACAATTATAGCAATAAACACGTAATTACCTAAGTTTCACTTTGCAAGGCCACAACATCTTCGGTTGATTGTTGGTAATCTTAGTGAAAATTATAATCGGAAGAAAAAATATGTCTTGAAACGTGACATTAAGCTGTGCTTTTTTTTGACCGCGGGGCTGCTAAATTCGCATGTTTTTCCTTTCAAAATCTGGTCAAGGCAAAATTTTTTGTTGTGCCGCCAAAAGTAATCACGGTTACTTTTACTTTTTTCATAGAATTTTACCTCAATTTTTGCTTTATCACACCCATGACCCATATAAGGGTCGTCAAAATTTGATCTAGTTTGTGGGTTGTAGGTAACTTAACTAACGTGAAGACTCAACTTTCCAAATAAACCACTTAAAAAACATCAAGAGAAATAAACAAATCTGCGGTTGTTTTACAAGTCCACGTTGTGTTTCGTTTATAATAAAGCCACGTACATAAATAGACACGGCGTGACCAACATTTTCGCTTCAAAGAACCGGAAGGTGTCATCAACACGAGTCTTATTTCGCGGCCAAAGCAAGTAGTCAGTAATTTCCCTAATTGATAAAGCTCCTTGGCGCAATCTGATAATCACTCTTTTCAAAGATAAATTGGCGGAGTGTTAACTGCGGAAGAGGTACTATGGGGAGAAACACAAAGGAGAAGCAGACCAAATAATGAAGAATAATAAAAAAAAAAAACAATTTTTTAAAGATCCAGTTATAAAATTCACCTAGCGCATTCTAAATACAAAATGTTACAAGAACCACATTGGTAATTACATAAAAAATTCAAGAGATTAAAGAACTAACCAAACGGATTAAAGAGAATTATACGTCCGGGTTTTAAAAAACAACAGTTTTTTGCACGAGAAAATGAAAGTGTCATGTTTCTGCTGGCTCGTATTTCTCAGCCATGGATCGAACACAAAGTTGATTAGAAATATGAAAAAGTCATATTCGATTTTGTCAACAACTAGCGTTCTAATTCGAAAACTAGATATGGCGCGGTAACAAATAAACATTGCAAGTGTCTCCAATTAAAGAAAATTTAATATCTTTTGAACAGAAACAACATAAATTTTGTTTTCAAATAGTTTTGAAGCTCTATAGTTTCCAAGAAATGTAAAAATTTCTTGTTTTTACATACACACACTACAAAAATTTAGTAAAACAAATCTAAAAAAATGTATTGAGAAAAAATAAAAATTAAATATAAACTTTATTACGGAAAAAAATATCAAATACTTGACGTCATACGTTTCAAAACAGCGTTCAATTTTTTTTTCAAATTATAGTAAATGAGTTTGTGGTTTAATGTTCATTTTTTTAGAAAAGTATTGTTTCCTACCTAATTCGCTTTGTACGTGTTTTCCAATCAATTAAATTTTCCAATAAAATGTTTTTTATGCGATTTTTTTAATGCGCACTGTGTTAGTTCTGGAAATTTCTGTCCCTTTATTACATTTAAATGAGATCTTTTTGTTTCAAGAGTTTTCAATTCTAAAAATAAATTTCCTCTTCACAGTGCTTTGTTGTGTAGTCAGGCAACCAACTATACATTTGTGTAGTACGTGACGTTGAACATCGCATATCGCACCTAGGAAGATAAGATAAAGGTAAACAAGTTAAAAGATAAAAATAACCGCCAAACACGCAACAAGGCTTCAGGGATTATTAATTTAAATAATTATATTAAAATGACATGCAATTTAAAGGAATGGTTAAAGTTTTTAAAAATAAATTAAACATTTTTGTCGGTCGGTAAACACTAGAAAATTCTGACGACAATGTTAGTCTTAAATTTGCTTTGACTTTTAAAAATGATGGGTCAATATCGAAAATATTTGTGATCGGGGTGAGTAAACAACTGTATGGACATAGATAATTAGTGTGGTCACACTTCCTCGAGAATTAAAGTAAAGTATTACCATTAGATGTGACAATTTATTTGATTTCATGAGAAACGTGAGTTGAAATTGGGTGTTTTTTCGGTTTTGGTAAGTTGGTTGGTTGTTTACAATTTTGAAACTTGTCACTCTTTATATGGTCATGTGACCCTACCAAAAGTCTGAATTTAGTGACGTCATGGTGTTTTGAGTTGTTTTTTCGTTAAGATATCAGAAAAAAAGGTTTGTTTTTGTGTTTTTTTTTAAGGCAAATAAATTAAATACCGAGCGAGTTCCAACCTATATCTGGTATTGGTCGTATTTTTGACAAATGATGTCAGGGTTGGATTTGGCAACATATCAATGAAAGCGACTTTTAAGCTGCGCGCGCAAAAGCTGCAGCTGTTTGTAGTCTTTGTCAGATTACGTAGTCACGAAATATTTTTATTTATGTCACTCGAATGGGCCGAAAATTCGTAAAAACAAGACGATGGCCCTTTTCCGGGGAATTTCCTCGGTTCGTGATGTTGTAGAGGAGTTGTGTTGTGACCATGTGTGAATCAATGTTTCAATTAAGTTCATGATATTCATTTTTGGATCCGGTTGTGATAGATGGAGGACAACAATGGAGCTAAACCGCGGGCACGTTCAAACTCGGCCAGAGTTTTGGTCTTCGACGAACCCGGAGCTCCCCAGGACCGCCCCAAGTGGCCCCCGATAGCCCCCCCAGCAGCCCCCAAGCATGCACAACCAGGTTAAAAATGACTCATGAGACGCATATTTTTACAATGTGCAACCACACAGGGTGGGACATTGCAAAAAACATTGGTCAAAACAACGTTTTTGATGCGATTTACAAATGTGTTACTGTTGTTGATTGAAACCGATCAACTGACGTTGAAGATGTCACAAACTTGAGCTTTATTTGTAAACATCTAAAAAAAGAAACGCTGTGTAAAGACCTCACAGTGAATTACTTTTGTTGGCGTTGTGGTAACATTGTTCTCTGATAAGCTAGTTTAAATTTTGGTAATTATACACCATTATGATAACTTAATGCTCAATTAAGATTTATTGTTTTCATTCTTAGTCCACGTTTGTGAAATCAAGACAAGGTTTCAGGACGTGTTCTTTTCCTCTTCACCACTCTGTAAGTTTATTCAAAATTCATTTTAAATAAAAAAAAAATCGCGCTCAATTCGGCTAAGGACAAAAAAAATAACGAGGTGGCGTTGGCTCGTGTCAAATCAACATTTAAATCGTGACACGTTTTATAACCGCCCTCTATCACTCGTTCGACCACCAACCGTGTTAATCAGAGTTCTTAGAATCAAAATGTCGAAATTGTTTTTTATATCGGGTAAGAACTCTACTGTCTGACATCTTCAAGATTCAACCTGACTCTCTAGAATTCAGTCTTCGTCTCTTTTTATTTCGCGTTGGTTTCGCTCAACAATGACCCAAATCAAGTAACACTCTTTGCTCATTTCTGTCAATCTTGTTTTGACCATATTAAACTCCCCTTGTTTCTAATTCAGATCATCACACGACACCGTCGAATTTGGTCCGAATAAGCTCAGCTCTAGGCAAGTCGGCTCCTTCATTATCGGTTAATATGGTAGCTATACTAAATTTCTTTTTCACTTGGTAATTTTATACTTTTAGAAGGATGTCGGTGTGGGGCGCCGAAACAGCCGTCCTGCTGCAGTTCACCGATTAAGCTTTGTAGCCAACACATCTCCTGTACTACCAAGATCTCAGTCACCGATATGTGGCAGCCCCATTGATAGCCCCAGAACGCATAATAGTTTCATCAACTTCCCATTCGCCCCTATCAAAAGGTAGGTTCAATTAGCGCCCATATTGGATAAAGAAATTGATAGATCGGGCTTGGATACACTTCTAATAGAAGCGCAATGTAATACGTGCGAGTTTGTGGTAATTTTACCATTAAAGGATGTAGAGCTCATTTATTTTCACAACACTGTATCTCTTTTGTAACAGAATACCTTTGTTGTCTATTTTACCACCATGCCCTTTTTCTTATTCGTTTTTTTTTATTTTCGAAGGTTTAGAAAACGACCAGTAGACCTCTACAGAAAGGCGCTCCGGTTGGTAATACGTATTAATCTAGTCATGATCCTGCGGCGTAGATAAAAAGTCTCTACGGGATGCTCTCTAAATGATTCAACGATTTCAACTATTGTTTGACTCCCATCACTTGTCATCATTTACGGATCATCCTGTATGACATTTATGTTGTCCCTCAAATCCTATCCTACTTTTCCAATAATTCGTGGCTCAGTGAGGGTCTCTAAAATATCGTAGCGCGTCTTTCAGGATCGTTGCCGGCTGTCGTGGAGATGGCAGGAGGTGGTCAGTTGCCTCCTTACCGTCTTCAGGTTATGGGACGACCCCGGGAAGTTCAAATATGTCCGTAAGTATCATCTCTTTTTTCTTGGAAGTTGTCTCAATTCGCTCTTTCAGTCGAAATGTTCGAGTCAAGAAAGACTGCATCAACTGCCACACATCCCAACTTCTGACGACATGAGGATATTAACCCATCATTTCTCTAGCAATGAAAGTAATCCTTCCTTACCGGGTGGCAATTACGACGAGAATTCCATTACTCATCGCTCACCGTTACACAGACCCAGATCTAGAAGTCTTAGGTTTGTTTTCTTGTAGATTTTGGTGTCTATTATGTTGATTACATTTGTAGCAGTCCTAGCCGATCTCCTGTTATGGACAACGAAATATGCATGATGAACGTTTTGTATAAAGAGAGGTTTCCGAAGGCCACGCAACAGATGGAAGAGCGGCTAACTCATTACATCGATGAGAACAAAACGTTTGATTTTGGGGAAGATTGTGACTATCTTCCCATTGTGCGGTTTGTTCATCATCAAGTTCTGGAGATGGCTCGCGATTGCTTACATAAATCACAATCGAAATTAATTACGAGTCGCTATTTTTACGAAATGTTCGAAAATTTAGAGCGATTGTTAACAGAAGTAAGAAAGTTCTTTGTGTTTATAATTCCATTCTATCATTTTTTTTTTTTTTTTAGACAAAAGATAAGTCTGAAGAAGCTGGTAATCTAGTCACTGGTTTTATTAAAAAGTTGCTGCTAATTATATCGCGACCAGCTCGTTTATTAGCATGTTTAGAATTCGACCCTGAAGAGTTTTATCATTTCTTAGAAGCCGCAGAAGGCGAAGTAAAAGTAGTGCAGGGCATCAAAGCCGATATTCCCCAGTATATAATTCAGAAATTGGGATTAAACAGAGACCCTATAGCAGAGTTACAAGAAGAATTGCGCGACTGTAACTGGTCTTCAAACCAATCATCCAGATCTTCAGTTTGTTTAACTTCAACTCCAAGCACTAAGAAATCCCTGTCTAATCCGAACGAACAGGATTTTGAAGTCGTTAAATTGATATCAAACGGTGCATACGGAGCTGTGTATTTAGTCAAACACAAACACACGCGGCAGCGATTTGCCATGAAGAAAATCAATAAAAATAACCTAATTCTAAGGAACCAAGTAGAACAAGTGTTTGCCGAACGTGATATACTCAGTTTTGCCGACAATCCGTTTGTTGTTAGCATGTATTGCAGCTTCGAGACAAAGAAGCATTTGTGTTTAGTTATGGAGTATGTAGAAGGTGGAGATTGTGCTAGTTTGCTTAAAAATATTGGACCACTGCCACCAGATATGGCGAGATTTTACTTCGCCGAAACCGTTCTTGCTGTAGAATACTTACATAGTTATGGGATAGTTCATAGAGATTTGAAACCTGATAAGTAAGTTTCTAAGTATATTCTGTAAGATTTTAACACTTGGTTTTAGCTTGTTGATAACAGCTCTTGGTCATATTAAGTTGACAGATTTTGGGCTGAGCAAAATGGGTTTGATGTCTCGTAAGTTTTCTGCTAATGCACCAAACAGACAATAATGGATTTTTTTTTAGTTGCTACAAATTTGTACGAGGGCTACGTGGATACAGAGGCGCGACAGTTTTCCGATAAGCAAGTGTTTGGTACCCCTGAATATATAGCACCAGAGGTTATTTTGCGACAAGGCTACGGAAAACCGGTCGACTGGTGGTCAATGGGTATTATTCTCTACGAGTTTCTTGTAGGTTGTGTTCCCTTCTTTGGTGACACTCCAGAGGAACTTTTCGCTCACACTGTCCAAGGTAGCATTAAAAAATTACAGTTAAAAAAACAACTTCAAAAACACAATTTTAAGATGATATTGAGTGGCCGGACAGTGAAGATTGGCCGGTTCAAGAAGAAGCAAAGGATCTCATTAGTGCACTCTTGCAACATTCCCCGCGCGATAGGTTGGGTACAGGCGGAGCCCAAGATGTTAAAGAACACGTTTACTTTAACGGTTTGGATTGGAATTCGTTGCTCCGACAGAAAGCTGAATTTGTCCCCCAGTTGGAGCATGACGAAGACACTAGCTATTTCGATAGTAAGTTTGAACAAATCGTTTTTCGCTTGTAATTCTAAATTCTAGGTCGTATTGATCGATACAACCATGAATTGGAAGACGACACAGACGACACGGATGACTCTCCAGTCTTCGGTTTATTCTCTTCGTGCTCTCCTCAATACCGCAGAGCTAACGTCTCAAAATTCACTTCCTCAGATTTTGATAATTCATTGGAAGGTGTTAAAATAACCCCCATTGTTACAACACCCGATACTCCAGAAGTTCCAGACTTTAAATTACGGCCTAGGGCTCCTATAAGTCTCCAAACTCCGGAAAGGGAACGTCAAGAGATAGTTCCGATCGAACATAGAAAGGTTTGAATGTAGCTTTTGTAACCGTGCTTTTCTAACACATTTGTGGCAGATTTCGTTGGACTTCGGAAAAACTATCAGTACTCCTGAATCGTCGCAAACTGACAGCGACGATGTGTCTCCCCAGATACAACGGAGGCGTAAGACTGGTCATTCTCGCGATATTCTACCCAAGTTCTCAATTTCAGTGGAAGATGAGCACAGCAGTCTGGAGACTGGAACGTCGTCGTCAGAAAATCGGGAATTATCACCGTTAGGACGAGTTCAACTTTCAAATAAACACAAGTCGAGATCTGTCGTTAAGAGCGCGTCGACGTCAGGGTTGTCGTTAATGATTCCCTCTGACGAATTTCAAGCTCCAACTCATAATATTCATTCGCCGAGTGGAGGCGGAGGGTCTAGTACCGCGAGTTCGCGTGACGCGTCACCTTGTAGAGAACTGTCACCTTTGGTTACTAGTTTGAAACCACCCATCATCATTAGGCGAGGTCCTAAAGGTTTTGGTTTCACGGTTCACACGATACGTGTTTACTATGGAGACACTGACGTCTACACCATGCATCACTTGGTCATGGTAAGAATACTACTCAAATATTTTTGCCACATATTAACTAATTTTTCTAGGCGGTTGACGAAGGCAGTCCTGCTTTTGAAGCAGGTTTAAGACCAGCTGATTTGATCACTCATATCAATGGTGAAGCAGTACAAGGTCTTTACCACACTCAAGTTCTTCAGTTGTTGTTAAGCGGTACCGAACACGTGAGTTTGCGAGCTACGCCTTTAGAGCAGACCTCGATTAAGACAGGGGGTCGGAAAAGAGAACCCGGTCAAAGCAAACTAGCGAAGAGGAGTTTACATCGCCAGAGAAAACAAAAAAGGGACAGCGATAAGAGACGCAAAACATCTCTGTTTAGAAAAATCAGCAACAAAAGAGCTAGTGTTGAAATGCAGCAGGTTAGAACTTTGCGATTTTTGAATTTGATGACAGTGTTGTTTTACAGATGGCTGCTAGTATTCAGTCTCCAATCAGCGTAACTCCGAGTCGTAGCTTCCAGTCGTTTCCTAGAAGTCAAGACAGTTCGTTCTCGCCCGGCACCATGCGAACACCAACTCCTGTGAATCGTTCAAATCTGACGCTTTCTGATTCTTTTAGTCAGCATTCCAGTTCTTCATCTCAAACAACATCGACGAGCTCTCCGAACGCGACTCCTGTTGCTAGTACTCGTAATAATAAACAACATTATCAAAGACCGTCGACTTTGCATGGACTCAAACATAAACTTCACTCGAGTCCGTGTCCTAAGGCACTGCACGCAGCTAGTCCTTCGTGTTCCACAGCAGTACCTAATCGTCGCAAATCCGTGGGTCATATACCATTGTCACCCCTTGCAAGGACACCGTCTCCTTCGCCTCTCCCCGCTTCTCCAACCAGGTCTCCAAGTCCGCTCGCTTTCCCCGTGGGTCATCAACCAGGCAGCTCAAATACCACACAATCATATAGTCCTAGTGCTGGCACGGCACCCATAACGGTTTGCAATCAATCTAAAAAAGGCTTCGTCCGACCCAAAGGCGCAGAACCAGGATCGCCTTTGTTGCGACGAGCTCTTTCGCCAGATCGCTTGCATCCGCGTAGTGCTGAAACTAAGTGTTCAATATCGCCTCTATGCTCATCAGGGAATTCGCCTCCTGTGAAGACCCAA
This sequence comes from Cynaeus angustus, assembly GCA_030157275.1. Taxonomy (NCBI): domain Eukaryota; kingdom Metazoa; phylum Arthropoda; class Insecta; order Coleoptera; family Tenebrionidae; genus Cynaeus; species Cynaeus angustus. The sequence continues at coordinate 14,336,491 of CM058066.1, read as the reverse complement.
GCACGTGCTGGTAGCACCGTATGGCGACCAAATGTACAACCAGAGAAAGAAAAAGAGGTTGAAATTGATGCTAACACTTTACAAACGATCGATATCGCTACCAGTACTGCGACCACCGACAGCCGTCTTTCGTTGAATTTATCAGGACCAGGTGAACTGTTACCGAGAATTGCCGAAGAAAAGGATTCTCCCACAAATAACGGACAAGATAACGATAAAGATAAGAAATGTGATAAATCAGTGGAAAAGAAACAGATGCAGCAAAAAGAAAAGAAAGAAAAAAACAAATGTGATAAAAACGTTGAAAGTTGCAATAAAAATGTACAAGAACCGACATGTAAGAAATGTGATAAAACAACAGATTGCCATAAAAGTACAGAACTTGAGAAGAAAAACAAGGAAGAGAAGGCACAAAAAAACAAAAGTGATAACAAATCTCAGTCTACATGTGATCCATCTACAAAAAATATCCCGAGTTCTGTTAAAACGATGAAAGATTGTAATAAATCCGTTCAATAATTTTAGCTTAGTATTATGCAACTTGCCAAAACTTGTTTCTGTATATATTTGCTTGAATATTTATAATTTGAAAACGCTCAGTCCCTATAGTTTCGTAAGCTTCTGGGGAATATTTTTTTTAACTGTACACTTCTAACAAAAGACAACACATATAGTATGTGTCTTAAAAATATACTCATTAATTGTTTGCGTTACGAGTTGCGAGTGAGAAGCGTTTAAAATTTTATTAAAAGTATATGTATGTATATAATGTCAGGTTGGTGTAAATTTCATTGAAATTATATTTCAAGATATGTTATGATCTGTAAAAATTGGGTGAATATTTATTAAAATGTTTGTATATGTGTGTAAACAGAATAGTCTTTAAATATTTTGGAACATCGCTTGGGTATACTTTCAAGACATCTATTTACTGGTGATGGTTTTAATTTGCAAACGCTTAACTCTGCAAAAATTTTAATCTGTTGTCGTCCGCCATTGTTAACGCAATATGTGTCAATTCAACCATTTTTTAAGATTTCTAGTAAGTATGTGTTTAATCATAAGTGTTATGCACTGGCTATACAATATATATAGAATAATTAACATGCTAGATGTTAGTTTTAATCGGGATCTCAAAATAAGCGTTTCTTTGCAAATGTGTTAGCCATATGTTTGTTACGTGTTTCTTTTTGTTCGTACGATATATAAATAGCTATATCTGTTTACAAATTAGTTTAGGATACCTGGTAATTTAAGTTTTTCATTACCGAATTTTCATAGGTACTTAAAGAAAAGAAATTTGTATTTATTAAAAGGATACGTTACACTACAAACTGTTTGTTAGGATGTTACATATTAAATTCAAAGAATAATATATTGTATTGATTTTTAATCAAAATTAAACATTTTTTGGTTCATTTTAAATCGTGTTTTATTGGTTTCCCGGGGTTTTTAGTTTGTTTTTATACCGCAAGTGACAGCACTGGCGTTCATTGTCTTTTCCCTTCTTTATATCTATCTCTCTCTTGTTACAGTTTCTGTCTGTGCACAAGTCTGCACAGACAGCTGTGTTGTCTTAACTGTGTCTCCGTGTGGTTTGTAAAAATTAATGTGCATAAATAAACAGTAAAATTGAAGAAAATGTATGAATTAAAAACTCTGGTTGTGTGCGTTTTGTGATACTTTCAATTGAGATATTTTTTTATAAATCCCAGGATAATCGAACAAGATTTAAGGATGCATTGACCTCCCATAAGTAAGTTTTTTATTATTGTTGTTATTATCATTGATAGTTGACAACTGGACAAAGAACAGTCCTCTGGTTTTAGCAATGCGTGTTTTTTCCAAATTCGACTTGTTCTTTCATTTACATTTTTGATTGACATGGGTTAATTTTAGGGTTCTGGGTGGTTCATAAATTTTCTAATTATACATCACCCACACAGAGTCTGATATTGACAAGCTTGCACCTGTGTACCACATCGTATGTCATTATCTGAAAACCAGTTAAAGTAACGTTACTTTGTAATTAGAAATGTAAATGTACCCGTGGGTCCAAACATATGTGCCCAAGTATATTTTGGTTCACACCTCCCACTGCGTTCTGTATCCTCAGATTTTGTTTAACTTTTTAATGAAATTTCCCCGTTTATTGATTGTCCAAACAAAGTATCTTCTGCGAATTTGCTTGTTAAAAAGGGTGCAATTATCGCACCCCTCACCCGTGTCCTTGAAACGAGTTCGGGGAAAACAAAGTTGAGAATAAGAACGAAAGGAATCATTTTCAATGATTCCGTAATTTCGTGCGTGATCCACACCACTACTTTTAAAATCATTCAGTATTTTAAAATACACAAAACTTTCACTACTTGGCCCAACTTTGGTCTATCCTATCCACGACAGGAAGCTTCTGAATGAAAAGCAATTAAAGAAAGTGTTTATAATAACAATGGCGTAATTATCGCATAAGATTACAAAAACTTGTATGTTATACTTTCACGCTGATTAAATTGTATTCTACATGTTAAATTTGATATGGAAGGAAAGGCTTCGGATTGGTTTCAGCAGCAGTTTCAGTTTTGTCGCTTTGGCACTCTTCTTTGTACAAATGAAAGTCCAGATTCAGAAATGGAAACAAGGTGAAAATATTCCATAGATTGTAGAAAGGTTGCCAAAGTAGTTTTCTAGAACAGAAGGCGAATTTAGCATGAACCCTGAGCCTACAAAAATAAAAACATAGTGCAGAAACACAAACATAAGACTCACTTCGTTTCTGAACGAAATGAATGAATGAGTTTTAGTGTCAGAACGCAACTTTGGTTCTGCATCAGAAACATGAATCCAAAATTCTCAGAATCCATTTGATTCCAACCGTTAGGAGTAAAACCATCAGAATGAATGATGATAAATTAAAAGTAGCCATGAATCGGTTAATTTCTGAGCCAATCGATGGAAAATCTATATTTTAGAAATAGGGACAAAATTTTGCGTCCCTATAGACTTCGATCTGCTCTTTGTATCGACTCAAAAGTTAACTAAAACGGGATGCAACAACGGTTAGTTTCGGTCAAACCAATGTAAATTTGGGCTTATCTAATGCAGAATTTCACAAGGAATTGAGCTGGGTCCGGAGTTTTTCGAAGTTGAAATTCGGTAAAATTGTATTTTACATTAAACGAAAAATTGGTCGATTTCGGAATATTTTCGACTTCCAAAGCTATCAAATTTGGTTGCGTTTTCGTTTTGAAATAAATGTTCGAATTACGGAGTGCAAAAAAGTCGACGACGAATCAGAATTTCTGCTGAATCCAAGTAAAATCGACCTCATCATACTCAGAATTTAACGAGAAATCCAACGACCTTCCTAAAAACTACCTATGACTTTATTTGAAATTTCGTAAAGTTGCATTTATTGTAGATACAATAAAAAATTGACGATTTTGGTCGTTTTGTTTCCCGAATTCGTAAACTCGCAATGCGGTAAACGCGAACGCGTTTCTCATGTCTTAATTCCTCATACTTTTAAATTAAACCTTTCTAGTTTTCTTGGAGCTTACTGTAAAAACAGAATTTCCTTTCAGTCAGTCGCTTCTTGTTGTTTTTTAGATTTAATTAGAATTCAGTAGCCTTCATCGTATTGATTTTTACGATCCTTTTAACATTTGCTCGCGCTCTTGGAGTCTCTCATCTGAAATTTTTTGGTTCTTGTATGTAAATTAAATTAAGAGCTCCTTTAAAATTGCACCATAATCTGTGGTGTGTTTATTATTTGTGCAGTAGTTAGCCCGAAGCGTGGAATATGATCTTGTTATTACGCTAATATCAGTGCGCTTTGTAGAATTTTTCAATCTGGGTCAAACAGTATGACATTCCGATAACAATATGTCAACAACTTGTAGATTAATTATTTTTCGTGTACACAAAACATCTGGTAAAAACGTTAATACAGTGTGACACAACTTGGCACATTTTCTTCAAAGGTAACACCCAACAACCTTGGTTTTTCATGCCATTGGATAGTTTTTCTTCGTTACCATACAAACTGATTCAATTAGAATAATAGCGTTGATGGAAAAACAAATCCATACATAAAATATTCCCGGATCGATATCCTTTCCAGAACTTCATATTGATACAGTGTTCGAACAAACAAAACAGAAGAAACTGTGTCGGTGTAGGTAAACAAACTTTTTTACATAGCTTTTGTGTACTCACAATTGGGGGCGAACGGAAGCGTTAAACATTGCTACTAAATTCTCAATTAATATTTATGTCTCAAAGAATTTCGTGTCGAATTTTTCTAAATTGACTCCTACTATTGATTTCTCCTTTGTTAGTTACCACTGTGGGAATCCACCAGTAACTCTCCCATGAGGTATCGCAAGCGTTATTTATTTTAACTGGCAAAATTTTGAAATCTCCAGTGTGTTGTTAAAAGCCGAAATTTTAGATGACAGAATAAATTATTTTGCTTGCCTGACTAGAGATCAATAACGAAAGAATTTGCACGTTTATCCAATAAATTTAACTGAATAGTTAATTATGTATTTCCATCCACAGCCATAAATTGAAATTCCAAAAATTCTGTGAGTTTCCTGGAACTAAAGCACGAAACGAATTTGACACAAAATATCACGTTCAATATTCAAACATGTATTAAGCAGAATTTAAAAAAAATCGCGATTTTGTAGATAGAAATGATAAATATTTATTGTACTAAATATTATCAGTAGCTGGAAATGTTTTCACCTTGTGTTTGCTCTAGTTATTATGTTTTAGGCATAAAAACAACATTTATCAGTAAAGTAAAACCATGCTAGGTGGGCGAATGGGATCTCACGTGTTTGCGAAATTGTGATTCGGGACGGTTGTGGAATTTTGGGGTTGGGTAGGTAGGTATACTCTTCGTCAAATTTAAACTTCTAGTGCTTTTACAATTGTCCTCAAAATGTCGGAGGTTCTCAGTCGTTCTTTAGAACCAATAGTAGCCACGATTGAATATTGAAAACTTGACCTTTCTTAATATCTTTGATCCGGTCATGGTTAGCGAAATAGCTGAAATGGCTAACTGGTTATTGTGGTATTTTTAGCGTCACCGTTTCAATCGCTGATTCGACGGGTCTGATGATCAAATTGATGATATAAAGAAGAAAAAAAGCTTCTAATTTTCAAAACAGAGAACCTAAAGAAGAAAGTTGATATTTCTGGTAAACGTTAAGAGGTGTAGGGAGTTTAGATTTCAACGTCGAGCGTGGTGAGTTCCTACGCCATTTTTCAAACCCGTAGATAAAAGAAAACGGAATTTGTCAACAAACCGCTCCCGAAATTTCCATTCCATACTTGGAATGGCTATCTAACTTTAGCTATCGCTAAAACGTCACCGCAAGTGATTTCTCAGCCCTCAACAAACAATTTCGAGGAAATTGTACGCCTGTGAAACTGTTTAATTATTTTTCCTGTATTCGAGAATGAAGGCTACTTTTTAAACGAGCCAAAGCACGGCCTCGTACCTACAAAATTTTGTCAAGACACCATTTGTGGACGCGAAAACAAGCCAGCGATTACGTAGGCATAGATTTGAAAGTTACTGTAAAAGAGGTGACTTTTAACATTTGAAATTAATCGCTTTGTTATTGTAGCCTTTTCTCATATAATCCGTTAAAAAAAAAGAGTTATCCAGAGGATACCGCAAATGTAATTAATACCAGGAACCTATTGCATTTATTTCTCATCGCTTGACCTTCTTTAGCTCCAGTAACTGTACTTAAAACTGTTAGTAGCCTAGGTATGGTTATTTTCGTCGAAATGACTATTTCGTTGTTTTATCGTCGGATTAAAGAGATGCTAACGTCCGCGGTTGCTATAGTCATCGAATTCTTCGTGTTAATTTCGATCGGTAAAAACGCCCAGGTTTGTTTTTAAAAGTCGACAAATGTTCACAATCTTAATTACCTTGTTGGTAAAAATGTCAGTTCTTTGAAGTTTAATTCCCGTCGAGTACAGCTCGTTAACTGTTAAATCAACAAAGACAAAATCTATTTTATTCCATGTGTAGAGTAAATTTTTTGTAATAAAACGAGTTAGCAAATATCTGCGTCAGTTCCTCTACTTATCTGACGAAATTTTAGAAAAAACTCTTGTTTTTCAGTGCAATAAAGTGAAAGTATCTATAAACATTGTGCTATATTATTTTAATTAAATTGGCAATGTATTTTCCTTTCATAAATTGAATGACCTTGCACTAATAAAGTGGTGACGTAACAAACTATAGAACGTGCTCATATGAAAAAAAGTGAAAAGGGGAAAAGATAACTTTCTTTGTGCTAGGAGCAAATATTCAAAAATTCGTGACTTTCACGTTTTCAGCGATAAAAAATCTAATTTGGTGATGACAATTAAACCAGCGTGGTATTGTAAGTCTCTGTTATTGAACGAATTAACTTTAATCTTCGCTCTACTGAACAAAGGACAATTATGGTAATGAATCTATAGAAAAAATATAAATATTTAAATTTGATAATTACTTCGAATTTATTGAGTAAGCTACTTTCTCCGCGTCAGAATGGTTGTTTTAGAAGATAAGGTCAAAACACGATAAGAATCATTTGAGATTAGCTTAGGTCTTTACGAAATTTTGTTATAATTAATTTATCACGGTTTCAACCGTGGTTTCTTGCGTCACAATGCTTTTCTTTCCAGCAGCCACTCTTGTGAGACATCAGTTATGTGTTACAATTTTTGTTGGAAAGTACTGCGCCTGGTTGTAATCACAACACATAAAAATTCTGTGAGCTTATGAATACAAATCCCATAAAGTCATCCATTTTGGACAATGTTTACGACCGAGATACCGCAAACTTTACAATATTCATCACGGTCATCTGTTGGAAAAAATACTGTGTTGCTTTACAGAAAATCGATTGGAAAAGTCACGCGAGCCACTTTCTACATTTCTAGATACAATTTTCTGTGTCACCTGGCTCGGACGTGAAAAACGGTTAATCAAAAATTTGTGATTTTCCGAAAAAAATATTCGGATATAGGTATTCGAATTTAATACTAATCTTATTCGTTCCAGCCACAAAGTGTAAATACAAAAAACGTGACGTTACCAGGTTGTGCAAATAAAAAAGGTAAATATTGTTAATTGAGTTCGAAATGATGTTTGTGAGATAAAAATCAAATAAAATTTTAACAGAGGAAGCACGAATTGCGTTCATATGAAGCAAGGTGACACTATTACATTAAAAACACGAAATGTTCATTGTAGATAGAATTTCCAGGGCGACAAAATTTATTGACACCAAGAGTACGAAATTAACTTGAAACCCGCAAGTTCAATTTAAATTCCACCCTGTATATTCACCCAATTTTACGGTTCCGTGGTCCACAGTAATTAAGATTTCTAACAGTGTGAATATCCAAAAGGGCAAACTACTTGCTACTTTTCTCCTTTCTATTTTCCCGACACACATTTCCTTTTTCATCGTTTGGCCTCCTTTGAACTCATTCCATTCGTGGTCCTTCAAATAATTCAAACATTTATTATTCAGTCATCAATTTCATCGAACGCTTTGTTAGAACAAAATTATCAGAAAATCTTTTGGAGTTTACAAGCATCTTGGGAATCCATCGCGACAGCAGAAAATTCGATCAATACTTAAGAAATGCAGATCGCGGTCTCACTTTTTTTTTTCGCGCGAGTTATAAATCGAATTGTGTGAGTAAATTGGTTTCAAAGTTGAGGAAACAATAATCTCCCTAGAAATTATTTCGAAGCAGCGGATTTGAGGAGCTTAGACGAGAGAAATTATCATTTAGAACACTCTTCGATCGAAAGTAATTTCTTTGGAATAATTGTGGGGTACGTTGGTTGGGTTATTTACAGCACCAAGGTGATATTTTATTTAATAATAGAAGTTTACTGGAAGTGGAAGAAAAAAAAATTATCGGGAGCCAGACAGCACCTGTCGACTGATTTCATCATTTGTTCAAACTCGATGCAAATATAACTACTGCCATTACAGAAACTTTGGAATGCAGCGTTGGCATCAAACTCGGCTCGCACTACTTAAATAGGTTTTAAATAGTTTTTTGGGAGATCACTCTATAAACGTTAGGTTTACGGATTCTTTATCGGCCGTAAAGAGGAATTTTATGGACTCATTTGTGAAAATATACTTTACGGACCGAATTTTAATTTTAAGTTTCGTGTGATCGTTCAAAAAACATTGTCTTCACGGCCTCACTATATAAACAGCTATTATGAAAAACGAAGCAAATTATAAAATTCACATTCTTTTTCGAGTTTCTAAGGAATTGGGTAATTTTGGAACATTTTTAACGAAACGAAAAAAAAAACTTCTTTTGTTGTATGATTTTGGCGTGGTTGAGTGGTCGTTGGTTGAAATGGAGCGTTGATGGTGCGATTTCCCCATTGATTATATCTTTCTGTTCCAGATATGCTCACAATGTCGAAATCGAGGCGTGACTGATGTGGAAGAGAATCCGTCGTTAAAAATGACGGGTACAACCCCTGGTGCTGCCAGCACTGGTGGAAGCGACGCTTCCACCAGCCATTGCAAGGGTCATCGACGACAAGAGTCCATGTATGCGATGACAGGACTTTACTCTGAAAGTGTTCCCGAAGACAATGGTACGGCGGACACGAAATGTTCGACGACATTTTGTCATGACACCGTTATAAAATGTCACAGCCGCAACCCATCAGCCGGTTTTGATAGGTTTGGTCTTGATATTGTATCGGATCCTGTTTTCAATAGCGGTTTTATAGGGACAAAGCTGCACATGCCACGACATACTCTGATCCACCACCTGTGATATTAAGGGATACAAAAGAATGCGGAATCCTTAAGTGCCGACCCTCCTTCATTCAAAAATATGCAGGAATTAAGGTATAGATTATTAAAAAGAGAGTGTATTCTAAAATTGTAATTTCAGTGTTTTGTTTTTCTTTTATCATTCCTTGTTACTTTGCAACAAGCGTTAAGCTCCGGATATATCAATTCTGTGATAACAACCATTGAAAAGCGTTTTGAGATTCCATCGAGTCTTTCAGGATTAATTGCATCATCGTACGAAATGGGCAATGTGATAACTGTAATATTTGTTAGTTATTTGGGGAGTCGGCGCCATATCCCGGTTTGGATCGGAGTAGGTGCCGTGATAATGGGTGTTGGTTCTTTGATTTTTATGGTACCGCACTTTATCGGTGACGAAAACGTTGGTGAGGTGGTAACAAACAATACAGACGAAAACATGTGTCGCGTTATATCAGTTCATGAAGAAGACATGGGTTTGGGGCGACTTTCTTCAGGTCTGTCGTCACCACCTTTAGCCCCTAATAATCTCAGGGGTGATAACTGCATTCAGGGTTCTCCTTCAACAACTGGACCAGTATTGTTATTCGTACTTGCACAATTGTTACTAGGCTGTGGAGGTTCGCCATTATTCACATTGGGAACAACTTACGTTGATGATCATGTACGACCAGAAAGTTCTTCTATTTATATCGGTAAGTTATGTTTTACCATCTTAGCTCATAGAAATGTCAAAGTTCACTCATAAATAATAATCACGCTGCAGGTTTACTAATATTGATCTTGGGAACTTAATGAAACTTGTATCGATTCAGCTGCATAGTCATGTTCGCCACCTCACAAATTACTTCTTGTTTGTGGACCTAACGACCTTGCTCCTAGTTTTCCCATTTACTTCCTTTCATACATCATCTTAAATATTCAGTGTCTCCTCGCTTTTCTTCAAGGTTAATTAAAGTCTCATATTTCGGTTCAAATGCGTACAAGAACTTAAGTGCCATGAACATTTTTAACGCAGTTCCGTTAATGTTATTGCTAGATTACCATTATGTAAATTACATATAACAGAAAGCAATCTCCTTTAGTCATTATGACTGACAATACAACACGCCTTGTTCTACAGGGTGACTCAAACTAAATGTGTCAACTCAACACCGTGACGCGATTAATCGACGTTTAAGTGAAGATAATGATCCTACTAACTGCATTGTGTTATATGTGAAGATACTAGAAGTTTTTTTGTCTGCTCGTAACCTTTATTATTTTTACTCCAAGTTTTTTTTTTATCCTATTTACATAACACCCTCTTAATCATAGTAGACACTAAAAATAGATCATGTTACGAATATTTATATATCCTAAAATATTTTTGTTACAAAATTTACAGGGTGACAATTTTTATGTAACATTTCAAAAATCACAATCCGAAATATTTAATAATAAATTGATCAGGAAGTACTAAACATATTACAAATTAATCAGGAAGTACTAAAAATATTCTAAATTGAGCAACTTGTGTAGTATCTGAAATTCAGGATAGGAGATTGTTCTAAATGTTCAAATTTTCCTCATAGTCACAATATTCATTTGGTAGTGTCAAAATTATTTCAAATCAAGTATTCTGCGTACTTCCTGGGATCCAAATAGGGAATGTATTTTAAATATTCATGTGCTAAATTCTGAATATTTTTAGTGTTTCAAATTTCTATATTACGGGTGCGATCCATGTAAACGGGGAGTGGCATCACGATTTTGCGTGACTATTTTTCAAAGCCAAACATGGGATAAAATGACAAAAGTTGGGTACTGTTGGAAAGATAAAGAATGTGTGCAGGGCGTGTGCTATTTTTTATTGCAAAATAATGAGCCTAATGAAAAAAAAAACTGACATTTTGGTTAGTCTTCAGGTTTAAATTGTGCACATTTCAATGTTTTTATTTTCATAAAATAGAAGTAAATAAAAAAACTGAGATATACAAGTTCTTTTCCCAAGTTTCTGCAACATTTTGCTGTAACGTTTTAAGTGATTAATGTAACGGTTTTGCCATGTTTGGCTCTGAAAAATTCTCTAACATTTTTTTCGGATAGAATTGCTTGGAGTGGCGTCCGTGGTCGAATATGGTAGTACAATTGTTCAGCTACTGTCAAAAAGAGGGCGAGCAAGAATAGGGTGCCAAATTTTGAATTTGCGCTTCTTGCCTGAATTTAGTTCAAATAGATACATATTTTATTAGCCAAATAATATTTTGACACTTTTCAGAAGATTAATGTGGTACTTGAAGCGAATAGAGTACCGAACATTCGTTTGTTTCTGCTACAGTTAAGTATTATCTCAACGGTTTGATTATTGAATTAAAATATGAATAAATTGTTTAATTTTTACGAAATTTTTGTCGAAATGGGGTTTCGAATAATACGTCATATCAGAAAAATGTAGTGATGAAAAAAATAATATTTGATGTATTTTTAGATTTATAATAAAACAGCTGGCATGTTTTAGAGATGTCGTTTCTATCTCAATAAAAGTTTAGATAAATAAACCCTCACTAAGTATTTATAGTTTTTTTTTGAAAGCTCTTTTGCTGTGGTAATCCGCAAATTTTTATGATTTTTTAGTTGGACTATATATAAAAATAAAATATCTTTAAATTTCGAAGCATTTTAATTTTATAAACAAAATCATAAATTACAACAAGAAAAGCTTAAACATAATAGTTGACATTTAGAAATACACTTGTTATCACAAAGGAAAACAGTGCAAAGTGCACCCGGGTGGCATTATAAAGAGGGGTAACAAATTAAAAGACAAGAAATTCTTCGTAATACCACTTGGTTTTTATTTTAATAGGATGTTAAGGATTATCCTGCGCTTCCGGACAGCAGGGGGTCTATCGGACCTGGTTTTATTTTTATCATCAAAGAATATTTCTAAGACCTTTATCTATCACTCTTAGTATTTATGAACTCAAATTGATTAGTGTATACATTTTCAAATTGTACTTTCCCTTAAATTTTATAAAGGAGCTTTTGTGTACATTAGTTTTTTTAGAACATGTATACAGGTTGTTATAGAAATCTATGTGGAACTCTGACTACTAAGAGAACTTGACAAAAGAATCATCATTTTTTTCCGATAATGTGTCATTTTAGAGTTAAAATTAAAAATAGATAGTACCCTAAATATTGACACGCTTAGGTTGCGGTTTACACGTTCTTCCAAGGTAACGATAAAAAAAAATCACACAAATAAATATAAAATAAGTTCGCTAAAAATTAATCGGTAGAGTAATCTATGTAAGAAACTAGATACTAGGCGATGAAAAAATAATTTGCTTGATTCAGTTAAATAATAGTTATTTGTATTATAAGTAAAGAAAAGTTTTGTTTTTCGTTACGAATCGCAATCTTTCTAGTCGAGGTGTGAGTCGATGATGAGTAAAGAAGAACTTACTTTTCTTTAAGAATAATACATAAAAAATTCGGAGACTTAGAAGTGGATTACGTTTCTTAAAAAAATACATTAAAAATGAAGAATCAAATTTGCCGTTTCGATCACTGCAGCAACCAAATAACAATAAGGGAAAAAAAATCTCAAGTGTAGTCGCGTGAAATTTTGTAAACATGGAACTAAATAATCAAAATCATCCTGAAATTTCGGCATTAGCGTTTGAAGCTGTTGATAGTTTATTACCCTTGAAATCACGAGATAAATATGAGAGAACCAACATTATTTTCAATTCTTGAAGGACTTTACAGAGTGTAAATGATATCGACGAAGAAGTTATACTTGCTTTTTTTTTTCATGAAAGGTTAGTTTTCCTTAAAACATTTATCAACATTCAAGTTTTATCTTTAAATTTGATTAAATGCTAAAAGACTGAATTCTTCCACGCTGTGGTCAACATATTCTATGTTGAAAATTACGTTGAGAATGAAGGAAAACGTGGATATATCAAAATATGAAAAGTTAGAGTTATATTTAAAGTGCGAAAGTGAGGGATATGAAGCAAAAATCTAAAATTCTGTAGCAAAATGATGTGTCAAAATTTTTGTGCGAGAAATGGTAATTTTTGTATCAAATTGTTAAAAAAAGAGTTGACCAATGCTACATTTTCTTTCATAAAAAATTTCTTAAAAAATACCACTGCTAGAAATATTAAAACAAATAAATATTTTTTTTGAATCACTTATTAACTTGGATTTAATAAATTCATAATATATATAAAATACAAAAATTAAAGAATTACATTTTAAAGCAAATAGTGTGCCGAGACCTCTAAACATTTATGGCTTTATTTATAGTTGCACCCCAGCTGGGATATTTCTCAATTCGACCTTGGAGGGTTAAAATTTGTGTTAAAAAAGAAAACTACTGGCATAGGCAGGTACATAAAAGCGTCTTCTGCTACAAAATAGAAAAAAACATTTAATTCATTTTAGCGACGAGAGTGGGCAGCACTTCCCAAAGGCATATTCAGTGAGTCGAAATTTATCTCGAGATTGCAGCCTTAATCACATAAATTAGTGCCGCCAAAAATATTTCATATTGGGCAATATGTGTATCCAAGAAATTCTGAATATTTTGATAAATATTCTAATGTTTCAAATTTTCATAATATCTGCAATTTTCCTAATTGAGATCCACATACGTCCTAAAATCCAAATAGGAAAACTATTTTAAATATTCATCTACTGAATTCAGAATATTTTGAATGTTTCAAATATCCATATTAAACACATAAAATAAGTGACGCTAAAAATTGTTCTTAGCATTTATCGAATATATTTTAAATATTTTAATAAATATTCTAAATGTTTCAGATCTTCATAATAGCTGTAACATTCCAAATTAGAAAATTTACGTGTTCCTGAAATCCAAATAGAGATAGTATTTTCAATATTTGTCTCCTTAATTCTTACTGTATTTTTTTAAAAGATTATGTTCTTAAATTTCGATATTCTTGGAAATGACGAACAAAATTCGATTTTGAATGCTTTATTGTAGTGCCCACGATCATATACGAATTGCCCTACCCAGTTATGATAGAAATAGAATCAGGAGGTCAAATTTTCAAATTGATCCTTTAGTTTTGAAAATAGATTTTTTGTTATTTAACCACTACACCGAGTTCCACCTGAACATTTTTTACACATCTCTAAAGCTATTTGAAAATCACTAACAGAATGTACAAGTCTTTTTTTTTCTTTTTCAGGCTGTATGTACAGTATGGCCGCATTTGGTCCTGTTCTGGGCTTCTTATTGGGCGCATATTTACTGTCTTTCCACATGGATTCTTTTTCCAAAATCATCTCAATAGGTAATGAACTATATAGGCAATTATTGATTGTCCTCGTCTAAATTATTGTTTTCAGATGCTGGTGATAGCAGATGGGTGGGAATGTGGTGGGGTGGTTTTTTGTTAGGAGGCCTCCTCTTAATTTTTGTCTCAGTTCCTTTTTTCTCTTTTCCGAAAGTCCTCACTCATGAAAAAGAGAAAATTCGATTAACTGAAAAAGCTGCGGCTGCAGGAAGTAGTGGTACGGCCACCGCAACGGGTACAAATACCCAGCATGTCACAACCCCTTTGACTAAAAATGATTCAGGGTATGGCAAGGACATTAAAGGTTTGTTAAAAAAGAAGTCATGGCGGGGTGTAACTTTTTTTTTACAGATATTCCTCGTTCGATGTGGCGTCTTGCTTGTAATCCTATTTATATAGTTACATGTCTAGGAGCATGTATGGAACTAATAATTGTATCAGGGTTCGTCGTGTTTTTACCAAAGTATCTAGAAACACAGTTTAGTTTAGGCAAAAGCCAAGCGAGTGTTTTCACAGGTAAATTTTTTTTTTGTTTTTTTTTACGGTCTAAGTTTGTTTTTAAGGATCCATCGCAATTCCTGGTGCATGTATCGGGATTTTCATGGGAGGCTGCATTTTAAAGAGAATGGAGTTGCGTCCCAAGGGTGCCGTTCAGTTCGTTTTAATCTCGAACGTGATTTGTTTAATTTGTTACGTTTTGTTGTTTTTCTTGGGTTGTGATAATTTGAAAATGGCAGGGACTACAATTCCTTATTTTAACAGCACCCATGCTGAACCTTTCCAAGTGAATCTGACATCTGCGTGCAATTTTGGTTGTGAATGTAGCATGAACGATGTGGAACCAGTTTGTGGCAACAACGGCTTAACTTACTTCAGCCCTTGTCACGCCGGCTGTACGTCAACGTTGCGGTCTGATTATACCAATTGTGCCTGTAAGTAGCAACGAAAAAAGAACATGAAGAATTTCAAATTGTTTTTATAGGTATTCACGGAAACATGAGCCTGAGTGGAACAACTTCGTCCGTAAATCTTGCTGCTAGAACCAACGGTGAATATGCTGAAGTCACAGTTGTTCCTGTGGCAACAGCTGGTCCTTGCAACTCATCATGTCATACAATATATCCATTTTTGATACTCTTATTCTTTATGACGTTTATAGTGGCTATAACGCAAATGCCATTACTTATGATAGTTTTAAGGTAAGCTTCACAAACGTATGGCACCATTTTTAGTGATGATTTCAGATCTGTGAGCGAGGAGGAGCGGTCGTTTGCCTTGGGAATGCAGTTTGTGATATTTCGATTGTTCGGCTATATCCCGGCTCCGATCCTCTTTGGCAATTTAATAGATTCCACTTGTTTACTGTGGAAGAGTACTTGTGGCTCTAAAGGAGGCCGATGTTTGTTGTATGACATCGAACAGTTCCGATACAGATACGTGGGATTGTGTGCAGGAATCAAGATTCTTGCTTTAGGAATCTTCATGGTGGACTGGTGGTTGGTACGCCGTCGTAAGCATCTCGATGAAGTCGGAGGTATAACGACGAATGAAATTGTCGGGTCAATTATAAGTTTAGATAAGTGTAAGTTAGCAGTTTTGTGGAGTTTTTGCCGATACTAATTCAGTTTTTTCAGTATTTGAGGAAAAACCGGAGTCTGGTCATAAAAGGAATCTCAGCTCGGTATCCACATATGAATGTCCAACGTCACCGAAACACACAGAGAATGAAAGTGGTACTAGCGTCACAAAAAATGAAATACTCACAGGCGTGGTCAACCCTAACGATGTAAATATCACCGATGATGTAAAGTCTCCAGTTCAAGAAGACGAAGAGGAAAAGCCACACACATAGACTTATTTTAAGTAACTTATAAATGCACTTACATCTTTAGTGATTCCTGCCTTAAAAACGTCTAGTTTTTAACAATTTGCTATGAATTTTACCGCGTAACGTAGTCGAGCTATTTTACCTTTTTTAGTTCAATTTCTTTATTTTATATGTTTTTATTTATTTACTTAAAGACATTAGTTCTAGAAGAAATGTGATCTCTCGGTCAATTTAACATGTATAAAATACTTTATTTTTATGACTTATTAAAAGATAATTTATTATCGACATTCCAATGTGTTGCTAGGTCTAGATATATTGTGTACTTATTACACTTAGTTTAACTTACGTATAATTAAATATTGCAATAAAACAGTGCCACATTATGAAATTCTATGTATAACTAATAATCAATTACCCATAAGGTGATTTTCAACACACATGTAGAATTTGTTTAAATTCAATTAACTCATAGAGGCCTATATTATATATTTAGTGCAATATATCTTGAAATTAAAGCACATCTGTGGTTTCTGATATTTTGTTAAGAGTAACGAACAAAACAAAATCTACAATGCTCAATTTTTTTTGGTTGACCGCCCTTTAAATGGAGCAGTTTTTGAATTAATCAAAAGTTATTTAACTCTAGATTATTTTACTATTTAAAGGGTTCAGAAATTTGAACAAATCCATAAATTCTATTTTGTCACGCTGTATCCATTTTTAATACAATATAAAAGAAATGGCTTGTTTTATTTCACGAAATTGTTACTCACTCATTTTCACTATATATTTAGTCGCTAGAGTAGTGTGCGCGTGCGCTTGAGATTAGTCACGCATGCGCATCTTTGTATACCTACTTTTCAGCTAAGTACTAGAACACACCACGCTGCAAGAGTTTATAGAACTGAGCTTGCTATCGACAATCATCGATTATGGGTCATTCTCTCTTACATATCGTAAACTATATATCATAAATGAGAAAATTTTAATCTCTTGTTGCTGAGAAGTAGAACTTTCCGCTGTTGATTTTATCCTTAAATCTGTAAAAGTTCTATTATATTAAAAGTTGTTGACACGTTTGTCTTTGATTTTTGGTAACGATGACGGATCTTTCGCAGCCTCTGACGCAATAATTTTATTTAGCTTACTTTGTGGAAAAACTGCTGACAATTAAATATTCACGTTATGATGAGCAACCATGAAAAAATAACTAGGTAAATTGATTAACCACGAAGTGAGCAATATTTCACAATTTCGCGGAAAGTTATATAATTTGTACGAAGGGTTGTCTAACTGGAAGGATGAGTAACCGTGAGTAATTCCTAGAATCCGTCGCGGTCAATATTGTAACTTTTTACCCAGACTGTACAACAAATTCAACTCCCAAAAAAAGACAGTGATGGAGTCATATGACTTCTATGGGGTAAAAAGAGAGACATAGTGTGACGTCACTAGACCTTTGTCGTCACGTTAGAAAGAGTGGGGGTGATTCTGACGTCAGTCGAAATTGCCCGAGAACCATCTTGCCCAGCCTATTAAAAGGTTTCTAACTAGTTTTGTGCAAACCGCTTTTGTGCCGTGATTATCGTTCTATCCACACTTCGTGGATTTCAAAAAAATTAACAAGTCAACCCTATTTTCAATGTGTATGGCTATTGTGGTGAGTAAAAAATATGTTTCTGAAATGAGGTCGCGTCGATGTACTCTAACCAATAAGTCAAAATTTTGGCTAGTTTTTAAGTAGATGTTGAACAACATAATTTTTTGATCGGAGTCAAAAGTTTCATTAAAGTTTCATTAAAGTGAAAGTCGTTAGTCTTGGTCACTTGATTTTAACGCCGAACAAAATTTAGGGATTTTTCCCTATGATAACGAATTTTGCAACAGTTTTATCGGGATAAGTATGTATTTTCAAAGGTCATAAACGATTACAAAATCGCATTAGTAAGGGTTCCTATCAGGGTTATGATAGGAATTTCATGGTTCGTTTACATTTATTCGTGTAATTGTAACTTTCATCTCCATTTTAGAGCTAACTTCTCTCATGTCACTTCCTCATTTAAATTAGTACCGTCCTGTATGTATTATAATTATATCTATAGCGTATATGTAAACCACGTGCTCAACTCAGTTGGAACTAAGTACCATTTCTAGTTGAACTGGCACTGAATTCCAATTTTTGTTAAATATCTCTTTTAACTCGAAAAAACGCTTTGATTACGCGATACCATGATCGTGATGGGCGTCAATTTCACTAAAACCATTATCTAAACAGTATCGATCGTTGGTTATTTTCAAACGAATCCTTGGTTCCAATTATATTTTAGTACATTCAATACCGCACCTGTTCGTTTCAATTATACTCGGAGATATTTTGTCTGGAATAAAGGTCGCCGCGCCAGACGCAAGGTTCAAAACCCAAGACTCCCAACCCCTGTCTGGTCACCATTTGGTGGTGTGGGGACGCTCCAAAATTCCAATATACCCTCTCTCTTTCTAAACATCGGCTGGTAGTATTCTAATCATACCTGGCCTAGTTTATTAACGGAACGTACTTTGTCGTTGCAATTAAGAAGAACGTGCAGTCGAATATTGTGCAAATTTTGGTAATGACCTGCTTTCTAAACCTTCAGCGCGTTTGACGATGGCGGAACTTCAGACAAACCGTTCCACAATGCATGTACCGTAGTTTTCAAACAGGACCGTTTTGTGGGGTGATGATCTTTTGTTAACGTTAAATCATCCCAGGACCGGATTTCGCTGTTTAAATTCAAACTTCCACTATTAGAATAGAATTTTTCTACGACCCCATTTCGCCAAATCGTTACAGTATTCTTCCACCTTACTATTATGATTAATAAAATGCAGAATGTCAGCTAAGGGGCAAAGTTGACGACCTTTTCCATTATGCGTTCGATTTTATGACCACTCAGTTTTCTGCAGAAATGAAAATATCAGCACCCATAGAATTTTATGACGCTACAAAACCCCCCTAATATTTGACAACCCCATCTTGATTATCACTCGTTGATATTGGAAACTGCAGGAAAATATTTTCGCAATAAATCAAAACGAGGTATTTATAAACCCATCGATGTTGAGCGTGCGTTAATTTGTTGTTTTTAAGTCGAATTTGTTTTGTTTTTAAACTAAGTAGCGCACAAGAATATCGGTTCTTCACGCTCGGTTCTAATTACAAAATAATAGTTCCTCATCTGTCGATATCCGGCGCTTATTGGCGCCAAAAGTAAACGTACAGAAATTGATTTTTCCCGTGCAAAATGAGGGCACAAGTTGAAATAAAAACTGTATTTTGCTGTTCGATATTTTGTTGGGGTTCAACGAACCTGCACGCGCAATCTTGCGCACCCTCCATTTGGGAGCGTGCGCCATTCTACATAAGAAATTCGAAGAGTCATGCAATTATGAATTCCCGTAAGAATTCCACTAATCCACTATTGTTTGTTACAATAAAGATTCGGTTTATTACATTCGACGCAGTTTTGCAAGGTTGCACAAATATTTTCAAACTGTAGACGTCACTGTGTAAATACAGAAACGTGGATCCTGTCGCCAGAAGTCCTAAATTTTAACTTGGGCACACTTCCAATTTCGATTTTCTCCGTACATACAATGAAAGGTCGTACTAATCGCGAGCACAATTACTCCAATTAAAGAAAACGACATCAATTGTAATCCGCAATATCCGAAATTCGTCTAGGCTTTGTACATTTAAGAATCAAAATCGCAGCGAGGGCAACAACCCGGATATAGACAAAAAAGATCAATCTTATAGTGACGCGGACGAACGTCTCGGAAAGTATTTGAAAAACCTCTAAAACTGATTCTACGTCAGCGATGTAAATCTTGTTTATACCTTTGAATTTGTTTACATTTTCTTCACGTACGTGCGGTCCTAGGAAAATCCGCGGGCTCGATTTTCGCGATGGCCTTGTCCAACTGACAAACAAGAAATGTACAGGTATAAGAAAAGCGTGCGTTTTGTAAATAAATGGTTTTTCCAAAATCTCCACAACTGGTTATGTTGAAAAGATTAGATGTTTGAATCTGTGTTAATTATTATCACTAATGTTTTTCTCTCCGCCTTTAACGTTTCAAATAAAAAGTAAAAGAACAAGTTTAATTAGTTTCAGATCTGATTGTTATCGGTTGTCTAGTTACTAGATCTTAATTAACTCGACCAAAATATTACAGAATTTGTAGAATTTCGAAGCGAAATTGGCACAGTAATGCCCCAAATGCCTCGTAGTCGTGCCAGAAAATGGCGATATTTGCACACTTTTATCTATCTATCATTTGTTTTCCTCACGGCCGATGTCAGATCAAGAACGTAATTACATTGAAAGGACACGTGGATGCTTTGAGCCAATACCTGAAACGCTGACCCAATTAAAGCGACTTTGTTTTATTTACTATTGTTTGACCGAATGATAGCGCAGGGTGTGTTTACGATCATGGAAAACCCTATTCGGAGACAGTCTCAACTTTACTAAATATTATTATTGTGCTCTGTTTCAAATTTCAAGCATAATCCGCAAGGGTTGTATAATTATACCGCGTCTCTATACAATACCATGCAAGTTTATCGATTTTTTTTTGTTATTGAATACTCGCTTTATATTGTTATTGTTATTACAATGCAAACATTGTTTTTTTTTGTCATTTGATACAACTTTGTTAACGTGAATTTTGGAATTTTGTATTTGATTGCACAACTTTACTTAAAGCGCAAAAATGCCTTAGTTTTGAGCTCTCACTTCTCACAAATCGTAATAAATTACATAAAATGGTACCGACTTGCAAACTAATGCAGTAAATCGTTATAACAAATGACACAACTTTGAGACATATGTTGCGTTAATACCACGGTAATTGTTATTACGGTAATGAAATATGTGATTTATGGACACATGAACTGCAACAGTATTATCAGTTTTAAATTTAAACCATTTTTTCTAACCATCGCTGCCTAATGTCTCCAGATGGGTTTTTAGATAACAAGCGGCAACATTAGAGCATGACTCACGCCAACATTCCATGCGTATCTATAATTTCCACAAAAAAGTCAGTACCGTGGAATACTAAAATACAGTTAATTGATTACTAAAGTAATAATGCCGCCTCTTTGTCAAAAAATGTGCGTTCAGTGGAAGACTTTCAGCTGGATGCGCACATCCCCTTCGGCATAGTCATAAAAGCCACCTCACAATAGTTTTTTACACAGTTACGCTTGTTATCTTTTAAATCTGATATGAGACATTGCAAATTACAGTAATGGATCTAATTTGCGATTTTCAGATCGATGAACAACGAAATTGCGCTTGTTTTCAATGTATATTAAAAAACCAAAGTCTAGACGACGAAATTTGATGTTTGAACAAACTTAAAAATATAATAAAGTTACATTTGTCGGACAAATATGATTGTCGTCATGTCAATCTTAATGATATTAATCTGTGTTGCTAAGGTGGAATTTTTATTTCAAGTGTTAGGAGAGGGGACTTAAGTGTGCTTTCCATTGCAATAAAATTATTTCCTGTTGATCTTCACATGGATTTAACACTTAAATAATTGCGTTCATGCTAATTAACTAAGTAAAACCCCGAGAGATTTAACTTTCCAACGCGAACAATTCATCGCTGTATGCGTTCACACCGATGGAGTAATTTTAGCACACCTCTTTGCGGCGGAGCAAACAAAGTAAGCTGGATAGATAATTTATTAAAAATTAAAATAAACAAGAGTTGGAATTCTCTTAATAGTATTTGCTAAGATAAGATGTTTTTTCAGTAAATCGTATCTTTGTGTGAACTTGAACAACGATTTGTTTAATGTCACTGTTGATAAAACAACAATAATTGTCTTGTGTAAAATTGTGTGGCAGGAAAGTAGCTTCCGTTCCTGCGGATGTCAAACTAAAAACGGTGAGTTCGCAATGCAACAATTAAACCTATGAATAGAATGTTAAAACTTGCTTTGGATAGGATCCATAGTTTCAAGTTGCTTGAAATTGTGCATGTAAATTACGTCTAATTCGATTTATTACCGACTTTGAAACAGTTTTTATAATTTTCCAATCATAACCAATTATGATACGAGAATTTCCGTTAATATGACGATTTAAACATGGAAAGTGGCTAAAAATGAGCCGTCTCGCTAATTAATTATTGATTTACACGCGTTCATGTTTGGAAGCAGCCCTACAGAATGACGCAAACTTATAATACAAGAACCGTGACGACAATACTTAATGACGTCATCTTTGCATTCAATTCGTGATAAAAGTCGTTGTGAATACTGGATTGATCTAAAATTAGGTTGCCTGCTATAAATTTAGCCTTTAGATCAAATGTCACGGACTTGAAGACAGAACAGTAAATTCAAACAAATATGCGATACAATCTGAAGCTTCGAACTCGAAAGAGCGACTTTTTGCTGCAGTTCTAGAAATCTTTAATTTTGACGTCGATCGATTTCAAGAAATTTCGAGAAAATGTTCGGATAAAATTCATTTTAATTACGTAATATTTCAAGTGGATATATACGGAACTTTATCAGATTTCGTAAAATCTTAAACACAATTTCTGATTGAAGGTCAAAGTAAGGTGCAAGGAGTTAATTTGATTTTCTATTGCAGATGAGTTACATTTTTGGAGATGAAATTTGTTTTTAGGGGGCCTCTCCGAAAGTTGAAATTTTGATGCATATTAGCACAACAATGGTGAGGTGAAAGTGAATTTTTAGCAAACTTTTTTATAAATCTATGACGGGCCTGAAATTCCTAATTCCACTGCAAAAGTGCTCTTTGTGTGCCAAGTTTTTTTTTACATATATCCACAAATTCCTTCAATATTTGTTTAGTGAGCTTTCAGTTTTCCACAGCAAATTTTGATTTAATTTACGCTTTATCATTCGATAAGATTATCATGGGAATACGGCGTGCCCGTTCCCTTGGCGCCTAAATCTGTTCGCAAAAATTCAATAATTTAGAAAAACCCTCCCAGGCCTCTTCTATTTTTAACAATAGTTATGCAATAAAAGTCATGTATTGTTTTTCGTTTCCTGTCGTTCCCAAGATCTGAATTACAATAAAACTCCATTATTTCATCATATCAGTACATTATCAACGATGTTTATCTCAACACGGTTTGATAAGGGTGAAAGCGAGTCGTGTTATTTTGGGATTATTTCCATTACTTTCTCGACGTTTATAATCGAAACATGGGGCACTCAATTGAAGCAACAATTAATTCATTAAAAAGATATTAGCTTAATATTAAAGCTAGAAAGCAGCAGTGTGAACCAAATTTAGGCGGTTTAAACGACGCACACTGGAAATTTTAAACAATTAATAAATTTAACGAAACTAATAAAGCAGGATCAATCACTAAACAAACAATAGTCGGAACATAACAACCTCTTGAGTGTATCTTTAAGTAAACATACAACTGACCTTACTGAATCTGAAAACTGTTAGTTTATTTTTCTTATTGAAAATTGTGGTAACCGTTATATAAATGATACAATGAGTGAATTTGAAATTCGATACCTTTACTAAGTGAGTTTTAGCGATGTTTTGTCTGTGTTGTTGTTTGTAAACATGAAATATTAGTAAGTAGTGCTGGTCAATTAAAGACAGCGATTGTTAACATAATAATTATTTTCATATGTCAAATCATAGGTCTTTGCTCCTACTAAAAATATCGGTACGTCCTTTGAAAGCCGCCAAAAGCCCCTTGTTTTCATGCACTTGCCAGGCAAGTTTAAAAAATACGAGCAGTTTATTGGAAAATCTGAAGCCGTGCTCCCGTATAAATAAATGAATCATGTTGTTTATTCGTTTTCTTAGAAATGAAGTCATATCTTTTTCTAAACTAAAGGGGGTAGTTTTATCAGATAGTGATAATGTATCATTGTTATATCAATTAGTTTATCGCTAATAAACAGAGTACTCACTTTAAATAAAATTGGATGACGCGATCGGAAGGAGGAGTATGGAGTACTATTTTAACTCTAACCTAGATCGGGCGGGCTCCCACTGCTTGAGGATAGTGTGGAAGCTGTCTCCGCTGTAATTGCTGTAATGTGAAGTTGCCAGTGAGAAAATTTTGATAATAGCAAACGCCTGAATGGTCAGTAAGCTCCTCGCAAAAAATGATCACAACAAATGCCATTGAACCGCAAAAATAGCTAATGCGAAATCAACCACATGATCTTATTTTGTTTGTTTCTACGCGACTGTCACGATCGGCCAGTTTGTTTTCAAAATTCTAACCGAAGAGACGGTAAGTTCACGAAAATCATTTTTAATTCCTATTTAACCCTTCACTAATGGAGCGCAAAAACGAAATCCTTTACACTTCATTAATCGCTCCTACAAAGATCCCGAGAACTACTAAACGAAAAAAATTAAAAGTGACGGAAAGACACGTGGGTTCCACAGTTGTAAATATTGCTACCTGTTGCCTTTCAAGGACACCATTTATGATGCCCTTAATAATATATGATCTCCTGGGCAAACAGGTATATTTTATAATAAAAAATGATGACGTACGCTCGAGTTATTGATTGACGGAAATATTTGCGAAAAATTCTGTTCGCTTGCTAATTGTACTTGTTAGATATGAGGAGGCGGCGTAACAACACGGGGGTGGACGCGCCAGAGGGGCGTCTGATAGTGTTAACTAAGTCGAACGGCCGTCGCTTTTCTTGTGAGTGAGAATTTGTTGTAGACGCAAAAAACACTAATTATGCTTATTGAAGGTGACATTGATTCCGTTGTCACGAGTATGTGTTTATATTAAAAGGAGCGCTTTGGCAAGATTTCAAATGTTTTTTGGAAACCGTAATTATTATTTGTTGTTAAATGTGACAAGCGGTCTTCATAAAGTTGCCGCTTTCTTAAACGATTTTAAGCGTTGAACCAGTTTGGTTATAAAGTTGTTATTAGCAATGTGTGTATAATAATAGTGAAGGCCAGATACACAGTATCTATATGATATGGACCGTCTTTGATTTTGTTTTGTTATGTTTGTTGCAGTACCTTGGTGAGACAGTGCTCGCATACATGGAGTTCCATTTGGACAGCGCAGAATATTGCCAGGCTCAACACAAATAAATTAGAAAAAAAAAGAGGGATAAACTTTGAGAATTTAGTCAGCATCATCGCCATAGCATTGTTGGATTACCTCAACAAGAGCCAAATAAGAGTAGGTAATATATAATTAGTTTAACACAGTTAAAAATAACGATTTTATTTATTTTAGTTATCTTCCCTACAATCTACTATATTTGCATAAGCATATCATCAAGTATAAAAATAGTGTACATAACTCAAAAGTTTTAGGCAAATTAATCCTATGTTAATTTATTTGAAAGACTGAAGTATTGCTTTAAACTCCCGATATATAGTTTAAAGTATAATTTTGTGGAAGTAGTTTTTATAACTATACAACTTTGGCCCATAACAGAGGAGATTACCTTATTTGATCTCCAAGAGTGATACTCTGATATTCTAAACACATTTAGTGTTACTTTGAAAGTGTCTTGTTGTGAAATGAACAGTACAGCCATGCGTCAAAAAGACATAAGGCCTGCTGCAGCTGAGATCGAGCACAAAGGATTCAGGTTTCTTATCACAGACAGACCTTCCGACCAAACTATTCATGTTTACATCCAGGTCAGCAACTAACTAACCCATCGCACTCTTTTCTCACTAATCACAATTTTACAGGAACTGAAAAAGCACAGAGTTACTGCGGTAGTCAGGGTATGTCTACCTTCCTACAAGGTAGACGAACTCAATAACGAAGGCATCGAAGTTTTTGATTTGAGCTACGACGATGGTACTTATCCACCCAACGACATCGTCGACTCGTGGTTCAAGATTTTAAAGAAGCAATTTCATGACAATCCTAATGCTTGTGTAGCCGTTCACTGTATAGCAGGCTTAGGAAGGGCTCCGGTAATGGTCGCTTTAGCTCTCATAGAATTAGGTCTTAAATATGAAGAAGCTGTCGAACTTATTCGAGAGTAAGTATCCAAAGGAAATTTTTATGTCCTTCAACAACTGACACGTGATCGATAATCCGCAACTTTATGCTAATCAACGAGGGGGCGCTACGTTAACAGATAAACCTTATCTAAAACCTTTTAAATAATTACCCGCGAATATAATAGACTTGTTTAAATACACAAAATTTTAAACTTACAAGGTAGTCGGTCAGTTAAATTTCCAACTCTCCATGAATTCTTTATTAATTTAACGACATACAGATAATAATCCGCAAAAAGTACACAGTCGGTTTTGCATCATCGTCCACTTAATCCACTAACAACCCTCTCAACGGCAATTAACAAAAAATACTTAAAGACCAGCTTTGCTCAGATATGCACCCTTACAAAGTTCCGTTTACATAATACTCACCCTCACCATCGTGTTATTTTTAGTAGGTCATCAACAAGAAAACAGTTCTGATGATGACAGTGTACGCTAACATACGTAATTAAATATCATTTAATTGTTTTCTGCGTTATTCAATACTGAAATTGATACATTGTCTATTTTAATTCGACCAAAACGCTTACGACTTTTTAATTGCAGTTAGGGTGAAGCTATTTTTCATCTACAAAATAATTGAACGGTTTCTAATAATAAAAACCGTGGGACGGTTATCAGCGATCGATCAAGCGGCGCCAGGAAATACCTTCGATATCGTTATTTACTAGTTTCAATTGTTGCTTAAGATCAATCATTTTTTTTATCTTTTTTTATTTTAAATTTGATTATCTGTATGAATCGTAGACAGTGCTATTTATGGTGAATTTTTGTTCCAGAAAGAGGCGAGGTGCAATTAATGCCAAGCAGTTAAGTTTCCTGGAGAAATACCGTCCTAAATCTCGGCTGAAACTGAAGAACGGACACAAAAACTCATGCTGCGTGCAGTAAACTGTCATTAAATATATGTGTTCAATAAATTGCAAGAGATCACTTAACTCATATTTAATGTGTGAAATACCAAAAAAATGCTTATTTTGTGTAAAAATTCTTTGGGCCAATTCCAATCCGCGAGGCAGATTTTTAATATTACTGTATAAATGGTTGTTAACACTTTGTTTTTCCAAAATTTTATCTTTGACGAGTATGTTCTTAGTTATCAAATGAAGGTGTTATTTATTGTATGTTTGGATTCATTGACAGCAGCTTTTTCATACTGATTTATATTATTAATTCGTCATTACCCTGCATTATGTTTTGTATATTATTGCAACCATACTGAATCACCTAGATTTCACATTTTTAAGTAGACTTTCTGGAAAAATATATTTTATTATTATGGGTAAATGTTGTTTTTTTTTTCCTAAAACTCCACGTGGAAGAACAACCAACTACTAATTCAGCACTAAATTAAATCTAAAATCAATAAACTGTAAGTATTAAAATAAGTCATTTAATTTATTTTTTGGTACAAAATTAATAATTTTTAACAAATAAATGTTATAATAAAAATTATTTAACAGAAAGAAAAAACAGAACCCATAGATAAACGAATTTTAGACCCAAAATATACGTTATATCAAAGATTTACAGAACAAAAATCCTTTTATCTTTTGTTGTTTAAATCTAAAATCAATAATTACACTTAACTTAGTTTTTTCGAAACAGCTTTTAACAGACACCTACCGTAAGTCGGAAATGATGCAAAAAAACCTTGGAAAATGTATTTTATTTTTATTATATTACCTAATTATTTTGCAAAAAATCAAATTTGTTATTTGAATATTTTTTTTTACCTATCAACTACATATTAGTGCACTCAAAAGTCATATCCCCTCCTAATCAGATAGAAATCTTTGAAAAAAATCCAAAAACAAATCAATCCATATTTTACCCAAGCTATTTTTTGTTTTCTTTTTTTAAAACTAATAAAACTCATGTTTTGTTGATACATTTTTAATCTATTTAATAAATCTCTAAATTGTTCTAATATTCCTCTAGTAGGACAGTGTATAATAAACATGTCCTCTGAAATTCACCAGACCTTACAATTCTTTTAGAAAACTCGTAGTCAAAAAATGTATTAAATTAAAATAAATATTTCAAACAAGTTTGTAAATATGAAAGGATTATTTGTTCCTAATGGTAAACTTGGAAATAAATCATAAATAATTCCGTGTGCTTTGCTCTGTTCTACTCGTCTCATTCTGGAAAGTAGAAGCTATCATAAAATATAAAAGTTCCTGTATAGCTGTTAAAGTTACAATTAATTTTCTTTTCTTTTGGAACCCCCACTCCAACTAAATTTTATAGTAAAAGATAATCCATAACAAAAATTTATTATTGACGATCAATATCTCCGGATGGTCCCGATAAACATGTGACACTTTCTTAGAAGTTTGAGGTAAGAATTAAGAAATATTAATAATTAATTTTTCTTTGGTACATGAAATTTAATTTAATTCTATTATTTAAACCTATTTTTTCTCATACTTTTGTCGTTTGTGGTAATTAAAAATGAAGATGGTATTTTAATTCTGCAGTTCTCTGGTTTTATTGCACCTATTTGAACTGTTTATCTTATAGTTGTGATGATAAAAAAAATGATTAGAATGAATAGCATCAAATCATGATTAAATTATTGATTGCTTTAGTGTAATAAGCTAATAAGGAAACATAAATGACTTTCTTTGAGAAAAATGACCCAAGCCTACAATATGATCTATTTTATGTAATAATGCAGAGTAGAAACTTATTTGATCATAATTCAGTTTAAATATAGCTATATAGATTGCTATTTAGAAAAGGATTTCAATAGCAATGTATTTATAGCTGTTTTTACAACTGCAAATGCCAGATTAGGATTACACGAAATGTTAAACATATTAGGAGAAATTTGTGGTATATTATGACATAGATAGCATTGTATATATAAACGATCGTAAAAATACTGTCAAAATAGGGTGTTTATTGGAAGATTAAACCGATGAATTATTCACTGGATAGTAACAGATCCAAAGAGTTATGGTTACAGACTATTACAAATTTGTAAAATAAAAAGATTTACATTAGACTATACAACATAAAAAGTGATTCATTCAGGTAGTCTAAATGATACTTTAGAAATTAAAGACAAAAAAAAAATTGATAATGATATAAATATAACTTTAAAGGAAGAAGGGACATCTACACTTCGTTAATAAGCGATTAATGAAGACTTTGAGTTGTTCTTGATGAAGAAGAACTTGTTTCGAAAAATGGCTATGATCTTAAATGCTGGTCTAGTAAAACCAGTCCAGGGACCAATTCGAAGATACCTTGCAAAAAAATAAAAAAATATATTATGTTATTAACAAATGGAGATGTGTGACTTAGAATTTAGTAAAGTTTAAGGGTGGACAGAGTCCAGGAATTCGTTATGATATAGTTTTACATTTTTTTGTTGTTTTTTTCACAGACATTTGTTGTGTCTGTGGTTGTATTATTAAATAATTTCCATCTAAACTCTAAACCAAAAAGAAATGAGCTTACAAAATTTATATTCTAAACAATTGTTTTTTTTTTGAATGGTGCGTCTGGAAAATTAGGATGCTAATCACTTAATCTCTTAATTATGACTCATTTTAATAATTATAAAATTTATTCATTTTAGGCCTGAAAATCAAATTGTCCTGAACAGGTGCATATAGAAGTGGAAGAATATAGTTTTTATTGTACATCATTTGTACACAAAACGCAACAAAATAAATTAACAACCAGGCATGGGACAAACCAGATCTACTTTGGCATTGGCGATTTTTTGCTTCACCAAATACACGCTTATAATTTCAGAAACATGATGGGGTTGGTCCTCGTGGATGGCGTGACCAGATTTTGCCAACACTTGTAGCTGAAACTTCCCTGAAAACAGAATTAACTTTTGAACTAATCATGAATGATAAAAATACCTTGCATCTGCCCCACAGTTAGCGCAGTATCAAGTCCGTGTATGTTGGCAAGTAGGAGTAATTTGGGCGTACGAAGATCTAGGAATTTTTGGGACAAGCCTTTGAACCATCCAGTCCAAAAACGCTCGGTTTTACTCAGATCTATTCGCCAGGTAAATTTAGGGCTATCTGGAGGGGAAAAGGTATCAGTTTTAGGAGTTTTAGGTAAAGGGGGCTTGCCACAATCGGTACATTTAGATTCTTCATCTTCTTCAAGGATGGTGCTCGATGGGGGCACCGTCTCTTTCTTCGTGGGGGCAGTGACCTCAATTGTAGGACCGACGGTATCACATTCATTGGCTGCCAGATTTCCAGATTGCATACTGAAAGAATTGGTATAAAAATTGCTTGGGAATTTTGGGATTTTACTTTATTATTTGTCCAGGCATTGAAACTTTAGCTGCTTCAAGATTGTGGGTTTGACCACCACGATAGCTGAAATGACACCATGACTATGAATTGTTTTAAAAAAAGTTCATACCTCCATTGTATTGCGTGTGGGATGCTTTCAAAAGTACTGGGTCTTCCTCTTAAAATGCTTTGCATTGAAGATAGGGCATCAAGGGCAGTTCCTTCAACTACATCTATCACACATAGACCTACGGCTGATTTTAATAACTGTGCACATTGGACAGCTACAGCTCCTCCCATGCTATGTCCCACTAATACTACAGGGGGGTCACTTTCTCCTAATAATTTATTTAACACTTCCATGACGTCTCTAAAATCAATAATCACAATAAAAATAGATTTAAAAAAACCTCAATTACTCTGCTAGGGTATCTAAAGATAGATCATCATCATCTTTAGTTTTAGTGTTCCCATGGCCCCTTAAATCGATAGCTATAATCTGACACTCAATTGTAGTGGTAATTTCCACCTTAAACAAAATAATTTCACGTCTCGTTTATACATGTTATATATTTACAGCAAATAAAGCCCATGTTAACCCTGAATAGCCGCCTCCATGCAAACAAACAACAGCAGGTCCTGAATCCCCTTTTTTGTAAACATGAAAATTTCCATTGTCAATTTCAATGTCTTCTTCACTGTCAAAATACTGAGACCATTTAACGGGGCTAAAATCTTGTTGGTTTCCAGCTGACCTGTACAAAAATAGAATGTACTTAGGGCAGAAAAAATCACTAGGACTTACCCTCCACGTTTAACGTTGCGTCCCAAAACAATTTTGCGTAAATGACTCATTTCTGCGTGTTAATTTCACAAGCTAATATACAAAATCGAGTTATTTGTATTTTAATTCAGGACGGAACACGAAATGCGGCTTTCTTTCCGTACCAAATATTTACTAACATAATTTGGGGACATAAACAGGGCAACCAATGGAAAATTCTGAAGGTTGTCAAAATCGCGTGAATTTAGTTCGAAGAAACACTAAAAGATGGCACCACTTCCTACTTAAAATGTTACGTAACTAAGAAATTGAACTAGCAATTAATTTCTCGAATAAAATTTAAATTCTATTTAAAAGAGGTCAAAATACAAGATAATTTAAATTTTAATTAATTTTCTTCGATTATTATATTTTTGAGGTATACAGTAAACGCCACTTATAACGCGAAACAAACATTAAGGCATCAATGAACGTGAACAACGTGGTGGGATCTAGACCACTTTCACTCCTAGATAAAGAACGAGTTATGACGTCATTACGATGTTGTGGTTTGGAGTTCAACTGGTTGCAACGTTAACAATTAACAATGGTTCTTGTAAAAACTAGAAGAGATTTTTAGAAAGATGTCACTGAACAGAAAGTCGGATTTTTCGAGTAAATCACAAATGTAGCGATCTATTTGATGCAATTTTTGCAATCTTGTCGACAAGTCACATATCAGTAAAACTGTATTTTTTTTTAAAAAATTGTGCTTGCTCAAGATAACCGAATGAGCTTTCTTGTAAATTACCTATATATAGATTATTTTATAAATGAAAACTATCTCGAGAGGTACAGAAGAAATATGTTATGACAAGAGATCATTGTTGATTTTTCTTACACTCCATGGAATTGATATATTCTTTGAACTAAATCTTTTAGAAAGTTTCAACGCGATCTCTCAATCTAAATGAGTACGCCTCAGACACCATTAATCTTTTCCAGTATTAAATTGTGTCGATTTATATGATTACTATTTCTAATTTTAGATTTCCATAATTCTCCGTTGTTCAGTTAATCAGAATTATTTTTTATCTCGTAATTTTAAAGTATTAGAACGCGTTTGTTACTAAGTGTGGGATTGCGTTTCGATTTTTATAGCGGAGGCTTCAATTTAAACGCAGGTGCTATCAAATACAGTGTTAACCAATTTAACACTTGATTACCTCCATGCGGCTGGGTTCCCTTCGTCCTGATAAGTCTAGCATCCCCGGGAAATGTTTCAGTTTCTCCTAGACCCGAAATGCGGAAAGCTGAGAAGCGCCTCCAAGCAATTTTCCAAAAGTACAAACATTCTGGCTTTACCAGAACCGATTATTCGAAACTTGATGTGAACGAAAAGATACAAATACGTTACGTTTACAACAAATCAAAACTCGTTTTATTCTCTGGAATTTTCATTTTTTTCCTGTTACTTTCACAAACTAACTTTTTGAACGATTCTTTGGTAAGTGGTGAAATACTACTCATCCTAATATAAATTTTAGTGTTTGTTTGACATGCCTTCTGACGCTTCTAAGTGGTTTCGAGAACCCGAAACCTGCAACATTTGCGAAACCGTAACCACAGTTATAAAAGTAGAAAACGTCTCAGCTGAGGATTTTTACATGAATTTCGTATCTCCAGCTAAACCTGTCGTTGTCACCGATGGAACTAAAAATTGGTCAGCTTCTAAAAGCTTCAGTTTTGATTTTTTCAAAGAACTCTACGTAACATCTGGTGACGACGAATCTTCCTGTCAGTTTTTCCCATACAAAACTGAATTTCGATCTTTGATTGAAGCCCTCGAAATGGATCCAAAACGAGCCCGATTAGAAGAAAATCAAAAATCGTGGTATATCGGTTGGAGCAACTGTAACGACCGTGCTGGAAAAATTCTAAGAGATTATTACAGTGTCCCGTATTTTTTGCCCAGCACTTCGGAAAACATGGCACTTAACTGGATTTTCATGGGGGGACCGGGACAAGGAGCGCATATGCACGTAAGAAAAATAAAAAGTGTAACAAGAGACTCAGCGAATTTTTACAGGTAGACAACGTTCAGTTTCCTTCGTGGCAAGCTCAAATCAGTGGAAGAAAAAAATGGCGTCTGGCACCGCCACCTGAATGTTACTACAAGTGCCAAGAAATGGAAGTAATCGTGGAACCTGGGGAGATAAGTACGTTGTCTTCGATTAAAACATACACTTAGTGATGTTTTCAGTTATCGTGGACACCAACCGCTGGTACCATCAAACTTTTATTTTACCTGGAGAAATCAGCATAACTATTGGATCAGAATTTGACTAATAATAGTTTTATTATTTTTATTAATCGCATCTATCTTTCTTTTAAGGATTTAATCCTATCATAAAGTTAATTTGACGTGGTAGAATGTGATCATCGATTAATTATAATCAAAAATAGAAACTGTGTGATCAGTCTAGCTTATTTCACATCGTTAAACCTTAAGAACAAGGAAGTTAACAATAGAATTAATTATTTTCCATAACTGTATTACTGCACATTTAACACTAATAATGTGAAGTATATTACTTTAAATACAATAAGCAAAGTTCTTAAGGAATTATGGGAACTTAAAATACATTTTCGAAGATGTGCACGCATTCTCTATTGATATAACTTGGTAACATTTTTCTGCTAATAATTCATATTAATTAGTGTTATCATACTACCTTGAGTTTGTATATTTTTGTATATACTTTGATCTGAAATGAACGTAAGAGATAACAAACTCAAGGTCTTTTAAAAGTCGTTTTTTTCAAGTGGCTGAAATTGATTATAAATTGGAATTGTTTTTATCATTTCGTGGATTTTATTCTTAAAAGAAATGATACAATTCATGTTTAACAACAAAAATATTTAATATAATTAAATAAATATGCATTGGGATTTATCGCTGATTTGTTTTGAGATAATCAGTGTACAGTTTACCTTTACAGGAAATGGAAAAACTTTATAGTATCAGACTTTGAATTTT
This sequence comes from Cynaeus angustus, assembly GCA_030157275.1. NCBI lineage: Eukaryota > Metazoa > Arthropoda > Insecta > Coleoptera > Tenebrionidae > Cynaeus > Cynaeus angustus. The sequence goes on along the minus strand of CM058066.1, from coordinate 14,302,341 downwards.
ACAATTGTGTTGGTAGCTCTGTGTATTTGTCTTATGATAATTCTGTTAGTTTACCTCTCAAAACATGTATTTGGGCGACCACTGTATAAAAATTTTATAGACTTTTTTGTGGTCATAAAGATGAATTTTATGGACTCATCTGTCAAAAAATATTTTACAGACCGAACCTTCAGTTCCTTACAATTTGTTTGTTTTTTAGATGGTCCAAAAAATCTTGTGTGCACTTTTGCCGTAAAGACGGTTTTTTGTGGTTCTCCAAACGCCGGCTTCTTAAAAAAATAGTCATCTTTACGGTCTCGCTAAAAACATAGCTATTAATATAGTTTACATTTGTTTACTTTAGGACTTTCTGTGTATTTAATTTAATTCATGAGCCTAAACAATGAAACAATAAAAACAGTGAAATTTTATTAACAGGAACTAAAATAACAGTTCGCACATTTTTCGCATGCATTGTTAATTCTGACAAGTTAAAATATGACAACTAAATAATTAAAAAAAGGTTTTGGGTTGATACTATGATGGTAACTAACTAAACAAAAAAAATAATTAAGTAGTAAATTCCAAAGATACTGATTTTATGTTCTCTCGCAATAGGTAATTGTTGTTATCTCTTATCAAGTTAATAAATACTATTATATGGGTAATAATTAGGGATGATTTGATTTTTTAACAAAAACTGTCCAGGAAAGATTCATTGAAATTAAAAAAAAACTTAAGTTAAAAAACTAGGATATTCAAATTTTGATAGTGTAAACTGGGCTAAATAAAAATGTCAAATATAGACGTTTGTCATTCAACATTGACTTCAAAGGCGTTCAATTCAATGTTTTTAATCTAATATTATATAAAATATACTACAACTAAATAATTGTCAAAAAACAGTTAGCCAAGTCCAATTGCACATAAAAGCAATTGGCTAGTTTTTATTTCTCAGTTTTTTATGAATACCTTGGTACGTCGAAACTTTACACCACTAAATTAAAAAAAAAAAAATTGACGTAACTATGACATTTTACTGTCCTAGTTTTCTAAGAATTCTCTTTCTTTGTGAATGACACGTCTCACTAATTTGGATGCGTCAAATAATTTTTATTATAACATATTTTTTGTGAATAATTCATTTAAAAAATTCTAACATTTATTGATTTTGTACTTAAAAATCAAATTCTGAACAAACCATATAGTAGTACAAATAGACTTTTAAAACCGATGTAATTGCTTATCGTTAGGTTTTAGTAGTATTTTTCAATTTCTAAGGTCAGTCTTTTTAAGTTATTTTCGTAATTCTGTGACTGAAAGACAAGGAATTAGAATGTGTTATTGCAGAAATGTTAATTTTTTCTAAGTTGGTAGTATTTTGTTTTTTAAATCCCGTTGTTTTCAAAATACTTGTACTGACAACAAGAATACACAACAGAAAGCTTGACATGGTTTATAGTTTTTTTTTACTGTTGAGCGTCACTGTTTTCCATTGACATGTGTCAAAGTCCAGTAACAAGTGCCCAAGTAGGCGCCGAGAAAAAGTGAAAACCAAGGGATGTCAATGTCATGTGTCAAAGTAAACAAAATCCACAATTGACTGTCATTCGAACTATTCTGATAAGCTAAAAACAATAAAAATGTTTCCGAGTCTTGCCCTCTTCGCCTGCTGAGTAATAAAACAAGCGAACACCATTCGGCGTTCGTTTCATTCTCCAGTCGGTTTTGTGTGTGTGTGTGTGTGTGGTGGGTTTGAACGGAATCGCAATATGGCTTCTTTGGATTTCGCAAAATTAACCCTTGATGAAAGGGAGGAAATTAAAGAAAAGTTCCTAGAAGTAAGTGTATTCGATTTTTCATTTTAACATTAAAATTGTTTATCATTTTACGACAATGCACTTCGGTTATGTTTACATCGGAACGTGACACATGTCCGAAGCAACGCCCAACATTCGTTTAGAAGCAACATTGAAGATTATTATCATATCTTTGTGTATTGTATTGAGTCCTAAACTATCAGTGATAAGATTATAACCTCAAGTTTCACGAAATTACTCGACTTGTTCATGCATGAGTCATAAGGTTATGGAAGTTAGTCACGATCCTTATTCTTTTGAGTACCTAGATTTATTACTCTCTACTTAATTTGACGATCTTATTTCACACCAGCAAAGCATGAAATAGATTACAACATGTTACTGAGAATCACCAATTCAAATCAGTACTATTTGTGTTTCCAAAAATTCATGCCGTCATTGTTTATCCTGTTTATACCGATAAACATGATAATACTCCGATCGATAATAAACAGCATTTCCTTAAATAGACACATTTTCGCGGCATCGATTTGAAAAAGACGCTGGTTTTCACCTTGAGTCATGTAAGGTGACGGAACTAAATTTCCTGTAAGAAAAAGTGAAACCCGAACCATACCGTGGTTTCCGCTTGTAAAATTTTCACGAAAACAAATATTTAAAATAGAGAAGTGACCACCTTATCGTCCGAATCTTGAAGGAAAGTATTAACAGAACTTCGCAATTTCCGTACAAATATTTATAACGTCGTTAAGTAATCTAATCTGTACATTGACACATTATGTTTTTGCTAAATATGTACATTTGATAAGTTTGTGTAAGCAAATTGAATAATGTTGTAATGCAGCATTTAAAAATGATTGTTATCCCATGATGCTAAGCAAGCTTAACATGGTGAAAATCAATTGAATGAAAAATAATAGTAACTTGGCCATTCAATTTTTATAAAACCCTTGTCTTGAAATCTTATTGCTGCTCAGTTAGATACTTTTTAAACAATGAGTAGATTTCTCATACGTGATTAATTGTGATTTTCCTGTGACCTACTGGTGACTAGTTCTCATACATGGCACGTATCTTCCTCAAATCATTTACCATAAATAGGGTTTCAAGGGAAGGTCTTCTTCACGAGAAACGTGTTATATATCACAGCTGGTTGGCTATTGACCCACAGATCTCTTTAGAAATCACCCACATTGTTATTTGGTTGATATACACCCACTATCAAGACTGACGAACGAAACCTCGAATACATAGGGTGTTATTGAAAACAGTTTTTTTTTCAAACAAAGCCTCGTTTCGAGCTAAGAATTTGTTAATAATTTTTACAACCAAATTACACTGAAAGATTGGTTATCAGCCACGTGTAGTTAATGCAGGCCAACTTTTCCTCAATCTCTGACATCATCAATAAATGAGTGAAGCTAGGAACTCTGGGGAATTCAAGGATTCAAAGAATAGAATGAATATAAAAGCGCCTAAAGCAACCAAGAAATATAAAGAATTCAAAGATCTCAAAGAATCTAGAGAATCCGAAGCATCCAAAGAATCCAAATATTCAAAAAACCGGTTTAGAGACTGTTGCATACCTCTGCATATTTTTTAAAATTTGTTGCATGTATATAATTCAGTTACTTTTGGATCTGAATAGTTTCAGAAGCAGACTATGGAACTAACGAAATCACTCGTACTTCCGCAATAAAACGATAAAAATAAGAGTTTAACAAATGTCGAAGACTCGATGAGTAATAACGGAAGTGGCTCTCTTGTCACCAATACCACATTCATATTCAGTTTCAGTTATCTTAAGAATTCAGAGGCTTATTGTTGGTTTAAAAGGGGTTACTTTAAAATTTAGTAATCCTGATAACAAATCGATAAGGACTGATACAATATTGATACATTTATTGAAAATATTAGTTGTTACTGAGTGTTGATTGTAACCAAACTACAAAAATGTCGACAGCAGCACACGATTATGAACGCATTTTGGAAGGTTTTCAACAGGTAAATGAACAGTTTATCTAAAATTGCTTTGTTGGTTTGAAATAAAATGTGAAGTTTTTATAAATATATTAATCTCTTTCTTTTTCCTGCAATTTCTTTTAATTCAAATTTTACGTGGAAGCGCCGTAATTCGTTGTAACGGTCTTACCTTAAGCACTTCAGGATATTGTGATAAAGCGATAAGAAGTAATGTACTCAAAATAGATTGTGGAATTTTCCAGAAAGTGTACTCAAACTTAGCAACTTTAGTGAATCCTTCAAAAAATATTTTTTATCATATCTTCGTTCTATTTCCTGTCTGTCATAATTCCGTTTGATTATTTTTAAATTGACATGTTGTTACGACCGCACTACCAAATTCGTATCGGTACAAAATTTACAAAACAAATTATATGAAAAATACAAAAACAACTTTATAGGTCATTGGAGACGTATTAAATGAGTCATAGATGCACGTGCACGGTCCATAATCTGTGTGTAAAAAATGTTTAAAGGTTTTTTTTAGCTACTCCCGTTGGATGAGTCCATTTTCGGGAAAAGAAAAATACGAGCTAAGGACAGTAATATTTCACTGTTAACGAGGTAGTTTCAATTATCGCGACCCACTTAAATTGCAATGAATATGCGGGAACTTGTACGTATTTAAATATAATCGTATTTGAACTTGACGTAGTGTCCTTGTAATAAAACAGCAGTGTTTATGCGTAAAAATGACGTTTACAGAATGAGGTACGATTTTTCGGCTCCATGACACACTTACATGTTTTTCATTTTATTTTTATTACTATAAACCGGATTGAGTTACAATTTTGCAACAAATACTCGGTGTAACATTCCGTTAGTGCACACTCGTCACAAGTGGCAATTTTAAGTGTCTTTTTCCGACCCAGAAGACGAAGGAAGAGTCTCCAAACTTTTGTCTTTCGGGAACCTACAAAAAATCTAAGACGATCTTAAAACCCACTTTTTCAAATTGGCAATAAAACAAATACATTCTCAAACCTGAATTCTTATATTCTATTTTTTTTTTGGTAGATTGACAAAAACGGCGATGGATACATCGACTTGAAAGAACTCCGAGATGCCTTGGATGCATGCGGGTTCAAAATTCCTGGCTTCCGAGCCCGTGCTATGGAAGAAGAGTTTAACAATTCCAACCGGACGCAGATTCCAGGCAAGATGACACTGGAAGAATTCCAGAAGTTATGTAGCGACTTGAAAGCAAATGAAGTTGCGAGTACTTTCAAAATGGCTGTTACAAAAAGAGAGAACTTGCAACATCTCGGAGGTACATCGGAGGCTTCCAATGAAGGAACGACACATTCCGTTCGTGTAGAAGAACAATTAGCATTCTCAGACTGGATCAATTCAAATCTTGGGCATGATCCTGATTTGAAAGATTTACTGCCGATAGATCCTGAAGGAAAGTTATTGTATGAGAAAGTCAAAAACGGGATATTATTATGGTTGGTATTGGTTTTGTTAAGTGTAAAAATAACTGTTTCTGTTTCAGCAAAATTATTAATCATTCCTGCCCCGATACGATAGACGAGCGTGCAATTAACAAGAGGAGTCTAACTCTTTATACACAACTGGAAAACCTCACCCTAGCCTTATCTTCTTCCCAAGCTATCGGTTGCAACGTGATCAACATCGATGCGCATAATTTGTCTAAAGGAACGCCACATCTCGTGTTGGGTCTTTTGTGGCAGATTATAAGAATCGGTCTCTTCAATCAAATTACTTTAGAGCACTGTCCTGGCTTGACAACTTTGCTCTCTGAAGATGAAAAAATCGAAGATCTTATGAAATTGTCACCAGAAGCGATATTACTCAGATGGGTCAACTACCATTTGGAACGAGCTGGAGTTTCAAGACGTATTACCAACTTCCAAAGCGACATTACAGATTCCGAAGTTTACACCCATCTTCTTAAACAAATTGCCCCTCTTGAAACCAATGTCACCACAGAAGCTCTCGTGGAAAAGGATCTTCACCAAAGAGCCGAAATCATGCTTCAACAAGCTGCCAAGTTGAAATGTAGATCCTTCGTTACCCCCCAAGATGTGGTCAATGGAGTCTACAAACTAAATCTGGCATTTGTTGCAAACCTGTTTAATAATCATCCCGCTCTAAACGAAACAAATGGAGCTCTTGAGGGCTACGAAACGGTGGAAGAAACAAGAGAAGAAAGAAGTAAGTTAATATGATAAAAACTTGAAGTTTTTGATTGTTTTTTTCAGCATATCGCAACTGGATCAACTCCATGGGCGTGAGCCCACATGTCAATTGGTTATATTCTGACCTCGCTGATGGCCTTGTAGTCTTCCAACTTTATGACATCATCAAACCTAACATTGTCGATTGGAATCGAGTCCACCGTAAGTTTACGAATCAAAGAAAGAAGTTCATGGAGAAACTAGAAAACTGTAATTACGCCATTGAATTGGGTAGAAAAATTCGTTTTTCGTTGGTTGGGATTGCGGGTCAAGATATCAACGAAGGAAACGTCACACTAACTTTAGCCTTGATTTGGCAGTTGATGCGAGCTTATACTTTGACCGTTTTGTCTCAACTTGCCGAGTCCGGCAATCCTATAGTGGAAAAGGAAATTGTCCAATGGGTTAACAACAAATTAAGCTCGGCAGGAAAACAGTCTTCCATTCGTAGTTTCCAGGATTCTACCATCGCCGATGCTAAAGTCGTCATTGATTTGATCGATGCGATTAAACCTGGAGCTATCAATTATGATTTGATTAAAACCAGTGGTTCTGAAGAGGTGAGTTGTGAGATGTGTGTAATGATTATTTTTTTATATGAGATTTTAGGACAATCTGGCCAACGCGAAATATGCCATTTCCATGTCTCGCAAAGCTGGTGCTCGTGTTTATGCGCTTCCTGAAGACATCGCCGAAGTCAAACCCAAAATGGTAATGACAGTGTTCGCTTGTCTGATGGCTTTAGATTATACACCTAACATGGATTCACGCCGCGAGTAGTTAACGATTCGTAGTTTATTTCACATATTGTTTAATCTTGTATTGGGTTCTTTTTATTTTTGATCCATTCATACTTAATTTGCGTAGTCTGTGATTGTAACGCATTCCAAGTTTCAAAGTGTATATATAAGTTTCGTGTAATTGACACACCTTAAAGGTGAAGTGCAATAAAATTATTTTGGCTGTAATGCTGTGACGTACTTTTCCAAATTTATTCACAAACATCATTCCCATTACAAGTATTATCTTTTATAGTTTTGTATATTTTATACATTGTTCTATTAATTTATTGTGGCTTTTTTGGGAGATGAAGTGCCATTTAATTTCTAGTTAAGTTAGATGTAGAACAACGTAATTAAATTTAAGACCCATATGTAAGTTTATAATTTTATAAAATAGTGGACTGGATTAAGCTAAAGAGACCTCGCAATTTCAGAACACCGTCAAACCATGGTCCAAATAAAGTTACCATTTCTGTTTAAATGCCTGCTGTACTCTCTTAATCCAGTAGTAGTACTAATAGAAAAAAAAAGCTGTTTTAATACACACAATTATATACTTTCTAGTTTTATTTCCCTTAGTTGGTGTCCTCAAAAAAGTCTTTACTAGCTTCAACGTCCGGTTTCATGGTCTTTTTCCCCGGGGTCCACCCGGCGGGACAAACTTCCCCATGTTCGTCTGTAAACTTAAAAGCTTGCACCAAACGAAGAGTCTCGTCAACTGAACGCCCAACGGGTAGATCATTAATCGTCATTTGTCGCAGAATGCCATTACCATCGATTATAAAGAGCCCCCGAAACGGCACCCCAGTCTCTTCATCGAGAATCCCATAATCCCGTGCTATTTTCATTGATTTATCAGATAACAGGGGTATATTCATAGGCCCTAAGCCACCCTGTTTCCGAGCGGTGTTAATCCAAGCTAGGTGACAAAAATGACTATCGGTGGAGGCACCGATGACCACGGTGTCGATCTTTTGAAAGTCGTGAAAACGGTCAGAAAACGCGATGATTTCAGTTGGACACACGAAAGTACTGGAAAAATCATCGGTAAGGGATGGTTTAGAGCGAGAGCTACTTACAAGTCTAAAGGGAAGAAAAATAGGACCACGTATTGTCCTTTGTATTCTTCCAGACTTATTTCTTTGAATAAGCCATCGACGACGGCGGTGCCGGTAAAGGATGGAGCTGGTTTTTGTAGACTAAGCATCTTGGTGGTTATAGAGCAACTAAATGTAAGATTTTTATAACACCGGTTATTGATCTAGGTTTCATCAAAGTAATTGACATTCTTAATTATTTAGGCAGGGTGGAGGGAAAACCGAGAGATTGACAATAAAAATAGACTATATGTTCACACAAGGTTAAAAAAAGCACTTACTGAATTAAGGTTCCCGTAGTTTCTGAGTGGGGCAATAAGTATTAACGTTTCGTTATTTATTATTTCGAGTATAACTCAAGACAAAATTGTTACAGCGCCGATTTTCTAATAAATATTAAAAGCTAATTCATCAATCTTTTTACCAACATTGGTTTTTAAAACCAATTTATTTTATGGGTAGCAATAAAGTGTTTAGTAATTAATTTAATTTTGTTGAGGAAAAAATTTAAAATGTATTTAATTAATTTCTGCAGGTGACTAAAAAAAAATGAAAAAGATGAGTAAAACATACACAAGATTTAATGCCGATTTGCACAGTAAAAATAATCACAATAAAAATTAAATATTTAGTAGTGCATAAAATGCTTTGATTTTTGCAAAAGGCGTTGATTGTACTATTTATCAATTATTTGCATTAAGCGTCTATGAATTTTTTTTTCTACTGTGAATTTACTATTATCACACTGATCTTTTTTTTTACCGAACATCTAATGTTTTATGCGGACAAATTTATTGTACGGTACTGTATTTAAACTTCAGGTATTATTATTCAATAAAAATAATGTCCAGTAAAAGTAAAAGTAAATTATAAATGCCCAGTAAATACAATGCACGCTAATTATAATAAGCGCGGTATTAAGTAATAGATATTCAGTAAAAAAATGAAAGTTCAGTAAAAAATAAATGCTCAGAAAAAAAAGATCGGGGTGATAATAATAAATGTCTAGATGAAAAAAAAATGGTTCATAGAAAAAAAGACGCTTAAAACAAATTATTGATGAGTAGTAAAATGATCGCATATTGCAAAAATTAAAGCATTTTATAATAAACTAGATGACTAAGTTTATATTTTTTGGTAACGTCGGCTCGCTTTTGCTTAAAATTAACTTAAACTGAACGTTTTTTATTTTTTCTGTGCAAATTGGCATTCAATATTAGTCATTTCTACTTTTTTAATGAACAAAATCGAATTGATTACTGAACGCTTTATTACTGTCCATATTTTATATCGCTTTAGTGGGCATTTATAATTTTTACTGAACATCTATTATTTTATTGTACAAATATTACTTTCACTGGATATTCATTGTTTGAAGTGAACAAAAATACCTGACATTTAAATACAATGTATTCATTTGTTTGAAATTTGTATTTCAAATTATGCGTATGATTGGCTGCCTACCTACATACATGTACATTGCAAAAATCTTTAAAAAATGCTATAACTCAAAATGTGTCGTTAAGCGCAGTAGATACAATTCTCCGATAATTTTTATTGCTGTAGTAATATCTATCGTTCCACTGAAAAATTAAATTTGTTATTGCTCTGTTATCTCTTGTGTTTTAGTTGTCAATTTTAATACCTACAAATTATGCACATTCCGATAGCTATCTTTATGCACACCTTTAAAATTTGAAGAGCAAAGTAAACAGAATTTATATCGAACGATAACAAGCTGTCGCAAATAGATCAAGCGTCCTGCTTAAATGCTCACATTTTCATTCTTAAAAATGATCTTGGCAAATTCTAAACTGTGTAGTAGTTTAGAATGGCGTATTTTTTTATGGGGATGGGTCGCCTACAATTTTCAGACTTCTAGACACACCTTTGCGTAGTCCTTGACCTTTCGGACACCTCGCGAATTCTTACTCGTCAATAAAAATGCAATTTAATACCACTTGTTTATTATAAAAATATTTGACGGTTTACAATTCGTTTCACCAAACACCCATTGAATATAATATAATTTAAATAAAAAAAGACGTTTGGATATCAACACTGTCATAGAATTGTTATCAAATTTTTTATCATTGTAGACAATAATATCTATTTCCTTAAGTATACTTTATCAAAATGGATATAACTTAAAAAATGTTGTTGTGGAATCATCTTTGATTACACAAGGAACTTTGACTTGATCACATTTCTTCTTGAAGGACAGTTTCTTTAGTGTAGACTTTTCCTCTCACGGACGCTAAATTTTCACCAGCGTAGGATAAAAGCGGTGAAATTTCAACACTAACATTATCCACGACACCGCCAGCTGCTTCGATGTAACTCTTGTGTAGAGCCAATAAATCGTTCCTGGCGGTCGAAGGGCAGTCTTTTTTCTGACTATCGGCGTTTTTCATAGCACTGAATTCTTTCTCTCTCGGGACTTCCCACGTCACGAACTCTTTGGAGAATTCAAAAACGTCGAAGACAAACTTCTCAATTTTAACACCACAAGGTTTCGTCGGTTTAATAAAGACTCCGTCTTCGTTAATATGAGGGATTTTTTTCTTCGCAACGTGAAGTTTCAAGTGTTGTTCGTATTTATTCGCGACTTCTTCCAAGAACTTCAGGGTGAAGACGTGGTTACAAATGTTTCCGGCGTTGAAGACAAGATCTCCCTTGTTGTTTGTTAATGCGGCGGTTTTTTCCGTGATTTCGCTGTATTCGACGACTTGGTAGCGACCATCGACGAGACAAACGACGCCCACGGCTTCAGATGGGCTGTCTTTTTTTACTACTTTAGCACTGCATTCGGCCTCTCGTAAGTGACAATAGCCTAAGAAGACCGGATCTGCTACTTTTGTTAGGATGTTGTCAACACTGTGCACGTGGACGTATTTTACGCCTCTTTTGTTCATGTCTTCTAGAATTCCGTTTGTGGCCAAAGCGCGGTAAATACCACCGTTGCCGTCAGGAGCGAGAGCAACCGAGCCTTTGCCGTCCAAGAGGATCTTTCCATCGAAGTCAAAGCAAGGAAGAAGGCCTTGTTTGAACAAAACAACGTTGTTTGGATCCAAACCGAAGTAGTCGTTCTTTTCTAAAAATTTGGCGGTTTGTTTATCGGTGGGACCGCTTGTCATTATGTACCACGGGATATTTCCTTGGAAGCCTGTTCTTTCTTCGGCTAAGATTTGTAGTCTTCGGATTCTTTCTGCTTGGATTTGGAAAAGAGTTTTTCCGCTTGGGAGTCCCACGGAGTACATTCCTTTAGGATAATCAACTCCTAAACGAGTCCCCTGACCCCCGGCCATAAGCACGACTGCAACAGAGCCTTTTCCTATGAGTTCCAAACCGATGTCGCGGTACTCCCCTAGGAGCTTCTTCGAAGTTCTTTCTTCGGATTGGTGTCGGGACGCTGGAATTGGCTTCATTTTATCATCCAAAAATGTTTTTTCCAGCTGTCCGATGTAGCGATCCGCGCGGTCAAATAACTCATTGATTTTATCGATGTCGATGGTGTTCAGTTGTACCAGAAATTTGTGTTGTTCTTCTTCATTTAGATCGTTCCAGAAGCGTAACACATGTTCTTGATTTTGCCGCGCTAATTTTTCGCGGATCACTTCGATTGATTGCATTTTGTCGGTGTGCGATTTGGAACTGTTCGTTTTGAAATTATAGAATGTCAGGAAACATTAGTCGCCTTGACGCGTTCTTCGACACTCACTGCCGCACTGAATATTACTCTCGCTTTCGCACGGACGGAATGGTTTTATTGAGAAATTATCACCGATCAAGATAACAGACTTAGATTTTTACAATTGTGTACAAACTCACGTAAACCACTCTCACCAAAACAAGTTAAAAAATGTGGATTTACGAGTTTCGCGCGACCCACCCCAACAAATTTTCAAATTTTTTCACCCCTGTATCTGCGCAAGCTATACTGGAACCGTTCAATTATTAAAATCAGAGTATGCAAGAATGTGGAAAGGCTTTACGCTGCTAACATATCAGACAAATAAAGTGAAAGTTTAAATTAGAAATTGTAAACGTAAGGTCTCCTACTGACATTAAAATAACGGTATTAAACTTGTTTTACCTTTCCAACACGGATGACCTTGAGATGTACAACGCCTTCCTCGATTTCGGTTTGGAAAATTACGATTTTTCGAAAAAGAAAAATCTAAGATAGCGCATTCCATTGTGTCAATGCAGGTTTCACAATTTCGCGGTCGATTAGGAAATACCTTACATAAAACAATCTCAATTTCGACGAAAATTATCACGCCGTTCCAATTATTGAAAATTATTGCGCAGGAAAGATTCTCATGCTAATTTTATTATGAAATTTCGTGAGTTTCGTTATATTTACTTAATATTTTAAAGGTGAAGCCCCACCAAATGAATGCAGCCTAGCAACCATTCCGTGCAGAAATAAAACCCATATTTCATTTATCTTTCGCTGAAGTGATCATTTTTCTAAATAAATGAGTCGCACATTGCAATCGTATAATTTTCTAGCAACAAAACGGTGCTACTTCAAAATATAAAATCCATGAAATTCCAGTAGCAAAAGTACTTGAAGAAATTGAAAAATCAAGGCAAGACACATTCGCTGATTAGTTGGAGATAATAAATCACAGAATTTTATCTGTTAAATCAAAATTTTTATTTTCGAAAAAAAAGGTGATCTAATTCTAATAAAATCTCAAAAAAAACATTGACGATAACGTCACTCCGTCATGCAGTTAAATAAATTTGTACTGAGTTAAAGATAGATAAGCAAAGATATCAAAAATTCGTTAAATTTTGCTGCGAAATTTATTATTAAGGAAAATACCCTAATGGTGTCAATTTGCTAGTTTATGCAGTACAATGAACCAAAAAATCAAGCAAAATCTATTGACTTTTTTTAAATGCAATGGTAAGATAAAGTGTGTATAAAAAGTTATTATTAAATTTGTATTGTATCCATAAATCGCTCATAAAAAAAAATCAGTAGCGTCTAAGATATGAGCATTTTTGTTTAAGTGTTTTCGTAAAGAGTTAGATAAAAAAATTATATATAGAGCTGATAAATAAATATGATTGAGGAACAATAGTAGAAGTAATTTTCCACGATAAATTAACTCCTACATAGTGACCAGTAAATACCAAAAAAAAGGTGTGCCTCAAGGCTTAGTTTCGGTGAAGTTTAAAATGTCATTTTTAAAAGTTTTATTTCCTCATGAGTTATATGCACATTTTATATTATAATAAATTCTGTTTTGGCTCTTCATTATTGCGTCAGTATTTTTGATCCAGCTGTAAATAGCCTTGCACGTCAAACTATGTAAACTCTTGCACCTAAAAGAAGTTTCATTTTTTATTGAATTGATTTTAATCTTTTTATTTTAAACACTCATTTTTAGATAAATCTTATCTTAGAACAGGAAATCGCGTCATTGCTAAAGCTAGGGATTGTATATCTAGTCATAGGTCAAGTACAAAACATATGTTTTAAGAAGAATTTTTTATTACATTAAACACATCTTTTTATAAAATGAACGAAAAATACAAATACTCAAAAAGTACGTTAAAAAATAATTATCTACATATAGGTGAAATAAGATATTTGTAATATTCTAATTTTCGCTTCTATCACGAGCAGTATATCACATTTTTGAACAAATATTCTTAGAAATTATAATGATAATGCACACTTTTGTAGTGATGAATTGAACAAAGTTACATACATTGAAAAAATCGTTTTATTCAAGGTAAATAAATAGCAGCTGCCATTGCGAAGTTTTCGTAGAAATAGTGCTAAAATCACAGATTATTGGGAATCTTTAAGGCCCATGTTAGACGTACGATCTGTTCCGGTGTCTCGTAACCAAAAGAAAGAAATCAATGGAACATAAAGATTAGCGAACATTCTGAACAACGAATTTGATTATAATGAGCTTATTTTATTAATCTAGTGCAGACTGATACGGTCTTTTGGGTTATAACACTTGCCTAGATAGCTAATTTTTTTAAACTCGTAATGCTAAACCATTAAGAGTGTAACTACTAGCTAGTGCCCATTTTGTTTGTCTGACAACACAAAATGACTGGTGTTAACGGTTATACGAAGAGTTATTTTAGTAGAATTTTCCCGACAAATTAATGGCACTTTATGTCTCATCAAGTTTTTTGATCAAGCCTCGTTTTTTCAAATTTTTAAGCGCACATTTAGCAGCCGTGCATTTGGCGATGCGGTAATTTCTACCGATACCTTTGAAAACCCCTTTTCCGAAAACTTCAACGGTTACACGGACACGTCTTCCATCGGCGAGCTTTTCCGGCTTACTGAATTTCGCAGTTTCGGGCTCTAGCTCCAAAAGCTCACGGATGGGAGACTTTGGCACTTTATTACTAAACTGCTCGATTTCCGTTTTCATCATGTTATAATACACTTTCCAAACTGCATCTAGGGACATTCCCGAATCTAAAAAGATAGCACCTGCTACAGATTCGAAAACGTCACCTAAAGCTTTAGGTACCTCAACATCTTCAACTTCTTCAGTTTCTACAACTAGATAAAGCTCATCAACGAGAGTATGTCCGCTGTCTTCTTGTAGCCTAACAAACTTTTCCACGACTTCGTTTAGACTTGGTGACAAGTTTCGAAAATATCGATGGAAACCGTTTCTCACAGCCAACGATGCGAAGATTGTGTTATTAACCAATGCTGATCTTAAATCAGTCAAAGCCCCCGGCGAGTGCATCCTCACATCTTCATATAAATGTCTCGTTATCAAATAGTCCAGAACTGCGTCTCCGAGAAACTCCAGTCTTTGATAACAATCAGTTAAAGTATTAGGCGAGAACGAAGCATGCGTTAAAGCTTGTAACAGGTAAGACCTGTCGCGAAATTTGTACCCTATATGTCGTTCAAACACGTCGTAACCATCCAAGAGCAAATTCAGCTCTTCTTGGGGGTACACTTCATGGTTAGAAAGGGGCGACTTTGGTAAGGCGATTTCTCCATAAGTACCATCTTCTAACTGAGGAAGAACTTTGATGCCCAACCACGCCATGAAAAGCAGAGCTCCACGAGGTCCACATTCGATTAAATAAGCTCCTATTAGAGCCTCCACGCAGTCTGCTATGCTCTTATCGGGAATACTGTGTTGTGTGACTAGGTTATATGGAATTATGTTGTTTAAAGTTAAATTTTCGCCGCGTTCCCGAACCATGGAACAGATAGCGTCCAGAGTCATGTCTCGTGTAGCAGCCATATCTGCTACTGTCCAACAATTCGCCGGAAATTGTGCATCGATTAAAGCTTCTTCAAGTTGTTTAGGGACGTAGAAACATGGAGGTAACCAGTTATCATGAGGATCGAACTTGGTAGCGATCATGTACTCGCCTAAACCCTTTCTTCTTCCAAGTCTGTATAAATTTAGATTGCTGACTTGCTTAGATCTTAAGTGGCTGAGTTTACCCTCGTGGACGTTCTCGTATTTAGAGTACAAGTAATTGGTGATGGCGTATTTTAAAAATGAATCGCCTATAGTTTCGAGTCTTTCTAGATTAATACCGTCGTTGGCATTAGACATGGTTAGAGCTTGCAGAAGCACGTTTGGACTAGGACCTGGGTGTTGGTCCAAATTGGGTTGCTCGTCAAACCTAAAGCTCATGTTCGTAGATATGTCATATTCGTTGGTACCTGTAGCCGGTGCTAATTCAATTTCCAATGGTTTCCTCTCTTCTTCTACTATAAACAACTTTTCAAAATCAACACTGTACCCATTTGGAAGCTCAACTTTCTGTTTAACACTCGCTTCACATTCTGAATTCTTCAGGAAACTTTCTGTCTTCGGTACCAAAATCCCTGACGATAAAATGTGTTTTTTGTTTTTTAAACAAGCGTATTGGAACTGTTTCCGTAAAGTCTGAGTCAGCTCGCTATCATCCTCAACTTTCCATACGTTGGAGTAGTCAACGAGTTCAAAATCGTCGTCTCTCTTATTTTCATCGTCTAGAGCTTCAGCAACGTTATCTCCAGTAAACTCAATCCGCAAACCGCCCCATTCTAACTCAGATTCATCTCCTGAATAATCCGAATCGGAGAAAGAAGAATCGTCGTAGGTGTTTTGAAGATCGAGCCAACTTGTTGGTGAGGCGTAACGTACGAGAGGGAAATTCGAATTACCGTCGAGCTGAGCCATGTCGTTTGACCATGTTCCGATCTCGATCATGTCATCTCCTTCGTCGCTATCTCCATATTCTTCATTTGCACATTCGTCGATTTCGTTGATTTTTGGATCTTCACGAACGGGCTCAGTCTTTTCTTGCTTCTTCTTTTCTTCTTCCTTGGATTTTTTTAGGACGTCGGCTAAAGACCAGCCAAAGTTTAGAGGCTGCCACTTGAAGTCTACAACGAACATTTAAGATAAATAGTCTAGACATAGTTCTGACATACCTGGGTCTAAATTCAGTTTCCCCAAATTCAACTCTATAGCGACTGTTCTTCTGATTTGGTCCGCTAAAAGAAGAGCATTGATCCGGTAGAGGATGCAAGGTAGACACACCGCTTTCCGCCACAAAGATGCAGTAAAAGGATGAATGGCACACAACTCAGGAACCAGAATTTGTTTCTGTTCCAGTTTTTCTCTTTTGGCACGTTTTGTGGCTTCACTGCTCGTTGGCAAAGCAACTCCTTTGCGATTTACATATCTCGGCGTAAGAAAATTCAGTCTAGCCGAGGTGTGATCGACATCCAGAAGATGTTGTTCTTTGTTTTGGATCTGTATATTATATTTCCGTAAGTAGTACTCTTCAAACGTGGCGTAATCAGAACCGGGAAAATCGGACGATGGATTTAAATTCGAGCAGATTTCAGCCACGTAAAAGTATTGAGGTTGGTCTTGATTACGGTACCAAGGCATCACTACAGCGTCTTTGTATTTTTCTGGATCAAATAAGTAAGACTTTCGAACCTCTTCACTTATTATTTCGGGAAGAACGTTTAGGTTTTCGAAGATCAAGTCGATGAAAGACCAGTCCACGGATGTAGCACCGCTTGAATCTGGAAAGATGTAGTGTACTTAGTGTGTTACAAAAGAAAACTAATGTAAGGAAGAGAAAAGCGCAACTGAAATTGAATACTAACACATTGTGATGTATTTCTCAAAATTTACAAAGCATGTGAAATCAGTCCAAGTTTCAAGTGGTTCTCTTACCATTAACCGTTGGCACAATTAAGTAGGGGTTTGTAGAAGCGTCGGGATTGAAGAGCGTTAAGTACTTTTGCAATCGTAGAACACTCGTAAACGTGTAATTTAAAAATTCCCTAATTTTAACTATCTGATTCTCCGTAACGACTATTTGTGAACACAACTGCAAGTCTACACTGACTTCACCAGACCTTGTAAAAATTGGGAAGGCACTTATCTGAAACAAGTCAATTAAGTAAATTATCGTATCATCCAATTTTTGTACCTTTGGTATTTCTTTTGAGGTAAGTATTCCGAAGCCCTGCGGCGAGTCTTCGGGAGGATAAATTTTACGCCCTCTCGTGTTTTGTTCTTCTGGTAATGGACACGTCAACTTCATAACGATCTTGTAAAAATACGTTTGGACCCCAACGATGGGGTGACAATGAAGTAGTGCATCGGCAACTTTCTTATAATAATACTGTCTTCTTTTGGTGGTACCAGGCCGTGGATCTAAGTTTTCTTCATCTGATTCTTCTAGACCCGCATTGTTCCAGTCTTCTTCATTCGCTTTGAAATTTTCTTTTCCGATCGGCTGTAGATTGTCATCTAATTCGCCCGTTTTGTGCAAAAACTGACAAATCATAAAGGCTGCAGCTCGCCTAGCTAGAAGCATGTTAATCATTGGTGGGCTCGTTATTAGCTTTTTAACCGGTGAATTTATTGGAAGCCGCACGGAGCAAATATAGCCCTCATCTATTTTTTCTTCGTGCCAAATAGGCGTTAAACGCGTGAATGTATCGCTTGGTAATTTCGCACAATATCGATTTACTAGAGTGATAGCATTAGACAAACAAACAGAATTTGAGCCTGGTTCTATGGAAGGTTGATATGCTTTACATTCAGAAGAGATCATATCTGCTAGTAATTCTTCTTCTTTGCTTGGTTCTAAACTGTAGCACCGTTTTAATAAAGTATTCTCGACTTGATTGTACTCTGCCAATTTATCTACAAATTTACTAACTTCATCTTCGTTAGCTAACAAGAGAAAATGGGCTTCGTTTGCGCGAGCCCGAGCTTTACTATGGATGTAGCTATGAAACGATTGAGGTAAATCAAAACGAATTACTAAGTTACATTTAGGGAGATCACAGCCTTGTTCTAATGCTGACGTTGCTATCATTATATTGCATTCGTGACTTCGGTACTTCCGTAAAACTTCTTCTTGCCGTTTGTGTTCCGACTCTGCTTCTC
Source organism: Cynaeus angustus (assembly GCA_030157275.1). Classification (NCBI taxonomy): domain Eukaryota; kingdom Metazoa; phylum Arthropoda; class Insecta; order Coleoptera; family Tenebrionidae; genus Cynaeus; species Cynaeus angustus. The sequence goes on along the minus strand of CM058066.1, from coordinate 14,284,004 downwards.
GAGGTTCCCGAACTGGATCCGCAATTTTATTCACAGAGAAAGACACGGCAACCCACCAGTACTCGTCGTCGTTTTTTGACATCACCTAGAAATAATTAACACAATTTAGAAATGTCTTGAACGTTAACAATGTTACTTACACATAAAAGAGCAAAGAGCGCCTCCGCCTTGTACCGATTCTTAACGAAAACCAGCGCACACAACATGTCTTCATTTTGTGTGCGTGCGATATATGGTCTTCTCGGTCCTTTGAAGCTCTTTCCTTTTCCTTTTTTGACGTCTTTGACGTCGGGGGGTTTTTCGCAAATTTCTGGTTTTTCTCCTGTTGGTTTAAACTGTTTGAGAACTTCAAGGAATTTCAGTACTTTAGGGGTTGAAAACTGGATGACCTTTTCTTTGTCCGTGAGGTCTTGGAACTCAGCCTCGCACTCTGCTCTTATTGAGATCAAGACGGATGACGCGACACAAAGAAGAAGGTAGTGCCTTTCATATGGAACTTTGACTTTGAGTTTTTCAATTTTGATGAGCATGCTGTAGGCGGCTCTGTCTGCAGACCAAGGACCTAGATCGTCCAATATTTCTAAAAAATCATCGAAAAGACTAAGTGGTTGCTCTTTTGGATCTGGTACTTGTTTGAATTCCTCGAGAAGGTCGTCGTCGTAAATTTCGCTAGGATCGTACCGGTGGTCGTATAAAAAGACTTTACATGCGTTAATGATGGTTTTAATCTTTTCTTGTAAAGGACTTGGAATGTGTTTGGAACACTCAATTATGCGTTCACGAGGACGACAAGATAAGCGTATTAAAGTGAGAATTTCACTAGAAGTGTCTACTGTAGAACTAAGTAATTTTTCTAAGCGTTCAAGCTCGGCCTCTAAGCGGTCAGGTTGCATCTCAGAACCCAGAAGTCCAGCAGTTAAGCCCAGAATTCGCGGTTTGGAACCTTTGATTGCATGATATCGAGCCATAATTTCCCTAACTAACGACAGTTGGCCTCCATACAAGCAGTCAATAACCACAAGATTATAATTACTCAAAGTAATAAGATTCTTCTTACATAGTAAGACACATATCTCTGCTGTGGTTACAATCACATTAGTAGTTTGTAAAGAATGTGACTGCATGTCTTCTTTACTTATACTGACGACACTTAAGTCAGTTAAAAGCTTGACATGTGAAGTCATTATTGGAACATTCTGAACGTCTAAAACAAACAGGGCTTGTTTACCGCCTGGTTGTCTCATTTTGTAGGAAAATTCTTGAAGTAGTTTTATGGTTATGAAAGCTTTGGCCGAACTTGTACTTGAACAGACGATTGTATTTCGCTTCTTAGAACTGTCCAACAGCTCCACTTGGTATTCTCGGGGGGTAAAGGTGTTCGTGTAAACATTTTCATTTAAATAACAAGCCATGGATGATAAAGATTTCCGTTACTGTTAGAATAATCTTTGCATGTTCGTTGAAATCGTGACTACTTCAATTGGTGCAAAAATACCTGTTCAGTCGAAATACACCCATTTTTAATCACTACGTCCCCGCAAAATATAAGAATTTTGTTTTGTAAAACAACCAGCGCCGTGCAGACTGTAAAGTTTTGACAGTTGACAGAACAACAAACATTGTATCTACAACTCCGGACGCGAGACCTACTAGCTTTTTTTTTTTGAAGTAATTTCATATTAAATTTACAGTAATTACGATAGTAATAACAGACTGGCAGAAATCCATGAACTTTGTTTTTGTAGAGTCATTCTTATTGCACGAATTTTCAAGAGATCGCGATCAGGTCACGTAGGCCTAAAGTGATTGCTTACGTTTTGACGTTTTGACCTATGATTTTCGACAGAAACGTACTGTTGTGTGCATGCCTGTGTTTGGTGTCGATGACCATTTAGACTTCATTTCAACTCAAAAGATGTGAAAGAAACAATTTCCTGATGATTTGTACTTGTTTTTATGACCAGACGTCGACATTCTAATTCTTTTGCTATTTCTAGGTTAAGTTGCACCCCGCCCCTTTGTGATGCCTGAAAGTGGAAGTGTGCTCTAGATCTCGCCTTCGTAATGCCTCATTTTATAGCTCATAAATAATCAGAAAAGGAACGTAAAAATGGCAGGTCCTACTGCAATTAATTCCCAGGGACCATGCTTTTGGTGCATAAAAGCTGTTAAGTGGATACCTGTTTTCTTTATAGTACTCATTATAGCCTGGTCTTATTATGCTTATGTTTGCCAGCTATGCTTAGGTAATCACGATTTCATCTATTAATAATATCTAATAAGTCAATTTCAGAGACTGTTAACTCTACCGCTAAAATGGTCGTTTACTTAATATTCTATCATATTTTTTATATAATGTTGTGTTGGTCGTATTGGCAGACAATTTTCACCGAAATTGGACGCGTCCCAATAAAGGTAAGAACCAAAGACATCATTATTAGAGAAAAAATGTGTAGTTGGGAGCGATTATGCTGACTTTAAGACAATGTTAGTCATAAAAAAAGCCCAAAAATTAAACGAGATAAGATTCTTATCAGTCAGATCTAAGAAACCGGATGCATTTTTATGTAGTCATTGCCATATTTAGTTGGAATTTATTGGCGAGGAGCAGTGTTAAAAATGATCGAATTTTTGCCCCTCTGATAAAAGTTAATTGATTGGATAAAATATGGTTATTGGGTACTGTAAAGTAAAATGTTACTTCTGGGCCAGGGCATTTGGCGTCTTAAAAATCAAAGCAGAATCCTACAAATTTTACTGTTTTCATAGAAGTCAACAACCGAGAAAGGCCTGAAACCCTTCAAAAAGCATTAATTTTTATGCACCCCAAAAGTACCCAAATATATCTGTAGGCCATCAAAAATTGGGCACACGAAAAAACCATTGAAAATCATCCAAAATGATTGTTGTTGTTTTTGACATTTGTTTTTAGACATTCCAAATGACTTTGTTGTTCTGGACCAGACCAATTGGCGCATGCAAAAAAAGAAAAAACAACGCCAAAGTTGTTTTTTTGAAAAAACAACAACCGAAAAAGACGTAAAATCCTTCAAAAATAATAATTTTTAATACGACCAAAAGATACTCAAAAGTTTTTTTTCTTGTTGTAAATCAATAGACCACTAGAAAATGGGCACATGGGAAAACTGTTGAAAATCATTCAAAATCAAACATAATTACGTTAAAAAGACCCAAAAAAACTTACAAAATCCGTTGTTTTTGGACATTGCAAAATGTCTTTTTACTTTTAGACCAGTCCATGGGCCCATGCGAAAAATTTACCGGTCGGAATGGCGATTGGTAAAAATATTAGACACATAAGAGCTCTTGTTTTTAAATACCTCAAAATAGATTTTCATTTCTGGACCAAGTATTACGCTCTCCATCCACGATTGTGCATATTGTTAATATTAGTTAATAAAAACGTGTCATCTAGCAGAAAATAATAGAATTAAAGCCTTGCAGAGCTCCGTAGCGTCAGCTGAAGCAGACCCCAGTCTGCGACTAAACATAAGGCCCTTCATCTTTTGAATCTTTGGATTCGTTTTGAAATTTTATTTTATAACTTGAAATTCGGACAAAGTCCTCATGAGCGAAGCGAATTTTTATTTAAGAAAATATTCTATCGCTATGAAAAACGCTTTAACTTCTGCGCTAACTTACCAACACACCTATAATGGATTTTATACAGACGCTTCCAGATTGAATATATTAAGTATATTGTCTATGCTAACTTTCTTATTGATTAAAAAAAAATTATAGTGTACCTACATAACAATTGTATCTAAATTTATTTCTTAAAGATAAACACGCACGTAATACGCCGATCGTCCAGCGCTTAAATTTAATAGCGAATAACGCATTTTGTTTTCATTAAACAGAAGACGGTCGATGGTCGAGCGTTGGTATGGTCTATAAACATCCTTCAAAAATAGGCTGACACATCGGCCTACTCGTTTAAAAAGACGCATTTACTATAAAAACATTTTTTTCCAGTTATAAAAATTGTTCTTATTCTTTTTGTAGTATTCAACGGTAGGCAACCAACAATGTCATTATGCGCACGCAAAACTGTGTGTGTTCTCGTAGCGTTGTTACGTAGTTGTTTTGTTTTCATGAAAAACCATGTTGAATTATTTGTATTGTTTTATTAAACCTCTTTTAAACTCTAGTGAGAATTTATTATTAAAGGCCGATCTACATTATTAACAATACTTTTAAATTTTTAGTTGTTTTTTTTACATATCTAATTGAATACTAGACATAATAAGTGTAATTTGTTTTTGTAACAACGTACTAAATTTGAGTTTTTTTATTTTGTGATATTAAAAAGGTTACACATTTTTATAATAAAATTTAAATTGGGCCAGTTTATAAATAGAACGCAAACCGTATAATGCAATGTTTGGATTTTTACTTGTCGGTTCCGTTGCGTTGACAGTTGACACACGCATTGGCCAGCGTTGGCGTGTTATTTATTATTTATTAGTGTTTTAGTGTTTGCAAATTGTTTTTAGCGGGTAAGTAAAATGTCTTGATATTTATTAAATCTTATAAGTAAAATATAATTCGTCTGCTTTCTGTTCATTTTCAACGGTTGTGTCGAAAATTAAATGAAATATAAATAAAAATAAATATAAAATGAATATATAAATTAAAAGTAAATGAAATATCTGAACAGCAACGTGGTACATTGTTATCATTTTCCAATGTCGTAAAAGAAAAACGTTGCTTTCACGCTTAAAACATGGTACCAATTATGTTTGGAAAAGAGTTATGGACTGGATCCTGTTTGGTATTAAACAACTCCGGGGTTTGCTTGGGACCGTTTGCTCAAATATACTTCAGTGGAATTGGAATTATTAACTTATTATGAAATGTATTTGTTTTTTGAAAACGAAATTAGAGGAGGTATTTCACAGTGTAGTAACAGGTATTCGCAAGCAGATGAAAATACTCAGATTATCTATATAGATACTAATAATCTATATGGATGGGCTTTATCTCAAAAATTACCAGAAAAAGACTTGACTTTTGATGAAAATTAAAAATGTTGACAGTATATTATTATCAGATAGTGATACGGGTTATGTTTTAGAAGTTGATTTATGCAGTCTGTTAGAAACCAACAAAATATTAAATTATATTGTGATGAAGAAAAATTACAAAAAGCGATAAACAAACTTAATTTTAAACACAGAACTATATTTAGCAAACACCTGGCAACAGTTCATAATTATAAAACCAAACTATTGTTTAATAAACCAATTTACATTGGGCAAGTCGTCAAAAGTGTTAATGTATAACTTTCATTACAAAGTAATTAAAAAGAATTTAATGAAAACGTAAAACTTCTTTGTGGAGATACTGATAGCTTTGTATATGAGATTAAAAGAAAATTTTTTTTTTATGGATTTATGAGAAACAATCCCGACTATTTTGATACATCTGATTATCCAAAGGATCGTCTGATAAAAATAAGAAAGTAATAGGGAAATTCAAAGATGAATTGAATGGTATTCAGATATTAGAATACATAGGTTTAAGGTCAAAAATGTACAGTTACAGAACTGAACCGTCTGTTTCGAAAAAATTAAAAGGTACCAAGAAAGCAGTACTGAAAACAGAAATAAGTTTTGAGAATTACAAAAATTGCCTGTTTAATCAAAAAGAATACTTCCATAGACAGAAGGTGATCAGGAGTCATGACCATGATATATTTACTAAGGAAGTAAAGAAAAAGTCTCTAAGTTGGAAAGATGACAAAAGCTACCTTTTACCCAATTCTACAGATAGATTTTTGGTATATTTAGTTTTTTTGTCTTGAGTAAAAGATTTGTAACTATTTTTAAATTGCTGGAGTTCAGATGGTTATCTTGTTTTTAATGGTGTATAATATTCTGCAACTATTTTGTTTTCTCTACTATTGATAATTTTTTGAATATATTATAAAAAAATATTTAATCATTAAATTTATTATGCTTTTGATAAGTGACAAAGATTTCTACCTGATGAAAGTAATTGTTTTATTGCTAGTTGAAACTTTCAAAGTTGTTTAGAAAATTACGTCCAAGTACAAAATAATTGTGAATAGATGAAATTGTATGTGTTAGGATTGAAAATAAGAATTGAAAAAAAAAACTTAAAAAAAAGGAAATTCACACATTTACGAAACATGATTACTAAAAATAGGAGACTAATTTTAGAAATATAACAAGTATATACAACCAAATAAAATTCGCTATAGTCCCATTAATGTTTATTAATTTATTTATTCATTACTAATACCTCTATTGTAGATATCTTATGGATGAGAAGGACAAGAAAAGAAGAAGAATGAATACGGAGGGTGAATCTGTCAACCGGATTCATGACAAAGAAGCAACTGATGGTGCCCAAATTGTTACTACCGATAATAGACCACCAAAGGTAATAACGAATTGATTGACCAATTTCAAATCCAGAAAGTTCTGATAATTACAAGATGTTTATGAATTTAAAGCTAGGTCAAAAGCATGGTGATTTTGTTAAGAAACGTTGCGGTCAATATCCTGTGATTTCGTTGAGTCTTAAATTTGTGGAAGGTGAAACAAAAACAGATATTTTCGATTCCCTAAAGGAAGTTATTTGTGCGGCATTCCGGAAGCACCGTTACTATCTTGAAATAGCTCCTGATGGTTCTGAGAGCTTTAAAAATAAGAAAATGAGGGACATCGAATTTTTTTTGAAATATTGTGAAGGTCGTAGATTGGAAGGAACGAGTCAGCGGTCTAAAACGAGTGTAAGAAATGGTTTGAAATTGTTGTCTGAAATCTTTAACCACTCATCTGTTAGAAAATGCTGCATTTCAGGCAGTGAATGATTTTGATGGTGTTAAAAAGTGGTATAATGGATGAACGTTAAATGAAGATGGGACACCGATTTAGAGTGGCTGTTCTGTTATAAGTTATTTGAGCAACAGTATTGAAGAAGGAAAAAAAAAGTTTGACAATTATTGGGCCAAGTCAGGCTTACTGAATATTTAAAAAAAAAAGCTTGTGAATCATGAGATACAAGAGAGAATCAACGAACTTATTAAAGACGAGAGCATTTCAATAGTAGTAGCTGAGCCAACGTAATATATTGGAATTGAAAAATACTATTTCTTTTTCATCTAGTAAGTTGAACGAGGAACAAGTGAATTTCTTCTTGCAGCTACTGTGGGATGATGGTTTGTTGAATGCAATTGAGAAGAATGGGAATATTGTAGTACTAAAGATACCAAACTTTGCGATTAAGAAGGAAATCCAACGTAAATGTTACACTCAATCGCTTTTTGAAGCCAAATATAAGCTCAAACCTGAGAATATAAAGAGATACATACAAGTACTGAATCGACTGCTACTCTACTAACAAGTAGTAATGAAGAAGAAAGTAATGAAGAAAAAGGTGAAATAGAGGAACCTGAGGAAGGGACAAGTGAAAAATGTGAAGAAGCAATGCGCAACCTTGTTACTGCGATTTCACTTCTTTTCTCAGGTGATGCGGCAATTCCAGTTAATGAGTCAGAGTTACATCATATACTGTTTTACTTAACATATAATAATGAGCTTTTCAGAACACACTCTAGTAAGCAAGTTAAGTTGTGAAAGTATCAGAAGAGTTGCGAGATACCGACAAACTTAAGAAGCTTTATACACACCAGGCTAAGACAAGTTCTCAAAGTAACGGAAAAGAGAAACGTGGAAAAAAAAAGAGTGTGACATATGTGTGACTCATGGAACAGGTGGAGTCATAGTAAATTAAAATTACTCGGATAAAGCAAACAAAAATTCAAGAGTTGCGCTTCAACAAATTATTGACAAAAATTATTATGGTTTTTGAAAAAGACGAGTATAAGCATGTTAAAACCAAAATCTGTTGGTCTGTTTTTAAAAAAAAAAAACTTGGATGTCGCGTTATTTAGTTGACAAAGTTGAAATAAATAAAGCAATAAATGTATGTACAAATGTACAAAACGAATAAGTTTTTTTTATATTTTTCCTTTTTTTGTTTACTAGGTATACGTATTTTCATTCCAGTTAGTTGATAAAATAATCTAAGAATCTTTGTATATTTTATTATTAATAAAATATTTTGGTAAAAAAGTTAAAATGTCACTGTTCTATTAATTCGCCAAAGGGTCACGAGTCGAAGACGAATTCAGGATTGATGGCTGTGCCCATGATTTTACGGTTTTTTCGTGTGCCCAATTTTTGGTGGTCTACAGATATTTGGGTACTTTTGGGGTGCATAAAAATTAATGCTTTTTGAAGGGTTTTAGGCCTTTCTCGGTTGTTGACTTTTGGGAAAACAGTTAAATTTTTAGGATTCTGCCTTGATTTTTAAAACGCCAAATGTCCTGGCTCAGAAGTAACATTTTATTATTTACTCACTTTATTATATATTTGTTAAGTTTACAATCGTTTAATCTGAAAATAAATTATCTGTAATTCATTCTTATGAGACTTGTTTTTCTAATAGTTATTTTATTTGTCAAAATCATAAAATTTTGATGTCTCAAATGAAGAATGCTTTCCAAAATAGCCAGGAAACGAGGAGATGTTTTAATATTATTAAAAAATCTTTTATAACCAAAAAAACATAAAAGAGCAACGAGTGAACAACTGCCGCCAGGACGTTGTCCCACTTTGCAATTGCATGTATATTTGTTAAGATTATATTAAAAACAATTCTACTAAATGTAAAATTTACAAGATAAAAAAAAAACGATTATGATTATAATTAGAATTAAACTTTTTTTAAACAAAATCAAGCGATGTTTTGCATAAAAAGCTGTAAAAATATTCAAAAATCAATTATTCTTGTTTATCTAAAATGAAATAGAATGAATATTAAGTAGACATGATTCATAAATGCATTTATACTATGCAGTAGCCCATTTAATAGAAATTTCCGATTGTCTAGTAATATTTTTTTATAGTTATTTTGAGACCAAAATAACTATTTTATGGTATTTTATTAACTTTTATCAGAGAAGGAAAAATTCGATAACATTATTCTTTATATAGTTATTGGTGGTGTGTTTCCATTATAAACAAGTTTTTCTTTTCAGTATAAAATAGACGAAGCCGATTACCGCACTCTGATGAACACAGAGCCCGCAGAAGCACAACGCCAACTCCTGGAAAACATTTCCAGACACCTACCCAACACAAATATAAATGTCCAAGGTTTTCCTCGCTTCTGCGAGAAATGTAAAATAATCAAACCTGATAGGACGCACCACTGTTCCGTTTGTGGGGAATGTGTCTTAAAGATGGATCACCATTGTCCCTGGATCAACAATTGTGTTTCTTTCACGAATTACAAATTTTTTCTTTTGTTCTTAGGATACGCTCTTTTTTACTGCATATACGTGGCACTGACGTCTCTTCCGTACTTTATAGATTTTTGGAAAGTAAGTGGTTTTGCTTGGGGGAATTTACGCTTATGGTTGGTTTTTAGGGTACTTTGGAAGGGTCAGGTAAATTTCATATTTTGTTTCTGTTCTTTGTTGCCATTATGTTTGGAGTAAGTTTGGTGTCACTATTTTGTTACCATTGTTATTTGGTTAGTGAGAACAGGACCACCCTTGGTAAGTTGAAGGTTCTTCTGTTAAATCTTCTTCAATTGTGGTTTGTAGAAGCATTTCGTCCGCCGATTTTCAGGACTGGACCCGATAAGCGAGGCTTTAATCTCGGTCGCTATAATAATTTTCAGGAGGTTTTTGGAAATAATCCTAAAACTTGGTTCATTCCCGTAAAGTCTAGGTAAGAAGCTGCTTTTACTAATACCCCCTTTTTATTTTCATTTTTTGGTTACTAAAATATAAAAACGTTTAATGCTGAGCACCTGTTCTGTTTGAGGCGTTAACGGGTGTTTTATTTTTTTTGCGAATCTGATTCATTATTTTTGTAGTTTGGGTGACGGTATTGAATTTCCTCTAAACTCTCGACATCAGGCGAATTCTTATCAGTCCATGGACAACACGCAGAACAGGTTAGATGTATGATTATTAGCAATGCTCTAGCTGAAGTACAGCAGTGTTAGTTATAATTGCGAAGCCTGACTGATTTTGCGCATTATTTTATTGTCTTACTAACTCATTCGTCGTTTGTAATTTTGTTAAATACAGTTTGTATATTTTATTTTGTTACAAATATGATAACGATTGTAAATTGGTAATTGGCCGACTAACATTTCATTTTTTCACTAATTGTAGTTCTGCATGTGCTTCTGTAATAGCTACTTATGTTTGGGTATGTTCAAAATACTGATTTTTTTTTAAATAGCAGCAATCGAGAGGTTGATTCAGAAACGAGCAAGCTCAACCCTGGACATATAATTACTTAGCTATTATTGAAAAATGTGCTTATATGTTGTTAATAATCGTTAGTTTTTTTTTGCAATAAACGTTTTTATAATTTAGTTTTGGTTTTTTATAATTTTACTCCCAGAATTTGTTTACTTCCTACTTGCAGCTAGTTTACTGCAGCTTTATTAAATATATTTCGATTTGTGACTGTAATTTTGTTTCCATTTAGTTTGGGTGACGGTCACACATTCCCTCAGCGACACATGGATGAAGACAGGGAAGGACTTCTTTATCGTAACGTTGATGAAGAAGGCAACTATTGCGCCTGACTTATTCACCGAAACTGTGCTTGCAATTAATTTTGCGGAGAAGCACGTTTTTTTTCCTTTGTATTTGTCTTTTCAAACTAGATTAATATATAGTAGTTATGTAATTATGGCGTTTTTGAACCCCCCCGTATGACAAAAAATCTGAATTTACTTTTTATTAATTTGAATTGTCCAAAAAGAATCAAGTTAAGTTTAAACGCCCACGCTGAAAATTTAGTATTCATAACAAAATAAACATTGACGTAGAGCTATAAAACTAAAATTAACACTCTTATAGAAACAAATTTCAGGCACAAAAACAGTATTTAAATTTCACATAATTAATTTCCAAGACAAGATTAAATAATAAAAATTTTATGTTTGGAATACGAAATTATAAATAACGAGTGGATGTATAATTGGTAGTCTACACATTCTCAAATCAACATAATTAAATTCTCATAAAACCGAGAGATCGAATATCTACAAATAAAAGTTATAAACTCAAAGATATTCCAGTTGTTGATGGATATCGAATATCTACAATTAAATTTGACATTTTGGAGGGGGCCGATCTTCCTGATCAGCTCGGGCTAGGATACATGGTCCATCTAAAAATAAAACAGTGTATTTTCGAGACTCACTGTAATAAAGCAGGTCTTATTTACTAATGGGAAAAAAATAAACGATGTTTTTGCAAAAACACCTTATTATATTTCTTCCGACTTTCTTAGTTACCACTCTTTCCTCTGTAAAATGTAGCAAACTGCAAGAAGAACAGTAAGTATTCTAGTTCGTGTGATTAATCTTTAACACGCAATTGTAGGATTCAAAGATGGGCTAAAAAAATTGGAGATGACCTTTGGCAATTAGGAGAAGTTACGACAAAATTCAAAGAAATCGAAGCGGTATTGTTGATTTTTAATAAAATCGTGAATAGAGCATTTTTTTTAGAGCTACCTGTTTTTTAACGCGCAAGTGGAAACTAAAGATTTAGATAAGCTCATTTTGGAAGTCGGGGATGATATCGAGCGGATGATGGATCGTAAAAGCGACGCGATTAAGGTAGATTTCGTCAATTTCATGTTTATTTTCTAAAGAAAACATTTACAATGTTCTTTCCGCTCCTTTAATCTAGTGTATTTTTAGTGTATCTCCGAACGCGCCGAAAATGCTGCTGAAAACCGAGAATATAACAGCTCGGAATTTCAATATTACAGTTCTAAATACTCCAATATCTTTAATGAAACGAAAATTACATTGCCAGATGGTCTTAAAAATAACGAGAATATGTATTTGACCATGGAAGTCAATCACGACACCCACTTCTACAATTTGGCGGTTGACACGAACAGAAGTTCGGTTCACGTTCCGATTAATATTTATGATAAACGTAAGTTTTTTGTGGGAGATTTGATGGTTTTAAAATCGTTGTCTTAGATAAGGAGCCGGCTTTCGCTATTCAGTGGTCGGAAGAGCTGGATGAAGTCTTTCGTCAGAATTACAATTCGGACCCCGCGCTCTCCTGGCAGTATTTTGGAAGCGCGTCTGGAATTTTAAGACATTATCCAGGTCAGGCAAATTTATCGAGTTTATTCAGGTTTGATCACAACCATTTTAGCGAAAAAGTGGCACGAAATTGAAAAAGACGAATTTGATTGTCGTGTCAGAACGTGGTACATTGAAGCTGCTACTTGCACCAAAGACGTAATAATTGTAGTGGATAACTCTGGATCTATGGATGGTACTTATTGCTATAGTTTAAACATGAAAACAGAATTTTGTTTCAGGAATGGGTCGCCACATCGCTATCCTAACAGTCAAAACAATTCTTGACACTTTTTCGAACAACGATTACATTAATATTTTGTATTACAGTAATGAAACAACAAACTACACAATTCCGTGTTTCAAAGAGTTACTAGTTCAAGCTACTCCTGAGAATATTATGGCTTTCAAGGAAGCAATAGCGGATTTCTCGCCTTCTGGGAAAACCGATTTACCTCAGTCTCTACAAATGGCGTTCGATATTTTGGAAAAAGTAAGTCTACTCGTGAATATTTTGTATTATGTTTTTTTTTTTTAGTATCGAGAAAAACGCGGTTGTAGTAGTCCAGGTGAAGATGAGGAAGGCAAAAGCAAAGCTTGTAACCAAGCCATTATGTTAATAACTGACGGATTAGCGAAAAATCTAAGTGAAATCGTCATGCGAAATAACCACCTTGAAGGTGGAAATATTCCGGTTCGAATATTCACGTATTTAATAGGTAAAGAAGTGATAAATGTCGACGATTTTCGGTGGATGTCCTGTGCTAATAGAGGTAACATACCAACTACGGCACTAATATGTGTCAAATTCAAGGTAGGTTTTAGGGTATTACGCCCAAGTACAAACGCTGGAGCAGGTCACCACATCGGTACTGCAATACATTAATGTTATTGCGAGACCTCTGGTACTACAGGCTGAAGACCATCCTATTTCGTGGACGCATGCGTATATTGATATGACTGTAGGTTTGTAGTTTTTTTTGTATAGTTTTAAGAAGAGAGACTTTTAGTATGACGACAAACAAGACGATCAGATTAACGTCCCGTATCGACTTCTGACCTCAGCCGCCGTCCCAGCGTTTGACAGGAAAAGTAATCGAAATAATGCGACCAGAATGGCAAGATTGTTAGGAGTTGCAGGAACAGATGTGCCACTCGATGATATGGAGAAGTTAACGCTGCCTTACAAGGTAGAAAAATGGGGCTAGTATCGAGTTACTACCGTTTTGTTTTAGCTTGGTGTCAATGCGTATGCCTTTATAGTGAGTAACAACGGCTACGTTTTGATGCACAGGGATTTCCGACCTATGGTAGGTCTTCTAGTTTTTATTTCATTCTAATGTTTGTCTAAGTTTGAAGGTCACTTGAGGAAAAACTACAACAGTATAGACCTAGTCGAAGTGGAACAGTTTGCTGGAGATCGGGAGCCAAGAGACATTCCCCAAGAACTAAAAGATTTACGCAATAATATGGTCAACGGTTCTGAAGGGAGTGTCCTTGGAATTCCAATTAACTATCACTATGACGATATGAGACGAGTCACTACCGACAGTTACGATTTTTATTATGTTCCTTTGAACCAAACTCCTTTTTCTCTGGGATTTGCCGTTCCAGACGGCTACGGTCACTTTTCCCTTCAGGTGGAGGACGAAATAAAAAAAGATAGACATAAACCTGGAGTAAAAATAACAGACTACTTTGTCTCTAATTGGAAGATACACCCAAAATGGTATCAAACGAATTATAGAAAAACAAATAATTTCATGATATTTTAGGGTTTACTGCAAGTATCATTATTTGGAGGGTCACGAGTTTGCGACACCAGAAGATGAAATAATACATTTTCTAAATAAAGTAAACGAAGACGATTTTACTTGGGAAAAACAGTACGAAAGCAGCGGCGCGGAGGAGCTCACAAAGGGTTGGTAGAAATCAAAACGCTTCTTATTTTGATCTGTCTTATTGAACTATGCTAGTTGACTGTGGCCGTAAAACTCATGAAGACGACGATTACTATTGTGACAAGGATTTAGTCCAAAGATTGGTTTTTGATGCTAAAAACACCGTATCCGCCTTCCAGGGAAAGGCTTCCACTTGGACCGAAACCGACAAATTGTTCAAGCATTACAACACGACTCTTCGTTTTGTGGCAACCATGAGCGGTTTAACTCGCTGGGAATACATTTCACAAGAAGTCGAAGAAAACACTGAGAAAGAATTCGGAGATTTGCATTCAAAAGCAATTGATGAAACTTGGTATAAAAGTGCGGTTATTCAACATCGCTACGATCCAGAGTCATTTGTGTATTCGGTGCCTTTTGTTTGGTTGCCGGATGAAGACTTGTTGATAACTGGAAGTTACGCGGTTTTTCCAACGGATGCAGGTGCCAAAGCTCCTGGATGCGTCGTCGGTTTTCAATTTGCACACAAAAATTTTGTCGAAATCGTACACAATTTGACAAGCACTCTTTCTGTAAGTTTTGAAGATGAAAAAGATGGAATAATCACTATGTTTTTAGAATGAGTGTGTGGACTGTGGAAGTTGCAACGGTAACCTGACGTGTTACGTTATTGATAGTAATGGTTACATAATCGTTTCGGAGGATTCCCGTGACACTGGGCGGTTTTTCGGAGAAATCGAAGGGGATATTATGGATTCTATGGTCCAGCTTTCTATTTTTGAAAAAGTTACCATATACGACTATCAAGCGATTTGTAATATCAATGATGATAGAGTTAGTGACGCTAGCATTCTCTTCACGGTATAAATCCAACAAAATTTCTTTCCACTACTAATTTCACATAATTTTAGCCAATAGATTATATTAAATTTTTTATTAATTGGTGCATCATGAAAATATCGTGGTTAGCTTTTGAAATTAGTTTCCAAAATATTTTGACTCCGATTTACACGTTTGCCGATGAAATCACAAATGCAAATACGGAAACAAAAAAAAACGACGATGATGACAAAGAAAACTATTACGATTGTGAGAAATATCGAAATCTCTATGTTCTACAGCAAAAACTGTTCGACGACAATGTTCGTGGAGAAAATTCTGGACCCAAGTACGAAAAACTTTAGTTCGAATTACATTGTGTCTTTTTTAGTTTTAGAATGTACTATCTGAAGAAAATACCTCATAGCAACCTTTTGTTTGTGGCAATTAATGAAACCATGTCTAGAGAAAAAGTGGACAAACTCAAGGCTCGGTACAAACATTCTACTGCCCCCAAAAAAATTGAATACAGTGACGCTACAATGAGTTATTCTTGTCAGAAGCTGGATCTAAACAATCTCCCTCGGCGAAGACTCGCAGGGTGTTACAACGTACATCCTTTGGTATGCAGTCGTCCGCTTTAATTAATTAAAATAAACATTAATTTGATTTTCTAGGAGAGCGAGATCAAAATCTGCGGCCAATCTTCTACAATAAAAGTCAGCTTTGTTTCAGCAATAATATGTCTATTAAGTAGATACTTGTAAATATTGTAATGTACATATAAATAATTTTTTTTTGCTTGAGAACTTGTTTTTTGAGTGAAAGCGACATCAAATTAGGTTAAGTACGTCATACTAACTACAGTTCATTTTTTTCCTTGTCTATTTTTACGGGCTGTCATTTTCATCTAATTCTTCTTTGGTCTGACTGCCGTCAACGTTAGCTCCAAAAATTTCGTCAAAATCAAAAAGTTTATTAATATGATTTTCGATATCTTCTTCGTCGTCTTCTTGGTGTACAATACAGTTATGATTGTTCTGTGCTTCTTCTATCTCTTCTTGATGATTCTCCAAGGAATCATACTGTAGGGAGTCTAATTTTTCTCTTGGTGTTGGAGCTTGATAAGATCTGTGGTTGCTTTGGATGGTACTTCCGGATTTTGATCGTTTTCCTTTGCATAGATTAAAACATCCGCCCATCCATTCTGACAGTAGAGATGCCCCTCCTAGAATAAAGCCAATACCTAGAAGCAGAAACATTCCTTGTGTGTCATCAAGTGTTAGAGCTCGATCCTCAACAACCAAACTTCGCAAGGAGCTTCCAAATGAATTAGCCGCCAAAAGTTTTCCGGTATCACTTCGAATCATTTTCCATTCAATATCCTTTTTGAGTTTGATCATTATACCGCTTTGGACTATCCTCAAGATACCTGTATTTAAAATTTTTGTGTATAAAGAGTTTTTATTGGAAATTAAACCAACTCCGAAAGGAACGAAGCATTGCGAAGAGGTATGAAGCAAAGAGCGTTTGCTCCTAGAAAATGACTTACACAAGCTGAGAGAACAAAAGTCGGCTTACATTGTGATGAAGTTTGTTCGCACAATGTAGTTGAATTCTTCTCTAGATCCCAAAAAAGCGTACGGCCAAAAAAATGCTTTGGTGATGTTTTTGAGACCTGAGCTGACATCAGGAACCAGATCTACTTTCTTTAATAGTTTCACAGTTACAGGATCTGTTGAATTTACAAACCAGTGTTGCCAACCTCCTTTGTTAAGAGTTCCAACTTGGTATCTACCACTTATAAGCTGCTCCGGAGTATCAACAGTAGCCGGATATACCGGAAGAGTAACAAAAGCGATTATAGATCCTGTATAACAAGCTGTTACAATAATTGTAAAAATCCAGTAAAAACCAATCAAGAGTCTCGTCGCAAACTTATCACTTTTACTCCAAGAATTTTTACCTATGAAATTGAAAGCGTTGGTGAACGTTCCGAACACGTACCAGAACATATTTTCCATTTCTTCTGGGCGTTCAATTATATGTCTGAGAGTATGTTTATCGGAAAAAGCCAAAGGAAAAATCGCTAGCAAATACACAATCGTAAGCGCTAACCAAACCCCCCAATGGAAGGGCCCCATTATTGCGCGATACTTCGGAAGAGCCGTCGATGTTAAAGTTATAAAAGCGGCACAATCTTGAGAGTGCATGTAAGATGTATCTGTTATTTTTATTCTGTCATCCGTGATGTAAAGACCAGCAATACCGAGATTCGCCTTGTTCTCTTTAACGTCAGCGATAACAGCCTCAGCGGAACTAAAATAATTATGTTAGAAGAAATTTTCGATAAATAGAAACGAACCCTAGTAAGGCCCAGTTTCTACACTCTCTGTAGTCTGTAGTGAAATTAAACATTTTTGCTAACAAATTGACCAAGCGGATTTCTATGCCGTCCCATTCTTCGTCGTAATCTTGTCCTCTAAAATTGTAAGATTAAATAATGTAAACTTTTCATAATAAAAAAACGATGTTTGAAGGAATAACTCTAATATTTAATTTATGCGTTTAGTGATAAAACGAAGCTTCTAAATATTTATTTAAACACATCATTTTATTTCGTAAAAACATTACTCATCGGAAATTCTTATTCATGTAATCTCGGAAGGTCACCTCACACGGAAACTCAAAAGCGAAGAATATTTAACCATTTTTTAAAATTCGTTTGAAAAAATGGACTTATTAACTAGAAAAAAAAGGCGTCCAAATTTCAAACAGAGCTTCATGAATAAAAAATTTATGGGATCTTTGATATTATTTATGTTCCGTTTCAGTTTGGTTTGATTTCTTTTTGGTTTGTTGGTTTTGATATCAAGTTGAGTTTCACTTCAAACAGGATGTACTTCGTTCAACGTAAAGTGTTAGCCTTTAACAAACACACTTTGTCGTTTATAACCCAAATTAAATAAACACAAATTCACAGATAATTCAAACAGAACGAAATTTGTCCTTGAAGCCTTTTATGTTTACCATTGGAGGAAAACAAGAATCAACTGAACGTTTTTATCGACTTACTTTTTAATAACAAAAGGAGGTTGTTGAGCCATTGTAATGATAAATCTGTGTCCAGCAAATCCTCTGGACATCTTCGAGGGAAATAAATGAACAGAATTAGTGGAAAAACTTCCGTTCCTCCATGATGTAAGAACTTGTGGGACACTGGACCCCAGCGCGTCTGTATATAACTTATGAGTATACAAAATAAACGGTAGTTCCTACAAAAATATATTATGCTTGGCCACTTCTGAGTTGTAAAACCTGCAATATTAGACAAGACGATTTTTTCCGATTTTGCAATCACCAGTAAGTTTAAAAAAATCTGTGATGCTTCGTTGCCTAAAAATTCGTGAACTCTCCATTGCGATGATCGAGCAACTATTACTACTTTATTATTAATTTGTGGTCCTATTATATGTTTGCATTGCATCACGTCTTTAACAAAAAGAACGTAGTTGACGCAAGTGGTCGATTCCACTATTAATTTCGGTACTTTAGCCAGGTATTGTTCAGTTATTTGTCCATGGAGGTACGGAATTGGAAAAATTCTGAACAATCTTTCCAACAGAAGATCATTACTGGTTTCAGTAAAAACATCGTACAGAACGACCACAGTGCAATCTTTCAACTCGTCTAGAGCTATCTTACTTATCAATTGCACCAAAGATTCAGTTTGGTCAAAACGCTCCACCTGGCGCAGAAATTTGTCTTCCCATTTTTCAAGTTGAGATTTTTCGTGGGATTTCTGTAACGCTCTTTTGGCTAAAAAATGACTTTCTACTTTTAGAACACTTAGGAGGAAAACGGAAACGAAGACACCTTTCATCATGACAATTGATCAAAAAGTACACCTTTGTTAGTGATTCATATTTATTGAATTTTATTATTTATTATTGCACCTGGTGTGGTTATTAAGACACGCAAGCTGAAGACGACGAGGTGCATCCTAAATAATTGAAAATGTGGGAATTTGATGTTTGTTGATAACGATAGTAACGAGAATATATTTTAAATTATTTATTCACACAATTGTTTATTTTGAAATGTTTGTGAACTACATGTGAGTCTTTTTTTAAATAAAAATAACAAAGTGTAGTCTGTGAAAAATTATCCGCATTTACACAGATAAAGGGGGAAACCTTTGCGATAAGTTATCTCGCGGTTTCCTTTAATTTGAAATGGAATTTATATTTGTAGACAAAATTTAGTGCTTCGTCAAAGAAGTCTTGTATTTAACAATGAAGTTGTGTGTTTTTTGTTTATTTGCTTTAATTTTTACAGTTAATGGTCAAAATAATACAAACCCAAAAAGTATGTTTTGTTGTTTGTTTCGTTTAAAAACATCAAAATTAAAAAAATAATTATGTTAAAACATTGACTTTGTAGATGTAGTGCCGGTGCCAAATAATAATGAAAAACCTTTTGACTGGACCGATTATTCGAAAGATGATCGAAATTCCTTGGGTAATTGGCTCCTCACAGGCTGTCCGAAGGGTAATTGCACACTAAGAGAAATTACCAACATCGAATATGAAGGTTATGATGGATGGTATAACAACATGGCACGTCCAGATTCCGGAGCGATTGGTAAAAATTTAGTTATAAAAAATCAAAACCAAAAACTTTATTCTCAGATCGTCCACTGTTGCGACGATGGCCTGCCGCCTATGAAGATGGAAGTTATGCTCCTACTGGTTCAACGAGACCGAATCCTTTTATTTTAAGTGATCAGTTATTAAAAGGGGACACCGGTACTAAATCTAAAACTGGGAAAAATGCCCTCATCGTTTTCTTCGGTATGATAAATTTTTTGTTAAACTAATTATTTCTACGCTGTCAATAGGTCAACAGGTTGTGGAAGAGATTCTAGATGCACAAAGACCCGCTTGTCCTCCAGAATATTTCAACATTCCGATACCAGAAAATCATACATACAGAACAGAAACAGGGCACACACAAATGCCTTTTTTAAGAACTCGATATGATCAAAGAACTGGTTATAGTCCTAACAACCCGAGGCAACAAGTTCGGTATAAATAAACAGAATCGTCTCAATAAATGTCAACTTGTTGCAGTTAAATGAAATTACACCTTATCTGGATGGTGGTCTTTTTTATGGTATCACTAAACAATGGGCAGATCAGTTAAGAACGTATGAAAATGGGACTGTTGATCCGGATGGGTGTCTAGCGTGGTCACACGATGGGCTTTTTCCAGCATACAATGCAGAACGACTTCCTATGGCTAATCCACCACCTCCAATATATCACTCTATGTTTATTAAATCCCATGAAACTGCTAAAGTTTCACGATTTTTCAGTAAGTGACCTTGTTTTAATTACAAAGTTACAGCTTTTTTTCCTAGAACTTGGAAATCCCCGCGGTAACGAAAACTCTTTTCTGCTAACTTTTGGAATAATGTGGTTTCGCTGGCACAACTATCTTGCTAAAAGAATCAGATTTTTTAAACCACAGGCTACAAGTGAAGAGGTCTTCAATGAAGCAAGAAAATGGGTGATCGCCACACAGCAACAAATTGTGATTTATGAATGGTTGCCCAAATGGATTCTAGATAATCTTACTCCGTATAACCAATACGACCCTAGTATAGATCCGCAAATTGATCAATTTTTCCAAACTGCCGCGTTTCGATTTGGTCATACTTTAGTAGTTCCGGGTGTGTACTTGAGGGACTACATCAGAAATGGTTGTAAACACAGATTTGATACTTGGGGGAACAATACAGTCAGAACGTGCAACTCATTTTGGAGACCATATGAACCGATTGTTACCAAAGAATCAACAAATACAGAGAATTTGATTGATATCGATCGCCTCATCATGGGAATGTCCGTCCAGTTAAGTGAAGAAGAAGATCATAAGATTGTGGAAGACTTGCGAGGAAATGTTTTCGGTCCTCTGGAATTTCCTAGAAGAGATTTGATGGCTATCAACATCCAAAGAGCGCGAGATCATGGGATTCCTGATTACAACACTGTACGACGAGCCTACGGACTGCCAAAAAAGGATTTCAACGACTTTTCTAACCTTGACGCAACCGTTAAATCATGTCATTATGTTTTTTTTTTGGAATAATTTTTTTTAATTGCAGATCCGAGATAGATTCCGGGAATTATATAAAAACGACAGCGACAACATCGACCTCTGGATAGGAGGAATTCTTGAAACCACCAATAAACCTGGAGAATTGTTTAGCACCATTATTAAAGATCAATTTGAAAGAATTAGAAATGGTGATCGATTCTGGTTCGAAAACACCGCAAACAAGTAAGATTACAAACGCATAGACTTAACCATACTTTGAGTTTTTTATAGTTTGTTTACTCAAGAAGAAATAAAAAGAATAAAGAAGATTACGATATATGACATATTGATGGCTGTCACCAAAATGGATCCTGACGACATTCCGCAAACTGCATTTAACGTCCCAAAAAATAGTAAAATTTTAATTAGCAATCACAAAAAAATGTTTTTTACTTTTCAGTAAACAAATTAACAAGAGAATGCTCGTTAATTGAGTCAAACTGCACAGATGATACATGTTACCATTTAGAGCCCCTTACTACATCTGTGCTGGGTGAAGAATGCAGCCGTGGAGTCTCCTATGACTATTTTAGTAATAGTGAAATATCTTATATTCTCACTTTCACGAGTCTTGGAGCCTTCATTGTAGGTAATTAATTATAAATAACACAATGCTGCGTGATACGTAAAACATAAATATTTTAGGGTCCATCGGAGTGATTTTTTTGTTGATCAAAATAAAACAGAGAGAAAATCGTCTTCGAACAATTAAAGAAAATAATAAAACAAGAAATACTTTTCAAAATGAGAAACATGTAAACTACCCGTTATTTGTCGGTTTGTATTTACTTTGGTTACTTCAAAAATTACAAGTTACTATTTTCAGTAAAAGAATGGTTGGGCTATAAAATACCACCTCGATCTACTGTTGTTATATTAAAAGAAGATAGGAAACTCTTGGAAGTAATGTCACCAGCAGGCGAAATCCTCCGTGCTATCGATCTTTCAATAATAACCAAGAAAATCGAAATTTACCAAATTAAAGATGCGTCATATCTCATTATTAAATGTACCCATGACTACGATTTGGTACGATATTATATTTAACCAACAAAGATAATGAAAAGTTTTAGGTTTTGATGTTTGAAAGTGACTACTTGAGAGAAAATTTCTTAAGTGCTTTTGAAAAGTTTATAACCCACACTGGATTGACTAGAGAAAACATAACTACTGTCAATTTATCAACGGCGTTGAAGAGAGTACACACAAAAGAAGATCGACAAGTTCTTCTCGAGAGATTTTACCGAGTAGTTTTTGCTCAAGCATTCAAGATAAGGTATTCCGAAAAAGAATTGTTACACGTTGATCAAACTCTTGAAAAAGAAATCGTCAATACAGAACTTACCATCACTGAGTTTGCCGAAGCTATGAGTATGCGTCCCAAAGATGAGTTCGTCAGGCGAATTTTTGCTCTCGTTGATAAAGATAAGAACGGCTTTATTTCATTTAGAGAGTTTGTAGATTTATTGATTATCTTCGCCAATGGAACTGAACAAGAAAAAGCGAAACTTTTATTTGATATGTATGACGTTAACGCAGTTGGGTTTTTAACGGAAGAGAACTTTATAGCTATGATTAAGTATGTTTTGCTGTTGTATAGTACCTTTTTACACCGTCGGTTTTAGATCATTTTTAGCAACAGTCGGTGGTAAAATTGAAGAGGATAAACTACAAGTTACAATTCAAGGCATGATAGAACGTGCTGGACTTGGTCATAAAAAAAAACTAGATTTTCAAGATTTTATTAAACTCTTTGGACATGATATCAAAAATTTAAGCAAAGCAAAACTTAACTTCAAAGGTGTTAAATCACAAGATCGTCAATCGTACTTGGAGCAGGCTCGAGACACCATCGAAAACATCTATGAGTAAGACAATTTCGTTGATAATATTCTTGCCTTAATTCCGATGATTCAGGAGTCGTCAAGAAATTCAAGAGCGTTTTCAAGGAGAAATTGGGAACTTGGAAAGAGACAACAGTAAAATTATTGACGAAAATCAAGCAGAATTTATTAAAACTCAAACTGTCAGCAAACCAACGTTCGCTTTCGTTAAATACATCGAACTAAAATCGAAAGAAATTTTCTGGTTGTCGCTTTACACATTGGTTTTATTGGCTATTTTCATCGAAAGAGCTTATTGTAAGCATATGCGGCTGAAATTATTTCGTTGATTTAATTTTTTAGACTACACGGTTGAAAGGGAACACTCTGGTCTTCGCAGAATTGCAGGCTATGGCGTCACAGTGACTCGCGGAGCTGCATCAGCAATGATGTTCACGTATTCCTCCCTTTTGGTGACAATGTGCAGAAATACAATCACATACTTGAGAGATACAGTGGCCAACAACTATTTTCCTTTTGACGCATCCGTGGAAATCCACAAATATATCGCGATTTGGGCTTTTATTTTCACTGGTAAGTGAACACGGTTGAAAACATTTCTTCAGTATTTTTTTTAAGTCATGCATATTGTTGGGCACGCCTTCAATTTTTACCATATTTCTACACAAACCGCTGACGATTTAACTTGTCTTTTCCGAAATTTTTTCCATGCGTAAGTAGTACGTTATAAAGGATTTATTTTAACAGGTTTTTTTAGAACTCACGAGTTGCCCAAGTTTCATTACTGGTGCTGGCAAACAATAACAGGTTTCACTGGGGTAGTACTGACAATAATTTGGTCTCTTATGTACATTTTTGCGCAAAATATAGTTCGACGAGAGATATACAACTGGTTTTGGTACACTCACAATCTGTACCCTCTTTTCTTCATTTTCATGATTTTACACGGAACTGGGAGACTTATTCAAGTAAGGTCTTTGGGTGAAATTCACAAATTTATCAATTTTTGTAGCCTCCATTTACTTATTACTTCTTTTTGGGACCTGTCATTCTTTTCACGATCGATTCTTTGATTAGCATCAGTCGGAAGAAAATAGAGATTCCGGTACTGCGAGCAGAAATTCTGCCATCAAGTGAGTTGTCTTTTATTCGTAGCGACTAATAACGATTAAAATTTATCAGATGTCACCATGTTGGAGTTTCGAAAACCTGAGAATTTCCAATACAAGTCAGGACAGTGGCTCAGAATAGCATGTCTAAAGCTAAACAAAAATGAGTATCATCCGTTTACTTTGTCGTCTTCACCGGACGAGGATACTTTGACTGTTCATATTCGAGCGGTTGGCCCTTGGACTACAAACTTAAGAACTCTTTACGACAACAGGAACAAAGCTCAAGTCGAGCTACCAAAAGTAAGTGGTCTTGAATGTTAGGAATAACAGTCATAACTTACTTCAGGTTTATCTGGATGGTCCCTTCGGAGAAGGCCATCAAGATTGGAACCAATTCGACATATCGATCCTCATAGGCGGCGGTATTGGCGTAACACCTTTCGCAAGCATACTAAAAGACGTAATTTTCAAATCGAACCAAACCCACTGCCAGAAGGTATATTTTATCTGGGTTTCGAGAACGCAGAAACAATTTGAATGGCTTGTTGATCTAATTCGAGAACTTGAATATAAAGATAGAAAAAACATTATCAGCTGCCACATTTTCATAACTCAGTTCTTTGAAAAGTTTGATTTGCGCACGATTTTCTTGTACATCTGTGAAAAACATTATCAGAGAGTCTCGAACCGTTCACTTTTCACTAACTTGAAAGCTGTGACCCATTTCGGACGTCCAAACTTTAAACAATTCTTTAGAACAGTATCTTCTCTGCACGAACACGTAAGACGTTTAAATTTAAAAGATAAAAATTAATGAGGGTGTTTTAGGTGAAATCGATTGGTGTTTTCAGCTGTGGGCCTCCTTCTATGACTTCCAGCGTTGACTCGGCTTGTAATAACTTGAATGCTGGTACAGAACATCGATTTGAACATCATTATAAAAACTTTTAACCTTGTATTGTGCTTTATAATTTCTTAAACAAATGTTAGAGTAGCTTAAGGTTTTGATTACGAATAAACAAGAGAGACAAGTCGAATCGAGATCGCTTTAATTCGCCAAGCTTACAAACTAAATTTTAATATATCAATAGCTACCCTAAAACAACGATTGCTTAGAAAAATTATATGTATATATCTATATTAATACTATGATTATTTTTATATTACATGAATGAGATGTCCAAATGTAGATTCAATATATCGAACACATTGTTAAGGTCTACCTACTGACTGTCCGCGTTAGGTACTGAAGAAGTGAAGACTGCTCTCATATTTTTTGCACAATTTTTGTATTTGCTAATTTCAGTTACGTATTCTTTTACTTCTTCAGATAAAAACAGACAATCAGTACAAACATAATGAAAAGCATGAAGTGTGTGCGAAAAAATGTGTTATAAGTGACTATAAAAAAACGTGGAGACGAAACACACTGTAAACGGTAATAAAACATGAATAGTGCCAAAAATATGATTTTGGAACGGTTTTGTTGGCCTTTATTTGATCTAACTTTGAACTGCAAACAGTCTATCGAGAACTATTTTCACAATAACATAGTGTGCGTATTTTAAACTGTGGTACCTATAAAAACAGATGCAGTTCCACCGATTATCTTACATTGGTTCATTAAATTTTGAAATGTAAAAAGCAGCGAGATAAACCATTTGTGGCTCATATAAATATATTTTTTATCACTTTGTGTCTCCGTTAATGGTGAGTGTTTGAATGAGCTGTTAGCAAGGCTTTTCGAAATAACAACGAGAGTGTGTAAGGAAAAGTTTATTCATGGCTAGAACTGTACAAGAAATTTAAGGCCTGATACCAGCAGGTTGAATATTATAGTGTCCACGGAATGTACTGTCTGGGAATAACAGTAGGGACCAAGAAAGATTATAGTGATGACAATGCTAGACAATGATTAATAAAATTGCATAACCACGTCAAACAAACACTAACCAATTCCGTATTATTCATATAAAATTTTAACAATAATAATTATCTAATGAATTAATAATTAATTAACAAAACATAACAGCTTAACTAAGAACGACAGTCTTTAACTGTTTTATATTTGCAATTTGTTTCGAATAAAAGTGTGGCGTATGCGTGACATTTTTCTTCGCATTTTAAAATGATGGTTACGTCGGAAAGATGGTCCAGCCATGATATAAAACAAAATTTAAATAGCACACAATAGAAATTGTACAAACCGTACCATCGATTTTTAAATGCTAGCCCTAAAATTAATAGCTAATCGTATTGAAGCACATGTCAAAAATAGTTACAAAAGTGCTATATTGCTCTTTAAAAAAAATCATAAAAATGTCACACATACAAATTTACAATCAGGCATACAAAATTTGTGTATATTTTTGCAAATTCAACCCATTGCCCCTCCCTTATGCGGTCCATGTAGCATGTGAAGATAGCTTGAAGATTAGCAATTGAAGAAAGCACCATAATTTTATAAACAACCGACATAACTTTAAAACCGTGTTCACTTTAAAATTTTTAGTTATTGTTTCTTGACTCGGGCCCATTTAGAATATGAAACTGATTCGAGAAAAAAGCATGTTTTTGCTTTGAGGATTTGTGCATGTTACTAGTGTTAAAAAGAAATTTCAAATCAAAAGTATGCGCTTTTCTCTGAATTTCTCTCGGTGCCACACCTGAATCATTATCCTTAAAAGAAAATGGTAAATTGGCGTTGCTAATGTTTTTGGGAGCGACTTGGGAATGGTTGCTCTCAAAAGTTTATATACGTGTTAACTTTACTTGTTTTAAGGCTAATGGACTCAGGATACTTGAGCTTGATACGATCTGCATGCAGAATCTTTCAAGCTTTGTTCTATTTGGTTGTTAGTTTGTAACGATTATGTACAGGATTTTACTCCTAGTTTTACAATAGTTGAGTTTAATTGGTGATCCCGTTAATTCGAAACGATGGTGGTAAACAGTAGTTGTTCGAATTAACAGGATTCTGGACAGAAAATAAAACGTGTATAAAGTTGACATCAACTGTTTTTTTTATGAAAGACGAGTTTTGTGCGGAATTTTCGTTTTCCAAAATGTAATCTAGCGGCGGATGCTGGGACATCTTTGTCAGTTGTTATCAAATTAGAACGAAAATTCAACAAAAAACTAGCCGTGGATTCACTGTTCATACAACTATGACCTGGATGGTTGTAGATTTAAATGCTATAGTTACTTGAGTATCGATAATAGCGATATGAGCAGCAAAAGCAGTTGACACTTAGTATACGATACCTTCTCCATCAAACTACACAGCACAAACTTAGTCCACGTGAGTTTTTATCTCGGAAGTATCCAGTCGCAAATGTCGCAGTTTTGAGTAGAATATACGGAGAATTCGATGTATGTAAGAATGGAGTGTCTGGAATGCGGCCGAGATAAAAAAACATACATCAAGTCATCGTCGATCCAGCAGCTATGGCGAGATCGAGGAGGGGCGGGGCCAGTCTCAGACTTCCGCAGATTTGGAGCTGATGCTGGGTGTACGACTATGTAACACTACTTTGTGCCCATTTTTGGTCACAAACCCGTCACTTTCCACCAAAACGGCAGTTTGATGGGCTTCCACTTCTCCATCTCCCTCCCCGGCGGCGTTGTCCTCGGCCGATTGCTCGGGAACGGGAGCACCACCGCTGCGCTCTCTGTATTTGCGCCACGCGTTCTGGATCAGTCTTGCACAATATTCCTCACGTTGCCGGAACAACGTTGAACTCACTTGTTCGTAACCAGGTTCGTTTTGCCGTGGTTGCACTTCACTGAGTTCTGCCGTTTCCTCGATTTCGTTGCCTTTTCGGGCAAAAAAGTCTTTAGTTAGCGCGTCTAAGATGTCTACACAAAACATGAGGTCACCCTTGCAAATAGGAATGTCCATGGAGTATATTTTGTATTTGTTAGGTTTGTGGATTTGCAAAGGAGGCTCTAATACGTCGAACAAGTCCGAAAGTTGGTCGTAACGGATGTACTGCGTGCCGTCTGGATCGAACTGCTGCCAAATCTCGTAATACATATCGTAATCGTCATCGGTCAAACCTTCTTGTACATCTTCCGTAGCTTGAGAGTAATTCTCCAAAATCACAGCGATGTACATGTTGATGACAATAAGAAAAGATATCACGAGATAGCTGAGGAGAAATGCGATACCGATAGTTGAATTCCCACAATTCCCGGTCTCTCCTATCTCGTTATTCGGCAACTTACAATCCTCTTCATTTATAATACCGTCTAAAACTCCATCCCAACCTGCAGAAGTTGACATCTAAAACACGAAACTTAATCATTTTTATCACAAACCACGGATACTTACCTGAAATAGAAGAATCATAGATTGTCCGAACGTCTTGAAGTTGTAAACATCATCAAGTCCGCTTTTATCCTTCACGTGCATGAAGAAAGACATTCCGAAGATAGCAAAGATGAACATGACCAAGAACAACAATAAACAGATGTTGAACAATGCAGGCAGTGACATAGCTAATGCGAAAAGCAGTGTACGGATGCCTTTTGCTCCCTTCACCAATCGTAGAACTCTTCCTACTTTTGCTACACGTACTACTCTTAGTAATGTTGGTGATACAAAATATTTCTCTATGATATCACTAAGAACCAAACTAAGGATGGAGAATATTACGACTACGGTATCAAATAAGTTCCAGGGTTCCGTGAAGTAATGATATCGTAACGCAAAAATTTTCATGAGGCACTCGGTACTAAAAATGACGATGAAAATCATGTTGAGCGAATCTAGGATCTTTGTGAAGGTTTCTTCTTGTTGGTAGTGATCCATGGTCATCGTCAGCATGTTCAGTCCAATAAACAACATGATTATCATATCAAACTTTTTGTTTGATACTATTTCAAAAACTATAGCTTGGGGTCTCCACTGTAGATAAAAAAATAAGTCAGTTTTCATGACTCAAGAGGACTAAATTCTCACCCTTGGTCTCGGAATGGCTTTCATCGGCTTTTTAGAACCCATCTTTTTCATAGCGTTGTAATATTTCTTCTGGGCATCCGTCATCATGAGAGCAAGTGAATCACCACCCTGTAACATGGAAATGTAACTGTCTGCGTCACGATTAAAAAACCACTCACTTTCTTTTTTTGTTCATTAAAATTGTCAATGATGACACCGATAAATAGATTTAGTGTAAAAAACGATCCAAATATTATAAAAAATACGAAATATAAGTACATGTAAATATTGGTTTCTCTTATGGGTTGTTTATTTATCTGCAAAAAAATGCGTTAGATGAGTGAAATTTAAAGATACAGCTTACATCTCTAGAATCTATGGCGTCATTCATAATTTGTATCCAGCCTTTAAATGTGGCAACTTGGAAGAGACAGAGGTACGCTTTTCCGACGTGGTCAAAGTTCATCCGAGAGTTCTCCCAAGTGTAGTTTTCAGCTATACAAGCGTTATAATCGGGGATGATTTCATAGCTTAACGTCGTTTTATTCGCATCTACGCACTGTTTGTAATTGTTAGAAAAATGTTCGGTTTTATTGTGTCACCTTACCTTAAAATATTTACCAGCAAACAGCTGCACACCCATTATAGCAAAAATTAACCAAAAGATTAAGCACACTAGCAATACATTAAAGATAGATGGTATAGCTTGAACCAACGCGTTTACGACAACCTAAAACCGTAACTTATCGAAAGAAATAGAAACTTTCGTTTTTACCCTCATTCCTTGCATTCGTGACATCGCACGAAGTGGTCTTAGAGCTCGCAAAGTCCTCATTGTTTTAAAAGCTTGTATTCCACCAGCACCACACAAAGAGGCAATAAAATTGATTAGCGACACCTAGAATTACTCAAAATTATTTGGTGTAAATTTCTCACCTGAGTGCGTACCATTACGATTACAAAATCTAACCAGCACCATGCATTTGTAAAGTATTTTTGAAACCCTAAAGCTAACCACTTGATTAACATTTCAAAGAAAAATATCACCGTAAATATTCTGTCCATGTAATACAATATGTCCTGTAAAATCGGTCTCTGTTGCAGATAAACATCCTCCAACGCTAGCGCCATACTACTGAGTAGAATCATCGTAATGACTGCGGTTTCAAAATATTTATTTTCTATGAGACGAAAGGTTTTAGAACGGAGGTTTCCCCAGCCTTGCCAAAACGGAGAATCCTCATCGCCAGCCAAGAATGGAAACTTTTTGTAACACGAATCTGGAAAACAGTCAGCTGCATATTCATCCAGAATGACGTCTTCTGCGTTTGCAACTACGATAATGTCAGTCAGGGGTCTTTCACTATCGTATCTGTCGTCTTCCATTTCTGAAACATTCATCTGGTGTTATGTCACAGTTAAATCTTCTAAATTTACCATCTTCGATGCCCAACTCTTCTTTGCTTGCATCTCTTTTTTCTTCGTGTTCATCTAACATATCGATGCTTCCTTTGTGACTGTCTTCCTTAAATCTATTTATGTGACTTCCATACGATTTATTGCTAATTTCGTCTTCGTCGAGATGTCCTATAAACATGCTATGTTCCAGAATAGAATTTCCTATCGTTTTGCTTTTGTTGATATTATTTTTACCGCGTTTGGGATCACCTGAGAGGCCACATAAGTTATGAGACTTAAGAAAGTTGTACGTACCGTGCACCGTTAAATCCATACCGGTGCCTATTGTAACCTCAAGCCGATCTTTTGGGCTCTTTTTAATCATACCATCCGCTAGAATTTCATCTGTGGATATTTCCAAACCACCATCCCTCACATCTAAAATTATTTCCTCATTGTAAAACAAGTCAGACTTGAACAGTTTTTATAGTTTATTGAACAGTTGGAATAAACATAAATTTGTCTAACTAGATTTGTCTCCTTTTGTCGAAAGCAAAAATAAACTGCTTGCTAATTTACCACTTTGTGAGTCAAAGTAACATGTCCACATGCAAACAAAAAGAGAAATTCTATCTGCAAACTAAAGTAAGTTTTTATTGGTTTTGACATCTGTTGACTACTTCAGTGTTTCGTTATTGCTACTTAAAGTTTTGAAAGTTGTGTTAGGTGTAACTAACCACTTTAGATGGAGTCGATAAATGTGCAAGAAATATTGAAGGAACACTTACGAAGAGCAACGCAAACCGTTTTTTATTTTGTTAGAATTTCGCCATCTAAAGTCGACATGCGAAATGATAATTTGCTCAAAATAAGCACTACGATTGTATAGCAAGCAAAACCAGCGAGCTATCAGATTGTTGGATAAAAACCTTGGTTCCAACTGTTGGACGGTCCCTCACCTGACGGCTGGTCGGATATTTGGTTGGTGAGCTTGAATCGGACCAGTTTTGCGATATGTAACACGTTAGCCTTTGTCCATCTTATGAAACGACCTATTCTGTCAAAGGCCTCTGCTATTTTGTTGGTGTCGTTATCAGCCGTGGGCGCCGACAAACTTGAAGATCCAAAGTTGCTCAAAAGCAAAGCTAAGAAAAGGTTAAGAACCTAAAAGAGAAGGAAAATTAAGCACTCTATACTTTAAAAGTGGTACCGAAAATGCAAAGGTTTTTCAATACCACCGGTGGGTACATACCACAAGATTTCCGATGACAACTGTCGCAAGGAAGAATGGAATACAAGACACATCACCCACTAGCATACAGTCCCACATTGATTCTATCCATTCCCCACATAACACTCTGAACACTATCATAAAGGAATGCATAAAATCCGTAAAGTTCCATCTTGGAAGTTCGTGGTCAGGAAAGCGGTCCACGTTATCTATAACAACAGTTATCAAAACAAAAAAAAATAAGATTTTTGATTACCTGTGTAGTTTTTCCCAAAAAGCTGCATGCCCATGACTGCGAAGATAAATATGATAATACACAAGACGAAGGTCAAATTTCCTAACGCGCCCATGGTTCTACCCATGATCGAAATAAGTAAATTTAGAGTTGGCCAGGATTTCGCTAACTTGAACACTCTTAACTGAAATACATGGTTTTGTTAAAGATCATGAAACGTTTTTTTTTTACCAGTCGAAAAGAACGTAAGACTGACAATCCTTGGACGCCTTCTAGACCAAGCTCTAGCAACGACAACGCCACAATTATAAAATCAAAAATGTTCCAACCCTCTTGGAAGTAGTATTTTGGACTCATTGCTACCAATTTCATCGTAGCTTCAATCATAAACGTTGCAGTGAAGAACTAAAAACTGAAATTAGCTTAGATGTGACTCCACGACAAAACTTACATAGTTTCCACTTTTAAGCGCCTTATCTAGATCTTTATCCATGTCGTGGTGATCCAAAGCCATGAAAAGTGTGTTGACCACGATGCAAAGAGTGATGAACAACTCGACGAAGGGATCAAAAACTATCAAGGCCACGAAGTCTTTGATTACCACCCAACATCGACAACAATCCCACACACAAAAGATATCTATGATTCTTATGAGATTTTCTAGAATACGTTCTTTTACTGTTGGCTCCTCCTCTTCGTTCTCGTTGGCTGAGAAATAATAAACAGAAACTGTACGAAATATTAGTATAAATGAAATTGACACACTCTTTTTTGGGAAAAGAGGTTTTGTGCAATGCGATAGTGCGACAGCCGTTCTTAACCGCTGGTTAAGTCAGTGTTGTCATCATTTGTCGCTTTTAAAAGCATAAAAACGGTGTCATTTTCCTTGAAAACGGTACCGTGAAGTAGCAGTTTCCAACCACAAAGTTTCGTAAAAAAGGCTTATTAAGATCAAGTACGGTAATTATTCAGATTTTAGTCTAACAATTTTCACCCGACTCATCCATCCAGTAGTCCATGAATATTTTAAACTAAGTAAGTCTAAGAAATTCAAGCTGGTTTTCTGATTTAGCTTGGAACTAACTTAACGTTTACTCCGAGGCTGGGAACCGCTCCAGTTGGTCAACACCATCGAAAATTGCTTCAGCAAATTTCGGTTAAGAACAAACAAGGCTAATACGTGTTCTAGTAAGTGTTTACTAGAAGCTCATGCCGATACAAACGCAGGCAAATGGCCGATCAATAGCGCACTTCGGCTTTAGCCAATACAGCAATTATTACGCTTCTAACTAAATGATTTCAACACACAAAATCTAATTAGCTAATGAAGTTAATGAAGTTCACTCCTTAACTGTTTTGAGTTGGTGTTGATAGCCTAGACGAGTTACAAACCTTGAAACAATTAAGGGGTAATAGGTATCATGATGTCTAGCTAGTTAAAAAATTTAAAGGTGCTTTTATATAAAATGGAATAAAGTGCTAAACTGATTATTATCAATGTAAAATATGTAGTTTATTTACCTAGTAAAATTTCTTGTTAACATTTCCTCCATTGTACAAATGTAGTAAATATAAATAGGTATTAGTTTGAATGCTCTAGCAACACATGTTATGATGACAAAATGTGCGGTTGCTAGTGTTACTAAATCAAGCAAATTGCGATGGTGCGTTGAGGTTTTAGTGGAAAATGTAATTTTGGGGATAAATAAATGTCAAAGTTACCTCCACGGTCACTGCCGCCACTCACGGCCGCTTGCTCGATGATGTCGTTCAGAACCATGACGTCTAAAAACAAGAAGTTAATTCATGACGACAAACTTTGAAATTTCAAATTTACCTTTCATATCTACAGTTTGTCGCTGATTGCTATCGATGAAAGGATTGTCTATTTGCTTTCCTTTTGAATCACAGAAATGCCCAGTAGGACCGTCCTGTTTGGAAAAAAATTACTTCGTGATTTGGTTTTTGCGCTTAAAACTTACGTAGTCTCCCCTGTGTGTTTTGTTGCCCATTTCCATATAAGGACTGGGTGTCGGACCATTTCTTTTGGAACGGCACCTCAGCTGACTCTCTTTCGTCATTACTTTTCCATTGCTTCCCAAACCGCCTAATAAATCTCCATGAGAAGTGTATGACATCCGTGAAGCATGTGAAGTGTACGATGAATGACGTGATCCTTAAGTTAGTTAGTCAGGTTAATATGAACGCAAAAGCGGTAATTATAGAGAGGGAGTCTCAATAATTACATGGTTGTCAGTGAAGTGATGATAAGATACGTACCAAGATTAGCATAATACATGGGTAGAACCATGACGCCGTTTTCTTCACTCATAGGTGTCACCGCGTTGGAGTCGTCAGCGTAAGGCAGGTGTTCTTGGGCATCAAGATAAGTGGATAAGACCAAAGGTTTACGGTCACCAGGCGGACCCGGAATGCGTCTGGGGTTTCGTAAGGTGAACTGGTGACTACCCCGAGAACCTCGTCGGAGATTGAAGGGCGACCCAGGCAGACTGAGACTAGCCTGAACATGAAACATAATCTACACGTTTATGACTACGAATCTCAAACGAAGCACGATACTGTGCCCCAAAAAGCTGTGACTCTGTCATTCTTCACGGAGTCACTATTGCCTTATTCCAGCCGCAGAAAGCAACCGCTGTGAATAGTGTGACAGCAAGGTTGAGATAGTAAAGAAACAGAAAGCCAAGCAAAAAGTGGAAAATAATAGAAAAAGAGTCTCGACACTATAATTGTCATGATCTTTATTTGTAAGACATTAGTTGAAGTAGTTTGTAAGCAACAATTTACTAATTTCATTGATCTCTCAATAAATATCAAGACACTTACAGCGCTGACTTTCCGCATCTTGCTGAGATTAGTAGGAAGTCTTCTTTGTTCACTCACGGAATCTAATCCTTCCGATCGAATGCTGATTTTCTCTTTGTTGTTATCGTCCTGTCCGTTGGGTTGACCCACGAACAGCTCGTAACTGTGGCATGAATAGTCTGATGACGATTTGATGATATCTTGACCCATGTCGCCGTCTGGACCTGGATGATTCGCAGCTGCTTCCAATGCCGCCGCTCGGGCGTCCGCTCGAGCGTCTGCTCTTTCTTGTTTCGCTTTTGCTTTCTCTTCTTGTTCCTAAATAAACCCATAAATACATCGTTGAAACTGTGGCGCGTCATTTACCCTAATCGCATTTGCCTCGGCTTCCTCCTCATCTTGGGCTTTCTTTTGTAGCTCGTCGTACGACATAGCGACAATAGCCAAAATCAAATTAACTAAATAGAACGAACCCAAGAAGATGATAACAATGAAAAATAGCATGTGCCAAGGTCCTGCCGATCTTAAAACCTAAAAGAATTATTAATGAGGTTATCAACTGTGCGGATGAAGTTACCAATTGATATAAGTTTTCCCAATAGTCTTGAGTCATTAATCTGAAAGCAGAGAGGAAAGCCCAACCGAACGTGTCAAAACTGGTGTAGCCGTAGTTTGGATTTTCTCCGAATCCTTGGAGACAGAGGTACCCGGGTTTGCACTGGCCTGCCCCTGATGCGTTTCCACATAACGGTCTTTCACCTTTATCCTCGTCGTAATACCAGTTAGCTGCGAGTATGGTGTTAAATTTTTTAGTTGGGAGTTAGTAGGTAACTTACATTCGTTGCTCATAAATCGCTCCCAGTTCTCATCTGTTAAGTTTCCCCACGAACCATCTGTGGGGAATTGTTTAATACACTTTTGGGTTAGGACTCCCATATAAATTTGTAAACCTATCAACGCAAATACGGACAGGGAAAACATTGTTAGAATTATCACATCTCGTAGATTTTTTACAGATTCTATAACAGCTCCCACGATAGTCTTCAAACCTTTAACAAAAAATGTTTTCTATTGTTACATATTTTTGAGTTTTACCTGGCACTATAGCGACGGTTTTTAGAGCTCGTAGTACCCTAAATGTTCTCAAGGCAGCAAGATTTCCAAGGTCTATACCCATGGTAACATAACTGTAAAATTTAAGTCATTTATCATCTAAACATCTGCGAGGGAGCTAGCTACTAGTGTTACTAAAAGCTTTTATTATACGACACAACAGTTTTACTCGAAATGCAAGAAATATATTGTATAAAACAATCTATGATCTACGAGAAGAATCTATCCTCTAACTTGAGTCAGAACTAAACTAGTCTAGTGTTTCCGATCTCTAACTCATTGTAGAATTGTAAAAACGATCAACTACAAAAATTTCTACTTTTATGAATACAATGATAGCATCACAATAAACTCACTTGGAACGTTTTTAATTGCATAAAATTACAAACAATCTTTAAGCCAATGATAAAACGTTACTTAGCTGCGGGGATAAAGTCAAAAAGATCTTAAAATCAAAAGAACAAAGAAAATTCCTGGTGGTATACAATTTTAAGTGATATTAGAACGAAATCATAGATTAACAGTGTAGATGTAAAAGTGTTTTGTCAGTTCTTGTTCGTTCTACCCTATTCTAGCTC
Organism: Cynaeus angustus; assembly: GCA_030157275.1. Taxonomy (NCBI): domain Eukaryota; kingdom Metazoa; phylum Arthropoda; class Insecta; order Coleoptera; family Tenebrionidae; genus Cynaeus; species Cynaeus angustus. Next base: position 14,247,651 of record CM058066.1, on the reverse strand, counting down.
TGTGCATGATCTTGTGCGTCTTCTAACTTAGTTACAATTTTTGATACTTAAAGTTTTGTTTGGTGTGGGTGTGTCATTGTTTAAAAAAATTGTTAACTAATTAATTTTTGAAGTCTAGAGAAGTCTATCTAACTCTAAGCTACTCACGCTAAAGCTATGACTACGAAGTCGAGCCAGTTCCATGCATCTCTAAGGTAGGTGAACGGTTGAAGAATAAAACCTCTCGCCATCACCTTCACAGCTGATTCGAACGTGTAGATGCCTGTGAATATCACTCTAAAACCGACAAACTAATTTCCAATCTAAACTTAACAATAATTAAACTTACTCAGTTGATTCTACGGTGGGTGTGGTGGGCATAATCATGAGGATACAATTAACGAGGATTGTGGTGATGATGAAAAGAGAAAATAAAGGATGAACTAGAATATAAATGGCGACTCGACGGATTGGATTGAAAGGATCGAGTACCCACATAGCGTTTGTGGCGCTAAATCGAAATATGTCCTTGCCTTTACTAACCACTACAAAAGTCTAAAAGAGAGTTTCAATACCAGATCTGGTACCAGGTGTATTTTTTCTTACCCTTTGGTTACTGTAAAAAGGGTCAATGTCCTCAAGCGGTGTACTAGCCAATTCCGGAGGAAAGCTACCTTGAAGACGCGTTGGAAGTGGCAACCCCTGTTCCAGAGTGGCATCAGGTTGGGGGCCTTCATCTTCGTCCTCGTCCTCATACCGAATCTGCGTACAGAAAAATCGTATAGAATCTTATAACACCTGTTTTGCCCAGAAATGCACCGCTTGGAGTGGGCCGTTATCGAATAAACAACAGTGTTTTGTGTCAGATTTAAATGTAAAGTGTGAGCATCAAGCGATTTATTTTGATCTTTGTAGAGTTTTCGAGTTTTTTTCTCTTCTTCGAAAAAAAAATTCCAGACATGAACGAGTCGCATTGTAAAATGTAGTTGGTGTTTAAAGACGTGAAAAGAAAGAATTTTAAAAGAGCACATGCAGAGAAGAGTGGGGCCAAATGGAACAGATTCAATATCAAAAATCACTTTGTGGTGCAGCTACCATCTCGACCCACCTTCCGCTAGAGAAGTTTTGTGCAGACTGCATAATGCGATTGTGAGTAAGTCGTGTTCGGCACAAACTCATCAAAGTTCCACTAACTCTATATATTTTTGTTTCGTTGTTATAGAGCGAGCCGTGTTAACTCTGATAATTTGATTTTCTTTTTCGAACCCAATTAGACGCAACGTTTCTTTCGAAATATTGTTTTCCGTTTTAGAAAGCTGCGATAATGGAACGTTAAAGTAAATTAAAGCGGCATTCCCTTTCAGGCCGCAACTTTGTTTGTTATTATTCGTAAAGCTAAATAATGTTCGGTTTCCGTGCCGGAAACTTTGTGAAAAAAGCATAGAGAAAGAGAGTGTAAAAGTCGGGTAGTGTACAATTTGCCAGTCAGAACTGAAGCATCAGCTAAGAACTCTAGGTATGTCCTAAACTGGTTCAACAATAAAATAAAACAAAGCAGGCCCAACATATTCAATCATTCAACTAATATCAACCATGCTTTAACATGATGGGTCCGTGTGTAATGGAATAGAAAGAGACTATTTTTAACCAAAAAAATTGATTAGTTAAAAATAGTGCCCATCAATAATAGATTATCAATGTGTTGGTGTAATTCAATTCTTGGTTAAGTGTGCGATCACTAGTAAAATTCAGTTAATGCACACATTTCCTAATGCAAAAGGTGGAAATGCATTCAACTCTAATCAAGCATTAAAAAAATGAAGCATATGCAACTGACGATATGTAGAAAAGAGAGGAAAAGAGGAAACAGTGGTGTGAGCCTGTCTGGTGTTGGTTCCACCTCTTAATTTAGAAAAATCGTCAGAGGCATTAATTGGCTAAAAAGCAACTCTTTGGAGCATTTTTAATCAGTAAATCTTACATCTTTTTTCTTTTTCCTTCGTCCAAAATTAGTCTGCAATAAAGGTTATAGTTTAACATCGATAAGCATAACACTGCTCGGCTACACTACATCACACGATTTTCACAGTGTAATCATCATGAAGGTTGATTTCAACCCTCATAACAATCTACACAAATAATGAAAAGAATCTTGTGATGAAATGGACGAAATTTTGGAGAACGTGATGCGATCAAGCATTTTTTATTCCTCAAGCATGTCTCTCCAAGCACGGTTTAGTTAAGTTCCTGTATAGCATTTAATGGGGAGATGTGTATCAGCATAATCTCACCAATAATTCACTCTTTCGTCACAATCTAACAGGTGAATTATTCGTGTCGTGTTGTATAAATTTCTCGATCGGTGAGTGAATGAAACTAGAAGAGTTACAAAAAAAATGTACCTCTCCTTGAGCTCTTTTCGCTTCGAGGTCCTTCTTCCTGGCATATTCTTCTGTGATTCTAGTCTCGATGACCGCAAGCGACTCACGTGTGAATGGACGGAATAGGCTGCGCTCCTCCTCGGACGATAAGTCAGAGGCTTGGGACATTTCTCCTCGCGCCTAGGCCCCCACGATACCCTAAAACAACGAAAAAAGCAATAAGCAGCAGCTCGTAACAATCACCAACATAGTCTCCAGCGGTTGCAACAGAATTTCTATGCAACCTTTGTGACGTCTCTAGATTTCATTCATGGAAGCCTAGAATTTGGAGAAAACATTCCACGACATACATAAGCTTTTAACGTAAAAGGTCGTCCTTTTTCCGCAAACTGTACTTCCGTAATGTAGAGAAAGATAGAAATAAAATTGATTACTTCCATTCTCCTCTCGACGAGAGTGAGAAGGGGAAAATGTAACAGGGTGGAGTCTACGAAGTTTATCTTTTTCTAGGCCAGAAGCTGATAGGTTGCATTCATACCTTAGACAGAGCTTTGTTTGATAATATTCGTTCATTGTGCTTTAAGATGATGGTGTTAGGTTTCCGGCGAAAATCGATGATAATTTCGGGTGGAAACATGTAGGTGGTAAATATAAATAGAAATAAATCCTTTATGATATGATAATAATAGATCCCAAGGACTCTAAAACAATTTAAATGTCATCACGCTTCTTGGAATGGCCTTTATTTTTGCACAACGAAGGTCCAATTGACGCCAACAATCTTTGGCTACGTTTCAGGTTTTACCCCTTCACAAAACACGCGACCTTGCTTTCAGATTTGTTCATATCTTCATTAATCTTTTATAGAACGAAAGATAAATTGTAGCGTAACAATCAATAGATTTAAATTCCTTGAAAAATGAGTCATACCTCTTAAAGTTCCCGTTTTGGCGCCAAAAACTTTATTTTTAATTGCAACAAAATCGATACAACTAACATTGTAAGCAAGTTGCTTGCGGCTACAACATTTATACTCACTCGTATTCAGATCGGGCAACTTTGGGGGCCAAAAACATTACTAACCTGTAAAGAAAAAGAAAATAGGTTAAAATTAATATGCGCTCGGCTTTAGCAATGGTAGTGTCATTGTTGTGTGTGCTTAATTCGCTGTCATCTCAGTAATTCCATGTCCTAATCGCGTTATTGAGTTCTTGGAATATGAATGAAATTTCTTACATGTAATTAATGCCGACCGTTCCCAGTGTAATAGCTCGAATTAATGTAATTTGCCCGCAACATTTCCCTAATTATATTTGTCTCATCGATTTTCCACAAAACTAATGGTCTGGTTTTTAATTTTCGCTTTCTAGGAGTCGGCTGCATTTTATGTCAATTTTCACTTAGAGTGCCAAAATAAGAAATGTTTCGAATAAATTTCAAAGTCGTATATCTACATAAACTATAAAACCGACCCTCGCTCCGATATTTGAAACACACCCTCTGTATCGTTATTTATTTATATGGCACAGAAAACTCAGGCGTGCACAAAAATAAGAATGAATAATGTGAGCATTAGACAGTCTTAAAACGAAGCAAACACCTACGAAGGGGGCTCCTTTGCACTTTTTCACGTATTAAGATACTCAACAGGTTGTTAGGTTGTTGGACCGGAAAAGGCGGAATCACTCAAGCCAATCTTTATTAATTAAATTAAACTCGAATCGAATTGATGTTAAGAGAAAGAGACTAAGATCCATACAAAGAAACAGGTCACAATTAATATTTCAAAATAAATTTCTAACTTTTAGCTTTCTTCATTTAGATGCTAAATTAATTTCATTTCGGTTTTCCACGGCTCTGAAGTAGTATTTTTATTATTCTGACCCAACAACCTCAATTTTGTCGGATCCTAAAGACGCGTAATTCTATTTCACCCCAACATTCAACGTTGCTTGGATTAGTCACTGCTTTACGAACATCCACTATGACCTCACATAAAATTTTCCCGTGTATCCGCAACAAGAAAAAAAAAGCTAGGATTATCGACATAACATCAAACATCAAAATGCTATGTAAAATTTGTATAAATAAAAGCCACTCCATTTAGCACAGTATACAAAAAAACGTTTTTTTGTGAAAAGGAATCTAATGTAGGTCATCGCTGGACCCGGCGCCTCCACCATTTTTCCGTGCAGCACGAAACTCCGTAAATCCATACTACTTCTGTTTGTATTATTACAACCCAGCGTAAGAAAACAAGTGCAAGTATTTTGAGGTAGCTTCTTAAATATTTAACGCAAATCGATTGCTTGAAAAGTGCTAACCATGACATTACGAACTCATTAGATATTTAGAAAGTTCTTCCGAAGAGAATCTTGCGTTAAAAATCAAGCGCATATATTTTAATCTAATCAAAATTGTTAGCTATAAATAGAAGAACAAGCCGAGTCCAATAAACGTCAGTAACTGGTCAACTCTGGTTTATAATTGTACTTGATTAAATTTTAAATGGAAACTTTAACACAAGTTAGATTTTGATTTATTTAAACAAACAAAGCGCGTTGGTTCGGCTTGTTCCATCAACTAAACAATACCAGAAAAGCGAACTCTATACTCCGATCAATCGATAAATAAAGTTCGTGATGACGTTTTTGTACCGAACTAAAAATACACGCTTCAGTTCATAATTTTAACATTAAATTAAATTGTATCTTACATAATACATGTCTCGTGATTTTTTAATTTTTATGCTGACGTTATAACACCTTAATTTTTAGTTATTTGAGTAGACTCAACGGTTCTCTCTACCAAAATAGAAGGTAATTTCATTCCAATACCATTTCATTACGTTCTGAACAATTGGATTAGTTTTTTCCAAAGCCATGAGATTAAATTGGATTAATTAATTTTCGTAATTGCAACCTCAACTGGGTGTGCAATATTTAATCAGGAGAACACTTCAGTTCACACGCCTCGAGAAATATCTCACATAACTGCAAAGGTAGTGATTTTTATTGAATAATAAACTGTTTAAGTATTCATTACTTATTTATTCGTTTACAAGAGATCGGTTTAGAAAAATAAACAGTTGACCTGTCCAAGACACTTTCTCAGGTTTTTCTAACACCGACTTTTCTATGCAGATCTCTATCTTGATATATTTCTGAATAAATGAAACCTAACGAAACACGTGTTTCTTATTAGCTTATTATTGTTTGATGTTATCAACTACTAAAATGCTTAATATTAGCAAACATAAATTGGTTTGTTTACGAAATCAGAATGAAATATAAAACCGAACGTACTTCTGCCTCTTAAACCCAATGAAATGTAATTTCGCTCGAGTCCTTCAATTTTTCAAGCGTTTATTTGAACCCTTGTCCTGAATAAAACTCCCAACAATTTGAGTTATATTTACATTTTTATCTGATGTTTTAAAACTACACTTTTGGCGCTAAAGAATAACAAGCGTTAAATCAACTTCACGAAATTTAAATTTGAACTCTTCTCATCCATGTATGTCATCTATATTTATAAGCCTGAAAGTATTTTATTAAATTTAGTAAACTTCAACGGCTAACGTTTAAAATAAGCTAAAATCAATTTGCTCGTTCGGAATATATCACCTTTAATTGTATTGATTTTTGGTTGCCACAACCTGTTTATTTTATTTGTTAATAGAAGGAATAAATACTTACTCTTAATATATTTTCACGAAAAAGTCTCCCGTCTAAAGCGCGAAGGAGGATTACTTGGTGATTTATTGCTCAGATGTTCATTTCTTGGGATCGGAAAAATATTAAGAGTTTCAAGACAAATTAGAAAAGTTTAAATTGATTTGAGAAGGGCGTTATAAATCCAGTAGATGGGTAATGACAGTATACGATTATTGAACGTAAATATCGGTTGATTTTAGTGTGCTGAAAAAAATTCCACATGGTTGAGTGCTTACAGAACCATAAAATTCATCGCCTTGACTCTTAGAGGTCTTACGATTTGTTGAAACTCGGAACACTCGAAAAGTGACAACGAGGAGGACTTTGATAAAACTGCTCGAGCACGTTATATTTATGGTGAATGCGCCGTGGAAAGTTATAATTAATGGCCTCAAGCTAATTGTTGATCGGCGGTTACATTTTAATTAACAAAATTAGTTGATTTTGATAATAAAGATCTTATAGTAGCGTAAAATTTTGGTGGATGCGCCGGGTAGGGTAACGTATCCACGATGTGTATGTTAATTAGTTTGAAAGGTTATTATCAAGTTAAATTATGTTAATAAAGTTTTAATAAAGCGAGCACTCGTTGGTTCAGATAAAATATAATTAAGCAGTATTTTGTTTTAATTTCATGTAAATCTGTTCCTTTGAGAATTTGGCAAGGAACTTTAGATATGTAATGAATGATATCAGAGTGTACTTTACATAGAATTAAAACGTCGGGGAGTGTAAAAGGGTTTTTTGAAGGACTGTTGTGGATAATGAAGAGTGTATTGTGAGAATTGTGAGTAAACGTAATAGGCTAAGACCCACCTGCATTGAGGTCTGTGAGAATAATCACATGGCACTGTTTCTAACATTGAAGATTGGCGAAAGGCGGTTTCATGGACAGCACGAGGACGAGGACGAGCAAGATTTTGAGCACTATATCAGTAACGGCAAACGACAAACGGCAACAACAACAGTGTAAGCACTGCAGAGACGGCAAGAATAAGCGGTTTAAGTGCTAGTTGATAAGTGTGATACAAGCTCGAGAGGGATTGTGAACGAGCCTTACAGTCACCCCTATGCGACAGAGCAAATCGATATTAAATAATGATCCACAAAGTTACCAGCAGATAATCGCTGAACTAAAGCCACTTTACTTACATCAACTTTGTTTATTTTGTATGTATGTCCTTGAAAAATCATGTGGGATGTTAGTCTTCATTTATTGCTAGTTGTGATACACAATGCGGAATCGACGGTAGGCTGGTCGCGACGAACACAGAACACATGCCGAAGACTCGCGTTCATCGCATCCCGGGGGGCATGCCGCATATCGTGTTGTGTGCGTAGATCACACGCGTCTTCGCGCCCCCAGCACTTCTCCAACTTGTGCTGCGTTCGCCATTTCTTCTAGGCTACGCCGTCCATCTTGTAGACTAGGATCACTGGGTAGGGACTAGGGAGGATGCGCGGACGACGACTCCTCTAGTCCTTTCGGGCCGTGTTGCTTTCACACCAACTGTCACAATCTCAAAAATCTCTGGAATTATAGCCGACTTCACTACCACGAATGTAGACGTACAAAGCGCTCTTTACCTTCGATAATATCTTTGGCGCCTTGAGTTCAAACCTATGACGCGCGTCCTTGCGATTGCGCCTCTTGCAATTATCCTTAACCCTTCTTGCGTTGCGAGACTAGCTGGCGCTGTGACACCTCTGACGTCAGATGGTCAGTAATGTTGCGGAAAGCGTCGTCATGACGACTGAACCAACTATACTAACGCCAGTTCGCCTAACTGACGCTCCTGAAAGTTGAGGCTTGCAATCGATAGCTCTTGGCAGGACTGCCAACACGGACGGTGCCAACTGCGCCCAAATAAGAAAAACAAAAGCAAAAGCGCTAAAGCTCTTGATTTAAACAGCTAACAAAAAAATTCATTCAAAAAACAACACGAAGTCGTCTATACAAAAAGAAAAAAAATCCTAAAAATGATCAATCGTTAAAACGAAGAAACCGCTAACTTTGAAAATCTCTGACGCAGTAACCTGCGGCTGCTAAAAATCTCTAAGCGGGGCCGTGATTCGTTTTAGACCTTTTTGAAAAGATGGCGCTAGACAGCAATCGGTAATTCTTTATGCTCGGTTTTACCCCCTCTCCGCTCATGCGACTTTTAATAAAAAAAAATATTCCTCGATAATCATTAGCGGTGACCTTAAATATCACAGGAAGTAGCCAGATCAGGATGCCCGTATCAAAAAAATTGCGATGCGTTATAAATTACTTCATTGCTTGTCTTCGAAGTAAAAACTATGAATCTCTCTGTGTTATTTCTCATTGTTTTTTTTACCGTTTTGAAGCAGACTCTGACTATAAGTCTAAGATATGGTAATTATTCACCGCTAACTCTACGCCACTTATTAATTTTGTAGACGAGATTTTAGTGAACAGACCTAATAAAAATCAAAGTTTCTCGCCAACGAACTTGGAACATTACCGTCGGAAGCGATATTTAGGCTTGAGTAAACGTTTCAAGGTAATTGCGTGCATAATTGATTTTTTTTTAAAGTGATTTTTAGATTAATAAACGATATCAAGAGTGTGTTGCACCCGACGATGCAAAAGGTCACTGCAAACATCTAATTTTCTGTCCGATGGCCGTCCTGAAAAATGCCAAAAATGTTTTAGACTATCTTTGTGTCATCGAAAGAATGTACCGTTGGAATTTTATGCAAATACTAGTAGTGGGTTTGAATAATTCTGAACAATTTGTAGGCACGTTGGAGTTTGTTGCCCTGACGATATCGCTTTAAGTGGGTTGGCAGGATCCCAGATTATTTCAGATTTGCCGGGTGGTGGAGACGATTACGATAAAAATGACAATACCACAGGTGAGAAAAATTCTACTTATTCGCCGCGTTTATTACTTTGTGTAGGATGTGGAATTCCGATTGAGGGAAATCCAGGCGGTAACAATTCCATAGGTCAGCAATGGCCTTGGATGGCGGCTTTGTACCGTCCGAAAGAACTGGAACAAGGCTTAGAACAGCAATTCTGCGGAGGAGCTGTTATAACCGAATACCATGTTTTAACAGCGGCGCACTGCACGCTAGGGTAAATCTATCAAAAATCCCTCCAGGTTTAAAAACTAATCATTATAGCCTCACTCCCGGTGATATCCGCGTCCGCTTAGGCGAATACAATTTCGCGAGATCGAATGAAACCCGCGCTCTTGATTACGTCGTAGAATCAATCACAGATCACGAAGAATTCGACAAAGCAACCTATGCTAATGACATTTCAATTATTAAAATGAAAAGAGCGACCAGCTTCAATTCCTACATTTGGCCGATCTGTCTTCCACCTATTGATAGAGAATTCGAAAACGAAGTTGCCATCGTCGCTGGATGGGGACAGATATATTACGCCGGACCCGTCAGTCAAGTCCTTTTGCACGTCGAAGTTCCAATTTGGAACCTGGAAAAATGCGTCGCTGCTTTCCTACAAAGGATCACTGAGAATAATATATGCGCCGCCGGCTATGATGGCGGAAAAGATTCATGTCTGGTAAAATGTAGCTTTTAGTGTTTTATCGTCTACAGTAAGATTTTAGGGAGATTCTGGAGGTCCTCTAATGTTCCAACTTGAAAACGGGCGCTGGATAACCATCGGGGTAGTTTCCTGGGGCATTGGGTGTGGAAATAAAGGAAGTCCTGGGATTTACACGAAAGTTAGTAGCTACATACCGTGGATTATCAAGCATACAATCGCTCAGTAATTGTATGCTTTCTTTAGAATGTTGCTTGTAACACAAATAAAGACGTTGCTTTATTTGATAACACGTTGATGTAAATTAATGTCGAACGTGGCAGCTTTTCTTTTTCCACATCGCGTCTACATCCGAGCAATCGATGAAAGGGTCGCACCCTCAGGATTTTTAACCCGATTTGAGTGTGTCCTAAATCAACGTCAATGATTCGTTTTCTTAATTTCCCAGAAATAACGTTTTAAATTTGACAGGACAATGTAAGTGCTTTTATTCTAATTGGATTACGCATCAGCTGAGCTTTTGTACGAATGACGTGTTGACAGATAAAGTTCTTCGAAGGATTAGAGAATAAAAGCTTGTCGCTTTAAAAATCTATATTTAGAACAATAATTAAAACAACCATAAATAACATATATGAAAATAGAGGAAACTGAATCACAAATCTGAACCTAACGTTAATTAGGTTTTGGTTCAATACTGTTTAATAATCCTGCTGGAAAGGATAAAAATCCATTCCGTCTTAAGCAGGAGGATTGTTCAGGCATTCGAATTGTACTCTGGGGGTGACGTTACAGAAAGCAATGGTACCTCGGCATCATCGATTTGATGTTGGAAATTCGCTTCATTTGGAGCTTTACCGTTATTCGCCAAACGTTTTCTCACGTTGTTAGGTATGGGTGTGCTTGGGAGCTTTCCGGTTTTAAACTCGGCGTTTTTGTCGACTTCGCCATTAAGCCAATACGTTACCATCTTACCCTTACCCTGAAACAATAAAGGTCCATCGTTAGATCATTACGTGCGCAACGTCTAATAAAAAGCTCCATTAATCCTCAAAAAAATGACAGTAATATTACCTTCAACTCCACCTCGCCTCGTCGTTCTATATCAAACGTTCCAAACTCGTCTAAGACCTTTTTAGTCGCCGGACTGATGTGTATTCGCAGTGGGACACCATTGGTTTCCATCCTAGAAGCTGTGTTGACAGTGTCGCCGAAAAGACAGTACCTGGGCATCTTCAAACCGACTACACCGGCGACACAGGGTCCCGTATGAATTCCTATTCTCAATTTAAGGTGTTCTTCAGGTCGATGTCTGATTTTAAAAGTTTTGACGGCTTTCAAAAGCGCTAAGGACATTCTTGCAATTTCTCTTGCGTGATTGTTCCCATTGCGCACGGGCAAGCCTGACACCACCATGTAAGAATCTCCGATGGTTTCCACCTAAAAACTCAATATAGCCCACGTTTTCTAAAATTATAACACTAAAATTACCTTGTAAACATCAAAGTTTTCTATAATGGAATCAAAGCAAGTATAGAGATCATTCAAAAAATCTACCACTTGTAGTGCACTACTGTCTGCAGAAAGAGCAGTGAAGCCCACAATATCGCTAAAATGTATGCTAACATTTTCAAAACTTTCAGCTATGACGGATTCTCCCGTTATTAATTGTTGCGCGACGCTTTTCGGTAATAGTTGATACAGCAATTCTTCGCATTTACGCTTCTCTTCTAAATAATCTGCTGTTCTTTCTTCCACTAACGACTCGAGGTTGTTTGCGTACTGCTCCATCCTCGCCAGGAGGTTGTCGAGCAGATTTCCATCAGTTTCTCTGAAACATAATTTCGTCAATTTCACATCTAAATCGCCGCTCCGGCTTCTGCAGTAATTGCATTTATTACAACGCAGCATAAGAACGTCGACTTTAGCTCAACGTACTTATTTATATGCTTCAATCTGCTTTTAAGAGATGAAAAATCCGGTCTGTCGGCTGCATCTTCAGACCAACACTTTTTCAATAATAATGCCACCTCCTCCTCGCATATTGCCTCCCCCAAAGATGGTCTCAGCGGTTGGCCCCCATTTGCGTCTGGTCCCTTACGAACTGCGTCCACTTTTTCTGCGGAAAATTGCAATAACTATATTTGTCTGTAAAACAGCATCGAAAATAACCAAAAAAAAAACATCAAGTAACTTCTGATCTAATTAAGAACTCCGATTCGTAATTAACGTTGAAAATTAATTAAAACTTGCACATGACAGCGGTTATCTTACTGAAGCAATTCCTGGAAAAATCGCGAAAGAAGTACGAAAAATAGTTGCTGCATTTTTGCTTTTAACGAGCCTGAAACTGACATGGTTGAAACCTTTTTTTTCAGGTAATCTATTTTAAAATATTCGATATTCGATCACATGGTTGGAAACAATAGAAATTGAACGCAATAATTCAAAACGCCGTGTAATAAATAATTAACACGCTAAAGAATAGTATATTTACATAAAGTCTGTAGGAAAAATATCCTGGCGTATTCACCATTCATTTTAAGTTATATAGCATGTATTACCGTAAAATAATGCAAGAAATGCATAACTTTATACTCCTTAAAGAGAAGTTAAAAAATTAAACGGCCATGACTCTGGCATTCATTTACTGCTATTCAACATTAAAGAAAGCACAAAAAGCTTGGGAAAGTTTTAGATTAAATAGAGCAGTTTTATGGCAGTACTGGCAGTTATACCAAGAAAAGCGGGCATCAAGCCAATTTGATGAAATAGTATTGACCCCAAATGACGAAGGAAATTGAACATGCTGAGATTTTTTATGACCGACGTAATTAAAACATAAACCGTTAATCGTTTTTGAAGACCTTCGCTTTTCATAAGTTAACACTCAAAATTAATTAACCAAAAATTCATTTCGGTCTCCATCAAACGAATTTTCGGAGTACCTAATCAACGTTATCTATTAAGGAAAATGTAGTAAGTCTTAGAAAATCTAATATTTCAACGTGTTCTCGCCGTCTAAATTTGAGTCTAAAAGCCGACATATTTAGGGTTTCCTCGAAATAAATTAGAAATAATTAAATAATCGCACGACTGCTTATTATAAATTAAGGGGTGCCGTAGCAAATATCAATTACTGTAACATATTATCTTGGTGGAAATTCTATGACAAATTAATAATTAAATTAAACACAAGACGACAGAAACGTACTGAAGCGGAAATTAATTCCAAGCAGGTTCTATACCCAGATTCGATTTGCGGCTCCACTTACACCATTTATATTCATTGAAAAGTCTCCAATGGTTCACGTGGTTGGACGAAAAGAACAATCTGATGGACTTTTCATAAAAACAACGCTAATAAAACTATATGCTTGGTTAAAGGTTAAATGCCATTATTAGAAGCTCTCGAAAAAAATCTCAAATCTTCGTTTCAAGTTACAGCCTCCCACTTTAATTCATCAAATTAAAATTCTTGTTAAAAAAGTTTCAGAATTCATAAGCAAATTTTTTGTTATGAACTTTAATCAATATGAAAACATCGCGGTTATCGAAGATACAAGGCAAAGATTGGTGGCTGCGTTGCCGTTGGCGGCATCAAACGCTTTCTTGGTAGGGTTTTTAATTGGACACTTTCTTCGTCGTGCATCCATTCAAACACTTAAAAGAACTATTTTTTTATGACTCTTGTTGTAAGAATAATCTACTCTTTTGATTTTTTTACAGACCTTTTAAATCAATCCAAAATATCCGAGAAGTTTAGTGAAGCGAAAATATGCTTGCCTTTTTTAGAACTCGAAGCACAGTATTTTTAATTTAAAATAAATTTTACGCGGGCGTTGTGGTTTAAAACACAGAACCCAATTTTGTGTTTCCAGAATTAATCACAAACCAAATGTTTTAAAGTGATTTTTTATTAAAATTCTTCTTGTTTTTTTCCATTCGTTTTTAAAATAATATAAAATTGTAGGACCATTGTTAGTGTTGAAAGTGTTGTAAAAGCATCCACAATTTTAAACTATAATTATGTTTCACACTTTGGTTTACAGATAAGCCGCACAAAAAAGGCAAAATTCCAAACTTTTATTCATATTTTTTCCTTTGGTTTTAGAGATACCTTCAATTGAACATCTTGTCCGCCCCTAAAAACTCGTATTCTAGAAGTGAATGAAAGTAAAAGAAATGTTTGCGGAGTTTACGAAAGCTTGGCGCGCCGTCTTTTTTAATTCGAAATGAAATCTGTAAATTGTGGTTCAAAAGCAAACAAGCTTGTTTTGCCGATTTAATAAAAGATCTTTTAATGTAAATTTTTCGTTTTACGTAGCTTTAACTGTGATTTCAATATTTTGCAAAGTTTTGACATCAAAGTTAAACTAACTCAATTAGGACTTGCTAATGATAGTGTCGTAGTAATTTTGCGCGGTTATCAAATATTCAAATATTTTAATAACCGCCTGAGAGAGTAATTTGTAGCCAATTTCCGCGAGTTAAAGCTGATACAACATCCAAGTTTCGAAGCGTGAAAGTTTGACATCAAAAACATGCGAAAGCGTGGTAAAAAAGTTTTTTGGTGAAAAAATGTTGAAGGGTGCATGCAATGATTTACTTAAATGTTTGAAGCGGTCTTCTAGAATAGCATTGCAGTTATCACAATTAAGAGTGCAATGGGGCCGCCGGACTTCCAGGAGTGGACTCACGGCCCTCCTCGGCGAAGAGTTGGAGTCCATCTCCAGCCCAGAGTTGTCCGACGGAAGGGTCAAAGACATGTCATTTGCACTTGCCATGTTGTTTAGATTTTAGAACATAGCAGACATGCGAGTTTCGGCTGTCAACTACGGTCGACGGTCGACGTCCTACTATCATTTCAACATTTTCAACTGAATCGGTAGTCGCAACTTCCACACGTTGAGAAATCAATGTTCCTGCGCCGGTCCATTCTAAGGCGCTGCTGAAGCTGAAAGCTCACTCAGAGAAAACTGCCGCAAATCTTGCTGGTGCGAAATCTAAATGTTATCCCGCTGACAAGACTTAGAATCTGAGAAGTAGCAGATTCTGATAGTGACATTTAAAGCGTCAAAACAACTGATTAAGCAATTCATTTCGGTTTGACTACTTCAAGATCAAAGAATCTTCTCGAGTGGAAAATTTACTTCATACGGACATCCAGTTTCCGCTCTAGATAAAACTCTTGTCAATTTCAGTTTGCGACACATTTCCGTTCGTTTGACAAACAAAAAAAAATCAAAAGCTCAAGGCAAACTTCAGCCTTCTGCAAAACACAGCGTGGTATTTTCTGTAATAAAACGCTTACCTAACTCAAATTTATAACAATATAAATCTGCCGGATTTCTCCGCATTTACGGCGTTCTTCCACACACATTGGACACTGATTTTTATCAAAAAACATATTTTACATAAAACAAGAAAATTAGAAATATAAAAAAAATCAAATGGAGGACTTACAGAGAAACATCAGTTTCCCGCAGAGAATAAGGTCATGTAGTCCCTACAGACTTCGACCGGTAGAAAGAAGTGCAGTCAGAAACTTTTCCTCAACATTTCTACGACGAAAAATGTTTCGAATTCAATGAATGCACAAATTACTTCCACAGAATTAGATACAAAAGGCTACAATACAGACAAAACATCTTTTTCAAAAGCACCAAAAATAATAGAGAGCCATTAACTTTTGAGTGAGTTTTATTACTGTTATTATAGTCACTATAAAAACTTTCTCTCTACGTTGCCGGTAAAACAAACGTTTTAAAGCGAAAATTCCAAATCTGACTTTGATACGAACTTAAAAATTAAAACCAATGTTTTAAAAACTGGGAAAAACAGAAAACTGTAAGTATAAAAAAATAACACTTTAACCAGTTGAAATTTAGCAACGTCCGAAGTCATCCACCATCTTTAAATTGAGCCATATTTTTAATAGATCGTAACTCAGTGCGTAAATTACAGTCACCGGAGATATACCTAAATGTCGTCGTAAAAAGACACTATAATAACTAAAACAAACGAGAGGGTTTCTTGAATCAATTCGGTTTGCACAACTTAAAATCACGAGGGATTTTCGAATATCCGCAAAAAAAAGAAAACCGGAATTTATTACGAAAATGGTGGATGCGCCGTGGTTGTTATTCAAAGTAGAATTTCTGATGTTTGCTAAAAGCTTCAATTTTACGAAATGTGTATAAAGACAGAAACAAGTAACTTTGCACGTTTGTACCAATGTAGAAAATTATAGCAATCGTGCAAAAATTAAGCGCACAAATTTCGATCAGGTCTCTTAAATCGATATTTTTTGAACTAAACACTAACAACTAGAAACTAAAAAAATTCAGCTTTAATCATACAAACTTCTTACAAATCGAATTATCGAAAGTTACCAAGTCTGCGGTAACGAGTTGGAGTTGCAAAAAATACAGCAAATACCTATTCTTGCCGAGTCACTACAAATAATGATATAACTAAGCTTTCCGACGAAGCTACTTTGAATTATTATATACATTTTAATGATTTCCAATTTGTTGAAAATATTATCTCTTTTACAATGGAAGGGATAAAGTCGAACGTAGCATCAAAAGCAAAAACTATCAAGCGAATTATTGCATGAAATATCTAGAAAGATCTGATGCACAGGATAAATCAATGACTTCGAAGAACGTTACAATAACAAATCCTACTAATCTCTGAGTTGTCAGTAAAATCATTTCACAGTATAATCCAACCGAAAGAAACATGTTTATCCGACTCGAAGAAGTAGTTAAGATGTGGTAATGTTGAACTAAAGGATTATTTAAGGCATAGAATGTAAAAAAAACTGTCAGGCGTGAAATGAAAGTTTATATATGTCAAAGATGAATCTTGTTAAAGATCTAACGATGTAGGAAAACTGTTTTATTGTTAATAAAATTTTCGTTAAGCGGATTCATCGTCGTGCTTTACACACTTCCTACAACTAAGTGTTGCAATAAAATATAACTCGGTAGCTTAACAACATTTGTTGCTTTTTTACACAGTGTGAAAACATCAAGTTAAGTAAATGCTTCGAGTTATTTCAAAAGGAATTCTTCTTAATGCGTCTGTTTAATAACACCACCGCGAATTAATTAAAGCTGAAAAGCAAAGTTTTAAACTCTGCAATTTCTCACATGGAGACGAGAGATTCTATTGCTATTTTAGTATCTTTCTTTTCAAGACGCTTTTTCCGAATTTACTTTGAATGTAATTAAACATCGTCCGTCGTACTTCGTAATTGATTTCGCCGAAATGTTCTTGTCGTTTGGACCGTATTTGTACCGAGTTCTACGTTTCGTAATCAGCAAACGCCCAAAAGGCAATCACTCTAAGTGCACCTAATTTGAAGATTTAATTTAACTACGGATCCAAGGTGGTTTTAATTAAACATTCCGTGCTTGGATTTTCAGAAATGTGAAAAAATTACCCAGATTTTTCTTAGAATAAACAACCCGTCTTACCTTGAGCTGTCTTGAAATCGTCTAAATGGAAAACGCCTTGACGTACGATAATTTCATGCATTATAATAGCGAATGAGTATACATCTCCTTTTTGTGTTCCTGCTTCCGGCGGATCCTCCATTCTGAGAAGTTCTGGTGCGGTCCACAGTTGCCCTAAATTTGTTTTCGGTTAAAATGTTTGCATTTATTTCGACTTCCTTACTTTCCCAGTAACTATGGATCTCTTCGTCTTTTTCGACTTCGTTTGAGTGACTTCTTAAAAAATTCAGTCCAAAATCGGTTATTTTTAACACGAACCGACTATCCACCAAACAGTTCGTAGATTTTAAAGCACCATGAGATTTTATCACTGAGTTATGTAAATAATTCATACCGCGAACGATATCCATAATTAAGGACATTTTAAAAGTACTATCGATTTTGACATTTTCATTTTCTAAAATATCTTGCAAACTACCTTTCGGACAATATTCACTTAAAATACAGTTCGGAATGTCTAAACATGCACCGTAAAATTTCACTAAATTGTCATGCGATAAGTCCTTCATCACTTTCAGTTCTATCAACTGTTCACGCGTGAGCTCGAACTTAACATCCTGCAGATATTTTACGGCCACTCTAATTGCCTTGTAGAAGCCCACAGTTGTGTACAATTGCCGATCGCCTGCCACGCTCATACCATCAACCACCCCATCATAGTAAGTCTGAAAAAAACCATTAACTAAATAAAAATAGATAAAGATAAATAACCATATTGTGTATCTGAGGCTTTGTTGTTGTGTGAAATACGTATAAATTGAATAGTTACATAACACCCGAAAAGCGAATATATTCATTTCCGCGAATTTGAGAGTTTTCGCTCAAAGAAATCAATTTTCCCCGCATCTCCTGTATTTATTTTATTTTTATATTCTCCTATTCGTCAACATCGGAAAATTTCTCTAGCCGAGGAAAAGACTTCCTTCCAAATAAAATCGGCTTATTTAATTTAGAATTCATGAAAATGCTAATTACGTTAAATCGTTTCATTTCTCCCCTTCTTGCAAGCAATCAACGCAGAATTGGCCAAGGTGAGAATGTTTTAAAATACTTAACGTCTCCACTTTAAAAAAATGAATAAAAATTAACACGTACAAATTGGGACACGTAGCGGATACAAAAAATCATTGCAATTAATTCTGATTTATTAAATTACGAACAATACGACAGTTTTTTATTAAAACCACCTTAAAACACACTGATAAAATTTCATTTTCACGAAATCTATGAAGGTGTCTTGTACAACACAAAAATTAGAAATGTTTCAAACCTCTATAAAATTATGAAAAAACGAATTTTTAGAGACGCTGCACAAACGGTAAATGCGCCCTATCTCTTATATTTAAAGGATAATAATAATCCTTGTTAAAACTTCAATCTCAGAGAATCGGTAAAAACTTTCTTGAAAGTTTCGTCTGTCTCAACAACAAAAAATTTTTCAAATAAACTTCAAATTAAAAGAAACACGAATTTTTAAAGATGCTGCATAAATAATAAATGCGCCAGAGCTATTATATGTCAAAAATAATAATTCTTGCTTAAATTTTAATTTGAGGAAATCTGTAAAAACTTTCTCGTAGATTTCATTTGTCTGAACACAGAAACAAAAAGTTCTTCATATATCCATTAAATTAATCCAAATTTTAATTGTGCTGCAAAAATGGTGGATGCGCCAGATCTATTATACGGAAAATATAATAATTCCTGCTAAAACTTAAATTTCATTAAATTAGTAAAAACTGTCTTCTAGAAACGGGGATTTTTTAAAATACCCATAAAATTAAATAAAAACACATTTTTAGAGATGCTGCTGAAATAATAAACGCATCAGATCTCTCTTATCTGAAAAATAATAACTGCTGATAAAATTCCAAACTCAGAAAATCAGTAAAAGCTGAAGCTGAAGATGTCGTGTCTAATCACAAAAACACGAAATTTTTCAATTATCTACAGAAAAAAAATACATATAAAGATGCCATTCTAAATGATACGAAAGATTTGTGTTTATTGCTAAAACATGATTTTCATTAAATCTGTTGTGCAAACGCAGCATTTTTCGAATAATCGCAAATAACGTAAAACTAAAATGACACCGACACGTTTTTTCCGGGTGTGAAATTCAAAAGTACAACCAACACGAATTTATTTTTTACGCCTTTTTTTTAATATGAGATATAATTATTATAAGAAATTTATTATCATTAAGACTAACTGTTTAAAAATCAATAAAATTATTTATATATAGAGATTTATTTATGCTATATTGTAATTTGCCCAGAGCTTAATGAACAATAAATTAATGGTTAAAAAATTAATAGGCTCTTACAAGCTGGCTTCCTCGGCGTAATGACGTTGTCGATTGGAAACTACTTCTTGGTTTAATCGGAAGAAGCACTATCTCGTCATAATTGACTTTCCAAGCCATAGAATAAATGGCTCTCTTGAGTTTGAAATGTCTGAAAAATAACAAAGCTCGAAGAATTTTCTAATTAAAACAGGCTGCGACATACCTGTATAGTATTATAGCGACGATCAATATTCCTAGGACCAAGACCAAAATGAGAGAAATAAGAAGAATTTTCTCTGTGTCTAGCGCTATAACATTTCAATACATTAAAAACGTCTTATCTTGTTTATCGATTTATAGCCTATTTTCCTAATAATAAAGTTATGTCAATAACTGTGATTGAAATCTCGGTGGAGATAAAGAGATTTTAATCGACAAACACACGGAACTTGCGAGACAAAAATGATTTACAAGGCGCCATAAAAATATAAAACAATATAACGAGTTTCACAGTTTTATACGAAATCGATCATGAAGTTGAGATAAAAAATATGTACCTGGACATAGCGACATGTCATAGCCGCATTTCGGGGTGTCAGAAGGATTTCCATACATCCAATTAACGTTCCAAAACGAGATAGTTTTATTCTCGTTGGTGTACACAGCTGCCACGTTATACTGATCTGAAGAATTTAATTGAAGTAACACATAGGAAGCTACTCGCTGTCCATTACAATTAATCATGACTTTCCCATTTTTCCCTGAAAAACTAAATTATCACTGACGTTGACAAGAATAGAAATTAAACCTTCAAATTCAGATCCCATCATGTTTCTCACAATGTCATACCCTCGTGGTGTACCATTTTTGTTATTACTTTTATAGTCTGTTAGTGTTTTGTTCAGAGCAAAAGCATAAAGTTTCATTCCATCATACAAAGCATCAAGATAAATTGAACCTCTTTGTTGTTTTTCAACACTAGCGAAATTAGCTTCAGGTGATGGTGTGAAGGTAAATATTGACCGAAATGCTTTTCTTGCTATATCATTATTTTTAATGTCGTCGGGATCATACCATGGTCTGGAAGGGCTAAAATTTTGGTATTTAGATAGGCGAGCGTGGGATCGAGTACAACTTACTCAGAGTTGTTGTTGTACGTCTCAAAATTAAAAACCGTGTATTCTCCGCTTTCCATCATGTTCATTTTGTAGGCTTCTATAGCAAACTCACGCAACTTTTTCGAACTTGTACATGTGAGAATAACTAAAAGCAGAACTCATTAAAAACAACAATAAAAGAAAAACTTTGAGGTGAAATTTCAACATCCAACTATACACCTTCAAACAGATTTGGCATTTTCACAGAGAAACTCGCTTAGTAAACAAAACTTGAGATTCAAAAATATACCCCTTAATGCCTATTTGTGTTCGCAATGGAAATCAAGATAACGTAATTAATAATCCCGAATCTGATGCTCTTGTGCCAATATGTTTGACTAGTTATTCGATAGGCACTTGTGCTGTTCATTTTGCTCATAGCCTGAACCAATCAATAGAGATGTTCTATTTTTTAGCTCCGAGTCCCCGGATAATAATTATGAAAATGTCACTTACTTCCGTAATTAACTCCTACAATTTTCTCGAGATAGTACCGATAATTTTGTTGCAACAAAACTAAGTCTCCATCTTGAAAATCAAACTTTTCCACATTCTTAGTTTCTTCGATAACGCTTTCCATAATAAATTTACACGTATTCTCACCCGCCAGCTCAACTTGTTGGTCTTTTTCATACATCAGCGCAATTTTCGTCCACTGAAATCTATCTAAAGATAAGTCAAAGTTTTTAATGTGACAGACTCACCTGTCCATAATTAAACGAAAAAATTCACCAAAAGATCGAAAATCGGTAGGACCAGTGTTAATGGTCATGAAATATTCATTCGAACATTTGGTTTTTTCTGTAGAAAAAGCATAAGTAAATCCTCCCGGAGTTAATACGGGCATGCCAGTCAATCCCAAGTATTTTGCGATTCTAGAAACGCTGGCTAAAAGTATGTTATGATTGTGATCACGTTTTAAGTGTCAACGTACCTAGACAATAATCACAAACTGGACCAAGCAGCAAATGGGCATGTTGATTCGCCATTTTAATTAAATTGACGGTAGCGAATTCCTGTTTACATTGGTCATCGTAATACTCGACAGTAAAATTAAACGGTAATCGATCACTCTCGTTTTCAAAAATAGCCAAAGTATTTTTGACCTAAAATGATAGTTTTAGTTACTAAAACTCGACGGTCTACTTATTTAGGGTAAAAAACTCAAAAGTTGCGTAAAAGAAGCAAAACTCGCGTCAAATAAAACTACCGATTTCTAAAATATTTCAACAATTGTACACATTGTTTTTATTGCTCTCATAAGTGGTTAAGATTTCTATGATTCATTGAAAGCTATTCTTTGTGTTCAGATTGTTTTAATATCTAAGATAAAGTAAGATAATTTCAAAGTTTTAATCAAACGTGGTATTTTTAACTCAATTTGAATGACTTTTGTGACAAAATGAGAAATAACAAACCTGATCAATGTTAACTATGTAATTTCCTGCTGGTATTATAACTGCTACTGTGATAACACAGTTGCTCAGATCCTCACAAGTATTATATAGACCTTCTTCTTCCTTATCATCGACTTTACATGGTCCATTTTGGTCAACTCGACAGTTCGACAAATCCCAAGGAGGAATTTGAAGTTTTGAAGTATTCCATTCATAAGCTACACCAACTTCCAAGATCAGTAGTATCCCAATTAAAAACATAACTAAATTTCACACCGAAGTGCAAGAGAAAAGCTTACGATACCATTTAACGACCCGCACTCAACGCATTTTATGGAAGCAACGAATATACTAAGTTTCGATACTCTCCGATAGCAAGTATAGATAGTGCCGCCCGCGCAGATAAACAGATAACTTCTCTAATAAAAGTGAACTATATTGTGACATTTCATAATTGTGTATTACTAATACGGAGCTCGGTTCCTTAGATGTTCTGCATATCTGGAGAACTCTGAACTGCGCGCTACTTATAGACCAGACTCTAACTGATGCGTGTGCCCAAATAGTATAGAAATTAACAAAAATTCAAGCTACTGACAACAGCCGATTCTATCAATTTCTTAACGTCTAGAAAAACGACTGTAAAGCATGTTCCGACTCGCCATTTTAACGTGCCAAATCCAATTCCGACCTTCATTTTTTGTAGAAAAAGAGTTTATTGATTGGACAAAGACGTATCCGCCCCTCGCTTTTTTAAACTAATAAAGAAACTATTCTCTATTTTACGCCCCATCAATTAGATGACATCCGTCGTCAATTATGGAGCTCACAGTTTTTTTTTTAAGAACCGGTAAAATAATTGTAGTACTAAGTAGTTTTCGTAGTTAAAATTAACATGATGGAACCAGACCTGGATAAAGTCAGTTATTTCCTTAAAAAAATGTTAGGATCTCTCAAAGTGGGCAAATAAAAACAAGCCACCCCCTATCATACTGGAGACCATGATTAAATTATTCAAGTATTAACACAGTAAAAAAAACAAAAACTACTTGCAATAGAGAACTGTTTGTTTGTGCCCACCCTCATCTTGTGCTTAAGATTCTCTTTACCCTGAAGTGACAGAGTTTGATTCAACTACAGAATAAACAACAAGTCAGCAAGTGTGTACAAAAAGCCACCAAGCATGTGGTTTTGTTGTAAAACGAAAAATCCTGCTTCGAATTTAACATATCTAATTACAATGTAGCGTGATATTGATTGTTGCATTTCTGGAAATTAAACGCCAAAGTGGAGTTTTCTTTTTACTGCTTTGAATGCAACATAAAATGAAACAGTGCAGAAATATTACAGTTGAACTAATAAAAAGTTGACATTGGCACCGTCGTGCAACATAAAAATCAATTATTTCTATAGTTGGCACGGAAGAAATGACTTTGTTTCAAAATGTACTCAGAGTCGATACTTTTTAATCAGCAGGGTGCTTTCTTGGTTGCATAGCTCGGAGCTTAAAGCGCTGGAATTCTGATCCAGATTTGAATAATCTTGACCAAGGAATGTTTACTAAAGAGAACACTGGACGCTCATTTGCGCTTCTCACAATACAAAACCGATCAATTCTATTAGTCCACGTTGAAGAGTCCTGCTCATTACCTGTATGGGAATTTAAACAAGCCCAGCTCGGCTAAATTTAAACCGACTCTGACACTCCACTGATAACTTTATCGTGGAGAAATCACAGATAAGATACATTTAAACCAACGTACAGATTGAAGTGTGAAAATTTAAGCTGTTTTCGTTACGTTAAATGACGTAACAACTTTGATAAACTCATTGATAAATTTTTCATCTCGGTTAAACCCACGGAACGTTGATAAAAAATTAAAGACTTCTTTGCCTTTTGATAGATTGCTTCTGTTTGACGCATTATCAAGAAGGTCTCGCGTGGCCCTTTTTTACGTAATCTTACTGTAACTTTTTTCCAAGTCCTAAATAAATAATGATTTCTAAAAGCATTCACTTCCTTCAATTTTGAAAATACACGTGCATGTTTATCCACGACAATTTGTTGTCAGAGCGGAAAAAATTAAACAAGAATTAATATTTAAAACAGTAATTTGGCGAAAAATCGATCATATTTTCCCTAGTTGCAGTATCACATAGAAATACGAGAATTTATTATTAGATATAAAAAATATTAAATGTCATCTTTATCAGAAAAAATGTTTTTTTGCTTCACTTCATATTGCCCGAATGACGCATCAGTACTCAATAAAAATAACTCGTTTTGTTATTTATTCATAATTAATAATTGAAAGGATGGAATTTTATGAGAAGATAATGAAAGCAACAGCTTTTATGATTATTTAAATTAGCCATAATTCATAGACAAAAAAAATAGCCATGTACCTCTTTAGAATAAAATGATTTTTATGTTCACAATCAGTAGTTTTTATAATTAAAAAAAAGTTAAAAATATAATCCTTATGATCTTCTAAAAAAAATTAAAATTACCTAGGTTAATCATTATGATTGTTTCGCAATTTTAGAAGTCAATCACTGCAAATAATGTTTATATTTCAATACATTCATAATTTCCAGGAAAAACCATGATTACATTTGTAAAATCTCAATCATTTTATGCAATATGTAAAGCGAAGTTCGTCTTCATTCAAAGCAATTAAATTCTGGATTTTAGTGTTTGTGTTTCAAACTCGTCTTTTATATATATGGTAAAGGTGCTCATATAATCCCTGACTGTATTCTGTAAATATTCCGTTGTCTCCTTTTCGATGTTTTTCATTAATAAGTCTAGCCATTATTGCCTGAACAATTCTTTTCTATTCGCTTTTAATGTTTGAGAGTATTTAAAGATTCCCGTCAACTCCTTGGACACACCACTAAAAGCTTCATGTTTTTTTTTTTTTCAAATTAAGTACCTTTATTATCACAGTTACAACAAGTTAAAACCCAATCACTACAGATAAAAGCCAAAATTATAGCGCACTCGCACACATAAAACCTGTCATAAAATTTTGTGAGTAAATGTATATTAAGTTGCATATCCTACAGATTTTATATTTGGAAAAAACGGAACGAAAGTTAAGGGAGGTTTTATTTTAAAATAAATCGCGCCTATCCGACGGATTTAATTTTATTGATACAGCGAAGTAATGGTACAATGGTACATTCGCAATCAAATCAAATGTTATATATCCCGCTCGTTCTCGCTCTCCGATCTATCGTCGCGTTGCCATGACTTTAGGCGACATCGAACGGGGGCTTCCGACTAAAAGGAAATCCCCTAACACTACTTATAGAACGAACATTGGTCAAAACTTAATCTTTGTTATAATTTTTTTTGGAAGATATGGGCTCAAATATTATATAATAACTGAAATTCGCCAGACTTGACAATTCTTTTAAATTCATTGTATTAATTGATTAAAACTGAGCGGAGCTTTATTTTCAGACTCATCAGCAATTAAAAGAGATAATAAAGTAAATATTATAACAGTATAATTTTATTATCTAATCCAGTTTTCAGCTTAATTTATATGATAAAAAGTTTATTACTTTTATTGTTTTGTATAAATGCAATAACTGTCCATAAAATTTATAAATTAATTCATATTTTTATTTTTTTTCTGATGATTTTAATTTCTTATCTAAGATTCCCATTAGCGCCAAGAGGTAAACAAGAGCTAAATAAGATAATCCTAAATAACAATTATCAATAGATAACCCAATTCCAATTTAAAAAAAAATATATGTGGCTTTTTCTATAAACATACATTCAAGTACTTTTCTGTTTATATGGGATTTAATTTTAATTAAGTATGAAACGGTATTAAACAAATCTAAAAAATTAATATTATAATATATATTATATATAAAGAGTGTTAATTTGTGGTCACATATTTTTTTCTTTTAAACACTAATAATATATTTTTTATTTGCCACTAAAACCAATAATCCAAATTTTCATGTTTATAGAGCTAAACATTCTTATTTTCATTGTTAACACGTTAGCTGTTCTAAAGAATATAATATATAACATAATATAATAATTAATAATTTACATTTGTGATTACATATATAAATCGTAACATAAAACAAAAAAAAATCATTTGAAATTGTATGTTATTCCGTTCGATATTTTTTCTAATACATAACAAAATGTTTTAATTTTTCTTCTGGAGCAATACCAAAACTGACTAAATATAAAATATTTCTTCAACATGGTTTCTTTATGTAATACCCAGTGGAAATCATAACAGTTAGATGGATATCTTTTCTAATTTTTTGTTAATATGTCAAAATACCTTGAAAATTCAGCGAATTCTTACTATTTTTCATTAAATTAGATATTTCAATGTTACTGAACTCTTTTATTTTTCTCCATGTGTCTTTTTTGTTCCGTATTCCACCTTCAAAGCCATTTTGCGCTAATTTAGTAACAGCATACATAGTTGCTACCACAGCTATTACTGCTGCAATTAAAACAGCTAAAAAAACATGTGTGTCGGAAAATATCACATTTTTTTGCTTTCCGACATTTTCAATTTTATCAATCTGTTTTTTTTAACATTTCTTTTAAATCGCATTTTCTTCACAGTTTTTTTTGTTTCTTCATTTGAAGCTTTGTCTGACGTCATTCATTTATTTAATTAAAAACTCTCTACTTCATTTTTTAGTAAATATCTTTATCTGTAATATTCATATTTAATATTATTTATGATTCAACTACAGCATATACTTAGTAAAGAATTTTAATACTCTCTTAATGTCCATTCTTTTAAATCAGAAGATATACTCATTTTTTTACAGATTGAACAACATTTCCACCTCTAATTTCTCTATGATAATCAATTTTTTCTTTTAATCCGGATAAATTAATACAATTTTTTGAATAATTTATTTTAAATCGTTAATGTATTAGATTTATTTATTCAGTTTATTTTTTTATGCGGAGCTCCCTTGAAACGCTCGTGCTCGAAAAATTACGAGAATATTCGTTAATGATCTGACATTTTTATTAACTCATTATTTGTTTTCATTATCTTCTCATAAAATTGCAACCTTCCAATTATTAATTACGAATAAATAATAGAACGAGTTGTTTTTATTGAGTGCTGATGCGTCATTCGGGCAATATGAAGTGAAACAAAAAAACATGTTTTCTGATAAAGATGACATTTAATATTTTATATATCTAATAATAAATTTCGTATTTCTATGTGATACTGCAACTAGGGAAAATATGATCGATTTTTCGCCCAATTACTGTTTTAAATATTAATCTTTTCCGCTCTAAAAACAATTTATCGTGTATTTAATTGTTTATCAAAGTACCGAGGTTTTGACCAAGACGAAAAATTTATCAATGAGTTTATCAAAATTTGTGACGTCACTTAACGTATCAAGAAAAGCTTAAATTTTTACATTCCCATCTGTACGTTGGCCTAAACGTATCTTATCTGTGATTTTTCCGCTATATAAAATTATCAGTGGAATGCCAGAACCGGTTTAAATTTAGACAAGCTGAGCCTATTTTGGTTTCCAGGTATTCAATAAGTAGAAATTTTCAACGTGGACTAATAGAATTAATCGGTTTCCTGTTGCAAAAAGCATAGTGGAGCGTCTAGTGCTCTCCAAATTGTCAGTACACATTCCATTCAAATCTGGATCGGAATTTCACCGCTTTAAGCTCCGAGCTATGCAACCAAAAAGGCACCACACTGATTATAAATTATCGACTGCGTACATTTTGAAACAACCCACTTCTTCCTTACCAACTATAGAAATAATTGATATTTATACCTCACGACCGTGCCAATTTCAACTTTTTACTAGTTGAATTGCAATATTTCTGTAAACTTTGTTAAATAAATTGGTTCTGTATAGTTTTGAAACAGCAAAGCTTCAGAAACTAAAAGCAAATTTTAAACCTTCATAATAATTTAGTTTAATCAAAGAAGGGCCTGTAGTGAACAGAGCTTTGTGGTTTCAAAGCAGTGAAAAGAAAAATCCGCGTGGGGTTTAATTCCAAATTACATGTTAAATTCTAAACAGTATCTCGTTTCAAAACAAAACCACACTGTTCGGTGGCTTCTTGTACTTCCGGACTTACAGCAATCTGCAATTTTGTTGTTGCTGTTTATTCTGTGGTTGAATCAAACTCTGTCGCTTCCAGGCAGAGATAAACCTAGCCACAAGATAAAGACCCATCTAGTGTAAGCATTAACAAACAGTTTTCTATAACAAAACTTTATTAACACTCTTTACACCAAGTTGGTAGATACCAAGAAGTATCTACTACAATTTTTTAGGTTTTGGTTTTCTTTTCACAGCGTTAATACTTTGTACAATTTGGTCTATATCGTCATTGTCTCCAGTGTAATCAGCGGGAGTTGGTTTTTTACTCGCCGAGTTTAAGAAATCGGTGACATAAGTACCTAGCATTTCTTTAAGGAAATAACTAACTTTATCGATGTTATATACTGCACACATTATTCCGAAAATGAAGACTAGGGTCCAGATAGAAGTTTGTTTGATGTCTTGTTCTATCATGTTAGCTTTAACTACGAAATCTAACTCTACATATTTAACAGAAGAATTAGCAACAAAATATTCAGGTTCAGGTTCGAGTTTGTTGTTTAAACTAGATTCTAGATGTACTGAATAGGTTTTACCATCAAGCGGCAACGGTGGTATTTGTACTAAGACTCCCTGATTATAATCGGTAGAAATAGAAATAGATGAAGTATCCACTCTTCCTGTGTAGACTATACCTGAGCCGGAACTCTCACATATAACTTTCAAGCGTAAACTCTTATAATGTTCAGGATTTTTCGCATATATCTTCACGAGCAAGTCTAAATGAGTCATGGGGCGGAAAATAACCAACTGTAGACCGGTGACATCTTGAGAAACTTTTTCCACGTGGATAACTTTAGGCGAGCTTCTTTCAATAGCAACTTTTCCACTGAGAGTATTCCTCACCGTTATATCGTAAGAACAATAGGGTTGAAGTCCACGGATACGGAATTGTCCCGAAGGCTCTGACGTTGATTCTTCAGAAAAATGACTACAGTTTCCTACTCCCACAGCCACCACGGCTACATTTTCTTCAGGCTCACGATTGAGGGACGTTACTTGACCATAAGCGCTGTACGCAACTCTTTTACCACTAAAATCAAAATTAACAAATTCAGTGCATCGACTCACCGCCACGAGACATGTTCACCAACGGCATTCTTAAATGATTCGACAAATTTAAATGTAGCTGCAGTACTAAAGTCGAATCACTAAACAATCCGTCTATGTATTCAATGACCCTTACATTAATTTCACATTGACAGTTTGGCCTTCATCGACCTTTATTATTTTGGAACTCGGCTCAAAACTGTATTCTTTCATCATCGGTCGCAGAAAGTATTCGCCGGGACTCAACGAATGGAAAGCAATTTTCCCAATTTCATTAGTTTGGAGGTTGCTTCTGTAGCTATCACCTCCAGACAACGACAGCAACGCTCCCTAAAAATTACTTTGTTTACAAATTTAACTATGATTCAAAAATTACTTGTAAAGGAGTATGGTCGCTTTTATCCATCACGTCGATAACAATTTCTGCAAGTTTTTGTGCTAGAAAATCGCCGTCTTTGTTGGGTCCAACTAGAACGTACGAGTCCTTCTTGGCTGCAATCTTATACGATTTGTTTTTGTCCAACGGTGGGAATTTGTAGTTTCCATGTTCGTCAGTCTCCGCCATTAAAGTGTCAGAGTTTTCTGTTTCTACCGTCACCAAAACTCCCATAAGTGGTGGGATTATTTTACCTTGAAAAACAACGCCTAAGACACCTTTGAACTTGGCACCTAAGTTCTCACAGTCGGTATTTCCATTAATTGATAGAATCGGAGGAGTAAAGTATAAAATATCAGACTGTGGTATTATAACGGCGGATTCGCTGGAACTTAGTGACAACTCAATTTCGTAACCGTTTTCACCAAATGGTAAAGGAGAAGTTGTCGACTTCGTGCCGTCTACATTAATAACAGCCACGACGTCTCCGTGTTTCTTTTCAGACTCTATACTAAGCTTGACTGTGTGTTTCAGAGCGTTCAAAAATATCTCATTGATTGGAGCATCCGTGTTATAGGAAACAGTGTTTGATTCGTAGCTATGACAACTTTCTAATTGGAAGTTGTACACACCGGCTTTTTCCAGACAGTATGAAAGTTTGCCTTTATTGATCTTCACGATAGTTTCTTTGGACTGGGGTGAAGCTTTGAAAGTCACCTATAAAAAAATTGTTATTTCAGCCCTATTCTGCGTTAGTTTATTACCTGAGTATCGTGAGATGAAATAAAAACAACCGAGTAGCCCATCTGAACGAAAGTTGGAACTTCCACGTTTATGTTGTTAACATTAACAGTTTGTTTGTTAGATTTCCAGCACAATTTGTTGTCACTCAAAGAAACTTCGTAAATTCCGGGATAAATATCAGAGATTTTGTATGAATCGTCTGAAAATCAAAATCAGAACCTTTTCTAGAGAATACTCAATTTTATACCAATTATGTTTATTATGACTTGGTTCTTCTCAGATTCCCCAGCTGGTTTCAAAATGGCCTTCAAACCAACACAATCCTTTTTATTTAGACACTGAATTTTACCAGTCACCGTCGCTTTCAACTGGGAAAAAATAATACTAGCGGTTTGTTCAGAGTCAACTTCAATCGTCTGAACCTTTGGGAAGAACCTATTTTTTTTATTAGATTGTAAGAGCAATGATCAAAGAACTTACTGCATCCCTTTTTGAGAGTCAGCATTGTCAACTACAACTTGGACGTTGTATTTCCCCGGAGTTAAGTACTCGCAGAACTGTCCCGTATTCATGTCTGATAAAGTAGTGGCGATTTTAGTACTGCCTTGGAGAGAAAATGTGATAGTTTGAGTTTTTTCACTAATTACGGTACCGCAAACTTGGAATGATGTCGGGATCATGTCGGGGAGTTTGGTATTAGGGTTGATTTTTAAAGCAACTTCTTTGAAAAGAAAACCGTCTGAAAATAGAAAAATAAGTAGCGTGGGACCCAGAATGTTACGTTAGTAGTTACCTGCAATTACTTGAATGTTATACGTGCCAGCTTTCAGTCGTTCTAGTTTGTAAATCCCCTCATTGTTGGTCTTGGTGATTTGTTTACCATTTAGATAAATGTTAGCGTGCGCTATGGGCCTTCCGTCCACGGATTTCAACACACGACCATTTATATTAAATCCAATAATCTAAAATTAATCAATTTAATTAAATACAAAACGAGAAAAAATATAATGCGGATAGTTTTGACTACTTAAAATTGTTAATGTAACGGAACCGTACAGATGATTTTTTTCAAACAACCGATGTTTGGAGGATAAGCACAACAAAGCCTGTAAATCGGCCGAAAAAAAAATCGCCATAAGTCTATAAAATTCATTTTTACGACCGCAAAATAGTCCGTTAAGTAATCGTTCATGGAGTGGTCGCCCAAAAATTGGTTTACGACAACATTATCACGATTTTGTGAGGTAAAACCACTACCGCACCACATTGTTTGCTAGATCACAGCATAATAACCTCAAAATTTTCCTTGAGTTTTACGCTATCATGTTCAACGGTGAATGGAATGGAATCTGGTTGGTAGTAGATGTTTTGTTCATTATAATAAAGGGTAACAAAATATTTTCCATATGGAACAGCTCCAAATGTAAAAATGCCCTGCTCGTTTGTTTTGACATGGCAAATTGGTTTTCTTGTAGCTGACAAACCTGGCAAAGACGACTTATCACAACCGTCGACTTTAACATCAGTGCCCTAAAAATGCAATGTTCAGAATGGTTCTAAAATGAGTACCAAATTTAAACACTGACGCTTCTGTGTTTAAAATTGGCAACCCCCTCCTTTTTTAAAATACCACATACAGAAGACTGTGTAAACAATACAATAATGGCATCTCTGATTGGCTCTCCCTCATCCTTCACAGCACCAGTGACATCATACCCTTGTATTAAAAGACTTTTTTGTGGCAACTCGGTATTTCCTTCAGCTACTACTACATTCACACTCTCTTTCCATACTTTCCACCTACAATATAAAATTACATAACAGAAATTTCCAAGAAAACATATACTTTGAGTTAGATATCCTGACAGCATAGTTCCCTGGATATACAGGGGTGAAAAAAAAGTCGCCTCCTGGACTAGTAAGAGTCTTTCTAACTTCTGAGTCTGATTTCAGTTCGACCTCAATGCCATCAGGTCCGCTATTGCTACCCAAACTTTCAACCTAAAAAAAATGCTTAATGAGTTTCTTACTAGCTACTTAAAAATTACCTTTCCTGTAATTCCAAACCCCTTAAAATTAAAATCTATATCTTTTCCTTGACTACAAAGATCAGAGACACCATCCACAGCTAAATCTACTTTCGTAGGGGTAAAACTCCACCCCGGAGGCGGTTCCAGCTACAACACTTTTTAAGCAAGTGAAAAACTGACGTTTCATCTAACCTCTAAAATGTAATCTCCTTTATCGTAAAGGGGGACAAAATAATAACCATTATTCGGGGCGCAATTGATTTTATCCTTCAGAATCCCCTGTTTTGTTAACCTGAAATTATTACTGAATTTTTGAGTCGTGAAACTTCCAGAAACTTACAATTTGACTTCCACTTTGGAAAAATCAATCGGAACATGACTTTTCACGAAGCCTCCACAGCCTAAGATATTCTCTGACGTAATTCTTAACGCGAAATTACTTAAAATAAAGAAAAAAACGTGAAGTTCATTCATTTTTCTAAAATTAATTTATAGATTTAAATAATCACCACATTTGGCACGTAACCTGTCATTCAGCAGGATTGCCAATGCCACAAATAAATTGTGAATACTAGAGCGCATGCCTGCGAGAAATAGTGGGAAAAATATTTTATTTGAAATAGTATGAGACCTAAAAAATAATGGCAATGCATGGACTACATTACACACTCATTTGTAAAAGTTAAAAAAAGTCTCTTTTGTGCCTAGGGTGAGACAGAAAATTAAACCGGACCTCATAATCTCAGTCCTTAATTACATTAGCATTTTTATCCACCTTATCTCATGTGGAATTTTGATTTTAATCAGTCACTTATTACTTATTAATGGCGACTTTATTGTTATTTCAGCGACAAAAGTAGTGCTGCAGGTTGTATTTACAAATTTAAACAAGGTAATGTTGCGTTTGGATTATTTTTTAATGTTTTACTATATTACAAAAATACAGTCAAAATTAAGGGTTGTTAAAAATGAAGAAAATAAAAAGCACTAATGATTTAAAAGCCACGTTTACTGTTTGCATTTGTTCATAAATTTACTAAAACCTTAATCTTTTATCTACATCTGATATGACTTCATTTATCATCTTTCACACATGCATCAACTGAACTATTTTTCTGCATTTTGTTATATCAGATTTTTGCCATTAAGTTGTAAAGTCGAAGAATAGGTATGTGCTTGCTCTTTTAGGTCATGAATAAGGTCACTTGTGATAAGAACCAAATTTAGGCTTATTTCTCAATAAGTTTTCAACTTTGACAGCACTCGGTTGTTCTTATTTTCTGGTAAGTGTTATTCTATGCAAAGTCATGACCTTCGTCAATGTTAAGTGCAATTTAAAAGCAACGAAAGATAACACTCCAAAATTTCATTCTTACCCTGTCAAAATCTAATAATTTCGGTTTATATTTAATTTAAAATTCACATCAGCTCCATCCACCAAGGACACGCGAAGATAAATTCCTAGTTCTAATTGAATTTTTATTGACACCAGATGGTTACAACTTTACGTCCCTAATTTTGATTTTTTACGACACTGTGATTTCACGTTTTTTCAATAGTGCAACTTACTCGTGCTATATTTTAGTTTAAGTGCATCAAAACTTACTTAAGTAGGAAAAGTAGAGGGGCAGTGATTGGTTTAAGAAAGTACTTAGTAAACTACAACGTTAGTAGTCACATGTTGATGCAACCAGTAATGTGCTAAAACATTATTTAGTTAAATTAAATGGGTTCGAAATAAATAATTAAACGAAACGTGTACATGCGGAACAATTTATTCGCGATTTTGTATTCATACCACTCATATCGACATTCATTGCCTATAAATCAATTTTTAACGGGTTTCTCGCTATGCTGCAATAATTAATGTGTTTTAGGTGCGTTAATGATTGATAACTCTTAACAATGACAACGGAATTTCTAAACGGTAAGTAAAAAATTTTCATGTAGAAATTAAATTGAACGGCTCAGATTTCCGAGACAAGTATCATACAAAACGCTGAGAAAGCGAAATTTTCACATAATTTTGCTGAAAAGTAGAACCGTGGTTTATCAAATCTCTACATATTTTTTATGCATTAGAGACAATAAAGAAGTTTGATCAACTCTGAGTTCTTTTTTTAATTTAATTTCTTGTTTTTTAAAGACCGGTAAATCAAAATCTAGAAAACCGTTAACTATTTAAAATCAGTACATACTTCCTAAAACATAAGTTTAGCGCCTTTAACGGCATTTTTGTAATTTTTTTTTATTATTATTTATGAATAATTCTCGTATTATGAACACCTCAAAATCACTCCATATCTTTATGCTAGTATTAACAAACGTAATGACAAAACTTGTTAGTTTAAATTTTTATATTTGAATCGAACATAATTTTTTGATTAAACAGAGGAAAGTTGCTATCACAGTTTCATTTAAGCAAAGCTACCTATAGTACGGAAATAGGTAGGTAGGGTGATAAAGTAAAGAGAGGTATCGGATCTGATTGGCTACACACTGTATCTTCCCCACCCTGCTGCAGGCAGTTGTAAAAATATGATCGATTAATATTAATTTAGATTCTTAGTTTTATTATTATTATTATTGTTATTATTACTATTATTACTATTATTAAAATTATTTCCTTAAAGCGCAGTTTTTCCGACTCTCCCCTACGGGTGAAATTAGGCAATTTTAATGTGATTCTGATTCAATTTTGGTTCCAAAAAGAAATTTAAGTGCCAAAAAATAGAGCGAGTATGGGCGTGCGCAAATGATTGGGTACTATGACGCGAGAAATTTTTACATACAATAAGTGAACCTTGAAATTTTAAATAATTTTAAGTGATTTGCATGTGTTTTTGCAAAGGTGGGCTTGCCAACACTCACATTTTTTTTAATTGGAGGACATATATGTTTAAAAAAAATGAAATCGGCGACACTATTTGTGACGCTTTTTTGTTTATAGCCGATGTTTGTGGTTCGATATAACCTTTATTCAAAAAAAATTAAAGTTGTTTAATGTTCTCGTTAATTTATTCGTCACGGTTCTACTTACCACAAGCGCGATAGAAAAAAAAAGCGATAAGCGGTGTTCCGATTATTATTGCACCAGTCATGATAGTAGTGATTAGACCAGGTTGCTCGATACAAATCGATGACTCAATCAACTAATTTAGGTCCAAACCAAGTTTTACCTGCTGAGGGACTAACGACAACGAAAGCCGATGGAGTTGTACGTCTTAGAATTCCTGAAAGTGGGAAAGCTATCGAAACAACTGATCCAATATCCGTCCCTGGACTCTTGAAAAACATCAGTGAGAAATATCCCGATCACACGGCACTGGCCTACAAAAAGGAAGGAAAATGGGAAAAGATAAGATATAAGTAAATACTTTTTTCGTTGCAAAACGGCGATTATAATAAGATTTTTAGGGAGTATTTGGAGAGCGTCAGAACATGTGCAAAAGGGTTTCTCAAATTAGGGCTCGAAAAAAACTGTGGAGTTTGTATTTTGGGATTTAATAGTCCGGAATGGTTCATTTCGGACCTCGCGGCTATATTCGCTGGGTGAGTTTCCAAGAATTGTAAATATTGATGTAGATAAAAAAAAAACCGAAAATGTTCTCCTGATAATGATAACAATGACACTTACACATGTGGTGCTTTAAATGTTCCATTATACGCAAACATAATAAAATAATAAATAAGACTTTTCTAATCTAACGAGGATTATGCGCTTGTAACACATGACGATAATACATTATTCTAAATACAAGTAAATACTCGAATAATCAATAAAAATACAAGATAATTGGAAATAGATTGTCATTAACTCTCTGACATTAACGTGTTCGTCAGCGATGGCGTACAAATTACAACTCTTTTTATCAAATATGTCCTATATTACAATTCCAATAAAGAAAATGGTATTTCGATGTCTTTGCAAAGGTCTATTTCTTATCTCGACAATACAACGGTGCCATTTATATATTTTACATTTCTATTACCTTTGTAACTTTTGCATTCGAACTTAGTTTATCGGACCTCAAAGAAATATACAGAGTGTTTTTGAAATGTATATTCAAATGGACACGAGGAAAAATGAACCTCATTCCGCGCACTGCCAACTGTAAACTGGCAAATTTCATTTATTGACAACGGTTGAAGCTATATTTTTATTTACATTCTAACTATGAGCATTAGGAAAGTTTTGTAAATGAGGTTTATTGTTGAATTTTCTGGTCAAAACAGAAAAAAATAGTTTCAACAAAGTTTTGTACTCCATTACATTCTGATTTTGAAAATGTTAACAATCTTGAAAAACCTTTTTAGAGCTTTTATTTTTGACTTTCACTCAGGATAGACTGTCTTAATTTTGTGTATACATTTTAAAAACAGCAAACAATCGAACTTTTTAGGCCAAAATTCCTGCTTCAGCACGTCTAAAATTGTTAAATTTTAGCGGAATAGCTGTCGGAATCTACACTACAAATTCAAGTGAAGCTTGCTTCCACTGCCTCAACCACAGTAAAGCTAACATAGTGGTTGTTCAAGACCAAAAACAGCTAGACAAAATCCTTGCCATAAAGTCGCGCCTTCCACATCTCAAAGCCATAATACAGTACGAAGGAGAACCGACGACTCCTGGAGTTATGAGGGTGAGCATCCTCCCCAGAAACTAAACCTCATTCGATACATATCTCGTTTTTCAGTGGTCCGACCTCATGACAATTGGTAGAGATCAAGGTGACGAAGAACTAGACCAAACCATTAAATCTCTGGCTGTTAACAAATGTTGCACCTTAGTTTTTACTGTAAGAATAATAAAATAACTTTAAAATCTACTTTCTATTGGGTGTTTTTACTTACAGTCAGGTACCGTGGGTAAGCCGAAAGCAGTGATGTTGAGCCATGATAACCTCATATGGGACGCTTTATCCATAACCGAACGTATAGACCTCAAAGTGGGCGAAGAAACTCTCGTTAGTTACTTACCACTAAGTCACGTGGCAGCTCAAGTTGTGGATATTTACATAGCCATAATGAACGCCGCCTGTGTGTTCTTCGCCGATCCCAATGCTTTAAAAGGCACTCTGATAAATACGTTACAAGAGGCACAACCTACAAAGTTTTTGGGAGTACCAAGAGTCTGGGAAAAAATACACGAGAGGATGATGCAAATCGCGGCACAGAACAGTGGACTCAAAAGAATGTTAGCGACTTGGGCAAAAAATCAAGCTCTACAGCATCATCTCAACAGAATTAAAGGGTAAATTCAGAAGGCGATCACAAAATATGTCTTGAGTATCATTTTTTAGCAACAACAGTACCAGCTGGAGTTACTATTTCGCAAGTGCTGTCATTTTCAAGAAAATCAAACAAGCACTCGGATTTAATCGTTGCTCGCTTTTTGCATCAGCAGCTGCACCTCTTGCGGCAGACATCAAGCGCTACTTCTTGAGTCTTGACATACCCATAATGGAAGCTTTTGGTATGTCGGAAGCCAGTGGAGCCCACACTCTGTGCAATTTGAGTTCGTTCGGGTTAGAAACAATCGGAATGTCTTTACCGGGGACCAAGACGAAAATTTTGAACCAAGAAGACGGTCAAGGAGGCGAAATATGCATGTATGGTCGTCACGTCTGCATGGGATATCTAGAAGACAGTGAAAAAACCAACGAGGCTATAGATTCAGAAGGCTGGTTACATTCCGGAGATTTGGGGAGAGTTGACGAGAAAGGTTTCGTTTTCATAACAGGGCGACTTAAAGAGCTTATTATCACCGCCGGTGGTGAAAATGTGGCACCGGTACCAATTGAGCAACTTGTTAAAGCAGAAATGCCTCATATTAGCAACGTGTTTCTTGTTGGTGATAAGAAAAAGTTTTTGTCTGTTTTACTTACTTTTAAAACAGATGTAGATCCTGAAAATTCGAGACCATTAGATACATTAGTACCAAGTGTGCAGGAATGGCTGAAAAGTCTAGGTTGTCCTGCTAGCACTGTTAGTGAAATTTTGAAAGCAGGACCTGATCCAAAGCTTTTGAATGCACTAAAAGATGCGATCGATCGGGTTAACCAACAGGCGGTGTCCAACGCCCAAAGAATACAGAAACTGTCCATACTTCCGGTTGATTTTTCTGTAGTAACAGGGGAACTAGGTAAGAACAGCGGAAGTGGGTGAATTTTGTTACTGATTTTTATTCTAGGTCCAACTTTAAAGGTGAAGCGAAACGTGGTGACAGCAAAATATACAGATATTATAGAAAAAATGTATGCTTATTAAATGAATTTAATAAAAAGTGACGTAGGAAGAGAAGAAACTCTGATTATTGTCAAAATATTCTTTACTTAAAAATAATATAAATAATACCTTGAGTATAATTTAAAGTTAGAATCCATCTTACATCATCTCTTTAAATAAATAAGTGAATATGGTAAGTATACATATATGCAATATAGACATATTTTACATAATTTTCTTAAATGGTAACAAAATGCTAGCTACTGGGGCACGGTTCCGCCTCGGCACTACTATCGCTACTATCTAAATCCTTACAACATCGACACTGTTGTCGTCGTTTACACTTCGATCTGTGACATTTGCTACACTTAGGTCTATATACAGGGGCAACTAACTCTACCTTAATATTAGCAGTGGCGGTTACTTTGGTTGTGTAAGGGCCACTAGAACTTGATTCTGGACTACTGTATTCTACAGTAACTTGTGGCTCGACTACAATACTCTGGTTGCAACTTTCTTCAGTAATAGTCGTAAGACTAGGCTCTCGCGTAGCTTTAACACAAGTGTTACGACGAGGTTTGGGATAGGTCGGGGTTCGAATGGGAGGCGGAGGCGGAGGAGGCGGTGTGGGAGTAGAAATTCGGTCGTTATGTTCTAACTGGTAAAGTTCAGCCTTGGGACCGGCGATCAAAAGAAGAATGGGGAAAAATACTAACGAGTTTATAGTTGAACTGCACAATGACACGAGTAGTGCAGAGAAAAAATGACACTGTATGAATTCAAACTGGGAAGTTACTAATACTGAGACGCATACAAATAGCCCAAAATCACCTTTCAATATAGGTTCAGCGTACAATTCTAACGACATTTTTAATCTCCGTTCGGAATTGCCTAAGGCACTTAAGAAACCTGTCAACACAAGAAAAATATTTCGACTCACTATAATAAAATGGAGTGCACCTATTGTTCCACTTAAAGCGTTTACATTCACAACACACATCAACAACATACATATGATTATGCTGAAAACAGAACACCAAAGTTTTGTCCACTGTACAAGAACACATGCTACTAGAACTGCTGCTAGCAAAGTGAGTACGAACTGAACGGCTAACAAACGGTCTAGTAGTAGGAACTGATTAAAATAAGCGAATATAAGTCCAACGGGGTAGTTTTTTAAACCGCGTTGATTGAATTCCTCCGAGATTTCTTTAATTTGTTTTAAAGTTTCTATTATTTTTCCCGTACTCTTCAGATTCTTGAGGTAGAATGGCATTTGAGTATAAACAAGAGGTCGCGACTTTGGAATTTTCAAATCAAATTCGGCCTTAGAACTATAATGTTGACAAGGTTTAGGTGTGAGATTCGCTCGAGAACTTGAATATGACATCTGATCGTTACTATTCCACACCGTTAAATAATTGTAAAACGCTTTGGGATCTATAATACCGTCGGTTACAAGTTGCTTTTTATAAATCTGGCTTTTATCTACTGGGTACTCAACAATACCGGTTTGTGCTAACAATTTGAAAGCTAATACTGCCTTTTCGGTAGCGTTAGGAAACCACTTTTCATTATTAAGAAAATTATTTTTACGATTAAAATCAAATTCTTGTTGTAAATCGATCAAAAAATCGCGGAAATTCGCCAACCAAAAGTCGTTCATATTCAAGCCCCCATTCGAATCCTTCAAAACATGAGGTACATTAGTTAACGAAGAGTGGTACTCATACAACAGCGGTTGGTTCAGAGGATATTCCAACTCGGTTGTTACTAAATAGAAATTATAAAAACCAAAGAATTTATTTTGAGCTTCTAAATATTTGTACTCCTGCGTGTTCTTTGGTAAAAATGTCGACAATCTCACGTCAAACTCTAATTTCAGTCCGTTAAAAACGCAAAAAATTATCAACACTGCATAAGTCAGACACAAAATCACTTTTACGATCGGTTTTATCAGCACTGATGTGAAGTAACGATTCACTAACCACGTCAGAAGACTCTTCTTCTGTTGGCAGATGACCTCAGCAGTCAGCAAATTCTCCCCATGCTCCTGAAAAAAACAAATACGGTTAACACATAAATAAAAAAGATAATAAAAAATAAACGCGAAGATTTTCACTAAAATGATCGTGCTCAAGTTACACGTCAGTTGGCTGCCGATTCTGAGATCATTTTTCTCCGCTCTGATTCTCAACATTCAGCTGCCTAAAAAACGGGAGGATTTGGTTGTGGGCCTTTCTCCGGTTCAGACCAACATTTGAATTTGCAGGTTAGATTGATTTTAACCCGTTTCAACTATGACTTCTTTCGTTAATTAGAAGTGATGGTCAGACTCGTTTAAAAATTTCCACGACGGCAACAGCTATCGCGTATTGATTTGAATTAGTTTTTAGTTAAAAATAATTAATCGTGCAATTATAAAGACAATCGTTTATTATACAAAGTATAATTGTTGTGGTATCAACATGTTTGTGTTTATGGTGGACTTGGAATGCTAGGTATGTTCAAAATAATTAGTATGAACTGAAAAAAAAAAACAAAGGAATTTCTAGCTAGACAAATCGAGAAAAAGTGTTCTTGATAAAAATGTAGGGGAAGTTAATAGAGATGCTGTAGGATCGCCGAGCGTGGGCGAATTGGCGTATAAAATTCAAAGGTTTTTTGAGAAATTCCGACATGCTCGAATAATGTCTAAAAACTTACCGGATCATTATTGTTGTTCGTGGGAGGCTTGGGCTTGGTCTCGTTCCGGAAACACGGTACATCAGTCTTTCGACACCGCTGTTCGAGGGCCAAGAGCGAAGGGAACACAATAAGCAAAGCGGCACAATGGAATATAACTAGTACCGCACATTGTAAACAAAAAACACGTAACGCCGGTACGGGTAGTACGGCAGCCGCTAAGAACGCAGCGGAATTCACTAACGCCGCCGAGATGATACTAGGACCCGTCCTTTGTAGCACTTCCGGTGGCGACAAATTCCTCATGTGTGTCGATAAAATAAGGAACATTTCTCTCAGAGCGAGTCCAACAGTAACAAAAGGTAACACATGTGTGCTGAGGAGGTTTATCGGAAGTCCGATCAAGCTGCAGACGCCCAACGCCGCCGCGGCTGAACTTGCTAAAACTATCACTCCCAACGCTGCCAACCCCGAATGTGCCACCCACCCATAAACCGCCGCCACAACCAACACCACCCCCAACTTCACCACGTCCGTCTTCGACGCTTCCTTCAACATTTTGTTTAAGTTCGCCGTAGAAAATGTCACGAACAAATACGAAGAAGACTTCTTGCTTTTCGTCAGTCGCTCCACCTCCTGCAAGACAAAACATCGTGAACAATACGAATCAAAATTCAAGCTAGCTATTCTTACGCTTGCGAATTTCTTCTGCCAGGCGTTGAGTACCGTAGTGGCCTTCTCCTGATTCCAGCCGATATGGTGAACTCTATAATGTCCAGACCAATATTCGAACAATTCATGTTCGCCCATTAATTGTACGACTGTTTGTAAAGCTTTGGCATGTTTTATGTGACCAGATTTATTTTTAACAACCCCGCCAACAATCAAATCCTCAGGCCAGTGCATATATTTGGCAGCCAAACCATAACAACCACTGGTAAGTTCAGCACCAATGTCCAAATTTAAAGTTGAGTTGTAATTTGGTGCCGTCACTGGACATTCTGGATCTTGAGGGTTCAAACATGGCTTCTCTTGATAGGCGGTCGTTATTCCAGCACGTTTGAAATAATCCTCTAAAGAATGATAATCAAAATGGGCTACTTTCTGCTTCATTTCGGATACTAGTTGACTGGGATTCAGATTTGTCCACTTCAGTTGCTGCCCTGAGCTATATCTAAAAAACGGAATCGATATTTAAACAATGTTGAACACTATTTGAATTTTCACGTTGTTTATTTGATGAAAGCAAAAATAACACATTTATTAATGGAATGTTCGATGTTACGAGATAATGTGCTTCAATTTAAAGCATGTGCGTTACAAATCAATAATGATCACGATTCTGAGAAAAATCTACTAAGTCAAAACACAAAAATGAAACATTACAATGGAAAAAGTAATTTACAGTTGAATTTTAAAATACCATCACCAAATGTGGACATATAGCATAATTCCCACGAAAAAAAAAAGAAAACAATTTTTAACAATAGTTTAAAATACAGAGTGGTCAAAAAGAATCCAAATCAAAGCAGGCGTAGTAAATTTATGAGCACGTCATAGTAAAATATCCCTCAACAAAAGCTTCAAATCCACAGGTGCCAACAATTCGTGGTCTCAAACACTATTAACTAAGAAATTATACTGCGTGAATTTCGAATGTAAAAATTATAGTTGTTTGCATCATTATTATTGTTTGACGCTGGCACACATTTTTAAAATAAATAAAATCCACGTTGTCCATTCCACGAGAGAGTTTATTTCAACTATATACCCAAGTGCGACGCCACTGTCACGCATTTTTGACATAACGGTAACCTCAAAACTAATTTGACTGTTTCAACAAATTTACTGTTGTTTTCTGGTATGAATGTTTATTGTTATAAACTAGCGGAAAAAGAGTCTGTAAGGGGTGAGGGAAGGTCTATTTCAAGATTATTTATTGATGTTAATAAAATATTTGAGTGTGAAATGGAACAAATATAGATGCAACAAGAAGAGACATACGTTTTGATAAAACAAATTACTTCAAAACACTCTCGATTTGTTTTCTTTTTGAACACTCTGTATAAATAAATGATCACTATTAAAAAAAACTCTACCAAGATCGCTAAAAAAAAAATTGTCCTTGACCGGGTGGAAAATAATCACCCCATGAAAAGAAGTAATAATTGTTCAATTAACTTTGAAACCAATAAATTGAAAATATTGTTGACGTCCTTGAAGTTTTCCAATTTTATATTATCAGGAAATATTAAAATGATTGCATTTAATTGTGATCCATTGCATTGATGTTTTTTTTAATCATCATGATCAAGACTTCACACATAAATTGTTCAAACGGAATGTCGATAAAATGAAGCAGATGGCTTTTTGAGTGACCGCGATAATTGTTGAGAAAATATTTTTTGTCCGTTCATCGACGTGAAATATTTAACCAAGGGAGAAAATGTATGTTGCTAACAAAGTAATAAATTTAAAAGTTAATAACGCATGGAATTCTTTAAAAATCATTTGATTTATGTGTGTTCTTTGATCTTGTCTTTTTAGTGGGCATCGAGTGGCCGGCGATTGCGGTAGGTAGGTATTTCTCGCTTTTTCTAAAAAGGCAGATGTTTCACCTGTGACCACCCTAAAGCTTAGCCATTTTCTAAACTTACGGTATATTGACAGGATAATCGGGTCCGAGCAGCTTGGAACCTTCCCAAAAGCAATCAAGAGCCGTAACGATAGAACACGGCATCATATTTTCGAAAATCTGTTCAATATAATGAGCATCAAAGTTGGGAATGCTAGGTGCTTGGCAGAAGTCCTTTAGGCGCCAGGTGATATCGTACATCGTGATGGTAACTTGCGTGGCCTTTTGAATGAGCGCGAGATGCTCTAGGAGGCCGTGAGGATGCAAGAGATCGACGTCTGGGTCTACACCCGTTTGAACAACCATCTGATGTGTAGACAACATCTCCTGAGGGGTAGCTTCGGCCCCGGAGGACGGTTCTGCCCACAACAACTCGATGTCCGAATGAAAGGCCATGCTCTTGAGACCCACGGAGAAGGTGGCGATGGCCAGAACACTGACGAAGAGGAACTTGCCGGCGTGGGTCTCGAGGATGCGGCCCAGGGAGTGCAGCTGGCGCTGAATTCGGCGACGAACCCACAGAATGCCGCGGTCTCCGCTCGCTTTGCCCTGCAACAGAGTATACCATGCAATGGACCACCCAAGAAGCGGCCTGACGTCACACGGACCACCCAAATAGCATACATATGGATACGGCAATCTCCGCCGCACTTCACCGCAATACCGCATAGACTGTCCTTCTAGGAAGGATCGTCCAACGCTAGAGGAGTTCAAACTACCTACAGACTCGACAGCTCCGATTCAACAATATTGCCAATCACTTGTCATTCTTGGACCTAACAGACACCGCGCTACAGACCATAATTCACGGCTGTCACACGTACCCCGCAAAGAAAACATCCAAAATGACCAAGAAATTCTAATCACATAACGACATATAAAAATATTGTCAGCCACATATTACA
Source organism: Cynaeus angustus (assembly GCA_030157275.1). Lineage (NCBI taxonomy): Eukaryota > Metazoa > Arthropoda > Insecta > Coleoptera > Tenebrionidae > Cynaeus > Cynaeus angustus. The sequence goes on along the minus strand of CM058066.1, from coordinate 14,202,861 downwards.
CTCGATCAATCTTCTTTCATTTTTTTCTACCAAACAAACCGTCAAACCAAATGAATCACTATCACTTATAGGACAGCCTGTACATGCAAAAATCTCCTAATAAGCCTACAACAGACTATGACTAAACCTTCCAACTTCAATTGTATAACAATTGCATATTGAACTGTCATTTTCACGCTTACTCATTAACTTTGTATTATTTGTAAACGTCTGCAGTGCCAACAAGAAGGAAATCATTTATTAAGCTAAAAGTTGGACGACTGCCAGTGGTAACAGGTGAAAAAATATCTTACACTTGACGACTTCAACAAAAAGGTCTGTTCTGAGAAAGAAGGAAAAATAATGAGCACCTACGTCCAATTAGGAATTTCAGATAATAATAAATGACTTTCGTCTGCAACGCAAGTAACCCCGCTTAAACTGTTTTAATTATTTTAATTGAATCGAGAAATGAAAATTTGGAGAAAAAAAAACTGAAAGGATGAGAAATGATAAAACATCAGAATGTAGGTACGCTATAATTTTAATACTAAAGATAACGCTCTAAGTTTGCAATTAAAAGGCATTTTCATGTCAATTACGTTAAATCATAAAAAAGTGTAATTTTGAGCAAAAATCCTTAAAAGCTCATATAACCTCATTTTTTTTAATGTACACAGTTCTTGGATTAAGAGTAAATTTTAGTTAACCTAAATTCTTAATGTGCCAAATTTTTAAATAAATAAACCTTCAGGGTGTATTGACTAATTTTATATTAAAAAGTTAGAAATTAAGTTTTATATTTTTAACATTATTTCTGCTCACATATACTTTCCGTTTTTATGATTTAATATTTGTACGTTTTTCTTTTTGTCTATAATTCGACAAAACCTTCGTGAAGACGTCTGTAAATTACCGCAAGATGTGCTGATGTTTGCTTTCTTCCCGGGCATACCGCATTCGGTCTCTTTTACATAATCACGTATTTACATAAATAATTTCTCGCAAATGTTGCGTCGCGTTAACTAATTCCACAGAAAACAGGAAATATTTTAATACTTAATTGTAGGAAGTTAGAAGTTGAGCGTTAAAATGTTCAATGGTTATAATGATCGTTAATCGGGTAACGACCACGGACACTTCGTAATACAGTCGGCTCTTTCAAAAAGAACGCCATAGGCGTAGGCGAACAGTTTTTTAATGGGGGCAGTAATTATATCGAGTTATTCGAATTGTTAACTTGCAGCCAAGATAAAACTTTCAAAAGTTCGAGGTCCAGGAAAAATCTACCGATTCAACATGCCACCTACTGAGTAAACTCGAGGGTATTGTTATACATAAACGACGGTTAAAAATTTTCGGGAACAAAAGTCTTTGTAAGATATCTTTTCAACTGAAGAATTTTTAAGAGGGGTTATTTTCTCGGTGTGACGACTCAATCTTTTCAGGTAGCCGTACTGCGCTTCCATGGACCGCTTTCGGCGAAGCAATTTTGAACGAAATATCAAGGAATAACAACAATACGTGAAATATTATCGATAGAGTCCGTTCTGGTTCGATTATAGGTTTATTGTTTTATGAATGACACCTGAGGTCAATGGTATTCCCGAGAAATATCAAGCAATCATAATAATAATATCGTTGGGGATGTATAAAAATGAGTGTGGCAGCTGAGAGGTAAATATGTAGTAAAATCCGTGTTTACAGTCGGAAAGGACAATGGCCTCGAAGAGTAACGTGTCAAAAGTTAGAACGGAAAAGTAAAATTTGAATTTGATTTAAAAAAAAAAAAGAGTTGAGCGTGTCTGATTTTGATTATGAATAAAGAAAAACCAAGAATTGTTCCAATTCCATAAACGTTACGGAATGTTTTGAATATTAATGTAGTTATGAGTTGTCTGCGCTAGACACGTTTGAAGATTTTTAAGTGTCGGTTATAATTAATTGTGTAGGTCATAAGATTCGTGGCGAGATATGGATGAGTGACCTGCCGATGTCGGTGGGATTATTTCTGATTGAGGTTGTATATTATTAGTCCGAGTGAAACTGCGTGAGCGTATGTGAGTACGCACGTATGACATGAATGTACGTCCGAAGGGAATACGTCGATGTGGGGTGAATGAAAGTGGTGTAGATATACGAGGGGTGGTTGGTTGTTTCGAGTTCCGGAAACAGGATAGAGGGAGGGGGCGGCTCGGGGCGCGGCCGGGCGCGGGGTGCGGGCAGGTAAGCTAAGCAGCTAAGCTAGCTGCGGACCACACACGCAGCTCCCCCGGTGGTCCCACCAAGGCTAGCGTAACACGGCACATCGCCCACCAGACCGCAATCAAGTCTCAGGTCTGGCCCAAATCATCTATCACACCTGATTCGGGCGGCGCCGGCGCCGAGGCGCCGCCCCCAATGTAAAGTACGAAACCCAAGTTTAAAAATTCAAAAGGAACGTGTGAGCTCACCTGGTCCAGCTGATCCAGCGCGACGGCGGCGTCGACCCATCCCGGTCGGGTGTAGAGATCCGACTCGTGGCGCTCCTTGTCCAAGAGATCCGGCGACTCCAGCGGCGCCGTCGAAGCCATCCGGTGGTGTCAGGCCCGAGCTCGGGGCCTCGCCAAAACGCGCATATCACAGAACTCGACACTGTTAGGCACTGTGCCCATGGCAGGCACCCTAGGCCTTCGGCACGGAGAGGCACCCTATAGTCCTAGCGCGTATTTGGAACATGGTTTAACATCTGCCGCCAGAAGCTGATGCCGGATCCGGATCCGGAAGAACTCGACGCTACACAGTACACTGCAACAACGACCAACAGTACCAACACAAGACGACGGACCAAAAGACATTTAACGAGTTGTAAATAAACAAGGTGACACGCAGCGACAGCGATGCACCTCGGTACACTGAGAAGTTGAGGAACCGACTGCTGACTTGCTAAAGCGGGGCTCATGTGCTGTTCGCTGTTGGCCGTTCATTGTAATCGCAATGCCTTCGCCTTGGGTCGCTCTCTACAGGCGACCGGCGTCGAGTTTCTCCGAACGAAGACCACCCACAGTATATGTTTAGAATGTAAATTCTCCAAATTACATTACTTATGCTTTTTTTTGTCACCATCATAGGATATACAGCCATGGTAAATGGTAATAGACTTCATCCATCCATCCAGACTGATAATCTTAGCACCGAAGACACTTAATTCACCCCTTTCTTTTTCTCTTTCCATCTTCAATCTTCAACTTCACGAGACAAACCATATAAAATACTGCTAATTCCTCACGTACTTAACTCGCGGACGTAATTAATCTCTTAATATATTCAAGTGTTTTATTTCATTATGCAATGATTGTAATGACGATTTACCTCACACAGACTGATGTTTGCTCTTCGTTTAGAATGAAAATATAAAACTGTTTAAAGCGCTAATAAATTAACATAATATTGACGACGACGGCAACTTTCAAAAGATTCCCGATAATTAGTATGACTTCCGCTTGCTAACATACTAATCCACCAGAATTACAAATTGTAACGCGAATCTGTCTCCATTTTTTCATAAACTCAAAACTTTTTTCCACTTGTTCTACACGACCATCATTGAAATCACCGACAAACTTTCAACTATTAAAAAAAAACTACCCCTTAATCACAAAAACGAAAATACTATTTTAATCAAAAACTACCTAACAAACTCCTAAATATTGTACAATTCGAAAAACACTAAAATATACCCACCACGTCATGTTTCATTAATTTTTTGGCAGACAAAACATAACAAGGCAACTCAAAGCAACACTCAACTTTCTAAACTCATTTTTACTTAAAAAAAAGTTAATTGAATTTAAGTTCCTAAAATAAAACAAACATTTTTCATTCTCATCCGTCGCAAAAGTTGGATATTTCGGTTTGTACATCATTCATATTTTTTAGTTGAACGGTCTGTCGGTATTTTTATCCAACATTATCATAAACAAACACAGGAAAATCCTGCTGTTTCTGTGACAGTACGTATTAAACAATGTGTCAAAAAAAAAAACACCAGAACAACGTGTATTTTTTCTTTAGTAAAAACTTAAAATATCTTATTAATAGAAAAAACTAAATCAAAGTAATAATAACACATGCAATATTTAATACCACACACAGAAAGTATTTTACGATCCGTATGAGGTAAAGATTTTATCTTTTATCTATATTTACACAAAAAATAATAAACGAGACAGTTTAATAAATTGATAACCCATGCGCTGTAGTGTATTGTTTGTTGCCTACCACAAACAAAAATTCAAAATTGCTCGGTCGCTTTTCTCGTAATTGAGTTAACTGCCACTGTCTAATTATGTTGAGTACTTACTCTAAAACGTCGCTGATTTTGTTAACATCACGAAGTTTATGGGTAATAAAGTCGATAATTTTGTACTTTTTATTTCTCGTTTTCATAAATACGAACGGTATTTTCGTGACGAGTTGCCCCTTTTTTGCGTCTATTGTTAATAAATGTCTACAATCTGACATGCCCTAATCGTTAAAAATGTGCATACTTACTTCCTCATGAATCATCATCGGTTCGCCCTAGTTTTGGAACACCTGTATGTAATTTACGCTGTGTCATGTTTATGATTTGGATTGTTTGATAAAATATTATTAGCGAATATAGTTTTTTGGTTTTAAGATTGACCAAACGCGTTAATTGATTTAAAATTTATTTGAATCATACAATATTCCGTAACCGCTATCATTTCAACAACATATGGCCACTGATACAAATGTTACATACTCAAAAATAAATTTTGAAAGTGTTGAAATTTAGACTATTTATTTAAATTTAAGAGTGCTTCACAATACATTTTTACAAAAGCAAGCGAAATTAATGCACAATTGTTCCCAAATTATCACTATCTAATAAAATTGAAATGCCAATTTGTAACAAAATATTTTGTCTAAAAATATATGGATTTATTAAATACATGTAACAGAAATATTTTTTAACAAATTTATAGCAAACAATAATTTTTTTATATAAAAAATTAATTTTTTTTTCTGTATTAGTTCTAGGAAGCTGTGCACCTTCAAAAAAATTGTTCTACTTTCCTCAATACCCTAAAATATATATACAATTCAAGTTCTATTAAATAAGTGAGTGTACAATTTTTGACTGGACGTTTTAAGCATCGTGACTTTGTTTTGGAAAAATTGATAATCAGCCACATAATCTGAATGAATTGATGCAACATAAATTTTAGGTGAAACATGAAAGGCTGAGAAATTTCTTATATCTATTCAGTCTTGAGTTACATAAAGGTATTTTTGGTAATATCTACTAAGTTGCAAAAAAATCAAATAAGGAAATGTAATAAATACATGTATTTAAACATAATGAGTGATTTAAAATTAATTGAACAAATGTCACCTAAAAAATTGTCACCTATTTTCATCATATACAGTTTAAATAATAAATAATTACTAGGTTGGTATGCATACATGTAAAGAACACGAATTTTTCAACGCTCACTTTTTTAAGTTTTAAATGCAGCAACAATATTTTACAATATAAAACAATTAATGTTAATACATAATACAATTGAATTTATTTACAGAATATGTGAGGTATTCTTCGAGGATTTGTGAAAATCACAACCATCCTAGAGATAGGCAGTTGGAATGTGTATTGACACGCGTTCGTTCCTGAAGAATGTCCTCTAAACTAAATAGCGCTCCACTGCAGTCATGTACTAAAATAAATGTGTACTGGGGTGCTATAACTTGTGGTTGCTGGTGAGCCATGTCAGGCCTTCATATAGGCCGTCCCCAGTGGTGGCACAAGCAGGTTGCACATACCAGTTGCGATCCCTGATTCTAGTGAGCCCCAATTTCTCCTGGATTTCATGGGGCTTCATCGCTTCCGGCAAGTCCTGTTTATTGGCGAAAATGAGTATTATTGCGTCCCGCATTTCGCGGTCGTTGATGATCCGATGCAGCTCTTGGCGCGCTTCATCGATACGGTCGCGGTCTGCACAGTCCACCACGAAAATCAACCCCTGAGTTCCGGTGTAATAATGGCGCCACAAAGGTCGGATCTTGTCCTGTCCCCCGACATCCCACACATTGAATTTGACGTTTTTATAGGTCACAGTCTCCACGTTGAAGCCGACTGTGGGGATCGTCGTCACGGACTGCCCCAGCTTCAACTTGTACAGAATTGTAGTCTTGCCAGCCGCGTCCAGACCCAGCATCAAAATTCTCATCTCCTTATTGCCGAAGATCTTCGACAGTAGCTTTCCCATGGTACTGGAGGGCCCTCACACCGGTCACCACCTAGAACTGCCCCACATTCCACATTATCCGTTTAATCCGTCTAATTCGCGTTTGCCACTTTTGACAGATACACATGTCATCGGATAATTCACAGGCGACTTGTTTCCGAGATTCAAAAATTTGACTTTGACAGGAAAGACCGAGACCGACATAGGCGTGTAAGCACTAAACTATGGCGGGTCACCTAACGGAATTAATCGATGCGCCGCACCGTCTTTCGTAGCCCACTACACACCCTCTCGCAAATACCTACCATCAAACATTTACAATTTCTACAAAAACGAGCTCATTCGACACTTCACACACCAATTTTGCTCCATATTGCTTTGCTAGTTTGCCACTTTGCCGGCCTTCGAAGGGGCTGCGCGTTGCAGTGGTTGTGTCGTTCGCATGTCGTTCGTATTCGGAATTTTAAACGTCAACTCCAACGTGACACGTACTTCCCTACATCTCTCTCGCACAACGTTCAAAAACGTAACTCTTTCTCTCTCACTCGGACAAACCTAGTGTGACGTCATCGCCTCGCGGAAATTTTATTCTTGCAAAATTTACCAACCCATCAAATTTTTAAAACAAATAAAATCGACTTAATCACCTCTTCAAACACTTTCTATTCCATTATGCCTTCAAACACGCGTCTTCTAACGGTTTTCATTCACCTATGCCCTAATTCCACTACCAACTTTTTACAAAAAAAAACTATACTTTTATCACTGCTATAATTCCTCGACGATTCAATTTACTATCTTTGCTCAAATTATTATTAGAAATGTTGCCGAGAAACATTATCAATTTGATAAACCCACGCGTACTGAGCCTTCAGCTATGCCAGCAAAATATTTGCTAATTTTGTTCCCAAGCCACGAATCTCTGTTCACACACCTAAACAAATGGCCCCAAATATTCAAAATAAAAATCAAGAACGCATAAATCAGTGATTTGATGCAAATATTGCGTGTTTTATATTATTTTATACAACAATCGTAAACACAAAAATGAGCGCAAATATCGATAAATTATTCGCTCCAAGTTTATCTCAATGACATCTTTTTCGTCTTAATTGTTCCTTAATTTATTGCGCACCAACATTGCCAAACCGGGAAAAAATTGTAAATTTATTTTTAGATCTAAAGGCGCGAATTTTTTAAAGTCTTGGAAAAAAAATCTCGATCTACTCCTTTTTACCAACAGTTAATAAGTTCTTAACATTTTATTAATAATTTTTGGACGATTAGCTTGAAGTGCTAGTCTGTATCTTGTTTTACAATAATTTGAAATAAATACCTGCTTTAAGAACATATAGAGTCGATTCCCTCTATAACGAGACGTCCAAGGATCAATCACAGTTCAAATTATACTAACCTAGGTGATGACTAGATAACTCAAACTAAATTCTATCTTTGCAACTAAAAAAAATACTTACTGATTTGAGCTCTAACGCGCAAAAACAATAGAAAAAGGGTTATCTCGTTACATTTTTTCTTTTTATGATCAAATACACCTCGATACAAATAAATTATTTTACACAAATGTAATAAATCTTTTAGGGAAGATTGTAATGTTCCTCGTCACAAGTGAGAGTTCAGTTCGTGACTGGAAGTATATTGCAAAATTCATACGATATAAAAATAGCTATATATGAATTTTTGTTAACGACAAAATAATTTCAAGATTCATTTTTGTTATAAATATTCCACTCTACCACGGTCCTTAAGGACCCATCTAAAGCCCACGATATTTAGAAATCATTTGTGTTTTTTTATTTATTTATTTATCATTAATTTGTTCTCAAATTATGTCATTTTAAGAATTAAAAGTTAAAGTGAAAAGTGAAAGATGTTTGTTACTGGCGAGTTTAAAAAACCCGCGTCTGCGTTTGTAAATGGAACGACCAATAACAGCTTTGGTTTCTTAGTGGAGGTTTGAAAATTCGCGCGCCTGAAATGTCAAATTATTATTTGCAAAGAACTGTGGATATTCAAGCGAGGTGTGAAAATCTGAATCAACAGAGCGATATGAAAACAATTTATTCTTGTTTACAAATAAATTACACAAGTTCTACGACTGGCATAGAATTAGAAACAAATATGCACCTATTTTGATCATTTAGCAAATTTCAACAAAACATGGCGTTTACACAGTTACATAATCTAATTGTTAAAAATAAATTATGGTTTTAAACATCACATCACACTGAGAGTTGACATTATCACAAACATAGTAAATGCAAATAAGTATTAAGTAATCCTGTTAAAAATTGTTTTGATCATAAAAAAGTGTTGCTGCCACTAACCACACTGTTTTGGTTTGTTTTCAAGAACCTGGCAAACTGAGTTTAGCAAGTTCTTTAAAATAGCTGATTGGGACACAACAGATTGGCTGCCATTGAGTTCAATAGTTGGAATGAAGCTAACTGGAGGGCTTAGGGAATGTGTCCTTTCACCATAAGCTTTTAAAAGAGCGGTTCCACGGTCCCCATTGGCGCAATCGCCAATTGGACTATAGTCAATTCCTAACTCTTGACCACACTAAAAAAAATACAATTAGAGATTATAACAATACAGGATTTCAAATACTTTTTGTCCTGCATCATCAGGGATCATGTTATCAGCAATCATGCAGGAAATGTATTTTGCTCTATTCAGCGGATTTTCTACTAAATCAATCACACAAGCGTGAATTTTGTTGGCGTAACATTCGAGTGCATCGTGCTGGCAGCTAAAAACTGTTTTACCATCGCTTTCTATAGTCTGGAAATTACATATTTAAACTAGGCTTATGGAGTGATAAGACTGACCTTTGCTTTTCCATACGGTACAAAATCAATAATTATATAATCATTCAGGTTGTCAAACACTGGAAGTAATTGGTGGTTAATGAAAAATTTTGAATCGGGACATAAAGCTTCGTAATAAACTGAAATTTTAGCTTTTTGAATGGGTTCCTCGCTGTCGACTACCGCATATTCGTGACTTGGTGAAAATATTGCAAAATATTGGAAACATTTATAAAGAACAACAATGGCCAGAAATAAGAATAATAATCTATACTTCCCATTCATTCTTTTGTTACAGCATAGTTTGAGGATATGTCGACACGCGAAAGTTGAGTTCAAAGACTACAAACTTTGGAAAGCTAGAATTCAAATAAAATAAATAAAACAATAAAGCTGGTTAAATTCTGTTGATAACCTCACTACACTTACCTCACGTAAACAACTGATTGTACCAAAACGGTTGAGCTAACTAAAAAAGATCGTGAATTCCACGAGTCCAAAAGTTGAGGTTATAATATTTTGACGTGACGGTGACAGATCGATAGTTACAGCCGCAGAACACTAACTTATTAGAAATGAAAACTGCGTTGAAATTTCAAGGAACTAAAATCACTATATGTATTTTGCCATAATTTTAGAGGTATATTTGAAAAGCAGATATTTCAGGGATTCTGTCCTATTTTTATAAGGTAGAACGTATGCTATAATGCTATACAAACTCATGTAGATACATAGAGATAGCTTAACCTCAATGTATCCGATTTTAAAGGTATATTTAAAAATCAATTCCTTATCAGGATGTCTATAAGAAAAAAATAAAATTATTTATTATGTAGAGATATATAGTATTATCTTCACATGATTTATATTCACGTTCCTACTAGCTCACGTGGATGTTCTTCTGTTAGAACTTCAACTTCTTAATGGATGAAATTAATAAAAGCTAATTGTGTACAGAAAATTCTATTTGCAATACATATCATAACATTGGTTTAGAGAACTAAAACTGCCTTACAAAAAACTAACACAATTATATTAACAATTTAAACGCTAATCAAAATATTCTGTTCAGGCTTATAAGGGGTAAAACTACACCATAAATAAATTAACAGGCAGCAAATAAACCGTTCTTAACACAAACGATTCATTACTGTAAATTTTTCTGTTCAAAAATGTGAAACCAAAAACATATGAGATGTCGAAAAAAAGATTTGAAATTGGAAGTTAGTTGTTGCCAACGAAAAAAATTTGAACCCGCTGCGTGTTTACTATTTTTGGGGGTAATTAAACAGGACGTATAGAACAGATAATAAAATTAATATTACAATAACAGTTTACACGGCTAAGATGAGAGAGAAAATGGAGCACTTATCCACATATTTTATCATTCACACAATTCAGTCTGAATATAAGTACTCTCTCAGACGCAGGTAATTAAAAAAAATGTTATAATAAGAACATGAGGACACTGCTAATATGCTACATAATTATAATACAATTTATATTTACCCGATAGCCATGAATTTCATTTTGTCAAGTAAGCCAAAAGTTGGTGCTTGGCATTTACAATCGAGATAAAAGGAAACTTTAAATGTATTCTCATCGTAAAATCCAACCGCATGTTGTTTAAGATTTATTTTCAGTTCAGCTTTTTGGGATTGGACTATGTGGCGTATAAGCTTCGCACGTCCCAATATTTCATCCTCCCATCATTTTGTCCTCAGGTTGAAAGGTATGTGTGGAAAGTTCTTCATAACCACAACTGGTGGACGTTATTGACTTTACGTCGACAATTTTCACATTATTGTACAGAAGGCAAGTTCAGCTGAAGATATTGATGAGAGCTTTTCTCATGTCGTTTTCCGATAAATTCACGTAACGTGGACACGGAATGAAAAGGAAATTACCCTGTAAAGAATAAAAGAATTTTGGTAAATAACATACCTGGGAACTACGACTTTTCCAATCTTTTTTTTTTACAAAATCTCTACTCCCATCCAAGAGTTGTGGGCAATTTCGGAAAAATCGCAGTGATTGATGTAAACAAATACCAATAAAATAAAAATAACATCTTCTATTTAAATGCACTATACCATTATATCATTATTGAAAATGCAAACTGTAGACAAAGACAATTTGGTTGGCGTTAGCACAAAACACTTTCCAAGAGTTTTCCAAATTTCTTTCTATAAAACACCTGGAACAGACACCTGAACGAGATCTACGGAAAGAACCTGCAATTTCCGGTGAAACTCTGTAAAACAAAAAAATTTAAAACGAAAAAAAAAAAAACAAACAACTAGCGATACGCATGAGTTCATTTTAGTAATAGTAATTTTAATTTTTCACCAAAGTCACCAAACTGTCAACGAAGTCCTTCCCTCTTTCTCCACTTTTGCCCCCGTGGCCCAAACAAACTTTTGTTATTGTATTTCCAATCCAGCTTTCACCCCCCGTGGTGACAGCTGTCAGGTTGTTAAGGGCGAAATGTAAACAAACGTATTTATTTTAATTTTTCATTTAAAACTGTGGTCATAAAAAACAGATAGTTATGTGATTTAATAAACAAAGGGTGGATTTAAATTTAAATTGCCGGACGTTCATTCACGTAAAATTTGAGGTTAGGTAAATTTGATCCGAACGTAATACTAGATTAAATGTATTTAAAAATGAATGTTCCATTTATGTAACTAATATTATTTCACCGCCCCTTTTCAGGTCGTGATTTCCAAACTTCTGAAATGATCAAATATTTTGAATAGGATGATACTCAAAAACGATCTGTTATTTTTCACGCTGTTGCTTGTTTTTAATTTTTGTTTTGGATATTTTGGCAACGTTGTAGACGACGATTGTTTCTGTCAGGTAAATTTGAGTGATTTTCAAGAACAAGTTAAATTCCTATTTTTAGCTTCATGGGAAAATAGATGATTGTACATGTAATGTAGATACAGTGGATCATTTCAACAATGTGAAAATATACCCGAGACTGCGGAGTCTGCTTCATAAGGCGTATTTCCGCTTTTATAAAGTCAATTTAAGGCGTCCATGCCCCTTTTGGTCTGATGATAGTCGCTGTGCTATGAGATACTGCCACGTTGAAGCTTGTGAAGATAAAGATATCCCAGATGGACTCAAAGGCAGCCCTAAAGACTTGGTAACGTAAGCTAAAAATTAGCGTAGTTATTGTCATTCTTTTTTAGTATCTGAAACAAAGCTGTGAGGATGATCATAACGCGGAACTTGGTTACTTAAATACTACAATTAGTGCAAAAGTCCAGGAAGATATTGCGCTCTGGAGTGCCTACGACGATGCCCAAGACAATTTTTGTCTTTTAGAAGATAACGATAGCGATTCAGAATACGTGGACCTTCTCTTAAACCCAGAACGATACACGGGGTATAAAGGGAAGTCCGCCCACAGAATCTGGCACAATATCTACCTTGAGAATTGCTTTAGAGACACAAAAAGTGACAATCCGTACATCCAATCATCAAAATTAAATAATATGTGTTTGGAAGAAAGAGTTTTCTATAGAGCAATTTCTGGGCTCCACGCCAGTATCAATATACACTTATGTGCCCAATACTTGCTTTCTGACGACAGTCTCACTGACCCCGAAGGAAAATGGGGCCCAAACCTCCACGAATTCCAACGACGCTTCTCAAAAGAAACCACCGATGGTGAAGGCCCCCATTGGCTGCGAAACTTATACTTCCTTTATTTACTCGAATTACGAGCGTTGAACAAAGCAGCGAATTACTTAGAAAAAGAAGAATTTTATACAGGAAACGAACCTGAAGACTGGGACACTCAACTTGCCGTCAAAGACTTACTAAACGTAGTAAAAAAATTCCCGGATCATTTTAATGAAAGCAGCATGTTCACTGGAAGCGAACAGGCCGAAAAACTAAAATACGAATTCAAGCAACATTTTCGCAACGTTTCCAAAATTATGGACTGCGTAGGATGCGACAAGTGCAAGCTTTGGGGAAAACTACAAGTAAATCAAAAAGAGTGTTTGTTATTGGTGGGTTCAAAACTCTTGCGCTTGAAACGGGAGATAGAACGACCAATAATAATCAGTCTTGTTTCTTACTGGTAGTTTTAAAATTCTCGCGTCTTATATTTTTTTGTTTTTAGACTCAAGGTTTAGGAAGCGCGTTAAAAATTCTTTTCTCTGGGAAATTCGATGAAAACTCGAATTTAACGACACTGGATAAAAAAAAGTTTCAATTACAGAGAAGTGAAATCGTGTCGCTTGTCAACAGCATCGGAAGGTAATAATAAACGTTGTTGTTTTGTATAAAAAACACATTGTTTTTAGATTGTCGACCAGCATTTATGAACTGGATGAGTTCCGGCAAATGTTGCGATAATTAGGATCAATAAATTAAATTAATTTTGTGTTTAGTAAAGATTTGCTTCTGTCAATGGATAAATTGTGGCGGGACCACACTTTCTAATATCCGAACTGAGGAAGACTCCCTCATCCATTTACTTTAAGATTTTGTTATGATAGAGATGTATCCAAACAATAAATATATTTTTTATAGAAAACATTTTATTAACTCTTCAATTTAATTTGAAAGGTGACAGACATTTATCAACCACTGCGAAACAACAAGAACAAAATTATTATCAGCGACGTCGTTATAGTCTCCATCACGAACTTTAGTGACCATATATCGTTTTATAATGTCTGTTTCGTTTTGTGATAAAGCAGTACTCGAGCGTGGTGTCGCCACCATCGCATTGTATTGTTCACTAGTTCTTTTCCTAACAAACTCATAAAAAAACTGTATTTCTGAGCTTAGTTCGCGCTTATACGAAAACAATGCTTCCTCGCTAAGGTCTCGCATGGTATAAAAAATTTCACATGCTAAGAAACTCATCAGAGATTCTAACGAGTTTTTAACCGTACGGTAATCTAATTGGGAAATAGTCGAGCTTGAGCCAGAAAACTCAGACATATCGTAATGGAGGAAAGAACTTAGCTTCTCATTGGGCAAGTCATCACTTCTTTGCATAAAAATCATAAATCCGATGCACTTTTCATAAGTCGCGGTGCAGTACTCGAAGATTTTTCCAAGGTTCTTAACTTTGATATCGGCTTCTAATTCGGTGAGCGAGACTTGGCGGTTTCTTGGGATAACCGAAGGAGTTTCCGGAGAAAGCTAAAAACGACCCAAATTAGTAATTGTTTTAATCAGCGTTGAACGTACTTGGTTCAAAGTTTTGCAGAGATAATCAGCTAAACAAAGGAGCGTCCCGTAGGTTAATTTTGAAGTGATAGGCAGTTCAAAGCGTGGGACACTAAAATCGTTATCGACCAGTAGCGTGATGTGCTCCGACAAATGTTGAAAATTCGTCTGAGCGATAGGATCTGGTTTCGTTTTTCTCAAACAACTGCACCCCCAATAAATGATTTCTGTAAGCCTAAAATAAAATTGTAATGAAAAAAGAGACAAGTTTTGGCCCTACTTGTTTAGAACTGAGATTAGTAAATCTGTCGGGGCGCAATTTATAATGCACAGTTGCTTGCCACGAATGTTGTAAAAGTTAATTTTTTTGTAGCCCAAAATCGAGAGAACCGAAGCGTTGATCGTTGTCTTCACTCCGTCCTAAAATAATTTTGATTACCAATAAACTTCACTCGGTGACATACTGACCATGAGTAGGTCATACGAGTGCGAGTGCTCAACACACCAATGTGGCATCAACTTAAAAACAATATACATCATCTTCAAAGTTTCGCAAACCAACGTTAGAGCTGTCATATCCACTGTGTATTTAGTCAAAGAAATGACTTCCATGAGCAACTGATCGTGCTCCGCTATGAAAAAAAAGCATGTGTTAAAAATTGGCTCGCCTAAAGTATCCATTAGAATCCGGTTAAGTTTAATTAGAGTGATGAAAATGAGCCACCATTCCTTTATGTTGACGGGAAGCCCATACTGAAAAACACCATGAGATGTTGATGGTTTTGTTTTGAAGGTCTTACCAAGACGGCTTCTCCGATGCTAATGGTGAGACTAGGTGGTCGTACTTTGTAGTAAAACGTAAAGAGGTCGATCGTTAAAAAGTCTTTAACTAAAGACGATTCCGCGTATGTGATCATGAAATCAATGCCTAATTTCGCGAATGGTAGCGTGGATCGTTGTTGCATCATAGAATTTACAGAGTTCATGACATTCTGGAGGAAGCTACGATAGTAGAGCCATATACCAATCTCTTTTATATCTAGGAAGCCCAAGACTGAATTCCCGATGAAAATTATGATGAGCCACGGTTTCAGACGCTTGATTTTCTCTACGTCGTCTGAAGTATTCCAGACTTCAGACACCAAGTACTCATGTTCATAGTCTATGATGCTTCCTAGAGGATGTAACAACATCATTAAAGTTCTAACGTCTTCACTCAAATGTTTTTGCATATCCGAGAGGGTCTTGTTGATCACAGACAAGATGACTTCCTTAATATTGGGCGGAAGATACTTATAATACGCATTCAACGAGTGCACGAACGTTATCAACTTATTTACAACACTTTTTTGATGTTTTTCATGTACAGGCCAAGCAGTTATTAAAATCAAATACAATTGAGCCCACAAATAAATAGTTTCGATGTTATTAAAACCACCTTCAGGGATATTCAACCCGTCTAAACACGAATTGATTAGAAGACTCTTAATATTGTCATCGAACTTATCCGCCATGACTTTCTTCGTTAAAACTAGGAACTCCATCCATGCGTTTAACAGATCGAAGTTGTTTTTCGAACTACTTTCTGATGATTTTAATACGAAGTTGATCCAACTCGTCAGTCGTTCTTTATCGTTGAGGAATTTCTCGATCGTTTTTATGAGTTTGTCTTCAACGTTGTCCATATTAGCGCCTATTTCTAAGTTGATAATTTTTAGGATGACGGTGTAAACTTCCAGCTCTTGGACGTAATCGCAGAAGAATGGGTCGGCCATCACGGGCCAAAAATCTTTGAGATTTGCGACATTGTCGATTAAGTTCTCGCGGTGGTTTAGCCACAAATTGTAGAGGAGGCGAAGAATGCCAAGTTGGAGAGGGTTTTTGAAGTATTCGTGTGACTAGAAAAAAAAACTGTTAATCCTAAAACGAAGAGCACGTCGACAAACCTTTTTGATGTTTTGTAAATAATCCACCATGAAATCGCTGACGCTATCACCATTGAACACATCATCCTCTGTTCCGTCCCAATACATGAAACACTTTAAATTGAAGAAAGCTGCGGTCATGCCGTTCTGATTTGATATGCAAGTGTGTATGAGGTCTATAATTGCAATTTTGACCTTTTCTTCTTCTAGGGGATCCCTGAGTCTTTCCAAAAATAGAGATTGGACCTGATAATGATCCAACTCTAGAAGTGCCAATAATGGAATGTACTGATCCTAAAACATTAAGTAAGTGAAGAGGAATTCACAGCAAATCAAACCCACCTGACCCAATTTTTCTAGAAACCGGCAAGACAGCTCAGCTATGACCGAGCTATAAGAGTTGGTGAAATACGATGCTACAGGTTTTACAATAAACGAGAGCCTATCATCTAGGGCACATTTTCCGAATGTTTTCCGCTGATTCATGATGAGTAACAACAGCGCAAGCTGCATTCTTATACATTTCAGTCTTTCTAACGATCGACCATTCGCCCAGTTAGACTCTCGTTCCATTAAATACATCAAATGATATTTCTCCTTGACGAACAATCCCAAAAATGACTCAATAATGTAGATGTTGTTAAGAAGAGCGTGTTGACACAAGTAAAATATCTTTTTCTCAGCATCGTTCAAATCGCCGACGTCTTTCTGCAACACGTAGTGAAAAATATTCAAACAACCCAAGGTTATTTGAGTTTTTTGGTGCTCGTCTTTGTAGGCCCAACTTTGATGTTGTAGGAAAACAAAGTTGAACAAATAAGCGACTCCCGACAGCTGAAAGTTTCTGAACTGGAATTTAACCTAAAAAAAAAAAGTTAGGATAGTGACGGTGTAATTTTGAAATCGTACTTTCATGATGTTATGAAGAATTTGAATGTATGTTAACAAGAGATTGTGGTCTTCTTTGAATTCTTCTTCTTGGAACAGTTTCATGAAGATCGTTTCTTCAAAGATATATTGATTGAAGAGGAGTTTCTTCACATCGTTGTCGATGTAATCAGTTTTCAGTTTCGGAAAAAACACTTTCCAGACGATTTCGGGGCAAGTGTCGAAAAACGTACTGTGACGATGCAACATCAACGCATTCTGTACGTCAAAGTACGATTTAATCAACTCAAAGTGCAACAAAGGTCCATCTAGATGCAACAACATTTTATTTAGTTTTTTGATCATTCTGTCAAGTCCTACGACTCGTAAGTCCATGTCCACGCAAAATGTGATTCCTTGTGTGACTACGCCGTAACCAGCTATGACTTTCTGAGCAAGGTCTTCGTCGAATTTTCGTTGGGCTACTCCGTTGTTGATGAGAGTATGAATTATATACTCGAGGTAAAGAAAGTAACTGTAGAATCCTTTATACTGTACCAAGTTTTGTCCGAAGATCGCGAACGATCGAACGGTCGTATTTGGGGGAAACACAATTAATTCGCTGTCGGGGAAAGCAGGTTGGCGTCGTGTTAAAACTGAAATTTCTTCTTGTGGTATAGTCCAGCTCATATCAGACAAAAACGACGGAATATTATTCAACAACATGATGGTCTGAGAAAGAAGAAATTAAAACTTTGGTAAAAAATCCAGGAACTTACTTGTTTGTACTGCTCAGGCTGTCCAAGTAAAGTCTGCGCAATAGTCGTAAACGATGCGAAATCATAAGGGAATGCTTCAATAGCAATTTCTACTAAACTATCCAAACCGTTACGATTTTTCAGACAAATCTCACACAACTCTGGCGATTTCAAAAATTCTGAGAGGACCCCGATTATACCCTTTTGCTCGTAAAGGGTTTTACGGTTATCAAACATTAGACAAAGTTCATCCATCATTTTGTGACACGCCTTCAAAACGACATCTCCAACAGTACAGTTCTAAAAATTAGACGATATTGTATGTTTTTTTTTTTTAATTTTAAGCCACCTTAAAAATATCAGATGATAAAAGTGACTGTAACAGAACGAATGGTTGTTTGTCGAACAATTGTGCGATTCTGTCACTATCTTCGACTTCTGGTAACGATTTAAATTTCAGGAATGACCAAGCTAGCATTACAAGAGCATTACCTGGACTCATATGCAAATTGAGAAGACATTCGTCAAGTTCTTGAGAACTTTTCCAAAAATCATCCATATTTGTATCCCTAAAAAACCACATTTTGTTCCAATATCAAACAAAAAATCATGAAAACTCACCAAAAGCGTTCCAAAATAACAAAAAAACAGCCAATTTCAGTAAACATTAGCTCTTCTATATCCTTTTTTATTGTGTATTGGCGTAATTCGTAAACAGGCGGAGTTGTGCTAAAATTATTTTGAATAAATAATTTCACAAGCTTTGACAATTGCATCATGCTCAATGTTTTTTCTCCAATTGACAGACTTAAAACCATAAGAATTTCACACTGTTCCCTTATATTCCTGCACAACCAATTTTCTAAATATGGGTTTTTCTCATCGAAGTTCTTCGACACTTCACTTATGAGATTTTCAAACTGTTCTATCAAATTGTCTTGTACCTCTTCTATTTTAACAGTGCTCACAAAATCCTTGTATTGTGGCATAAATTCGTAATCTTTATTCAGAAATTCCAAAATGTGTCTCCAAGTTTTCAAAAGAAACATTCTCTCAGCTGTATAAAAATTCCAAATGGTCTCCTTAAGATGATTTGTGGTTCCTATTCGTGTAATTTGCCAAAATTCTTTAATTTTACCGTAATACTCAAACATTAAATAGTTGCACATGACTGTGTAGGCAATGCCAGCGTCCAAATTCTAGAAAAAAAAACACATGAAAGAAAATGCAAATAAGTCGTTGCTAACATACAAGATCATTGCTCAGTTCTTGTACAAATTCTTTCATGTTGCTATTCATGTCAGCGTCTGATGAAATCCAGTCTTCATAGCCCTTTTTAGTGTATGGCTTATAGTACAGGAGTCCCTCGACGAGCTCATTTTGAGTGAGTTTTAATATCGTTGCAACAATTTCTTCAGTTACATTTTGGCTATAACCTGAAACGGTTTGGTGGATTTTCTTCCAAAACCTGCCGAAAGTTTTATTATCAAAAAACGACGCTGAGGCGGTACTTACGGGGAGCTACTCATGTTTCTAAAATTTAAATAAAAGCATATTTGAAAAACGCTAAAAGTGAGGTTAAAGCGGTTAGCGGTTTGTAATTTGGGGACTTTTATTTTCGCCTAAAGTACCAACGTAAGTTTTTGTTACCAACGGAGTGTGGGGTATTACTGGTTGCCTACTATTTTTAAATAAAGTGGGAAAAATTATTTATACTTCTCGTATATTTGTTATGTATGGTAATATATCACAAGAATCAAAATACAAAATTTGTACATTTACAGCATAATTATTAAAAAAGCATTATTTTTTAAGCCCTGGGAAAGGTCTAGATTTTTGTGCAAGAATTTTAGGTATCACTAGCGGTTTAGGTTTTTCTAAATTCGCGATTCGTTCTAAGACACTCCCCAAAGCCATGGTCGGTTTTTCTTCCTTCTCCGCTTCCTGTTTTTTTTCTTTTGTTTCGTAAGACTGAGGTTTATTTTCAGGAGACACAAACTCTTGATATTCGGCGTCTTCCTCTTCGTCTGAGAATGAGTTGTCACTTTGCTCTTTAGGGTCCTGTATCGCATCATAAATCAGTGATTCGCTAGAACTTTCTGTTTTTGGAATAACAGGGAGAGGAATCTTCGGTTTTACCGGGCGCTTGATCACTAAATCATGTCTGTTTTTCTCTGTTCTGAAAAATAAATATGTGAAAAAATAAATGAAATTACGAGCGGAAATACTTTAAGTTTTTGGCCTCTGCAACAGAAGGGTTGACTTTCTTGTTTGCACCATTTAATATAGAGTTGTTTTCGGGAGAAACGAACTCTTGATATTCATCACTCTCTTCATCGTCTTTTGAGGATGTGTTCTTCTCTCGTATAAATGGCGGTTTTTGGCCTTTTACTAGATTATAATTAAACGGCTCGCTAAAAATTTCTTTCTTTGGAACCATAGGTGGAATATTCGGTTTTACTAAACGATGGGCCACTAAATCATGTCTGTTGTTCTCTATTCTGAAAAATAACTGTGAAAAAGAATGATTTGAAGTAAGTGTGGAAATACTTTAAGTTCTTGGCCTCTGTAACAGAAGGGTTGATTTGCTTGTTTGCACTGTTTAATCTGGGATTGTTGTCGGGAGAAACAAACTCCTCATATTCATTATCCTCGTTATCGTCTGAGAAGGAGTTCTCGTGTGACGTTGCCGATTTTAGGTCTTCTACTGGATCATAAATTGACGATTCGCTCGAACTACTTTGTTTTTGTGGAATTGGTGGTAAAGCAATTTTCGGTTTTACCAAGCGACGAGCCGGTAAATTGGGTGGTTTCTGTGTAGTGATGATTTTTTCTGGAGTGTAACTGCAAGAAATGGTAAAAAAAGATTTTTAGGTGTGTGAAGTACCTACCTTGGAAGATTGTTTTCCTCCTCATCGTTTTGGGAGTTTGCAAATGGAATCGTAACGTAGGTTTCATCTTCTTCTTCATCCACGATCGTGTGAGTGTTAAGTTCTTCGTAACAGCGAAGTATTCGAGATGTCCATTGAAGCATGTCTTTGTGTGTTGTAGCCACAAACTTTAAGAAACTGTTGTAATTATTTCTTGTAAAACTTATTGACAACTTACGTAGTATGTTTTTCCTTTACAGTCGCCTGTTGTACAAATCAACTCGAAATCGTGAAGAACATTTTTATTTTGCTTTGTTACAACGTTCTGAGGTTTATACTGTTTCAAGTGTAAAGCTTGTAATGGTTTTAGATCTTTTTCTGAGGAATATATCAAAAACCAGCCCTCGTGGACACCCGCGTATATACGTCGATTTTTTTCGAAATTCAGTATTATTTTATATTTCCAAATCAGAGTTCCGTATTTAATATCAAGACTCATATCTTTGGCTGGCAACTCTACAAAAGTTAGCAATACACATTTCCGATATTTAATTTCAAATGATTTACCTAAATAAGGGCTTGATTTGATTTCAACCGCGACAGGTTGCGTAGTAGTTTCATCCACTGAAGAATAAACATCGTTTACATCCTCTTCACAACTTTTCACTATAATAGCATTACAAAATATACTCAGCAACAGAGTACACTTTTACGTACCTGGCTTTCTTTCCATGTCCATATACGCTCCATTTTCATCCAAAACTTTCGCGATTTCTTGTAACTGTATTTTCGATCTACCAATTAATTCATCTGCTTGTTTTCGCCCATAAGGCGATAGTTTCTGATAGTTTGAGCCATCAGCCAAAAATTGGCAAATATCTTCAAAAACGCGACAGGAAATAAGGAAAAAAAAACTGATACTATAGCTTACCGTTCAGTAATTTGTTCAAGTTTGAATATATCTCGTTGACTTCAACAGCCATAGTCCGTGGGTACCTACTAATTTAGTAAATTAAACACTTGACTTAATTACTGTTCAATTGCTACAAATGCACATGGAGAAAATACGAGGCTGTACGCGGCACTAAACCAATTTTAGCGGCTCCCGCAAAGCTAAATCACGAATTTTTATTTCGGTCCGGATGAAAGTATACACAGTTCTTTATGATAATAGAGAACTTTTGTTTCGGATGTTGTGGTGTTGGGATTTTACATAACTATGTATCACTTTATCTTGTACATAATCCCCGCCCAATATACTTCCTTTTGCACAAATATTCACACTTCGTTGTGTCTTCTGTGATCTTACTTTAATAAAGCAGAATATTCCACATTTTTAATAGAATTATTTTGACTTTTATTTAAATTAAGACTATTTTTGAGATTTTTTTTACGGTATTTGTAACGAAGACACGGAAAAGTCGTTACATATTTATTATCTTCACCTTATCATTTATCACTTTGTTCATTAAACAGTGTAATCTTTACAATGTACAGAAAATTTGCATCTTAGAGGCGGACGCTTACCGAAATTTAAAACTATAAAAAATATCGTCATAAATAGTAAAAAAAAGTAGAAACTATATTTTTTAAGAATGCCGTTCCACGTGGTACTTTTATGAAGCTCAAGTTTAATCGAGCACCAAAAAGATTAATTGAACAGCAAATAAGAGGAAGTAATAACAAACAGTTTGAAAAGTATTGGGTCATCATATAATACAGATAAAATATATTAAAAAAGTGAAGAATTTCGGTTGGAATGTATGTTGAGCTTCTAGGATCAAATCAAGAATTTGTTTTAAAAATTGCAGAATAAAGGTTGGAGGTAATAAAAAAGCTAATTATCAACCTTTTAATATTTAATAAACCATACAAAAAAAAGCAATATAGATAAAGAACTCACTTGCACAATATTATTTATCCAGTTCATCAAAATATTCACTCAAATCATTCATTCATAAAATAATCTATCTTTTAAATATAGTGTAATATATTAAGAACAAAATATATAAATTAATGAAATTAATAATTGAACTTAATGATATACGTAAGAATTAAGTTTTTTGTTTTTGTAATTTTTTTTGGAGAAATTACAGTTTAAAACATAATAATAGTTTTAATGGAGGAGGAATCAATCCCCTTTTTGCACTTGTCTATTGCATGTACACATAAAAAGGTGAAGAAACAACATTATAGGCCGGAGCAGATCATAGAGTGGGGTTGAATGAAAATTGCAAAATTTAAAAATGAATAAACTACGTGGTGAATGATGTTAAGTAGTAACCGTCTGCCCTACACCATCTGTAACCTGCTCCGTGGAGGAATGTAGACACATGCAAGTAGTACTTAGTATAGAACAAACACAGAACGCCGTGAATACATCCAACCTAGCCTAGACTGGTGGACAAGTAGGTATCAGGAACTCGAGAATTTATTACACCAAAGTACAGCCACACAATGTCCTTATCTTCTTATATTCAGCTTTCAAAGGAAAATCTGCAAAACAGAAAACATTCATGACTAGTAGTAGTCAAACAGTTGTAAATGGGCGAGCTCGCAACGATGAGGGCAGGAAGAGCTGAGCAGACCACCGCCCGGGTTAGTACAGGTTAGGTAGGAAGAGAGGCGTCCACCAGCCAAAGAGGCCAGCGAGGGAGTTATTGTATGAAATACTCAGGGTGGTCCGAGTCTTTCTCAAACCTCTTGGCCTCCTCTTGCATGCTCTCTTTTATTTTCAAAATAGCAGCCGATTCCGTTTGGTCCTGCAAGGAAAGCGACCTTTAGTGGTTAAGTGTCAGTCTACAAAGCGTAAGCACCGGCCATCGCGTTGAAACTCACGTTTTCTCCCGGTCCTCCGAATCCTCCCAAGTTATAATCTCCCATTCCGCTGCCGCTGTCTTCTCTAGGCGTGCCGGGGCCTCCGTTAGCGGGTGAGTTTTTCATTCCATCCATACCATCACCGTTTAACACGGGACCCATTGAATTTGGACCCATCGGACCCATAGGACCACCTTCTGGCCCACCGCCCATTTGGAATTCACCGGGCATATTCCCTCCTACCGCCGGTTTCATCAAAGTGTACATGTTTTCGCCACCAGAATTCGAAGAATCTTGCGGGCTCGGCATTATAGGAGTTCCGGGACCAGGAGGACCGGCTGATCCCGGAGGACCTCCGTAATTGCCCGGTGATGAGGAAGAGTAGTTCATAGGCTAAAAAAAAACAAAACGTCAATACACCCTCTCTTTAATACTAAATCCAAGAAAACTGACCGTCTTCGTGGGACTCAAACTTACTGTAGACGTGTTAGGTTGCCACTGGGGTCTTCCGCCAGGGCCTGTCATTGACATCGGGGGCATGGGACCACCGGGACCTAAACTGCTGTTAGGTGGTGGACCCCGTAAACTAGGACCGTATGTTCCTGGACCCAAAGGACCCATCGAAGGTCCTCGCGGCGGGTTCATTCTATTCATAGGGTTCATTCCTGGAGGGCCTAATGAAAAACACATAAGCATTCGCACATTTAACGAACTACATTTATTATGTTTAGGACGTACGACACCAGCATGCCAGCACCAAATATGAATCTATGTAAGTACAGATAGAGAAACCTGTTTTCCAATTATTGTTTAGGCGACCAAATCTCCACTTACATTTAAGTGTAAGTAAATAAGACAAAAAATGGTTTTTAACAATATACAATGATCCAAAACCTGATTAAGTCAGTGAGGATGACTGTTAGACTGTTCTAAAAGAAACCGACTAAAGTGTGTTGGATCATAATGTGAGTGATAAGCAAAGCAAGCAGAAAAGTGTATGCGTATGGGTGTGTGATGGTGAAGGAGCGCATTGCCTACCTTGCCAACCTACAAATTCTCCGCCTTCACCTGGAGACAGAAATAGATGCATTACATGAGGCATATCATGAAATTGCTTCATGCTTGTGCAATTCTTTTTTACGTTATAATCATTAATATTATTATTATTATTAAAATTATATTAATATTATTATGGTCCATAAAATTGATTAAAAATTAGAAAAAAAGCGGATTACTACCTTGTCTAGTGGGGTCCATATTATTCGGCATCATCGGCTGTCCAGGGGGCTATAAAAACCAGCGGGTTAATCATCACCAAACAAAAACTTCGATACTTACTCCA
Organism: Cynaeus angustus; assembly: GCA_030157275.1. Lineage (NCBI taxonomy): Eukaryota > Metazoa > Arthropoda > Insecta > Coleoptera > Tenebrionidae > Cynaeus > Cynaeus angustus. Next base: position 14,178,019 of record CM058066.1, on the reverse strand, counting down.
TTAAAATCACTTCCGATTTGAGGCATCCTAACACCCGGCCTCGGTCCTGCCGGATACCTTGGACCCATAAAAGGTTGAGTGGACATCATTTGAGAATGAGGTGGCGGGGGTTGCGAATGAGGAGATGGTTGACTCGATGGATGTGTTGGAGGTGACGGCCTCATCGTTGAATTCTAAAACCACAATCAAATATTTTCACATAAATTTAATAACACTCACTGGAAAAAATCCAGGCGGAATGGGACCTCCGGGCATTCCATCTGCTGGGGGCATTTGTCCCAGAGGACTCGGTGCTGGACCAGTATTCTGTATTTTGAAACAACTCATAAAAACTCCAAGTAACGCAAAACTTTAAATACTTACGTGCGCAATTCCGTTAACCCCGTAACCAGAATTGACGAAGCCCTAGCAAAAAAATAGGTATCAAAATATGGTGAAAAAACTAGAGACAAATCACGAAATTGCGTAGCAAGTCTCACTGGAACATGTTAGAACAAATCTTAGCTAACGGTTAGTTCTACATATGCGTTCTGCTGACCAAAACTGGCGCTTGTATAACTGTTATATTTTCGCACCGTTTTTCGCTTTTTTCCATAACAAGAATCGAAGAAGTTTACGACGTATCAGCTTTAGCTAAAATCACTCTCAAGTTATATTTTTTTCCTGTTGGAGGGCTTTGACTTTGTAGCTCAAAAAATTCAACCTAGAATCACGAATATAAAATTTTGGAGTAGTAAAAATACAAAATTTGGAATTTTTGGTCTTTAGTGGATCATTGGAGTAACTAACATGTTTAGGTATCTTATCTGATTTATATTACACGAATATTCACTTGTAATATGTTAATAGGAAAAAAGTTACAAAAGCTGTTTTATCGGGAAAAAAAACAAAAATAAAAAGGTTGACATGTTATGAACCAATTCTTGATTGTCAAACTGATAGTTTGGACAAAGAAGCACAGCTTTAATTCAAAAGAGTGAATGTGGCTATGATTTTGCCCCCCATTTAAATGGTTTATGACAGCTTCACCATACACCTTATGGACATAATCATGCCTAACAGGTTTTGATCCAAATTAATTATAATAAATATTTGAGATGTCTGACCTGAACACTTAAAGTTATCATCTTTACGAGGTTTTTAGGGCTGAGACAGTTGTAAACAGTTTTCTGGATTCTCTACCAACAAACTTTTTAATTTTAAAGCATCCTGAATTTTTTATTACATTAGTAATCCCATAAAATGCGATTTTACCTTGCAGTGTTTCCTATTTAATTTTTACCACAATTAGTAAGTACGTAGCAATTACGAAACTAAAAATTTAATTTAATTTAATAATTTTTGCCATAGTATTGATAAACAAGTTGGCTGTGTCCGTAAATGTCAAACATGACACGTCACCTCGCAAAAAGAAAGTTTAAAGCTTTTTATTTAGATGACAATGTTTTCAGACATATTTTCGAGCGAAATCCATAATTATGACGAATTTGAATTATATTTTGAAACGGTGAATAAGACAACGCGTGTAAAAAAATAAAATAACGACTGGTATTTATCGCAATTTGAGTGTGGCAGTCATTACTTTTGAGCGAGATTCGAAATTAAAATCCCTCGCTTTCCCGCGACTGAAATCAATAACCCGCTGAACTCCCCGTCCGCCCGCAAACGACATCATTTGGAATGGTGAAAAGCGGCGAGTTTTTTAAAACCGAAAAAAGGTGGTTAATTTAAAATGTTTATAAAAATGACCTGATGAATTGAACAAATACACCTGGTCAAGCGCGTACTTAACGCAGCGTTGCCATGCTCCAAACTGGAGTATTGATCCATATAGGACTAGCGCTAACAGCACAAAACGTGGATGTGGTATTGGTTGAAATAGTCATACTCACATAATCATGAAATGCTTTTGCTTCTGAAGAATGTTCACAAGTGTCTCTCCTTTCAGGGGCGGCGCAGTATAAATCCCAAAATACACTAAAAATTTCATGAGCAAAATGACGGACGTGACGAAAATGTCACAACTTACCACCACCACGAGTGAAGGAATCCTGGGGGTTCTCCTAATGTTATGTTCTTCTCCCACCGTATCTATAACGCGCTTTTTAATTAAAAGTAATTAAAACTTATGGAACTCACCTCTGAGAGAAAGGTTTGTGCTGCCTTTTGTGCACCAATGTGAAGTAAATATTCATATACGTATAAAGCCAACCTGCACAAGAGTTTGGTTTAGTATTTTGAAAAGTGGGGCGCGTGTTATTGTTTTGATGTGTTATCGTCCGAAAAGGGTGAGAAATGACTCGCGGGGTTGTTACACGAACATAAACAAAGTAACACCACGTGGGTTTGCATGTTGGCCCCAGTTTGGGTCGTGTAAGTGGAGCAAAAGCCCAAATTATGTAAGGGTGACATCAACTTCCCTATTACAGGGATGTGTGTGTACTGGATGCTACACTTACTTTTCTCGTGCTTGTGCATCGGACGGCACTGTTGATCCCTTTCCTTTAGCGTACATTTTGAAAAACAAAGGAACACAGAGCTGTTCTTAACCTACATACAATCAAATGTATTACTTCAACTACTTAAAAATTAACTATTTGAGCGAACACGCTGGTTCTGTATGACAAGAGATCCAGTTCATTGTAACTTCGGCTGGTTCACCTGCACAAGCCGATCAGTTTTTCGTAATCACCATCACTTGGAAATATCTACAACTTGGCAAAACCCGCGTACATCGAAAATACAACAATACACACATTAAATTCTTTCGACGCCGCACGCAAAATTCTCACTAAGATATTCTCAACTGCGCATGCGCTCCCGTCCCGTAGCCTACGTTGCCATAACACGTTACCATAATGACTCTCGTACGATTTTTACCACGAACTCGCCGCTAATTTCGATTGACGGCTTCGTGCTCCTCAAAACGATACTTGCTTTTTTATTTCGTCGCGAAAAAAGCCATTTCGACGCTTATATTCCCTCAAAAGTCGTCGCGACGTACTGATAAGAAAAAACTCTACGCTTACATTGCTGGCAACCGCGGACTTCTCGATGTCGGATGTACCGATATTTGACGTTTGCGCATAACAAGGGGGCGGGATTACCGTTCACTAAAAATACTATCAACGATGCTAAATTAAAATTAGCAACAAGCAACAACACAAGATACTACGCGCTGTTGTTCCACACTCCCAAAACAACAGTTTATTTGCAGTACTTCAGTTACCAAACGCACCACACTACTATTTCGTTTGTTTATTGTTGTCACTTGACAGTATTTACACCAGTGATTCTCAAACTGGAGCGACCCAAATAGAAAAATTCAAAAAAAATCTTTTAATCACTTCACTTCTTCTTTTATCGCCACGACGTCATTTGGAATTTTGCTTTATTTTTTTACGTGCGTATCAAACTTTTCCATGACATTGATGACTTTTTAATGTTCATTTTGGAGACTCATACGATCGTCGATTCTTAATGTCAGTGGCAATGGGTTCTAAAGTTTGAGAGTCGCTGACCAATAGGCGAACTCAATGTAGAGGAATCTGGGGCCAGTCGGAAATATTGAAAAAGTTTGATCATCTCTAAGCGTTTAGCTGAGACTATATTTTATTTAGAGAAAAACCAGTTTACTTAGAAACCGAAAAACCCAACTTAATTGGCACGTGCGTCTAATTACGCTGCAAACTAAACGTAATCAGTGATCACTAATCATTGAACGAACGTAAAAAGTTCAAGGTCATTTGTTACCGAACAATTATCATAGAATATCAATACTTATCGTTAGTGATAATGCAATATGTCTTCGATCTTTGTATCGAATTATCGACAACTAAAGACAAGAAAAAGTAAACCAAATAAACCCGACTTTATTGAAAATGTTAACAAAGATAAACATATAAAATATAATACTTACAACGTAAAATGTCACCTCGGGCTGAAGATAATAAGGAATATAGTGCGTGTTTACGAGTCGCCTCAAAGACCCGTGTTCCTTTCGTTACATTTTTTCTGCAAGCTTGAATGAATTGTGAACAATATAAAAAAGAATGTAACGACACCGTTGCGTAACAATTTAAAAGGTTATTATTCTTAACAGATTTATCGCTTTCGCGCTGTTACAAAAGCAACGTTTACTGTACCTACTTCCAGAAAATGAACATAATTCAAAGTTTACGTTCAAGGAAAATAAACTATAATAAAATTAGACTCTACTTATGTTTTCGGAATGAGATACCGCATCCTACGTAAAAGAAACCCGTTTACCGCTTTTAGTTCCATCCCCAAGGTCCCTATAAGAAAAAATTCGATTGATAACTTTGTTAGACTAATATTTGTCCAATCGGAAAATACAGTGTGTATTACACAACACCTACTAATTGTGGACAATTAGGAATATCACAAGAAAGATTTTTAGCGCACGCCTGTCGAGTTCTCGATTCGTAGTACTCAAACAATATCGGTTTCTGGCAGTACTGACATTCCTGTAACAAACATGATAACTTTTGTTTTCAGAGGCTTCAAAACTCACTTTTCCACACTGTAGCCCTGTGAATGGTAGATCCAAGTGTTTCCAAACTTCTTTAAGATCATAAACGAGAGTGTCCATCATGTCCTTTGTATGGTGAGGTGTAGGAGCCAATCTTAGTTTCTCTTGGCCTCTAGCAACCGTTGGGAAATTAATAGCCTGAATGTAGTGCCCCTTTTCTTTCAACAACGTGTCGCAAACTGCGCCACATTGCACCGGATTTCCGATTTTAATAGGAATTATGTGACTCGGAGTGTGCTCAACTGGAAAACCATTTCGTAGCAAATTGTTCCTGAGGTACGACACATTGTTTTGGTGACGTTCTCGCAACTCTCTTCCTTCATCAGAAGCTAAAATTTCGATGGCTTGATGAGCACCTGCCAACACTGTCGGCGGCAAAGAGGTAGTGAAAATAAATCCAGCAGCATACGAGCGGATCATGTCTACCAAAGACGAAGACGAAGCTAAAATATTTCACGAGTAAGTAAGAGTAAAAAAACGTGATAATTGTAATACCGATGTAGCCACCGACATTTCCGAACGCTTTCCCCAAAGTGCCGGAAATAATGTCCATTTTATGCATTTTTCCATCACGTTCTCCGATTCCGGCACCGTGTTCGCCGTACAAACCCACAGCGTGGACTTCATCGACGAAAGTCAAGGCACCATATTTATGGGCTACATCGCACAGTTCCTGGGAATAGGAAAATTAGTTACGTGGAGAACAATTTTGAAGATAGAGCACCTCTAGGGGACAGACGGCTCCAGACATGGAGTGGACAGTTTCAAATGCTACAATCTTGGGAATGGTTTTGTCGACACCTTTTAATAGTTCTTCCAAGTGGGCAGGGTCGTTATGTCTGAAGATATGCTTAGGAACTTGGCTGTTGCGGATTCCCTGGATCATGGAAGCGTGGTTGCCCGCGTCGGAGAAAATATGACAACCTAGGGGGAGTAACAATTAATATCGATTTAATCGAAGTTTGACAGCCATTTTTAACGCATTAAAGTATATTTACCTGGTAAAGTCTTCGCTAAAGTAAAGAGTGTAGAATCATTAGCAACGAAACAAGACGTGAATAACAAAGCTCTTTCTTTTTGATGCAAAGACGCCAATTGATTTTCCAGTTTCTCATGGAGAGTTGAGTTTCCAGAAATATTTCTTGTTCCGCCAGCTCCGGTTCCGTACGTTTCCAGAGCCGTTCTAAAAGGGATCAGATAGAAAAAACAGCCAACTATATTCAGCACAATAATTTAAAATAGGGCCACAAATCCAGGGCATCCATATATTTAGGTCTCATATCAAAATATCCTCTTTTAAATGGAACACCCCACAAATTGAAGGGAGAAACATTAAATACTACTTGAAACTATCGGATTCCATTCGTTTAGATTAGACAGCTATTTCGTAAACTCGGCTACTTTTAATTGATAACCATTCTAAACAGGATCTAAAGGGTTTCAAAATAAGCATATACAGAGTGTCCAGTTAACATCCATTTTTTTACTTTACGAAGTGGTTTTATTTCAGCACAATCTGAATCTAATAATTTATTTTTCATGTTTTTAGCGTCGATGCTATAGAAGTGTGCTGTTTCTTGAATGTACAAAGTGCAATAAACAAAAAAAAAAGAAAAATTTCAGTGATCATTATTTCGCTACTGACCTATGAACTTAAATAACACATAAATTAACCTTGTTAGTAAATCAAAATTCATAAAGCCTGTTTAATTTGCATACAATCGTTTTTAGCGACCCGGCATGATTGTCAAATTCATGCATGAAAAACGCTGCGTAATGATGATAACGTGTTTATGAATCAATAATTATCAAATGAGCATAGTTTAGTAAATTTCCCAGTTAAATAGGATAAAATTTCATATTCTGTTATGCAATGTAATGCCTTAGGATTGCTAGCAACATACCTGACTGCCTCCTTGACCTTTGGATGGCATGACATTCCTAAATAATCATTAGAACACCAAACAGTAATCGGTTTTTCACCCCAGGAATATTCCAGAGCACTTGGAAATTGTCCAGGACCTGCCAATCTGTTCACCTTCTTGAAAATTCTGTAACTGTGCTCTTTTTTCTTCTTCATGATTTGTTGGTGGAAGAACTGATCATAGGCGAACACAGCTAAAAAGACAGTTTTAAAAATGCCCTTATGATTTCTATTACATACAGTTATCACTCTTCATTTCAATGGTATCATCATTTTTCACTTCTTTGATCACACCATTGACTTCTTTCAAAAATGGGCAAGGACTCTCACTTTTCTGGGCTTCCACAGCTGTTGGAAACAATGAGGAAAGCTATTTTGACAAAACCAAAATTACCTTGATTTGCTGCTAGGTCTTGTCCAGCGATGGTAGTCATCCCACTGGAAACAACAGGGCACTGATTCCCGTACATTTTAAGCAAAATTCCCGCATAGTTTTTGACGTAATTTTGACTTAATCTTGTTAAGAACGGACAGGGCATTTTGAGTAACCTACAATACTGTTATGTAACCTCACTTTTGGTCTAAAATTATGGAATTACTTACGATAAGGTAACGTTTCTTCTGAAAATATGGGTAAATAGTAGAAAGTGGTTTCTACAGTAACAGGAGATGTGGGTCAATCAAGTTTTGTAACTTTTACACCTAGTTCCACAAACACACTCGTTCCGTCGCGCGACTAGAAACGAATGAATGGAATGGAACTTGATAAAATGTAGATAGAGTTTGAAGTCAAATGTATTTATAACAGGTATTGTAATTGGTAATAATCAGAAATGTAATGGTGATATGAAATGTCATCCTCATTGTCAAAAAATGACAAATCAGCTTAGCCAAATCAAACATTAATCAGCAAGTTCGAAAAGTTATCTCGCATGACAATAAATAATAGATAATTTAGCCCAACTTGTAATTGGTGATTATATAATGTAACGCTCAATTGTATTTTCCACGATAACAAAATTAGAGAGAAATGTAAAAAATATAAATTATTTTGACGATTTCTGATAAAAACACAGTGTTCGTTCTAAAATATACAAGCCATCATGTTCAGGTATCAAAAACATAATGTATATTTCGAAAGAATTTTAGAGAATTTTAGCAATTCGAAGGAGGCTGTAACGATTTGACCAATAATTTTTCTAACTTTCTTTAGATATGCTCAATCAATCATAATCGATTTCACGTGGCAGTTTTAACATTTTAACTCAATATTTGAGTTTAAATTAATCATAATCCCAGGATTTCGATGCTTCATCATATATTTTCTAAAATGAAATCGCAGTAAATAATTTAAAATGTTAAGATTTCTTTAAAAAAAGGAACCTTTTAAAAGAAATACAATTAGTCTCGCTTTTTTCGGTGCAAGAGAGGATGAAATTTCAGGTAACAAAACAAAATCTGTCTCTGGTAGCATGTAGCACCAACTCGGTCAGTTTATTTCTCAAAATAAATGTTATTACAATTAACTGTAACATCGGAATATAACTATAGTTAACTCGGGTTAAAATGACGTGATGAACAATTTTTGATTTTACGATTTATTCTCTAGTTACGATTTTCGAATATAATTAATATTGTGGAATCAATTACTGAGCTCACAATATTCGAATATCGATTAAACACATATTTAATTACCCTATTATAACAACGTACTTGGACAGTTTATATTTCATTTAGATCTGTTCTAAGCGGAGAACGCCTTACTGTATCAAAAATTATAGTAACTTACGAACATTCCTTATTCTTTGACTTACAATTTGCATATCAACAGTCACTAAAAAGTGCATTTAAAAATTACAACCTTACACCTTCACCACGCTAGTGAAAAGTATGTCTTTCGTTAATAAGTCTTGATCTAGCCTCACAGTGTACAGAAAACGAATTTTAATAGCGCTGCAATTAAACTAATCATTTAAATAAAATACAAGTTAATACTTCAACGTGGCTCCGAAATTTTGGACAAACAACATAAATGGACGTAATCACTGTTTAACCGCATCGTTTAAGCAGAATAAAATTGTTAGTTTGTTGCGGAGTTTTAAAAAATGAAACAGTGTTTATTTAAACCTCACCTTTCCCTTAATTACCGTTCAAGTGGAATTTGAAAAAAGTAACGATCATAAATTAGTAACAGTATTTAAAATAATACTACATCAATTTAAAATGTTAAAAGCTAATATGAATTTAACAATTGCAATTAAAATAGCCACTAAAACTTATAAAGGCACTGTAGTAATATCAATAATTGAGGTTACTACTGCTCTTTTGTCAGTTGATTGGTTGAACGCTTGCGTCTTTTATTTAACAATGGGTTATTTGAGTTTTCCAGTGTCTTAATTTGTACTTGATCATAATCCACTCTCATCGTCGCCAGTGAGCGCGTCATTTCTTCTTGGACTTCAGGCCACATTTCTTCACCTTCTTTTAACATCTTGTGGGTGTGCAAAGGAGTTTGAGGAACAGCTGTATATTGCTGTAAAAATTGAATTGAAATAAAAATCACCACAAAAAGGAATCTTACAGCAATCCATCGGTTACTCATCACTTGATCTATAGCTAGGCGCTTGGCTGGATCAACATTTAGCATTCCATTGATGAGATCTTTAGCATCTTGACTTACATTCTGCCACTCTGGATCTGGGAATGTATATTGACCCATTCTTATCCTATTTTTCATACCAGGAGAAATCGCGAGACCATGGTTACTGTAAAACGGGGGAAAACCACACAACCTGCAAAAACCATACTAATAAAAAGAATCAAGGTTAAATGAAGACATACAAAATGTACATGATTACTCCTAACGACCATATATCACAGCTTTTGTCGTATTTTTCAGGTCCTAAAACTTCAGGGGCTGAAAAAAAAAAACGTTCAAATTGTGGTTTATATAATTGTGATTTTCTACAAACCAACATAGTATGGTGTATAGCAAGGAGTTTGTAAAGTGTCCTTGATTAAAGTCTCTTTCGCAAAACCAAAATCTGTAAGTTTAAGTACACCATAAGTACCTTTCTTGGAATATAGCAAATTCTCCGGTTTTAAGTCTCTATGTGCAATGTTGTTATCATGAAGAGACTTCACAGCAATGCAGATTTCATGCATGATTTGTGCAGCTTCTAAAACAGAAAAAAATAAACTCTAGAGAGTTTTAGAGATTCTAAATACCTCTCTCAGTAAATGCTCCATCTGGTTTATCTTGGATTCTTTGAAACAGTTCACCACCCTCCATACTGAAACATAACCTCAAAGTCTGAATTCTTATTGGAATTTATACAATACCATTCCATAACAACCAGCAGGCATGTACTACTATTATATTTATTTTCGTAAACATCGATAATATTGACTATATGACGGCAACCACTGGCTCTCCAGTGTAAATCCACTTCTCTTCGAGCTTTAATGCTATCAACAAGAATCTGCAAAGGCTCACTATAAAGACTTGATAGAGCAAGCTACAAGCTACCTTCAAGGCATATTTTTCCTTCGTGGCTTTCGAAAAACACTGAACAACTTTACCATTGATTCCTAAACCTAAAACGGTTTTTGTAATGTCGTAATCGTCTGTAATTGGCGTTTTTTTCGGCGTGCGGACATTGTGTTTTACATGACTCCTGTCTTCCTTACTCATTGTACTCGAAAATAATTAGAAATTGTAAAACATTGAGAGATTAATAAAAAATTTTAGTTCCACTCTTGTTTACTTAACAATTAGTCTTTTCAAAGAACCAAGGACTGACAAATAACATTGATAATGATAATTTAGGGAGTTACGAAAGTTCCGATTGGTACCACTGCTAGAAATCAGTATAGATAATCAACTACTCATTCAATTCATAATTTACCTTCGTGTATCGCTTCGTAAGCCTCGTTCTCATTCCGATTTCATTAAACACCGTTTGATAATGTCGTTGTATGAGTCACGTCTGCAACCGGATTGTTCCCATCCGGAAAATACAGTTTCATTTCGCCAATATTTTTCTCCCCCCGGCTGTGGTTAAAGTCGATATTCCAACGGTTCCGTAACCACATCCTTCGTCTCATGATTTTGACAGCTTGTCAAATTTTCTAAGATTATTAGGGAGAGAAAATTATCGAACGTATACGCAAGTGTCCTTTGCATTGGTTGGGTTTGTAAAAAAAAAAAAAATGCGCTTCTAATATCGGTGACGCAAGGTTTATACTAAAAGAAATCTAAATTTAGATGTGGTGTAATTTTTTGTAAGCTCGATCGTCGTCATCCTCCCGGTTGCACCTTCGTAAGTAAACAATAAAAAAAAACGTGGTATTCAGTCTCCTGTTTAGATGCCTTTAAAGAAGTCTGCGAAGAACCAAAATAATAAAGAAATCGCCACAATGGATGACGTAGAAGATAAAGCGAAGTCATTCTTAGAAAAATTCTTTGGAGACGTTAGTAAAATCTCAGCTACCAAACAAATTGTTTTGGGGACCAGTACAGGATGGTTCGTGTTGTCACTAATTAAAACTCATGTAATTTTTTTTTTTTTTAAGGGTCACAGGTTTTTTGGCAATGCGAGTCGGAAAAACTGCAGCTCTAGCTTTGGGTGGAGGAATTATTTTGCTTGAAATCGCAAACGAGAAAGGGTACATTAAAATCAACTGGGATAAGGTCCAAAGTAACTTGGATACAGTGACTGATAAAGTGGAGGAAAAAATTACGGGCCAAAATGCTGACTGGATGGATAAGGTAAATTTAAATTTTCATCTTAAAATTTCCCTCTGCATGTCTCAGATACAAAATTGAAAAGAAATTATTTTCTCGCCCATTTTAGGTTAAGAGATTTGCTCAAATCCATACAGCTTTTTCAAGTGGTTTTATTGGAGGCTTTTTAATCGGTTTAGCAACAAAATAAGACACCATTTCTTGTTAGTTTTTGTTATTAAAGTTTTGTGAGAACTGTGTGATATTGAATTATTAAGACAAAACAATTTTAACAGGTTGAAAAATTTGTGGACAGAAAAGCTGATAAAGCAGACAAACTTATTAGAAAAAATCAGCAGAAAGCCAAGTCTTGGTATTCAAGGTTAGTTGGGGAGTCTGACTGTCAGCTTAAGGAAGTGCACATTTTCTTAGTTTCTTTTGTCGCTGGAATCGCCATTGGAATTGGAACTGCATAAGAGCTCCAATAAGCTTAACCAAATTCAAAGTTGAAACAATAATTGCCATCTTTTTAACCTACAAGTTTAATCTTCACTTTGTGTATTAAACTATGAAATTTTTTAGTTATAGTCAAGAATTAAGATCTGGAGTGTTTTGCGTAAAATATATTTAAACTAGGATTCGAGTGCTGCTTATTTTGAATTTATTTGATGTAACGTGAGGATATGTTTACTTTTTTTTTTGGTTTATTATATTTGCACAGCACTCAGTGTATCCTTATTTTACATAGTTGTGATATCTGGTATTTTGTTCTTACGTAGGTTTAGTCAATTTAAGTAGTCGCGTCATTGTGGACGATACGTCTTATCTATTTAATAAAGTTAACCTTAAATCACGGATTGTCTCTTTTTTGAATTATGCGCCAAAAAATTGTCGGCCATATTGTAAACCCTTCTTGTCAAAAGTGACAGTGACATAACCTAACTTTACAACAAAAGTCCCAGAAATGATCATTTCCGAGTAAGTTTATTTGTTTATTATAAATCATTTCGATTTCATGTAACATTTTTAGCGAAGACGTAATCGCAGCGTTGCTAAAAGACGCAAAAAAGTTCAAAAGCAAATGGGAGTTACACACGAACGAACCCACTCGTTCAAAGCCAAATGTCAATTTTCTTAAAAGAACCCTGAAGAATGTCGTGAAAGTGAATCAGGATCGAATGAGAAAAGAACCAGAAATTGAAAGGGATAGTGCGTCATCCAGTAGTGAAGAAAAAAAGAAAGACTTGATGTCTTCAAGTACAAAAGCACAAACCGAGAGGAATTACAAATCTAAACATAAAATGCTGAGAAGTTCAAAAGTAGAGTACAGATCTTTAAAGAGTCAGAATAAATCAAGAAAGGGGTCAAAATATAAAGAGACGTCTAGTAGTAGAGACGCCAAAAAGTCACTTTAATGATTTATTATAATTTATATTTATTTTACAAATGAGACTTGAATAAATTATAAGTTGTAGTTTTTTGGTTGTTGTGAACGTCACAATTACAATTAATCTTGCCGCCCCGCCCAGTACCCATAAAGTTGGACATTACAAATCATCCTAACAGACAAAAAATATAAAATTTCCATCAAGGATAGGACTGAAAAACCTGTAAAGAGACCAAGCAAGCCTCCAAAATTTGCCAAGAAGTCCGTGGGTCCATACAGTTCGTGTCTCTGTGATCTGAGGAAATTGTCGAACTTAAAGAAAATAGTTAACGACGAAAGATGAAACCTATAAATACGTTTTTCACTCAGTTTTCTCACTTAAACCACTCACTTTTTTTTACTACAATGTTTGTGCTTCCTTCTGTCTGCTCTTTTTTGTTTTTCCCATTCCCAATCGGTCTGGGATGTTTCAACGTCGTAGGTCAAATCGGCACAAATGGGGAGACAATCGCAATCAACTTTTAGCTTCTTTTTCTTGTTTATGTGGTTCATGGATTTGTTTAATTGTCTCTGGAGATGCTTCATTTGCATGGCTGCTAGAATAGAAGCGGAAATATTTTATGAGTGTTTGTTAGAAGTCTTACATTCAGCGTCTCGCATGCAGTCCATATGGTCCGTTCCACAGATTTTAGTGCCGTTTTCTCCTACAAAAAGAGTTTGAGCGAATTGGTAGGAAGCCTTGTTATAATTACTCGGCATAAAGAAGTTAACGCATCCACAAACATGAAAGGTGTAGTTGGTAAGACACTCCATCAAACAGTTCAGGGAAGTATAAAGTCTAAAGAATTTCAAATGTCTTTCAGTAGGAAAATAACACTGTCTTCTTTTGGCGTTGTATGTTTTAACAGAATCAGAAGTTGTTATCATGACAGGGTTTACCGAAGCTAAGACATTCTGATCTAGAGGAACTTGAAAATATTCTTGACTAGGTCGAGGGAGTCGCATGGGAGTATGAAGAACGACTCTATAGCCTTGAAGTGAGTTTTTGCAAGCGTAATCTAGATCTTGTTTGGATGTTATCATGTTGAAACTAAAACCGTTTAGAGCACCTGAGAGTAACGCTCTTCGAGGATATGCGTCAAGTCCTGCGGTTTCACTGTAACCATCTTCCATGGTCCATTGATGGGAAGTATGAGGAATGAGATGGTAGTTCTTATAGTGAATTCTAAAAAGAAAAACTAATATATCGTCCTGTTTCTAGAGAAACTTACACTTTGTTTCGAAACATTTCATTTCTGTTCAGCATGTTGAACGTGTAGCACACGCCCTCGTCTGTTATAATTGGGGTGAAGAGTTCGCTACAGTTCTTTTTTTTTCCCATGTACCTACAGTCATCGATGTTGAATTCGGGTTTAACTCTATCAAGAACGTCAAAAAACTCCCCAGGAAACGTTCCTTTAATGGTATAATTCAAACTGCGATAGTTACAAACTAGAGACATGTATTCAAACTGCATTTCTCTAAAAATAACAGTTATTACTAACAGACTAAAACAAAATAACTCACTCGGTTGTGTTCAGACTAATCCCATCTTCCTTCTTCTGCAAAATCTTGGTATAATTCAGAATATCCCGAACAGATTTTGATTCCGGGCACACAGTGACAGAAGGAAAAGGAATGTGATAAATGGGAGTTCCTTTTGTCGCAAAACTTACAATAACTGGACTCTTTTCCCATTTTTTGTACACTGCGTATATCGTTGTAGTACACGCACATAAACAAATTACAAAAACCACAAACCACCAGAATCTGGAAAATTCGTTATTTCGCGTTGTAAAAATTTGAACTTACCTCTCAAAGATCGTCCGTTTTTCACCGAAATACCTGAAGCCGTGAATACTGCTACACACGCAATATTCACGAAAATAATTTCTAATGTTTTTAAAAAAGGAATTTTTGAGTTTATGGTCACGTTTTGATTCATCCATTGCGAATATCGGGAGAGAGTTAATCTTTTAATGGGATAGGAAGGTGTCTCTGGAGACTATTATTTGCACGGAGTAAACAGTAAGGCATCAAATAATGCACGTGGCCATTAATTAGAGTACTTTTGAATTATTAGAATGTGGCCTTTGATGTAATAAATTAGATTTTGGTGTATAATTTTTTTTTTATTTTGAGTAAAACACTGGGATAAAATATTTGTATACTTTATTGTAAACAAATCATATACAACTCTCCCTACATTAAATTTGATGAAATTATATTAACATTGCAAATTAAGATAATGTTAAATAAATAAAATGTATATAATACACTCTTAATAAAAAAATACACAGCAAAATCCGTAATGAGGTCGTCAACAACGTCAACATGTTTGTATAAAAATTTTCTTAATTTTACATAGAGATCACAGATACTTTTGAAAATTACACAGTTAACATGGATAACCGTTAACAGATAACAAAACGTTGGGCCTTGATGTTAAAGATATGTTCCCAAAATGGACGACAGCAACTTAAAGGTGCGCAATATCATCAAAAAGGACCTACATACAAATCACACACAAACCAAATATCCTCCTTGAGCAGATACAGTGAACCCTTAAGTGTAGAACTACGCTATTGCTTGAAAAGTCGTTAACAACAAATATATCAGCCAATAATGAGTTACTCTCAGTATCATCGACGGGTTAAAAATATTGCCTACTTCTAAATTGACAAATAATATAGAACCCGTATTATTTAAAAAGGGCGGCAAGTTGGGCTATCATATGTTCTTGAGCAAGAGCAGCGAGTTCTTTCACCCATTCGTCCAACAAAACCGCACAAAGCGCAACGTGTTGTTCTTCGGTAAATTTGGGATAGATTAAATTGCACTGACATTCTTCAGTTGGTATCAGAGGGGTTCCATTTTCAGCAAGTTGGCTCGGTCTGCGTCCAAACATGCTAGTAATCGACGGAAGATTCAAACTTCTTCGTTTCGGTTCGTTACGTTGAAAAGGCTCCGGTTCCGTGTTGAAAGAAGACGTTTTTTCGAGGATGTTTCTTCGCGAGTTTAACAACCTCGTTTCTCTATCAACGAGGAATTCTCTTGCGGCTTTTATCAACGTTGCACTATCACTCCGCCTACTCATGTATTCATCAATACTTTGTTTTAATGAACCAATAATCTAAACAAATAATGATAATCGAATGAAGAAGAGATAAGAGATGACTCACTTGGAATAACGATGGCACGTTTGGTTGGAGAACTAAACTATCATCTAAAAGATAAGTCCTCAGGAGGGGTTGCGGATACACTGCTAGTCTTGAAATTAGGCCAGTCACATGCAGATTCGTGTAGAAAGAGTTGGATAAGAAGTTTTTTAGCTTTTCTAGGAGCACAGTGAGGAAAGCGCCCGCGCTTCCTGAGCTATTCAATTGATCGCTGTTGTCGACAACCACGGGATTGTTTTTTCGGGGTTTATTCGAAGAAATCTGCCAAATGGGGATCATTTCTTCGTCGATTTTGATTTTAAGACTCTCGTAGCCGCTGCTTTCACCAAGAGACGATAAACTATTACAGCCGTCTTCTGAAAGAGTTATATCAGATCGACGATTCGAATTTGAAGCACTTACCGGTATTGGAGGTGTCTTGGACTATTTCGTCGCAGCCGGTGTAAGAGTTATTCCACGATAAACAAGCAGACTGGCAACTCGAAATTTTATTTCTTGCGTCGTAAAGGTACGCGTGGTATTTGCCACAAAGACTCTGATGATTACCATAATGATTCCAATGGATATCGCTCCTGGGTGAACTGGGCAATTCGCAACAACTCGGTGCTAAATTTAATAATTTCTCGAAACTTTGACAATGCGGATCCAGCGGCAATAACATTCGTCTTTGTGACAACATCAAATGCAGACACGGCTGCAAATGTTGGAAAACTAACTCGAGCATCATATCTTCGCAGTTCAAATTAACCATCGTCTCGAATAAAGATAGAGAAACTAAACATAGCTCACGGTCTGAATTAATTCGTTGTATTAAAATATCCAAAAGCCTATGACCGTCGTAATCCATATTAATCAAAAATTTTAATAAGGCGTATAAGAGGCCCGGTTGCGTAACTGTGCGTAAAATTAATTCTAAATAAGCAGTGGCCGCGACTTGCTCATTCACGTTAGTTTGTAATAGAGCTGGACCCAAAACGGGTATCAATAAACCTCGAAACAAGAATTCTTGTAGTTGTTTCCTAATCATCGGATGTGCTACTTGTGCGACGGCATTGCTGAATTCCAAAGAAGTCACGAATGTGGACAAACCCTTAATATCGTTAACATCGTCGGGGGTTAGTCGCCGCCAATCAGGTACTTGTATGTCGTCTAAAGTATTTGGTAACAACGAATATAGTCCGTTTAAACCGCTAGCCGCTAAAACTGCGAAATTGGAGTGTTCCACGATGTACGTTGCTACGTCTTTATTCTTCTTAGATAAAGACATACACAATAAGAGGCCATCGCGAGCTCGCATTCCTATGGAATCCTCACGGTGCACGAACGGTATCAGCAGAACAAAAATTATAAACCTACAATGAGAAATTGAGTACACCTATATCCAACTCTTAATATTACCTTGTTTGATTTTCAGTCCTTTGAAAAAAAAGATCAATTAAATCTATATTTTGCATCAGTAGGGCACACAATTGGTTTAAAAGATCGACCAATAATTTCTCTATTTCCTTAGAAAACAACTCGTCTTTACAAGAGTTTAAAAGCTTTAATAAAGGTCTGAGAAAGGGTTCATGGACTAATAAAACATGTCTAGATCTGCTTATCAGAACTTCATACAACTTCAACTGCTCGCATCTCACGGCATCTTTAAACCTACAAGAAAACGTTGTGCTGTGGGTACCTCCACGTTATAGCCCTTACTTTCCAGCGCGAATGCCCCATTCAAATAACTTTTCTAGAATATTCTCCCCTAACATGAACTCTAGACATTTTGAAGATGAAGAAATCGGCACTCGCAACTGATCTATCCTTTTGACATCGTACAATAACAATGTGACCATCTGCTCCAAATTGCTGACAACCCCAAGAACATCATCATTTTTGGGCAATTGCTGAAAGTTTGACATTGACAAGTATCATAACCTCACTTGTAACAAAGCACAAACCTGTGTACGATTTATTATCTTCAGAGCTTGATCCCAATGCCCCTTAAAACTGTCATAACAAGCTTGAGGATCACATTCTTCCTCGGTGCTGCTCATCAAAGCCCGCGGTTGCTTATTTAAAATGTGGTAACTGCGTAACCACTCCATTATGATTGGGTCTATTTACCTCGCAGAAAACTCATATTGCTGGTATTTCAGGAAGTTTAATTAACTGCGCGAACGTTGTGGTTGCTTATCTCATTTTTATACACTTTGATTAAGAGTTTGATAAGACAAATGTTGGCATTTGGACATATGTGGCTGACAGCATCTGACAGTAACAACTTTCCCTGGTTTGAGGATATACTAAATAAGATGCGCAGCGCAACACCGAAAAGAGATAATGCGTGATTAAAATGATTTATCTTGATTGTGACATTTGCTGAATCTAAATAATTATATTGTTTAGACGAAGTCGCCAAATAAAGAGACATAATATGCTCCGATAAATGCGTCAAGTATTTTTATTTGTTTCACCACTCGAGAATGACAATCTACAGTAAGATATATATTTTTTTGAAATCAATCAAGATATTCAAGAAATTTGAAGGCAAACGAAATATTACAAACGTTTTGTTTGATTGTAACAAAATGATTATATGTAACAACTCACGCGTGTATGTATAACTGGTTGCCTAACTACAACTTGTTACAAACTGATTTTATGATTTTTTCCAATAGTTGTGTCTAATCGAAAAGACCACTATCACACATTTTTTTGCATACATTTTAACGATACTTTTATGAAGCAAGGCCACATTTCCCTTTGATCTTAGGTGTATATTACAAAAGAATTTGGTTTATTGAAATTTAAAGTAGGTGGTTACTTTTTCTACTTTGAAACATTTTGAAAACAAGCTGAAATTTCTTTTGAAAAGAAACACTAACTTTTTGTTAAATCTTTAATTACTTAAAACATAATATACATAAACTAAGGAATGTAATAGTCTCTTTTTATTAACCTAGAAAATTTGTACATTTTATTTGCTAAAAACTGTAATTTTCCCTCTGTATTGACTGCCACATAAAAAAATAATAATAATAGGCACTATAAAAGGCAACATGATACATTTTAGACCTACAGTTCACAGCCAAACAGATTGAAGTAATTTCATAATTTTAAAGTTAATTATACTAAACAATTCATAATTATTTACAAACGCATTTACATACATATATCTAAAGTTAGCAACAAAACAACAAGACAAAAATTCTGTACCAAAGAACCCCGCTAATAGTACGATGTTTTTGAAAAACTAATGAATTTACGGAGCCTCTATAACAGCTCCTTGATACAGAAACTCGGTAATGACATTTTTCCATATAAAAATTTTCACCTCTGTTTAATACTTGACAATACTGTAAAAACATGTTTCCATAGTGTAAGTTAGGTCGTATGCCTCTAGTGAGTATCACAAAACACAAGTTCCACAGTCATATATACATAAAATTACGAATAAAAGATAAAAACGTAAATAAAACTTTACGTTGTAAACACTGAGCGTTGCTGCCATCCATTCTTCATAGTCATGGAAAATTACCCTCCAGCACCAAACCGACGATCCCATTTGCAGGTACATGTAAAAAAAATCCGCACTCCTAAATATAAGTCTTTTTAATTTTTTGTAAAGTTCCGTCACTCGAGATATTCAAGTCTTTTCCGACGTCGAGATTATCCTTTTTTGGTGGAGGCGAACTACTCGATACATTCACAACTAAATTTACGGCTTTATTTGCGCGCGGCGTCAAGTACCCCGTTTGGTTGGCGCTCAACCTGCAAAAAAAAAACAGCAATGAATTTAAAAAAAAGGAGTGATATATGTACCTTTCTAGATGATTGTGTTGCTCAATGAAAGGAGCCTCTGGATACTGCGAATGTGAGTGAAACTTCTGGGAAAACAAGTACCCCGCGATAAAACCAAGAAGTAAGCCCACGATGCTGACGCCAACCACAATAATATGCAAAGTTCCTGCTGTGTATATAACAAGCTGTTGTCGCACGGCACATCCGCCTATACTGTTCTCACTCAATGGATCGCAATCTTGGTCTTCATCAAGACCAGTTCGGATGATCGGATCGGAGGTGTCAATGTCCTTGTCATCGAGTGAATTTGTGATAACTTCTTTCTTATCTTCGGAGTCGGAGTTTGAGAGGGATTTCTTGTCCGATGAGGAACAGCGGCTGCCGTCACCACGAGTTACATCTTGGATTAGGAAGCGGTAAGAGGTGACGGCGTCCAGGCTCACGCAAGCGTTTTGTTTAAGATCCCATGCACAGTGTGGGTCTTGCAGGCCAACGCATTCGCTAAAAAATAAACTCGATTATAAAAAAAGTTGAGAAAGTCACACGCTGAGGTTTTTCGAAAAAAAATCACGAAGGATTTATGATTTTTACAAGTTATAAGCGAATACATAAGGGAGCCGGGTAATTGGCAGAAAAACCGCAGTGTCTTCGCTGATATACTATCTATTTCCGTACCTGCATCGAGCAACGCTTGAACAATGGTTAAGCGTGGTAAGCCTAACTTCGTCTTTTCCAACGACGACAATTTTCCCATATCCCGGAGCTATCTTTAGCTGTTTCACAGCCGCACCGTGAGGAAACACGGTATTTTCTGATATAACAATGGCTTTAGCGGTGTCTCCGTTCGGAATATTCACGGCTTTTAAAACTTTTCCGTCATCTATAACGATAACGTAATAAAAACAGCTCTTTAACAAACTCAACGAAACTCACCTGTTCCAATATACAATACATCCAGATTTTGATTATTAATAGTTTTGACTTGCGGTTCGACAGTTATGGCTGTAAACCGATACTGCAGACTCACTCTGACCAAAACAGGTTTACCGAAGAGTGCCGGAACAGCTTCCTCCATCAAAGAATGGGTTTTGATAAAATTCACGTTCTTGTCTGGTAAAATCCTGCTGTCACGGACACACTGACCCGGTCTTGGCAAAGGCACCATGTTTTCGGGGACCGGCAACCAGTTGGAGTTTATGGATTCTTGGTGCTTGAAACTTCCTTCAAAGACACGCAAAATATCTTCCATGCGATAGGCACAAATCGCCGAGCCACAGATTGCGTTAATCGGAGTGGTGAGGATACCATAAATGATTTTTTTCGGGTCTTCAGAATTGTACCTTCCTTCGATTATATCACTGGTTGATTCTACGAAAAACCAATGTATTACAGGATCACCAATAATGATTAAAAACCTACGAATTTCATCGAAATAGAACGGATATTCGCCAGGAATCGAACAATTAAGTCTGGCCTTCAAAAATGACGTCCAGCGGTCTCTAGATTGATGAGGACCTCCTTTGTCATCTTTACACACTCTAGCGACTCTAGAATAAATGACTTTTCCGCAGTTCATGTATTCTACTGCAGTTTCTCGGTAAAAGAAGAAGACGTAGTCACCGTAAGGTAACGAACTAACGAAATTTGGAGCTAAAATGGGAGTTTTGGTAACGTGTTTTAGTTTTAGTTCGCTTAATTTTACCATTTAATTGTTTGAGATCAAAGAGTTCCGTCCGTTGAGGCTCTCGGTATATTAGAGGGTCACCTCCTGAAAAGTCCGCTACAGTCGCAGAAAATAATTGGCCATTGTAATACACTGATGTGCTATTGTGCTCCGGATTGTATGGACAAAGTCCTATTCCTTCCACTTCTTTCTCAACGGAATACTTTCCATCCTGCAACATGTTGCAATTAATGATAGGAATCGGGCATTTGTCGGTGAAACCAATCTACGCAAAGTTTCGTGTTAATTACCTTGAGGATGTAAGTCCGACACAAAGGTTTGTACGAATTGGTCCCACAGACAACTAATCGCCCGGCATCAGAATTGTAAAGTATTCTGATGTAGTTTTGGCAGTCATCTTCTGTTTTCCCCTTCAGTATGCATAACTGGCCGTGTGCATCGGACGATGGCCAGTCGATTCGTCCCTCTTTCTTTTCTTTGAAGTCGTAGAGGCTTAAATTATATATCCTATTCCTACCGCCTATCGTAATGGAGTTTTCGTCTTGATTCAAGACAATAAAATGATCGGGAAAAGTGGCGTTCCCGGGAAAACTTATACTGGAAACAGACTTGAAACTGTTCACTAATTTGGAAGAACTATCCGGCATCCAAGCGTGACATAACGCGATAAAGCATAGGGACCAAAGCAAAATCTTCACCACTACGTAACTACATTGCAAAACCAACGGGAAAGCCAACATTTTCACGGCTGTTTACGCGTTTGGAACGCGTTTCAGAGTTTCGTCCTCATTGCAGCTCGTGGATAATCTATAACAAAATAAATAAATAATAAATAAAGTTTTTCATCAACTTAAAAAATTAGGTAAAATCACCACACCCACTCATAACAAAAAAGATTACTTCTAAATTACCTGTACCTTGAACTTTGCCAATTAATTAACGATTTACATATTAATGATGACGTTTTGTCGGTTGCGTTCGTGGTTTTCTCACGATATTTAAGTCAGTTTTTACAAATGTACGAAACCGCTTTGTGAGTCATCGCTGCACTTTAAAAAATTAAAGACGTGGTCGTAGTCGTTACCTTTTTGAGTCGCTTGATACACGAACGTATACAATAGTGTATTCACATCCAATTAAATAGTAAATTTAATGATGCAGTGTCACATCCTCTGAAACTGGCTTCGAGTGTATCGAACTCAGATTTTCATCGCAAGATCATTGCCAATTCGAAAATCGAATGGTGTCACGTTTGCCAAGAGACGCGGGTCGTTCTAGACTACACATTCTCTAAAAATACGGTGTATAATGCAAATGCACCGTTTTACAAACATTACGGTTGGGTTTATGGTTGGGTCCAATAAAGGCGATTCAGGTTGATCAGCACGACCGGGGGGGAGTTCCGGACAATAAAACAATCAGGATTGACATGGAGAGTAAGAAGAGTATCAGTTCAATGGATTCGTTCTCAAGTTAAAATTGGAAGAAACTCGTGCTGAATTTGTCTAGAAGTCACCTTTTTCACTGTATTTTAGCAATGTTGCGGTCGCGCGAATATTTCCACGACCGTGGTTAACAAAAAAATCCAGTAAATTTCATGTTCAATATTTTCAGAACCGGTTGTCCAATTTTAATGAATTTTTTTTCTCTAGTTCAGACTTGACGTCCATGTAGCTGTAAATTGTCTCGATTTATCGTTGTAGAATTATAAGACACTCCAAATATGACGTGGTTTGAAATTAATTTTTAAGACACTTTATTTCGTACGTTGAGATGTTTATTTATTGACGTGTTATTTGATTGTAAATAAAAGTTCTGTTTATGCCCCCAGTGTTTGAAATTTTGATGGCAAATGGGAAAAGGATGATTTAAACTATTCCCTACGTGCGCCGACACTGAGCATGTATAATTTAGTGGGTAGAGACAGCGAGCGCAGTTCCAATTCCAGTCACATTAAAAATTGAATAAATCAACACTTTCCATTATACGCAATTAAAATTTGTTAATTTCAAAAATTAAAGCTTACGTAAGAATTAACGAGTATTTAATAAAAGCGTCTCGGTCTAATGAATTCTGTAGTAAAACTATTTTCGTCTAGGCACGCTTGTTACCTTTTTAATATTTCATAATTATCTCGTCCATGCATGAACGTCGAAAATTATGGTGAAGTTGTTATGAGTTTCACCGTCAAAGATCAAGTGCAGAAAAAGAATGTTTTACGGACGAAAATGATTGTTTCCAATCGTGGCTTGCGGGTTTATTACCTTGAATTTTTAACTTTTACTTTTTTATAAAGACAAATGACAACAATCAATGACCTTAAGGAACATTACCATGAATTATCTAGTTTTAATGATTTGTGTGCGTTTCCAACGAGTCTAATTACCAAAACATTTAACCAGAATCAGTCTATGAATGATTTATTTGTGTAAACAATAAGACCATGACTAAACAAATTACTAATTATCACCCATTACAATCTTCAAGCTTCAGGTTTAAAAGAAAATATCCCCAGCGGTTATTAAACTACCGTACGGCCGTATTTACGAGCAAAGTGTAAATTACAGATGGCGTTTTATGCAACACCACCACTGCCCAGCCTAGACTGTAAATACACCACATCCCACAACAAAGCGTTATTGTTTACTATTCTTCACTCACGTAATTGGAGTGATGCAGGAGTTCGTGCTTTAATAGTCTGGAAGTTGATGTGGGAGTACCAGCGCACGTCGCCACAAAAGCGCTCTTGTAGTCAAAGGATCGCTTTTCCCACTCCATCACTATTATAAGCCACATCTCTCCATGAATCGAGAAGAACTAGATCTTCTCTGATAGCTGATGTACAGTCATCGCGAAAATCTACCTCCTCATTATAGTAGAAGGCCTAAACCTGTTCTCGGCGATCCCCAACGAGATTAGTACCAACGCTGCACACTACCAACGCAGCTGCCACATCTTGTTACCCATTGGCCGACCTAACACAATTTTTAACAACCCAGTGCGGAGGACAAAAGACATTCGTGTGCACGCTCACTTTCCCCTTTATAACCCATATAAATATCCTTGCGATCGTTTAACTCAGGATTTAAAAAAAAAAACTACACAGGACACGTGACATAAAAACACTTCCTTTATCCATTTTTTTACAAATGTGGATAATTCTATATGGTTACTGAGAGTGATGTTAACTTCCGTTGTCGACAGGAAATTTACTGATTTAGTTTTATGTTCCCGAGAAAAATTACTAGAAATTACACTGATCTACGGATACATGCATTTACATTTATATTAGTTATTCTTAAAGTGCAGTCATGGCATCGAGTAATTAGAAGCAACATAAAATTGATTCGCTTTTTAGAACATCTTTAGACTACTTAAACCCCAACCCAAAAAACTGCAACCACCAACTTGAACAACAATTAGTTACGAGCATTTACCGATACGAACTGATGCACCAACAAAGAAAGTTCATCTTAAAATAATGTCAGCGAAAGTTACATGATTGGCACTTTTGCGAAATCAGTGTTGTCACATCTATTACACTGTTGAATTTCCTATACGCGAATTTTTATTTCGACAAACAACATTGAATAAGTGCCAACTTGCAATGCACAATGTTGTTCTTGTAACTGATTTGCATGTTAATACTTTTGAATAATGGTGCCTGTCTTTGCGGGGCTTATATTATAATTTACGGACGCACACAGGCCACAGACAGAATTGACAATTGATGACAACCCAGAATGCAAATGACCCACACGTTTCTGTTTGCGATTCCAAAACCAAAACTGCGACGAACGAAGAGTGCAAAATGCCAAAAGACGTGGAACTTTAAAATTGCAGATTTGAAAAAGAGGGTCGTATAAAGTGTAGGTCACTCTTTGTTTGTTCTTAATTTTTGTTTGCACAAGCAGACTAAGGTGTGCCTAAATCAACGACCCGTGGACTCAACAGGTCACTTGCAATTTTAGGAAACTTATAGGAAGCGTTTTTCTCACCTATTCAATATCCTCTGGCATCTCAAAATTTGCGCGTAGTTCCAGTTCTGGTTGAAAACTGCACGCGGTGTGACAACATTGACGCAAATGTATTCGTTAATATGAAAATGTTTAAACATACTGTAACATCCGATGACCTATTTGATATAGTTTATGATTTCGCTCGCTTTGTTTGAAGTGTCATCTTTTATTAATCGTCCTTGTTTATTTCCAGTGCGGAAATTATATGATAAACCTGTTGCAAATTATTGGGGGCTGATGTTTTTGTCCTTGTTATCTATACTGATAGATTTATGTCAAAAAAGTTAAACGTCCTTTTGGTTTCTCGAAAATGTGGCCATTGTTAAAATCATGGTAAAGCGAAGGAGCGTCGTGGCACCAGGGTACCTTCATAGTCTGGCGACTAGTCATGAGCGACCAGATGGTAATATATGACTAAGATCTTCGATGATTGTGGTTCTTCGAATGAGTGATTAGCGGAATTGATTTCTGGGAGTCATCGGATGAGATTATGACTCTAAAACCGGTCACGAATATGTCAAAATCTCGTTAGTTTCAGGAGCGATGCCCGAGGTGCTGCTCCAAAGCCATATAAGTTAGCATAGAGAGTGGTTCCCACCGGAAACTGAAGACATGTTTTATGTGGGCAGATAGCTGGATCGGTTATATCAGGTCGTCCGTGGGAGTTGGATAAGTGGTGCGAACTCCCTGAATTTACATAAATTACATTAATACAAAGTTCTTCTAAGTGAAGTAAAACAGAACGTGCCGAGTACGTTTACCTTTACTACGCGTACGCCGGACAAGTTGTAGTACCAGTTCAACAGTTACAGTTGCTGACAAACTACGACCATCATATATATTGAAGATGGTCGGAGCAAGTGGCTTGAAAAACAATACCAACGTTTACATTGACGGATTTCACAACGGATTGGATTACCCGCGAACAAGAAAATAATGCTCGGATAAAAGAAGCCGGCGGACTTTTACAACAAACAAGACATTTGAATATATTTATTCACAATTATCTCGGTAATAATGATCAAAACGACGGTTTCCACGACATTAGAGAGATAAAGTAAATGTAAAACTTGGAAATCATTTAATATTGACTGGTTATAAATGTCAGAAGTGTGGGTTTAATGAAACAAAGAGTTTAGAGCTACTGTTTACACTGGGGTCCGCCCATTACAACTTACGACTAGTAACAAAGATTTGATTTTTGAAATCGGTGCAGGTTCTTGAAGTGCGTTTAGAATTATGATAAGTGATTCCATATGCAGATGATGCGCGCGGTACACGTGTCAGCGCCATGTTTAATGGCGGCCGTGGTTTAAAACGGTGCGAATCGTGAATCTACTGCGGAAGACTAATAGAATCAGAGTTCAATGACAATTGGTAAACTTTTACGCCTGAACTAGATATGACCATGTATAGCGGTTACATGATTATTTTAATTTTGAAAGTAAAACCTTGGAACTGACTGGTCAGCCGTGCATACATGTGATATATCGTAGATATAGTCGTTGCTTAGAGACCGTAACGCTTTAATCACATATTTTCAACAATTACATTTTTAATACATGCGACACGGCAATCCCAACACAAAAACAATTTATTTACGAATGTCCAACGTTACAAAACTATACACCATCGCTAATTCAAATTAAGTAGAAATAACAGTACCGACTCATTTCGTTTGACAATCATCATAAAACCAACTAATTATCATTCGCTAAAGAGCGACAAAATTAATTCTAAATTCATGTAAATCTTTTCCATTTAAAATCTTTTTAATGTGTCTAGCAAAAAATTCAAACAGGTGTCTCGATCTATGATAATCCCATCAACGGTTATCGACACCCAACATGGTTTGAATCGCCACCAATTATGCAATTCCCAGCATCACATAAACTTTTTAAAAAAATGACGTAACCACCTTACTTTTGCAGTTTCAAGGTTTTGCTTTTCCTGGGAGAGTCAATAATTACTATAACCACTTCTAATTAAATAAAAAAAAAAACACGTACAACTGGTACGTGTCAGAATTCACACACAATACCCACAATTGTTACTAAAACCTTAAAAAGACGCCTCTCTCACAAACAGCTTAATTAAATTACCCTACCTCCAATTAGAGCACATTTTAAATTTATGCTTTGCAAGACAGGTCAACGTATCCTATTTTATTGTTAAGAGTCCGAAGGGGGTCATAGCTAACAAGTGACAAATTGACGCTAAAAATCCTTTGAATGGGAACTAATTTAAATAAGTTGCTTCGACAGGATGACGTCTTAAAAAAATTATGACTAAATTGATTAGTTTTCTAGTTTTGTTTCGTGTGTCGTCCTGCAGGTCAACAAATTTTCACAACCTCGAATATTAATTAGAAAAAATGACAATTTTTAACTTACAATAAACAGCTAGCTGTTTATCGTTTAACATGTCGTTATTTAAAATTAGCTTAGTCAATAGAACGGTGGATTGGGCAATGAAATAAATTTACACAAAAATGTTTGTATATGCTACTATTTATTAGCAGACACCAGCTTTGAATATTTAATTTTCTGCTGACTGAAGTTTGTTTTAATAATAAAAGCTAGAAATTATTTAATTATAACTTCCCCTGAAAAAAAAAACATACAATCGCGTTCGACGTGTCATTAATTCTTGGAAGTATATTTGGCAATTGAGTCCAAGTATGATTGTGATTCATGGGGTTAAAAATTCCACACTCGCAATAAAAAACTAATTTGGAAATTTCCAAATTGTAGTGGTTAAAACCACTTTGGTTTTAATTCGTCTTGCTTTTAAGTCATTAGTGTTATTCATTCGGATTAGGCTTGGTCTACCTTAGATTAGGTAAAAGGTCATGATTCACGTTTAAAAGATGCTGTTTTTACAATTGGCCAAACTCGACTATGGTGCCGTGTTATTGAAAAAGAACATAATTTTATGGTCACTGTGATGTTTGTTTTGTTCATGCTGTTTCCATAATGGCTTTTACCGTTTTCATGGGAAGACAGTACAATCGAAAATGACCCCGACAGCGTCATTAGCAGTAGAAAAAACCAAAAAATACCTTGAATTTTTTTAACATGCTTTTGTTGTTTAAGTTTATTATGGGTGTAAATTATGACTATAACGTCGCTGTCTGTTATCGTTTTTGAAGTTGCCGGTTCTAAGATCTAAAAAAATTTACGATTGCTCATTAAAGTAATCGCAAGGTGCCCACGGAGGTGACAAATAAAAATATTTCAAATGGCGATTTGAGAAATTTATGAGGGTTCGGAGGTTAAATAACTATTAAGCTGATGAGATGAGTGAAACTTTTGAGGAACGCTGAGAATGGAACTTGTGATGTAATAATGTTATTAATAAAAGTGTGCGTGAGTAAATTTTTAATTGCGATTGACGATAAACAAGAATCAAATCTTCAGCACGTACGCATTTATTCTGCAATTATAAATCTTTGCATTTAGAAAGTATTGTCAAATTTTGTTTAGAAATGCAGCGGAAGTGTCTATGTATTATTTTCACGACAGTTTGTTCACATGGATTTCACTGGTGATCACGCAAATCGCCGGTTTTGTCGTCAGAGAAAATGACCTAGACAACAACAAAGAACTAGACGAGGAGCTGTGCTGTATGTGATTTTTTCACTCTCTACGTAAAGGAAAATCCTTGTAGTTGCACAGATGTGCTCGATTAAAGAAAATTTTCTAATGCTAATTGAACAAGTTTGTATAGTAGTAAAACTCGCGCAAGGCAACTTTACTTCCATTGTTTATTTCTCGCATGATGTAAATTTAGCAACGTTTGAAATTTTTGACGAAATATTCCGCGAAAAATGTCTGCGACCATTGACGCAAAATGCATGCGTGTGTATAATCATCATGGGCGTGTTATATATATTTTTGTAATCCTTGAGGATTAATTAGCCACTTCGTGATACGGGAAAATTTAAAATGGAATAACAAGTGTGTCCAGAGGCTATAGAATTAAGCGAGTGCACGAAACGCCCCGAGCTAATATACAAATCTAATGTAAAAATTATGAATTGTTCAATCTAGATCGTTCTAGAAATTCGAGTCATTTTGGCACATTTACAAATTGTTTCGATTATTGCGATTTATATTCATAGCGGAAATAGCATTGTTGCGATAAAATCACCGCTACGACAAAAAGTTTCTTCGGATTCGATTATATTTTCATCTTCAGTGGTTATAACGTTCACCCTTCAAGTGCACTTTGATGACCCCTAGAAGGGTGCACTCAGACGACCCTCGTATTGATGTCACGGGGGACCCAGACTGTATGTAAAGTAAATTGCGTGCTGTCATGCATTTTAGCGTACTTTTACGTCCTATATTTTACCTGCGAATAGCTTTTCAGGAGATTCAAATTTCTAATTTTAAATTTTAATGTTTAATTACTACGGCGAATAATAGAAAGTTTTATCAAGCTGTCTCTACTACTAAAATTACACCTCATTTCGCTTTGATAAACCGTTTTCTCTGTAATCATAAACATGAAAAATATTACAAGTTTAATTACGACACAGCTAATGGCTTCAACCAATAATTTCAGAGTGAAGAGGCAGTCTTACAAATGCAAATTAGTAAGATACCTTCCTCTTTATAGCGGTATCCATCGGTTTGTCTTTTCGCCATATCTAAGCTATTTAACATACTCGATTACAATAATAAAAACGACACCGCCTCCGAAAACCATTATCCGATTCACCTCGGAAGACCCCACAAAAGTGTGACCCAAATTCGACGTAAATGTCAAAAATTCCACTACTCCAATGCAGAATTTCCGTCACCCAAATATGCATACCTTTGTCCCATCACACATGGTTCGCATGCTAAAATGTCAAGACTATAAAAATTTCACTCGGGTCAATTAGTAGGCAATAAACCACAGAATTTGGAAATTCTCGAAGTCATCCGGTCGTAAATTGAGATTTGTCGGTCTCCGTTATTTCACTATCGCAATTGTCTCAGTATCGAGAAAAATTTACATAAAACTCTTTTAAATTCACCTGACCATTTTTTTTCTTCTTCATTATTCTTTATTTGTTTCTTTCACGCTATTCACTTACTTCACAGTTAAATCATTGGGTGGTCTGTATAATAAAGAGAACACTGCTTCATTTTGTTTGTTTCTTATATAAACAAGCTGAAAACTGTGAAAAAGTTGAGTTATGAAAGGATTGTTTATATTGGGGTTATCCACCCTAAAGTCGTTAATTCTAGGGGTTTGTCTGGTAGTACCTCGCGTGCCAAAGGATATGTAATGCGACCCTGGTAATCTTTTTGCTTGCTAATTGTCTTTATAATAATCAGGCGTATAATTGTTGGCTCGAATTTAACAATTCAGCAGAAAAATGTGCGTTTCAAAAACTGCCGTCATTTTTCCTGGAAAGACCACGACCATACCAGCGCAAATAGTTCTACGTTTTAGAAAACGTGACTTTGAAAGGTTTTGCCCTCTTATAAGATCCAGGACACCCTTTGTATACCAATATTTTCTCAGTGTAGACCGACGAATCAAAAGTGACCTACTGCTGTTAATTGTTGTCAGTAAAAAGTTAATTTCCTCGAGAACACAATCTAACGAACTGAATCTACATTTATGTTCCCTGAGAAAGATCGCGAGAATCACTACTTTTTGTTACTTTTTGTCGTTCTCGTGCTACTTTATACCATTTTAAAATGAAAACCTCATGGTGTCAGGTGGTAAAACTGACCATCTGTGACTATTTTAATAAATTTGTAAAAAGTGGAGATGTTTCTGCATGATTTGAGCAACTCATGACGCTATTCGGTGTCCACGTAATACCGCGACGTCAGAGCATTGTTCGGGTACTTGTTCACATGTTTAGAATACAATTCTCAAGCAATGTAATTTCGAGTCTTACCATGAAACGGGTGTCCTTTCCCAATTTAAAGGAATTTTTATGTGTGCTAGCTAAGATAATTATAGGTACGAGTGAAAGTTGAAAAGGTCACGCAGATATTGTTTATTTATTTGGTATCGACATTTACGATACATAAATATTTATCAGAACGGATTTATTTGTTTTTACAATAATTTGCACTAAAAGCGCTTATGTTCCGGAGTTTTGCAAGATGAGCTACTTTTATGATTGCGGTCCTGTTGGACATTTCACAACTGGTACTTTCACATCATATATGATATTTTTATGTTCATTTATATGCACGCCTCTAAGTCCAACGAGATCAGTGTTGAAGGCCTTTCTTTGATCGGACGACCAACACTTGTCGTAGAATAAGGTGGACAAAATCCCACGTAAACAGAGAGCATCACAACCTACATTCAATAGACTTGAGGACGACATTTACCATAAAACGCTCTCTTCGTAATTGTGAAGATGAGACTATTAAGTGCTCTAGGCAAGCAGTGTTGTTACATCACGAACGGCACACCTCGATTATTATTTTTCTTCGTTTATCCTTTTACTAGTTATATCGACCGGACATCTCCGTTTATTGATCTTCCTCTCGGTTTGTTTTCGCACAAATGTCACTGCGTTATGCAAACAACTGTACTAAAAGAATCAATGCGAGGTTTTTGGATGCACTTTACTCAAATGCCACAGGACTCAGTGATGTATTAAATTTGTCATTGCCCTCCGTGTATTACTCTATGCATCGATTTTTACCAAACAAAGTTCAAGGAACCACCAAATCGAAAAAGTCTGCTTGGTCGGACTTTCAATACTTATCACGACCGAGCTGACATTTTATTAGTTTTATTCGTCGTTTTGATATAAAAAACTTGTTAAAAATTCTTTTATAGTTTGGAACCTCGATGATCGATGAAAATAATTATTCTTGTTGTAATCCAGAACCGATTGGATTTCGGAAATCACAAACCGCTAAATTTATCTAGCATTTGATGTCAATAGGATCAAGTGCTGCTAATTCGGAACGAATTCTTCTTAGAAAATCAATGAATGAGTTTTAATACGTTTTTTCTTTCGGATTTTTATTAGAATATAGTTGGTTGGTGTTGCACCCAGCGGGGAGGTTCATACTGCCTCCTTGAAAAGACCGGATTATAATAAAATTACAGTAAACGTCTCAAGTAGCTGATTTACAACAGCACTTTTATGGCTCAGACATTTGTGAAGAAAATCTGGATGTTTTGGTGTTTAAATCGTGAAAATTTTTCCGACAATCAAAATTTTTATGACATAATATTCGCGGTATGGCTAATTTACGCATACGCAGACAGCTATACTTACTCCAACCTCAATTCTATTTTTAATAATAGTTCAGAACGTCTGGTAGCTGAAATTGTAAATTGACCACGTGGATATATGTATAATCCACTTGAAAATATTTTTGATTAGTGCTTGAGAGGCAATTGAAAAAAATGGCTTATTTTTAGCTCTCGGCATGAGTTAGATTTGTACAATAAAAGATTTTATTGGCGTTGGGCCATGTATTTATTCATTTAGACCCGAAAACAAATCTGATGTTTGTCGAAAATACAACGGAAACGAACGTCATAATCCTTGAGAAAAGCGGTTTCGGCGAATATTTATTTTTGCTGTAAAAATTGCTATTTCCTTCGAAAAATTCCTTCCCGCTGCGCTGGACGTAGCAATAAATGTTTTATTTCTGCTGTTACATCGACACCACAGCTGCGCTTTTTAATATTCTCGTTAATTTTGAGGGTAAACAATTTAGAAGCGTGATGGACATGGTCTAAAATACTACTCTTCTGGGGAGTTTTATTTTTAAAAACTCATTCAACTGTCTGCACTATATTTAATTTCGAGTTACTTGGAGAACGCTTTTAATTTATCAGTATTTCAAATCTGAATAAAATTAGTCTGACGCAAATTTCTCATAATAAAGTGTCTCATTCGGAGTTTCCTGCATGTGCCACTTTCACGTTACGTTGCATACGAAACGCTTGAATAAAAAATAAAATTGTCGACGAACTTTTATGGCTCTGTAATTACAACGAAAGCAAAAAGGAGTAGCCACAAATCGTGACAGAGTATTTTGTAATAGCTCTTGGTGTTACGAGCTGAGGGTTAGAACGTACAAGAAAGAAACTAATGCTCGCTTTAGATCCAACGTGGGTGAACGTGGTTAATTGAAGATGGTCTAATTGAACTGTCAAATTATCCTAGTTATCCCCTTAATGCGGCCAAATTGAATTAAGCAATAGGGCAATTGAGACCGCCAAGCACAATAAAGAAAAACATCAAGAACTCACATCACCAAGCCGAGGCAGCGACCACGCTGAAAAACTTATCCCAAATACGAGACCACAAACATTTTAAAAATCACTTAAAACGATCGTCACAAAACAAACAACTTTTGCAAAATTTTCACAACTTTGTTTACGATGTGTTTCAAAGTTTAAATGTACGCTCCGTAAACAACAACGCTCGAAAACTCGAAACTTGATACTAACAAACTTGGTGTACACGCCGCTCTAGGCTACCTAGCGGGACAACATCTACTGTTAAGTTGGCCTCTCTCGTGAACCGACTCGGGTTAACTCGTAACAACTTTCAAATCTACTGAACTGACCGCCACGAAGTCCACTTCCACTGCTTTCAGTACCATTGATAAGTTTATTCATTGTTTCAGACACACTCCTATATGTCAGAGCTTTTTTCATGGCGCTTTTATGCAATCAGACGACAAAGGAAATTTTCATTGCGAGGACTTACTGTTTAACCGACAGCTGCTTGCCACTAAGATGCAATTATACACAAGCCCAGATTCGGTACTGCTACTGCGTACTACATTTACATGCAACGTACTACAAACAAAAATTCTTTTATTCGATTCCACGAGAGCTTTCCTTGAATCCTGCAATTAAATTGACAAGTTACTACTATTTATTTATTATTTAATTACAGGTTGCGGCGTAAATAGTCAGCTTCAACAGGTACACAGACCGTTTATTCACAGTTATAAATTATAAAGTGTACATTGAATTAATACACTCATTTAACGACCACCTACGTTTTTCATACAAAGCCAAATTTAGCTAAGCAAAATCAAAAAAGCAAATTTAAAATCTTGATTCAGTTTGAAAACACTTTCATCCCACTTTTTTTAATTTGTAATAGGATTTCCAACACACATCACTTTTTAATTAGATTTTAATTATCGTAAATATTCCACACTGTAAAGTGTGAGCTTGAAAGTAAACTGCAATTAACTAATAGGTAGTTAATAGCGGAACAAATCTTTTTACTTATTTTTCATTTAAAAAGCGATAATAAAAAAAATACATTCTTTGTTAAATATTTGTTTTGTACAACTACTATTGTTACAACAATAGCGATTAGAAAAAAAAAGGTAATAAAGACCCTTCATTGAAAAGTATTTTTTGAGCTCTTAATAATAAAGTTCGTCGAAACTTTTCCTCATTGCTTGATCGGTCACTTTATTGAAAAAATCCCAGTGGCAGTAAATAATAAAACCAATCAAGCGCGATCCTGCTTAATCATCGCTTTAGCATTTTAACCACATGCAAAAAGACCAAAACTCTAAAACCCGCAAAGAAACTAATTATTTAATAATCTTTTAATATAAATGAATTTAGGTGAAATCATAGACTAGCGCCCACAAGTTTCGTTTCTCACCTAATTTAAATTCATTGCTAATAATTAACACAATTATAGATCGTAGACACCTACCTTTTACTATTACGTATTTAAAGTTGAAAGTAAACGTAAAAAATATCTTATTTGTTTTACATTAAGTTTTTACGTACACACGGTTCAACGACGGTGCATTGAATAATTCAATATTTGTTATACTCTTCTCCGAGCAAACACACGCGTTATTTTTGAAAAACAACACGAATTTTTGGCGCTCATAGACCATGTTCTCTTTCAAGATTGTTGAATTGTAAATGAAGAGTGAAAGACTTGATCCTTTGATTCCTTAAATACACTCGACGATGGTCGGTTTATATTTAGTAGTAATTAGCAAACAAATACTGCATAAATTTAAAATTTGGAACTCTACTATCTAGCGTGGGCCACAAAGAAACGTGATGGTCAAAATGTTTTAGTTTTGAGCTGCATGCAATGACGAAGAATGGGATTAAATTTCAAAGTAAATGAACTTAATTTAAGCGGAGTTAAATGTAAGGCAGACTATATTAAATGGTTAAAAATGAGAGGCTATAAACGAAAGAATGCTAAGAATAGAAATGGATATATTCAAGGGATTAACTACAAGTAGTAGTGGTCTATGTCTCAAATAAAAATAGGACAACTAAAAAGAGAAATACTTCTGGAATAAAACAGTTAACTAAATAGAAGACGAAAAGGGAAAATACTGACAATAGGGCATCTAATTAAACAAGTAGTATCTAAGTAGGCAAAAAAAAACGAGAAAACAAGCGAAGACATCAGAAGTAGCAATAGACATAAGCAACAATTGCACAAAACGCGATACACAAAGTTACGAGAGAAGTAAAGAGCAGTGAAGAAAAATTAAATATAATGAACAGCAACGAAATAAAACAAACAAGAGTATATAGAGAAGAAGAAATTCAGTCGGGTCATTGATAAATGACCTTCAAACTACAAATACAAGCAGATAAAATAATGAAAAAGAGGACGGGGAATGGAGATTATAGCGACACAAATAGAAAAACTGTTAAGCGCCTTGAAAAAAGACATAAATAATAGAAGTATAATCGAAATGTGGAAAATTATTGAAAACATGATAATAAGAGCAGCTAAAGAAACGTAAGATGTAAAAAGAATAAAGAAAAATAAAAACTAAACAAGTTAGCGGAAACGAGGAATTAGAGAGACAGTAAAAATCAAAAAACAAAAATGTACACATTATCTAAAATATACATCAAAATCAAGCAAAAGAAAAGTATGGGAACAATTCGGCGAAAAAATTGAAAAAGATAGACTAGAAAGTCCAAAGCTGTTTTATAGAACACTTAAAACGCTTAGGAAAGGAAAATAAAGTAGTATAAGATATAGTAAAAATAAAAACGGAAAACAAGAACAATTATGGAAAAATAAAAAAGGAATTTTAAGGAGATACTAAAGTAATAAATATAAAATTACGAGCTTCAGATCGACCGAGAAAATGGGCAGACTCAAACTGAAGAAATAACTAAAAACCACAGTGAGAAAATAGAAGAAGCAAAAAAGAAAAAAACTGTAGGACACGATGGAATTACAACAGAAATGATAAAGAACCTGGGTACTACAGGACTACAGATAATAACTGCTTTATTCAACAAAATCTAACAAAATCTACTAAAGCAATAAAAATTAAGAGTACTGATCCTAGAATCCAAAAAGGGCGAAAATAGAGGATGCTCAAACTTTGGAATAAAAATTGAAAACTATAATTGATCAGTTAGAAGGAAAGAAGGGAATCGCAAGACAATATATTTACGGTTAAATCTAGAAGAACAGAGGAACTATCTATACAGCCCTTTTAGATATACATGAAGCTATCTAGTAAGTAATATGTATGAATGAAAGAAGAGCGAAACAAGATCTTACTGACGCTTTAAAAAGTATCTAAAAGAACACCAACGGGAATCTGTACTTCAGAGAAAAAAGAAAAAGAAAACAAGGACTGCGACAGGGAGGGGTACTTACGTCCAACATTTTTATACGTATTTATAAAATACGAATATAATAAAAATTACCAAAAGTGTATTTGCCAACGATTTGATAGTTTTCGCCGGTAACGAAATATATGGAAAAAAACACTCAAAACTAGAAATCTCAAGATAAAAAATTTCAAACCAAAAAGTGTCCACAAAAAGGAAAAAAACAGAGAGACGAAGCTGATCGTTTATAGAAACATTTTCAAACCTATCCTGACGTACCGAAGTGAAAGCTGAATTTTGACAAAAGCTACAACAAGAAGAATAGATGCTGTGGAAATAAAATGCTTGAAGAGAGTATTGGGAGCTACCAGAAGAGCAATGAGAAATAGGTTTGATGTGAAACCGGTAGATAAGTTCACAGAAACAAACCATTCTATTGGGTTTGGACACCTAACAAGCATGCAGAATAAACTGCAAGAAAAGACCATATGGCAAGCCCGACCGATTGAAAAACGTTCCACAGAAAGACCAAGAAAAACCTAAGAAGATGCAGTGGTGGATATTCTTAAAGAACGTAAAATACGTTGGCAAAAAGCAAAGGTAAAGACGAATAATATATATATATATATATATATATATATATATAAATTTAAGTACCAAGGCGCCAAACAGAAACTTTCTCAGCACATTTAGTTTACTTAGCGGAGTACTGATAATAGTAATGTTAATAATGAGACTTGCATACTTATGTTATTAACCAACTCGTTTTAACAACGATGATACAATGTCTGGTAATTGAGATTTACATCATAGATCAAATTTGAAACCTACGAACTATGGCTATAATAAGAAGCTTTTCTTTGTTTTGTGCACGATAAACATAGAAATGAAAAATAATCGTTCTTTTTGTTCTGACGGCAGTACTGAGTTATGCAATGCTCTAACTACGGTAATTTACATATCTCGGAGCAGTATTTTCAACAAAATAAATAATTTTCCGAGTTATTATTTATTCACAATTAAATATGGCTTCCCTGCCGCTTTATAATACAGGATGTGGAAAAATAACTACATATCCCAAGCAGGTGCATGGGGCTTAAAGCTGACTGGTAAAGGTTGTGTATCATTCCCGTGATTTGAATAATTTGTTTCTAATTTCTAAGTTTACTAATAAAAGAATAGGTTTGATCCAGATCGGTCACGTTTCGATTTAAACTCTCAAAAAAGAATTGCAACTGATGTTCCAAACCAGAATCTTGTTTACTAGTCAAGACGATTTGTGTACTGAGTGTTTACATGAGATAAGAAAATGGTAATAAACATTATGGTCACGAAATGTTGTTTTCGTCCAAAATGAAGCCGCAGTATCACCTGAGATAATTTTACGAAGTTGAATCTGTTTTATGTGGGTAGTGAACGACAAGTGTTGGTTAAATATTAAAATTTTATTACCATGTGATTTCAATAGTGGTCAGCATAATTAAAGCCAACACTAACCTTGATATTTCAAATCTGCCTTTATAGCAGGACAACATATGCTAATGATAAAAGTAGTTGGGGCGTTTAAGCGGGTTATCAAATCTTTGATATTTTTAAGCTTTCGGTTTCTGGTTTTAAGTTAAGCTCTTGTTGGTCTTCAGCTCATCATGTGACCGTGACAATTCTACCTGATGGAACCTGGTTTACCTGTTCTTCGTGCAGGTAACAATAAAAAAAAATCACTTAAGAAGTATACTGGATCTAACTATCTTTCTTTAGCGCAGACAGAGAACTTTACATCATCGTCATGCTGGTTTTTGTTGGAGCCCCCGTTATATTTACTATTGAAAATGATAGGAATTTACATTTGCCGGAAACGTACAGATTTGCACATTTAATCTGTACATGGATAATGAAGAGGAAATTGGTATAAATTATCAACATTAGTGAAATATTTTTCAGTTACGCTCTTCCGTGAAAAAACCCTAAATGATTAGAATTTTTTCCACACGACGATGACACATTAAATTATAGACTTCATTATCGAAATCACTTTTATTTGTCATACTCCGGTACTTCGGTGAATGTCTGACACTGGCATATTTAAAAATTGCTGACGACCAGTTTTTATTACGAAATCATTTGGAACATCTCCGTTAGAAAACTGCTCTTTAATTATATATTAATAAAACATTTTACGATACATCTCTGTGTGTCATTTTTACTAACTTAAGTGATAATTAATTACATAATGCCTCGGCATTATCCACGGAACCATATTTCATCAACGTTTGCATTACGCCATATAAGGACTCATAAATACACGTCGTCACTGTTTGAATGGAAACAATTACATACACTCATTCTAAAATTTCATTTTGTGCATGATAACGATGTGTACTTACTAATTTCTCTCTTTCCTAATTTTTGCCGACTTGTTACCAAACATCAGTGGTGTACGCGTGAAATTGCTGCATGATTTTGAAATATTTTAGTAACGTGCGAAAAATGGTATTTGATCCTTTAATGCAGAACTTAGTATTGACGACACGTTTATTCGTTTTCCGTAGGTTTTTGTCACGCCACTGTTGAACACGCATGACTCGAAACAGTTACATTTAAATGGGTTTAATGAGAGGCTATACTTTCAAAAATTGACAACTCATCAGGTGTTTTAACGATTAAATATTATAATGTTATTTCATGTAAAAACCGTAACATTTCTTACTTTGTATTTTTAGTATTGTCATAAACCTCATGTGGTTGTAGTAAAAGTCATTGTGCCGATAAATATATACAGAGTGTTTTCTTAGAGGCGCCACAACATTGTCTAATAAAAATAAGTTGCAGTAAATTTACCGATTTGATGGGAAGTTTCGATCAAAAATCCCAGTACCTACAGCGAAAAGCAATTGAATTATACATTAAGTTTTATATCGTAAAATTTTTATATCTGGATCGTTCAGTGCTCTCTTATCATTTACGACACAACGTACATCCTGACAGCAAAAAAGGGAAAACAAGGTTTTATTGGAAAAATAAATCATGACAAGTTGTACTCTGATTATTGATCTAATTGCATGCTTGCATTTAGTACTGACTCATCAGTGTGGTAGAATTTTGGCAACTGCAGCAGTTTACGTTGCCAAAAGACATTTTGGCACAGATTTTGACCATTCATGTTTCTAGAGAATGGGAACATGCATCAGTCAGAAAAATGCAAATTCTACAAAAACGATGCCACATCGATGATGGATGTATTATACCAACAGACACGTCTTAGCCGATTGGTAATGCACGCATGCGTGTTAACGCTACTATAACTTCACAAAACATAATAAGTGGGCAAAATAAAACTCGAAAGTGAACCAGTTGTAGAACCGGTCTCTACAAAAAATAAATGTAAGCATGTTATATGTCAACGTCTGAAAGCCGATTCAGTACTACAGACCAACAGTACCATATCCATATTGACTGAAATCAGTACAAACCTGCCCCGAATTTCCATAATGTATCAATTTTATGATGGGACAGGTTTGGATGGGCGCAATCGCACACCTGTTTTCCAACTTCGCATTAGTACTAATTTACAGAATTTGATTTCTTCAGAATAAATTACTAAAAGATAAATACTTGTTTCATAAGTACAATTTTCCTATAGTGCAATCGAGATATTACCTAATATTATCATTAAATGGGTTCAATAGGCTCCAGGCTGTATTTACATATTTATACAATAATTTAAAACCGTTCACGAATTACGTTAGGTACTAATCTTAGTGTGTTAGTGTCCGGAATTCTACTTTCCAAACGTGGTCCTTCCGATGTTTGAATATTTTATCGTCTGTCCGTTGTCTGGTCAACTTTCTGTGCAAAATCTCGTTCCAAATTCGACCGACATTCGATTATATAACACATAATTAAGTGCGAAGAGTTCACGCAAGTTTTGAGAGATTAGTAAAAAAATCACACGGTTTGCTAAGTCGTAGTTTTTTCCCGAGAGTGATGACTTGTAAGCATTAAGATAAAAATAGTGTGAACGTACAGTAACCGTGGAGTCCATATTTATTTTATCAGGGTTAAAAATACGTGGTCGTTAAAACAGTATAGCCCTTGTGAAATATAACTGCTTTTAAGTGTCGACCGACGAGAGATTAAACGAAAAAACATGTAGATTGGAGAATAACCCTCCTATTGAAGTGCGTCCTATGATGATTGAAGGGGTTCAAAGGTGATAATTTTGTTATTTATGGCAAATTATAGATGGCAATAACGTATTAGTGAAAGATTATGGAAACTTGAAGGTACATGTTCAAGCAGCGTGACGATTAGATAATGGCGGTACTACTACAGTACTTGTTCATACTAACATACGCTGATACTTAACAGATTTCTTAGTTATACAATCTCAGTTTGACCGAAGGCAGTAGTTAGACTGGAAAACAGAAAGCACCTGTCTAGATTGTGCGGTCGCTGATCTTGGTTCACTTCTTTTATGTCCGTCAATGATGGGTTTCCATTGGACGCCGTCGGCGACACTAGATGAAGTGAGCGACAAACATAAAATATTACTGAAGTAACACCTTTTTATAGCGCTGCAAAAAGCTATTAATAATCACTCTAATCAAAATCTTTAAAAAACCTGTCTTCACACTTCTCAACGTAAACAAACAACTCCTTGGCAAAATATTTGTAAAGTTTGTAAAAATGTGTCTGTGTTTATTTCTCATAGACTTCAAGCTTTAACTTTTATAACAAATGAGAACGTAAAATTTTCTAAAAGAATCTACATCGAACAAATCGTAGCTTGTAGTTCCACACGTGTTTCGTCAGACAAAAATAATTACCGTAACTTTCTAATAGTTCGGCTCCTCAATGTCTAGCGGACACAAATTAAAATCGGCTTCCGGTGGCACCAGAAACTAATAACCCAAACTTTCATATGAGTAAATTGAAGTACAAGTCATTAGATTTTACAACCATCGAAAAACAAGATTGGGCCAATTAACCATAACGGCGTCGAAGAAATGGGACAAGATGGTCAAATCACTGACTTTCTTCGTGGTAATTATTGAAAGGCGCTTTCGTGCACACTTTCAGATCGTGAGGTCTTACCTGAATACTAAGAATTGGGCCTTATCTCAACTTAGAAAATTGCAAATTTCATTAAAAAAAACACGATGAAAAAATGTTTATTTCTAGAAATTTGCACTTTTCTACGCCTATTGAACTAAAATTTTTCAGGTTTATACTTACATACTGATGCGCTCTTTTGATAGATGCCTACTCTTGCAGATTTAGTTGCATTTCGTCTTGAAAAAATTCTTAAAGTATGAGGTCCAACACCATGAACGTTAAAAATTTCCCAAAGTGTTTA
Source organism: Cynaeus angustus (assembly GCA_030157275.1). Classification (NCBI taxonomy): domain Eukaryota; kingdom Metazoa; phylum Arthropoda; class Insecta; order Coleoptera; family Tenebrionidae; genus Cynaeus; species Cynaeus angustus. Next base: position 14,135,784 of record CM058066.1, on the reverse strand, counting down.
GTTCATTAGGTTGTGGTCACTCGGTGTAAAGGACAATGAGCAAAATGATCCAAATGTCCACCACTAATGAGACCAATGTATCCATTAAATACTGAACAATTTTCAATATGACAGCAAGAAATATATCCTGTCAGTACTAAAGTTATGGCTAAATTGAGATACTTAAAAAAAACAAACAAGTACTTCTTGATGCTGGTCTACTTCGTGTTTGTTGGCTCGCTTATGTTGCGTACTGTGCTTTTGATTTTCAACATAGTAGGTACCATTTTGCAGACTGGACTTTTTTATTGGTGATACAGTAAGCTTTCGTTTTAAGGCGCTAATATGTTTCTAAAAATTGCGTTTTTAAACATAACCAGTGGGAAACCAAACACTGATTATATTTTTAAGAAAAAATTCTGTTGCTGATCGTGTGGTATTTTGGCTGGACTAGATATTAACTCACAATTAAGCTTTCAATTGCAAATATAAATAATATAATTGGTCAGGTCAGTATTTAGTAAAATATTCACTTAGGTAAGTCTCGTTAGTGGTGGAAATTTGGACCAAACTTCATATATTTTTGCCCATTGTGCTTTGAACGTTTTTAAAAATTCGTTCATATCTCTGGCGTTTTTATCCAAAAAAAAGTGAAAATATAAGTATAAAAAAATGAGAATGAAAATTTAAGAGTAGTGATAAATCGTTTAATTTTGACTCTATCGTCTTAAATTTGGTTTTATCTTACGTAAAATTTCGCGAGGAATTCAACGGTGTTCCAGGAATTGACGTACGAGTTCTAAACTAGTGCACGTACCGGAATGAGATTTTGCAAGCTTATAGATCTCGCTTCGGGCTATCGATCGATGTTTATCTATAGAGTTTTTATCGAAAATATTGGTTTCAAAAAAATCAAAATATAATCTCGATAAATCGTTTAATTCTGTCTCTATTGTCGTAAATTTGGTCTTATCTTGCCCAGAATTTTGCGAGGGATTCAAAAGGGCCTTGATGTACGAGTTCGGGTTCCAATACTATCCTGATTTCAGATATTGAAAAGTTTTGACGATTTCCCGGATTTTCTAACTTTTTAATTAGGGCATATATCGAGAGCGCCATGGAAATTTGTTAATTTTTAGAAATTCGCTCATATCTTCTAAACTATTGTACGAATTCTATTGAAATTTGGTGTGCTTAAACAGTTTGATTAGATCTATCGATGGACACCATTGTTACCGCATTCCCAAATAGGACGTTCAAAATTTTCCCCGGACGACGAATCGGTTTTCAGCTCACTTGATGCAAATTTTAACTTATTTCAAAAAGAATTTAGCAATATGTTCAAAATTCATCTATATATTTTAAATTTTTGATTTACTCTATACTTTTAAACAGGGCAGATGTCGAGATTCAAAGACGCTCTCGGACTGCTTAGACTTAGTATTTCGATTTCAAAAGTACAAAATTAAAAAAAAATCTGATTCAATTAATTGAAAAATCTTCATTTTTGAAGATACGCTTACATTATATTATATTTCGATGTCAAAAGAGGTGAATTTTCGTTAATTACTACTATGTTAATTTTCCAAATTTCAAGGTAGCCCGGAAAAATCTAGCATATTTTGAATTGATACTAGCTAAAGCAAAATAAATTTACATAAATTTGTTGCCAATTTAAAAGTAGACGCCATGTGTTTTCATTCATAGGTTTGCTTTTTATAACTATTCGAGTCTGCATCGCGATACGAGGATTTTCTTAAAAAAACAGCATTTTTCATAATAAAAAGGGCGTAAATAATGTTTTGTTGTTAAACAACTTCTGAACATTCTTCTGTATTGTTAGAAATTCGATCTTAATTAATATGACATGATAAATACCAAATTTGGTGTTTATTGCGACTATAAAATGTAAGGTGAAATGTCAGATACACTATATTGCGTGGTAGTCGTAGTTGTGACAAATTATGTCACGTTTTAAAAAGTTTGAGTTTACGGTGCGACAGTACCGTGTTGAATACAAATATTATGCAACACGTGTATACAAAAGTGGCCAGTCCGGTTCTGCACTGAAATATACAAATCAAATATTTATTAGTTTCCTGTACAGGGATATGAAGGCGTTTTTCATTCATAACAAAGGCAGCAGATGGTTGAAATTTGGTTGTAATGATGATAAAAATTGTCACCGAATGTGATCATCTCGACTTTGCATGGTAACAGGAAGTTGACCCTTCCTGTGCATCGTATTAACCGTTAAACTATTACACTAATACGGTAAATTAATACGTTTTCAGCCAGAAGGTAAACTAATAGCAGATCGTCATTTTTAATTAATACTGTTATCGGTGTTGTATTTCAAGCATGATGGCTGACGAAACCCTACAAGACTTTAGAAAGGTGCGTGCCAGTCTGACTAAGAGCATTGCACGAAGGGTTAGAACCCTACTTCTGGTGAGTCAACAATTTATTAGACAGTCCATATGACTAAAACTTATTTTTATTTCCCCATTACCCTCGCAAAACCATTTAAATTGCATGTTGCTATTGTCATTGTAGGTGCGGCTGACAACCCAACCTACCACCACACGTTTTGTAACATTTGCATTTTTGGGTTTGTTTTTTACATTTACTTCTTGTTATTGTCCTCTCATACATCAATATTCAAATTAACACTTCACTTTCGAAGTCTACAGGGTTTGACACTCTTATCGACCTGACCTTGATCTAAATCACCACCGGCAAAAAATTACCATTATTTTTATTGTTATTAAATCTGCATGTAAATCCAAAAGTCACGCCTTCTCATTCATTTCAAACACCCTTAAGGCTCGCGCACACCGCGTCTACTCCTCTGATCATAAATAATTGACACTGCTACGACAGTTACATTAACATTAGTTACAAATCTAACAAAAATTATCGTTGTTCTTATAGCAAGCAAGTAGTTAGATTGCCCATCACTCGCAACTCCTCGCGTATTTTTCCACATTCCAACCATCTAACTCTGGACTTTTGGCAAATGTCACGTTTTTCTCCAAAGGGCGCAAACGTAACATCTTTCACCTTTTTCAAGGTGTCACGTTTATGCTCCGTGGTAAAAAGGCTCCGTGATAAAATTTGGATGTTTCTTTTCAGAAGGATGGTTCATCAAGAGAGATGTTATTGGGTACAGAAATTATGCTACGGGATGGGTCACGTCTATAACGATCTTTGCGCTGCAATGTGGTTTTCTTATACTTTGTTTTATTTGCAAATTGTTTTACAAATGGAAGCTAAAACCGCCGGTACTCTCGTAATGACAGGTAGGTTCCTAATTGGACTAAACTGGCCGAGTCGCCGATTAAGAAATTCGAAAAAGTCATTTAAAGTGCACAAATTGGAAACCACAGACCTTGATTTTTAGAGGTTTACATAAATGGAAACATCGGTGATATTTCCTACTTAAATTGATCAAGGTTGCAACATTTTATAAGATGGAGAAATTGATATTTTTATCGGTTAAGAGAGAAATTATCCGCCATTGTTTGCGGGTTTTGTAACATTTCCAGAATAATAAAAAATATTATGAAAGGTCTAGTTTAGCAAACAATGATCCTACTTGTGGTGATATTGATTTAGTTACGTAAATTACGAGAGTATTTGCAATATAAACGTATAATTATCATATGAATTGTTCGGGCTTGTGGGCGCGATATTTTCATAAAATCATTTAAATAAGTAACAATTTTCATATGATGAATAGCAGCTGTACCTTTCCGATTAATGAAATCATAAAACAGAAGTAGCAAGGTTATCAAGTGAACACCTGCAAAATCTTTATTAAAATATAACAAACCCGAATTAATCATTCAAGGATAATGAGCAATGTTTACATAAATCTGTTGCCTGTTGTTGCAAATTCCTTTAGAGGTAAACAATATTAAATACCCACATTCTGTGTTGATTATCTATGAAACTTATACGCGTTATTTCACAAATTGTTCCAGAGAAATGGTACGCGGTTGCAAAGTCGGATCAAGTTGTATCCGCCGGAACATCCTGTAAATACAGGACTCCAATTACCAACAGATACGATAGGAAATGCACATATTATTATTACATCGTGCGAACTTCCTTACGTAATACCAGAAATACGTGTGTAACGAAAATTTTGTCGTCGGTCTAAGAAGCGATACAAAAACTGATGGCAGGATATTTTCTAAACATTTTGCTATTTTAATACATGGTGCAAGTGAACGTGACAACTGATGATATAACGTGAACTTCAGTATAATCCAACCTGATTTAAATGAGTAGTTGACCATTCAATAGAGATAACTGTATTCGTTCGGCTTAACCTACAATTTAAACAAGCATACACGTTAACTGTCCTTAATACTAGAAATGACATAAGGAAACATGTACAATTTATGGTTGATCAGGCTGGTGTCTGTGTAATCAGCGTTACAAAACGATTTTTTGAAAGTAAACTTAGTTTTGTTGCATTTCGGCAAGAAATTGACTAGATTTTAATCAAATTACAGAATATTTTTCTTTATTTGTCAAGACAAAGATACGCTCCACAGAATCCATGTCGTTAATTCGCCGTGCTGAGAATTTTACGCTACTCTTGTGTTGTAAGTCAGGTTGCGGCAAAAAATATAATAAAATTAACAATGATGTCAAAATTTTTCCAACAATGTCTTCCGCGTTTGGATGTTTGTTTATTTACGGCTATTGCTACACCTCATGCGGGTATTTAAATTTTTAGAAGAAAACGACTATAAACGTAAACAGTATAAAATAGAGTTTTTGGTGAAATTTATGTAGTCGTTGAAAAAAACCAGTTTCTAGGATTGACACCAAATCAGAATAGTACAAATAAAATCTGACAAACCTAAAGAATGCAGTAACAATAAATCTATTGAAAAAATAAGCCCACTTGATGTTGTTGCTCAACGTTTCGTTTGTTTGATAATTACGCTTGAAGCTTGACGAAAGACGACGTAAGGTTAAGTGAAATACTAAAAAAATTTCACAGGTTCTTGGCAGTGTTTACCATGGACAATTACCTGAACATAAACCGCGAAAGCGCTCGATATTTCACTATTCTATTAATGTACCTAATTTATATTAATGAGTTCTTTCAGGCAAAAAACAAGATTTTGTGTACATTTATGAGTAACAGTGTTGTCTTTTATTTTAGGTCAAATTGTAGACTCGCTGGCTACTCCTCTCGTTGGTTGGGCTGTGGACCGATTTGGTTCCCGGAGGGCGTGGCATTTAGCAGGTGCGTCAAGTCATTATTCCGTCATCTTCAGGGTCATACATACAATTCAGTGGCGTACGTCACAACCCTCCAGCTTTTTTTTTAATTATGCACATACATTACAATACTAAGAAATTTTTAATTTGTGTATCTATTATCTACACATAATATGGAAATTTATGCAAGTCTCCGATTGAGTCGCGGCAATTTCGGCAGCGTTTATATTGCATGTCCTATTGCCGCATTAATTCTCCTTAATCGGCAGACTAATTGTAAAGTCGAGAAATAAAAAACCTATTGACACAACTACAAAAACTTGTCTGTCTATATTAGCATAATAAATGCTATTTCAATGTATTTACATCTAAGCATTATGTTTCCAGGAACATTAGCGGTGTCTATGGGATTTACTTTGATTTATTGTTTAAAACCGACATCGTTGACCACAGCGGTCCTCATTGACTATGGTTTGGTTATAAGTTTGTTCCAGATTGGGTGGGCGACAACTCAAATTTCGCATTTATCTATTATTCCGGAAATAGCGACTACTCATAGATACACTTCTGATTTAACTTCAATTAGGTAACGTGAATCATCCATTGAAATCAGTAGTTAATGCCACTGTAATCATGCTATTGCTTGATGAATTACTCAATCTAAGGCAGAGTTTCTCAATCATTCTGTGTCAGCGCTTTTTAAAAATACATCGTAAAAAATGATTCAAAGATAATAGACAGTATGCCAGCGCTACTTAAAATAGGGATAAAATTATAAGTACTCACTTTTGGTTCTGCGCCCTGAGAATCGTTCAAAAACTCCCATTTGTGTAAAGATTGAGAAGAACGCGGCATTATCCAATTTGGATTTACCGACACAACTTTGAACTTGAGACTGCCAAAAAACTTCATTTTCTGGAAAATTTGAAAATAATACACATAACCTCACTTTTCAATATTTTTGGGCACAGACCAAGACTAAACGTAGTTTTATCACAGTCAAATAATTCTACGTTAAAAGTACTAAACGATTACAAAACTAAATGTGTCTTACCGAGAAAAGTTTAGTTTTCTTTTTCAACAAGAAAATTTGAGTACACTTTTAAAGTTAAATTTAAAGTGGGGCAGCGCGTTTTACTGCCAACCATGCAACCCGAAACTGCCTAAAAATTTTAAATTATGGCGGTCTTGTACTATTTTACAAAACCATGAAACTTGAATAAGAGGAAGTCGGTGAATTGTGCACACCTTACCAAAATCGGGATATTTTATTTAAATATAGTATATAGCACTCTGAAATTTGGCATAGATGTTCTCCGACGTCTAGGTTACAGTCCAAATTAATCAAATTAAAAAAAAAAACATTCAAAGCTTAGGAACAAAATCATATAATAAGTGACAATGCGAATGATTACCCACCCTATGCGGATAATGGTGCGTACCAGCCAGGATAATTGTGTGCAAATAGAAAGCGATCTAAAATTAAATGATGTAAAGGGTAGAATTGAAAAAAGTACATATTGTTTGTATTAAAAGATAAACAAATAATAAAAAGAATCTAATATATTTGGTGCAAAGGTCATATACGTAGCCTTCGAGAGAGTTACTACTACTGCTAAGCTTAGGCAAAGCTTAAATCAAGCATTTGACTTCTGCATAAAACTCCATGTCATCAACTTTATCGTCATCACATAATATGGTATCAGAAATCTTTTTTATTGACCTAATTTCCTTGAAAACGACTTTTTTGTATTTATCGGCAATGCGCATCTTTAGCTCACAGGACCTCAACGGTTAAGAAAAAATGCAAAAATTAAACTGCACTTCATTTATCAGAAATAGATAGCTGACAATAATAATAATAATTACCATAAGATTATTTTGGTATTACTACATAAACAAAAACGTTTTTGTTTACAAACATACCGCTTAAATTTATACAGACAAAAATTAAAATAAACAATCCGAAATGCCGCCAAATTCTATCTTGCAAACGGCTGAACTACTATAACTAACACATGCGAAATGACGCAAGGGTTTATGGATTTAACCAAATACTGAAATTATAGTGCGCCTTATTAGCCCCAGCGCACGATTATTCGATTTCCTTCTATTGTTGGATGTGGTAGAAAACACACTAATTGTTAAAAAAATCTTAGCGTTTTATTATGGATTTATCAGGAAAACAGCTCTAGCAACAGACTGATTGAGCAACTCTGATATCTAATTACTAATTACAAGTTTCATGAACTTGAATCATGAATAACCTTGTTTCAGATACACGGCCACCGTTTGTTGTAGCATTTCCGTGTACATAATAACTTTTTTTGTCTTGAAAAATGATGGCAATCCCGATAAAATTGGCCCTAATGATTTTTATAAATTCAAGGTAATGTTGCTTGATGTATCACGTAAACGTAACATCTGTTGCATCCGCAGGAAATCGCACTGGTTATAACATTGATAGGGTTATTCTCATCGCTTATATTTTATTGTGGCACGTTTAATAAAGATAGTAGGGAATATCAGACAATTCCGGAAAACGAAGAAGATTCCAACGGTTTAGTCACAGATGAAGATGTCACGCATTTTCTAAAATCATCAATTATATACAAGGTTTCGTTAATGTAAAAGAAAAGGATTATGGTAAAAATAAAATTATAAATTAACACTTTTCCATCAGGTATATGGCTTCAAGGCTATTCACGACGTTAACACTTATTTATATCCCATTGTATCTGGATGAAAAAGCAGCGAGTTCTGAAGACACGGGGGATGGGATTAGACAGACAATAGCCAGTGTTCCTCTTGTCTGCTTCATAGCTTCGTTTTTGACTTCCATCATACTAAAATTTAGAATTAGGCGTTGTAGCGATAAAGTAGATACATCTGGCTTAATCTTGATAATGGATTGTATAAATTCGTTTTAGGTAGTTTATCTGTCGGGGATTATTTTAGCCCTAATTGGTAGTGTTTGTGTAAAACTGGAGTTTTTGTTCCACTCCGATAGTCAATTATACGTAATTGCCACGCTAATAGGTAATCGTCGGATCATTATCATATCTAAAATAATCTTGATCTGGCTGCAGGTGTAAGTGGTTCTGCAACTATGGTTTCCAGTTTATGTTTAACAGCAGAATTTGTTAAAGTCAATGGTTATGGTGGGGCTTCTGTCTATAGCACAGTAACATTTACCGATAAATTAATCTCTGGCGGCGTCGTTCTTCTCGTACAAAACCTGTATGTTGGCTTTTTCTAATCTCATCTTATAAATCGTTCTTATTTCAGCCAATGTACACCGAAGGAGATGTGCCCACACTTTTACGAAGACGTTCTTTCCTACGTCTGCGGTATTGTATCGCTAATAGGTTTAATCTCATTAGCAACACTCCACTGCCGTTAATAAAAGACTTTTATACTTTTCATGTGTTTATTTAAAAAAAATCAAAGAAGTTCTCCAAACTGTTGTATTTGGGCAATGACATAGTCCATGTCCGCATGAGTGGGAACAGGATGGCAAGTAGTAATCATGCGAAAAAAGTTGCACAAGCCTTTATGGGCCAGAGGGGAATAACCTATCATCAATTTACCACTCTTCACCAATTTTTCTTTAATTGCAGGAGCAACCTAAAAAACTTCCATGACTTGTTTTTTAACACAAACTAACTCACATTGCTCATTTTTATCCACCAGTCCTCATCCTCTTCCTTTCCGCGCATACTTTTCGGAATGTACCAAAAGCACACTGAAGATACTTCAAATTTTTTTTGAACTAACCGGAAACCGTCGAGATTCTCAATTTTTGATTTAAAGTACCTGTGGATTTATAGTTAGTCAGCGACCGGTTTCGTCTTTAGGTTACCTGGCGCAGTCCATCGCGTTATCGATAAGACTATCAAACCCGGATAACCCTCGCGCTTTCCACATTATCCACAATTTAAAAGCATCAATTTTTCGACCACACTGTATGCTTTTATCTCCAGTATCGTACGAGACATCGTAGAATTTATCTTGCTGGAATAAATATCTAGCCGATGCTGAATTACATTCATGAAGAATATTCTAAAAATAGCCCCGTTAATATAGGTACAATGAAATATCGCAACCTACGTTGTATCTTGTTATAAATATTGAGCATTGCAACGGAGCACCTAACATTTTGTGTGGGTTCCAAGCAAACGAGTCCGATCTAATAAAAATTGCACAAGCAAAAATGAAATCATGACTAATACAGTTTTACACTCACCTGTATGATGCCGCCAGCCGCGATCTGTAATTTTTAGAAAGTAAAAGGGTGCCTCCATAACAAGCCTAAAACAAATTTAAATTCACGTCCTACACGCGCTCGAAATATAAATTACATCAATATGTAGCCATAAATCGTGTCTATCGCAAATATCGGCTATTTTATCCAAAGGATCTATCGCTCCTAGAACAGTAGTACCGGCGGTAGCGTTAACAAAGAAAGGTACATGTCCTTTCTTTTTGCTCACGATTATCTGTTGTTCCAAGTCTTCAGCTATCATTTTTCCAGAATCGTCCGTTTTTATTTTGATTACATTGTCGCTACCAATGCCTAACCAATGTGCAGATTTCTGGAGAGAATAGTGTCCCTAGAATAAAGTCCATAGCTACTGTTTCTCTCGTAATTTTATTTACTTGCTGCTTCTGAAGTGAAGGCCACGAGCAGTGGAAGTCCATGAAGACCTTTTGTTTTGATTTCTGGAAACTTTTGGTACCTTGCGAGTACCATCCCATACATATTAGAAATGCTCCCTCCGGGAGAAAAAATTCCATCCCCTTCTTCGTAGCCGACTAGTTTTTTAACTTGGTCAATAATCTCCATCTCGATTAGTGAAAACGCGGGGGCGACTTCGAATGTGTACTGACTAGTGTTCAAGGCTTCCGACAACCAAGTTGCGCCAAGACCAAAAAGGTCCGTTCCCCCGTAAAGTTGGTTGTGAAATTTCATACTGTTAGTTCTAATGCTGTATTTTATAACATTTCGGCAGATTGCCTCAAGCTCATCCGAATTTGCGCACGGTTCAACCAAGGAGAAATCAATTTTAGTCTTAAAATTAATTACAGATTTTATACCGAGACTAATAAATTTAACACATACCTTCAGGTCTTCGGGATCTAGATATTCAACAACTTTCGTGTCTTGGGGGTTCAACACGCCTTCTTCTTTTATCAAAGAGACAATTCTGTTCAAAAAATCGAGTGTATCCATGGCAGGTACCATTCAGCAACTAAAAGAGTTGGTCTGCATGTTAAATAAAAGCGACGTTACAGGGCCGTAACGGCAATTTTACTTAAAGTCTAAATTTTGAATAATTCGAAAAGTGAGATTCTATTTTTGATAAGTTCTTCCGTTAAGTCGAGGTCTCGCTATCTATAGTAATTGCAAGTGGGTGGCCTCTTATCTCATTCATAAATTAACAAAGTTTGCAAATGAGTTTAGTCCAAAAATATGTTGGCGTAACTCATCAGAGACAATAGAAACAAGCACACGTAGGAAAAAATGACATCATGGTAATGACAAGGAAAATCAAAAAAGCTAGCCAGTATTGAAATAAAGTTACAGTTAAAAATACATCATCTGTATATCTGTCTTTTTTATTTTTACTTACACTGTTATTATTAGAGATAAAATATGCAAAAAGAACTAGAAAACGAAAATACATCACTCGGAAGAACATCTAATTGTGACCAATTTTGATAATTATAAAACTAAGAATTATTTTGGTCCTGATACGTATAGCACAAACAGCCGGAAAACTTTTTTAATGTACGTACTGGTATTTATAAGAAGTTAAAACAGCTCTAACTGTTTAGATGTTTTTTAACTGTATAATTTTAGATCTAAAAATGTTTATTTTATTTTATAAAATCAAATTATTCTAAACAGACCCATATAGTAGTAAACAATGTAAATTAAAATAATGGAAAAATGATGGGAAGTTTTGGATACAAAAGAATAAAAACACCTCGGCATTGAGTTAAAAGATAACAGGAAAAAAAATAAGGTCACCGTAAACACCGATTAGAAAAATTCACATAATAGACACTATAACAATGTGGTTACAAATTACAAATATTAGTTTTAATCGAAAAACCGGTAAATTGAAATTGATAACGAGTGTACTTACACATTATGTAATAGAACAAAACAGAATTTATTTTCTAGACACGTTCATAGTTAACAAGAAAACCTCCAAAACATGTCTTGAAATTTAAACAGGTCGTAACACTTGATATAGTTGCAACTGTAGAACTGTAGAACAAGAAAAAAAAAATCGGGTCCGTAGACAATAATTAATTCCCGCGGCTTAAAATCTTAGTTAATCATAATTGTTTGTTTTTGAATTATTTGAATGTTTATTAAACAAAGCCTTATCTTACCTAAATGCACTTCTTTGGAGGAAACTTGAGTTTAGCACCACATAAAATGAGTATCACTCAATAGAGGAGTCCTAAAGTGACTAGTTTATTTTTTTGATCAGGAATAATTTTAGAGACTTGTCTCCAGAGACGTAATAAACTAAAGAATAAGTAGGAAAATTTGATAACTGATAAATCTAGGAGTTCACGATACGGCTCATATACAGGGTTGTTCAAAGTTCAGATTATAGAAAACAACAGAAACTATTCCGAGCGTGTAACTTTCCGTTTCTAGTAAGCTTCTAATTGAAGTTATCAATATTTGCTTTAAAAGTTACTTGGTGCTTGTATTTCCGGTCATTTAAACCAAGTAAGAGGCTGTAAACAGAATAAAAAAATAAACACACGCTGACTTCGTGTGAGTGTGACTATTATCTTTTTTATATTTGATAAGCTTTGATCTATCAAAATAAGTACTTTTTTGTGAACATTTTTTTCCGGTGCCATTAAAAATGATAAGACTGATATTAGCTCCTTATTAAGAATAACGGTAATATCAGCTTAAGTTTAAAAAAAATGGGGTTGAAGTACGATTAGATAACTGATTGAATCCGATAAAATGGAAAAAGCAGTAAGACACCGATTAAAAATCCTATCAGTTTCTTGGTTTTTACTTATGGTTTAGTTGCTTTGAATGCATAGGATAACCCGTTTCTTTCGGATTTTAAATACACCCTGTATATTTTTTCAGCTTTTTGTAACAAAGCATTTCTTAGAGCTTAAAGGATTTCAGGGTTTTCTGGCAAAATACTTGGCTTTGCTTTTCTGATTGCCAATAAAATTTCGAATCACTGAGATTCGATGGTATTACTGGGGCGATTGGCAATTAAAAGGATTTTCTCTCATTAATATTGTGTGGGAATGAGAGTATATCGCACATAGGCAAAAATCTGCGGCAATTAGAAATACCGCATTCTTGAAATGACAAATACTTGTCTAATTGCCGTTCCGCATTCAAAGCAAAATAAAAATTAATAATTTCTCAAGCAAACCAAACATAACCAACTTCTGATTTTTTTCAGGAATCTTCACTGAAACTTATTTTGCCTAAAATTGAATTAAGAGAGTAAATTGTGAGGATATATTTTTTCAGTGACCTGAATGTCCTTCGGTTTCTCCCCTTTATCCTTAATTAAAAAAAACATTAATTTACCTAATTACGAATGACTAACGGGGTGTTGGATTGTGTTTGACATGCATGACATTCGGCAGTGTAGGCAATTCATGAACACAAAAAACTGTAATTTTTTATTACATAAAAATTATAAACAAACTTTAATTGTAGTCGAAAGATCTTAACTATCTTACATTAAGCACAGTGATTATCCTAACCTTCAAAACCCGTCTTTATGACTGTATTTTTAGACATTCTTAGAGCATTCAAAATCAATTTCTGTTGGCAACACTGTTATGTATTCGTTGCATCTCTTTCTAACGATGACTGTTTTGACTGTCGTGAGAGTACAATAAACGGTTGTTCTCATTTTTGTTGCCCTTAACTATCTTATCTATGATTAGGATTATATGATTTGGTGAGTGATAAGTCTTATCAGTGTTTACAATCAATTTTCAGCTTGATTTTTTATGTATTTATGTAATTGAGGTTACATTCTTCCCAGAGCCACCTGCCACTCCCACTGTTTGAGCGGATTTAATAAGATAAAATTGAGGGCTACTATCATGTTGAATGTTTTACAGGTATTATGTCCTGGCTGTATCTGCTTGGGTGCTGTGCACTCTGCATGGTGGGTGCACAAGAACCACAGTTTAACCAGGAGGGACAGCCCTATAACCCCCAGAATACTCCATATAACGAACAAGGAACGTATAACCCACAAGGGCCGTTGTATAATCAACAAGACTTGAATACTAATCAAATAGGAGGACAGTTTAATCAAGGCGATTACAACCAACAGGGTGGTTTTAACAATCAACAGGGTGGTTTTAACAACCAGCCAGGTGGTTTTAACAACCAACAAGGCGGTCTATACAACCAACAAGGCGGTTTATACAACCAACAAGGGGGTGTCTACGGCCAGGATACCCCATATAACCAAAGACCACAGTATGGGCAGAACAGCCCAGGCTATTATAACAATGATTTAAATAATGACATTTTTTATGATATCCATTGCCCAGAACACTGGATGCGATTTTACCAGTCCTGTTATCGTTTTATTAAATCCCCGTTGCGTCCATATGAAGAGGCAAGAAAGTTGTGTAAAGTATGTTTTGTTTTTTTTTTGAAACGCCGGTAACAGCACTGTTTTTAGACCTACGCTGTAGAGACAGGAGGCTCAGATTTGGTTTCCATTGGTAGTTCAGAAGAACATGGTTTTTTGATCAATCAGTTGAACACTCTAGATCCGCAGCATCGCCGATGGTATATTGGGGCCCACCAACAATCAGCTAACTATTGGACGAATGTAGATGGCACTCCGTTTATCAACATGGAAAATGCTTTTCTTCCAGTTCCTGATCCTTATGGAAAAGATTTCCTTGCTTACAATTTCTCACGAGAACACATGCATTGGGGTTTCCAACCCGTGCGAGGGGACGAGCATCTCTTATTTATCTGTGAAGCAGACATCAGAAGCATTCAGAAACTTGTCTCAGATGATCGGACTTATACGTATGGTATTGAGATCACAAACCCTGACAGGATCCCCAGAGGACCTTACTTTATCAAACAACCTGAGGATGCCACTTTTGATATGTCAAAACGTAAATTATATAACGACGTCAGTTTAAGTTGTCTAGCAGGAGGTTATCCAACTCCTACATATGAGTGGTATAGAGAAGACTACGAAAATGATCGACTCGTAGCCAAGAAAATCGATCCTCTTCTTGATTCACGCTACACGACAAGTGGAGGAATGCTTATCATTAACAACCCTCAACAAAAACTGGACCACGCGACGTACCACTGCAAAGCCATAAACAAATTCGGCACAATCATCTCAGAAAGCGTACAACTGAACTTTGGTTTCATCTTAGAATTCGTGTTGAAACGATCACCAGAAGCGGGGGACCAAAATTGGGGAAAATCAATCTACTGTGACCCTCCAAACCATTTTCCTGCAGTTCGGTACTCTTGGTCTCGTGACTATTTCCCGAACTTCGTAGAAGAAGATAAGAGAGTTTTTGTTTCTTATGACGGGGCGTTATACTTTTCCGCTTTGGAAACGATAGATAAAGCAAACTACAGCTGTAGCGTTCAGTCTGCATTTTCTGACGCCGGTAGAAACGGTCCGTTTTTCCCTCTAATGGTTAACCCTCACTGTAAGTTTAAATTATCACTAATTCTTTGGTTAATAACTTTGATTTTAGCAAACTACCAACAGCTTAAGTTTCCAAACAATTTCCCTAAAGCTTTTCCCGATGCACCGATTGCTGGAAAGGAAGTGAGAATGGAATGCATGGCCTTTGGATAGTAAGACAGAGAATAATTTGTTTGATTTGAGCTAATCCTTTTGTGCAGTCCTGTTCCTAGTTACAACTGGACCAGAAAAGGGGCACCATTGCCAAGGACTGCCAGATTATCTAGTTATAACAGAGTACTTACGATACCCCACGTTCAGGTAGAAGATCAGGGCGAGTATGTTTGCCGAGCGTACAATGACAGATCCAGCACTGAAAACAGCCTCATTCTAAACATTCAAGGTTTGATTGCCACATTAAACATTTTGAGCACAAACTCTCAACAGAACAAAATTAAAAATCTCCCGTGGCGGCGAGTCCGTGCACCCCAGTTCAAAATTTCGCAAATCAATGAATCTGTTCTTTTTCAGCGGAACCAAATTTTACAATCCCATTGGCCGACAAACATGTAGATAGTAAAGGTGAGATGGTGTGGACTTGTGAAGCTTTCGGTATTCCTGACGTGAACTATACTTGGTGGAAAAACGGGCGGCAATTAGTTATGGGTTACTTAGATCCTGAAGACAGTGGTCGCATCAAGATTCAGGATAACGTCTTGACAATAAGTTACTTAAATCAAGAACGAGATCCTGGCATGTACCAATGTAGAGCCTCAAACACTTTAAAAACGAGATACTCTTCTGCGCAGCTCAGGGTTTTAGCTTTTAAACCTACATTTAAAAAACACCCCCTAGAATCAGAAACATACGCAGCTGAGCAAGGAGAAGTGGTTATAAAATGTAATCCTGAGGCAGCTCCGAGACCACGGTTTGTGTGGAAGAAAGATGGGAATGTTATAGGTAAAATAAATTCCTGAGTGTTCATTTGTTTATGATTGGTTTAAGGTTCTGGAGGACACAGACGAATTTTAGAAAATGGTAATTTAGTTATAAAATCTGTGTCGCGAGATGATGAAGGTGTCTACACGTGTACTGCAAGTAATGAACTTGGAATGGATGAATCGAAAGGACGTTTAATTGTTTTACGTAAGTCCTATTAAAAATGTCTTCTGTTATTCAAATATGTAATTCAGGAGGACCACGACTTATCGAAAATTTAAATCCTCGTATAGTCACCACTGTTGGTAGATATTTTGAACTTAGATGTATTGCTGAGACTGAAGAAATGTTAGATATCGCTTATATTTGGACACATAATGGGATGAAGATCCGAGACTTGGACGTGAAAAACTCGAATAATCGATTGGTATGAGAATGACATTTGATTTGGTTAATTTTTGATTCTGTTTTTAGAGAATCGATGGGGGTTACTTGAGCGTCATCAACGCTACGTTCACCGACGCCGGTGAATATGAATGCGTAGTGAAGTCAACCGTCGGTAGAATCTCCTCCAAGTCGATCGTAATAATTGAAGGTCCTCCTGGTCCTCCGGGCGGCGTCCAAGTGACGATTCAAAAGAGTTCTGTTACTTTAACTTGGACAGATGGGGCTACTCATGGTTCCCAAATTAGCAGTTATACAGTGAGTGGTAGAACGAACTGGAATCAAACTTGGACCAATATCAGCCATGGTATCTACGCCAGAGAGATTGATAGATACACTGGTCAAAAAGAGGCCATGGTCGAGAACATTCTAACACCTTGGTCGACCTACGAATTTAGAATAGCCGCGTGGAACTCTTGGGGAATGGGATCTTACTCAGCGCCTAGTCCACGACATTCTACACCCCCAGATAGACCTTACATCGCTCCGTACAATATCGGTGGAGGTGGTGGTAAAATTGGTGATCTCACTATAACGTGGTCACCGTTGAAACCAGATGAACAAAATGGACCAGGCATTTATTACAAGATTTTCTGGAAGAGGAAAGATTTTGAGGCTGATTTCCAGAGCTTGGAATTGAAAGAGTTCGGAAATACGGGGATGGCAGTCGTGCACATACCGCTAGAATATTATTATACAGAATATGTTGTTAAAGTTCAAGCTATTAATGATATAGGTGCTGGACCTATCAGTCCAGAATTTATGATTTATTCTGCAGAAGATATGCCACAAGTTGCGCCCCAGTTGGTGGTTGCGCGCTCGTTCAACTCTACTGCACTTAATGTCAGTTGGGTACCGATTGAACAGACTAGGGAAAAAGTCAGAGGAAAACTCATCGGTCACCGTGTAAGTGGAATTTGTATAAAAGTCTTTTTTTTGGATGACTACTAAACGTTTTGCGGTCGTAAAGATGAATTTAATGACTCGTCTGTTGAAATATACTCTACGGGCTACCTCAATATTTTATATTCTGATTCTTACATTTTGTTAGATTCTTGTGATCGCCTAAAAAATCTTTTATGCACTTCGGGCGTGAAGACGATTTTTTGTCTATGAACTTTTTTGCGGCTGTAAAAATGAATTTTATGGACTCATCTGTTGACTTTACAGACTGAACCTGAATTTTTTACATTGTGAGTCTTACATTTTGTTAGATTCTTGTGATCGCCTTAAAAATACTTTATGTGCATCTACGGTAGACAATTTTTTACCTTGGTCGGTCAGTTTCATCAACAATTATCGTCTTTACGGCCTCGTTATATTGATAAGAATTTGTGAATATTAAATGTCCGTTTTGCAGATCAAATACTGGAAGAAAGAGGGCGACGAACAAAGCGCAGTGTACTATTTATCAAGGACAACAAGACCTTGGGCTCTCATTGTCGGCTTACAACCTGACACATACTATTTCGTCAAAGTTATGGCTTACAATGCAGCCGGCGAAGGACCCGAGAGTGAACGTTTCATCGGTCTGACGTTTTTTATTTTCTTCTTTATTTTTTCTAACTTCTTTTTCCAGAACGTACCTTCAGAAAAGCGCCACAAAAGCCACCATCGTCAGTTCACGTGTTTGGTATCAATCCTTCTACGGTGAAAGTTGTTTGGCGATACGTGCAACCATCTTTGGAAGAAGAACCACTGAAGGGTTACAAGGTGAGTGATTTGATTTTTGTGGATACAACTATAATAAAATTCTTTAGATTCGTGTTTGGGAGTTCGATCAAGACTTGAGTACAGCGAATGATACAATTAAACCATTTGGTGGAAAACTCGAAGCCTACGTGGATAATCTACAACCCGGAAAAACGTACAGAATGCGTGTTCTTGCATTCTCTAATGGTGGAGACGGCCGCATGAGTTCTCCTGAAGTTAAATTTCGAATGGGTGGGTTAGGAACACGTTAATTTAACTTGTTTGGCTTTGCTATGTTCATGTGCTTATTTTGTGATTGTTTTGCAGGTCCACTTTCATATTACAGAAGTGCTTGTGAAGAGTTAAAACCATTTTCTGTAATAACCATCGCCATCGCATGTTTGCTGCATTATGTACTAACAACATGACATTTATTATAGTGATAGTTATTTTGTTAACTTTTTATATTTTTATAGACTCACAGCCATTTCACTTTTTTGATATTTTTTTTACTAAATTAAGAGTTGAGTGCCTTAATGTTAACAGGACTGCTAAGTATCATTTGTACCTGTATTCAAATCTGGTAGCAATATTTTTTGAATGTGTTCAGAAATACAGTCTAATTAATCATCATCATTGAATCCGTCCAACAAGGGTTGTAGATTTTTATATATTATAGAAAACAAATTTACAGATTTTTTTTAAATAAATTTCTGGAAAATATATGGTGTCTTATTTTTCACCCTCGAAACGACAAGATTAACTCCAAACAGTGTTTAGTTTAGTTTAGTTTAGTTTAGTTTAGAACTCGGTACGTGCAGTAGATGGCGACACCATCTTTATAGCAAATAAATCTTCCTGTTTCAATAAAACTTGTCGTAAAATATCTCAATCTGGAGGTAAAACCAGTAAAATTTCAGTTTGTAAACGAAAAGTGATGTCGCTGTTGATTTGAAATGAGTCTCGCGTACACAATCCACTTTTATGACTCCTGTATTGAGAAGGTGACAAACTTTCACCCTTTTTTGGCTGTTTATACAAGACGTACCTGGGAAAAGGTTTTTTGCTCCCATAAAACCAGCATACAAAATCGCGTACATTAATTTCTTAGTAAATTATAGTAAAAAATAAGCGCTTAGTTTCAACACTTTCTGATTCGTTGTCCTTGTCTTCTCCAAATTTAGCTTTCCTCTGTAGCAAACATATAATTATTACGCTTTCAGTTTCAGCTATGCGTCTTTGACGTAGCGTGTAACTACGTAACAAATGAGCATTGATTTAATTCAATATTTTTTACTCTGGCTCTGTTCAAATTTATTTCAATTAACGAACTTTGTTACTAGTTCTCTTGTTTTTGACGTTCGTACTTTTTAATTATATTTCGTACGTTTAGTTCGAACTAATCGGGCTAAGAATTAGAGTATATTTCCTCTATTAAAAAAGCGCAACGTGTCCGTTCCAAAATTAGTTTTTTCCGAGAGGATTAAACCGACCGTATCGACGGTTGGACCTACACAAGTTAATTAAGGTTGCTGAAGGCTATAAATCGTATTTAAAAGGAACGATTTCTGTGCGGCTTTTGACCGTTCAAACAAATCACATTTCTACTATAAATCCCTAATAAAAGCAGTGAATTTTTCAAATAACTTTGGTCACCAATGGACTTATGAAAATTCCTCGAGTTAGCTGGTTTAAACCTGAATCTACAATTATATATTGTAAAACTAAAGATTTCCAATGAAAACTTTTTTCTTCTGGTTATCATTTTTGCAGAATAATCAGAAAAAAAATTGATAGAGACGCCAGGAGAGTTGTTAAATTTTACACCGTAATAGTTGCAGCTGATACTTTCTTAAACAGAATTTTTATGATAGATTGACTTCGCTCAATTAAAATCTAAAATCGTACGTAGTGAGCAAATAAACCAGCCCTTAAAAAGGATAAACATGTTCTTATCAGTTGTGCGTAGAAACCGTGGGATTCTATTTTTTTAGAAGACTAGCAACTCGTCTCGTTAATTTGCCCAGTGCAGTTATTAATTTAACTTTAAATTATACACGTCAGAGATTTCATAGAAAAACTTTGCTAAAATATTGTATAATATATGAAAGTATAATAAACTATTGTAACAAAATCCTGCAAATTTTACATCCAGATTTAATTACTAAAAGTTATTTTGTGTGATGAAACTGACATCGTTACTTTGTTTGAAACTTGAACTGCACAATTACGATTTTATAAAAAAAAGCCACACTATGTAAAACGTGGATGACATAGCCGAGCGCCTTAACGAGGGACGCTGCTTAAAATTTTATCGTGTGACCTCAGTAGGGCGTTTGTTTATGTTTTCCACACTACACTACAGAACTTTTTTATAGCAGTGCTATAATTCTTGGAAGCATATTTAGACGATTCAATAATAAAAAGTTTCAAAGTTTCTCAAGAGCCTACATAGGGACTTTTCTGTCTTACAAATTAAAATAACGAACGACTCTAATTTGAGCAGTCACTCTCAGAAAATTTTCATTCGTGTCGTTTTTCATTAAAATCTACCACCTGTTGAGTTTATAAAAATAAAACTTATAATAAACTTTAACGCACTACTGTACAATTTTTATGAAGCAATAAAATAACAAACCGAAGTCGTAATTTTAGATTAAAAGATAAAAGAAACGGTGGCCGAAGGAATCAGCTGAGGTGCGATTTAGTGTCTCGATCAGCGCAGATTTTTAGGTTTGTAACATTGTAAGGGTAATTCTGCAAGAGACAGAATTAAAGTAAAATTTTGTCTTTTTAAGGATTTTTATTTTATCATCATCGTCGTCCATAAAATTGCTAATTTAAATTCAATGTTTGGAAACGATTTGTATGAAAATAGGAGTGAACTTGGTTATTGTTACTCTAAAGTTTAAAGTACAACATTGTGGTAACTTCTGGAAAGTCAGCGAGGTGCATTAATGCGAAACACAGACTTAATCTATCTTCTGTTGACCGTCCTTTAACTCGAATTGCTTTAAAATAATTTAGTCGGAATTAAAGATGAAAAATTTAAAACGGACGACATCCAGAAGTTACTGAAAAGAGTGATGTTTACGTAAGTTAAGTCAACTTTAGATCTTAATAACGCGTTTAATTCCTAAGAGAGCTAGTTGAGCGCTTTGAAAATGTCAATATTGAAGCAACTCACAATAGAATAGTATTCTGTATTTGGTTCATCTCCTTGAAGGCATTATTTGACATTATTACATAATAAAGTTGTTAATGTGAATTCGCAAATACCATAACGTACTTTGTAAACAACATTTTTTAATTTTTACGAGTTAATTAACATGTTTTGTTCAAAAAATGTTGTTTAGTTAAACACTTTTTCTTCCAAGGAATAATAAAAAGATTGTAAATAACCATTTAGGGTCATATTAAATTTTTTCACATTGCGTAAAACGTTTCATTCAGAGATCGTTTAATAATGGCAGCTTTGTTCTTCAGCTCCATATTTTTAATTCCGAACGTGATTTGTGCTCTGACGCCCTAAAGTATTCAAACGCTTTGATGTTTCACTTAAATGTGGGATTTACAAAAAATCCAAAAAGTTAAAACTGAAAACGTAATACTTAGAGCGCCTTTGTATATTACTGTCAATTACTCTCACTCCCAAAACTCGCCATTTATCCTACATCAAGCACAAAAATTATTTGGTACGAGCCTCAATTGGTTCGTGCCACCATGGATAAAAATTTCGTTTTTTTTTTTTCAACGTTATTAGGATTTTATCATCACTTCACCATAATAAACAATACTCGAAATAATGTGATTAAGATGTGGATTTCCGGATTGGAGAGATATATTTTTGTGTTAATTGATGATGCCAAATCTACTGATTAATCGAATTACTGACGATCGTTTTTTCAACAGAGTATTTTTCACAAAATTTCGAATCAAAAAATGAAAGTCTGACCAAGATTCGATATGTTTTGTTATTAATATATTCCTTTGCGGTATTTCTGTGCAGCGACTGCAACTCGTGTTGGAAAGTGAAAGTACAGTGGAGGTGCAAAATCATTGATTGAATTGTAAAGTGGTGACAGGGGCAAGGGAGAAGAGAGTGAGCATGTCATACACAATAGATGAACGAGGAGCTATCTGGGGCAAGAAAGTGGGGCAGTAGGAACAGGGGGAAACGGCTCAGTCAGATGCGCTATGTCCATCTAATTCCAAAGTTAATACGGCGGTTTAGGATCGGAATCGTTGTCTTAGCGAGGAATTAAATTAAATGAAGCAGGCGATGTAAAATTGTTAGTGCTTCAAAAGGGATACAGCCATCCCGGGGTTCCCAATTAATTAAATATCTTAAACAAGAGATTGTTTCTTGGGTGGTGTTGAGGTCTGCATTACTTCGTGGGAAAATCAAGCGAATACGCACTAATGACCTTTGCTTGTTAAGATTCATGCTATGGAAGTAGTTATCCACACCACTATATTCTCATTTCTTTCCACCAAGTCCAACACACCCCAACTACTTTTTGATAATTCCCGAAATTATACTTCACAATCACAACAAATAAAATTATTATTAAAACAGACTGATTTAGAGCGTTCACAAATTCACGAAAGTAACATCTCTTCAAATATTTAATCACCTAAATAGATATTTGCATTTGATATCCAGATTAAATATTTACTTAGGCATCAAAATATTTAAATGAAAAACGTCACTTTTCAGGCATCGCGGTTAAATCTCTTCATATAGAGGTCAGGGATGCTTCTTCCGTAAATGTTTTATGACAGAGAAATTTGTCCGTGGAAAATAAACAAAAATATTAAGACGTTGCGAATACGCTCGAGGGCTATCGATGAACGAACACCAAGACATCGAAATTAATGCAACATCAAGGACGCTTTTAAATTAATTACAAGACGCAGAAAATAATGAAATGATCGGAACGTCAATACGAAGGGTCTTAACACGAAAATGGAAGAACGAAAAATCATAACGAGAAGTGCGGACTTTGCAATTAAAAATGGGAAAATGTTAGCTAGGTGTAAGAGCACGGTGTAAGAAATTCCTTGAGAACAAAAGTTATTTAAATTATAATAAGGGAAGGTGGTCTCTTTACCTCTCCACGTTGAGAAATTAGTTTTTCCTCGATGTAACTTCGCCAGAAACTAAAGCAGAAGTTGGAAATTTAATTCGGAATTAAGTTAATGGTCCGTATCTCGAAAAGTGAATAAATTCTGTTTCGTAAAATATTTTCAATAAGGACCATCTAAAATATCATTACCCCCAATTAAAAAGCTCAAATTTTATGTAAAGTTTCTTTTCAAGTTAAAATTAAAGTACATTTTCATATTGTTCCCAAAAGGTTTTCCTAAAATTTTAATTAGTTTTAAGATAATTTATCTCGAGGGATAAGACAAATCGAAAACGCAAAGTGAGGTTGAATGACAACTGATTAAAACTGATATGGATGTACGATTACAGGTTCAGGCAAACATCAAATAATTAGCTCATTAATAACGTTAACTGCATTAGTATGAAAAGCACGAACGATAACTAATTTATTCATAATTTAAAACTCGCCCCTTTGAATTTAACGACGCTCACGGTTGACTATAAAACACCCGAAAAAATAAAAAAAAATAATGCCGAAGAGAACTTCTACTTATCACCCTCACAAAATGAACGCTGTATCTTTAGACGAGTTTAAACGTGTTTTAAACCTAACACGGATTTCAGCGCTCTGAAAACTGACGACATATATTTTTTATGATCATGGGCAAGTTATTTGCGGACGGTGGCAATATTTTTAGAACGTAAGTATCGTAATCGGACATCGGTGCGTAAAATGTCCCGTTGTAGCTCGGCTAGTTTAATTTAGATTTTATCTGTTAAAACTTAAACGGGTTAAATAAGCAAAGAATCACAGAAATACAAATAACGAACCAGTATCGTGCAGGATGATAAATCTAGTCGGTGAAGAAAAAACGGTTTAATTTCCTTATGAGAACATTTTCATGGCGGCTTTACTTATTTAGAATTTGCTAAGAAAGCACAGCATTGAGAATAAACAAGTCTAAATTGGTCGTTAAAATGGTGGATGCGCCTGGTATTTATTTGGAATGTATTCTGTTTTATATTAGTAATTTCCTCATGTTTTCACGTATATTTTTATGTGGATCATTACGAGGTTGACATTTTTCCAGTGAAGTAGTGTGGAGGCAAGTTTCTGAAATTTTATATGTATATGTATGTCGTTTTCAGAATCGAGATTTATCAGTGCAGAAATATCAACTGGTTTTGACAGTGTCGAGTTCATGAAATTGGAATGTAAATAGTAAGCAGGTAGTTTGTAGAAGTTAAGGAAGGTCGATGTGTGGTGTTGAGAAGTAGAAAATTGCTACTGTCAGATACTAATTTAGTAGTTATGAAGTAATTAAAAAAAAAAAAAGTTTTTGGTGAACGTGAGAATATCAGCAATAGTTGAATAAAAGGAATGTTGTTGTGTGTGGTAGAAATGACTAGAGGGAAAGAAGGTTGTTTTATAGAATGTCAGATACATTACCTACCTCACATTAGAGTTGCGTTACGAGTGTTATGTAAGGAATGCAATATTTTAGTAGAAGAGTCGTATCGCAACTCGGAAAAGGGTGGAAGCGGCGGCAGTTCGCCTTAATATTAATTCTGGTTGGTAAATTTGAATGTGGGGTTGTAATCCTTTGTGCTCGCGCTGCGTTTTTTGAAGATTCGTCAAGTTTGGTTGCGACGAAGTTTCAGGGTGGTTGGTTCCGCAGTCGTGGCCGTAGGCAGTAGGGTTGGAGTTGCGCCTCTGGGATCGTCTGTGTGCTGTGTGCGGCGGTGGTGTGTGCTGGCGGCGGCAGCCTGAATCGCATACCCGGGAGAAGCGCGCGCAGAGCCACGGTATCGATCCGCCTTTGATGCGGAGTCGACCTGCTGAGCACGGTCAGAGCACCGAGCGGAGTCCGTATCTCGAGTGTTGGCGAGGTGTTGCAGCTGGTGTGCATTGCCTCGTCTTGGTCCTCTGAAATGGCCAGTGTGGTTCCGCGAGTGGCGCCCGCCGAGCTCAGCTAGTAGCAGTGGCCGCTGGGACGGTGGGCGTGTGTCTTCAGGACGCCCGGACGCCGACACTCCGGGGCATGACGGCCAAGTCCGGAGGATTGTCGCCGAAGACATGAGCAGCCCCACATCGAGCTAGGATGGTCCGGAGCGAGCAAGCGCTGGCGCTGCTGGCCACAGCCTTCCTGCTCTTCATCATGCCTCCAGGTAAACACTAACCCTCAATTCCTTTCAATTATTCACACCGCCTGGCGCCTCCTTCGAGTCTCGACTCATCTAAAGTCTCATCTCATCTCATATTAACTCGAACGATCTATATACAAAGCTGTCATTTGCAACAACCGTCAAACACAAAACACATCTTCGCGTACGACTACCGTAACATATACACTTTTAGCCCGGACGATTTTCTAGCGCGCTCCCGTACAAAGAATAATTAATAGTTCGGAGCAATAGAAGCATCACCATACAAGATTGGCATGTGTCACGTACCGTTTAAATCACTTTCAACGTTTTCAGATCGATATAATCCCACAATTCCGTTCATGTAGGTCATACCCCATATTAACATCACTCACTGAAAAAGGGGAACTCAAAACTTTCAAAACGCTATTGATGAATTTGTCAACGTCGCGATTATAATTCCAAGCTCGAGTGCTATACGAAGTTAATTAGGCTTGACGTGATGGGACCAAGCAAGAAAGCCTCACTTTAAATTTTATTTGGTTGCTGCTGTTGTTAAAGTTCGGCAACTATTAGAAACTTTTCGATCTTTATGTGTCCTCGTAAATAAACAAAATTAGACTTGAAGTTTTCGTGCCCCTTTCTCGGTTGCAACTCGCGTTAAGACTCGTAATTATTTATGATTAACGATGTGCCTCTATTTCTCCTAATGTGTATACTGTTCATTAATGATTCTAGCATCCTGGTTGCTTGCGGAACTGTTACCGTCGACCGATAATAATCGGTTTTAAGCCAATTCGCGGCCGACGCTGTTTTTATTTTTTTATTAAATTCCGTGCAAGTGAAGTCTTCGTGTTTTTTAATATCTTAATCCTATAATTGTCGTCTCCCCACACACCCCCACACACACACACACACACACACACACAAAACACTGTAGTTGTGACGTAATTTTTTCATGGTTGCGAGATCAAAGTCCACCTGACAGCCTTAAATTAAGTCCACACGTTGAACAGGGGGAGGTATTCTTTACTTGAAAGTATTTACATAAATCAAACATAAACAGAAGCCGAGTGCTTGGTATCTTGGTAATTATAATGTTAGGATCGTTTATTTATATTTTTCTGAGTTTATTAAAGGCAAACTCGGTGCTATCGATCTTATGATTCGTAATTTCGGAGAGTGAGGATTTGGGACTCGGTTGCAGGTTCGCAGCAGGGGCCGCACGAGAAGCGGCTACTGAACAACTTGTTGGGGCCATATAATGTCTTGGAGAGACCCGTAGCCAACGAGTCAGAACCTCTTGAAGTCAAGTTCGGCCTAACTTTGCAGCAAATCATTGATGTGGTCAGTATACTTGTATTTTTGGCAGTAGTGATAATTTAAGAATAGGGTGTGAGAAAGTAAATGTAGAGAGACAGGAAATAAAGGAAGGGCGACACAATTAGTTGATAAGACGACATGAGGTATTGTTAATGGTTTCTCTGTTGTTTGGGGGTGAATGCTGTCTTATCGACGTATGTCGAGCCCGGATGGGTGCGATAGGACCTGTTCGGATGTAAATATGAATATCGGTCGATATCTGTTGGCGTTGTTGACGATAACCGATTAATTTGTAATAGTAGTCGTTACAAGTAAAATACTCCACCAGAGAGGGTTCAATATAAGATACTGCCTTGTTGTTTTTATTATTGTTTTCCCCTGTGTAGGACGAAAAGAATCAGATTCTCACGACAAACGCGTGGTTGAATTTGGTAAGTGCCATGTGGTCCAGCCGGCCTCCGCAATGTTAAAAGCAGAGCGAACACTAGGTGCCCATGACTAGTGTTTGTCTCTGGGCTATGTGGCTATGGACGTATATAGCTCCCACGACGGCGATGTTGACGTTCTTTCGGTCGTTCGTTTATTCGGCCGTTACGTTGTCCGAAAGACTATTAACATCTCCGAGCACTGCCGACCGAGTTTCTAATGTTGATTGAATTGAAAAAAATCACATCATGAGACTCGACCGGTGTGTGCGATGCATGCCTTGTTATGTGACTAACTACCGATGTTTCCCTTTTATTGTTTTACCATAGGACGAGAAGAATCAACTCCTAATAACAAATATTTGGCTTTCTTTGGTAAGTGAAAACCAATTAAATAACTAAACATATCTACACACACGGCAGTTGGTTGGTTATGTTCAGTCTGTTTTCAATCTTCTTTCATTCCTTCTAGCTGGTCGAACCCACCCGAATGATGGTGTGCTCTCCTATCTGTATATATCGAGCTAGTAATTATTATTGTATTGCTGTGTCTCACGCCGGTCCTGTTGGTCCTTCTAGCTGCGTATGCCAGTATGCCTCCTGTAAAGTTGAGTTAGTTGTTGCAGCATTGCCCGGTCCAGTAAAGTACAGTACCAGTCCAACCAGTACCAGAACCAGTGTCTTGTGTGTCACGGTTGCGTGCGGAATTGGACTCCATCCAGTCCCTTGCCTGTGGCCGTTGCTGTCGAAGTCCGGCAAACATCACACGGAGGCGATACCACGGTATCGGCAACGACAGCTTCGGCCGTAATGGTCCGAGTAGCGGTAGCGTAGTCGTAGCCGTAGCCGAGACCTGTAACTAGCGACAATCACAGAGACGGTGTCGATATGCGATCCTCTCGACACACTATAATTCATATCTGAAGCCGAAATTCCATTCAACAGTGTTCGTATGTTACTATGGTCTACTGCCGTGTGTGTGACATATTTTAAACTACATAACATAATTATGCTTTTTAACTAATCAACTGATTATTATTAGCTCTAGGTGCGGTTTTGTTTTGTTCTTTAGCGATTCTGGGTAAAATATAGCTATAGAAATTTTCGTTTGGATTTAGTTTGATTCGATTCTTCTGGGGCGCATCCCATCCAAAGTCCTACAAAGTTTTTTCCTTGTTCATTCCATTTATCACATCCAGAAGATGATCGAGATGATTTTTGTGTTAATTTTGACCATATGCGGAAGACTAAACACCTTTGGTTACAATAAACTGAAACATTTTTGTAAAATTATACACTAAACATGAACCGCTAAAATCAAGATACTAAAACTACCCTCCCATGCATGTTGTCAGACCACTTGGTTAATGCTTGTTGCTGAGATGATAACATGCCATTGAGCCGATTGCATCTAGCTCCTGTTTTCAACTCGCAGTATTTAAAAACGAGTGGAAACCGATGCTAGTGGACAATAATAGTATATATTTACCACAACCAGCATGGAGCTTGAAGCCTTGTAACGCATTTGCCAAGCTTACGACACTCGCAGAACTTGCACTAAATGTCGTTTCTATGTAGATGTTAAACAGGGAGCAGGCAACTTTGAGTCGATTTCAGAAAAAAGACTATTTTCTTTCGGATAAGCGGAATCAACTCAGAGTTACCCGTACGTGTCTAGAACGTTACTGTCATAATTCCACATATTCGAAGTATAAACGGAACAAAATTGTAATACAATCGTGTTGTTGGTTTTCATCCAGGAATGGAACGACTATAACCTTAAATGGAACGAATCGGAATACGGCGGGGTCAAAGACTTACGGATTACTCCAAACAAGCTGTGGAAGCCTGATGTTCTTATGTATAACAGGTAACAAGTTTAGTGGCATGTTTCGAATGGAGTTTTTGTTTCGAATCGTGTGTGCTTTTTAGTGTTTTAATTTTAAATACGCTAACACC
The DNA here is from genome assembly GCA_030157275.1 of Cynaeus angustus. Taxonomy (NCBI): domain Eukaryota; kingdom Metazoa; phylum Arthropoda; class Insecta; order Coleoptera; family Tenebrionidae; genus Cynaeus; species Cynaeus angustus. The sequence continues at coordinate 14,106,820 of CM058066.1, read as the reverse complement.
ACTTTACTTCGAAATTATGCATGGTCAGTAAGGCAGTGAGTTCTGAAAGTTGTTAAAACTTGTTGGTACCGATAGTTTGTAGAGAGTGTAGAGTAGTCGATACATCATTGCTGGGGATCGTCCTTCTCTACATTGCTTTATATATATATGTATATATATACATTACACATATATATATCTAATTTTTGATTGAGCGTTTATTTTTACTTTGGCTGATTGATTAGTGATGTAGGCAAGGACTTTCCGTTTTCATGCGAGCTGGTATTTTGACCATACATGAACGGTGGTTCAATTTCAAATGAAAGTCTGCTCTGCCTGCTCTGTGAGGTTTGAGAAGAGAATATGGTTATGTTGTGAAGCATTTAGTTGAGTCGCGACAAACGCAAAAGGCAACTGAACTGTCGATGTCGGTGTCGCTTGAGGAGCATGCAGATGCAAACGGCAGAGTGATAGAATGCTTCGTCAGAGTGTGTGTTGCGAACGATGAAAATTGGGCGGGAAGTACACAGACAGCTAGCCGTTGCTGTAGGCCACAGCTACTTCCGACCCTCTGGAGTCGAACGACAGGTTGATACCTCAGCCGCACCCTTTTCGTTCTAATCTAGCTTAAATCACCCACTTTATGATCTATGTTACGATAGGTTGCATGCATACTAAAGTCCTGTTCTGTTTTTCTGCGGACGGTAGCAGCTTGAGACTTCGACTCCTGCTGGGCCGGAACGTCCCTGAAAACTCTCTCTCTAACAGCACTGAGTATAAACTCCTAAAAACTACATTAAACCCCAAGGAAGAAAAATTAAATCAGAAAGTAATTAACAACGCGATTCTTTAATCCAACATCTTAATACAAGTATTTAAATAAAGCAACAGCTAAAGGCCACGGGCCAATACATAAACCTGAAGGGTAAATGCATAAGATAAAGGACATAACTGCTTCCGGCTCCCCGGTGAGATGAATCTCGAGACAGTAACGGAGATGGCTAGCTTGGCCGCCGCAACCGCGATGTAGCTAAGATGTCGGACTAGCTGTTGTTGTTGTATCACGCCAGACTAAAGGTCCTGGTGGCAGCACTGGATGTTGTTGCATGTAGAACGACGCGCAATCTCTTCCCGACTCTTGACACCTGTCAGTTGGTAGTCGGTCTGTCGGTCTGGTGGTTTGACGGTCTCACGGTCTGACGATGCGACCAGCATGACTAAGTTTACAGCGGCGATGTTAACGTTTTATGTTGTTATGAAGTGCTGATGAGGGTTTCGACGGGACTTTCCAAACAAACGTTGTGGTCAAACATAACGGCAGCTGCTTGTACGTCCCTCCGGGTATCTTCAAGAGCACATGCAAGATAGACATTACGTGGTTCCCCTTTGATGACCAACACTGTGACATGAAGTTTGGTAGCTGGACCTATGACGGCAACCAGGTATTGCTGTAATGTTACATGTTTTTTGTTGCTACCACATCACACGCCTCACACTTCCCACACTGCACCGTTACACCCGCGCTGCCGTCTGGCCTGCCTGCTGGCCTGGCTCACCGGCCGTCGTAGTCACAATATTCTTCGATTTACCAGCTCGTTGCCGCAACGACTGGTCGCTGTTTATGCCCTCTTAGACCTAGTGCACGTCTAGCTGCTCGGGTGGTCGTGTTCATGTTAGAGTAGACCGACAATCGCGTTTACGCGTTCTCGTACCGGCCAAATTTTCTACAGACAGACTTTTTCATCTTCACATCAAATAGACTACTACCATACCACCTTAAAAAACAACAACAACAACAACAACTCCACCATCTCAATTAAACAAACTTCAACTCCACTCTTACTCAAACATCTAAACCTTCTATAAGATTGAACGAAAACTCAAGTATCTTCTTCAGGATCCAAAGTTTTGGTAACGTCCTCTTCTTCTTCTTCTTCTTGATATTTCGACGTTAATCGTCCACAACTTTCCCGTCGAACGGTGTTATCTACTTGATGTGAAGATTAATGGTCGTTCTGTACGATTTGATCAACAACCCCATAGATACTTAGTAGATACGCCAGTTTTTATCAGCGATCATTATTAGGTGCGTCGGCCCTCACTGGGAACCATGTGACTGTATCGTTAGATTACTATTTTGCATGGAGCACATTTGCAATCAATGTCTTTGCTATTGACTTTACTGATCCGTGACCTGAATTTATACCGTCCACTTAATCCTAAGGCGACCGTTGGGCTTCCGATCTTTCGAGCCATTTCCTTCGATCCATGAGTTCGCCGTGAAGTTTTTAGCAGAGGCACTGACACTAGTTGCTTATGGCAGGGATGTGCAATCATGGTGCAAAACAACTTTTTCATGGGTGGTTCTTATTTATCTTCGGAGACAAGATCGATATGCGACCAAACAACAAATATAAAACGCTAAACAAATTTCACGCACTGCATCTAAAAAAACTCTCGTTGCTCGGTAAAAAATAATTAAGTCGTTGAGAGTTGGAGACACTGTACGAAAGGGTGGAAAGGGTGGAAACCAGAGCAAAGATAGAACGTTCCTCGAATTTTAATTTCTCCGAACAAGTTAGTCGACACTTCTGCAAAACAATTTCCGGATCGACTATCAAAAAGCTTGTTGCATGGAATCGAAGTTCTAGAAATTCGTTTTATATCTATCGAGCAGGCGTTCAGGAGACTATTTAAAGTAATAAAGTCTTTTTAACGGTTCGGCCAATACCACAATGTTCCGGTGTCAAATCCAAATGATCCTTTCCTCGTAAAACTCGATCAACAAAATCCAATACTTTATCGTAAGTTGCACAAATGACCTTTCCAGCGATTAGATGGCTATTCGTGTGTAAATTTATGAAGAGAAAAGAGAATAACTCTGTTATGTCGAAGTTAAATTAATCAAAAGTGGTTCAACGATCAAAACGACAAAAACACTGAATTTAACCAGTGATTTGTGTCTGTCCGTTTTGTGAAATTTGAGTTAATGCGGATTAAAATATTTGCTCTGGTTTCCATTTCAATTGTATTTAGATGTTTTTTTATGCGCTGTTTCTTTTCTTATATATTACCTCGATTCGTTAGAAGTAGTTCGATGAAATGCGCTTGGTCTTTTATATTTGTTGTTTCATCTTCGGTGCTTCCCTTGTTCTATGAAATCTCTCCGCCACTACTGAATAAACCATTGACAATCAAAAGAGAGTTACGTTTATTTCATCAAGGGATTAAAGTGCTCTCCGTCTTTATATGTGAGGAGTGGTTGACTTAAGGGTGCATTTTGTGTTTTTTTAACTATTTTTGTATTAGTCTTATGTAGTAGACAGTAAAATCGATGTGACTTTGGAGACGGATCCAGGAAAACTTTCGTGTGTGCACCATATTTAAAGCCATTTATGTTACAGTACGGTGAGCGGATAATTAGTGTTATAGAAGAGTAACATAGGTATCCGAAGTTTTCACTTTTTGAATATATTATATATCCCTTTAACGCATGGTCCGATTATGCATGATTATGTCTCTCGAAATTGAATGGTAGGATTTTGAACAACGCGTCCACCCAAAAAACCCAAATTGGGGGCCTTTATATATGTGTAAGCATGCTGCTTCTGAGTCGATCATTTCGAACACTTCGCCCCATTTCGGTAGTCTGCGTTCTTATTTCTACAGTGCCGCCCATTAATCGCAGTTAATGCAAAGTTTTGAATGTACAACAGAAATGTGCAATTAATTTGCTAACTAGTTTTTTACTAGAAAAAACATGTTGCAACTTGAACAGTTTGTAAAATAGTCGTTTTATTAAAATGAAAGTTGTGATATTCAGTTTTCAAATGATAATTTCAAAACAACCTAGATGTAGGATTTGTGCATTCTACTCAGCTAGCACAATTGAACTTGATATAACTTTGCACGCCTTCGTTTGTGCAACAGTAATTACAGTTATTGAATGACAGAATTTCACATCTGTGATGGAAATTGTGATTGTAATAAAGACGAACGTTACGATACCTGTTGTACGTCAAAACTAAAGCGACCTCGGTGTAGTTAGAGTAACGTTGTTGTCCCTTTAATAGTAGTTAGTACCCAATATCCATTACGATTCCACATTAAACTGTCCGGCATATGATTTACAGGTGCAGTCAAAGGGTCGAGTAGTGTACAGTTTGGCAAGGAATATTATGAGATTTTTACTTTTTTATCAATATTTTCAGAACAGTTTGTGATGTACTTACATATTATAATATCAGGTATTTTTTTGATCTCGGTTGGTGAAGAGTACGTCGGCAGTTTGGTGTGGTAATTGTGAATGGGGATCCTTTTTTGGATGTAGCTTGAAGGTCAGTTCCTAACAGACATCTGGCCAAGTTGTATACTTGTATATTTTTTATATATGTATACTATTTGGTCAAAATCGAGGAACAAGCCTATGACGTTCCCGTTATCGGCGAACCCGCACCAACGGCACGCAGCAATTCTGCACCTCCCGTGTTACCTCGTAACGTTAGACATATTTGAAATCATCTTCCGGTGAGCCAAGTTTTCGCTTTTCTTGTATGGCGAATGTCCGTACATAACTCGACTCATACATCAAACATCCCCATTCCCATTTGCATGATCGCGCGCATGTTCGACTATTAGGTCGATCAGTAATAAAGATGTCGCACGTGGCCGCCAGCGCCTAAGCGAACTAGCTAACTTAGCTCGACTGTCATCTGCATGTCTTGCTTACCACTGCAACCGACCACCATACCATGATGCTATTCGAGTAAGACCGAGATCTACCAGATACCCAGAATTTTGATAAAATCACGTTCCACCTAAAAGAAGATGGTGACGAAGACAACTGTCGTATATCCTTATATCAAGAAAGCCCGTAGAGAGCCCACCCGCTAAAACAACCATGCATTAAGATGTGTGACCGTGCATTCATGCATATGTATCCCGTAAACAAAATGTAGCACTCGCTAGATTTACCGCGACAGATCTGGCGTGCGTTACATGTATGAGTTTTCTGCAGCTCGACCTGGTCCTCAATTCCGAAAAAGGAGGCGATTTATCAGACTTCATTACAAACGGAGAATGGTATTTGATAGGTGGGTGCCGCACTTGCACGACGGTTACGATCGGAGAACGCCATCGAAAGGGATCGTTTTTAAATTTATTGTTTTCATATATATATATACTCGTATATATTTCTACTATATAAGGTGGCGTTTTTGCGATTTTGAACCTCGGTGCAGGTTGCTAAGAAGCAGTAAAGGAATGAATGTTTTGTGGCTGTTGTAGGGATGCCCGGGAAGAAGAACACCATAGTCTACGCATGTTGTCCCGAGCCGTACGTGGATGTGACGTTCACCATAAAGATCCGGAGGCGAACGCTCTACTACTTTTTCAACCTCATAGTTCCTTGCGTGCTCATCTCCTCCATGGCGCTACTGGGCTTCACGTTGCCACCGGATTCGGGCGAGAAGCTCACATTAGGTACTGATCCTTGCTCTGTGTCGCACTGTGTGTGTTTGCACTCCTGTGTTGTGTGGGTGCCGCTTGACAACACTGCCATGCTAGATCACTCGCATCGCGCAGTGTCATCATGTTACATGGCTACAGTATGTACAAACTGCATTTACACGGACCGTACGTTACGTACGTTACCTGTACGTACGTCACCTGTACGTACAGATTCATACGAACGAGCACGACATCGACATGTCACGGCCCAACACATCAACACTATTGTAACATGATAAAAGTAATAATAAAAATAGCCCGTTGCCACTCCGTCAGCTATAGCGAATTCAGTTCTTAACCGGCCACCCGACGATATGATCCTGGACGGAACACAAACACGTTCAAAATTCGAAATCTTCATTTCAGGTGTCACCATACTTCTTTCATTGACTGTATTTCTCAACCTAGTAGCTGAAAAGATACCAACCACGTCCGATGCAGTTCCGTTGATAGGTATGCTAGGCCTCCTGGGAGCATCGTGTGTTTTAACGCCCTGTGTCCCTTGCCGGACTGCCTGTTGATACTTGGAGGGCCTTCGGCGTATGTGCCCGTGCCAGCATGCAGTCCTCACACCAAGCCCCATCCGCACGCGCCCCTTTTTTCCTAGCAATAGCCCACAAACGCGCCTTAGGTAAGTAGACGGAGGGCGCGCTTCACCCAGAGGACGTTAGCGCAAGCGTACGCATCTTTCATTATTAGTACCACCACCACCGAAGGCACTTTACGTTTCACGTACCAAGCATTGATCCGGGTACTTAGGTCACCGTCCGTTGCCCTATTCAAGCTGTGTTCTGTTGCAGGAGTGACCATCTTGCTCTCGTTGACTGTGTTCCTGAACCTCGTGGCAGAAACCTTGCCCCAAGTATCTGACGCCATTCCTTTGTTAGGTACCAACCGTTCTTTGTCTGACCTGCCTGTGCTGGCTACATCCTCAGTGCTGCCTGATGACATGTGTATCATTGTGTATATGTGATTGTTGTGTACGCGCGCGACTGTTAAGCCGATCGCTTTCATTAGTTTTTTTTAATTATTCGATGCGACCAAAGAAGAAATGTTTAAGGCAGTCGGTGGTGGCGGGCGAGTGCTGTCGTAGGGATAAACAAATAAACAAATAAATAAATAAATCGCTGTTGATATTCGGCAAAATTGGTCGGTCGCCGTAAACATTTCCTCTTTGTCTCGGTGTCGTATCGGGACGAGCCGGATCGGATACTTGGATAGAAGGGACGGCAGTCGGCAGCTCGACAGAACGGCAGTTGGGCTATACATTATTTCCGAAAATGATAGCCTTCGCGGTTTCGCGGCACAGGTCACAGGTCAGACGCCTCGCGTGACGCACTATCTGTTGCAGGTGTGACTATCCTGTTGTCACAGACTGTGTTCTCCCTGCTGGTGGCGCACGTGATAACCCAGACGTCCGACGCTGTGCCCCTGATAGGTTAGAGTCACGGATCAGTCCTTGATTATTTTTATTTGCAAAACACACGGCGGGCGAGGGCGCGGGCCCGATCCACCCACGTTCTACGTCGACGATCGTAGTCTTCTGTTAAAGAACTAAAAAGAAAAAAAAAAAGAGAAAAACCCAAAATAATGATAAACGGGCCCGCGCTCTGCATGCGCTGCTGCTCTGCGATCTGCGAGCGTCGACCGTAACAGCACTTCGCCCAGCCACAGCCACAGCCACACGACTAGACTACTAGTCACCTTTCTGACTAGAGCTTTTCTTACTGTGTTGGGGTGAATGGTTGGCTACTGCGCCGAGGCTAAAACTACCAACTTTCTAACTACTATTCGATAAACTGGTCGACATATAAAGCCGTTACTACGGTTCCGCACCCTTCCAGGTTCCACCCTTTCGGTCTAGTCACTCTTGTTCAGTCCTCTGTGTTATTCCAGTCACCACAATCCACCAGTCAGTCACCTGTGTTACAGGACGGCGTTGCGCCGCCGCTCTATCAACCTGCGTCTCTTGCTGCTACTCAAACTCAGTCTTACTGCCTAGGCTGTCTAGGGTGCGCTCGTTCGTCGACTCACTCTTGTATGCCAATGACCTTCTTACCTCCAAGTATCAAATGGCTCTGTCCCACTAGGAGTATCTTATCTGTATGTTTTGTTGTTTGATATGTTTCATTTCCTATACTTACTGTTTGTATTTTACTTACTCTGTTTTTATTATTTATATTATCTATGATGATTCGTTACCTCCTCGTTACATAACATAATGGCGACCAGTAACTAGCAACTGAACTGAATCAACTAATCGATCTGTGCACTGTACGTATCGTACATTGTACATCGCTAAACGATTCACTAAACAATTAAACATAAATATATCGATTACGTGGTAACCGGCGCTCAACGCCGGATTAAAATATCTCGATCCGTTTATGCCCAGATTACCATTTTTCTTCTTTATAACTTTATAACGAGCACCACATACCCGAATTTCTGTATTAATGTCGATACGCCAAAGAAGGACTTTTTCGTTGCTTGGCAAGTCCTTCGAAAAACGACAATGTTTTCGTAATTTTGTAATTTTCAGTTTGGGCATAAGCGGGTTAATGTTTTAACAAACGACTAACTATGACCGTAACTAACATAACAAACTGTATGTTTGTGTTAAAGTAATGCAATGGTATATCGGTGCATGGAGTGGAGCCGTGGCTAGCCTAGCTAACGTCAGGCGACCATCGCGGACCATAAAAAGGCCACGGCGACCACACCAGGTAATGTCATGCACAGTCTTAAGCCAGACATAAACAAGCATTTTAATAAAACCGGTAGCAATGCGCCGTTCGTTCGTTCGTTCGTTCGATAACGTCACTCTTTTTCTTTTTCTCTTTGATCACTCGACATGTTGTCCGTGTGCATCAGTCAGTACGCTTTGCCTGTCCTATTGGTCTGTTCTTTGGCTTTCATCCCATCTGAAACCTAATGAACTAATTATTAATAAATCGGATCGATAAACTAATTTCATAACCGAAGAGCGCGTAAATAAGTTCGCGTGGCAGCGTCGGCGGTTGTCCATTGACCACGACTCTGCCGCGCCGACCTCGGCCTTTCTTCAGCCCTTGTGAAACAATTTGAGGAGGGTACGATCGTAGTTCACATTTACATTAGTGTATATCTAATGTGGATTGTTTGTGTGTGCGCGTTGTGTGCTTGTTGAGTGTTTATAGTTGTTGATTATTGTTATCTGTAATTATTAGGTAAACTCATTCGTTAAATGTACAAGTATAATGTTAAGTAGCGATTCTGGAGAGTGTTTGTTTGTGCTTGGCGTAACGACTGTACATATTATATCAACATTTTATTTAATTTACCCTGTAGACTAGTTTTTGTTTCGTTCGTAGTGTAGTGTAAACGTAAATTTTTGGTAGTATTGTCGTAGTTAGTTGACATTATGACGTTGCGTCAGACGACAGCCGCTCATAAATCGGCTGTTACAGGGACCTATTTCAACTGCATCATGTTCATGGTAGCGTCATCAGTGGTCTTGACCGTGGTGGTGCTAAATTACCATCACCGCACTGCAGATATCCACGAGATGCCTCAGTGGGTGAGTATCGTGATTTGTTTCGCGACGTATTTTTGGTGGATGCGCCGGGACAAGAATTGTCGTACTGCCGATAAGTTCTAGGATGGTGGACACTTTGTGCGTGCAATCGTTGATACGATTCAAAGTTTTTTTCTTTTTTTTTTTAATGGCAGAAACAAAGGCCAGATACTGAAACGCTTTTCAATAGCATGCTCGTTTCGTTTACGTCACCGAGATATTTTCAACTCGGTAGATAAACTGTTCAGGGTTTGTATATTTATTTATTTTTTTTATATACAAAACATGCATGTTGATCCTCGAACTTATGGAAGGCAGCGTAAAGTGACATTTTGACCACTGTACTTGGGTCTGTTCAGATCAAGACGGTATTCTTACAATGGTTGCCGTGGATGCTGGGGATGAGTCGGCCGGGTAAGAAAATCACGCGCAAAACGATTCTGATGAACAGTCGAATGAAAGAACTGGAGTTGAAGGAACGATCTTCAAAAAGTCTTCTAGCGAACGTACTCGATATCGACGACGACTTCCGCAACGTGTCGACGGGAGGAAACAACGCCTCGATGACGACGAGTTTAGGTGGCACGTTCATGCGCCATCCGACGACGATCGAGGAAGCTGCAGTTCCCAGTTCGGGCACGCAACGCGATCTTCAACATATACTACGAGAGCTTCAATTCATCACCAACCGCATGAAGAAAGCCGACGAAGAAGCCGAAGTGATCAGTGATTGGAAATTCGCCGCGATGGTGGTGGATAGGTTTTGTCTCATCATATTCACAATGTTCACGATCATCGCCACGGTGGCCGTGCTGCTTTCGGCGCCGCACATAATCGTGCAATAGGCGCAAGGGTGACTTTGAACGTTTACTGTGATACAAGCTTAGAAGAAAGAAGCAAACAAACAAGCAAACAAGCAAACAAACAAGCAGCGTATCGTGTCGGCACAGCAGCGTGTGCGAACAGCGAACGTGCCTTCCTGTGGAACATTTGAACTGACAACTAAAAGGCAGGCACCTATGTGCAGGCGCCCGCGCATTGCTGCTGCGGTTGCGACTGGGAGTCGCTCGATCGAAGCGAATCGAAAGATGATGATGATGGATGGTTCGTCGTCCATCGTCCATCGTGCGTCAGTTACCAGCAACTGGGCAGTTCGCACCCTCCACGCTAATCACTCTAGAGCTAGACAGTACCACAGTACACAGTACTCACGCGCAAGTACGCAAGTAGCCAGTTGGTAGGGTACTCTTAGTTCGAGGTACACACGTGTCTGCCTTTTGTTCGCCCATTGATACAAATAAAAGGTGTCCACCTACATTAAAACAATTGTGATGAACTTCGCAAGTTAATTAATAAAGTAATCTAATGATCAGTTATAGATTAAATAGTATATATAAATGAGTCGTAACCGCGGGTAAGATGCGCGAAGCGCACGTTTTATACGGAAGGCCGCGCCGCCTCCGCAAGAAGTCATTCAAACATGTTTCAAACTTTCTTGCGGCGGATCGAAGCCTCTAACACACGATGGACGCCGTGTGCGCGGCTCGTCCACCTCCTTGCTCACAGATTATTCGAGGAAATGATGTCGTCTTCCTACTACTATTTATTTTATAGTGTGTTTTGATCATCGTAATGGCCGAGCGCACGTCGTCCTCATTTTATATCATGTACCATTTTTAATATCAGATTTAATAAACTTCGAATTTTTAATTACTATGCAAGTTTCTATACCATTTGTGGATAAGTGGGTTGCTAACCCGATAAATAATAACAATAATATTCTTTAATTGATAATAATGAATGAATTAACAATAGAATTTAATACGATTTTAATAAAAAAGTTTCTTTGGGCATTTTATAATTTGGACGAGTAGCAACATATCTGTCGATTACCTACACCCGTAAATCGGTCGCGTGGCGACAACCGACCTCATGGTCTGTCTCGTTCATCATTTTTACCATAGCAATCTCATCAAGATTTCGGATCGTTCGAACCGATTACTCGTTTCTTTTCCAAAAGTACCTCCTACTTACAAGACACGCACTGTTTCTGGAATGAGAGAGACGATCGAATGAAGCGACCAGATATAGTCTTTAGTATCCGCCAATTGTCCATTCTTACTTAGATTAGTATCGCAGAGATGTGTAGCCGATCTTTAGGAATTACGAAATATACTAGAGTAAAATGTTCTCCCACTTCCCGGCTTGTTTAATTTCACGTTTACACAAATATAACAATTCATGCTCAAATTTCGATTCTTTTGTTCGCTATATAATATATTTATATTCTGTTATCCTGATGCTGGAATAAATAGATGAATTATGTCGAATAAATGTATATCGTATGGTTGAAATAATAAACGCAGAAAATTCAGTTTTAATTCAGTGTTTCATTTTATATACCATTAAATAAATTTTTATAATCATTACGACATTAAATCTATTTTTCATACTACACTAAATAAGGTTAACTATTGTAACTTGATTTTACAATCATACTTAGACACCTTTCTCAAAAAATACTGGTGGTACCCTACTAAATTATAATTAGTTAATTTGTATTGACGCGTGTGTAAAATAACCAACACTAACATTCGATACACTAAATAAAATAGAGCTAATGTATCTTCAATGTGTACGTTTATAAGATGTAAAAATGAGATGTATGACTATTTATTACGTAAACTTAGATAAATAAAAGTAAACTTTTTATAATAAAGATTGTTACGATACAATAAAATTATTGTAAATAACGTATTTATTGGAAATAAAATTTCAAAATAAAAACCTGAAAAACTAAACTGTCCTTTATTCCACCGACTCCATTAAAAACTTTTAAATTATATTTAAACACAAATCAACAGCACAACACGACGGTAAGTATTAAATTCGGACAAATTCTTGTTTGTCTAATCGTTAATTCCAGACTTAGCACTTCTAGCCATTACGTGACGTGCACCCCTAAGGCGGCAAAGTGTCAAAAACCTCGATATCAACGTACACGACGTTGTAGAATAAACTCTTGGAATTAAATGAAAGCTAAAATTAAACTCGGTACTAAAACGTGCTTCTTCTAAAATTGAATTTCCAACTCTTAGAGCAACTCAGACGTAAAGTGCACTTAAAATTCTTGTTATCCCAATAAATTGTGTTTTAGAAATTTGTCTGCATTCTCTAAAGTATCTGTGAAATAAAAACTGGGCCTTTCCTTATATATACCTCTAACTTGTATTAAAGTAGATAATACTTCTCAGATTTAATAAATTTTTATCTCCATTGATAACATTGATTTCAATCAATCATTATCAAACTTAGAATTGTAGATAAAACTTAGAAGTCAAGAAATAAAAGATATTTATAAGTAAAAAACATGAAAGACTGAAAAAGATTTTGATGTAATGTGTGTTTATGGATTAGGAAATTAGTGAAAAATGTCAAAAAATGAGCTTTTTTATTGTACCAGTGTCAAAGGTAGTGTTATAGAAATCATTAGTTAAAAAAATGGACTTTATTTGTACAAATTTCTAAATATATACATACAAAACTAAATGTACACAACCCACTCTTGAAAAAATTGAAACTACATTTAAATCAATTAAACAGTCTCCAATGTTTAATTTACTTAACAAGATTAGTGTTACCTGAAAACAGTCTATATTCACCATAATCAACAAAACCGTCGTTATTTTTGTCCATGACTTGTATTATTGGATCCACATATTGTTCTAGAGCTTGATCAGTGTGTGCTTTAGCAGTATCTTTGTCTTTAGCTATAAAAATAAAAATTACATAATGAATTAACAAAACAATGGTACACATTACAGAAGCCAAGCTACCTTAAGAAGAAGGCTTGCCTTGTCCGGCAGCCTTTTGTTGAGCTCTGACAAATTCTGGGTAATCAATATAACCATCACGATTACTGTCATCAACATTCAATATAGGGTCAATTAGAGTGATCAGTTCTTCATCTTTGAAGATCTTGTCCTCTATTTGACCAACTTTTTCCTTACTTCCCTGCTCTACAAGACACAAACCCAGTTAACACAAAAATATTATAACAAAAAAATCTCACCATGCCAATGAATCAAAGATTTTATTAATTCACAGCCATCCAACTTGTTGTTATTATCAGCATCGTGCATTTTAAAGTAGTGGAACTGAAGCTCTTGTTCTGACATTTTGCTAGTATCTATAGGCACTTCCATATGTTCAGCAATGTGTCTACAACAAATTGAAATAACACAAGTTGACTTAAACAATCCTTCCGTACTCTTTCTCATGTGCAATGTTAGCAGTGTTAAGAAGCTGTGGGGCTTGTCCGTGGTGGTGGTGAACTTGCTGCATTGGAACCTGTTGTTGCACTGGAACCTGCTGCTGTACATGTTGTACAGGCACCTGCTGTTGCTGCATAGGAACATGTTGCACTGGTACTTGCTGCACAGGTACCTGTTGCTGGACATGTTGTACAGGAACTTGTTGATGCATTTGTTGGTACTGTTGTTGATGAGGGGGCGGCTAAAAAAACAAAATTCCCAATAAAAAAAAACAAAAATATGTTCATCTCTACTTGATAATGCTGAGGTGGAACACCTGGCGGTGACCGTTGTGCTTGCACAGAAACTAACAAAACAAATTGAAATGTACTAAGAATTGCCCAAAACATGGTCATTTTATCTAAGAACTCCGGAAAATTATTAAAAGAAATCGAGTATCCACATACTACACTTTAAAATGAACACGTATGTCAATGTGAATGTTGCCAACGTGAAGAACGCAAACTCCCTAGGCGGGAATTTTAAATTAGAAATTTGGAGGGAAATCGATCACCAATAAAACTGATACGCACCGGATACATTTAAAATTCCTATTTACATTTGTTGAAAAGCATTATCTGAGTGTGGTGTGGAAGAAGAAAGGTAAATTTATATTTGTTTGTAGTACAGATAAGAAAGTGCATTTTGTGCGCCCTTAAATGGATGATGGTAGTAAATAAACTAGTGATAAGATTTATCTTAGTATTAAGGGAAAATCCATCAGTTTAAAAATACGTGCCAAAATATGAAGCTGCTCTTCATCTTTCTCTTTATCTCTACGACCGCAGGTAAGATTTAATTTATTATTTATTAAACTTAAGATCGCAAAAACTGGGACAGTTGTTTATGAAATAGGTCTTCGGCTAGTTATTATTAATTACCCATTATTCACGGTGGCCTCTGAATAATAGAATTTTAAATTATGTTAATCCTCTATTCATGTCTGCACTACATTATTAAATGCTTACACCAAAATGCGTCTTATTGCAAATCTATTTGTTTTGCAGGACTAAATGTCGTAACTCTTCGCTACTGTTGTGGATTAGGAAGCAGCCATGCAAATGCAAGTCTAAAGTGCGATAGTTTCCAACTTCCAATTGCAGGAGTGCGAAAAGACGACGAAAGCGCTTGTTTGCACTCTATTGAAGTTTGTTGCAAGAACCAAAAACAGTAAAAAACACTACTTTTAAAACAAACAATTCTGTATGTTTTTGCAGAGAATTGGAGTGCGCTGAAGGAATTCAAGATGCGAATGACAAAAAAAACTGCGATGGAGAGGGTGTTAAAAAAGTAATGCTTTTTTGAACGCGTTATCTCGATTCGCTTCGGATGTTGATTACTTGTCCCTTATCGAAATTCTTGAAAATCGTTAACAACATCCATAAAGAGATAAACTTTGAACACTTTGAACTTGAGATAATCTGAAAGTTAGATTTTTTATTTGTTTTGTTTCTTACAGGATTGTTGCGACGCCTGTCAAGTAGGTCGAGAAACCGCCAAAACACAAAATTCTTGTCAAGAGAGTTTGGGGCTTGGGCTTCCACTTGACAAAGCTTTTAGCGACTGTTGCAACAACATAATCAACACTGCAACCACAACTACAAGTACTACAACAAAACGACCATCAACTCCAGAATTAATTAAATCTACAGCGGCCGCAAATTACTCACCGTTACCACGTTTGTGGGGCTATTTTAATAATGTCGTAATGTTGTAATTAAATTTTACAGCTCTGGAAAATGTGTGCGACATCGGAGATGTATGCGCTCAGATCTGTATACCCACCGAAGACTCGTACAGATGCGACTGTAATAAAGGCTACACTTTAATGAGTGATGGAATTTCTTGTAAGCCGGATAAAAGGGCGCTAAAAAAAGGAGACAGGTACGGAAAAAGTAACATGTGAAGTTTGTTCTTTAGTTCTTTCAGGTGTTCTAAAAATAATCCGTGCGACCACGACTGTATCGACACGGGATTGGAAATAAAATGTTCCTGTCGCGAAGGATACGAACTAGCGAAAGACAAACGCACCTGCGAAGGTGAGATTACCATGTAAAGTTATTCGGTATATTTTCCGTTTTAGATATTGATGAATGCGTTCGTGGCGTTCACGAATGCAAATCGAACGAAATATGTATCAATGACGAAGGTTCATATTTCTGCGACGACCCAGATTTCCAACCGGAAACCGATCTAAACACTGATCCTCTAGAAGTAAAATGTCCTTCAGGATACAAATTCAATTACGATAGATTAGTCTGCGATGGTAAATCCATAAAAAAATTAATCCCTGTAAAAACAGACCCTTTTTAGACATTGATGAATGCGAGTTTGATATAATTTGCACTCGCCCTAAAGTTTGTATTAATACAATCGGATCGTTCGAATGCAAAGGAGAAGATTCACCACAATGTCCGCCAGGATTCCATTTTAAGGATTCTGTTCAGACGTGTACGGATATCGATGAATGCATCACAGGAGAGAACGATTGTAATAAAGAATCACAAGTTTGTTTAAACACGAAAGGAAATTACACGTGTATAGATAAGGTGTCGAAGAAAACGTGCCCTCCTGGATTCAAAAAAAATCCATTCACACAGAAATGCGACGATATAGATGAGTGTATAGAGAACGACGATGCGTGTGGGCCTGATGAAGAGTGCGTAAATGAGCCTGGAGGACATAACTGTCTCCCTAAAGATGACAACAACACAAAGACATACAAGTACCCGTTGCAGCCTCCGTATGAACCAGAATTGCCCCCAAAACCGATCGAGCCTATCGTGGAAACCACCTCAAGTACCACAACTCCTACTACAAGTACTACAAGTACTACAACTACAACAACTACGACCACTCCGAAGCCGCTTCCTGCGTCTTGTCCTTCCGGCTACAGATTTTTTACCCGAGTTAACAATTGCCTTGGTACTAGTACGCTTACGCATATTTCTGAGCATTAAAAAGTGCTGTTGTAGATATCAACGAATGTGAGGAAGATGATCAACTATGCGATAGCACCCAAGACTGTTACAACAGCCCAGGGAGCTACATTTGTAACTGCAAAACAGGTTTTACTAAAGACTATCAGACCGGAGCGTGCGTAGGTAAACCCACTACAGCGTTTTAGTTGCAGACTTGTGAAAACACATTTTAGATATCAATGAGTGTCAAATTGGTGACCATGACTGTACGGAAGCTCAAAGATGCGATAATACTATAGGGTCGTACCTTTGTGCACGAATCACAGGTTGTGGTACCGGCTACACTCTTAACTACGCCAATGGTTTGTGTGAAGATGACGACGAATGTGCTTTAGGAACACACAGTTGTAACACTTTAGGTCCTAATTACAAGTGCCGTAATACTCTGGGGTCGTACCGTTGTGATGCTATAAGACAAATTGTGAGACCTGTGATAAAACCCACACCGTTGGTTCCACAAGTTATACCAACACATTTAAAGCCCACATCGTTGACACCGCAAGTTATTCCAACACACCTAGTGCCGCAAGTGCTATCGAACCCTTACACGACACAGAATTACCCGATTATTAGTGGTACACGCAAAAAATGTCTTCCAGGCTATATAATGAACGAAAGAGGAATATGCGAAGGTTAATACATTTATAAAAAAAAATCTTTTTTTCTACGCGTTTTTGTAGATATCAACGAATGTGAAAGTAACCCATGTCGTAGAGGGCAAAAATGCCACAACTTCAACGGTAGATACCAGTGTATCTCCGAAATACAGTGTAAAATCGGATATGAACTCGATGACGCCGGCGAACACTGCATTGGTAAAAAAAAAATTTCTTCGAACGTTTCATATTCAGTTCTTACAGACATCAACGAATGCACTAAAGGAACCCACAAATGTAAACCCACGCAAATCTGTAAAAATGGACATGGCTTCTACACCTGCGAGTGCCCTCCAGGTCATCACATAGACCAAATAACGCAACGTTGCGAAGACATCGACGAATGCAAATACTATAGGGTAATTAATTTACTGTGTTTGTTTCTAACTGATCAATTTAACAGGCGTGCTCTATCAACGCGGAATGCATAAACACAATCGGCTCCTACAAATGTCATTGCAAAGAAGGTTTTCGAGAACAAGGCAGTTTTTGTGAAGACATTGATGAATGCAAAGAAACTCCAAGGCTGTGTGAGCACCACTGCGTTAACATTTGGGGTTCTTATCGTTGCGCTTGTAAACCCGGATTTATACTTAACTACGACAATAGGTAATACATTTAGTAATTTTTTTCTTACTTTTTGTGACTTATAGAACATGTACGGACATCAATGAGTGTGAAAAATTTAAAAACAAAAGACTCTGCATAGGCAGTTGTGAAAATATTCCCGGTAGCTACAGATGTAAATGTCCTAATGGTTATCGTTTGGGCAGTGATGGACGCACGTGCACAGGTAAATACCCGAAAGTAAACACAACAAGAAAAACTTCAATCATTTTTTAGATATTGACGAGTGTCATCAAAATATCTGTCCCAATCACGACGACATATGCTTAAATACAAGAGGTGGTTACAAATGTTACGCGATAAAATGTCCTCTAAATTACTTCAGAGATCCACAACATAAAGGGTACTTACAACCAATTTTTTTAATTTAATGTGAACACGTAACTTTTCAGACGGTGCAAACGCCCTCAAACTCTGTGCGACCCCAGAGACATGCAGTGTATTCTACAACCTGAACAGTACACTTATCATTACATCACACTCGTTTCTAATTTACCAATCGCAAACGATAATGTACAATTTTTCCAAATCAATGGGCCCAAATGGGCAGTCGCGAGAGCTGACTTTTCCATGAAAGTTGTCAATGTGATTGCTCCTTATAATGTCGAGCGTGTCAATGAGAGATTTTTCAAAATGATTAAGCCCGCACATAATACAATGCAGCTCTATTTAGTCAGATCTATACAAGGTCCCCAAGAAATAGAACTAAAAGTAGACATGCATTTATACCAAGATAATGTAATGACAGCTAACGTTGTATCTCATATCTTTATCGTAGTGTCAGAATATCCATTTTAATTAAGGTGGAGGATATAGATTTAGACTTTTCACTGTAAGAGACCACAGTTAAGTAAAATGGTGTTGGTCTTTTGAAAAGTTACTTGTATTTATATTTTTAATAAATCAAACTTAAACGTGACTCTTTTATTTTTTAAATAAACTGTTCAGTATAAAAATAAGAGAAAATCCAAACTTGGGACTATGCTGGATCGTTTATTTCCAGTGGTATGACACATATACTGTTGGTTGCTGATTTAACAGTACTCCACCTACCCAGTCTGTGATCCTTTCCAACTGCTGCAAGAAGTCGTTTACCGTCGGATGTGAAGGCTAAAGCGTTTATAAATCCAGTGACTGGAATTTCAAAAAGTTTGGAGATTTTTCTGTACTTATCTTCCACTTTCCATAATCTGATATGACCATCCTGAGAACCTATAAAACAAGAAAAACACGTTAAAAACAAATATTATAAGACAAGTTTTTTACCTGAGGCTAGTACATCACTGTGAACGTAAGACGCAACAGCGCTGATCCAATAAGCCTGATTGTTTGTTGGATCACATCCATGAGCTGCTTTAACGCCACATAAAGGCTTCTTCTTAATGCAGCTCCAGACGCTCACTTGACTACAAAGTACTATATGAAAACAGAATAGCAACTTTTTGTTAAACTTACCCATCATCTCCTCCAGAAATAAAATATTGTTCATTAATTAATTTTACAGTGTCTATATTACCAGGATGGGCGTTGAAAATTAATTGTGACTCTTCACTAACTTTCCATAGCCTTAAAGTGCCATCTCTTCCACCTGCTGACACAGGTCTATCTGAATTTAGAACGTCAATAGATGTTATACCATCTTGGTGCCCAAATAAAGTTTCAACAAAAGCCATTTCATCTAATGACCAAACTCTTACAGATCTATCATTGCTGGCAGAGTACAAAGTGTGACTATTCTGCTTTAAACAAAGACCTGTCACAGGTTTTTTGTGGCCTTTTAAAGTTCCTATATGAATTAAAGAGTCAGGATTCCAAATTTGAATCATTCCAGAAGCATCACCAACTACCTATAACAAAAGAGTTCAAATAAGAGAGCTTACATAGCTGCACAGTATTACAAGAAATTTGTTGTCTGTTGATATTGCTATGCTGTATATACAACTGCTGTGGCCTTTGATTTTATCTACATTTGTCTTGACAAAGGGAATAACGCCAATTTTTTTATACTGTTCCAGAGACCCTATAAAAATAAATTAGACAGTGACTAAGAGAAAGAAGTCTTACATTTAATAATAACTCCATCTTTGCTTCCTGAGAAAACCCATTTGTCATCTGAAGAGACACACATGCAAGTAACTGTGTTCTTTTGCTCCCTACATTTCAAAAGTTTAATTTTGCTACAATCCGCCCTTGTGTATCTATCAGCAACTGTAATTTCATATTTTCCTATCTGTTTGAGATGATCTGTTTTCAGCCTTTGAGAAATGATTTCCTTACTAACTTCTTTATCTTCTAATCTTCTCCTTTCTAGAAACAAATCTTAGAAAATTTTTACAGAAACGCTGAAAATTGTACCTTCTTTTTCAATTTCCTCTAAATAGATTTTTGCTAGTCTCAACTTTTTTTCTTGTGCAGTTTCATTCTCATCTTCTGAGGACAACTCATCATGGCTTTCTCTATCTTCACCCTCATCTTCACTACTGGTTATCTCTGTATCCTTAGAACTTATTTTTTCAGATTTCCTTTTTCTTCGATTATCAGCCGAAAACTAGAAAAAAAAAGACTTTTATTTTCGGAAAAATAGACACACACCTACCTTCTGAACACCATTAACTGGTTTTGATTTTATAAAAAATGACATGTTTTCTTTTCAAGTCAAATACTATAAAAATTAAAACATCGTAGCACCTATTTAATGAAATAAATAAATTACACGTGCGAGCTCCTGGTGTTGGAAATTTGAGGTTAGAACAGCAAAGCTGCATGACATGTGTCAGATTTAACTCCAACACTCCGACATTAAATTCCCTAATATTTTTAAATAAAAAGTGGCGCATTTTTTTTTAAATTCAAATGCATCGTTGTTTACAATTTTGAGTTAAATTCCGACAACGAAATAAGTTTAACTGTAATTAGGCACAAACATTAGGCCAACAAAATTATTTTTGATATACTATTTTTTGAGTTAATTACGGACTCGATTTGGTAAGAAAATTTACGTAATAATTCCAAATAATATTTGATTTTAGGGATAGTTTTTATACTATCGTGTCTAAGCCGCCGTTCGGAAAAAATGTATTATACATTCTCTAACACAATGACATCAATGTCTATTTTTTCAAAATGTTGCTCGGTTTAAAATACCACAATGTTCTCTCAAGCGTAATTTTTTTAACTGTGGTTTTGTGATAGTATACAATTTTTGTGATTTCTTATAATGTCTTGTGGTTTTAGGAAACATACAGACAGCGAAGACATTTTTGACTTCGTCATAACTTTTGTACCTAATCCTGAGCAATAAACTTTTACTGCTAGTAGACATTTTGAACGAAAGTCGGTAGACACCGACTATTTTTGCTTTGATCTCGTATTTACCACTTCCACAATGGCTCCATTTTAAGGATTTTCTAAGAGTTCCTTACATGACCAAAGCTAAGTTGAATAGAATAAGTAGAAATAATCTTAATTATAAGTTTGTTTAGAATGCGACTTGGATAAAGTTCTTCCATGCGCGTTGGATGTTATTTTAATGTTTATCTCTGAATATTTAGTTGGATGACTGGACCAAAAGACACAAATTCTTGGAATCTCGTTAACAGGTAAAAAAGGAAACTAATTTTTTTCACGCTGTATTTCATCCGTTGGTCCACGCTTTTCAACACAAATGTAAGTATTATTACAAGACGCAATTAGTGGAGATGCAGGTGGTAACAGTGTGCATCTGAAGAAAAATCCATTGGAGAAAGTTTCTTCGCAAGCACGAACAAACTGTCTTTCCAAGAATTATATATGCTCACGATTAATAGCTAAAATTCTACATAGAAGCAGAATTGACTCTTAGGCCACTAATTTTTTTAGTAAAATCCAACCAGCTCATAATTTCGTTTTTACGTAAAAGTAAATTGTGATAGTATAAACTTCGAATGCTTTTTTATGTCGTAGAATTCATGAATAAATTCAGGAAGAGGAAAAAGGGTCCTGGCGTTCTTATGCTACTACGAATCGTGATTTTTGTATTAGCTACGAATCATTTACCTAACGCAACTTTAATTTCATTTTTTTCTTAAGTGTATGTTTGCGTTTGAAAGAGCTTTGGGGACTTGAGAAAGTCTCTAATATTTATGTTTATACATCTGGTATTTCTAGGTGTAGGTATTCATCGAGAAAACGTAATTGCATTCAAGAATGAGCATTTTCAGGCGTAAAATTCTTATTAATGTTAGTTACCAATATCGGATATCACCTTTGTTCGTTGCTAACTCAGATTTCCATAATTTTATCTCTCCAGCTTGTGTTGTTGTAGATATTTTTTAAATAGTTTTTGCACGGTTCATAAGAAGAGTTAAGCAGTGACTTTGTAAAATATTTTTAAATGTATCTTTATGAATAAACATTAAATTTTAAGTTAATGCTGTTTTATTTAAAAACTAGCAAGTTTATCTGTTTTTTTTTTTTTGGTATTCCTATAAAAACGCGTTTTTTGTCCTCTTTGCGTTGACGGTGGCTCAGATTTTATCGTGTGTCTTATGTGTACGTGTGTTTTAAAATGCCAGGGACGTTATGGGAGTCACTGTAAGTTCTCCGATTTAAAATAAAGATAATAAAGGGTCATTGTTTGTAGATCAAAATTGGACGCAGCTCTAATGGAGCCATTTAGTGTCGCCCTAATTCAAGCAGGAACTGTGTCTGTAACAAATATAGCTTTTTATACACTGAACTACTATATTTTGAAATGTAGGTAAAAATCACGTGTAATAAATATCTTCAAAGTTTGTTTTAGATACCGACGACCCGTTCTTCTTCGCACCGTTGTTTGCCGTACTTGGTCTTGTTCATTTGTACTTATTTTCAACATGGGACTTGCTAAAATTCGTGGTTTTGACAGCCCTCGCTTGCGGGTTATTTTTTTACATAGGCCTCGTACTCCGCGAAGCGAAAAAATCACGCATTTTTACAATAGCTAATGTTGTAAAATTGGGAATTTTTTTCTACGCCCTTGTAAGGTAAAGTTTCCAGTTGTCGTACGTTTCACTCTGCACATCCTCTCAGTTTTAGATATCATCAAGATCGAAGTGATTTTGTTGAATATGTTATGACTTTATTTGTCATGACTCTGAAGGTGATTTCCGCGGTGAGATTCGCCCAAGAAAAAACCTACAACGATCTAATGAAGGGTGACAGAATTCTATCTCTTGCCGCTCCTTTCGAAGTCATAGCCTATTTAATATACACAGGATGGCCCTCGTACAAAGATTTTTTAAGTTTACGCGACAAACA
This sequence comes from Cynaeus angustus, assembly GCA_030157275.1. Lineage (NCBI taxonomy): Eukaryota > Metazoa > Arthropoda > Insecta > Coleoptera > Tenebrionidae > Cynaeus > Cynaeus angustus. Next base: position 14,083,923 of record CM058066.1, on the reverse strand, counting down.
ACACGAAAAGGTTTGTAGACCATACTTAAAAACCTCGTAATGTTAGAGTTGTAGAACGAGAGATGGTGCAACATGATGCTATCGTCCGCATCAAGGTCTGTGTTGTTCAAAATTTTTTCCCACAAATATCTCGAAACGGAAGCTTTGAGAGAATACATCGGGTAAAGCGCTACGGTATCAAGCGTCACGTTTTGATTATTTTTTCTAGAAACGATATAATCCGAGATTTAGTCTTGATGCTGATCCATTCTTACCAATTTCGATTTAGGTATTATTACAAGGCGCAACTCGCCGAGTTGGAGATCATCGCCGCAGGGTTAAAACGAGGGGGCTGGACGAGACACATCGTGTTTGATTTTGTGGGTGCAGAGTTTGCCCATATCCTGGTGCATTATTTCTACTGTGCCAACTTACTGATGGGTACCTACATGCGCAATGGTGAGGATGTCCACTTTTTGGTTACACTTCTTATGAATATGTTTCAGAATTCAATGTTGACAGCCTTAATGGGTTCACCGAAGCGGCAATAAATGTGATATTTATAATAATATTAGTAGCTAGTTACGATTTTTACCGCGGTGCCTATGCGTTTTGTTTTGCTATAGCTTTGTTGACGCAAAGACAGTCGATGGTATCCATGGCTAGTGGCTGCGGTAACTGTGCTTTTTATTGTTTTCATTCACATTTTGGGCCCAGGCGAATTCTACGACAGATACCCCCTTATAGCTATGAAGCGTTTATTTTATTTGTAGCAAACCAATTTCGTATTTCTCTGTTAATTATGGTATTCCTAAATGTAAATGATCATTACACATTTCTGTTAAGAATCACCATATTTCTTATCACTGTTGATATTTTATCTGCAATAATGATCGCATTTAACCTCCACCGTGGATTTTCTGATGTACCTCTCATTTATCGAGACAGAGGAAGACGCCGCATTCCTAAATAATTGACTGTAACATTTTATGAAATAAACACTTTGATATTGTATTTATATTTATTTAGAAATATTCAAAAGACAAAAGGCACACACAGAAAGTTGATTACACTTGTTACATAGTTGTTCATTGTTCTTAGCTATTGAGTATAATACTTGCTGTTGGGCTTGAACACTGTGGTTAACAAAATTCACATTCAAAACCACAAAAAAAATTACGTAAGTGAATTAGTGCAGCCCGTTTTGACTTGTGAACAACTGTACAGTCCATTTTTATATAAAAAAAAACGTTTTTCTAGTTAAGTGCCTGAAATATAAAAAAGGTGTTTCAAAACGAAAAACTATACCTAATTCCCTAGAAGAAACTAAACAGAATGTTGAGCCTTAAGTAACATTTCATTTTGTGTATACTCTGCAATTATTCCACAAATACCAATATACAAATTCAGGCACTAGCTTAGATCACAAATGACCCAACAAGGAATTAACTATATTTACAGAATATATCTTGCTCAGTAAGATAACACAAATAGCGCTCTCTAAATTTTCAGTCAAAGAAACTGGCAAATTAAAGGAAATACTGTGACAATACGAAGGTAGAAACATTGTTCCCTACTGACTGGGCGGAATTTATTAAAAAAAAAGTTTGTCTTCTACCACGGAGTAAGTGAACTTGGCACTGATATGATATAATTTGCCACCTTCTTCTTTTACTCAGATGAAACAATAAATAACATTAAATACTTAGAAACAAACGTGAATTTCCTAAAAGAACATAACGATGTTTAGCAAAATGGACTAAAGAATGGTAACTAAACAACAAAAAAATAACGAATTGTGTTTCAGAATTGTAGACATCAATCTTGTCTCACAGAAATCGGTACTTTATCCGACAGATTTGATATGGAAGCTCGATGATTTAAATTCCACGATACCACGCAATCAGGAGTCTGAAAAAGTCACATCAATTCAAGTTTTACTCAAAATCACAATTTAACTAACCACTTACATCAGTGCGAGATATCTTCCTATTACGTTCCGATTCATTATCCGATTTTCTCCGTTTTTTCTTCGCGGATATAGATTCTTGTCCACTATCTCCATCTTCAGAATCTGTACTATCAGAATCAGAACTTGAACTAGACGACGAATTGCTCGAGCTATCGGACGCCATTCCAGACGGCTGTTCTATATTTATCCTATCAGCTAATTTCGCCAAATCCGGTTCATTTTTTCGCAATGATTTAAGCCATTTTCTTGAGAATTTCGGTCGACCTCTTGCGGTTTTATGCCAAACAACAGGGAAATTTGTTCTACTACAGAAATTTTGTGTGACGGCGATCGTTGTGTCTAAGTTTAAAACGACATGCCACCATCCTCCTGGAACGAAAACTGTTTCACCCGGTTTTTGGAGAATTTCAATTGGTTGACAGTCGCTGGGCCAAGATGGGTCTTTCGTTTTAGGGTAGATAAAATTAAACCATGTGATGGCTTCGTCACTTTGTTTTCCACCCATAGAGCTTGTGACTTTGAGGAGTTCTCTGGGGGTGTGAGTAGGAAACAGACACCATCTAGAGAAAAAGGTTTAGAGCATCTTTTATTACCGGTAATTCATTTTGCAATTGGTTTAGGTATCAGAACAAATGATGAAATAGTTGAAATTATGTACAAAACTTTTCAACATGTCCGCTGCATTTGTTGTTAACTTTAAAACATTTTTTCTCTTTTATGTAATTACTTTACATCTTTAATTGCATTTTTTATTGAAGATCTTAATCTTATACTGAGAACAAAGTGACCTTAATGTGCAGATTGTGGTATTTAACAAGTTACAATGAATAAGCAATGACTAAGAATGGTTAGAATAAAATAACAACCTTTTATGTCCTCTAATAAGGGCGTTCCAGGCACTGGTTCCCAGAGGATCAATGTGAATTCCTGTCCCAGATCTGGCAGGTCCCATGACAAACCATCGATACGGCGGCCTGCGGTTTTCCCCCGCATGTTTAAATAAGTCATCTCTGAAGTAATAGGGCACTTCATAATCTTCTAATAATTTTTTTCTACGACGGTGCTAAAAAAACGTTATTAAACCGGGAAAAAAATAAGGTTATGTCAGAGTACCTCGCCGAAATTGCTATCAAAAATATACAAAGGACTATCATCTTTAGAATTGAGCATATAATGTACATAGTACTTCATCTTCATCTTAACATTATAACCTTCATTGTCTTCACCACATTTAAATTTTTGGTTTCTATACTTCTTAACCAATTTTTCTAGAGTCCATTTTTCGTTGGCTTTCCAGCCTACCTGAGTTCCAGTGATAACGACTGGTTTGTAGGGAAGCTCATAATTTGATATAAATTCTCTTTGTGAAACTTGTGATTCTTCAATTCGATCACAGTTGTCAGTGAAGTTCCAAAATTTTTCAAAATTATTTGCGTAATTGCATTGGGTCCACGATTCTTTAGTATTCAGTTCTAAGCAAAAAAATATAATTTTAAAGTAAGAGAATTAAAAAACCTGAATGAAATAGGTTAAAAGGGGTTTGTACCTGGTCTGGCTTTTTTCTTTACTTCTTTTATACGTTTGCGGGCTCTGTGTGCAAAATTAACATCATCCATTCCTTGAAACTAAAGCAATTTTAAAAATTTTTGTTTAAAATAAACTAAGGAAATTATTTGAAAACGTTAAAACTGAATCAGCAACAGTCAAAACTCCACCTGAGGTGGCACCCCTGTCTGTCACGCATTCACAACTCTACAAAGTCCCTAGACAGACAACGGTCTTGCGCGCCAATTTCAAACCCACAAAATTCCAATTAGACTTTAAAACTTGCTTTTGGATATTTTAAAAACTTGATTTAAGATGTGAAGTATCAATCTGGTTTGTTAACAAAAGCAACATAATATGCCTACATTAAAAAAAAGTTATGGTTCTGACATGCAAATATATCTTCCTATAATTTACATTTTATATTTCAAAATCAATACAGATACTTTTAATGTTAATCACTATTTCAACCACAATTGGAGTGATGAAACTTCACTTTCATGTGTTGAAGTAACATTAAGTTTAAATCAAATAATAAATGTTTGCCTACATATATTCACAGCCCTGGTATTCTCATTCCTCCAATATTTCAATATTTTTTCAATAGTAACTTTACATTATAAAGTCATCAGATCTATTTACACATCAACGCTGTCATTATGATTATATGTAATCATAAATAATACATTTTGTAAAATGCGTACGTTCTCAACTAGCTCTAACGACTCTTTTAGCTGCGCTTTATTCAAAAATACTACATAAAATCTTTACGAGTTATTCATATTTCCGTAAGATTATTTAAATAAGGTACACTGTAGTTGATAGGTATTTATTTAATTCAGGGTTAAAACTATATAAAGCAAAGAGCTACCCACCTATTCATTTTCATTAATGACTAAAGTAGTTTTGAACTACTTAAATTTAACTTTCTTTTTTAACATAAAATGATTATCCAAATGAGTTTTCATAGCGTCAGTATCGTCGGTGACACACCTAATAGCTTAAAGTTTCATTAAAACTAACTTAATTAGTGCTAACATTATATTATAAAGTTCATTTTGATAAAAATGGAGCTACTTTAGTAAAAGTCGGTGTTATTATAACGATTTATTCAACATAAAGTTGGGTTACATTCTGTACTTACCTAAAATACATCAATAAAATTGATATAAAATAAAGGTAAGTCCTAAGGGCTAATAATTTCACAGATTTGAGTAACAGCGGATCATTTACATTTTTATTTGAATTATGAACGCTAGACCTTTTAATAATGTACAACATTAAAATGAAAGATTTACAGCATTGCAAAACGAACATTCGAGTTTTAAAAACAATTAAACAGATAATCAAAAATTTTTACAGTAAAAATACTTTATACATCAGCTCTTTCACCCATTTCAGAAATACAACTGCAATGATATTCATTTTACATTTATAACTAACTAACTTATCTAAGTAATCACACCTTTAATTTTAGGCTTAATTAACTCACATTTCAGTATGCGTCCTTTCACTGAATAACCTGGAATATTTACAAACAAAACACTGCAAGTTCAACAGTAAGTAGTGTAGTCTCACTTCACACATGAAGGAATTTTTTTATTAAAAATTAATTACATTTATAGTATGTATGTAGGTATGTAAGATGAAAGAGGACAGTTCCTGAAGTTTACGTTTAATGTTAAGTGAGAAAATCAAAAATTCGAACCCAAAACAACCAACAACCAGGTACCAAATTTGCATGAGATTCTAACACCAAACTTAGTATTATCACAGTTTCTCAATAAATACATTCTAACTTCAATCCGTTCAAAGTACAAAATTAGATTGTCCACAAATAGACTAGATTTTGTCCACAGAATCAAAACGCTATGTGATAATTAATTATTGGCTACATTTTTGATTGGAACTGATAAGACTCAAAAAACTCAGAGCACTATTTGACTAGGTATTTTTTCTACAATTCGGTATTTGGTTTATGGTTGGTTTGTGGGCTGGGAAATACATCTGGTCGTAAAATAAAACACTAACGTATAAAAGATGTCATGAGTACGTCTAGAATGCAAAGTTTGCTATAGTACAAGTTTCGTTTTGTTTATCTGATTTGTTATATAAAATCTAATTAAAAAATAACTAACAAAAAGTTCAATTTGTCAAAACAATGATCGTAAGCGGGGTGTAGCCTCCTTGGCTTCGATTCGGACGTTGGCTGCTTATGTGGCTAACAGTTCTACTAAAACTGCTAAGCTGAGGGCCACGGCGATGGCAAATCTTGGTGGGGTGCAAGCTGCTAGTCCAATTCCCATGGAAAGGTGCGACCAAGCAGGAATAGGCGATGCCGAGTTCTTTCCTCGTTGCATAGCAGCTGGGTGTTCTCCTGCAAAAACAAACATTTCAATATTTTAAAACAAAATCATAGGTGATCTGAAACCCATTGATGGTTTTTTACGCACTCCTTGATTGTAGTACGAAAGTCCTAGCGTAATTTTACAACCACCAATCAGATGAAAGTCTGAAGGTTGCTCTAATGAAATCCAGTTTTTCCCCTACCTGGAAAGTGTACCTACTATTGTTTACATTACCAATGTGGTTAAACCAGTCGTCCTTGAAGGGAATGTTGAAATATAGGTGAACTTGAAGGGCGTGAGAACTAGGTTAAATTCACCATAAACCTGATTTTTGTTTGCATATGCTACATTTCAAGTGCAGTACATTCACTCCCCACTTGTTGCTAAATTAATGGAGATAGTTAACATTATTTACAATTGATTAATTTAGTTTTTATAAAATTGAAAGAATTAAAAGCAGAGCACCTTTGGAGGGTTTGAAAATTTGACTGGTTTTAGAAATAGAAATAGCTTACACTTGTAAAATTTTGAATTTGTGGGATTTATATAGATTTTATAAAACTGCGAATTTTTTTCTACCATTCTAGAAATATTTTAACTTCAAGTCACATTGGATTTACATTGTCTTTTTTTTTGAAGATTTAACTTGTTTACCCGTGCTTAAACTTTCTTATTTTGAATATGGGCAAAAATATTGTACTAGAATCTGACATACTATAGATTTTTCTTCCTTTTAGAATAGTCGTAAACATTTTCTGGAATAATAGAAAATGAAATTTGAAATTTTAAAGAATATAATTTTCTTAATTATACTATTCCAATTATTAACTATGCACAAATTCGTGTTTTGATGTAAAAATAAAACATGAGCCATATTTCCATCTCTTAATTCATTTTTGTGTCTGTAAAATTTTACTTTAGTTTCAACTTTAATCCAAGAATATATTTTTTTAAGTTTATAAATGTTTGGACCCAAATGGTGAATGCGCGGTCAATATCTTCCATGTTCGAAACTTACTAACTCGACTTACTAGGTTTAGAATTAGGATTTTGTCAGTTCAAGAAAGTAACTTATATTAAATTAGACTATAAGTGATTTTCCCAGTAGAACATTATTTGTGAATTTTTAGTTCACCACTTTTTGAGAGTTCCGATCATTCGGAGATTTTGTACGTATTTTAAATTTAAATAACGTTTCGATCTTTCACCTTTTTGATTGTGCCAGAAATGAAATCAGTTACAAGAGGCCTACCCAAAACTATCTTCTGGAAAATTATACTTTTAACGATATGACAAAGAACTCGATAAACTTTTTGTCTCGAAATCAATCAAGTCACATCGAAAGCAATTTGGTTGAAGAAAATCAATTTGAGACATCTATTTTTCAGTGTTTCAATTGAAACAGAGTCTGTCAAAACTGATTTTAGTTTTAGAAGAGACATTGGAAGCTTTAAAATTGTTGATTCATGAGTTTTTACGAGGAGTGTAAAATTCTGAGATACTCCTAGAAATAGCGAGGTGTAAAATCAGTGTTGGTGGCTTTGAATGCGTTTAATTAATTTAACGAGTTGTTTTTTGCCTTAAAAATGTTACATGCGTGTTGGTGTTTATTAATTGCAAACACTGCCGCTTTCCGGGCAAGATTCCCGGACTTTGTGGCGGAAATAATCGTCATGAGATAAAGCGTTTCTTGCGTTGCAATAACGGGGTTTATAATTATAAACTTACCGTTGAGAACGTGCAGTAGGACGCTTGCTGAGTCTAGATTGGAGGGGCTGCAGGTGTAGTTTCCTGAATCTTCCGTTCGGGCGTGGAAAATGATGAGTGTGCTCACTGTGGTGTCTGTTCCCACACGATCTGTGCGTATATCAATTGCACTGCGATCATATTTCAAAACGCGTTCGCCATCGTGATACCAGAAGATATAAGCTGGTTCTTCCAAAGACTGGGTGATCACGCATTTGAGACTTACAGTGCTTCCGGTCTTCACATAAATGTCGGACTCGCCCGAAATTTCAATTTTTGGAACTGAAAAACGATTATTTTTATAATTCAATTATAGGAAATTTCACCTTTTTGATGGTTATTATTCGCCGGATTTGCACAATAGCCTAACAATAGGACCCGCACCAACCCGTCTTATTGAATTAGAACCACCCTATCTTAGCCTGAGGGGAGGTGAGGAGGATTATTGTTATGCCACTATTAATTAAATATGATTACCTCAGGCCTAAAATGTATACGAGAAGTATTTCAAAACATCCCACTGATCCTATAAACTCCCTTAATCCTTGCCTTCTACAAATTTTACGGGTCAATAAAATAAATCCTATTTTAAGTATTCATTTCATTTTAATAATTTCAATGCCATAGATTATCCTCAGTTAGTATTCGCAAGAGTTCATATCGATCCCGAGTTATGAAACCGTCATTATATCTGTTCCAAGTCAAATTTCGAGCAAAAGCACGGTAATTCTGTGGAACTTCGTAGCGCACTGTTTCGCGATCTCTTAAAGCGATTGTCTGCTTAAAAATTTCACTCTCGAATTAAAATTAAACCTCACTTACATGTAAAAGAAGCAAATGTTCATTTAAATAACTTATTAATTGGGATCCAACTAGCTAAATCTCATTGCTGCGCGTTTTCACCTGAATTCCAGAAAATTGAAAGAGAATTAGTCGGATCACCAGCTCGAGTACCATGTAATTTTACAAAATCTTGACTATACTAAAACCTTTATTAACAGACACCTCTATAAACTTTTACTGCAAAAACCTCCAACTCGGTTTAAGAGACTCAACTGCTGCGTAGCGCATATTTAGCAGACCTTAATTTCCTTCTTGAGTAACTATTAAAAAAACAGAAACAAACTCAGGCTGTAAATTGAAAAAACTGTGTTTGTTTAATCCTTTTAAGAATTTCTTTGAGTACGTACCCACAACATTGAGGGTGATGAAATGGCTCATTTTGGGCTCGGTACTGACTTGACATTCGTACTGTCCTGCGTCCCTCGGTTGTACATATTTGACTTGTAGCGTCCATGTGTCCGTGGCTTCAACCAGGAAGGCTTGAAAACGGTCGTCGGCGATGAAAGTGTACCTATCTACTGTGAGAATATGAGCGTCTCTTCTTCTGATCCACGACACAGATTTGTTGCCCAACTGTTTTACTTTACAGGGAAGGTATGCGTGCGTTCCCAACTGTGTCGTTATGTTGGTGGTCGTTGTGGGATCAAAGTATGGCCCAGTGTATAATCCTGTGAATCTTTTAACTGCATGAGCTGCCTCTCCCCCGGAAAACACTGAAAAAACAAAACATAACTTTAGAAACTAATACCATCAGGTCGGAGAGGCCTCAAAGGCCTCATTTAAATGCCATCGCGTATAACACCTCTAATTATTATTTCTACTATTGGATTTCGCGCAGACATGCCACAAGATGAACGTAGACGGTAAATATTAATGGAATTAAAGATTAGCTCTTAATGATAATTGCTGCAAATGATTAGAAACCGATAAAAACGAAAAAAAACGTGAATGTACTGTACATGTTGTGGACGGGAAGATACATTTTGTGGTTTATTGTGGGTTTTTTCGTACTAATTTCTTGCGAAATCAGCATGTTTCCTGTTTTTGTTTTGTGGCACTAAAATTCTTGTCGTTTCGTTGGATCATAAATGTTAATGTGGCACACAGAAGTGACGGTAAAGAGTACAAGATAATAGTGATTGTTTTTGGCATTCGATATGATGTTACTCGGTGATGAATATGGATGTATGGGAAATGTGGTAGTATCGATTATTCAAATTTCCTTTGTTTAACCTAAGGGTCGCGGGTTGATGATCTTTAACCCGTTTTCTATTGACGATGCTTCGAATTCTTACATAACAATCACGTTTTTGTTAGATGAATGAAATAAAGACTTGAAGAGATTATTGGCTGACGGAATAGTAAAGGGTGGATGCAGGTTTATTCTCGGAGTGATTTGCAACTAAAACCGGTCCCATTATTGGGACTATCATTAGCGAAAGATGGAAATGTGGAGCATCAGCTTTTCTTTTCGTTAAAAATCAATGAGGGAAAGAACGATCGAGCCACACGTGGTTTGGACACCTTATAGAATTAATTTCCTTTCATATTTTAAACAGGCGTAGGTACAAAACTCCTAAACTTTTATACATTTTGCAGTCGACTGGCTGGTTTCAGAACTTCCATACGATTTACGAAGTTTTAAGATAAGGCAATCTGTTAACAAAATTAAAAATTAGGGTCGACTTTCAAAGTTCACACCCATTCAGAAAATTTGTTCAAGTGATTCCATTTTATTGATCGGCGAAATATTGATAAATCACGTGGTGTTGTAGAATGTTAAAGCTTGCTGGACTTAATGGTCTATAAAATTCCTCACGATTCTCTTTGTTAGTTTATTTTTTTCTCTTGATAATGTGTCCGAGTTCATAATACTAAGAATTGATCGTGCGAATTTATTTAAGAAATTTATGCTAAGTTTAAGAAGTGAAGCTCATAAAAATAATTAAATACGTACTTTGTAATGTGTTAAATATTTTTCGATTCAAAATTGGTAGAGGCACCAGATTTTGGTTATGCTTCCTTTCGTTAGTTTATTTGTTTTTGATAGTGTGGCGAGTTTCTAACTTTAACAATTCGAGGTGGGAGTTTACTACATCTTCGAGAATATCGTGAAATTTATGTCCGAGTTATGTACGTTGCATTTGACCACAATATCAATAAACTTTGCTAATTACCTACCTACGTCTATTTTAATACTTCCTTCGCGCCTTAAGTCGAGTCAGAGAACAACTGTTTCTCCACACGTCCACACATAAAAATACAAACTCTTAATTACGTTTCGCCCCCATTTCCACTTCCTCTTAAATTACAAAGACACCATTAACAGCATTTCAACAAAAAGCAGTCGTCTAATTGATGCTTTCAAAACAATTTCGTTTTTTCCTTAAATGTGATCGTAAAATTTGATATCCAGTTATTTAGAAAACAGCTTTTCAAAGTTCATTTTGTAAACAACTTTAGGTTCTTACAGTACCCCGTCGTGAGATTAAAACAATAACTCTAAAGCGACTCCATACCGGTAATTTTAACACATTCCATATTATGAAGATGGTAAAAGTTTATTTTTTGTAAAAGTGAACGTTGTAGGTGTAAGTTCGGGCATCCACCCTTCTGTATTGTGAATTATTCCAAGCTTTCAGGAACATAAGGCGTAGGGAAGTGTTTTGCTACAGTCGTTTATGTGATATAATTCCGGTGCCGAGATTTCGCAGTTATTTATGTGCAATAGAAAGCTGATTATACTTTACACACTCTGCTTCATGAGTGAATTTCTTTTGGCCAATTAACGGCCTAAAGACGTCTGAGATCTTATCAAAACGTCTACTAAGAATAATAGACGCTATTCAAAAGTTTATCTTCACTGCCGAATAAAATAAACAATAAGTAGACAGCGTTTCACATCTCTTTAAGCTCGTTTCACTAAACCAGTTTATCGTGGTCTTTCACATCGGTCTGTGGATTGTTCACTAGTAATTAGATTATTGTTTAATATGAATAGCTAACATAACATGTTTGTATTAACCACATGCAACATCAACCAGATACAATTAAACCGTAAGCTAAGCATTTCATTTCAACAAAGATATTTGTTCTACATACGAACACGATGTGATATTAATCAAAATTACTCCATATAACTGTCAAACAGTTTATCTGACGTTCTCTCATTGCACGGAACTGCTGCGCTATTCCGGCTGCAACAAAACCGTTGTACAGCCAAAACCAAAAATGTGTCTGGTAGCAAGTATTTCTGCAGTCCTTTAATTAGTTTCCCCTGTCCGATCGGACATTCTTTCCTCCATTAAAACTTTCTCTGAATACGTCCCAGGTAATCCTCTAATCCACAAGAATAAACGAGTAACCTAGACGCAATTATAGTGGCTGGAACCATAAAGCAGCTTGACTGTTGTTTGTAAAGTTTTGAATTGCAGAACGGTAAAATTTGCAGATTCGAATAAAGTTTTTCTTGTAAAAAATAAAAACAGGACTTTTTTTTACTATACACACTTCTCATTTACAACATCTGTTGTTAGATGACGTTAATGATCGGTGGTTTACAACAGTTTTTTGCGTCAAGTTGAAAGTGTTTCTACAGGAACGAATTTTCGCTAGCGCGGTGAATTATTTTGATACATCCGTAAACAAAACGCAACATCCGATGGGTAAAATCGATTCCCATAATTGCAGGTGGAGACCGGTTGCATTGTTTATTACGCCGGTTAGGAGTCAACGTTGCCCATTTTAACTGAAGCAATCATGTTCAATCATTACATTACGTAGTAATTTACTCATGGAGTTTGTAATTAACATTTATTAACAAATGATTATCTAACATTAACATTCCCTGCTACAATTTGCAGAGTGATTCAACGGTTTTAAATTTCCACTCGAAGCGAGTTCTCAAAATACAAAATACCACAAGCTGTAAGGGAATTATTTACTTGCTTCGTAATTAACTATATACAATCTTCAAACCGTTTTTCATTTCTCTGCATTAATAAATATTACATGGATTTAATTAACTGCACTGACTTTAAAAGAGAATAACAAAACTTTTATGAATGTGGGACGGTCTGGAACGGACCAACATTGGAAGAATTTAATATGTCGTGTTATATTGTCAAGTCGCGTTAAGAAACCGAGTTTTATTAAAATGTGTCCTGCAATAAAGCGAATGAGAATGTGTTTATGAAGTGGCTATTCCTTTATTCATGTTTTTCCTGCGTAAATTACTAGAATTATTAGAATTCCGAGCGTTAAGCTCTAAGCATGTTTGTTATTCTGGTAATGTATTTTTTCCGAATCCGTTCCGGATAAGCTCTTTTCCAAGTGTGTTAAGAGCTTTAGACTTCTCAACTTAATTACTGTCCTCGTAATGTTCTCTTCGTCACATATTAACTTTATTTCACTTATTATCCGACAACTAAACAATCCAACGATACATCAAACGAAAAACGCCCACGATCGATATCCTGTTAATCAAGATGTTAGTTTTATTCGTCGCGCTTTTATTTCGGCCGGGAAACTTTATAAAGATCGCTGTATTAATTACTTAGATGGAACGATAATTTAGTGTAAATACGGTGAATAACAATTAGCTCCGAAGTTTCGCGAACTAGTTGTCGACCCAAGGTTCTGATTGATAAAAACGTTAACGTTAATTTATTAAAAATTACTTTCAAACAATCTTCTCACTTTATTACGTTCGCCCTAGTACGACGAAAGCAATAACGGAATTTTTGTTTTCATTTTACTAGAACATAAATTAATAAATATTAAAGTTGGAGATATAAACTACGGAGTTTCATAAATTCACATCTAAGAGAGCGCACCCACAATCTAGGATATACGTCAATGGAGATAAAAGTGCTATTTCGATTGCAATTTTTTCTAGACCATTCTTTTAGCAGAAGCTCATTTTTCACACAAATCGCATTGTTCGCTGATATACTTGGGGGTGTATTTATTTTTCAGCAACTCCACTGGTTACAACAAAACGGAAAATGTTGCGATATTCAAAAATTAATACATACCTAAATTGGGAATCAGATGATGTCACACGCAAAATCCCAAATTAATAAACATGTTGTTTTTGAAAATTCGATAAAAATAATAAATTTTTATTAAAAGCGTGAGTCAAGAGAAGCATTTGTGATTTGAAGCAATACTCGTGTTTTCCACGCAGATTCAGACAAGATATTTGATTGATGGTACTAGAGGGAATTTCGAGTATCTTAGCGAAGTTTCTGATACGTCGTATGTATACTTTAAAGTAAGTACGTTTTCTTTAAAGAGCTGATGTTTGGAAATGTTAATTGAAGAAAGATGAAAAAGATATGATTTTCAATAAACTAGTGCTTTAGGCTATAACATGCACCTGGCGATAGAATATATTCCCATTCCTCGAAATAAACGAATGAAATTCATCCCAGGTGTTTACAGCAAACGTTGGATACATTTAAATTAATTAAGAGCTACAAGGGAACAAAATATCGAGGCATTTAAGTTAATCAGGCGAGTACTAAAACCTTTCTGACGTATTTGTGATATTTTGAATGTTTTTATTTGAAAAATCCATAATGTCGCTAGATACCGACGTCGAGAACAAATAAAATATTCAGTTTTCCTTTGCGAGGAGCATACTTAAAAGATTCGTTATTACATTTCTCTGAAAAAAAATAGTTACGAACAAAGTTCTGTTATGTTATGACGTTATACCTTTATTATTTCTATTTCACTCATTAAAGACGTCGTCAGCTGAGAACAAGGAAACATTTCTGGAATAATTGGACTTTACATTGCCAGTTTAACCAGATATTACGTTGGCTGTTCTTTTTTGCTAAAAATATCACGAAATTGTGTGCTTAGTTGGGATTAAACATTAAATATGCACGTCGCAGAGATACATTGTATGCATTGTGACTTTACTTTTCAATGTGGACACTGATTCGTTTATATTATTTAAAATCTCCGGCAGTGACGGAACAGATATTCTATCGTAGTGGATTTAATACTTTTCAACGGTATGTAAATGAGAACGGAGTTGAAATACAAGCACAGCCTATTCGACCGATGCAGAAGAGTTCTCAATCAAGTCCGTCAAGAGTATACGTTATTCATTCTGTGATAGCAAGCTAATTTAATTTACAAATGGAGTGATCGTTTGATCCATTACTGAATAAATTCGGAAGTTCTGATTGCCACTGACGCTCGATCGTCTCCACTTTTTTGTTTCGACCAAATTTAGAACGAAGTTTTGAAGCTTTGTTCTGTTAATTACCTCCTTCTAAGCGTCTAGTTAACAAATTCTGTCCGTTTTTATATAATTACAACGTCACGGTTAATACTTCGGATTTCGCCTTCAACACGTGCAAATCCTACATTTCAACTAGAAGCTTTATTATCCAACACGTTTTTTGTGTTCATCAACTGATCAAAATTTCCCTTTGTGCTGTTTTTCTATTTTGTGGACGTCTGTAATTTTTTGTCTGAATGATACTCTCTACAATAAAAAAACGATCCAATAATCGATGACATAGGTAATACACACAAAACAGGTATTTAGCTAAACTAATTTATTTAAATGACGGTAAGTCGTTCTGAGTAAATGATAAGTTGCATTTAGGTGTTGGAAATTCGTGACATTCTGTCAGGAAAGGCGTGCGGCTGAAATCTCTTTTCGCTCTGTTTTTGTCTCCGCGTTTTCTCCTGGGGGATGTAGATGCGTAATGGTTCAAAATTTCACGGTATTCCTGGAATATACAGGAAATGTGCTTATACCTTCGTAAAATGCGTCAGAAATTGGCTCTGTTGTAGTATACATCTTAGAAGCTACTTGGAATTATGATGTTTGTGTACATGAGAAAATTTTATTTTCGGATTACATGAGATGTCTTCGCTATTTCGGGACGAATAAAATACATTTGCATTCATGTCTGTTTGCTTGTTGCTATCGCAAACGATGTTCGAATGATAGTAAAGCTGCTTGACTGAGCCGATTCGCGAAATATCTTAAATAAGTTAGATTGCCACGAGGCACTAGACATTCTATTACCATCGATTTATAAATTTCAACTGAGATATGGTTGCGCTTCAAAGTTATTGCTTCTATAAATAACACAGTCACTGTGAAAGGAAGCACGATGTTGACAATGCGTTGTTTCCTCGTAAAAGTATTTACGAAATAGGAAATTTATTTGACCATCAATGTGCTAACTTAAATTTTTGGGAAAAATTCGTCTTGGCAGGTGGGATACAAAAAAAAAAATCCACGTTTTCGTTGACGCTATTATTTTGTGAGTTTGGTCGCTCGGCTGTAGAGTGCGTTAATTTGGAGAAAGTTAACGCTGCGTGATGATTTTGAATATTGAGTTTCTAAATCCTCATTTTTACGGTCGGGTCCAAGAGAATTTTTTTAATCAAAATCAGGAGTACACGTTTATTTGCGTGCTCGCGTCCGTGTCGGATTTAGACCGAGTTAGCGAAGCCGGTGTGGAACAAAAAGAATAAATAAAGTCAACGTAATATCCCGAATGATGTTAAAAGGTTAAGCATTTTTCGAGTTGTCCGTTTTACAATTCTAGAGGAGAGGGTGGTAGGTTGTGGCGGTAAATTTTCACGACAGGCGACATTAGTTGCTAGGAAGAGTATCTCTGGTATCCCTTGTAGTTCTAGGGACGGCACAATGACTCCTGCAGCTCCAGCCAATAGCTCACTCCATGTCCTGCGGAATTTCTACGAGGACTGTATGCTTAAGGCGGCCCACGGGGACATTTCAGTTTCGCACTGTGATCCCAATTCGAACCGGGCTGCGACATTTGACCATCCATTATACCAGTGCTTGCCAAACAAATAAACCTATAACGAGATTAGTTAACAGCCACCCTTGGTGCCGTAACCTGCACTGTTTAATACCGATCTTGTTTTATACAAGCCCCTTCCTTCTGCATGCTCGATAAAGCACTTTCAATTTATGTCCAATAACCTCCAAGCCTCGACTCGGCTCTATTATCTAAACTCGAAATTTGTTACAGCCCCACTGTTTTATTCCCAATAAAATACTTATTTCGATACATCAGAACTTAGCTCATCCATCAAGTCCATTGAAAACTCAATCAGGTTTAAATTTATTATCTATGTAGACGCTGTAGACATCATACGCGTCATCAAAACTTGAACGGCTTCGATACTGACTTCATAAATTGTCTGCCTACATTGTTCTACTGCATCGACATTGTATCATTTCTGTACTCGTTTTAGGGTCGCGCACCACTTATTTACGACAAACGTTTATGACCCAGCTGAAAATTCTCAAAACTCCCATCACGGAAAACGCAAAAACACACCACTTCTTTGCGAGCCATTTCCATTCCCTTTGGTAAAACCAACAATTGTATAGCTAGCGTTGTCATAATATTATTTATAAACTCTACCACCAGCTTACATTGACAACACTTTGCAATTTTGCTGCAGAAAATCAACGAAAATTGATAGCTTAGCAAATACGTGCTGGCGAATAAAATATGGTTTGTTTTCGACGAAAACAATTTTTCCAGGATGTTTTTTGTGTTTAAAGAGATAAATCCGCGGGAATTTAAAATTGATGTGTTAGACCATAAATAGGTGGCCGGTCGTTCAATGCATATGGAGACATTTTGTCGATAAAAAGTTTTGTTTCAATTAAATTTAGCAATAAATTCCGGCGAGCAATGCAGGTAATTGTAGTAGTTTTAGTGTTTTTGTCGATCGGCAATTTGAGTTGGAAAAAATTCAAAATTGGATTATTTGAAAGCAAGAGAAAAAACAAAGTTAGGATTAATCCCTAATTATCTAGTATAAATGAACTGTTATCTCGGGTTAATCTAACTGATGTCCTTTTAATCTAGAGAAGTGCAATCGGAATACTTTTTGAGAGTAAAAGGTTTTCAGGACCTCTGAACCGCTTCTAGGGAGGGTATTCAGGTCTCAGGATACAACAATTATACTGCCTTTCCTATTGTCTGTCTTGCGAGTTAATTTACTTTGTATTGAAATACGGCCAGGAAATCTGATTCCTGGGAATTTCGGGATGTCACAACTCCCTCAGTCGTGTAACATGCGACATGCCCCTCTTAGGATTCTCCGGATGGTGTTGTCCCTCCTAATGATCCCGATTGTGCAGATTAACATGACGTGTGCTATAACCGATTTAAATAAGCGCCAAACTTCCAAATGGCCAATTTGCCCTCGAAATTCCGTGCTTCTGTTTGTTTTTCATTTAAAATTCACGACGAGTATTCGGCGTATTTGCCGAATTGACGGCTGTTACGCCAAAAATGATCAAGTATATACATTTTCAATCAGAATTTGGCAAATGTGTTTAACTAAATATTTATCACCGTCACATCGGACCAATTTGAAACCCAGATGAGCCAAAAATCACCAATCGAGGGAATTTAACCCACTTCTTTCATTAGATCTGACGAGGAATGCTGCACGAAATTGCTTCTGTGTTACATCTATTTTAAACGAAACCTTTTCCGAGAATAAATTGAAAGCAACCAAAATTATTCAACTAAGTTTTGCGGTAGAGTAATTGTACGTCGAATATTGTAACAGATTGTTTTAATTTTAGAAAAGCTATAAATCTGAATTAAGCTCGAGCTTATCTGCAGTCGACATCTAGGAACAATTCAATTCAAACTTGTATCACCAGATTTCCGCAACTCCGGATCTTACATATCAACAAAAAGTAAAACACACCGCAATGAATATTCATTTCACATCAAACTTCCTAACTAAAATTATTCACAATTTATTCTCAAAAATTATCTTTTAATTAATCAAGACAATCATTTTTGATTGCGTAACCGCATTGTATTCGATGGTTTAAACAAAATTTTATAATTCTAATAACAATATCAACAAATCTGTTTTAACGAATAGCCATTATTTCCGCACCAATTATTTTGTCCACTAAATTCCAATATATTTGTACTTATTATGGTTTTATTGTTTTTGTCCATTAAAAAAAATCATTTAAAATCAATATTATGCAAAATATGGACGTTTATCAATTCAATCACGACATTGCAGGGTGCAGGTTTTCAATTTTGAAATGCGGTTTATTTATTTACAGACCACAACAATTTACATGCTCCCTAAACTAAACAGAGAATATAAATCATTTTGCAGTAATTTCGATGTCTCCGTAAGTATTTTATTGTCCACGGCCAATCAATAATCAACAAACCGCGCGTCATAAATAATAAACAGCTTATGTTATTTTTTAATGGATGTCAATAATTTTTATCTACCGTGTTAAAAACTACCAATCAATAAACTTCCTTCGTGCTAAAATTGCTAAGACATTATGTAGATTACGAAAATATTCTTGACCGCAATTTCGGTAATGGATTAGCGCCCTTACCAATTTTACGTGTATCGGAATTTTCAAGCCGTCATGCATTCGTAATGACAAATAAATTTTCAGGGCAAAAAATTTGAAATTTCCCAATTAAAATCAGCAACAGCGTTCCTAATGAACGCTGTCTTGTGTCTTTGTCCCCGTTTTCGAGGAAACCTGAAAACTTATTTAGATAAGGGAAACAATCCCTTATTCAGGCGGCATTTGTTCTACTATAGCCATGAATCAATTTATTCGAAGAAAACTTACAAGAGCCACCTAATCCTAAACTAAACAAATGGCATGAACATTCGAAGGGTGGATCGGTGAAATATTAATTTCAAAAAAAATTGCTCTTGAGGGTGTTCTCTGATAAAAATTTAAGAGGGTACTATGTTTCGTTCGGAATGTAATGTGATTTAGTAAAAAAAATCGAATTCGCAAATAGTTGTATTGTTCAGTTCAGACTTGAAAATAACCGAAGTTAAAAGTTTTTACGATTATTTTGGTTGACGGTAAGTAGAATTTACTACATTCACCGAGATGAAAATAATTATAACCATTCAAAGCTTGTATTTGAAATATTTTGCAATATGCAAATGTTTTTATTATTTTAGCTAGATCAGTTTATTTGTGACATCGCTATGTATGGATTGTTAGCATGTCAAAGACTGAAGCTCTGATGCCCTTTTCGTAATTAACAAAAGAGGAATAATTGAATCAAAAATTTTTTTGTATTTTCCAACGAAAACACCTTGTGGGTATGTACACGAACGTTTTTACCAGATTAACATTCTAAATAACACATACGGGAACGTCTGTACAAATTATGTGTTTTAAATGTATTATTATATGAGGTTAATTTTGTTTTTGATATCGAACGCGAGAACAAAAAGGGCGCGTATTTACTTCCTGCATGAACGTTTGTGGGCAGAAATGTTGAAATACGGAAATTCAAGTGCCGAATTATAAAACACATACATTTCACTAAAAATATAACCACAACGAAAAAGTATTTTTTCTATCAGGAAGAGCAGAAAAATTGCTCTGGAGACCTTCATTTTGTCGAAAGGTATGTTCAAATAAATGTCTCAGTTCAGGCGTTGAGAATATTTGTTTTGATGATTGAAGCGTTGTTTTGTAAATGTTGGAATATGTATGTGGATGGTAAGTGGTTGTGTTTGAGCGTGTTCAAAAGATCCGACTGACGTTTATAAGTTTAAACATTTAATTATGAGTAGGAGATAATCGTAGGAGGTAAAAGGCAAAGAGCGTAGGTGTTGAGGATCTGTTGTCAGAATCGATAAAATCCGAAAATTGCTGTAACGTGGTTTTGTTTAAAGGGCGTTCAATACAGTCATTATAATATCAAAGGTAAAGCTATTGGATTGAAATGCAGCCAGAGTGCGGACAATAGGTTCCTGTGCGTGTTTAGACGGATGCAAAGCAGTGTTTAGATTAGATGTAGAGCAGGTGCAGTCCGTCTGGTCGATTGGGCAATATATCAGGATTCATCCTAGGGTTACTGTACACGCACGGAATTTATTAGAAGAGCCCTGTTTGAAATATCATGATCATAACATGCGATTTGTGGTTCGACGTTTGACAATTCGTAAATTCGAGTCTGGGGGTTTTGCTGTTACTATAAATGTTTATGGTGATGCTTTTAGTTCGGAGGCAACGGCCGCAACGTGTATCTCTTTTTATTACATATATGTATGTAGAGTGCGATTCCCGGAGTGCCGCAATAGCGCGGTGTGAGCAAAACGGGTTGTCGCGCTGATTTATTTACAGCTTCTACAAGATGCATGGCGGAAAGCAACAGGGTGCACTATCGCGGCCATCAAACAACCCCCATCGGCTCTCATTTAACTACATGCATAGATTTTTCCACTCAGTCTCCGAAACTACGTCGCAACTCAAGGATTCAAACAAAAACAAACAAAAAAAATATCCATTGTGTGTAAATGGTCCTGAGGTCGACTTTGTCGGAAGTCTTGATGACAAAAGCTCGTGCAATTTTGAGATGTGATGCGCTTTGGTCGAAGCAGTAATTATGGTAGTGTGAAGCGTTAATCCTCGCCTTCGTATTTATAATTTGCTTGTTGCTTTGAACTCTTGTTTAACTTTGTGGTTGTTTTGATTTGGTGCGATTTTTGTAATGTCCTTTTGGACGGCGTCGATTTGATGACAGAGATACTTTTGTGAGCGGTCTGTCTCGCCAACGCCGTAAATATTGGATGGAATAGTTCACAGACAAACGATTTAGCGTGAAAAGGCTCGGGTTCTCAGGTTCGCTTCAACAAACGACGGCAACTCGCGTTACTTCCTGGATTTATCGCTCGAATTCGAAAGGCGGTGGCAGCCTTTTCAGCAATTCGTTTAATTTTCTTCTTATTTATGATTTTCAATATAAGAATATGAAGAATATGTAGCAGACGCGACTGTTCGATTAATCCGAACGTCGAGTACTGAGGAAACTATAATTCTCGTGATATTGGGAAAACGAAACACTGGATGCGGCGCGCTAATTCTTGTTTTCGTTCAAGTCGCTATTCCAATTTGGTTCATGGTGTTAAAACCTAACAAAAACCAAAAACTCGGTTTAACTCCGATAATAACCGGAGCAAATCCTTAAAATCAACTGCACTGCACCGCTTCGGCCGCCATCCCTAAACTTCCTTGATTGTTAGTTTATTTAAATTACTCTCATTTCAAGCCTCGTTATTTCTACCGCAAAAGTTTTCATTCTTGGACTTGAAATGAATTGTTGTAGTTTGGAGTTGCGTCACGGCAGTTCAAAGAGTTAATTAGATATATTAATCACTTTTTATTAGCGCTCCCCGGGAGTGTAATGACGAAAGTGCTTCGCAGATTTCATCTTCCAACTTGTAATTATTCCTGAACGTTATAAAACAGACACAACTCAACGTGTTGCTTCACATTCAATCATCCGTCACAATACGCATTTCAGCTTATAAACAATTGCCTTTAGCGTTGAAAAAATTTAAATTACAGGCAATAAAATTTAATCTACTTCCGTATAGGTCGAGTGTTCTCCAGTTAAGCACGTCGGTGCTTATCAAGCTTTTTGAAACACTGTTATTTTACAATATTCAAAGCGTTATCAACGCTGGAAACGGTTAAAACTGTAGCCGGTAACGTGCCAACAAACGGAAAAATCGATGTCTTTTTTCTAAGGCCTGATTTGATGATGAAAGATGGTTGGTGGAAGCGCCGGCGTAAGAATGGCATATAACTGTTTTATTAATTGTAATATCTGTGTTTAAAGGCTCAGTATATTTTTCCAGAGTAGATTTATCGGGCGAAGGAAGCGATTTATGGTGGTAATAAAACCGGGACGACGACGCTACAGTTACTGGTGATTATGCAGTTGGTAGCCACTAAAGACAAAGATGATATTAAAACAACAAATTTATTTTCTTCATATTATCCTCGTTCGAATAAATTAGCGAAACCGCTTACATTTGAATTTCAGCGGTGCACCGGTGAAAAATGGCGGTAATTTGTCTAGAATTTTCAAATCCCAGATAAAGTGTTTTCAATTTGAGTGTCCAAGTTCTATTAGAAGTTGGATTGGTTGCATCGCAGCAGAGAAATTAGAAATGATCTGCTGTGGGTTTTGTTAGAATGTGAGAATCGCCATTGTGTTACAATTACTAGATAATTAGAAAGTGGTGTGGTGTGGTAGGAGGGCCGCAAATGCGATACGGGAGTTCGCAGGGCAGTAGTAGAATATGTAACTGTCCAGAGGCCATCTGAATACAATTACAGACCAATCAGTGTCCTTTCCCATGGCAGCACATACACAGTTCTGTAATCATCTCAGTCGAAATAACACACGTCCCAGTTCGATAATTCACATATTTTAGGAGTACCGGGGGCAAAACCTTCTCCAATAAGAACAAAATATCATCACTTGTAGTTCTTGTTTCTGGGCATTAATTTCAATTTAATTGAAAACAGAGCCATGTCCTCCCATTTACTTGCGTTGACTTCCCTTCTATCTCCATGTAATTTCTCGAGTAAACATCACAAAAACTTTTACCTCCAAACGGGACGTAAGTCTCTGATTTTCTATTTCACTCCTAATTTTCCAACAAAAACTCGGAATAAATTCTAACAAGCTGTGACGGGATGACTTTTTATTTAGAAAATCAGATAACGTTTTTATTTTACCCGACCTTTAGCATTGCGAAGGGGATAATGTTATACTATAATAAAACACACGCCGACCTCTCTTTTCATAGAGCGAGAAAAAACTCAAAAGAGGGAGGCGCGCTCTCACAAAAATTACAGCGGTTGAGAAGACTATTTTTGGAATTTTCGTATTAATTAGTCTTCAGTTTGGCTCTGAAAATGAACGAAGTTTCACTAAAAAATTCCTCTTATGACGTCGTGAAGGTCGTTAAGTTCCAGATAACATAACGTAAACGTCAAATTTTCCGAATACGTCATCGAAGCTTTTATTTGCACTTTATTCGGAAACGAATGCTTTTAAAGTTTGTTTATCGTCGACCGGAAATTTAGTAAGAAATTTAGGTTCGACCCATCTGGGTTTCTTTCCTTTTTATTAAAAATCTGCAAAAAAATCGCCAAGAACCAACTTAGTACCAAACGTCAATTTGTCGGACGTACGTTTGACCCTGAATTTCTGCTTCTAAAGCTGAGTAAGCAAGAAGAAGAAAAAATTAAATTTTAAACGAATTTATCGGGAAATGCTGGGAATAAAAATTGTTAAAAAAAGAGCGATCCTCTGCAGAGGATGGAGGGACAGTTTTATGGAAGAAACATCGCAGAATGTGCAAAATAGCCGATTAAAATCAAAAAAATATTTTTTAACACAACGTTGAACACAATTTTTGAAATCTGGGATAGAGATTTTTCGGTATATTTAAGAATACTAAAAGATAAAATCAAGAAGGTATAAAATTGGAAGTGACCGATGCAATATAACGGACGCAAAAACTGGAAATTGTGTAAACATTTTTTTTTTGTATGTTAATAGAATAAAATGACAAATCCAATATAGAAGAAAATCTTAAAAACAGTCGGATTTGAGAGACAAATAAATCTGTTTTACATCTGAGTAATATGTGCGCAAAAAACCCTTGGAAATACAAAATGGACAATCTTGAACATTGTTAACGAAGGAAAAAGTCAATTTAGTTTATTCGAAAGGTTTTCAGAGATTTTTAAGCAAGTGAAGCGTATCTCTGACAACTATAGCTACGAGCAAAAAGAAAACATTAACAATTTAGCGCACACAATTTCAACCATAGGAAAGCGAAACAAGGTTTCCCCACACGAGCTAGTTTTTTTATAATTCATACAAATTTTTTACCTTTGTCTCTAGAAATGTAATCTTGGACCTTCGAATTTTAGGGGTTTGAGAAGCTTATATTGCATGCAGCTGGACACAGTAATTCAGTTATTGTCTCTTGGGTAGTGCGGTTAATGGCCATTGTACAAATCGTATTATCTTCTAATTTGATTATTTGGTATCTAATTTTGATTATTTTCGGGTAGGCGGCAAATAATTTCCTGATTTAATGCAACTAAAACTAAGATGAATACAGATTTTCTGGAGATGAATTAAAAGAATTACAAGCTAGAGTTTCGTATAGTACAGGAATTTCAATACTATCAGTTTACAAAAAGCGTCTGCTAATTTTCAAGCTCTCAAACAGCTTTCAAAGTTTCATGTGTTGAAGTTGAGTTTTCAATGTTTCATGCAACAGTAACCGCATAAATTGTAAATAGAAATGAAGGTATGTATATCAGTTAGACCAGTTGTTGTTAACTTGACGTTCATTGTTGAGCAAATTTGATCTTAATGTAAGTGACTTTCATAAGTGGTGCTTATGCGGGTGACCGTCTGACTATTATTAATTACACCTGACGCTTTGCTTCATACTACCAAGATTCGGACTCGAAGTTCCCAAGTGATATTTCATTTAGTCCATCTATTGTGAATGAGACGATGCGTTCTGTTTTTTTATGGAGTTGTGAGTGACTTTTTAAGATTCGCAGAAGAGACGATGTAAAAATGCGTGCTTTTGGAGATAATTCTATTGGAATAATACAAAGTAATAAAACGTCTAAGTTGTATATGCCGTAGGAGATATTTTATTAGATTTTATTAGATATTCAAAGGCAAATGCTTGTGCTGGAATTGCGATGGGAATACCGTAACGTTCTACGGAATTTGTCGTAACTTGATACAAATTTCTGGCAGTGTGTTAGGCGAACGAGCATATTGAGTCTGGTGTTTCAAACTCGAAACTGCATGATTTTGGCCACTCTCAACTTTTCCATAAAAATTTACGTCTACTCTTTGAAATTACTGGTTATTGACCTCCGTCTTCGTTGTTTTGGTTGCATCTAACTTTGTCATTTCAATCAAGCTGCAGACTCGGCGAAACTTCTTGAAACAAAGATGATATTTCGTTATTTATAAGGGACTCTTGCGACTTTTTGCCACTGTGGATCATTAATAAACGTGGATTTGGCGTCTTTCCATTGTATTCATCTATGCGGGTGTCTCGATTATCTGAACTTACTGCTAGACCTTGTCGAGCCCATTTAGCTCTACACGTGAAAGGCGGTCCTACTGCCTTCAGCTGCGCGAACCACAGGACTCCGGACTCAATTCAGGAAACACTGCTAATCTATTTGTTTCATTTATTCCAGACTGCCCATAATATAGCCAGACCAAACTAAGGGACCATTAATTTCAAGACTTCCGCATTTAGCAAACGTGCGCAGCGGGAACCAAATTTACCTTTAAAAATCACCCCTTAAGAATTAATTAAGTCACCGACACAATGCACTCAAAGTTAAATGACTTGGTTCTGAAACACGTCACTAGATAATGCTTCAAAGAACATAATTAGTTCTCGATTTAATTTCATTCGTTTGCTTTCATTTTTAGTCCAAAATAATTGCAATTTGACATTCAAATGACATTTCTGTTCTAATTTTTCGACATAAGCTTACAGTTGGAAAATGACACTTACTGGTTTAACGTTTAATTTTAAAATATCACTAAATAAAATATCATTAAATGAGCAAAAAACAAAAAAAAGGCGTTGATATTTTTTTAAGACAACACTAAACTAATTTTACAAACATGTAAACTGTGACAGTCATCAACCGTCTTGGGCTACACTTCCGAAATTTTAACACTGTGAAAGCTGTCAGTCTAACGATTAATTTACACAGTAAACTTGGGCGTTTAATTCTAAAATATCACTAAAAAAAATATCATTAAATGAGCAAAAAACAAAAAAAAGCGTTGATATTTTTTTAAGACAACACTAAACTAATTTTACAAACATGTAAACTGGGACAGTCATCAACCGTCTTGGGCTACACTTTCGAAATTTTAATACTGCGAAAGCTGTCAGTCTAACGATTAATTTACACAGTAAACTTGGGCGTTTAATTTTAAAATATCACTAAATAAAATATCATTAAATGAGCAAAAAACAAAAAAAAGCGTTGATATTTTTTTAAGACAACACTAAACCAATTTTACAAACATGTAAACTGTGACAGTCATCAACCGTCTTGGGCTACACTTCCGAAATTTTAATACTGCGAAAGCTGTCAGTCTAACGATTAATTTACACAGTAAACTTGGGTGTTTAATTCTAAAATATCATTAAATGAGCAAAAAACAAAAAAAGGCGTTGATTTTTTTTAAGACAACACTAAACTAATTTTACAAACATGTAAACTGTGACAGTCATCAACCGTCTTGGGCTACACTTTCGAAATTTTAATACTGTGAAAGCTGTCAGTCTAACGATTAATTTACACAGTAAACTTGGGTATTATAATCTGAAAATTAATTTGGAAACTCTTGCTTGATATCTGTGTCGCAAACAAAAAATTTGTTCCAGTTATTCAGTGCCGGTTTGTTTTAAGAATATTGAAGAAGTTGGTCTGGTCATAAAAGTCGTGAGCATGAAGTCCTTTCTCACCGACTTGCTGATAAATTAAATAGCCGAGCCTTGTGGGAATTTGTTGAGTTTACAATTTGCGATGAGGGCGTAAAAGAACGCCGTTATAGCATTACATTTGGTTTGTATTGTCACGTATTGGACGTAGAAACAGAACGTGAATATGGGAAAATCAATGCCAGTTTTCATTCTTGCTTGTGTGTGTAATTTCTGGATTGGCTTCACTACAGTTTCATAGATATGGAAATGTAGAACGTTCGGGAAAAATAATGGCCAGGGTAGAAGATTAAAAAAATTAAAAACAAATATCACGTTTGTACACCAGTGACCTGGAACGAGTCGCATTGAAGCGAGCTTTCATTATTTCGAATTCGTCAAAGTCGCGAATATTAGTTATCCGTGTCAGGTAAGTAAACGACGTCAAAGGAAGCTTCGAAATGAATATATTAAAGTTGTTGTCAACTACTGTGAAAATGCTCAAGTAATCAAAAAGAAGAGGTGGCAATGAATAAGTCCTGAAATAATGCACGGCCGTTTAGGCGGAAGCTAAGGTGTTGTGTAGCTTTGTTAAAACTGAATTTCCGTTTTACGGTTCATCCGGAGCGGAAATGATAATGAGGGCGTATGTATGTAGCGCAATTGGTTTCAGCGCAAATTTAAAAGGTTTATGATAACGGATCAAACATGATGTTAGGGAGTAACACAAATATTTGTTATTGGGATCAACGTCCGGCAATGTTTGTTGTGCTTGACCAGGTAGGAAATTGGCCTCTAGCCTATAAAGTTTACGTAGGGCATGACATCATCAATAGAAATGTCCTAATCCTGAAGGCTAATGAAACATGAATATAGAAATAAATAATGGAAGGAGGAAAAAAGCGAGTAAATTATTTAATTTGAATAAATCCTTAATGATAAATCGTGGGCTTCGTTTCCGGGTAACTTTAAAGCAAGTAAATTAAATAGCAATTGTAAAGAAAAACGCATAAATGGAACCCAGAGATATAGGAAATTAAGTTTCTTTCATTTCCTCTCAAGATAGAAATAAATTTACGGCAAACTACGAAAAACTTGAAAGCAAAACATTTAATAGCAAGCTTTATCGTGTACCTCTATACGCACCATAGACTTTATATTTCAGTGAGTTTGCAATCTTTTACATTGTATCTTTATTATCAACTCTCGTTCACGCTTTATTGTTATAGAATAAAGTTAACAAGTCTTTAACAATAGTGGAGGTACTAAATACTTTGTGACCGCAACTAACACATCGCGACGAAAATAAATACGCAATAAAAAAGCCAGCAGGTTACATTTTTTCCTCCACATACATATACTATAAATTCCCTCATGTATCAAAGCTCAGTGACACAGTTGCTATATTTCTTAAAAGTGTATAATTCTAAGTTCGCGATATTTGAGAAAGCTAAACTTAATACCTGTCTTAACACTAGATTCAACCGCTCTACAAACAGAAATACGTTTTAGCTGCCGAGTTATGTCCCCAAGGGAGGAGGCGAGGCGAGAGATATTGCTAATTATTATGCAAAGTGCGTAGAGTTGTGGTTTTACACACTGACTTGTTTGCTTCAATTTCCACGATCCATACACACATAAAATCTACAACACACTTTACAGCAATTATTATTTAGATGGTTACATCATACATCCCTTATTGCTAAACTCCGTTTTAATTCAAATATAACACTCCGACATTTAGATTTTTTGAATTTTTTTTCCAGACACTGAATGTGTTTCGATATCAAAAAGAAAGCTTTAGATGTATCTAGTAATATTATTTCCCATAAAAAGTGAAATGTTAAAATTTTCTTTTTCTCTTTTCATCTAGCTTTCGTGGCGCAAATCTAAACTCTGGAAATATTCTTTCATTCATTTAAATATACAACGCGTTCGATGTTCTAAAGATCGTAAACAAGATCAAAATGTCTCACTAATCAGCTTTTGGTAAAACGGATAAGTATATTTTGAAGATCACCATAAAACATTGGGATATAAATTCGATTCGAATCGTAGCTCTAAAGCCTTTTTATCTCTTACTTCTATCAAATTACCATTTTAAAAAGGTTCTCCTGCGCAGTTGAAAAACAAGCGAGATCTATTTAATTAGCGGGATTTATTAATAACTGTTCTGTATATCTGTGGGTGCATAATTATACCGCATGGATGGTTGTGGGAATAATTAATAACTAAAATTGAATCCGTAGTGCATTATAGCAATACCTGTGAATTGACGTTCATGAAAACAACCAAAATATTTCGCTTCACGCTTCGCCCATCATTCATTATTTTCCACCTTTGTTCGATTTTAATAGGAACAAAACTCGGGTGTTATGTATTATGTATTGCTCATAGCTCCGACAACGCAGAATTATGTTGTGGCCTAGACAATGTATGTATTTGCGTTTCCATCCGTGTGCTGTTTTGCCCAAGTTTGACATCCTCCCCCAGTTTACCTTAATTATCTTATATTTACCGCAAATAAGCCCGACATTACCCTGGTTGAGAAATGTCAATATTTGCGTTCTTACTAAGGATATGTGTCCTACTTGCACCTTTATACTAGGCGAAAATGCATCCATTAATTTAAAAAACAAACATCATTTTTCACGCTTTGTTGAATACTTCACTTTTATGGCGGTTAAAATTCGCAAGGAAAAATTTCCACCTTTTACTAGCAAATCAAATTATCCAGTCAATGTAGCACCTAAATCATGTAGGGAGTAAGAAAAGCTTAAATTAATTTCCCGGAAGTGTTGAAATTGGCGCCGTCGCGACGTATATCGTATATTAAAACTTGTGTAATTTATAAAAGTTGAATTTTATGAGTAATATCCTATCATTTAACGCGTGAATATTTAAGTGTTTTATTAAACGAACCCCGGTTTTTAAAGCTAGAAGAAAGTTTTAATCACTTGTTCCGTGGACATCCATTAAAACTCCACATTTGAAGAAGCCTAACGGAATTTGTGGAAAACACCTGAGTGTTGATATTTTAATAAAAAATATTCTTAATGCTACAATGAATTATTTCAGGAGTTGCCTCAAAAACGAGTGAGTGTAAATTTAAATTTAATGGACCTAAAATGTTTTGGTATCAACAGAAATTAATTTTAAATTTTAATGTTTAAATTATTTACCTTTTTAGTTAATGGGTTTTATTTATACACTAAAACTCAATGAAACGTCGATTGCTTCAACCGAAATTGTTCAAAGACTTGAATTTACTATGAATTTGGAATTCTACAACTAAAAATTGTTGTGATCGGTGTTTTAACAAAGTTGCATCGCTTTGTTGGTTATAGCTGCAAATATCAATCACTACATCGTATCTGTTCGCCGGGAACAAAACCAAGTAGGTTTCACACTATAGAATTTCCCATTGTGTTGTGGTTTGAAAGGAATGTAACGTTACAGAGGATCTGTATTTAACAGTAAATAATATAGGGCAACCAATACAAATCCTAAATTGTAGTAGTCGAGGGCATCTGTTTGCACTTAGCTTAATATGTTCACTAAATAGCACGACAAACTTAGCTAACAATGTTATTAATTATTATTGGCTTGTGTTCTGATGCGATGAACTGCAATTGTTGTCATGGACTATGTAAAATTAGATCTTATATTTAGCGGTCGTTAATGTAACCGTTTACCTTTGAAGATACTTTAATTAAACTTAGCTTGGATTTTTCTTGATAATTGTTCAGACGTTGATGATTTAAGTGAGGGTTGAAGAAAGATCATTTCTGGAGAATTCTCTACAACTAGAACTAGAATTGCTCAAGTTTGTTCAGTTGGCCTGTTGTCTTAGCTCTTGATTGTTGGGAATTATTTCAAACCGTTTTGTCGGTACATGCTTTTGACATGGTAATGTATGTGTTGCCGGGAACAGTCGGTGTTATAGTATTTTATAAACTTCACAGCTAATTTGTTTTGAAACTGCTCGAAAGACATATATTTAAACCAACAATACACAATAGATTGTCATCGTTCATATTATAATAAAGTACTGACGGTCAATAAGTAAACTGAATTATAATTGAGGTCGTTCACTGCCTATTGTCGCCATAACAAAAAGAAACCAATTTTATCATAAATATCGAATTAGTAAAAAGAATCAAAGCAATTTAAGTGAAGAGGATTGAATGGTTCTTTGTTGACATCGTTTTAATGCATGAGTAATGCATTTGAAAGGTTCCTGGAAAGTTAAATGCTATTAATTATGAAACCGTATTTAAAAAGCTGAAAACACTCGAGAAAGTCTTTACAACACCTAAATGAATATCCATCTCATTAGAGGGTTCCAAAGTCACTTCAATACTTTGACATCATTCAAATAGAGCTCGACTTGTTTTCCTTTACTTACAAGCAACGTTATGGTTCTTTAGGGGGCAATAGCTACGTCTCTGATTATACATCAGAACTTTTATTCAGCAATATAATTCCTCTTTGAAAACTGTTTTATATTAAACTTTGTCTTAAATTATTAAACAGTCAAAAGGAAATGAAACAAGCGCGTAGGAGGATCACATGCATGGAAAACAAAACTTAAAACCTTAGGAAAAACTCTCACAAAAAACATGCTGTCGAGCTCAACTGCATGCTCGCCTATTTTATTACAAAGTCACATGAAAACCTCAAATGCATCGTTGTTTTACTCAAAGTGAATATTTTTTTTTCCAGGAAACCATCATTTTTCTTTTATGCTGTTCCAATGATTTTATTTACTTTATCGTCAGATCAATAACCGCGGCTTTGTGCGCACGACATAAATAAACAAATTATTAGATCTAGTATTCTCTTTTAATTAAACACAACACAACGAATCAAACGTATAACACGAATTTAGTTCAGTCTCGTCATTAATAAAAGAAGGGAACTAAAAAAGCGAATAAGTATCCATCGATATCGATAATAAATAAATCGGTGTTGTGGGTTGC
This sequence comes from Cynaeus angustus, assembly GCA_030157275.1. Taxonomy (NCBI): domain Eukaryota; kingdom Metazoa; phylum Arthropoda; class Insecta; order Coleoptera; family Tenebrionidae; genus Cynaeus; species Cynaeus angustus. The sequence goes on along the minus strand of CM058066.1, from coordinate 14,052,157 downwards.
AGGCGTTGAAAGTAGAACTTAACTGTGCATGCTTCAAGCTGGAGGTTGGTTTTATAGTAAACGGATAATAATTTACGGTTAAGTTTTACCGAGTGTAATAGAAATGAACAAAGTTAAATTAGGGTAGCGTCAGTAATGGTCGATGCACCGGGACAAATTGCTATCTTTTATGATATCCACAGTTGGAATTTTTTTTTTTGATTATTTCATACAGTAAAATTTTTTCTCCGCCAACAACGAATCCGCAAAAAATGGTAAAATATAACTACTGTTTTTGTTGTTATTGATCCAGGTGTTAAATAATGATTGGCCCAAATTGTCGAGATGTTTTCCGCGTAAAAATAAGCTCCTACTTATTGTAATATTTTCGATATTAAGCTTGCTAATAATTAGAGTCTTCCCGCGGGTGGCATTTTATTTTTCGTTTAAAACTCGGCGTTTTGTGTACGTAATTAGAGGTAACTTGTATATTTCGTCCCAGTTATCATCCTGCCGTTTCAGGGAAGTACCTAATTAGTAAAACCTATGAATTATTTATTTGGGCTAACTTTCGTTAGGAGCTTTTAAATATTTAAACCGGCAACATGATTACAATGTGCAAGTTGAGGATTGAGCTGATTAATAGAGTTACTTGTAACATTTCTGGCAATGTTGTGAGCAGGTGGAACACAGGCGGCCTCTAAAATCGGTCGTAAAGGGAGGGTTTTTAGATGGAACGTTGGTAGCAGTTGCTTGTTATAGCTAGGCGCACAATGCCTCACCACTCGTTCGAATCACATACTGATGCAATCATTATGGGTTGTTTACGCCGTATTACTCCCAAGATTTAAGCGACATATCCGTACATTTTTTGTTGTACTTGAACCAATTTTCCGTAGGATTTTTTTTTTCAAGGAAATTCTTTCATGCTGGTCGCTCCTATTCTGTGCCTCGAAAATCTATAAAGCACACGAAACATCCTTTCACAAGTTTTTTAGCGATGAATGGATAAATTCCGGTTTCTGCCATTCAACAAAATTGCTTGGACTTGGATTATGAAGCATATCAACCATATTTTAAACAACGATTAAATTAAAAAGAAAGTGAGCAAAATCGTTCCGAGAATAGAATCGATAAAATTAATCACAATGTATAAATCATCTATAGTCTAATGGGGCTAAAGAACTCGGCGAACAGTTTAGGTATTTCCTGCACGATATATCTAAGTTTCTCATAGCAGAAATTATCTGAACAAATCGAAAATATCAGAACAAAGTTTCATAACAATATTGTGACTGCAAGTCAATGGAAAAATTCTGTTCAAATATTTGTATATCTTTCATATTTGGAAAATATAGTTTTAAATTTCTAAGCCCTCAGGTTTCAGAGGTTAAATTTTGTAATTTAAACTTATGTTGTTTGTGAAAAATCGTAGATTTTGAGATGACAGAAATTGATTTTAAAGTTATCATAAAATTGTGAAGCTGCTCGTGTTTCTTGGTAGTTACATCGTCAAAGTTTGCGTCAGTTGTGCTCCATGTACCTTGAGTTGCTTGAAAAAAAGTAAATAAAGAATTTTATCCACTTTAAGGATATGAGTTTCGGCGGATAAAAATTGTGATTTGTGAAGTAGTGGTGTGTTTGAAGCATCATGAAAAAGTAGTTTTAGTTGGTGTATTAGAAAAGATAATTTGATTGTAAAGAATGTAATTACATCTTGGCCGCGGGCAAATTTAATCTAAATAATAATCACCTCTGTAAAATAGATTTAGGAAGCACCTTCCTAGATGGGAGTTCAAAGGGAAGAAGAATTCGATACGTTGCAAGTGCAGTTAGATGGAAGTTTCTGAAATGTGGATAGAATGGGGAAAAGACAGCCGCGGTTGTAGAATAGATTCGATTATATTTTGGTTGGATCAATAATGGAATTAAGTTCTTTGGAAAGAGTTTGATCGTAATTGAGTAAGAAGAGGTAGATGCAATTAAGGTGTCTCGCGTCGTCTAGAATATTTGTTTATGGTAATGAACGTCAAAATGTTGAAGGTTGTTATAGTTTGTTAGTTTGCTGATCGTGCTTGTTGTTGCATTAAACATGAGTCTATTAGTAAGTAATAGTTAAGAGGGTCCATTTAGCGAGGAATTGTTGAAGTGCAACTTTTTACTGTAACTTTTCTATTAAATTGGCAATTTGTTCAGTGAAGCCGTCGAGGTTGATGGAAGTTGAAGTGGGATTAGAATTTAGGTGAATTTGGTGCCGTTAGGGGAATAGTTGATATAGATGTTTGTCATGAAGAATGTGCTATGTGGTGTGTTTATTTATTCATGCCGATGTCTGGTAGGGAGCGAACAATTTTGAAATTTGATAGAGAGCTGTATTCTCCGGTTGTGAATAAATGGCACTGTCAAGTGGAGCAATTTGCCAGAGAGCGAAGACAGCATTGTTAGCTTAAACGCTTCAAGCACATGTGAACTATGACATTATATACATATTACATAAATCACCGCTCAAACGAGTTTATAATCTATTTTACCGCAAGAACAGAGTTATCTTTGAAAATTACATTAGAGCAAGGTGAGTGTGCAAGAACGGCGGCAAGTGCGCGACAGTGGCGCGTTCTCCAGGAGAACGGTGAAAGATTAGCAGTATTAAAGGAAATTATGTACACTCACATCTGCACCTGGTACAGCGGGTCGATAAAGCTGCTGCAAGCACGATTACGATCGTTGAAAAACCGCGCGTACGCTGGTGGCGGCTGCTTTGGCGGCGGCGGACGTTTCTAATGCTGTTGCCAAACGTACAACTTCCTGAACCAAGGCGTGCCGCCCAGCACTATTAATCCGCACTAAATAGAGAGCTTAATGCTTTGTTCGAGATTAGCACGCAATTTGCAAACCGAGAGCCACCTGCCAACTCACCGCTCAAACAGGTACAAATAATAATAATGACAACACCGCGATTATTTTTTTCCAACTGTCGACTTTTATTATCTACGTCATCAAATACAGTTAATTGCATTTTTTATGCACCGTGCTTCAAGCTACGCGTCTACCTATACAGTCGCACGCGCCCAATTTACGAACACGTGACGATATCGCCACATTGTCAAATTCACAAAAGCTAACTAAAAATCAATGCTTCATTCACAGTTCTACATTTCTCTGTGATTCTAATAGAGTTAAATCCATTTTTAATCCCCAATTGTGGTGGAAAGGCTCTCTGGAGATTCCAATAATGCTGCACAAAAAACGAAGTGCTTCATATCCTACAAAGAAATTAACTTTTTACTAAACATAGCACAACATCGACGCAATTAACTCAAAAATTGTCAACACCGATTTGGACATAATATGAAGGATATAAGTAGACCCGGCGCATCCACCAATTCTATACTTTTTTTTTTTTTTTTTTAAAACAAATATTTTGTATCACAGTCCACATTTGAAGTTGTGAGTGTGCAAACGTGTTAAGTTGAAAACAATTGCTTAACGAAGTTTTCCTCGCCGTAAGTCCATGTGGTTGTCTCCAAAGAGTTGAGTTGGAAGTTCTTCATGTCAAAAGTAAACGTTTTAAACAGACTTTGTACACGCACACATATGTGAAAAAAATCATTTAAACGATGTAACATTTTATCTTTACTCACCACTCTTTGTTTAGAATAAAAAAAAAAATTTTTGCTGACCTGTGAGGACAACGTATTTTTTAAGTAACTAGCAGTTGGTGATGTTTTGTCTTGCAAAATTTGCGCTGGAAGATGTACTCTTTGGGTATCTTGAGTGTAGGCCTAAAAATAATAAACGCAATTCCAATTCCGGGCCCTCGAGAGCGATTCCGGAGTTCAAATCACAGAGGTGTGAACTTGTCAGCGATAAATATTGTGCAGGTAATTGAACATTTGATTTGTTCGAAAGCGCCTGGCGTAAGGTATCGGAATACAGTCACCTTTGTAACAGAACGACTGTTGTATTCTAATGGCAATGTTTATGTAGTGAAGCTATATTGTGATCGTATCAGAATGTGAGTTTATCAGTCTCTCTAGCTGCCTCATGCAAATATGGATAGATCGTGGGAGCGTCATTATGCAGAAAATGTGAGCCAGTGTCGTCTCTGTAGAGATTCATCTATCACAGCGTGTATTATAGAACGATGATATCGGGCCAACAACGGGCTCTAAATTATTTCTAATAATATAATGATTAAAGTGAACGCCCTGTTCCAATAATGAGTCCGCGTAGGTCTACGACCGTCTTATATTAACTTTCTTGGGATAATTACTCCAATCAATAACTTTAAAGAAAACGCTGCATATTTATTTGTCGAACCAAAACGACGATTCCTTCAAATGCAACGCAAACACTATTAACACTATAGGAAAAATTCAATCAACTGCACAGTTCATTAGTCACATTGTACAAAACGACTGAAAATTGTCAAGCTAAATACAGTTTCTAATTGCATGCAAAGCACTTCTCGTCGAAAGATGCAAACTGTTCCCGATGGGTGATGCCACACTTCTTTCTCTTAATTTAACGCCGTCTGTTCTAGAATTTTTAATTTCCCTTAATAGTTTTTATTTTAATTTAAAGACTTTAAATCGCGGCTTACGTTGCAGCACGTGTACAGAACAAAAAGTTACCGCACTAACTTAAAAATATTTCACTATTATTGCTGATATTTATACACGCTGACACAGTGGATTTATTAATCAACGTTTACTTTCTGTTGTTGCATTAAACTAAACCTATTTTAATGAAATTACATAAAAACGAGGAAGCGACCAGTTTTACACTAAATTTTTGAAATACACAACGAGATAATCAATTTTTTATAGTGTTTGTTGTTCGATTCAAAAAACTGTGTTCACTTTAATCTATGGTGTTTATGTGTAACGACAGAGAAGAGTTTTGTTTTATATTTTGTAATGAGAGTAGAAAAAAGTTTTCATATGCAATGAGTGTAAAATATTTATTTTTGTTTTTATTTAATCATTCTTCGAAATCTGTCTGTGGCGAATAAATTGACAAATTTAAGCTCAATCGACGTAAATTTGAGCAGAATAGCACATGGAAGATAGCGATAGTATTCGCATTTGAAATTTTCGGATGTCGCCTTTTGATTTGATATTCCATCAAAGTGGTCTATCAAATTGGATGTGTGTTAAAATGACCTGAACCAATCATAGTAATGGAACGTTATACAGAATAAATCGAAGGTCTGTTTTTTTTTCGAATGAGGTTTGCTCAGAGTAAAAATAATCGCTGTTGCAGTTTAATGACAAACGTGAATATTTTATACAATTTTGAATATTTGTTTGCGGGAGTAATGTGAAAATTAATTGAAACTGAATCGAATCTAATGAGGTGTAATATTCTAAAAGACAGCTTACAAATCAATTGAGTGTGATCAATTTTCCAATTTGGATTAATAACTGGGATTAAAATTTGCTTTCTTGTGTCTGTGATTCATTAGTTATCTTTTCGACGGACCCACATCTTCAGCTAATTGTTGTCGCTGTTGTAGACTCTTGTAAAAAGTTTAATATGTTCCGATAGCTAATCAATTAATTTTGTATGCAAGTATAGCAGAGTAACAAAATACCGGATGTGTTGTACAAGATTAAACATTAATCTCTGTCACATTTAGGAATAGAATGGCTCTCAAAGTTAAAAGTTGATTTTTAATTGCAGAGGGTGTGAATAATTTAGTAGTTTTGTCAGTGCTGATTAGGCGTGCTTGATCTAGAGTGGATATAGTTAATCCCGGTGGATTTTTAATGTAGGTAATTACTGAAGTAATTTTTGCAAAATTCTCTTGTTTCTGTGGCGCTTTTTCAGCGTAAAGAAACAATGATCATGCACGCATGAAATTGCAAAGCTCAAAGTGTTCCGCTCTGAAGTTGTGCGGTCCTTTTTATTGCATATATTTACAAGGGTTTGTTTGAAACCTTTCGGTAGGAGAGCAAAGAGGTGTTTATATAAATGAAAAATGCGAGGGATATGTTTTAGCAGCCCCCGTGGGGTGATTTAACTAGAGACAATCGCGATAACAGGAGTTATAGTGGTAGTTAGATAATCCATTTAAATGAAGATAGCAAACATGTAGAAGAAATTGATGTTATGACAGCTGTTACACTTTATCATACCTTGTTTGAAGTTTTAATAGTAGTTTGCTATGTAACCAACGTAATAATTATTACTTAAAGTTCGACAAAACTTGCTCTAACGGATTACGGTGTTTATGCGTGACGATATAGGGATATTTTATGCTGGTGAGTGCGAATACCCTTCCTGGGATGGCATAAATAAGGCAGAGAGATGACTTTATTTGCACGGGTTGAGCGATCATAACGTGCAGGATTTCATCGGGACAGGAACAGCCTAGGTCCAGGCACGTATGAACCGCTCGTATTTTTGTATATTTATTGTCTCCCACCCTCAGGTTGATCGGCTATCGATTTCTTGCTATCGACGTCCGTCTCTGCTGGCGAGGCGTAGTGGAGCCGTTACTTCTTTACAAACACGCCGATAACGGATCCGGAACTTCGGTTTTCGTATTTACATGCGACTTCAGCATTTTAATTAAAGCCTAGCGGAGCGACGGCCCGCTTCCTGCTTTCTACTTTTAAACCACCTCCTTGCATGTACATTCACCGATACAACAAAACTTGCATCTTTTCTTTTGAATTTTTCCATCATGCAAATCTATGTCTTTGCCGTGAATATTGGGATTTACGATCGATAGGGTTCTATTAAATTTTGCAACGCGTTGTCACAATTATTCCAAGATTGGCTGTCTTGATTAAAATTTTGTTGCATAAAGCCGTGATTGTGAAATTAGATAACATTCTTGACATTTGCTCTACATTCCACGGCTTCTAGATTCAGAGAATGTTTGCTTTTTTTATTAATCATATGCTTTTCAGTCATGTTTTGTTCTCGTCAAATTTCTTCTTGAAAAATTTCACAACGATGTGTGGCATGTGTCAAGTTTATCTAACAACGAATGCATTTTAATGCTTTTTAATTTTATTGCAAAATTTGCAAATCCGAGAGTTTTGTTGCTAACTCGGCGTGGCGGCTTGCGTTGCCGAAAATGAATGCGGTATAAAATATGAGAGATGAATAAAGGGTAGACGTAAGTGAAAAATTGAAGAATGACGCCTTTCACCAGATGCTCTTAAAACTTTAAAACAATTTTAACGGGACCCGTACTACATAAATAACAGCGTTCTTCTCTTGCTAGTTATGGAATTTTATCCTGTCACGTTCAATTATTTCCAACTTACCGCGATTTCGAATGCAACTTAATTATCCAGCTATAACGAAATGTCAGCGTTTCAAACGAAATAGCCGCTATTGCCCCTCTCACAAATATCCGCCACAATTACAAAGGGTGTATTTTAATTTGTACCGCTTTACAAGCTTGGATTAGCAGATAATTATTTGTTGACAACTGGAATGAAAATTAAAAATACGACATTGCTATCTGTTTCACTAATCCAATACCAATTTTACTGAAAATACAATGTACGTGAATAAAGTACGTACACTATTCAAAATTGTTGAAAAAGCAATTTGTGCAATGGTTGAACAGAAATCAAAACGGAAACTTTGATGTGGAAAACGGGATAAGAATTTTTCCCATTGGAGATATTTTGTTTCCAGTGATTACCACCATGACGCTGTGGTCTGAAATTATCGATTAATCGATTGCCTGAATTAAAAATTCAGCATCAAGAGAAAACAAAAAAAATTAATCATAATAGCTCTAATCAAGTTAATGTTGTTGGTGATTGAAGGACTCAAGACTCGAACTTTGTTTGATTTTTTTAACATGAATAAATGATAACGCAAAGAAGTAAACATCATTTTTGATTTCGTGTTCAGCAAAAATAAACGTTATATTTCACTGAAAAGAGAAATGTTTTATCAGTTATTAAACAGCACTGAATTAAGTTATTCCCTGTTATGACCGTGTTTTATGTATATTGATGTTTTCAAAGCACAAATTTGCCAGATAAAATTGTAAACTACGTCCTATTGTAAATAAAATTTGCACTTCTCGGAATAGACCTTTGCACCCCGAGAATTTAATTGTCCCTTTCACAAATAGGGTGCTGGATCGATAACTAAAACAAAGCATTGGATTTAAATAAATGAAATTTAGTAATGTAGAATGAAAATGTGACGAATGGCCGCCATTTGCATAACTTGAAGTGACATCCTTAATTTGTGTGTAAAAAATAAATGACAGTGAATTTGAACCGTCCCTGTTTTTGACTGAAAATAAATATTTGAAAGTAGCGCAGAACAACCGAAAAACAAGATGTGGGAGTCGACAAAAAAAGTCCTGGATTGTTTAATAAAGTATTCGTAGCTGTCGAAAGTACACATCTTGTTCAAATTGAATTTGTTGGATTTGTAATAAAATGCCGGTAAGGGTAATCGTGCAAACGTAATGCAAGTCATAAAATGCGCACTTCTTGTAAGCTATTAGGCGGATAAATAGTCAAGTCGTTCTGAATAGTTTGATGTTTGATGACTTCACCAAAATACGTTAGAATATGAGGGATCGTCTAAGTCAAGATAATGAGCGGCATTAGTTGCCTGATGGGAGATGATTGTCACAATGCCTCAATTATAATAAAGTAATAAAAGAAAGCGTGGTCTCCGACTTATTATCGTCATTAATTTAACAGCGCACTATTTATACTTGTTGGCGCTGAACAGGATGACTAAGAAGGGACATTCGTCTTAGATAACAATACGTAAACTGGCTAAGTCAGCATTTGCCGACTTACAGCTTTTGGTTTGTTTCTACGACGCTGTCGTAAAGTAATTGAAATTTCGGTTGTTCTTTCACATTGACCAACAGTTATCCCGGGAGCCTATGTTGATAGCGTAGGCCGGTTCTTTTTCTTTGTTCTTGGCATTATTTACGATTAACGTTTCATTTGGTCTTACGTCGGGACGAAATATGGTGCCTAAAGCACAGAATATTGGAAATCTAAAAATTCTTAAACCCACACATATTAACATTCGATACCAAGGATTCGACTGAAACAAATTGAATTTCATGATCTAAGCAGACACTTTAATCAAATATAACCGACTTTCATTTCACTTGGAATCTTGCAGTGTCAAATGTATTGTAGAAAAGAAAATAAGGGTACTCTGGTTGGTTTAAAATCCTCTAAATGCATTGGAAAGTGTGGTCAATGCAAAAATGTGCATTTTTAAAACTTAATCATAAAGTGGATGACTTTTAAACAGTCAAACAAAAATCGATGCTTTATAAAGAGCGTTCTCTTTGTCTGTGCAAAAAAACCAGATCGAAGTGCATAAAATGACTTTTAAATTGAATTAGTTGTCATTCAGAAATAAGCGAGTTTTGTTCGAGTTGAAAAATTGAAACGTGAAATGTACTGTGAAGGATTTTACCATAATTACGTTCTGGTGGATGCGCGGTATCAATAAACATAGTTTCTAATTGGAGATGATGTGTTGTTTACGACAACAGTTAAGTAATTACGGTTTAGTGAAAGTCGTCGTATAATATCGACAGGTTTTGGTGGTGTGATTTTCAAACGATTTTTTGGTCATTTTAATCGGAAATTACAGCACGTAATTTCTGTTTTAGAGACGTGTTAGTATATCAGCTAAGAGCCCGGACGACTCAAGCTCTTATGGTAGGCGGCAACGCGCATTGCGCCAAGTCCATACGGAATATTATATGCTTATCCAGCACGGTTAATGCTGAAATATGCGATGTCCTTAGGCGTGACAGTTCAGATTCATAGCCTTGATTCCAAGGCAAATAGAGCGCCACTTAAATACCGAGATCTGTCTGACCACTTAGCTCACAAACCGCCCTTATGAAAACGTGAGAATCCCCTCAGGATAATTTTAAGCGCTTTCACACCTCGGATTTTAGTATATACGCTTTTAAAAATGCACAAACACCCACTTCTAATCAATTCCTGGCTACACTCCCGATAATTAAAAACCGATTTAAGGATCAATAAGAGAACGCTGTATTTCCCGAATCAGCATCTCGGTTCGGCCTTTATCGCCTTCGGCTGTTCTTGCTGTTTTTACTTACCAGCATAATTTGCACGCCAGCAATAATGTTCATCGGATTCTACTTGATTCTTTCAGTAACAAGAGAATTTCCCACATCTACGGTTATTATTGTCGGAATAATCACTGCTAATTACTGAACTCAAACATTTTCACTTTTAACGCTCTTTTTTCCAATTTCAGTGGTGATATTTGAAAAAATATTGACTTCATTAAAGATTCGATCTAAAAGAAAAAAAACATCAAAGAATATCTGTAGCTTTGCCTTCCAACGAATCTTCTATTTCATTTAATTAAGGATTGCAATTTTCATGTACACTAATCTTGTAACGAAAATAAAATCTGCGGATTCGATACGAAATACACATATGTAAATCGAGTAAAAATTAGATATCAAATAAATGTCAAATAGAGGACAATAAGATAATTAAATCAAAAGTTGTACGAAGTCATAACTTTATAGAATCTCATTCTGTTTGCCTAATTCAAAACAAAATTATAACTGTGTTCTGACGTCGTGTTAAATTCAATAGAACTAAGTGTTTCTGACAGTTAATTATTTCTATGTGAAAAGTAACAGCTTCACATATTGCTTCATTTCAAAACGACCCTACCTGTATTTTGTATGATTACTTAGCACACTCCATAAAGTGTTGAAATAGAAAATATCAACCGGTTTAATAATAATTTCAGAATTATCAAAATACTCGCTGCCGTTCTTGACTTTCTTAATTTTTATCCACCGAGTTGTTCATTGTGAGCTGAGTTTTAATTATGTATTTTTTGGCTTAATTAGAGTATTCCATCAGAGTCGAGTATTTGATCCGAGATTTTAATGAAATGAATAAATAAAAATAACTTTTTATGCTCGAAAACGGGCGGTGCTCGAGTCAAGTCAAGACGTTTAAAAGCCGGGATAAAAAAAAACAAATGTAAGCATAAAATGAAATGTTCTTGCAGTGATGGTTTGTGGGTTTTTAATCGCCATAGGAAGAAAGGTAAAACATGCGTGCAGGATATGATGGGCAACACAAGGTAATATAGGGCGCTTATGTGCTTAGAGCAATTACTTGATGATTCATTACCTGCTACTAAACTGGCCATAAATGCCCTTTTGATTTATACACTGAGTGCTGAATTCATCTAGTATCAAGTTAGCAATTCAAATGATTAATACCGATTACTTGAGGTCTCGGTGTATAGTTTGTGTATCAGTAAACTGGGTCAAGATTTTAAATTCGTAATTTATTCATAACCTCCCAGCGCTCGCTATTAATTACGAAACCGACTGTAAAGTATTATTTGCAAATCAATTCGGGAGCCGTCATTGTTTCTCTCTGCCTCCATTGTATGTTGACAACGCGCCTATTCCGACAAAATAAATACGAAACGCGATGTGTAATTAATAAATTTCAAACTCTTAGTTTAAAAAATGATACCATTTCGGATGATGAATCAGCTCGAACGGCTAATTAACAGCTTAGATTTGAAAAGTACGCTGTATTAAGCAGATGTTAAAGGATTGCCTTCAAGTCGTTTTTAGATTACCAACCGCAATCTATTCTGAGGGGCGTGACACTTAAAAGCCGTTGGTTTTGGCTCTTGACTTTTTCAGATGCCACTCTAATTGTTTATAAACAATTTAATGTGTTCGTTTTAACGACTGACGGCTTAATAATGAGGATTGAAAGCATTCGCTGTATTTTTAAGCAGACGATATTTATTAACTTCGGAGTTAACAAACCTCAAAGTTCTGAACACGGAATAACGACTTAACTTGTACTCTACTTATAAGATAATAATGACCTCTGGAAGAGAGTAGCTTCCAATTTTAGAGAACTCCCGGCACACATATTAAAATGTCAATTATATCGTAGTTTGAAGATGCCTGTAGATCCTCGTGTGTTGCTCGATGTTGTATTTCGTTGCATGAGTGAATTAATTCACTTTTCAATTAAAAGACTATTGATTATAATTGAACTGTGCATGTGACCAAAAAACCGCATTAGTGGATCTGTCTCATTAGACATCGATTTCCATCGATTGTGTAAAATTGCACTAATACAAAACAATTGGGTTTTTATTCCATAAATTGTTGGTTTTACATAAAAACTGCCTCCCTTGATGAAGCTTTTCAAAAATAAAAAACGTTCTCATTTCACGTTTAGGCCTGGAATTAAAGCGGAATTTTAAAAGGGTTGTAGTTTGTCGCCGAGAATCCAGCGTGAACCGATGAAGCAAAAAAGCAGTTAACACGATGAAACGTGTCTTGACATACTTATGATGTCTTTATTAATTGGTTCACATTTCATTTTGTTGAAGCTGTGCAGCTATTCGTTTCCGGAAAGGAAGGTTGGACTAAGTATAGGGTGGCCCAAAGCTTGTTTAAACAGGCCGATTGCACGCTTGAGTAATTGATTGTGCCCGTCAAGCAAACACATGCACACCAAGTGGAGTGATAAACATCAACCTCTGATCTGCATCACTCCCACAACAAGAAATTACTTTTTTGAGAGTTTAAACCGAGTTCGTCAGAAATATACAAAAAGTTTGTTATAATCCGTTCTTTGATCTGGGAAATAGAAAATGTGCCATGATCTTTGTAGTTCGCAAACTACACCATCAAAATAAATTGATGATGTATTTTAGCTTAATTGAGCTCATTAACAAGCAAAGATGCATTTAGCATAAGCCGGCTTTAAAACGAGCAAATGAATTTACAAAGTAATCCTGCAGATCTCTATTTCTTGATCTTTGAGCGGAATCAGTGTCATGGTTTCTTGCTTTTTGGTACCTTGAGCGGAATTCCTCCACACGTATTCGAGTCCGAGAATGTTTATAATTTCGGGTCCGTTCATATAAATTCTTGTGCCTGAGTTTTAAGTACTATCGGAGGCATCCTATGCTAGGTTTAGAGCTGCATTTCGGCTATTCTTATTATTCGGCGAAGCGCGGATTAATGGTAGAAGCGGTGTGAACACATTTTGTAACGTACTTGCAGGAACGTAAACGTCCTTTAAAATGGAGCTTAGACGCCGCACAATGCAATCTAGTGGCGCTTAAAACCTTTGAAAGGGTTTTAGGCGTTTTAACACTGTACTCATCATACATGGAACCTGTCTCAAATCGTGGTATCCTGTTAAATAACGAAATTTTTCTGAGACGATGTTGATTCGAATCAAACGCTTTAAAAATTCAAGATTTAAATGAGATATCAAACCTGATTAATTTTCCATGATATAATTTAGTGAAATTGTAGGACGTGCTTTGTTTGCTTAATAAGCTGAAGTTAGGACGAGGGCGTCTGAAGGGCGGCATTGTAGGGTGTATACCGGCAGCGGGTACACAAACGGTGGTGGCTCGTTACCCTGAGACAGCTGTGATTAAAAGGACTATCACACTGCGCCCGCCACGCTAGATTGTGCTGACATCTATCACGGCTTTTTGTATAGGTCGGCCTGTTCCTGAATTGCCGAAAGTTAAAGTGGACGGTCCATTTTTTAAGATCGATTTTCCTGATAAATGACTACGCCTATGTTTACCGAATAATACGAACGTTAGTTTCACGAAAAGTCCACTTAAAATTCACCCATCCATTTTACTTACAAAAGAGATTACGTTTTTAAACGCAGAAACAAAACATCACTCAAATATGACTTTCTACAAATTAATGGACCTAATTTTGGATCCGTATCTACACAAACCGTATCCATCATCTACACTTTATGAATCGTGCAAACATCACATTTTATTGTTTTTCTCTCGCCTCGAAACCCTGCTATTTAACACTTTTGTATTTCGCTACAACCAGTACACGCTCGACATCTCCGTTTCAAATTCACTATTTTAATACCAAAATATTACCCAAAAAACACTGCCATTTTTGCAACGATAGTCTTATTCAAATGTGTTGTTCTCAAATTATTTTTATTTCAATACTAACCGACTGTTGAAGGTCCATATTTTTCTAATGCAGGAAGAAGTGACAAAACGTTTATCAACTCAACGAAAGTATATTTTTGATGCTAGATAGAAGTGATGTATTGATCTGAATAAAACTTATATAGTGGTTTAGTTTGAAAATATGTCAATGGTAAAGCTAAACTGGTGCGCTCCACACACCGATGAATATAGATCCTTAAAATTTATACAGACTTGTAGTCATCAAATTATCAGAGGTTGTCGGAACATCTTGATTTTTATTCTAGAACGGCGAATTAAAAACAGAAGCTTCTGAGAGTTCCAGCACAAAAAAACTGTTATTACTAATAAAATCAGAAAAGTCATGAGTTTTTTCATGTAATTCTATTTCCAGCTTATAAAAATTTGCAAAGCTTTTACGGTGTTCTGAAATCTGACGTCAATAGAAAGATTTTAAGAGTTTTTATTATTTGCTCGAGTTACATTATCCATTTGAATTTGTTAACAACAAAATTTAATCATCCTCTTGTAAAATGTATCATTTCGTAAAATAGTTGAAAAAGAAGTTAATTACGGCTGTTTTTTAAAGCTCTGGAAGTTCCTGTGTGCAGAAGTGTAGACTGATTAAAGAAAAATATTTGTCGGATCGATATCTAATTCATTTTATAACGGGTACATTTTTTGTATTGTTTATCTACAAGTTGTTCAATTTTCCCCGTGGAATTTGCAGTGTTTAAATAATTTTTATAAAATTGTAGTTTCAGAACTATTACCGTTCGTCTAGTTTTATTTTCGCATTGCGAGGATGTTAAAAATCATTTATGCGTTAGAAGAAAATTGTGAACATGAATTTCACCGTTGGTTAAACGAGTGTATGCGATATTGTGGGGTGAAAATGCGACAAACTGTTTGTGCAAACCGCCAATTTTGCCGGACAATTGAAAAGTAATCAACATTCTACATGGTTAAACTGTGTTGGTGATGTATTGACTCAAAGCAGTGTCAACGCTTTTCACCTGGAAAAATAATTTTATTATGGATTTCCGAAGAGAACTTGGAACTGATAATAAGCCAACTGAGTGGGTGATTTGAAAAATAATTCATGATTCTTTTCAAAACAAAAAAATCTGAACGAGCGGCCGCATAAAATAAATTAGTGGTCCTGTGATGAGTGTGCGTTCAAATAAAACAATTATCTAAAATCAGAGGAAAATTGACATCAAGCAACGCTGCCCGGGGGATAAATGGAAAAAAGTCATGACGCCTACAAAACAACAAAAACTTTGACCGTAATGAAAGTTTTATCCAGTTTTTTAATAATTAAATTTACTTTTTAATTGAATGGTAATACAATTTTTTTTTGTGTTCATTAAAAAGGACAATATGTGGAGTCTAATTAAATTACTCCGATTTGTTAATTAATATTTTACCAAAACGGCAAGGAAAATTTCACGACCAACTCAATTTGACGTATTTGTTCAGACTGAGCTAAATCAAGCTTGTAACTCTCAAAACTGATTCAACCTATGCCCAATCCGTATGTTTAATCGATAAAAACAATAGCATATGTAATGAAGTGTCAAAATCCCACTTTTTAAACCAATAAAATACTTTCACACAATTACCTTAATTGGATTTGAACCAAACTTTGAACGACTCATTTGCATACGTTTTGTTAATTAGTTTAATTAACAGTGAGCAAAATAAGTAATGAATGTAAGATAATAAATAGTACATAATAATAAAATTAAACTACATCAAAAGGGATGAAAAATTAAAGGATTCCGACAGTTTGAATGTTGAATTTAGTTTCATTATATATAGTGACGGATTGGATTAATAAAATGGCTCATAATATATGGTTTATGATGTATACAACTCTTCTCGTTCTCAGGATTCTGTAATTTACTTTTTTAAACCGTTCTGTAGACGTAGATGAAATTGATTCGTTTGCCGCTGCAGTATTTTTATTCCTTTGCAACGTAGGTTATTCAGTTCTGATTTCCATTGGGCCATCTAAATGGGAAAATGCTTTCTTTGGAATCGAGCATGGCCGTGGTAAAAGATTTACATATCTAGCAGCGCTGTTGGTAATTAGGGCGTCTGAGAAGTTCGCTTTCGTTTAAATAGGTCAAAGCGATTTATTAAATTCGCTGTTTGTGTTTAGAAGACTGTTTGTATTGAAGGGATTTAAAGCTGTAACGCGAATAAAAAACGCAGATGATCCTGAATATCGCCGTTTCAAAGTAAAGAGCCGACGACTGCGGTAATCTATTATTAGTCGACGTAGCATGCCATCATTTCAAACTGCCAGAAAAACAACTATTTACAAAACAACCCGGTAAAAATGCCGATTGTGTTGAGGAACACAAGATTTAAAAATACCTGCACATTTGTATTCTTAACACGAACGTCTGAAAATCTTCGTCTTGTCAGCGTAAGTTATTTGGTACGCTAAAAACAAATCTTAATTTACATATTTTGTGTGTTGACAGAATTCTTAGTGGAAAGAAAGCATTAGTAGTACGTTGTAGACCGGAAAATCAGGTGCTTAATTTAAAGAGTTGTACATGAACTCCGTCAATTTGACGAGCTAGTAATTTTAGGTATTACAAAAAAAAAAAAAAAACGTTTTTTGAATACAGTTTATCAGTGTCCTTTCGGCCTAGACGGCACAACATACATGCAACATTTTAATTATAGTGCATCTGTCAGTCTAACAAGAGTTTACTGCTCCACGCCGTCTCCACGTCTACGACATAACATGATCAGTTTTATGACCGATTTCAAACTCACCTGATGCGACTCGGCGTGTCTATATTTCCATTTTATGTGAGTCATTATTGTCGCAAAAATAACATTTTCTATGGTATCTAAAACCATGCAACTTGCAATTTCTCTGAACACCAAACAAAGCAAACATATGTAGTAGTATAGAATCCTGACACGTAACTGACTTAATGATCAATAAAACTCAAGTTTATCAAAACCAAATATTTAGGAACCGTCCAAAATTGTGGGCGTTAGACGTGAATTTATAAAGCTTTTCCAATCTGGTCTGAGCTTCACATATTTTAGTAGACTAACGCTGAAACTCGATACAAGATATCGGAGAGAATTTGCAATAAGAACTTTTAATTAACCTGATGCAAGTTTCGTCGATAAGAGCATGAAATATGCCAAACTAGAAACTAAACAAATATCATGTGATAACGCGCGGAAAGTTATAATATCACCGATAAGGTAATTTATAGAGCAGCAATTGGTAAATGAATTCTGCTAAACAGTGTCTTTTCTGCGACGCGGTATTCTGTATCAATAAGATAATTGGTGACACATTAATAGGATTAGGCTGGTAATTTGGTATGAAGGAAGTTCCGGTCTGTAGACCTTCGCCATGCCATATAGATATAGATCAAATGGCTAAACATAATTAAATTGGAATTCCCTTAATTTTTGCTAATGAATGTGATAACAGCGTTGTCTAAAACGTTAAGATAACAACCGATGTACGTTTTAAATCTTTTCGGCTATTATTAAAAGATTTTGCGGGCTCGTCGTGTCGGTAAAAAGTTTGAAAAGGAAAAGCTAAATTGGAGGAAAGAAAAGCGTTAAAAGTGACAGCCATTTGTGTGTTTTTTGCAGTTTTCTGTTGTAAGGGTGTAATATTTGTTTGAGGTTTTTCTTGGTTTTTCTGGAGATTATGTCGGAATGTGGAGGCGATTGACAAATCGATTCATTTTTAAACAGCAATTTAAACACAATTCGATATGTTGACTGATTGCGAGTCATGCGATCATGTAATTTTTGAATACGTTTAAAAGCGAGCAAATATTTAGCCGAGTAATACATTTTGCTGCTGTAGGTAATTTTATTGGATAATTTCGTAAAAGTGGGCACACAGTGAGCCGAAGATTGCACGATAAGGTATATGTAGTCGGCGAATGTACGTAGATTTATGGGTAGATTAAGTTTGCGTTATGACATTTGCCAACATGCAATCGGTTCATTGAAGCCACTTAAACTACTTGAATTAGGGACAATTCGATATATCTCCAAGTTTATCTAAATTTTATACAGATTCGATGAATATTTTCATTCTCGCTGAGATAATGGCGTCACGTTAAATTCAAATATGAATAACATGAACCGTGACAGGATGAAATTTTTATACGTTTGCAAAATTTAGAATATGAGGTGGTAGAAGTTTATTCAGGTGTTTGCACCAAATTCGAGTCGAGTTTTCGTGGATTATTCAAACCACATTTTTTAGATAATACGGCTATCTTTATTCCAAACATGAATCGATAAGTTACTGTTGCTATATGATGCCGACATTATTTAGCAATATATAGTTGATGTCTCAAAACTTTGGCATCATCAATAGGCATACGGATCCCAATAGGTATGCTGAATGTTTTTCTACGCGAATAAAATGAATAAAAAGAAAACAAAAAGATACATTTGAATAAATTCATGGATTTAGATATTCCACTAGAGCACCTACAAGTTTAGACCCATCTAGACATCAGAAGTGATAATAGGAAAAACAGAAATAATACTGCGTTTGAATTCAAGAGCTACCTTTAAATTATTTGTACTAAATTCTCTCCTGTGTTTCTTCTAACTTGGAAGAATAAATGCAATGTAGTTCTGAAACAGGTCTACTAAGCCGCTATGAATATTTTAGAGAAAACTGTCGACACGTAGCGCAATTTGTTTTCATTAAAAAGGACATTATTTCAAAATAAATTGTTCATGGGAACACTAATATTGCTTCTTTATATTTACTAATCTTCCGATTTTAAACTCTTTCAGATTTTAAATTGGTTCATTACGGGAATCTCTGGAGATGAAAATGTAAAATAGAAATTTATTTTGCCAATAAATTACTAGCAGGCACGACGTAATTTATTTTTAGTTTAATTTAGAGTAGTTGTGAAATATGGATTTTTCACTTGCCTCACGTGAAAATCGAATATAAAAAATTATCGGAAAACAATATATCAATAACACCTCGTAAAGTTTTCTAATTTAATAATCTCAGATCGTGCGGAGCAAAATATGCAGATGGCTGTAATAGCCAGGTTTGGTTCAAACTTGAATAAAGTTCCACGATTTCCTATCTATCACTTTATCTCTTTATGTCGCAGTCGTGTTTGATTTTTTACACCGAGTGTTTAGAAAAATTGATTTACTTCCTTTGATTAGCTTCACGGGTCCACGAATGAAAACACATCAACTCAAAGAGGTTGTAGAAATAAAGAAAATATATGAGAACTCAATCAATAAAAGCGCTGTTCTAAAGACTTGGCCCCAGAAAAACATTTAATAATCCATTACGTGTCTTGACCGCCAAACTTTCTATCGATTGTGTCTTCTTTTTGGAGATTTGGGAAAAAATGAATGTTCTCGTGGTACAATTTTGTAGTTGATCAACTTTCGTTCAGTTAACCGAACGAGTGTGAATGGCGTTTAATTTGAATTTCTAAAAAAGTCTATAGCTATTCACCAGAAAAAGTTATTAGTCGTCGTAACCCGAATTTATGTATCCACGACGACACATTAAATAATAAGTGAAACCATGTGTTATTTATATAACTTCCGTTCATGGAAAATTCATGAGAATTCGTGATTTGAACCGGCGGAAAACTCAGTTGTCTACTAGATTGTCTATACAAATTTCCCAGAGGTCTTAAGACGAATACGCAACTAAAGTGATGGAACGTATAATACAGAAAACGCAGTTCTAGTTTAACACAAGTTTTCTCTCGTCCGGATATTATAACTTGCTAAACTTTCAATTGACCATATTTTATTCGTCAGTTTAAATTAAACATTAAACTCCCATTTCCTCCTCTAATATTCACTAACTAAATACAATTGTTTCTCATTTTCTTTTTACAACTTCTTAAATTGCATACCATATTCAAATTTGAGCCTGTTAGGAAAATCGCCAAATTTACATTTTGCCACGGCAATTCCGGAGAACAACCTCACGAAGTAGCCCCAAGCGGCAAAATTGCTACCTCAAACAACAATGTTATCAACGCCGATTTACTAAATTATCGTTTTATAATAATTATTATTCAACAATTACTGTTCCTTGCACGTTCACTAATTAGGGATCAAAAATATCTACGATATTGGGCTCTGAACGATATTAAATAACGCCTTCCTGTTTTGCGCCAATGTTATGAAAAGAACTCATTTGCATTTAGATTATTTTAGCAATTTATCCCTTAACCAGTCGACAAATGGCATTCTTTGCTTTATCCTTTAATTACTATTAAACACTTGTCAAATCTGCTTTCTTCATAACGGCACTCTCATAATCGCGAGCCCGAGAGACTACTTCCGTAGAACTTCTGCTAGTTTATATTTACGGTGGATAGAGCAAATGTGGGTTTAATTTCCCAACTCTTAAGACAGTTAGTCCGTTGATGACAAATAAAACTTACATCAGGTTGAGACGCTGCGACCAGACAGAACTAGAATCATAAGAGAAAAATAGAAAAACCTAAACTAATTTCTGTCACAATCAATTTCAAAGGGATATAAAACGTGAGGTGTGACAAAACAAATTGAAATGTTTTCCGTCCTGGAATAATTCATGTTAAAAAAAACTACATTGAAAATTTAATTTTTATTCTTTATATATGCCATCATGTGACGAATGGAAAATTTTCAATGAAAAAGTATACTAACCGATATTTCAGCAATTTTTTCAATAGAAACGTAGCGAACTCTTATAAGACTTTAATTCGTGGTTTAACATGTTACTGAATTGTTATCGAAAGGCTGGTTAAACGGTGGTAATTAAATCATGCAACGACGAATGAAATCGGTGGTCGAAAAATGCAAACTGCAGTTCAAAGGGAATTGCCATTCCAACAAATGGCTAATATAATTGAGGGAAAACAATGCCCTAATAACAGAACAAAACAACGGCGAAATTGAATTACTTTCTATTGGATTACATTTTAAAATAGCTGTAACAAAACTGTTATTAGGTTAGATTCGGTTTATAATCAAGCTGTACACCTGAACAAATCAAATTATGCGAGCAAAGGGACAAGCTCATAAATGCGTCTGAAGCTCCCTTTTCGTCATGTATTGAATTAAACCGAAACGCAGCCTAGACTCGGATCTAATTGTTTTGGAAACCGCATTTATGTTTCCTGATAAAGTGATAACTTCCACTTATCGTCCATTCTTAATTTTCATCGGCAGCAACAGCGTTCACATTTTTAAAATAGAATTCCCTAAACTCTCCAAGCCGGTTTAAAGTAGTGCGAAATATGAGTTAAAAGCTGTTGAATTGTCAATATTCAAGTGTCAGCTGCAGATTTCGAAACAATTCACTAGTCCATAGATTGTATTGAACGAGGCGGTTTGTTTGGAAAACAGACACTTCATGTATATTTTGTGTCGGCATTGCCGAATTGTTGTTCGCTCGAGATGTGTTCAATTTTTTAAGAAGATTTGCGACGGAAGCGGATTAATTCATTTAAATCTCATTAAATCGTTAGTTTTTCTTTCCGTAGCTTTCGTTGTTATTGACCTACAGGCCGACTCAAACAGAAATCCGATCGAGATTAAGGTTTGCCTAAATCCTTAATCACTTAATGGAAGTGCTTAAAAAAGTCATTAATGTCGTGCTAGCTCCGAATTGTTCTTTGACATTTTTTGCCACTCAAGCGTGAAATTCTTTTAATTTCCCGAGTGTTTCATTTATGGACAAACTCACATCAACCTTAACAATATTACATAACTTAGTGAATTGCTTTTCATACAATTTGGTCGAGAATCTGTTTCATTTTGTTGCTGCACTATCTTTGTTCGATCTGGACTATTTGAATTAATTGAATACTTTTGATACAGTTTGGGGTTTTTGTGTCTTCTGCGCACAAGTTCATTGGCTTTGACGGTTTTCTACAAGTGAAATAGTTTGGTTAGTAATGTAGTAATTATTCTCGAACAACTCGGCACATTGTGTCCTTGTGACTTTGAAGGATAAGGACAATGTGTCTCCTTTTACTCTTTAAATACATATGCTTAGAGAGAAAATCTACAAAAAGAAACATCAACGTCTGCAAGGTTAAAACATCAAAGAACCAAACGAAGTCAAGTTGGTCCCAAATGGACGGTCATTTTAACATCACTAAAACTTTACTCTTTCTTTATATTTAAGCGCAAAAGAACCTCGACATACTCTGCAACATATACTTATTCGATTTCAGTTTCTTACATGGCTTGAATAACACTACGAAAAGTGGAACCGTCATATAATGCTCTCTGACGATGCCCACCAGATCTTTTTTAATTACATTTGACTTTTCAATTGCTTATTCGTTTAAATGGTGCCTTTTATGTACAAAGAAACTTCAAAGGATGCAAACAATTAAATTGTATTTCGTATTTGCAGGAAAAATTAATAGAAGAACCTTTTAGATGTTTCTTTCTCCGAAATAAACCATTTGTTTTTAGAAAAACGTAATTCTTACCTCAGGAATAGAAGAGATAAACCCAGAGAATCCAGAAAATCAAGAGAGCTCCTGAATTTTCAATAAAGTAAGCATAAGTACGTTTTCCGAAGAACTCACATAAACCACATAACCTGGTATCTATCAGATAAGTTATTTATAGAATAACACAAGATTCGGACTTTAAAATACGACGAAAAATATACACAGAGGTGTCCTAAAATTCAGTTTGTTCACTCGTAAACCAGCACCGGTATTTTAGACAAGAAATGATGAGTGGTTTGTCGACGTTCTAAAAAGAACCTGCGTCGTATCACTACCGTTATAAAAAGCTTGAACTAAGTATTAGAGACCTTAAAAAGCAGCATTTGTTTTACTTTTATCATTATTAATTAAACGCCGAGACAAGATCCTTATGCTTGTTTTGCTGCAACAGTTTACGCTACTTTCATTAAAGTGCATTGTAAAAGAAAACGCTCGTAAATTCTAACACGAACTAAAAAAGTAAAGAGTTAAAATCACCGTATTCATTAATCTGATGAGTACAACGTCATAGATTTATGTAAATGTGCTTAATTTTTATATTTAGTTGAAGCTGATGAAGCAGTCGATTATATCGTCCATAAAATTTTAAAACTTTCGTGATGGGAAAGCAGGTTATCGTTGCACTAAATGATTAAAGCGGTATTTTTTTTTTAAAATCTCGGTAGTGTTTAATGGGATAAAAAGCTTTGATTTGGTCTGACGCATGTTGCTTGTTTATTTCGATGCAACGTCTGACAGTGTACGATTGAGCTGAAGCCTTAAATCCGTTTGCAGTTTCATTAGGGAGCTAAGACGGAATTACAGTGATGTCGCCGGAGACGGAACTGTTTTGGTGGCGGCGGTGTGCGACTCAGTTCCACAGAAGCGGCGATTGCTTTGCATATGCTGATTGATGACTCAACCTTATGTGTGGAACATCTCAATAATTTCAATCAGCTTTGCTTTGAACACGGACATGTAATTAAACATAATGATATTATGTTATAGATTTTACCACTTCCATGTGTAATTCATGTATTTTCAATTTAGTTCGATTCGCCACTACAAGGATTATTTTCTGTTTAAAAAGTGATTATTCGAATATTTGACATAATTATTTTCACATTACTAAGCCACTAAACATGTCGGCATTACCCTTTTAACCGCACCGAACACAAATGTTAAACCGTTATTTAATAATAGTCAACAGAAAATAAAATCTACAGAAATCTCATTTTGCGTTATACGGCAAATATCATCAAACACGACACGGTTTTAACTACAGATTTTACATATTTATTACCAACTACGTACAAACAGAGAATCATTAAAATCTTTATTTCATCAGAATTGTGAAAAACTAATAAAGAAAAGTTTTTTGTTCCAAGAACAAAGCGAACGACCATATTTATCACTACGTCAAAGTTTCGCCATAAGGAAAATGTCACTGGTATTGATTTCGTCAATTGCTATGAACTAAAGCTGCAACTTCCTATAAATTTCTAGAGGGTCTAACCCTATAGATACTCTGGAACTTGAAGAAGTCGTTTAATAAAGATATGAATACCGAAAATCCCCTACATGGAAGGTCGATATATAGTCGGGCCTTGTGAGCATAAAATATCAAATTTTCCTTTTACTAGGTACTATAACGGGTTGCTTGTTTACACGTCGACGTCACTGTCACCTCATTGGTTTTTTTCATTGTGAAGCCCTTTGAATCAACTTGCTCAACATTAAAAACTGCGACCTCTCAACACACAGTTTGTAAAAATTTGACGTGGCGTTCATGAGTTTTTTCCCAAAGCCTGCGCATGAAAAACGCGTCCAATACGTTCACTAGTCTCCGATGCAAGTGCAAGATAAATTGCGACTGCAAATGCGGTTTTATGTGGCGTGGTGCTGCGTTATTTTTTGCTAAATATCTGCACGTATTTCACCGAGACAAATTACCTATATAACTCTAGTTACAATATCTTTTTAATACATCATCATTTAAATTTTAATATGTGCTTTATTCCTGTCTGTAATTTCATGAGCTACTGTAAAGCTCTGTTGAAAGCTGATTTGCCTTGTTTTCTCATGGGTTTTTCTAAGCTCGGAGTATATTAATCTTGTTTCCCATGTTTCAATTAAATCTGATATTTTATAATCAGATGCAGACGCAGTGTTGTGTTATTTTCAGCAATTCCTCTCGGGGAGGCTTTAACAGAAAAGCAAATCTCCGGTAAAGTCGACCCCGAGGCTTGTTCATACGAAATGTTTTGTAATCGAAGTAGTGCGAAGAATTGCAAAACCGATTTGGAAAACAATTCTTGCAAAAATCGCTCGGAATAGAATAAAATTTCTAAATTAGCAAACCTTTTTTATAACAATTTCTGAGGAAGTATATTTATAATGCGCCAGCGACGGAAGCGAATCGAATTTTCTCGTATTCTCTCCTTATCAGACCCTACAACAATGACAATCATGTGATTTACATGCAAAATCACTATTATAGAAGGGTCCAAAGATCGTCTTTCGCATATATTATTTGTATTCTGTCGTCATACAACTCGAGCTTCAAACAGCTAAATCGCTTTTGGCAAATATTGAAATCTTGTTGGACCACACAAATACACGACCGATAACGAGTGTTAATCTGAAGTTTGTTGATGTTTTTTTGACGATGCTCTCTCAGTAAATTTTAAATGGCAAGATTTGTCTATTTGAGTCTATCACAGATTAATAAGAGCACTCGCAGGAGAATATTTTAGTAATTCATAGTGCGAAGATAGATTCTTAGAAATCTTTTGTCGCAGTGGATTTTTTTCTATAAAAGAACATGTAGAGTTTGATATCCTTAATTGTGACGTTACATTGTTTATTTGTGACTTCCAAAAACTTATTATTTAAAGCTTAAGCCAACACCAAAAACAGCTACAAACTTTTACTACGAAAGCAAGTATTTTCAGTCGCTTGTAAAAATATTCACTGCTTTCATATAACACGATTTTATTTTCCTTGTCTACAAATGTAAGCTTTCCACAACATTTGCTAAATAAAGGAAAAATGAATTTTATCAGTGCGAAGTATTAAAAAATAGAAAAACAGATTTATTGTTCGATTTTACGAGTATTGCCTTGTTTCGAGTTTTAGTAGAAGGGTCGTTTTTCCCTTTGTTTCACGTATCCCAGGCTTACCCTATTACATTTTATTTGTTCTTTATTTCATTCGGTGCAGTCCAACTTCTTCCGGGTAATTGTTGTGATAATGGCTGTATTTGAGACCCAAATTATAGTAAATTGCGTTCGCTAATAAGCTAGTTGTAAGATTGAATGAAGTTTGGACGCCGGAAAAGAGCCAAATTTTAAGGTTGAAATGGAACAACCGTTTAATAATTTTATTGGAAGGAAAATGGCGCGATAACATGGGCGGAGTGTGCGGGTATCTATAGTCTTCATTAGCTGCCAAGCTCCGCCTATGTAAACCTCGTACCAAGTTTTTTGCTATCTTCTGAAAAAAGTGTGTTTGGTAAATAAAAAGGGCAATGGCGGTAAAAGAAATCGTGAATGTTTATTATACGTGATTGTGTTGGTTTGGGCGTGTTTGGAAATTTGTAAAAAAGTTTTAATGTAAATTCATAACGCCATTAAAAGCTTTCTAATACTTTCCAAGTAAAAACTGGTTTATTGTGTTTTTGTGGGGATTATGTTGTTTTGAATGTCGTGTATGATCACAAGGAATAACGGATTTAATAAGTGGTGTCGGTTGTTTTAATTAAAATTCTGAGGACGAGTTATGAAAATAGATTGTCGCGTATGCAGTAGTAGAAAATTAAAGATTAGAATCAGCAATTACATATTGCGTTTGTATCGAGTATTGTATATTCAATAGAACATTCATAATATTGGAAAATTAATGCTTCCACTCATGGTTGAGCTGATGCATGTCATTTATTAAAGTGAAATTAATTTCATTACGGCCGTTAAGCGAATATTTCAATGGTATTAAAATAATACAGTAAACATAAATGTCGAGACAAAATAATTAATCACAGCAAGCAATTACCCAGAGTTTAATGCAGCCAGTTATCCGGCGTACACATGGCTACAGTGGGTGGCGTCGCGACGCGTTAAGGTGAATGTGATATCGTGAGTTTAAAACAAGAAAACTCGCCGTAACCGATCATGAGTGACGGTCGGTGTGACAGGGGCTTAAATTGATAGAAGAGATCTGTTGCGGATAAATGGGTAGCTTGCGGTTATTGATAACAGTTGAACTGGAGCCAACGGCAAACTTAGATGGTTTGTTTACGCTTCTAGAATGAGTAATGAATGCATGACAAATTGATCAATGCGTACAGAAAATATGGAAAATCCGTAGAATTGTGGCGAGATATAAATTTCTGGATTTTTTCATGTCAGAGTTTCACATAAAAGTTTTTATATCCCGCTTTGTTACTAAATCGATAAGAAAACTCGTTTTATGAGAGCTCATCAATAAATCCCTCGAATTAATACGTCAAATCGGATTTTTATTATAAATCACAACATTTCAACGTAAATAATCTTTATTTGTTTGTTGTATTCGCACACTTGCTTTGGGGATTATTTCGATTCACATCGATTTTTAAAACACTCGTTTCAAATCATCGGTTGCTTTTATCCCTCAGGAACTCAAACCATACTCTTTTAAAATCCTTTCGATAGCCTTTGATACGATCTCTAAAAAACTAGCTCATCATCCCTTAAACAATATATAATTATTTATAATTTCATTTCATAGATAATATTTCATTGCACAATAAACGATGTTTTATTGGAAGTATTCACAGTTGTTTTCCGAATGAAATATTGATTTAGATTTCACGTTAATAATGTTTTATATTATGTGATCTATATGATCTAATATTTAACAGTTTAACTTGTTTAAATTTTGTTGTTGTTTGAATGAGAGCAGTTTACAAATTAAAGTTGAAACAGTTTTTGTGCACCTGCAAACTGTAAACTTTAAACTCAACGGACACTGCGTAAAAATAGGGAACTTCATCTCTTTCTTTTTCCCTTCTTCCCTGATATAAAGATAAAGTATATTAAGGTAAATAAATGATCATTCTTTTACTGCATTTCCTCCTTTGTTTACAGAACATCGCTTCATCATCTCACAATGTAAAATGAACCAATTTGAAAAAAACGAAAAGTATGTCCGGCTAGAAAGGGAATAATTAAATCCAGTTTTTCCCAAATTAAACAAGACATGGTGGTATTAAAAATTAATTAAACCTTAATTTACTTAAAAAATTTAGGAGATAATTACCTTTTGAAACTTTGAACAGATGCTCATCTGATTGCATTAACTTTTCAGAACCTTTCACTGTCAAAGAAAGGATAACTTTGGATTATGGCAGGATACATTTATTTGTAGAATCAACATTTGCAGTATTTGCTCGGCTAAAGAACAAATCCTTGCCGGGTTGTAATGATGTAATTATCGCATTAAATATTTACAGAAATGCTCGTTCCATCAAATACATTTCCGTTGATGATGATTTAATCAATTATTTAATAATATGATTATTTGTTGAATTTCAAATCATTTAACCGACTAAAATTAAACCTGAAAAAATCAATACAAAATGAGAATTTGTTTCGGGTTGCTAACGAGAATTCTGCATTAATTAAATACATAAATCGGTTGACTGCTGGCATGGATATGCAAAATTAAATTATTCTAATTCGGTTAAAGAGTGGTCAACTCAATCAGTGGATGCAAAATATGTATACGAATCCTAAGCAACGAAAATCTGTTTAAAACAAGTTGGATATCGCCAATGACAGATGAAAAAGTAGAAATAACGGTTAGGTGTGAATTGGGTTGCGGTTTTTACTCATACTTTCCATGGAAATACCAAGGGGAAAATAATTCTCAAATTCCAAGAAAATGGATTCGTCTGAAATGGACATTCGACTGGGAAATTTATGAGGTGCAAGCGCATCAGATTAATGGCAGTGAAAATAAATAAAACTCACGACTCACGCTAAAATTTGTACAAATTCGTTGAATGAAATAAAAATTAGTCCTTGTCAGAAAAAGATAAAGCGAAGCGTGATGATGCAGTAATTAGATGAGGATTTTCCCGTAATTATAAACAAATATTTCACCCGAAAGTTAATGAACGTCCACTTTATGAGGAATTAATACTGTCCAGGTGAATAACTGACGGAATTCCGGTCTTGACCCTGCATAGTTGGTTATCCACCCTCTGCAAACTGACCCCTGGTTCTCCTGTTCTCTCGCCTTTCAAAGCGAAACCTCTAGGATTAGTAAGGGCATTATTCTTGTCACTATACGAATTAGTAGTCTGCTAAGCGATTGCACGGTTGAGGAGACACCTTAACTATGCTATAATTAAGTCACGTCGATATTTCATAAATAACCAAATGTTACAATATTAGGATCCTAACTTATCATCCTCTTTTAAAATATCCTTGGGATGAGATAATTATTATCACGTACAATGGCTGAGATACGTTTCAAAGAGACGTCGGTTATTGTCCGTTTAGCGT
The DNA here is from genome assembly GCA_030157275.1 of Cynaeus angustus. Lineage (NCBI taxonomy): Eukaryota > Metazoa > Arthropoda > Insecta > Coleoptera > Tenebrionidae > Cynaeus > Cynaeus angustus. The sequence continues at coordinate 14,023,122 of CM058066.1, read as the reverse complement.
TCGTCGTCCTTTTTGTGAAACGCTCGGAATGAAATAAAATTGAGGAATGTAAAAAATTACAACCGAGGTCAATGTTATTTATAAGAGGGTAAACCTGGCGGCTTGGGGAGGAGTCTGGCATAATCTGGATTCCCTTTCCAGAGTTTCTAGCAAACAGCACACATGTGCAGTGAATAGAGAAAGGCGGCGCGGCGGGACAAGCATCGTGCGTGAATCACATATATTTAATAGTACAAATGATCTTGCAAACAACGTTGCATAAATCATAGTAATGCGTACTTGGAAGATGGCGTAATTTAGATGATAAATTTGGAGGCTTAGCGTCTAGAATATGAGCTTTGGGACATTTCTTTCGTATAAAGAGGCTGAAAATAATTATAAATGTAACGAGGAGTTACATTTTTGTACGGGACATTTTTCATGATTAACCTCTTCAAGAAAGAAATATTTACAAGAATATAACAGTTTTTACTATTTAGGTTTTACTACCTCCTCTACTGTCATAAAAAGTTACGAAAGAACAAAAGCAAAAGTAAAAAAGTACTAAAAAGGTCGAAAGCCAGATAAAAATAAATCCACTAAAACCGTGCTTCGTTGAACTTCATGTCCTCTCAAAAGAATTTACAAAATATGAGCTCCAAAAATCCACTGAAATACTCTCGTAGTTATAAATCAATTAATTAATCAATTAGGCGCAACAGTGATAAATTTTGAGTCCACTTTAAAATAAACACCGCGAGAATTCAGCGGTGTTCCCGAAGTCAACTCACGACGTCGGGTTCCGGTGTTATCCTGATTTGAAATTTTGAAATCTTGCCTCGAAAAGACCAAAACTGGGCAATTTCCGGGTTGTTTCAACTTCAAGATGCAATGACTCCATCGTATTTCTTAGATCTTAAATCCGGTTTTATCCCGATTTCGAAAACAAATTTTCAAAAAAAAATCTTAGAAAATCGTCAACTAGGGTTTTTCCGGGAGTCACATATCTTCTGAATTTGGACAGATATTGTAATGCGGTAAACGCGAAGACTCCTCATGTCCTAAAGCTCGAAATCTTGATGGTTGTTAGGTCAAAATTTTGAATATGTAAATTTCGTTTCGTTTTTCAGTATTACTATATTATCTGTTCCGTCGGATAAATTTTAAAACCACCATAATATTTAATTACAAAAAGTTTTGTTTACGACAGCAATTTGAATTGAAGTAAAGTTCGAAAGGATACCGTCTCGGATAATGAAATTAAAAAGTTTAATTTTAAATAAGAAATTTTAATGAAAAAGTATTTCTCACAAAATTTAGACGATATTGATGAAAACGCGTCTTCCTTCAGTTGTAATCAACTAAATTGTGCTTACTAAACATTCTTAAATAATGATATAAAGTTGAAATTTCACAAAGCACAAATACCAAAGACTTTATCCTCATTGTACAAAAGTTTATTTTGTTCAAGTCAGTTTTTACAAACATTTGTTTCACTTGTACATTTAATTAGCATGGTTATGGAACTTATTTTTATAAAAGTCGAGGGACCACAAAGTCCTGCGGCGATTTAATATCATAATTAAGTTAAAAACCTTAATTTTCGCCGTCCTTTATGTAATTACATTCATTTTTTCTTTCAAATTTGTTACAGAAATGTTACACACCATAATACAATTACTTCAAGAAAGTTATGATCCTTTTTACTAGACCGTTAGGAGGTAAATAAACAAAATATGTATGATGATGTTTTTTTGAGTTAATTAATGAATCTATGATACGTAAGATTACGAAATAAAATCTAGAAATGTTACGTGATAAGATCGAACAGTTTTCAAGGAAACAGCTGTAATCCTGAAGTATTACACTTAAAGTGGGTAGGACTCTAATCCGTTGTTAATAGAAAATTTCACAACGTCCTTGAGCCTACGACATGACTGGATGAAGTATAATAACAATAAATTGTTACATTCCCAAACCGCCAATTGGAGTCGCTGGAAATCCAAAATTACAAAAATTTTAATCCATGTTTTGATATGTATGCTAGTTAATTCAAAATATTCTGTTACGTAGAAATTGTACTAGAAACCAGATATTATGTACTACTGTAATCAACAGCGATTATCTACCTATAAATGTTTTTGTCCATTTGTAATCATGATATGAATAGAAGTGCACTATTTACAGGACAGTAATGTAAACCTTTTATCTTTAATCGTAGACAGCTTGCCACTTTTATAGCTATCATCATCTTCTCAAATATAACATTTATGTTTTGTACCCGTTTTTATTTTAACCGTTTTCCATTTTTTAACGTCGAGTTATTTATGTTTGAACGAGTTTCACATTTGTTGTAATTATTTCTTGGTAGTGAAAACACAAGTTCTGGATTTTCCAGCGATCATTTCTAGCAAATAAAATCGCTGGATACTCGAGGCCAACGAGGCTAACATTTATAGTTACAAAAAGTGTTGATGCATCGCCTTGCTTGAGTATATGGCTTGGAAACAATCGACATGCTGAGCAAAACTAGTTTATCCGTGGAAAACAAGGTCTCGTTTTCTACTTTTGTGATTTTAGGTTGGCATTAATTAAAAGAAAAACTGTCTTTGTCTTGGATATCGATTGAAATGATATCAAACACTCCTCTGTGATACATAAATAACCGCTCTAAACAATGAGGTATACCCTGGAGAAAAATGCATCATATTCCATTAAATTACACCCAATCCAATGCATATTAATTTAAAGTTAATCAAATGACAAATTAGTCTTGGTGCTCTCGCACGGCACTTTTAAACTCAGTTTGCAGAGAATAAACCCAATTTTTGAATAGTTCGAGATCGACGATTTTTCTTCTAGAAGCAGGGGCGACAGTGAAAGTCAACAGCTTCATTAAAACAAAAAATTCGCTAAAGTTTAATGGTTAAATAAAATTTACAGACGCGAACTCTGAAGCCTTTGTTCAGCGATGCATAAAATAATAAAGTTCGATAATAGTTGCTAGTCGAGGCAATAATCGGAGCTTGTTTATAGACGAAGAATCACTTCTACAATCGTAGAATTTTTGAAATTCTAATGGTTAAAAATTCGATCCTCTTCAGTAATTACCGTAGTTTTTTCTACAATAATGTAGACGTAACGAGACACAGGCACCTTATTTTAGTTGCCAAGGTATTATATATTGTCCCTCGAGATTCAAGTTTCATTTCCAATAAATAATCAGAAAGAAAGAGTTTTATTTGAAAGGCCATCCCGAGACCGAGTTCAGCACAACGAGATATGTTCAGGTATAAATCTGATTTGATTACTGCTCTATTTTATTACCAATAGCGTTCGCGTTTTGGAGGAATCTACTGTAATCTAGAATGTCAGTGAGACCGCAGTAGGGCTATTGCTCGCTATTGTAGCGAGAATACAATGGGGATTGGATACCATAAAACTTGATGGCATACCGAATGACCACTAGAATGCAGGTGAATTTTTGAAAGTGTTTTAGAACTTCAAAAACTGCTAATGTTTAAACGAATTGTACCCAGGATTGAACGACAATGGCCCCTTTAACCGTTATACTTGGGCCCTGCGAAATCGGATCGATCTTAGTTCCCAGTCAAACCCTTTAAACTTTTCATTCTACCGAAAAATTAATTAGAAATTGTCATTCAGCCGTTTGTTGAATTGACGGCTGATCAAAACACGTACATTTTCCGAGTATCCAAGATGGTGTATTTTTCGATTTCCTTGACAACATTCCAGCAATTACGGTCTTTTCCGTTTTAGATTTCTACCTAACTACGAACTTGGTTATTTTCGACATGAAAAATTCACGTTGTTTACGTCGGTTCATAAGTTGCCATGTACCTGCCACCAAAACATGAATTTATAATCAAAATTTGTCAGATTGATTAAATATGCTCTCAGAATGAATCTAGAATTAAAATAAAGAAAATGGAGTTGTTGTCGAGTTGGCATTTAGCTCTTAAAATGAAAGTTCGTGGCACATTTAAAAAGTGATTGATTAACCTATTCAAGTTAGTTAAAGAAAATTGAATGAAAACGTTGGTGGAGGTGCAGCATGTCAAGTAGTTTAACCACGAGTTGTCAAATATGACAGACGCATGCGTGCAAGACAGGCGTCGAGAATTTCCGGCGATAGTCAGTTTGACTTTGGCATCGCATGCGGAGTCGCTCATTTATTATGATTGTATCGTGTATCAAGTTCTAATAAAGTTGCGCCGTTCTAGTCATAGTACGAGCACGCTGGTATATTTGACTTCTGGAGATTGCTGATAAAGTAGACAAATTATGTACGATTTAAATCGCACACCTACGTGGATACAAATTCTTTCCGACACATTTCCGGAAATATTGCAACAACGCGCCGGAACTCCCGGAAACGATTGCAAACGGGCGTCCACAAAACTATCGCGATATCTATTTAAAAAAAAAGACAGAAAAGCCCTTAAAAAAGACGGTACTGATGGATATCTGTGTGGGATAGAAAATATTTTGCTATTTGAGATAATTTTTGGCGTTCACGGTATGTGAAGGTATTTCAGCGACCGTCATGGGCAGGGTGTGCCGTTTCTGGTCTGCGATTACAACAAATATTCCTGATTTATCTCTACCTAAGTTTGATTTATAATTTTGTTCCGGTTTTTCGTTGTCGGAAAGTTCGGATAAGTTCTGAGTTGAACTGTTGTTCTAACAGAGTTTGCTTGTAACAACATATTCTCGTTATACTTTGCGCGAACCTTATTGTTTTTAATTAAAATAATATTCCGTCGTAAATTGTCGAGGCGTCACTAAAAGAGCAGTGAACGCCATGGAACGGAATAGGCATTCCAGTTTCTCAACTCATATTTTGGGTTATTACTGGAAATTAGCGAAGAAAAGTTGCTAGAGGCGAAGGATAAGATTTGGTGAGGGTAAAAAGTGTTGAGGGCGTTTGCAGGTGGGCTAATTATAACGTAGATGAGTATCTTGGTCATAATTTAGTATTTTGGGTTATCCACTTTAAAAGGGTAATTACATGTTAGTGTTGTAAAGTTGGCCCGGTTTAGTGTGTTATCTCGGGATTAGTGGAATAGTAAGAAATCTTTATCCTTAATTCTGTGATGCACGTTATATCGACAATAAAATTCACCTAAAACAGCAAACGATGGTAGTTTGAAACGCAAAGGGGCGAGTTTATATGTTGTCCATTTCGTTTCGGCAAGGTGCGCCTTTGCAAGGTGGAACGGTAAAGTCACAGTCGAACGTTATCTCAACTTGCTAAACGTCTTCTTGTATATGTTTAAAGAGATAAGATTGGCTCATCCTACGTTGTAATGTCTATGTTTAGAGATAGACTGTCTTTATTACGTTTTATTTTGAGAAACCGTATAAAATATTAACACCCACGTTTCCAAATTGAAACTACAAATAAACTGCAGTAGTAAATGTAACTGTTGCCACTTGAATTTAATTAGCAGATAAAGCGAGATTCATTGTATTATAAACGGTACTAACAGAGGGAATTAACAAAGAGGATTAAAAAACAGTGCTCCTTCAACTGAAATATTTCTCCTTGAGCTTTTTCGAGAAGTTTAGAGTGTCTATATTTCACCGTTCTTGTTTCGGCCGTTGTCCGCAAATGAAAGCCAATGATTTCGAAATATGTAGGAAAAAATAGTTGGTTGGCCAGACATCGGGAAAAAGAAGACGAAAAACATCAGTATTTTATTTTTGTCGCTGAAATTCAAGTTCATTGCTTTGCTAGAATGTGTAGGCCAGTGTTTGCTCTACAAACGCCACATCTAACAGTGAATTATGTGATGAACATTATTTTTTTGTCCTTTGCTTTCGTTGGAAGTCTGAAGAGGGTGCCCCAGCGACAATACCAAACTCTGAACGCTTTCATTTACTTGTTCTATAAAAATAAATCACTATACCTTTTACTTTCACAGAAACGGATGTCCGTGTAATAAGTTTTACAAAAAATCTACAAAAATCTACGTTTTTACTGTTTTTCATTAAATACTGGACGGACTCGAAATGTTTGCGCTATTTTGTCCACCGTCACCTTATCCACAAATATTTCCAGATTACATCATACGAATTGCCCGCCGAGAAAATAATAAACCCTCATTCCTTCCTCAAACAACTTTCATTTCGCAGCCCGATCAATTTTTTCGACAATTCTCATTTAGATTATAATCGTAAGGGCCATCTTGGCGCGGCCGCTTTTGTTATCACTGTCCGAAGGCAACTTACGACCAGACCATAAGTGAGCCAACGTCGGAATTCCTCACTTCACGTCTATACACCCTGGACTCTTCTTCCTGATGAATTACTTTACGAGTTTTATTTTTCCACTGGGAAAGATATTTCTCTGTGATGAAGTTGCCGGATCAAAATATTATTATATAGCGTTTATACCTGTTTTTATACATTTTCGCCGCCCCTCACATCATTACGACACTCCTTCAACAAAATCACACATTCGTTAAGTGTAAATATTTGTATGGCATACAAACACCCCGGCGCAAAAATTTTAATATGCGAAATAAACCAAGCATATCTTTACATACGTCTTTATGTTAAATTGCCGACTCGTGTACGTTACAGCCTGCGTTTAGTGGACCGTAATATAGGACATGTCATTTGTGGCAATAAATGTGCCATCATTTGCGGTCCGAATTGAAAGTACACCATATGAGAAAACAGTCGTGGTGGAGAAAGACGCAAAATTTATCCCTTATCTCCCCAAAAAACCAACGTGAACTTGTTCTCGTTTCGAACATTAATTCGTAAATTCCCTTTTCCCAATAAATAATTACTGTATACTTTCTAAATTAATATTAACACATTTGCACATATTTTACATATTTCACTGTTAAATAACACAAGAACGATAATATTGAAATCATGCATCACTAATTTACTACGTAATCATTCAATTATTTAAATTGGTTAGTTGTACGAAAACAACATTAATTTTTTTACATGTATTTAATTTATGTAGAAGGTCTCACTTGACTGCATATTTAAATTGACACATTTCACGCAAATAATACTATCGATCAATGTCTGCAAACACTTAAAAATTAATTTGTTACACGCTGTGTATTGTAATAACGGTGGCCTGCTTTGGACTAATGATTTGCTCGAAGAATCGTCGATTATTAAATAAAACTCAGAGTTTTTATAACGAAACCAAAGGACAAATTCTTTTCAAAACATAAGCAATTTTTGATTCCCAAAGTACCTACATCCTGATTCTATCAACAATGCGTGTTTCAGTCCAGAGTCTCTGGTGCAATCTGCGGCACTTCTAGTTATATTAAAGTGTCAGAAACAAAAAGCATTGTGTCAGATGTATGTCGTCACGGTGTCGTTATCCTTCGTTAAGAGAATACGAGAGTCCTGAAACACAACTGGATCTCTTGGATTGATTTAGCTACAACAACTAAAATAAATTTCAACAATTCAGTTAGTTCTTGCGGAATTGGGTGACCCGGATGTAACATTCAAACGCACAAATCATGATATCTTATCAGTTATATAAATTATTCCTTTTGTGAGTATCTGTTCTGTACAACACCAGTCAATTATTAAACCTAACCAATACAACAGCAACCGATAAAATGATTATTTATGTCCGCGGTGTTACAACATTCGAATTAGTTCATTGATCATAATACCAAATTAGCGTAATCTGTTTAGGTATTGTTTACTGCCGTTCGATTAATTCGATTCCTTGCTCTATTACCAAGTTTGCTCCGATAACAACAGTCAACACATAATTCAGGTTTATTTTCAAGTGAATTACATATAAAAAAAAAAAAAAACAAGAAAGATGCGTTAAATGACTGAACAATTCAAACAAAACTTCTGTTATTAAATAAAAAAATGCGTATTATTTTTGAAAGAAAGTCACGGCGTCACCACCTTTTTATCCATCCTGGAAAAAAAATTTAAAAAAAAATATAAGTTCAAGCCATGTTTTTATAAAAAGTAAAAACAAGCAATCAAAGGCACAATTTTGTTGATTTTCCTTTATTCCGTAATTACAATAACGTGTTTAATTTCACGTTATATTTTTTAGACAGGCGGATTTAAAGCTTTCGGTTTTCGGTCAATAGTCAACAAGTTAAATATGGGATTGGATAGTTATTGGAGGAGCCCAAAGGCTAGTTCGTTTGGAATGGGCCACATGAGATAAATTTTCGGAGGAATCGTTGCCTATGGGCGTAACATTGAGTCTCGAACCACCCCCTCAAATTTCCCTCATAATTCTTGTGTAATTTTCCTGTGTAATTCCGGAGGAAATATTTACTTTGTGTTGAAAATCGAAGAATAATTTTTGAAGAAGAATTATTATTAATATCAGTCTGAAGGCTTACAAAATTTTATTTTACTCGACGCGTATCAATTAATTTTATTTAAAACTGCAACAATATTTAGTGTTTGAGCTTTTTTGTGAACCAGGATGTTTATTTTATTATTATGAATAATTTCCTGCACTATTTTGTTAAACTCAGAAATTTTATCCAATAACACTGATTATATAAATATTAACTCATTTATATTTAACTTAAAACAAGTATAACTAAAGAAAAAAGTTTAATTTAATTATGTAGCTTCATCGTTCAAGAGAATTTTTAAAAAGAGCAAAAGTACGTTTTCATTGGGAACAAAAAAACAACTTAAAGAATTTGGCAAATGAGTTTGATAGCAGCAGTTATGTTCGGTTTCATATTTCTTGAATGTTTATGCCACTTGTAAAAGCCCTCGGTTACAAATTATTCCGTAAAACGGAATAAACAAAGTAACTCTTAGTAATGATAAATGTAAACAGTTGAAATTATCTACACCACATTCCTGATGTATGAACGAAACTGAAACGTAATTCTAACATTTGTAGTTATCATTCAATTTGAAATTAAAAAATAAGTTTTATAAATAATACCGCTATAGATAAGATTGGCATTTACTTTTTGACCATATTGAGAAAATTGAGTGAATATTTTCCATTGTTGTTAATCGTTTGACTTTAATTACGTGTATTATATTTTTTAAAAACATTTCTACTTTATCTAGTCAAGGACAAGAGTATTAATTTTTTTACTGATAAAGTTTCGTTATCGTTGCTAAGTAAATTAGACTAATTGTTCGCTACTCTTTGTGCAGAAGCAATTACTTTGCGCGTGGCAGAAATTTAGTGGATATTTTTAGACAAAACATACAGTCTTCCATTGTTGTGAATCTGAAAGGAATCCTTTTGTTTTAAGGTGATTTTTTTCTGTCTGCTCTAAAAATCGGCAAGCTCTGCTGTGCTATAGATTTGCTCCGCACAAACTGAAGTAATTAAACAGAACCGAAGTTTGGAAAGTTTCTGATTAGGCAGCTGTAAATCAACGGATGTATTGAAGTTAAAAAGGTCCTAATGACCCTGTGATTAAGTTATGAGCTCAAATGAACTAAGAATAAATAAAATCATGACTGTCGCGCGAAAACGTTAAAAACAATGATTAAACTTTGGAATATTTAATGGTCCTTTTGACGGATTTATGCTTTAATTAAACATTTTAGTTGGAGTTAATCACTATCGGATAATTATTGTTTCTGGTGAGTTGTACGAGTTTGTGCGGAATTTAACTTTTCAATTTTGTCCTGTGTACTGGGAAATTTCCATTGTCGGGTGGAATATGACTAAATTCATTACAACAATGGCCGGTTTGAGTATTGTAAATAGTCGGTATTTCTGTAGGATCTAAATAAACAGAGTTTAATACATGTTGGAGAATTTTTAAAGTAAATTTAATATTATTCTGCTTAAAAGCTAAGTTGTTAAATGATGAGATTACTTGGTTTTGTTTTATGCATATCATCATACAATCATCGTACCATAAATTAAACAATTTCCCACGTTGTTGTTAAAGTTTAGGGTTACAAGAAACACGGAAACTTGGCAGACGTTAATTTGATTTTGCGAATTTTATTGGTGCATACAAAAAGAGATTCGATTAAAGTTTAGCACGAGAGGATTCATTTCAAACTTAATTAAAATATGTTGAAAGTTTGAAAAGGACTTTTCCGGTATTGATTAAAACAAAAAAGTACTGAATTGATAAAAATATCATCACAGAGCACTTAACAGAAGATAACATGCAACATCAGATCATACCAGTAGACAGACACATGTATCGGATTTTCAAATGTGGCGTGAATCCTTCAGATTCGCAATTCAAGTAGGTAGGGGCTCACCTGCAACAAGAGACAAATTTAATAAAACATGCGGATATAAGAGCTACATGTCTTGTCAAACATTCGACTTATCTAACCCTATACCAACAGTTCCATATATTACATGCAACACGAAATTTTCTATAAATAAAATTCAGGAGAGCGTTCATTTGAACAACCGCAAATCTGTTTCGGTTCTATTCCACGTCGTTGTGAACATGATTCAATATGCATATAAACGAAGAAATAATCAATATATCCAATAAAAATTGTTGCAATATTAAGTTAAAGCGACAAGTAAACCGTGCAAATTTTATGAAATTTAATCGAATTGAGTATCTTTGTTATAAAAAGGATTAATTTTTTATGAAAAGAACGTCGTGTTCTTTGTGGCTTTAAGCTTAATGAAATCAGTTGTATTTCGATAATGTGTTTAAGTAAAATCAGACAATAAAGCATTTTCAAAAGTGGAAAAATAAAATCCAAATGCGGAATGTATAAAAGGGTACATCTGTGGATTTGCGTGCCCTATCTATAAGTTCCATGTAATAATATATTCAGCCGGTTTCACCAATCACAAAGGAATCTCATAAATCGTACGTTGAATTTGGAATGGTTTTGTTCCAGAATGTGGAAAGTTCCTGTGAAATATTTTCCATAGCTATCTTAGAACGCTTGACAAAAGTTAAAAAGATCGAGCAATCAAAATTTATGAAATCCAGGAAAGGGTTATTTGACAGCGTCAGCTGATGTGTCCCAAGCGAAATGATTTTGTAAACCGCATTGTAAGCCGCCAACCGGCGTGTCGCAAATCCGCGACTACTTTACTTAGCATATTAAGTTTGTCAGTGAGCGAGCTAATTGAATTGGCTTGATTCGCTAGTACACGAGCCATGTAACTAGGCCCGTAATAAGGGCCATACAAATTGCTTTGGTGGAACTTAATCCAGTTATGCGCCAGTATCCGATCCCTTTGTGCCGTCTCGAATGTATATGAGCGCCATCGCGCGACGCGCCTCCGGTGCATCTTGCCGTTGTCTCGGCTCCGGGTTCAGCTCTTCACTGCCGCTATTACCGGAGCCTACTCAATTACCAACGCCATCAGCCACTACACTTCTAAAGAACAACTTGCCCGCGATTTTACCACTTTTTTACCTGATTGCAGACAAACCGACCGCCATCTGCCAACTGGGTCAAGAATTTGCAGTTAAAAGATGCCTCGGGGCAACCGCTGCACCAAACGAAAATAATTCAGACCGGAGAGATTATCCAGGGGGCAATTGCGTCCGCCGGAAATGAATTACTCACATTGTTCTACATAAATTTTATTTACTCGTCCGTTCCCGCCCTCATAAATTCAAGCTTATGTACAGGTATTACTGTCCGCCTCTGCTAATGTTTTTTAACATTTTTATACAATCGCCCATCGATACCTACTCTTATTTGCCCACCAGCATTTTTTTTTATAATTACATCTTATTCCAAAAACAGTATTATTATACGACCATCATAATGTTCAAAGAAATGTCTCAAAATTGAATATTTGAGTTAGAGTACCTGCTGTGTTTTTGCTATCGTTATTATTCCATCGAGGCCTTTGACAAGAATCCTCCCAAACAGAGAAGCGCATGTACTTTGTGAAATATTAAGGAATTTCAGTTCATTGTTCCATGCAAATTTGCATGTCTAGGTTTAACATATAATGTTTGATCTTTATCAAAAATTGGTGCAACAAAGCTAAAAACCTAAATACCGATTTTTACTTAAAACGTTAAATCAGGTAGGTGTAAAATACCGAATTTCATTCAATTGCGACAAACGATAAAAAATCATTCTGTACAGTAAGCTATATAAATATACATAAAAATATGCGAAATAAATTCCTGCCCCTGCCAAGTCTCAAAATAGCGCAACAAAACCTCGATTCGTTCACCACAATATTATAAATTTTTCATAATAACTCTTGTTTTTTTACAAAAAGCACCGCTTGTTTCTGTTTGAGCTTTACGGAATCTTAGCAAATTCTAAAACCACAATTATAGATAAATTCGATTCTATTCGATAAAAAGGTCGAAATAAAATTCTCTCTTTAAATGTTTCGTATTTTTATTTGTGAATGAACACAAATTATTTTATTTATCTTATTTGCTTTATTGCTAAAGATAAACTATAATTTCTGTATTTGTTCAACTCATTTAAATATATAGCCACAAAGAGGATTTCTCGATGTTAATTATTATTCACACTCAAAAGTTTTATGAAAATTTCTACGGTGAATATTTATTAATTAAAGTGTATGTTTGGAGTCAAATTTGTGGTTTAGTTTTCAATCTAGTTAAAATTGCAACACTTTGCAAATTAGCTCCGAAATGTTTCATTAACTTCTACTTAAGAAACGTTCGAATGTAAGGTAATAAAAGAGCTGACAGAACGCTAGCCAGTGAAAAATTTTATCTTTATCCTATTTTCCAAGGGAGAATAAACAATAAATCGTCGAGAAAGTTTATGTGCCACCAGGGCTTAGACGGGTTAAACGGTTTAATGCGGCAGTTATCTCTAAGATATCGACTTCAAAAGAAAATCTTTAAAATTTCACTACATCATAACTTTTAAATAAAATTTATTCTAATAAAACTTTAATTTTATCTGAAGGCCTCAATTAACGTATTATTTAACAGAACATCTTTAAATAATAAAATAACGAGCGTACTTGGCAAATCGTGTTTCATTTAAGACCTAGTGCTGTTTGCAAACATACTAAACAATTTAATGGTCCATTAATTTATAAAGGAAGTAAAGATCCTTTTAATTTTGAAGCAGACAACCGAAAATCTGACTGTGATTTCACAAAAACAGCGGATTAGAAAAATTGAAATGACATAAAATCCGCTTTTCCTCTGAGGATTTAATCCGAGCGACTTTCGTGGTATTCGCTGATATTATGATAATTAAATTCATATGGCTGAAGCGTGATGAAAATTTGCGTCATGTTTGTTGAGAGGATGAACTAATGTGTGATTTTGAAATTACCCAATATTTAATGTCAGGCGACTTCGCTTCAAGCTATCGTAGTCTGAGATTAATTACTGTGTACATATTCTAATAAAATAATTTTTGTCATCAGTCAAATGTGATCAATGACATATTTTTAAAAACAGCTTTTTGAATCACAATATTCCAGAAATAATTCACGCGATAACGATGAGCGGATTTCAAATTAAGTTCTTGTGAGGATTTGAATTTAGGTGTCTTCTACCGGAAAAAAAGGATTTGTGGTTTTCCCGTGAAGCAGGTAATGGCTTCTCTTCATTTATCAAAATGACCGATTCAATACATGTCGTTCAACAAATCAAGATTTACTATATTCTTATGTCTTTAGTTCTCTTAAAATTAAGTTACCTGTCAGCGCGACTCTCGTGAAAACCGATCACTTCCATTAGCTGACCTTTAATTGGTTCCTTGATGTGAAACGTGGTTTACGTTAATGGTAACGAACTAAATTTAAGTTAAAACATAAAATGGCGTCTTTCATACGGTCTAATAAAGGAATCGAGCTTAAAGTTTATGCTGTCGGAACTATTCGGGTCTTGTAAACAAAAAAACGTACCAAATTTATGTGCAAGAAAGTATTTGTAATAATACACGGAAAAAGTAAGTTAAAACGGAGAAAGAAAATGTTTTCAATTGGATTTAGCAGAGTTAGGGTATGTTTGTAAGTGAGTGGAATATATAATTTTATGTGAAGTTTTCTTGGTTGGAGTAAATTTTTGCCGGGTAGTGGAGTAGCATAAATTACTCTATTAAGAGCGTATTAAAAGTGACGCACAGATGACACTGGTTGTCATGATTCTGCTTTTCACATGAAGTTGAACAAAATGGAAGCTCAACTAATTTGAATTAGTAGTGTACTTGTTATAACTGTTGTCGTTTCTGAACTTTGCTTTGCTGGCACTTTGCGGCAATAGTGCAGATGAAGCCACTTTAACCTACATTTAAAGAGTCGTCCAATTAATTTCAAAGCCTGTGGGACATTGTTTGTTGTAGCGGACTGACTTTTTGGAAATCGAGTATTAATTCTTTGGTTTGTGGTATGTGGAAGTTGGTAAAATGTAATAGTAATTGTTTTCGACGAAGCTGTAGGGAATTTAGAAGCTTGTGGAATCTGTAAAGTTGGTACAAGTTTGAACTCAGCCTGTCAGTCTCAAGACACAGATCTTGACGCGTTTGTTTGTGGACAAAGCTTCCTTCAATAACTGGTTTATATTTCCCTTAACTGTCTAAGTATGTTAAACTTACTTATTCTTACTAAATATCAAGAAATCTATAAGATTATCGTTCAAGTTAGTGTTGAAAGTGTTCAAATAAAACGATTGTTTAAATAGAGTGGTATTGGATGAAAATGATTATTTTCAGGAGTTATCTGATATCAATTAATTCTACTGAAATGACTACATTTGAATATTAATTGGTAGTCGTGAATCTAGGGTGAGTTAGGAGCAATCTAAACAGAGAAGCGTGTGATAACGGCAATTGGTAGAATTCGAGACCAAAATGATTATTAAGAAAATTGGATAAATACCGCAATAACAGAAGTATTAAAGCATTTTAGATGATGCTGCAAAAGTAGAAAAGAGACGGTTTGAATTATTACCATATCCGGTGGGCAGAACAAGCATAGCGTGAAAGTTTGCCATCAATAAAAATATACCCCTAGTATTATTCTATGCATGCAAAAGAAGTTTACTTATTTTATCCAAAACAAAGATGTCAATCGTATAAGAAGTGAGCAGGAGAAAGACGGTCGTGTGTGATATCAAACGTGGCGTGTACTATTGATTTACGACCTCTGACATAAATGAGCATAAAACGGAGCCACTAGGACACATGAGCAACTGGAATACTACCATGTTCATTAAACTATCTCGAATACGAACTCGGCCAAATGTTACGACACCGCTCCAAAACAAATTCATTATTATTTCCACTATTCCCACGTGTTTCATCTCCAAAACTAAAATTTCCAGCAATTCCCTTAACCTATTTCCATTACCGCCGAACATCAACAGGACAACGAAACGAATTTTCTCTCTATCGTCACAATTCAAACTTCCCCAAGGATATGCACATTATTGCCATTTACCACTCCAATTAGTCCATTACATTTGCGATCTTAATTAATTACAAATGTACTAGGTTTTTGTTAAAATTCTGAATTAACGTTCAATTTATGGGATGAGTAGACGGTACATTACGTTATTAACACGGTCAACCTACCTCGTAATTGCATCCAGACACGTGTCTATATTTTACGATTTAAATTTACGCTCAGGAAAACTTTGATCACGCAAATTATGTGCACACGTCATCTCTAAAAATATTCGACCAAGATTGCCACAAAAAGAACTCAAATTCTACGAGATCCAACCTTAGTCAAGCGAACTAGAAAAACTTTCTTGAGTTTCCGTAGAAGTTACACGTTTCCGAGCCGCACTGTTTTCATTAAAAACGCGCAAAACTCCAAAAAAATCATTCGAACGTTCTGTTTTCAAACACTAACATGCTGTTAATTTCAACAACACGGGATTAACATCCGTCAAACCCAGCAATTTCTATATTTGCAGTTGCACACATATTGACACTCAATTATATTTCGCTGACCCATTGTAACAATCATTTATTTCAAATTGAACAGAAATACCTATATTTGAAATCGTGACGTTGACTCGGTATTGCGAGGTAGTTGAGGATTTCAATTTTGAACTTTGAAATTGACGAAACTTCCTGGTAAGAAAACAAGTAGTTAGTTTTCTCGTTTAACAGAGCGCTTTTCATCCTTCTGGTAATTTCGGAAACTAAGATAAATTGTGTTTTTCTGAGTATGTAAGGTTAAATTGGATTGACACGTGCAGTACATGAAAATTGGATTTGGTTCTCATTGCACGGTTGACAATTGTTTTCAATTATCAGAATAAAAATTTTGATCGCTTTGTAAAGCGTTAAGTTAGCAATTCAATTTTGTTTAGTAAAAATTTGAAATGAATGGTGTTTAATTAATTTTTACACGTTAAAAAACTAACAATGATCGATAAAATATATTTTTCACAGTACAAAAATGAAAACGATGAGTAAAACATGCACAGTATTTTATTGTAATTTATTCAGTATAGTAAAAAAATCGTATGTTCACAGTATCTAACGCCAGTTTGCACAACGCGTTCAGTAAGCAAAAGCAATTTTTAAGTTTAGACACTTTGAATCGAGCTCTGTCGGCAAGTACACTAAACGGTTCACTTTTGTTAAAATAAAAAGTAAAATAACAAAATTAAATACTTAGTCATGTTGTTTAGTATAAAATCATTAAATTTTTGCAATTTTACAACCCTTTAATCATTTGTACTAAGCGTTTATTTTTCTATAAAACTCTTTTTTTTCTTACCGTGTATTCATATTTTATGTTTATTATTTACATTTATTATAATACATTATTTTTACTGAACGTTTATATTTTTTACTGTACAACTATTACCGCTACCGAACATTCATTGTTTTCACTAAATAAAGACCTGGCCGTGAAATTAGTTTGTTCACTTTTAAAAATTGTTGGTTACGAGTTACCTATCGCTTTCTTGACTTATTTCCGGATAATTGCATTTTGAAATATAGTTAAATATGAAAGCGAGTTATCTATTAATCTAGCTGTAAACCTGTCATGTTTACGAACGGACGATTTGTACTTTGTTGAATGAAATAATTTTAACCAAGCATTTTCTTCCAAGAAGACAAACGTTCCCAGTATTAATGTTAACAAAACTAGTTTTTATTCTCGCCATTGAGAGTAACTACGGTCCCACTAATATATCACGCAAACGAAAAATTAGCATACGTTGTGTGGGTGGTGCATTTATTTAAATGTTTCGGATGTTATTTCGTTCGATAACATGACCACGCTTCGTAATTTTTCCGTTTTTCACGCAGCGCGTGTTTGAAATTCTTTTCTTAACATGAGAGAAAAATTGGAATTTTTTAATAAAAGGTCCAAGTGTCTTAACTAGTTAATTAAGTAATAACGTAAAGAATGTATAAGCGACAATTTCGGTCGGAATGAAAATCGTGAACTCTTTTACAAGAACTGATAACCTTGTAATCTAGTAAATAGAGACAAACATCGATTCAGCTGTAGACTGAATATTGCATCATTTATCATTTCAAGTAGAAAGAAAAACTTGAATGATAAGGCTTCTCTGTATCTCATCATAGATTGATATAAAATATAAATGATACAACCAGATTTGCATCTACCGTCTACTAGCTTGATTTATTATGCACTGTTTCCATTTCCTCTTTTGTTGTTCTTTTTTTCGGAATTATGTTCGCAAAAACTATTATTACTTCGCTACATCATTTTTTATGCTTTGTGTAGAATCCTTTACACTCAAGTAAACATATGAAGAACGAGGATAATTTCGACGATGGTGTTTTTAAATAAATGTTGTCTTCGAAATAAAAGTCAATTTTGAACAAATGACTGTATAATGTAATCATAGCAAGTCAGAAATTTGTATATCGACATAATACTGCTATTCGTAATAAATGACATTTTCTACGATAACCCAAATACCTCTGTTGAATGAAACGATGCCTGGGAGTAAAATAAAGATGCACTGTTCTAGTGCATAGCTGCTTGAAAAGCAGACTGTTTATTTCTCAGACTTAAAACCACTCATAATCATGTCAAAAATAAAAGAATCTTAAACGTGATAGTCGCTTTTATTAATAACGAGCATATTTAACCATTAAAAACTTCTGACGTACGTCTTTCAGGGCAAAGAATAGTTTTTAGTGGAAATTATTGTTACGTAGTTTGAAATCGGGTTATATCACTGGTCAGAACAACAAAGGCAGAAAGATAAACCTTCTCACTATATTATTGGGCACTTAGCAGTCACCAGAAGGAGCACCGTACAATGTGTTTGACGTAGCTTAATTGCCATTTTAGGTGTCCTCCGGCAGACTGTGGGTGTCATCTTGTTAACTTCGAAAGTTTTGTTTAGGCGTGAGTTGGTCTATGAAATTTGGATGATTAACTCGAACGTTTAGCCAAAATATATACGACAAACGTAGCCTAGTTTACAAGTTAAAAATATTCTATCGCAATGCATTGTTGTAAAATTTAATTCAAAATTACATAGAAATGAATTTTAATTGAGATATTCAATTTAAATGCGACACGTGTACATTGCTATACATAATAACAGAAATTATTGAATTATAGTTGTCGAATATAATTGGGGTTTGTTTAATCAGATTTTTTTTAATATTGTGCCATTTTGACAAATGAAGTAATCAATAAACATCCACCATTGTTATAAACAGAAATGCAGTTTAGTACAAGCGAGAATTATTGAATTGGTGTAGTTTTTATCAAATGTCATCATACAAAAGCAAATTATGCAATTAGGTATCGTTCGATCAATCTTTTTTTTTTCTGGTGACCATAAAAATAAAATATTTTAAAGACAAATATTCCAAGTAAAGTAAATACAAAAAACATTTCTACTATTACTACCCTTTTAACTTTAGAATCTAATATTATTTTCCGCACTCAACACTCTTTTGTCTACCTCAAAGAAAATGTCCTCTAATATTGGACTAAAATGGAAGCTAAAATTAATTACGAACATCTGCCAAGACATTTTAATTTCATTAGAAATTTTTCAATTTCAATTGAGTTTCGATGCTTTTGTTTCATCGCGCGTTATCAGTTTTCAGATTTTGCTGCTATTTCCAACTGACATTAAAATGTTTGCTTCCATTTGTGAGAATCACAGTACAAAAAAAAACTTGTCTAATTCAAACTCATTTAACTGAGTGTGTCTAAAATCAAAATATTTATAAATTTAAATATCAAAAAAAAAAAAGCCATTATCAATTTACATGGAAATACCAACTCACATATTGATTGAACTCCGTGTAAATAAAAATAATTAATTATTAACAATAATCTACATATATACCTAACAAATTTATTATCTGAGTCTGAATTTAAAAACGAACATATTGGCAATTAATTACTGCAGTGATTATCCATAGAGTGGTTACAGTAAAATAGAATAAATGTAACGGAATAATATAGCAATCGTAATTAGAGTAACTGATGTGTGCAATAAAGAAATTTCATTTATTTAAACCTAGATTTATAAATTCTGTGTTTTAAGTCTATAAATTTCGTTTACTTTGTAAGTTATGTAAGCATTTACAGAGCGAAATTCCAGCTGCAATATTGCATGTAGAAAATCTGGAACGCTGAAAAATATAAGTGATTTCAGCACGGAGTAAACATTGCAACAAATGTAATAATGAGTTGCAATGTAGATGTACAAAAATAACTAGTAATCGCCGAAATGAGCTTACTATATAAAACCATTTTTAATAGGCTTATAACCTTTTCATTTTGTTGCATGTTTAATGGGCGTTGAGATTTTAATTTTAATTACTTTGAATGCACCAACGTTTCGCGTTCGTACAATTTTTGTAGGAAATATCGAGTGGTTTGATGTAAATCTGAAATTTACGACGTTTACTATGTTTTGTATAAATTAGCATTTGTTAAGTCCATGATTGTCAATAAAAAAAAGTCTGCTAATTCTCCGATTTCTTTATCGCAATAGCCTATTAAATATGAATAATAAGAGCCGTTCCATGATGTTTTCATGCAAATTGTAAACTCGCTAATCTTGGACATTAATATGCGCATATTATTGGTTATTGCACGAAGAGGTAGTTTATTTTTATTTGGTTTGAAAATGAGCGTAGGTGTTAAATGTAGCAACTTCACGCACAGGAAAACACTCAAGCTGTGTAAGTTCGTTGTTTCTTAGCTCGAACAACATTAACTTTGTTCTTATCAATATTCGATAATATCTGTTTGGTTAACTCAATTAATGCTAGTGCGTTACCTAATGTTAGCAATTTAGTGCTAACTGTTTGGACCATGTTGATTATAAATTCGTTACTTGGGGGCGAATTTCATGTTGATCGGTTAAAACCCGGAAACACGACTCTATTAATCAATTACTGCGTAAAAATCACAACGCTAAATACCACATTAGACGTAATAATTTTAGTAAAAAAATATATATATATATATAGTGCACTCGAGAAATATAATGCAATTAGGAACAATCATAAATAAGCGTCAAAAGTGGCGTGAGCTGTCGTGGTTTTTATCAATTTAATTTTCTTAATCAACGTTGTCCCTGTAATTTTCATCAAAAACGTGCCGGAAAATCGGGCATGCTTTTAAACATCGAAATCATTAATGTTCACGTTTTATCTAAATAGTTACTATTTTGGGTTGATTGTTCGCAAACATTTCAGAGTGGGCGTCGTGTAAAATAATAGGGCGGAAAAATTCAGCAGCGTAATTGAAAAAAAAGTTAGGGTGTTCGTGCAACTATCGGAGGGTCGGTGATGACGTTAGTTAAAGTTAATGATTCAGTTTTTAAGATGTGGTAAGGGTAAGTTCGGCATTCTTTATATTGTTTGGCTTTGACTTGGCAGCAGGTATCTGTAAGGGTTGTGATCAGAAACAATGGAGCATGGCCTGTTTTAGTGTAACATAAAAAGTGACAAGGGGTGTATTTTGAAGAAGAGCGAGTTTCCGGTATCGGCAACATCGACGGTCGAGCAGAGAAATCGAAGGAACATTCATCAATCCATGTCAGAGTGATCGGAGATGATATCCAATATGGCGTATCTACAGCACTAATCGTTGTAAGACATTGATTTTTATAGTTTAACAGATTTAACGTAATTTATACAGAACGAGTCGGCTTTGGAAAGTTTCACGAGAAAGCGTAAGGTATTCATTTTGCAGCTGGATTAAAAAACTAATTTCAAACTCAATGGACTTTAGAAACACTAATTTCTCAGTTCCAAAGTGCAGTTAAAGTAAAATTATTTCACAAATAAACTCTGTATTTGAGCTCATTCAATTAACTCGAATCAATGTGAAGGATAATTAAAATTATTTGTCCAAAGTTGCTCAAAAATATATCAAAGTGAAAGAGAGCTGATTATGGAAGTTAGAGATTCGATAACAACTGAAGTTTCTTTGATTTTATTGACAGTGAATTGATATTGCAATAGTTAAATTAGTTTAGCTTGACGGTGGCAAGTGTTAGAGAGAAGAAGATTAAAGCTATAAAAACTTTTTTGATTAGAAAACTTAAACACTATCGAATAAACAAAGACAAGGCAAATAGAGTGTTCTTTTTTATTATTATAAATTTCGGTTTGGTGGACTTGGAAGCATTCCAGTTGTAATCCAAGAAGTTGGGAGTATTGGGCGAGAACAAGGCGGCCTGTGTAAACGCTAAGACAGTAAGGTGTAAACAACAGGGATATTACTAATCATCCGATTGGTGGGTACAACACAACTTAGGTCGTATCTTGCATAGGCAAACGTGGGGTTCGTGTATTATGCCTAAACTCGGCAATTAAGTTAGCAAAACAGGACTATAAAACTATAAACTAATGAAGGGATGCGGTGAACACACAATAGGATATTGAAGAGAATTCCTTCACAACACTATAACTTTCGTAATATATGTTCCTTGCTAGCTGTCGCTGCATTTACATTGTCAACATCTTATTATGAAATTTGTCAGTCGGCTTTACTCCTTTCATAACAAAGATTTGATTAAGAAATAAAGGAAAACTTGCTCTACGCTTACAGATAATTGTCTATTTAGTAACTTTGTTTACCACTGCACTTGCACATTGCCTTTTCCCTTGTTGCCGCTAAATTATTCCACTTGTCATCATTTAAATTTCTAAGTAACCCACTCTGCTAAATTACTTCAAATTCACGACTAAATGTCTACACTCCTTTCTGTGCTTCCGAGTCACTCCAATCATATTTCTTCCCGATGTCTCGATCGTCATCATGGAACAACCGCGAAATATCCTCCCCCTTAATAAACCCAATTAGGGAAATGTACACGTTACAACTTTCCAACGATCACTCACTAAACTGTGCTCATATTTTCCAACAAAAATCACCAATCCTAATGACTCCAGATTCCTCCCATTACCGTATTGATTTCATCAAATTTTAATTCCGCCAACGATAAATCAAAAGTCAATCCCCAATTTCACCACAGGTAAAACAAAACGTGAATTAATCCGCCTGATTATCCCAGGTAAATTAGACATTTCGTTTTTTGTTTTTTTTTTTTTTATCACGAAAACAGTTATCGTATGCCAGTATGATATAATAGTAAGACAGTTACGGAGAGGGTTAAAAGTGAGTCGGGTCTCTTAGTTCCTTCCAGTCTTGTTAGAAAGGGTTACGACTTTGTTCTCATCTTTAATGCTTCGTAAAACCGGGCTCTTTTACGACCGTCACCGATTTTGATGAGGAAATTTGTCCGTTCGCACGTAAGATTAATTTTGGTCAAATGGCTTTCTCAAGTATTATTGAGACACTAACAGAATTAAGATGTTAAATTGGTGAGTTAATAAATATGAGGAAATCCACATAGTGATATCGATAGTATCATCCAATAACTGTATTTTATCGAAACATAATAGTCTTTAAGAGAATTATTGCTTTTCAGGTTTTTCATCAATTTAACAGGAGCAGACAGTTTGATGCGTTCGCAATCGATTCTATTGTTCATCTAGGGTAATAAATCGCACAATAAAAATGCCAATTGTTGTTTCATATTGAAATTCTATAAAAACGAGCGTCATGTTATCAATGCCATAACAAACCGATACAAAGTTTATTTATATTTACGTAGTACACTTCCTCGAAGTATCAGTCCACTAACGGGAGCTATTATTCTTATTTACTATTGTTTCCTGAAAGAGCTTCACAAGGAGTTTTACTTATTCTTTCCGCTTTCCCATATTCTCATATGAGAAAGTTTATATATTTGCTATTTGACTTTGAAACTTGGCTTCTTTATTAAAGCGAATTCCTTTCTAGAACCGTTTCTGAACAAATACAATATTTAAAGAATTAAATGGGATGTGAGTTGATATATTTTTTTTTTCAGGAATAAAATAGCTTCTTTGCTCTTTAAGGAGATTCAGTGATTAAGGTCGGGCCTGTCGTGGAGAATTTGCGGTGACAAACAAATGCAGAGAATACTTTTACCTCTGGAGGTTGAGTGGGGTCTTCACGGTGTTCTTAGTAATATACAGCGTGCAGAGTAGCGTAAATGACATGGGAGTGAAGATCTCATTTGCAACCACGAGGGGGAGAAATAATACTAAAATCGGTTAAATCTGACATGGATAAAAATGTAAAAATCACTTTTTAAAACCTGTGCATTTTTACATCAAATATGCAGGACGGCAATTAATATTAAGTGGAAGGGTTTGCGGATTTCCACAAAAACTGTAGAATATGCATGTTGCATAAAATATTTGCTCGACTAATTATGGAGCTCTTTGGCGGGGAAAATAGGTACAACACAATTAATGAATAATTTAAGACCGAGGGAAGGTACGAAAAAGGGTAAAATTTGAGGGATGTAAGAGATGAAATATCGGACTTTACAAGTGAGTTGGTAGTTTTGCTAACAGAGAAATAACAGTTTGAGGAAAATTTAAATAACAAAAGCATCCCTAAGTGAGTTTTCATTCATGCGCTGGCGAGTGGTTGTGAAAGATATTAATTGTTTCGTGGACAATCCTCTAACAAGTGACCGAGTAATCGTTGAGAAATAAAAGTCATTAGTGCCAGAGGATCAAATTATTTGATAAAACCCAAAATGTAATTATAATTGAGCAAGTAATCAGTGACCTGGAAAGCGGCTACCAAAAATCTGATTGTATTAATATTCATGTGGGGATACACAAATGTTGTGTATGATGCCTGCGCTTCTGGACATAGCCGATAAGGGCTTGGTGTAATAGTCGACAGCCACTGCATTCCAAATATGCCAGATAAACAACACTTGATTTGTTGGGCCTTTCACTTTGAAAAAATATTTGCTGAAACTCGAATATACTTCATATGACTAACACGATCTGCTAATATGCATTCTCCGCTTTTTGCCATATTTATTTCTCGCATGTGTCATAGTTCATTTTATAATATACGAGGCTTAAGGCTAAGCTCCATTATCACACACCAACAACTGGACACAACACGCATCAATAAATCGTTCCGGTTTAAACAAAAACTGAATATGTAATTGCATTAATTGAAAACCAAACAAATATTATAACATCATACTCGTCGGTTAAAACATTCAAAGTACGAAGACTAAAGTTTCCGCTTGGATCAAGTTATTTTTCCGCGGTACTTTTTCGCACCAGTCGCTCGTTTGAAAGGATAAACCACCCTATTTATTTATTAAACATATTCATGCAAGGATTAAACTTTCTCTTAATTGCTTAAAATAATGCCATTCAAGCTAACTTGAAAGTTTTCCCGCTTGAATTAAGCTAAGCGGTTTTACAGAACATTCCAAGACTACATAGTTATATGCATAAAAGATTTATCTCCTTCTATTTTAACGAATTCCCTTCCTTAGATACTTTATCAGATTTCGACGTGCTATAGTTTCGCAGGTTTTATCCAACAAAAAAGCTAAGCGAGGGATATCTTAAAACAGATCGCTGGTATTAATTATTCCCAAGTTATAAAATACGACTAAACTAGTTTTGGGAACTAGTTTTATCGTGTTGTGCGGAACACCAACTTTCCGATACTAAATCAAAAATTTTGATTCAGGACAGTAAATCAAACTTAATTAAAAGTTGATTATGATGACGACGGAAATGTTATTCGATTAGTAGACGTTCAACGAAGGATTGTCGTTACTGCTGTCGTTCGTATTTTTTTTATCTTTACATGCATCTAGCGGAGCGACATGACGCTTGAACAAAGGAACACATCCGTTATATGTTTAGCTATAATTTATAGTTTTTCCGGTAATGTCCAAAGAAAGCAACGTCTGATTTGTGGACAGTTTTGTTTGGGGAGGAAACCGAATAGCCTTATTTAATTACACAGCGATGATACTTCGGCGCTTATTGATTATTAGCCGAGGGTTATTTGTGAACGAAAATCGGAAGTATAACAAGCATTTTATTCAACAAACTACGGATATTCAGTTACAAAAATTGTTATTGTAGCGCAGTTTGGTTGTTTGGTTGCGTTTTCTTTCACTTTTTTTTGTCTTTTTGTCGGCAAATTCTTTTGTATGGTCGTTAAATCTGATTTAAACCAGATGTCTTTCATATCGCAGGTGAAAATGAGTATTTATGTTGATCGTAAGTCGCATTAAAAGATTTACGCTAAGGGTAACAATGCACGTTAAATAAGCAGAGGAGCATGTTCTCTGTGGGGAAATCTGAGACTTAAATATAATAGATCAACAGCGTTGTCAGCTTTGTTTTGTGTATTGGTGTTCACTATAGACATTCTATCTAGAAAGAAAAATCTCTCGAGTATTTGTGAAATTAAAGACACACTCTTCTTTCCTGATTTCTAGATTTCATTGTTTCCTTGCAGCGCAAATTTGAAAAAGTTCTATCTTGATATTACGCTTCGTTATGGATCTATTAGGTGAAAACGAACAAACTTCACTTCATTTCTTGTAATTTAATTCCCGTTAGTGACAAACCTGCTATGATTACAGGAATCGATAATATATTTCCACGAGTTTTCGCTTGTTATTCCAGAAGTGAATGAAATTGATGACAGTTGAGCACGTGACCTAAAATCTGACTAAGGGTGTGCGTTTCTTTTTAAATCTTGCTGCTCTACTACCTATTCTATTTGCCGAACACGGCTCTCAATTGGCAGTCTGACCAAGCTTTCTTAAGCGAACTAGAACTGTGTTGCAAAACCCACAATCTTCTTACCCCAAGAGCTTACGGTAATGTGTATTTGTACTTAAAGACCCCTAGATAGCAATCTTTCTGCCGCCGGGCTCCCTTTTTATCCTACAGACCTGTCCGGACGCAATGGCCACCACTGCGATTTTTATCGTCAAATGAAGAACTCACATAAAAATCAAATTGATTTAGGACCTCCGGCTTTAATCATCCGCTAACTAACGGTCGACGACGCTAATTCATCCATTTCCTGCAAAATCACAGTCAATACTTGAAAGTTTTTGTTAACATCTTCCCTTCTCATACGAAAAAATCTGAATATATAAAAACTCCGGAAACTGATTAAAGAAGAGATTTCTGAAAGCTAAAAGTGCATGTGAGATCCGAATCTAAATGTGGTAGCTGCTTTTACAACGACCTTCGATTTTCCATTTGCACAAAAAAATTGAAGATATCAGTGCAAGTGAGGTTTTATCAGCATTCTTTTATTTGTTAATTATGCGAGCATAGGAACTACCTCTATGGACTTCATTACCATATTTTTCTCCTTTATGCTTTTCGGACTTTGAAAGTTTTAGCTCCTAGTTTTCCGATATCCACGTTTGTTGAAAATATCTCGAAAATAACAACATCAAAATTTAAATTTCTTGTTCCATAATTTTAACAATTGGCCAGACAGAAACTTCGTTGGAGGGAATAAATTTGTAAGTGATCCAACTCAATTAACTGTATGGTGCTGAAAGTAGTTATAAATCACATAAAATCGAGAAATTTTGCATATTCGTGGTTGAAAAAAAGACCTAAGATTCACGACGGTGGCAATACAGGGGACGCGATGTATTTATTTGTCATTGTTGTTCGGCAGATTCATTTCATTGATGCTGGTAGAATGAATCTTAGAGATTACGCGTTGGAGAGAGCCAGGCGGAAAAAGTAAAGAAGACGAAATTCGATCGTGAACCCTTGTTGATACCAATCTTTATTTTTTGGTTGATCTTGTCGTTTACAGTTATTTAGTGTTAAAACCATTTTTCATCGTTTGTTTTCGAAAATGGCTGAAAAATACGCTTTCTGATTAATTTTACTTAAAACTTTGCCTCGTACAATTACAAAAACTCGTAAGACACCGATGAAGCAAAATTGCGGTTTCTGTGTAAATGAAAATGGCTGTGCTTCCTGACTGATATAAAAAGCTCATTTCATTTGAACTTAAGTATAATATCGCGGAATACCAAGGGTCGGCGACAAAGAAACTTTTCTGCTAGAAATCATCAAATATTAAAAAGAAAGGGTGAGTCAAGTTTACTATTTAGCCCCGAGTTATCAGCAGGGGTTGTATTTCATTAACTATTATGGGTTGGAAACATTGTTTATTCTTTGTGTTTGCGAAAGCAAGTTGCATGTTGCCGCTTTTACAAGGGAATTTTAAAAAAATCACAAATAATATCAACCCAGCGATGATAAATTTCCCGCTTTTACAATCGTCAATATTATTCCAATAATAAAGAACGTACAGAGTTATAGAATAATAAATAAAAACCATCCAAAAAGCTTCTCAAAGGCGCCGGCTAGTCGAGGATCCAGCTAACTTACGTGTTTATGTTCCCAGAAGCAGCAGCTCTGCGAGTTTCCCACGTTGAAATTAACTTTTCCCGCTTCTCTCTTTTTTTTTTAATACGGACCATTATTACTTTTATTATCACCTGACTCGACCTGCTTATTTTCTTGACACATACAAATGTCTATTTAATAAAATTCAGACGTGCAAAAACTAGCGTCGGTCCGAAATCATTTATCATTAAACCAAGTTAAAAACAAAACGAGAAACATTACTTTGGTTGTAGTTAGCGAACTTGAAGTACGGGTGCTACAAAGCAATAGGTCAGGTCAGCTTCGCGATCGATGTCTTGTTTTTCATCTGAAAGAAGTGCTTTCTATTTTCGTTTCTAAATTTTTTAGAACTAGAAGGTTGCACTGAAAATTTAATTCGAAGCATTTGAAATATTAGACAAAAAGAGAATTATTTAAAACAACTACAAAAAGAGACAAATTTGTATACCAGAGTTAAAATATGTACAAAGAATAAAGCCTCCCCATTAGTGTATTTCAGCAAGGACACTTCAAAAGGAATTTTCTCCGGAAAATGCGGGTGTTAAAACCAATCGGAAGAAAAAAAGTTCAAAGAGTAAATTGAAACAATTTCAATAATAATACCGATTCAAATCAAAAATTCTTTAAAACAATGGGATCGCAATAAGACGTTCCTTAATTCCTTGAATTGTATTTAAACAAATCGTGCTTGATTGTGTGGAAAAATCGTACCTAAAAAGAAAACGTATCTAAAGATTCATTACAATTCGGTTAAAGAATAATTTTTGCTTTTTGTGTGACATTCCATGCATCGATTTTCAGTGATAAAGTTGCTTCCGCTTCCGGCGTGATATAGTGTCGGTATTAATAAATTATTCAGTAAGTGATTTCTCAGTAATAATTTTCTTTTCTCGCTAATGACATGTCATGAACTGAATAAAGTGTTAGAGATTTTTTCTAAAGAAAATAAAGTCAACAAGTACTGCTTGCTGAATTTTCGGTAAAAGTTCTAATTTAAATTTCCCGAGGCGGCCATTTTTCATTACATGTTGTTTCAGGACAAAAGAAACATTGAAATTTTCGCTTTGATGTATCGAAACCTTAAGAAACTTCCCTCGCATAAACATTTTAACAATAAAGAAAATTTATATAGTATTTTTTATTGTAATATCCCAACTTTAGGGAAGGAATTATGTAATGAACAAAAAGACCCACAGACAAAACGATTTCCGTAATTATATTAATGTACTAAGATCAATGTAAATTTATACGGCGACTAATAAAACTCGATGATACACCAACTATACAATTTTAATGTAAAATACCAACAATATTTGCATGTCAAAATATCGGTTGCATGGCGGCTCAATATGATGTCGTGTTTAAGTCAACTATCTATTGAACTAAAAGCACATTAATTCAATTAATGGATTTTGGGCAGGAAACCACATTGATGAACATCTAAATTATATAATAGTCACCCGATATAGTGAGACACTAATTTCTGTCGAAGAAATTGTAACTGAAACTGAAACAAATTTCGCGTGAACGCTAAAAATTGTTATGCGAAAAGGGTTTCAACATTAACATTAATTCAAGTTGAATAAAGTGATAATTTTGTAAATAATTTAGGGACTTTTGGTAAAGCCGTAATCGACTAAAAACTCGACCATTCAAAGCGTTTTCATTCGGAAAATGCCGACTTTGCAAATAAGAAATATGGATTTTCATTTTTTTATCGGTGCAGATAAATGAAGTTTAATATATTTCGTCCCCTGTCTAGATTTCGATATAAAAATTATTCCCTTGATTCGGTCGCGAGAACGCTGCTGATAATGAAAAATATCTTTCGATAATCGCATTAAAATTTCGCCGAATTTTGTGGTTATTAAAAAACAACCTTGTTATATCCAAGAGCAGATGTTTGTGCACTCAAGATTAAGTATGATAAATCAACGGAAATTCAAACTAGTTTATTCAATAACAACGCTTGAAAATATAGCTCGAAATAAAGTTTGTTAGTTAGTTCTGTTA
This sequence comes from Cynaeus angustus, assembly GCA_030157275.1. NCBI lineage: Eukaryota > Metazoa > Arthropoda > Insecta > Coleoptera > Tenebrionidae > Cynaeus > Cynaeus angustus. Next base: position 13,993,428 of record CM058066.1, on the reverse strand, counting down.
TTGTAAGAAATCCAGCAGATGGTATATGTATAAGTAAAGCCCTTTAATACTGGAGCTTCCAGACCGTCTATAATTCAGGACTGCCACTGCCTTACGGTGTCATACGTTGGTTTTATTGCTGCCGCAGTTATTTTATTGCTAAATTTACAAAACTCTTATTGTTGCATTACTTTATTTATGTGACTTTCTTAATTTACGACGTTTCACTGCTTAAATTTAAGTCATAAAAATAAATTCTTACAAAGTCCACAAAATTAATACTATAAATTATTGTAAATCTCTTCCTTTCCCGGACAGAGTACGTCTCCGGGGTCGAAATTCGAAGACACCGGAAATACAAAACCTCATCTCATATCCTTCACCTATTAAATTCTCAAACGATAGGAAAGAACGTTAATATTTCTAAAACGGAAGTTTTACGGGAAATGCTCAAGCAGAGTAACGTCCTTCCATACCTACACGACCAACACTCGAAATTTATATCATCGTTTTGAAATGAAAGAGAATCTTTTATTGTGTAATAAAGACTGTGTGTTCAAAATTTGTATTGCGAAGGGGTGGAATCTGTTGAAAATAAAATATATGTGAAAGTCACTTTTGGCACAAAACTAATCTAAACTTCACCACAAAAGTCCTTGGAAGACATCCCTTTTCCACTTTATATCGTTACACCCAATAACTGTCATTTAAATATCGGAACGACAATAAAACAAAATGGCGACTTTGGAAGCTCGCTGCGTTGCAATGGCACGAAATTTGTAAAGTGTCACATCTAAAGATCGTACTTTACGTGTTTAAATTTCCGAGATAAAAAAGTAGTTTTTTTCTCTAAATAACAGTTGAAATAAAGCACCAAACTTCCTGTAATAATTTTCGATTTTTTCTTTCAGATTTATCAAACGCAAGAGTTGAGTTTATCGTAACAGTTTAGCAAGATGCATCGCATTTTCAAGTCATCGTAAATCAATGTATGAAACGTAAGATTTAGGAGTTCGTGTTTCCAAGTCGCAACTTTTCTAATAAGTCTTTCTCTACTAAATTGCTTTATATGAAGCGTCCGATTTGGACAATTCTCCACTGAATCGTATTTTTCGATTAGCGTTAGTGACGGAATAATTAATAAGATTAGGGTCGGTGCGTTGGCACAGGCAAAGTTGACATTTGTTGGCAAAGCTCTTGATGAATCAAACTTTTAAGTTTTTGTTGACATCGTCAATCAGAAATGTCTGATAACCTTACAACTTGTTTCAAGATAAATAAAAAGTTCAGTGTAACAGGTTGTTTAAAATTATTAACCAAGTTCACAATGGCTTACAAATTCAGGAACACTCGTTGTAGATAACTGATGAAAAGTAATCATAAACTACGTTAAAAATAACAAAATCGTCCGAAGTTTGTATATTCATTATTCATCGCGATAAAATGCGGTTCACGGAATAATATTGCTGTTGTAGTTTTGTTAAAAATAATGAAGTTCGGAAACCTGTGTTTTCCAAGTAGGAAACTAAATTGTTAAGACCCTTACATACTCTTACGTAAGTAGATAAGTAAGCAGGGCAGACAAACACAGAAGCAACTTTAAATCCATTAAATGCTGACAAAGAAGATCAAATTTAGCAAAGACGACAAATTATGATAAAATTTATGCTTAAATTGATATTCATTTAAATAATCGCCCCTCGCGTCAAAGTAATAAATACAGATAACGAGCAAATGAAACTTTATATGTTTAGATATTTCGAAACTTAGAGCTCCACTGATAACGCAAAATTTACGGTTAACTGGATTGAGATAAAATGAAGTTGAAAGTATTGTCTGGAGGTTTTCGCTAACATTAAAACCCTACTCCAAAAATGAACATCTCGGAAGAATACATACATACACTTCGCGAGAGAACTGAGCACGTTTCATTTATTCTAAACAAGTACAATTCTTCGTATTTTTACCACAAACTAAAACAGTTCTGATTAAATTAACTCAAGTTTATAACATACAGTTTTCCACGTCGAACCTAAATCGGCCGCAGAAGCAAAATAATAATTGATTATGATTGATTATAACACACCGGCAGAACAAGAAAACTTTAGACCCGAATTTGGTCTTATTGCTTGGTGATGAATTACCGATTCATTCTGATGGCCTATTGTAACTTTTGCCTTGTTGAGCAATGTTGATGAAGCAGCCGAAAAAAAATATCGCAAAAACTCGTAATGGTCGAGTTGATTTTCACAATATTGCCATAGTGTTGAGGAAGTTTTAGATTTTAGAGAGTGTTTTTCAAAGGCAAACTAGAAGAACTACGTAAGAATGATTCACACTGTACAAGGTCCGTCAACACTTATGTTCCAGTCTACAACCTCACTTAATTATGCAGTTATCAGTTTGATTTTTTTTACATATAGAAGCAATGTTGCGCTACAAATTGATCCAATCATATTATCTCTACCATTAACCACATGAAAGATATAAGCTTTTTTTTTTTTAAATCGAAAGCAGTAGAACGGAGGTAAACTTAATTTACCTTGTTATTTTTATAGTGAAAAACATAAAAATATAATTGAAACATAAACTGAAGCATGTAGTGCCGAGAAATTAATTAATATTTCATCTTTTAATAAGATTTATGTGTATTGACTAGTAGACCATAAACTGTCCCTAAAGTAATTTATAATCTAGGATTTTGTCCTTCAGTAAGACAGTTGTAGCCAATATACAGCATCGGAATAAAAATGAAAAAGTTTTCATGCCAACTCTGGACATCGGATAGTACTTATACGCTCCTCCCCGCAAAACAAGGTAAAATTATTAGATATTATAATTCAATTGAGGATTGGTTTGTGGTTTGCTAGTCAATACCATAAATCTTGTTTGAAAAAAAAATAATAATTAATTTCTAGTCACATATTTAATTTTTATTTCAATTTTATTTTGTGCTTTTCATTAAAAAGAACAAAACAGGTTGAGTTTGATTCCATTTTATTGTTTTTAATTTAAAAAAAGCGTTTTTTTTAATCTCACATATGCTCAACAATAAACAAAATGTGATTGGGTCAGTGTGTAGCAGTGTGTAGTACTTTGCTTTTGTGTGAAAAAAAAAAACGTATTCGTAACTTAATAATAAAATGAGTTTATAGGTCGGGACATAAGTGTTGGCGGACTCTGTATGGACGAACTTCGAAATTTTGAACGATCGGGACTGAGTAGGGTGAAAACCCTTAAATAGATTTTTAAATAATTTTTTTAAAATGATTGTGTGTATTAAAATTAATGCGATTAGAATCGCCAAAGAAAAAAGTTCTTTGTTTTTGGTTTCCTTTCATTTTGTCGTCTAAAACGAAGTTCTTTTTAAGTTAGTTACAATCTTTGACAAAAGAGCAGGTTTGTATATCACCAGATGAATATTGAAGTTTGCAGTGGGTCCATAAATGGGAATAAAGAGATATGAATGCAACACCACTTTAGCATTTACATCTAAAGTAGGTGCGGAAGAGTATCGAAAAATCTAAATTACATTTCTCGGCTGAAACAACAAAACAAAAAACAAATTTTAATAATAGTAAAGAGAAAAATCACATTGCATCATAAAGTCGCGGTAATTGCGGAAATACTTACAAGAAGACAGAACACATTTTGAGAAATTCGCGTAATCCTAAATTAGCATTTTATCTCGTCAATTGCGGAAGGACATTTACATCTTCAACGTTAATTCTTTTTTGTTTGTGTTTGTCTTTGAATTGTTCGGTGAACGGATTAGCCATTGTAAGTGAAGGTGTGGATTTTTTATTGGTCGCGTGTCGCAGTGCATCCAAAAGTCGTTATGTGGTATACGACATGCCAACGTGCCTCAGAAGCAGCACGTTCCACGTACAGAGTTCGCATGTGAGTGGCTTTGGCAGCCGATTCTACGCTTGCGGCAACTTCAAAACTTGTCTAATTAGAGACGGAGAAAACGAGAAAACTCACCAAATCTGGCGAAGTTTGAACGGTGCCGCGTTGAGGTAATAGAAGATGTTTCCTTCTATAATCATCAAGTGGACTAGTGTATTTGACTCCAAATTTGTTAAATTCATTACCGGTTGCTCTATCGTTACCAAAATTAGTGCAGTGGAACTAAGCAACTGCAGAATCGGCTTACATTGCAGCGTAGTGTTTCACTAATATTGACTTCTAGGACGATAAAAAGACGAGCAATAAAGACGACAGGGACAACTTTAATGATTTGACAGTAGATAACGAACTAGTGTACGATTCACTCATAAATATTGCGCTGAATCAAATGAGAGAACACCTTTTCGCTTAGACAAAAATCGGGATTTGTTATTAGAAACGGAGTTTTACCCAACCTTTAGTAAATAAATCCATAAAATGCAAATTACAGAGCTGATGAACCAATATGCTTTCAAACTAAGAAATACAGTCAACTACACAATCTACATATTACGCGTTCCTTTTTGTATTTTTATTGAACAACTAACTCTCGGCCCAAATTTCTCTACATGGCACAATATACGACAAAAAGGCAATTTTGTAGCTGTATTCTCGCTACTGAGAACACTTTGATTTCTCAACTCTAAAACCGCACCAAAAACAAGCGAATCTCCTTGTTGACAAGGCTGTTATGAAACTCGTACCTTTGTGGGGTCCAACTAATTGAAAATTATAGTAACATTGTTAGGAAATATCTGTATAATTTCAGAGCAAATATTTGCAGTCGAGTACAGTTAATAATTTGTTAGTTAAAAACAAATGTAGACCTTCGTTTCTCAATATTCAAATTGTTCAGGTTAACATTGCTGGTATTCATAAATGTTTCTCAAAATAACAAAGATGTCAAGTCTCAAAATTATTATTGAAATTACGCAGTTTAGTGGAGTAGAGGGGTATGTGGTAGCGGTGGTTGTTTCGCTTTGGTAATTTCTACGCAGCTTTGCTACAGCTATCTTTGTTGAAAACGTCTGCATACAATACTTAGTTAGTCTAATTGGTCTCACAGAGTGAATGCAAGAAACGTAAACCAGGGTTCTTACATTAATATTTACAGAATTTGATCGTTAAGGCCTGTTGGGAGTCACACAAGTGTGTTGCGTTGGTTTGTATGTCTCAAAGAAAGTAGGAAATAAGTTAGGAACCTCGTTGGCACCGGTAGGTAGTATAATTCGAGAGACACTTCTGATGTATCCGCTTTAGGTAATAGAGTCTTCAGATTCTGATAGAGGCGAAAAGTGAAAAGTTTATGAAGGGGCATAAAGTGGAATTATTTACGTCCAATTTCAAAAGTACCTGTTTAGAATTGAAATACTGGAATAAAATAATAAAGGGTAGTTATTTACATCTGTTCCTTGTATCGAGCGGGAGCGCGCAGTCAACTGGAGCTGATATCGCGACTCCTTTAAAGCTAAATGTCTTGAGTTTTTGGGCCTTAATGAGACTACTGGCGCCATATTGTCATTAACCGTACAGAAAGCTACATAGAAAACGACCCAAAAAACCGTCAGAAATACGCCGATACTGTCGCCTTTATATCGAAATGTTTGATGGATTGCAAGTTCACTCCCTGCAGTTCTGCACAGACGGGTTTCCTTAAACATGATGAATCGCGTCTCCGATACTCCCTCGACTTTTGTTTAAATTCGCCCTCATTGTTTCAATCCCTTCCAAAATTTCCTATCGACTCTGCTCTGCATGTGGTGATGTATTACATTCCCACCTATTTCGCCATAGAGCTTGTTCAGAGCCCCTTCAAAATTACTCATTCATTATTCGTTAAACTGAGATGTATTGCACTCGATTTTTTTTAAAACGCGAACTGAAAAAATCAATTATGGTTCAGTTCACTAAGTTACAGCAAAAGATCTTGAGGGGTAGTTTTCTATAGGCGTCATTAAATAACAAACAAACGAAGGTAGTGATGATTGTTGAGTCAAATTGAAGTGCTTTTCTGTCAGATTCCTACTAGATTCCGGTGAATTCCTTCGAAGATACCATCGCGATTCACTGTCCTGCCATTTCCACCTCATCGCATTTCTCTAAAGATTTCTGCCATTCATTTAGAATCCCTTATCTTAAACAAACCCCGGATGGTACAGGACAGTCTGTGATCGGCTTACAACAACCCCTGTGCACAATTAACAAAGAATTTGTTCGTCTATTAGCTTATAGATGTTAAGTAAATTCCGACTTTTCTCAGAAGAAATACGCGACCACGTCCGCAGAGCCCGGTTGTCACGAGTTTGAATAACATGGAACAAACTACTTGAAAACATAAATAAATTATTTTACTATACAGAAAAGAAATGGGTGTTTTCGTTGTGAAGAACATGGCTACACTAGGGAAATGTGTTTAGTACTGTTTAGCTGGGCGTAAAATATATTTCAGTAAGGCAACTAGGAAATTACCGGAATACTAAACAAGCTACTGAGAGAAATATTTGCGTCTGCTTTGGAGCCCCAAGAATCTTGTATTATTTCCTTAAAATAATTAAAGCAAAACACGTTATCCAAAGAAAAATGATAAAAACAAGCATTAGTGTACGCTAAATTAATTCAATTCGAAACAGTCACTCCGATTGTTGTTTTCGCAATTATATTAATTTTTCTGTTAATTTACATCACCGCACAAATCCCGCTTGCGAAATTACACCCTACCGTTGTCAATTCGAATTAAACCGAAGGGTTGCCGCTCTGAAGGTTCGATGCCATGATTGAAAAATATGTGCGGTATGCATGTAGGGCTACATACATGAATTATGTTCACCTGCCAGTTCCTTAGCCGGGATCACCGGGATCCGGGGTAGGGGGTGGGGAAGGAAACACGGGGATTAACCCAAGACTCGACAAGATGCGGCTGTCATAAGCTCTTAATCAAACTCGAAAAAGCAAGAGTACTCTCTGCGCAAAATATTACATACGCTTTTTATTATGGCAGATTTCAGTTTCCGCGAAATCGCAAACGAAAATATCCACCTCCCTTATTACAACTGCCATGGACATTGTGTTTTATCTTAAACAACAAAAAATAAACATGCGTATTAACATTGTCCTTTTTTGTGGAACCTTTCTCGAGTGATGTATCTTATTAGACGCTAAAATATAAAAATTTGCGCCGATTAACATATGCCATAAATTTAAACGCTCAACCTCGCGGAAAAACTTTTAATACCCGCCATTATAAAGAACGCTCTTAATTTCGACTGTGCATTTAAATAACACTCATCCCTTTATATTTATGGCATATGGATTCAGCCTCATGTATAAAGGTAAAAAACACAGTCAGACACAACGAAAGTTAATATGGGATAATCAACCTGTCAATCATTTACCTCCCAGTAATTTTCATCACTGGAATGTGAGCAAAACAAGAAGTATTTGTACCTCTATTGATGAAAATGCTTTGTATGGTTTTTTACAGCATAAATGAAGAGGTTTGTTGCGAAAACTCACAGTGCAAACAATAGGAAAAAAAATCATTTCAATAGCCTAATGCAACAATAAAAAATGAAATTTCAATCATAATTATAGTCAGTTTGTTTTTTACAAAGAAACTCGTTCGCCGCTACTTCAGATATCTCTCTATCTGTAAGCTGGCTCAGAAGAAAAATTATTTTCGCAATATGGCACAATTCAATCTCGCATTTTCTTCTCTTATCACACAATGGATTCTCGACTCTAAACAAATTTATATTAAAACATCGATTTCGTTTGAAAACTGCATTGTAACAGAAGATGACTTCCATTCATAACTATTAAACTGTGTTAATAGAGAATGAATCCAAGATTCATTGTGACAGTGAGACATGTTTAAAAGCAACATCAAAAGAACCGCCGCAAAACTGTTGTGTATCACCATTTCCCTTAAATTCATTGCAAGCACGGACCATTACTTACCTAATTCTGCTAGTATTTTGTTTTTGAGTATTCTTGTTTATTTTGAAAGGTGTTACTTATAATAACAAACGATTCCTTTGAACGTTACTCCTCATAAATACTGAATGAAAGCGAACATGCAAGAAAACTTGACGCTTTTTGGGATACAAATAAGAAATACATAACCGCATAGACTCAAACGAAATCTTTGCACCTGCTTCTTCCACAGTCTGCCAAAGAACGTATAAAGGAATAAGTTTCAAGATGGTCCTAGAGATGCTTTGCATCCCCTTTTATTCACGAAAAACACCTCGCTACTCGTAACGGAATGCTACGACTTCTGATAAAATCTTCGAATTATGCAAAAACATTGGTGTTGAAATACTCACTCAGAACACATCGCCGCCCTTACCTGAAACAAAAGTGGTTCTTAATTAATTTATCCAATATTCATAATGATGTTTTTACTTTTACGAACGAGAAGAAAGGGGAAATTGCTAATTTGGACAGCGAGAATACCTAAAGTAAAAATATCATATTTTATTGAAGAATCAAATATTGTCTACATTTCGGTTTTACGTTCGTGTAAAGTAAGCTACTGTGGTGATCGTACGTTAAAAATGGTGGAGGCACCAGCTTCTCTTTAATATTGTTTCCAAAAAAAAATCGGTACTTAAACCTAAACTTTCTGTCTAAATTTGTTTAAAAAAGATGCTTGAATAGAGAATTTTTTAAATGAAAGGTTCTTGGTTTTCACATGATTTCGAGAAAGCTTGTTATAAACAACAGAAATGTTGCTTGAGGAACCATTTGAATTAATCTCTTTGCTTTTGAGTATTTTTTTTTTTAATGAATTGAGACGAACAAAACAGTCTAACAACGAAATGATAAACTTAGCACATAAAATAATTTAAAAACGATATGACGATAAAAAAACTACCGCAAACAATAAAGCATTGTCGAAATGAAAAAACTAAAAATTGATATTCTATAAACAGTTGCAATCAATATAATGTAATATTTGTTTATTATTATTAAATATATTAATTACATTAAATATCAGCAAAGCAACCGCTGTAAATTAATGTACTTATAATACGTGGTGGATGTAAAATAATAATATAGCAATTAATTAACGATTTTTCCCTTCCGGGCTGCTATTCTTGATGAATATTAAAAGTTGAATTATGAAATGGTATTTCTGGTTTAAAAGTTACTTTGCATTCCAGTATCTATACATAGTTTTGCGTTGTTGAATTTTCAAACATGCTTAATAATAGAAGCAGCCTAATTAATTTCAATGGGTGATTTTTTGAGATAACAATGGTAGTGAATCTGCAATGTTCTAACGTGTTAATTTGTTTGAAGATTTTTCGTATCAGCGGAAATGCCTATGAGAGCGAATTTGAATTTGATTGGTTTTCAAAATGGCGGATATTAGGAGTAAAACTGATTAGTCATAGATTACTCAAGCCATTTGCTGCTAAGGGAATCGAGGTCAGGGCTGTGATAGAAGGCGCAATTGGGCGGAGAATTTTCATGGCGTTCGTTCTTCGGCATTGTCCTTTTTAGAAGCTGCAAGCGTGTGGAGTAGCGGCATGGCGCAGATCTGACGTGTGTGCCGGTGGAGTTTCCGGTTGCTTGTTCTAAAATATCGCGACTTCCGGGCTGGCGTCTCCCGGCATCGTAAACAAGCTGTCGACGGGCCGTGCCTTGGGACAGAGCTTGGGACGCTTGACGGGAAGCAATGCAGGCCATCCGCGGTCCGGTCTCGTCGACCGTAAATCAAAAAGACCGATTTAACAGAACACAATAGCTGCTTTAGCCCATCCATTATGGTTCCCAGGACGTTTCTGCCTTGGCGCAGAAATTGATAAAACGACCTAACCCCTTATTTTTATAAGGTGTTTCACTTTTACCACCGCACGGTACACAATTACACTAGACGGTTATTCCCAAACCATTTGTTTAAATTACTCAACATGCGCAAAATGAAATTTAAATATAGTTTGTGAGGCCTTTATGTTTATTACGTCGCTGAATTATTAAAAATTTCACAAATATCATTTTTCATTCTTACATGGCTTGCAAATTCCTCTTTATGAAACAATCTCCTTAGAATTAATTTTCCCCGCAGTGATGGATGCCTTTAATATCGATTAGCTATTGGCCCCGTCAACATAAAAGCCATATACATACTACGACTACAAGAAGCGTATCTTGACCAAAACACATGACAATAAACATCCTGTTCTAACAAAATTTAAAAATAAAATGAATTTCCCGTTTTATTTGTGTATAAAATATACAAATGATCGTTAAAACTTAATTTTCAAGAGACTCTTTTGCAAAAAAAAAGAGTTAATTACCATTAAGTAACGAGTGATTAAAGCTGCTTTAGACTGGTAATTTGTTGTTTCGTCGTGGTGTAATTTGATGGTAGGATCGTGTCTCAAAAAATGTCTTCACTAATCAACAGACTCGGAGAATTACTAACAAGTTTTGTTGAATAAATCATACCCGAGTTTATAACCGGATATTAACATATTCAACAAAGGTACTTAGAAATTTACGCTGAACACGTTCAATCGAGAAGATCTGATTATTATAATGTCGAGCCTAAACTGTTGCGCAATAGTTTTACTTTGATCCAATAAAAGCAAACTCCGGAGCAAAACAGCTTTGATATTTTTAACTCGATAAGTTTATCTGTGAAGTCTAACACGGATTCACGGATTCTGCGAAAGAAAACTAGATAAATATTAAGACACATAGTAAAATTACGTTCGGCTTTCGAGAAAAACGGGACCCGTTCGCCTGTAGATACATATATCCTAATTTAAGTTCACCGTAAATGTTCCTGTTTGAATTAGGTTCCTTTATTATGAGAAACGTTCAAAGAATTCCTGCCGATATGTATAAAAAAGCAATATATTATCTTTATGGAGGTGCACCCCACACTAAGCGACTCAAATGTTATTTTTGCCTGAAATAAATCATGTATGATTTTTATAAAAACAACAACGGGTTAAAACAAGTTAAAAATATTGTGTAGTTTTTTTGAGACGATCTGAAACGAACCTCGTGGTTTTTCTTATCATTTTGTTAGCTCATTGTTTTCATGTGAAATATAGACTTGGCGTTTTTCCTGCCTTATGTCGGATCGAGGCAAAATGCCCTTAATTGCAACTTTGTGCAGAATTTAGATGGAACGGTCCAATTGTAGGGCAATAATTTCTTTACGACACGGACTCGGCGAAGTGAAGTTCGGCAATAAAAGGGAAATTTATAGTAAGTTTATTTCTGCAAATTCATAATCAAAATCTGATGGCGTTCTGAATTGAGCAGGAAACAATAAAAATTTCTGTGAGGGAGTTAGAGTGATAAAGCGTATCCTTCAGCAAGTAATTACTGGGTAACTGACTTTTAAAGTAGCGTGTCGTGTTGTAAATATTTGCTTTATTAATGTCAATTACGTAGGCTCGTTCTGGTATAAATAAAGCATCGGGAAAATACGATAAAACAAATAGGGGCAGTTTGGAGGCACGAAACAATGACAAATATGAGTTGTGGCAATAATATCAGAATCAACAATACAAATAAAATGGGTGGGTCTAGTTTGTACCGTATCGGACAAATATTGAACATGAGCTCGCGTTTCACGGAATACAAGTAAGACCTACGGCAATGCCAGTACAATCATGACTTGTAAACAAATACCCGTATCAGATTGGATGCTAACAACTTCTAAAATTGAAAATTGTTCGCGTTGTATATACTGCGGTTGCCGGCCGAAATTAAACTTACCCGTTTCTGTTTGAACTCACTCGAATTAGCGACGTTAATATTGATACATAACACGTTATTATCCGACGACGGACACCGGAGATGTTATCAAAATATTAATCGATTCATGCTGCCCAACAACGTCGACGTGTGAAAAGGACAATCCTATATAAACAGAAAACCTATTTTTTCTAGTTACGAAATAAATTTCAGTATAACTACAGTCAGATTTTTCTCCGTCTTGAACAACGAGCTGTGAAATGCGAAAGCTTTTACCGGACTTAGCGGCAATTTCCAGATATAGATTTCTTCAAATCCGAAGCCCAATGTAGACCAGAGCTCGCAAACTCAGGAAATTTAATATAGCGGGAATCATTTTCGGTCGATATTGTAAGAAATCTCTAAGCTATAAACAACCAAAATTGACGCTAAAACCGTTAAATTTTTACTTTACAACTTTCGTATTACTTTAAAAAAATGTGTCACCTGCTAGCAACACATCTGCGGAAAAGTTTGTGTCCTTGCAATTTGAATCGTTCTACTTGTCGTCAAAGCTTTTAAATTCTTGTCGAAGTTGTGAACATATTTCTTCAATTTCAACCACTCGAAGCAGTGAGTGTTTGTAACAATTTCTTTTTTTAATTTGTTTGGAGAATGCGCCCTAATTCTGACTTTCAGAATGTTTTTTAAAAAAGTTACAAGAGTTGATTTTAACTTTATTGAAAAATCTGAGCCGGAGCTTGGAAAATTTTTGCCATTGTAAAAGGGGAACAAAAACAAAACTCGCAATTAAGAAAACGTTTAATGTTTAAAGTTATTTACAATGAGAGATCGCGACGGAAAACGAGAAAACCGTTCAAGAGCGTTAGTTTAAGATTTTGGTGAATTATTCTAGACAAAATTGATGGTCTCCTAGTATAAGTTTGTTGTTAAAAGTTAAGTTTAATTAAAATATGGTGTTAAAATTTTCTTAATAGTAAAAGCAGAGTAGACTCCTGCGTGTTTCCGCATTCGTACATGTGCCGCAAAATGAATAGCAGCGACTAAGAGAATCTGAGTTATGATTGCAGTTGTAGCTGGAAGAAAGTTAGAACGAACTTCCATACTGTGTTAAAGACAAAAAGATGAAAATTTTCATTTTGCGACAGATGAGTAGAAAACAAAACGTGGAAAGAGAATGTATAACACGTTTTAACAAACACATAAGAACAGAGGAAGTGGTTTGTTCTGGAACTATATTAAACCCAACAACGACGTGAAATATCAGAATGATGCAGAAAAGGGACGTATAGTTAATGATGTGGTGGTAGTGTTGTAAACGGATGCAACATCGTCACCGGCGAACAATCAGTGCAACCGGCATCAAATCGACTCAACGCCGGGGACCAGACAAACGTCAACTCAGATAATGACGCCACAAATTCAAATCTGCTCTCAATAGCTCTGCCTAGTGACACACCCCCATGGTTTTGAATTGGAGCGATAGACTTATTGCCATACTATTCAAACCGCAGCAATTCACCTGAAGCGCCCTTCTGTGTCGACTGCCAAAGGAATGTACCGCCACTTACACCAGAAAAAGATTAAAACTGATTATACCTAAAGCTTGCTGAAAAATTGCACCCTTGACTATGACGTTAATCAAGCTTTAATAACTTGACGGTTATGTGTGTATATTAACCGAGTGAAGTCTTAAATTATACGAGAACTTATATTAGAGTTGACACACTTTCTGATCACGTTAGTTATAATTCACTTAGCACGTTGTCGGTAATCAGACACTATACAGGGACAGTTAGTACTCAACATCTGACTAAGTTCAAATTCAATTTTTTTTTTTCATTCTGAAACTGTGAATTTGTAAACAAAAATGTTCGGACCACTTTCCGACTTTAATGACCCACGCTGTATAATAAAAAAGTTTTTTTCAGGTCCTTATTTGTGGTTATTGGTTTCAGAGTGTAGAATTGATCCCATTTTCGCCACCCTCTGGAAACCGGTAACCACAAATAAAATCCTGTGAGAACAGACGCCAACCATTTTTACCATATTAGGTGTCTATTTGTCGCAGCGATGTTACGAATATTATTAAAAAACCATCACTACTTTTCGTCGCTTTCCGGGGAGATAAAGTAAGCGTGAAGATTTCCATTAACGACACAATAACGTAAAACTTAGACGATAATGGTAAGTTTGGCGCCATATTTGAACTGACTTGGGGATTCTCATGGTAAGCTCTTGCCTGGAATCTCGCCAGCAAAAGATATACTTTCTTTTTTTTACTAGATGTAGTATTGTTTCTGTCAGCAACTAAACTTGTAAGTTAAAATTAATGTTATTAATTCCGAGATATTTCAAGAATTCTTAAATGTATAACGAGTATGAAGACATGATTGGAGTCAGGTGTTGGATTTCAGCCCACGCTCCCTTGCGAGGATCAAAATTTAAATCCGAGGCCCTCCACTCTTGAACAAGTTAAATTTGCATCTTTAGCGTTTTAAGTTTAAAATATGCTCCAACCAAAAATGATAATAAGAAGTCGATGATTAATTTAACGCAGATAAAATAAACCAGAATATGTGAACGTGCATCGTCTTCTGAGTTCCTTTCTTCTCCTCGATAAATATGTAACTGAAAAAGAGAATACTTTGTGACCGCTCCTTTGATGTACGACTATTGTTAGAGTTGAAAAGAATGAACGTGTGCTTTAGGATATTAATTACAAGAAAAATAGATTTGCTATTAGCCTGTGGCACGGAAACGATAAAGTTTTATCTCTTCTATAAGAAGGGTATTTTTATGTAATATGGAATAAATATTTTTCAGGCGAGTTAAACTGGAGGAGTTCTGGGAAAAGCGACCGTCGTTTGCATATCTTGATTTGGATTTTTTTAATGCGGTTTGGGCGATATTATTCCAAAATGTTTCACCTAAAAAATCCTGTGTGAATGGCCGATTTTGTTTGAAAATAAAGTGTTTGTCTGGTTGAATCCTAAAAAAAAAACCACGAGGGTGTGTTCTACTTTGGTTTCATAAGCGGGAATAATGTCGGTCAAAGAGAAACCGTTATGAAAAATTCTTGAACGTCGATTTAATTTAACATGTTCTCAGTCATTTGTAAGATACATTTTCGAGGAAGTTGATAACAGACTTTAAAGTTACAACGGAGTCGGCGAGGTAAATCTAATTTCTGTCCCTTGCTTTTAGGAATCAGATCCTTACTTGGTCGTTAATTTTAAGATAAGATCGCAAATTTAATAATTAAGCTTGGCGTGTAATTTGCAGTTTACTTTTATTATTGGCCGGTTTGACGGAAGTATTCTTCGTAAATGGTGTGGTCCATGATTGAACAAGAATATGTAAAGTAGGGGAAATCGAGACGACGTGTTGCCGTTCAGAACGTAATGATTGCGCGGAACGGACTTCCGTTTCCGGAGCTACCAGTAAAGGGTTAATACTGCTATTCTATCGATTCCCCATCTTCTCCCGACTGTCATTGGGCATTGGCCAATAACCTCATCCCCTTTTATTCCTAAATCGCACAACTTGTACAATGAATAAAAATATCCCTTTGAGCTACGTTGAGCTACGTTCATATCTATTTGATGACGGTGACGGTGTCGGTGACGAGTGGAGTGCTAGCGACACTATTTTCTTTGTGACATTAGGAAATTTTACCGCTCTCCTTTCACGCAGCGCATCAAAGACTCCGTGACGAAGGATTTACGAGAATTGCTAATTGAGATATTGAGGATGCAGCTAATTACAGACCTTCAATTAGAGAAACATGTGAGTCACTCCCTGTAAACCCACGTTCTTTTCTCCTTTAATTATATTCACTGGGTGGTCTTCGATTTTCATGAAATTCGCTTCGTCCTTGAGGTTCATCTCACAAATGCACTCATTTTTCCCCTTTTGTATGTTTGTTATGGTTTAATTAAAACGCAAAGCCTAATGAACAAACTTTTAGTGTTTGCAAGTTTAATAAATATGCGAACTAATTTTAAAAAAGGTTCTACGAAATTGCCGAAGGTCCGTGTGTCCGGCAGTTGTTTTCGTATTTAGTTGTGTATTTGTATGAATGAAAATAGATTCTTTTTTGGATGTTGGAATTTTAATAACGGTCAGTTTGGTTTTATTAGTTGTTGTTCGTTGCAAATGAGCAGGGATGTTCATTAGAGCAGGCTTTTTGTTTGGCAGAATGCGGCCTTGTGGTTGCCAGTCGTGTAAGCGTAAGCGGATTAAGTAACAATTTGAAAATGCCTCGTTGATTTATTTATTTGTAATCTGCCCTTTAATCGTGCCACGATGTCATATAAGCATTTAAATAGCAAATATGAGAAGTGGAAACTCCCGCTAATCGTAGCTTTAAAATTTCAAACTTTTTTATTAAAACTTGTTCCGTAAAAGGCGAATATGTACCTACTTGGAAGTATGAGATTTCGTCGCATTGTTAACTGGCGTTATTCTGATTTCACACGTTTCAAATTAAAACTTATTTCTCAAACGTTATCACTAAAATTTGGTGGAAACTATTGTGCACTTAGTACGGAAGCTTTTAAGAAGAATAAAAGAGTTACTTTCGATATTTAGATTTTTATGTCAAGCAATAAAAGCGAGAGAGCCTTTCCACTTAACGAATAACCCTCTCTTGGTTTTGTTTGCCTATAATCTTTAGTCGGTGTTTTATTTGGTTGTAGTTCTCCGTGTAAAAGTGAAATTATTACCCTCACTAGTTATTATTATAAAATCGCTGTGGGATATGTAGAGGCCGAGTCAAGATAACGTTAACGTTTTCCAGGCCATGTACCTTCTGCTGAGCTAAAATATTGAAAATAGAATCTCATTGCATTTTATAAATCACTCCTTCAACACAATGCTTTGATATCTGACGATGTGGCCAGATATCCACTCGTGGGGAAGAATGGGGCGGGCAATATATCGCACTTCGCCATCCAGCATTGTGCATTGGAACCGCTCAATTTATGAATAAAAATACCATAAATTACGACGATATCAATGCGGCGGAATAAATGCATATTTACAACGGAGTCCATTGAACGCCTTGCTTTGGTAGTCATTAGGCTATGATTGAAATTCTCTAGGGATCACCGTATCTTCTCGACGACAGACTTGACAGACACGTCATTGACACACGCCACCCATTTACCTATCTATCTTCACCCTGTAATATCGCCTCCAGGGTCACGCCCTCACAGGTGGAATTTTATATGTTCATCTCACACATCCCCATATTGGACGCCCTCGCAACCACTAATCACACGCTTCACCAACTACAGCATCATTAAGGGACAACGATAGATAAGCTCAACATATTTTCATTCATTCCAACCCTCGCATTTATAATTTTTATGTCTTACTGTTAAAAGCTGAATTTTTACCCTATATTGTAGGAAGCTTGAGCGGTCAGTTTCCTTACAGGGGCGCGTCAAGAAAACCACATTTTAATAACAACCTGTCAGAAAAGCCGAACTTGACTTCACATCTTACGTTACTAAACGAATAATTACAAGTTTTCCTCGTTTTGATTTAAGTCCGAAATTTCACGAATGATCAAACAAAGTGAGTTAAGAAGTCTTGAAGTAACATTCGTCTTCTCGGATCAAATAATTTTGACGTTTAAGAAATTGACTATGTACCCAATTATTTTTTGTATTGCCATAATTAGAAATAACGTCACTTCAAATGATGTCAAAGAAACGCACAAACTGTGCTGTATACGAAGAATATGATACGAAGTTTGATTTGATCGTCTGAGTATTTGCCGAGTATAACTACTTGCGTGAAACAGCACAACCGTCAGTGTGGCGCCTTTTGTATATAAAAAGACATATTCCAAAACAATCTGGTGTATTCGCTGCACTGATGGTAAACCATTAAACAATACACCCTCTAATATCTCTCGCATTATTCGCCGCAATGCCGCATTCAAAAGATACAATAAGTGCCAACACTGCGTTAAGCAACAATCAACCCCTACTTGTGCTGGAGTTGACAGAATGGGTGTATGGGAGGGAAGTAAGAACTAAACTAATAGACACATATTCTAAGCCTCACTCTTCACCCTTTACCAGCACTTAGACTATATTTTTCGCTATTGTTTCAACTCCCATAAGCTTGTAAGACAATATAAATAGAGAGAGTATTGTGCAGATCGTAGTCGTTACGGTAGGCAAATAACTCGAAATAACTCGAAATAACTCGAGCGTGCTACTGAAGCAAAAAAGCACATATTGGCCCAGTCATTTTTTATGCGAAGCGTGATTTTTTATAAGCCGAGGGTAATATGGAAGGTGCCTCTTTTTGCAGTATTGATGGCATCGGAGAAACATCCAAATGAAGGGGAAAATAGGTAAGCACTTTATGGGAATATAAAGAGCACAAAGAATACACGTCAGAAAATATTTTCCACAAATATTCACAAAACACCACCCGGCCGCGATTTCAGTTCTCACAAAGGAGCGTCTCCACGGCACCAATTTATACCAATTGAGCACTTACACGTCTAACATCGGGGGTTCATCCGGCTCTAAATCCTGTTCCTGTCAGTCAAAAGCGACTACAAGTTTATGATCGGTTGTCAGTAAGATAATTGTTACTGCCGCTAGCACCTGTATAGATATTGATTAACATATAATTGGTAATTCCTGTTGACAATACAAGAAACGATTGCGTTTACGTATCTCAAAATCAAAGGATTTTTTTTTATAGGAAAATCTCAAAATTCACAGACTGCTTCCGAGAAAAAGAAACACAATGTCTCCCAACTTATGCAGGTAGAACAGACTCATACATATAAAGTACCTATTTACCTGTATACTTTGTTTTCATCAGTTACTACTTTTTATTGTTACGATTTGAGAAATACTTTTACCTTGTTTTGTGGTTCAACCCGCCTCACCTAGCCACATACTAAATTCCATAACATCATGTTCTCTCTGCGCCATCAAATTTACTCAATGATGCTTTTCATGAAAATAGTTCGTTATAATTACTTGCGAAACTATTCAATTTAAGGCAAAAGCTTAAAAATTTGTTTCGTTAACAAAGGTACTTCTTCTAACTGATATACTTACAAAGAAATTGTTGAAACGGTTAAAATAGTTCACCGTCTTTGTAAATCTACTTGTTATATTTAGATAGGACGTGAAGGGACCGCTGAATGGCCAGTTAGATCCCTCGATCTCCTCACGCCTTTAGACATTTTCTTTGGGGTTGGTCAAATCAATTATTTACAAAACGCAAACCACCAATGTTCAGGAAATTTACATAAAAAATTTATGAAAGTGGGGCAAGATTTATTCCGCTCTCGTATCACAACTTACAATAGAGGGAGAAATATCGTAGGTTATATAATCTTTAAAAGAAACATTTTAAAATTTTTGTTGCAGTCTCTGGGTACCGTTCTTTGATCATAAACATTGTTGTGAGAGGATTATTCAAGCTAGGTAAAATGAAAGGACATTTCATTAAGAATCGGCCAGTGTCTAGAAATGGTAAACCACAAAGTGGTATTTCGTAACATAATATATTGCGTTGCCTAACTGTTTGATGGCGAGCTTTATCGGTATCGTGATACGGAATATCAAAAAAGTACAAAGCACATAAGTCGAGCGCCTTCACTTCTATATTCAAACAAGCTTTTTCTCTTCAGTATGCGTATTGATTTTCTTCCTGAAGCAAATTTGAGCGTTGTCGTTGTTAATTAATGAAAACCATTTGTTGATGCGGTTTAGGAAAAGATGTTGAATTTAATATAAATGTCATTTGAGGCTAACATGGCAGCTGAGTTTTAGTGTTCTACGCGTCGAATGTGGTATTTTGGGCAGATAAAGGATACACAATTTAGTTGATTTATGTGAGTCGGTTTTCGTTGTCACCCGGTGTAATTGAAACACATCACTGAATTAAAATCTACTTCTTATTGGAGGTCTGTAATGGAAAATTTTCTTCAGTCTCTCTTTTTCCTTTGTTTTCCTTTCTAGTCGACCCTGATGTGTCAAACAGTTATCTAATTGTTTCGTTTGTGACTGGAACTCGGAAAATGTCAAAAGGACACGATTTAATTAAATCTTGAGTTAGTAGAATATAGAACGTGTAAGACGTCGACAGCTATTAGTTAATTTAAAAGTCGTAATTAAAATACGGGAGAATTATTTTTGTTTTAGCGTAAAATTCTCGATGGGTTTTCTAAAGAAAGAAACGACTAAAAATGATGCCTTTTAATTTGACGTCGAGTGAAAAATACAATATAATAACAGATACAGTCGGTGCGTTTGTATTGTGCTATAATGCAGTTCTTATGAAAGAATGAAGCACTTCATGAACTTAAATTGTCCGTTCCAAGGTATTTCCAGCGACATTATCCAGACGCTCCCATTTAAAATGTTCTTGTTTATTCAGTAAAACTCAAATTATATTTCTTCTGTTTAGTAGACAGTTCACCGTTAGAAATCAACGACCAATAAAAAGCCTGTGATTTCAGAACCTTCACTGGGCGAATCTGGTGATAAAATCAAACTTGAACTCGTTTCAATACAAATTTAGTTTTATTTCTTTTTTAGCCTTATTTAAACTATGCTATTGTTCTTTTTGTGTTATTTAACTCTAAGTCGCTATCTGGGTGCCAACAAATCCCCACGGTTCGGTCTTGGAATGGAAACTAAATACATCTGTTTAGAAAGAAAACGCCAAAAATTTTCATTTAATTATTAACATTTAGATGATTTGAAAAAGCGACGGTTTGCTTTAAATCGTTTCGAAATTAACAGAAATCGTCGTATAAATTTCGAATGAAGTAAATGACATCGATGTTTCTAGGCAAAGTGTACAAGTCCGGAGGCTACGAGCGAAGATTCTTCTTACTGGATTAAATAGAGAGAATGCACTTCAAAGAAGATATTGTTGAATTACTGAGAGGCAGCTAAAAAGCAATATAGACGATATATAAAGAGAGAGAAAACAAAGAAAACGAAAAGTTGCAAGGAAGCATTGTTATTGAAAGTCCCATGAGAGAAGATTGTTATAAATTGTCCTTTCTGTCCTTTTCAATATATTTGTTGGACATATTTCGGGTCACGCGTTCTAAATTGAATCTTTCTTCGTTTTATCAATTTATTTTTTCTCAGACGGCCTATTCAGTACTGTCTTTATGTCATAAAGAAAAACACTACATTTTCACTACATAATAATACGTCAGAAATTGACCGAGACAGAAAAGTGCTTCTGTTTCTTTCGTTCGCGTTCGTTCGTTTTGTGCTGCCGCGTTAGATCTAAAGTAGAAAATAAAATTAATATTTTTATGAATGGGTGATACCGCCAATGTTTCTTCGTATAAAAATATCAATTGTACGTATTTCTACTTTGATAAAAAATATATCGTATCGCGTAATATTGCTTTTATCGTTTTTATCGTCTTTGATATTGAAGTCACATCTAAATATTGATCATATTTTCTATATTGAACTGGAATTCGTATTATCAAGAACAAAACGGAATTTCATATTCAACACATACATGATTTTTTGAGAATTTTTTTCAACAATGTGTTATTTTCTGATTGTAATAGCAGAGAAAATTTTTCCGAGCGGAAAAGTATTCAGTGCGTTTTCAGAGCTTTGATATGAATGTGCCGGGAATAGCTTGACATCAGCTTCCATAATACTGTAGTCACACTCTTAACCCGAAATAAAATTTTCATAAATGATATCGTCATGAATGCGGTTTGGCATAAATGCATATTTACATTTTAGAACGTACGACTTATCGATCTCTCTGTGTAACCTAGACAGAAAGTATTTTTCGACGGCCTTTTGCACATTCATTCTCTTAAATAGGTCATTTCGTTGTCTATATCACATAAATAAAATATCTGGTAATTACCAGACAGCTCCGAAAACGGGAGTTATCAATTTCAAACCAAATACAACTACCGGCGAATATTTTTTACAGCTCGACATAAAACTTGTACATATTGATTCACTTCCCCTGACGACAATAAATAATATTTTGATGACAAACACATAAAAATTTTAGCTGTCGTGTTCTACTTACTCCGGGATAAATGTAAGCTTGAGCTTTAAGGCGTTTTGTAAATGTCACAATTTTTTAGTTCACTAGGTCAGTAATGGAACAAAAGCACAAATTCGGAATAATACAAGAAGAGGGAGCAATCATATTGATAAAAAGGGGTCCATCTAGAAACAAAACATTCGTATGAATAGAACAAATGGTAATTAAGGATCAATGCGATTACGACTAACTGCTGAAGAATTTATTAGTCGCACTTGAACAACAAAGTTGAGAGAACCAACCAGATTTCAATTATCCACTGAGAATGAATTAAATATTTCAATTGTGATCAAACCATTAACACAGCATGTCGTTTTATACCATTCTCGTCAACCGACTGTATAATTGTAATACCAAGCCTGAAAGGAAAAGTCAAATACCGACAGTTTTCGACATTACGATGTTTCCGTTAAATTACCTTTTGATCAAACGAATCTCATAACCAACAAATGTTGCTTTATCGCATTCACAAAAACTATCGTGTAAACAACAAAGCGTTCATTTCTCAGAAATTATGAAAAACATACAACTATTTCGGTATGTTCTATTCTCGTGTCTTTGTCTTAACGTGTCAATTACATTAATTACCGGCGCTTGCGTCTATAAAAAATAAACGTGGCTTGTTAGAAGTGCAATATGTTGACACCACCGGATGTCACTTGAAGATGAATGTTTCAGCTGTAATAAGACTCCAAGTCTTCTGTTAAAAATAGATGCACGCATTGTAATAACGTTAATGTGCCAATGACGAGAAGTTAATGAATTCTATGAATCTACGTAGTTCTATTTATAATTTTTCAAAATGGAAATTTAACGCGGAAGAAATACTTTTGCAATATCAAAGCTGTTTTCGGTAGTTTATTTAACTCCCTACTTACACGTTCTCTAGATGTGTGTTACGATGTAGAAACACAAATTCGCGCTAAGATTAACTAATAGTTGGTTATTTGCATGCTTGAATCGCAATTTGCTTCCGTTAATCAAATATTTGTTCACAACCTTAAATGTCAAGAGATATTTCTGCTGGAAGTAATCCTTTTGAACCGTTTGTGGAAGGAAAAGAGCGAAAATCGATATACACTGACTGAAAAATGTGGATCTTTATTCTGACATATAATTCTTCAAGAGGAAGGTGATATTTTTATGTTACGGACTGCAAAAATTCAGTTTGCACCGTTCTTGCAGTAAAATTTCTAGTGTGAATTTAAAATAACTGTCATCTGCATGTAATACGGTTTTTATGCAGCTTTAGCCGTTTCATTTTCCATAGTTACTAGCTAGAATGAAATCTTAAAAATGAGTGAAACTTAATAAATTTATCGTAGAGTAAGGTGTAATTGGAACAAGGTGTTGTTTCGTATCGATGAAAACAAGATATAACTCAAACCTCAACTTGTAAAAACAAACGAGAATTTAATGGTAGAAACGTTCGAATGAAATTTGTTATTTCACTTGACAGCGTGCCAGGAAAAGTGGATTAATTATTTTAGTCTTACCAATTTTAATTTCAAATTGTCAACTACGTTTATTACACCGGCACAATTAGAGTTCCCTCTTAATTATTATTACCAAATTGACGTCGGATTTTGCTTTTTTTTGCCGGAAATGAAATGTTTGCCGTCGTCTGCTTAATAGGTATATGACTATAAATTAGAGATTTCGGCGCTGATTTATATTACTGTTCACTTAACCGGAATATATTAAAAAAATTCAACGTCATAAAAACTTCCTATCATAACCGTTGTGAATTATTATCAGTTCAGACGTATTAGCGTGTTGCGCATGCGATCGTTGGTGGCTCGATGTTAAGTGCTCTTGATTTCTTTCACAGCATCGGGCACCATACGAAATTATATCAAGTGGTACTTTTCCCGTTAATAAATTTCGTTGACTATTCAAAAACAGAAATTGGTATAAAATTTCGGACGAAACGATGGAGAAACTACCATATTGAAAAGAGCTAACTTTGTAGAAGCTATTAATTACTAGCCAAATTTTTTTTCCTAGATGATATTTGGCGTGGAGGCGCCACATTTATTAAAATTGTACGCTCAACTTCACGCTTTGATTAATATAACGCCAACTCTTGAAAGCTTGAAGAAAAACTTTCCGTAAATACGAGTCTTAAATCCTTTCCTATGGGAACTGCCCGTCCCATAAAATAAGAGCACTGTACTTTATTTATTTACAAGTTCCGGAATGCTTCTTATACATGATTTTCAGTCACGTGCACCAGACTCGTTTTTCCTACTAAAAGAGCTTACATTTACAAACTTCAACTACTCCTCGATTACTAATGTCGTTACGTTAGCGTTAATCGAATTCGTGCTACAGTTACGTCATCTTAAAACTCGCGTTAACATTAACGAAATTCTGCTTTCCCACATTCGCCTTCGTCGATTTTTAATAGATTCAAGGTAGGAAAAGTGCCTTTATTTATTTGGGCGTAAGAGAGGCGGGTATCTTATCTGTTATGCGAAGTAAACAAGGTTTGGGGTAAATATAATAGACATATATGAAGGGGTCCTGAGAAAAGCCGAATTTCCGCCGTGAAGTTGGTATTATTTAGTAAAGTTGTAGTTGAGAGAGAGATGTAGGCAACTATTTGGCGGTTAATCATGTTTTATAATGAATGCACATAACGGAAGCGGCAATTTACCTCAGTGTTATCCTGGAATAAACTACCAGCAGCTGGAAACTTTCATCTGGGAATAGGTTTGAATCTCCTGAATTAACTAGGCACACCTTCATCGAGTGAAGCATAACCCTGGATTAGAAGCATCTCATAAAATTGAAAACCAGTTCTCAGGATGCGTATTTATTTGCTTCCGTCTATAATTTATACGAAATTAATTATAAAGTGCAAATTAAATGCGATATGGCTGACGAGGAGATAATACATGTCTGCGTCCCATAAAGCAAAATCTCATTAAAATCATGGTTTAATGATTTTTTGCGACAAACAAAATGACATAATTGGCCGAGGAGGACTTGAAATGTAGCAAATTCTCGTTGGTTTAATTCGTTCAAAAAGTGAGATGAAATTTGATTTCGAATTTCGAATTGCAGGAAAACGTCGAGACGACAAGAGAGGAAGGAAGAGCAATATAGGGTGTCCTAGTGATATTATGTTGTCAATGGAAGTGGGGTAAAAATTGGTCGTAAGATCACAGAAGCGTAAAGTTGTAGCGTAGTGGCCGTACTAGACAACAAATGGATGATTAAATTGGTAAACAGAGAAACTATTTCACCGACAGATTAGCACGTTTAGTTAAATAAACGCGTTCAAAGCCTTAATGCGTTCCCTTCGAACACGACCGATTGCTCTTTGGTGTGGAAATAAGACGGCCTGAGCTGGTCTAGGGATAAAGTGAAGAAGGGCGGCTGGAAATAGGAGAGAGTAGCCCTGACAGGACACCTATTTATGGTTTGACCCCATTGATCCATCGGTGAAAAGGATTGGATGACCTTTCCAGCAACCCCTCTTATACTTCCTCATGACATACCAATGATCCTTCCGACACTCGTAGATGCTAATCACCAAAAAGGACTGACATTAAACGTTATTAAAGTTTAACAGAAAGCATCTAAATGAAAAAAGGCGACATGTAAATTTCTTGGTAACAAGATTTATCTTTTTCCTCGCTTCAAATGAAAAATTCCACGTTACAAAGAGAGGTTAGCTTAACCCATTTACCGACCGAGTTACCAGGTTAGTTCTCACTTTCAACTCGGCTGAAACATGCGGTATTATAAAGACGCGTAAGAAAAAAAATATTTTTTTAAACGAGCTCCTCTTGATGAGGAAGTGAGAACGGAATTGTAATAACAAGATGTGCTGAGTGGAGCAAAGTTCCTAGGAGCCGTAACGGTTTCCTTTCACTCATCGGAGATTTGAGATTGATTATGCTCTAACAAAGAGCCTAATGAGTAGCTTGCAATGCGTATTAAAGACCTACTCTTGTCTACCTTAGCGCGGAAGACCGACACTCAGTATTCTGGGAAATCTTGATTACGAGGTCGACGTGCCGAGGTTGTCCGCTAACTCGCCCGAATTTGGAGCGAGCCTCTGGAATATACGGCCAGATAAATCTTATTTACCCACACAGAATAATCTAGTCCTAGACTCTCGGCCAATGCGGGCAAAAACCCGGATTCTACACCGCTAACTACGTCCAACAGCACATTCTTACTAAATTATCTCTACATTTCTCAAATAATCAACATTGTTTTGCATATTCTAGTTAAGCGACGCAACTATTGCACAAGGTCATGTATTTTTTCTCCCCAAGTCCATACTCACACATGTCCAGAACTCAGACCACCTAAATTAATCTAGAGCTTTTCTCAACTAAAAAAACCCATTTTCTATTGAAATTTGGAGTTAAAAAAATATTGGCCGAAGATTTTTGCCCGGCGCATCCACCGTTTTTTTATTCTCAGAACACGGTCCTCTCCAAACTGTAAAAATATTTAAAATGATTTATTTATGCATGACTAATTTACTTGGAACTGGCTGCGCTATCAAATTGTATTGAACGTATTCTGCCTTAAAAAATTGGTCTTTTGTGAGTTTCTCGGCTATTTCTTATTCGTTTATGTTTTATCGTCAAAACAACTTCAGATTTAGCAAAAAATAAAAACCTTTATTAAATATAACATGTTTCGGATTGTGCTTAGTCAGTCAAAGAGAAAAGCGAATTTTTTGTCATTGCATTTATATATTCAAATTGTAAAACTTGTCGTTTGTTCAACGACATCATCATAAAAGTAGCCTAATGGCTCGGGGAAAAAGTTCATTTTTGACTAAAATAAATGGTTTATTGGAGTTTTTCTTAATTAATATATTTTTCAAGAGAAAATTAGGAAGTTAAGGAAGCTATAAAGTGTAAGCATTTTAGAGATTCTGTTGTAGATAAAACCAAAATCTTTATGGTTCGTTTAATGATCGCATTAAGTTAAAAATGTAAGCCGAAACACATATTTAAAGAAGAAAACACGGTTTAAATATAACATCTAATAAAAGTAAAACTTTTCCACTCCACATATTCTGTATTTTGTTCGCTATTCGATTTTCTCACCCTTAAGCCAAGTTGAACAGTTTTTATCTCTACCCTGAGAAGGCATTGTCATCACTTTCTTATATCTTTAGAAGAGATATTATTTTCGGAGTTAATTAATAAATTGTTATTCGGGTCAGAGGTTCCAGAATCTGCCTTTTTTTCACTAAGATTATGTTATAGAAATATAATCTTCCATTTAAAGATTCACACATGGTTGGATGGCATACTAAATATTATAAAATATTCCGAAAAACGTGCTCCTTGTCACGTGCTCATTTAATCTTGATATTTTTATGGAAATAAGCTGCCTAATTTTAACCCGTACGAGTTTGTGTAATGCAACAAAAAAAGATGGTAAAAAGCTGTCGAATAATCTATAAATTCCGTCGGAATTTGTCGAGTTTCGCGTGCTGAATTATCACATTTACTTTTCATCGCTCGAGCCGAATCCAAAATAAGGAACAAACTCCTCCAAAGTTTAACTTGTTACAGTGATTAATTTGACGGTTTTTAGTAAGGCGACAAGTTCTTGTTTTCGTGGCAATCGTGATAAAGTATTTTTTATTAGTATGATTTACATCGCTGTAATCAAGAGGGCGATATAAAAATTCAAATATGACTCTCGTAAAATATAGAAAGTCAACCGGTCAATTCAAAAAAAGAAACGTGACAGATAACAGCACGGATAAAATTTATGATGTATGAGGTAGAAAAAATTAAAGTAGTGATTTGAAAAGCTTTCTGGTGCGGTTAAATTTTTAATAAGAGTTAATTTTTGAAATTTCATGTTGAAAAAATATGATCAAAAAGTTCTTACTTTTGTAGAATTCTTAATTAGATGCAAAATGATAGGTTCGTCCTTGAATGATGCGCCCCTTTAGAATATTCATGACAAAAAGTTAGAATTGAGTTTTGTTCATCAGAAAACTTGACACTTTTGTCTGGTAAAATATTTATAAGTTGCTGTACGTGAAATATTACAACTGTGCGTAATTTACATGTTCATTAAAAGTTTTAAAACTCTCCCGAATTTTTTTTTTTTCAAATATCTCATTTGAGTTGAATTTTACAAAGAAATAGGAAATTTATTAGAAAAGTTTTATGTTTAGTATTCATAAAATATCAGTTCGGACAGAGCTTAATTCGTACTTGCTTTATTTTAATGAAAGTTTATGTATTTTAATAAATTCAGTCAAACGAGTCGGTTCCATGTCGTAATAATTTCGATTTTAGTCAAAAAAATTGATGATTAGCAAAGTATGGTGTTCGTTTCCATACTACGGAACGTCGTGAAAGGAGAAATAAGTGGAACTAGATGTTGGCAATGCGGTGAAAAACAAAGGGAACCAAATCGGAATTGTTATTTCAGAATCTTTATTTTCCGTTCTCTGAGAAAATGAGAGTGTTGAATGTATCGGTATCGCAATACAATCCTCAAAAGCGAATCGGTGACGACAGGATCGAAGTAGGGCGCATGTGGTATTCATTTACGCGTACGAAGCCAGAGCTTCTATTGATTTCCAACTCTCTACCCCTACGCTCCATACTTGTACGTGTACAGATTTATATATCCTAGCCTAGATATATTTATAAGATAAACGAAAAGGTACATAATTGCTCCCGGCTTGTTGTTATCATCGATACACCCTATCTCCACTTCTCTGACCACTCGCCGCAAAAACCGCCACTATCAAAACAGCTGAACTTGTTACCTACGATCCAATTAAACTCGCCCATAGCACACTAAAACGTCTAATTAATTGGACAAGCAAACGTTTTTATGTAAATCGAAATCTTTCCCGACCGATAATTCCTCCAATTAAATCAATACCACCCACGCGACAATTTACTGCAATTACGGCCCCGATCGAATCGAATTTTCGCCTCAGACTTCTGAGATGAATTATTTTCGATGGGCTCGTCAAAAGCTCGCAATTATATTACGTTAGGGAAAATGCGGGTTATTACTACCACCAGTCTCGGTATTTCGTGGTCCTACCTCACCAAAAAATTCTTTTAAATTAAAGCAGATCGATGTCCATTTCTGCTTGCATAACCAGAGATTGTCATAGATCAATGGAAGCTTGTTGACAATGTTAGGGCCATTTAATATGTATGGAGGTAGGTCAGTTTAAAGCTGCCATGCCAACAAAATTTACGTCTTCAGTAAATACGCCACAGCGGCCTCTCCATCAGGATCAACTACTTCTTGTAAGTGTGCTAACTGCGAACTTACGACCATTTATTCTTAATTTATGTAACTTGCGTGATCTGCATTAGTTTGGAATTAAAACAAGGCTCCTGACCTCGTCTTTATTTTATCGCGTTGCTATTGAAATTTTCCACCAACCCAAATAATTTACTTAAATAACATAATAGTTTTTTTTAGTTATTTATAATGTTTATAAATTATTGGTCAAGTTTTTCGGTTAGAACGAATGACAAAGAAGTTTTTCGTCTAATCATAAAGTGTTTTTTAAACCGGCTAAATATTATAATTAGTTTTTATCCATCGTACTAATGATAAAATCAATTTTGAATCGAGCCGAATGTATTCGACACTTTTAATGACTGAAATTTTAGTTGGTTAAAAGTTTTGAAAGAACTTCGAACTTCATTATTAAAACTTCTTGTTTTTCTTTTTTCGATTTGAATTTAATATCAGCAGTACATAGTATACGGATCCAGTCACAATAATTACCTCAGCTGAAAAGATGATGTAACCTAATTGAAAAAGATTCGCTTGAAAGTAGCTTAAAATATGATGTACGAGCAAATCACAACGTTTAATTTCGTTTTTAATTTTGTTAGCTAGGTTAGATCATTATAAATTTTGCCCACCACAATATCCGCACCCTACAACAAAATATTCTACCGCCCATAAAGAGATTACGGATTAACAAAATTACATGAAGCACTTTCCGATAACGCACACTAAAATGATTAAATTGTAAATTAATGAGGTTGACCGAGATAACAAATGTGACTCAAATTGAATTTCTAAAGGGACATTTCCACGACTTCAATTTGATTTTTCGAACTGACAGATGGATTTGTTACAAACTATTATAAAATAAAATCCCCTGTAAAACTTGCCAGTTGCAATGAAATTGTAAACTAAACAAATATTGACTTCTAGTTTCCCATGCGATATTAATAGGATTTCGTCCCGACGTCAATTATAAGCGATTTACCTTGAAAAATATAAAAACATTCGTTACGTTATATGAAACTAGAGTTTTTTTAGTGGACATTTCATACTTAGAAAGTTTAACTATGGCCTGACGATTGATTGGACGAAAACGAGGGTATTAACCCGTCTGATGAGGTTGTTTTATGTGAAAATAATAGCGAAATTGGGGCGTTTGATGCCATGGTTACGGTTATTTGGAAAAAAAAGACTTTGTGAACCAACCAATTTCTAGTAGCCCGCTTTTCATTTATATCTCCAATTTGACAAATACAGTTTCCCCTTTCATACGACTCCTTTTTTGTACACGTCTGTCACCTGAAAATTTATGTTTCTGTCACATTCGGTGGGTACCTACATCGAGAAACTTGGGATTAGGTAACTCACTCCTTCAAATGTTTACAGCTTGCTCCACACGACAAATCACCTTTCATAAGAACTCGGCTAACAAAACGCACAATTCTTATTGAATGTTTCATTTATAACACACAATTTCTGTACAATGTGTGCAGGGAACATGTCATGGAACAAAAAAATGATATCCGGCCGAAAAATGATGATAACGAAGCCTAGATTTGAAAAAAACTACTTACAAATCCGCCTGGCTTTGAGCATCAGTGATTACCTGAAACAGGAAACAAGCGACATAATTTTTTATCGAGTAAACAACGACGTCGACAGAACAAATAGCGTCCCTTCATTATTATGTATACCCCTACAAAAATTCCCAAATTTTTAACATGGTTGTAAAAATTAAATTTTAACGAAGTTTGTAATAATATGCATGAATCGCTAACACCGTGATGAAGTCACAATATTGTGGGGCTTTGTTTTCATTATAAAGACACAATAAAACTGTCAGTGCTCGTCTTACAAAATAAAGTAATGTGATAATTAACATGCAGTCCAGAAACCACGATGTTATTTTAAACAATCCACAACGAGTAAAGTTATTCACAAGATTCGTGTTTTTCCCATTTTCCTTTATTTAACGACAAAAAAATTATTTTTCCTAACTCCGGAAGAGGCTTTCATTTGTAGTGGTATCCACCTCGACCGTGATTCGCGTTCAAATGCGTCCATTTCCGAAAAGTAAGAGCCAATAAAGATGTCAAAAATTGATTTACAATACATGTAGAAAATAGAAAGTATCGCTTTCATTGATCCGGAAAAATCACGTCAATCAAAGAGTAGAAAGATCAAATCATTCGAATAAATTATTAGGATTTGAAGAAAAATCGCGTCGGTGGCAATCGAAAGGTGAAAAGGCCTTCCATTTTCTCAAGATCGAGCGGTGGTAAGTGGTCTAGCATTATCGCATTGAAAATAGGATTATTGATTCTCCCCCTAATACAATCTATTGCAGTCATATTACCATCAATGAAAACTAGGGTGAATCTGCTCCCCTGTTATTAGGGACCCACACCATAACTTTGAGAGAACACATGTAGCTTTCTTAGCAAATTGAAAATTGGGTTTTCCACATTTCAGCACCTCCCTATATTCGTCTTTGTAGAACCGTTACAAGATAAATGGACAACCGGTTTTGATTTGAAAGTTACTGGCGGGGAAAGTCGACGTGGGGGAGAAAAAAGTAAAAAAGCACTAATATCCGAAGAAGAAAAAGTTTTAGGTGGGAAATAAATTCCACTTCATGCTCAAACGACCGATTTCGTTCTTGTTGGCCTTCATCAATTTAACCTATTATCCTAGATGACTAAATACCAACGCCTTCCAAACCATATCAAAATATAGAGCAAAATTCTACTTATTTTTCTCGTATTATATTAGAGCATGTGTAAACGTTTATATAATGGCGAATTAAATTAAAAGTAAACAAGAAAAAGTATCACCAGAATTAGACGTAAAGTTCAAAGGACATCTTATTAGCATCGACTTTAGGGATTAAGTCAACACTGACGGCGATATTTTAGATGCAAAAATATGTCATCTTTACTAATATTTACAAGCTTTACCACCGGAATTCTAATGCATCGTCCTAGACTTTTAATTAAATCATCAATAACCTATCAATGAAACTTGTAAAGACTAGTTTTCTCAATGCTAGAACAAACAACTTTTTGCACGCGATTATTTGTAAAACACCATAAACGTTAGTAAAAAAAGTGCTTTAGTAAAACCGAGAAATTACGAGTTTAACTCTGTCAGACCATTACGCCGTTATAATTATACCTAACAGGTTTTTAAACCCACTGTTTAGCAACAATACCAACCGTGAATTTTTTTAAATGTATTTTTAATGTGCTCATGTTCTCCCCGTTGTTGAAAGTTTGAAATTCAAAACTTTATAGCTGTGCAAGATGGTTTATTAAAATTTTGTTGAATATGGTAATTGTCCTTTTTTGTTAAATTATGCATATACCATTTTTTTGGATTTGGTAAAAGGTGAGGTTTAGAGTGTTTAGAAGATTTTTTGCAAGAAATCGATAAAGCGGTCGTGTTAGGGCGTTTGATAAATGAGATAATTTGTTTAAATTGCTGTTTATTTTGAAATCGAAAGCTACTTACGTTACAAGTGAATAAAAGGGTTTTGAGGAAAAGACCATAAAGTAAATCGTCAATAAGTCTACCACTTTTCAATTTCTTTGGAAAAGTGGGTAAAGACGTCCTGGCCCATAGGTGTTTGTAGGTTTAGCAACACTCCATCTATCTCCATTATTGAATTTTGTGGGAGTCGATACAGTACGAATTCACGGTGAGAAAAGGCATTTGGAATATTTATTTTGGCTGTTACTTTTAAACTGTCCAACAAACATTTTCTTCCTAAATTCACAAAAACGTAAAAGTATAATTGTGTCGATTTCCCAACTTTGTGTTTACTAAAAAAAAATGTATAGCATTCCCCGTCAACCGTTGTTTACGTCCTTCACCCTTACACTTTGGAATGCAATTTCGTTAAAACTCTACTGTTAAATAATTGAAGCGATTGCTTTTCTGTTGCCTCCGATTTCAGTTGGTTCTAATTCAACTTCGAATGTCTTGCAAAAGGATGCCTTAAATTTAATATATTTGCAGTTTTAATTCTGACCAATCGAAATTTTCTGATCACTTTGTTTAATTAAAACCTTGAAATTCGCAAGTTCATGTGTGTTTTCAGCGAAAAATGTATAAAAGAGAAACGTTAATAGCTCGATATTAAGTACTCCGCCACATGTTCGTTGTCTGTTTTACTTTGATATTCTTCATTTTAATAGTCTTTGATTAATTTAAACGGAATACATTTTTTTCCTTATTACTAAGGATAGAGTTTTATCTCTGCACTGATTGGGTCGCAGTTCTCTATATCGGTTAATTTAAATTATGACCGGGATCTTAATTTGGGACAAATAAGAAATTGGTTGTTAATTACAAGATCATTGTTTAGAGAACGTAATGAAAACAGCTGGAAAAAGAGAAAAGCCGGTAACGTACGAAACACGTCAAGTAAAATCAATCATAGGGTTTATGTGACAAATTTCTGCCACTTTAACGACAATACTCTCAAATCCTATCCCCTATGTCATGTAATACCCGAATTGATTGTTGCTGTTCGATATGGATTAGCCAAAATTCAACTTCAACAGAAATACAGCACCAGCCATTTGCATTTGCAATAATTTATCTTCATTTGCTCGACTACACAATTCCACAAGTTTTTTTCTTCGACAAACTAACTCGTTTTATAACAGCGTAAACAACTTTACTAATTGACAAAGTGCAGTCGAAACCTTTAGATGCATATATTGCGTCATGAATTTCAATTTTTAGTAGATCACAATGGCAACAAAATAAATGTGATAGAACAGCGTCTTGTATTTTTGGAAACAGCAAAATTGTGCAATTGGCGGTGAATTGTATGTAGGTTAGATTGTGTGCGATGCTAAACCTGTCCAGAATTTCAAATACAGATCATCAATATTGAAGAATATCTGTCGCTGCGCCCATAACAGGCCAACATGAATGTAAAATTCAAACATAACCGCACCAGGAAATTCCCCAATCTGATATTTCAACTTTAAAACAGTATCCGCGAAGTACATTTTGAGCATAATGTGTACAAAGTAACAAGCCGACATAAAATTTTTGATTTGTTTGCTTAGCAACTTAATGGAAAGCTTTATTTTTCTTTTAAAGTAAATGTGTAGAAACGTTTGAGCTCGAAGTTAATTATGAAAATTTCGTCAACGTTTAGTTCAATACGTTAAATAATACATGAGTTTTTTTTTTATTGATTACGTTACAACTGATATTTAGAACTAATGAAACTCGTGTGAATTTCGAATTACAAACAGTAACAGCTAGTTTGGTTGTAAATTTAGTCACTAATCAAACAGAGCCAATTGTTAGCATTATATATGATTTGACCAAACGTGTGACGTGTAATCAAACGAACTGAAATCGAGGTTAATTAACAGATTTTACAGATATTTTGATGAAAAAGTCAGAATCAAGAAACAGAAGCTGTAAAGCGGGCAAATTTAAGCATGATCAAAACATCAAGAAATAGAAATTAGTTAACTTATAATTAATAAACATTTTATTTATGAGCACGATTCTATTTGCGGTTGACTTTGAGGTGCTCCACGTCACAGATTATAAGATTGTGCATAATCTAAAGAGCATCAACGTCTGACTGTCTTATTCGAAAATCCGATCATCCCTACTAATCCCTTCGTATTGCTAGAGTATCTCCTCGTAATTAGTGTATATAAATTTACTGACAAATTTCTGGTTACTCTTTTTTTTTCCAGTATCGACAATTATCTCTTCGTATCAGTTTAGGTATCGAAACTACAATTTGTGCAACGTAAGCCCTACTTAGTGATAGTGTTTAAAATCCCGTCACGACGCGGTAATCTGCGACATTCGTGACCGTAGACACTGACCAAACGTGCCAAATACTTCCAATTCTCCACCTTCGATTTTTTTTCCAATCATATCATCCTAATGTTGCTACAAATACTTGTTCATCGTGAGGCGCTAGAGGAGATTGATGCTTCAAATATGTTTATAGAACGGTAATATTTATGTGAGTCCTTTGGGATTGTCGGGAGAAATCGAGTTTCACGCTTTCATGTCAAATATTTTATCACTAAAAACTTCAAAATTTATTCAGACAAACAGTAAATACCCTGGATGTTTTTGTCGACTGATTCTTGGTACCCAAGTTCCCTTTCGAGCCAAATTTATGTTCGCACCGTTTTCCAAAGACTAACAGTTTGATTTAATCGAAAAATAATTCCATTTAACATAAACACTATTAATAATTCAGTTCAATTTATATCAACATCAAAACGCGTTTTCACTGGGTTAAGTAAAAGTAATTATAAACTCTAACCAGATTACGAAGTATTCACTAATTAATAACCTTTCACAAACAATGAATATTAATGAATAAAGTAGAAACCCAACATTGGAAAATATCATTGTGGACACATCTCGAAGAATTGTTCGTCTGACGACGAGTTCTAAAATTGTACTTTTGTGGTAGCTCCGTTGAAGGTATTAAACTTAATCAATTTTATTGTGAAACTATTCGTATCAGTGGAACATACGTCGTAGACGTGGAAGACTACAACTTTGCACATTAAAACTAAAAAGTCTGCATTCTAAATGCTTTTACACGAAAAAAGACAAAATTTCTAATTCGTATTTTTCGTGTAAATATCGATCATATCAATTTTTTTCTGTTGAATAACACGATATTTTCCACCTTGTAGCAGTTTTCTTTTATTACATTCTGTTTATATCTTTGCCCAAACTGGCCTTATGAGGTAATCTACAATGTTAACGGCTCATAATTATATACATATTTGTGAAGTGTAATTGCAGCAATAACGCACAATGACTGAAGTTACTAAACGTGAAATTGGCGTTTTGGGGACGGCTGGTGGGCGGTGCGCCACAACTATTGATGAACGTTAACGGGGAAACACTAATCCGCGTTTAAATACAAAGGTGCTTAATGTAAACATATGTAAGTAATTAGGGAGGTGAGGGTGACGACTTACACATCCTAAAGGAATAGCTGTAAATAAAATAAATTCGTTGATACAAACGAAGTTAGAACTGTGAACAACACACTATTAGTTCGTTATATTCACGCCGACACATTAACGATTTCCGAAAATAAACCAATATTTCAAAAGTTTCAA
Source organism: Cynaeus angustus (assembly GCA_030157275.1). Taxonomy (NCBI): domain Eukaryota; kingdom Metazoa; phylum Arthropoda; class Insecta; order Coleoptera; family Tenebrionidae; genus Cynaeus; species Cynaeus angustus. The sequence continues at coordinate 13,957,279 of CM058066.1, read as the reverse complement.
TAATGAAAACAATCCTCTTTTATACGGTGAAAATCAACAAAAACAAATCCATAGCTCGTGCATTTTGACAAGTGTGAAACAGAACTAGAATTGGAAAATAATGGAAAAGAGGCTTTCATTGCTTTATACAAACCGTAGACACATTATATCATTTTTATGTGCTCCTCGCATAATTTTCCTGTACAGAGTGGCAATGGCGGCGGAAACGACGCGATTTCAACCTGATTGTGAGTTCGAGCGCGCTTTTTTTAAATCTGTTTTTGAGAATAAAAATCGGGAAATTAATTTTAACAATACGTGAGTCAATTCTGAAAAGATTTTGGCATGCGTCCAGAGCAGAAATTTCTCGATGAATTTTATCGCGGGTAGTATGAAATCAATCAGGATTTTATCAGGATGCACAAGCGGCATTTTCATTCAGGGTGGTTTGCGAAATCTTTTTATAACCCCTATCCAGGCGTTTACCAGAAGAATTTGCGCAGCTGTTTGCGGAGTAGCCCGCATCCATGTCGGTCTGGAAGGAGAAATTCTCCACGTTTCGGCCTTTTCTATTAATTTACTACTAAAACTTGAATACATTTTCTATTTGCTTTTGCACCATTAAATCCGCCGTCGTTTATTATTAAAACCGCTCAGACGTTGTTTGAAGTCAATACTAGAAACACAGTTCCAAAGTAATTCGAGTTTATATTAGAAACGAAACGAACAAAACGAGATAAATTTATCGACGATGTTAAGGGCTCGTCCTGGACAGGACGCAATTGAAGAGATTAATATATTTCTTGAGAATAATAACTTGCCAGTCGGTACGACTGCTTGCGGTGGAAAACAATCATTAACAACTTCTGTACAATATGTCTGCGTCTCCAAGTTCCTCAACGATTGAAAGCAAGCGCTAAATACAACGCTGGGGGTGGTTACGCTCAACGCGTATACGCGCGGATACAGCTCCACTGCCTTCCTACATATATTAAATACCTAATATCAGTGTCATTTTGACGTAGTGTCTATGTTCTTGTCTGTTATCATAACGACCTGTCTAATTTCCCAACCCACACAACTGTTAACCACATTAACCACTCTTCTCCTAAAATATAATGTCTCCAACTTTACTTTCACTGCTGATACACACCAGTTTCAAATCTCTGGAGTGTCATTTTCAAAATTGAACCGACAAACAGAAGACGCTTTCCATATAACTTTCATTATCGCCACTTAATACATTTAAAACTTATTCCCTCTACTGGGCCTCCAATTCGGGTTCCACAATCACATCACAAAAATTCCAAAGCTATTCGAAATAACAACGTTTCAAAAACCAGGAACTGGTTGCTTTTAGCTTCAATACACGGCAATTATGATTTATGAAACATAAAATTAAATTGAACTATTAAGTTTGCAGCCAAAATTGGACGTTGAAATGGAGACTAGTTTCGAATAATAATTACCTATTGAAAAATGTTGGATATTACTAAAGCGGTTTTACGTATCATGCGCTATGCTAAGCTTCTTATGTAGCCTGGAAAAAAGCTCTTGGTTCGAGTTTGAAAAACTTTTTTTTTTAGTCTTGCTATCTCGTAATATACTTAACAGGATCCTCGAACTAACTCAGCTTTCTTGGTAGAAAATGCAGTATCACCCAGCAGTAAATACCTAGAAAATCTCACAAAACCAACAGATTGTAATTTAATTTTAATTGTCATTGTGGCTCGAATTTATTTCTCTTTAGCCCATTTAACTCTGTTTACGGTGAAAAGAATACCGTTTTTATGTGTACTTCCCTTTTCACAATAACTAACACAAAAGTTGGAGCAAACATTTTCATGACAGTGCTCAAACAATAAAAAACAAGACACCTCAATAAACGCAGATGTTGCACCGACGTACCTGCTGTATAACACTCAAAAATAATCCGGCACGTTTTTACTTCACAGACAATTTATTAACTAGACAATCACGGATGGAAACTCCCAGTTATCAACTGTTTACAGACTTGCTGAATACTGTTATTTCGAAAGATAATGGCACTACAATGACTAACAATTGTGTTTTCTGCAACAAGTGTGCAAAATTGGACTATTCTCACTGTTATCAAAATAGTATTTTTCAAAAATCGTCACCTGTTGTTTCGAAATGTTCGAAATTAAATCCGGTTTTCGTGAACGGGGAAGTGATAAGTAAGAGATATTTGAAAATCTTAAGTATCATTAAATTTAAGAGGCTTTGTTGGATTTCACTAGTCAACTAAGGCTTTTCAAGAGTTATGTCAAAAAATTTAACCAAATTTCTGGTTGACTTAAGGAAAAGAATGAAAATCACCGAGAAGAAACCATCGTATCCATTGTCTGAGAAATTTGTTCTGAAGAGAATGAAATTAAAATTTTAAATTTGATTATGATGGAATGAGTGTCCGTTTTGTAAAGGCAGACAACTGCTATCAATCAATATCAGGCGAGTGTGAGATTAGCAGTAAATACTAATTCCAATAATGTATGTGATGATGTTTTATGGCTAAACGGCATTAAATGAAAAATCTGATAACCATTGCATATGATAGCAAATTTATGACCGATCGCCGCTAGTTTTTATCAGTGCCCACGGTGGTTGATACTGAATTAGTTTTATTATAAAAAAGCAACTGTTATGAAAAATAAAGTTCAAAGTCAACAGTGAGATCTACATCCTAACTAAAATTAATTATGAAAAGAAAGACAGAATCAACAAAACAGTTCGTTAAGAAAGAACTTCGCATTTCGAATAGTTTTGATAAGAATCGTGTGGAAAACGCTTCGGGATGAACTCGTCCACAAAAGAAATGAGAGAAACTCAGAAAATGAGTATTATTGAAGGCTGTTAGCATGTGTGGGAAAACCTCTCGGCCTCCAGTAATATTTAATTTGACGCTGAAATCTTTAACGTGGCGAAAGACGAATTTGTCGCTACTCTCTGCAGAGTATTCGCTTTGGCCGCTGTGGAGGCTAGAGGCCGCCTCCAAACATGTTCGAACGTAGAGGAGACAAGGTATCAGGCAAGCAGACGACAAGAGTAGCTTCCAGGACAGCGGCTGAGGTTCTTCCGGAAAGGAATGCTGAGTTATGCGCCACGGAGCTCGAACAGGAAATGAAAGAGGCTATGTGAGATAAATGAGACCGCCGCCCTCTACAATGGCTGCCTCCACTACCAACTTTACTTTCATTAAAACTTTGTTATAAGATTTAAATTGTAACAGGAAGGTTTGGTTAGACTCTCTGTTCACAATGGAATAAAACTGCAGGAATAAATACAGCCCATCAGGTTTTGTTACCTACCTATTACATTATATATTTATCGGAAAGAGCCGCATTCAACGATTTTCTTCAAATCAACCAACCCCCTTTACATTTTTAACGTAATCTCAGCAAGCCTCAACTCGTGTCAAATTCAGACAACATTATAACTATGTCACTCAATATATGTTTCATAACTCGAATGCAACGTTTATCAATTTTACTCTCATATACAACACGCTTTTTCATAAATCAATTCTATTATTACAACGTTGTTTCATAAATCTGACACTGACCAAAACAATTATATTTGACATTCACATTCAATCGGTGATAGTAATGGAATTCTAAATCTATTTATTTTATCACGGAATTATCTTCGCGAATTTAGATCACGTTTTTACTTATTTATCTACTTGTCTAGAATAATTATTTTCCAATTTCTGTCTTCACTAGTATTTTCGCTGTTTCTATTTATAACGCATGATTATAATTTCATAGTAGTTGTTTATCAAAATAAAGTTGGTGTACCGCAAATCTGCTGCGTCAGGTTGGAAAACACAACGAACACTAAATGTTAAATTTGAACTGGAAATAGAATCGGCAGTTTTTATATTACCGGTTCGTAACATATATTTATTTTTTTTTGTCAGCAGACTCCATTAATTGTTATCATTTTGATTTTTCACAAAAAAGTGAAGCGTATCCGCCAACTGTGATCGTTATTTGAAATTTTGTCTGCCTTTTGTTTAGAGATACAAAAAAAAAACCCGAATTATTCGAAAAAATTGAAAAAATCCCTGAAAAACGAAGTTATGTTGTGATTTTATCAGTTTGAAGGCAATTAGTCAGTGTCGATATACTACGAGTTGATTTAAATTAATGGTTGAATTGAACATTATCCGTACACCTAAAATTAATCCAACAAACCGAAATATCAAAAAGTCATGAATAGTTATTGGACTTTATAATAGAGTCTAGTTTAATTAGTAACGTTCACAGGAAAGCGGCTAAGAATGAGTTAATGAAGCTGACAGGAGTGAAGAACTAATGGTAATTAAGTCAAGCATTTAAAAACGCGTGTTGTATAATGCGTTAATGTTTATTTAACACGGTAATTATTAGTGACTGGTGCAGAGACTCGAGCTGTTTGCTTTGATTAACGATAAACCAAGTATTAGGTTAAAGTGTATATAGTCACTTCATTCTTGGAAAATGCCGACAAACTCGATTACCATGATTTTACCCCCCCGTCTATTTCCACAGGATTCATTTACATAGATGTCCTTTTATCACACACGTCTATTTCGTTTTCTCATTACGCTATATTGAAAGCATCACCTATCTTACCTTATATCTCTTTTCGATTTACTTGCTTTCGCTTTTCGTATATCATTTTGATCTTTTCCCATGCAGGTGGTTAAAATTTTCAGACACGGTGACACACATGTGGTTTATCACAATTTCGTCGTCTCAAACACACCATTTGATACCGTAAAAAAACATCGATAAATAAACAATAAATCTAGAATTTTCAACGTGCTCCTTCCCGGATTATACCCCTGAAAACTAAACAGCCGTTTTAGTTGTTAGATCAAACGTTAATGTTCCAGGAAGAAGTTATAGATAAGCTATATATTTTTAATAATAATCTGTTAAACTCGTTCTGCTGCGAGTTATTATTTTGTCAGAATGGTGGTAGCAGCTGGTCAAAAACTCTAGTTGGGTCGTAAATCTGGACGTTGAAAGCGTCGGTTGTTATTTCTGGAGCTAACGTGCTATGATAAAATCGTCTAAAATATAAATAGAGAAATAAAGTTATATGAAGAAAGCATTTAGCGTCAAGCTTTCGATTTATTATTTCTATTAAGTGACTTTTAGTTAAGGAAGTCAATTAAAACAAGTTAGCGAAGTCTGGAAATCTCCGCAGTCCAATGATTTATGTCTAAAAATATAAGAATTGACAGAAGTAAGTGTATTACGAATGAAGAGACGAAAACAAAACCGCAAAACTCCCAACTTGATCGGTATTGGTAATAAAAGAGACAATGGTCTCGGACTCTAAGAAAAAGTTTTCAAACAATTAAAACGCGTCTGAGGAATGTAAATATGATGCGAAAGGAAGAGTAATTAGGACGTGTGAGCGACGGTGTTCCGATCGAACATCTGCTGAAATCCAGGTATTAAAAACTAATAAAGCATCTTTTGATACGCAAAGCTTTGTTACATTTGCTACCATGTGACGATGATAAATAATCCCAAATAAAATAGCGCCTGGATGATTAATTCTGTTCTAATTGTGATTGATAACGTAATTTGAAATGATTCTTGATAATTTTAGTGCAAACGCGGCATGTTCGTGCGCGAATCTCTTCCGAGTTGTTACAATACACCAAGTGAACTTTTCTCTGGATTGCCGAACGATTTATTTGAAAGGAAACCTTTGTGTACTGTAAACAACTCTTCAATCAAATCTTTGATTCGTAATTTTAAGTTGTTTTCGCAGTCGTTCTGACGCCTTCTCTAACAATTGAGCTTAATTTTCTATTACTCGAGAATTTTAATTCATTTTGGAGATTGATACCGACCATTCCATCTGTTTTTTTTTTTAATTTCAACTGAATATTTCGACTTTAAAAGCAGAGAAAGTTTCAATGGTGGAGCTTTGATTTGAATTTGAAAGCAAAGTTTTTGAAGATGGGCAATAGAATCAATATTAATGAGGGCGGTTTTAATCCGAGTTCGTTTATGGAAAATAATGTCAAACAACTTAGCACATTTGTCGGAGTGAATTACTGGCTTAAATATTTAAAGTAAAGAAGCTCCTTGAGCTTTATTTACTTTTCGAGCTTTAAAAATGGATGGCAGAAACTAATGGTGATCGTTAATTCTGTAGTAACAGCTTGCTACGTTGAAATAAGGCAAATAAAGTAAAGCATTTATAAGTCTGTTCTTAGTATTCACCAAAGACGATAATAAAACACCTTTGGGGACTAAGAATCGTAAAAATCGTCACGACGGAGTGACAATCACGTAGAGGGTGAACCTCGCACAAAGTTCGGACCGCGTGTGATGTGTGTCATGTGCTAATGCCATTTCATGATGCTGACTTACCGGAACATAAATATTGATTATCCATTCATTTTAGCCAGATGTTATGTACTAATTGAGAATTTCGGGATTAAAACGGACTGCCAACTTATAGCCGCACCGTAATGAAAATTTATCTACGAGATATTAACTGCTTTTATATTATTACCAAACTTCACCCATAACTTAATCACGTTAATTTTCAAACTTCACAAAATTCTCAAAAATTATTAACAGTTCGTCAAGCTTCGCGTCTTATTATTAAGTTATATACCTACAGGATGCTTCAAACGGAAGGAGTACCCTTCATCAACCATACAACGCAAAAATCTTAATTATCAAACTCATAATTAATACAAAATCTTTCTTTCTTCCACTACGACATTGTGTTACTTCACAATTCACTAATTTAAACCTCTCTGACGTTTAAGTAAAGTATTGTCTGTGATATATATTTGTAAAACAATTGAAAGTCTCAGATTCAGTGACAAAAGGGTTTGGAAGGTATCTAGGACGCGCCATAATTTATTAAGCTCGTTCGTTTCATTCTCACTTCACCATTCAATTCCTTTTAAACTAATTAAGCAGTCTTAAATTTTATTAAATATTCCTTCAATTTAACCGCGCCGACAAAACAAATACACTTCTGCCATTGCTGTCACGATTATAATTACTTACATTTACAACATCAAAATTTCTCTACTCTACTCTCATTATCTTTTTAAACCGAATTAATGTCGATTTCGATTACTAATAAATGCATTACGTAGAACGTTCTTAATAAAATCCCACTTGATCGAACACATTCAAATCAATCCTCATCTTGAACCAAAACGTTTATCTTCTTCAAAATTTAAAACGGATGTAATCGATTCTACTCCACTGCACAAACTCGTGTCTCGACAAAGAACAAAAAACAGAACATTTTTAAGAGGAAATTGTCAACCAAACCTCGGTAACGATAAGTAGAGTAAAAAAATCACGTAGTCGCGGATACCTAAGTCGGTTATTAATTTATTGAAGTGTCCATGGTGATTTCGTAACGTTTTTGCGGTGGATACGTTTATTATATCCGTCTTTAATAAGTAACTCTGTTACGACTTAATTTCGAGCGTATACTTCCGAAAAAATTACTTCCCCAAACTTAAAGGTAATGGTTCAAATAAAATGTAATTTGACGGATGTTTTTTCAAGATATTCCGTAATTCAGTCTCACTTCATCTAATCTTACTTGTTCAGTGTCTTCCAGAAAATAAGTAAGGTTATAAATTTTAAAAGAGAAAGATATAAGTTACATCTTGCCAATTTCGGCTTGACAAAGTTTTAGGGGAGCGCAAAATTGTGAATATAGCTCGAATTGAAGTAAACATATCGTTATAGTGACATTAATAAATTATTTTCTACTTTATAAACATTATTAGTAAAGTTTGGAGAACGCCTAATTTAAGATTAATCAACCCTTAATGATAATTTGATTATACATAATCAAACCTAAATTGCTATCCACCCAAGACTTGTTGTGAGATTAATTAAATAAAATTTACTTGGGTAAGTTTTGTTTAATTGTTCGGACAAAGGAAAAAACGATTTCCGAATCTTTGAGTAAAGTTTGTGGCGGTTTACCTGGCAATTGTATTCACAACTTTGTGTACTTTACGCGCAAAGATGACGGGAACTTGGTGAATATAAATAATTCTAGCTTAAGTTTGAGCAAAGTCTTTAACGAAAGTTATATTGATTTATATCGAGAATAGTGTTCGTAACGATCGCTCAGTACATCGTAGACAATCCAGGGCAAGTGAGCCGAATTATAAACATTACTGGAATTATTCCGGTATTAAACAGGATGTTGCAATAAGGAGCAGGTGCAATTAATGTGTATTTGTACTACCGCGAGACGAATACAAATAACGTTTTAATAAAGTTAATGTAAAGTCTTATTAATTGAATTTGCCTTATTGAGTTTTATTGCACAGTCAGCTCCAAATTATTAATTAATTCCCGTTTATTACCTGGAGACAAGTTTAATTATTGTTGCTTAGGTTCACTAATTGATAACGCAAGCGTCTATTTAGAAAAATCACGAAATCATCCGTTCTCGGATATTTTAATGAAACAATATAATATCACAGAGCTCGTTCAGTCGAGTAGAGAAATTGAAATAAAGTGCTCTCCATCTAAAATTTACACGAGAGCCATGTTTACTATATAATTAAGCTATTGTTCTTGGGCATTAATTGTTTTAGTTTGCATAAACCTGCTTGAGCGCTAGTTATTTCATATTCTAAGAAGGCTTTGTCTGTCACCGTTACATGCATAAATGATGCATTGGGCGGTGTTCTAACGAAATAAGTTTCCTTTCTTTACTACTACACTCCAATACAAAGCCATGCTAATCTAAGCCGCCATCTGATGTATATTTCGGAATATTCCACAACTTACTAAAATTCCAGAAAGACGAATGATACACACGCGAATTATTGTTATGTTGATAGTTATCTAACAACATTTATATAAATAATTTCTGTGTCGTTATGTAATAAAACTCTAAAATCAACAAAACTCATAAATCATTTACGCCGTAATTACCGAAAGCAAATTTGTTGCGTCGTTATATTTTACATAAATTGTAACTAGCGAAGCTATTCTCGTAACATATCACACTTTTGCAGATTTTGTTATAGTACAGCTATTGACAAAACAATTTTATATCGCATTACAAAGTGGAATATTGTTACACGTTCAATAAACTCGACGTTTTGTTCGATTTCTAGCGTCTAGTTTCTAGTAACGCAAGTAGCTCGCTTCAGAAAATTTACAGAAAATTTCCAAGTTTGTATGACATAAGTGCATCCTTTGAACGGATTTCATTTCCTAGACGGTGAGAAAACTAAATTTAACAGTTCATGGGGTTGTTAGGGCGACATCGTCCACACTGATAAATTCAATTTAAGCGTTGTACATAAGAACAAACTATTAAAGTTCCTGATGATGTGAATTTTTTTCGTGTTTACGCCAACTTCAAAATCGGTTTGAGGCGAGCAAACAAACAACGTTTATCTTGTGCACAGTGGCAACCAACAGATTCTAGAAACCAGTACAAGCACATTACACCATCGACCTAGATGATGAGACCGCAACATCGCTATATTGAAACTGATATCCAGGCACATGTCACTTCAACCTTGGTTTCTGTAGTTAACAAACCGTTTTAAACATTTTAAGCGTCAACTAACTTTAGAAAAGCCGCAAGTTTTCTAAACAACTTATATCGTCTATTTAATCCCCTTGAGTAGGAGGAAAGTCCTTTCGAACTAATTACTAGCTTTCTATACGGCACTCGACCGCATTCACGGGAAAATTAACAAAATGACAACTGCTAAGCTCTTTTTCAAAACCGCAAACTACCACGGTAAAATTCAAGCACTTTAGTAATTGAAACACTAAAACAAATACCAAAATTGATATTTTACTAATCGGTGAAATGACTAAAAAAATCTCCTGTTGAGCCACGTCACTGTATGTTTGAGTAAATAACGTTCTACTATCGATTTTATTTTTTTATTTTCTTTTTATAAGACTACACAAATAAACTGCTTCCCTATCCCAGCTCAAAATATCATTCATCAAAGCGAAATGTTTTTGACAGACAGTTCAAATATTCGTGAAGACAAAGAGAGCAAAATTAGAAACTAAATCTATATTTCAGTTCATTTAATCAAAACACCAATGTCGTGTCATATAAACATGTATTATTAATACTAATGGCTTTGGTATATCTACCGTATTGATTTTTTTCGAAAGATGACCACTGGGACTTCGATTTAGTACTTAAAAGCAAAATCTGCATTAAAAAATAAAAGAGAATAAGCAATTCTTTGTGAATTTCAAAGACATCAAAGCTTAACCAAAAATATAGGAATAAATAACAACGGCGTAAAAATAAAATGGATGGACTAATACGACGTTAGTGGAGATATTTTTACTACAGTGAGAGACCGGTTTTCGCTGTTGATGTTCGCAAATACATTAAAGGCAAAAATTCAAAATAATTAGCCAAAGGGTACAGTATAATGTCAAAGTAAGTGGCAATTTCAAAAGTAAACGAAGGCCTAAGAACTCACAAACTCACAAAGAAAATGTAAAAGTACAGTATTTTAGATAAAATATATTTGCTTATCGTAATTTTGGCAGTGGCTGCTTTTGCTTTGAAATGTGATTTCAAAACCACCTTTATTCTGTTTACAAAATTCGCGAATTGCGAATTCGAGAATCTGTGATGTGGCCAACTTGTAAAATCGCCCACAGCTCGCTCGAAATGAATTATCGGGCTCGTTTTAAATGTAAAGATGTTACACAACATGTAACAGCCAAATCTGAACTTAAACCAAAGTGGTCAGTCGAAGTGACAGCCGATTTAAGCCGGATCGTTTGTGAAGGCTGGCGTAAATGAGCAGAACGTGACGGTAAGCATCACAAATCGATTATAGTTACGTCCCTTGGTAACTCCAAATTTATGTTCTCGAGAGCTTAAGAGTTGGGAAGAAAAAAATGAAGTTTTTCTAAAACTTCCCGGCTGCGAAAACATTGTTAGAGGTGAGCTTCCAAGGTCTAGCGATGCAATAGTTAAAATCAATTTTGCTTATTTCGAGTCGGTACGAAGCTTATCAAATTTTTATGTAAAGCTCATGTTTGATATGAGAGTCCATAAATAGCCGTTACTGCTTGCAAAAAGAGATTTTAAAATTGAAGGAAGTTCACAGCAGGAGCGCCAACCTCGATATCGCAGTATTTATGTTGCAAGGATGACATGTTTCGCTTAGAAAGTGTAGCGGTGCGATGTTAAGGTAATAAGAAGTATTCTCCCAGTTTTAGTACTTTTGTCATCCTCCAACGCGCTTATGTTTTCCGTCATATTTTCCTCATTTAAGCCAACACTTAAAATAATGACGGTATTTTTGCGATAAGAATAAATTAATGAGAACATCGTAAAAATCCGAGTACCTTTAAACAAACGTGCTTTTTACGGTGGTCTTCTGTACATATTTGGCAAGACGTCGGAGGTTTTAACTCAAACATAACTAGATCATAAATTTCGTTCATATATCCAACTATGGTGGGAATTAATCGATTTCAGCATGTAATTTCCTTAAATCATGAAGGCAGCGGTATGAAGCTGACATAGAAATGCAGCAGTGCCAAAATAAAGCTTGTGAATGTATAAATCTGCTGCAACTTAACGCGCCACTAATTTTCCAGTCCCCGACAGAGTGCGGTGTTGTCAATTATAGAACTACGTCAATGTTCTGTGCTCTGGCGGACACAAACTACTAACTACGAATTAAAGTGATTCGAACCGTTACACCGTCGTAGATGCAACATTTCGATAATTTAGAAATTTATCCTTTTTGGTTGAGAAATTAGTTAAAGGGATTCATAGTTTCAATTTCAGCAGGAATCGTGACGATGACACAACTGGTCACAAGTGCAAATCAACTAATACGTCCGGAGCATGGGCCGTTCACGTCCAGCAATTTCTTGTCTAGAAATGGAGCACCACCGCTCGCCCAACTTTACAGTTGCCTTGTCACGTCTAGTTCATCTGTCTATGACGGGAACGAGCTGCCTCGGCCACCACTAACTCTAATTTCAGAAAATACTTCGATTCAACTAACCACGTGCTCTTTCGGTCATGTTAAATGTATCATCAGAGCCGCCCGTAAATCTCGACCTCCGAATTAACCTTCCTTATACATATTGCACACTCATTTAATATAATCCGATTCTCACGTGACCCTAACACCAAACAGGCACATAATCTCTACTTACTACTGAAATATTCAGAGATTCGAATACTGCATTTGATTGACGCCACAGATCCTAGAATTTGACTTCTGCCATACATATTGCATTGCGAGAATGCCACTCCGGGTTCTGATACAAAACAACATAAAAAAAAGGTAGAAACTCGAAGGACATTGCAGTTACTGTTGCGTTCACATGTAATACAAGAAATAAGATGACCTCGCGTGCCTCATATACTTTCCTAATTTCACATTTCCTTTCGTTTCGTTGCAAATCAACAAGCTGTCCTCTTTCCTAGAATTCCTACCTTATCAGGGATTTTCTTGAAAGTGTCACATTTCCCTTCGGTCGACCGATTGACTCACTTACGCAAAACAGCAATAGTAAAAATGAAATCTTATGGTCGCAATCCCATCGAAATTTTGACGTCTAGAATGTCTTACTGGTTTAGAAACAAATTTAATCTACTCGACTGGAAATATATTTCCGGATTTTTAAATCTGCACCTAACACTTGCATTATTCTTATGATCGGCTTTCGGTTTCATAATACATATTTATTTAGATGTTGTGAAAAAAAGAGGATAGGATAACTCATATTGTTTTATAAAACCTACACTCCGGTCATAATTTAAAAAATTACAATTTAAATTTGACTTTCGAAATGATTAAAATAAAAATGCCAGTTCTAATTATGAAGTAATCTAATATATGCAAGTAAATTTCAGAAGTAAAATTAAATAAGGTGTGGGTATCAATTTTTACAACAGGCTAACCCGGCGCATCCACCATTTTTCACCCACAATTTTCTAAAATTCTACCATTTTCTTGTTTACACAAAGAGTCTAATCCATCTAAAAATTGCTCGACTTAATTTAAAACTAGGATTTATGTTGATTTCTTTGATCTTACAAAGACAAAAAGTTTAATTTCGCCTAAATGTTTTACCTATTTACATGTTTTCATATCCCCGTTTAAAATAGAAAAGTCTATTTTGTAGTGTAGTAAATATATGATGTCATATTCTCTGTTTATCATATTATTCTGACGACATTCAACGAACTTGTTCGCGGCGGTTATTGTTTTCATGGTAATCATATAAACAATGTAACAACAACACAACGAAAAGACAAAGTCAACTTTATTGACATTTTTTATCGTTCAATTTAAACAAAATTAAGCAGTGCCACAATAAAGGTCCGTTATTGCCGTAAATTCTAGCACAAATATTTCAGGTGAGATTACTTGTACCAACGTTAAAACTTTGAAAAAACGCCAGTAACTCTGAAACTGCCTATTTTACCTCTGTCATTTGGTCTATAAAATTCTTAATTTATGTTCTTGTTTCTGTAGTGTTTATGTGGAGGATTATTCTCTAAAATGAGGGTAACAAAAGTGAGCTATTAAGAAATGACTTCTTTCTGATCGATCCATGCAATTCAGGATCGTTCTCCGCCCCCCATGAAGTTGGCAATTACGATCACGAATTCTGAATCATATAAAGCGGGCGATTTGATCATCTCGCAATTATTATTGTGGTTGGTTCATGACACTGCCGTGAAATAGGGACTCAACTAATTTCCGATCAAGTCGGTAGGCGACTTAGTACATTGATATTATCTTAGTCGAGGTCAACTTCCCGTTCAGCCGATGAGTTTCAGGTATCTCGACTGAGCTTTGATGGAAACAGGGCCTTGTCTTGATTATTAAACGGGTTTAGAAATGGAGATGTGACAGACCAAAATCGCCCTTAGTAGCTTTGTTTTCGAATCGAAGAATTTATTGATTGAAACATGAGTCGTCTTTAGTGTTTTCGCTCCGTGTGTTACAAAGGTGAAACACGATATCCATCGAGCAAACTCGCCCTTTTTAAAAGTACGGAAAGAGTACGTTATGGTCACCTGATTTTTATTCAAATTCAATTCGATTTCCATTTTTATCATTCATAGCTTTTACACTTCCTGTGATTTAAAATTCCCGAGTAGGAATTTCGAGGATATTTATTATTAAGATGGTTAGAACATTTTCGGAAAGGGCGAATTCTAATTATACAGCCTCCTAAAAATGCATACTTCGAGGATCTGATTGCTATATTAAAAATTTCCTGCCGGAAACTGCATACTTAGCGGAATCACATTTCCATATTAAGAATTTTCTCATTTTCGTTACGTCCATAAATTTATAATGTACATATCGCATATTTAATATTTTTGGTTCGGAATTTTAATATTCTAGATTACGTGTGAAAATTGCATTCCTATTAAATTGTAAAAGTAATTTAACAAAATTTAACATGTTCAATTTAGACACATTTGCGATTGTATCGAATGCATATTTACAAACAAACAAAAATAATGTAACAAAAATAAGAATAATACATTTCGACCGATGTAAACGTAAACTGACAATTGATTGACAATTTGTTACATTTTGCCTGACTATCTACTAAAACATGGGATGTAAAAGATCTGTCGGCTTCCGGAATGATTAAATAAATTATTGATTTTTCACTTGAGGTGATAAAACTGAAATGTGATAGATAAGTGAAAATTGGTTTCTAAATAAAAGATACAAAAAGCTTTGGAATTACGGAGAAAGTTTGAAATTGAAACAAACCTGTAAAAGAGAAGTTCTGCTAAAACAATATTGAAGGAAAGAGATATGGTTGAAACGTTCCAATTAAATATTTAAGGTGCTTAACCTTCCCCAACTAAGTTGGAGTACTATAGGAAGGGATAAGTGGACGTTAATGGATGTATTCAATTTCAGTATAAAATATGACTTTGTATTCATTGAGAATGTCGCCGAGCCAAATAATCGATAAATTATCCAGCTACCCTCAATATCAAAACTTAGAGGGTTCAGCGTGAAATACCTTAAAATCCTAATCTTATTTTATGGATGTACGTATTATATTCTACACGGCCTAAGTTGATTAATGGTCTAGGCCTCGAGATTTTCTCTTAGAATCACCGGACAAATAATCACGAAATCCTTCTAAAACGCTAATTACGAACGAGTCCCTCACATCCCTCAAAATTGGATTACACACAGATTACAGAACGTTATTTAAATAAAATTCGTACCAACACGACCAGTTGTTTATAATCAGAATTGTTCTTTCTACCAAACAATACAAAGCAGATTTAGTTTAAATCGATTCGACAAAAAAGCATCTGCTTTCGGCAATTTTACACTGGAATAATTATCGAAAACTGTTTGGCATTCAATTCGGTGCATCGAAAGGACATGGAAAACCATAGCAATGCAATTTTTAACGGAGGTGAATCAACTGACGGGTAAATTTCCACATTGCGTATGAAAAAATCTCACACCAATAAATCTGATTTCAACAATATTTTACATTTATGGATCGAATGCTCACGTCAATAATAAATATTTTATTTTACAAGATTTATAGCGCTCTGCTTCCCTACTGTATGAAGTAGTTTTCGTCCAGGATTTAACAGTCTCTATAAATAATGGCGGCATTATTGCATGTTACTTAGTTTTCCTTTTTTTACACACTGCCAAAGTTCAAAAGAAAACAGCAGTTTTTCAAACTTTCCCGATCTACTTTCCTTTGATTCATATATAACGTACACGTAACTTAAGAATAATATTAGTTTGAAACCTTCGCCAACTATAGAAATGTGGACTTTATACAAGTAAAAATAAAACTTCTCAGAGAACTTTTAATTTGCTTTTAACAATTTATTGCCGAAACGGGCATCAACCCTAGTCCTCAAACTTTCCATATAAAACATTTTTGAAAGTGATTGAATCTATTGTTAGTTTCGTAAGGAAAACCGGACGACATCTGACCCCTATGGATTTTTCTCGGATTTACATATGAGAATAACGTTGATGTAATTACTTTTTTAATAACGTGTTTGTAGTGGGTAGTTTTCATTTTCTTTTACATTTTTCCGTGATCTCGTGAAAAAAGAACATGTGTTTTCATAAGTGGAAAGCAAAAAGACATACGCATACATAAAATCTGCATGACCACGAATATACCAGATTATTGTATTTGCAAACACGTACATCGGATCTTAGTCCTGTAATCCTAGATCCCAAAGGATACAAACCGCTCGCTGAACCTCATACATGCTCCATTCCGACTTCACAATTGAATTGTTATAATTAAGCATGTTAAGTGGCGGAAGATTAAGTTTCAAAGCTATAAATTATGTTGAATTTTACTAACAAAATAAAAACCTCACGTCATTTCAATTAATCCTTCCGAGTTGATTGAATTACCAAATTCATGACCTGATACAACCTGAGTGATGAAAGCAATAAGACTAAGTGGCAGTAACGGAAAATAATAATTTGTCATATTCGTTTAAGCGGTCCCGTGAAGTTATTTATGATGCGTTAACAAGTTTTTTTTACGACAAAATAACACGAGTGTAAATCGTGCATTTTATACCAACAAAAGTTAAACTAAATGCTCGCGTTGTGCACTTCAGAAATTTGGCGGTGCTCCAACCTTCATTAAAATTTTTCAACTCGCTTTGTTCTTTTGAAAATTTTTTAAAACTAGACACAATTGACGTATGATATTAAGACGGCAACTAGACAAAAAACGATGACTGTTTGGCTAGAAATAACTTTATCAGAGAATTTTAAATTAACACTGACGTCCGTCAAATAGCCAGTTTTTGTACTTGCAGATATTTTACTTGTGCTGAGCTGTCTGGAGCAGACTTCCATAAAAACCAACGCTGACATGCAAATATAAATTTTAAATTATCGAGACCGGGTTTGAAGTCTGCGAACAGTATATCATCACAATCGTTCTTTTATTAATTAATCTCATCGGATTTGTGTTAAATTTTTTTCTTAAAATTTATCTTTGAAACACAGCTGGTGACCCAACAAGGTGATAATTAAAACGAAAAAGTGAGACTGGAAAATTCGAGTTTCCGCTTCTAGAATCCAGTAAAGATATACATTACCCTTATGTCTGGAATGTTGTGAAGTTGGCCAGAGTTAAAAAGAGAAACGACAAAACACTGAGGACTACTGACGTCAGAATGCATCTAGAGCATGGCCGAGCACTGCCAACAGATGAAATTGCGAACTGCGGTACAAGTCATCGTAATTTTCTATAATATGCAAGTTTCATTCAAATTCACATGCGACTAGCGAAAAATACATATTTATTCATAATTACCCTTATCCGCATAATAACACTCAAAGAACACGAATTGCATATGTAATCGATCCGTCTTTTCAAATAAAGCTGTATTTCTTCCAAACAAATAAGTCGGCTTTCGGATTTCGAGATAGAGGAACTGAAAACGACGACGTTCATAATTTATTTAGCTTCTAATCCATTTCAGACTTAGAGCCGCAGGAAATTCACTGATTCTCTTAGTCGCAATAAACAAAAAAAACATTATTTCACCTGCCATCGCCCGAACAGCAGATTTCTAAAATTTACACTCCGCTGATGCCGTAATTTATAACATACAAAACTGATGCCTCTTCAATCTGTAAAAGTACTTCATCAAAAGACCGCCACAAAAACATTTTTCAATTTCCATTAAATCCTTTTCACCAAAATTCATTGGATATGTGAAGTGTTTAATTTTATTTTCCTTCCAATACACTCAAACGACACGACAAAAACCCGTTTCGACGCTCTAATAAACAAAAATCCTTTTACGCAAATATCTGAATTTGATCTGACCCAAATTAAAACTCAGCTTACGTCTTTGAAGTTTTCGTGAAACAAACACTGAATTTGATAGATCCCCATTAAAAAGCTCTTTATTGCTGAAACAATCTTCAAAGCACCTTAAGCTCACTATCTAAAAAAACAAATGCACGAAACAAAAATTTACTTGCAAGTCCCAAAAATGCGACTTAAGATCAATAACTTGCCAGAGTGATGCAATCAATCTAACTTTTTTGTCCAGTTATCCAATCTATTAAAGCGCTATAACTTTCAGTGGTTCGATACCTGTACACACGCAAACTTTCAACAATTACACTGAGTGAAGCAACACTAAATTACAAAATTTTTCTTTCTATTACTGCATCGACCAATAAAATTGCCAATAATAATTAAATCTCCTCAAAAATAGATTCGATGAATTAGGGCATTGTACTTAAAGCTGTTCCGAGTATCTTTCAAAATAAGAAGGGGTCCTAATTTGGTTTATGAAACAGAATTTTCTTCGGTAAACAGTTTAAAAATGAATTTCAGTGTCGTTCCTTCATTTAAATTGAATGCTCGCGTTCTTACCAAGGTATGAGTGAATGAATATAAACGACTGATAATGTAATTTTCTTTCAAACACAAATACTAAATCTGACTTAAAATATTTAATTCCATATTTCTAGTTCAAAAATGTCGATCGTTCAATTTGTCCATTTAAGTGTCTTTAACCGAGACTTAACCTCCCAAGAACGAAAATATTTAAAATAATTATTGCGTCCAAGTTAAACTACATGATACGTTTTAATTAAAACTTCCTCCGTGTACTATTTTATTACTTTTTTTTCATGATAATATACTTAATTTTAAGAGTTTTTGTAAAAGTTGAAACGTGTTCAGAATGTTGAATAAAGAGATAAAAATCCAGCACTGGGTATGCTAAACAAATTCGTATTGTATAAAAACAAGACGTTATTTGGAATTTTAATTACTGTTTGAAAAATAAACTTGAGTGCGAATGTGGTCTATTTTAAATGACGAAGTTTGAATTAAGAGTTTGGTTACGGATAAAATCATCTCAGAATAATTGTTTTCCTAATGACTACAAAATGATTTCGTTGACACTGTATTACAAAATTAAAGATATGTTAGTATAATGGGAACATTAAAAACTGTTAATAACTCGCAAACCCGTCTTACGGAAGTCATGTTTTACTCTAACGGCAGTAGCTCATACCTCGCACGGACAACATTAATGGTGTTCTTAATAAAAACACGAAACACGAAGTTTTTAATTACAGAGAAGTTACTTTGCAACGAAAGTCTTCAAATGTTATAAAAGAAGGCTTAATGATCTTATAAAGAAAGACCAGTAATTTTTAAATGGTTACTAAAATAATGCCGATTTATATCGCTCTCTGCCGTCATAGCTGCCCTCATTAAAGTTGAACAGCTAATTGTGTAGGAATAATCTCTTACGTCGGTGTCTAATTCTCCTATGTGCTACAAGAGTTTATACTTTTAAATATCAATCAAATAACTCGGCAGTGAGCAACACGTAGCGCGGAAGAAACACGAGCTGCAAAGTTCCTTTTGACGTTATATGAAATGTTTCTGATTTTAAATAAGCATAAAATTCATTCGGTGTCGTAAATAGGTTTTGAAGCAACGATGCAAATGGTGTACTAGTTTGTTTGCTCACCTAGGTATTCCGTCTGCTCAGTTTTAGTCCATAATGACACACTGTACACAAACCCGTTTTCGCTTGTTTAGTTTTTAGCGTCAAATACTAATTTTGAAGCTTGGTGACCAAACAGAGCAAATTTAGTTGACCATAAATCAGGTCGAACGGTCAATTTTTATTTGGTGTGGTGAAAATCTCGCTTGCTGCTCTTTCATTTCGACGTTACATTTATCGTTGGAAATTTCAACTTGAATACTCGAAAATCTAACGTGTTTGTTGACGACTTGTAAATTGTAGATATTGACGGTGATGGTGTGGAAGAATCCTCGATCTTAATGTTACCGATTCCGAAGTCGTCAGGTTGTAGGTGGTTAATTTACAGAATTCTTGATGAGAATTTCAGATATGTTTGCGAACGCGTAAGTAAATATGTCAAGTTGCATGAAAGTTAGAAAGTCGTATTATTCATGAAGATTTTTAAGGCGACCTCGTGTAGAATTTTATGACTGTTTTTTTATTGACGCCTCGTATGATGAAAAAATATTTCCTTCAGAATTTTATGGTCTTGAACGTTGCAGTTTGAGTTTAAATTAAACAGAAGTCGAGTGGATAATGCCTGTGAAGTGAAACCTTAGTGATATTTACGAGCCATAAAAGTAGATTTGTTTAAAGTGGTGCTGAAGGAGTTGAATTTTTACATTTCGATATTTCGAGATGTGTAATTAATAGCTGCAAAATTACAGCTTTCCGTGGGACTTAAAGCTCAAAGACCGATGCGTTGTGCTCTCTGATTAATGTCTGCATACAGCCAAACCGAGTTACATCTTCCCAGGGCTTCATTGTCCATTCAAAATTGTAATATATTGCACATGATTACCTAGCTAGTCATTTGCAACCAGGATTATGGAGGCTTATTGCAATTAGTTGCAGGATTTGTTCCTAGATGTCGTCAATATTGAACAAAAAGGTGACGTAGATTGCTGCAGTCCCTTCTCGTTCGCCAATTAATCTAAAAATCATCTTGGGTCTGCAGATGTGGGTCTAACGTATCCGTGTAATCGCTATCATTTTCGAAATGTTGAGTCGTAAGCCGTCTTCATATCCTGAAGTTTACCATTACAAAGAGTGATAGATGGATAAATTACATAACATAAGGTTTGATCCCTGCTCGGTTGAACGAAGCCTAGAAAAGCACAGCAACAATAGTTTGAAAAAATTATATGTTATTTTTACGATAAGAAAAGAGTTTTTCCGTTCCAAATTTTAATGAAGATGTTACGAGTTGTTTGCATGAAAGGAAATCTGCTTTTTAATTTCCCACTCTTTCTCCATCGATTGCGTTATAAGATTAAAGAAATACAACCGGAACACCTAAAGCACGTGAATAATTAAACTGTTTTCGACTAAATTCTTGTGTGAATAGCTTATTTTAGTAGCGAATATAACCACCATCGTCAGTGCTGATCCTTTTTGGAACGTCTAGCGCAATATCTCCCAGCTAATCCGCCATGCTACATTTTAGCGGCCAAAATGAAGGGCAGTCAGACGTGAGATCCGGAAAATCTCTTTTACATAAAAGAATGTTTGAAGTGGACCTTTCACTACAAGAATCGCGCCTATTGAACGTTAGCCGATTCTACGTTCTTTGGATTCATTTAACCATCTAGTTTGTTGCGCTTCAAATCACAATCAAAGGTCATTTGAACACCGAGATGAGGAATTCTAATCGCACTAAGTGTTATTACCTTTTTACAGCGGTTACGGTTTTACTGCAAAATTGAACCATGACATGATTACAAATTATATACAATGTGAAAACTTTTAACAACCCTTGATATGTTACATTGTCTACGACTTCGTTATATATTGTTTGACGTCTCAATCTTAGACTACAAATATCGGGTGTTCATTTAATAGTAGTACAACCTATGATTTTTTGTAATGTCATTCCTTCATTCATGTCATTCTTTCTGTCAACTGTCAACATGAGCTGTTGATCTTACTCTTCTGTATTTGTATTGTTTCTTGTGATCATAATCGTGTTTATTTGAGTTGTTTGTTGTTCATCATCAATCCGTTTTTTTTTTTCCAGGAGCTATTTACATTGTTGTAACGACTCAAACCTTGCCGTCATTTAATAGTAAGGTTATATTCATTATAATAATGCAATACACGTTTTCTAAAGCAAATAATTTTCACATTTTTTTCATTATTAAATGAACACCCGATATTAGTCAGGACACTTTTTCGAATTTCCAATAGCACCCATTTTATAACAACTTTGACATTTTATTCAATCTCGACACTTATGTATAACATTTCCGAACAACGACGCGCGTTTCCCCAACTACCTAATTTATTCACTCCCAGCAAACAAAATAATTCCACCTACAACCAACTTCATTTCTCCAATAAATTTTAAAACCAACACACATTCTTGCTTTCATAATGAAAAAAAATAGTAAACAACATTGATTTAATCCATTTTTTACACGAGCTTTTCCTTTTAATTGACCGATCGATTCGGCTTCATTTGGACGATTGATGTATACAAATAAATCTGTTTAGGTGTCGTAATATAAATCCGCCTCATATTTAATTCAGTGTTACTTGCAGTAAGTGGATAAATAATGCAAAATCGTCAAAATGGGTTGATTATTCGATGCTAGCGTAATTATTGCTTGTACATAATAGAGAGCAAAATGCAATTTTCATAATGCGTTGAGCTGTCGATTCCAGTGGGATGTAAATGCATAATTTGTTATTTTCTTATCAAACTATCTCACTCATTGATTGTGCTTTTGAAAGTTTCCAAGTTACACAGCTTCCGGTCCTCTTTCGAAATTTATTACTTAACGGTTGTCATTTACGAGACGTGACGAAATTATTTAGGTTCTATGGGAAATCGGGGACAAATAGAACAGATTAAATAAACAGAAACAGACTAATTTTAACGTGTGCATTTTTATAATGCACTGAAATTATTT
Source organism: Cynaeus angustus (assembly GCA_030157275.1). Taxonomy (NCBI): domain Eukaryota; kingdom Metazoa; phylum Arthropoda; class Insecta; order Coleoptera; family Tenebrionidae; genus Cynaeus; species Cynaeus angustus. The sequence continues at coordinate 13,934,777 of CM058066.1, read as the reverse complement.
TACATGCATGTTGCGTGAACAGGCGAGTGCTAAAAACAATGTCAGTAATTAATGAGTTCAGGTTTCCCCTAAAGAAAATTAAAAAGTATATGGAGATCAGAGCCTTTCATCACGACAAAGTGATTTTACAAAGATAACATTTACAGTTTGTGTATCAAGGCGGCAGTCTTTATCAGGATGGTAAAGAACTTACTTCATAGCCCTTGGGTTCTTCACTTATGTGCGAGACCATTAGATATGCTTTGATGTAGTCAAAATTGAATAGAACTGTTACCAACACAATAGCAATTAGCAATGCTCGACCTGCATCGCGAGTATGGTAATTATTCAATTATGAAAATTACTACAACTGGAGAATATTAAACGTACATTTGGACTCGCAGAAATGACCGGAAAAACTGTTTGCCTTCTAGTCAACAAAAATTCCGAGCGTCATTAAAAACATCTTCAAAATTTATGGTGTTCTAAAGCGAAAAACTCGCTCCATAAATCATTCTTTGTTTTACTTTTGAAGAATTTAAAATTAAAGCCACATACGGTTTCAGTTTAGTCTTCTAACCAAAAACTTCTTTTCCTGAGTCGACGAAAGAGAATTTTTTCAAATAATTTATAGTTGGTTTCTTGTCGGAAAAGTTTTTCTTTGATTAGAGAGACGTTCTAATGTAGATAGTCGTTCATAGTCGTTCGGTTCGAGAAAATCAATAATCAAATAAATGAAATCAATTGAAATAAGTGACATTTAAACGAACATTTTCGAAAAACTCAATGATAATATTATAAGCTTTTTGTTCTAGAAAATCAATTTTTTCTCGCTGTCGTAACGTCTCGGGCGAAATAAGCATGAAAATGCGAGCCTACAGTGACGGCTTTTCATGGGTTTGCAAATCAATTCTGTCACTTTAGGACAGATGTCGACGAAAAGGCTTAGCAAAGTCACGTACGATTGAGTTCACCGACGTTAGACACTGAGCATACTGTCTGCATGTTTACTTTCGCCACTTTTCGAGCTGGGATGCTGCTGGTTCCGCTTTCAGACTCACATTAACATTTGAGGTAAATGTGGAGTTCATTAAGACGCTAAACTAACCCTTGAGGCATTCAGATGTAGATATTTAATAGCACACCACGCTTGAATAAATGCTGCCCACGGTTTTTAAGACCAGTCGTTAGCAAACAATGCTTGTGCAGCGTTGCCAAATTATTTACGACCCTCTCACCACTTGGCGCAATGGCAATATATTTAGAAAAACGTTAATTCGCCTATTTATTGAAACCGTTCGTTCACTTTTCTTATTAAATATTTAACTTAGATTCTGAAAATCGAAGATAAGGATATTGAGTGGAAAAGTTAGAAATCCAATATTTTTCAGGGTTGTAATAAACGTACTTAGGAAGTCATTTTTCGCAATATTATTGTTGTTTTTATTGTTAATATCACGTTTTAGTAAAGGAGAGTCCATTAGCGACATTTTATATCATGTTATAAAAATAAAACATTTTTACTGCACATCGAGGCGTCCTATAATTAATCTACAACTTACTTTAGGAGATGATTAAAAGTGTCGTTTGAGGTAAGAATGTGAAAAAATTAATGCCAAACTCATAATCATTCTCGAGTTACAACCCCGTAAGGAATAAGGTTCTTCTGAGATAGGATTTTATTTCGGATCTTCCAAATAAATATAAAACTTGGTTGAAGCAATTACCAACTTGACACAAAAAAAATGTTACTAACATTAAAAGTGCTTCATTCTTTCTAGTATCTAAAAGAAGTTGATTTAAATCGAATGTTCCAAAGGCAAAATTCGTGTACATATTAAATAGGGTTGTAGTTAGTACTTTGGTGCTTAGAGCTAGAAACATGGATTCAAACTTGTCAAATTTTCAATTTGCTATTAACCTACCAACTTCTGCTCATGGGGATCTATAACATGGGATGTTCTATATGAGTTGTATAATATAATATCAAGTTTAGTGGATAACGTGAATACCTTAACTAAGATTTAATTACATCTATACAACTATATCGAATAATTGACGGAATTTTAAATATCAAAAATAGAGAAATAATAGCATAAAACCGTGAGATGAACTTGAATATGAAAGTGGTTGCCGGAAGTTGAAATTTCGAAGTGTCTATCTTTTGAAAGTATCCCTTATAACGGTACTTTAGAAAGTTTAATACACCACTTATTTTGTTTGTAGTTTTTACAAAACTACGTTATCTGCAATTTCGTTTCGTCCTATTTCCGACTTGTTTTGCAACGTTGTAGTCGTTCCACGTTGACACAGATATAACTATCGACCAACAAATCATCATACGTCGGAAAACATATGCTGATTTTATTTAAATTTTAGATAAAAGACGCTGTTGGCGTTCCCTAGGGAAAAGTTGAAATTTTTTCGACCTTCACCTTGATTTATCGCATCTCTTTATTCGTAAAACCGTTGTCGTTAAAAGAAAATACTAATAGAACAGTACTGTGCTTAAAGTGTATTTTCTGTGTACTTTCGAAAATTAAATTTCTTATCTGAGCTCCAAATTAAGTGTTCGCTTTGCTTCTAAATAAGATTTAATCCCAGTGCAAATGTTTCTTAATTGAAAAAAGAAAATTTCGATGACAGCGTTGTTGATTCTGTTAGTCCTGAGGTCTGACCTGTTCTAAGATGAGGCTGTGTGAGATGTATTCTCTGTTTTCGTGTGTTTAGCATAAAAAGTAATTACGTTGATTATATTTCATGAAGAACGACGGAAAATGATTGTATTTATCAAGACATCAAAGTGGGAAAGTTTTGAAAAAAATTTGCGGGGTAGCTTGATGTCGAGCGGTATAAAAAACAGATTACTGTTATGAAAGCGGAGAAAAAGGAAGGTTAAAGGGAAACCAAAACTGATGATCCCCGCGAGGGATGACGCGTTTAAACACGGTGAATCTCAATCGATGGACTTGAGACAGCGACCAATAGACCTCTGAAACTCTTCGACAGCAAACATTGCTGCATTTATGCCGATATTAAATCTCCAATCTAATCGAACTTGTGCCGGAGCTAATAACGTTGAAAGAAGCCGGGATATTTTAAAAACTCAAAATTTCTCCGGGAAAAGTCATTTTTTATCTTTAATAAATCCCGACCATGATACATTTTCATTTATTCAATTTCTCAAGATGACACACGCGTTTTTTCGTGATTCATCTGAGGTGGCAGTAGATTAATGTGTGCAGATTACGGCTCACCTGAAATCGATAAACGTATCGTGTTTGTCAGTCTTGTCAGATTCGCCACCGGAAAGGAAAATGGTTAATTATAATCAGAATAGCAATTGCGATAGGTGTTAGGTGGTAATTTTAACGTGTGAGAATGAATTATCAGTGACGTGAGCACCACTACTCGACGAACTGACAAAACATGATGTACACGCTATGTAAAAGCCACGCATGCACTACAAACTTCACTATAATAAAACATAAATGTTTAGAAACAAAATGTTCTGTTTCGAGGCAGCCAATTAAATCTTACTTCACATTTGCATGTTTCCCAACCAGGAAGGTGTATATAAATGCTCTACTGCGAAATTTGCACCAATAATTCTGAATATATTACTCTGCCCCACATTACACACCATTTACTGTACTAAAACTCGCCTACCTAAAATTCGCTCTTGTAGCTCAAACTGTAGCAAATTCTTTACGGCTTATCGGAATTAATTACTTTCGGACCCATAATGAGCTACAACGTGAAATATTTCGCATGAAATTGTAGACTATGTCTACCAAACAACTGCTCGGAACGCGCCATATGCAGGAATGTTAATTTTAGAAAAATACACGTAATTACTTGCTACCGTAGAACAATAATACGTAGACCACCGAGGGTCATGCTGGAACAATTACGGAGAAAACATGAAAATTTTCTGCCAACTACCCACTAAAAACACTCGTTCAACTCTTTGTAGTCGTCAACTTCAACAACCTTGTCGTGTATCCTTATCCTATCTATCCGAGCCGATTTTAATAACGCCAGTAACTCTCTTTACACGTGTCAAGAAAATTCTAACGAAGCCCGACAACTTCATATAATCCATATTATCCACAAACGCCAAAAGATCGCATGGTTTAAAATTTCATCCGGCTAATACTTGAACACGATGAACAAATCAACCATCGTGGTTCAGCAATCAAAAACTCAACTAATAAAATATTGACGCTACATAAATGCATTTCAAATATAAACAAAATTTATCTTTTTACGTTTGATAAATTGATTTAGATTTTCGTCTTTTTTAATGAATAATTTGTGTAAATTTGAGAGGGCTTGTGTTAAATATGTCGGGGATAGACGCGTCAACACATAAATAACTTCTACCCGTTCACGCATGTTTACGCATAAGCATACGATATGAATATCAGTAAAACCGCTCGTAAAAAAACATTTACAATACTGGTTTCACCTGGTTTTAATTTCGAGTTAACGCTGTTTTTTAAAGTGCTGCCATTTTACAGCAATTTTTTTTTTTAAATGAGATAGGTAGGTACATATAAGCTGCAAAGTTGCCCGAGGTCTCGGTAAACGTTTGATTATTGAAGTATTACAGTGAAATTATGTATCTTCGCTTGAAGTTAACGGAGAATTAATTCCTAACTTTTTAAGTAGAATCTCCATTAACTTTCATTTATAAATTATAAGAAACAAGACCGGAGAGCACCCAGCACGTCTATTTTGTCTGGAGTCGTAGAAAACAAGAAATTTTGTCTGAAATTCAAAACTGAAAGGCTCTTTAATATTCACAGCTTTGTACGTACATAACTTACGCACTATCACAAAAAACAGCTTTAAAATAACGACTTTGCAATGCTGACTGGAACGACAAAGTACATCTTAATCTTTTTTTTGCTGGCTTCAAATCAACACCTAAAATGGAGATTTTCACGGCGCATCCGGTGGTGTAATCGGTTTTGTTGAACGACTTTTCATTCTTGAGCTACTATACTATCTAATTAATTAGTGCTTCGTTGACGTTTTCCTGGGAAACTTCACGCAAAACTAGTTTTGTCTTTCATGCGAAGTTAATGACAAGTAGTTTTAATTACGATGAAACTCACGTTCTTGTGGGAATGCCAAGAATATTAAAAAACAATATGAAATGACGATCACTAGTATAAGTTGTATTTTAATTAAAGTGGAGATTAAAAATAACCATTTAATGAACGTTGTTTTATAATTAGAAAATAATATAGTAACTTGAGTATCACTCAAATTGTCCACGTTAAGTAGATGTGAAGCTCCTGTCTGTTCCAAATCTAGAAATTTTGGTGTTAAAAATTTAGTGAATTACATACGTAACTGTATTGAGATTTAAAGAAAATCTTTATCTTTTAACATCGAAATGCCTTTTTTTGAAGTAGTTGTTGCCGTCTTCGTTCGTTCTGCAGAAAGACGCAGTGCTCGTTAACTTTTAACCGCAGGTCAAGACACTTAACGAGCAATTCTGACGATTTAAATGTACCTGATAACGTGAAGATCAAAGATAATTTTTTCCGCATTTCGAGTGGGTCCTACAAAATATATAAAATGGTGTAGGGAGTGATATCAACCCCAAAAAACCCATCAATCGCTGCGTGGTGTTAATTCCTCATGAAATGGCTATCAATGAACCTCAAGTTAGATTTTTGCGGTCGTTATTTATTCGATGTTCGATTTGACAAGCCTGGTCATGCAACGTCATGGTAGGAAGGTAAATGCTCCTACGTATGAGTGATGATATTTTTCTGGACTGATGTATTCCTCCGGCAAATGTCAAAGCGAGCGACGGAAGGGAGCACGCCATTCCAAATTTGAGATGTATCAGGGTTGGTGGAAGACGGCTGAATTCCTGGTCCGACAATGATAAACGAGCCCATGCCCATCTTGTTTGCAACGCTACCTGGTATAAGTTAGGACCTGCTGACCTAGCGTCGACGTCGAAGTCCAGGAATTTGTGCCGAATAACTCCGTGAAGGGTGTTTATTTACGATCAGCTGATGCGTTATTGGAATACAAAGCTGCGTGTGCCTACATCGACCTCTTGCCCACAACGAAATGTGGAGAACAACGTCGTGAATACGCAACTAGCCTAGTTCGGGACCATATCATTTATTACGGTGAATAAAAACGCAGAATTAGTTTACAACCGTTCCGCACGTAACGTAACAAAACGTCGAAAATGCGACCATTTTTGTTGCTCCAAATCGACGACCGACATATACAGAGCGACGACGAATGACTTTGTGGATACAACCGTATTTGATTTCATTTTGAAATAATCGCTCTATATATACGTCACGATCACGAATCCGGTATTAGCGTGGACTTTTACGGCGGTGATTCGGGTCTATAACTACTTTATTAAGCCATAATTACACCGAAGTTGGCCATTAAAACTACGTGAATTGCAGTCTTAGAGGCGCTACTTTTAATTTATTAAATTCTGAAAAAGGTTGACAGCAGTTGACATTTGGCGTTCTGAGTTTTGGAAGTTTGAATGAATAACACATTAACACCGAGTCGTAGAATTTCGGATATGACACATATGCTAATTTCTGTCAGTAAGTAATCAGTCATGTGACACACGACAGCGTCACTGAGCCAACAGACCAACAGCTAAACAGCCCTCAGCTGACTATAAATTATGCGGACTTTGCTTACCTCCAACCACATACATCACGATCAACGATAACAACGTTACATGACATTGCCTTGTTTTCACGGTTTAGTTCTTTCACAATAAATACGATTACATCAAGGGCTTTTATTTTTGGTCGAGCAATCTTAGGAATATTTTGCGACTAAACTCGATTAATGTTACATCACACACGTATCTTTAAAAGGAAATGGTAAAAATGCTAATAAAATGTTGTATTCTGTGTGGTAAAATGGAAATGCAAGCCTTAGACTGGCTTCCCGCTGTTTGGAATCAGTAAAGTCAAGTCAGCACATTGTTTACAACGTTTATTTCTGCTACGAACAACAAATGAAGCCAGACAACCGTGTTTGGCATTCTTATTCCAAGTCTAGAGGTATTTATTCCGCACTAGTTTCCGTGCCGCCTTTTACTTCTGCACTAGCTTCACCGCGGACTTATTAAATTTCATTTTTTAAAGAATAAATATTACACTATGGATATACGCATCATCGAAATGAACAACCAATGGAAAAGGACTCCGTTAATTACATTATAAATGAATTTCACCACCACGATAAAACCAATGTAATTTAGCGTCAATTTTTTTCATCCATAACGTAATTAAAAATGGCGCCTACTATTAAAAGTTCATTTACGCAATAAATTAATAAACCTGAAACCGAGTGAACAAAAACGATCCACACAATAAAAAATCACATACGAGTAGAAGCCAGATTTTCTCGATATTTGACCGTTGAGCGTCTCTGATGCGTACATTTCGTATCGTTTCAAATAGGTGAAATCGGAGATATTTAGTAAAATAGTATCGTGGGAAATCCAAAGAGATACAATTCAGCGAATACCGCATTCTCGATATTACAATTCAGAATCGGACCGTTTTTTCAGATCTGAAAACACGTCAATAAATTGGTTTCACACGCTACCAAGGTTTTATCAAGTTACCCGACCAGGCTGTACACCTAAACAGAAATTTTCGTGGGGAATTTATCTAAGAAATTGGCAGCAAGAGGTAACAAAAACCTACAATCCACCTTAAACTCTTTAGGCTTATCGCTTCTCCGAAAAGTGAAGAAAAAACCCATTGTGTCAAGAAAACTTTGTCCGATGTAATAGACATTAACGACTTATGTAGTATAGCATGAATGTCAACGTGTCCGAAGGTCGAAGTCCGATTCTCGTCATCTGGTTTACACCTTCGACTTTCAAAGTAAACACATTGTAGGAAATTTATATACATCTTGGTGCAACATCCAGACGCCCATTAGTCAGTGCTCCTTCCAATTAATTTCTGATCTCTTGTGATAAAAACCCCGCTTTAAACGCTTCCGCCCCAGAAAGCTCCCACAGTTAAATAGATAATAAAAACGATAATACAAGCTTGCAATTTCTAAAGCGGTTACTAAAACTTTTTCCAACTAGACGAAATTTATTTGCACGTACATGAAGTAATCCTAAAACAATCTGTTGGTTTCTAAGTAGACGTCTCGGCTGAAACCGCGGATGAATGTGTCCCCTTCCTTAAGACTTGAAAGAGAGAGACACCAAGATGGCGGCTAGTGATATAGTGTTCGACTTTAATTAGTTTGTCATTCAGCGTTCGAGTATTTCGAGGCATTTGTTTTCTGGAACAGTGTCTAGTTAAGCGAAGATACAACTAATCTTGCCTTGAAATGCTTCGGTTGCAGCTGCAAGTTATTTATTGTCGGTTTTGGATAAACAATAACTAATAACATTTAACATATGTACAACAATGCAGGGAACTAAAGTTCATGTCTCCAACGTAATGTAGCCAGCTAAATCAATCATGCTCGCCTTTGTTAGACAACCCGCACATGCATAACAGATTAACGTCAACATTAACTAGCTCAACTTACCACATTCAAGGTACGGTGACCACACGGAAGTCGATTGGTTAAATTCATTTTAAAGTAACCCTAATAAACTACAACTATGACGCATATTCTCCCAATAAAAAAAAATAAACAAAGTAAACATTTTTTTAAAAACAAATTCTAAATAAATATTTTAATTGGAAAAAAAAATCACATGAATAGGATAGAAGCTTTACAGCATTATAAAACTCTGCTAGTTGATAGTTGCTCGAGTTGGAAGCAAAACAAACCGCGACTATTAATCGATATTTAATTAAATTTTGAAAATAGCTATTGAAAGTGTATGCAAATAAAGTAAAAAATCTGTGTCTTCTCAATGTAACGCTTCGAGTGAGTTTCTTTTGAAAATGCCACCCTTAAATAAAAGTTGAAGTATTTCTTTAAGCTATAATCCCCAAATATCGAGATAAGAAAATAATATTCTCCTCGAACCAAGTGGAGCTTGTAGCTGTTAGGAAGAAATATTTCTATTTTTATGATGCGTTTTTATTAGGTAAATAATGATTTCATGCAAAAATGTTAATCAACCCGAATCGTTTAGCTTTTACATTCTGTTTAGTCTAGATTCCGTTGTGTATACAATATATTGCAGTTATCAAAGATTACATTCTGAAACTATTTTAACAATTACTTCGCCAGAGATTCTACACTAACAAGAATTTATTTCATAATTCGTAACAATTTACGAATGTGTATTTTATAAAGTTTCACAAACAGAAATTTTCTACGACAGCAGTTGCGTGTTTAGTAAAAAGTCAAATAATTATATTTAATATACGTGACTCTTGACTATAATTTGCGATGATCAAACTTGACTTGGAAATATTACTTTAACAAGAAGAAACAGTATGACAAGCATCAGTTTCTGATTGAATTTTGTTGTTTTCCAATGATTGCCATTTCATGTTTCTATAGATGTAACCAATTTTTGCTTTTTACAATGTCTATTCATCTGTGACCAACCTTGACCTTATATTGTCTCTCTCACATTCTATTCATTTTCTTGTAATTACGAGAACTGGAAGAATCCTGCTAAATATTCTTGGATTCAGAAAAAGAAATCGCGTAAACAAAGGAAGAGATCAATGTGATTGATACACATTTTAAAATGGTCAATTCCGTTGATTATCTAAACAAGAAAAAGCTCTTGCCGTATCGAGTAGCGTAATTGGCTACCATTAAAGCAGTTTAATACTAAAACAAGCATCAATTATGCTTTAAAACAATTTACTAGTTTGACACAATTACAACTTTTACGTTTATTTTCAACCAATAGAATAAATGGGATTGTTTTTTGTTTTTCAATCGTGGAACAGACAGTTTTATAAAGAATTCTTTGTTATACACGTCCGTGTCCATAATTTAGAAAGGTTCAATTCTAGGAATTTTGGTATCGATGGTTATTGACATACCTAAATAATGTGTGGATCATTGTTAAACATGCAAAGATGTGTAAAAAAATATCAAAAAAATACTTGACAGATGTGGATAAGTTATTCAATTTGTATAGACTTCTTGTTGATTTAAATGATTGATTATTTGTCTTACGTCAGGATTTAAAAATTTATCGTTTGATGAATTTTTCCTAAAATGTCTGTGACACTTTTAACAAGAAAATTTTACAGAATCTCGGGTGTATTTTTCCAGAAACGTATGTTCAATATTTCCAGATTTCGATACCAATTCGTCAAAAAACAAATTCTTAGGACAGTAACCCGGTCCCTTCTGCTTTTATCGCTTCTCATTTCGCCTGTTATCTCAGTTCTGAAAGCTTTTATTCTTATTTGCTTATGTAACATTTTGACTTTGTTAATGCCGGTTATAAAAAAAATAAACCGGTGTGTTTATCGATTCACGCAATGAAGAATGTTTTCCTTTTTCATAAATCGGTAGTAGCGTGAAATTGATGATTAATTGTGTAACCGCAAGCGATGGGTTGACGTATTTTTAAATTAATAATGAAAAGTGTAAACATAAAAACTGATTTAGGTCCTGACATATAAGAACGAGCACCCTTAAATCCCACCTGTGGCAAGCTCTATTTCTCTCCGGATATCAATTCCAGCAGTATTTCAGGCAAATTCTCATATATCAGGGCCATTCTACCCAAATTGTTCGCATTGTGTTTCTGCTAGATGTGGTCGGGATAAAAACGCTTTACACGCTTGCGTCATTTTGAATTTCGGTCTCACACACATACACACACGCAAAAAATGCTCGTTTGCTGCAATTCTATACCCACACAGGTCTCAAACGATAAAATTATACTGTAAAAAATGTATGCAAATTAAGCTGTTTTGGGAAAACAAAGCTTTGCGTCTGTCCGTCACCATGAATTTATTTGGTACACACTTTTGTTTCCCTGATTAGGGAATTAAGGTTTTTCATCGATGCTTAGAATAAAAGGAGCGAGCTCGATTCATCGAGAAATGAATTTCAACGAACAATATCCTTATTATGTTCTTCGGTTTGAGGAGTAAATATTGTAGCATATTACGCTATTCCGGGACGTGGGGAATATACTGAAAAGGCCACTACTTTCACAATGTCGGTCACAAGCTGATGACTTCTTTTTCTTGCTCTTCTTGCCTCATCAAAAAGTGAACATTTTCAAAGCTTAGAAGATAATCCTTCACTATTAAGAGGAGCAGAGTTTTCCGCAGGAAAGATACGTACTTTCATCAACATTGCAGTGGCTGTAGATTGCAACTCGTATCCTTTTACAGCCTACTTGAATCCACAAGCATACGTAACTTTTGTGAGGAGTAATTGGATTTCGAACAGATGACCGGAGCGCAATAGCAAATTCAGAATAGGATTATTTACAAGTGTTCTAAATCAGGAAAAGCGGCGAGATAATACATTCTTCAAAACTACCGATAAAGCACGCGTCATATTAACCACAGAGCTGTCACTTGAACGTAATTGTCGATATCTTTCATGAAAATCCACTACGTCTTTGCTGCTTGCTTGTTCATGAAACTAGAAAAGCAATATGCAAAGCTTACGACTTTTCAAAGAATATCCACCGTTCTATCATCTATAAACACTAACTTTAACCGCGTCCTTATAAAATTTTCCAACTTTACTTCTCTCCTACAATGAATGTCATAGCTTCTTCATTTGACTGTCAAACACTTAACATACAATAACCCAATCCTGCTCAATTATTTTTAAAAAATCAATACGCTACACTTCATTTCTTTGAATATCACTGCAATATTTATGTCGCGTGTTCCAAATAACTGTTCCTTTTACTTGTTTTATTATATCAAGTTAGAAAAGAATGTTTGTTGTAATTGAAGACCTTCACAAAGATAAGTTAAATTCCTTTTTAATGATTAATATCATCCTTCAGATTGCTGCCAAGTCACAAGAGTGAAGCAATTTCGCACTTTTACATTTGCTCCAAGATGGTGGAATATTTCTGAAATATTTCCATCGTTTTATACTCGAGTCACCATTGTTGTTTTCTCCTGTTTCGTCAAAATTCTCGTCCACAAAATGTACACGTGCATAAAATGGATTGATTTTATTTATTTTTTTTTTTTTCAATAAAATTAATTTTAAACTTGTGGAGAGAGTACAATTAATTTGCTACTTACAGCAGCTATTTCTGTTGCTAGAGATTTAGAAGATGGCGTTTTCCAACATCCGTTTCAGTATATCACAGAAGAAGAGACACTTCTGAATTTCATGACCGTTTATTGCCGAACAGCAGTTTCAAAGTTTGGATATGAAGTTTCCATGAACGGCTAACATAAAGCTATTTAATTATCGGACACTGTTTATTTTGGTAGCCCTGGGTCATTCTGTATTTTATAAGCTAAAATGCGTTCATTCAATCAGATTATAATAAAAAAAACGCGTTGATCTACCTCCAGCATCATCAATTTAAACTTTCTTGAATAAGTTAGTACGCAAAGTTTGAAAGGGAAATACAACAAATAGCGAAGGAGACATCTGTAATAAAGTTAATAAGAACGTAATTTATCAAATTTGTGTGCCTATTTGATAAATTTCAATAAATTGCTTCTAAGAAAGAAGTTAAGAGGATAAAGGAGGCATTACATAATAAACTTGCTTTTTAACTGCTAATGAGGCCTTAAAACTTGAAAGAATGTCGAAATAATGTTCCCCAGAAACAATTTTCCACTAGATTTTCTTCATATTGGAAGCGGGTAAAATAAAAATGACATCGTTATCTGATATTGACGTATATACTGTAACCAGAAATTTAAAATACGGTTTGATTACAGCGAAAATCACAAAGATTTAAATATATAAAAAATATTTTTTAAACCTTAATTTGATCAAATGTGTTATAATGCATACATCAACATTCATTAAACGGTTTTTGGTAAAAAGTTTTATCGACACAATTTTAATACGATGTAATACAATAACAACCCCGAATTGAATTAGTTGTAATTTTTGTATTTAGGTCAGAGGTTTCGCGCCTCTGTAGAAAAAATATTTTCGACAAGTTAATTGATCGAAGCGGGTGAGTTAAAGTTAAAAATTTAATTCTGGTTTGTCGTGGTGAATGCTTAATTTATGTAATTTAGACCACAATTAAATGAAGGCTGATTACGTAATGTGTTTACTTACGCACTTTGAATTAATAAACCGGTAAAGTAAATGAAGTTGCAAGATAATAGAAGGTGTGCGTGCGAAGATATTCATGGAAGTAGTATTGATTTAACGTTTGAAGTAGCAGTTTGTCGGCAATATTTATTTATGTAGGTAATGGAAAGGACATGAGCACCCCTATAAATTTCGTGTGTAGTATATTTTATATATCAAAATAGGATAGTGAGTTAATAAGATTTATGCGAGGTAGCAGTGGTGAGAGATTAAGTTCTCGGTGGTTTACTGCAGATCTGACTATTATAGGCATTTATTGAGGTGGCGTGTCGAAGTGGAAAAGCGAAGTTTTGACAGTATTATAGGGTTAAAATTTGGGTCTTTAAATGTGGAGAAGCGAATTTGGACGTTCGTCTTGCGCCCTTCGTAGCCCAGGGTCTGGTTCCAGCATGATAGAACTACCCCCATGAGTCTCGTTATTAAAAATTGTACTTCAACTTTTCTGTGCTTAAAATTTCCCTGTATATGACGGCCGAGCTGAAATATGTGCGCTCGCCTTTGAAGGGACGGATTTTTTACGACAGGACACCAAGAGGCACACCCGTAATTGTCAATTTTATCGCCGGAATTATCTGGCACTCAACTAACTTTCCGGGACGCGTTATTAAGGTTTTCCTCTTTTTTCGCGAATGCATCACTCAACCGAAACCACCTTTGGAACTCCTCTGATATTCGATCTTCGAATAAAACTTTACAATACCCCGAAACTCAAATAGAACGCCGAAACTGCAAACCACTTTGCCGGTAAACACACCTATCATAACACAATAATGGGCGTACACTAGACAACTGACGAATAAAATATCTCACCGTTTTACTATGTTATTCGATACATAAAAAAGAAAAGTTGTACGTGAAAATCGATTGTGCACATACTACGGTTGCAAACACATAAATTTCGCTCAGTTTTCTCTTATTTTTTAATCGTCAGGACTTGAATAAAATAGTATTTGCCGTACTGACCCTTCAGCAATTTGTTCGACTTTAACTGCTATGCAAATAACATGGTAATGTTTTATCAGATGCAAACTGTGATTAAAGCGCACACAAAATGAGCTCTGCAAGAGATTCTTAATGTGATTAACTCATTTATTGAAATTTCTCGAAAAATTATATTTTGTTTCTAATTTTACTATTTTAATTGTATTAAATTCGCGCAAACCGACTTTTACATTTACAGAGAGCGGTTGGAATTTTCCGGAACTAATTTTCCCACTAAACACGATTTACGAAATTTCATTAAAATAAATACAAAATAATAATTGGAAATGTCCAAGTCGGAAAAGTAGTGGAGCTTCAGCTGTGCTTGCTAGTTTTTGTGTTTTTACTGTTGATGTCTGACGAGAAAAGAATATAGCTGGTAAATGTGAGTTTTAGATAGTTTCTTAAACTTACCTCGATTCTCTCTTATTAACCACAGCTGAATCTAACGGATCTATTTTTTATTGCCCTCTGCTTTATCGTCTCTCGACGTGATACAAAATTTTTATAATTGTTTTGCCCTAGTAACTGCTACTTTGTGAATATAACGGCGAAGAAAATATAATTGTATTCGTTTGATGTCCTTTGAAGAAAATTCGTGAGCTTGGAATATTTTGTTCAAGTTGGAGGAAGTTAGTAGATATTTGACAGCGTTACCTTAGTAGAAACTTGTAAAGAAAATTTGAATAATTGTTTAATTAACAATAACCGCTGCTTTCGTGTAGATGATAGACAACGTAATTTACTTAAAAGTTCCAAATATTCCGTGAAGTAACTTGCAATAGTAGTCGTTTATAAGTTTTAGTATACCGTATAAAGTATATTCTTGCAATATTATCTCGCAATTTCATGTTGCCACTTAGTACCAAAATATCTTACATCCCCACTTGTTCAAGCAACTCCTCTGACAAATTACTTTTCTTTCAGCCTCCTAACTTCTCAACACCACAAAATATCGTTCCCAATTACAGCGCTTCTACTATTCGCAAACTCTTATCGTAATCATTAAAAGATAGATTACGGCTTATTTTGTTTCACCTTATCTCCCAAATTATTCGTGCAATTACTGAAATCTCTATTGACAGTTTGTTTTAAATTCGATCAATCATTGACGTTTGATACAGTACAACCGTTATTCTAAAAGGGCCAAGTTTATATACACAGCCCACTTCCACCAATTAAACAAGTTTGTAAGGGATCGCTTTATTGGCTGAGCCTAGGAAGTTTATCATTTAGAGAAATCGCTACTTGCGTTGACCGAAATGTGGTAACTGTAATGAAACATTGCAAACATCGAAGAACTTATTAGGAGAACTACAGCAAAGTGCCAGTAAATTTAAGCCCTAGAGATAGGTTTAGCTCGAAGGCTATAGAAAAGCGTTTAAATTTTCTTGTAGACGTGTTGCTATTAGATCAATACGAACGCAACAAAATGATAGAATATGTAAACGTATACTGTCGGATTCGGTGAGACTCTCATAGTAATTTCTAAAGATAAATTGCATTGTTGCAGAATATCATATATCTAATGGCAACCTGTTAGGTAATTAAGGAACACCAGGGCAAAACTCAAAAGTTATGTTAACCGCAGCTTTAGTCCAATTTCTAGAAGCTAAAGATATCCGGATAACAGAACCAAATTATATATTATTCAGAGCTTAATTATAATCGCAAAATACAGAGCTACGGATGTAATTATATTAAATAACCGAAGCCGATTTTGAAACCCTATATTCTCAGAGCAATGCTGTGATGGGATTTTCGTAATTCAATCAAGAATTAAACATTAACGGTAACTTATGCTCTGTTAAACAAATTTATTCAAATAGACAACAAAAAAAACATGTAAACAATAGCTTTAGAGCTGTAAAATAATTGAAACAGGCTGGCTCCAGAGTCCCCAGGGCCGAAACTTTAGTGTGCATATGTAGCGATTTGTTCGCGTTTGTAGTTAAGATTCAATATTCTTTTCAACTTTTCCCGTAAACCCGTTTTTTCTTTTAGCGTCTTCTAATATCTCCAAAACACCGCAAGGTATTTAAAGTTTAATTTCATTGGCATCTTATTGAGTGTTGGTCGAAGGTCTATGAAATAAAACGCGACGATAAAACAGGGTTGACTTTAATAAAAAGCGTTTTAAATGAAATCGTTTTTATAGCAGGCATATTGAAACGACTTTTTATTTAATATTAGCCGAGATTTGGAGAGACTTACGACGCTATATTAAATATAAACGAGTGCGGGAATTATAATAAATGAAAATCGAGTGAAGAATGAAGTGTAGTCATGAAGACATCGAACCGTTTTTGTATTCGGGTGGGTGTATATTGGCAATTTTATTTTTGCAGAAGTTCGTGCAAAATCAATGCAAATTTGAAAGAACGATATAAAGAAATCGAACAAGATCAGTTATTTGGGAACGTACAACAATTTGCGGGGGTATACAGGACGGTCGATGAGAAATCGACATCATGCAGCGAATTCGATGTAACCGCTTGCACGTATTCCTATATTCGATGGCTAAGGAGTGAAGGGGTGAAAATGTGGAACGGTAGCCAGGGGGAGGTATTGGGTGAAATACAAATGACGAGCCGTCGATGCGAACTTCTGTCTTGAATACTGAGTAGCGGATCTGTGGTCGGACGACCTCTACACGTCATTCCGCCTGCCTTTCCTTCAAGGTAATTTATGACAACTCCAAATGAGAAAGCCTGAACGATGTAGAAATAAAAACGAACGAAATATACTATACGTGGCTGCAGGCTTGAAAGATTTGATTTCGCGCGAAAACGCCAAATTCCTCAAATTGTACTATAATAACAATATACAACCTCGTTCTATTCTGCAAGCGAAAACAATTTACGAAAAATGCATTAATGTCACAGACATCCCGTTTTCTCTAACTTGTGCGCAGATTTTTTCTTCAAAAACAAATCCAATTTTCATACCTTACTTCTTTTGATAGAATTCCCTTTCAACACAATTAAAAAGAAAATCTAATCTTTACATTCTAGGCTTTGTCCTCAAACTGGTCATTAAAGAAACGTTTACTTTACAATTGTAATTCTTACAAGTTTGAAAGTTTGATTGACAAGTTCATCAAATAGACTTATCTATTTCGATAATGACTAAATGTTATCGTTAAATTTATCTGTCGTTTTATTCGTAAACTCGCTCACCTAAACAAGTTTTTATAAGTACTTATAAAAATGGTGGATGTGCCGGGTCATCAATTTTTCACCAAGCGTTTATATTACTACAGCGTCTGATATTTTGTAAACAACATATTAACGTATTTCTAGAATGAATGGCGCACGTAGCTTTTAAGCATCCCGCGCTTTCAGCACAATGAATGCCGCCACCAATTTTACAAGATTCCCAACTGCTCTAAATTAAACCAATTAACTCTATCGATTCAGTTTTGCGAACTTGTAGCAACGAAATAAAATTAACTGATTCGATGTTAAGGAATACAAAAGTGCTCTTTGGAATAGCAATTACGCTTCTTCTTGCATCTAAGGCATCATTATTACATCGAGGCTACTACAAAAAACAACCCTTCGATTTTATTAAAACGCACAGAGTAATTGATTTAAAATAGATAATTAGAATTAAAAGCAAAAAATCCCATTAACTGGATTTTTCGAGAACACTAAATTGCGATTGAGATCAAAGTGGGTTTGACAGTTCTTCTAAAATTAGATCCAGTTTAATGATGGATAACGTATTCAGTAAAAATATTTTATGACCGATTAAGCATCGTTCGAAGAAATTCAGAGATTTAATGGTTCGTTGTCTCGCATTCGGCTTAGCGGCAGTTCAGATTAAATAGAAGGAACGTCCAAAGATTATTAACTGTATGTGAACCAATAAAATTTATAATCTCGGCGAGTTGATATTTTCATCGTAATTGTGCGCAAAGTTCAAATCGTGCGATCAATTTTTCATTATTGACACGAAGGTGCATCATCCCCTAATACTGACCGCGGCCTCTCATGAATTTCTGTTCCCGATAACCCTCTATCACGATGAGAGTTCATTTTTCTTCGAACTTTTTGATCATGCTTAGGTGTAAACTCGTGGTCAGCAGGTGGGAAATGTCTGTACCCAAATGTGCGATGACAGAAATGGACCAAAAAGCAAAATGTAAAACTATGCAAATTCGAATTCGGAATTTATCTTAAATCTGAATCTCAACCGTAACCGAAATTTATATTTCACGAAATATAAATATATCATAAAATTTTGCCTCGAGGGTTATACACCTCGAAATTGTCATGATTATTTAATAAACGACTTAGAATTTTACTCAAGGTTCGAAAATATTTCTAACGGGTAATTTACAATTTAAATTCTTATATGTGTGCTTTTTATGAGTTTGAATGTTGAATTTAAATTTAGGTGCAGTACAATAAAAGTTATATGTCCAGATATAGTTTAAGCGTAACAATAATGATAAATTAAACAAAGATTTACATAATAATATAAATGATTAAAAATTGCACCTTTGTGGATACTTTAACTCTACACAAGACAAGTGTGATCGCAGAGTTCTGCTTCATTTCATTCTGTTTATTCAAATTTAAAAAATCTATTTACATTTAGTTAATATAGTGCGGGTATTGTTTGATTTAAGGAGAAAAATATCACAGCAGGCCTCCTCGTTTCAATTTTCAATACCTTGTAAATTTCAAAAGCTTTTTAGCTAATAGAAACAATGGCCATTAAAAATGCATCCGTAGTTTTATTGGGTAAAAGGTAATTAGAAGCGTGCATTTGATGTGAGCCTCTACTTTTCCAAGTTTAAAATTGATATTTTGTGGAAATTCATACCGTTTAATGCATTCCTGTTAATGTGAGGCAAATACGCGATATTATCTCTTTGAAACGAACTATTCAATTATATTTATCTGGCAACGCTTTGTAGCTACAAATTACGCGGCTTGTAGCTCAAGTGTAATTGCGAAGTATTAAATTAAACATATTTTTCTTAGCAAGATGATCAGTTCTAGATGCGAGGCACGTTCCAGAGTTCGCTACATTTGGAATGAGATTTATAATTAGCATTTTCTTTTGATGCTACAACTGTGGCAATGTAAATTATTAGTTATTTTACTGAAATACATTTTTCGAACTGTTAAAGTAATAATACTGAATATAAAGAGGGTAAGCAGCCTCGACAAAAACCATAACGATACAAGTTTTCCCTTCTTGATTTCATTTTGGGCGTAAAACTAACAGTTCCATTACTGTGAAAGACTTCAAGTTGTAGATTACAGTTATTGGCTAACGCCTGGTCGCGTTATGGCATCAGGGTTTTACTTTTCTTATTCCTTTTGCGGTTGAAACTTGGATTGTTAGATATTTAGATGTGCCGTTCTACTCTTAAACTGCCATTGCCGATTTTTTTTATTATTTTATCTTATTTAAACTTTCAACATCGAGCGCTAACTTCATACAAATATCACAAGATCACCGGTGCATTACATAAAGTTGAAACTTTTTTCTTCGTTCAAATAAAGAACAAAAGAGAGGTGCAAATTAACAGTAACAATGTTGTGCTACTAGAGACTTGTTAAATCATATTTGCGCCACTGGTTAGCATGTAGCACTGAAAATATTTTGTGAATTTTGAAATAAATGTAAATTTTACAAAGACGTAAACGTTACGGTCTTAATAAAGTAAAATTACGTCTGTCTAGACAATAGAAACTTCCTTTGCCGGCCGTGGCGCTTGATACTAAATTTCCAATAAAATCGAGCACGCATCCCTCTTCAATTTTAATCAGTTCCCTCGGTTTAAGCTATAATCTTAAATATTTCAGTGAAAGTTTGTTGCAAAATCGTTGAAAGCTCTAGTTAAGAAAAATATTACGACTACGGAGTAAAATTCGGATACAATTAAGAATGTAATTTTACGACGCTAAGTAACGATTTGACGTTGAAATTTTCCACCGTTCTGGTAGCTGTTTGGTCGGACTGTTAAGTTGCAAAGTTATGTGAGCATGCACTCTTACCTCTACAAACGATAAACAAGAACTGTGTTTATGTGTATTTAAAACTTTAAACTTACGTGTGGTTTAGCAACTTCAACTTGTTATATTTTATCAGAGTTTATGTATTTCACTTAGTGGCAATTGTAGTAGTCGATTTGCTTCGTTTTAGAAAATCTATTTCGGATTATAAAGAATTTTCTACGTGAATTGAATTAAGTAAAGTATGCTTTTAGAAAGAGGTTTTGCAAAAATGAAAATTAATGATGAATTTTTATAGCGGAAAGTCGGAGGTTGTGGACAGTTTTTTTTTTTTTTTATCGAAGACACTTGAATATTCAACTGAATCTGAAACCAAAGCTCTAAAGGTGACACGACTTTTAAAGTAAACTGAACGGTAGATTCTTGGTGTGTATTTACCCATATGAAAGTTAACATCAAACTCCACTTGAGCACATATTGACTTTGTAAATTATTGTCGTTTAAAAAATGAAATAACCCAGAAAAAAGCTCTTTCTGTTCGCAACATAATGAAAATCCCATGTTATATACAAAAATCCGACACCACGCTCTATTTATTTATCGCTGTTTCATGTCAAAAATTTCCAACAATAGTTTTACGTTTTCCACATTCGTTAATGTTACCGAAATAATTGGATTAATATAATATAATCGCTTACATTAAGGTCTGTGTTTTTTCATTCACTCATTTGTTAGCGATCGATAAAAAATAAATTGCGTTTCCAGTTTAAATTAATTTTGATTACGTGTACATGTAAAAACCGGTTATGAATGATTATTATGATTCCAGTGATAAAAGAGCAAACGAGCTTTTCATCCAGGTAGGCTAAGAAATTTTATTTCCACCAGATAAGCCAATTCGTGCTAAAATAAGTGACCTTCTAGTATCGTAAAAATTTAGCATGCTACCTTTATTATGTAAACAGAAAAATAAAACTCCCACTTTTGAATTATGTTGTTTAGTCGTGTGTATATTTATTCCGGGTTGGAAAATACCGCTGCTTAGTAGCAATTTCTTCTTTATAACAAGAGCTTTAGAAAATAAATAAAACAGTACAGAGAATCGTGTTTGTGACTGTCGTGATACAAATTTTCCCCGAAATGGAAGTGGTACTAGAATGCAACATTTTTAGTTTTTATGTGCGACATGAATCAAAGTTTAATAACTCGTTGCAGTGGCGGTTCGTGATATTTTAGAAATAACTCCATGTGACACTTTTTATGAGCATACACAAATTTTTAAGCGTTTCTTTCCACTTTTATCCAACAAATAGCAACGTAGTTTTGAATGATTCTCCTCGAGTTGCTTTCGGAAGTGCTCTACATTATTCAGTGCTCACCCATGCAATCACCTCACGCGATATTACTCACCAAATATTACTCTGTGTAAACAAAGATGACAAAGAAACCAGAGAATTATTCTGAAAATTGCTGAAATACTTATATTCAAGGACAAAGAATAAAGCGATTTCAGAAGCTCCTTGCATCTGAAGAATGTAAAGGCTGTATCTTCTGATAAAAGTACTCGATGACAAACAGCACAAAAGAAATGGTTTACCATTTGTAAAAGTATCGAGTTCCGGAATCAACTTCTTGGCAATCATAAAAGTGAGGTCTACTTCAAACGATGAGGCAATAAGTAAATGTTAATGTTCTAAACTAACCGACCAAGACGTGCTGCTACTCACTATTCCATTGTTTCAAGTGCATCCTACTTTTATGGTCGTAGCCGACAAAGATATTCTCCCGGTATTAAACTTGAATCTGATAGTCTCGTAAGAAGAAGTTTTTATGCTTTTATGGTGAAACAACAACAGACCTCACATTGTGGTCAATTTTACCAATCGTAAAGAGCGTTCAAACGCTTTTGAGCAAAAGTGCAGCTTCAAGAAAGTTTTACCTAAAAGCAGACAAAACAAAATTAGTCGAAAAAGATGCGAACAGAGAGTATGAGTTCTCTCTTCACCCATACATTTCACAATTAACCTCGTGCGACTGGGGGATAACTGTCAAAAAATCTAAAGCGCAGAATGAGGGAAAGAGTTGAACTTAAATTACTTCCGACTCAATTTTTTGTAGCTTGGTAATTGCAGTTTAATGAAAAAATATTTTCTCACAGAAAGTGAAACAACGTTGCGCTGAAGTTTAATTAGAACCTTGTACTCTTTATTTATTTATTAACCCTTTAAATGTCGCGCTATTGTTTGGGGAAAGGGAGTGTGCTTTTATGGACACTCTGGATCTAAATTATTGGGATCATCTCAATTAGTCGGAAGTTGGCGTTTGATGAATGCCGCCCGTTTAAATGTATCTCTTTCAAATGACAAATCAGTGCCTTTAAGTTGGACGTTAAACACAAGTTTGCAATTACTTTAGCTAAAGACTTAGTTCACCGTCAATTTAAAACGATTGTAAAAAGCTCGTTTCCGTTCCTAATTAAATGATGAGACAAAGATTTGATGTGGCATAATAAATCTGTCCTATTTGCCTTTTCAAAAAGCGATTAGAACCGAAGTAATGGGAAATAAGCTCTTAATAAATCAATACTTTTGGCGTCATAGGTACAGCAGCCTTATTCCGACGTCTTTACAATATGAATCCAGATAAGGTCGCTCCTTGTCTCGGCGATATTAATGGAGTTGAGTTTTGTTTCATTTAAGTGGTTGCGTAGTAGAAGGTTGCAAACGTCAATTGAGTGTGTGATAGGGGTTCCTTAAGAGCCGATATGCAAATCGACCAAGTTATTGAGACCGTATAAAGTAGAGGAGTTAGTAATTTTCAGACTAGATTTTCGATGTTGGAATTTCGAAGCATCGCAATTTCCCATTTGACCCTTAGATAATCTGGCCGCGTTCAATCTCCCGAACTCCTAACTAGTTTTTAATGTAAGTAATGACTTCCGGGACACGAGAAGGTGGGGAATTTTACGGTTTTTGTCCTAAATTCGTTCCAAATTACTCGGAAAAGTTGAATGTATATTAGGGAGAATTATGACCTATTTCGCCCATGCACAGAGTTCTCCGTCATACACCCAATGACTCTCGAACCCATTATCTTACCCTCCCGATTCCCATCACTTCAAAATTTCACCCGCCACCTGCACATCGATAATCGATTTATTGTTTTAGCACAATCAAACAATAATCATGTTACTATTTTACATCTTAAATTTTCTCCTTTCTCACTCGACGAACTCGACGATTAAAACATTTCTCTAATTTACGAGACGTTGCTGATGTTGCAATTACATTGTTGCGTTTTCGTACAAGGCTGTTATAATGTATTCGTGTTCTACTCATTCTTTGGTCCAACAAGACTAATGCATAAATTTCCACACAAACGTAAAAAACAAGGTACGAGAACGTGGAAGTAGATGAGGTAATGAGGCAAAATGAAATGTTATTTTCGTCCAAAATTTCTAAATAACATAGAAGTTTCATGTATACAAAATTTCAATTACTGTTTTCTCGAGTGCTCTGAAAATTCAGTCAAAAATTTAATTTTACAATGATCTCTTCGAAAATTCATTGTTTTTGCATACTCAGCATTTAGCGTATCTTGAGAAACACCCCGATTAAAATGTCATTTTTTTTTTGTATTTACGACCCACCAGCCACAGACAAGAAGGTATCCATCTATCTATGTATACTTCGCAGGGATATTATTTATCATATCTGAACGCCCTTGACGATAATTGCTCAACTACGGACATGAAATAAGTACAATCTGTTGTAGGTCGGGGTAAATATGAAAAGCGTGTCTCGTTGTATGAGTGAATGGCATAACCGGATACCGGAAGTGGCATGACGCATGCGCATTCCACCGAACATAACCCATTCAATAAAAAGGTCAATTGACTTTAGATAGCAGGATGAAAGTAAAATCGATTTCCTTGAGGCGAAATGAAACGTGGTTGCGTCGGGCTTCCAAACGACAAAAAAAAACTGATGAAATTTTCGGTTATTATTTATGGATAGCCACATTTTATATTTTCCATTGTAAGATATCGGTTTTCGTGTAATTGCTATTCAGCAAAGCGTTGCAGATTTCGGGACGTGATGGCTGAAGTGATTTTTGAAATTGTTTTCCCATTTTTCAAACGACTTGACACGGCGAAGAATGATTGTAGGTCTTTCCTGCTCGAAATTTCTTGCCGCAAATGCAAATTTCCTAGTGGCTTCCTGATTTTTTTATTAACAAACTATTGAACTGAACACATCATTTATATTTGACTTTACGTAAATTACGACAAGTTTAAGCCTCGACATACACTCATTTACGTCACTATAATAAATGATGCTATTATTTATTCACGAGTATATTTGTAAAAAGACTTCAAAGGATATGATCGTAACTCAGACAAAAAGCCCATTAATAATACCGACACCTGGACGGAAATCCAATCAATACTCCGAGCCTCATACGCTAACATCTATTTTGTCTGAAAAGTGTTTATCATAACTTTCAAGCAGACGATAGTTTCCATAGGAAAGTTTCGTTCCTTAAAATTTTATACTCTCAGAGTTACATGTACAGCTTGTGGTGGTTTTTACAAGGCCACAAAAATTTCCGGTTTATTTCGTATATTCCAAGCAACGAAAAACACCGAAATAAAGAACAAACTGAAAAATAAAAAAGGGTGTCAAGAACCCCTTAGTTCTTACTGAAAGATTAGATTAAGCAAACTTTGATCGTTTCTAATTTTATTCCAGTAAGGACAAGTGAGTTTCTCGGAAAGAAAAAGGTATAACTAAAAGCTTATGAGGTAGAAGGTTTCTCAAACACATTCTAACAAGGTATCTTCGAAATTTTGTTCGAATATCTCGCTTAGATCTCATACTGCTTGAGATCTTATGCAATTTAAAGTACTTGAGCTAAACTGTATGTGATATAATCGAACATCGTATGCTGCTTGAAGTTTCCTAAATAACTTCGAACATCGATTGGATTTAGTTTAAGGAAATATCGATGCAGATACTTATCCAGTATATTCTCAACATTCATCCTGTTTATTCTTCTCTCATGTTTCAAGTTTGGAAACACTTAAAACTCTCAAACACTGCCGTTTTCAACACAGACACCTCCACTTCGTACCTGAAAAGGAAAGAAAGAAATTAATATTTTTCTCAAGAAATATTTATATGGATTTCAGAGGAAAATTATGACCGATGGTTAAAATTACTCTCGGCCTGTACAGTAACTACGGCACCCTTCCAAATTTTATGAACCAGAAAATGTAAATTTCCGTTGAAGAAATCCACGATACCTTTATAGCCTTTAGTATTTACAGGATTTTAGCAATGTCGTTTCTCTATGTCGTTCCAAGTAAAACTGTTTTGTACGAAGTAACGTAACATTAATTAGAATACCGTTACCAAGTTATAAAATAAGTCAAGGAATTTTAATTAATTAAATTTTGATATTTACGATTCTGTAGCGGCAAGAATAAACTACATTAATTAAAAATCTATAGTCATAAATTTTTTATTGGCCAATTCCAAATCGACTTGAACGTGCGAAATAAAACGTCAATAAAAATTTCTTCCCTTTGTTTATTTCTCGTAAAAATACAAAGCAATAAATATTGATTTGCAAAATAATAAAATTTTATCGCTTTTTAAGGTAAAAACGGGGTGACAAATTCCACGTTCACACATTTCATCCCCAAAATGTGTTTTTATATTATTTCTAATGAAAGCTTCAATTAACATTCTCCCGGTTTTAAATCGAAACTTCTATTTTGCGGAGGGTGGTTAAATACATTTTTAAAACCACAAAAATGGAGGGACTGACACAGACAAACAAAGTATTTCCGGAATAAACGTTTTGTTCAATCGCTTCATGACATGACACATCAAGTACACATTGTCACAAAGCCGCAACTTTCCACTAATCAATAAAGTTCAAAGTGTTCACATAAGAGCCAAAAACATGTTCGAGGGCAAAACATTCCGCAGTTGACAACTCAATATATCTATTTGAACAGCACTTTTGCAAAAAAAACATACTGCTGCAAGTGAACAAATATAGAAACTCAAATATAGAATAATAGCCACGATAATCGTCGTATCCTCTTTTGGCTCACTCAAACTTCTCAAGACAAAAACTATGAGGTTTAGAATTGCTCCTGAGTCATAGTTTGGCCACGAAAAAGCGTATGTTTACAACAAAGTTTTGTTAAGATGGTCCTAGAAGAGGTTTTATTAAACGTGAATTCTGTTAAGAGGCCCTATTCAATGTTGCATGTCAATTTATCATCATGATTCCTGCTAATAATAGCGAGATCTTATTAAGCAACATTTTGAAATAATTGAATAATGAGCCGTTGCCGTAACTAAAAACGTTGTAAAGCCGAGGATACTTTGCCAATTATAAGTAAATAAGATTATTCAGAAAAATATTTTTCAATTATGATGGAAAACAAATTGATTATTCGAGAAATATCGGTATCAGGGTATGCATGGAACTGATTTAAAAATAAAACCGACTGTGTAAACAGCAAATGAAGGATTTGATATTACACATACATTTTTTACATTTATTTACAGACCAACGAACATGCATTATTAGAACAACAATCTTCCTGGGACGATAGATAGAAATATGGAGAAAGCTATAATAATACTTCATGAAACATTTGATAAAACACCAGCGTTAACGTTTTACATGATGAAACACTGTATGTTATCCAAATCAAGTTAGAATTGTCAAAGGCACAGGTGTGGATGCCTATGACACTTTGTATTCGAAAAAGTGAAAGGCGATAAATAACAGCTTTAAGTAACGACATGACATGTAAGTGGGCGTTGTGGGGCTTTCATCGAGCCCCAAAAACAACTATAAAACGAGTGAGCAAAGAACGATTTTTTTTTACAATTAAACCCAAATTCGACTTAATCTGCTTCATTAAAATTAAGTAGTGGTTCGTGAGAACGAAAACTAAGATAAAAATTACTTAAACCCACGAAGCAATTAAAATTCCAATGACTCTCGATTTGATAAAAAAAAAGACTTTGCGACTCGTTATAATCTTTCATTAAGAACGTAATTGATTGGAAAATAAATCATTATTGACAAATAAAAGACACGTTTTTAAATTATTACTGCTGTTTATTTACAATGTTAAGCATTGATTTCGTTTGAACTGATCACGTGGAGGTTAATTAAAATTTGTCAACGTCATCCGATTATTATTGGTAGAAATTAATGAGGGAAAGCAATCGATTCTGGTACACGTAAATGCACTGGTTATAAGAGGGTTTATTTTGCGTCTTGATGTTTAAACATTTAGAAATTTACCAAATAATCAAATCTTTTAATAAAACATTTTTTGCAAAGTTCGGGTTTATATCCATTTACGATATAAAACTTTAATAAAGGACTATTATTTATTTGTAAGCGAGGGCGTGCGCGAACAGCTGGTGATATGTGGAAAGTCTAAATGTAGCTCTCTTCGAATCGAACTTCGTCGCTTTTGCAAATTGAATTATTGTCGAAATAAAATAGTAGAACTGGGATTCCGAACTGGCAATGAAGAAGGCACTCAGTCGCCATCCAATATTCACAAATGGTATTTATTTTCTTATACAAGTAGAACGATATTACGTTACTGAAATACGGTTTTTTCAAAATCTCATTTTAACAATTTAAGTGCAAATGGCAAGTTACGGTCCTGGCGAAATATTAAAATCGACACATACACTACTAAAACAAACTGACCGTATTGATTTCTGTTGACTGAAAAAACACTTTTAATGTAATCAATTTTTAATCATTACAATACCGAGAAACGGAAGAAAAACAACAAAACAACTTGTTCATAAAAGCTCGGTAAAAATTTATAGCGCGGCATATAACCTTACATTAAAGAAAATATAAGTCTTCTCAGTGCCGTATGGATTAAGTCAAGCGAGCCGTTTTTTTTTTTTTTCAAAACATGTTTTTCGATCGGTATCAGATTACATTAACACATTTTCACAGTAATGAAAGAGCCCATCAAATCAACAAATCGTTCGTAAATGATCATGTGACCTTCGGAATCCAGAGCTGACATACGGTTTCCGTCCCGCCTACCACACTAATTAGCCTATGACTAATGACTACCTTATGTCAACAGAGAAGCGATCAATTTTAAAGTGTAACACAATATCACCTGTAAAAATGGCAGCAAAATAAGTCGACACGAATACTCGACGAAAACAACAAAAAAACAATAAATAGTACGACGCACCTCTGCAGGTATACAAGCAAAAGCCACATTTTTCTTCACAAGCCTCTTGTGTTTTAATTATCATACCATGCGGCGGCGATATTCCGTTTCATTTAGAAAAAATAATAGTTCTAATTAGTAGACATTTTCCGCCGTGCATTGTGTTTAAAAGCGTTCATTACCATTTGCCGTTACACGAAAATTCCTCTGTAACACTTTTTGCTACTGACAAAAACCGCACTTGTTGAGGGTAGTCGTTTTTTTGATGTTACGCTATTACGGATTCTTGCTTTGAAGGTAAATCCGAAAGCACGAACTTTCGAGATATATAATATCACACGAAACAATTTTGAGCAACGCCCATAATAAACCCCGGAAACAAGTGTCTTATGATTTAAATCTGATCATTTTAAATGGGAGCAACGTATATTTACTCTGAGCCACGCCTACATTGATGAGGACCCTCCGGGGACCATCTTACAATACTTTGTATTCTACAATTCAATCTTTAAGCGATTTGCCGGAACGAAAAACCATCCTCTTCAAGTCCCACAACTCGGTCGAGTTCAAAATCGTTGAGCTGCCTAAAATTGCTACGCCTTCGCACCCTTCCATTTTTGCTAACTATGCTGACAGATGAGGGCTCGGAAAATAGATAGGAAAGTGGGATCTTAAATATTTTTCTTTGAAAACACGCCCTATCGTATAATTAGCAAGAGCGTTTGATTTTTTTACCAATTTCTTACACCGAATGTCTAATTTACTCTATTTTGCGATTTACGGACATGCTTGAGCTACATTAGCCTATTTTCCATTCATAAAGTCCATTCTGCTAACATTAGACTGCACAGCAACATCGTTAAGCCGTACGGAGCAATTCTAATGCACTAATAATCGTTACTAATTAATGTCTTATAATTGGAAGCCTTTTGTAATGTGAACAATTTCACACGCTCGTAGAATACGATCGACTATGGTGCTTATCCAGATTGGTTTAATCAAAACTTTCCCAAATCCAAATCTGATTGTGAAATCAACAAAGAACGATAAATTAGCTCAGTGATGTCCTCGGTACGAATTTCTGGAATCGAGACAACTGATGTAGACT
The DNA here is from genome assembly GCA_030157275.1 of Cynaeus angustus. Taxonomy (NCBI): domain Eukaryota; kingdom Metazoa; phylum Arthropoda; class Insecta; order Coleoptera; family Tenebrionidae; genus Cynaeus; species Cynaeus angustus. Next base: position 13,905,244 of record CM058066.1, on the reverse strand, counting down.
TATAAATTTAAGTAGAAAAATCAATTATTTTTCAAGATCCCGTTCCGATATAATTAAATTTATTTTAGCAATAGTTCCGGATTTATACAAAAGTTACTCTGAGAAAGTTCTAATAAATCAGCCGTGCATAAGCAGATTCACGCTATAAATGATTCAAACTCAAACACCCCTTATCAAGGAAACTGTGTTACAAAATGATATTACAATAATATAAATTATGTACAGCGTCAACACCTAAGTAATCAATACAAATTATAACTTTACAAGACGCATATTTTTACCTTTTGTTGTTTGTTGTTTTTGTTTTACTTAAAATTCGCTCTTATTTCAGCATTTGCAAATCTGATGCATGGTCTACATATCTGTCTAAAATTACTGGACTGCACCTTATCACAGATTAATTTGTCTGGCAGGATATGATTCCTGCGAGTAGCTTTCGTGCAGTAAAACACGTCGCGTCCTGGCAAAGTTAACGCCTTTGATTATCCTTCGATCATAAAGTCAGGTCAGCCACTTCGTAATCACTGAGTATGTCTTGAAAGTGTTATCTTCACATCAGCCAAACATTTGTCGGTACTTGTTTGAATACCAAATGTGTAATTTCGGAAAATCGCTCTAGTGCATGCAAGCATCCGAAGTAAAAATGTTCAAACATTAAGAATGCTGATAAATTCATATTTTCCTGTCTCTGTCACGAATTTAGAAAACGGGCGAAATCTAAACAATTTCGTTAAGTTGAAGGTTTCGAGTTACCGGTAGCAAAACAGTTCAGTTTTCAGCAACATTGTCAATTTGTACACGTTTCAGTCCCTTTAAAATTGTCAAACAACGAAAATATTAAATTACATACTGTAGTGGCTCCCAGTACGTTTTAAGAAAATTTACGAAGAACAAGAAGCCGAGTCCTTATTTGAAATAGAAAGACGATCCGTTCGCGGATTATTTTTATCATGTGTGGGGTGGTTGGTATTAATTAATTAAGTGGTTTCACGTTGTTGAATGTCAACCGTTGCAGACGGTACAAACTGAGCGGGATTTGTATCGCTTAGTATTTACATATAGCACAATATCTCAGCAATTACATAAGGTAAACTCGAGCAGCTGCAAAAGCTTTGGCTAAAACACACAACGGAATAAACGCAAATGTGAGCCCAGAATTACAGTTACGTAGTAACTGGAGTAAAGGCAAATAAGATTGTTAACCACATGGGAACATGTCAACCTAAATTTAACTATGAATTTTTGGCAGTTAGGTTTACACTTTGCCAGTGTTACATTTGCACGAGTTTACATTTACTTACTCGAAGCGCTCATGAGTATGTTCATGGAAAGATTTCCTCTACTATCTTTGGAACCATCAACCGTTCAGTTGATATAGTTTTCCGGAAATTTAAAATTTTACGGCTTGGTTTCCATTTGTCTGCAGGCAAATTGCCCCAAATTTACGTTTACTAAGTGGACTTACGAGTGTATTTAAACAGAGCAATTTGCGAACTCCAAAAATGTCTCCTCAGCAATAATTTTTATTTCTCTGATTAATGGGAGTTCTGGTATTGTTTGTGAACAAGTAAACTATTACGTTCGACCCAGTTTGTCGACTTTATCGTCGAGTGAGCACGACGAGGTGAAATAAAATTTAAAATTTTGTAGTTTGTCCGAAAATGCCGACAGTCAGAGATAACCGGATTTGATTGAATTTTTAATGACGCTCGAATCAAACGTCAAACAAGATAATAAATGTGTAAACGGTTAAAAATTGATGAAGTGTCCGAAAGTAACTGAATTATATTGCGGTGTTGCCTTGGAATAGTTGTTAATAAACGTGTTCAATTCAGATGGACGAAATATAATCACATTAGAGAATGCGAGAAGCAGAGGCGTTATGGAAATAGTCTCTTTCAAATACAACGGTTTTAGTTGTACGAGTAAGCTTCATATATATAATAGTAGATCAGATTAGCACACATCGCACAGCGTTGCTATAAATCGTCAGTGCTTAATACATTTTGAAACGTTTTAAAAATTAAGTCCTAGTCCTCAATATTTCTCAATAAACTATATTAAAATTTCGAATAGGTTTTATTTATCTTAATAAGTGACTTTTATCTGTCCCGTGTGAATTTCTGCCCCATATCCTTGATTGGTTTCGTGCTTTCGACGCTTTTTGCTCTCTAATTAGAAACGAAATGCTACAGATACCCTCGCACATTACAGAGTCCCACCCTCGATAAGGAAAAATTATGCAACGTATTTAAACTCGATTAGTGTCATGTTCAAATATTACCATACCGAATTGATGTGGACAAATTACCGTTTATAATTGTACAACGAATTAGGAATTCATAAAATTGTGCAACGCCACTTTTTAATGAAATTAAATTTATCGCCGTGACAAATTCGCTTTTACCACTTTTATTTCAACTTTCTGTTTCATTATTCGTTTAAGCGTAGAAATTCCCCAACTCCCCGAAAGAGGTTTTATTTTTTGACACGGCAGACTTGTTATTTGGTATTCGGGAAATCGCGAGAAAAGCGTTTAAAAAGTTCGCTTATTATACAACGTTCACGATTTAATGAACATACGTCGTGATTTAAAGATTTTGAAAATAATGTAACCTTGTTTGGCTGTAGGTATCCATTAGGATGCTGCCTCGCTAGTCGATATCGGTTAACTTCCCCGATTAAACATTTCATTATAATAAGATGATCCTGCTGCCTCCGAAGACGGTAGCAATTAATGCGTACACTAAGTGCTCTCTCAGAAGCAGCTTAAACGTCTCCTTCATCTGTCGACCTCAAATTGAAACAATGATTTGGCCAGTAAACATCAACCCTGCAACTTTAATGAAAGCAACTTATAACGACTTCTGTTTCCCGAAATTCCCGCACAAAGATTACATTCGAACTTTTCAAATTCAATTTGAAAAATTTAAATTACATTCGCCGTGATGTTCCATATGAAGTTATTCGGCAAAACTCAACAACAGAATTCTATGTATAATAACGACCTAAAGTACACGCCCGCATTTTTCTCGCCAAATAGCGTAACAAACTAATTAACCGTCACCTGAAACTAACTTTTATTGCGGCTCGTGCAACCTGCAAAACTTCGCATAAGCAAACATAAATTTTTCTCTCCTTCGTCCCAAGAATGAGAAAATATTTTAAAAACCCTCATAATTTCCGTGCTTTGTCTCGATATCATTTTTTCGCACATACAACTTATTTAAGTTTCTCGTCTCCTTATACCCGATATTTCCAAATCCTATTATATAAAATCGTTTTATTTAAACTTTCCGAGTCAAAAATCCCGACTTATACCAAACTTACAACTTGTATTTCAACTTTGGTGTTTTCATATTTTCCTGTGACATTGTTTCTCGGTACAGAAAAAAAAAACAATTTATTGCGTATCAGGTCGCTTCCATCTCGTACTTGCAACATCACGTGCAGTAATATAATTTTTTTCGTTGATTTATTGCCGTATTCCACCTTTGACATAAAAATCGCCTGATTGACAATTCAAAAATGGCGGATGCGCCGGGTCGGCTCGGTGAAAACTAACGAGAAAATGTAAACAGTACATTAAGGTGATCCAAGTCAACTAAAAACGTGATCGATCCGAGATAAAACAAGATGGAATTTCATTTGCTTTTCGATTTATTGCTAGGGACAGCAAATAAACAGAATAAATAACGATTAAGCCCTGAAAAACGTGTAATTGATTTATTTTGCTATTAATTTAAGGAAACTGTTTATTGAGTTTGCGCTTCGCTTGTTTACTGAATTCCTTAAGATTTTAAGCATGTTCCGCGAGCGTATAAAGTGTTTTTTCACAGGAGCTTATCAAAATTGAGTTTTTCACGGTTATGGTTTCGTTATAAATTGGGGAAGTGTAAACGAATTAATATTAAGTGTGTAATTATGCAACGCCTTGTCAGGGTATTACATCAGTCTACGTTTAAAGCGATGCATGTACACGTAAATATGAATGATTTGCAAATAGGGGAGCTAATGAGGCACGTGATAGCATTTAGCAGGTCTTAGAGAAGTACGCTCGTAATAAGTGGTGCCTACAAAAGCATTACAACGAAACCCGAGAACGAATTAACAGTACCGATACGTGACAACTTAGAACGAACTTACTACACGTGTGTTACGACGACACGTCTCGAACTTGGACGATCAAAATTAAATGTACACGTCAATCGGCACTCATTTTTATCACGTTATACGTCATATAAAAGAACTCGTTGTCGCTGACTAAATCAAATCAACGACGAAACGATACCTGCTTAAATACGACGTCGGAATTATGTCACAGTCTTCGTATATCTACATGTCATCTACTTAACCCTTCGTCGGTATGCTAATCAACGAAATTTTCCCTACCTACTATAACATGTATCAAAACGTGTAATAATAACAGCGATTTTGGAGTAATTATTTTCGAACGACTTATCATTGTTTGCTTTAAAAAAGGGCCGAATTCTGCGAACGAGGTAATTATGTGAGTAAATGGTTTAATTAAGCGTATCTGATGAACGAATAAGAAAATTGAGATCGGGGGTAGAATTGTGTGTACTTGGGATACAAATGTGTTCATGGTAATATGATACTGTTAAGTAAACTTGACTTGGTGTTTGTAGAAAGTCAGTGAATTAAACAAAAGTCAGAAAAAATACGAAGCGTTTTCCCGCGGTAAATCCCTATTTCCAATCTTGTGGAACACCCGCTATAAAAATATGCAAATGGATGTATTTCCATTATTCCGCTATGAGCGATTGAGTAGAATTTAATAAAAGAAAAACTGGTGGAGATGTATTTTTATTTTTTTATTTAAGTGAAATATTTATCCGCGATTAAAATGAGACATGAAAAGGAGTTTGATAAATCAGCGTCGATAAGTTTTATCAGGTTGTGCCGGAGGGCGGAGTCGGCGAAGCAGCTATGAAATGACAAATTCGCTGCATTAATCTCAGGGTCTTGTCTAGAATCTAGCATGTCCCTTAACTCGGCACCACTACATTTTAATTAATCCAACAGCAGCTTGGAAAAAGTAATTAGTAGATCGAGATATGTATCTGCTGGCCTGGGGTTAAGCTAGTCGAACACTTAAGCGCTGCCTCACGGTACAGACATGATTTATTCGAGAACATTTGGTGCCATGTTCTTTTTACTTCCAAGACAAAAGGGGAGAATTGTCCGATGCCACGATCATCCCGACAAGATATATTTAAAATTACGACTCCCAACGGAACGCATCTCTTCTCATAATATGCATGTTTATAATTTGTCATAAATAAAACTCTTCGAAACTTTTTCTGCTTTGGAGTTACCCATTTATTAAGTCGGCCAAATTTTTTCCACCGAAACACGATCTGGCAAAAATGCAAAATTGCCCGACATCAACTCTTTTAAAAATCTTATTTTATTCGTCATACGTCAAACCCCCACCAGAACCGCCCCGAAACCATTTAATACTCGAGGGAGTCGCCATTCGTTTCCAACTTTCTTACAACTTCATTTGAAGCATTTTTTAATAGTGCAATCGAGCAATGTATTGTTCGTTATTATTAATTGCTGACGAAATTTATGATTGCGCGAACCGCGAAAGAATGTTTCCCTTTTCAACTCATCTTCATTCACAATACGTTACTTATTTACGACTGTGTTAATTAAACCACAATTAATTAACATAATACTAATTAAAATCGGGAAGTTTATTACATTCTAGATGGGACACTCGACAATAACTGAGTTACCGCATTTTTAATACGAGTAATTAAATTTTGTCTTAATAACATACCGCACAGTCCGAAACGGAAATCATACATAAACGCACGCTTAATTAGTACGGTTTTCCAACGTAATTAGTCATTTAGCTACAATTACTAAATTAACGATGGCGTGTTAGATCGCAATTATCATAAATATTTATGTCCTTATGTTTAAATGCAGTAAACACTTTAACCAGAGTCGATGCGAACCTGAAAACAGCGCATATTTAGAAACAACGTTGTAATTATCTTATTTAAAACTATTTCGAGGCAATTAAACGATAAAAGTGTTAATAAGGGCGTTATAGCGTGCTGCCTTAACTAAGGTCAAAGTAGAATTTATTGATTTGTCCATTCAAACACTCTGTGGACGAAAACAAACCTACCACAAAGAGACTAATTTAACATATTCTCGAGATTAAGTAAATAAAACTCAGACAGTATTAATATTAGTGATTTCAAAAGTTCCACAAAGTCCATTGTGTTCTGGCATAATATCTACTCGACTCGAAGTCCAGCATCGTCCAACAAAAGGCGTTCTGAACACTTTTAAATTCATTTTATCTGAGAAAAACTTCTAAGGTTTGTTGCACACAGACTACATTATGTACCGAAAATAACCAACAAAGTCCACTCTTGCCTTTACAAACTAAGTCAATATGTTTCAAACCAAATACAACTGAAAATTCATTTTTGTTTTCAGAATGGGCAATATTATAACGAGACTGTGTCAACAGTGATAGCTGGTATAATAAATCGAAAACATTTATTTCAAGCATAAAACGTATTTTACTGTCGACTTTTATGCCTCAACTATTTTTAGTAAAAGCACATCTACCTAATGAAACTGTCAATAAAATAATAATTTTAGTCATTTTGCAACCAAACACACTGAACTTTATTCCTAAGGCTCAAATTATTTTTTTCCAGTAAACACGCCCAACAAATGACATTTAACAAAGTATAAAAAGTAATTCGATTACTTCCAGCAGAATTAAACCAATAGGTACAACTAACGGATATGTAATATTTAAAAAGTTCATGAAAAGGTCATGGATCGCTCCCACGTCAAAATATACCAATGAACCACAAAATGCTCAAGGATGTAAAAATCTATTTAGTCGTTATGCAAATTTTAAATTAATTCACGTTTCGTGTGAAAAATACTTTTCACAAATTAAGCGACTTTAGAGGAGGGAGCATTGTTGTTTGCGTGAGAGCTTTATCACCTACAAAAATCACTTGCGTTGAATCCAGTGCAGTATGTGTATCGTGATTTGGAGCAAATCGTTTTAAAATACTCGTGTTTAAAAATGTCATCGGAAAAACGCTAAATATAACGCAGATTTCTGCTTTTTACAAACAACCGTAAAAGCAAACATAAAAAATGGGTAATCCGTAAATGAAATCGTGTGCTACTAACTTCAATAATTAAACAAATTCACTGAATTTTTAATACCCGACTAAAACTTTACAGGCAACAATAAATTAATATTTGATCATATAGTTTACTATTTTACCAATATGTCAAAAATATACAAGGACGAACGTTTCCATTTGATGTGAATATACGGAAACGTATACTGCTTAAGACCGTGTTAGATTTCGAGTTATCGTCCCCTACGAACTTATAAATTGATGTTCACATTATGCAATTCCTTTGATCAATAATTCACAATAACTTATCGAACCTTTGTTTTTCCCACACATCAAAAATTTGTCGCGCTTTTCGCTAGCAACGTTACCAACATCAAAACCTTTGTTATTATGTGGAAAAAACAAGTACTTTTGTTAGTGTTGTGAACACCAAGATAGTTCCGAGAAAATTCTTTGAATTTACAATGATATTATGTAGACTGGAGAAGTTTTGGCATAATGTGTTCACACCCCTGGATGGAATCTATATATCCAGTGATAACTGCATCACGATGCTGTCCAAACTACAATAGCTAGGATCATGATATTTTAGATATGGCAACTTGTTGGATGTAGTTTCGAGAGAACTAATTGAAGTGGTAGAAAATTGATGCGATTCGAAAATATTTTTCTTGGCAAGATGGATACTTCGGAGCATTATTTCCGAACAAATATTCTAATTTTGACCTAAATTGATCAACTGCGAGAATATTCTTTCTGATTTTATTTATACAGATGTAGAACTGCTACATTTGGTGGTAATTTTTCTTTCACAATCATCTTTATGTAGATTTCGTATTGTAAGCCGGTAATGACCAAATACAGCCGACAAATCGAAACAAATTAATTGTTTCCAATATCCAACCGTCCTAGTTGCGCTATTTGCTGTTCATCATTTTCGAATGTTTATTATTAGTTAATTACGGAACTAGTGATCGGTGTATTATGTGGAGCTAGTACAAAACGAGTGGGTTGTTATTAAAGTGAAACAAAGGTTCGTAACCAGGTATTTGTAAAGTCAAATCTAATTACATCATTTATATATACCAGAAGTGCCAATACGACGCTTAACTGTACACCTGTATGAAAATAAACGTGATATTGTATTGAAAGGGTGGGATGTTAGCGGTCACCTGTAATGCGGTAGTCGTGGTCACTGAGGGATAATGATTGATTTGTGTTAATTTGTATAGGAAGTGCTTCACAGTAGCGTGCATGATTTTATCGGAAACAACACTGCTCACTATAGTTAGTGTACCGTTTCGGTCTTAGGTCACAGTCCGTGCGGACGCCCCTGAAGATCCAACTGTCGTGGTTTCATTAGGTTTCCCCGAAACAGAAGAAACACTTAAAAAATAGCTGGTCTTCTTGTCTTTAAAATTTAACAGTAATTATAAAATAGTGTCGTATGCATGAGCATTATAGGGTCTGGTTTGAGGATGCTAGTTTCTACAGCAAGTGGCTGATGAGGGCAGCTATGTGTTAGCGTGTTAGTTCAGATAAAGCACGGCAAGCAGTAGGTCAGAACATCAAGGCAGACAGGGCAGGATATTGCGATTGAATATGAATGAGCCCCTACCTAGTTCCGCACGGGCGCGACACTGAACCTGCGTAACACGATTCATCTCCGGCGATACAGTACTCTCACCTCCACTTGGTATCTTACAGGGATAAATACATTTAATCTCCGCCGAAAATTATACTATTGCAAACGTGTAATCGACGGTTCAAATTGATTCCGCATATCAATGAAGCTACGCTTGTAAATACGACTACAATTCGAATCATTAGTTATGATCCATGAATAGTTGAGTCTCGGAAGGGTCTCAAGGTCCACCGGTGACCTCTCTCAAATAAACTAAGACCAAATCGCTACTCCAAACAATCAGTTGGGGTTCATATGAATTTTGGCAAAACGCCCGACCACCACTCTTCTCAAAAACAAAGATTAATACATAGAATAATAATAAACCATTTGCACTCTACGTTTACTCATTCAAACTGAATTCTTCAAGAAATCAAACCATCAGGAACGATAAAACCAAAAGGGAGAAATTTACATGCAAATTCAAGGTATATTTTCTCTCATTGTTCCCAATATGTAAATAAGTTAATTGGAATCACCGTCGAATCATCCCAAATAAATAAACACTCTTTCGTATTTGCGAATTTTTCGCTCTAAATGACAATTGAGGGGCACAGAAAAAAACGCAATAACGAAAACAGTCTTCTCAACAACCCTGAACAGAATTCCACACATTTTATATTGGATACGCATCCCTAAATAAACTTCAACCCAAAAGTAAAATCTCTATAGTTATTGTTTCTTATACCTACCACACAACTTATACCTCAAAACAACACCCTTCTTGCCACTTTTCTATAAGAAATTCGGCTTCTAAAACATCAATGTTTAATTTAAATTTAAATGGAAAATTATTAGTTTAAATGTAGTTCGTACAATTTTTTTAACTTTAGTACTCTGCTACAATTAATTTGTAATACGAGCATTAATTTAATGATGTGTTCTGATTGTGATTTCGAACGGTTTTATTCTAAAAATAACGAACATAAATCATTCAAACGTAAAAAACAAATGCAACGCTGCTGTATATCAAAAATGGTGAATGAGCCTGATCTGCTTTCTCAAATAATTTTAATTTACATACATTTTATTGTTTGTAACAATTTCACCGCATATTTCATTCATTTTTGAGTTGCAGCAAAATATACAAAAACAATATCGTTATCATCAATTCCATTTTGTATATTTAATTCAAATTTTAAACAATTTTAAAACAGTACGTAAGACTATTTTTTATTGAATTTTATCAAATCAAACTGTGAGCTTTCGGATTCCCTAAAAATCACAAAACTGTGATCAATAAGCGGATTGTATACAAAAAGTGGTAGGTAATTGCCTGTAATAATTTCTTGTTATCGAAATTTATCAAACGTATCTTTCGTAAATAGATCTATTATTCCGCACTTATGTAAACTTGTTAGTGATTCGAAACAGAATATAATGAGTTTGTATAATACTTTGACTTTTTTACAATACAAAGTTTTAAACATCAGCATTTCGGCAATAATTTACAATTAATAAATTTTACTTAATAGACGGTATTTTAACGGAGCTAATTTGGGGTTCGTAATGCTCAGAAAGCTTTCTGAGTGTCTAAAAAACAACGTAAACGTAATGGAATAGCACACCTGGCAAAATTCCAGCGATTTTCTACCGTATTCAAAAACATTTGCTTTTGATTTTCGATTCTCTGTTAACTGCTAATATTTTCACGATTCTTGTCGGGTGATACGTTCAGAGCTTTTAACGTTTTATTCTTTGTAGACTCCTCGTCTTAGGCTTGAATAATGCAAGACAAATTACTTCTTCTGACAAATGAATCAGATATTGAAGAAACAACATTAGTTACTACGTTCCGCATCTGAAGTCATTTTGAATAAAAGTATCACCTTTAAAAATTTGTTTACAAAACCCAACTGAAACTGAAAATTTTGTTAAATTGAAGCTGGAGAAGACGTTACTATCGCTCTTTATTTAGGTGATGTACAAAGTAATGAAGCCGTTACTGTTTCTCGCTGGGCAGGCAATTTTCCACGATTGTTTCGGGCGCGATAATATCGTAGTGTAGAAAATCCTGAACTATTTTTTCCTCGGGCAGTTTTCTTTATCAACGGCGTTGTTAGTTTTTGTCCAAGCAATTATTTCAAGTCTTTTGGTCGTGTCACAAAGAGTAGTTCCACAAACTCTGGTACGAGTTTAAAGAGATGGGAGAGCATTGCTAGAACGGCAGTCCGTAGTTTCGCCCGTATCACAATGCCCGAGAGACAGACATTTGATAATGGCGACTAAAAGAAATCCTTTGTGACCGCGCGTCATCTGCAACAAAACCTACAAAACGCAACCGGGCGTTGAATATCCGAACAAACTGGTAAAAATCGGGAAGTTAGCGCGACTTCCTGGTAGCTTTTCTGATTTTCTTGTGGTGTACCATGAAGTGAAAAGTTCCCCGTATCAGAAATGCAATATTTTTGATACGAGTTTATTCAGACATAACTGAAATGATTAGAAATATCTTAAGTGTTTTGCAAGTTTTATTGAATCAAACTTCATCATGCCGAAAATGGATACAGAAATGCGTAGTTTACGGCTACCCGAAATTTCTCAATCTCATCGCCACGGAAAACCTTTGGGACTTCCCGTAGATGTAGAAGGGGTGTGAGGATACATGCCTTAGGAATACTGTAATAATGCAATAAACAGGGCACAGGAGTACGCTCCACAAGACAATAAGCACCTCAATTTAACTCACACTTAGGCAAATACGAATTTCGTGATAATTACATCTTTGAAGATTAGACGCTTGTTTATTTACAGTGTGTACAAAAAAAATGGCCCCAAAACTTGTATTTTCGTTAGATTCACAAAGAGTGTAGTGTTTCATAAATACCAAAAAATTAAATAACTGTGTCAAATTGGCAAACTCATGTCTTTCAACAGATCGCAAAGAAAGTTAGAGAACCTTTTAAAAGTTGTTCAAAGACCTAATCCTCCGATTTCCAGTCGACACGGTGTCTTTAAAATTTAAACAAAACGTTCCAAGCCTCTTTGAGTAATAATCTAATGACGATCGCTATGACCAAAGCAGTTAATTAAGACTCTTTATAATTTCTAGTTGTCACTCTCACACTATACCGATGATCATCAATTTTATATAGTAAACATTTCTCTATATCCATTTACACAAAAGATCTATCGACTAAGTTGTTTTGTCTGACGTTTTAATTTTGCTGACAATGCGTTTTTCCAGCTCCATCTAACATAATGTTTGTAAACACAAATATATAGGGTTTTGTGTAAAAGCACGCAAAAACTCCTGTCGATCCGTTTTTATCGAATATAATAAACACAAACAGTGGAAAATGTGCAAAAATGCATATCTGTAGTCTCAACTAAAGTATTTTTTTTTTAAAACATAGTACCCTGTTTTCTATTAATAGATATTAAGGCTGAAAACGCGTTGTTCCGTAAAAATCCTAACGAATTTTAAAGTGAAAAAAACCTACTCTAAAAGTTCAGCCTTTGAAACGGGAGATATGGAAATAAAATTACTTTTTAAAGCAAAACTAATTGCATAAAATTCGTCGATATCCGTTTATTGAATTCCAAAGTCCCTAATATTAAATCATCGAAATGTCAAAAGTTCCCAGTAATTAGCATTTATTTAAAATCAAATTCGTAAAGAAAAAGTTCCAAATGAAATTAATTTAACTCTCCCAAAAGTTCGGCGTCTAAAGAGACAACTATAAAACCAAAGGTGACTGACAATTTTTCAAAGAAAAATGAATATAATTTAATTTTTAATTAAAACTTTTAAATATAGTAGTAGTCGTTTAGAATCGTTCAAACAACCTGATGTTTAGAATTTATCCAATAAGTTAATACATTAACTCTTAGATAAAATCTGTTGGGAATAGCTTCTTCATTAAAAACTAGTTCAGACGAAGTGGAAATTGTTTAACCATTGTTATCTCGTATTAATCGGAAACTTCCGAATGTATTTTCTAACACTACTATATTTCTAATGGATTTATTATTTGAATTATTAATGTAGACTCTAACAACAGCTTGCACGCAAATGCTCTGATGAGTTTGTAATTCCAAGGCTTACGAAAATTATATCATTACCATATTAGACAGTTATCAATTTCATGAACAAAGAAAGCAAATTACGCAAGTTCGATATTGATCTAATTGATATTAAAACATTATTCACACATTTGTACTGATATTTTCTACTTGTTTATAAAATAGTGGTGCTCAAAGAATTTATTGAGTCTGATAAACCTCAACTAGTATCTACTTTTTGCAAATATTACGGTAACAAGTTTTGTGCTGGATGCTATAACACGATACCGCATTGTGATGAGAAAATTATTCAACGAATCAAACATAATTTAATAACAGCAGTCAACGTACTGCGTCCCTCTTCTCTCCTTGTGATTCGATAAATATATTGATAACAAAATTGTTAGATGATAGTTAAATCGTTCTAGTACTTGTCCTGTTCAGCAATCCATTATAGTTCCATGTAAACAGGGAAGAATCCCTCCACAATAATTCAAAACTAATTTAAACAAGTTTCAACCCAATACTGCAAAACTACTGAAATTGAGACAGAACAGTTTGAGTAAGTCAGAATTTGACGACGCGCTTGAATTTTGTTTTAAATTGAATCGTTTCGAAAAGAAAATATTCGGCGGTGAGTCAGTGCCTTCATTTTATATGGTAATACTTAAAATTGAATGAATTTGGCTACTAATTTCCATACATATCTGCCTTTTGAAATTGTTTGATTACACATCATTTCAGGTAAACAATTTTCCCCGTTCTTCTATGAACAATTCCGTAATGTGAAGAACATTCCTAAATTATCAAAGAAACTTGGATACGAATTGGGGGAGAAGTTATTTGAAAATATGAATACTGTTTACCAACGAACCTTAGAATTAAATTTAATGTGGGGAACAAGAGACAAATGGCTTTTCTAAATTATTCATAATTTTCTAAAAAAAAAAAAATCACACGATTTCAGTGTGTGCATTCAACAGCACTATCCTTACAAAAACTTAGTAATTATGCACCGCGGCTTTGTGATGTAATGGCTTAATTAAAGCCTTGTAATTTATTATTTAATTTGCTGACGATTTAGAACGAGTTGCTTCCGTTAAGAAATTCTAGCGAAAAGTTTCGGCATTGTAGAACTGCCTTTAGTTTTATCTTTGTAACTTAGTCAAACAATTCTTTTTAAGTAATTTGTTATCGCTCGTCTTGCAAACTCCGTAAAAACTTGCTTTAATCATATTTCAAGTAAATTCCACTTACAGTTTGAGTAATACAACATGATGAATTGAGATATTATCAGTCTTGGAGAGAAAACTGTGGACAATGCGACCTTTCAAAATTACTTGCAAGGAATTTTAATAAAATTGAAGTTGCATTGTAACCGTTATTAAAAGCAAAAATTCCCTCTACTGTTAGTTTATTTAAATCTATGATCTATTACAAGCGGATGATTCATAAATTTGCAACGATAAAACGTGGGTTGGTATCTGCGGGTATTTTAGACCGAAGTATACACCCTAAAGCTCGCTGTCTAAAACGACCCACAAGGCACTTGTAAACTACCAGTGAATGATCACCAACGCAGTGTTGTGGTGTTGGATATAAGCGTGACAACTATACGGAAGTCCCAATTAACGTTTATCTATGTTTTTAGAATGAAAAACTGATATCAGCTTAATATCGAGCATCTGGGAGTTCACCGGAATCGCTTCTGTTAACATGTTACACAGTTGATAAATAAGTTTAGTGACTAAAGGCCTTTTTAGACGCAATTTAAGTGTTAGCAATAAATGAACGTCAAATCGATTTCTATCGAAAAGTAGCTACCATTTGTACGGGATTTCGCAAGGAAATGGAGAAAAATGGCTACAGTTGACAGCAATTATTCCTACAAATCCATTATTTGATTCTTACTCGTACAGTTAACGGTAATGTCAACGCTTGTTCTAAAAACTCACGTTGATGCATAGTTCTTCTCGTTTCAATTAAATTGTAGTCTCAATTTACACTAATTCCCGTATTATATTTCAAATAATATACAAGGTCGGGTTTTGTTTAGAATGAATTAAAAAGTATCTTGTGGAAATTGTCGTTCAAAAGAGTTTGCCGCATTATCTTGAGGCACAATAAATCTGAGAAGAAGACAACAAGAACGGGAACAATGAAGAATTCAAAACGTGTTGCAAAAACCCAGGAAATAAGATATTATACAAGTCGGTCTAAATGAAAAAGTCAATGAGACTCAAAAATTTACGCCACGAAGTAAAAATGTAGCCAAAGTCGATTTTAAATTATCTATACAATTATAAAAGTAGTTTATTTCATAAATATTTTATGTTGGCAATTACTCCATTCACTCTCTTGAATGAAACAAGCAATTTACTCTACATTTATACCTATTTAATTATTGACACTGTCATTGTTTACTGTTCTAACAGCTAATAATCGCCATCATTTACATCGCCACTTTCCCAATTTCCTAAAAAAAGGTACACCGGAAATTAATACTGCAACTTAATAATATGTACATACTTTAAGACGGTCTAATTAAAAAAAAACACATTTGTCATAACTGCGTGTTAGTGTACGTTAAAAAATGAAAGCATTCAAATAAATTAATTTTTAACCTAACAACGCAAAATTCCAAAATACATGCCCACAACTCGCTTGAATTAAATGGAAAAATTATGATCCACTCCATTAACTCGGGTCACGATCCATAAACATCTAAGGGTGAAGGGTTAAAGTACACGTAATTTCCACAGTTTCGACCAAATTAAATAAATTTTTCTTTTTCACCACTTGTTACTAAGTAAAAATGTTTTAAATACACAAAGTCCAGGTAATTTGAAACTTTCACTGTCCATAACTCTAGACAAATCAAAATCCAAATCAACTGCTTCGGGTTACTGTCATCATTCAAAATAAATTAATTCCATTTCATATAGTATCACCTTTGTTTTTACAGTCTGCCGCAATTTCAAATGTATTTAATGGGACGATAAAAACCACGCAGCTCGAGAATCAAATATATAATATGCCACCCGAAAATATTAATTTATTTCCAGCTGTGTGAAGTCCACATAAACGCTCCATTTTCTTCGTAATATTTCACACCCTTCGTTCTGACTTTTGCTACAAATATTCCTGATACCCTT
Source organism: Cynaeus angustus (assembly GCA_030157275.1). NCBI lineage: Eukaryota > Metazoa > Arthropoda > Insecta > Coleoptera > Tenebrionidae > Cynaeus > Cynaeus angustus. The sequence goes on along the minus strand of CM058066.1, from coordinate 13,889,243 downwards.
TTCTGAAATGGCACATTTCGATTCGCTTTATCCATCATCTCTTACGTCATATTACTATGAGAACATGCGTCCCTTCTTTAGTTCCCAGATTTATGCTATACAAAGAAAGGTCACTTAAATCAATAGCGGCCCATCTTGACGAGCGACCTGTCAAAATTATTTAGCTCGCCCAAAATCTTATTCTATATATACATTTTAAAAAAATCGTATCCGTTGGTCCTAAATTTTCAAATTTACAAAATATTCACGTACAACCGGAAAAACAACCAACCTTAACGGTTCAACTAAAAACCTAGATAAATATTTGATAAATTTGATATTTTTTTTCAATAAATACTTTGCTCAAAAGTTCATTCTAAAATCTGTTCCAGCTTTTAAGCAATATTATTGAGTTACAATAAAAGCTTTTTCTATGTTGGTTTCGTTTGAGCTCTTTATATTTTGAGAAACATTAAATATTCCGATGTGGTATACAAATTAATGCATCCTGATACAAACAAACCATTCACAACGTTTTAATATGCATTTAATAAAGACGCGAACTTAACTGAAGTCTGTGATGCTCGCTCGGTTAATTACTGTGAGAATTTTTTTAAGAATGTTATGGTTCTACCAGCTCTCGCCCGCTTTAAATTTATTGGAAACGTGATTTTAAAAATAGAAAAAAACGATTTTATGGTAAAACACATCTGATCACTTTAGTGTGGAAACTAAGCGCATATGTTAACGAATAATGTACCAAAAGTATTAAACTTTCAGTGTTTCATAATATATTTGCGATTTGATAAATTTGTCAATTTTCTCATTTCTCGAATAAAACATTTAAAGATGTTCTTTATCGGAGAACTTTCATTTTACTGCAGAATGAAAATCGTGCTTATAACCGCCTTCAAAACTAAACTTTTAATATATTTTTTATCAATTAACTAACACGACCGCATTTCATTTTCATATAAAATAGGGTTTCTCGTTTCGGATCGAAGTTCTTTTCAGAATAATTCAAGCTCTTGGAAGTTTTAGTCGGGATGAAAGGATCTATGCAAACTACTGTTTACCGATCACCAAAGATTCGTCTGGGTATATTAATTTTACATGTGTAGTTTTACAAAGCTACAAAATTGAAAGCACTTTCAAGTAAAATACCGAAGTTATTAGCCGAGATTAAATTTGACGATACGTAATAGATGGTCCGGGAATCAAAAAAGAAGCTAAAAAAGCGAATCCATTTTGTGATAAAAATGAAATTTAGAAGCTTTTGTTTCGTATTAATAACTCTAAAAAATGAGCTGGCTCTGTTATAAATAATATTTCTTGGTGTAATTAGTGTGAATTGAATTACGAGGTGGGTATGAAAAGTTAATGTGGTAACTGCGTCTTTAATTAAGGATTAGTGACATTTTGTTGTATAAATGTAATTTAATTTTGCGTACTGAGAGTGAGTTTTATTGTCTGAATACTTTGTCGGTGTAGTTTCCCTGCGAAAAGGTCTGGGAAATTTGGGTAATTTGTAGTAGCGGGCAGTCATTTCGTTAACGAAGGGTGTAAGTGTGATGTGGTGAAAGAAAGTAAAAGAGACAAACCTGTGCAAAGTTCGAGGAGAATGAGAATCCAGGACGTCAGCACGAGAAGGCCTGAAGAGGTCCTCGGAGATGGAGTGAGAGTCTTCATGTTGATGTTGACCGTATCGAGAAACACTACAGAATCACTGCACTACACACGACTCGAATAATTTTGACATTTTAATCTTATCAGCCACGCGGGTCATCAACTTCTTACATGTCCACAATTATTAAGGGTTTTCTCCGCTCAACCACTCTAATGCTTCGGTATCTGGGGCATTAAATATCTATCCAGATACCAGCGCTGTAGTGCGCGGAGTTAGTCCTTTTAAATCGAGAAAACCGATCCTCTTTTAGCGCAGTTATGACGAACCATGCTAGAATAGCGAACGATCTTCTCGCTTATTAAATTACACTAGCGGAACAGAATTAAATTAAGTTCACAATCATAAAGGAAATGTTCACACCTTAACTGTGGAGCAAAGCTAATGTTATTTGCTGCTGGGAACGCAATAACGTCTTCCAGAAACAACTTACGTAAAGTTCACTTTCAATTAAAACACCCTGATTCCAAATCCGTCAGTTGAACCTGAAACAATTGAATGCCGGATAGACAATCTCATCTACAACACTTTTATCGTCGTTTATAATCATCCCCTGCCTTTGTTAATAACGCGAAACCGTAAAACACTTTATCCGTGCGTGCATGCATATTATCAACAAATTCAATAACACCTGCTCGTTTAATGCTAGCTTTAGGAGAATAGAAAAAAAGCGCGAAAAATTTTCTTTCACCACGTTAATAAATTTTTGAGTTTTTGTCTTGTGTCTGTGGTGGCAGCACTTGATCGGCGCACGACATTTTGAATTTTCACCTTGATTGGAAAAGTTTAATGTGGCCCGCAAAAAAAAACACTCCCGTGTTCCTTAGTTTTAATGGAAAACATGCATAAAAAGCTGAAAAATCCCTAGCGTAAAACTTCCTGCAAATCTGATCGGATTACAAAACGAGCAAGTGCAATTAAATTGCACATGCTACAGGGACCAGAGATGCGACTGTAATTATAAGGCTCACGTTGAAATTGAAAACATCCCGTGTTTTAACAAGATGAAGAACAAAACGACAACAAATGCGAGACTAATTAAATCCTTTGTATGTTCTAGCCATACACGTTATAATTCTTTTTGATTAAAAATTCCGAGTATTTTCGTCTGCTCTAATCTGTATTACCTGTCGGAACAAGGAATGCGGAAATCCGGAAATAACACTTAATAATTAAGGATGTAAAATATCCGAGGAGAGCAAACGTGAGATGTTGTTAGGCGCCAAATCCACAGTGACAACTGACACTTGTCATAAATGACAAATGAATAACGACAGTCGCGTCACATGCCAGCACGCGTTTCGCACAGGATGTAATCGTGGCTTTACTTCTGCGAAGACACTGTACTACTGGCCCGGCTTGATTCTGGTGACATGGCGCAGACGCTTTAAAGGCGCAAGCGTCGCGGTGCACTTTCTCATCCATTATTTTAATGCGATTGCTATAGAATGCTAAATGTCCTTCGATAATCAGTCCGTAAGTGTTAACAAGGAGTGATATCTCTTTTTTTAGAAACACATAACCGCCCCAAGCTGCAACGTACACAATGTCACAAAATATTTCAAAACATCTACGAGGGGCGATTTATAAATAAAGTATCAGTCTCACCATTGTTACACAAAGCTCACAAAAAAAACCTAAAATCTTACAAGAAATAACTTTGTATCCGTGTCGTTCAAAATCCAAGGAAACACTATTGTGTTCCCTTCGTTCATCCAATTAAAGCACAAATTTTAAGAAGCCGTTTTTCAATTTTTAAAAGTATATTTCTGAAGTCAACAACCTTATAAAGCTACACATTTTAAATATCAAGGATCATAGGATGTGCATCCTTACTGTAAAAGCGTATTCTTAAGCTACATTACATTGCAAAGTGGAAGCAGTTGTAGTCGGACTTTATATGCACCAAAATTCTAAAACTATTCCAAAATATCTGTTATTTCAATCAACAAATTTAATTAAATATAGATTCGTCAACTTAATTAAATAATTAACTAAATACAACGTAATGCGATCTTGGTTTAATTTTTATTTAAACGCCACATTGATTACTCGGATTATTACACGTTGCTTCTAAAATACCGCGTTCTATAACTCAATAAACAGATTTGGTTTCAGATTCATTAGAACCAAAACCTTTAAAAATTTGTCCTATATTTGATATTAACTGAGATTAGTCGCAACAATAACTTCAAATATTTGCAGAAATTAAGATTACTTGAAAACGCTCAACTCGCCAACCCTGTTATAATTACGTTGTGTTTTTCTGTTTCTGGTAAATTTTAAAGGCGTACCTAAATTTATTTCAGAACTAGGTTTTAGTCTTAAGCTGCATTTAGACTGAAGAGCCAGACAAAAATTACGCTGCACCTAATTTTGATATTTAACATGGATCAATGCGCGTCAGTCTGTTCACAAACATATCTGTTTCGAACACTGTCGATTTATCAAAGATATCACTTCACAAACTGTCTAACGTTCACATGTTGAGAAATTTAAACGTAAGTTACACAATTACAAGTTTTCATACATTTGCGATCGTTTTCTAGCAGCACAGGGTGATTCAAAAAGGTTTCGAAAAAATCCAGCAGCCTACCCGACAGCTCAAAATGAACAAAGTAAATCCCTGATGGCTCCTTTTAAAAGTTACAGCTTTTTTTTTGAAATCGGTTAATTTTAACATGTTATAATAATTATTCGAGATGTCTCCCTCTCAGAGTGAATTTATATTTGCACAAAAACATGCGGAAACAATTTTATTTTAATTATACTTATCATATTCATTGTTGATACCTTGTTATGACAGATTATAAACAATAGATTCCTATTTTTTTCGATTTAGTATATATTAGCATTTTTTTTTGTTAACTACTATTTTAAATTCACCCGAGATTTACAATTCAATAGAAATTCGTTTTCATTGCCCCAGTTTTTATGTAACATCGGTTTACTAAATCATCATTCTAAAAGTCAGTTTTGGTTATCTTATCAAAACAACTTAAGTCGTTTCTGCTTTGTATCGTGGCCGTCCCCATTAATCACACGTGACTTTTGTTCAACGCAAACGTTGAATTTTTTAGAACCTTGTGCTAGCATGTTGCATTTCTCATTCATATGAAGGGATGTAAACATATGCACATATGTTAACCGCATTTTAACTTAAAAACTATCTCTGGGTATTAATTTGAATAAAGTTGCTTTTATTCAGAGCTGACAACTAGTTAACTGCTACTGTTTAAATACGTAATTTCCAGATGTACTCGTAAATAATGGAACCGCAAACTTTCCACTTTTTAAAATAAAACCACTGTAGGATGTATAATAGTTATATCTGTAAACAAAAAAAAAAAAAAAAAGGAAAATGAGAAGTGCTTTTATCAACTATCTATACCTTGTAACAAAAATACAGACTTTACCATTTTCAAATCTATCGCAAATATGACACGTGTTTCACTACGGAATCAATATTTATGTTTCTTTTCTTTTAAGTTTTTCCTGAAACCAAACGTTTGTCGAAATAGTTTCACCGAATTCTTACATTCGTCACAATTTTATGCTTCCATTTTTTTTTCACGTGGCAGCAAACAATATAACTTATGCAAATTCTAATAACCAAATTGTTACGTGTCAATATCGTGTTTGTAGACAGAGCAGCGTCGATTTTAAGAGCATGTTAGTAGGTATTTCTTTGATGTAACTACGTTGATAGTATGAATAATTGAATATAGTGTATCCAGAATAGTATTATTAATACTTGCGACCTTCGTAAGTTTAATCAAAATTTGCCATCCTGCAAATTTTATGCGAAGAAAATCTGTTACGAAATTAATAACTTCAACGTTGCTATAATTATTTCTGCTAGATACTTCTTATGCTAAAGTGAAGTTTATTTTTTTGTTAAACTAGGAATAAAGTTTTAATGAAATTATTTCAACTTTGTTTTTTTTTACATCGTATATTCAGAATTGTCTGGCGTTCCTTGAAAGTTTGTTTGAGACAACAAAGCGTAAAATTTTTTTATTCAAATATTTATACCAATATAAATATCTTAGTTTGTTTATTCAGCTTCAGATCACTTTCTACATGTTTTTCGTTCTATTTTTTCATGGTGAGATATTTCTGTGAATCACGATTTTATTGACATTTTCTTTGTCATTAGGCTACTTCACCGGTATCGATGTTTTCTGCTCCTTTTCGTTTCTCAATCTAGTAATATGCCAGAAATCCCTACATTAAAATTCAACTCTTCAACAAATGTATCGCCATATGGATCTCTTGGTTTCCTTCTACACGATGTCTGTCTTTTACTGCCACTCACAGCATACTTTTTTTTCGTCATCTCCTCATCTTCTAATGTACACAAGGAACCAACTATGTGAGACACGTCGTTATCCAGAGCTTAATATTTTATATCGAGCCTAACGCGACGGAAAAATTACAAAATTTTGAGTTGATTAAATGTCACGGTTAGTTTATGCAAGTTTGAAATAATGTAGGATTTTTATGAGACGTTATTCTTCTTAAAATTTGTTTTAACAGCTATTGGGAAGAAAGTGAGCCACAAATACTCCTCTAGACTTAGCGGCTGCTGTAGGTAATTACCTGTAAGTAGTTCTAGGATGGATTCAGTCTTCCTTAATGGAGATTTTCACATAAAGTTAGGAAACAACTTTTGTTCCCAAGTTAGACACAAAACTGTTTGTTTATAAGATAAGTTATTCTGAATTAAATTCATGCATTATCAAATCATACATTACTACAGTAAACTTCATGTAAAATACTAGGTTAACAAAATTGCCACACTATTATTACAGTGTATATAATAAAAATGGTTTTAGGTCATTTAGTTGATTAGCGTGACGTGAAGCAGGAAAATAAGTCGTAATTTCACGCCCCGAAATATTTATTGTCGGGAACCGAAAACATCTTTTATTGTAATTAAACCTTGAAAGCTTCTTTGGTGTAAAGGAATTTCATGCGGTATGTGGAAGTTAAATACGGTAAAAGATAAATCTACCCTCGGCTATCGTTAAAGTTGAATAATAAGGGACGGTTCTTAGATTTCATGGTTGAGATCACACACGTTAAAGTTACTTTGTTTCCAAATATTTACTACCTTAAACGCTGCAAGCAAAGATGCTTCAGGGTGAACTCAAAGGAGCGATTTACATAGCCCCATCTTACGACATGTTTCGGATATATTTACTATGTGCCAACAAAATACAAGCACTAAAAGTACTGAGTTTTTCAGTGCAAATACACAGCATTTAATGTTATTGAAAATTGCAAGTTAAATCCGGTTAAACAGATAGTTAGCTTTTACAGTTTCGTAGCAAGCGATGTTTTAATCCGAGCATGTTGAGGATATTTTATATTTAAAGTTGCAGAATAAAGTAACGCGGGGAAGTGAGTTAGCAGTTCCGCAACAAGTATTCCAAATGCACAACAAGTTCACGTTAATTTCTAAAAGTTGACGAGCTTAACTAATCTATGCATAGCACGGCTAGACCCACCCCTTGAGACGTTTTTTCGTGAATACGACAGAAAAGTTGCGGAAATATCAAGGGAGTGGAAATTAACAATTAAGAAATTAAATTATTGTTAATCTAGAGTAAATACAATTATCAATTACCGCAATTGAGTATTCGGTTCATGGTGCTTTCGAAATATGCTTTAGCTTCAGGCCTAGCTGGCACTTTGCGGTGAAAATAAAATACTGGACAATGTTTGCCGCCTTTACGTTCAATTTGTATGTGTGGCACGAATATTTTGGGTCAAGGGGTAAAAAGAGAAAGGATTGCTTGAAATGTTTTTTCTATTTTTGTTATACTATGCAGTTTTTTATTGGTCATTCGGACCAGTATTTTGCATTTCGGGATACGTCCGGACTTTCATCCTCATGAGATTATTCGAGATGGGGGACTCTGGATTTACGTACCCGATTTGTTTTTACATCTGTCTTTATGTTATTTCAACGAAACTATGTGTTTATAGAAACACCAGCACTTTAACATTTTTAGATGCATACATATTATAAAACATAAATTTATAACACGCTAGAGATTTTTTTCCTAAAAACATCAATATTCTACATTAGTAGAAATACGGTTTTGAATCAACTTCATTGCTAGTATAATGACAGTTACGGAGAAATAATAACGGGAAATATTTGTAGTTTTGCACCTTGCAGCCAAGTTTGTGAAATGAGAGAAAATTAATCTTCCATTGAACTTGTTTTATAATTAATAGACAAAAATTTTCGCAATTCAAAAAACAGTCACAAAGCTTCGCTCAACGTGGAACAAGTCAGTTTAATTTAACATGTTTTTTTCTCAATTGGCTCTTCAAGCGATCGAATTTTTTTCTTAATTTCGTAATAACTTTGCTTTAATCTTTTCGCATAACTTGCTTCCACCCTCCGTGAACTTCAAAAGAAATTTTATGCTTTTTAAATAATCACCATTAAAAAATACTTAAAGCCCACAAAATTGAAAGCTCTAAATGATGCTTTTACAATGTGTCGATTATAGCAAATGGACTGATAGCATACAACTAATGTTTTTAAAGCTCGTGTTAATAAAAGCTCGTAACGTGACATATTTTTTGATTTATGTGATAGGTAAAAAGCGTTTGAACGAAAAAGTTAGTGTGCAAATCGTGTAATATTAGGGTGCAATCTCGTGTATATTGTCCCGATTTTTACAATACGATGGTTTTTGAGAAACTGGTACGTTTGACGTATATATTGCAATATTTTATCGCTATAGCATGCGATATATGACATGTACGTGTATATCGATTTTACACTTCACTAGACTCTCAACACGCGGCATTGGCTTGCCAAGGGGCCCTCAAAATGTTGTCCAAAATGCATTATCAACACCTTCAGTTGATTGCATGACAACACTACACCACCTTAATAAATATACACAGGTCTAAAAATAAGTCGTATCGGTTGAGAAATCTGACTTTTTATGAGAAAATAATAAAAAATGATGCGATTTCAGCTAGAATAAATTTTGATTTCCATTCGCATGTTATTCAACATTATGAACAAGTTAAATATGTATGAGTAATTTCTGCATACTCGCGTAGTCAAAAATGTCATTTAGTTAGTTCTACAAACAAAAATACCGTTTTTTTTAAAAAAACTTTGACGTTTTTTCTAAGGTTGAGCCAATATTTTTAGATGCCATCGAAATAACTTATCTTTAAGACTATGTAATATTTTTACATATTGATTTGTGTAATAGGAGTTTCCGACTCTCCTATGATGTCATATATCAATATAATGTTACTCGTGTTATACAATGATATTGCCATCAAGTTCTATAACGTCGTATTTGAATAACTTGGGCCATTCCAGCAAACTTTTATAGGGTATGTATTCGGTTTGGAGAATTCGTTGTATTAACGACCCATTAATAAGCCCAAAAGAGGGTTTCGTTTGGAAACCAACTATGTAATATACCCGTCCAGATATTTTGATGATGAAGTCTGGACTTTCCCAAGTTGTTAACTTCTTCAGAACCAGCAGGGATCGAATAGTTTACAATTAATTGCTTTCACTCTTGGCCAAGTTTCTAACTTTATACAGAAGTATTCAAACCAGAACGAAATCGAAAACACGAGTATTTTTCCAAGAAGCGACAAGAGCTAATTGATGCAAAAATAGCACCTCAAGAAAAAGCTCTTTATGCTGTAGTTGTGATCTTAAAAGAGAGATCTGCAATACGATATCCACCGCGGTGTCGAAATGGAACTATTGTTCACGCACTAATCACACAAAAGCTCTCTTATGTGCTGCTACTACAGATGTCTAAGCACAAACAACTCTTTTCTCTTAGACACAATAATGGACTTTTATAACTTACCAAACGAATTGGTCAAAGACATGCTGTCGTCTCTTTTATATTAGATAAAATGTACAGCACAATATAAAGCTATTTCGCGAACTTGTTTTAGATAATGGAAACCATCAAAAACCACGAAAATAACCTGACGGTTTAGAGAGACTTCCCGTTTTAGTCGAGGTTTTCACATATAATTCCTTAATTGCTCCCGATTGGTAGAGATTACAAGAAAATGGAACAAACAGTCGCTTGGTTATAATTATATCGATTTAATTTTCCGAGAAGTAGAATTTACACTCAAAGACAGTATCCATTCCAGTCATGGTAAATCTACTTAACTATCATAAATAATCGTGAAAATTCTCCTAGTACTCCAAAATAGAGTTCTTTTAATAATCATCATTAAGAAAAAGAAAATTATATATAAAAATAATCATTTATCAAATTTTTGCACGCAGCTTATACCGTTTTATTAAATCCATGTTTGGCCAGACAATTTTATGCCAAACCACAAAGGTGTCGCCATCTACTCGAAGAAGGAAAAATCAATGGCAGTGTACGAGAAAACACCTTTGTTTTTGTCGATGCCGCAGCAGTTTTCTGATTACTGGGTTCTCGAAATATCTCCATTTAAAATTTTGGAAACACAATGAACTTTATTGTTGGATATCTGCTTATTTTTAAAAATAATAAACACCAACGAGGTTAAATTTGACTCATATTGTTATAAGTATAAGCTACTGGACTATGGTTTCGCCGTAAGTGTCTTTAAAAAGCATGTCCAAAATTTTATAAAGAATTCAAATTTAATGTCGTAATAACTTCATTAAGATTTTAGATTGCGTGGAAGTGGCAAAAAATTCAAATTTTTAATTTTTCGTTTTCAAAATGAGTTCTAGAAGAAAACGGCGTTTCATTAAATGATACCCTAGTTTTGTAAGCCACCACCTTCAATCAATATAATGAAAGCTCAGGGTATTAGGAACACAGAGGGTGCCTTAAAACTGAGATCCTGATCATACTGACGAGGATAATTGGTGACCTCTTGACATTTTCAGAACTGCTAATCTGCGATTTTTAATTACTCGTATTGAGCAACTAGTGTTACATCTCAAATTGGGAATGAATTTTTTTCAGGTTTTTTAAAGTGTATATATTCTCAAGGTATGGGTAAAAAATGACACCTCATTTAACGTAGTTTATCATAATATTTATTTACACACACGTATTTAAACATCCTAAACATCTAAATAGGTAATAATTATGAAATATATTTATAGTAATTTATCTGATATGTACACTAACTTAGAAACATCACAATGGGATACTATAGGCAACAAATTTCTCACATAAATCATCGATTTGCTCATTTGGTAAATATTTGAAAACTGGAATTAGCTTAGAATTGCATGAGGAAAGCAATAAATGGATATAAAGCAAGCGTCATAATAACGAGCAAATTAAACAGTCGTCACGGATAAAAGTCCCATCATTTTGCTGTTGGAACTTGGTACTTTCGGTCCGTGCACAATCATTTCTTGTACAGTTGGGAAATTATCGTATCCCTCTTTATGCGCTCTTTTAGTTTTGTGTTTTTTCACGGTGTTGTCTAAGTTGTTCGCTGCCTTTTTCGATGAAAAAGAATGAACTTTTTCTACAGGCCTGTGTATGAGCAATTCACCGTTCTCTTCGATGTTTCTTGACGCCGTTAGAATTTCTTGTCTTTGCTTCCTTTCCTTTGATTTTTCCAAGTGTTTTTTACGTTCTTCTTTTGTCCAGTATCTTCCAATCTGAAAGCAAAACTTAAATTAAGACATGTTGGTGTCGCTTAGTTCAGCTACCTTCAGCTCAGAAATAGTGTCATCTTCGGTTGTCAACCCTGCTCTCTCTTCGGAAATTTTGATGGCCCTATTTTTCAAAATCCTGTTTCTGACCGGTCGTCGAGCTATATACCTAGTACCGTCAGGTCGCCGCTTAACCTTCCATTCCATTCTAGTTTCCAACGTGGCAGTTTCAGGTTGTGTGCTCTGCGTCTGTAATTTCTAGATAAAAGAAAAATTCTTTGGAATCGTTGAAAATCGTACCTGCGACCCGCTGACAAACTGGTACTGACATAAACTCGGTGAAGTGAAACTTGTAGTCGGTTTTGCTGCCACATCAATATTATTTTGAACTAACGCTTGTCTAAATAACTGTTGTTGTAACAACATCGTTTGTTGCAAATTAGCTACATTGGTGTACATGGTGTCAGAAAGAACATGTGCCGGTGTGATCCCTGCTCCTAGCCTCGTTGTAGGAGACGAAGGACTGTTTGTTTTAGACGTTGACTTTGTTTTCTTCTTAGAACTCGCTTGTTGCTTACATGCATCACACGTTTCTGCTTGTTCTTTTTCTTTGGAAGTATCATCTTTCTCCGCTGATGGGCATAAGATGAGTGTTGATCTGCAAACTTGAAATGTTACTGGGCTCCGGTATCGTCGAAGGATACTCACCTATACGTGTCCTTCTGTTTCGAATCCTGACTACACGCTAGCTCAAAAGTTAACGGATTACTATTACAAGAACCTCCAGTGTTGTAAGCACTCGAACTATTTTCATGCTCCTCACCACTGCTGTTACTTTTTGATGACTTACATCGCTGTTTTTTGTTGTCTTTGGATGCTGCGTCCTTATTCTGAGAATTCCAGCCTTGATCTTGCGATTTCAGCCACTGTTCTATCATACTTTGCTCTTCAGCTTCGTACGGGCAAGAGTATATAGGTTCCAGTTCTGAATCTACCGATTCCGGTATTGTCTCATAGATGTGTTCAGTGTCAGATTCTGGAGGCGCCGGTATGTGCGGTAACTGCGGAGGTTTTCTCTTGTCGAGTTTTACTAATTGGATGTTCTGCATTCGATGGTCGAGTTCCGATATTTCGTGGTTGATGGAATCCATCTTGGAGCGTACTAAACTATTAGTAAGATTGAGACGTTCTTGGATGAAATGGGGAGGAACTTTAGGAGCGCCGTCATTTCTAGGGGAATGCTGGGATTCGGCCTGTTGTTGGAGTAACTGCTCTATGAGACTGTTCTGGTAAGCTGCGCTGCGTCCACCAGGTGATATTGCGTCTACGGGTTCGGTGTCTAAATATTCCTCGCTCTGCAACAAATTCAAAATATAATGCGCCCTCTAGCGCGAGGTAGTTTATACTCACCCTGTTGTAACATCTGCTAACCAAAAGCGTCACAGCTTTCTTGTTTTCGGCGAAAAGAGATTCGGTTTCTTCTTTATTTGCGACGTCTTTTCCATTTACTTGTAGGATTTGATCACCCTGTCGTAATCTACCGTCCCTGTCGGCGACACTTTGGGGTGCTATGTCTCTAATATACACTTCCGTGCAAGTGTCAACTTCAGATCCGGAGCTATAGCAAACCGTTAATCCCAACTTCTCATCACTACTACATTTTCGTAACGTCACTTCCTGTAAAGAAAACGTGTTATAAGATTTAGGAAAAAATTTAAATTAAAAAAGAAAACGATAATTGAAATTACGTCCAGGTCAGCGACGCAGTCTTTAAGCACTTATTTATAAAATCCTTAAAGGGGATAATTCCGAAATTGTTTCCTTAAGACACTCTAAAATAAGCTAGATTGCTTAAAGAGATTGGATGTAGAAACCAAGAAACTGTAAAAAACTCGCTTTCATTCATGCGTGGGAATGGGTTTTTGACGAATTAAATGAGGACTTCTTGTGTTCAATCCCGTTTTAATAAAAAAGACGTTCGTAGAAATTTAAAATTTCCATAAAAGTGATTGAATTCGAGAGTTTTGAATCCGTTGCTGATGCTGATTTATTTATCGTATTACGTGGCCTGTGATTTATCGCACGCTTGGTGTTCTTTCTAGCATTGTTAACTCTTAACCTGCTCATTACGCCGAGCCTCTGATTACAATGTAAATCTGGGTGCAAACGTGATTAATAAGTTTAAATTTTTTATATTTGTTGTTGCTGAGGCAGTTAATCAGAGTTCGGAAGCGCTGATCTAAAAAATTGCGATGAAAATTCTCGGAAACACTCTTTTCGTCCGTTGACTAACTACCACAAATTCCTACCAGACCGATGCAAGTTCAGTTGATTACTCAATCGATTCGTAATTACAGTGTTTTCAATTGACCTTAACGGGTCGCCTTTTACCGTCTTTAATTTTCCGGTGTTCCTCGGAGACAGCATCCAAATTTATCGCATTCTTACCCATAGTCAACAAAGCTCAAGCACCAAAAATTGAATTTCTTCGTTGGCTAACGAGGTTTCTTTCGAACATGTACCGATCAAAATTACGAGTAGGCATAATCGAATTTCCAGTTTTGATAAAGTAAATTTGCAGTGTCCACCTTATTTTGGAATGTAGTTTGTGACAGATTTGATGTCATCGCTTGAATGCCGATGGAAATGATCAGTTTCTTCGGTTCGTAAAGTTTTCAAGCATCATCGCCAGTGTTATTAAAAGTTAGCGTCTTATTTGCGCACATGGAAATAATCATGGCAAAAAGTGATTCGTTCGTGTCGTCAACACAGTGAGGTCGATCACATTTTATCCGATCAAGATCTTAACGCCGAATCATTTCCAATTTCCACACCTGTAATTTATTTCTTTGAAACAGATACTTGTAATTCTTTGGATGCCTGAAATGTAATTTAGTTTCCGTACGTTAGTTGATAGAATTTGTGAAGCGGCGTGAAAGAAATGATAGGGATGCATTTTGTGGGCATCTTTTGAATTGTTGATCGGCTCGACACATTAGGCACGTGACAAGTCGCCAGCAGCCACACTATCAATCCGATGTCAATGTTAGAACCATTTGATTTCCCACAGGACCTCGGAGCTGCGTCCAGACTGTTGATATTCGTGATGTCTGTATGCTACATTTCAGAATGTATGCATAATGCGCGGACGTGCTGAGATTTATTCACTACGTAATCACAACAAAACCCATCTCTTGTCACTCAATATGTCAATTTAATCAAAATCTAGTAATTGTAATGTCATTCGAATAATCCGCTCTTCTTCGATTTCCGATTTACGCCGCAATCATCGCATTTTTATTGCGATATTATCGTCCGAATCTGAAAAATTACAGAAAGCTTTTCAACAAGCAAAATCTTCGCACCTGACAAATAAATATCCCTCGACTCTGACGCCGTGCTCATCCATCTCTTAATTAAACTTAATTATGAGACACTCCAAAATATTTTCAAGCGAACACAATCAAGTTAACAACCACGATGAAGATGGACATTTTATTTACAAACAGCAACGGAATTAGTTACAGCTTAAAGACGAATGACCTTTTAACTGTAATAAAAACCAACATAAAATTTACGTCCTACGTTACAACACACTCGAATTATCTGTTTTGAGAGCAGCTACCGGTCTTTATCCTGGTATACCCACCTCTAAGTCTATGTCATGTGTCAAACAGTCCAAAGAATTGTCTTCTAGCCACGTCAATCCGGAGAGTTCTGTTTGACAACCTGTTGAGATCAGTTTTGTGGTAGTTCTTTCGGATGGTGATTCCGATATTCGCCTCTTAACCTCGACTACGATAGGTTCTTGTGCGGTGAGAAATGCCCGAACTGCATCCTCATGTGGGAAACTGCTCACATCAGTCCCGTTGACCTGCAACAAAACAACAGTGCTTGAGATACTATGTACAATTTGAAAAGCAAATCAGCGAATCAACAAATCGATCGACGGCGTCCGCTGTTGCTATCGACCTTGTGCGCTCCTTTCCAAACAAATTAAGGGAAGACGGGAGCTACAATTAATAACTACTGTATTGTTTCGCTTCTAAAAAAAACAAGTGGTTGATAAATTTTATTCTCCTGGTGGAAGATTAAGCTTAAGCTGCAGGTAATTGCTCCGAAAAGACACTTAACAAAATGATGAACTTGGTAATTGCGTAATTAAATCAGGAGAATCACTAAACGAAGCCTTGGAGTGGAATATCTGAACCTGAATGGAGTTTTAATAAATAAAAACAGAAACCGCTAGATTTCCTTTACGCTGGAATGTTAGCAACGTAATCGAGAAATCAACTGATCAAACAGAGCCAAGATTATTTGTCACCGATGATTGCAAGTCTTTAATTTACAAATAAAAATAAAACAGTCGTCGAGAATACACTGGACGAGAATTGCATTATTTTGTTTTCTGTCAGTTAGCTGTTAGAGATCGTGATAAACAAGTTTTATTTCCGTTTCATTTGAATGCCTAGCTGAATCTCATTTAGGGAGGAGTTTTTGCACAATTCGCTTAATTGCGTTGCTACTTTCAATGAGCATAACCAACCGTAAGTGCAGTCACTGTTTCCCATAATAAACTCATTAACTTGACAACTGTTTCATACTGATACCAGCGACATCATTTTTACAACGTCTAAAGATTGACGAGTAATCGAAGAGACAACAAATTTCATCAAGAATCTTCCCCGTAAAATGTCTGACATAATTTAACTCCTCCTTGATTCATAAAGACCTTGCGATTTTGGGGAGAATGAAGGTGCGTAATCCCTCCTTTTGCATGTAAATTGGTTGAAGAGTGTCGGTAGACGCTGCGCTAATTGTTTGACTATATTTGTAACGTATTTTGGTAGAGGAGTAATGTGCGGAAGTGAGTGTAATAGGCTACGGAATATTAAAGTAAAATGTGGCCATGCATGATATCAATATGAGGGCTTGGCAATATAAAAAAGGTCCTAAAAATACGCTCCACCTGTCGTGGTCGAGTAATTTAAAATTGACCGTTCCAAGTAGGTAAATGAAGTAAAGAAGGGTCATCGAAACTGTGATTGTATCGATTGCGCAGCCATAGGCCATGTCAGCGTCATCAGTTTTATAAATGAGTTGCTATCTCATCGATGTACGTATTCAAGCGAAATAGAACTCGTATAGGGTTTGGAAGATGCTGCTTTCTCAGCGGCGTCACCGTCGTTTCAAATGCTAACTTATAAAATACCACGAGTGACCGAAGCAAAACGCGACAATACACGTTGATAAACCACCTCCAAACCTTCCTTGAAATAAGAATCGACATTACCACTCATTTTTTATATATTTTGCTGTCGAGGGAGCACACCCGTTGTATAATTAATTGTCTTTGTTTCACAATTTGTTGTATACGAATTACAATATACTGCAAGAAATTAAATTAAGTTTGTGCGCATATTGTTCCAAATTTGATTGTGGGGAGTTTATGCTAAGGTTTACTCGTTTCAATGTCCAATTAAGACACACGAGGCAACGTAATATAACAGCAAGCTTCTTGATGTCAAGCCAAAAACGATTTACACATGAACAATTTTCTTTTTGCACTCGCAAAAACGTTCTTGTTACCAGCCACAAAGAATCTTAATTAAACCTCCGGTGAAGCTTTTTTTTCTATGTATTATCCTGCTTACAGCTGCCCTCACATTCGAATATTATTAATTGACTTTCATCGATTTGCTATTACGACTTCCACTTCCAGATGGAAACTCACGTCACAGATATTAATTTTCATTCGTCCTCAAAAGACCTATTACTTGGAATTGATTTACCTTCGATCATTTTTTACCATCTACCAATATAGTCGTGGGATAAACAATTTGTTATTTGGGTACTTTGTTACGTTAAAAATGGGTTCTTAATTTTTAAAAGAGGTATGAACTCAACAGAGTGCATAAACATTTCTTCGAGCACTGTTTGCTTCAGAATGAGAAAGGTAATTATTATGCGCGGTCTCTATATCATTAAGTGCTGATTCCGATAATGTTATATTTAAAGCGGAAATGCATGTTTGAATTGCTTCACTTGCTGAAGTTCCGTTTAGTGTATTCCAAATGGGAAAAAAAACGAGTCCATTAAAAGTTAAAAGTTGTGTCGTACACCCTGTAATATCAGGAAAGTATTCTTTCTAATTATACGATCAGTTTTCTTTGGTATTTTACTACGTGGTTATGCTCAACGCAATCAAAGAACACTGCTAACATAATTTCCATTTAAATGAAAATCAAGTTTTTCGTCGTTCTGTCTGAATTAGCATTTGATTTAGCTGACCATGAGCCCATGAACGTTATTGCATTTGGAAGTCATTCACAGATTTTTGCTTGATCTACTAGAAATTTAGTTAGTGAAGAACAAGGCAAGTTATGAGACATGACAATTGTGCTTTGTGTGAGGTGTTGACGTAGTTTGCAGGTTGAAAGCTCCGAGAGAAATAAAACCGTGTTTTCACCTTTAGTGTTTTTTTTTTATTTCCGTGTTCTTTTGGGGAACAAACAATCCCAGCCGATGTGCACGGTGCACGAAATAAACAGTTTCTTCCTAAACATTTTCAAGCTGGATTAATTGAGTAGTGCATGTACATTTTCAAATTGAGTGGCGGCTGTCTCGGTGTTTCAATGAACTGACTTAATGATAGCAGTGTACATTACATACTGCTCAGTTTATATACAGAAGCGCACGTGCGCTTTAACCGTTCGCTCACACGCAACAAAACCAAATGGAGACAGTAAATAAAATCTGTTCGACATGATTTATACTTTAATTTATGCGGTAAAACGAATTTATGGAGTAACCAAGTGTACCTCACATTCAAGTCTTGTAGAAATCCCGAAGTATAAACACCCACTAATTCCGTGCTTTTTGCCGGCCGAAGTTGTAACATAATTGATAAGAGCATGAGTCACGCTTTGCAAACTTCACCTGGATGAAAATCGACAGTGCTTTTGTGAAAACGGAAATCGGAGGAGAATAGGTGTTTTTCACACAGGAAGGCGTAAACGGGTCGATGAAATAAAATCGTTCAATAAATCAAGGTGGTGTAATGCCTTTTGTCAATGAAATGAAGTCCAATATCCGGTTCGGATAACCAACATGCAGGGATGACCATGCATCCATTAGCAATGAGGCTTAAACTTCTGAATTACATTAATGCTCGTCTCTGTTTCACACCAGTGTATTGACAAGGATACGCGAATTAATGGCAAACTCTGAGCAAGACTGACGTAGAAAAGGTTATTGGGTGTCCTCTTCGCAATTTACAACAAGCGGTCGGTCATCCAGGGAGGTTTTCGATGAGGATCAAATTATACATCAAAATTGATACAGTAATAATTCACGTGGTCGTGTATCACTGTGTTTTTAATCACAGACATTCATTACGGACGATTATTAATTAGTTCTGCTCCTGGGAGACAACCCCAAATTCATAAAGAAAATTACTTGCCAACCCTTGCCAAGTCGTAAAATCTGGGAACTGTACGTGGGGTTATGTACACACCACTTCACAGCAGTGCTAATGATGTTTGAAAGACCGAAGTAAAAAAATGGTTTAGGTCGAGTGAGGATATAGAAGATAAGTTTTCTTTAAACCTGACGATTCATTTAAAAGAGCAACTTTTCTAGAGTTTCTATAAGAATAAAAGATTTGCCTGTGAATGGGATTTATGTTTTGAAACATCAAATGAGAGCAATAGAATTGGAAATTCAGTACACAAAGTAATCCTGAAAGGGATATGTCCCTCATTTTCTCTTTTTCTTTGGAATAATTCGAGACAATTCGCAGCGAAGGAGCAAAAAAGATCCATCTGCAGATAGAAAAACAAGATGACTATTTGAATTGTAAGGGCACGACATAAACGAAACAGAAGAGGAGTTAAAAATGTATTAATTGAACACTCCGATGGTCACAAAAGACATTAAAGTTCTTCAAAAAATACATCGCACCTTTTAAAATGCGTTTCTACGTCGAGAACGAAAACGTTCACGCTGCAGATATATACTTCCGTGCACCTTTTCAAGTTCTCCATTGAAACGTGCGACGCTGCCACGAACGCCGTTTTATTTTACACCAATAAAAACATTTCGTAACACCATTATCAGCATTCCCCATCTGATTTTCCACTTAAAGAACCTTACTAATGATTCGTTACGTTTGCACCGGCATTTCAATAACTCGAGTTGGCACATTCATCGTACCTTCTGAAGGTTCTTCGCAATTATTTTATATTTAGACAAATGAGACGAACGTTCATTAAAAATTGCACAATAAACGGGAATCGAGGGAAACGAAGTGTGAATTCTGACAATGTTACAAACAATATATTTCATGTGAAGTTAGGATTTAAATGTAGAATCCAATATGTGAGTTCTAGGAGCTATTTTATCTGTCAAACACACAACTCTAACTAGATCTGTAAGTTGGAATCTGTCTCTCTCAAACGCGTCGACCAAGAATGTGGCCACGACACGCATGCAGAGTGAATTCAGAGAAGGCATCAGTCATCCCTTTGTTAGACCAGGTTTGGATGCGTCAGTGCTCCCGCGAGACGCACTCCAGCCAAATGTGAATACGTTACACTAAATTACACGCTCCTATATTTCTGTTTTCTTCGTGTTAACAGGTACAAGCAAGAACGAGACGGGAGGCTGTCACACAACACTCGAGGACAGATTTAACGGACCATATTTTGACAGGCTCTATTGCTCATGTATTAATCATAACGCGCTACA
This sequence comes from Cynaeus angustus, assembly GCA_030157275.1. Taxonomy (NCBI): domain Eukaryota; kingdom Metazoa; phylum Arthropoda; class Insecta; order Coleoptera; family Tenebrionidae; genus Cynaeus; species Cynaeus angustus. The sequence continues at coordinate 13,869,195 of CM058066.1, read as the reverse complement.
AAATAACGCACTCTTTATAACCTATTATTTATGTTTTCGCTACATCATCGCCTTTTATTTGTCCCCGTAAAATTTGACCGACGACCCTGCCATAAATCCACCGAACATCGCTATAATTACCCCCGCACTCATTCAATTACCCATCAACTTGACACAACATTTAATCTTATTATCTGAAATACTGTCAAATGACAGCACATCCACATTTATCATGTTCGCTAAAAATACGATGACGAAATTTCATCTCGTTTTCTGGCTGCTTTCGTGTTGACTTTTACAATGTCTTTTGCTATGACGCGAATAATTAATTTTGTAAGATGATCTACACAACATGCTTCACTTAAAATTGTTTCGAAGTAAAACAAAGAAAAGTATTAAAGTTTTTGCTCCGGCTCTTAGTAATTATTAAGTGTCTACTTGTTACTTACAGATGTCTGTATCGATTGTTTACTTTAATAAGGCTTTAATAAGACTTCCCTATAGATCGTATCGTAGCCAACTTTCACAAGTATATGTATAAATTATAAGCCGAAAGCTTTTTGCATATTAATTACTTCCAGCTAATAATAACAAAACGGCTCCACGCTTGACACCGACGAAAACGAGGTGAAGACCGAGAATTTCAAAAACCTCAGTGCTTCCACAAACTTCGTCAACACCTAAAATCCACTCGACGAATAAATTTTAACGTAGTACTTATCAAACGTGGGAAAATTTTGGAACCGGCTAAACAAGTTTAACCAAAAAACGATAGAACAAAAATTAACTAAACTTTTCTTGATAAAGTTAAGAAAAATCTAACAGAATTAGCCAAATTATACTACTCCCAGTTTAAATATTTACATAACTTCGTGAATCACCCTATATATTAATTATACAATCCTCAAATCTGAATAATCTGGGATAAAATATAGACAGAAACGAGGAGCCAGGACCGAAGAGTGTAAAACGAAGCAAGGATGACACATGAAAGTGGAATGACTTACTTACTACTTACTTACACTATCTGATATTTTTTAAAATGTAATTTATTTATTTTCTTAACGTGTTCTATGAGCCTTTAACTCTGCTGGGCCTGAATTAAATGTCCCCTCCTCTTAGTTATAAAATGATTAAAAAGACAAAACAAAATACAGTTTAGATCCCTAAAGACATTGGTAACGACGTGCTTAGAGAAAATTAAGTTTAAATCCTTATTTAATATCCTAAGTAGTTCCTTAATGTTGCATTTTAAGACAATTTCCGGAAAAGCAAACTAACGAGGGCTCAGATCGCAGATAACTGAAATTTATGCCAGCGGCTACATTAAGGTTATTTTATTAATTAAAGAATGACATGTTCGGTGAGGCATATCCGATCCTTGTTAAATATTAAGGGCTCGTGACTCATTAAGAAATTAGTGATTATACAGTGAAGCTCACTTATAACGTACTTTTTTGTTTCGACCCAAACATCGAATTGTTGGTATAAAAACTGTAATACTAATCGCAGCGATAAAATTAAACATGTACGCATGTTGAAACTGGAACTCCTTTCATAAGATATGAAAAATGTAAATGGAAAAATCTACATTAAATCACGTCCTATACAGTCAAAGTTTTATTTACTTTGATGCAGCTGCTGTAAAATTTTATTTATCCTAATAAAAAGTCCGCATTCAATATAGTCAAGTTAGTAAAATTCCGCTAAATACAAGAATGTAAGTCGATGGAAATAAAACTACGAATCGTACGTACTAATTTCGTTCCATTCATGCTCCAAATTTGTATTTCAATTCGGTGTGTGAATTTTAATTAAAATTAATTACAGATGTGGGATGACAAACAGTCAAATATATGAGTTCTTGAAGTTTAAATGTCAAATTTATGTGGATCTCATTTTAATACGGATTTGTTTGCGACAAATTTATTCAGATCTACTATAGAACAACATAAATTTCTTTTGGGTTCTTACTAAATCACTATAAATGTCTGGGAATTTTCAGACTTCCAAATACCCCAAACTTTTACAAAAACTTTAAGAGACAAAAGCGTTTCCAAAAGATTTTCATTTATTTACTTTCATTCACCGATCGCAGGAGGAATAAAGAAGTTTTTTCCAGTAAATGATAGCTTGACCACATAAACTTGTTTTATCGATTGCAGAAAACCAGAGAATTGTTTTCAAATTAACAGCTCGTGACAGAGGCCTTAAAAACAAACCTAAATTATATGGCTGCAGATTAACCTCTTCTCAACTCAATAAACACACACACATTTTAGCCGTAAAATATACCGGCAAGGAACGTCTAATTACATTTGCCACACTAAGCATTTTTAACATAACTCTAAGACGTCACCGTGTCACCTTTAATTAAAACGCTCTATTACCCACAAGTCTCAAATCTGTCTAACACGTACGCCAACTTCCGTCTAATTTGCGTCTCTGGATGCTGCATACAGAGGAGGGCATATTACGACGGACTTTTTGCAGCGAAATTACAACCTACAAATTACAGGATTCTGTTCAACTTGACTGCTCGCACTTCTTGTGTCTTTCTCAAATATCATAACTCACGGCTTCATCCGGAAAATGTTTATTTAGACGTTTAGCTTTTCTAATCAAACTTTCAAACTTTGTCGAGACTTGGTAGAAATTTTACTGCCCGTTATTAATTCACCACAATGCACCTTCGACAGTCACTTGAAAATTTTCTCACAGTTCTTCCTATCCAAGGTGTCATCTTTGCATTAGAGTTTTTTTCTTTTCGCGTGTCCAATTTTGTCTCTAAAAACGCTTGGATATCATTTTAATAGCGATTTAAGTATTCGGAGCTTTGATACGACAATTTAATGTAGCATCACGGCTGATTCACCGAATCGTTTACGAGTAAGTGACGCAAATGGGCCTATTTAAACGGTGTTAGTGACAAGAAAAGCGATTTATGTAAAATTTATGGTGCGTAACAAGAGTCCATTTGCCTGTGACGTAAGTAGAAATAGTAATGTAGATTGAGCTTGTCCACATATCGATTCGTCCCTTGGGCGTTCGTAAGTAAAAATTCCTGATGACATTTGTCATGTTGGCGGCCAAGAGACGCATAATTATCAAGCAGATAAGAAAAGCAAGCTTAGTGGTGGAATAAATGTAATAGTAGAGGTCAGCGCGGCATGTACAAAGAAGAGGGTGGGAAACCTAGAAAGATAACAGATCCTGGAGGTTTAAGTGATAGCAACCGTTGACGAACACAGTATCTTGATTAAATACGTGCAATCGCGGAGAATGAATCTAATTGCAACCCGCTGGCTTTTCCGTTTCATGGCTAGAAGCCGCTGACAATAGCTATTGAAGAGACGATCTAGTTCCACAAGAATCACTGGCCATTCAATGGAGACGTCGAGCTATATATTCTTTGACGTTGCAAAGCTGCAAGGTTGCAATAGCATTTAACAAAAAAAAACCGATCATTTTTCTTGATGAAGCTTCAGACTTGGTTTTATGTTCTAATAAAATTAAGTCCGCACAAATCGTAGGAAGAAAAAAACTATCTATCATAACTGCGGTGGGACGCCACCACCACCGCCGGCACTGGATGAAGATAAGCAGATCTCTTGCACAGTAACTGACACGGAAAAAGGAGTTTAAAAAACTAAGGAAAAGTAACAAAGGTCTTCGCTTCTACACTACTTCGAATTTGCATATAAAGCTTCTACTTATCTTTTCTTTACTGTTTATCACTTTCTGATAGAATAGTTTTTCACCGATAAGTATTCACGTGATAATAGGAACCCGTGTTTAAAATACGAGGCATAATTTATTTCGCTCCGTCGTAAGGACTTGAGAGCTTCTGCCGTAAATATGTCAATTGAAACAGTTAAGAAAAATACTCTTATTTCTGTAACGCGATGTGGAAATTTATGGCTGCTCTTTGAAGAACTAAATTATTGTAATAAAAGCACAACAAGTTTCTACATAAGTACATGTGACACTTTTATTTTCCCGTTTTAACTAAACGCCCACAATTTAAATAAAAGGCTTCTTTCTATTATCGCCTGCTATAAAGGTTTTTTTTGTCGCGTTAATTGCGCGATAAAACCGCGTCCTATCTAATTAAAAATATTTCTTTATCATCCCATTAGAATCACTAGTTTTAGTTTCCATTAAAACAACTTTAGCGACTTTAACCCTTAAAATTACACTTCCGTAACGACGTGCCATTAGAATCACAATACTAAAATCTGTCCTAATCTAAATCTGCGAACTGCTACATCTGTCAGCTGGGATTCACCGATTTCACTTTACTAAACCACAATTCAAATATAACAGTCAACGCAACGTATAAATCAGAACTTAATTGAGAAAGTTTTTTTATTGAAGAAAATAAAACACCCCTAATGTACGCTAAATAATAATAATAAAGCTGCAGAGGAAACCGAAAGCACCTCAAGATAATGAAATTTTGCTGACAGAGTTATATTTCAATTTCAGGACGTATTTTCGAAGTGTGAAAAGATATAGACTGCAAACTTGCTGATTCTGATAGATAGTTTTCACACGGAATCAACCACGATCGTTGAATAAATAATAGGTATCTACTATTATAGGCGTTCAATAAAAACGACGTTATAATTTGAGTCCTCGTATGCTAAATTTAAGTATATTATTTTCGTTCGAGGGGATATTTTCAAACCATCTTTAAAATTTGCCGATAGATACCTACACAAAGAACCGAATCGTTACAGCTTGCTGAGCGTAATCGGAACACCACCACACTTTAATGTAAATCAAAGCGAGTTGGTGTTCAATCTTGTTGAAAGATTTAGGAAGACGGCGACCACATTCGAACGCTTTAAAAGTGCTCGTAGAAAGATTATGGCTGTTATATAGCTATAGCGCGTCCCACCTGTCTTGAAATCGGCGTCGATTTGCCGAACAAAATATTTTATTTCAAAATGACTGATAAATTTCACAACATGTTCGGGTTTCCTTTGTCATTAAAATGTAATTTTATAAAGCGCTTTTTTCATTCAAAATTTTATTGCCGTGATCATATTTTACCCACTACGAGAATCACGCGATGAGTTTCGGTGTCACTACAATGTTCCCGTACAATTAATTATGGACTAATTAAACTAATTCCATTAATTAATTTCAAGTTCCTAAACTAAATCAGTCGATCAGTTGCAGCTAATTAAATACTAATAATTATGTCACGACTTTCACCCCGAATTAACAGAGTGCGAAATTAAAGGTTACCAACACGACGTACAAAAACGGAGAGCTACCGTTCACGAAGAACGCAAAATGGTAATTTCTGTTCAACCAACCATCTCTTACACATAATATCCACCAGGATTTCTTGTAATTGCTTCGTTTGAAAGTGACGCCGCTCCATTTCGATGATCGCGATTATGATAGCTTATAATCACTGTCATTAAATTATATAACTTTCATTTGTAACAACTTACAGGTAGAATAACAAAATAAAAACGTTCGTTTTATGTAAATTTATGATCTTCATCTGTTACTCTATGGTTATGTGGGTGGGTAAGTAGTTAATTTTCTGGTTTTTCTCTTCACAAACGGTCCAATTTATTTAACTTAGTAACGGGGCATATTTTTATATTCTTCGACAGTCTTGAAATCCTCCGAGAGCCGCAGATTACTTAGTGGTTATTTAGTATTTAATCCGCTTAAAATATAAAGCGGCTCAAAATTAAAATCGAAAGTGTAACTATCCTTTTTGCGAATCATGTTGTAAATGAGTTTTAACGTAATCGAGTTTTCCTTGTTTGTTTGAAAATAGACGAAGAGGCGTTAAAAGAAAGCACTTTGAAAATTTTGCTTTTGACGAAATTGAATTTGTTGTATGAAAACACCTCGACGGCCCCTTTTGCAAAAAACTATTATCAAGTTCGAGCAAAGGCGATACTTTGAAGCAATAATCATATTTGTTGGGTGTTTCCGGGGACAAAAGCGGAGCTCCCGAAAGCTCTGAGTTAGCGTGAACCATTGAAACCCTTTAGGATCACAGCAGGTGTAGTTTTCATTCCGATCGATCGACAGGGAACTTACGAAGTACTTTAGCACTTCGGAGGCGCTATATAGTCCACCTGACACCTAGCGAGTGTGGTTACTTATTACTTGTCATTTCAAGTTTCCGTATGGAAGCGGTAACCGTTCCGTTCCCGGAAAGAGAAATATCTTCCACTTCTCTAAATGTGTTCTTCCCTTGCTGTACTTCTTATTCGGCAAGGTCTCTCAGGCATGCCAAATTTTACGTGCTCTAATATAACAATCTCAGCATTGTAAATTTAACTTCTTTCGAGACACGATCGCTTTATTTGTCTTGGAATATATGGGAAATCCGACCCTACCGTCGCGCGAAATTACCTCCTTTTTATCGCATCACGCAATTCAAAAATCATACAAACTGCATCTCACGATTTATTTCACTTTATATCTAACATCTACCGCCACTTACGCCGTAATTATTTCATATTCTCGTGAAGGAAGTTTATAGCTAAATAAGCTAAACGCTTGGGGAATTTTAACAATCATAACGTGGTTTCGTCGCAACCGCACAAAAACATTTCTAATTCACACTAAATTAATTTAAGCACTTAGTCCGTTATAGACACTGTATTTTTCACAATAACGCTTCGTGATCCTCGGCATTTTCTCTGATAAGTTGCCTCATTCATCCACTACGAAAAAAAGATGAAACCGGGACAGAATACGCCTGATTTATACAGAGCATAATTACGGACCAAAACCCACCAAAAATATGGTAGGCGGTCATCTCGTACCAGCGAGAAAATCATTTTGGGTCGCTCCATTATAGTTTTTCAACAATAAACTGGATTTTTCGCATAGTTATAGTTGTTTTTTACAAGTACAAATATACATCTTTATGGTAATTGACGATCCCTGTTCTTAAAATGCGTATTCTGTGATATGTTTTGTTACAACTCGTCATAAAACTAGTGGATTTATAACTCGGTAACGTCCCGTTTTTGCAGAAAGTTCAACTTCAATAAAATAGTTCCTTGTTTTTTTTTTCTATGCTTTCACAGACTGGTTGCTTCGCCTGCGTAACAAAAAAGCATATTACAAGTTCTATTGTTTGGGGGAGTCGTAAAATGATCCGTTTTGACAGTATGAGAGGAAACCGAATACAATGTCTCCACGTCATAACATATGAAATTACCTTCACAGCGATATATCTTGTTTGAAATTTTATTGAACAACACTGCTAATGAATATTAAGCTTATTGCATAATTGTCAAGACTGCAACACATGAATATATAACGATGGCTGAAACCAAAACTTAGAACTGCGGCTAAAGCTACGAAGTTGAGGACATTTGAGACCCGATTAAGCATCTCGTTTACCTTCGTTATTGGTTTTAAGGGTATCGAATTTATACTTTTGATAAGCAGTTCGAAACTGTTTCGTTTCCATGCTTAATACATCTCTTTTATGTAATACATGGAGGATTTGAAAGCAGAAATGAACCAATTGTTATTATAACCTCAAGTATATAATAGGTTGCGTTATTCATAAATAATGCGCCTTGTGCAGGTGTCGCCCCGCTCCGTCGAATGCTAATTTCACAAGTATAATTGCATTGTACGCTATGCATAAGGTTGAATAATTTACCACAGTACGCTGGACGTCGTCGACGCTAAAAATACCATGACGTTTGTAGATAGGAAAAGAGAGCTGCCATGTTTACATTTATATCTTCAGCTGTAGTAAACATGTTTCAATAAACTACAAGACAATGTTTACTCGAATCACACCTTTTTTGTGTTTTTCTATATAATTTGTCCACTAGCTTGGAAAATCACAATTCCAGGTAGTCCCCGGAACTTCGAACCGGAGCTGAAATTGAATCACACTTAAGGGAGGCTCACAGATGTCGGGCCACGCGCTTTTTACACATATTACGACAATGGAGAAAATGTTATGTCGTAGATTTCAAAAAGATCATTTATTGAGCGCTAGATCGAACGATATTAATTTTAAAAGAGAAATTATTTCGAAAACCGTTTTTATAGGCTGAGGATGTGTCTGAGATTCCTTCAATAGCAAGTATTTATTAGGGTTCGGTCGTAAACAGAACAGACGTTTCACTAGAACACCCCAAAATGTTATACGGATTTAATAACGTAATCTAAATGTATTCCAAACATGCCAATTCCGAAAATCGCGCAGGTGATCCAAAAGGTGCCTCTTAATTTTCATGTGTAGTAGTTGAATATTCTTATAAACCATCGAAATTGTACAAAAACAAATCGTCCCGCTACATCTGATTACTTTGCTTTTAAGAAAACTCCTGTGAAAAAAAAAATATTAAAAATTATATCTGGCAGCTGAATCGAAATATTTTCTCGTGATGTTGTGCAAAAAGCGAATGTTCGTTTCTCGTTCGGCAGCGTGTTGAAATTCGTGCGTTCGGTTCCTTTAATCAAAGTATTGGTTGCCACCAGCATGTTTTTATTTAATTTAGATTGTTCGCTTGAAATTGTGGCGTGGTATCTTACGTATTGGCAAGAACAATTCGTTTATGGCGAGATAGGGGAGGGTGGAACTCATGAGCGATTGCCATGTGTTCGGTTCATTAGATACCGGCGTTGCGACGACGACGCATTACGAAGAGCTTCCGACCATACTCAACGACAAATCATCCGGGAAATGCTTGCCGGAAGATGCTGGTCTATTAAATGCATACTTACATCTAATCTAAGAATTCTCAATTGTACCGTTAAGAAGGAACACTTTGCAGAGGGGAGCTCGTTTGAGTGACAGAAGAAAATAATAAGATGGCGGTTGTAGTAACAGAGGGAAATAAGCCAATATGTGATAACATTTAATGTGGCTGCTCGTGCATGTGTAGAGGAGATCTTTCAGTCTCGTGATACTGAATTGATGAGGAAGAATAGCAGGGTTCAGTAAAAATATGCGAGATAACGTGAAGACATTCTCTTTAAATCTGCTAGGGAATTTATATAAGGCATTAGAGTTTAATATCAAACCAGATAGCAAAGTTGTATCGAAGCTGGGCCAAAAAGTGTCATTCCGACTTCGCTACTTACTTTGCATCACTATTTTTCACGACGATCTTTGTTTAAGCTGATAATGGCATTGAGGGTGCAGACTTCAAAATCGATAGCATTAATCTAGAACTTACGGCGACAACCTTCATTAAACGTCTCGTTTTATTGATAAAAATTAAATTTCTTATCCTTTGAGTTTTGCAGATAAAAGCTTCAATCGTTCTATCACTTTACTCTCAAAGGTAGGCGCTACGCCAGCAAATTGAACGGCCAACTCATTCATTGAATTACCCATTAAAGTGAGTATTCACTGTACCTGATGGCTGCGGAGGTATAGAGTACCATGACTTCAAAGCCGCAACCAGGAACCCTAGATCGATATAAGGGCGCAAAGACTTGAAGCACTTTTGGAGGCAAACAATAAACTCTCGTGGTAAAAGCGACACACTTTCACTCATAAATACAACAATATAGCAACCGACAAGACGGTGATTTATTTACTTCCTCGTAGCAAATAAAGACATCATAAAATAAAACTACGAATGTCCAACAATGAGTTATATGATAGAATATCTAGAAAATCTGACTCAAGACGGTGTTTTGGAAAGATAGAATTTGTGCTTTTGCTTGGAAATTGTGAAACTATAATACACTTGATTTATAGTCTCCAAGTCACGGAGAGTTTTTCCTCGGAAAATACGCATTAAAAGAACACCATAAATAATTTTAAGCACTACTGGGAGAACGAACCCATTATAGAAGTGCCGTTCCGTGGATTAAAAAATGTATAAATATGTTTAAAACACCCACAAATCGTAACTGTCCGAAACTCCAATTCCACATGATAATCCACCTACAATTAAATTTAATAACTGACTGCGCTACATTATCCCTCATCCCCAAAGACACCGTTGTTCCGCCGAAAATTATTTAGAAACATTTCCATAAACCCACGCTGTTGTATTGTTCTCACGTAAATCGCAGTTTATTCGTCTTGATTAACGTGATGATACGGTTACAAATTTAAAATCAATACTCCGTCACTCAAAGCTCACATCTAGTGCACAATGTCAGGTTCGTTGTTAACATTAATTGCTCTCAGATCCTCAAATACGAAACCAATTTTTCGATGACTTCCCTACTAATTTCATTCAACCCGTTTTCAAATCTGGAAATGACATTTTGTAACATCGCTCGTTTCTCATAATACGTTAAAAAAAATAAAAAAAAGAAACGAATTTTTGGCTTTTCTATTATTATGCTACTTTGGCGGGAAGTAGCTGTCCGATTGAGTGTCGATGAGTGTTTAATAAATTGTACGGACATTATTCCATTCATTTCGAGGTATCTATTACGACAGGAAAATATGAAATGGGAAAATCGGAAGAAATAACCGAATTATTGGAACATTCCAGGAACATCCAAGGGAACACAACGACTCATATTTATGAACGATGGGTGATTTTATTAGGATTTCGATCATTGCTAGAAACCAGTTAGGGCAAACGGAAAAAAATAACTGCCAACGGAAATTATGTCCATTTAAAAGCAACATCACGCTCGATTCCCTTACTGACTTCGTAAAGACGTAAAGGATGCCATCACCAATTGCAGTCGAACACACTTTGTTTGTGTTCTAATTCCATCATTAAGAACTAATTGACTAAATTACAATACCATAACAGCTAGATTTCTTGCAAGGAACTAGTAATTACTCCTCACTTCGAAAAGGCTCAATTAATAAATTATATGTTAGTTCGTCGTTGCTATCGCGCAATAAACATGTAGTAAATTAATATTTACAATGACCGCGAGTTTGTTAACAATATTTAACGAAGGGATGAATATTTATGTAATGATTTATGATCGATTTAAACATGAGAAACAATAAGCACCGGAATTAATTAAATATCACGGAAATCACATGGACAATTTAATTAGATAGATAAAGATAAAAGATTTCTACTAATAAAAATAGTTGAACGTGCTTCACTCAACAAATTTATAATTTTGTATACAAGAGAAATCTCATTTTCATCACATTTTCTTCAGCTTGTCATCAAGAGTGTAAGCTTGTAGCACGGAAAATTTGAGTAGGTTTAATTTGATTTTCTTTCAAACGAGACAGCAGAAAAACTTTTTGAGGTAATAGAATAATATTGCGGTGTAAATATAATGACTTATTCATCTTCCAGCTTATATTACAGGAGCTAATCGAATCGTTTTAATCGGCCAAGTCAGAGCTAATGAAAATTCCCTGTAAAATTTAATTTTCAACTTACTGAAGTAAACAGGAAGTTTGAACTTCGTCCCCTGCTATAATAAAAGAAAAAACCTAATCATTTTTTCGGTTGCAACCGGAGAAATAGTCCCTTCAAACGAATCGATTTTTCATCGTCATTTCTTTGGCGGGGACAATATTAAATTACCAGAACGTCATGCTTTGATTTCTAATATGCACTCGATTTGATACGTCCTTGTTTTCGATAATTACAAGAATTTCCAATGTCTTTCTAGTGACATTCATACGACTACCGATACAAATAAGAAAGAAATTAATTTCTCCCAAAAACGAGTCGTGTCGAATTCGAATTTTCTCATTCGGCGATCATATTTTTTTTGTATGAGCGATGTTACCACACATTATCATGGGAGATCATGACGTTAACGATGAAACTCTAACTGACCTAAGCATATACATATAAGAATAATAACATTCCTCGAGTACAGATGTCAGAAAGTGAGAGGAGGAAGAGATGTCTTCTACAACATTATTGCTTTATAAACAATAAATCGAAATGACATTTATTATCTATTGTTATTAAGCGCTACTTTATTACAGATGACATTTGACATTACAATCAAAATTTCGTTACCAATGCGAAACAAAGAATGACATATTCTAGTGTATCATATTTTTTCTGGGAAATTCTTTTAAAAAATGATTAAATGTACGTCGATTAATCGGTAAATATTTTCGTTGAAATTTTATAATGAGCGTAATTTTTCGACATTAAAGCCAATCGTGTCCACTCCGGCGCTTTCAATGCGACCACAATAAAGCCGTCAAAATCCCTAAACGAAATTGTCGAGCATATGTTTATGTATTTGTACATTTGCAACAGAGTAAATACAATAGTGTGCCATATGGTCTCTCAAGTAACCGCAGGGTGTCGCTTATCTAGGTGGTCCAAACCGAAGCTGTAGTGAATCTGAGATATATATCATCCGATGTCACATAAACCGACATAGCTCTACCGGCTGTAGCTTATATTTGCTAAATTGTGCCGTGTCGCCTCTTCACCACGAAATATTTGTTTACTTTGGATCATTGGCCATTAAAAAAATAGCTAGCAATCTCCTTTGGTTCTAAAATAGGTGCGCATGTATTTTTAAAAGCACGTGTACTGTTAAATGCTAAATAAACGTTTGAATATAAACAACGTTGGATGCCGTCGTCTCATTATTAAATAAAGCAACGAGTATTTAATGAAAATCAAGCTGTGGAAAAACGAAGACTTATTCGTTGTAATATACGTTGACTATATTAAATTAAATCAATTATAATTTAGCACGGCTTTATTAACTGGTATCATCAAATTAATTCGGTTGTTCAGTTGTAGTATCATGATTTACAACGACAATCGCATTGTTGAACTTGGCGAAAACGGCGTAATTTCGCGTAAATTACTTTGTATCAAAAATTAAATCGCCATACTGTCTACACCTGAGGGTTTTAACATCCACGTGGAGTTTTTAGAACTCGTAATCATATTACTCATCCTGTCCCATAAAAGACTTTTTGTATTCGAATTAGACCTTATTTTTTGCTAGAGATGAAGGGTGCAACTTAATTAATCCATTTATACTTGATATTCATTGTCCCTCTTTTATATCACAGCCTGAATTCCCTCGTTCTGTTCTAAATAAGCTCGCTAAAAGCACGACTTGGTATTTATTAAATGGGGTGTTTTTTTCTCAAATAATTTTTATGCTATTGCTTACACGTTTTACTTTTTGATGAAGTTTGTATCGGAAAACACGCTAAAGGAAAACCTTCATTCTAATAAATCCCTAATTTGTGCTTAAAGGAGCCATTGGTTGATGGAAATATTCCGAGTGAAAAGAAACGATTTGTTTACGAAACCTTCGCAATTCTCTGCTTATTTATATACCGAATAATTAAACGAAGCTAAATAAAACGTGATTTGATCCAACACAAATCCAATTATACTTATGCAAGTTGGGTAGAAGTGCGTATTTGGGGTAGATGAGAAAATTTGGGGTGTCGAAATGCAGAATTAGGACGTAGGGTAGGTTGTTAGATTTCGCTGTAATGTTTTGAGTCGGAAGCTTGTTGGTTTGGCAACCGAAGTGAACGTCAGAAATGCCTCAGGGTCTACATTTCTAAATGAACCATTGCCGTCCCTGCAAGGAACACAGATAAAGCCCATTCCGCAAAGCTCAATTTTGCGTTTATTATTTAAACAGCTAAAGTTTCTATTACTATTTTTGTTGAAACACTCGTAACCGGAGCGACAACACAAACTTTTCAAAATTATCCAAATTCATCAACTTTTCAACAAGAACAGACACGTAAATTCGCACGTAAAAAAGTCTGCTGATTCATCTGCTGCCATTTTAATGTTCCAAATGGAAATAGTTCAAAGAGTAACATTTGAAATATGCTGCTACTGTAATTACTCTATCTCATCAAAATATCGATTAAACTTCACAAATTGAAACTCGAGCAAAATGCCCCACAACACATCTTAGTTCGTTCGTTCTTTTTAAATTGAGAATCTCGACAAAAAAATTTCTTTCTTGTGAAAACTAATAATTAGTAAAGTTTTTCGATTGAAAACAGGCTACGGCTTTCTCCTAATAAAGAAAATAACTCGCCTAATTTAACCTCAAACTCTCAAACTGAAAAAGTAGTGGCTGAAAGTGATCGGCAAGAATTTCATCCGTTTAACTTAAACCAACGGATTTATGGCTTTCCAGTTTTACACATCACAGAAACAAGTAGAAATGTCAACCACGTTGAAAATATTAACATCAATTTATTTCTGTACGCTAGAGAATTATTTTTACAAGCTACAACGGTGTAAAAATATATGAAGACCCATTAAGTACGCGAAACTTTATTGCACTGTAAAATGTGTGAGATTTTTAAATGATTTTTACTAATCCAGTGAACGTTTAAAACTCGGCATTGCTCCATTTTCCTTCTATATGACACCGCATTCACTGAGTACAAGTTAAGAATAAATTTATGGCAAAACATAAATATGAAAAGCGGCTATTTGAATACCGTGCGGGCAACAGGACTGGTAATACATTCAATTCTTTAATTACGCCACACATACAGAGTGAGTCAGCAAGCAGACATTCTATTGTTTCCAGATATTGGTCAGGTTTACCGACACAATCCTCGATATTTAGTAATTCGAAAAAATACAACACAATGCTTAAATACACATCGACGCATTTTTGTGTGGAAAAACACAACAGCTATTTCTGATGTGTAAAAAAACAGTGTCAGAGGTGCAATTGCTCATTTGACATTTTAATTTACCGCATGTAATAATCGTTTAGATCTAATCTATGCACAACGGTAATTTCATTTTTGCGGTCATATTTCTAAACAAATTTATAGATGTAATAAATAACAATTATTTCATTCACTTAATTCCTGTTACCTTCAAATTGATTTCTTTGGTTTTTACCAATGAAATAAATGGAAACCTACTTTCTTATTGTTAGGCCAGCGAAATGTGCAAGGACTGTTATTGCGTCGGACGGGAAGACTTTATTTAAAAAATCTTATTCTAATAAAATATTCTCAATGAATATTTTCCCGAGTTGGAAAATCGTCAGTGGTGGGTCCAAGTAGGTTTTAATTAAAACCAAAGAAAGTTTTCAGTCTACAGCTCTAGTTGATTATTATTCCCACGAGTTGGGTTAGAATTTGTCGAAATTAGGTCTTGGTAGGAATGCAGCTGAATCTGAAAAAAAGGTTGTTTGTCGAAGGTATTTAGAAAAAGAACGATTTCCGGATATTGAAGGGTTAGAGAAAATCGTACAGCGGTAAAGTAAACGAACGTCAAATGAGTCTATTTACCAAATATGCGTGGAGATAAAAAGCTCTAACACATTGTGATATTTTAATTATAATATCAGGAACGGGGGTTTAGTAAAGCCGAATCCGTTCGGAAAAGGAGGGAACGCTAATCTTTCGATTAATATTCTAGAATGTAAAACGAATAACACAAGTCAGAAAACTAGTTTTGTTATGACAATATAAATTGCAAAACTCTAATGAGTGAATTAAGCGCGTGTTCAACTTGGTATTGAGAGTTTTTCTCCACAACTTGCAGATTTAATAAGTTCGAAAGGCGAAAGTTTCACGAACTGTTAACTAAAGTTGGTGGTGTAAGTGTAATATCTAGCGCCGGTTGTACTAGCGACGCTTAGCCAGTTTATAACGGTAATGTAATTTCCGTCGCTAGGTAAATCAATGTGAATTGGAGGAGACATTCGAGTTTTGCCATAACTTCCGTTTTCAGCAGCAAGAGGGAAGCTGGTGCCACTTCCGCTAACTTACTTTGTATTCGACGTTGGAAGATCGTGGCGGCGGACAAACGTGCTAACAATGCACCCTCCATGTTTCGCCATGCCTTCAGACTTTTTAACAAACCTCCAGCTAAGAAAATACTGCCACCCTTACATTTTCTAAACAATGCCAGTCAACCCGAAGTCTTCGCTACTTCACAATTCAAAACACAATCTCCAATTTAAGAGATTACGCATTTATTAAACCATAGAATCCGAAGACTCCCTAATCTCACGAAGGAAAAGCGTTTCTGGAAACTTTTTAAAACTTCATTTCCAATGAAAGCCGATATACAAAAAAAAAAAAAAATCGGCATTTTTATTCCAGAAAGAGCTGTCACGGAAACAGGGAGCAGCTGCTGAAAATGTACAGATAATGCAGTTCCCGTTTTTCCTCTCAAATCTCAAGAGTTGATAATTTTATTATCATCGGTGCATGCAACTCTAACCTTATACATTTTATGCCGGCCGGAGTGGTCGACTACAAAACATTACAAGTTTTAATGTCTGTCCAGCGACATGCCACTAGAACTCGACATGACTCATCGCCTTTGGGGAGTTCCCAAAGACAAGTCCACCCCACAACCCTTAGAACGAAATGATGGAATTTTGATGGAACAATCACAGAATGGGAAAATCGAAACAATTAGACTCAGATTACGGAGCCTAATTTTGGTTCCAATCAGCAACTCGTGTCATAATCCATGTACACAAAAATATTACGGATTGCCGTCAATATTAAAGCCACGGTTTTGGGGGAAAGATTACATGCGTTAGGCATCTCGAAATGTGACATGTCCGCCAACGCGAGCTCTTAAAAAAAAATACAAAACTTTGTTTAGTTTATAAATTGCACGATTTGTATCATAACAAACACTCTTACGACAAAGTCTCTATACATGTGCAGGAATTTTGTAAATACACTTTCAAAGTAAAATGGTGGGTCAAAGATCCAGCGTCAAAGCGACATTCAACTTTATACGCACGTTTTCAGGGAAAAATTGAATTATCCGGCCTGCAAATCATCAATAAAACAACATGATGTATCGGCAAAGACAAATTTAATAAAGTTACAGTTTTGCATCAATTGTCCCGAAAGAGGGATAAACACGAAAAACCGTTGCCAGGGAATGAAATAAAACGTTGTTTTTTAATTACAATAAGACGGGTCATAATTTAGAGGTAACAAGGGCGAAAATTGGTCTCTAGGACAATTTACATTAATACTCTTGGGTGAAATATTTTTGGTGAGTTTTGTGTTAAAGGTCAAAAGAAAGATCAAAAGAAAGACGATGTTTAGTGATTTGCATGTAAATTTTTATTGCAAATGTAGAGAAGCACGTTCTTGAAACACAGAACACAGAACTACTACTACTACTCCGGTTCACGTTTATTAGCCAGCCTGCACCACACGTCCTGCCAACATCCATCTACGACACCAACTTTAGAGAAGAATATTTAATTTCGTCGGATATGCACTGAAAATACTGCATTGACGTGAATTCTTTGGTGTTTCACCGTTGTAAGATTATACCAAGCACGTCGACTAGACAGGATATCCTAAAATCCATATTCGTATAAAAGTGGATAAGATAATTGAAAGTTTTCGACTTATGAGTGATTCGTGGCAAAACTACTCCAATAGTGTAGTCGAAAAATAATTTCCGTCTTGTGCGAGCTATAAATGGAAGTCATTACTTCTGCATAGTTAGCGGTTGTAGGACAAATGATTGGAACACGGTTTAACGTGCGCTTAAATTCAATTCCTCAATAGTTGTGAGATCAGATTTGTATCGAACGTGTCGAAAATAAAGAGCTAAAGGATGTAAAGAATCTGTAAGATGTACGAGACATTTGTGCATCTTTAGAACATGTTTCCTTCATTAATAATGGGAAACGCGTCAACCTATAAATATAGCGTCAACTAGCGATAATTTATCGGTTGTAACGTTTTGTTAGAAATTAATTAGAAAATAAGTGATCACACGAAGATTGACTGAGAATATCGATGCACGTAATTGAGGAAGAGGATTTGATTTATGGTTTTGCAGGTATCGAGGAATAAGTGGTACGTGGAGGCGCATTTGAGTAAAACAAACGCATTTAAATTCTAGGGAGCTGTCTAAATTGACGAGATTTATGGGAATTGCCTCATTGTTCAAATTACAGATGCTAAGTCAGGAGCGTTGTAATTATGGGAATGTTTGTGACAATGATGGAAACTGTAATATATTTTGGAAATGATGACGGTAAAAAAATCGGGTTTGAAAATCGGCGATTCAGGTGTCGCGGCCATTAATTCGGCTGTTTTGGAGACAACTCGTGCTAGGGCGGCTAAGCTCTAAATTTATCGGCAACTGATTTATGTAGCAGAAGAGCGTCGATGTTGAATTTGTCTTGCGATCGGAACCTGGAATGGTACCCTCCTACATCCTCCTCTTATTGAGTCTTCAACGGTCCGAAGCTCGGCTCCAGGCAGCTCTACATTCGCATGCAGAGCCACGTTAACTAGATTTGATTTCATTGTTCCTCCCCAGTTCTCAACTAATGCCAACTAAGCCAAACATTTGGTTTAACAGGACGGGTCTCATCCCGTCAAAACTCATAGATTCCGATAAAATTTGCCCAAGTTGAACTAAGCTCCCCTTTGACCGCACCAACTTGCGATTTACTACCAAATTATAGACCAAAACTTCATAATGTCGTTACTGATGTATGACGTACTCCACCACATGCAACCACTTCCAAGCTTCGCATGTTTCTACTCGTTGATTACCCATGAAATCGAATCGACAATTTGCGTTTGATTCTCATGTCCAACTCCATTGGCGTGTCACAAACACAAAGGTACCCTTCTATATCAATTCCGACTAATTAGCAAAATTACTACTTTAAACTTCGCGTTTTAAGCCATCGACATTTGTCACCAGAACACAACACCCTTTGTGGCCACAAATAAACAATGAAAACCACAAACGATACATTTTATCTTCGTCGGTCTTCCAAACTAACGTCCCGTATTTATGTAGCGCGTTCATCGAGTCTCGTCGCCTTTTATCAATAAAAACTCATTCATTTGCTAATTTTTTCTCTTCTCTCTTTGTAATAATTTATTTTTATCCGCAATTCGATATTTTAATCTTTCTTTCTCGCAAACACAAAACACACCAAATTTCTTTTTATGGGATCGCCGTGACAAACTAAATAATAAATACACTCTGAGTTATCGATGAAAATATATTTTTCATATCGCCATAACTCTCGCTACTAAGTTAAAAATTCTTTTGTCTCATTCCATGTCGACGACAGTAATAAAATAAATTTCGAACTCGCTCCGCAAACACTCTTTACAACAAGAAATACTTTTGTTTCCTTTTTCAAGAACACCAAATTCCTCTGAAACTATTTTTCAACACCGTTTACGTTCAAACTTGTATTCGTCCCCGACATGTTATTACAAGTTTAAAAAACAAGAAAAAAACTTTCGTGGTTTGGCAAATCAAAATTTACTTAATGAATTTAGTTGGTAAACATAGACCGCTGAGATAACAGCTTATTCGAAAATGGGAAGGAACTAAGATAAAATTATCTGAAACAATAACAAACTCAACAGATTATTCAACAACAACGTATAAGCAAAACAAATCAAAACTATTGTATGCAATTATTGTTTACATTATTCATATCTGCGTTTGAATAGAAAAAGTGGGAACTAACGTGGTGTTCTCTGTGGTTGAAAAAAAAACATAAATCGGCTTTGATGAGCACTTATAACTTCCATCGCGGTCGCATAATCCCTGACATTTGGTGGAAAAATCGCAAGTGGTATAGTTTTTGGCTGAAATCTCGGTCTGAAGTGGTCCCGAGCGATTTTGTTAAATGGATTATAGCGGGGTCCTCCCGCAATCTTGTATCATTGTAGAGAGATTTGAAGCAATAAAAATGAGCGGAAAATGCGAATATTTTTGTTCCAATTTAAATGCTTACACAGTTTAATAACTCATAAAAACTCACCGAAAACTCCACATAATGGTTTAATTATTCTTAAAGCTCGTATCTCGTAATTTTATTATAAAAAAGCAATTTCAATTTAAACGTTTGAGCTGATAATGGGGCATAACCATAAATTGTCTCCGGAAATATTTTCCAACATGTTGATACGGTCGAAGTTAAGATTTTGCATCTATTTGTGATAATGCGATGTTAAAAGCGTGCGTAAAATCGAATCGCTCGAGTGCATATTTAAATCATAGAAGCCTGCACTCTTCTCTAAAGGGATTTTCGCTTGAGAGACAACAATGCAAAATATGAACATACTTTTAAGATTTAAATTCTTGCTGTGAAATATGGAAGCAATATTATTCCGTATGTAACTAGAGAGGGGGTAACCGAGAGAAATATGCAGATATAGAAAGAATTCCGTTTAGGTGAAAGCAAATGAATGATCAACATTGAATTGAAAAATGTCAATGCATGCAAAACATTGTGATAAGAGTTAGAACAATGATAAATGGAGTAGCAGTATGCTACTGTGGTTGCTTAATCGCTTATGCCGCGTCTTGATTATAATCTCTCGCCACGTTGTTTTCACTAAGCGGTTTGAATGTTATCGAAATTCAACCCTAAATTAGAATATTTGGGTCACCGCCCTCACAAGAAGGGTAGTGAAGCGACAATATTAGAGAAAAAACTGGTCTCGGGCAATGGATGAGGTGAAATATTTGACCGTTAATTTACATATACACCCGCGTACACAAAGACAATCTAAAAACATTTCTCTCCTAATGAAACTTTTGCGAAATTCATTTGCATTGAATTGCGAAGATCGCAACAATATCGTCGTTCTGTCATTCACGAACGGTCTCTTATCTCCGAGAACGCACCATTATTCGATCAACAAAAACTGAAAATGTTGTACCGTTAGTCGGGAAATTACTTTATCCTGATAATGTTAATTTCGTTAGCCATGCAACCGCGAACAATTATTGTTGGATGCTTCATTAACGGCAGCCCTTCTATAAACACACGCAGTTACAAAAACCCAATTCGCCCCTATGAAATTCAACAATACTATCCCTCGTGTCGACTACTCGATAAATGCAAAAAAACACGATAATTATCATTTAATTAAAAACTATTCAGCCCGCACCGGATTTTTAAATTATTAAACATAAAAGCGCTCTCCCAAAGAGACATAAACTCGATTTCAAACAAATTGGTTTAAATTCGGAATTTATACGAATTGGCTTGGTTTCAATTTGAACGTTTTCCGGTGCGATCTTGTGCCCACTGATATATCGCTACAAGATCGGTTTTACAGCAAGGGCTGCAATTATTTCGGAAACAATGTTTTTCGAGAATTACGATAATTGCATCCGTCAATCGGGCAGAATTAACATCGACTATTAGTCCTAGTACTAGAAAGTCCGTTTTGGTGTTTTGTCGGTGATCGATGTTTGGATTGTTTGAACGGACGTACCTATCAACATTCATTCTTTGATTTGTTGGCAATTTGTGGACGTCGATTTTTCGGTAAAAGTAGTGTCTGAAATCTCATAGTAAATTTGCTTTTAAACAGCGAAACCTTACTTTTTTCGTCCCGTCGAGATGCGGATTTAATGGGAGATTTTATCTCGCTCTTAGGTGTCACCAAGTACCCCTGAAACAGATAGCTAACATAACCGATGCATGAATGCATAATGCACGTCCTGAGATTGAAATCTACAAAGCGAAAATCGTGCCACATCCGCTATAAAAGGAGCTTCTAATCCTCGGGCGTGTCTTTAAAGCACTGAATTACTACGCTTATTTACCACAACATTATCAGGTAGCTAATGGAGAAATTAGACAATTCATTCGGCCACCAAAACCAATTAACTGCGAGCATTATACCGCTAAAGCCAAACTCGGTAGTTTTTAACGGAGTTGGAGTTGGAGTTGGAATGGTTTTGCGTCAGTAGCGGCTCGATTCGAAAAACTTTGATAGATGATACTTTGAAATTGTCGAGAATTTCTAAGGGTGCCAACATCACTGTTGTACTCTCTTATTACACGTAATTATATTACTGATAATTGGAAGGTCGGAGTAGCATTAAACTTTTATGAGTACGGACTACCCGGCTCATAATCAAATATGAAATATAAATGGACAGAAAGTAAAAAGTTTCTCAAGTAATCACAGTGAATAACAATAGACAAGGCAGGAGACTGTGAGAACTAATAGTCTCTTAACTGAAAGCAAAAAAACATCTCGATCAGTATCAATCTCGAATTTCGCAGACAATAAAAAATGCCTTCATAAATACTCATATCGTAGAATTTCGAACCAGATAGTGTACACCTCACTTTATTACAATTTGTGAAAAGGAAGTCCCACAACGGGAAGACCACAACTTTCCAAGAAATGAGATCAAATATCGGCACATGTAAAGTAAACCACCTAGCTCATTCTCGGAAATCCTGGAAAAAATCAAACAATTTAAACTGCAGTTTAGTATTTTAAAATAAACTTTACGCGCTTGGAAACCTGTAAAATGGTGTGAAGTTACCCTTACGAACAAAAATTGTAATAAATTGGGCTGTAAAACATAGAATACAGAAAATTGGCTGTTATAGCGATGTCATTGCAACTGTCTTTTGGACCGAAATCGTGTCTGTGATTGTATCGGTACATGACACCGTGGAAGCTAAATTTGATTAACAGAGAACGAACAGATAACGCAAATAAACTGGTCAAGTCAGGTCAGATAATTAACAGATTAACAGATAACGTGAGTAAAATGGTCAGCTTATCTCAGATAATTATATAAATGATAAAGTTAGTACATTTCATGCATACTGATATCTGCTATAACAACTTTTCTTGTATACAGAGAAGCCAGTCCTTTCAATTAATCGATATTCGGATATTTGATGGTCCTCTGTATTAATTTTGGACCAATGTAAATTTAATTGTTGATTGTAGCATGGCCAAGCTTCAGCCACGAATAAATCAGGGAACGTAATAGCATGTTAAATGCGGTGTTCTTGTACTAGCTGGTTGTTGAGAGCACGTTCACCCAATCTTGAAACAATAAACAATCGAAACTACCGTCTTGATCAAACACAACATTATCTATTGTGTAAAATAATATCACAGAGTAAACTGCAATTTTACAGCGTTTATTCCATTCAAACCCGACAAGTAAACTGTCGAAATTGTGAAAATCTTAACGGTACTACAAAAAGGTTCTTACCTGAGTAGTTTCACTTTTGAACAATACGAGCTGATGAATAAATTAGCGCGGAACTCAACAAGGTTAGGTTGAAGGTTTTAATTATTCTTGAATCGAGCAGAATTTTTAACACAAATTCATGTCGGGGAAAAGTCGATAAGGTGTTGTTAAAATTAAGTAGAAGCATGATAAAATTAGAAAATTTCAACTAATTGAGCTGTAAAAATTTCCGTGGCTGCTCTAAAAAAGCCATAACATCATCAGTTCATAACCTATGATTTCATTTTTATATCACAGTCGACAGTTTATTACATGGATTTTTGACGTTTATCTGCGGCGGCAACACTAATTTTACGATCGTAGGTAGTCACTTCCTTTTAATTTAAGACAAAAAAAAAAGTTTGTGATTAAAACGCAGATGTGTGGATGGAAATATTTCGATTGCCGTCTTTTGCTTTCCGAGAACGTGCATGAAATTTTCGCCTAGGTGTCTATTAAAAATTTATCAAGCAGCGTAGAATTCTAAATGAAACAAATATTGAAATTCACCAGCGAACAATAGACATAAACAAAAACTTCTCCACTAAGCGAATGAATCAGCCTACAAGCTACAGCATAAACTTGTCATCTTTAATCCGCATTCAAGTAATCAAAAGCATTCCGTGACATTTCACTCCGGGGATTCACCTGAATTTCCCACTTGAAGGGGAATCGAATCGAGGCCGACTAAAGTTTATTTGTTTGAAATCCTCCCACAAATCCTTGCATCAATACTAGATCCCAAGTTCTGTATTTTTACCCACTGTCTCAGACATGACCGATATGGTGCAAACTTAACTTCATTAAAGCCGTTCCTTGTGTAGTTAACATCAAAAGACTCGAAGCCAAACAAAAACTTTCCTTGCAATTAATCTTTACAATAAATCAATCATAACTTAAATCTCAATTAGTGGGACTGAATTCTTCTGCGTCCGACAAAACGCAAATTAATGTCGCTAAAAGTTCGCAAAATTAATGAAATAGATCAGAACCGGCTCTGATAATGAAATGACGGGTCTTACAATTTAAAATACAGCAATTTCCTTGTTTTGTTAACATGCAGAATAACTGAAACTGCAAATGACAAGTTTTCTACTGAAATAATTGCACAAATTAGCACAACTGACATTAGATTAATTAGTCTGCAATTATTACCTAATTGCTTCGTTGCGGACCTTTGCAATAAATCACCTAATGTTGTTTTCATTCAATGCTAACAGGAACTAAATTGAAAACAAATACCGAAGAACCGTCAAAAATTTCATACTAAACTAGAATTATCCCGATTTTTGATTGGTGAAACAAACCAGGCCGTTCTGTTAATGACATCTGGGGGTCACAAAATCTCACATTTCACGGTAAAAAGATAACGATATGCAACAAGTCACTTTATGTTGAATGAATTGCATGAAATTTAATAACCTCACCATACTTTAAAGTGTAGCATTAAATATGAAGGGTTATTTCAGTTTAATGCTAAACTGGTGAGTCATTGACGATTATTTGAAAATTAGTTAAAATTCGACGATCGATTTCCCAAAAATATTGAAACGTAGCTAAGACAAGTCAGCATGTTTTAAAATTATATTTAAAGTTTGATAAATGAACGAACTCAATGAAATTTTGCCTTCAGTGTTGACCAAAGCAAGTGGCACGAACAAACACAAACAAAATTCATATAAGAGCACGAAGTTTGTAAAAATTTGACTTGTAAAAGCGCGCTACACAAACTCGCAATTATCTGCGTGTTCGGAAAATCGAGCGTCGGAATGACTTAGGTTAAAGATTATAAAATGCATTCACGAATGTCGGAGAAGTCAAAGGTGAATCAAAAGCTTAAAATTTGTTAACGGCTTTGAGAAAACGGTGATAATTATGGAATTATAACGCGCGTATTCGCTGGCGTTTATTAAATAAGAACATGAATGGTTGTCAACAGAAATTTGTGAAAATGGTCTTATTAGTTTGGAAGGTGACAAAAGTTATATTAGAGTGTCAAAAAAATTTGGCGCGTCGTGAGACTTACCTTGAGGATGATAAAATCCATGTATGCGAACAGTGAATTTGAACAGAGAACACAAGTCGATCACATCGGAGCAAGAGCATGCACCAGAACAGCGTGCAGACGTGTACTGGCGAAGTCCGAGAAAAGTGAGCGCATTGCGAACACAAGCGGCTGCAGCCTTCGAAGCAGAGGCACGATTCCGACTGAGTGCTGTGGTTGCGACTCCGTGCTGTACTTGTGCTGCAGTCTGCACCCCAGCGCCCCTCGTCCCCCAACTCTTCATCAGGAATACGCGTTCATTATCTTATATTGTTGATATGGCAAGGTTCAGGGGCTGCCCGGTCGCATTCCGGATGCCGCGACACGTTTAATTCAATTATAAAGACTCTTACGGATTCAACCCGTGCCCGGACCTCCGAAGCAATTAACAAACACAATGGGTGACCACCAATCAACATATCAACACACCCAATTTCAAACGTTCGACAACGGGACCACCGGCGCAAGGCGGACAACAATAACTCAGACCCTTCACTTCCGAAACTACACACACCAAACGCGAAGACAAAACGAAAACAACGCAACCAGGCAACCGGCTCCGATAAATAAATAAAAAAAAAACTAAAAGACTAAGTGCGATCTATTGATTCCTCAACGACAAACTTTCATCGCAAATTGGCAAAAAAAAACACTTCTGGAAAAGACACTCAAAGACGATCTCGTAGGTTTACAACCAGCCGGTAATCACAATTTATTGTTCGGCAAACCGCGACTCGCGTACGCCTAATTACACCTCTGACTCTAAATATCCGCCAACTTCTACTAATGAACCAAATATAGATATAAAGACTGAATAACTTTTCAAAAAATTTTGATTTGTTAATAGTTTTTACTTGTAAACAACAAATCTGCACAAAAAACGAATTCCACAGGAGGTTAATTTTATCGTCGGGCGTCGGGAATGACTCAAGTCGAATGAATAATCAATTAAACCCAAATTTAAGCACGAATGTAATTTTATATTATAAAGTTAATGACTCATGTTGAGGAAAATAACACTAGGCAGTCTGATTGTAACGTTTATTTGAATATAAGAAAATCAAGTCCTACTTCGTCACGCTGGTTTCTTCGTCAAACTTCTGAAATTTCATCTGTCATTGCACTAATTTCATATCAAGATTGATTTCACAAGTGCAGTTGTTTCCTCGTACCCACAAACTGAAAGAAAACATGAGGAAAGTTCATAGAACCGCAGTTTCGTGGAATCTCAACTATATCAAATGTTTACCTAGAAAGCGACGAAAATTTTTGTTCAAGATTTTTTTTCTCTCGTGATTTTCTAATGTGTTCATTTGGGTTACAGACTGTGAAAGTTGGACTATCCGCCCTTTCAACGTAAATTTAATCTTTTTGTTATCCAGCTCCAAAGGCTGCAATTGCAGGACCTCCCAAAGCAGATTATCGTTTAAAGCAGGGTGGTATGGGCCATATATATACCATTATGACCGTACCTTTTTTAGTAAAAGTGGCGAAATACCCGTGAGAATACACAGATCATTAAAAGCTTTGAAAACGTTGACGATAAACTAGTAAATTGTTCGGAACAAAGTAGGTCAAAGAAGGTTACCAAAATTTCTTCTCCGAAAAGTCACTTAACTAGCCCGAACATGTTAAGACTACCGGACGATAGGTAATCAATAAGTCAACTGCGGTCCTTAATTCAATTATCACCTATTTGTTATTCTTCACAAATGCTAACGCGCACTTAGTATGTCTCTGTAAATAAAACATTTACATTTAGAAGTTATTACCACAATGGAAATAGCAATAAACTTTGACAACTTGACGTATGTTACATGTATAATTCAAAAGACAATACAACTCTTTTATAGATTCTACCGTTTTTCTGAATCACAGCTTTATCTTATGTCCGATCTTCATCATTGCCAGCCGCGATTTATTCTAGTCAATGGTCGCCTGACAGCTGGAACGAGGGTTGGAAATTTTACACCCACTCCAATTTGCAAACGGTTTCATGGAGACACCACCGCTCCATTATCATACACACTCAAAAACTAACATCAATGTCCTCATCAGCAAAATTTAGAAGTTTTACCTTTGACTTTCAGTGGCCCACCCTTAAAGTGATATCGTGTGTGGAATTGGAGATCCACATATCATCTAAATTTAACCTCACCTTTAGTGGTGCACAAATTGTGCCCATTTCCTATAGCTGCCTGTCTTTATTAAGTTAGTGACAATACAGGCTGTGGGTTGGGCCACAGTTCCTAACTTCGTTAATGTTAATAATGTCATAAAACTTATTATTGTATGTTACGACCAATTCAGAGATTATGTTTATTTATCCTTGCTAGGGAGACCTTGAAAATACACCAGACACCACAGATGAACAAGACGTGACCAAACGTGGACAACTCAAATCTCAAAATACATTTTAAACAAAAAACATTGATTTTCCCCGATTCAATCTAATTTATGTATGGCACGTCCGGCTGATTGTAACTAATTTTCAGTCAAACAAATCAAACCCGTCCAAGATAACTTTTTCAACTAAAAACTCTGATTTCCCGATGTCTTCATTCATCTGTCATCACTGCAGTCTCTTTTTGCACCGATAAAAATGTTGTTATCATCTATAAATCCAACAAAATAAAAATTATATGTCATCATTTAAACGGAATCCTATAACTATCACGCGTTAAATTACTTCAAAGCAAAAAATGGCGAAAAATGTACAGTTAAGAATGTAATGGATGAGTTACGAAGAGAAAATTCCAACAAAAAATACCCACGCAACGAAAGAGACGAAAAATATAAGTTCCGTAATTTCTATTAGTTTCGTTAAGCGTGTAATTGTAACTATAATTATTTAATAAAAATATCTGTGAAATTCTACTAATCAAGTGAATGAGAGACCGATGACTTTTGAAAAGTTCAATATGATTTCCACTGGTAAATTGCGATAAATTTTGTTTACATTGCAACGGCGTATAATCTATGCAGAATGAGCGTCAATTATAACTTAATGAAATAATTTAAATACTGCTTTTTTCGTAGACATCATTCAAATTTGACGTTAATTAAACTATAGCGGCGGGAAAACACAGTGTAAAATATTCATATAATAAATCACCTCCTGAGGATCGAGTAAATTGTTTTTAATCCATTTCCGTTCCCGAAGCTCACACCGAAATCTTGACGGTCACGCACGGGGTCTATTGTAGTTCAAACATGAAACTAATATCAAAACCGTTAAGTCTTGACTTTCGAAGAAAACGAAATGTTTTATTACCACTGAAAGCTCTATCTGGATAATATAGAAATTAGTTTTTCCGAGCTGTTTCCTCTAACGAAAAGGAAACTACTCGTAGTTTATGGATGTTTTCTTAGCTCTGGAGATTCCGAGTGTCACAATTTTATGAAATACACATTATCGCCACATAAAGTTCAAATCGCGAATTATCGACAGTTAAAAACAGCTGCAACCAAACAATCGTGATGAAGAGCAAAGTGCAATTATTTCATTAAAATAAAACCTAAAGACCTTTATCAAGTTTAAATTGAAAGTTTACAGCTGCGATAATAATAAAAGTTCCGACTTTCATAATTAGTTCTTCTTGTTCTTGATTGCGCAATTTTATTTGAAATATTTTGTTAAGAGTTCACTCGGAGAAATTGTGGAGTACCTCCAACAAAGCGTTGCCGTATAATCACTAGTTTCGCGTTCATTCTCCGGTTCGTTTTTTTAATAAAAATTATATTTTTGCTTGTTGAGACTTGATATTTTTCTTGCAATTACAATATCTAGATGATATTATTAGAGATTTTGATTAGAAACGTGCCAGAATATCTGTCTACGACAACTTATTAGTTCAGTGGCAGCTTGTCATCGGCATAAAAAAATCATTTCAAGGCATCGCAATATCTCGTTGTTTACTACAGAAATAATGTTGAATTGACCTTCGCACAAAGAAACGTACTCTATTTACGATTGTATAATTGAGTAATAAACAAAATGTCTTTGCATTTCAAGAAATAGAATGCTGCATTGACCTACAGACTTCGGAGTCTGAGACTCTGATTATCTTAGCGTTAGAATGACATATCGTAAAACGCGTCTTCTCAGTCGTTGCAAATCAAGAAAGTAATAAGTTCGTTTAGAAAGAAAAAAGAAAGAAATGAGAAAATTTTATTTTGGTTGAAATTTATTTGACATTTGTGGGAAGTGGGACAAATGTTACTTTAAAATTAGTAATATTTTTGATGGCAAGTAATTGGGGAAGGATTTCATTTGAATTGTAATGAGAACGTTTTGAGTTTTTTTCGTCACAAAGACAAAAAGGGACAAATTGACCAGATGAAAATTTAGAAAGTCTTCTTGCCCAGACGCACATCTTAAGGGGATTTTTTTGTCAATTATTTGTAGGTTCTGTCGCGCAACACGGGGTGTAAAAATGTTATATTATAGTAATGTTGCGCCATAGCTGCGATGTAGATACATGTTGAGCAATTTAGAGGGCTGCAGGGGATCACTTTCGTTGTCACCTGGAGCACATATAAACGCAAATCTTTATCCTCTTACGGCAAAACACAGTGAATGTATATATTATGAAGGATGAAGGGCAATTTCTGGTTTAGCGGTGGCATAGTAAAGATTCCACTTGATTCGTAACAGTTGTTATAATTCGTAATAGTTCTGGAGATCGCATTCGTAATACCTGGAGAGTCTGAATTTGCGGCACGTCGAGGAAACAGGGCAGACAAGTACAAGTTGGAGCCGACAACAGCATAGAGTCCATTGGACATAGTTGTCAGAGCTAACTAAACCATGCGGCCCCCGCAGTCCCTGTTAACTAATGATTTATGAAGACCGGGCATGTAACGAGGCTGTGGATTTATTAACACCATTCTCCATAATCACGTGGTTCAGGTATTTAATCATTCATTAATAATCGAGTTTAAAATATTACCGAGTAAATTAAAAATTTCCCTGAAATATTTTATTGAGGTGCATTTTATTCAATGGGCGTTAATTACCATACGACACATATTAATTCCGTTATAACGAATTCCCTCGGAAAATTCTCGCTTTTTCTTTTGACTAAACTAAATGGGTCATGAAATTTAAGCAAACACAACCACTTTTGTATGGCAATTTCAGCCGAGTGTGCAACGCGATATTCTTTGCTTCAGCGAGTTCTTTTCTAACGCACACCAATATTGTTTAATTAACTCATTAAAACGAATTAACACGACGATATAGAATTTCAGATCCTCACAAACTTCACTCATTACCAGACGATAGCTTTTCAATTTTTCACCATCTTGTCGAACTTCGTGAAAATCAAATTAGCTTGCTGTACTACAAAAATTATAAATCATTTGCTATATTGGAGACACCCTTTTTAACGTCGTCTTTAGTGGACGCAGGATGTATGGAGTTACAACACAAGTTAATTTATAGCAGCGCGATATATCGCAATGCAATTTATTGGGTATTAAACTCGGGCTCGTAGATCATAGAACTACCCACAATGCATGATGCTTAATTTGAGGCGGCGCTTAGCTGAGATTATTTCAAATTCTCTTTTTTGCCAGTTTCCGAGATGTTCCATACCTCCACTTCTTTGAGCTACTAAATGGAAATAACACTACTTAGATATGCCCTTTGTTAAAAAGTTTGTTTAGTATGTTGACATTTTCTCGTGTTTCTTAAGACGCATTGCAACTGTTTAATGAAAAAAAGAGTTATTTCCTCTGTATTTACTTTTGAAAAGAATAAGTGGGAAGTTTGGTGCGTATATTTTCCATGATGGCTACTTGCAACGAGTTAGAAGATCTTGATATATTGCTTTAGAAAAGACTTGTTTGCAGTGGAACTGACAAGAAACTGCCATATCATGCATAAGTTTGTAATTAATGGCTTCAAGTTATCGATCTCTGAGAATATCGCAGACTCTGCGTTTGATTTGAAGCGACTTTTTCTGGATAATTGATGTAACATAATTGGTCAATTTTGATTTTCATTACGGATCGTTATGATGGTTTTTATGAAACAAATTGATGAAATTTTGAAAAAAAAAGACGATAATACAGTCATAAACTTGTGTAAAAGTTTTAAAACAACCTAAGTGCTTCAGAATCGCTCCATAATCTAAGAGAGAAGCCTTATAGGAGATATGAAGCGTTGTTGTATCCGGTGAACAGTAAGGGATGAATGTCTATTTGCATACGAAGTCTGGCACACAAGTGCGCCACCGAAAGCTCCGAACTGACACCTCAGGCCAGAAGACCCACTTATTAGCATGTTGCCAGCTACCGGTATCGCTTACCGATTCCCCGAAGCAATTGCCGACACAGACGTCCGTTCTAATTTGAAATTGATGAAATTTTAAAACCACCACCTGATTTTGACACGTGATTTCTCAAAAAGGCACATACCACTCTTCTTTCATCTACTCCGAAATTTCATTCCACCTAAACGATTTTATTTGCTTTTTATGTACCTATACATGCGGCCTTTCATCAGCAAAAAATCACCCGACCAGATGCTTTTAATTGAATAATAAAAATCTAATGAGAATTCACAAATACCGACCCGTACCTCCAGATTTTTAACTCTCTAATTAGAAAAATAGTTCGATTGCTATCTGTTTCTAGTATTCGATCCTTATTTAAAACTGTTGGAAATATATACTGTACATATGTAATTTTGTATGCTTAGAGCAATCATTTTCATTTCTGAAAATGCATAAAAGTAAATATGTCCAATTTCAATAGACAGAAGCTCAAATACTCAACTCGACTACCGTCAAACATTCACAAGTGTTATAAACTTTTACTGCTTTACAATAAGTTTGACCAACATATTTGACGCAGACTTTACCACACATGCCACATCAGCTCGGTAAAGATTTGTCTACATTGGGTCAAAAGAATTTTTTATCCAACTAAAATTGATTCTGATAATAGTGATAATCCAAATTTCATGAAACCGGGAAAGTGACACTTTATCAGAAAAGATTATATAAACATAATAATAATCAATAAAACTAAAATTACTTTAATCTTTTTTTAGAGTAATAACTTCGCCTATCTTTTAAATTTATTTTTGGGCCACTGACATTTTCAAAATATAGAGATAATTGTTCGATGCTGTAACGATCGATTTTTAAAAACAGCTGTTTTGAAGATTGAAAAAGAAAAGAAACAACAACGTGAGCTTTGACAATCAATATGTTGTACGCACATATAAAAAGAGAAATTGGGTAAATTACTCCAAGTTTGATCCCCTGTAGAAATAAAAAAAAAGAAAGTTTTGGAGCAAAAATTATAGGTGATAGAACAAGATAACTAAGTTTGCAAACTGTAAGACTGTGCCATTTACGCCTAATAGCAACAGTTAAAAAGACAGTTCAGTAATTAGATGAGTTGTGAGAAAATTTAAGTAATTAAGGAGCAGCTTCCATCGACCTTGACCATATTTCCATCCTTGGGGAGTTGTAGGTTTTCGGTGTTATTAATAAAACGACTATCTCCTGTAATCCTGGGATTAAATCCATCCCTACAAAGCCAGCAACGCAGCAGAATATATAGCCGCTAGCTTAAAATCAGTTAAAAATCAATAGTTATTGCTGTGAACAAACAAGAAAGCTATTTCTAGAGATGGCAGCCACTAGGAAACCGAGAGCTGAAATCTGTAATCATTTTCGTCGCGTTGTTAACCTCGGCTGTCATCCAGCATTTTGTGTGGAAGTTTATACTTCCAAGATTCGCGGTGGTAGTGTGGTAATAAATTGTTTAAAGCAACGTCAGCCTGTCTTCGCGTCGTAATTGAGCAGTGGGCGTCTTTTCGTTGCAGTTTTAACTTGTTTTCTGCTAAAAATTATGCAAATCGGATTTTATAAAAGCGTTATGTAACAAATGCTTCTATTAGCCGGATGATAAATGCGAAGCAATTTTTGCGATAATTTATGTACATAAAATATGACATTAAAACTGTAACGGTTTAGTAAAACATAATGAAAGTGCGGGTTCCAGTTTATTGAAACGCTGAGCGTTGTTGCATATGCAGTTCAAATAACTCATATGATAAATAGATCCCTATGTAGGGCTCAGCCAACGGGGAGTAATTCGAAACAATGGGAAGCGAAGTGTCATCAGGCAACGCGTCAAATGTGACACGTGTCTAGATCACCCGCATTTCCTATTCCCAGTAGCTCTAACTCACTTACATCTAAAACATTGACAAATCTATGGATTTATTGCTGTTCAAAACACCATTTTCCGCTGCTTACTGACACATTCACATCGATCATCGTACCAGCACTACTAGTTGAACATACAAAAGTTACGCCAATGTAAAACGTTACCTTTTCTATGATTTATCGCGAATTTTCAGACAAGGGGAAAGTGCCCCTTCCAATGTTTCAAATGAAACTTTGCACCAAAGCCCGATCAAAAGGGAGCATCATCATCAGATCACACTTATAAACACGCACGGTAATCATTTTATTAACAACATTAAAAGCAAATGTTGATTTTATGTAAAACACACCAACATTGTAAAATGTTAGCTCGAATAATTTCTGAAAGGTGTGTTATTAACATTATACGAATATTACTTGGTAAAGAGCACAAAAGTACCGGTTTTCAACACATTAGGTTTGCCTAATTGTGATGAGTCTTAATAAAAGCAAAGAATCACAATTGTAAGAGCTGAAAAGGGCAACCTCTATGTTGTCTAATGTATTTTTTTGCTTTAAGGCTTTCGGCTTTATGTAGCTACGACTAAAATGGACTTAATCCTAAATCTCAACTATTTGTAACTAACCTGTACTTCTCAAAGGAATTGTTTTTTATTAGACGAACCAGTAGTTAGGACATCACACGATCTCCAGTCTCATCTTCAGTCTTATTACATAGAAAAGGATAAGTGGTAATGTTGTTTAATGCATCTTTATTCGGTTCAAAATTTGTACGTATTTATTCAGTAGTTGTAAAAAGCCGTGAACGAGTTTTGAATATATTTACGCAAGAAATCTATGAATTCTTGTTCGTCGCAATATTTTCGTTAGTATGAAGTCCTTTTATTGCAATTTAATAGCACTATAAATGACATCTGCGGCGTGTGAAGCGTCGACATAAAAGAAAGCGCGAACAATAGCGAATTGGGATGGAAGGTAAATTGTTTAGTCCTTATTGAAAAGGATTAAAAAGCAATAACCGTTCTGCGGTGGTTGTCGCACCAAGGCTAACGGAAATAACTTAGGAGAGTCCTTTGTTTCGGATTAGTACGATTAAGAGGGACGAAAGGACCACATGGCTTGAATAATTAGACCAGGCAACTAATCGGCATCGCTAATAAGGCAAAAGCACTCGCATGGACTGGACAACAGATACAGGATACGGTTTTAATTGATCCCATTACTGGCGACGCGATACACACAATGGCTACGGTTTAAATTAACTGCTTTCAATCCTGGCTGCTATGGGCTTCACTCACACATTCCTTTAATGTCTCTCTGTTCGAGCTATCATCGACCGCATACCAAACTATCATCCAGAGTCCTTCCGACCTACTTCCCAAACTTATTGGAAACACATCGAGTGTGCAAAGCAACAACATTAATTATCGCAAGATACCCTCAACGATTTCCGCCACGGTATCAAATCAACACGCACCGGAAAACACAAAGAAACAACTTCTTGCAAATTGATTAACTTAACATTCACAAGCAGAAAAACTCTCGAAACGAATTAAAAAAATCCAGGTTTATTTGCATTTTATTTTATCAACGAAATGTATCTTATCTTGCACGTTTCAAAATTCAAGTCAGAAGAGGTTGAACGTGCCATTAAACTTCAGCCACATTGTTTACCATGCAAAACTGGACATTTAATGCACATTAAAAAATAATCAGCTTGCAGTATCATTGGTACGAGACGGCAATGGTTTCAATAAAACCAGAAACTTACATAAATTTAAGAAAATGGTAGTTGGTAAGGATCGCGTGAGACAGGTCACACAACTATTGGTGTAAACTTTTGTGTTTATATTAAACAGATAGCGAGATCGACTCGCCAATTAATTGATAAAACTTAATTGGACAAATTGTAAGGTTGAATTACGGCTCGACCAAAATCAAAATCGTGATTGATCCATCTAGGAAGTTCTATTCCTGACAGCTCGTTACTGTTTATCCCTTGTTATACATTGTAATATCCACGATGCACGTCACCCTAAATGGGCCGTGTATTTGTGTAAATACCACTTTATTTCTTATGTGGTTATCGAACAATTTACGCTCACAATATTCACGTGTTTACTCCTACGCTGTCTGCGTTTCTTCTGTTCCAAATGGTCTTGTCATTTCCTTTTTGTCTTCCGAGATTATACGTTTTACGGACCATTATTTTTATTAGTTTTCCTTGATACTACTTTTCATTTAGCCACTATATGAATTACTCAAGCGAGCAATAAAAACTAGCCAACAGGTAAAAGAATTATGACTTGTTTGTGGAAAACCGTACCGGTCTGCGAATTTTTACAACACTGACAATTTATGAAAGATGCCATTAAATTGAGTCTCTTATATTATAAACTTGAACTTTACGTTAATTAAAACGAGTTTGTTTTTGTTGGAGTCGACGCCACGATTTGCCAAAATAAAAATTATTATGACCTACTCATAACGTAATCAAGAAATAAAACTCCAGACCAGAAGAGGTTTTATTAGAGGAATAAAATTTTATTTTAGGCAGACGTGAGGTTGCAAGTGACAAGTCTGATTTGATCTCGTCGGGGTCAACACATATACCCAGTGAACTCTGTTAACTTCTAACTTTTCTAAATTTAATAAATTCCAATTCTGTTTTCTCTTACCGGTAAAAAACCGGCGAAGTAGTAGAAACTGGCACGCTAGTTTCGTAGAACAATTTTAATCGGCGGTTTATTAGTGTGTGAGAAGGTGGATTTATGGTCTCTAAAGTAATTTTTAGCCGAGTGTAGAAAGAAAATTGGGGTGACAGTGGCATTGTTGTTTATGTTTCGGGTCCCATATTTATGTAGGTGTTTTACAACAAGGTCCTTTAAAGAAAATTTAATCTTGTGAAGCAAATGACAGATATATAATGCAATTAATCTTTGAGTAACGGACCACTTCTTCTAAAAAATGTGCCGGTCGTTTAGACTGAAATGTAGGGGATGACAGGCGAAACGTCACATAAACTACCTCACTTGAAGTGAGCGACATGCATTGTAGAGAGAGTAGAACGGTTTTTGTCGGCGTTTTTGATCCGGAGTTGGTTCTAAAACTGAAATTACTACAACAATTATGATTTATTAAAGGAAACAAGATATTTCCTGCAAGATACTTTTTTATCATTTCGATAAGAGCGCGAGATGGGAAATGAAACAAATAATTTTTTCATATTCCTGGAACGCACATATTTGTGTTGAATCAATAAGACAAAACGCTTGTGAAGCGAAATCCGCGACTGGATAATCCGAATATTGTTTATGTCGCATTGTTCTTTCGTACACCTTAACGTTTTCGGGTAGTGCCCCATTATAAGCAAAGTTATTTCGAGACTTCCTTTACCGGGAACTGCGGCAACAAGACTCCAATATTCTCCCCTAGTCATAAAGCACATGTTTTAGATTTGTTTATATGTACGAGTAGGTAATTTCTTTATTGGTATTCGCCGGGTTTGAAATTCCATCCAACTACCTCGAAAAAACTCGATTGAATTTACATCGCTCTCATAGATAAAGAAATTCGAAATTAGCTTTGAGTTTTTATGTGTAACACCAATTTTGTGCTGAGTGCTCATTAATTCGCGAGTCAGATATTGCGTGATAGTGTTAGAAAAATTTAACGAAAAATTCCTCGCGTGATACGCAACGATTTGCACATACTTTTTAACATTATTAAACGTACTCCGACGTCCACATCAACATAAACGCCCTCGAGTCATTAAAATTTAATTATAAATTTTACCACTGCATTTTTTACATAGAAAAAATGCGTTTCTTCTTCAAGATATTTTTTATTCAACGTGACGAAGCTTCAGATAATTAGAGAGAGATTGATGAATCCATTGTGTTAAATTTTTCTGTGCATATATCACAGCTCAGGTTTTAAGTGCGTAGGTACCGCTACATTTTCTGGCGTTAATGATCTATGCTCGTATTTCACGAAGGATATTAGGAGGTTGTGGGTGTGAGCTGTCATATTATGACCTGGCCGACCATTGAAACATATAATCATTCCGTTGTCACTTACAGACTGTCTCTGCCAGGGTTATAGGGGTTGTCTCCCCCATTATGCGCCCTTAGAATGCTCACCCTCCCACTCGTATATCGACTACCAACATATTATGTGCTTCAAATGTTTCAACCATTACAATTATGAACCAAATCACTGCCAAGATTGCGTTCGCAACGTATGTCATCCCATTCTCAATTAGGTTGCAATCAGAATGCACATTCAGATGATTCTCTGCACCGATAAGTTGGCAATATTGTTTCGTTTCCCGATGACATTCATCGTCAGTTTTTTTTTACAAATATTTTTTTAGTTTTAGCTTGCAAGGTTCTTTCCTAGGATGGTTCGAGCGAATTAGCGGCAGGGTGCTTTTGGGAAAAAACCACTAACGTGGATGATGAACAGAATAATGCTAATTATGGCAGATTCCAATTATGTCGCACATTCGGATGAAAATGCGTTTTACATAGAGAATGACAGTGCAACCTGGGAATTCGAAATTAAAACGGCTTTGATGGCTTTTCAATATCCTTTAATTTTACCAACAAAGTTAGAAAATTAACCGTAATATTATGTGTGTGCATTTTAAATGTTAATAGATTTCGAAAACCTCTTTTGATCTGTCTAATGAAATCTCACTTTCAGTTAAATCGGAACCAGAAAAAGTGTAAAACGAAACTGAAAATAATAGCACAAACGAAAATGATCGATTAACTTTTATTTATCATCGCGACTAGTTTACCAAATAAAACGAGCGATATAAATACTATTTCGCTAAAAACTTTTACGTCTCTACTTAAAATTTTACCTTAACTACGAGCACCATCACACTCAACAGTTGGTGCTCAAGAATAATTAGGTTTTTTTTTTAGTGTTCTTGCG
This sequence comes from Cynaeus angustus, assembly GCA_030157275.1. Taxonomy (NCBI): domain Eukaryota; kingdom Metazoa; phylum Arthropoda; class Insecta; order Coleoptera; family Tenebrionidae; genus Cynaeus; species Cynaeus angustus. The sequence continues at coordinate 13,831,108 of CM058066.1, read as the reverse complement.
GCTGTATTATGTTTCTCTTCCTTATTGATTCAAATGCAATTATGTTTCGTAATTACTAGAATCACTAGTGCAATTTGTGTATTGCATTTATGATTTATGTTATGTTTTACGAGCGGTTGGAAATCTATGATTGCTTCAATCAACTACTCGTTGTCTTATGCGTTTTCGTTAATTTTAACAGGTGAAAACGGAAAAATTTCATTTCGAGAGATTTAGAAGGACCTAATTTAACACGTCTCATTTACTTTTTGTTCATTTTTCTTGTCTTCCCCTTTGAAATGTAATTTTTTGATAAGGGAACGGTTTGAAGAACTCCGAGAGTTTGCCCGCCTTAATTAACTGATTTTTAGGTACGAATTTTGCAAGAATAATGAAGCGGTTCGAAGAGATCGATAAAAAGGGGAGTATCTTCAGGGGTGACGTTGGCAATAATTATATCTCACATACGGCAAAAAGAGTACGCAGCATGAATAATTCATATTTGGTCGTATATGAAATGTCACATCTAAACATAATATAACTGCGGGATTCCGCCTGTCTTGGGCCTATTTCTATTGTTACCATTCGCTTAGTGAATGCTTAGAGAAGAATAGGCACAAATCACTTTTATATACTCACAATTGCTCATTCAATTCAGGTTGCACAGCATTAAACATACCCAAGTGCTGCCTACTGTTTAACGGGAATGTTCTGATTGTGTTTGCCGACATTTCATTTCCAACTTGCGTACACAATTTAGGCCCCAAATTCAATTCTTCTTTACATTTCCCTATTTATTAATTTTTTTGAAGAACTTGAGAAAGCCCACAAAACGTATATAACTTTCTAGATCTATAAAAACTCGTTCTCAAACTTTACTGTTTACTTTTTCATTTAGGAAATTACGACATAATCCGACAAAAATGCCGAGCATCATTCAGAAAATAACATCACGACCTACACACTTGGTCCAAATTATTTTTTCTCTTCCCCAAACATTCTCACGACACGTTTGTTAATGAGCTACTCTGTAACTGCAGAACTTGCTCCAGAAAATCAGATAAAAAGTTTGATACTAATAATGCTAACTTCGGTCGTTAATTAGATTTTTAGTTACCCGAATCCGTGCTGCATAATTTCACGAATCACAAATAATATTAATTAGCTTTAGTTTAATAACATGACGTGTTACGAAATTATAAGTTGAGGCGACTCATTATCTTGCACAGAACCGGATCGGGAATTTTTCTACTCCTTCTTTGTAGTGTTTCCTGAAGTAAATTAGCCTCCATTAAACACAAGCTTTAGCTGCGTTTCCTTCCGCGTAATAAAGAAAACAGTGGAGAAATTGTGAGACCAAAAGAAAGAACGATGTTTTAGATTGAAGTAAAATGTTAAGATTCGGTGTCTGATCTCGAAAAATCTTAAAAAGAGTTGAAATGAGTTTGGACAAAACAGGCATTCGCGGCAAAATAGGGGTTTAAAAATACTGCTACCGCCACCGTGACGCCTCTATTATGTATAATGACAACACATCTGAATATTTTTATCGGTATTCAGCGACCCCTTCTGTCAAATCTTTCTATTTTAGTACGAAGGCATATTATTGTTATTTATTTGAAGTTGAAGTGAGCGATTTTGGTTTGTTTATGGGAAAATGTTCATTTCGTCGAGTCACCCTATATGTGGCGTCTTTCTTGATGGATTTTGAAGTTGTGTGCAATTGGTCGGATCTAAATTTATCGAGATGACGTTCGATATAGTTATGGATGAAAATATAGCTGTGTAACATTAAAATTCAAGACATTCGATCCTGATGTACAGACATCACTTTACTTAATGGACTTCCTACCGAGGTCTGAACTCTCTAGACGGTTGGGCAAACCACCGGGTGCACATCGCCGTATTTCAATTTCAATACAGTGGTTTCACAATTTACAACGAATTCCGATTTATTTTCAATCGAGGTTTGTATTTATTCGCGACAGTTTTTATGGGCACCAACACGACCGTTCGACCTTCCCTTAAGTGTTGTATTTATTTTATGTTTATCGGTGTCACATGACACCAGGCAGCTTGCGTCTACCGTCTGCCGCCTCCTTCCTCGAAAATCTTGTACTAATTGAACGTTATTTCGAGGGGTTATGTTTAACCCCGGTTAAAATTAGGCAAAGATATCGATATGCATTAATGCGAGATTGGTCAGGGTTGGATTTAAATTTGGCGCCATGTAAACACGGTCTTATCAGTTATCTGCACGTGCGATGGTCCAATCAATCACGTCCATGTGCGAAGACATAAAGCAGACTGGCAATGACCTCAACTATCATTGGTGGCTTTTTACGATCCATATACGAATGAAATTTGAGTATGCTTTCGTTATTTTCTAGCATAAACTACATGATTTATTGTTTCAAATGACAACGGTGTAAATGTCGCATTTTATCTGAGCACGTTACTGTTTGCGTGAACCAACAACAATCTACATACACACCGGAGACCTCGTAAATTAGCTTATAATCGCTTAATTCGGTACGACTCGTGAACTACTTCATTACACAAACACTTTAAAAGCTGTTGTCGAACGCCCGAAAGACCCTGTCGTCGCCATGGTCAGCCCTCTCCCTGCAGAATACCGAGCATCATCCAAATTAATTGCCTACAATTGGACTCCTGTCATTACGAACCTCTTCTCTTATTCCACCACCGCGACACTTAACTTTGCTCAAAAATAACCCCGTCACTTGGGCCATCTCGACACAATCAATCACAATCACTCCACTAACTTAAACACGCTGCGCTGATGAAACTTAATAAACAAACTCCACTCCACAATTGTTAACCGTCCGACCTACACACCAAATTAATCAATCACAATCGTTCGAAAAAAAGAACTAGTTCTAAACGAAATCTAACGAAAACTAAATCTATCTAACATGATCAACGTTCATCATTTCGTACAAAAAAAAAACTCATTCATTCTAACTCGCCTCAAAATTAATGCAGCGTCGTAGCCAGATTCATTGATTAAACGACAGTTTAACGATTTCGTTTAAAACAAACAAATCTTTGACCGCACTGTCAAGTCCATAGATGCCCTAAACCGCCACGCAGTTCACATCGCACAACTCTATGTCAATAAATACACGACAGGACCAAAAACATTAACCGTTTAAATAAATTTTTAAATTTCCTTTAAGAATTGGCCTAAATTTATGCGGTGAAATATAAAATTAAAAAAACACTAACTAAGACTTAACGAAGATATGGGTCATTCTCTGCATCACTAATCAAAATTGCTTTAATGAGTGTTAAAGTTTAATTTTCTCATTTTCTTAATACAAATTGGTTTGTTAATCGACAGTAACAACAAAAACGTTAATGTTTGCCTCGACATCCGCATCAGAAAATATTATAACTGATGGAGATGCCAATATTAATGTTGCTATTGGTATGCGGTAAGTGAGCATCTTAGGCAGTAAAGTTAGGTTCGACGTAACAAAGCTATCAAATGAATTCAAATAGTCAGAAAGGTCTGCGTAATTTATAATCTCCTAAACTGCCGTCACGTCGTGGCCACTAATCTGCAAAGTAGTTGTTCCGTATTTGCATGCCTCTTAATCTTTCAAAATTATCCGAGCAAACTTAATATCACCTCCTACGCGATTATAATTTATTTATTTGCACACGTAACTTACATTTATTATAACGAAAATACGTCTAAGTTAAACTCACGAAGTTTTAATACTCAATTCAAATAACTCAAAGTTGAACAAAAACTTTTAGGATACATTATATCACATTCGAAAAGCGTATGACGCGTTCGATATCAAACTTCGTGTAAATTACAATTGTATGAAAATGTAACCGTCGTTTAAAAATTCGAGCAGACAACAACATTGAGAAATCATTCAGAGTGTTAATAATTAAGTAAATGGCTTACCCAAACTTTCCATTTCTAAATTGTTGGTTAGATAATTAGGGTTGCTTTATAAAAGAAAGTGTGCAAAAAATACTGTTTTCATCTTGGGGACCGGAGATTTAATAAACGCGTTTCAAAAATAATTAAAAGGCAGTGCTCTTCTTGTGCGCCTTGTCAACACAATTTCCTTTTAATCAAAACTAATTTAACTCGAAAGACAAAAAAATTGCGAAAACTAAACGCAAACTAAATAAACTCGAAGTCTGCGGAAATTGTCCAAATTTTCATGCTTACATGAACATTGCCAACTATTTCTTAGAAACCTTTTAATCCACGAAGGAAAATCGCGTTTAAAGCAACCATAAATTTCCAATGCAGCATGGAAACGTGGGACGTTTGTCTCCAAGCACAGTACGAAGAATTTTCATATCAATTGTTAATTACTATACGCTGGGAAAGATATGCAAATATTGTTTTGATGTCTGACGTACTTATTCAATTATTATTCAACCAAAACGTCATGTTTACATTTTTAATCTAATTGTCATATGTGAACGATTAGAGTACTGATATCGCTGCAATTTTTTTCAGCGGAACAGAGATTAAAAACGGTTTTATTTATTCAAACGCTGTTTAATTCAATTAAAAGAGACATCCCAGGTTATATCTCATTTATCTGGCAAACAAAATCTGTACTGCACGAATTTTCATCTATTTCATGTTCTGCGCAAAAGCAGCGATTATTCGCATTTATAATTCATTATCTAGTCGCTGATTACAGTTCATAATAAAACAGTAATTGAGTTGACCACAGTTGCAGAGTAATTATTTTTGAGGTTCTGTTCGGAACGTAATTTTAGAGATGTGACACGTATTTTTAGTGACGAGATTGAACATTGATCAAGTCTAGGATAATTTGGTAAATTTATTACCAACACCTTAGGACGTGGCAACTATATTATGTTCAGCGAGTAATTAATTACTCCTTTATTCAATAATGTATATCGGATCCTAGAATTATCTTCTGGGTAAACAATGTCTGAGATTCGTGTACTCCAAAACATCTCGTCGAATCGTTTATTAGATTTGGTATGGTTGTTTTCTAAAAGCGAGTACAACGTTCATGAGTTGAGTTTAAGCCAACAATATGGTTTAGATGAAGATTTGCAAGACTAAGCAGTAATCTGTGGTTAAAGCAACCTCGTTGTCAATTCGACACCACAGTTTCGCCATGATGTACGCATCCTCTCCGACATTTATGTTTTAAATGTTGTTGATCAACTCGACAGTTACACGCAAACAGTGCTTTCAGAACTTCTGTCATAAAACAATTTAAATCTTTGGAACTTTCAAAAGCTTCAAATTCAAAAATTGAATTTCTCTCGTAAGTAATTCAGCTTCGACACCACAATTTTTCCATGTTTATTTCCGACATTTATGTTTTAATTGTTTTTGATTTTCAACTCAAGTGGTGAAAAACACAAACAAGCGCGATTGTTGTTTCAGAACAACAGTTAATATTTTATATAAGTAAACGGGATCCGTGTACGTTCTTGAATTGTTTGGTGTTCACGTTGATAAAAATTGTACACGGTTGTCGCTCTAGAAAGTAAAAAATGGAAAAGATTTGATGAATAAGCCACTAGGTAAAGTGAAGATTGGTCTCTGTTAAATAAACATTTGGAGTTTGCTAGAAGAATTCAGTGCCCAAATAAAGTATAACAGACAGGAAACGGTATTTCCGAACAGTGGCGCGTTCACTTTAGTTAAAAATTGAGGAGACTTTATTGTTTATATTTTTCCCGACGGTCCCAAAGTAGTATGGTATAAATACGTGGCCTAGGAATAGAGACGAAGACATCAATAGTTTAATGGTAAATTAAATATTTCCAAGTCTACTCGTGTGTATGAGAAATACATTCTTAAAATATAATCCCACGTGGCCTCTTCCGTATCATTTGAGACCTGCACACAGAGTCGGAAAGAAATTTACGATATTGCCATTGCGACTTCAAGTCGACTTAAATTTTCACGAAACAATTGTTTAATTATCAGTGCTCGATTAATGAAGTTTAACAATGAAGAAAACGAACGATAAATCAGAGTTTTAGTGAAAATGACATTTGCATGGCGCGATGCAATTAAACTTCAAGACCATGATTGATCAATTTGAATTTAGATCGATCTGTTTGAGATAGGTTAAGATAGATAGAGTTAATCAGCTACCACAAAGGGAATAATCCCGTGTGGAAGTGCCGCCCTTACACGATGTTGCTTAATTCGTTTGATTAATTCTGATTAAGTAATTACGGATTAAACGGTTTTGTAAGTGATTAAGCTCATTTCAGAACGCGTGGTATTCTGCGGGGATGAGATAAGAGAACTGGAAAATGGACTGCTTTCACGGCGGCTGCAATAGTTCTAGATAATGGCTTGTTTATCTCGATAGGGATGAAACTTCCTCAAATATTGACGTTCAGTAGCCAACAATCCTAATCACGATGTATGTTTACCATAAAAATGTCTCATTCAAATCCAATATAGCACAAATAGAGCGCCCTTTCAATATTCATTACCACACGAACCAATCTAAGAAACTCTTTCCCAACTCGCACACATCACGAATCGACACTTTTTACCCTTACGCTAATATATCTTAGTTTGAGCTTGGCTACGAACGAGGCTACCTTTCATTACATTGAGTGTTTTAAGTGCTTAACCAGCGCTGCCATGAAAATGACGATAAATCATAAGTCGTTCTCTTTAAAATGGGATCTAGTTTGCACATGTCTACTCTTGTAAACACAACAAAACCGTTGTTCTTCAGCTGTATAAAAAGTATCCAATAAAAAATTTATTCAAGACCACGTAATCATAATTGTTGGCTAAACTGAGGGGTGTTTTTCAACAATCGTTAGCTGTAGCGATTTTGCTATCAGTTTCGTATTATGATAATCTTCCTTTTAACATCAAGTATAAATTATAAATATGTGTTCCGGCTTTTTGGCTTAACTTTCTATTATGGAAACACCATGTAGTCTTCTTTAATTTGGGTAACGTGATGCCCCGAGCGTTGAGAAACAACGGTCGCAGTTTACATGAAAATAGTACTTTCCATCTTTTCAGAGCGACACAATTATTTTTTAAATTTGACACAAATGTTCGCTTTCGGTGTCACTTCTTAAAAATGCATAAAATGTCCCTTTATGTTCAAATGCATGTAATCCGTTTAAAATGGAACGTGAGTAATCAGTTGTGGTTTAATTAAGTGAGGAAAACAACCAACAAAATACCTTTGCTGAAATTGGATTTCCGCTTTATCATTTAACAAGGGTTACACTACTTCTCCGACCATCATTTTGGAATATTATAATTTTGTAATAACTTCCCTAATGTCTTTCATGCGACAAAACAGCTGCGCTCTCATAGTGTACGACAAGATAAATAATATGCTAATTTTTAATCTGAGTTTGTTTAGTACTCAAATAATTACTAAATGTCGTTCTTTAACAATATTTATAATTGATGCTTCAAACAACATTGCTAATTGGCTATTAAGATTTTTCATATAAGCGGCGCAACATCGCATCATTTTTATCATCTACAAACAAGTTCCGATCGTTTTAAAAATCCCCCCGTCTCGTGCAACACTAAATGGATTTTGATTAATCTAAAAAAAATGGTGGATGCGCCCGTTGCGGTAATTTATTTTTCATTTGTTAAGGTGTGGAATTAATTTGGGGTGAGTCTGACGGACCAAGGGAATGTAAAATTATTTAAATTGCTCGGCCAGACCGTGTACATTCAAAAGAATAAATATTGTCGTCATCATCATCATCATCAAAGATCGTCCGACGAAAAACACGGATTTTAATTGGGTGAAATATGTATTTACTTAGTCAGACACAACAATTTTAACACATCGCTATAAATCTTCACAATGTGTGGACGCAGCCCAAGTAGGAGTGGTAGCGCATTTTAAAATTTCACGCAACGAGACAAGTACGATCATAAAATTCAAAAATGCAAAAAAATCACAAGGGTTATCTTTAAATTCTGCACATTCGTTTGGTTGTGAGAAAACGCAATTAAAACCTAATGTCAAATTGGTTCTAGAAAACGACCGCAATAACCCAAGCGTGTGGAAAACGCTTTACACGTGTTAAACTACAGTAAAATCTATGTATAGACAATTCTTTGAATGTCAAGTTAAAATAACTTACACTAAACAAAAGTGCATAAATTTTTCAAAAAATTGACGTCGTACCTAGTGTAAACTCTAAGATAAATCATATTTTGAGACGTTTAAAATTCAAAAATTATTATAGTTGGGAGCAATATTAATTGATCGTAAAATTGAAATAACTAAAACAGCTATAACTGTACCAGCTTTGGCTATTACTACAGATCTTTGAATATTCAATTAAAGTTTATTGCTTATTTCTAACACGAAGATACGAATACAAAGTCACAATTTCAATCACAAATTGTAAATACAACTTGTGAAATGTTGCAGCTTTTTTATTTATTAATTCTGGGCAAATAATTAGTTTTCCTGATAATTTACATATTTGTGTATTTTGTTAACTGTAGAGCTGCAAAATTTTAAAAATTGTCACTGAGAGAGAAACTAAATCATAAGAAAAAAACAATTAATTAAAAAACAAGGTTAAAAATAATCAAAATATTGTCCCTCTGATTAAAGTTAATTAATAGTATAAAATAGTTATTTTAGTTCAAAAATAACTGTGAAAATACTTAGCGAAAAACAATAGGGAACATTTTTTTAAAATATTGTTACGCAGTATAAATGTTACATTATTTCTAGACAATTAAAAATACTTGATTTTTAAACATTTTAATAGATTTTTTATGCAAAACATTCTCGATATATCGATTCAATGTTATTCGAAAAGAGTTTTATTTTAATAATAATAATTGATGTTTTATTTTTTAATTTATCATCTCTAAATTCAGTAGAATTGTATTTGATGCAATCTTATCGGACATACATGCAATTGCAAAGTGGGACAACGTGTTGTTGGCTGTTGTTGGCATGTTGGTTTTTGGTTATGAAAAATTTTTGAATAACATAAAAATTCCCGCTTGATTCCTCAATGACTATTTTGCAAAGTATTCTTTATCTGAGTCATCAGAATTTGATTATTCTGATGAAGAAAATAACTAGTACCTAGACAACGAAATATAGCAAAAAAAATCGTTGGTTCAAATTTTTCCTAAGATTGAATTATATATCATTTACGCAGTTTAAACGGTTGTCAACTTTAGAAATTCAAAATAAAGTAAAACATTTCAAAACGAAACAAGAAATAAACAACAATAAACAAAAAAATGAATAAACAATAGACAGCAAGAAATTGTTTATGCTCATATCTTATAATTTTGAATTATACTAAACTTAAACTATTTTTAATTAAAACAACAAAAAAACATAAAAAATCGTTGACACTCAGGACCGATATGATTGTATAAATGTAGTTCTACTAAAAGTATAATATACAAATAAAAACAACAACATTTTTATTATTGTTATTATTTATTTTCGAACGATATCGAATCGTTATGCATAAAAATTTGTTAAAATGTTCGAAAATTAACTATTTTTATTTGTCTAAAATGAAATAGAATGAATATGAAGGATACAATTTATAAATCCATTTGTAATAATGAAACATTTATACTTCGCAATAACATATTTAAAAAATTTTCAATTGTTTCCCGCTAAATAAGGATGTTTTACAGTTATTTTGGTACAAAAATAATTATTTTATGCAATTAATTAACTTTTATCAGAGAGGCAAAAATTCGATTAATTTTGACACTGTTTTTGGTGTCCTATTAGATTATGTTTGCTTCATGATTTTAGTTATCTCCTAACTAGGAAAATCTTTAATTCTATCGAAGACTCGGTTAATCGTTTACGTGCCACCCGTTAATTGTCTTCTAACTGCCGCGGTGTAAGAAATGTTGAGTTAGGGCCTTGTCAGCACTTTAAATTTAAGTCCATTTGATGGTGTAAAGTGGAAGAACATCTGGAAAATGAAAAGGAAAGCAAATTCGAAGTCCACGTGTCAGCGGTTGTTTTATATATATCAGAAGTAAGATAATCAAAAAAACGCTGAAATAGTATTTAGATGCATAAGAATCGAGCAACAATATTTTTCAGCTAGAAGCTCTGTCGCTTCTACCAATCACCGCTTATCGGTGAGGACTCTATTCATGGTGAGTCGGAGGATGATCGATTTTGTGAAGCCGACGTGTTGATGAGATGATAGTGTATGTGCTCCAAAGTTAACGTATTGCCGGGTTTCGCCATTGTGGCTAACTTTAGGCACTAACATACTTCATTGGAAGTGACGTTAAGCGAATGTTGATACAGACCTAGATGTCTATGCGATACGGACGTGTCTCACTTAAGATAAAGAGAACTGGATCGATAATTTTAATACGAAATTTTGAGAGTAAAATTTTTATCTAGAATCTGAATGCAGACTTCACGACCGTGAAACTTGTTTCCGGAGTAGCGCTTGTACTTTGTTGCCGGAGTTTGTCCTTAGATCTTGACCCCAGAATTCGTCTTTTGCAGAAATTTTCCGACGTGAGAATAATTTTGAATCATCCTCCCTTACTTTGCAGTATTCAGAAAGCGGCAGTTTTTTGTCGTTGATCAATATGGCGTTTACCTTATAAGCATTTAGGCGCAAAGGGCTAGGGCTCGAGCCCTACTTCCCATTAGCGATTACACAATAGTGTTTAATAAAGTGTGTGATATATGTAGCGTGAACCGTCACAAGCGACAGAGGCGTCGGTCAGTGCGCTAAGTACGGCCCGCTGAACAAATCGACGCTCGACAAACTGGCGCCCCACTTTATTATGGGAATTATATGAAAATTATACTTCTCATTACGTCTATTTGCAAAACAATCTAATTGAGACCTGAATTATTACTAACAATCTAAACACATTAATCACCCTCGGAAGAAAGCAACATTAACGACACCCTTGCCGTGCCCAATCAATACCAACGCCCATATCCTAATCTTTTAATATCCTTCTTGATCTTGAAATGTATCGCTATTTCATGGGCTCTCGGCGTTAACAGATTCTATGACGGGCTCAAGGAAATCATCATCTACTATCCTATAAACTGGTGGAAATTCTGCTGAACCATCACTAGTTCTGTTATCTGCAAGGTACGTTAAAAAATGATAAAAAACATCCAATTTCTCATTGTCACGTACATTTTCGAACACTTCAACTGGTTATACCCAGGGTATAGAGAAACAGTGTTGTCACAAATTATATAACACTTGTTAGAAATAATTTGACTAAAAAGGCAACTGAAGCGTCGGGCACTGGTAGTCTAATTTTTTAATGTTAAGAACTTTCAAACGTTTTTTTACCGTGACAACGTCTTCAGTGTCCAGATAGTTCAGTGTGTAAGGTGAAGGTCTAAACAACTGTAAGATTAAAATTCGTAAAAAGACTGATTTATTGTGCATCACTTAAAATTGTAACATTACTAAGCATCAAGTTGTTTATTTTATGAATAGCACTAAAACAAAAGGTAGCAATCGTGTCCATTTGTTGAAGGAAAAAAATATCTAACAACCTAATATTTAAATTAACTAGATTAGATATATTGAATTATAAAATGCGGGCTATAAGCATGTATTCAGAGGAATGTCGTTTTAATTAGTTAAATGATTAAAGCATTAAGTTACGACCATACCACCTATTTAGAGAACTACAAATAAATTAATTGCCAACATAAATTTATAATAAATAACAATTCTTATTAGTAAAAAATAGTATTCAAATTGGAGACCATGTACATGTTGTTTTAATTTTAAATGTGATAATACTGTGATCAAATAAATTTGTAAATTAATTGTTACAAGATTTAAGACTTAGTTGTTCTTTAGCTAATAGATTTGCCTGATAATCCTCAACGATTTCCTTTGACTTCACAATATAAGCTAGCGCGTTGTCTATTAGGTCTTCCCAGTTCTTGCAGTAAGCTGGGACAGAAGAAAAAATAACAAAAAGTTTTATGATTTTTACTTACCTTCTTGATCATAAGTTACTTCGTCAGTTATTCTAAGCAACTTTCCCGCTTTCTCATAGGTCGCTAGTAACTCTTCCACAGTCTGCTTGTGGTTATTTAGCATGTTTTTTTCAGCTATTTCTAGTTTAGAAATAACATGCTGGAAATTCAAAATTTCAGGTGTTAAAGTGTTGTCCTGCAAAATAAAAGAAATGTGTATACAAACTTTTACAAAAGATTAATTTAAAAAAGTAATGATTGACGCCTATTTCACTTTTACTTCCTAAATCAACAATTTAATCATATTGCATTGAACGTGTAGAATTAAAAACTCACATTTAGTGAGCACACGTCTTCGCTTCTTTGTTGGTCGTCAGAAAGATCAGCTAGTGTAAGTTTTTTCATTTTTTCGGCGTAGCGTAAGGTGTTCAAGGTATATTCCCAGGAACTAACGCCAGGGGACACCATTGCAATCATGCACGTACGTGTATTCACTCCAATAAAAGATTCACCCAAAACTAGTGCTAATTTGCTTACTTTGGAGGACCAATAAGCCTTCTTGCTACCCAAGGCTCGAATCCACTCTTTCAAGGCCAAAAATGAGTCGTTGATTTCAGTATCTTTCACTACTGGCAAAAAATCAGAATTTGGAAATGCAGAATTGTAAAATTAGACCGTGGCATACAAAAAAGATATACATATATACTTTCTCCATACTTGTTTGTTTCTTCGTTGAAAACATGTTTGCCCTCCGTTCGTTGCCGACTAAGTCGATAAGTGAGAATGTTCCATGTTTCTTGTCCAAATTGTTACTTGATCGTAGATAAATTTGGAACACTGCATGCGATTTCGAAGATTTTGAGTTTGCAAAGGACTCTCGAAATGTGCGTAATTGGTTTCCTTTCTCTATAAGCTTCATAACTTCATCAGCTGAGCAAACAACTTTTTCAGTGAGTCTAAAAATGTGAACATTTTGTTTTCCATCTACGAGCATCCTCAATTCTGCTTTGTTATTAAGAAAATCATAAACTTTCCCTGAATAAATTTCGTAAAAACTACAAGAAATAACGAGGTCTAGATGACGATATTTTGATGATTTTGCAAGCTTGAATATGTCTGCCGCCGCCAATGCGTAGATTCCTTTATGACAGTCTTGATTTTTTCCGTTGAAATCGCCGCCCATTGTATGGGTTTTGCCCGAGCCTGTTTGACCACAAGCGAAACAAGTGGCAAATCCCCCTTCGAACAATTTTTTGACCAGAGGCTGCACCGTATACCTGACAAGAACAAATTAAACTATGCATTATTGTAGTCCCCATATTCACCTGTAGACCATTTCGTTGGACCATGTTTCATCAAAGACATGATCAAATCGAAAAAGTTGATTCTCCAGATATTTAGTAAGATGGAGGTTATTCTTCAGCTCGTGCACGATTAGTTGATTTTTACTTGGAATGGTAATTACATCTACTTCGTTTCGCGCTAATTCTTTCTTGTTTAAAGGCCTTTTTCTAACACAAACTGTAACTAAATGGTCGTCGATTGCGTCGTTTTCAGGCAGCGGTTTGATGTCCAAGCCTCGTCGATACTCCCTAAAATAATTAATCGATATTTGATAAACAAGAAAACAATATTACATAATTATATTAAAAAGTTCCCAGTCAGCTTTCTCTTTGGTTTTTCTCCGCTGTTGTTCTTCTCCGTTCTTTTTCAGTTTTTCTACTTCTTTGACCACATTAATACGACGCGTGTTCTGTCAGATAGTCAAAATTATAATCCATAATAATAGTTCATTATTTTCTTACCTGAATCCTCGCATGACTTGTTGGTATGTTCGATTCTTCAGTGAGGATTGTCTTATTTGTGGTCACAGTATGTTCATTATTCGTCATTTGAACTTCATTTGTGTGCGTTAATTGAACAATTTCTAAAAAATTCATTACGTCATAATCAGAATTAATCAAAGGTACCTTTATGGAACATTATACACGTTAAAAATAAGAAATGTTCGATTCAGACGTCGGTTCCACAAATTACACAAAATAAATCTGCAATGTTTTTTGTCTTTATCATCGCTGACATTCAAAAATGCGCCCAAGCAAGCAAAAAATGCCGATAAAGCTAATCGCTGCAAACGTTTTTTCGTTTTTTAATTAATAAAATAATAGTAGGTCAATGTTATTATTAACAAGGAACATCGTTAAAAATGATCAAATTTTTGCTCTTCTGATAAAAGTTAATTAATAGTATAAAATAGTTATTTTTATTGTATATAAATAATATTTATTTAGCAGAAAAGAATCTGGAACGATTTTTAAATATTCTATTGCGTAGTATAAATGTATCATTATTACAAATGTAGGGTAAATCCTGTCTATTTAATATTTTTATTTCTAATTCTATTACATTTTAAACAAATGAAAATAGTCGATCGATTTTTAAACAATTTAACAGATTTTCATACCAAACATTTTCGATCTATTGATTCTAAATTGTACAAAAAGTGTTTTATTCTAATCATAATAAAAAAAAAGTTTTTTATCCTTAAATTGTACATTTAGTAGAAATGTATTTATTACAATGTTAACGAACATCATAGACAACGATTTTTAATAACTTTTTGTTTTATTGCTGTATTATTCTATCAATAGTTCCTTAGTACTAGAATTCATCAAACTGTGGATTATGCATCATTCAATTTTTTTTTCGCTTTTTATTGTTAATTCTTTTTTTTTGTTTGTTTCTTGTTTTATGTTGTAATGTCTACCTTTATTATGTATTTGTTTCAATTATGTAATTTTATTATTATTATTTTATATTATTTATTATGTAATTGTTTCAATCGTTTAAACTGTAAATAAATTATCTATAATTCTAATTTAATATAATTTGAATCAACTTTTTTTTAAATTTTTATTAATTTTTGGCTCATATATATGTAAATTATGTACAATATGTTTTTTATTTTCTCCAAATTATTATCTTCGTCAGAATCATCAGATGAAAAATGCTCTTCAAAATAACCATTGAGAAATCGAGGATTTTTTTAATATTATTCAAAAATGTTCCATGATCAAAAAACCATAAAAAAGTTGCAACATACAAACAACATGTTGATGTTGTAGAAGGTTAAAGCCCCCCAAACCTGCCTATCAGAAGACTTTAGCCCATAACATACGAACAACAGCCAACACGTTGTCCCCTTTTGCATGTATGTCCGATAAGATTGCGTTACTGAACAATATTCGAACAATATTGTCAAATTGTTAAAAAAAACAACTATTTTATTTGTCTAATATAATCGTAGATTTATTATTACCAGATGCAGCCATACGGCAAAAGGTTCAGCAAGACGTCAATTCTATCGCTGTCTCTATCAATGCGTACATTTTGTATAGCGCTATCCTTTAGAGAGGTACTGTCAAACGAATTTGTTGAAATTTATGAGTTTTTATTCATTTTCTTGCTAATTGCATGGTAAGACTATCCCTTTTTGTGGTCCAAAAAGTAAATTCTACTTACGATTTTAGTATTAACTTCATTTTAACGTTGTTGGCTAAAATTTGACAGCTTCCACTGATGATACAAAATCTGCTCGAAGTATCGTGAAATGTGGAAGAAACAACTGCGGGCTTCGCTGTATAACTTATTCGAAGCATTTAGTACGAAATATTACCAAATAATTGTAAAATTAACAATTATTCAAATGACATTGAGCACGCGCAGTCTCTTGTCTTGACCGATTTGGACCGATTCGTCGAGTTACGACATACGCTAATGTGATAAAAAGAAATAAACAATTGGCATGGTTGAAGTTAGAAAGAGATGGAGAGATGTACCAATTTCGTTGATATGTTTTTTAAGAGCAGACGTACGTTTCTAATAGGATGACTTTATCTGGTAATAATAAATCTATGAATATAATATAGAATTAATATTAGGTGGACATGATTTATAAATACATTTAATAATGATAAATCTACACTACGTAACAACATATTTAAAAAAAAAAGTAGAATGTAGAATAAATATGGAAATATGATTTATAAACACATTTGAAATAATGTAAAATTTAAATTACGCAGTAACATATTTAAAAAATGTTCCCTATTGTTTTTCGCTAAATACGTACTTTTTACAGTTATTTTAAACCAAAATAACTATGTTATACTGTCAATTAACTTTTATCAGAGGGGCAAAAATTTGATTATTTTTAACATTGTTCTATAATAAATTGTTTTGTTCTTGTTATAATTTAGCTCTTTCTTTCAGTGACTTTTTTTTAATATTGCAGCTCTACAGTTAGAAAATCACAAAATGTGTAAATGATGAAGAAAACTAACAATTTGCCCAGACGTAATAAATAAGAGGGTTGCAACATTTCACGAGTTTTATCCACAATTTGTGATTGAAATTGTGTTTGTATTCGAATCTTCATATTCGGAATAAGTAATAAACTTGAAAAAATTGTAGTAACGGCCAAAGCTAAAATAGCTGTTTTAGCTATTTCACTTTCATGATCAATTGATATTGCTCCCAACTAGAATAATTTTTCTTTTAAACGTTTCAAAGCATAATTTTTATTTTAAAGTTTACAATAGGTAGGGCGTCAGTTTTAAAAAAAACTGTGTACTTTTGTATAGTGTAAATTATTTTAACGAATACGATTCGACTGAACAATGTTTGAACAATAGAGAATGTTTTGCAAAAAAAGGGTATAAATTGTTAAAAAATCAACTATTTTTATTTGACTAAAATAAAATTGAATGAATATAAAGTAGACATGATTCATAAATATATTTGTAATAGTGATACATTTATACTAGACAATAGCATATTTAAAAAAAAATCCCGATTGTTTTCCGCTAAATAAATACTGTTTACAGATATTTTAAGACCAAAATAACAATTTTAAACTATTGATTAACTTTTATCAGAAGAGCAAAAATTCAATAATTTTTAATATTGTTTTTTCTGCAATATGAATTACGAAGGCATTAAAAATTGTAACTGTCCTTTGTTCAAATTTCGTAATTCTTATATAAGGTCGTCATTGAATTAAATTATCCCAATGTTGTACCTTCTGACCAGCCCAGATATGTCAAAGTTTCAGTATATGTATTATCGGATTAATTTTTGATTATATTCTCTTAGTCGAGGCGTTAAAGCCGATGAAAATGACGCAACCGAGGTTCATTTGCAAGTTAATTAGATGTGGTTAAACAAGTAACACTCAGTTAATCTCAATTAATGGGCAAATTAAACTCGTTCGTGGTTTTCGGGTTAGTTGCGCCACATCGTAGTTTTGATTTTATTAATTTCGTACCGCTTGAGAAATTGCGTTGTTCAAAGATGTCACTTCTATATATTTACAATAAGTTACAGCAACTTCATTTGAAATGAGACAAATTGTGTAACTTTGTTATTAAACACTTGTAACTGAAACAGTGCAGCCAACAATGCAATATCCTAAAAACAAATTAAGTAGTTGGGAACACCCGAGTTTTCTTTATTTTGTAATAAAAATATATTCTGAAGTTAAATAATTATAATGTTCTGTGTGTAATTTTTGTAACACTTGAAAGAGGGATTGAAATGAATATCTATAGAGAAAGATTTAATCAGTGCGGTAATGCCCTTGTCCCCGTGTGCTTGTAACCCTTTTTGAAGACAAAGTATAATGAGTGTTTTGTCCTTAATGCCCTAGAACATGACGGGAGTAAAGAAACGGAAAGTACACCCTTCTGTTTGGCGTGTACGACAATCAAAATTACAATCTCTAAATAATAGCGACACTTAACAATTTTATCTTCCCGAAGGTAATGTAATTTATAAATTCTTTGTTAAATGTGAAACTGTCTTTTGATCTCCGATTAAATATTGTCAATTTAGCACCCCTTTCATGCTTAACATTGTGTTTGTGCGGCTTTATTGTATGAAGACAAGAGCTTAAATTATCCACTAACCATAAAATCAGGGGTTGGTTTGTTTACTAAAATAGATTTTTACTATATGAAAGAACGATCATAAATCTTTTTCCTTTCCGCAAAGAGTTGTTTACGTGATGAAACTTAAAATAAAATCTAATTGATATCCATTGTCTCAAATTTCGAATAAAAATAGACGCAGCAATAAGGAAAATGCATTTTTAAGTGATCTTATCGTAGTTTCCCCCCATTCTAGACGCCCCTTCATATCGCTGTTGATATTAGGTGTCGTATTTCGATAACAAGAATGATGTAACCTGTCAAAACAATTCGTTTATTTCAATGTACTTCCTGTTATAATAACCACACGTCTTGATTATTTTCTGATTTATATGATAAGCAGTAAAGGAAAACTCGTCTGCCGTCTGAATAAATAAACATCAACCCAACAAAATCGCAATGTCCAACAAAAACATGATTTGCTCTCACAGTGATGCGCTATCGATCTATAAAGGTAAAGGTGAATAAGATGACACTTTCTGTTCTAAAATGTTCTTTGTTGAATTTTTCTTCAAGTAACAAGCGCTCGACTGCCGGTGATGTCATTGTCTGTAGGTGTTTTTGAATTACACACGCACATGAGTTCTATTTTATGTAAAAGCCTTCGTGGCAGTGCGTGTAAAGGCATTATTAATAAAGTGCATGAGAAGAAACTACGTGGTTTGCGAAACGGTCGCCAGAACCGGCTCGAGGCACGGGCAAGGGTTGTCAAGGGTGCAAAATTTAGTTAAGACGATTTCTTCTAGCTGTCACAATAACAAAAAACAATAAGCGTTTTTTGAAATCCGATTTTAAATTATTATTCGATTGAACGAAATTAACTACTTAAACTGTCTTATATGTTTGAATTACAATACAAATATATGGATATTATGCTTTCTGCTGCCAAACGTGGAATCTTTCTTTGTCAGTTTCTGGTTTCGGTCTATAATATGTCAGAGTTTTAAATCGGTCCTCGAGCCGGCGCTGCATTTTGCGAAGTAAACAGGAAACGCCACAGCACAATTCCTCTGTCGATTTAGATGATGACCACAAGAAAAAATGAAATTGTATTCAAGCTGCGCAGTTTTTCATTTCTTTAAATAAGACTTCGACGAATTGGAAATGTCACTATTACAATAAGTTCTTGGAACGGCGGCTTTTAAATTACTTCGTCGTGGGAAATGAGTTCAGGACAATTGTAACGGGGAAACTTTATTTATTTCAATAACAAGACAAGATTTTTTTATTCGATAATTAACCGACTGCATCATTTCTGAATTTCTCTATTTTAATAACGTGAGGAATTTATCACAGCTGTAATATATTATCGTTATCTCTGTTTTAATGCGTTCCTAATGAAGCGAAGTGCAATTAGTCACCTTACGGCAGATATGTAAACACAATGTAACCGTCTCTGGTCATTTTTCAAATCGTTTAATCAATTAAAACCCTACCGTTCTTGCGAAAATAAAATTAATGGATGCTAGAGAAAAGATCATTCGCACTCGCCTGCTTTTGAAAAGATTTATTTCTTCTATTATAATTTACTGATCCGGCCAAGAAAAATCATTATTATCTAATTCGAAGACATAAAGTCTACTCACAAGACCGTGACTGGATAGTTAAAACGATCGTAAAAAGAAATTGTTTACTGCACTGCACTGAAACACAATTTCCACTATTTGACTAATTTATGATAGAAGCCGTTATGCAATTTCTCGCAACACTTAAAAAATTGCAATAACGGAAAATTGCTACACCGCAATTATTCTCTGTGTACGTTGAGTAGGAATAACTAGATGTATTAAGTTTTTCTTTGACTTATAATTGACATTTAGGGTGCCACACAATAATAAAGACTTAGAAATACTATATTATTTTTATTATAAAAACTTAAATCATTCTAACATATAATAAAGGTAAAAATCAATAATGTTTACCGAATCGTTTTCCTAGAATACTGGAACGTCAAATATTTGCAATAGTACGACCTAAAAATTGTGACATTCTATTTTATAGAAATTGCGCATCCACCAATTTTACATTTAAAAAAATTCGCATTTTTTTTGTATTGAATGTTCTTGTTTGTCTTTAATCTGCTTAGACAAATAAAATTGTTAATTTAAGGTAATTACTTCTAGAAAAAACTGTAGTGGAGAGAATTAGTAGAAGACAGCTTGAAGAAAGAATATTTATCCTAACCTTATGTTCCGTCTTTATCAAATCTTGTTTCGTTTATTGTACATGTATGCTATTATTTTGATTGTGTCTTAGCATTAATAAAGTTTACAGGGTTCTACTAATTTCTGAAATCCTCTTATAGGACACATGTTTATGAGAAAAAACGAAGAATATTTGGTTGCCTATCCTCAAGCATACTCTACGTAATGCTGCAACTTCATACTATATATCGGATTGGTCCGTTTAAATTAAATAACGCTATCTTCACGTATGACAGTTTGAATAATAAAAGGTGGACTCGTTTTGTCTTATGAACATTATAATATTAAACTTGTAATAGAAATAACTTAAAAACCAACAAAAAATAAAACAGTATAATAATAAGCGTCTTAGGCATTTTAAATCGTTATTTTTAAAGAAAAATCCTGAATTTTCTGTCATAATCAAGAACACAATGCAATGTCAAAAAAGTCAAACTTTAAAGATCGAAAGGGCGTTTTTGATTTCGCTATCACATTAATAAAAACAAAAGCGCATCAGCAAAATTTTTATTTTATAAAAATAGTCAAGTGAGAGCTTAAAACCGAGATAAAAATCGTGGCTGGAATAAAATCAACAATACTGTTAAATCTAACAAATGAAACAGGTTATAACAAGCGATAAAATCTTAATAATCAACGATACAACACAATGACAACAAAAAATCTACTGAACACATTTTACAGCACAAAGACAAATATGATTTTCAGTGTTAGTTTTTGCTTAAAAAAGAATCAAATTAAGAATGAACATGACTCAAAGCGAAGGCTGTAACTCTTTCACAATGACGATTAAACGTAGCTTTCAAAAAGATCCACCAATCGTTTAATTTCTTTACTATTAAGCGAGTTAAGGAAATATTTGATAGATTTATGTATACAAAGAAGCATTTAATGAAAGGATACATTCTAGCTGCGTGATTTTGTACGGTCTTCATCGCCTGAGTGACCTCTTCTGTTTTTGCCATCATTGTGTACATACTCTAAAATTCAAGTGAAAGTTAGAACATATGTATGCTGTGTATATGAAATGTTTTGAAAAGTTTAGAAACTATAAATGTTATATCAAACACTTAAATATAATATACGTAAATCATACTTTTATGTTTGAATCCATGGCGTCAGACATCTTAGAAACAGCGTTTTTATAAACATCAACGTTGTCAGCTGTTATTGAAGAAATCTAAAACTTATTAATCAATACTTAGCAGTGAGGCGAGTGTAATATTACTGAATGTAAAATTCCACATAAGTTTTCAGTCAAACTGTCTATAGAAGTTGCCATTTTTTGGGCCTCACATTCCAAATCATTCAAAAGCCCTGAATCTAACTGTCCAACTTGGGGCACCAGCAACTGCCTATATAATGTGCTAGGAGTACAACTCCGTGATCCTCCAGGCAAAGGAGGAGTATCTATGGAATAGAACAAGTAAAAATGCAACTAAACTTTATCAATTTTACCTCCTTTTTTAGTAACAGGACTAGATAATTTTATTTTATATTCTAAATCTTCAGCCACAAAATGTGTCATATTCCCTTCCATATGAACTGTACCTTCTAAATTCAAAGGTCCTAAAGGTTTACAAGAAGGAACATTCCTATCACAACTCAAAGTCACAGGCCTCTGCATTATATGCTCGGCTAATGGTATAGGGTCCATGGTTAATGAAAGAGGAGCCTCATTCTCTGGGCTCATTCCGGATTTAAATGATATTTCACTATAAGAAGCAGTCATTTGTTGGGAAATTTCATCGTCAACTTCTCCTTCAACTTCATTATCGAAGCGAGTTTCCTCTTGAACAGGAATCGGGGGCTGTGGATGTGTCTTGCGAGGTCTCTAAAGTACATTTTTATTAGAAAATCGAGATATTTTATACATACAGCTGGTATGGGAGGCGGCAGACTAGGAGGCGGATCTGAAGGCGGTGGTGGAGATGGCGAGTTTTCGTGTGATTCCATAATGTCATTAAAACATTTTGTTTATTGATATAATAACAATGTGACGTTTGGAGTAAAACTGACGTTTCAGCAAAGACTCGAACCATTTTTACAGCCGTCTGCGACGCATTTTTGGTTGCCTATATTCAACATCAATTTAAAAACAATATCTTTCCTCTTTTAATCAATCAAACTAAAATCGATGCAAACTCTAAAACTCTTTTGTTAGCCTGCGTTAAAACAATAATGTTATTATAACTTTACCTACTGAGTAAACTTCTCTTTTTTTTTTTTAAATTATAAAAGTCAAAGTTGTTTAAATATGAACAAAATTCGTTTAGTTTTTAAATGAGAAATTTTCCAAAGATTTTTTATCCTCGTTTATTTTTCTGTGGCGACGGAAAATTCACCTGGTTGTTGACAAAGTGTAGATAGAGAGTGAAACAAATGATAGTTTTAGTGTAATTGACTAAAAGCGCTGCATTAGCTATTCCAGCTACTTTTTTCTGGAAGGAAAAATGAGGCGGTGTAAAATTGAGGGGAGCCATTTTTAAAATCGCTTGAAAGGGAAAGTTGTGATTTTCATTCTGAACTTAATTTAGCTGCTCTTTCATAACTAAATAAAAAAAAAAAATTAATATAGATGTAATACAAAACCAATCCTATAATTCTCAATATTCTAGAATGTGTGGGAAACGTGCCACAAGAACATATTGTTAATGCAATAACTAATACTCCAGAGAAATGTAGACCCGTAGAACAAACAGTCGGCTCAATTCTAATCACTGAGATATTTAATAAGATTATCATGATTATCTTTCCGTGCGCTGTTCTAAGTATAGATACATCATTTGATGAACTAACTTAAAGTTTTGAGTGCTTTACGTGAGTTTTTCAAGAATTTCTCAATTTCTGCAATATCCCATCAAATATATTTGCTGTTTAACATGGATGGCGCTGCTATATACCTCGCTCATAAACTTAACTTCGCGATCAGGAAATTTTCGTTTTATTAGGGGCGTTCTTTATGAAGGTCCGTAGTCTCAGTTTTACACTTGCAATATTCGACTTTTGTCGGTCAAGATAATTTTTTTTTTTTGATATCGACTAAATAAAACTGAGTCGGCGCAATGAAAAGTCAGTTTGTAGACTTTTTACATAAAATGTTTAAATATTAAACAAAAACCAATTTCGTTCTGTGTAAAAATGTAGATTGCCAATTACTTCAACGTTGAATTAACTAAAGAGGTTCACGAAACAATAATAAAATTCAATTTTCTTCTTCTTGGCTTTCATTTATTTAACGTTTTATAGCTACAATGTTCATTTATTTAAGCAATTGTAGTGTTAATTAATTTACTTTGAATGAAGATGTTTAAAGGAACATCGCCAGTAGGCTGCTGAAAAATAAAGACGTTTGGCCAAAGGGCTGAAGAGGACATTATTTTCAAAGTTAATTCGTGGTAAACTAAAAACCGTTCCAATTTAATTAATTGCCACGCAAATGAAAGCATTTATTTGTTCCTTTTAAATGTCAGGTAATTACTTAATTACACGTTTTCCTTGTAGATTGCAACGTCGATGAATTAATTTCCTCGAACTTGAGCAGAAATTTGCAATATGTTTGCATCTTTACATTGCTAGAATTGTGGCAAAGTGTAGTTGCAAAAAAGTTCAGATACTTTAAGAAAAACCTACGAAAACCTACAAAAAAAACATCATTTTAGTGTGCTTGAACAATCATTTATACATTTCCAACCGTTTTGGAAAGTTATTCAATTTTGGCATTGTAAAACATAGCGTTTACATAAATTCAGAAGACAAACATACTTAAATTGTAAAAAAAATGGTTAATCAATATTTTGTAAGCTATGAACTTTAAAGTTTAAATTATAAATTAACAAAAACTTTTGGTACCTAATTAACTTAGTCTCTCTAGACTTTTACGTTATTCAAGCATGGAATTGTCTTAACTTATCTACACTAATAAATTAATCTTTAATTTTGCGGTTTTGTAACAGTTGGTGTTATCCCAACACATGTGTCATAATTAACTTTAACTGTTGATTAAAGACCATGCTTTTATTCCACAGATACAACTTCCTATTAGCTGTTTATATTCACAGTTTAATGGTTTTGCAAGCTCTTAGCTGAGAAGGCTTTCATATCCACAAAAAATTCAAAAGCACGTTTGAGCTTTTCAGATGTATGTATGTACATTTATAATATAGTGGGGAGGAATCAATGCGATTTTAATATTTCTACCAGTGAAAATACCATTCGTATGTTAATTTTCAACGGGAATCTTTCCTCAGACAAGCAGAAGTAACGTTGTAAAAGAGACATTATCTGCTTAAATATTTTAATTGAGATAGTGGGAAATGAAGATGTAGAATAACTAAAGCGCAGCTTAATGTGGAATTAGAATGCATTAACTAAAACTATTGATAATGACAGTTAATGTGAGAGAAGCTACATTGAGGCGACGCGGTGTAGCATATGAAATTTAGACATTGCTTTGATAATAATGACACATTTTTGTTGATGAACTGCCAAGTCTTTGTATGCAAATCCACATTAACATCTGGGCTTGGTTGTATATGCACATATCTAATTTGAATATCAGATAGTCAATATGTAATATGTAACGTTAGATGAGAATTGTCGAGTTTGCTTTGGTGCTCTCATATTTAAAAAAAGTTTGCTGTGGGGTCGTCGTATTCTCAGTGGAACGCTTTTGTAGTACAATTCTGTGTCAGGTATTTGCTAAGCGGTTTGCGAAGTATGCTTGCTTTCAGTAGATGGAAATCGGTGCAATGGTCTAGTGGTAGTTGCAGTCGGTACCTTTAACTCTCTAGAATCACACTGCCCTAAACAATTTAAAGTTTAATGGTAACACCTGCGGCGCTTTAGAATTGAAATTAACTTTGGTCCTACTATAGTAATCCGCACCTTTACTCGTTCGAGGATACTTCACTTTTAAGGTTTCAGACGTTCTACCACAGAAATCGGAGTCTCTTTAAAGTCCAGCTAAATTTAAGGTGTGATTGGTCGTTTCATTACAATAATCGGTGCAATTATACAAACGGCTTGAAGACTACAAGGTTCTATTTTAAGCGACGGTTTTTGGGATTGTCAAAAATAAAAAACTCTCGGTTTTAAATTACGAAATTTCTATTATACACGACGGTTCTTACCTTCTCGAGAATTAATTAACATATATAGTGAATTCAGTTTTCCTCTCGGGTTTCCTTCGCCCAGCGTATGGCGTGGGTATCTACAAGATATCACCTTAAATATTGCATGAATTTACCATTTGCATATGCGCTGATGTCTGATTCAGAAGTCTGTGGTCTAGTTTCTAGATAATTAGGAATGTGATAATGGAATGTGTTAGACAGTCAGAGCCAATGTCATTCCATAATGTGATAATTTATAAGAAAATGATCACTGCTCTTACCACAGCAGAAAACACGCACAGAATAACATTTTCAGCGCAAATATGCCCACCAATGCGAACCGAACAAACAACCAAATCCAAATTCCATTTTAAATCACTTTTTCGGGGATTAGCTTGAATAAATATCATCAGCGATTTCTCGACGCAATATGTTCCTGGGAGACGCAAAATTGTCGGTTTCGTTTTATACCGCTCAATATTCAAGTCCCCAATTTCTTGATCATGTACTGTTATGCATTATTTTAACATCAAAATTCTTTGATCTCTTTTCAAAGTTTATTAGATCCTCCACAATTTTTCTTTTTGGTTTTTATTTAATGTTCTTCTATTAACTTTCTTCAAGCAGAAGAGTTTGACTTTAGAAACATTTTACTTCAAAGTAGTTACAATGTATTCTCAAACGTAAATAAGCGACTCAATATGTATTCAGCTTTACAGTTGCTTTCAGTAAATTACATCGTCAACAAGATTGATTTTGAAGCAAAAGAGAACTAATATTATCAACCTCATCTGGTCTAAACGTATTTTTTGATGAATAGGTGTTTAAAACACATAAAACTCAGATTTATCTGTTCTCATCTGTTTTTTATTTTTAATATCGTACACATTTTTAGAAGGACAAAATTGTGAAAATTTTTATCGATCCGATTCACCAGTTTTAAAAGTATGTTTATGACTGAGCAAATTCCCAATTGCAAACAATAAATTTTATGTTACTTTATCGCTGTTATTTATGAAATTGTTATAAAACATTATTAAAAAATTAAATGTCTCCGAACAGCGTTAACAAAATAAAATTACAAATCAATATTTAATATTTGGTAAAAATGGCGGAGGTGTCGGCACGATTTTATAGTTTTAATTTTCTTACGTTTGAAGTAGAGAAAAAACATAAAACAGTGTAATCATTGGCGTTTACAAGGCTAGAAGCTATACAAAATCAACAACAATCATATATTTGCTTTTTGTGCTACAAGCTAATTATATTTTTTTTTTATAAAATCGCTTGTATGTTTTTTTGCGTTTTTTAATTGAAACTGCAGTAAATAAACTGTTTATTAGTTTAATCGCAAAAAAATGCTTTCAAGTATGAGGCGATTTGTCACATATATCATTTGTGCTTTGATTTCCGAAAGCATGTTCTGGAATAACTGTGACATTCTACGCTTGCAATTTATCAAAACTGCTTTGAGCATACGCAACATTCTGAAAAAAGAAAAATCTTTTATCTCACCAAAAAGTCAATCGTCTTCGTGAAATTTGATACTCACTATAGAATTACTTCAGTCTTTTTAGTTTAAAGTTAACGAAAACGTCTTATGTAAGTGTTGTTGTAGAACTTTCAGAGATTTGTCGCAAATCCCGGATTGCAGTATTTTGTATTAAACCAAAAGTCTCGTTCTATTGATGTCGTGCCAATTTCAACACGAAAAGTTTAAAAAAACAATGATCAAATTAGAGTTAACATCTATTAGGTGTTTTTTGATAACTCTACTCCGTAATTTATGTTAATATTTACCAGTGCACAGAATAGTACTTCTGGCTTATAATATTTTAAATCTTATTATTCGAACTAAGTTAACAGTATCATTTGTGCTATCGAGATTTTCAATTTCGAACTCATTTTCACGATAATTGCAAACAGATGTTGTTTTTCTCATTTTTTTTATTTAAATGCATTTAGCGTCCATGGTTCAATATCAGTCGCCTGGTGTGCACTATTTTTTTGGGTCGTCCGGTTCCGCCAACCGCCATTTGGCTTGCACTTCACAGCTTCTACTTGAAAGCTACAAAAGGGCTTTCAAAAATCTGATTCTGAATATCGATTTGTACGGCGTTGGAGAAAATTGATGGATAATTTGATTGAAATATTGTTGAAAATAAATAGGAATTTTTTGCGCTAAAAATAAGATAGGAAAATAATATTATAGATGTAAATGTCAATTTGGCTTTTATGCAAACTCGAAACTTCTAAAGCTGATGACTTTCGATTGCATTAAGCTGATTTGATTGCATTTAAAATTTTATTAAAAATAATTCCTCTGTGTTTGAAAATAAAATTTTATAAAGTTTGAACGTATCTAAGAACTGTAAATTTGATTAATGTTTTGTGGAAATTGTCGAAGAGGGTGTCGTTTAAAGCGTGTGTTGCGTGTGGTTGTAACGTGAGATGGAGTCTTGAGGTGGTGATGAATCAATCTCTTGGCGGAAGTAAAGCTCTTAGTCGGTGACCCTCGTCGGCACCAAGTCCGGGACGCAGAGCAGCGTCCGGCGGCCGCCGGCGTCGCGGCTCTAGTCCATCTCTATGACAACGGGCTGCTTCACGCAGGTGCCAGCCAACCCCTATATATCCAATCCTCCATAGAGGAAATCCAGTCTAGCGCAACTTTCCTGTCGAGGAGTACAGAAATGAGCGCGAATTGCCGCTAAATCTGAGTCTGGACTCTTGCGCACTTGATGGAACAGCGCGCCCTGCACTGATCCAGCCGCGCGTGGAGCCCAACATGAGACCATCTCCTGCGAGTGTTCCGATTAACTGAACAATTAATTAAAACTTGATTGAAATTTAATATCGATCACTGGCCTAATTGGTGTTTAAATTAGTGGGTGTGCCGGGAAACACTCATGGGGCCGCTTACGCTCCTCTTGCTGGTAGTGGCGGCCCACGCGGATCTTGATCCTGAACGGAAGTTGATTCGCATCAATGGAGACGTCATCCTCGGTGGGATTTTTCCCATGCACGAACAAGTCAGCGGACGCTCCGATATGCCTTGTGGGGCTGTCAAAGAAGAAAAGGGCATGCAGAGGCTGGAGGCCATGCTCTACGCAATCGACGAAATCAACAACAGTGCTGAAATTCTACCCAATGTCACTCTTGGAGCTCTCATCATTGACTCCTGCAGCAGCGACACTTACGCCTTGGAGCAGTCCATGGAGTTCGTGCGCTCCTACATGAACCAGGTAAGAACAGAATACCACGTCTCCTACTGAAATTTAGCCGAATGATTAAAATACAAAAAGATAAAGATGAAAAAATGTACGATACCATTATTAAAAATAACTAACTGAGTTTTACAATTTCAGTGATTTTTTATCGTTGACAATTTACTTGTATAAACCATAACTTTTTACTAGGTTCTACATTTACATTTAAATAATATACACTAGAGCAAATTACTTGCTGTCCGTGGTATTAAATTTCTCTTCAAATCTGCATTAATTACCTCATACAAAACTTACCTCGTAAATTGCCATAATGTACTTGCTCCAAAACACGTTGTTTTTAACCAGCATCAATAGAATTAATGGAATTTCCACAAACTCAATTATTTGATCGTAGAAAAACTGGTCTTGGAGATTTCCGCATTATGTGCTTTAAGTATTAAGGTAGTTGGGTATTTGAAGCACGTCTCGCAACCAAAATGGCAAAAGTGTGTAATGTTCCGTTAAAAAATTAAATTGCATTTTATCATTTAAGAATTTGTTTGTTTCTATTCACAGAAAGTGAAATGAAAAAAGTTAAGATTTTCACCCATTTGTTATAATTAAATAAGACACAACTTTGTAAAGTTCCAACGTTTTTGTTTTAGAAGATTTACGAATGATGTAATAAGGACAGTTGAGCTTTCAGAATAATTTACAAACTTCCCGACAGGTTAGCAATGTTTTTAAGTATTCGGGAGCTTAACTTACCACATTAGCTTCATGTTTAGGATTCAATAATTCAAAAGTTTTTTTCAACTCGAAAACTTTGTCATTTGCAACTTTCAGCTTTTTAACTTATTTGAAAACAACATAAAGGAAATATCGAAATTCGCTAGAATTTTAGTGGACACGAGGGTAATATTGTCTTTTAGTGATCGCCCTTTCATATGCAAATTGTCCCATAGCAATTTTTACAACTGGATTAGCGCCCTAGCTATTATGGCCACATTGTGTACGTTATTGCTAACAAATAGTACAATAAAAAAATCGGTTTGCATATATATTAGTGTAGATTGCCACTAAAAATTCGCTTCGTCATGCACAAACCGATGCAATTATTTGAGAAAAACATCAAATAAATTAAAAAACGATTTTCTTACATTAAATCGTACATTTAAGAACACCCTCGTAAGGTAGATCTATATTTCCCACAAGGGCAAAAATGAAATGTTTAATGAATCTACAGCGCCTACAGAAAAATAGACGGGCCACTCAATCTTCTAGAACAAGCAAAATTGATGCTGGTGTAATACATTGTTGATTAAACTTCTCATTTTCTGACTTTTGCGTCTGACTGACTTTATTTGACTTGTTGATGAATTCAACTGATGTCATATTTGGCAAACTTACCGGTTTCAAATGTCAGTTTAGTTAATTAACATTTTTGTTTGCCTATTACTTTTTAATGACTCTGATTGAGTCATTATTTGATTAATTATCTAATTCATTGTCACCTATTGTTTTCCCTAATTTAAGATTACTGATTTTGAATTGAATTACAAGGACAATAAATCTGAGAAACTCATTAAGTGTTACGTAAAATGATAGGGGAGCTAAAATTAAGCTGAACGAGTTAAAAAGCTTAATCTTTACGTCCTATGCGTAATCTGCTTATCTACTTATAATACATTAAATCTAACTGTTTCCTATGTTTATACGAAAAGCTTAAACTTTGAGACGGGTGAATGCAGATCTAAATATTCGGATTTTTGCTTTTTAGAAAGTACATCGGTTTCAAATTTATATTGCTAAATCCTCTATTGTGATCCATCGGCTGAATTGAAATCCTGCTTTAAAATATTAAACTAGCTCAACCACGGTTTGTAATAAAAACTCGGTTATTATATTGAATGGGCAGTATTATTTAATGCATTTATAATGTGTTACCGTTTTAAAATATTGAAATAACACAGTATTATTTTTGAATATAATTTACATCGTTCGTATTTAATTTAAATTATCTTGTAAGCAATATTTGCAAAATGTAACAAGTTTCGAGTTGAGATTATTTATTTTGTAGACAAGCTGATGCTGCAATTTCATGCTTTCTGAGCAAGAAGATGATATTTTCCAGTAATGTTATATTAAAAATAGTTTGGAAAAGTTTAACCGTTTCAATCAATAGCTAAAAGACAATAAATGTCTTCCTGTGGCCCAGTTTTTCATTTTCGGTTCTATTTACTTGAGCTGAACGATGTTTGGAGATTTGGTTTTCCAGGTAACAAATTGAATAAAACGTCAGAAAGAATTTTAGCAGTAAATCTGAGTTGAAATTCGCATGTTTTGATATCCACATTGCCGTGTTTGTGAAAATTTTACAAAAATAAACAGTCCATTAATCGACAAAATTTTGTTCACCTGTATTCATTCATCAAAGCGGAAACAATTATAAGTCAAGGGGAATGGGTTAACCCTCTAATCTGAGCTGTTTTTATTCCACGTAACATTGTTACATGAAGAACAAAGAACAAGGGGATGTTTTTGATCAAAACCGCGTTTTTGTTTTGTGTCGATTCTTTTAACGCCACTTTTTCTTTAACTCAACTAAGAAAAACGTTCGATTTCGGTTTTTCAACTTTGGTTTGCCAAGATTTACCTCTTTTCTCGTCGAGAAGCTTCTCCTTTATTAGAACGTCATTCTGATTTGTGAAAAAAGCACAGCGGAAATTGCGCTTCAATTACAGTTGCGAATTCCCCTTATGGAACTTTAATTGTTTTTCAAAACTTTAACGTTAATTAATGTTACATTATTTCGAATGCTTAGAATTAATTACTATTTTCCAATAAACCGAGTTTATTTGAGGCCTACCCGAATTCAATTAACAAGCCAAATAATCTCGAACTGTTAACTTTAAAATTTTCTTCAACGAAGAATCAAACGTGTACGTAAAAATTCGTGTAATCACAGCATATGCATACATTTATTTTATTCCTTGACAGAAACGAGTTTTGAACTGTGCATCAACTGTATTTTGTAAAACAAATTTATGACGGCAACTTTTAAACTCTAATATTCCATCCCGTCACGATTGTTCGAACCCAACTCTGTATCCACAAAAACAAAATATGAATTCAAAATGTGTCGGTAATTTATAGATTTTTAAGCGCAGTTTCGGATCCGCTTTTCGCATTATTTATATTGCCAAAGCGCCAATTACTCTGGCAGAAAAATTTGGTAATTGTATGTCATTCGGGTCGATATTTAGGTCTAGTTTTAGTTACGAAAATCGGAATTAGGTGGTTTTTATATTTCTATGAACACTAATGTTACTACGATACTCTATACAGATATTAATTTATTTTTAATCAGAGGAAAAATATTTGAAAGACTCGCGCCAAATGAAGCGGAAACAGATTTTTCTTCCTTTCTTATCGTGCCATTGTGGAAGTCTCTTCTCGCATGTCGTTCACACATAACCTAACCGTTTTAAGTGATCCACTTGAATACTTGGGATCAGTTAACAAAAAATTAAATTGTGCTTTTTACTAAAAACTCTAATGGAACTTGGATTTGAACTGTAAGTCAGATTTTTGTTGTCGTAGTGAAAATTCTTGCTGGGGCCGATTTGGAGCCCACTTATTATTTTTCATTTCAAGTACTGCCAACTTAGTTTGACGGTAAAAACGCTGCGTGATTTTGTCATTCTTAATTGGTCGTGTTATTGGATCCTCTCACTAAATAAAAATAAATGGAGCCCAGGAAGACGTAAAAACACACACACATGTCGTGTTAATCTTTTACTGCCATCGTTTCCAATTGATTTATCCGAAATCTACTGCAACATCAACTCCGAAAAATTACGATTTAAAGCAAGTCTTGGATGTTATTTGTAAATCGACTTTTCACTTCGAATTTATTTACGAAACAAAGAAAACAACAGAACGGGTTGGATTGTAAAAATGAAAAATAATTGTTGTGTTTAGAGTTGTTATGTGCGGGTACAGTTCCTAATTTATTTTCATAGCATGAATAGATATCAGAGAAAAGCAATCTGAAAAGTTAAAACGATTCTCGAAGTTGCCACGTGAGATTCAAGACTGTTTTCTCATCTGTTTTTCTTCAAACCCGTATCACCCAGCTCCAATTATTTGAAATTCCTGGTACGGTTTGATGATTAAGTTTTAAAATGATTACGTAACGTTGTCGTTATTTTATTTTTTTTACAAATTAGTAAGCTTCTGTGAAAACGAATAAATCGCTAAACTATTTAAACAAATATGTACAGTTTGATATATACTACTTATCATAGAAAATACAACACCCAGAAATAGTGCATATATTTTAAAGAAATTTGGTACAGTAATTGGGTGTCAATTAAAGATAAAATGATGAGAATTTCAGTACCATTGGTCCATGTGTTAAAAAAATCGCTCAGTAATAAGTTGGACCACCTCGAGATCTTATACACTCCCGGACGCGTCGAGGCATGCTTCTAATCAGATGGTCAATGTCGTCTTGGGGACAACTTGAATTTTATGTCTGAGTGCAGGCAATGCCATCGGAGGGATTTGCAAAATGGTCAGTCTTCGACCCATTAAATCCCTCGCGTGCTCAATCGGGGATAGATCAGGAGATCTCGGCGGCCAGAGAAGTAAACCCACCTGAGACTCATCTAGGAAGTCTCTACTAATGTTGGCAACATGTGGCCGCGCATTATCTTGTTGAAACAGAGCATTATTTACAGTTTGAAAGTAAGGCACCACGAAACCTGCTTCCATAACAAATCACTCCCCACACCATAACACCAATAGTTCTTGCTACGTGCCTTTCAACAGAAAAGGCAAAATTGCGTCTTTCGCCTCGAAGTCTCCGGACTCTTCGCCGACCGTCGTGCATCGCAAGGCAAAAGCGGGATTCGTCACTGAAGATGACTGAATTCCACTGCTCATCCCAGTCAATTCTATCATCACACCAGGCCAATCGCTGACGTCGATGAGTTGGAGTTAAAGGCAATACTAAATGTGGACGGTAGGATCGTATCCCAAATGAGCTTATTCGCCTGTAAATTGATGACATTGCAATTGGTCTTCCTACTGCGCCGTACCAAGCATTTGCTACCTCACGAGTTGTCGAAAATCGATCTCTAAGGGCCAAAAATCGAAGATAGCGATTTTGTCGATCTGTAGTCCTACTTCTTGGACCAGTACTTCTAACACGCTGGTGTCTTTCTTCTTCAAACCAGGTACGACAACACCGTAACACAGTGGCCACATTTCGTCCCATATGATGGGCGATAGCTCTATATGAAAGACCTGCTTCTCGCATTCCATAATACAGCTCTTTCAAATTGAGTTACGTGCTGATAATGGGCCCGTTTTCGTACTGGAGGCATAGTGTAGCATTAATCAACTTTAAATACTGCGATATACTCAAGTGTTTGATGAGAACTGATCGTCAAGAATAAAAAGAAATGCATGTTCGAATAACCTAAAAGTCACGGGTATTTTCTTCAGATATTTCTTTCAAATTCTCATCATTTTATTTTTAATTAACACCCAATTACTGTACCAAATTTCTTCAAAATATATTCACTATTTCTGGGTGTTGCATTTTCCATGATAAGTAGTATATGATTCGCATCCTATTTTTCCGTGGAGTAATCTAATTCGGTAACTTTCGACTTTTGAAAGAATTTGTAAATGATGTAATAATGGAACCGAGCGGAAACATTATGGACTTTTGCAACTGTCATGAAGTTTCAGAACACTACGCAATTTTAGAAAGACAGAAACCATTACAAGAATAGACGGTTGCTCCGACATTATCACAAATGGCTGCAACAACAGGTATTTGTTAATAAAGATTAAAAAGCACGCTATTTCTAGATCTCAATAAAAGACATCGATTATGACGCAAAGATAACCTGACTTGATTAAAATTCACGATAAATTACAATGTTCCAAGCAAAATCTCAATGAGTGATTTTCCGTTGCCCAGATTTTAATCCAATTGAAAACTTCTGGTATTGTTACCAAACTTGCAAACTTCCAAACGAACGTGACAAAGAAACGCATAACCTAATAACAATACGTGAAAGCGAAGTGAACCGGACTGTTTTATGCGGAGAAGTAACTAAAGGTAGCTTTAGACTGTCGCTAAACTCAATAAATCTCATAAAAGTTTGACCAAAGTCGTCAAACTTTCGAATTTTCATACAAATGATGACTACATTGTCACATTTGAAAACATTGCTAGAGAGTGTTTACACCGTCATGCAATTTTGATAGATTACTATTGTTAGAAACAAAAATTGTGTTGGCGTCTAATTTGTGTTCATTAATTTAAAATTTACATAATTGTATGGACCAAAACTGGAACCTTTTTATGACATTTGCGTACAACGATAGTCTTAACCCGTCTTTATTTTTTTTTACTCTATTTATTTAGGACTACTCGGTCTGCTGTGAGATACAGTCACATTTATTTTCTGACACCTATTTTCCAAGAAGCGTCTTTCTCTAAATCGATGCTGCAGTCTCGTAAACACGATCAACAATCCACTTCTGCAGCTCTTTCATCTCAATCCAATAATTATCTCTTATATTTTATTTATCTTTCGAAATATTATAACCTGGAAGTTAATTTTCTAAATTTATGTAACGCTGAGTTCACACCAATGTCGGGACTTATTGCAGAGTTCCTGACTCGTATTTTTAAATCTTCAAAGAGTGGAATTTCAATATCTTGAACAACTTCGTTACATAAAATATACCAGAAACTTCGAGCCCGCATGTACATACAGCATAAAATTGGGAAGATCAATACGAAGGTGACAGTTTATTTTTGAAATTAAAAAATGATTTGGGGTACGTGTATATGCATCAGATTTATTGTGTGTAATTAGAGTGATTTTTTTTAGTTTTGATGATATTTAAATGGCATTTCTTCTTTTCAACTCCTAATGTTATTTTTGCGGTTGGTGAAAATTTATTGTTGGTATAATCGCTCTGAGTTCATGCTCTAAATTTATTTGTTGGATAAGCGGTTCTGTACGAATACTAAAATTTTCGCGCAAATTAATTCGACTAATACCGCAGCTTCCGGTGAGTTAAGTACCGGAGTTATAATCAATAAATCTAAAAATGAAAACATGGGTCTCTTGTAAAAAGTTATTAACAGTTGTCGAAGGAAGCATAAAGTGACAGTTAAGAGACAAGAATCTGTGATTTTTTTTCAGCAACAGATGGATGACTTGTAATTAAATTTGTATTGGTGATGGAAGTATGACCGTGATTTTCCTATCAATAAAATTTGCATTAATCTTGAGCAAGTTTATCGAACGGCAAAGGTTCACATCTCACGAAGTTTTTCAATCTTGGAGTTAAAAGTATCACTAAAAAGCAGATCACTGTAATTAGAAAATTACTACCAAACTTTGCGAATTGTTATCTGCGATCAGAGTCACAAACTTCCCGTATTTTGGCATCTATAATTTTCTTTAAAGACCCTTTTATAGTCAAATTATCTGTTAAGAAATTTGCCTAATAAATACGCACGTTATGACATTAAATCGAAATTTTAGGGCGCCATAACAAAGCAAATATTAACATTTTACAGCCTGATCAATACTTATTTAAAAACTCGAGAATCCTGAAGGAATAAATTATTATATCAAAGTAGCTAAATATCTGCAGGGTATAGATTTTTACATGAAAATATGCATATCTCGGAAAAGTCATGCTGTGATGTGTAATATTATTAAATGTCGAGGGCGAATTGTAAACGTTTTAAGAGCAAATTTACGACGTAAATATTAGGCACCCTTAGGCTCAGGGGACTAAAGATCCACGTACCCCAAACGCGAGGAACGCTTAATCTAATTATGTCAAGAAAGTAATTACTTGAGTCTTTGCGGTTTAGAACGTATTTAAATTTACACTTAAGATTGTCACAAAACTATCAAAAATCTCCATTGCAAATTCGCCCTGTTTTACGGAAATTTCCTGTTTATTGCCAACAATCTAAAATTTATTGGATCATTTACAGTTTGTGTGAAAGATTGGATCCCGTTTAAATAAATTCGTTTAAAATTGCAGCGTGAAAATGACAGGTCGTTTATTTAAAAAGTACTGTTATTTTAAGTGACAATTAACGGAACACGACGTAATTGCTACTAACCGACCACTCTGTACTTTGTACATTCATACCATACACTGATTAAAGTTTGCTGTTTTAATATCATCAACTACAATTAACTAATATCAAAATTCTTATTGTGTTCTGTGTGTCAGGCGAAAACTTGGCACGTAATAACAGAATATAATGCAAACTAGGAGATTAAGTGTATCAGCATGGCTTTCCATGTCATTAAACTCATAGAATTATTGATTTGCAAATGTGGCGGAGTCAATACCTGAAATATTGCTTTGAAACAAATGTATTAAAATATACTTCAATTTTAATATACACGGCCACTTTAACGTTCGATGTGTGGAGGCTTTCATATTGTATGAAAACATAAATGTGATTTTGATGTCAGAAACATTACTTTGTTGTGCAACAATCAAGCATGTTTATTGTTGTATTATATGAAGTGTGTTAAAAATATACATAAAATGAACGAAATTGTGAGATTTTTGTTTGTCGAGCATTCTATAAATTAAATCGGGATTTATTTCTCTTCTTTTTCGCTCGACAGTGTAATACTGTCGTAATGTGAATATTACAAGAAGTAATTAAATTATCGGTAAATATTTACCCGGTGAATTTTTAATGAAACTCGGAGCTTGAACTTTTGACATTCAGAAGTTTGGTTAGTGGGCAGAACTTACATAATCAATTCTCATGCAAATGTTAACATTTGTAATTTTTCGTCGAGCTAAAGGAAACAACGTATAATACATCTTGTTTCATAAAATTAAAAACACCAGACACTTAACTCGATCTAAATTATGTTAGTGGGAAACAATTTCCTAGCTGTCGCTAAAAATAAGGCTGTAAATAACTTCCTGTGAAATATTCAACAGCTTTTCATCCAACGCTTTGAAAAAGTGAAATATTTATCTGGTGGTTTTGGTAAACTATTGTTAATAACTACGAACTATGACGATCTATAATAATTATTTTCCGCCCATGAGTGCACTTTCCTGAGCTTTACGACGGTTTTCATTCAACTCCCGGGTGAGTCGTGACGATTTTCTATGAAAAGCGAGCGTCATAATTTCACCTTCTCATGAATTTTCGGAA
Organism: Cynaeus angustus; assembly: GCA_030157275.1. NCBI lineage: Eukaryota > Metazoa > Arthropoda > Insecta > Coleoptera > Tenebrionidae > Cynaeus > Cynaeus angustus. Next base: position 13,793,381 of record CM058066.1, on the reverse strand, counting down.
ATCTGCAAGGAACTTCATTCACGCAAGAGAAAATTTACTGAGTTGCTGGTTCAAAACATGTAGATAGTACGGTTGGAACACGTTGTTAATTTCAACACGACCCAGAAAATGAAGATATAGTTAAGATATAACACAATTAGCTAAACAAATCCTTTTAAAGCGAGTCTAATCAGCTGTTAACTAAATTCACTTGACCCGATAGGAGAGATGGGGAATTTCAATTGCTGACTTCGTTCTATCTTAATATTCCTTCGTTTAGGGTTTGTAATTACATGAGATAATCCGCACCTAACATGTTTACTTAACTACTGAGCAGCCGATAAAAACGACTACAAAATCAATAGGATGTTAGGCAATCTTTCTCAAGCTGAAAACACTGAACGCCGAAGATTCTACTTTTTAACAACCATTAAAGAAATAATAAAATTTCATTTGTGAGCGAAAGTAATATTGTTCAGAACATGCTCTCTTCAACGAAATCAAACTAGATTTTATTGCCAGGCAAATTTTAGCATGAAAATGTCACATTTGACAGAAGTATTCTGCAAATAATAGAATCTCCTAAAGTGCTGCAGCGATATTTAATTACGATCCGTTTTGCCTTTGCGAGTAAACAGTCCACCTAAATTAATTGCTTTGTGTTGAAGTGGACAACGAAAAAGCAGGAATTTCATAAATATTAAGAACTCAACCACGAGCAAAAGATAAACGTTTTGTCTTAATTTAACACAACGTAAACACAAAAGTTGGAATAACGTAAATCTTGAAAAATTACAAAATTCGTTAGATTATGTGTCTTATCTCAAGTTTAAAGTGAATTTGAAAGTTTTGATACCGTTTACCTCACACGTGAATTTCAATTACATGTGTAGGCGGAAACAACTAAAATCAACTGTTACAGAAACAAAAGATGAGCTGTTAAAGTTTAAACATTTTGTTGGAGTAATAGTGCTTTTTCAAGTATGATAATTGAGAGAAAATGTATGTAGCTGGCGTGGGAGTTTTGAGCTTTTTAGCATGTTTTATGGCCCATAAAAAGCCGGTTACAGTCCTTAATCACTTTTCTGAAGCAACGACACGATAGCCATCGGTGATTTTAGGTAGTTTTCATTTATATGATAATTTTTTGAGAATTATTTGTGAATCCAAAATGTTGGGTCAAAAGTTATTTCGTTGGCGCTTCAAAAAATTGCTTTTTCCCGTTTGCCCCGTAAAATTTTCATTGTAAATGTCATGATCGAATGAGTTTTACATAGTCTGTAGCTGGACATTATTCAGAATAACCGAGCGAAAGTTGACTTTCCAATAAAAACCAACTTTGGAAAATATTGTTTGAGTATTACAGATATTTCATATCAAATACTTCAGTTACAGTGTTGACCTTTCAGGTCTCGCTTCTTTATCAAAACGCAGCGTTGCGATGCTTGATCTCACTAAGTATTTCACAGAAATCAAATTGCACTGTACAATCTAGATAGTTAATTAAAAGATTTTTCACGGTACATTATGTCGATTATAGACAGAAATTTACAATTTATGAAATCCAAAAAGTAGCAATTCAGTTTTAATGAATGATAGGAAACACGATATGGAGAACTTTCAACGTACCACTTGAGTGGTCGAAGAGATTTACACTTGTAAAGTTCTGACGTCGAAAATCTGGTTGTTTGTTTCAGCTGACTCATCACAAAACCTTTCATCTCCGATGTAAGTTGCTGCCAACCTTTCAAGTTAAATTATTTTTAAACTTGACGGAATTAAAATGAAAGTTAAGATAATTTCCTTTTTCATTTACATATGACACCTCATTCAAACCAAAGACGTTTCTGGTTTAAAAGCAGAAAAATTTTGCTAAGTCACGAGTAATACGTTTTAGTGCTATTGTGGACCTTATGCAGTTCTATCGATTTGTGAACACCGAAACTTCCAGTCTGGAATAAACTCCGCCATAACCTCGATTTTGCTTGCAAAAATATTTATAGCTCGATATATTTTTTCCTCCATGGAAGAAACATAACAAAAATGACGGAGCTTTATTGCCGCAATCGATTTAGTTTAGGACGAAAACTCAACAAGAATAAAATTAAACTAACTTTTTCGCATCAACTTTAAAGTACTGTATTTGGGAAAGGACATGGGATGCAACTTTATAAAAACTTTCTCATTCGCTCTGCGTAAAATTGGTTTCTACTTGTTTGTGACACTTATTCGGGTCATTCAGGTTTGGTTTGATGATTTTAGCCGTGTTTGCATTATAAACAAATTAGTAATGCCACAAAAAATTTGAAATATTATCCCGGCGCATCCACCAGAATCCACAACATTGTTGGTGCTGTTAATTTGTTTCCAATTACAGAAAATTTAATAATCATGTTTACGCAAATACAACTAACATGAATGTTAATTTTCACGTCTGTGCTCTAGGTTGGAACGTTCGTTTGAAATTTAGTAATCTAAAAATCGAACGATGTCACAGCATTAGCGGTTTGACGCTGAGTTCGTTGTAAACTCTGAACACTAAATCTGTATTCGTTAAGTTTTCAACTGTAATTTTTTCACAACAGATTGGGATGTTAGGTTCAGAGAGTGTTTTGAGGTTTGTAGGAGCAAACAGTTATCCTCTTTGGCGAAATTGAAACGAAGCGCTCTTGAGGGGCTTAGTTCATATTTTGTCGTATTGGTAGGGTTAGGTGAGATTTACGACAACAGTCATTATTAATGTCGCTTCCAGAACAATAAACCCTTAAAAATGAGTCTAATTCATTGCTGTTAGACAAGGCTACTTTCGCTTTGCCTCATTTAGTCTAGTTATTGTAAAATCTCGCTGACGCAAGTACCAATTGCTGTGATTTATGATCTTAGTTTCTTATTATACCCAGAATGTGATGTATTCTTGTATTCTTGTAAAGAAAGAAAGCGAGGAAACATCATTGTTGTAAAACTAGTACTAGATCCAACAAAAAGCTCCGTAAATCGGATTAACATTGACAGTGATGCTGATTGAAATGTACACCCTTCTTTGTGTTTTATCTTTGATAATTAAGAGACGAACTCTAGAACGGCAGTGACCGGAACATGAGGTTTCCTGATAAAATCGAACTTCTATAACACAAAATGCTATTTTTCGTATTCAAAACACACCGGTTAAACTCGCTTTTGAAATAAAACACCTCTTAAATTTAACCGTATCTTTGAAATAAAATATCCGCCCATTGAGAAAACCTTTCTCTTTGTGTTGACCTGGGTTTTATACTTGTAAGTGTTTCTATAGTAGCTTTAAATCAAGATTTTTTATATACAGAGTGGGGCGACTGTCACCCACTCACAACTCCATCCTTTTATTCCACTCCTTCACTTAACGCTGTTTTTGGAGGGTTCGATCAATGTTTACTCAAGGGACAAACACTGACAAAACGACAATTGTCACGTTCATTAAAACTAACGTAAATTTACGCAACAACAAAATTTATTATTTTGTCCTGAAACAAAATTATTTGCTTCAGTAATTTTGCACGGGCACGAACGTATCTCACAAAAGACTTGCTAAACTTTTGCGAGAAAAAACTGGATAAATGGTACGAGATGAGAAATGTGGAGTATAGATAACACCCGACTCTAATAAAGAAATGATAAATCTCCGTAAATTAGAAAAAACTAGCTGTTTTCACTCACAAAACCGTGGACAAATTAATTGCTCATATTTGCGTCGACAGTACCAACAATATTTCCGTTGTAAATTTTATTGTATACGATTTTACGAATAAACTAAGTTTTTTATTCAACTGTAATTAATTTTGTTTTCTTCAACAACAGTTTCATTTGTACTGGAAGTAAATCCGACGGTAATTAGCGGCGTTTAACTAACTTAATTGTTCGAGATAGATACAATTTAAAATTTTACAATCAAAAATTAAAAAACAAATTTTCACTCTTCTTTCAGACTATTCAATTAGCTTAATTTTGGTGTAAATGTGAATATGGCGAGCCGTGACAACGAATAAATCCAACAGCTGTGATATGAATATTTTATTTGGAGTTTACGTATTGTAGATTTGATGTGGAACATAAATTTGTAACTTAAATGTGAAATTGGAAGTAAAAAACGACGAGTATTATTTAAAAAGTTCCACGTTTATGATATAAACAGAAAAAACCTTGCGATTTGTCTCTTTCGTGGCGGTCGTTTAAATACATTTTTCTCTGAAAAGTTGCTATTATTTTGTTCTCATTTAGGAAAGGGGCAACTCGAGACATTTCAGGAATAAATAACCAAGGAAAGTACAAGAGACACCGGATGGTAGCACGCATCCGTTTGTTTGCAGAAACTTGCGTAATGTTTCAAATACACAGAAATATGTATCTTTCCGGTTTATTTATTTCGCAGTTCTTTCTACTGACAGTTCGTTGGTATCTACTATACATTTAATATCAGGCTTAAAAGTGAAAAGTTTTCAGTGGTTTTCAGTGTACGAGTGGCTTAACACCAACAGGTAATGACATCATCCGAGATAAAATAAAAGAACTTCTTTCCTCTAATTTGCTTTAAACTACTTATCTCGCCCGTCGATAAAAGGATATGCTTAAATTTTTGCCAGTATCCGGCAGGTTTAAGACATTTAATTAATGCGATAAAACTTTCCGATTTTATTATAACAGATGCCACAATTTTTAATACTTTTTAATTAACTTTATTTACTGGAGTTGGGAAACTCTTCGCATTATCCCGTAGTTAAACATTGAAGACGTCTCTGAATTTGCAATTCTTGTCAATTTTCGGCTCAGTTTATTCATGGCGTAAACGATTTTAGATTTTATAAAGGACCAAAAATGTTGTTTTTGAACTTGGCCATCCACCATTGTTACTGATATTAAATGACGGTAAATCAATACTTGATTAATGTTTGACTAATAAATACAAAATTAGGTAAAAGTTTGTTCGGTTCAGCTGCTACAATTTAATATTTTATTATATAAAAGTTTAAAATAAACACTAACGTATTGTGATGGTTGTTGTTTGTATTTTGCTGCTTCACTTACTAAAGTTCTATGCAAAAAGCATTTTTAATATAAACTTCTGTACCATAAATCACTTATAAATTTAAATTAACCTCGAACCTTGTTTTATTATTGAATCTGCGCTTCTCTAGGCTGTGCGTGTTACAGAGGTAATCTTGCATGCTTCAGACAATTATTTCATTTACGGATTCTTCTCATTACTGCCAAAAATAAGCACTCGGATTCATGATAGGAAAAGTCCGTTCTTTTTATTTTTAGAATCGCGATTTGTTTCGGTGTTGTTTGACCGTTTTGCGGCGTTCTACTTCAACGGGAGGGGCAAAGTCATAAATTACGGAACTTCAGAAAACATTTTAGCTGTCAATGTTAGATAAAAATATTTTCTAAACATCCTTGCTGAGCAGACAGTAGGCGGACTACTAAGTTTGGAAACCAATGGAAGAGAATAATTACACTACTATTTCTTGTTTGTTTCTAAACAATTATTCGCTCGTTTGTTATATTTTTTTCCTTAACATTTTTCCATTTGGAGAGGGCGTGATATTTCAACTTACTGAAATTTATGTTGACGATAATGTCTTGACGATAAGCAGTTTTTATTGTCGTTTTATCCACATTGTTCTGGGGTTAAACGAACAATGGCGAATCAAGAAGTTTCCGGGATTTATTGATTATGTATTTAATAACTTTATTGGCAAAGTAGAGACTCTATGACGATAAATCGCCGAGGTTGTTCCTCTTTTTTGGCAGCATTTAGTTTTTACCGACGTCTATCGTCTCTTTAATTTTAACCAATTCCGGAAACATTACGGGAAGATTTAACTTTCCGTTGTTTGTGGTAGATTTTTTAATTATATTTTAAACTTTTTGGCATCCATTAGTGTTCTACTACAGTTTTTTTTTTGTTCATCTCCCGATATTAATTTTGCGAGTATTGAATCCAACCTTGGAACGGGCAATATTAATATAACGTGGACTTTAATATTGAACGACTATTTTAAAAGATTTGATAAAAGCATCTTTTGTAAGGAGTCCAAAATTAAAATTCTTCGTTTACGGAGTTTCTTTGGTATTGTCGAAAGACGTTCGCGTGCGTTCATCGTAGCTTTACCACGTCTTAACTTTAAAGGATGAAAAACACGTGGAACCCAATCGACCGGCGGCTTTACCTGATTAATCTGGTGACTTCTTTTGATAATTACCGACAGCTGTTGGTAAAGTGGCAAAGACCAATCGGCCGGTAAATATCGATCCACGCTTTCTCATTTATACGACCTAGCCAAATACCCAAATTGATTATAATGAGCGTTAAAACTTTCCAAACTTTGAAGATTTCGTGATTTGATTCGTTTACTGTTTAAACAGTTTTTACTTTGGTTGTTATTGTGAGTTCAGTTTTTCTGAATAAAACAGGAAACATGGTCAAGCGTAAATTTTTATTTGGGTTTTTAATTAATTAAATTGATTAAAAAACACAATGTTCGAATCACGATAAATTTGCTCTGCAGTGTAAGTGTATTCTCACGAAGGTTTAAAATTTAACAGTAATTTTCAAAACAGGGTGTAAAAATGTGAACAGGAAATTACAGATATTGTGGAAAGGATTATCGCGTGTTACGTGAATGGACGAGAAAATGAGAGACGTAATGACTTCGTTTTTTTTAATAGTAGTAATTGCATTAGATTTGAATTTCAATGATCGAAACGTTCTTGATTCATTTTCCCAAAAATTCATCAAAAGCATCGAGTTCATCCATAGTCATTACAATAAGTATAAGGGTTCCTAATTTGCCAGTTCGCAGTATGGGTAAAATTTGAAATTCTCCGAAATGCTGCTTTTCACACATTTTGATAGATGACAGAAAGGGATGCCAATTATATTAATGCTTTGCTTCAGGTAAGGTATCGCCCCGGAATTTCATATTGATATTAGGTACGTTTTTGATGTTTTATTCACTACAAATATGTACGAGAACGACAGAGAATAATCATATTTTAACCCGGCAACAAGTAAGGTATTTATAATTACCATCTCCTACGTTTTTTGCAGACCCATTAAATTAAAATTAAACGGGAAGCTAAGCGGAAGTTTCATTTCAGAGAGCTTCCCAGTTTTATTGTCTTGTCAGAAGTTATATCTTATAGCAGAATAGAACAAGACTAACAAAAATATAGCTAGAAAGCTGAGTTTATTTAAGTTTTTTGGTATTTCCGGAATTTTCTTAATAATTAATTTAGTTGTTGTGAATATAATTCACCGGAATCAAAAGTAGACCACTGACCTCTATCTATTTATTTTGCTCGTTTCTTTATTTATAAATTGCAGCAATACATTTTTCTTAACATTCACTGATTTTTGGGTGACAGTTCAACGTTAAAATCCGAACAATATAAAGGTTTTGTAATATTCTTGATCGTGACGCGCGTTCGAAATTGTCCTTCTAAGATCATCTGCACGTTAAGTTTACTCAAATCTAACACCATATTTTTTACAGAATAGTTTCCCTGTTGAAACAAAGTCACTTTTGTGCTAAGTCAAATTGTGGGTGTTACCATTTTTATAGGGCACACTCCCGGTTCCATGCCGATTTGCCTTTGAATATCAATCCACAAACCTCCAGTATATTTCAACAAGGTTGAACATACGGCGGCATCATTTATCTCGAAAGAATTCACTTGTGTTTTGCGTTTATCAATTCGGGAAGATTTTAGGCTCATCTAAAACTAACCGTATCTGAAGACAATTTATCGAAAAAATTGAATTGAGTGACCAGATACTTTTTAATTCTGTTTTATGACCACACTTACTTTGATGTTATCATCCAAATCCATTGGAATACCTAAAAACGCATCTATAAGTTGTGTAGTTTTATTATGCATGTGAGTTTTGATTAGCAACTGCATTGGTGCATCAACAACTTCTTTGCACGGGATTACACTTAAAATCCGAAATTGGGCAGGGCCTACAATCTATAAAATGTCAGTGTTTTAGTTGGTAAATTTAATTAAAAGTACTAGCCATCTAACTTTAATGGAAAGTGCGTTCTCTACAAAATAAATTACTTACAAAGTATCGTGAATAAATACATCCCACAAAAGTTGCAAGTATTAAAACTCTCCACAACATTGTGTATTATTTACGAACGTGTTTTCACGCTATTATTTATGCAGTCAGATTTCTATCGAAAGATCTTAATGATATGAAAATATTGTTTTAATAGCTTTATAAACGTTGTAAAATTATGTTACGTTACACATGCATGCACTAGAAAAATGAGCCGTCCAACATTTTGTTTACAAAAGCTCAAACGAACCCTCGAAACACAACTCGTAGAAAAACCTAATTATTATCACAATAGGCTGCACAGATTCTGCTGGAAACATTCCTCAAAACACAATCCTGAAGTTTATGTGAAAGGAAATTAATGAACTGAGCCGTCCATTTTTAAACCCGGAGGTGTTTGCTGGACAATTCAAGGTTGCAATCTTCAAATAACGTTATAATAACCCCCCATTTTTTGTATTTTTATAACCAAAAAACAGCCGACAAATTGCCTTTTAATGGTCAGGATTTGTGGCTTACTTAGTCTGCTTTGAATTGGATTTTTAAGCGGAGAATTTTATTTCATTTGAGAGGTGTCGATCTCTGGAGGCAAAGCATAAAATAACTTCGCAAAGTGATTTCTGGAAAACGTGACGGTTAATCATGTATACAATTTGTTCGGAGAACGGAACGAAGAATAGATATGTAAATGTGGATAATTAAAAGTGACGTGATTTAACTCAGTTGTGCTCCGGACTTGATTATATTTATATGCACTGATTTGGAGTTAACTTAAGGTAATTCTAATCGGATTTGCCGATTTTATCAACAACTCTGGTGGAAAAATGAGTGCGTCCGCTTATGGGAAAATAACTCGGTTGGTTTCCGTTGGTGGTAACACTTTAATTGAACAACAAGGTGAAATAAGGCATGATCGATGGACGGTAAAGGACAAGTGTGGGCAATGGACAACGCATCGCAGGCGTAGAAGGATTAGCGCGTTTTGCAGAGAAGAGAGCCCAGGACGCAATCATCTGAAGTGGGTTGTACGCTCTGATTTATAACGGCAACTCCGTCGAATTGAAAGAGCGACGCTGCCGCACACGGGACTAAACAAAGATAAATTACTATTTGAACAGTCTAGAGGACTTTAATCGAATGTTCGCATATTATGATGGCCTTAGCACCTAAAACTGGAAAAATCCCAAAGATCTAAACCCTCATCACATTTTGATAATTACCGTCAAACTGAAACACGAACTAAATCAATCAGCAAGTTCACACGGAGTCGGATTAGGGTTTGCACTCTATAGATTTGTATGAATCAGCTTATGATAATTAATCATTTCAGTAATATCCTGAAAATTTTCGAAAGCTCGGCATCTTGAAAGTGGTAGTTTTAATTCCGACATTTCTCTCTGTCCTAGTGCTTTCACAATCAACTATCTTTGAAGATTTATAATTAAGATAACCCAAATACAATTTTAGTTTTTCTGATCATCGCCAATCTGAGGTGAAATCTTGTTGACCTATTGTAACAAACTACTCAACTGAATTTGCATATCTTCAGATTTATTCTCGAAAGCTTTTACTTGCTTACTCTCACAGATGCTCATTTTAAATAAAATTTTATTTTTAGATAAACATGTACAGATTCACGATTTAAATATATTTCCATTAAAGTAAACGAAAGACGTACTCTCCGCTTGTGGATGTCATTAAAAAACATCAATTTTATTTACTGATTTAAGATCCACTGATTTAAGATCCTTTCTTGGTCAATAAAAGTGGCACTTGGAGGAATGTTATCAAAAATTTGAAAAATTATAGCTTTATCAGTGCAAACAAATGTAGCAATAACTCTTATTTCTAATAGAAAACTGACAATAAGCTCGAGAAGCGTGCTTTCCCCGATACGCATCGGCTAAGCTCAAGAATGAAACTTTTCGAGAACGACGTGAATACATGCGACGTCTACTAATATAATAAAGAAAAATAACTCGCCAATTTAGTAGATTAACACGATAAAAAGACCTCACATTTATTTCCAAGAAAAATATTGGGCGATTCTAGGTAAGTGTAAAAGGATGCAATATACATTAAAATAATAAATGACAAATGGAAAAAGTGACAAACAGGATTCTGCTTTGTGCGTTTTCTTCCCATTAACGTCTTTTGTATAAGCAAGACGTATTTTTTCATGTTGGGAGCGTTCAGAAAATTAGTAAACTGTGAGCAATATACGGGGTGATATTGAAATGAAAGCAAAAGTTTCAACTAAGTTCAGCAGTTTTTTAAAACTCTTTTTCTCTCTATATTTTGACACGAAGGTGGTAAAACTATATCATAAAGAACTTAAAATTATCTAAAATGTTCCAACGAAAAACTACATGAATTTCCAAGAACGCAGGAATTATTTTTGAAATTTTTAACTTTTTAAATATTTTGTCGTATGAAAGCTTGCAATTGAAAATAATTTCTAATTTAAGACAGTTAAGAAACTCTGTCGTTCGAAAGGATTATAACGACGTCCATAAATCATCGACGAATTCACGTCAAAGTGTTCTTATTGAACTTTTATAAAATTTTATAATTACGTGTCTGTAGAGATCCTTAAATATCTGCGTATATTGATAAAGTGCAGCTTTCAAGGTACGAAGTTTATTATGCGTGAGTCATGGAACTTCACCAAGTTTGGAAGAGAACAGTGGCGAAACTATACGTAAGATTAATGAACTTTAATAATGAAAACCGTGCGAAATAATTGCCTCATGCACTAAAACAACTTGACACTTGCTTTATTATGTGACAGTTTCGATAAAGATACCGTGATTATCATTTCAAATGCAAAATATGAAATCTTTGTTGGCGTGACGCCAGATGCTTTCAATTTCAAATATTTACTTAGAGACAATTAGAGGAAAGAAAAAAGGTTTTGTTGACACAGGAAATCCAGCCAAATGCAGCTCTAACGCGAATTATTTACTACTAAACTCAAGTACAAGTTCGTGTAGAAAAGAAAAGAAAACAGATTAGAGCAGGTGCAAATGAGCTACATAAAAAAGATAAAAGCTCTAGCCGAGTTTGCCCTAATTAAATTAAAATTAATTCTACTGTGTAACTCATGATTAAGTTTATTTTATTACGTCATATTATTCTAATTAGTAGCGGCAAAGGAAAGGAAGCTTTGTCACTATTTTAATGACTACTAACATTAGTATTACCTAAGGTTTTCATTTAAATTTAGCTAACGTAAGTAATCGTGTATTATATTTATAATACATTTATCTCTAGTTGTGAATGTAGCGTACCTATTTAACTGTACACAGAATTATTTCATGCGAAAAACTAAATTACGTAACATGGTGAAATTTACTGTACGTTTCTAGGAAAATGCATATTAAACGCCGAATGTAGACATAACGGTAATGAGAATGATGGAAATATTCTCGGCAATAAATCCCCCACAAGAACTGAGAACATCAGGAAAAGTGGAATAGTGGTTTCAATATCGAGCTCCTTTTAAACTTATAATCAAAGTTTAATTAAAACGAACTAGACCTTTAAATGCTAGAATTCATTTGCAGTTGCGAGAGTTCTATTACCAGCAAATTACATCAGTTAATAATGCGATATCGGTTATTTCTAAATTGGAATTAATAACTGGAAACGTTTTGGTTTCATTTGTTGGATGTTTTAGAGGTCGAAATTCCATTAAATTCCTGACATCCCGAACCGAGTGGGTCATGAGCATCGTGTATGGCGAGTTAATGATGTGAACATTCTGTATGGTTGATAATGCCACATGACCAAACAGGGTTCTAGATATAGGGAATTTCTACAACACCATTTAATGAGTAACCAACGCAATTGCGTTTTCTTTACTCCATTTCCCGTACGACAAATGTGCCGAAATGAAAACATTTTTACAACCGTTTTTTTTTTCTGTTTAAACGGTCATTCAAATTGCATTCATCGTCGTTTCAAAACTAGCTTTTTTGATTTTTTGTTCGACTACATGTTGCGCTTTACTTTTAAATTATTCATTTTCTTAAAGTTTTATGTCTCTTTATCAGTTCTGAGACTTTAGACTCACTCCCAATTTTCTCTTGTTGATACAGCTTTTTCCACAGGCAGTCGTTTCCTTATTCTGTTTGTTTGGTCGATCGCTTAAAATTTGCATATCGAAAGATGGAGATAAAATATTTCGCACCCACACTTAGTGTCTATCCTTTTTTCTATGTCTTTGCTACTTGTTTCAGTCTCTCTTATAGGTAAATGTTTGTCTTCTTTCCAATCTTCTTTATATTTAAATATTAAACCAAAAATTGCGTCACAACTGAACGAAACTAGAACTATCCGCTTAGAAAAACGGTTAGTTCCGTTTTCTCTTCCGTTTTAATTATAGTTTTGTTAGCTTTGCGTTTACATGACAAAAGCAAGAAGTTAACGATGTTTGTCGTCGATATTATGAGTAATCCTTCAAAGTCGATACGTACAAGGACGGTGGCATTTTGATAAATTTCCTTTAAAACGCAAACGTGAAATTAGGAAGAATATGATCAAACTTTTTGCAGACATTTTCCGGAACTCAGTTTCTCTGCCTCCTCAATAAATCTGCACTATTTTAAATAATATATTAGGAATCTTGACATGGCGTTCCCTCGAGAAGCTGAATTCTATTCTTGATGATACGAAACACGTCAAACACCACAATAAAAGCTGCAATTTCTTTTTATCTCGACAAATGCTTGTCAAGTTCAGTCAAGTCGAAAAAGTATAATTGAATAAACGATAAACTGTCTTGTTGATTTAAATTTCAGCAAAGGTTTACATATCCATTAATGTGAAAACCTTGACCATCCATGTTTAATTTTCCAACATTGTACAGAAACCGTAGCTGATGTAATTAATCCTGTCGGGGTTGATAGGTAGAAAGATTTAAAGCTCTGAGAATTTAGCCTTATGTTTACAGTCCGAACAAACACATCAAGAAAGATGATTTATGAACCTCACTACGGTTTTCCACTATACTCAAAATCAAAACTTCGAGGATGTCCTTATAGATATCAGTTAACTTTTGATTCGCTTCAAACTTGATTTTAACAAAGTGATGAAACTATTAACGGATTTTATTTCACCTTGAGTTTTCCAGAACAACTGGAGACCTTGTTTTTAAACTCTGTAACGTTATAAAGTGTCACTTACTTTTGTCTTGTTGGTCGATAAGAAATAAAATTGAAACTACCCAAGCGTTTCATAAAATTGTCGCAATAGTCAGTACGGGTGCCGTTAGTTACATCCTTAATTTTACGTGTCTTGTTGAGCTTAAAATTAGCACGGTCTTTTCGGTTTGGACACACATCCGTAATATTTGATGCTCGTTAAGACTTAATAATCCCATCTAATTGGGACTGCGCTTAATTCAGACATCGGGCTTTTCGGATTAAACAGGTTAGATTTATGAAAGCACTGCCGACCAAAAATGATCAATTGTTGCTCCATAATAATAATCTTTCGTAGAAGTCACTAAACCAATAATATCCTAGGCCGGCTTGATTTTAGCGTGAAAATTATGAATATCTAAGTTTCATTTTCATCGTTGAATTTCCATTCCTTTTATGATTTAATCAATGCAGATTAAGAACAAGGGAAGCGAAGCACTCGACACACGCGATTTAAAATCAATAGACAAAACTGAATGCACTGGTCGACAATTTAGATTGAGGTATTGCCATCAGCGACGAGAAGCAATATAACTGTCTTAGTGGTACTCCAGGGGTTCGCTTAAACTATGTGAGGCAATGTTGTCTTCTCCTGTCCTTCCTGTCCCTCACTATTATGTAATCCTTGCAGTCAACAAATGTCATAGCATACCAATTAGTTTTCCAAACATTTCGAGCGTGCCTCGGCTGCAAATAGACGGACAATTTCTTGTTTGTGTACTGCATTGTCTGCTTCAACCTGACTATAATTTCTGTATTTGAATAAATTAGCACCATCGACGCGTCATTTTACCAAAAGTGACGTGGAGAACAAGTGTGACCGACGCCAGTTACATTAGCTCTTTCCGAGTGATTTATGTCCTGTTTGTAATTTAAAATTCGATACAATTTACAAAACATAATGTTAAAAAACTAGATATTGACAGAAAGACAAATGGATCATGAATCGTTATGGTAAAGACGAAATATCAAAACACTCAAGAGTATTTCAAAACAGATTTATTATGGAAATGCACCTATTCAAGTATATTTCAGATTAGTCATCGGTTTAGTTACCGCCTTTTTTGCACAAACCATTTCCAGGGGTTTCTATTTAATTACATCTTGCTCCATTTTTAAGAAAGTTTGACGTGCTTTTGAAATCTCTTAATTATTTTTTACGTTTTATAATACCTTTAAATAGAATACTTCTCTTTGGTGGTTGAATTTTTATTTAATCAGATTGAAGATAAAAAGTGAGATCATGTTTTGTGTGTAACCTTTTTTGTACGTTGTGGTTAGTGAACTGTATAAGTAAAATTCAAGGTAGAAAGAGTTTTGTCCTTTTGAGTTAGATAACAAAGAGAAAATTGTGCGCTTGTTAAATGATGAGACTAAACCGTCTTTTGAGGTAATGTGGTGGTAGGGGTTCATTTTTATAATTAAGCTGTTTGTTATTTCTCAACGATACGTATTTTGAGCGGAAATAAACGAATTTAAAAGATATTCAGTGTTTTCTTGGAAAAAATCCACTGATCGAACTATTAAATGAAACCAGATGAAGCAGTTTTTGTGTAGGAGTTTTTATATAATCCGCTTTACATCATGGAATGGCTAAAGGGCGAGTTTTACGTTTGATCTAACTTTTGTAACGAGTTATTAATTTTGAGTCGCTATAGCAACAATTGTTTCACAAAAAACGTTAAAGGGTTGAAGAAAATATAAAAAATCGAGTGTGGGTTTAATTTAGTTACAATAACCGTCAAATTGATAATTCGTATTTAAGCAAACTTGTTTTGTACGTTGTGTCTCAAGAAAATGATGTCTGCCATATTATTTTAAAAGCCTGCGTGTTTGTATAAATTATAAATTTTTGCTTAACATCCCACCCTTATTTTGCGTCGGAAAAGAGAAGTTTAAAAAGCGCGTCTTTTCAACGTCATATTAGCTAAAATTTTGCGCTCAGGTGTTGCTTTTCTGTGATTATTTTTCAACTTAAATTTCGCTTGATGAATTACATTCTGTCATGTCATTAACAAAGACTATCTGCCCGTTTGACATAAAACGAGGTATAAAACGAAACAAAATAAACACAATTGTAAATTTTACAGCTTTTAATATAAATACAAACGTAAACCTGAAATCTTAATGTTTAAGTAAGTACAACCGTAACAGTAAAAGTATTTATTTTAGAACACGTTTTTTAGTTTATATTCTAAAATCGATCCTTTTTTCAGGATATGTCGGAATATAAGTGTGAATCTGGGAAACCACCACTCTATGTCCCACATAAATCCGTCACCGCCGTCATCGGAGCTTCTTTCAGCGTAGTTTCAATCATGGTAGCAAATATCTTGAGGTTATTTAAGGTACGTATTTATTTGCAGTTAAATCCATTCGTTTCCTGTTATGTAAGGAGGTAGTTAATTCTAGTTCGTCTTTCAATGAAATTGAGAGAAATACGAGTCGATGTCCGTCAGGAAAAAGACGCTTATTGGCTGCTTGTCCCGAAGCCTCAATTAATTATAACATTATGCAATTAATTAGCTTATTTTGTTGTAATCGTTTTATTTTTTTGGCTTTGTTATATATTTCTTTAGACTAATTTCTAGTAAAAGAACAAGACGTTTGTTCAATCCGCTTATTGCTATGTGGATTTCAACATTTTCTTCATGTCTAAATATTCCAATAAGTGTGGAAGTCTTAAGAGCAGTCTAAAGTGGACACACTTTAGGACTTTAGCGCTAATAACTTTAGATCACATTAATCATTTTAATTCAGAGTGACTACTCTAAGGGAAATGAAACAGGTATTCAGATTATAAGCCGATCACAATTCTAAATCCCTATAATTTCTCTTAGAAATTCCGAAGTTCACTTTCCAGATACTACCAATTTTGACGAATAAAGTTAGTGGATTATTAAATTTAAGTTTATTTGTCGCAAAGCCCGGAGCCAACAATAATTACATAAACATCAAAATCGGAGAAAATCTGTTTGTGGCAAAGATAGTCGCTCTAACAGTTCCACTAATCTAACAAGGAATGGAGCTGGCATTTTACCATTTTCATGTATATATTTCCAACGGAACTTTGTCAAGTTCGTTAAAGTTCTGACACAATCATTCAGACTTTGTTAGTATTGCACGTGGCACATTTCTGTTTTCTTCTATTTTTCGTACATAGCTGCTAAGTACTTCTACTAAAAGCACCAAAGTGGGCGGCTCGGATTTCACAACTGGCACATATTTCGTTGCCTTACAGACCTAATTTGATTCCCTTCGAGGCCCATACACCCAAGTCCTTAAACAAACATGTTTTTGAACTCTATTTTAATTAACTGATCGCTGAAATAAATCTGACGAACGTAATCTGTTTTTCATTTTTAACGGAATTTGAATTTTATACTAATTAAATATGTTTGCAAATTTTATTTTGTTGACGTAACTTTGAAATTAGTCATTTGATTACAGACCTGACCTGAAAACAATACGAGTCTTGGTTTATTGGCCTCATTTGTAGCAGCGTTGCCCTGTTTGTTGTAACAATATGAAAACAAAGCGAGTTTAGTAACTTTGTCCGAGAAACGACTTTATTTAAATAACAAATAATCCACTAAAATCCTTTGGCTTTTCCGGTGTTGTTCTTTTATTCATGTGACACATATTTCGGTGTTAGTCTGCTTCTTCGTTTCTGTACAATTTTATTTAGAAAAGTTAAAGCGAAGGATTTCGACCTAATTAACTAAATCCGTGAATACAGTTCTACATAAATATTTAGTAAGCTTAAAACTTTTCAGGATTATTACAAAGAAATTACATTAAAAGGATAAATATTTTCTTTAAAAATTTACATAATTAAATCCATAAATAGTAAATATGAAATTATTAATTCTTTTTTGATGAATGGAGATTCGATTTCAAGTTACGAAAAAGTTTTCAATTTAACCTGCGATGCTTCGGCTACAACGCAGGGAATTGGCTGCCGAAGAAAGATATAAAACATTAAAAAGTTGACACTTTTCAAACTTGGTCCGTCATGTTTGAAAAAAGTATTTTTCCCAATAAAATAATTTTAGACCTTACGTGAGCACCTATTTTAACATTTTAGTCTCTTTCTCATTTTCTCCGTAAAATTGATAATTAAACACCGTGATAAAAAGTGTCCGATTCGACTTTCGTTAGCTTCTGGATCTTAAGTAAGTAAATTTCAGCAAGCTAAAATTAAGTCGAGTTAATTCTACTTTTAATTGGGTTTATGTTGATCAACAGACGACTAATTATAAGTACAGTACAAGGAATTGTAGACTTTAACGTAGATTTAAAAGAAAGCATGTTAAGGTCTAATTTCGTTAGCGTTGCGTATAAAATTCCATATCTGCAAAGCCGTTGTAAACAAATGCTCTTAAAGATATTTGAGTGTGAAAAAACACCATTAAACTTACACCGGAAGCATGTAAAGTAAGCATCGGTCTATGCAAATAGAATTTCTTTGTGAGAAAGTAACTTCCTTAATTTGTTTTCTTGAGTGAACAATTAGTGAAGAGGGTTGTTTACTGAATGTTTCAGATCCCCCAAGTTAGCTACGCCTCGACCAGTACGGAATTGTCAGATAAGTCGAGATTCGAATATTTCAGCAGAGTCGTGCCCCCCGATAATTTTCAGGCTCAAACTATGGTCGAAATTATCAAAGAACTAGGCTGGAAATACGTGTCCACCGTCGCCGTCGAGGGAGATTACGGTGAACGAGTAAGTAGATTTTTTCCTATTTTTCTATAATACTCGCCGAAGTGAGAACTAGATTTTTACCTCTACTTCGATTTCGAAATATCGCGTTGAATTGAAGCCGTCAAATACGACGAAGATAAATTTAAATTTCTGTACAAAATTAAACATAGCTACAGGGAAAACGGTGGTTTTGAGTAAACAGGTGGATATGAGGGCGGTTTTCCAAATCGACATTGTAGGGGTTGTTAGCGGTTACAAAAAACGATTTTGAGGAAATTTATTTGTCCGTTAAACATAAAATATTTTTAGGGAATTTAACGAACTTGATTTACACGCTTGAAATGCGTTTGTTATTTATCGATTTATTTTAGGTGGCTTTATCAAAAAACCGAAAATCTGCTTGAAGTGAAATCTGCCATGAAGCTTGTGGTTTGTAGTTTGGTTGCGCTTCTATATTAGTTTGTATTATCGGAAGCCTAAGACGATGGGATGTGAAATTTGTCAGAAGACAGGCAAAGCGCGTGAAATTGATTTCCGTCAATTCTTTTGTGACGCTTGGAAATTCCGACTTTTTTAATTGAAATAAAAGTAGCTGAAAAATCGCAGAAAATTTTGTTGTTTTGCTGTAAATCTAAAAAACGTCGATGACGAAAATGATGTTGCATTTGCTGTAAAATGAAACAAACGATTGGACTCTTATTTCCTATATGAGATTGCATGGGTCTCTAACTACGGGAAATTGACCGGTCACTGACGCAAATAACTAACAAAAAAACCTTGCGAAAATAAAACAAAGCGACGTTTCAGGGAGAAAATTGGTGGTTGCTTTGGGATAGGAAATGCGCAATAAAATAATGCATTTTTAAGTAGAACCGCATGGATGGTGATAAATCATTGTAATAAAATTTCCTGTCAAGTTTGTACAACACACGACATAGCTTACCTACAAGAAATTTTCTGACATAAATTATGTTATTTTGGGACGTGTCGCCTACACCGTAGTATGCGAAGTATCTGACGAAAGATAGTATTTAACAAGCGAAAAAGAGATGATAATAACCATCATAGAAATGCTTCATTACTTGGCATTTACATTCCGTTTTATTCAAATTTTATTTAAATCTTAAGCTCTCGCAAATTTCCAAAGAAATAGGATTGAGACTTATCAAAAATTTGCATAAGACAGTGGAAATAAAACTAAATACAAAGTATGGAGAGTTCTACAAACTTGACTTTTGTCTACATGTTTCACGTCCGAGTTGCATCTTGAATTATTTGACGCAGCAATAAAGTTAGTTTATTATATTTTCTTTATAACTTTTGTTTTAAAGTAAATAGCATAACTACTGTCTGCTACTTTACCACAGTTTTTAAAATATCAACGTTATAATATTTTACTAAAAGTTGCCAACATCGCCATCGTACTAAATTAAACGTCTTATGCAATAAAGTTAGATTTTAGTTATGCTGTAGTATCGATGACGGTTCTTTGATGTATAATTTGGAATTAATTTTCCTAGTTTCAATACAGTCTATAATTCTGTGGCATCCCAACCATTGATGTAACGGTTGCATGTAGGAGTACTCATGATATTAACTGTCGATACTCTATGGAGATGTTTAGTAAGCACCTCTAATTTAACACAATGATAGGCTTGCCTTAGTGGAACTTATTCAAAGGTAATATGACGCATCGTTGGATTAATTATAATTCCCGATTAGATTAAGGGAGAGAGGTAGTAATTTTAAATATGCAGTCTGTTTTAACGATAAATTTCACATTGTGCAATCAATAAAAATCAATCTGTATTGACTCGAACAACCATAAGTTGTATTTCATCTATCCTGAGCAGAATACATTGTTGGCATGTCATGCATCACCAAAACGTGCTACAAAATGATCAATTACTGACGAATACTCCCCCAAAAGCTCTATTGTTAAAATTTGTGTGCATCGATGTGTATCGTGGGAAAGCGTTTATTTTCCCAAGTAGAGCTTTAAAAATTTTCCAGCTGTTCGATTATAGCTTATCAGTTCGTTCTATCATTTCCACAATTCGCTAACTTGGAAATAATCGCGTTTAATTGAATTTTTTCCGATGAGATCATTGGAATGAAAACAATGCCGATACAGTGTTTTTTTTTTCACTTGAAGGTGTGAATAATACAACAATAAATGAAACTCGATTTAAAAAGTTCTAGTGTAGATATGCGGTTTATATTTTTTTTAATGTGACCTTTTTGTATTAATATTCGGTCGTAAAAACCACATATGGGTTTGATAGGAACGATAAGAAGCCGTTTCCTGAAAAATTGTTCAGTTGGAGCATGTTTCATATCAATGAAGCGGAAACAAGTAACTTTAACCAAACTAAATAGTAATTTGGTTTATTTCAGTCTTGGTCGTTTTCAAGCTCCATCATTATTTCATTTGTTGATTTTAGTAACATGTAAAACTATCGGATACGAAATGCGCTACTATGTTTATTCGTAACAGAATGATATTTAGATAGAGATTGTTCCGGTTGTGTTTCAGTGTGTTGTGAAAATCCCAGAACAGATTGTTCGTTAGTGTGAAATCGATTTCATATCAACACATCACCATAAAGTCAATTGTATCCAGAGTGGAAGCTATTAGAGCGATGTACGTATTTAAATTCGGGAGATTGTTCGAAACGTTCGAATCCAAGTAGAGCATCTTCTATTCAAACAATAGAGATTAATATTATTGGGCAATTAATCAGAGTTATTGAGGAAACAGAGCGACAACGTGAATTCCGCGTGATTTGCACTCCACACAATTTATTCTGGTTAGTAATTAAGTTAATTTTGGGTCAGTGCAAAATTTAATTACAGGCCGGGGCGGAAAAACGTTTGACATTTTGAAATAAATTATAATTATTATAATTTTATAATTAAACTTGTTAGGTTTTGTAACCTTTTACGTTTTTTTTAAATGAGATTTCACGGTTTTGTAACGTGGGTTAATAGGCAAGTTATTTTAAGCTCTTTATGGTTTTTCATGAGCTAATTTTTCCGGTAATAAATAATAATATTTTCATTTAAATTGGATGTGTTACGTCACTTTTTTAAGTTGCTTTTTTCTAGATATCAGAGTTTTATTTTGGAGGTTCTTGTATCTTAGATCCTTCCTGCTTATTCTTTTATCGTTCCGTTTGCTTATCTTATTCCATTTAATTTAAACCAGCTTTTGACTAGGAAGAGGTTTTATTGATTTACTAAGTTGATCTTCTACTCGCCACCTTACAACCACTTTCAGGCCCACAGAGTCCCATTGTTTCAATTATTAAACATCTCGCTCTACCATACAACATTAATCATAAAAAGATATTCTCAAAGCCTATTTTCTAAAGCTTGGTATATAAAGTAATCCATTACTCTCCGACATTTATGAAATATATACCACTCAACTATTTTTGACATAATCTCAAAATTAATAATGCTTTATTTGAAAGTTATTAATGGCTCACAATGAAACAATTTTTGGAACAAATAAACAATTAATCCGGTTGTTAACCTGCGTTAACAATTTGTCTGCACCTCGTAATGTTAAAGTACACATAAAAACGCAAATGTTAGTGTTTTCATCTTATGATAGTAGTTATTTAAAGCTTCCATTGTGCTCGCTGCATACATATAGATGATTTTCGCAAAGTGGATTGTTTTTAATTGAATAAAACCAGTGAATCTTTATGGCACGCCCCTGCCGAATTCTAAACGCCGAAAGAATCGTTTATTTAGCATACTGACGTTGACTTTATGTAAATTTACAACAGATTCGGTGAATTAATCCATTTCACGTATCGAGTTTCTCCAAAGAGGACTGTTCAGATCCTCTTGCAAATGAGGTGGCGTCATAAATCGATTACAATTACATTCTCGAGAAAATGCAAGTGTCATGACAATTCGCCATCGATTTACATCTTAATGCAAATTACGCTTTGCTTACAATACAACTTTTAATGGAGTCAAAGAATATTTCATAAAATTTACTTGATAGCCTGATAAAACAAGTAATCGCTAGGGGGCGATTAAATTAAAACGAACCAAAGAAAGGTGAAGATAAACATAGTTTTGATTCTCCTTGTTCATTAAATATTTTGTGAAATATAAGAGCAAACAATTAAATATTTACTGGTTTTGGAATCTTTATTTTTCGAAGTTATGAGTTGGTTCAAAACCCGAAGTAAACAAAGTGACTTAAAGCCACCTAATAAACAGTAAATTATTTATTTTGTGTGCTATGTACACTTCAGCCATGGAAGCCTTCAAATGTTAGTTCAAAGGGAATTTACAATTTCTACATTTTAGATAACTGAAAACAATCATTATTCTTGTCCTACTTTCAACATAATTTTGTAAATTAATTATCCAGCTCTAGTAAACAATACAACTACATTAGTGATTTGAACACAATATCAAATGTTTACATCCAACCATAAAACTTTCATTTTGTTTTAGGTGCAGATAAAACACTCAATTTGATTAAAATCTGATTATCGGAGTAATCACTTTGTTTACGTTTTAATCAAAGCGATCTACCTAACTTTTTAAACTCGATACTTTATAGAATCCGTCTATCATCAATTTTCAATTAACATTTGCTTAAAACTAAATTACATTAGCGGCTAAGTTGTAATAAAGCACTGATATTAAAAATTCATTAAATAAAATGATGGTAACCTTCACTGTACAGGATGCACAAACTTTAAGCTTTTTGCGATCATATCCATGATCAGTGAGCAAAAATTCGAGACACGCACACTCGAAGTCCGGATAAAAATAACTTTGATACGAGCTCGCCATTAGAAAAAATTAATGCCTTTTTCGGGCGTGCTAGATTAACTTTTAAAAGACTTATTTAATTGGTGCCAACTAATCTTGGTGATAAACACCGCACTAGATTTTTCGATTTTTTTTTTTAATGTAATAAATATTCAGGCGTGACCCAGTTCTTTAAATCCCAGTATTGACTAAAATTCTCAATAGCTAAAATGTGAAACCGTAAGAAGTCTGTACACGAGTTGATTTTAAAATTAATCACGTAATTCAATATCGAAGACTGAAAATCCCTTCAGAAACGAAGACAATTTCGTGGGGTTATAAAAAGTCACACTTTATTCAAACAGAGTAATGGGATCGCATTTTCGGTAAACATTACCATATTGTTGCTTTTTTATATTGCAACGTACGTGAAAATAAACATGTAAAAGGACATTTTTCTTTCGGTGATGGAAATCTTGGAAATATGGAAATAGGTTAATATGCGAGCGTCTCTCAAGGGAAAATTATTTATTTCGATACAGATTTCACACAAAGCAGCCTGAAAAATTTTACACGTGACAAATATATAGCAAAAATAAACGTTTTGTCCCTAAAGATTCCTGATATCATAATGTACGTTTGGAAAAAATTGTCCGGCGCATCCACCATTTTTACAACATGTTTTAGTATCTTTAGATGTTTACCGTTATTCCTAAATTTATTTGAAGATTTTTTTAAACACATAAAAATGTGTATAATTCAACGCCACTTTCATTAGATAGAGAGGTTGTCTTATTTCTTTGTACGGGTTTAATTAAAAAAATATATTAAAACTATTTGCGCTGATGCAAGTTTTAAAGTAAAGATCTAATTTAAACAAATTTGAAAAATGGGTGGATATGGTGCTGTTTAACATAGAACGTCGTTTTAGTGGACCATCTCCACCCGTACATTAAAAATAATTCACCCCTTTTTATTTGTTAGTTGCGAATACCTTTACTTTGACACCCCAGCTTGAAAAATCGTGGCATAGAATCCTAAGAAATTTATTCGTATTACAGGGGATAGCGTCTTTTATATCTTATTCAGCTGATGCCGAAATCTGCATAGCAGTAACGGAAAAAATTCTCCGGAATTCAAGGACCGAAGACTTTGACAGAATTATAGAACGACTTCTTCAAAAGAGCGCCAGAGCTGTCGTCCTCTTTGTTGATGAAGACAACACAAGGTAAGTTCCGTAATTAAAATTTTAAAAGTCCACATCCAATAAATTTTGCGCTCTTTCCTGAATCGGTCGTTATTGAAATCCGATATACATTTATACCCAATTTTGGGATATATCCCTTTGCTTTGAGAGGGATTAGTATATAATTTCAATATCTTCTTTCCGTTTGTTTTCCCATAAGTAAAGCCGGTCATAAAACGGGATTTTAGAACAGGAAATATGTGCACTTTTGATCAATACTGCTCGATCGGCCCTGCCGTCATTTTAATTAAAAAAAGGGTAAAATATTTTAACTGATCGTTTAGCCGAGATAGTAAAGCAGTTCACATTCGAAATCTCGAATATAAGAAAATGAAATGGTTTATTTAATGCAGTTTAAGCTTTTGCATTTAAAAGTGACTTGTAATAAACTTTTGTCGTTATTCTTAATGTGGGTTGTAATTTAAAAGTTCTTACATTAAACGTAGAATGAAGGCAAAAAATTTTCATTATTGTTCCATTCAAGTCTTCAAAAATTAATCCACATTACATAAGGGTTCAATTCTACGAGATTACTTTTGAATTTGAGAACAGCATACTTACTTCGTAAAACTGCGTTCTAAATTTCAGCCATTTCGGTTTTTATTGTCGGTTTCTTGATGATGATACTCTTAAATTTTACATTGTATTGAAAATACTAGTTCAGTGATTTGTATGCATATTTCCAAGTGGCGACAACAATGCGCAATCTGAATTAGATAGCAATTATACTAAACGTGGAAAACTTTCTTTCGAATTTAAATTCAGCAAAATAAGAAAAAATGTTTTACTGCATAAGCTTCAACTGTCACTCAGATACGATAAATATTCAGGAATTATACCACACCTTAAAAAACAGGGATTTTATTTTCAAGTTTCGAATGGACGAGAGATTATTTGAAATATTAACGGGTGTGGGAGTTTTTCTCCAATAAATTGCCGCCATTTCGTCATCAAATCTGGAATGTCAGATTTTAAATATTGATTTCAAAACAAATAAAACAATATTTTAAGTAACTGTACGTCAAATCTCGCATTTTCTCAGTTTCAGTTTGTTTCTTTTTGCATTAACAAAACGTAAATCATACACAAAAAGTCACTTTCATAAGAATCCCACAATGTTGGAACCGGATGGTGAGATTTTATAATCAAACCACTAAATTTCACCGCGCGTAGTAAAATTTCATGTATATTACCATATTTTGCTCCATAACTACAAAAAGTAGCAAATGTGACGAAATTGAAATACATATTAACATTAACTGGGGCGCAAGATGGAGTAAAAAGCAGAAAACAGATTATTTTAACGATGATCATAAAAGACATTTTTAGTGTGAGACAAAGTTATAACAAGTGCGATTACACCGAAAATTCGCGCTGGCATCAAATCGGCGGAAATTTGGAATTTCCATTCTTCGATAAGAAATTTCATGACTTAAAGCGGTTTTCATGTTTTATTTGAAATTTAATTTGAGCTTTTGTGAATAATTCATTTGTTAGAGAGTGTATTTTTAAAAGTAATTGTTTGGTTTTTCAACGAGTTGGAAACAAATTGCCTAAAAAAATTATCATCAGTATCGTAACTACGTTAAGAAGCCTTCGTGAATTTTTAAAGTCGGGTTAGGTTGTCAACGCTCTTTTTTATGAGCTGGGTGATGGAATAAAACAATTTTGAAAAGGGTCCAAATGTGTTCGATGTTTAAGGGTGGATTCACACTGCGTTTTAGCCCCGATTGTAAACGATGAACTGTCAAAGTCTCGCAGTTTCTGGAAAAGGGGGCGCATTCAAATAACGTTGTTTTTGCTAAATAAAAGCTATCGATTTCTTCGGTTCTTGTTAAGCTTTAAAGATGGTTTTCGTGTAGTTGGTTGAAGCAGCCTATTTGTTTATACTTTTAGAAAGCTACTGCAAGCAACAATTCGTGCGAATAAGACGGGACATTTCCTTTGGATCGGCAGTGATTCGTGGGGTGCAAAAGTACACCCCGTCAGGGATCAAGAGTTTGCTGCAGAGGGCGCAATCACCATTCTACCCCACAGGAATGCCATTCAAGGTAGGAAAAGCTATATTTATACACAAACGTCAGTTCAGTCACAATATCAAATTAAATACCTCTATAACTCTCCCACGCCATCATTTATTCACATTTCAAAATACAAAAAAAGGCTGCAAACGCTCCTACTAACTACTAAATGTTGAATGCCTTATTTTATAGCCGTGTTCTTGACAAGTTTAGAAGTAATTTGAATAATTAATCTTTCGTAGAAGTTCGAATATCTGAACTAAATCTCATTTCATGGATCTATAAAAACAGAGTTTTCATAAAGTTTGTTGCACTAATACGAAACCTTTTTCTTTGAGACCTCTTGTTTGAGACATCTTAAGCAGACATCACCTTATTCTTACAACTTTTGCTGACTTAATCACGACTGCAATTCCTCAAGATTTTACGACGCTGCACTTTGCACTTTACGCCCCCAACTAAGTTCGCTAAATTATTCATGGCCGATAAACTCCTTAGATATTAAATAATACCATCCTGAAATAAAGAACTGTAATCGATATCCGATAATAATTAAACTTAACAACATCCACAATTTTTCCAAGCGAGAACATTTTCGAATAAAGTTACAAATTTTATCATTCATATTCATTTTCCCCAACATTATGCTCAATATTTATTTTATGGCATATTTTTGGAAGTCGTAATAAATGTATAAACGTCAGTTTTCGCAGCTGTTTGTCGTTCCATTATCCGCCCTCCGTCGGAAAATGGGAAATGTCGAACGGCACATTGAAGAAAAGAATAATTAGGAAAATAATTGCACTGTCAGCGGACACACATGAATAATCGCAAAAAAAGTCGAGATCTATCTATGTACGGTAGAGTGAACCCGAGAAGAAAAACATGCGGATTCAGCTTTTATACAATTACGAGTTGCTTGATCCAGTTTGGCCTCTATTTTGTTAGACAGTGCAAATTGTGTACTTTATTAAAACTTTGATGCGGCAGTAAAATAGAAGAAAGTTGAAAGCGTAAATTGCGCTAAAATCGATGAGTCGAAGTTCATATGCGCATTCCAGACTTGCTTGGAATTTTACAAATTAACCTTCGTAACATTTAGCTATCAATATCGGGTTCTCTAGACTTCGGTGACAGCTATCATTTACAAAATAAATGACATTTTTATTGTAGGTACGCTAAAATTTTCACTTTTTATTGACATTAAACTTGACGTGCTTAATGGTTTGTTTTATTGAAACCTGAGTATTTACTTTGCAGCTCTAGTTGTATCCATTACGAAATACTACTTTGTCGCAAATTAAAGTTTCTCTTTTAATTAAACAAAGACAAACAAGTCTTATATCCGTCGTAATTGACGTCATCTTCTTTGAAACTTTGATCTAGAAAAATGACTGCAAAAACTCCTTCTCACTCCATAATTACCTTTATGAAAATACAGAGAAGAAAAAAAAAACACTAAAATTAATAAGAGCTAAAAAACTAATGGAAATATAGCTCCCGGCAACAGACGCATCTAAAAAGAAGTGACTTTTTTCACAGAAGTATCGCACAATTAAATTGAAATGCACAAAATTTTTTTTCTTTGAGGGTAACCAACACAAACATCGCCTGAAACTCTTTTCTTTGCGATTGTTGGAAACACGGCACGGGTGCGATTTATGAAAAATATATTTTTAATTAAACGTCATGAGCATCTACAAACTCCACTTGTATAAATGCCGTAATTCGCAATATAACTTTCATTCAACAGGTTTTACATTCGATTATTTGTAATAACAGTACGCTTTTTGTTATGACCACAGTTTATTAGTACGGCAGGTTTAAAAAAATCGTAAACAACACAAAATGAGTCCGCCGCGTTTCTTGATAAACTCTTAATTTTAAGCTAAATTCAAATTGAGGATGACCGCCTCGATGAAATTTATTTTGTGAAAATTTTTTTTGGAAATCATACATCGAGGCAAAAATTTTCATAATATTGGAAATTTACTATAATATTGCGTATGGTAATAATAGGCAAGTTTCTAAACTCCGGAATTGAGCAGAATGTCTGCTATTTGTAAACTGAACAATCTCAAATAGTTGCGGTGTGTCCAGTTCTGTCTTTGATTGAAATCCGCCGCCCCTTGTGTGCGTTTAATGGCGTGCGTAGGCGGCGAAGGTGGAAAATAAAAGTTTTTAAAAGAAAGTAGAAAAGGAGGTTGTTCCTCGAGTGAAATCAAGAATTAATTTAGGCTAACAATATGTATATAATAAGTTGAAATGTTGGAGAGTCGTTATCTTTGAAAAGATCTCGTTATAGAAACGTCTGAGAAACTCGCTGAAGAGAGCAACGTAAAAACATAACGAAACGAAATGACATATCACATTGGCGAGAAATAACTGGAACGGGAGCGTATTAAGTTTCATCACGATTGCACTTTCGTTTTTGTCGGAGCCTTAAATTTTATACTAAAACGTATCTATATCCTAAACTTTTTAACGAGTCTTCGTGGTGCTCACAATGTGTTTTTATACGAAGAAATTAATTCAGCGTATTAAAAATGAGTTTGAGCTTGAGAATAATGCCGTTTCTGGATGTACTTCCCTTTGACCTTTGATACCTTTCCTCCGGTTCATGTTCCAGATGTTTGAGAATTGTATTTCTAACACGACAGGGATTTGTCTTGCCGAAACAATGGTGACATTTCAATCATAACCCGCGTCCATGGTGAAATTTTAAAGCGTCTAGAGAGTGAAATAATCGTTTACAGAGTGCACAATAAAATAGTCGTCGGTTATGGAACTGTCAGGAGAAACCCTGAGGTAAAATGACAGAATTGTGGCTGTCGTGGTCACAGAATGCGGATTGTCTACCTCAAACCGTTACAGAGACAAGGTTTTATATGTGTCACTCTATTATTTATGCTCACTGTGTATATTTTCTTCAGACAAACGGCTCTTAAACAAATTCCTATTTCAAACAATGACAGCGCATTTCCATTTTTCTTGAGAAAACTCCCTCACTTTTAACACGAATTAAAACTAAATATCTGTAGTTCTGAGAATAAAGACATTACAGTTATGCATCGATAGTCGCGTTGTCTTTGAAGACGTTCCAAGAAACGATAATTATTTCTTTATGCCCACTGCGGTAAAACAACACAAAAGAACGAGAAATTACGCTTTAAACGAACACATTCAAGAAATCGTCATTATTAAAATCTTAAAATGTGTCCCATTCATTTTTATTCTATTTTCACTTCGTATCCCGTCTTAAAAAACAACGACGAAAATTTAGACGCTGTTTTTATAGTAATCTACCGGCTCCGCATTTGGTTGCTACTTTTTATTTCTAATAAACTAAAAGCCTTCAGCGGTGTCTAAAATATTAACAACATTTTTAATTGTAAAGGAAGGAAAGCTCTCATTTTGTACGTAAATAATTGATAAAACAACGTTGCTACAAGATGAAATCAAAACAATGATAACTGGAATGTAAATCTACGACTTTCATAAATGGAAAATACGATAAAAGAGAGTTCGTAAGTTTAGAAATATATGGGCGAACAGCGGTTCTGAGCCCATATTTCAGTTTGAAGAATGTACCTTGGGGGCAATTAAAGGCTTCTCTGTATTGAAATCTGGCGAGAGAATTTCATGCGATAAAATATTTGAGTGTTTTTGTCACGAGAAAATACATTAAACATGAACTAATTTCCGAGATGGAGAAATATAATCTCAGGTACAAATCCCGACTTTTGCACCAAGAGACCTTAGACATATTTAACAACGTGTTATGTGCAAATATTTTCGTTCTGGTTACTGTCAAGTACATCAAGTTTGCACCATCAACTTAATATAAATATACCTCCAGAGAGGCGTCTAAATCCAACAAATTTTTCTCAATTTAATACAACCACGTAATGAAACAGCCCTTATCAATTCGGACATTTTTTAAACGATATTAAAGAGAAAAATGCTTGTTCGGTTTCAATTATAAAATACTTAATCTTAAAAAATGTTGCGAGCATCGGAAAATTATACTTAAGAAGATAAATTACATTCCTTTAAATCGTGAAATAAATACAATAAAAATATGGTCCTTTCTTTAATTTGCATACTTGAAGAAGCTAAAAACTGTTGGAACCTCGAATAGTCAAACATTTGCTTTTGAAGGTTTGTTTTTGAAGTTCGATCGATTCAATCTAAAAAATGCTTTATAAAAAGTCTTACTTTTAAAACTCAACGAATCTTGATGAATTGTTCCAGAATTTTAAATTTTGTTATGCTCTATTGATTCCAGTCGCGTAGGTGGATCTTATTATACTTACTTCCCGGTTTTCACTAATTTTCAGACAAATATTTTTCTCTGTTTGTGACCCTATTAAGCAGTTGATTGTTTCATTCATCCCGGATATAATTTTAGTTGTGTGTAAATACTTCTTATTACTTTTATTGGAAAAGTCGACCTTCAAAGTAAACACGCGTGGGAACTAAACCACTTTTACTATAGAAAAAAGCTTGTTCTAGTTCATAAACGAGTCGAGAAACATGTAATGACAGACTAATCTTGGCTTGGTTAATTCCTTAAAAAAAATCTGTTTCAACTGACATTAAATAAAATAAAATTAAGTTTAGGAGTACGTCAAGGGTTGCCACAAAAGCACTAGTGTGCCATTAACTTCAGTTTTTAGTGTTGAAACAATCGATTCTCAACTGAAACTTCCATTTGAAACATTCAACTAAAATAACAAACCAAGTTCTGATTACAACCTGCAGTATCGTTATCTATCCTGGAAACCAATTTCTAATTGCTGCATTATCTGCAAACATTCACAAGTTCGTATTGAAGTAAAGCTTATTTGAGCCGAACTGAATAAGCAACAAGATTAAGAAAGAAACTTGAATTCCACTTTGATGAATGTTGATTAAGTACGCTTGAAAAATGGTGGATGCGCCGCGCTGGGAAAATGATTTAATTTTTAGTGCTAATTTTACAATAGTTTGTTATAAATCAGCAAAAATATAATATTCTGTTTAGAGAAATTCCCCGACACATATGTTTTGTAAGTTTTCCTTTTGTAGAATTTATTGACGTACATGTTACATGTAACGTAAAGTGCAATTTGCATGCTCGTAACGGTTTCACTCAGCGGTTTATTCATTCTGAATAAATAATCTGTTGAACGATCGATTCTTTTGGAAATTCATAACAGGAGCTTTCACAGGTTTCAAACATTTTTGCAACTTTCTTGTTAGTTTCAATTGTATCTATAATAATAATTAAAAATTTATGAGCTGGGAGAATAAATTTATTTACTGAATGTAAATATTTTTCGATACAATAAAATTAAATGCGGCTGATTCTTGTTCCAAAATTCGGTTATATCTAGTTGTACATTTGTGTAATTGTTGGAACGGAGAAGAGTCCTCTAGAGTGTCTAAGTTTCGGAATGTTTAGTCGAGGTGTGATCTATTAGTGACCATAAACATCCGACAGAGTGGTAATAATTCACGACACTGAGCGTGCAATAAATCATGTTTGCTCGATTGCACGAAAGTTGGCAACTTCATGATTAGAATGACTAACTTGTGGAAATAGTAGCAAGTCAGATTAATAATATCGGGACAATTTTACACACTGATGAATACTGCAAGCTGCCGCATCCGTTGACAGAAACTGATCTCTTTCAACTTTATACGGTTTGAATATTTGTTATCTTGTTGTCATTTTGCCGAACAATAAAGACAAAGTAACGAACGCACGAGCGAATACGCGAATAAAAATATGATTTCTTATCTGGAAACAGTTTTTCATTTCAAGCTCATTTCTAGAATTCGATGACTACTACATGTCGCTGCGTCCACGGCTACTTCTGGACGGAGATGCTTGCAACTCGAGCATAACCAACTTGGTTCACCCAACCAAACCAGAGCTAGTTGTGAACTGTCGCAACGGATGGTTTCGAGAATTCTGGAGCCAACATAATAAATGCAGTTTCGACAACAGCACCCAGCGGAGATGCACAGGAGAAGAGACCATTTCAGACTATGAGCAAGAAGGCTTAGTTCCCTTTGTAGGTGAGTACGTTATTTGTTATCGATATTAACGTTATTTATGGCTGGTAGACGATTCTATTCGTATAATTCGATGTGTTTATGTACCTACAACTGTTGGGTCGAGCAAAATGTCCGCGAATGCGTCTTTCCAGGAGATTGGTTACAGAGATTCAGCACGGAACAGTTTTCACACACTTTTTAACGAGGAATTCAAGCTTTAATATCTGGAAGGTTGCCACCGAGGCGGAATTGCCATCTTGGACGGGTCGTCCCACTTTAAAAAGTTCACTATCAAATTTTAGTCCAGTTTAACCGTTACACTTAGTTTAGCTTTCGATAAAACTAACTGAAAAATTTTCGTGAAACGACGAGACGTGGAATAAAGTAGAATCAAGTTCATGATTTTCTCAATTCAGTAAGTGAAATCGTGTAGTGATTCCCTCATAGAGATGCCCCAGTGAAGATTTTACAATTGCGAAACTTTAAAATGAGTGTCGCAGCTCTTAAGAGCTATAAAACCAAGACCTTGGAAAAAAGTTTTCGAATTTTATAAACTCGTTTGTTCGATGCCATGATTTGCTTTTTTTCCTCGCATACAAGGGCCCCCAACACCTATATCCCGATCTATAAACTCATTTAATTATTAAGTTATAAGTACACAAACTCACCTAATCACATTTTCTCTATTATTATTAACATGTGAGATATATGCCAAAAATCTCATTTAAAAAAGTAAAAAGCAATAAAATGGAGGAAAACTTAACTTATCTTGTTCTTTCTATAGTAAAAATCATAATAATATTATTAAATTAATACTTCACTTTCTAAAAAATTGATGGAATTGACTGGTAAACCCAAAGCAGCGCCTAATAAAATTTATAATACTCAACATTTCTACCCTTTTAAGCATAAGTAGTCTCCGAAATCCAGGGTCGGGATGTACTTTTTTTGCAGGTAGTAGTAGTTATGAACAGTCAATACTAAGAAAAGTTTTCATGCCGACCCTGAGCATCGGATAATCCTTTTTTGTCGCAAACTAGGTAAAAATATCGAGTATTATAAATTACTTTAAAGATAGCTTATGGTCAATACCATAAATCTTAATAGAAGATGAAATATGAATTACTTTCTCGGTACCACATGTTTTAATTCAAAGTTAAATTTCATTTTTATGCTTTTTACTTTTAAAGTTGAGTTTGTCTTCATTTTATTGCTTTTGGATTTTCAAAAATGAGATTTTTGCATATATCTTGCAATGGAAAAAATGTGTTTGGGTCAGTTTGTAACGCTATATGTACAAAAAAAATGTACATATAACTTAATAATTAAGTGAGTTTATAGGCCGGCACATAAGTGTTGGCAGACCCTGTACAAATATTTTTATCGGCGGCAATTTAATTTGCTCAGTAATAGCACCTAAATTTCTATAGAAATTAAGAAAACATACGTCAGGGTTTGTAATAACAAAACACATAGACAGTTTGTGGGATATGCATATCCGGCCAGCAAATGAAGGTGCGAGCTTGATAATGATGTTAAAGGTTATTGCTATTGTAACTTGAGAACATAGAGTGAATCAATACACTATTATGTTAATGAATATAGTACTTAACGCGTCAAGCAGCACTGTTCCTGAATGTATAACACAATAATGTCACATATTAATTAAATTCGGTAATTAAATCAATTATACACGGCGTTTACGGTCCCCTCTAGTAAGGGTAATAAGCAGGCAATTACACCATTGTAAGACGCTTTGTCTACACTATGTAATCCTTTAAGATAAGTGCGTCGGTTGTCGTGAAGTATCTAATGACACCATTTGTACGCCCAGTTCTACCTTATCGATACCACAATTTCAATCATTTTTTTTTCTAAATTAAAAGCCCGCTTCTACTTAAAAAAACGAATCTATGTCCAAATCCGAAAATTAAGTGCAACCACACCGTGACGTAATCTCGCAATTAAAAATACTTTTCACCGATCGAGAGAACAATAAATAATTTTCTGATTAAGCTTTAATGAAAATTTCAACCTTCTCATTTATTATCCAGAATAATTTATGCGGTTGTATAAAACATTAGCTGTGGCCAAAAAAGTGTTCCTAACTCCACTGAATTATAAAGTTCACTTTATTTGTACAGTAAACTTCCAAATAAGACGTTCTGTATTTTATTAATTACGGGCGAACACAGCTTCAGTACTTATCCAACTCAAACTATTAACCGTTTAGTTGCATTAATTATTACAACTGTACACAAACTGAAATTGTGGAATTACTTAAATCATACCGATAGTTTCCACCAGAGATGCTTTAGACTGATTAATTCTTCGACGTGAATTATAGGTTTGTTTTTAAGTAGTAACGAGATAAAGATTTGTTTTTTGCTCCTTTAATTCAATTACGTTCATGATAACTCGCTGCAATAAAGAGAAGTTAAAAAGAATAAATTGTTGAATTATTCTTGTTTGTTGTTGCTCAGAACGAGGGTTTTATTTTAAATTACTGTTATATTATCGTAAGAGCGCGTGAAATTTTACGGTTGTAGTAATCTCTACTCACCACGAAACATGATAGATTATAAAAGAAACTCAGTTAACAACAATGTTGAATTTTACTTTTTACACCGCACGTTTCAAGCAGAAGCCCAATTAAATTTTCCCACCAACTAGAATGGTGGTAAAATATCAACTGTCATTCAGTTTGCAAACAAAATGTTGCGAAACAACACAACCATGACATTTTTGCACCATTATTTCGGATTTTCTGGAAATAATGGTTTCATGAACCATTACACACTTAACAGGCACTTTAATTTTTCAAAATGAGTTGGAATTTTATTGAAAGAGGCACCAAGTACATTTGAAACAAAACACTTTAACGGATAAAAAAGGGAAGAAAAGGGCTGAGCTTTCCATGAATTGTTTAATTAATTGTTTACAATGGCGTGTTAAATTCTGTAATTCAAAAATAATGTAGTGTATAAATTCACAATTTTACTTATAAATTGCTACAAATAATTGTTGTTTCTTAGGTTGGTAGTTCTTGCTGTAACAGTTTATTGAACTGGTCATTGGTGAGGTAAAAAAAATAGGTAGACGCTAAATGTGCTTTTCGCTCTTAGTCAATAAAAAATTGTTGGTTTTATGGGCCCTAATAAAGTCATAAACTAATATGATTAAAAGTTACGAGCAGATTTAATTGGTTGCATCGATGGAGAGCAAAAATTACTAATATACCAAAGGTTGCGCAAAATCTCGTATAAGTTGTGGTAATTATTTGAAACAAATGTTTAGATATAAACATAGTTGTTTTAAGGATTTCCTTATCCCCATTGGATAAAAATCTTCTTATTTTAAAATTCTATTATTTTAACCCTTGAATCGAAAAATCTGAATGTTTTAAATAGTTATTCTTGAAAAATTAAAAATAAAATAAGTTGAATTTTCTAAACGATTAAAAGCGTAAGGCAGTAATTAAAACAACTCTACATTTTTCAATTTGATGCAATTACCATGGCACGAAGCGTGGGTAATCCAGCAAAGACTCCATCTTTAATAATGAAGTATGCTTCATTTACGCATCGTTGCGACACACTGTATTGACATTCATTTCCCTTGCAGCTATTTACATAAATGAACTTCAAGAAATTATAAAATTGCTAGACTAAAACGTGGGCATCATTTTAATAAAAACTGACTAATAAATAGAATCTTTGATTAGCGCTCATATTGTGCGGAAATATTGATTATCCATTTCGATGTTCCCTCGCATTAATACGATTATTGTGAATTTGACAGACATAACGACAATTTCGGATTTAATTTCTTGAAATATTACTGATGCAAATCATAGGCTGAACACACTAAAAATCAAAGTCACAGCTGGGTTAAATATATCATATTTTTGCTTTAAGCGGGGAAAATTCCAGAAACGCATCCCCAAATTTATTACTATCGTATTTACGGAGAATTGCTTTATTTTTAGAAGCAGCGCGTTCGGGTTTTCACAAGAGAGATATTTAATAGCAAATCGACAAACTTACTCATCAAGTTCAGATTTTACGTGATTACAAATAAATTTCGGTTAAGGTTAAAGTATAACGGGGATCCTGATTTATCGGGTTTGAGGCAATAAGGCTAAAATTTAGTAGAAGAAGGTGACGATGTAGTTAGGAAGAAGAAACCATCAATATTGTGGTCAAATAACACCCTGCTATACTCGATATTCCCTTTAATCGCGAGAAGAATTATAGTCCTAAAAATACGCTCGTAAAATTGCGAACAATATAACAACGCGATTTGAGATTTTTCCAGAGCTTAATCAGCGAAACAAGGACAGCTTTTCCCACTAGGTCGGGGTAATTATCTGAACAATATTTCTCGATCCGAACATCCACTTTTACACAAACAAAACATGACCAAACCGAGAATTTCAGTAAGTCATAGAGCCCTGAAAAATAGTTAAATCTTCAAACCACCGATCCTCGGGGTAAATTTATGTCAGCTCAATAAAACTCATTCTTTTAGAACGAAACGCCAGAAAGCTCATCATTTTCGTTTTATTATTTTTAAAGAAATTCAAAAAGAAATCATAAAAACAGTCATCTAGTTCCTTTGCGCCATAAATCGATTTGTCGCGATAAAATGTTGGAATAGTAAAAACTCTGATCGATTGCAAACTGACCGGAAATGTGTAAGTGACACGTAATAAGATTGCAACAGATTTTACTTGCGAGAGAAGCTCTTTTTCCTTAATTTCAAACATATTTAGATACACGCTAAAAGTGGTGGGTGCGCCAGTTCTTTTTTAAATTCAAATAATTTTAGTTTAACAATTTTAATTTGACGCTTCCAAAATTAAACATTTTTTTTATTTAATACATTTACGTATTATCAATTCAACACAACACAAAAATCCATGTTTGGACCGTAATCAAAATCAATAACTGCCCTTCCGGTGACCAGCATTAAAGCATTATTTTGTTGGCAAATGACATCTAGACTTGCATGTCACTCACACTTGCTGGAGCGTTAAACATCCGACCCACTCAATATTTTTGCATTACTTAAAAACTTGTCACCATACTGTGGTGCTGTAAGCCTTGTTATTCATAAAAATGGTCCCGGATTTATCCGGCGATGAAACCAACACAATAAGAGAGAACACCAAGGACGCAAAAAGCAATCATTTACAGAGAAAAAAAGGATATGGATAATTCGACCCTGGACGATTCGTCCGAGACAGATCGTTAGCATCACTCAGCATACTGTAGTTTTGAATGCTCAGAATTAACAAATACATATTGCACGGATGGTTTTTGTTATTAGTTTTTATTGCTGTCTGCGACAAATCGTCTGTTTGTATATTTAAGGAAAATAAAAACTTGAGCGTTAATCAAATATATTCAGACTGCAACGTTTTAACTTGATTTCGATGCGGTAGCGTTCTATACAACAATGCAAGTCGGAATTTTAAAAGAAGACGTGAGTCTCTCGATTGCCACGTCTTATACGCCGAACTCAAACTGTTAACTTTCACGTTAGAAATTCGTGCGGAAAATTGTTTTTGATCTTTACTGGACTAAAGGAACGTTAAGTTTATTTAACTGGGCCGGTTAACGGTGCCGCAGTATGCATATTTGAAAGCGATGTAAAATCATTATGAATGCAAAAAAATTGGACGATTTCCGGGATTTTTCAACTTAGTAATTAGAGCAGATATCGCAATGCAAATTTCAAACGCGACCAAACGAACTACAGATCAAACAATGTGAATAATTACTGGGTGGAGTAGAAATGTGTTCGTGTCAAAAGGGGTAATTTAAATTTACCTGTCTTAATGCTTTGATTAGCCTTAGATGTCGACTGTGTTAAACTGTGTTATTAATTTACCGGGTGTCAAATTATCAACCTCTATTTCAAAGGTCTTCACTAATTCCTGCGAAAACCATGTCAAACATGTTGTGTGTATTTAATTTGCAAGCTTTGAGTCATAATTAAAGCTTTATAAGTTTTAACAACTCTGATTAACTTGAGAACACCGCTGTATTTACAATAAATCAATAAATCGTGCCTTTGAAGTAAACTTTTTATACAGGAAAAGGTAGATTGGCGAGCAGATCTTTCATCGTTGTACAAATCAAAACGATCCCGAACCGATCAAGATGTTATGTTACACCAATAGAACGTTCAAGTGCTTGTCCCTTCGCTTTTTTAAGTCATAGGGCATTGGGGCATCTGTTGCGGCCATGATCGGATTTAGTCTATTCCATTTTACTTTATAAAAGTCTATTGAATAAATGAACAAATGTTCCATTCCAATTCTAAGCATGTTTTCCGGGAATTTATGTAAGAGGAGAATCAACTAAAGTGTTTCTATTATTTTATCTTCGGGTTACCGCACTGTCGGCTTTGGTGGATGAAACACTTCACCTACATAGTTTCTTCTTTTCGAAAAAATACCCATTGCTCTATTTCTTTTAAACGACACACAGATACAATCTCCTGTTTAATTTTCTTAAGTGAATTTACAACTAACGTCTTCATGAAAATTACAACTAAGTCTAATTTATTTTCCCTAATATCAATATTGATTCTTTGTTGTTCAACACTTCTAGATTGTAATCACTTTTCTGTAACTTGTAAACCCAGCTGCTAACTTCGTAAACTTTTGTTCTACTACTTTTAAAGATCTTCATTAACTTTCAGTTTAAGAGTTTTTAGAAAATAAAAGTAACCTGTAGGTGCACTGATCTTATTTTTTTATTCGTTTGTAACAATAAAATTCATTTTTAAAAACATAGAGTATTATTGGTTGCCTATGTACGATACAAATATAAATGCTTACGAAATTGTATTTTTGATATTAACATTTTCTTACGAGAAAAGCAAAGGAAAATACAAATTAACACAAATCTCAACCCCTGCCAGTAAAATATTAAACTTTTGAGGTTTACAACCACATAATCAAATAAACTGTTTAAAGAAGCAAACTCAACAGTAACCAGAATACCACAGGCTTAACAAACAATTTTAATTTAAGGTTTAAACTGGACGCCATTTTTCAGATTTTTGTAACTTCTCTACTTCCAATAATTTGTTTTGCTATAAAAACAAGAAAAAATCAAATTCATTTAAACGCTCCTAGAATTTATTTTCTCCGTGGTTTTCTTTCGTTCGTCTCTAGAGAGTCGCTTTTCACACTTTGCAGAACTCCAAGCTAATTGAATGCAGAAAATAACTTCTTACCAGGAAAATTACTCAAAAGTTATAAAAGATGAATGGGTTCAACATTTTAGAGGCAAACCAGTTGTGAGAATAGACAAACAAAACGACAAAAATACATAAAGTTGTGATCACAAGTATACCATTATAAGAAAATAAATACTTTTTTTTTGTCTGTAGATTTATATCCTACTCAGGCTGTTGGTAACTCATATATAGCTTCCACAATAATGCTCTTACGTTCAATTTATGAAATCCATTTTTCTATAAACATTGTTAGAGCATTATGTTCTTATTGTCTCGTTATTAATTAAACACGAGCAAAATGTGAATAATTGCATTTAAGTAGAACTACTGTTGTCATGGTGAAGGGTTGAAAGGATTTTTCCTAACCTTGTTTTAAAGTCGAAATAATTTACAAAGGCAACAGGGATAAACAAATAAAAAGGAATAATGTCCTGCAGAATAATTAGCTGCTTTTACTAGTGTCCATTTTATTCTTTGTTTCAGTTGATGCCGTTTACGCCGCCGCTCACGCTATTCATAACATAATCGAGGACAATTGTGGCACTGATCCTTTCTACTTATGTGACTCGCTAAAACCTGCTCCAAAGGGAAAACACCTTTTAAAGTACCTCCGAAATGTTTCTTTTACAGGTAAGCTTTTTCAGCCTTATAATTAAAACTTTTTCCTTCTAATTATCCCGACTCAGAAACTTTCTAAAATCACACCCATAATTTATGATACTTTACCAATAATTCTGCAAGCTTGTTCAACAATCACGATAAATTTTATTAAAGTACAAAGCCGTTATAATGCAAAGGAGAAACACAATAACTCACCATCAAAGCCGCCACTAATTCGAATTAAAGAGGGGAATTAACGTAATTATGAGGGAAATTTATGATAATTTTGTTGGATTCTAGTTTCCCAAAAATCTCTGTTAAATTCCGAGATGGTTTTTGCAGTCTCAACTCACTTAAAATAACCATTTTTCACATACTACCAAAAAATCTTCCATTCAATTCCAATTTCATTTTCTTGTCACTCCGAACAAAAACAATTTGTTCACTCGTTGAAAAACATTTTTACAAATTATATTATTTTATAGGACGCCAAAACACAGAAGTTAGATTCAACAAAGATGGAGATGCTTACGGCAGCTACAATATTTATCAGTATCAAAGGCATGACGATGGAAAATACGATTACAGCCAAATTGGGTCTTGGAAAGAAAAGTAAGTTACCTCTGAAATCTCAATAATTATTGCGTGAACAGGCAAAATTCAATTGTTTATGGTAAAATGTTCAAAGGCTCAGCATTTCTCTATTTTTTCGTATGTCAACAGTAACGAAATTAAACTTGAAAAAAAAACTTCTCAATTTTATTTGAGCAAAGGACGCACAAAAAGTAGCAATTAATTAGCTAAAAAAAACAATTTAAAAATAAGGGCGTGAATTGGAATATGTCTAACAATTTTTATGTAGTATATCTGTATCGTTTAACATAAACAAAACAAAATCGAAACATAAACATTTCTAGAAGTTTTTAGGCTATCTGATATTTTTTACTGCACGCGCTAAACTTTTAATACAAAGTTCAAGCTCTAAAAATCTAAAATTTTGAAACTAAGTAAAGCAGGATTAAGCAATAAACCGCGACACTGAAATCTCAAGAAAACAAAGACGTAAAAATTCAGACAAAACATTGGAAAGTTGTCCCCACTTAACGGAACTGGTGCTGACGCCCTAAGAGCACTAAACGAAAGAAATGGTATTAAAGAATGTGTTGGGCGTCACGTTACGGCGTCAGAGTAGGTTTGCTAACGACATAATTAAAAATAAGTTAGCTAAACATCATTTTATTGGCGTGGCGTTTATAAATCTTGGAAAGTTTCCAAACAAAACGTTTGTAAAATTATCAAGTGTTGTGGAAAATTATGTTGAAGTTACATCTCGGGACGAAAAAGTAGCGTGTACTTTGGCGGCGGTAATACACTGCTCCCACTGGGACACTAAAAATGTAACAAACGCAATTCTGTTAGAGTTCATTAACAAGCACTCATCGCAAGCTGATTTTATCGGAGGTTGAAATAATCAAGGATCAAATAACATCGCGATTTTCTTCCTATTAGCTTTGTTCCGGTCTCGAGATCTGTCGAGAAAAAAGCAACTTGACATCTCACAGCGTGAGATTTTATTCAGATACGGAATTGGTATTTTATAATTGAACGCAGGCGGTAACGTGAGGACGACTCAATAATCGGAGATGACAACCTGAGACAAAGACAAACTGTTAATTTCTGTTTGATTAATTGTCACGAATAGTTGATTTTCTCGAATCACAATAAATCATCTGAGGACCACGAAATTAAAAAGATTAAGGTGTCGCCACAACAAATTTCTTCGATCTCAACCCACGCTGTGGCAAGTTTTAAACTGCTGCAATTCTACGGAAAATAACGAATGTTTACTAAGAGAGGAACAATCTCGAAAAATAAATTCTCCGACTTCGTCTGTAGTTTTATTGAGAAGAAATTCTATCCGTCTTCCGTAAACATCTCATTATTAATCTTACGTTCGATCACAATTATTTTTTACAAACCAGTAGAGTCAACAATCGTTGGAAAAAACTAATTTTTTGTTAGCATCGTGATTGGTGCTCAGGTAAAAAACTTGAACGAAAAAATGCTGTAGGAAAGTGTCTTGTTTTTCACTACTCTTAATATGAACTTCCACTGAAGAACACTCAAGTTCCACCTTCAAGAATTTATCATCTACACAACATAAATTATATAAACACAACGTTTCGTCGTTCTAGTACTAGCTGTAGATGATAAAGTATCTAAAGCGGTAAAAATACGGTCACGCCAACTACAATTTCTTGCCTAGATGCCAAACTCGTTTTCTTAATGTTTGAGATAAACTTAAGGGTTTAGATATTACACCGGAAAATTCCTTTATTTAACCCATCATTACAGAATACGACATGAGGGGTTGTTGCTGAACTTTAATCATGAATGCTGCAAACACGTCTTTGTAACTAATTTTATAACCATGAAAATTTTATGGCACTACTCTGAATTCCTACAACATGCTGATGTTTTACGAAACAATGAGAATTATTAAGGCAATAACTCTAATTAACAAGTTAATTTAGGCTCAGAAAACTATGACGCTTTGAACAAATTTAATGCCTAGAGTTATGGTGAACTTTACAATCTGGTTTCTAAATTATGCAACAGACACAGATTTTACAAAAGGAGCTTAATTACTTTTGTGTAATAGTCCAGTTTTAAGGGTGCTGTTACTCTTTTGGTTTCTTGGTAAAATGTATAAAAAAGAATCTGTAACATCAGAAACAGTGCTTGCATTAAAAATGGTGGCTGCGCCAATTTACTTCAGACATTACATTAACATTTAGAATCCGAATACAATTTTTATAAAAGTAGAAACAACCAGTATTTTAAAAAAATATTTCAAAAAATACGGATTTACCTTATTTTATTATTCTGTTTCTGAAAACGGGTATTATAACAATATGCTTAAACTTTGCGAAACACCGAACATAATTAACACAATACGCAAGTTAAATGTTTTAACAAACTTTAAAATGCAATCAATTTTAAATAGGATTACAAAAGGGTACATAATTTTAACTCGAAACAGCTTTCGGATTTATTGAATTTCGTTTCAACATAGGTTGATTTTATTTTCGTTCTCCGATGTCAAAAATCGAAGCCAGATACACTTGTGTTTAATTTTTTACGCCAAACACGGGTGTTCAAATTATTCTCCATTCATCGACTCAACTTCTCCTCATTATTTGTCTCTTGTTGCCGCTTCATGGGCATATTCATCCCAAGTTTTTTTATTTCATGCATGTGAGGTTTCAATGCATATTATCTCGTTTGTTTACCCATATTATTCTGTTATTTTAAGCAGAACAAGCTATCTACAGTGAATCAACATTTTAATTTCCACAATTTTTTTTAACAAAAAACTTATTTTTGTGAATATGAAATGGAGAAGGTGCAGTCGAACAAAAAATGCAGCTGAATCGTGCAAGCCACAAAAAATCGAATGTATCGTGTAAAATGTGAGCTCCTGTGAAGTTTTATCTACCACGGTTTTTATCTGATTTCTTTTCTATTCAATAAAAAGTGAGAATGAAA
This sequence comes from Cynaeus angustus, assembly GCA_030157275.1. Classification (NCBI taxonomy): domain Eukaryota; kingdom Metazoa; phylum Arthropoda; class Insecta; order Coleoptera; family Tenebrionidae; genus Cynaeus; species Cynaeus angustus. The sequence goes on along the minus strand of CM058066.1, from coordinate 13,749,893 downwards.
TTATTTCGAACTACACTTGAATCTGCTGGATTATACATTGTTGTATTAAAAATTCTTCCAAACATTCTTTGGTTAAATCCGTCTTCACTTTTGTCCTATTTTTCGAACTTTATCACATGGTCAATAATTTGTGCAGATCCGGGCGTTTACTCGTCGTAAACTTTTGTGAAATCAAGATTCATTAATTCACCGTAAATCTTGAGCCACTAACTTTTACCCGCATTATTTGAATATAAGAGGGTTGTTTATAAAAACCTATAAATAAAAATACCGTAATAAATCTTATTCAAATATTATATTAGATTAGCCTGTTGTTAAGAATTCATGCTAAGATAAAAAAGGGAAGTTGATAAAAAAAGGACTGAATATTTTGATTTGATGGAAATATGACATATATGGATTTTTAATGCTACCACACTTGTTGAAGCGCTTTATAGAAACTTCTTTTTATTATACGCTTTTGTTGGTGGTTGATAATGGAAAAATGTATTTGCAAAAATTTAAATTGCCATGAAAGCTTGAAACAACCGAATATGATAAAATGTAAACCAAATTGAATCAAAATACATTCCAGTTACAAACGCTCCACAATTTGCTAGTTTTAGTTTGAGAGTAAAAACTTAACGATTAGTTTCTCAAAATGTTTTAAAACTTGTAGAGTAAACAAAAAGTACACAAATCGAAGTAAGTTTTACATCTCATGTTGTATTAAAAGTAAAGAGAGCGGTGAGAGCTAATATTAATTTCCTATTACTGTAGTTCAAGCTCTGATTAAAGTTTTTGGTTCTAGAAGTAGAACAAAGGATACTGAATAAATTCAAGAAAAATTTCTCTTAGTAAAAAAAAAGTCGCTACCCTTGTGTGTAGTATTGATTTTTTACCACGAATTTCTCATGAGTGAGTATAAAGAGGCACTGATATTTTTCTACTTCGCACGTACAATTAATTATACAAGGATTAAATGGAAAAATGCCGGATTCTCTAAAGGCATGGTTTCAATAAATAATTTTAAGCTCAAAAAGTGGACCTTATTCAGATATGAACCCGTTTCTCGATGAAAGGGCAGAAATTTATAATCGTCATTTCTTCCTACATTTCAGACTAGATCTCAACTTAAGCCGGATCCAGTGGAAGGAGAGCGATGAAATACCCAAGTCAATTTGCAGCGAAACATGTCCATCAGGGCACATAAGGAACTATCAAGTAAGTTTGCGTTGGTTAGATTTCCGTCGCATTCTGACGTCTAATTGTCGATTTCAGGATCAGTGTTGCTGGGTATGCGTTTCCTGCCGAGAGGACGCTTACGTATTCAACGACTCTTGCAAATCCTGCCTGCCAGGATTCGCTCCTAACAAGGACAAAACCGACTGCGACAAGCTGCAAGCGCTCGTCATCGAATGGTTGAGTCCTTGGGCTCTCGTCCCTTTGGTTTTTTCGTCCTTCGGGATCATCTGTACCATCTTCACGACGTGCGTCTTTATTCGATACAACAAGACGCCAGTGATTATGGCGTCAGGGCGCGAATTGTGCTACGTCCTTCTCAGCGGTGTCCTTTGCTGCTACTCCATGTCCTTCGTTATCCTTGCGAAGCCGTCGGTGGAGACCTGTGCCGTAATGCGCATTGGTCTCGGTTTGTGTTTGAGCGTCTGCTATAGCGCCATTTTTACCAAAACCAATCGCATCTCGAGGATATTTAATCGAGGAGTGAAAAGCATCAAAAGACCTGTCTATACTTCACCCATCTCCCAAGTCGCCATCGCTCTCGGTGAGTAAATATGGTCCCTTTAAGAAAAGAGCCACCATCATCAATTTTGGACTGATTTATAAAGCGGGTTCTTTAAAACTGCATTTTTGTCCCATAAAATTGTCCTTTCAACGCTTTCATCAACTTTCTAATTGTTCTCGATTTAATGGACGCCAACTCGCAAAAACAACGCAAAAAGCGACGATTTCAGCTCTACTTAAGTTCATTTTACAACTAATTTTCCAACTTATTATTAATGACAATTTTGATTCGCTTTTTCAGTTGGATCACTTCGCACCGAAAATTAAAAAGAAAAAACAAAATAAAACAAATTATTAAAAATTGAATTCTAAAAAAACTTTTAAAAAAGCACCGTTTGTTTATTAGTTGGATTTGTTGGAGCTGAATCTGCATTTCATAGACAAGCCCAAAGAATTGCGTAAGAAATGCGGATACGCAAAATATTCTTGGAAACTCCCCGTAATTTAATTTTGATCGTGAAACAAGTAAAATTTCCAAACAAATATTGGAACGCATTTCCGGAATGCGTAATTTTGTTTACCGACACGCATTTCATTCATCGCTTTGTGCCGAGGCGATATTGAAATATGGCATAGACGCATATGCAATTCTCGTCATTGGAAGGGTTTCCACTCTTTAGAATAACTGATTTTAATTAAATTTTCCGCGAAGTTAGAGCGACAGTGAGACGACCTGTCAATAAAAATAGGAAAATATTGTTGTTGTTTAAATAAACGAATAGAAATAAAATCGCGAATTCGTGACGTTGTTTACTGGCACTCATTCCATTTATGTTCTCGGCAATATTGAAATATGGCTTTCCCGGCGCATCCACCATTTTCGCCATTGTCTATTTCGGTTTCCGGGCCTTGTCTGATGGCTTTTTTTTGAGATTAAAGCATTTTTCAACAGGGATCGTATCAATACAACTGATTGGAGCGATAGTTTGGCTCGTGATCGAGCGACCGGATGTTCGAGAAATATACCCGTACCCACTAACAGCCGTCTTGACCTGCAGAGTTTCAACTTTCTCTCTCATCATGTCGTTGGTTTACAATATGATACTTATTATCCTGTGCACCTGGTATGCGTTCAAAACCAGAAAAATTCCAGAAAATTTTAATGAAGCTAAGTATATTGGGTTTACGATGTATTCCACCTGTATTGTTTGGTTGGCATTCCTTCCAATTTACTTCGGAACGAATAATGACTATAAGGTAATCTACTAAACGTCTTAAAGCTCGAAATAATAACACTCTGCCTGTAGATCCAAATAGTCAGCATGTGTATGTGTCTGAACATCAGCGCAACTGTTGCTTTGGGGTGCTTATTTACTCCCAAAGTTTATCTCGTCCTTTTCCAACCCTACAAGAACGTCCGCCAGGGCAACGGAAACCAGGTGAGACAACACTAGCTATCGACCCTTTTGAACCCCGCTCACACCACAAATTTCACTATATCATTTAGAGAATCAAAAATATGTCTATACCCACGTCAACCAAGGACCGAATTCTGTACCTTGCGGCACATCGTGTAGAATTTATCAAAACAAATTAAACGCATATTGCAACTTGACAACCCCCCGGTGTGCACGTAATTATTTAAAAAAGAGAATACTTCAAATTGTATTACGGAAAGAATTCAACTTGTCGCTGAGAATAAAGTGTTCCTATTAATGAAACAATGCTTTGTATTCGCGCGAACTCAACAGTAATAGACAAAAATTAAATGATCGATTTTTTTATTTTTTTTTTAGGGTGGGGCTCAAGATCGGCCAGCCTACAGCATGCGATTCGCAGGTCCACGATCACAAACAATACAGTCAATGACAAGTAATTCGCGATCATCACCAAGATTGGGCCAAAAACACGCAAATGGTGATCCGAATGCCCTTCCGAGCCCAAGCATCGAAGAAAGTTCTTTGAGTTAAATCTTCGTCTTCCTTTAAAAATCCGATGTCAATATAAAATTCAAGTTAAAATAACAAACCAAAATTAGTATTTACGCGTAAATGTGCTGAAATCCGTGTTAAAAATTTCGATTTTCTTGTTGATACTAAAATCAAATAAGTTAATTGATGTTGAGCCCTTTTACACGTATTGCAGAAATGTTGAAGTAAACACTAATTTTGCATCTCTGTGTATTTTAACTCTTCTTAAATCTTGATGTACTAGCAGTATTATAGGATCAGTATTAAATATTGTGATTGTATATGCTTTATTCGGACTTTGATTGTCGATTTTATACTATTTGCTCATTTTTAATTTCATCTGTGCCTAATATATGTGGTATAACATAGATTATTTGTAAATATAAGTCAGGAGCTGGTTGGGATAGAATAAATTGTAAAAAGTTTGTAAATAAATAATAATCTCCATGGACACGAAGGTGCTAAAACGAAACGCAATTCCACTATTCCAATTTTTTGTAAATAGTAGTCCACGATTGTATGTGATGTGCCAAAGTAAGAAACGAATTTATTATTGTAAATAGTCGTCTAGCATCTGTTGATTCCTACTATATCGTTGAACTTTTGAAAATCAAATTTATTTCGATCGTCGTTAGAATAGTTCTATTTTTCTATACATTGTATTTATTTCCTCGTATTCTCAACTTTGAGGTTCGTACAAACTCGTTTTTAAATGTGATTATTTCACGTAGAATAGACGAATCATATCGAACTACTTAGACATGTGTTTAAGCTGAAAATATTGTGATACTAAAAAAATAGTTTGTGTAAATCTAGTGCAGTTGTTGTATATTAGGAACATTTATCTGTAGTTGTTACAAATTCGATGGAACTGATTAAATGGATAACCAAACTACGAGTTTTTTTTCCTACCCAGAACGTAGTTAAAAGCTAACTGAAGAGATGGTGCTGCGTTAGAAACTGTAATTCTGGCGTTTTTGTAATTTGATTCTTATCTGAGACATTTAAGACAGGCTATTTGGCACAGATGGAGCTCAACTTTCCCTAATGGACAGAAAATATTCTACCAAAATAATTAAGAGTTTCTAAATCTGATAATCTAACAAGAACTCGTCTACTTTTCCCAATAATTGATATCGACAAACGCGACGTGAGCTCTGCATTCATTCCTCGTTAGTCATTAATCTACAGTGTTATCTAAGAACATTATTCGTTCGCTACGTCTCCGATAACAAGAATCGATCGACGTTGCTCTATAACTTATTACCTGATTTTTAAATTTACCGCCGAAATTACAATGCGCGCAAATATTGCGCCAAAATTATTTACTCTAAACAAACTAAGGAGATCCGCATTATTTAACCCTAAAGAGTTTCCGTGCTCTGAAAAAGCAGTACTTTAACAAAACATCTTTTTTTTTCTGATAACGGTTTCATTTATGATCGATCAAGATTCAAAAAATCGTTACACCGGAGCGCCATCTATCAATGTAATTTTTAAACAGTTAACGGAAAATTTTATCCGAGTGAGGCTTTCAAGCGACAAGCTTTTTTGAAATAGAGTAACTTGTTTTCCGTACAACTTACAGTGATTAACAGGTAATAAAGTAATAATTAATCAATTGAAGATTCAGATTTAGAATCAGATTAGATTTTGAACAACACGATGAAGTGGGAAATTGGTTGTGTTGCAAGTGGTGAGGGAACGCTTGCAACAACTCGTTAAACTGCCCTTATGGCAATAAAGATTATAATTATAATTGAAAGCTTTGGGAAACAATAACTCTGTTTTAAAGTTTGCGATAGTATCTAAATAGTTATAATTAGTGAAGGAGGTTATGGATCACCCTGCACACAATAATTTCCAAATTTAAAATGGCGGAATAATTTATATGTTGGCTAAAAAAACACAGCCGTTGTGGTATACACATAAATTTTTCCCTCATTTGCTTGAAAAATTTCCACTCTAACACTGTAATTCCTTCTAGGTTTTTGGTTAAATTGAAGCTTCCTGCAATAATGATGATTATGATGTTTGCTTACCTAAGAATATTTTTTCTTTTGATCACTATAATAATTCATTTCCTGATCATGTGGTGCTTCTTCCGCACCTTTGGATAAAGGTAAGCATCCTATCCAACGTATTGACCAGATTTAGCGCCCAGTAAATTTAATTTGAATGAGTCCTGGTCGGAATAAACCCATGAAAAGTGATATTGGCTTTTCAATAGAATTAATACTTACGTTATCTTTATCAGTATTGTGATTCTCGCAACTGTTTTCAGCGATAACTGGAAGGAATGAATGAAATTCCAACGTTCTTATTAGTCAAAAACAACTCAAAAGTATAGAAGTATAAAATTTTAATTATAGCTAACTCAGACTCAAATTAGTCAAAAATAATAACAAAAAAGTCTGGTGGTTCGTTTGTCCGAAAATCAAAATGAATCATTCAATTGCACCTGTAATTCTGCCTGTCTTTCTTTGTCATTGTCTCTCTTTACACAATTCCCCACCATACCTTTTAAGCTTAGAGCTCATTATTCAGCATTTAGTTGTAAAAAGATGTTGCCACTTCAGTTCAGATTTAAATACGAGCAAAAAAAAAGCCGTAAGTTTAATATTTATTTTGTTTTGCATGCTCTAACCAGATTCGTTAACTAGCACGCGAGAAAAAATTTTTGAGTTGCATGGATAGATTATTTATTGCTGTTCACTGGCTGACTGTAATTTACTTCACCACCGCATCCTTTTTTACAGGGTAAGTTTTAGTGGCTAAAGGGACGAAATTTTTGTAGCTTATATAAGTTTTAACGCATTGTTGTACATTTCTAAATTATATAAGTTACGACGTTTTCTAGTAATAATTTGACCGGATAATCTCCGTCGCGACGCACACATTGCAACAAGTGTCTAATTATGTTTTCCGTCAAAAAGTAGTTGCTATAAAACGCTCATCGTCTGATTAATACGAGGATTCATTTGAAAGTTTTTCGTCATTTTGTTTTGCGACCAAATATATTAATTTTTTTTATCTTAAGGGATAATGCTATCGACGTCAACGCCTGGAACATGACTTTTTACTGTAACGAAAAAACCTTCAACCAAGTTCTTACTCCAATAAACACAAAATGGCCTATGGTTACAATTCTTTCAGTTACCTTCACAATCATTTTTCTATTATCCGTGGAATTGATTATGTGTGGTTTGAAATCTAGAATTGTTCTCAACATAAGTAAATATCGATAATTATTTTTATGTTTGTTTTAAATTTAACATTTCAGTGAACTACCTTCTAGGACTCCTACTTTCTTGGAACGTGACGTACGTTCTGAGAGGTCTAATCAGCTACCCGATACCCTCATTTTTCCAAAATCAAGCACTTAAATGTCACTACTGTTGCGAGTCATGTTCTGGTTTAAGCTCGGTGGATTTGCTTGCACTGGACAAAAAATCTCGTGGTTCTTTTCCTTCGTTCACAGTTTGTTCGACATCATATGTTAGCGTATTCCTATTCTTTCTATGTAATCACCTGGATAAAAGTCAAAGTTTTATCGCAAAGTTGCTCGCTTTGGTACTTCCTGGTTCCGTAAGTTTGATTTATGGTTGGTACTTGTGGCACTACAATGAAAACCATCTTGAAGACATCATCGGAGGAGCCATGATCGGTATTTTTTTGGCCGTTTACATTGTAAGTAAATCATTTTCTGTTTGTTTTAATTTTTCACTGTATTTTCTAGTCAAAAGAAATGTTTCTCAGTGAAGATCAGAAAAACAGATTTAAGGACGACTTTGTTTCCGTACTCATGACCAGAGAACTAACATTGGCGTCAGCAAACCCGGAAGGAAATACCGAAGCGAATCAATATACAATCAATCTGTACTCCGATGCTGCGGCCCAGGAACAACAGCAACAGCAACAAATGATTGGCGATCGAGAGCCTCCACCGCCATATTCCATTCTTTGAGCTTTGATAAACTCCACTTATATAGCAAAAATATAATATATATCTATATATATATATAAATATATAAAATCCACTTTATAGCACAGTTACATATGTATTCGTTCGTTCTGAGTTAGTTTTGTATTTTTCTACTGTAATTTTATTAAAATGAGTATTAAAAAAAATTGAGGTTTTTCTTTAGAAAGTTTTTTTTTCCTTGACTGGTATAACTTGCAGTCGTCTTCTACTCAAGATTTATGAAGAGATGAGTGTAAATGCCACGCTACTTGGCAACAGGTTATACAAAAGAGCATTGTTGCTTGCAGAAGTTGACTGCAAGTTTCATCAAAAGTACTCTGATGGATCATTTGAACGAAAACCGTCTGTTTTTACTTGGGAAAGTGTATAGTCCTTTATTTTGCGAGAAACAGTAGAATCTTATCTGCGAAACCAGAGAAGTTCAACAATTGAAGTTTGTATTTCCTTAATAGTGAATGACAGGTCTTCAGCGCTCAACAATTGCGTTTGAAACAATACTCCTCGGGGAAATACTTCGTAATCACCCCCGACAAATTCCACCCTAAACATTTAGTAAGTTTTTTCGAGATTGAGGGCGGAAACATCGGACATAAGTCACTGTCAAATAATTAGAACGAGCCATAATATTTAAATATATGACTAGTCGCGCTGCAGAAATCATTTCCCGGTTAGGTACATCCTCTGAGGGCGACGGGAAAGGAAGTGGCAATGGCAGGATACATGTCACATGACCGGATACCTGTAAATGACTAGGGGCTCATGCACCATTTGCAACAATCCATATATGTTTGAAAATTTTCAAAACTTAAAAAAAAGTGAAAAAATCTAGGAACCAGAAAATATTCTAATTTCGTTGCTCCAGTTTTCATCTTCAGTCTTTTTGAATTTCGTTGAGTGGATGAATTATTTACTCAGGACAATAAGTCAGTAAACAATATGAAAATAAAATTAGCCAATTATTCAAATTGGTAAATTGAACGTCGCCTACAAATCCAATACAAATGAGCAACTGGCTTCCTGGAAATTATCGTACATTTTTTTTTCGTCTCGATTTATATTATTCACGTTAAAATTCCTCGGAAAAACAAAAAGGGTGTCTTCTTACTTTTCCGTGGTTGAAAAATTTCGCGAGTTTGTTAAAGTGTCCTTTTTAGCCCCTCTCTCTATGCAAGATGACAACGTGATTGGTGGATAACGCCGCTGATTAGGGCTTCCAACAGGCTGCCGATGTAGCGCGTAGCAAGAGTCAGTGGTCCAGAGTGCTCCAAGAAGACCACTCTCGGTGTTTGGTGTTGTGTTTCCGCGTTGTGAAGTGATTGTGAATTTACACACCACGTGGATTACATCGGTAAATATTTCGTAAAGTGAGCTGCCATTAAAAAATATAAAAACGTGAAACCATGATTTGAGTTTACAAATTTTAACAAAAGACAACCATTACGGAAATTAATGTTCAACAAAACAAAAAGTTCTCAACTCCAAACTAACAGTTTAAATCATTTTTTTCAGAATTTAAATCGGATGTGGGAGTAGATAAAAACTGACTTTTAAATTTCATAGAATCCTGATTTTGCGATTAATCCTTTCGGCTGATTCCGAGATTTTTGCGAAATTGCCGCTTCTTTGAGTCGAAAAATAAAATAAAACGCTACAACGACTCGTTTTGATTCTATGAATTAAAAAGTGTCGGTTTAATAATTGACGCAAGCCCCTATTAAAACAATCTGTCTGTGGACCCCCACAATATCACATTTATTTCAATTTCGCTATCATGATTTACAAGGGAACGAACAGTAGATGAGCAAGCTTATAGCATTGGCGGAAATACCCAGTTATATAATATTGGTGCCCTAGATATAGTATGCATAATACAACCTACAACTATGTCTATTATTCTCAGCGATGCACCAGCGATACTCTTCAAAATTAATCGCCGATCGTTTATGAGGCGTTTTTTTTCCGGTTCAACCAAAAAAGTTTTCTCGATTTTGGACGTTCGCTTTGTGTACGATAAACTCCTCTACGTAGTAGGCATCTCTTACAAGAAATTGAGCGTAATAAAGGCTATAATTAAAATAGCAATTTGCTTTCAGTTCGGATATAATTATGTGAGACCGAACTGTTTCTCTGTTGCAAGCGAGCTTAAACGCTTCCTCAAACACGAAGAACAATTAATTCCCTTATAACTCCAAGCTGGTTTACGCCGACTTATTTATTTTCGCAAAAAACCAACAGTACGAGTTCATTAGTCTTGTTTGTTAACAAAAAAAAAATCATTTCATTGTGTTTATCATGTCGCTTCATATCCTAAGGAAAATTGGAAATGAACAGAATTCGATGTTTTGTCCAAACGTTTCACTTCCGAAATGACAACATATTAGTAAGATAGTGAGAGGGAATTCTAAAATCATACTGAAATTTTTGACACCTGCCGCTTCCGACGGAAATTAAATCGCATTTATACTGACAGAGAATGCTAGCGACTAAGTTTGACTCGTAAGTGTATCTAAGGCACATTTTCTACTCAAAAACATATTTTCTAAATTAACAATGTAATTTAGAAAACGGTAGCCAGTAGCCACAAATAGAAGAAACAATATTTCAAGTACTGGATAAAGTCAATGCATCAAATCTTACTGTTTAAATTAGAAACACCAAACAAAGCTGCTCATCAAATTTTGTTTGCTCCTGAAAATCATGGACTAAAAGATTAAAATAAGTAGTATTAATAGCTCAAGATTAATTGTTTGAAAAAGTCAATAATCAATAATAGTCATAATTGCTTAGTTAACACTCGTTTGGTATAAACAATATTAATTAAAACAAAAGGTTCAAGCCCTTTCAATGAAAGCAAGTTCAATGGAAGGTTAATAAAGTGGAGACATCAAAGTTAAAAAAATTATGCATGCTATCCAGAGCCACTTTTGGCTTTTACTCCGCTCTGGCATTTTTTGGTAACTGTGGCGTTGATTCCAGTTTTGGTGGCAGGTGCAGATTGGGTTTGTAATGAGCTGACGTTTCGCAAAGTGTGAGAAGAATATTGAAAAATGGCAGAGAGGAAAGAAGAAGCGCAAGATTGCTTAGAAAATACCCTTAACTTAAATCGACACGAAGAAATCGAACTACAAACATTAACGGGTGTTCCAAATTCAGCAAATAAAATACAAAAGCCAAAATATGAAAGCGTGCCCGAACGAGGGACGTGGGCTAGTAAACTAGACTTTATATTATCGGTAGTTGGTTTGGCTATAGGTTTAGGAAATGTTTGGCGATTTCCTTATTTGTGTTATAAAAATGGTGGTGGTGCCTTTCTTGTACCGTACTTTATAACACTTATTTTGGCCGGAATTCCCATGTTCTTCATGGAGCTTGCATTGGGACAAATGATGACGATTGGTGGATTAGGAGTTTTTAAAATAGCTCCAATTTTTAAAGGTAACCACGCTACGAAAATAAAATGAAATTAGGTTGTGGTCTTTTAGGAATCGGTTACGCAGCGGCTGTTATGTCCTGTTGGATGAACATCTACTACATTGTAATCTTAGCATGGGCTATTTTCTATTTTTTCATGTCTTTGAGATCAGGTAACAGGAACAAAGTTTCTTCCTCGTACTAACACTAAAATTTAGATGTTCCTTGGCGCACTTGTAATAACTACTGGAATACCAAATACTGTGTTAACCCTTACGATCGCGGTTCTCTAACATGTTGGGAGCAATTTCAAAATAACACCTTCAGTAAAATTTGCACCATTAACCAACACAATATCTCAGTAACCGAACTAACAGATCCTGTTAAAGAATTTTGGGAGTAAGTTTTTAAAGCTCTTAACATCAACACCAGTAACTTTATTTTTAGACGACGAGCGCTTCAGATTTCCGAGGGCATAGAACACGTGGGCTCTATCAGATGGGAATTAGCCGGTACTTTACTCTTCGTCTGGATAGTTTGTTACTTTTGCATCTGGAAAGGTGTCAAATGGACTGGAAAAGTTGTGTACTTCACAGCTTTATTCCCATATGTGCTTCTCACGGTCTTACTCATTCGTGGTGTGACTTTACCTGGAGCTTTCGAAGGCATTAAATTCTACGTAATGCCCAACGTCGCTAAACTTAAAGAATCAGAAGTCTGGATCGACGCTGTTACTCAAATCTTTTTCTCTTATGGTTTAGGTTTAGGAACACTGGTAGCTTTGGGCAGTTATAACAAATTCACCAATAATGTATATAAGTAAATCCACAACCCTCTGGTGTTTCTAACATTTTACACAAAATTTTTTAGGGACGCTTTAATTGTTTGCTGCGTCAATTCGAGTACAAGCATGTTCGCTGGGTTTGTAATTTTTTCAGTGGTTGGTTTCATGGCCCACGAGCAACAAAAACCAGTCGCAGAAGTAGCCGCTTCAGGTACTCTCTCTCTCTCTCTCTGGCTTTTTTCTTCAGTTTACACGCTGAGTTGTTTCAGGACCTGGACTTGCCTTCTTAGCGTACCCGTCTGCAGTTCTTCAGTTACCTGGATCTCCGTTGTGGGCGTGTTTATTTTTCTTTATGATACTTCTCATAGGTTTGGACTCCCAATTCTGTACTATGGAAGGCTTTGTCACCGCCATTATCGACGAGTGGCCCCACCTTCTACGAAAACGGAAAGAAATCTTCATTGCAATCGTTTGTTTCCTTTCATATCTTGTCGGATTGTCTTGCATCTCAGAGGTATGGTATCGATACACATAAAAAAAAATTTATTTATTTATTTAGGGTGGAATGTACGTGTTCCAAATTTTGGATTCATACGCTGTGAGTGGCTTTTGCCTATTGTTCCTGATCTTCTTTGAGTGTATCGCCATCTCATGGGCTTTCGGAGTTAACAGATTCTACGACGGACTCAAAGAAATGATCGGCTACTATCCCATCAGTTGGTGGAAATTCTGCTGGACCATCACGACTCCTGTTATCTGCGTGGTACGTTCTAAAAATTACGAAAAATTCCAAATCCCAAATTTATTTTTCAGGGTGTGTTTATTTTTAACTTGATTCAATGGACACCGGTGAAATACCTAAATTACGAATTCCCACTCTGGGCTCATTTATTTGGTTGGTTTACGGCACTAACTTCCATGTTGTGCATTCCTGGATACATGATCTGGCTTTGGCTAGTTACACCAGGAGATAGAGCAACAGTAAGTTTTTTGAAATTTAGACATTATCTAACGCACTTGTTCCAGAAAATTCGACTTCTTGTAAGAATAGAAGATGATGTTCCAACTGTTCGAGCGAAGATGCAGCTGGAAGCGTCGTCAGTGGCAGTATAATTTGTTAATGGTATAAACTTTCAAACGTTTTTTTACCGTGTCACAACTCGTCTTCCACTCAAATTTTCATTAGTGTTCAGATAGCTTTGTAATTAAGCAAATAGCATGGTTTTAATAATGTACTGTTGTATCTGTAAGTTTGTATTATTCATACATTTATTAGTATGAATTCTGTCGAGAGTACCGCGTACAAAATTATTGTATTATACTTTGAAAAAAATTCGTCGTTCATGTCTAAGGGTGTTAAGATACTGGAATTACTTCGTTTATTATAAATTAGCTTCATATGTCATTGTTTTAATTTATTTACTTTCAACTAGGGCTAGATTAGATATATAGTATTTAACGCATATTTAACATAGTCAATAATGTACAATAATAATTGTTGTAAAGTTATATGTCGCTTCTTCAAAATACAACAAATTTTGGAAATGGTGTTTTATTTTGCCCCAAAATCAAGGAAATTTTCCCAGCAAAACGAAGTATACTTTTCAAAGTGTACTCCCTTAAATTGTTTGGATCTCTGTTTTGATTGGCTTTCGTTACATACAAAAATTATAAATTCTTATAATAATTCTTATCATACCAATATTAAATTGAAACCAAAGAATGTAATTAAAGAAAATGAAGAAAATAAAAGACAATTATTAGAAACCGTATACATGGCTGTACTAAAAAATCAAAAACCAAAATTTGAAGTTGGTGATACAATTATATTGTCTAATATGGTTAATATGTGTCGTAACATATTAAAAACAAACTGGACTAAAGAAATATTTACAGTTGTAAAAGGACGTGTATATAATGTTTGGATTTATTTTCTTTCTGATCTTAATGGTGAAAAAATTCAAGAGGGTATTTACGAAGCAAAAATGCAACTAACATTATATAGCTGACAACTGGCCTCATGAACCAAAGGTCAATTTGTTTCTTTTTTTTTAATCAACAATTTTTAAGTTTGCCTTGAATAATAAATTTTTTGTACTCATTTATTAACTAGAGAAAGAGTATTTGCTAAACTTCTTTTTGCTCGTTCTTTGTTGCTATACCTAATAGCAGAATTTTTATGCAGTAATGCATTTATTTTTTCTTCATCACAACTATTTACCTCTTTTAATTCTTGTTCCAACACATTAATTTTATTATCTTTATACTCAATTTTTTCGTCCATCTTTTCTATTGTTTCAACTGCAGCATTTCTTAATTCTTTTAAAACCTTTATACCCTTAATTAGATGCTTTAACTGCATTACCAACAGATAAATTATTAAACTAAATGCAGTCTTTTTTTTTATTCAATGTTGAATAATTTTTATCTGATTTTTGTCTGCAACATCAATTAGTGTCATTATTTATTAGATAGAAAATTCATAGTCTTATCAAAAATTTTATCAAGTTTTTCTTTGTCTTTTGTACTCCCAGAAGCATGTTGAGCAGTACCCCCTATTAAGGGAGACTTTGTGATATGTTTACTTTGTGTTTGGATTTAATTTGTTTTTATTTTTTGTTATATTGTTCTATGTTGTTTAATTTTTTGTTATGTTTAATTAATGTTTCACCAGTGAAAAATTTTATTTGATTCTTAATATCATTTTCACCACTTTTATTCTGTTTAGCAAAAATAAAAACAAAAAAAAGACAAAATAATAAATTTACTTGTAATATATGCTTTATGGACGTACCAACACAGTATAAAAAAAAACATTTCAAAAATATATGGCATGAAAAATTAGAAAAATATATTAGTGACTTAAAAGATGAAGACAAAGTTAACTCCGAAAAAATTCTACTAAATGGAGACACAGGAAGACCAGCTTCTTAAAATCAGTCTAGAGAAAATTGTGTGAAACTTACTAAAAAGAATTTTAAAAAAGTGGATGAAATAATTGAACAAATTATTGAAGATATCCCGTCCTCGTACTCATTTTTAACTCATGAATGAACAAATATCTTTTACCACTACAGTCGAATAAAGAAATTAAGTTTAGAAAAACTAAAATCCATTGCGAAAAGGGAGGATTTAAAGAACTATTCACAATAGAACTCAAAGACTAAATCACATCTTATAAAATTAATTCTGAAAGAAGAGCTTTATGCTGCGATTGGTTTAATAAATTAAATAGACTCAATATTAAAAAATTAAAATTATTGGTAAATTGAAAGAGTTAAATGAATCAGCCAAGCTTCATGAGGCCAGAATTTTTTTTATATTGACGTGTTGCACATATTTGATATTTATTCACCTATTAAAGGAATATTAGAACAAATTAAATCAAGTGTCGCACTAATAATAGTAAGTATGTACCTCCTTATACATATTAACTTTTATTTAGAAGTTTGTGAAATTAATAACGTATGCAACACAGAATACAGGTCTCACAACAAGTATTTTAGATTTTAACTTGTTGGCAACACCGACTGACAGACAGAGGCAATCTTATTTATGTTGTCAATTTGAAAATGCTGTTGGTTGTTTAGGTGTGCAGTGGGGAAGTTTTTCGTATAAAACAAAAAGCAAGGTACGTTCCTTTCTTGTTAATGGTTTTAGTAAAATCTGTGTTCTTTCGAATAGATGGTCAGACTAAAACAAGGAATGTCCGAAATGAGTGTGCTTAAAAATCTCACAATCAGGTTTGAAGGTTTTCCAGAGACGGATGTGTGGATGGCGATTCTAAAAACGGTCGTTACGTTTAATTCGTCAAATCCGATTTACGATGGATTTTACTATAAAGATGAAATAATTGTGATTAGCTGCACAGATGGAAACCAATTACGCCTTCAACTAAGAGGAAAACTTGTGATCCTAAAGTTTGGGTCTCCAGAAGCAATGCAGGCATTTCGCAAAATTGTTGAGTAAGAAAAAATTCTCTACTATTAAATTTATAACAGTTATAAAGTTGTTTAACAAACCATAAGGAAAAAATTATTTATTAAATAAAATAGATCTGAATTAAAATAGCATTATACAGATGAACTCTTTTATAACGTACACTACTTTTAACGAACGCTCGCTTATAGCGATCGAACTTTGAAGTCCCGCCACACACCCTATTCCACCAATGTTATTTGGGACGCTTACAACGAACCTCGGTTTCTACGAGCAATTGCTTACAACGAACAAAAATTGGTAACTGTGATTGTTTATAACGAACTGTGTGCACGTGTTTGTTTTGAAAACATTCCTAGAAGTAGTAAAATTGCTTCTTAGAGCTTAAGAGGCGGTTTAAAACCATGAAATACTGAATTCAGTTTCATATAATCAGTTTGTTAACAACTGTTGTAGCATAATGTCATCAAATAAAAAGTCGAGACGTGCACTTTCTTTGGCCGATAAAATCAAAATTATTAACAAATTGGAAAGTGGAAGTTCTAATGTTACGATATGCAAAGAATATGGACTGCCAAAATCAACAGTCTCCACAATATGGGCACATCGGCATAAAATTCAGCAATCTGGGTCTTTCAAAAATACCAAATTAAAGCGTCTTCGTGATCCTATACGCAAGGACGTTGATAAAGCACTCTAGACATGGTTCAGCCATCAAAGAACTCTAAATGTACCCTTCAGTGGTGAAATTCTGCAACAAAAAATTGAAGCTTTTGCTAAAAGTCAAAAGGGCTCTGATGGTGCTGACAACCAACCAGGTTCCTCATCAGGAGTCACAAATGAAGGGTTCGTATGTAGTAGAGGTTGGGTGGATCGCTTTAAAAAGCGCTATGACATCAATTCTGGAAAAATGCACGGAGAATCGGCGAGTGCTGATACAAATGTTCCTATTTCGTGGCTAAGAGACGTTTGGCCCGGCATGAGGAGACGTTATTCGGAGGAAAATATTTTTAATGGGGATGAAACTGGGTTGTTCTATAAACTGACTCTAAGTAGAACATTAAAGTTTAGAAAAGAAAAATGCAGTGGTGGGAAGCTATCAAAAGAGAGACTGACCATTTTTGTCTGTGCAAATATGACAGGTACCGAGAAATATCCCTTGCTAGTGATAGGAAAATCGCAGTCACCAAGATGTTTGAAAAATGTGAAGAATTTTATTGTTGGTAGACAATTGCACAGCACATCCATAAATACAAAATTTGAAGTCTATTGAACTGATTTTCATACCACCTAATGTTACGGCGATCATGCAACCCATGGACCAGGGCATAATAAAATCTTTGAAGATGCACTATAAGAAATTACTGATTGTTCGTCAAATTGCTGATATGGAACTGAATGGACCTTTCAAAATAACAATACTGGACGCTATAAATATGATAGATTCAGCATGGAAACGTGTAACTTCTCAAACAATCAAGAATTGCTTTCGACATGCGGGATTTTATAACCAAGAATTTGAACCGGAAGACGAACTGCCTCGTAGTGAATACATTTTGCTACATCAGGATGACGATGAGGAAGAAAATGTCCCTCTTTCAGTCTGGGCGCAGCAACAGAATATTTTTGAATTTGAACACCTCGCAGAATACGAAGAAATTGATTCCGAATTAGCGACCAACCTATTTCCGACAGATGCAGCTTTGATGTCTTCTGTTATGGAAGGTGAAAAGTCTGGTGAAGATTCTGAAGTAGACGCAATGGAAGAGATTGATAATGATCCAGAAACTGAACCACCCAAGGTTACCGATGTCTTAGGATCATTGAGGACCATAGAGCGATTTATGTTATCCACACCCCATGTTTCAAATAATTTTCAAAATGCTTTAGAAGTATTGAAGCAGGAGACTGAAAATCAATTTTTGCTACAAAGAAAAAAGAAGCAATATAAAATTACAGATTTTTTTAACTAAATTTATAAACATGTGTTCATTTTTATTTAATTTTTCTCATTTATATGTTTAAATAAACGTACCTTCTTCAACACACCAAAAACATCAAATTTTTGCCACACTCGTTTATAACGTACCACCGCTTATTACGAACGTAAACGTCGGTCCCTTGAGGGTTCGTTTTAAACGAGTTCATCTGTAGTATTAAAAATAACATCTTGCGTTTGTATAACCTACACAATACAATACAAACTGTTATTTTTTTTGCAGCTACTCAAAAGGGATTGAAACACCATGTCACAACCATTAAGCTCAGAATAAAAAAAATACTAGATAATATTTATATTGTTAATGTTAAATAAATATTTAAAAAAAAATGTTGGAATTTTATTATCATTATAAGGAGGATCACAATAACAAACGTTTCGCTGAAGTGACCGAACAAAAAAAAGGCAAAAAGGCGAATTTTAAGTGTTTTCAAAGGTGAAACCGGCAATTTTGCAGCATCTTGGAAACGAAACTCGAAAAATGAAACCAGCAAATCGTGTTTGTGCATTACTTTTTGATGAAATGAGCTTGTCAGAAAGATTGAATTATCAGGAAAATTTGCAAAAAATTTGTGGTTTTGTAGATTTGGGTTCACTGGGGAGAAAGCACGCTTATCATGCTCTTGTTTTTATGGTCAGGAGTCTGCGCAAACAATGAAAACAAGTGGTTGCACATTATTTCACAGCTAACACTATTTCAACAGACAAGTTGATGGTCATTAGTCATTACTAAAGAAATAATAGGAACTTCAGGAGTTGCGGCAACTGTTTGTGATATAAGTTATATTACGAGTTATACGACCTAATTTTAGGAATTTTAATTATATTTACGTTACAATTAGTTGGTCAATAAAATTTTTCCACATTTTTATCTTTTACTAAAAAATCATAAATGCAATAAAATTCAAAGTACGCTTTTAAACTGCGCGCCAATCTGTTAGTTGGGCCACTTTTTGGCCAGAGGGCGCTGATTTTGTGTTTTTTGAAATTTCAATGCAGTTTTCATTTCAAATAAGGAAATAAGTAAGTGTTCTGGGATTTCAACGTGGAGGATGGACGGTGAGTGTCGGTATTATTTGCTACAGTTAATTTACAGTTGATCGTCTAACTTTACGATGCCCAAGAGACTGCCAAAGTCAAAATGATATACCGCAAATGTTCCAAAAACTGACACCGCCCAACAGTCCTTTCCGCCCCACGAAAATTTGGAAGCACGAAACGAAAAAAAAACCTCCTGTTTATGGTGTGTTTTGTACCAAACCGTTGATCCAGGGATACAATATTTAATAGGTACCCAAGCTCGACAATCATGTGTGGAATTGAATAAATGTAGACCAATTGGTGGTGAAATTGTGGGCTATGAGTTTCATCAAAAGTTAGCGAGTGGTGACGAAGGATGGGCGATTGATTGTATGGAAAAATCTAGCCTGTACGCACACACGAAATTTTAATTTTAATGTTTAATGAGTTTATTATGGTTTTAAAATAAAAGTCTGGTGTCTTTTAATTAGTATCTACTACATCCTCACATATGGGTAAAGAAATCAAGACTAACTAATAATTATTGTAACATTTGCGTTAATCTTGTTTTAAATATGCTCTGTTTATATAATTGAAGATGCTCATTTTGCTATCTTATTATTTACTTTCCATGTGGTCATATACACTTAGTTTAGGTTACAATAGCCCCACTTGACATTTGGCCGAATTTCTTTTTATATGATTAATTCCAATATTAATTAACGAATTTCAGTTATTGCAGTAGGTAAAAAAGAATTTGTGAAAAATCTGTCTTATTTGACGTGACTGTATTGACGATATCGTTGTTTTTATAGCTCTTTACTTTTGCGTCATTTTTTTTAATTAATTGAGATGTGTGATTTTCTGCATAATCATTGTAATCATGTTCAGAATTTTTCAGCGTTATTCTCTAATTATTTTTCCAGGCGTCTCTAACCATTTTTTCTTGATTTTTAGTTAATTCTATTTGACTTTTTTTACCTCTATGACTGTTGAAATATAAAATGTGTTGTATCCTGAACGATTTTTTAATATTGTTTGCTATACCTTTAAGAACAGGGCTGTGAATTCACTTCACTCATGAGGACCTTGTCCGAATTCGGTTAATTTTGACCCAATCATTGTAAATTTGTTCTTATTTTATACAGAATTTCACGAGGAATTCAGTAGTGTCTCCAAAATTTTAGGCTCTAATTTAAAATTTTGAAAAATTGCATTTTGTTTCGAAACAATTAAAAGTGAGCAATTTTCAAATTTTTTCAAGTTTTTAATTGAAACAGATGTCGAGATGCGGTAAACTTCATTAAAAACAATAAAGTTTTGTAAAAATAATTCAATCTGTGAAATATAAAGACAATACTGGAACATAAAATAATTTTATCTAATGTATATAAATATTAAATTAATTTTAGCTTGTGTTTTTGAATTTCATATTGCGTAGAATATTGCAAAAAACGGCACAACTACAATTAAATAATGTTTTAAATTTTAATATGAATCTTTCACAACTCAAAACGTGATCAATAATGGGAGTCAAACAACATATTAAAAAAAGGATTCTTACCTAATTCATTATTATAAATTGTTTGTTGTTTCGGTTTCAAACACAGCAGCCAATGATTATTTTTGCTGTTGCTACTTTAGCATTCTTTAGTAACTTTAGTAACTTTCACTTTAGTAACATAACTTTAAAGTATGTGTTAAACAAATGTTTTAGCAGCTTACTATAAGTTTTTATTTATGTAAGACTGATTCAACCAAGATAATTTTAAATTTTTATTCATTAATTTAAATAGCACAGTAACCATATTTTGTTTTTGCACATCTAAGTCGTTTCTTTTCGTTACATGTAAAACATCTGTAAAATTCATGCTGAAAACAAGAAAAACTATATTATTAAATTGATTTAGAAATTTCACATAAATTTACTTATTTAACAGTTTTTAATTTTATTATAATAATTAGTTTCTTGTCCAAGTGACAACTACCCTCGATTCCAAATCAGAGGGTACGTTGCCAGGATCGTAACTCGCCAAATAGTAATTCTAAATTATATCATTTAATAGTTTCGATTTAAATTGTTTAACTCGTTTGTTAACTATAGGAAATATATTTCCCATAACTTTTTTTTCTTTGGTTTGTAAAAAAATGTTGTTTTCTGAAGTATACTTGGTTGCCTACGTTTTATCTAGAAAAAGTAATAAAAAAATAAGCTAAAATATTATTAAAATTTAGTTATTTAAATAACTGTTATTTTAATTTTTAAAAACCACATAGAGTAGTTCAATAATAAAAAAAATTGGCATGGTTTATCAATGGTATTTTATCTCACTTTCCCACTAGAATCCAAGTGAGAAAATATTTCTACGTCTCTGCATGTCTGTGGTTTAATTATAACTAATTTTAATAATTATAAATTTATTAATTTTACAACCAAAAATGATTTTATATGCAATTAAAAACAAAAGACAATGATACAAAATGTATTTGATTTCAGATTACATTCTGACTTCATCAAATTTCTAAAAATAAGATTTTGCTTCAAAATGTCAACATTTTCAAAACAAGCATATTTTGCAAATTTGGTTTTATCCATAAGTGGCTCTTAGTGCTGTCTTTAATTTTAGTAACAGCACTATATATTAATGGTTAAATTTTATTACGAAAACTATTGAATCCATATTGCCTACAATTTAAAAAAATGATGCTAGATAAATTTATTAACAAACTTTTACATTATCTTAGTCTAAATGTTACGTTTCGTGATAATAAAATCGTTCTAATGTAGTAGCAGTTTTATTTTAAATAAAACAAGTTGTAATAATGCAGTATTTTTATTACACTAACAGTTCAAGCTTGTTATGTATTTTTTTCAACTGTTTTAAGCAAACACAGGTTGATTTATACAAATTTGATTTTGAAATTTAGGAATTACAAGTATGGATATTTCAGAGCCCTATATAAACAGCAGCGTTTTCCAACGTACAAGGTGAGGGTCAAAACAATTGTTAAGATTAAAATAACAATATACAAACATTCGTAAAAAAGGCCTCTTTATTATGCACCTCTTAAAATTGTAACATTACTAAGCATCAAGTTATTCATTTAATAACCGAATAGAACTTAAAAAAAAAGGTAGCGATAGCCTGCATTTGTTGAAAGAAAAAAAATATACATATAGCACAGCCTAATATTTAAATTAAGGATAGTGAATTATAAAATGCGGGCTATGGGCATTTAAGTTGTTCGTCACATTCAAAGGAATGTCTTTTCAATTAGTTAAATTATTAAAGCATAAAGTTACGGCCATACCACCTATTTAGAGGCCTACAAATAAATTAATTGCAAGTATAAAAAGTAATAAATAACAAAACATAATAGTTTAAAAAATTAGTACTTAAACTGGAGAACATATACATGATTCTTTCGATTTTAATTTCAGATTCGATAATACTGTGATCAAATAAAGTAGTTAAAAGAAATAATTTTTTTACAAAGGTGTTAATTATTGTGAATTATTTTCTTTTAGTTTTACGACTTAGTTGTTCTTCAGCTGTTAGTTTTGCCTTGTAATCCGCAACTATTTCCTTTGACTTCACAATATAAGCTAGCGAATTGTCTATTAGTTCTTCCCAGTTCTTACAGTAAGCTGTAAGGAAAAGAAGATTAACAAAAAGTAAATTGAAGGTTTCAACTTACCTTCTTGATCATAAGTTACTTCGTCAGTCATTCTAAGCAATTTTACCGCTTTTTCATAGGTCGCCAGCAACTCTTCTGCAGTTTGCTTGTGGTTATCTAACATGTTTTCTTCAGCTATTTCCAATTCAGAAATGACTTGATGAAAATTCAACATTTCAGGTGTCATATCGTTCTCCTGTAAAACCACAATACATTTTAATACAAAGTGTAATGATGGTCGTTTCATTTTATACGACTTCCTACAATCTACAATTTTCTCATACTGTATACAACATGTACTTACATTTAATGATCGCAACTGCATCAGATCTCCGTCTCCTTGTTGGTCGTCTGACAAAGCGGTCTGAAGATCACCTCCTCCGAGTTCTTTGACTCTATCGGCGTAACGTAGCGTGTTTAAGGTATATTCACACGAACTAACGCCAGGAGACACCATTGCAATCATGCACGTACGTGAATTCGCTCCAACAAAGGAATCACGCAGTACTTGTGTTAACTTGCTTACTCTAAACGGCAAATGAGCACCCTTTCTACCTAAGGCTCGGATACACTCCTTCAGGGCCAAAAGTGATTTGTTGATTTCAGCACCCTCCATCCCTGGCAAAAAAAAAACAGAAATTAGTTCACAGTTACATTCAGCTAGGAATGTAGAATTATAAAATTAATTTGTAACATTCAAAAAAGGAGATAAGTCTTTTCTTACTTGTTTGTCTGTTCGCTGAAGATGTGTCTGCCCCCCGTTCGTTTCCGGCCAAGTCAATAAGTGAAAATTTCCCATGTATCTTCTGTAAATTGTTATTTGATCGTAGGTAGATTTGGAAAACTGCATGCGACCTCGAGGAATTAGAGTTTGCAAAGGTTTGTCCAGATGTGCGCCCTTGGTTTCCTTTTTGTATCAGCTTCAAAACTTCGTCGGTTGAACAAACAACTTTTTCGGTGAGTCCCACGACTTGAACTTGCTGTTTTCCATCCTCCAGAATCCTCAATTTTGCTTTGTTATTAAGAAGATCACACACTTTCCCTGAATAAATTTCGAAAAAACTAGAAGAAACAACGAGATCCAGATGACGATATTTTGATGAGTTCGCAAGTTTGAATACGTCTGCCGCCGCCAATGCGTAGATTCCTTTATGACAGTCTTGATTTTTTCCGTTGAAATCGCCGCCCATCGTATGGGTTTTACCCGAGCCCGTTTGACCGTAAGCAAAACAGGTGGCAAACCCTCCTTCAAAAATCGTTTTGACCAAAGGCTGCGCCGTATACCTGCCAACAACAAATTAAACTTTGCACTATTGTAGTCCCCGGACTCACCTATAGACCATTTCGTTCGAACATGTTTCATCAAAGGCGTAATCAAATCGAAAAAGTTGATTCTCCAGATATTTTGTAAGATCGACTTTATTCTTCGGTTCGTGCACGATTAGTTGATTTTTACTCGGAATGGTAATTACGTCTACTTCTTTTCGCGATGCTTCTTTCTTGTTTAAAGGCCTCTTTCTAACACAAACGGTAATTAAATGGTCTTCAATTGCGTCGTTTTCAGTCAGCGGTTTGATGTCCAAACCACGCCGATACTCCCTAAAATAATTGGAATTAATGGTATTCAGTAAACAAGAAATCAATATTACATTATCATATTAAGAAGTTCCCAATGGGGGTTCCCAGGAGCTAATTGAAGAAACGCTTCCTTTTCAGCTTTCTCTTCGGCTTGTCTCTGTCGTCGTTCTTCTCTGTTCTTTTTCAATTTTTCTACTTCTTTCACCACATTACTACGACGCGTGTTCTGCCAATTAATAAAAATTATAATTAATAACGACAATTTTTTTGTTTTCTAACCTGTACACTCGCTCGACTTGTTGGTATGTTTGATTCTTTAGTGAGAACCATTTCGTTTGTGGTCACAGAATGTCCATTATTCGGCATTTGAACTTGACTGAGCCGATTTGTTTGCGCTGATCGGGCAATCCCTGAAAAACACATTACATCATTACATTCATAATCAAACATATAAATACTCTTAAGGGAAGAATCTTGTATGGAATTTCGGCGAGCTTTGAACGACATTATACACGCTAAAAATAACTAATCTTCAATTTAGGCCGAGGTTCCATGAATCACATAAAATACAACAATGATTTTCTTTTTAGTCATCACGAGCATTCAAATATGCGTCCGACCAAGCAAAAAATGCAGATAAATCTAATCGCTTTATGCGTTTTTAAGTAGTAGAATAAAACTTATCTGTTTCAGACAATCAAATAAAAATATAACGTCAAAATTCAAAATAGTTTAGGCTTTTGTTTCTTGTTGTCTCAAACAATGTTTAGCTTTTTACGTATCCTTTTAAACATAACGTTCTTTATTTAAAAACTGATAAAGGAATGAGAGCAAAAATAACATTGTACATCTCTTTGAAAAATGCAATAAATAAATAGCAAGTTTTTAGAACACTTCTCAATAAATTCGAAATTTAACGAATTGGAGTCATCGCAAAAATTTTCTTCCAAATAGTGATTAACGTAACAAACAAGACAATAATAATAACGAAAAATAGTTAGCACTGTATGAAGCAGTTTCTTTTTTGTCCCACTTCTTAGAAAATAAATGCTTTATTGGTGCATTACTCTGTATAAACATAAGAACAAATCTGACATGATTATTTTATAATTAGATTCCATCTAACGCGATTTTTCTAATATGCACATTTCCAGGTTTTAAAAATAATTACATATTTGATTAATGCAAATTACGATTCTGTCCATGCGTATAACCTCGATGTATGCTATATTGCACATTTACAGGTGTTTAAAAAAATCGTGATATTTAAAAAAATCGTGATATTTAAAAAATCTAATCTAGAAGTGGTTGTTGAATTTCATAATCTCTATACAATTATTTGTCAATTTTTTTTGATACATTAAGTGCTACGCGACGTCAATGTAAATATATCGATCAATCCTAAAACCCCGAAATATTCCTACTATCAGGCTTTTCAGAAAGTCGTTGTCTATCTAACTTGTGAAAGTCACGTGACCTTATAAAATAACGCAAGATTATTGTAATTTGCCATCGACTTCACAATTATTTTCTCTAATTTGTGAAACGAAACAATTTTCTGCTGTTCCGTTTTAAGACGTGTTTGTCGTTGTTTTGTTTATTTTATTAATTTGTCATTACTACATGTTTTCCAAATTCCTAAAAAAAATCTATATTTTTCGTCCCGACCCGTTAATAATAAATCGAGTCCTAAACCCACTAACCGAAATCTATTTTCGATTGTTATATGTTAATTAAAGATTCAGTTCATTGTCAAACGTAAAAACGCAATCATTCCGTCATTATAATCTTAATAAATCAGAGCAAATAGAAAACAATTAGTCATGTTGCACGGTTCAATGAATAATTAACGAATTCGTTATGTAAATAGTTTATCGGAACATTCAATAAAAAAGGTTAAACTTTGTTCTAAGAATCCCAGGAACTTGCTACAATCATTCCGTTACAGTTTTTAACGGTTGTTTTCATTTGTGTGATAATCTGACGAGCTTTTATTTACTTCCTATAGTAGAGTGTCAAATGTCAAACCGTTTTTAAGTTGTTGAATTATCATTTTACTGTTACAGAGTTTTATCGATTAATTCGTTATATCGCTACCTAGAATTGTTGCTAATTGTCAAAACGACTTGGGCGCTGCATTTATATAAATTTCTGTTTTTCTGTTTTCATTTAGTACGTCTGCATCGAATCAGTTTTATATAAACAGCCGTCAAACGGTCTCGTTAATGGTGCATCAAAAAAGTAAACTTACCATTGTTAGATTTGGTAACTATCGACTGCTTCGTCGGATTCTGCAAAATAAAAACACACAAATTACAACCACTTTAACATCATTTTTGATACTAAATCCAATACCGATAAGGTTGCGGTTTCTGGTGAAAATTGATTACTATTAAAATCGTCGTCACTTTCGTCCAATTTATGGCTATAACGTCCCGACTGAGCCATTGCCGCACTAGTTTCTTCTTCAGAAGAACCAGACGAATCCTTTTGCGATAAGCAGCATTAAAGGAAGAAATGTTTATTAGTTACACAAATGCACGCAAACATGACGTTTTTGAAAGCGTTAAATTGCCGCTGGTGCTACAGGATAACTGACATATTGTAAAACGAACAATCAATAACACTTTGAAAAGTACAATTAACCCTTTCAAGTCCAGTACCAGGCACCACACACGAAGTGAACAAAAGTATCCTGTCCCATATTATCATTTTTTGTTAAATTTAAAGAATTGGATATTTGTTACATATATAGGGTGGACGGGATGTAGTTCAAGGATGCGGTGGCGCGATTGTATTTCCACTTCACCTGTGTATTTTTTGAGTTGTGAGTCAACAAATATCACACAGCAAATATTTGCACATTTCGTAAAATCGTTGAATATTTATTGCATTAAGCTCGTTTTATCACTTTATAATAAGTACAAGTGAGCTACTCCTACGACAATTAAAAGAGTTACGCCTAGACCAGCGATCTGTAATTAAGCAGGAACTATAAGAATATCGGGTTTTAGTTTTTTTTAATTAGAGCATTACGAGAGAAACCCGAGATGAACGTCAGTTGGTATACAGGGGTCAATTACCTGCTTGAGACAAATTCATTTCTAACTAACAATTTAATTAACACCAACAGGACCGACCAATTACCCAAATTGAATCACCTTCGAACTTTACCGATGACATGAAGGTGACTGAACTTTTTATCTAAAACTCGAAAAATGAAAATTTATACAAAAATGGGACCACGTGATTGATGATGTTTGTTGGCTTTGTTAAGGCGGAATAACTTTTGAATAGAAATCGATGTAAACAGAATGAAAAATGTTACATAATTTCGTAATTTAAACGATTACTCATCTCGTGAAAACCTTGACTTGCCTATTCGCAACAACAAAAAAAAAACTCAAAATTTCTCCTTACTTTCTGCAATTTGTGACTGGTCGTTTGAAGTGGTGTTGGTTCTTGAATATATCGTTCGCCGGGTTTTACAATTATGATGTCAGGATTTAGGGATGCAATCGCCGTCATGTCGACTTCTTTTCCTTTTGTTTCACCCTGTTCAAACCATTCAACAGTTGCACTCCGCATATCGAAGTTGACAGCTGCGACAATAGCTGAATGGACTCGTCCTAAAAACGAAAATAAATTAGCCAAGAAACGAAAAAAAAAACGAGCTCTAATAGGCAAAGATGTAAATTCAACATGGCGTCACCGAACCACATTTCCCTTTTTAACATAAATCTCTAAAATATTGCTATAAATCTACGCCCTCTTGCCGGTGATATGTGTAAAGCTCGGTTTTATCCACTGGTGGTATCCGACATCTACTTAATCACTGGTGTCAGCTACTCTATCACAAGTTCAATGCCGGCACCGGATTATTTGAAAGCTGTCATAACAATGAACATCTTAATATGAAAAAACGCGCGAAATTTATATTTAGATGGATAAACGTCTTCATTTTAAATAGAATGACCGAGTGCATGCAAAGAAAATGACCGACCGTGACATGTCAAGCGTTTAACTACACCGAGTGTTTTTCACACGAAGTGTCTAAAAGAAAATGCCATGCGATTAGTTATGAAACAATGAAAATCCGCTAAATAAAAAAGTAATAAAGTAAAAGCAAAAGTAAGTAACTTGAATACAGCTGGGGATTAAAAAAATGAATTAAGATATGAATTACTCAAAAATGCTGCATTTCAAGTTTCGAATGTGAAGGATTCAAAATGAGGCAATTATTTACATTACTTTACATTAATAAGGAAATTTCACAGGAAAGATTTATTCAATTATCTTAATATGTTGCTAAGCAAATATATACATATTTATTAAAAACGTAAAATATTAGTTCTAGTTTTTGATTTTAATTGAAAAATATGTGCTAAAATAAAATCAATAAGGCGATTATTTGTGCGAACAAATATTATTGAAGTTTGTCCTTAAATAACCCTAGTTGGATAAACAAACATGCAAAGAAATCAATACTTAGCATTCTTTGTCAGTTAATTTTCTTCTAAACATCTAAATTTAATATTCAAATTTCGCGCCATATTATGAAAATTAACTGACTCGTGACGTTAGCAATTTAAATTTTATCACTAAAATTGTGAGGCAGAATTTTGAAATTCAATTTTGCTGAATATTAGTAATTCATATGTTTACTCAGTGATGAGTTATCTTGGTGAATGATTGGGGAAAACTACTGGATAAGACGATAGCGGTGATTGTCATACAAATAAAAAAAATTACGATCGTAAAAATAAGTATAAATTAGGAGACTTCACGAAGTATTAAATAATAGTAATGTAAAAGTTCATTTGCTGCATAATGTTTTGCAGGTACGGGCAGTGACCTGTACAAATAACAATCGTACATCGAAAAGTTTTATTATGGTTGAATCATTGTGTATATACTATATGCCACATGGTCGCCGTTATTATGGAAAAAAAAGTATGGTATCTGTATAAACTACTCCAACATGTGTGTATGTATAAAAAATGAAAAAGTTTTGGCGTACAAAGTTTGTTATATTATTTTATAGATTAAGGTGCCTACGAAGTAGATGTCATAAAGTCCATAGCAATAGCCCTGTGAGCATTTCCAGGTAGGTCGACCTTGTCTCAACTGTACAAACCATATAAGGTACCATCGTATTCACGTTTGCGTCACCCTGTCCTCGATGGTTCCGTCATGTGGTACCCGAAAACTAGACATAGAAAATCGAAAAAGTTGAAATTATTGGTAAATTAGTGCAATTGTATGGTTATTGAATCGACGGTCTGACACCCACGCTTAAAGCAGATAGTGACTGTCTTTTCACCTTGTCATCTTTAACACCATTTCAGTTTTCTTAATTAGACATTTGAATCGCCTAATTTGGAACGGTTTACACGGTTATCAATATTTATTTTCTCAAGACAGGTGTGACTCATATGATTTTGAGCAATTGAGACTTTATGGATTGTTGCCATTTCGGGCCCATGATTAGGGGAGGTGGAATTAGGGCCAACTGGTCTACCTTGCTGGTAATTCGATAATGAATCACAAAACCCACATAAACATTAACACATGGGTCGTTTTCAAATCACAATCGATAAACCCAGAACTGTTACTTCATGTGCTTTTGAACCCGATCTTGTCAGCGTGAAATATTCCATAATGCCCATTGTCTGTTTTAATTGTGTGAGAAAAAAACAGAATGTAACGAATTCACGTTGAGAGCAGCAACCACAGCTTAAAATAGACTAGAAAAACTGTGACATTTCGATGACACGAACTATACTTAACCGGCTCAATCTTAAGATTACCTAAGACGCCTCTTTAGACAGTTATTTATTTTTCAAAATTATGGACAATCGTGTGAAGGATTAGACAGTTATGGAAGAATTCCATGCTTTTTGACATGCACAACCAACACGATCACGGCTCCTAAAAACACTTTCCAGAAAAACCGACAGAGTGACTGAAAAGTTTAAAAACCTCGGCTTTTTCGATCACCACACATCTCCCTCAAAAAAATTATTCGGTTAAAAGAGCAGAACTCACCATCAGTCCTTTTTATGTTGATACTAGTGCCAACCTGGAGAATGTCCTGTTGATCCATAACTAAAGTGAGATCGTACAAAATTCAACTACAATTAATTCACTCATACGGTACAATAAAAAACATATATAGAATACGTATAACCAATTAATTTAATCGTTAACTTCCCAACGGCGACTGACACATTACAACGTACGCGACTGATACAAGTCAGATTGTCACTAGTACGCAGAATCCATACCAAATTAAACCGCCACATTCAAATTTCAAATATTCAAATCTGAGAATTACACAAAATTCGTTACACTTCAATACTCAAATCAAAACACACACATCTCTGATTACACAACTATACTATTTTATTAAAATTACCAATATTGCACGCACATTTTTTGCGGAATTTTCAATCAAAATTGAAGCTGTTGGAAATGTCAGAAACAGCTGCAAGATTGTCAAGGTCACGAAGAAAATCGTTCAGGTCCTTTCACTTTGCGCAAGGTTGGTTGCCAGACGACTAGGGGTATCATTTGAACTTAACAAAAACAAAACAAAATCAATCATGTGGCATGCAGTTGAATTATTACAAAAAAAAATCGATTTTTATGTGTCGTGTAAACATAGTTCCGTATTCATTTAAAAAAACAATTTCTTCTGAATCAATTAGTTTATTGTGTCCAGTTTTTTCCATTTTTGGCTATAGAATTTGTAAACAATTTTTTTCTGTATTGTTTTATAGTGTGATAACAAAACAATTGATTGAAACAATAATTGTTAGCTTTTTTGGTAATTACCTTAGCTATTCTAACCAGTTTTAATTTTTGTATTAAAACATTTTAAAACATCTGCAGCGCCAAAATTGTTTATCTAATCGATCGGTTGGAGAAAAATTAGATATTTTAAATGTATATCGTGACAACTTCATTTAATCAATTTTTAGTCTAGTTTTTCCGAGAATTGTTAATACTTTCGTGGATTTACTGAAAAAATTACCTCATGTTGTCAATCACACATTGATGTCATATTTTGTTAGATCAATCAATAGGCTGCTGTAACCCAGCTTAAAATTCACATTTGTAGTAAATCTTGAATACTTTAAACTCACACGCGGAAATTAAAAATTTGCAGTTGAAATTGTAGAATTTGTAGGCAATTTTTTTTATAAAAACAATGTTTTAACATAAAAGTACAATAGAGAAATCTTTTAACTAAATACTAAATTTATTTTGGCCATTTAAGAAACTACATTATTTTACTTATTCTTTTGATTAGCCTCATAACACTTCTGGACAATTTTTTCAAACGACGTTGTATAATAAGCAGCTATAAGTCTCATTGGTCCCAGAATCACAGCTTGTATCATCACTTCAAGAAAACTGGAGAAGGGGGACATTCCAACACACAAAGTCGTCAGTAAAAAGCTATCAAGACCTACATAACTAAAGAAATTTCCAATCTAAAATAAAAGTATTAGCACATAATTTCTTTGAGCAGAAATAATCACCAAAGCATCGCGAAGAAGTTTCTCTGCTACAATTTCAGGTTGATGTAAGCCTCCAGCTTGGGAAATTAACATAGTTTCTTCAGGTTTAGTCTTGTTTTCATTTTCAAAGCCTGGAGTGTCTGTATCAGGTGGTAGAGATAAGGTTACAGAGACATTGTAAGGTTTCATTTCCATGCTGATGGATTCTGCAAGACCTCTAAGAGCAAATTTACAACTGGAGTAGATAGAATATCCAAACATGCCCATAAGGGCAACTTGAGAGGCAGTAATTACAATTATGCCCTCTTTGCGTTGCTTGAATTTAGGTATAACGTTCTGAATTGGGTATAAAGTGCCCAAATAGTTAGCATTAATAAGTGTTGTAATGTCTTGCTCTGTAAAATCTTCCACTTTGCCACAAATCGCCATTCCAGCACAATTTACCAACATGAAAATGGGTCCTACTTTTTCTTCCAAGCTATCTAGTTCGTTAAAAATTGCCTTCCGGTTGGAAACATCCACTGATATGGTGGTGACAACTTGGTCTTTAGAAATACATGCACTTTCCACTTCTTTTTTTGCTGTTGTTAGCCGTTCTGCATTTCTTGCTATTAGTGTGATATTTGCCCCCTTTCGTGCTGCTAAAATGGCTGCACTTTTACCGATTCCACTGGAGCCCCCTGTAATAACAACGTGTTTGTTGTTCAAACTTTTCTGTTTTTTGGGGGTTAGAAACGTTTTGATCAAAGCCACTATAAAAAGTGGCACGAATAAGAAAACAAACATGTCTGAAGCACTATTATATTACATGTGAAAACTTTATGTAATTTTGTTAAAACGTGACACCGGCAACGCCTTATCGCAAACATAAACATTCGAATTCCATCGAACGTCAAGGCGAAACGTCAGTTTGGGATTTGACGTGACATGTGACAGCGTACCACTTGATTCCTGAAATGCGCGCCGCATTTAAATTTTGCCCAAATTGGCAGTTTCTTGATTTTAATTAGTTTAAAACTGGATGAAATTTGTGCTCATAATATATCAATTTATTTAATTAATAATAAATAATAATCTATTTGTGCTATACGTATGCGTGAATTAAATAATGGAGTACGGTTATCTTTTAAAACAATTTATTTACCATCAGTAAGTACAAGTTAGTTAAACATAACAATATTATCTAGCCTATAAATAATCATTCATATAGGCTTTAAAATTTTAGCATCCTTTGGTTTGTTGACATCACAGGCCCAACATTCATTTACGAATCAGTGCTAAGAATTGCCATGACCGTTTTAAAGAGAAAAAAATGGAAATTTTTCTATAGGCAGATACAAGATATTAGAATATATCAGAATGTATTTGTTTGGTTTGCAAAATAAAACGAGTTACTATGAAATTCAGTTATGTCACTATTTTAATTTCAATTACCCTACCATAAGTATAGTTGATGTTCATGAAAAGGCAGATAAAGTAATTATGAAATACGAACATCTGTATTTCTATATACACTTATATGGAAATATTTTAAACTTTAAATTTTTTTAACAACCAATTGGATATACCTTTTTTATTATATAGTGAAGTGATGAAGAGTTATTAATTTAAGACTATGTCGTCACCTATTCACATTTATCAAAAATTACGCATCAAAAGTTTTGATATCTATACTACGATATACGAATTATAAATTTGTACTTGTCAATGTTTTCTGATGAAAGAGCTACAGAGAATTTTTAAAATATTAGCAGTAGCATGCAGTTTTACAATAAAAATTTTTCAATTAGTTATCGTTGTTATTTTAATCAGTTTATTCTAAATTTTAACTGAACAACATAGTAACTTACAGCTATTGATATACAGGCTGTCTTGTAACTGTAACTTTACAAACCGATGCCAGCACATAAAGCAAATTACATATTTAAAAACAAAAACATTTTCAGTATCCATTTTGCCTACAACAATATATTCCTAAGATATGCGCAATGCTGTTAATAGCAAATGTGCCTTAAGATACTGAAAACGTCGTTAATTTGCATTTTACACTAATTGCCAACCGCACTGGACCCGGTTAAAGCACAAATTGATATGTAACACAAATAGTAAGTTCTATTATTGTAACAAAGTGGGTATTTACTCACTATAATCTAGCATAATATATATACAAAATTTGATGGATATGGCAAAAGTGACCAGGTATCGGGTTTTTATTGTGTAGAACAGGTCCTGTGCGATGGCTGCTGTTAATATTTATTGTACCAATTCGCATGGTGTGTTCCTGAAGGCTTAACGTTAGATGTAGTGCCGTAGCGACACTATATATTTGTAACTAAATTAGTTATTAGCTATATAGTGGTAGCAAATAAAGAATATTAGTGATTATTATTGGTTACTTTAGAACAATATTTATTATTGGTAAGAACGTATAGTTTAGTCAACAAATGTCAACACACGGTACAAAAGTTTACTAAAATTGCTTTGAAATTATTTCAAGTACCTAAATTTTCTATTAAGAGTTAAAAACGGACCATCACAATATCAGGCCAGTGCCAGCATTCACGTAACTCATGTGAGAAAATATAAGCTATAATAAAAATTTGCTCATTTAAAACCAACTGCTTGCGCCGCCACCAAATTTTGTACTTATTCCTCCTAGACCTTTCCCGAAAATATTCCCAACTCTTCCTGCTACCATATTTCCAATATTTGAGACGTAATTTCCATCTTCTCCACTCAAACTTTCCATAATTGTGACTTTCGTCTTGCTCCTATTATCTCCCTCTTCTTCCAAACCTTCAGATCCTCTGCACGCATAGATTTTTTTTTAAATTCTTCATTTTCTGTTACTTACCCTTCTCCCTGGCCCATCGTAAGGACACATGTAGCTTCTTCGGTTTGCATTCTCTGAGCTATGGTTTGATAAGCTTTGGAATTTAGTTTGTCTTCCATTACGCCTTGAAGTTCAAAGTCGGAGTAGATTTTCTAAAAATTACAGTAAAATATTCAATTAAAAACTAAAAATTATCCTTTTAATCCGGATACAAAAATCATATTCTAAATTCGTTCAAAATTCTCAAAGCTTGCAAAAAGCAATTTTTTAGCACAGTTGTCAATTTTGACTCTTTTTTCCCACAGACAATAAAGTAGGAAAAAAAAACATACAAATTTTTTGTAAACTGTCAAATATTCTACCTGAATGAAATTACAGGTTAGCGCATCCACCGTTTTTGCAATATCTGTGAACTTTGCAAATCTTTGGAAAATATATCATTTGTATCTATAGACAGATGAAATCTACAAAATAAATTTTATACAACTAAAACTTTTAAGCTTAGCGCATCCATCCATTTAAAAATTACAATTTAATAATTTTACAAGATTCTGTGCTATCAATAAATTTTTCTCTGTTATTTTCCGTAGTAACTACTTTTGATATATACTCTTAATTCTAGTTTTTACCCGACTTGGTGTCTTACCTTCACAATATGGGCAAGGCACGTACATTGGTATGGATGCAAAGTATGATCCAACCGTTCAGATAACCAGTTGCAAAGCATGTTGATTTGACTGGTGTACCACTGTTCGAAGAAATTTAGAATCCAGAGTTCATCCGTTACTTTACCCCTGATTTGGTCCATGCAGTTACGCGTGAAATTAACGTAACCCTGTCCCATATCCTTCCCGGAACCGGAAACGTTCTGCAACGAGCAAAGTAACCCTTATCTCGAAGTCACGTTTTGTTTCTTACCGTAAAACTTAGAATAGAACCGATGAGACTCCCCTCGTCGTACCGTGAAAGTTTTGATAACGTCGCTTCCAAAACTGACATTAACTTGCTAATCATCCCTTGGTTCATGCTTGCCAAGGTCTTGTCGATTTGGTCGTCGATTTTCGTATGGTACTGATGGACATCTATGCCGTCGACAGCGCACAATTTAAACGACTGGTTTTTAGCGTCTAGAATAACGTTGACCATCGCACACATCTCCGATGGGATGATGTAATCGGTGGAGATGAAAGTGACGGATTTTTTCAACCACTGTTGGAACGCGGTTTCTGTTCTTTGAATGCACGATTCTATCATATCACAAGCCATGAGTTTCAAGCGCTGCTCTAGGTGTTGCCGGAATTCGGCGTCGGGCCAGTGGAGATCTCGAATGAAAGACTGAAGGGCGTCTAGTTTCCAGAAAAGGTCTTCGGAGGTTGCGCATCCGTTCCTGAAAGAAAAATCTGTATTGACGACTTTTTTTTGGGAGCGATGTTTACCCTTTAACTTCCCAACGTTCTTTCTCAAAACCCTTATGGATGGATTGGGCTATCGAAGATTCCATGAGGTCGACATATCGTACCACTAACGGAGCAAAAGTATCCCGAAGGTGTTGGTGGAAGCGTCCGTTCTTTAAATTGTCTGAGGAAAAAACTGTTAAATCGGTTTGATTTATTGTCGATCGTACCGTCAGTTCTGAGATAGTCGTTAAGTATTTGAAAGAGCGGAAAGGAGTCCCATGTGTCCGCTGGTTGTTCGGCTAAGACTCTGTCCATGTCGACGGCGAACAAGGACCAGAATATTTCAGCGTGTTCGACAAGTAAATCGCTGAACCACGCAAAGGCCTGTGTGGAAAAACATCAAATCATTTAAAGATTCCAAATTAAAAAGCAGATCCAAATTAGGTAAAAAGTCCCTGTAAACTGAGAAAAAACAAGCATGCATTGATCAGGCGCTGACTGAGGTACACAACACCAATAGCGGAAATGAGGTCAGAAACGAAAGGCCCACATTGACAAGCAACAGCGAAATTTTCATTTCGGCTATAGCACATCTAGAAATCTGTTTGTTTAGAATGTAGAGTTGTGACAGATCGTGTTCAGTCGGCACCTGTTTGTGGTATCAGCAGTTTTCTATTGTAGTTTCATCTGTATTGTGTTTGTATATAGAAAGCTGTTGACGCACGTGTTTCCGCAAGGTCCAACTTAATTTTCCTTGCGACAAACCTTCTATTACCAAGAAAATGCGCCATTCAGGACCGGACTTCCGGGTCCTGCATGACGATACCTACTGAGAATCAGAAAGAGATAGAAGATGTACGTGCCGTGGGGTCTGGTGGGGTGTAAGTGGCATGCTGAGGCATGCAATAGCGGAACACAGAGTTTTGCTGCTTGGCATCACGGCCCTGAGTGCCCGGAGCACCCGCAGCGGCCGAACTAGAGTTCGTGCCCGCCGAGGCTGCGGCTTGTGGCGACGGTTGCCGGTCTGCCTTGCGCAGCTGCTAGGTACATACACACAGAATTACACACAACATTAAATACAATGGTACATGTAGGTTCAAAGACACAGCTTGGTCTAGGGGCATAGACTTGTCACTAAACCAAGCACGCTGTACATGGATACAAGTGACAGTATTTCTCAATCACATAGAAATAGAATAACACATTTTTTACTAGAAGATAGTGGGCAGGCAAGGCGTACAACCAATTCATTGCTCACTCAGAAAATCTAGCACAGGTATGAAAACACCTTACATTAACTCTCAGATTTTCTGTTCTGAGCATGTCTTATGTTTCTAAGCGATTCAGGTTGGATCCATTAAAGTAGGTTTAGAACTAACCATCCGATGGAAAGCATTCTTTTCTTGTATCTAAATCTAATTCTAATACAGCATGAGACGGTTTTATTAATAAATTTATGATAAAACGAAAAAAATCAGATAACTCATCTAAACTTGCTTCGATAAGCAAAAGTTAATGATAATAAACTCGTTCAAGATACTTTAAACTCAAAACCCTAACATGGTTTCAATTTTTAAGAAATTGACGTTTATGTTTAGAAGTCGAAGAAGGTTAATATATAAGAAAAAGTAGAAAAAGATCAGACATTAGGTTAAAAAAAATATATAAAAAAAAATAGACAATAAAAGAAAAAATAGAGTAAATTGCACAACTCTTTACATAAGTAAAGCTTGCAAGTTTATTTATCAAAAATTATTTTTTTATACAACAAAAATTTTAAAAGGTCTTTTAGCAAACTCCCTTTCTTTAATATTATTAAAGAATTTAGAAAATGATATAAATCGTATTTATAAGAGCTTCGTTTAGTTTAAAACAGGCAATTTAAGTCTTCAGATATTTTAAAATCGTATTCATATTTCAGTGAAATTTGATCGTACGAAAAAAATATTTTTATCCCGAAATTTTCTCTTAGTAGAAAGTGTAAACACTATAGAAATCTGAGAACAAATAATTGTCTACAGCCGCACTTATGCAAGGTAAACAAAAACTACGACACAAAGGAAGAATATAACATGCGAAACAGAGACGCCGACGACGTCGGTTAGAAAAATTTCCAACCGGGAATTCTTGTTAAAGAAAGAACAGCCCTGCTGTAGTTATGAGCGAATTTGTCGAAAATGACCCAAACTTATTTGCGTATTTTACATTGTCCGTATTATATTTCGCATGATTTTACATAATACAAAGTAATTATTATGCAAATTTACATTAACCGCTTTATATTAATTTATTTCAGCCAATTCCAAGGGGACAAGAACGTCAAATGAAGTTATTTCAAATCTCCCTAAGAACTAAACGATGGAAATAATTCCAACCGAATATTCATCAAGGATTGAATTCTTTTATACAAATGCAAATTTCGGCGTTGCTGTTTTTATCGGAGATTGAATTTCACCTGTTTTGACGAATTTATGTGAAAAATTTTGCATATTGCAACAAAGCCGAAAACATGAGAAACACTGTTTTATTAATTAAAGGTACACAAAGAGGGGTGGATCTTTTTGACGACTCCTTGCGAGCATCAAAAGGATTTAACAGTTTATTTTAGGAACCACAACAGACTGCAATGGGAAAATTCAGTGATACAACAAAATCACATGTCGCGTCACGTCAATACGACTATCGATTTTAAACTCTAAACGGATTGCAGAATGAAACGGCAACTTTTGGTATTTCCTATTATAGAGAAACAAAGAAAGCACGAAATGATAACTCACCTCGGCGTAATGTTCCTCATTTTGTTGTAATAAGTCAACACATAACTCAGCTAAGTGAATTAAATCATCTAATTTTTTGTTGGGTGGCACCATGGTTTCCCCTCGTAAGTCCTCTGCAGGATCATTAAAACAATTATTGATGCGATGAAGAAAGGAAACGAAACTTACCTTCGATCTTCGCTTCATTCGATAATCTTGTATAGTTAAGTAACGCAGCTGTTTCGAGACACTTTTTGATCATCCCACGTACTTCTTCAGGAGGCACTGGTGTAACTATATCTTTCATTAAAACCCTTTCCAATAACGAAAGGGTGGCTTTTAAGGCGCCCTCTGGTCTCCCAAAAGGAAAGCAATACCTGTAACACAGTTTCAAGAACTTTTAACGTGGTTCGAGACAGGGAGAAATAAATACTGCGAACTGTACAACAAAATGCATAAATTGGAACAATAAAGAGAGCAATTGCATCTCCTGGTGCATCCACCATATTGAGATGCGGTTTACCCTCGATTTGATTACAACAACCATGCGTATAACTAAGTCCACTGAAACAAAATAACACGAGAGCGTTTTCAAAGTCAAGTCATGCGATAATTTGGTTATTAGCCAACTTTGAAGATGCGCCTCGTAATTGCATTGCCTTTAAAAAAATTTCGTGTTACATGCAGCCAGACAACTGACACTGATTGTGAGATTAGAACTCTGTTTCAGTGAACGCTCAAGTGTAGGTGTGTCGGTTTAAATGTGTGTTGACAGTAGACGAAATTTGTATTTTAGGCATCGAACTTTTGGTGCTTTGGTGAAAGAAATTGAAATTTTGCTGCCAATAGTATTAGAAGTGGCTTTGGCCTTGAATCGGAGAATAGTCGTCAAAGCAAGTAAAGTTTTGAGAATGATTTATTTTTGGAAGAAAGTTAAACTAATGTCAGCTACGTAAAAATCATCATGCATGTAAAAATTTTTGTTCTAAATTTAAAAGAATTAGAAGCTAGCACTATTAATAATCATGTTGTGAACTATTTACAAAATTGACCTACGATAAAACGGTAAGCTAAGTTCCTGTTACTTACTGTTACCTTTGTATATACAAATTTTATTATATCGTTTAATTTAAATATCTGTAAATAAGGGGGAAAGAAATGGAAAAAATAATATAATACAATATCGAAATTGGTAGAGTCCATGATTCCTTTGTAGTCCTTAGTGTTAATGTGTTTTTGTCGTGTTTGTAGCTATTCCATATGTATCTGAATGATCTTTACCTGAAATTGGTAATTTGGTTTTCTAATAAAACTCGTAATCGTTCCTTAACATCTTGAAACTTTTCTTTTTCTTCATGGGTGACGCTCCCAACGCCGTCGGGTCTAAAGTCATTGCTAGAGTTACCAATTAATCGATGAACTTTCTAAGCCCTAGTCAGAGTCTACAAACCTGTTTCCATGGACGTGGCTGGCACAGAATGCAAAACTATAATGTATAAGTGTAGGGTCAATCATAACATTTTTTTCTGCCCTATCTAACAAGTCGGATAAATAACATAAATGTCTATAACATCCGCGCACTCCATATCTCGCACAGTACTCGTCTAAAACGAACACTTGCCCGGGACTAAACCACCCCTGTAACAATAAAATTGTAGATCCCATCTTCCGTTTTCACGATACGATATTACCAAAGAACAATATGGGTCATTGAGTCTGTATTCTAATGTGAGATTTTGCAGAAGTTTGAACAAAGAAGCGTGGTCAAATTGACAAGGATCTGCCGATATAAAGTCCTCCATTCCATGTTTTCGTGCGCGATCAGCGTCTACCAAAATAATCATGCAAATTAGACGCGGTTTTCAACACCGTCGAAATTCATTCTACCTGGAAAATAATCTAATCCCTCAACTTAAACTCGTTTTATTGCAGTTGAAGCATATTTTACTCAAGTGCTCACACTGGCGCAGCAGTGAGGATAACAACATAAAAAATTGTTTTCCAGGCGGATCCTTTACGACGTCATAGACCTACCTCCTTGTATTTTCGATATGGTCGAATTTTTATCTTGTAGCGTAACGGGAGGCGTGGGTTTATGGCTTTGTCCGGTCGCGCGATACATGGCCATCACCCACAAATGGCACTCGTTTTCGTCATCGCTCGCGAAAATAATACTATCACCTTCTCTAACCGCGTTAAAAAAATATCGGCCACCTTCCAAATCTGCAAAATGCGATTTCAGCCGTGCGGTGTTCTTTTCAAAAAAAGAAAAAAGGGAGGAAACTTACGCTTACCCATTCCGACCATTAAGTTTGCTTAAAAAGAACAAATCGATAATATCGAATTGATTTTCGAGAACAAAAAACTTACCACTCGAAGCTTCGATGTAATCCACCGTGTATCCGTCCAACTGCATCATTTCTGACGGTTCCGATTTTTTCTCTTTGTAACTGCACATCGCGAATGTATACTGCGAAACTTGAACCAAGACGTAATATCGTTTTTTCCATTTTTTCCACACGCTTTTTCCCAAAGCGTACAGATAACCGCAGTGTTTCATGTTCAACGGTTTGTCCATTCTACATGCTATTCTAATCCGCAAATCTTGATCGGGCAGGTTTTTAGGTACGGTCATTTTGTGCCAATCCGGTACCTATATTATTTCAGGGCCATTATAGACAGGGAGCTAAGCTCGAAAAGCGCAAGTTCACACTATTTACCCCATAATTTCCCGAAACAACAGAATTTAATCACCCAGATTTGATTTCAAATCAAATCCTGTTAGTCTCGTTTTTTGAAATTCTGGCTAAAATAGTGTAAACAGTTCATTTTCGAGCAGAAATCTTGAACCATTTAATCACAGCTACCAATATTCGGACTAAATGTTTTGGGATCTGACGAGGTGGTTCCTAGTGTAGATTGGTATTGGTGAGTGTCGACAGTTGTTTTCCAAAATCTGACCTGTCTACGTACCTAAGAACTACAACACACCCGAATTTCCCCAGAAAAGTGTAAAAGGTTGTGTGTCTACGACGAGATAGACGCACTTAAGACCCATTTCATTTTAAACTTGTATGAAAAGCAAAATAGAGAAAGGTTGCCCGAGTCGAAGCTAGAAAAAAATACAGACGAAAATTCGAGGCAACCTTACTCTGATGAGTGTGCTGTGGTGAGAAATTAGAGCAAAGTAGTCTAATATCGGTTTAAAGAGTTTAATATTTATTATTGTCATTATTGTTTTCGGTATCCGACATTAGGACATTTTACCCTACATTTTTGTTTTTTAGCTTTTAAGTGTCAAGATTGTGTATTGATGTTTGCACAAACATGTGGTGTTTTTTGGGTAAAAAAGTGTCGAACGGTAATGAAATAATCTAGTAGTGTCACAGTTAGGTCATTTTTCATTATTTCGTATCGACCTCGAGCTGGCATTTGCTTCCTGTAAAATAGGGCTTATTTGAATGGAATTAGTTTTGCTGCAACCATCAATACAACATGGTGGCGCTATTATGCAGCGCGTTATACATCCGATTTGATTAAAGCCCAGACAAAGACGTCGCTTTGCTTTTCATATGCAAATTTTTGGATAATTTATTTGAAAATGAGTTTAAGTGGTCCAGCGTGCATTCGGTGGTTCAGCTA
Organism: Cynaeus angustus; assembly: GCA_030157275.1. Taxonomy (NCBI): domain Eukaryota; kingdom Metazoa; phylum Arthropoda; class Insecta; order Coleoptera; family Tenebrionidae; genus Cynaeus; species Cynaeus angustus. The sequence continues at coordinate 13,707,650 of CM058066.1, read as the reverse complement.
CACATCTCGGAAGGGAAATTCCTATTTTCCGAATGTTCATACCTTTGATGAAAGGGGCGTCGGTTTGAGGGAGACCTTTCCCAATTCTTTGTCTTCAAGAGCAAGCATTCCTGGATTTTCTGTGTACAGTTTTACTTTGACAATCGGCAAGGGATGCGTGGTGCAAAAATCGCCTTGTGTGTCCCACATGGGTTTGGAGGCTTCGGCTTGATCAGTTTGTAATTTTTCCCCGTTTTCCACTTCCATTGTGCAATACACAATTCGATTTGGCGCTAGAGATTTTAAACCTTTTACTTCCATTACTACTACCTAAAATAGCGATTTTAGAGAACCTGCTTCGGAGCCCTGGGGCTAAGACAATTATTATGGCGCACACTGACTGCTATTATTGCGGAGGATTGAAGGGATAACTTAGCAGAGTCAACTTGTCCAATTTTTAGAGCGAGTGCTTAAGCTATTGAACATTATTATTATAATTAATAGATGATGATTTGATAATGAAAAATGCGACCTTAAAATCAAAGAAACTTGCACTAACGGTTTCCGCTAAAGCGATTTTCTGAGTTGCACTTAAAGATCTGTGATCGTAAGGTCGCGATGTGGAGACGTAAGTCAATAAAATCTGAAACAAGTGCAGGGGATTTCGAAGTGGCGTAAGAACTAAAAGCGTCTTAATAATACGTGAGAAGAGGGCTGTCAAAGAAATTGAAAGAGAGTATAGAGCGCGAATCGAAGAGAATGAAATATGGGTGAAGTAATAGCTGCAAATGGTAGTCGATATTCAAATGAAATTACCTCTAATTGAAAAGTTAGCACAACATCAAGTTTTGTCAGTTGCGTATCACTGTCAGCTGAATCTCCTTCTAATTTTGCTAAAGATCCTTGCGATCTAAAAGAAGTAACATAATTCATCAAAAGATGCTTCACATTATACGGATTATTATGGTTATGCAACCTGTGATTATAGCGTTTTAGTTTTTGCAAGCCATATTTAGAGTCCATCGATCCTTTCGAAACTGGGAGAGATTCGAGATTGGCCATCAATAAATTTATTGATGACTTTAATTCCTCTATGTACAATGACTCCATTTCTTTCAGAACAAATTTCGGCATTAACTTCCGGTTCTAGAATCCAGTCGCCATTTATATAACATCTACAAATCTGAACGGAAAGACAACATGACTAACTTATTGCTTTTTATTTCCCCACTCGAACAAAATTTTATTTCTCACCAAACTTTCATCAACAATATCGCAGTTGTGACTGATTTCAATTACGCGTGTTTCCAATTAAACAAATTTTCCAAACATGTCTCTATGGTGACCAGAATTGACGGCTTTTTATGTTGGATTTTTTTTCACGAACAATGCCCACTAAACAGACAAAGTGAAATGTTATACCCATCAACGAACGTACAAATTAGACTTTTAATTTAATTACCGTACTAATGAATAAATGAATATTTTTCTGATAAAACATTTATCTGCGTAAAATACAACAGTACTTGTTGAGCAAAAAGTAAAACATTTCCATTATTTATTACTTTATCCGAACGTTTTTATATTCAATATAATTAAAACAACTTTTATTGAAATTGTAAGTTATCGTTTTCAAACGTTTATTTCGCTCAAGTTATTGCAAACGATAAAGAAGAATTATATCTATGGTTCGCTTCAAAAAACAATTTTTCACTAAATTAAATTTGAAGCTGTTACCGTTGTGTCATTGCCAAGTTGAAAATATAATCTCCATCCTCCTTTTTAGCGTTAATTTAGTTTTATTTCAAGATCTGTCGATAAATTTGCAGTCTCGTCATAAAAAAAATCGTTGACGAATTGAAGCGGATTTCTACCATTCCAAATTAATTCTAGCCACTTTTAGCTTTATCAGCAAAATCTTCAATTTAATTTGAATTCACGTTTTTCATAAATTTGAAATATAGAAATTAAGAATTGTTTACAAAATGTCTGTGTGAAAAACGCAAGTCTTTCATTTCTAGTTTGGATCGAAGTTTTGAAGCTCAAAGGAAAATTGAAGGCTTTAAATTACAAAATTAATGGTAGTAATCTGATTGTGAAATAACAAAACGGTTATCAATCAAATCCAGCTTTACCAGAAATAAATTTAAAAAGCTAGACTCGTAGTAAATTACTAGGAAACTCACAATTTGTTTGTGAATTTCCACAAATCTGAGCAATTTATGTTTTTCAGACTTCAAAGATCATTGTTAATGGTTGGTATGTTAACTTTGATCTATTTATAAAATACGTTGTCTACTATTTCACAAGTCGTGCAAAAGTTATTAATACAGACCTGCATCAGCGTACAACAGAAAGCTTCATTCTATTAATATGCAAGTAATATTTTTTTTTACAATTTTACAATGGAGCAAACACAAAACAACAAAACTCCGCCAGATATGTTTATACCAAAATTGGGTTGGTATTGTAGCGCATAAAGTTTTATTAGTAATAAACTGCTCGTTATGATCAACGAGAATTGTTTATAGGTGCTTATGTTTTTTTTACCTGTGGTCTTAAAAGTATACATTTGTCGAAATTGAGTGAACAAAATGAATTCGAGGCCACTAAGATGGCATATTGTAAAAAATCATCTTTTAGGCCAAAATTATAATAAATCTTTTTCGTTACAGTCGTCAATTACCATATTTACTCATTTATGAAATATAAACTTGTTTATCCACAATTCCGTTCACTTCAAATCAATCGTAAATATAAGTGCCACAACGTCTAAAACACGCTGTAAACTCGACAAGAATGAATTTATTTTTATCTACCATTTGAATGAAATGGAATAAAAAAATGTTTCTCATTTGTGATGAGTATTTCGACGTTTTCCAATATACGCTGCCTCACTGAAGCGACCTGAAAATTTTCTATTTAATGAATGGATTCATTAAATGCTATGCGGAGTGTTTTATTACTAAAAAACAAGGAAACCGTCTCTTGATAATAATTGTTTACGCTCAGAAAATTTCATTTGTAAACAAAAATGTTTTTCAGGAGTGTATTAGACATAGCAAACTGAAGCTTCAAAAGAATTTCTGCAAATCCATTAGTACTAGAGCTGTAATTGGATAAAGCATTATTAGAGCAGTTTTTAAGACACTTTGTTGGCGACAGATAAATAAGATTTTTTCTTTCCATCGCCGGATTGAGTTAATTAAAAAGGTTGTAATATACTTTCCCGGCGCATCCACCAAAAGTTTCAAACTGACATCTTAATGCCAAATTTTAAGACGTCCATACCAAATACAATATTAAATGAACGTAACTTTGGCGCGTTTTGTGATCAGACACGGACACTCATTTCTGATCATGTAAAAATAGCGTCTTTTTAGTGCTCTTTTGCGTTAAATAATTCCCTCTTTCAACTTGCGTCCGATGAACACATTCATTAAACTTCAAGAATCGGACGAGAGGAAAGGTTTAATGTGGCGGCTAATGCGAAATGGAAGCATGGAATAAAGCAAGATATGAGAAAACGGCCAAAGAGCGACGCTATTCTTTACATTTTCTATTATCCTCGAACTGCACATATGTCCTAGATGTATAATTAACAGACGTGGAGGACTAGAGCTATATTGATTTTCCTCCGAGTCAATGCGTGTGAACTCTTAAGGATTTTAACCACAGGCGTCTAACGAGGTTTTCGAAATTAGAGAGTGAATAAATTAGATTCTGTCCAAGATAATTACACTCTTCATATTTTTTATCTCTTCTTTTGCCTTAAAATTACAAGGGTCTTGATCTAGTTAAAAACTGTGATCAAAATCCGCGCTAAGCAGAGTGGTACTTTGATTAATAGTTTTAATTTTTTTGAAAACTTGAAATTTGTGGGTATTGTGTAAATGAACAAAAAACCGAATGTTCTGTGTTCAGCGGCAGGGTAGGTGTTTTTACCGAAGCACGCTGTACATGAAGCGGATGTCGTAAAATTGGATGATTGAGTGGCTGTTTTTATTTTATTTGTTTAATCCCCTTCCGTTTGTGAAGTCGGTTGTTGGGCGGCATGCCCTTTGCATCAGTAGTGGGTGTTTTATCTCGATACATTGGTGGTATAAAGTTACTGATATTCTAAAGGTTGATGCTGAAAAAAAAACTTGTGGGCGGTAAACCGTTTGGTAAAATTGGCGCAGTCTTTAAGCCTCTTTGTGTTTCGTTTTCTTCTCACAACAATAACGTGTCTGTTTTTGTCGTCGATACGTGAAATATTTCGTCATCGTCAAGTGTTCCGAGCTTATTAATAGCAGAATTATATGCTTACAATTGTGTTATATAAATGTGTCAAATGCACGTAATTAGATTATTTTCGATATAGGTTGCTGAGTAACGCGGCGAAATTGATGAAAAAAGTCTGTTTTCTCGAAAACCCCCAACGGTGTTGACCTTAATATAAGATCCAATACGTTAGTAGATTTAATCATGTTGTCTTTCGATCAAATGTAAGCGAACAATGAAATGAAATTTACCTTTTCCATTTCTGCTACTTTCTGCATTCTTCCGTCTAACTCTCTTCTGATAGCAGCCGCTTGTTCGTCAGCCGAATCAAGCTAAAATTGTTCTGATTTTAAACCTGGATCAAATTCACTTTTTCTTACCATGAGAGCGTTAAACAAAAGTTGGTGTTCAAACTTTTTAACTCCCAGTATTTGTTGGAACATATCGTACAGTTGCTCTTTAGATAATATTAACTCCGAATTTAAAGACTGCTGTTGCATTCTCGAAGGCCGCTTGGAATCTTCGTCGCCTAACCCTACGAGAAAACGATCTCATTTGCAAATTAAGCGATTATTATTGATCGGAAAACAACGAAATAAGGGAATAACGGAAAACTCCATTTATTTCGTTAATTTTATCCCGGCATTGGTTTTGAAGTTTTCCGATAAAAACGGCATTTTCCGACGACAGTTCTGCATGTCTTGAACAAATTTCCATTGTGCGGAGACAAAACCAATCAACAATTTAATCAAGGGAAATTTTTACTCGTGTTTACTTAACGTTTATGATCGGGCAAATTGGGGCAACTTGACGACAGCAAAAATTCTAAAGAAAATAACGTGTGGTCAACCACCCTCGTTCAATCAATAACCGTTATCTACACCCTAGAATTCAAATAATTCTCCAAAGCTTTCGTGGAAACGGCTACATATACTCCCGTAAGCACAAAACTGTATTATGTCGTGATTTTAACCCGGATTTAGCTTATTCTAACGTAGAAACTCCGTGTACAAACTTAAACTCTGTTAATAAAACCGCGAATTAGTTTTTGAGACTTACCCTTTAGAATACAGTCAAATTTGGCCATCCATGAGGTAAAAACAGTTTCTTTGCTTAACCCTTCCATTTCCGGCAAAGACCTGCCACAAATCGGCGATAAAAAAAGAAAAAAAATCCAAAAACCATACCTAACGCGTTTTTCGATATTATTCCTAAAAACTTCTCTAAAATCGTATTGCGAACAAGCACCAGATTGCACCATTTTGACTACCCTCTCCGATTTGAGGAAAACATCGTAGTAATTTTGTACAGCGTTTTGGAAAGCTTCATCCGCCATTATTTGAGTTTCTCCTTTCAAAAAACTCTGAAATCATGGTAAGACTTGAATAAGTTCACGTGAAAGCTACCAGAATCTATATGTTCTACTGCTGCGTTCAAGCGACTAAAATCACTTTCATCCATAATAAAAATAACGCATTTTCCTTGTATGCTTTGATTTTAGAATAGGAGAAAAAATAATCGCTGGAAAATAGAAAATACAAACAGGAGACGTCGATTCTGCTTGTTCTATTGCTAAAGGAATTCGTGCAGCTGAATGCAGATAGCGAAAATGCAATCTTTATTATGTGCAGCAAAAAAGTGTAACTACGACAAGTTAGTTACGAACGCTACGAACAAATCGATTTCAAATCTGTATTCTGATAAAACTTCGTCTATAGAAGCGTGAAAAGCGCCCAATCCATTTTAGAATTTAGAGCCTGAATTTCAAGTCTCTCTTATGATCAACAATATTAAATAACTCAAACTTCTGACTCTAAAAACCTCAAATATTGTTAACAAATCTCAAAAAAAATTTAAAAAATATATATTTAGAAATTGGCAATACTTACAGATGTTATCAACGTAATCAGTGAAAATTGAAAATTATGTGTACAAATCTCTACCTGTAAACTATTTGGTTCTCTTTTTTCTAACAAAAACAAGAGAAAACGCAAATTTTTTAGTAACCTCATAGATAAAATTTGGTTACATAGAAATTTCAAGATTAAAATTCCAGCTAAAATTCTGCAATTTCAGTCATTTAAATTCATCTTACTTTATCGGTTGTATACATTTAAATTTTGTTAATTTTACGACTCATTAAAATTTTATACTCCTATTTCTCATGCTCAGTTTTCAGATTGTGCTCTGAATTGTTCTAAGAGCGACACATAAATCTGCATAATTAGATCGATACTAGTGGAGACGGTTGCGAATTATCCTTCATCACTCCCTTGGCTGCACCACCGATTTTATTGTGTTTAGTTTTGAGACGATGTAAATATTTAATTTTACTGGTCTGGTAATCTATCTGTATTCAGTGATGAATGCACCACATTATTAGAGAATTTAAATGTCAGAGGTCTACGAACATAAATTCCGCAAAATATCACAAGTTTGGCGTCACATTGCTAAATAGAACAGACAACCAGTCTGGTTACATAGTTATTTAACAAACATATTTGAATTTTGAAAAGAAATTATTAGTCATTTACTGGTAGATGAAAAGTCATATTGTAATTGTCGAAAATAGAATTTGACAATGAGTGAAGAGGTTGGAGGTTGTTATCTGAAGTTTGACTTCTCTTTCTTATCAAAACAAGAGCGCGTGTATAGAAAATAGAACCGACCCGATAACTAAATTTCTCTAGGTAAAAGCCCGAAGATAAAAGAATCGCCTTCAAAGGTCTTTAGTTTGAATAATACAATCGTAGGAATTACACAAAGGAACTTCATTAATAGGAGTAACACAAAGGAATCGGCTTGCTTAGAATATGGTAGAGCTAAAGATATTGAAACGTTTCTACAAATTTAATCAAATTAATTCTAGTGGGCAAAAAGCGCAACTCAGATCTAAGATTGCTTTGAGCTTTCTATTTCATTAAATGATCATAATTGAATGACTCTGAGATCAATCATCAATGTTCACGCATCTTGAAATGCGTTTTATCGTTAATACGAATATATTCGATATTCGATCGTTAGTCGAAATTGGCAGCTAAGGTCGAAACTAAACGATAAATGAGTCGATTTTTCCATTAAATATGTGCTCGAAAGGAGGAAACGGATCTGGCGTAATTAGTTCGTTCTTGTTCATTAACCAATTAAACAGAATTCCATTCGTTCATTACCTGAAATCTGGCGGTGATAGTTTCTAATTGGTGTTTTGTGATTTTGGTCTGACGTCGCGTCATATCCGTTGGTTGCTTGGCGTTAAAAGGATAAGCAATACACCTTGAGATGAACACGTACAGCTGGATACGCCGTTTCCTTTCTTCTTCTTCGCGTTCCTGCTTCTCTTGGAGGTCAACTTCGGTTTTCTCGGAGGCCACGGAAGGGGAAGGGCTTGTAGGTCGCGGCAGGGAATTTGCACGGGATGAGCCTATACTGTGACTAAGGGTTTCGGCTGATACGGCACTGGAAGGCGATAGGGAACGTTGGAGGGCCGCTGTGTTATTCGGTACCTCCAAGTTTCCACTACCGGAATCCGAAAGGTGGGCATGGTAGGGAGAAGCTTCTGCCTGCAAAAAAACAAATAACATTTCTGGATTAAGAGCCACAAACAAGTTTGCACTCTTTAAGAAGTTATCCACGATTTATCTTATGCTGAGGGTTGTTAAATTAAGACAGGAATTGTAGTTTCGTTTACAACCGCATAAATCTTGCCACAAACTAATGCCATATGAACGTTGTTAAAACCTATTGTTCAATTTCTTAACTTGTGGTTGTATCCAACAAAGTAGATAATGACATTCATCATTTCTCGGTTTATAAAGTAATAAACTGCATCTTTAATTTGATATTAAATGTTTTTGTACGACGAGAATTCGTTTATATTTATTTAAAACATTAACCCTCTGATTTAAACAACTTTCAAAAAGACAATCAAATTAAATGTGCCGGCAGATCTCTACCAATTATGATGACTATCTTGAGAGCGCAAAACCTTCCCTGCTCATACCCGGAATCCTATTGTACATTTTAGGAAATTTGATTAATTCCTATACATTAGCAATTGTAGAAATATGATTACTCAAGGCAGAAGTGTCAGAATTATTATTAAATCTGATACACAGGTTATACAATGTGTCCACGAATAGTGTTACAAAGAGAAAAAACTTTATTATTATCGGATTTATGAAAATAACGTATTTTTTATAAAAAGTCCTGCATATCAAAAAATTCTGATTTTTTGCTCACCAATTCTACCTAACACAATAAGGTTAGCACTGATGTTTCTAACATTCAAATAAATGTCAAGGTTAATGCTTTTACTGGCGTTTTTTCCTTATCTTTATTGTTCCAAAAGAATCCGATCCAAAATTCTACTAAAGCAGTGGAAGTTTACTCTGTACAAGAATGAGAATTTCAGAACCATTGCTCTTTGCATAAACTTAAATATCTAGATTTGGTGTGAAAAAAGTGAGAAATTTTCGTCTTGTTAAACAGATTTTTTATAGAAAAAATAAAAAAAATGTTATCAAAGGTTAAAATTTATAGTTTGAATAACACGTTAAACTACACAATATTATTTTTCATAAATTTTTAATGTAGGACTTGACACCTTAAAAATTTAAATAGTGTTATAAAAGTCACAAATTACATTTTTTATGGATGTTTGAACATTTAACATATTAAAATTCAGCAACAGATTGAGAGAGATTAAAAATGTTAACAAACATGTTAACATTTGATGGAAACAAATTTAACGGTAATACGTCCTTCAAAAACGTAAAATGTACATTTTATTCTTCAAAAGTCAAAAACATTTCACAAAACAAGCAATCAAAACAATATACAAAATCAATACTGAAATTTCAACGAAATAAGATTATTATCGTAAAATGATTCAAGGATTCCAGAATTTTTAAGACAAAAAACAAACTCAATCACGTTTGCATGATTTTTAGATTTTAGATATTAGGCTTGTTCGTATAAGTTACCCTTAAACGTATCTAAAGTTACAGTTTTATTCTGCTTCCATAATCCATTTGAGATTTCCATCTACATTTCTTTCTTGTTTCATGATTTATGACACTACCCGCTGAATATAGTTTTTATATTTTTAATTAGAATAATCGATAAATGCTTAGTCAGTAAGTTAAAATTAGCCCACTTATAACAAAATGTAGATATTTATTTCAGTTATAAATATCCTGATATATTTCCGCCTTGACAAGAGGAATTCTAGAAAGAAAAGCCTAAGCTTAAACTGCAAATTGATTGATAATCATTAATTTTTAAAAAAAAAACGATATTTGAGATATTAGATAATAATTAATGTACGTTAAATCATCATATTTTACCAATTCGAACAAATCTGCAGCAACACTCATGTATACGCTTCCACCTTTTTGTTTGTCAAGAAGCAAACATGTTTCCGTAACAAAGTTTCCATCATCAAAACGTGGCCATAATAAACTTTCCCATCAATAATATATTAGTCTTGATGATATTAACCCCGATACTAGTTATACCTGCAAAGTGCTTTAATTGGATGTTTGAAGTGTTAACTCACAAAAGATTGAGAATTTTTAATGAAAAATTTTACGATCAAAAGCACATAGTCACTACATTTTTACGAATTGTTTCACAATGACTTGCATTAGTAAAAGAACCAAAATGTCCTTAGATTTAGATCAAGATATTAGTTCATAGAAATCATCTGATTAAAAAGTCCGATTTCTCTTTTAGCTAACACAGTAAATCGAATAGTTTTCTGTGCCTAAATTATAGTTTGATGTAAGATATGTCGCATGCAACTAAAATAATCAATTTAAAAATTTGTTGATAACAACATGCATAGAAACACAATGTCAATATTGGACCTAAATGCATTTGAAATTCGGGTTCAACTAAATATTATTTGCTTCATAAATCGATTCCGTTACATGACAAATATTTGAAAAGTTGTGTATCGTGTCCTGTTCAAAGTAACAATTATATTTCTACTCCCACGTGAATTTATACTGTTTTTACCGATTAAGCTCGATTAAGATTGGTATTATCACAACTAAGATCAATAAAAATTGATTTGAAATCGATGAGCATTAGAGTACACAGAATTTTTATTTAATTAAAAGGTATTTATTCATTTTCTAACCTAGCCAGGTAAGAAGGAGAAACATGCCACGAGAAAATAATTGTGTGTAACAAAATAACTTCCAAAGTTCAAAGTTCACAGTCTCACGAGCAACTTTCTCGTTGTTAGCAGATGAACATTTACATTTGATAATAGTAACGCGACCGCGTCTTAACTGAGCCCTTTTAAGTTCGTAAGAGGATTGTATTTGCTTAAGGGTTCTCTGGAATCCCGACCGACTATGTAAAGAACATGCTAATTTATGACTCCTATCTAAATCCGCATGAAAAATCAAAAATTGTTGTTTTCTTACCGGATGGTGGTGGTGGGTTTGGTGGTGATGGTGAGCGGCGGTATGGTGGCCCGCATGTGGAGGAGCGTGTTCCTCTTCACTATCTTCTTCAGATGAAGATGGATCAATCATCTTCCTTGCTTCTCTCGTCCAATCTACAAAAAACAAAGTCTGTTTTATTACTAGGATTGAGACAGTGAATGTTGGAGAAAATCAATACTGCAGTTTTTGTTTTATTTTACAACTTTACTACAAAACCAGAAGAATTAAATGCGCATTAACCGGAGAATATACTTCACAACTGACAACTCCGAAACATTATATTCATACGGAGAAAAAAAATATTAAAGTTCTGCTTACCCGTGGAATAAAGTAGAAATATTATACAACATGTGTGAGATGGGATTTTATATTTTGTGCTACTTTAACGTAGAACTCGCTTTGCGCCTGAAATAATTGTTCCGCAGACACAAGTATTTATGTTTAATAATAAATATTTCGTGACTCGCATTCTTTTAATTTAATTTTCAATATACAATGCGCCGCCACTAATGCTACAATCTCTGCTTTAATTTTATGTTTCCTTTGTCACCTCTTAAATTTCACATTTCTTTATCAGAAATCCTCTTAAAAAAAATCATGCTTTGCAAGAAAAATAAAAGCATCGTTATAAATATTGTATTATTACATTTTCTATTCTTTTACCTAACAAAATTATTTAACGAAGAAAGACATCACGCTACTTTACATTTGATCTACTGTATTTGTTTTAGCTCTCATTTTTAGCGATCAATGGAAACATTAAACAAAAAAAAAATACCCGAGTGAAATCTGACATAATATTAAACTTCATATAAACTGAGTAAACATCAATGAAATGATTTTACTACGTTTTGCTACTCTTTTGTATTAAAACTGTTGTAATGAGCAAAAAAGTGCATTTTATACATCCAACAATTTTACATTGCTTTAACTGCATTCTATTCATTAATTATTTCCACGTATGTGCTAAAAAGGAATAAAGAAATACTCATCATTTTCATTTCTATAATAAAACCTAGTGTGACATTTGCCCTGTATTTTTTTTAAATTGTTGAAGCGTTGACTCCAAAAATTAAATTCAAATTAAAATTTTTATTTTCAGACAGCGTAAAAATATTGTATCAACAAAACTGGATGGTTTGACATTTGAACTTAAAACGGCATTTTCTCCAAGCTTTTGTTTATTAATTATAAATAAACAACTAGCATTTTAATGATAATTTTTAGACACCAAACGGTTTCTGTATCATTTTCATATCAACTGTTTCCATTTATGTCCATTTATGCTTGATGGTTCAAAGCCAAATTTTTATTGTTTTTTTTTTTCAATCAAATAAAGACTAAAAGTGACATTTCGGTAAAATATGTATTGGGTGACGTATTGAAAAAAGTACGTGTTTGGAATATGAATCAGATTGTTGGATATGGAACCACGAAAATCACAGTTATTGTTTCTGAATGTGAAGTGGCGTGTAAATACTTGACTATTGGCAAAGAATAAATATCTGAAACACCGAATCTTTCTGGGTTGCAATATATCATAAAAACATCATTTAAAACTGGTTATGGGGATAATTTTTTTAACACTAAACACAAACGTTCCCATGCACCCATTATGGATCGAATTTTATTAAATTGGGTGAAAACCTGGGAATTTTTTCTCGAAAGCTAGACCTCGTTCGTATACAATAATAATGTGGCATTGTGATCCTACTGATTGAAACGTGTTGGTTATTTAAACATTTTGCTCGGAACAGATTGAAATGTGCTATTGGTTGCACTCTGGTGAAAATAGCCTTGAGCTCACAACTGAAGCTTAGGGAAAATTGTTTCTCATCGTGGAAACGCAACTAAACAAAAAAACAGAAAGTATTTCTCTACAAAAAAGCTAGAGTAGGTTTTATATTTTGCTTTTTTTTTAATAATATGAATGCTATTACACAAAGAGTAAAGTCTTTTCATTTGTCGCTCTCTAATCCGCTTGAAAATTGAATAGAAACACTAATACAATCTAACAACCTTCTCTCGTTGTAACCTTAAGCGCCCATGTCATTGTGGTTAATCCTACACGAGTCGATAATGCAATTAGGGTTGATATTCGAAACGGAAGATGATCAAATGGTCAATTATTAACAAAGCTTTTTTAAAGTTTTTCGATTTACTCACCATAAACACGAGCTTAATTAAATTATAACGTCGAGCGCAAATTGCACAACACTTAGTTAGTTCAATTAACTGCAGTGAAAGAAATTTCAAGTGAAGTTGGGCTTTTAAACAATATTAAGGCGGAAGGTACTTAAAATAATTTATGTTACTTTGCTCTTTCTGAACTTTCAAGACTCTTTTTAATTAAAAATATAAAAGGAATAAAGAACGAAATGTCAAACGAAACTCATAATTAGGTCGAACACACAAATTTTATTTTTTTATTTTACCGATGCAGCAAACTCGATTTAAATATACGTGTTTAGAACAATTTAATTATTATTATATCAAAACATTCAACGGATTGTATCGGGTGAACGCCTTCGGAATCGGAAAACCTAATTAAATTTATGTATTTTGCAAAAGCCTGAAAGTAAAAATTTGTAACGGTAATATAAAATTTATTACAAAAATAGATAATAAGTTGATTCTACACATTTTGTTTTCGATTAAGCCAAATTGTGAATGGATTAGTAGTCAAATTAAAGACAGGTTTGTGATTACAGTTTTATGTTAATGCCGAATGTAATTCAGATTGTGCCAGAGTTCAAGCAATTAAGGATAAGACTTCTTATCAATACCAGTACCAAAAGAATCGGAATGTAGAGCTCCCAGAATTTTGTTGGAACAGATAGAAAATCAATCTATGTTATTAAGCAAAATTCTAGCGCTAAAGACATTTAATTTTATTTTATTTTATTTTTTGCTCGGACAAATGGTGGATGCGCCGGGTTAGTGGTCAAATCAAACTCACATTTGTGGTTACGAATTTATGTTAATTCTGAATTTAATTCAAATTCCGTTAGTTTTCAAACAATTAGACATAAAATTTCCAAGCAACAAAACTACGAAAATGACCTGAATTCTTTTTTAGGGCTCCCAGGCTTTTGTTTTTTGTTGGAACGGATAGAAAATCAATGTATGTTAATAAGGCAAATTCTAACGGCTAAAAACATTAAATTTTTATGTCAATTGTAAAAAAGTTAAAGTGGCGAATTTTAGAATCTAGAAAAATATTAAAAAGAGGTTAATAAATAGCTTTATAACGGTAATAGTTTAGATAATTCTTATCCTCGAGGATAAATAATTGCAGCAGTTTTTTAGCAGCTTTGATTTTCACACTAATTTTCATAATTTTCTATCGCAATTTCCGCGGACAAAGCTTAAAATTATTGTGGACAATTACCTATTCTTAAAAAATCGATAACAATAAAACGTGTTTAATATAAAAACAGAACTATGTGAAAGAATTTATGTGTTCACATCAAATAATATTGTGGAATTCTTTTTATGTGCGTTACTACAAAACAGAGTTTAACAACCTTTCTATCGCATGTTGGAAACTTGCATCGGTAGAGAAAACACAGAAATACATAGATCCATATAAATCCACAGTACATTTATTTTCAAATCGAAATGCGAACAAAAGTACAAGAGAATACAAACGTGCAAAATACAATAAATGTGGAGATCATGTATGATGAACAAAAGATAGTACAGGTCATAGCAAATCCGGAATTTGCGCGCACTATTCACAGGCATGAATCATTATCAGATTATATAGAAATGCGTATTCCGTAAACAGGACAAAACTGATATGTACTGAAAAGGGGAAGTATAATCAATGTCAATTTTGACATTTATTTGCAGCAAGAGTGCAATATGATGCAATCAAGCTGTAAGCGAGTCTTACTTTAGTCAAAGCATTTTATCATTGGACTGGCAAAATGCCTGACTGAGGGATTTTCGATAATTACGCTTTTTATTGTCGAGAGCGGGGGTTGAAGGCCTCAATTCCACCGCTGAATAATAGAAAAGTGATCTGAAGAAGAAAAAAGAAAAAGGAACCCGATCAATATTTTAACAAAAAAAAAAACGCGTATTCGACTGTAATATTACACAGTTTTGCGTTTTCAATAATGTCGTGGTCGCACTTACGAAACGTAATAAAATTTAACATAACGCAGACAGTAGGTAATGCGAACCTTTAATGGAGTGGTTTTTAAACGACCAAGCATAATTACGGTTTTCCTAATCATTATATCGTGGAAATAATTAATTATTTTGAATTTCGCAGTATACGCATGTCATTCATTAGTGCAGGTTTATGGCACACCGTCGAAAGCAAACAACAAGCAATAATTTTAATAATCTGAAATTACGTCGAGATGTTATCGCATCAATATACAAATTAGCTTTTGTTTATTCAATTCATTAGTTCACTTGGTCCTGGAAAATAAATACAGGCTTCAGTAAAACCCTCCTTTATTACAACCACAAAAATCGTGGGTGTACTGTAGATTAGGAAATTGCAATAATAAATGATGATATGCTCGAAGCGAGCTGAGCAATCGATATTTGAACCTTAAACACGTAATAGGCAGATAGCTCGCAGCAAAATTGCAGCTTTTACACAAAGGAAGTACTAATAATGTACATTATTTTCTCTTAAAATCATTATTATTATGGTCTTTTTAACAAAGGAACTTTAGACACTTTGCTCTTTGAAATCGAAATAGGTTTATATCATACTATAACTACCAAGAGTAGAACACGTCACGCTTTTATAATCAGAAACAAATCATAAGGTGCTAACATTATTGCTGTTATGAACAAATGACTCTGACCGCCAGATTTCGCCGTCACTGCGACGCTAAAATGACGTAAGAAGACTTCAATCATAAAATATTTTTTTAAACGCTTCAAGCCAAGGCAGTGATGGCGACGTTGCACCAACTTACTCTTTCGATGCATAAACCAACCCACACAGTATAGAAAAAAAGGATACATTTTACTTTGAACTCAAGTTTTAAAAAAATAACATATTTTAGTTTGCTGAGGACTAATTAAAATCGCTAAAAAAATAGATTCATCAATCACCAGCGATACAACACCCGAATCTTTATACAGTGACCGAAACTCCCATTTTAATGAAAATTTTAAGTTAAAACGATAAAATTCAAATTTATAGTTTGTCTTTGTAGCGAACTCTATTAAAGTTTAAAGACTTCAGATACACTTTTGTTTTAATTTAAAATCAGCTTTTAATTACAAGTTTCAAATTTAGCAGTAAATATTTCTCATTCTTATTACTTTTCCTTTAACACAAACAGAACAATGAACTGACCAAATACTTATTTTTATATAACGCAAAACCATATGCGTGTTAAATGATATAGTATGATTAAGTTTAAGTGTTTTACATATATCGATTATTCTAATGGCGTGGCGACATTAGCTGTATTTTATTCAGTTTAAGTTGAACTAACTTGAATTAATATTAAACCAATGTGTGCGCATTTTCTGTTAATTTAATGTAAAACCAGCACACGCCGAATTCCCAGTTCTTTTAATTTGTTAATGAGAGCAGACTAAGATGAGGGCCCTCGTACTGGTTACATATCAATGAAAGCACGGTTTACTTTTTACAACGAAAATTTCGAAATGTAAAAGATACATTGAAAATTTGTTAACGTGTGCATTCCAAATGGGATTTATAATCGGGTTTGATTTCACATCGTTGAACAGTGAAACGATTAGATTTCTCGAGACAAAAATAAATACTGCGTTTATTTCATCCAATTTATAAGATCTTTAATAATGCACATTGTTGAGTTCATCGGTGAAATTGGATTTCATAAGACTATTAATAATAAACACTAAATAAAATCAATAGCTGTACCGTAGAGAATCGTAAATATAAATTTATTTTTAAAATCACGTGCACGGAACGAACGGTACAGGTACGTCACATATTTTCCGACTTTGAATGTTATGTCGTTTTTCCAACCCGACAAATGCGACATTGTCAAAATGACTAGCTATTTATTGGTAGATGTTTGACGTTTGCACGAGATAACTCGAAAAGGCGTTCTGGTCATTTTTTGTTGGCCGGTAATGGAAATGTCAAAATTCCACTTTTATATGCCGTTAGGTTGGCTTTTGATCGCATTTTCACCCTCGTTTCACCTTTGCTAACGTGCTGTTTTCCTACTTACTACAAATAACGTATAAAAACTTCAGAATAAAGACGAAGCCATTTTGGTGGGTTTAAACAACGTCAAAACGAGACCAAATAGACATTTTTGTATCTTCAAGTGTTATTGAATTATTTACGTTTATGTTTGGAAATTTAAAAGTCAGACATTTGTAAAAACATGTTTTGTATGTCTGAGCTGAGCGAGAACGGATCTTCTGTAGGTCCTTTCGGCAACACACCTATTTTTTTTAAAAAATATAATCTTCTTACGCTTTTTCATGAGTTAAAAATGGAATACGGTTTTACTGCAAATACTAAAACATTTTTTTTTGTTTTTGGTCTATCGGCGAAGTAAAATTAATGGTAAATGTGATTCGAAGAGTAATTGCAACACTCAGCACACAACCCCTTGAAAGAGGAACATTAATTGACATAAATTTATAACGCCATTTCATTTATTTGAATGTGATAAAAATTAATGGTGGCATAAATTTTACAACGATTTTATTGATGATACTTATCGTTTGATAAATTTCAGTTGTTAACCCTAGAAACTGAATACGAGGGAGAAAATTATAAACGAGGAATTTACTGATGTATCAATTTATGTAGGTATTTTATTACGTTTTCTACGGTAAAAACAGAACACACCCGAGCTGTGTTAATCTATGTCCAGTCGGAAAAACGAAAGGACTAATTAAAGAGAGCGTGCTTGTAATTTTTTACCATGGTTGCATAAATCAGCGCTAACGATCCACAGCAAATTAGACAAAGAACCCTTCTAGTTTCAAGTACGACATTACCGAAAAGTTTCTAGCGTAGAATAGTCGTCAGCAATTAGAAGCAGCCCCATCTCGAAAGCAGCTACATTTCAAAAAAAAAATCAGCAATGAAATAGCTTTGGTTGTTATGTCGGTTAAAGTGACATGAAAGTTCTAAAGTGAAATTAAACTTAGAAGTTTAACACCCGGTTGGTGTTAAAACTTGGAAGGAAAGTATTTTATTTGGACAAATGCCAGTGGCCATTGTGAAATTTTGGTATATAAAATCAACGACCTAGTAACGCACTTAATTAATTTCACACCGTCGCTGTTAAAACGCCCAGGGACTCAAAATAAACAAAACAAAGCCTTGTTCACCGGCGAGAAAAAGGGAGCCTCTACTTCTTCATGGGGATCCCCGAATACAGTAATGAGTCACGAAACTTTACGTGCATTAATCGAAATGAATTATGTCACGGGGAAATTTTACGCAATTTAATTGCCGAGTTCTGGCCTGATGAAGAACCGGTCTTGCGGATTTTGAGGCAAATTTTTAATGAATTCTATAAATATTACCAGACTAGGAATATTTAATTAAAAGCAAGACGGCAATGCATAGAATACTCTGGCTTCGCACAAATGAGTGAGTGGTTTATTTTTCACATTTAAAAACGACGAATAGTTGGCAAAAAACGTATTGACTTTACAAACACACAATAGGACAATTATCTTTGGAGTAATGAGTTTTATTTGTTTGGAGTTGCTGAAAATTATGGGGAATGTGGGTAGCGATCATAAAGTTAATAATTTACCAGTTTTAAAACGAAAAGGTAACACAAAAACGGTTTGGAGACTTAGAGCTGCATATTGACCACAGGTTATCTAACAAAATCCAAAACTTGGTTTATTGATGTAACAGAAAACACCATTCAATTTATTAAATATTCTTGCTCTAATAAAGAATTTGGAAAGTATTTGTAGCATTTTTTTAAAGAATCAATTCGTTGTACTATAATAAAACCAGAACTTTTAATTAAAATAGTTCACATCTTATTAAAAGTTATTATCTATTGTCAGAAACTCATTTACGATAATTTGGAAGTAACACGAAGCACTGTTCATTCTACAGTGATTGGTTCAATATATTGCAGAACACGCTTTAGAGAGAAATAGTATTTTGTGTTCGCAGTTTCGTAGTTTGGGCACCAAGATAATTGGATGGCACAAATGGTAAAAATAATTAAAAAATACTAATCTACACCGAAAGCAAAGCAGAGATCTTAAACATTTATTACTGGAATCTAGATTTTCTGAGCGGCTCAAAGATTTTCTAGAGATCATCTCAGATAAGTAGTAATGCTGCGTTCGAGGGCGATTTAAACGACGTCTATTACGTAATAATTTCACTATTTAAAATTGTTAAAAGAATGTAGTTTTGGTTTTTAAATGAAGTCCTAATTTTTTTTTGATTTAGTTTTAACAATAGAAGCTAGTTTGAAAAAAATCAACCAACAACTATGTTTTTTAAACTAAACGACAAAAGCATTAGTGTTTATCTTTTGGTTACGGAAAAGTTTTGCCAAGTATGAGTGGTCTGATTCCAATTAAATCTTGTGCGGTGTCGTAAAGTTACGTGACATTTACTACTAAAGCTATAAAAGCAGAGATCAGAAATTCCAAAAACCGGCCGTTTTATGTGAACATAGTTTGGGGAAGTTGGGGAGTGAAGTTTTCCTGCACAACTGGAATATTGGAAATCAGAAGAACAAAACGATTTTCGAAAGTTTAAAACTGAAAGTAATTTTTTTGTAACTTGGTGGGGCGTCAACTAGTCTGAAAAGTTGTATATACCATGTATGACCGTAGAAGTGCACCGCGGTGCCGCAAAACGTGCAAAGTGTAAGATAGCGTGCTTATGTAAACAAGATCGATGTTCCGTGCAAAATATAAAAATTAGAAGTTCGTAGTGCCACAAAAAAGCATGATGTGGTGTTTTCTGTTTTGGTATCTAAACTAACCTGATTAGTTCAGTTGGAAAGTGGTTCAGGATCGGTGTCGCTATCCCATTCTGCGGAGCACACTATCCCGAGATGGGCACTAGGCAGCCACAAGAAGCATGCCTTGGCCAGAAGAGGCGTCGAGTTAGCAACGACGACGGCACACTGTGACGGCGATGACTGTGCTTGCAATGTGGGGCATTAGGTACTTGTAAAAAAGCTCGGTATTGATTTCCCGTTGGTGCAGCTTGGAGAAATGTGACCTGAAAAGTCTTCAGTATACTGTACCTACTATCTGCGTTGCGCAGGTTGCGTACTTGCGGTCGTCTCTCTCCGCGACGCGCAAGCGTCGCGATTTTACCATCAGGATAGGGGGAATCGTTATTTTAAATGGACTATTGCGCCTGTCCTTCGACTACTTTCCTCATAAAACATCTCGCATTATCGCTCCAAATTCGCTATTCTTCTACCAGTCCAATTCATTGACGGACAAAGATCCCTAATTGGATAATGCAAAGTTTAATTGTATCGATTCATCATTTGCTTCTAGATTTTCTCTATGAAATTTTATAGTGCCACAATCATGTCTAGACTACTTTTTCTGAGACCATTTTGTACCAGTTGACTTATAATCTACTTTAGGTAACTGCTCAGACGTCTGTTTAACGAAACTCTTCAAAACGTGGAAGACCAAACAAATAAACTTTGTTCGAGAGCTTCACGAGCGTCAACAGTACTTCAAACTTATTCTCTTCATTGGTTACAGAATTGTATTATTTCTTAGGACATTCACCCCCTGCGTTGATGCTCTATTTACAGATTATTGCCGATCTTAAAACTTCTGATTTCTACTAGATCTTTCCCGTCGAAACTAGATAACTTCTATTTTGTCCCAGAAACGATCGAAGAAGAAAAATACACAAACTGTATTTTTGATTAATATACACTGTCACTAGGTTCATCCGTTCAACTTAATTTTTCTAGAGGAGACCAAATTGAATCTTTTTATGTTTCGACCATAAAAATATTTTTTCTACGTAAAATCAAAATGCGATCTTCTGCAACATTAATCTTTCTTATTAGTTAAAGAAAATGATCTTTTCTCTAAAGTAAAAAACGACAAAACGCTCTTAAAATTCCTCGTTAATCAAAATATTACATTTCAAATGATATTTGCTTTTTTTATTTTTTATTTTACAGATTAAAAAAAATCAACGTACTACATTATTCTCTTGATCTTACATAAAAGTAAACGAACTCAGTAACGCAACCGTCTCATTCAAATACTAGAAAAATAACAGCAAAAAAAACTCATAAAAAGCAGAAAATTATTATTTTTGCACTGATTTTACTGTTACGCAGCTCGTTTAATTGCTTTAATTAACATTAAGAATCAGCTAATACAAATTTCATGCAACTTGTAAAGAAAAACTATAAAATTTGTCCCAATAATTTATTTATCCGACTTTTTTTTGAATGGCAAACGAAAAGTGCATACAAATAAAAACTGTTCCAATATATTTATGTATTTCGTTTTTCGTAAAATCAACCGATTTTTTTTCTATTTGCAAACTGAAGCGTTGGTTTTTAATGTCAAACATTAAAATTTCATTACACTACTGGCCGGTCGGTAATTTTTATAACGCTTCTGTCATTCTCAAACTTAACGTGTGAATGACTTTATATTTTATTAAATCGAAAATATTTTAGAAAGTCTTATATTTAACTCCTAATATTTAACCCAAAAGTTGCACATATTCAGTTTATTTTTTTAATTTTCCGTCTAACGTGAAATATAGAATAATCAAGATTTATAGAGCTACGTCTATTTTAGAAATTAGTACTTGACGTATTCTCGTAAAAAAAATAAAAACACTTCCCTGGATGGAATAAATTTAATTCATTAAAAACTGAGATATTTAAATATAGTAAAACCATGCACGGATTGCGATGATCATATAATTAGGTAATTATTTTGAACAACATCTTTTTTGAGTAAAATTAGTAAATTATCTTCTCATATACAAGCCCCTTCATTAAAAATTTATTTGGTCAAAGACCTAATTTATTACGTTTGTGAAAGAACAGAATGCTGTAAAACAAAATGTATCCTCATCGTTGACAGAAATCATGTTATATTGTCAGGCTGAGAAAAATAAAATATTATCGAAGTGGTTAGGCAACCAAGAATACAGCAGCCCAATCAGGATGGACTACTTTTATTTTTAAACTTGAGCAGTTATTAAAAAAAACATTTATTTTTTTGATATTTGCAACAGAAAAACGGATTTAAATTTGGACCTTTGTTGTAATTTTCAACCACTGTCCATGTGTCAAATATAAATATGTAACATTTCAAGTATTCCATATAAATTGTAGAACGGAAGGAACAATAAGGTACTTATACACCTCCAATTACGTTCTTTTCTATATAAGAAACGCGGTGTCAGTTTTGTAGCCAAACCGTTCAAATATAACTTGAACTAGTAAGACAAAAAGCGTTATCACTAAAGCACAGTGATGAATAAAAAGAAAGAAAAAGGCACACAAGATATTCAGACTTCTTTGTTGCTGTATTTTTCCCGTAATAATTAATTTTAATTAGCTGCTGCTACTAGTATGGTAGACATGAAAGGAAAACTGCTGTATTGAGCTTTTTACGGGCTGAATGAAGGTATTTAATTGAAAATTTTTTATGTGCATAACGTATATTTGAAGATTATTACATTTTTTTACACTTAATAATATTAAGAACCACAGCACTCAGCAAACGGGTTTCGCTCATACGTGTTTGCGGAGTATTACATGTTAAAAATAATTTGATGGGTTTATGAATGGCGCTAACTTATACTAAATTTCACTCTTTGCTAGTATAAGGCAAGGACTTAAAATAGAATACACAATATCCGTACTTAAGATAGAACATGTAAAATAGATAATTCGATGTAAATGATAAGAGCATAAACAAATGACTTTTATATCTAGATAGGCACCGATGAATACAATTCATAAATTGGTGTAACTGTTAATAAATTCACAAGTCGATTACAACTTCATATTGTATAAATATGTACGTATGCTACATCACATGAATATATACGGTTGAATCAGTCTAACAAAAAATATATATAAAAACAATCTTTTACACACACCCTGTCTAAGTACTTTTTGATTATTTTTCTAAATTTATTCTAAACATATCATATCAGTCTCATTAAAAAAATCGTCCTTTACTATATGTATTTTTACTTAAAACGACTAAAATATAAAAGTAACAATATCAAATTAGCACAACACAGAGTGTTAAATGAAATAGCCATGCAAGCTCCTCAAACATAAAATTGTTCAACAGAACATAGAGTACCACACGTCGTAAGCACCACATTCAATGCAACCTAAATTGCACGAAAATTAAAGCATTTAGGGTCATATACAACTCGTGAAATTCGTGAAAAATCAAAACCAGGCATTCTAAAATTGAGTATACCGTGGATTATTGTCTTGAAAAAATGAGTTCAAATACGAGTTATGTAGGAAGATCAGGTTGGTCTTTCCGTAAAACATCGCCCGACAAAGGTACTGAAAATGCGGGTTTTTTGAGCACTGGAGGTTTTGCTTTAAGCTGTGGTTTAAAAGTCGTAGTGGTCGCACTTCCTATTGTGGCATACTTGCGTTCAGGCATAGGACTAGTTATAGCTATTAAATTAAAGTCTGTATTAAGATCGCTACTATCAACATGAACTTTGGTGTTTTTCTTGAGCGTACATTGATTTTGTTTGGCAAATCTTTCCGCAGCCGTCTGCATATCCGGACTCTCCGGTCCTTGAGGACTCTCTAGCGACTTCACTGAAGTCGCATCCTCATCGAGTGATCCTTCGGAGAGTTGCCCGCTAGATACCGATATCGACTTCTTCGTCGTTTCCTTCGGGCTCGAACTCCCAACCAATGGTAAATCCATCACGAGATCGGGAGTGTGATTCTGCCGATGCAAATACGTATCTGAATTTCTATTAGCCTTCAAAGTTTGTGATTGCGACGATGGGATATGTGTAAGATTCGCTCTTCGCTGCCACTCTTCTCTGTTTTGACTAAAATTCACGTTAGATTCGTCGATTTCCGGTTCAATTTTTTGATTCTCGGCATCTTCACCGTCAGGTTTTTCACCTTCAGATGTGCGCTCTAGTTTTCTACTTAACATCACGGGAGATCCATTTATTGAAATACTTTGGGGCTGAGGTGCATTTACATTTATCGTTGTACAATGTGAAATTGAACCGGGTTCGCGCAAATGCGATTCAGAAGATATGTCCAATGATTTGAGACGATTGTGGCCGTTCTGGAACAAAATAAGAATATATTAGGACCACTCGATATAATATTTATTTTACAGGTCATTTTGAAGAAAGAGGAGGGAATTAGTTGAACTGAACAGTTTCAGTAAACATCGAGATGAAACTAATAATTGGGACAGCAAATTTCTTGAATGGGGCTTAGGGTGGCTACTAGTAGTAATAAAAACACAAATCAATACTAAATTTGAGTCTTCGAATCAATAAAAGTTCACTTCCACCTGTTTTTTTTTTAGCTTTATCTTATTTATCACAATTAACCTGGAAGACATAATTGAGGCGGGTCACTTTATTCATTTTTTATCATTTTTTAATATAAAAACGTTTTAAAACATTGTACAAATTTCTGATTCATATACTTGAATTATGTTAACTGTTTTATAATTAATTTCATACAAAATCCATAAAAATTCTGAACTTTCAAAATAACACATGAATATTGAGATTGCACCAACATCAACTTCACGTTTTACGAAAGTGGCCCGCTTTTGCCAATCTATAGAAAGTACGGTCTTAAATTAAAAATCCACGTTTCAATGCCAGAAATACTTATTTCGAGAAATATCCGTATTTCTGCAACTGAAACTTGTGTAGATTGATAATTTTTAAAATGATTACACACAATGAGAATGCAGCCCCCACAGACGCCAAATTACAGACTAGCATTAAAGAATTTTACCATCCTATCCCACTAATAGAGAGAGTGCTATTAAGAGTGTTATTGTGCACATGCATGACTAAAAAACACCAAAACATGCGAAAGTGCTCACCTTTAAACTCGCAGTCTCGGATTGTAGTCTAGCAAATGTACTATGAAATCAACAAAAAATAAATAAAATAATAAAGTGAAAAGTACTACTTTCTCTATAGCAACACTGTGTTCTATTCGACCCAGCACGGCTAAAATACAAATAAATTCATGTACACATGATGTCTTACTGGGATTTAAAATAAAACACATTGTCAGAGGCCTAGCAGAAAATTTTCATCTTTTTGAAACACTCAAAACAAAAGTTTCAACAAAATCATTTATTTTTTTTATAGTCTACATGACATAGCTCATGCATATAAATTATATGTATACAATTACGTTGAAATTACCTGCACCCTATTTTACTTATATACAAATAGGTACATTATAGAACGTAATCAAATACTTGAATCACAAATTCGTAATTTAAATATACTTTTATCCTCTGTTTTGTACAAAAACACATGCGCATGCTTTAAACACTAACGACACAAAAAAAACACATACATGCATAAAAGCAAAAAACTAAAAATACAAAAACATGTAATCACAAAGTTAGACAACTTACTTGTAACATAATGAGATCAATGTGTACATGAATTTAAAGTATTAAATTATAGAATTCTAATACTGTATGTTAAGAATACTTACGCAATGCATAGCATTAGGCAAAAAATATTTTATATTAAAATCATAAAAAATTGCAACATGGCAATTAGCTAAAACACGTGCACACTATACAGTAGTTTCCAATACCTCTCTCGTTTGATTTAATATTACTGGATTATTTTCGGTCGACATCGATTCGTTCACATCCGCCACGTTTGTCCACGTGACGGGAGCACACTGTACCAAAGGCGAATTACTGGCGGAAACAGAACTTTCAGACAGCATCGAATCATTCGAACTGGATACTCTTCGTCTCATTGACTCTTCGGACGAACTAGACTTTAGATTTTCTTGTTTTTCTCGATCATCATCTCTGAAATACCCAAAGTAGAAAAAATCACCCAACATACTAAAACTTACTTCATTTTCAAAGATATATATTTATCCGGAATTAGTCCTTTTTGTCCTTTTACTGATCCTCTCCACCAATCATTAGAGACCTGAGAGTATAGAGTGACTGTATCGCCTTTCTTGAGAGAGAGTTCACGATCAGATCTTGCAATGAAGTCGAATTGAGCGGTCGCTTCCAGGTTCTCAGAATCTGAAAGTATCAATCAAAACATAGATTGAGAGAATTTGATATGGATAGAATGCTCACCGTCCTCAGAAGGAGATACTTCTGAATCGAGATCTTCTTGTGTTTGATCTGACGGTGAATCGCCATCACTAGAAAAACACGACTATAACAAAAACAAAAATGTTGTTAAAGATGTCTTACACATCAGGTTCGGGTGATATATATTTTTCATACACGGTTCCCCCATCGTTGGGGAATATTTCATCGTGAAACATAATAATATTCTTAATCAGTTCGTTAACTTGGTTCTGATACTGAACTTGGTCCTTATCGTCAGGAACTGGTACTAAAGTGGGTCCAAAACAAATCGCTAAATTGTAAGGATCCATCATGTTTTCATCAGAAAATTCTGACAAACTGAAGAAAAATGTAAATTATGTAAACAACCTTAATTAACTTACTGGTTGAGAAAGGCGAAGAGATATCTCATCACAACTATCACAGTTCTCGGTAAACTATTGATTAGTTCCTTCATTTTCACAATGAATTCACGGTTAGGTTTTAATTCTAAAATCCACAACACGTTATTCGAAATATACAATAATTTGTAAAGCATTTACGTGCAAGTTCCATAAACTGTTCAAAATAAATAATAGGAAAGAGTGGTTCTCGTAGCTCTCGCAAATATAATTTCAAAACCCCAGCAACACTGTTGATATCAGATGCGTCCGTCATGTCGGCTAAAGGATCCTCCCCACGTTCGAACCACTCACGGAAATTATTTATTTCTACTTGAGATCCTGATACTCTGAAAATACCTTGATGGTGTAGACCTAAAAAGAAAGTATTAACAATAAAAAAAATAAATAAAAGAGAGTGATGACTTTACCATATAAATTAATAACCCTAATGCAAGACTTCATAATTAAAGGAATGTCTTGATTCGTGGCTTCCAAGTATTCTTCTAACGATCCTCCGAATAATTTGGGTTGGCCACTCATCTGTAATCTTCCTATTCGTTTTCGTCTGGGAGTCTTCACCACGGGTTTGAGGGTACTACAAAAGTCGGGCGCCTCAGATAGCAAAGATTGTCTTATATATTCTTGTTTGGCATCTAAACGGGCTATTCTTGTTGATCCCAGTAAATACTCTCTGAATTTCTAAAATCAATGTCATAAAAAATAAAATCAATTTAAGAGAAACAATCTAAATAAACTTGACTGTTGCAAAATGACTTTGTTAATGATACTTAAAGTAGACATAACGACATTATAATGACGCAATTAAAATTATTTATAGGGTAATTTTAGAAGAAAAATCTTCCAAAGTCTGAGTACATAACACATTGAATTGTAATATGATAGTTTGAAAAAAGTAGGTGGGACTGTTTATAACAATCCTGAAAAATAAAAGAATCGAATTTTTTGATTTACATTATAAAAGCTAATTGTGATCAATTCTAAGTTTACAGTTAGCGCGTTAAAGGGAAGAAATCAAATAGATATTAGCTATTTACGAATAAACCGTATTATAATTTAATTTGTTGACTTCCTCTACAACTTCGAAGTAGAAAAACTTTTTGAAATTAGAACGGAAAACGGAAGTGACAAAATGACAAAGTATTAGCAAAACTTTGCAGGCGGCAAACAATGTTCAGACTATACCAAATATTTGTTCAGTAGCTTTTTCTGTTGGCTATTTATTATTGTTGACTTATAATAAACATATAAAAATATACCGCTTAAATTCGAAATTTGGTTACTTTCTCCATCTTTAGAGTCAACGTTCCGAAACCTCAGGTTTTTATATTTATATATTTATTGTATCAAACGTATCTTATTTAATCCGATAACGTCAATATTTACTTATAATTCCGCGCCCCTTTAAGAATACAAATCATCAACAATGGCAACAAAAATATTATGTGAACTTTCTAGATAAATTTGACACCTAAAATGTCGACTTCGTTTCCTGAGATTGTTACTTAGAAATGAATAGCAATTACGTACGTGCGCGAGTTATTAAGCGCAATTATAAATTATGTGGTGTCATTCAAAGTTGAAGTAAGGATGAAACAATTGGCGAAGCACGTGTATATAATAAACACTGCAATTAACTAGTTTGGTACCTTTTTTCCTATATCTCTTATACATAGGTTTATCTTATGTTGAATTTATTATACCGTCCAAACTAACGCACCGATATAAAGGCAATTGTGCACGGTTATAAATTTCCATTCGCTCTTTCAATCAGCACCAAAGTTTACCACATCCAATTACGTTTTAGTCTTCAAACAATCTTAAATTATATATATATATATATATATATAACATTAAAACCTTTCTCCGGCAACGACTCTGTTAATTCTGGCTCTATTGCTTAACTTTAGGTTTATTTAATGCAGAATTTCACGAGGAACTCCGCGGTGTCCCTAAAATTGACCTACCACTTCGGAATTCGGAATTATCCAGATTTGATCATGAGTCAAAACGCCCAAAATTAGGCGCTTTCCGGATTTTTTAACTTCGTAATTAAGACAGATTTTACGATACAGTAAACGCGAGTGTTTTTGAGGTTTTGAATACTAAGAATCCGATGTTATCTCGAGTTAAATTCCAAAATTTGCTAAAAAAAAATCCATTTGTTGTTTTATTTTACGTTAAAACGAATGTTTTGCATTTTAAAAGATCTTTTTAATAGTCTTTAGGTGCCTTACCGTAAGATAAAATTCCTCAGTCTCTTGTCGATCGGCTCGCAGCTTGATTGACACAGTTTCTGGTGGTTTGCTCGCCGGCACAGCATTTTCCCCAAAATATCCGCTACAATCATAATCTTTTGCATTCAACATCTCTAAAAGAGTCGATTCTGCCGTTTCCAAAGTCTTCCAGACCTCTTCAGATTCCGCTCGCAATGAAGTTACCCTTTGTTGTAATTGGCACAACCTGCTTTCCATTTCTTGATGTAAGACCTTTTGGATCTCGGGCTCAGCGGCCTGCGAAGCAAATTTTCAATTTAAAGATAAGAATCAGTAATTTCACTCGAAACCCACCTCTTCCTGTTTCTGCCCTTGGAATTCAAATTTTTTCGGTATCATAAACGCCGCATGATTGTATTCTAGAAACCGTTGTTTGTCTAATCTAGAGTCTAAAGAATTTATGCAAGCCGACAACGTGTCTAAACCGTTTTGTACCGATCGCTGTCGTCCTTCTTCTGCAGAAACGTGCATGAGTAGAGCGCGGGATATGCAGTTGTGGAAGCCGAAGTCCATACACTGAAAGATCGCAAAGTTTACACAAAATGTGATATTTTAAGACAAAGCAAGCAAACATCATACTCACATCAATAAGATCCGATAAATCGTCCACGAAATATTTATGGATGGTGGTGTTGGAAGCCTCTAGACATAAAATATATTCGTTTCTTGCTTTGAGAGCTTTCAATTTCGCGTCAGTGTATTTGTTTTTACGCTAAAAAAATGTATAAATAAACAATAGACACGCTTAAATCATACAGTTACCTTCATCACTTCTTTTTCTATTAGTTTGTATTTTTTAGACCTATCTAATTTATCTTGAGATAAAGACTGTTCTAATTTAGATCTTTGGGATTCGGCCGATTTTAATTTTGCTTCAGCTTGACGCAATTCCGCTTGATAACTGTGATATATTTTCATTGTTGTATGAAGTTCGTGCAAGACACGTAGTATCTCCTCGTGTGTCTCGTATCCGATTTCTCGACACTAAAATATTAGAAACACTCAAATGATCAATGAGCACAAACTTTCACAGAAATGACCGATATGCAACGGTTCAACACACCGCTACTAATTTACAAATGACATAATTTTTATGTCATTCATGCAAATTATCAAAAACTAGTAGCAACAGTGTTTGTTTTGCATATTTGGTAACATTTTTGTACTTCCTTTTATTTATAATTCGAAATTTATGTCAGTGCTGTCAAAATAATGTATTTATATTCGCCACTGATTCTTATCTGCGCAACTGTGTTATAAAACGGGCACGTTTCGCTCATTTCACGTGCTGTCAGCGGTTGTTCAACAATTAAATATTTAACAAAAAAATAATAAATATTTTTACTATTTTCTGAATTGTTTGTGGTTTTATTTTACTGTTAAGAACCTTTTGTTTAACAGTATGTAATTAAAATAGCCGTAGAAAGGATCGATATGTGAAATGCTTCCGGACACAAGAAAAATAATTTAGACCACAAGGGTTCAAATATATTGTACAACTAGAGCCGTTTATTGTATTTGGAGGTTGGAAATTTCCACGCTGCATCGGAATAATATGGCGCATAAACTGTCTTTAAAAGAGAGATTACAATTTTTTGTTACTGAACTACAGTTTCCATTGTTTCAAGGTGCCCTTTTCACTTATTTCTGAAAAATATTAAAATATACAATGCGTGGAAATCCTAAAACTATTGTTACATTTGTACTGATTTCCTTTTGTTTCAATTAACGAAATGATTTTTTTTATATACGTAGATTACATCTGTTTAGTTATTGATTCATAATTCGTACTTATGTCATTTATATTCCTGACCTCAACTCAGTTAATCAAGTGGAGTCAAATTTAATATCTATTCACTGTCAAAAAATAAATTGTGATTTATTAAGTCGTCGAACATATTGGAATTTTTTATTTACATATACATATTACCAATCTAATAGAAGAAAACTCAACAGAGACTGTTCTTTTTTTTTTGAATGAAATAATCTACGTACCCTTTTGTATATTCTCTGTACATCCTCCATGACCTGCGACAATCTGGACACTAAATGTGTTGAATAGACTTCAGATAAAGCTACATGATCCCTGCTTAAATTTTTAGTTTGTGTCACAAGTTGTTGCCAACACGTATAACTCGAAAATAAAGGCCATTGTTCCCTTCTAAAAGCACAACAATTAATTGACACAAAACACACGGTAATACGAGACGCCGCTTATGGCACAATACAGGCGTCTCGTAACCACCGAAACCTACTTTTGTTTTTGTTCCTTGTGTCTGAGTTGTAGACTTTTCGCTAGTTTATCTAAGTTTTTGGAGTAATCAAGTTCTAGTTCTCCTCTTCGACGAAAAAAATCCTGCAACTCTGTCACGATGGCCACTTGAGCCTCCATACGCAAGTCTAAACATCGCAACTGTTCATTGAGTTGTAATCGGATATCTGAAACAAAGAGAATTGCAATAAGAACGGAAATTGTTGTGTAAAAACAAAAAAAGTACACAGAAACATGATCTTCAAGGGTGGGTGTCCTCTTGGCACGACGTATTTTCTTCCAAATCATCGTAACAACCCGCTAATTGTCTAAAAGATTTATTACAGGAGAATCATTAAACAACACTTATAAATATTATTATTGCCATTATGATAAGAAACAACGATAATAAATCATTAATTTGCAAATAAGTCTGGTACGCGTAACGCATAACGTTTCCTTAATTCTCTTTTCGATTATTCTCTTGTGATCTTCAACTTGATCATTATTCATAAAGGAAACACGTTTCTGTTTCCGAGGATTGTGTGTGCGTTTGTCTTCGTATTGTGGTAATTTTAATATTAATGTTTAAATTCTCACTTAATTAAAAGCAAGCAACTACAATGTAACCTATATCCGATAATCTTTGAACCCATTGCATCAACTTTTATACTTTTCCCAATTAACAACCAACGAAGGATACAGCGATAATACTACCAACACGGTATTTTTATCGAATTCCGTTTTCGATTACACTGCAATCGCACTGACATTCTAATTGCGGTGTTGATTAATTCAAATCAACGGTACATCGATGTTTTGTTATTACACTTTAGAAAATTCAGACCCTCATTTGTTAGCGGGCGTGCAGATATATGAAAATGTATAAGTCTTTGTTCTTGGAAGAATGTAGGCTCTTTCTTCGTACCAACAAATGAAATTAATAGAGAATTAAATTTCCGGCAGTACGAAGGAGGTTCCGTATAATTAAGAAAATTACTACAATGAAAAAATCTTATTTTGTGACTGGAGGTCGCAGATAATACCATCTGCCTTATTAGCGGACGTAAATCGTTTAATTCTATTGTTTAAAAACCGCAGTGAAATACACAATTTATTCCCTTTATTTACGTACTTTCTTTCTTATATTCAACGTCTCGATCCGTGCAAAACTCGCTTTTAAATTCATCATTACGTTATTTCTTTTATAATCAATATCCAAGATCCTAATGAACATGAGCTCTATATGTTCGGTTTAAGATTAATGAAGTATACTTAAATTGAACAGTACTGTAAGGTTTCATGCGTTCTATCTGGTTTCAACTATAAGTATATCTGTAAGGATTTGTATCACTTGCAAGCTATCACTTTGCTTAACTGTAATATAATGAAACAGTTTAGAAATTCGATGTTTCAATGAATGACCTGTATGATTCATTTTACTCTTTCTCAAAATTACATTTCAACCATGGAAAATTATTTGATTATTTTGGAAATGAAAGGCTATCAGTTCCGAGAAAAGCGTAAATGAAATTGTGTAATTATTATAAAGCGGAAAATACTTTAAAAGCAAAATGACGCTATTAAAAAGATGTATACAAACTAAAATTATAACAAAAGGAAGCTACAAAGAATTTTTATCCTGCATTAAGTGAGATAATGTATAAATATGTGAAAGCGATGAAAATACGGAATAATTGAAAAAACTGTGCCTGTGGAAACATTTTTTTTTTGTCGCAAGTAAATTTCCGATAAAAATAGCACGGATCGATTAGATAAGACTTCCGTTCAATTATTTATAATGCATTGAGATTTTGAATTGGTTACTTTCAGTAAAAAATGCGTAGATTTTAAAAAATGAAAATTCCGTTTGCATACAATAGACTCGAAATTGAATCACGGTATTCATATATGAATCACCAAGAAGAAAGCAAGCCTAAAAACTCTGATTTTTCATTAAAGTGTGATCTTTGAACCACAACCACGAGAAGAACACCTGTTGATTTTTACACTAAGCTCTCGCATGAAACCGACAACCATTATGGTGGAAAACAACATAATTCACCTAAATACGTACTTCCAACTCATTTGGTGGCATTGATTCGATGTAATTATAGTTGCATGCAATTATAAAACAAACAGAAAGCTGAACGGTAAAAACGTGATATTTATATGAATTGTGCACATTTAACGGCGACATTGTACTTGACGTTATTATTTTTAGTCACACGCAGTGGGGTTACGCAAGGAGCATATTTAGGCCCACTCTTGTTCACGAGTTTATTATTTATAGTTAATATTTTCGCATCAGCGTGGGTTCGACAGTAAACATCAGTGCGTTTTTGGATTTAAATCCTTAAACAGAACGCGTCTACAATAAATGGGTAGTTCAAATTGATCTAGCGACCAGATGTACATTCCAAACTGTTGTTCGCTTTCTGTGAACTGGACGTTAAAGAAGTCCACAATAGAGAATGGAATACCAGTCTTGATGGAAAAACAAACGAGTCATAAATATTTATCTCCGGTTTTAAAGAAATAAAAGTGTGCGCTGCAAGAGTAATAATTATAGAGTGGGCTGCTTTATCAAGCCTCCATTTTTTGTGGCCGTCGCCATTTTTAACTAGTAATTACCGTCACTTCTGACATGAGCTGAAACTCTAGTTACCTAATGGCACGCAACCAAAACCAAACGAAAACAAATCATTCTCAAATTGATACCTGTTGCCTGAAGTAGCAACATTTCTAATCGTCAAGGTTCGGATAAGCTGTGGTTTGTTAATTACAACGTTATAGGGCTTTTTAGTGGCACTTTATTGATTTTTTATACTCATTAGCAGGAGATTGCGTTGTGAACACAGTGCAGGCAAGTGTGGAAACAATGTGCTATTGAAATGTCACAGGGGCGAAGTTAAACTTTTCTTGTTGGTTAAGGAGAACTGCTTTCATGTCATGTAGACATTATCGAGTTGATCGTCGCGATTCTGATGCAGCAGACTCGAGGGAGCTCACAATAGACACTGTTATATGAATGCTGCTTGTCAAAATTTCTAGCCCAAAAACTGGTCGACGAGAATTTTTAACGATTATTACCGGACGTGCGCTGCATGAAACAGATCTTTACGAGCCTCAAAGAAGCGAAGATTTAATATAAACATTACTTTATATTTTGAGAATTATCAAAGGTAATTGAAGAAGTTTATATTATCAATTTTAATCGCAGAATTTGAATGGTTGATAGTTATGGAATCCAGTGATAAAAAATTTAAATGACAACTCGGCGCCATCTTGAGCAAAACAAGCCACAGTATTCGTAATACTTATATTACAAGGAAACCTTCTTTATCTGTTTGTTCATGACAGGTGAAGCACTGTTTATTATTTACAGAAAGCAAAACAAAAAAATGTTCCAAAAACTTCACGTGATGATCGATAAAGTAAAAATATATCTTGTTGTTTTGAAACGAAGCATCTTGGCAACCGGTCGTGAATCTTCATTGTGTCAATGTCCAGAACATCTGAATGTCCAAAAAAGAACCTGTAAATTGTGTGTACAACGATAGTTTGAAAGATTTGTTCACCTGTACAACGATTACCAAGTTGGAAACTTTTAGATTAATGAGAGAGGAAATTTCATCGAGATCATCGAACAAATCAGCGATGTTCCCTCGGAAGTGGAACACCCTACAGCCTACACAAACAAAACGTTCTAAAAATAGGATTAGGAGGGTGCTATTTCTG
Source organism: Cynaeus angustus (assembly GCA_030157275.1). Classification (NCBI taxonomy): domain Eukaryota; kingdom Metazoa; phylum Arthropoda; class Insecta; order Coleoptera; family Tenebrionidae; genus Cynaeus; species Cynaeus angustus. Next base: position 13,672,978 of record CM058066.1, on the reverse strand, counting down.
GAGTTTAGTGTTTCCTTGAAATCCTAGCCGTGAAATAAGAGATACAACTTTGTTATTGGGCGTCTTTGGACCTAATTTAAATCGATGGAAAAATAATGTGTTTATGAAACGTTCGTTCGACGATAATGCTATCGGTTTCTTTTTATAACTTTCATTCATAGTTCTAGAAATAAAAATGTATCTACATCCGTCAATTTTAAAATCATATGTAAAAATGACGAGATCATCAGCAGGAATTATTTGTGGCGTCACCGGGAGATGTACGAAGTACAATATGAAATCTTGTGCTCCTAATAAGAATGTCAAATTCTTGAATGACATTTGCTAAATTTGATCAAGCGTTGTACCTAAACGAAATGTAATTTAAAGTTGTATCCGCCTACACGTACGACAAACTAAACAAACTTCTTCGCTTCGTTGATAACACTATCGGTTGCTTTTTATACATTCATTCATAATTCCGGAGATAAAAATATAGCTCTCGGCACACGAAGCTTCCGTCTTTACTGACAGAATATTGATCCATTCCATTCATTAGCTCGAAGAAATACCCGAGATCAGTAAAACCGACTTTATTGCATCCGCTTGGAATAAAATCTAGCCGAGCTATTGGAAGCCAATTAAATATGTTAATAGACGTAGAGCCGTTTCAACAATAATTTTATGACTGCCTAGACAGGGAAAATAATTAGATACGACTTCGTCGTCCTTAGATTTACATTAAATTTTTTATACTACGTAATGTAAACACCGTATAATCCAACCTACGTACGAATATGAATATTAGATATACATGAAACAAGGGTTAACAGGGACCCTTCTCAAGATGTCTGCATGAATTAGCAAACAGTCTTTGTGTCTCTCCAAAGACCAAAATAGCACAACTAGATTGTTTCTTTCTCTAAAAAAAAAACCTCGAATTGATCAAAAAGAACAAGCTTGTTTCAATTTGATTACAAATCCTTGGCTTGCAACTACCACATTGTGCTGAATTTGAGGATGCGAAAACTAGAGGATCGTAAACAAGGCTTGTCTAATACGAGTTACAATGAATGGATAAGGTAATATTATACTGTTACTGAACGAAGATTTGGGAATGCTTCGCTGGATTAAGTATTGTCTCTGGGAGCTCGTTGTGGCTGTGTTGGACCTCCTACGATTGATAAGGCCACTGATAAACTCTTGTCTTATTATATCACAGTTAAATACAACATTTAAATCCCATGGAAGCTGTCGTATCAGACATTAACCAACAGTGTTAAAAACTGTATTGAAAGTATTTTTTTTTTCTCTTACTACGCACAGCTCTTTCATCAGTTCGAACTGTGTTTCCTTATAAAACGATACAATTATGAACAAATGTCGTTTCTTTGCCTCTTTATTTTCCGAATGCAATATGCTCTACGCTTTTTCAATGAGATTAAGGTCGGGTGCATCTGGCTAACGTAGAATAGTGCCGATCTTCATTGTTTGGTTCATAAGTTTTCATCGTGATAACGATTACGTCCCCTCTCAAATTTCGCCCAAATTCGCAACCTTTCTCTGTTAGCGCCTTAAAACCGGTTGACTGTTCGAATCAATTTACAACTTCACTCTCCATTTATGATTTTTATTTAAATACATCGTTATCACCTGTTAGCGTACCTTAATAGGAATGCAAATTTTTGCATTATGTTATTCTACGATAAAGGAGAGTGAATGCACTTCTGTATGGTGGTAATTGACGCCTTTTGGAGAAATCAACAGGAAACATGTGCTTTTCACACCTGCCAAAATCACCTTTTTCGACTTAAAATTAAACGGAACAATTTGTCTTCATAATTACGAATAATCAAACAGTATTGAGTGAAAAGACAATGAATGAACGAGCCACCTTCCCCCACTCGTCGTTTCCTTTTAATTACGATTTGCGTTTCTGAAATTTCAGCAGGAAAGCATGCGTGCACGAAATTTATTTTCGTCATTCCGTTCCGTGATTAAAATGATAATTCAATGTTAATTTTTCTCGGCTTATCTCAAATAAAATTACTTCGTGGTCATTCAAATCGCATTAATGTAGCGGCTGACCCCCGGTCTCCATCAACGAGCAAATTAGATGTGAAGGAAGAGAACTTGTTAGGTTGCATCTCATCGACTCAAATTAAAATGTACCAAAAGTCAAGGACTCGGATCACAACACATTTAAACACGGTGAGGTCAGCTTCAATTAACCGATTTAATTACGCATCTAAAGGACTTCAGATGATTTCGTCGTGATTACTAATTTTAAGACATTTCCTGATTATTAGAGTACTCAAACGAAGAGGTTTTCTGCCTGAGATGATTTATAAATATACAACTGATCTTTGTCTATGTGGTTATTTTTAGTACAAAATATTCTTTCTTGGTTATCATCTCGCGAGGGATCATATGTGAGGTCATTTTTTCTAGATATCATACTTTTCGGTCATTCGTTACCAATTAAGTGATAAAGAAAGTTTTTGTGCTTCACGACAGATATAAACTGTTTACTTCAATGTATTTTCTGATACTTTAGCTAGTCGGCATGAATCTTCATGTCAAATAAGAATTGGCAACTCATATTTGGGTCAGAATATGCATAAAACTTACACATGGTGAATGGAGTTTGAATTGGTAAACATTAAAAAGAAATTCATCATCGAAACGAAAAAGCAGAAAGTTACGTAATGAATCATATAGATCTTCACTCTTAAGACCATCTGGAATAAACATCATGATCTGTACGTTTTTGTTCCTTAACGGCGAAACATGAACCTTAAAACTTCTTGTAACAGCATCATAATTCATCTTTTGTAACACTTAGTAAGATATGTTAACAGAATACCATGGATAAAACGGGTTTAAAATAATAGTGTTTGTCTAAAAATTCCAAACCTAGATGCTTCTTTTAGATATTTTTACGGTTTTCCATTGTGTAGTATCTATTTTCTATTTAGAAAATTTTCCCATGATGATTATGATAGTTAAAAATCTCTTCGTCCGCAAACGAACTGTCAATTTTACGCTGATAATCTCCTCACTTTTTAAAAGGCATCGCGAATGTTCGGTGAAAAACACTAACGAAGCGTTAATGCAGTCAAAAGTGATTAATTTTTAAAGCAGAGGTCAAGTTCACACACTTCATACCTAAAATAGATTAGGAAGGTTGATGACCAACTAACGCAACGTTAATAAAATCTCAACAAAAAAATAAAAATATAGAAAGTATTAATTATATCGAGGTTGTCATAATGATAGCGTAATTACAAAATATAACTTATGTCCTTGTATGTAAACACTAGACGATGTTATGTTAATCTACCGCAATAAAAACAAATACGTTAAAGGTTGTTGAACTAATTCGCAATAGAGTCCTGTCATCATACAATCGAGACAATTGCTCTTGCTGAAAAATTGCATCGACAACAAGTGAAGCATAACGACCTTCATTTGACACTGGTGACCATTTTGGGTGGGCGTAGCCCTGGTCACGTGATTACAGAAGTTAGGTTAGGTTGAGCTCTTGTTTAGACCAATTAGATACACAGTAACCTCGTTGGAACTTTTACAATTTCCTCGCTTTCATACAAAGCCGTAAGGTTCCAGGAGCATATATATGTATTTATTAAACGACGACGGAAAAGGTTACAGACTTTTTGCGCCCACGACGCCAATATCGATTTCTATCAAGAATCTCAATTTTAATTTCCGTGTTCTTTGGCCGTTTGTGTTTGACAAAGGAAGGTGATCCTGGGGGTAGTGGCTAAACATAGTCGAATGAGTCATATAAAATCTCCCGTTCGTGGGCGCAGATGCGGCGAAAATAAATGCCTCGTACTGTATTTCCCCTATCAATGAAAAATCCAACTGAATCATCAACACAAAAACACCCTCAACATGGAGGACACGTCGTTATTATTAAATCAGCACCCGGCAAAAATAAAAACGGTAATTGGTCGACATGCTCCACAAAACACAAATTGCCTACATATAAAGCAGGTAAAAAATTCAATCAAAATTCTTTTGTGTAGAATCGGACGGGATGAGCTCGCCGTAGAAGCAGTACCTAGATACTACTGTTCTACTTACGCAATTAAATAATTATACCGGTTATAATCCCATTTGCCAATACTAAATATGTTGTGGTCTAATGAGATACGATTATAGTTTTTGTGACAATAAAGAACACAGTGGATCATGGAAACTGTCAGATTCATTCAAATAGAAGGACTGTCCGCGAAAGTCGTGAATGTGTGAAGATAAATGAATTTGATAAGATTGTGTAAAACTGAGGAACTTTCTTATTATAACTGCTCTCAGAAGTAACTGTTGCGGCCTATAGCTAAATGAAAGACGTTCAACTTTGAAACTACCGAGCAATTCTTCGTGTGAAATTGAATAGATCAAAGTGCAGTAACAAACAATAGAATGATGAAAATAGTTTTAGTGTATACTAAAGTTTTACAGCACATTTATAGTAGTCAAACTTTTGTGCTGTTTACTATAAATATTATCATAACAAATTTGCAGCGTTAAAGTAACGGTTCTACTTAAAAAACAATCTTTATCCGGTTTTTACTCGTAATGTGTACGAAAATACTGATATAGGACAATGTGGGTCGCATTATCAAGGTAGTTTTTTACCAAAATTTTGTCGAGGTTTCACTATATCATCCTCATCCAATTAAACCTACGTATCGTAACGACCCTTTTTCCATTTTCAACTAACGCATTTAATAAATCTCCATAGATTATGCGGGGTAACGTCATTTGCATAACTCCTCGATGAGGGTTTCATGATATGAATTATTTCGTCATAATGGATCGGACTTCCCTCAGGATTGATATTTTCAAGATATGTAAAAAGGGTGTAATAAACTTTTTTTAATCAAATGTGAAACACTACAGACTGCTATAAAATCTGAGTTAAGTATAGAAAGTATGAAACCGGAAGATGACTGAGCAGTGTTATTTTTCTTTGTTACGTCTTGTGTATGGTTTCTTTCTGCTCGAATTGTCGACAATCGAAATTGCAAATTTAGACGGTTTTCGTACTCATTTTGGGTTTAAAGATAAACTGTATCTACTGTACATATATTTATATTGAAAACAGAATACAATAGAGATAAAAAAACTTGTATTGTTGCACTCTGGCGTTTTATTATAAAGATAGTGTCGAGAGGTATACAAAAAAAAAAATATATATATCAAGTAATAGATACGTTTTTTTCTTCAAAATTTAGAAAACTTATTTACAACGTGTACTTACAGCCTAAAGTATAAATAGAGATATGTGCAAATAATGTAAAAATATGGTCCTATATGCCATTCAACTATTATAAATTTTATAATTTCTTTTGCACTCATTTCGAAAGCATGATTCTTTACACACACAGAATTTTAAAATGTGTCAAACAACAATTAAAACCTTGAACCTAATATCTGTTAAACAATTTATTTATAATACCATTAATTAATTAGTCGATTCTGATCAATATTTATACATTTTTAATAGTGGACAATCAAGTTTTCCTTTAAATATTCAGTGTTTTAATCAATAATTTAATCGTTATTGTCTCTTTACCAAGGAGTTGGACCAATAAAGAAGTTTTTCCACTCCAAATTTCAGACGAAGGTGCTACAAAGTTGGCCTATTATTTTTTACACAATTTACTATAATTCCAACCTTGATTTGTTATCAGAATTTAAATTTGTTCACTAGGTTTCTACATTGCAATTGCGGTTTCAACAGTAACAATGAAAATTATATAATGGTGTACTGAATAAAATAGAATAAACCAACTATTATTTAACACCCTTGGAGTGCTTCCGGGTTAATGGAAAAACTTGAGTATCCAAAATTAAAATATCGATGTAAACAGGTTTACAATACAGTGAGGGGACTTTCAAGCATAAAAATTAATAGAAGAGAAATTCTGAGTGTTGATAATTTTGAAAGTAACTGAAATTGTTTCATTTGAAAGGTTCCATGCATTCTACAACTGTTTAATTGTGGTAATTATCGTAACATTTGTGTTTCCAAGATTTTAAAATGTGTCATGGTTTTCACTTATTTTTTAGTCTGTTCAGTGTTTTTGAGATTTATTTAGTTTTTAAGCTTTGTAAAAATAAAATCCCATGATTGTTGCGTCGAAGATTAGCACTTTTTGTGTGTAGGGTGGTGCTTAGACCCTTATCAAAAGCTAATTCAAAGGACTTGAAGCTGCGAAAACCCAAAGCTTTTGATTACGAAAAAGTAACAAATTGTGGAATAAATTTAGGGTTGTTTTTGTCAAACACATTAGGATTAATTTCTGGTAGTGTGATGGGTTTCATTGATTGTGTGTAAAAACCAACCGTGGTGGTGTCAGCTTTGATTTACGTCAAGCACGGAGGGATGTTAGTTATGGGATTATGACCGAAGGGATGTGGGCTCGAAACAGCAACCGTATTGTTATCAAGAGAAATATAAAAAATCAAACCTGGAAAAACATCTTTAGTTTCTGTGTTATGAGGGTGAATCCATCCATTCTTTTGTTGAATAATACACTGAAACATCGTTGGGGATGCTGCGTGTTGCGCACTCACACGAAAATCTATTTGTTATGGCATTTATCGGTAGGAAACGAGTTTCGGAAGTGAATTTGTTGAAAACCGTCGAAACACAGTATAAATAAAACACATCGAAGCCGGTTGCACGTGGGTTCTATAAATAAAAATCCAACATCTACGCTAATACGACATCGGTCGTTCCGATTCTAAACTATTCGCTGTAGGCAAGGTAATAGAGTAAGTCGAGTTGCTATGTAGCATCGTTTCAGACTGGTGGGGTTCGAACCCGGCCGGAACCGTCGGCGTCTGCGCGCACCTTTACACCAAACGGATCAGACGGCAGACACCCTTGGAACCCAATCCGCTCCCAAGTCCCAACGAAATCCATTCAAAATGATCGTTGGCTCGAACGACCGTCTGATAGCCAATTCGGCGTAATTGCGCTACCTAGTTATGAGGCCGAGTTTTACGCGTAAATTGGCCAATCGGCGAACCGTGACTAATGTCGCTGATAACGCTCACTGAACCCGCTCACCTAACAGTCCTCTTTCAAAACCACAAAGAAGGCATCAAGGCGACTATTTGATCACGAATCGACTCATTATTTTCATCCGGGACATCTAAAACCTCATTTACAATTCAAAAATACATCTATACCTTCTTGTGTCTCTAAAATATGGCAAAACTATATATTAAACTATATTTTAGCAACTCCCTCTCTCTCTCTATCTCTAAAAGCACCTTTAGCAAGCCGACACCATTTTACGATGAAAAATGATTGTAAAGAAAATTATGCGCTGTTCATACAAACATCTCTCAAACATTTTCATAAATTGCAACGCCAAAAGATTCATTATAAATGATGATAAAAGTGGAATAGTTAAAAATACAACATTGTTTATATAACGTGATGTGCCCAATACCTTGGAATCATAATGCGGAACGCAACGAAATTTTATAATTCAAGTGCTTGGAATGGATAGTTCTGTGTCAGAACAGGCCGATGACAACAACCAGAGATAAAACATTTACTGCGGTTATAAAAGTCAATGTGTCAAAACAGTGAAGAACACAACATGTAAAACAATTTAAAACATCTATATCACAAATACAATTTAAGTTGTATAAAGTACCGCTATATTAAATATTTTTCAAGAATGATACATTTTCCTTTATGAGTCAGAAAGTTATATTTTATTATTAGAAATTTATAAACATAGATAATTTTAAATTCTGTGGTTTTTCACTACCATACGTTATCTTAAACTAATCAAAACGCATTTTATACGAAATTCGACAAAATTGTAATCCTTTCTTTCACCGATATGTAACAGCATGAGCTCGAAGCAAACAAGAAAAAGTAATTTAGAAATATAGTCTTTTACTAGCCTTTTGAGCATATTTACTTCAGAGAAATGAAATAACGCAATATTTCCTTTAAAAGGTCGCTTTTTGGGTTCGCTGGAGACGGCGTCAGATCAAAAAAGTGAGCCATTCGGTTCTCTAACTATATAATACAAAACCAAATCTGCCAATGTGAAAATGATTTAATAATTGTAAACAAAATAAAGATAATTGTAATTGAGATTACGATTGAATGTTTTGTTTTAAGATTCTCTTATCAAAACAATAAACTTGAGTTGGTTGCATATACATATAAATTACAATCCCAGTTTGGTGCACCGTTTGACCTTTTTTTTTATATGCGTCAAATCTGAATCTGCAATTTTTAAATTTCGAATATTGCTAACCGTTATTTTTTTCTAGCCGCCTATGTACCGACGCACTAAATCAACGACATTTAAATGTTTAATTAAAAAGTTCCGAATAAATAAAATCAGTCCATTTAATTAAATTTCCAGAATTGCGTGAGGTGATCAGTCTTATCATTATTTTTAACTCGTAAAATCAATGTGAAACAAAGAAAAATTGCGAACGTCACGAGCGTTCATTTTATGCTCTCTTTAATACCGAATAAAACGTATCGATTGATCGAACAGACTAATACCAAGGCATTGTGCAAATCTCAGACAAAGCTGTCAGGCTCGTCAGTCAAGAAGAAGTTCGTAGTAAGAAACCTTCAGCCTTCACTTGAATACATTACAGTTGTCAATGAAACTAGAAATGATTCTTGAAACCCGACCGCCTTTCAGAGGCTCCAGAGAGAAAAGATATAAATTTAAGCAGCGCAGAATACATACTGGTCTTTTGTGTGATTCCGTCTGATAAAAAAAAAATAACATTATATACTTTCTCGCCTCAACCAACTCAAAAATTGTTCTGTGCACCAGTGAGAATCTACGAAATTCGTAATTCGTCAGAGCTCCTTCTTATCAAAACTCTCAAGGTTCTGATAAGCAGCTACATTTTCGCAAATTACAAAGAACAAAAGGTGACGTAATTAGAAATTTGGATCTTCACAACAGAAATCAAATAATATGTTGACGTTCCCCAGAGAACTGCCCTAGATCCGCTTCTGTTGCGCCACAACTCTCACTTGCAGCTGTAATGTAAAGACCTTAAATACGACGTCGTGTTCAAAGTTTACAAACTAAAGACTATTGAACTAGGTATTGTTTATTGTTTTTTCGCGCATCTGCAACGTGTTGCACCATGGGTCGCCTACACACTGCACCGTATTAACATACCATGAAAAGTGAGTCTTTCTAAAAACCAATTAGACAATGCGTCGTTAGCAAAAGCAGTAATGATGTCACGTGTGAATTCGCCAAAGTTGCTTTACATCAGTTTTATTTATGGTCTGACTTCCGGTTTGGTTATACTCAATTATGTCGAGATAAGACATTGAAAATGACCAGAAAAAACAAACTGTTGGTCTTTTAGAATGACGAGTTTGATTCTTAGAGGAAAGTATCGTGTTACTGCTTCGTTATCGCATTAATAAAGCGTTTCAAGATTTATCAATAGACATGAGTGATAACACAATAACTGCGAGTTTAACGAGAATGTTCTCCACTTACATGATTTTATTGATAAACAAACATCGGTTACGTTCTACAAGTGTTTGCCCTTTTAATGAGCTAATTTAAAAATTGTTTATTTATGTAGTGTTAATTGAATTAATTACCTTCCGTCCATTCACACTTGTTTTTGCGAGCGTGCCTCATGTCCACTGCGTCGCGCGACACTCAAACAGTAACTGACAAATCTAAATCATGACTTAGTAAGGAAAACCACATCCCCACGTAATGAGCTTGATGACTTAAACAACCATTTCCTATACCATTAAAACTACAAGGGTCATGTGTTCGTATTTGAACCTGACACCAATCAACTAACAATATATTATTTCCTCATGTATGACTGAAAAACCATTAAACAAACATCTAAATCAAGCCGCTGCCACGACCCAATAAAAATAGATAACTGAGGCGTCGACTCTTTCAAAAAAAAATCCTGAAATATGTTTCATGTCTGCTCAAAACATTGGGATATGAACACCAGCCAGATAAACTGAAAGACACATCCGCTCCTACAAATTGTTTTGATTATTAATTTAAAAAAATCCCTAGTGCTCGCGACAAGCTCTATTATAGACAGAAAATCCCCCCCCCCCAAAAAACGCTTTTCGAGTACAGAACCGATGAGATTTTTTTTGTTGTAAACAATTCAAAATAAATATTTTAGTAAGCACAGATTTAAAAACTCGCCGTTGAATGACGATTAAACGTTGATCCAAAGAGACAAATATTATACTATCAGAGATTATTTGTAACAATATACAGTAAATATCGGATATAACATTCTGTAAGGGACCGTCGTGGAGTGGACGTTACATCCGGTTGGACATTAAATCTGGAGGCATCAAAATTGAAATATTTATTTAAAAAAATGTTCTTGCAAACATTCTAACAAAATACTATAGAAAAACAATAAAAATTAATAAACAAAAGTATAATAATAGTAATAATATCTAAAAAGATATATAATGAAAGAATACTTTTTATAGCAACCTTATGTACTTATTTAATCATTTTTCAAATAATCTCTAATTTTGGTTTGTACATATACACCCCAAATTTGCTTTTCCAACGCCCTTTCGAGTTGATTTACATTTTGCAATGAATTTTCATCTACTGAGCTAGTAAATGAAACAAAATCTCTCAGAGTTTGTAATGTTTGGAGTGCCCGCGGCAAACTAGGTGGTGTATATTCATCTTCATTGTGTTCTTCAGTTTCACAGTTCTCTTCAAATGATGATGACACATTTTCTATGATGTCCAAGTCAGTCAATTCTCCGCATGTTATTCCACCTTCATCAACGTTAACAAAATCCATAAATTCATCTTTGGAAATGGAGGCTTTCTTTCTGGTTTCATAAGTTTGCAGCAATTGTTGAAGAGGTACGTCATCTTCTTTATCAAAATCATTCATAGTCATGTTTATGTCTTTTCTTTGGGAAAGAAAACCTCCATGTTTGAAGCAGTTTCTAATGGGTAACTGTGTTCCAAGCTTTTGTTACCATATTTATTGCCTCTAGCAGATTGATGTTCATTTCCAAATTTCTATCGTCATTTTAATTTTCAGTCGCCCGATGTTATATCCGATATTTTAAACCAAATAAAGCACAAAAATTGGTTGTTATATCCGATTTCGCCGCTATAAGAATGACGCTATATGCGATATTCAACAAAAAGTTAAATTATCATCGTTATAATCGGTTTTTCGTTATAAGGCGATGGCGTTAAAAGTGATATTTACTGTACGTTTATCTTATCAAAGTGTTTATGATACATACGGTCCGTCAACAACGCAAAATAATGGATTTGCTGACTACCTGGAGGCAACAGCATTTGTTAAAAAAGTACCTACTGATTTTATTTATTATCTCTTGCTTGTTTTATTATTAAAGTCCTAAATTATGTTTGGGGAAAATATCCAGAGATTTCTGAATGCATTAAGACTGAGACTGCACACACGATATTTAACGATGTTACTGTGTTCACTTGTGTAAATAACATACATTTTGCAAAGCGAAGCATTTTTCCAGTTTCTAGAAAATTAACAATTATGTACATTCGTTGAAATTGTAGTTTTTTGGAAATATATGATTCGTACTTTTTCAAAAGTATGTTGTGAAACCAAAATGAAATAATGTTTTTTAACGTAACACGAACAGTTAACGTGAAATAGAAGCTCAAATGACATTTAAAGGTTGTTTCTACTTGTTGTTTACAGAAAAGAAAGAGAATAAGTAAAAAATCTGAGATCGCTCTGTATACAATTCTGTTTTTGCTAGTCTCACTGCTGTCACAAAAAAGACAAAAACATTTTTGAAATATTTTGTGCATAATGCACAGCTAGTAAACATTGGAAATCCTATCATTTGTTCATGTTCGTTTCAAATTACACATACTCTCAATTAATTAAATTGGCCTTGAAAGTTGTATAACTTTACAATTTTTTCTCAGAACAGAAATTTAAGTTATGTGTACGGGAAGCTTGACCAAAAACTCAAAATTATGTAAAATATGACGTTTAGATTCTTTGAGCAAATTTTTCCTTTTCTCTGCCTACTTACTTTTTTAGTTGATAGCCTTTCATGATGTCAATTTTTTGCCTGTTTATTACATACATAATATAATGTACATAATACATAAAAATAAAAATGAACGGGTTCATTAATGTTGACAAAATAACTAATGAAGATCTCATTAAAGCAATTAAGAAATTAAAACGTTTGAATTCCGACATTTATTCACAATTAAGCATTAGCCAAATTAGTTATTGAGCTCATCAATGTTTTTCACAGTTCAACCGTCGTAAAATTGTCATGAGAGAACGTCCTCTTTCGACCCCATAGACCAAAAGTCCGATAATTTGATAACTCAAATTTACGACGTTAGTGGCCAAATTATTCTAGGCAGACGGTACATTAACTTCGTTGTTCGATAATGAGTCGTTAAAGTACGTTGCTTGTAGCCACTCCTCATTAATTAGATTCTGAATAATTGTAAAAGTTACAACTGGATAAATCCCTTCAAAGTGTACATAGCCCAATCGGTAAAGTTCTTTAAACGTCTCATGTAAATATTAAATTATACTATTACAGTTCAACAGTCAAATTGATACGGCCACACTTATTCATAACCACAGTCACATTCAACAATATAAAGTCAAAAAAGATTAATGACTCTCTCATCTCCGCCGAAACTCACGTGTTGACCATATGGGGTTGTGTGACCATAAAAACGTCAACGAAAAAACCGTCTGCATGTTAAATTAAACCCGCCTTGGTTTGAGGGGATATCTACTAAATTTACGTGCAAGGTTTTTAGATATCAAACGCTGCAGTTCCGATCGGACTTGGTCAATGTAAACATAATAAATAATAACAAATAAAAATACCCAAACAGAGTGAATCATGAATTTTGATACTTGGCACTGGTTTATGACATATTAAGGTTAAATTTACTACGTCCATAACTCGTGGGTTTATTAATGAAAACAAGTGATGGTAATTGGGTGGCATGGTCAGCTTCCTTTATAGGTTTGGGCGTACATTTTTCGCATAGTTTAAATGTGTATAATTATGAATAAAAATCACGCACAAGCTGACGTTTTTAAAAAAATATTTAATTTAACAAAAATGCTTTGTTTATCAAACTCTAAAGTAAATTGTTAAAGAGTAGGTCGCTAATATTTTCGCTATCAGAAAGACTGCAGTACCCGAAGCGTAACTTTGCATATCTTAATAACTAGATCATATACATAATATAACTTAGAGCAAAAACATAGCCATTTGGTTTCTCTCTAGATAAACCGTTCTAAAAACGCTTTTACGATTTCATCGCCAATTTCCATCGCTTTCAAATATCCCAACATTGTTTTTCACTCACTTCTATGTAATTTTAATGAAAGGGTGATTATCACACGTCACGAGTTTCTGACACGGAAATTAAATATTCCGGAGTTATTTTTAACTAAAGTGCATAAAAATCCCAATCTGAAACAAAAAGATTAATTAACTGCCAACAAAATCATTCTGTTTATAAAGTAAAAATGAAAGAACGACAGGAAACAATGTCGGCGGCGCAATTTTCGCCCAACTTGTTTACTTAAAAAAAACACAAATTAATTAAAGTATCCGTAGGGTTCCGCACGGTATGTAAAGTGAGTTTACACCAAAAAGAAACGTAAAAAAGAAAAAAAAACAAGCAGAAGCAACAACTTTGTATGTATAGAAATGGTACGAAACATCTGCGATTTTCAAGTTTGGTCAATGTTCGAAACTTTCTTGAGTGTACAGACTAATTTACGGCGACAATACGGCCCTGTTCAAGCGTAATCTATGACAGGTATTGTTAAACTTATATTCAATAGACTTCCATCATAAACACCAGCTTCAATTTAGAAAGATACTGTGTTGGTTATAATTAGCAGGAGATGCGAAGATAAAAACCATGTTAGGTGCTCTCGCTTATAGAAATTTAATAACGCCGATTAAAAAACTGCTTATCCATTAGTCCTCTTCTTTACATGAAGAGATTTACTCATGTTCAATTTAATAACCCCACGGATTTTTCCTGTCGCAATCATTAAAAAATTATTACAAACATTGACGTTCCCCTAATCCGTCAATCCGCCCTCACATGGATTACATTTAAAGTAACCCCTTCTCAAACTGATGAAATGGCGGACTCTGACATATCTGGAAATGCATAAACAAAGACGGGCGGTGGTTTATTAAGCAATTACGAGCAGGGGCGGACGGAGTTTTCCCGGTTAAGTGAAGCTAGAGAATTTTAAAATTGTAATTATAATAACTAGAATGAATTAATACCGAAGTGATTGTGTACGAATGATTAAAACATTTTTAAAAACCACAGCTTCACAACTGGCGTGCTCGAAAAAAGTGAATTTAATTGCCGGGCTCAAAAAACACTTGCATACAAAAATAATTAAGAGATTTTGGTAACACTGCGTAAGTTACTTATAATGAACGATAATTTTAATATGGGGCCGCAATACAGACACCTAAGCTCTGTTTTCTTGAACAAAAACTCAGCTAAAGAGGCTCGATGTTACAAAGTGGATTGGTACCACCTGTGGGCCGTAACTAACTGTTTGACAGTTCAGGGTACTGGATTTAAAACCTTACATATGCATATCTACTTTAAATATCTTTTAGAGTGGAGTTAAAAGCGGTAATTATTCTTAAATTCCACATACTTTAACAGTTTTTTGCAAATCCCGTTATATAACTTATTATAATCCTAACAATGTGAACAACGCCTATCTTGGTTTACAAACAAAACGAAGTAAACAAGGTTTTCGTTTTTCGCATCTATGTAAAATATGACCAAAAACCGCGTAATTTGCGCTATGTGTCCGGCTCTGATTACGAGCGCAGCCAGAGCCGTATCGACCCGAGTTATAAAATTTCCAACATCGTCGTTGATTATTAAATATCCGCGAAAAGAGGTCAGTTTGGTTTACAATGTAATAAAATTTTTAGTTTTCAGGCCAAAGCCGTTTTTCTTGTCGGGTTTAAAGCTTAAAAATAAGTTTAGCTTCTTATCAAGTTAACAGCCTCAAACTTTCAAAGTTCAAGTTCACGGCAATTTCGAGTGAGTGTTCTAACAATAAATTTTACATAATGATAAGGGTAGATCGCCATCAGTTTGGAGTTTTTTTTTTCAGCATGACGTAAAACAAATCTGATGCGTGATCAAAAATTCAAAGATTTGACCTTGGTCAGTCGCGAAAACACAGCCATTTTGAGAAATTAGTAAACAAATTCATGAAGAATGCAACTTTTAATACCCTGGTTATTAAAAAGATTTACGTCATTTAATTATACTGTACGACATGAGTTTGAATTCAATTGTTTTTCAGGATGGCAACATCGGAAAAATGTGACATGTGTGAAGAGAAGATTTCCGACGCGACGGTTGCTAAGGGATGAAGTTCGCGTTTGTTTATTTAAATTTGACATCCGCAAGAAACCACTTTCAGGTAAAAGGTTACAACAGCACGTCCTTGAAGAAAATACTTTTACACAAAATAATATTCCAATCGGAAAGAAGAAAAATTGTACAAAGGCGAACTTACTGTTGAAAACCAGAAGTTTTCTTGTGGATCCTAGACGTTTGATTGGTGACTTCAATTCTTGTTCGTTTTCATCCATCATTGCCGGTGTTCAAGAAACGAGCAAAATTCTAAAAACGTCCACACAAAAATAACTACTTTCACATAAACGAAATGTTAAGTTTCATTTGTAAAATTGCAAATGATTTTTGAACTTTTCTCAAAACGAACACATTTGTCTGTTTATTTTTCGAATAAATGCACGAATGCGAGATTCGGTTAAACAGTCGTTACGTATTCTTCTTCTGAACGCTACCACGAACAAAACGATTTGTTCAGTCTGTCTATTTGAACCTAACATGCAACTCGACGCTCAAAATAGAATGCGACTTGTCGGTTGTAAACACTGGAACGATCCAGCGACATCTTCTAAGCCGTCCCTGCACTACCATACAAGCAAGACTTTTGTTCTTAGGTTGGCAGCGCGTCAACGGCAAAATAACGAAAAGTTTCATTTTAATGACAATTTATTCGATTTTAGCTTTTTTTGTAGTAAACAAAAACAACCGTTTAAAGAAAAGCAAGATAATTCAGTTCGCAAAATCGTCATTTTACTTTGACATTTCTAAAATTGGCACCAACTGTTTAAAAAAAATACGGTTTTCTCTTTAACCACACGGTACTGGAATTACGTTTCAAAACTTTTTTTTTTTCTTTCTTGAGTTGACAATTACTTAAGTACCCTTCTATTATTAAAGTGCTCCAAAAACTAATGACGTTTTACGAGCGTTTTTCACATTTTGTAGTGCGCGCCTATTTTTAAATCAGTGAATTTGAGCTCCACCAATAACCTTGTAGTTCGTAATCACATCCAGTGGAATCTGAATTTTATGGCCAACGAGCGATGTTGTCAAAAAAACTGTTTACTTGTCACCTATCAAACACTAAACAAATGAAATGAATTTGAGGTTAATAACAGGATAATGTTATTAACACCCATATTCAAAAAACTAATTTGTTTTGTTGAAAGTTACTTAGTTCTAGTTTAATTAACAATGTCTCAAAACGTGTTTAAATTTGGTTATGTGCACGGCGACACCACCGTTGAGGTAGAAATTAAAATCCCATTTGAAGGATCCGTGGACGAACTAGCCCACGTTTTAATTCTAAAAAATTCCCTACCAATTTTTATCGAAAAAGGTGATTATTAGCGTGTTGTTTTAACATTATAACCGAATATTTTCAGACTTAATAGAGCACTTATCACAATTTGTCAAAGAGAGTAGTATCCAGTATCACAATAATCACACTACAGATCTCGTAGAAAAATCGCGAAATGATAATGCTAACATCGACGAAATCACGAAAGAATGGGAACGATTAATGAAGGAAGAAATGACAGAGTATGGTGAAAGACGATGTGCTTCTGATGAAGAATTATTTGCTACAGCATATCACAAAATGGTGCACTCTCCAGCACTAGAAACCATGCTACAGCTTGAGCATATGTATTCAAAAACGGTACGAGCGAAAACTGAAGAAAAAAATAGAAGTATCCAGAAATTATCTGAGAAACAAAGTGAAGAAATGAACCAAGCTGTGGATAGGTTGGAGCAAGACATGACTGAATCAAAAATCAACGAATTGGTGGCGAGGCATTATGAGGCACATTCACTGCTCAAAGTTAAACTTACTAGTGAACTGGATACCATTAAAGAAGCACAAAGAAGAGAGTATAGGGAATGGTTGATGCAGATGTTGGAGCAGAATCAAGCGACTAGCTCTTTACCAACGCCAAAGTATGAAAATAGTTTTCTGTTGGAATTACTTTTCTTTCTTTGTCCACAAAAAAGCTCAATAATAGGAAAAAATGTTTTGTTTTTTTCAGTTCTCCTTTAACACCGCAGCCCCAACCAACTATATATCCGTCAGATGGTGCTCGCGGTGAGATCGCTAAACCAGTTCTTGAAGAAAGCTTTACCATTCATTTGGGTTCTCAGTTGAAGCAAATGCACAATATTAGAATTATATCTGCAAATGTGATGGAATTATGTGCTGTGGAAGACAACGACCAATCGTAGGTTTTTATTTGACTCGCTACTAGAATAGTTTTTTTACTTATAAAAAAGTTAAAAAGTTACTAAAGTTGTGTTGAAAACAAGATCAGTTCTCAAATTTAAGCAATTTGGTTTGTATAAATATAGAGAAAATTAAACTAAAGAAAATACGGTTGTACCAGATTCACTTTGTACCTCCACGAATCGGATTTTTTTATTCATTTTATAAGTTACGAAAAATTGTCCATGTCTGTGTATGTTGAAACAAAATCCTTTCTTTGTCTGAAGTTTACTTTTTCCAGCTCAGAACCGAAACCTCAACTTCTACAAACTGCTTTGGCGCTATATTCAAACGATCTTTCTGGTCTCGTCTTGATGACTGATAATAAAATAGGCTCGCGACTAACCCAAGACTTTCAGGAAATTTGTCAAAGAACTAATGAATTTCATTTTCCTCATGTTGATGATCAGCTCGATAAAATTTCGACCATAGCCCAACAATATTTAAAATCTCAGCATAAGGAAAACACAAGTAGGAACACAAACAGTGAATTGTTGCAAGCTGGGGATTTTTATATAACTAGACATTCCAATTTAGCGCAGGTTCACGTTGTTTTCCATATGGTTTCCGATGATAGCCTTAGAGGTAGTGATATCAACAGCAGACATCCGGTGGTTCTCGGCTTGAGAAATATATTGAAAACGGCGTGTTCTAATGACATTACCTCTTTGACTATTCCGTTGTTGTTGCAGTATGACATGACTGAGGTATGAGGGATTTTGAAATGGTTTCAAAGTTTATGTAGTTTTTTTTTCTTTTTTAACAGGAAATGACAATATCCTGGTGCGAAAAACGAGCAGAGTTGGTCTTCAAATGTGTGAAAGGATTTATGATCGAAATGGCTTCTTGGGGAGGATCTGATTTAAAGAATTTACAGTTCATGTTGCCGCAAGGTATTTCAAGCAGAGTGTTCCAGTCTTTGACGGAAATGTTACCGAGGATATTCAAAGTATCAAATCCAAAAATATTGAAATAAACTATTCCTTTTGTGATATGTAAATAAAATTGATAGGAACTTTTATAACAATATTATTATGATTGAATAAATATATTTGCCGAATTGATTTTTTTGTAATAGATTTTAAATTTTTTTTTAGTGCAGAATTATTCAAATTGAATTTTCGTAACAATTTATTTTCAACACTATTAAACAATACATGAAAATACTGATTAAAAACATATGAAATAAAATTTATAAATAGTGGTCTTGTTAAAATATAGTGTATATATAAAAACTAACTTAATAGGTAAATCATTTGGATTTGAATCTCGGCTGTTGTTTCCGCGGAGTTGGTTGTCTCTGCCTTGCAAGAAAAGATTGTCCTTGTCCGGCACTCAAAACCGCTAATCTCTCATCAATAGCCTCTCGATGACACGTCATTCCTAATTTATAAAACGCAGCCGCCATAAGTCGTTCTTCCATTTCTTTCATATGCGCTGTGTGATGCATAGAATTCATTCCACCATTGCTCTTTGGTTCCAACTGTTGCACTACTTCTCTCGCTTTCTCTAAACTTTTAGAATATTTAGTTTGGACCGTTTGCAGCTCGCTATCTTTCGTCGCCAAAGCTTCTTGTAACGACGCGATTTTCTGTTTATATTCCTTGACCACGGAATCGCTTTGTTGCGGCTCATCGCCCGGAACCTTATTCTTCAATTCTTCAATTTGAGCTTCAAGTTTCAAAATGAGCTGATTAGCTGATCGTTTCTGTTGTTGCAATTTATCGATTTTCGCTAGTGTACTTTCGAGGAGTGCTTGGTTCGCTTCATACTCTTGCGTCGTTGTCCGTAAAGTTTTATTTTCTTTTTCCAAAAACCGTAATCGCTCTTTCATTTCGGTAGGTGTAAGTTCTTGCGACATAGCAGCACCAGTGTCTTTTTTAGGTTGGCCAAGTTTCAATTCGTCCACCTCTTCGCGGAGATGATCACGCTCTTGAGCGATGCGTTCTTTTTCTCCCTGTAAAGCTACCAATTTGTTTTCAAGTTTCTCACAGTTGAATTGAGCTTTATCAGCTCTTTGAGTTTCTTCATCTAGTTTCTGCTCAATTTCCATCAATTGTTTTTTGTAAGTTTCACACTGACTCTTCCAGCTGTTCACTTTAGCCATTTCTTCTTCATGTTCTAAAATCTTTTGGAGGTATTCCATGTTTTTCTCTTCAAGCTTTTGAAGAGTCTTCTTTGCGTCTGCATACTTTTCTAGTTTCTTTTTATATGAAGCTAGATTGGCTTCCAGGACTTGTACTTTGGCAGCGGATTCGGAAAGCGCATCGATTTCATCTTTCAATCGTGAAGTGTCGCTGGCGGCGATTTGGAGTTCTCCTATTTTCTCCTGATTCTGTTTTATTTGTCGTTCTTGTTCCATCAACTTTGCTTTGAAGTCGTCTCTCATGACTTCCGCTTTAAATAATTCTTCCTTTAGTTCTTCATTTTGCTTTCTCAAGTCTGAGTTTTTGTTTTCTTTGTCCTTGAGTGCTCGATTTTCCGCCAGTAAAGCTTGATTTTCATCCAGTAAATTTTGGATTTGCGACTCCATGTGTTGACACTGTTGACTTAAAGTTTCTTTAGCTTCATTTGCGACCTCCAGTTCTCCAACTAACTGTGATACCCGAGTATCACTGTCTAAGATAAGGAGACTTATTCCAGACCGTCCTCCAGTTACCAAGTCCAGTTGTTCTATTGCTTGCTTTATATTCTGCTGGACGGACTCTTCCATGTCCATTATTTTTGTGATATAGTCTTGTTTGCGTTCACAATTTATTGCACATCCTACAAAATGTTTACAGTTATGAAAAGCTTATTACAAATTGTGCAACTCACCTAAGATAAGTCTCAATAATTTCGATAATTGCACAGGATCATTTTTGCCCCCAATTTCAGTCACGTCAGGGCGCCCTTCTTCCAAAAGTTGTAAGGTAAGCACATCTTGATAATACTCTGTGATGGCCTCAAGAATTTTCTTTAAATTACTCACGCGAAGCCTCCAGCTTGAACTTACATCTCTTTTAATTTTCGGTTCTAATTTACAAAAATGTTCTGGGGCGATCTGAATTAAAGCATCGAGCATTGCAACCCCATCGCATATTTCTTCAATATTTCTAGCCTTACTTGGGGCAATACTTTGAAACCATGTTATCAAACTTTCATGCATTCCACTACTGGGATTCATTGTCTCGTTTTACATGTGGCCAATTAATAGACTAGAGTGGAATAATTAGTAACCCCCATAAAA
This sequence comes from Cynaeus angustus, assembly GCA_030157275.1. Classification (NCBI taxonomy): domain Eukaryota; kingdom Metazoa; phylum Arthropoda; class Insecta; order Coleoptera; family Tenebrionidae; genus Cynaeus; species Cynaeus angustus. The sequence goes on along the minus strand of CM058066.1, from coordinate 13,652,028 downwards.
CCGATTTATTGGCTAAATCTTTGCACTCAGTTCACTGTCAGAGACGTCATTTTTGACATTTCACTTGTAAACAAAGACCACGGTATATTAAAAGTGAATAATAGAGAGAGAGATGCTGGATAAACTCGTTCACGTGTTGTACTTACCAATCGAGAGAAATCAAAGTCCCTAAAATCACAATTTGACCTAAATTTATGACCCAATTGTCGTACGCCTGCGCGTGGTATTCTCAATGACAAAAAATTTTAAAAAGCTAGAATTAATTTATGAAAATGATTCTCGATTAGTTTTTGTGATAAAAAAATTCGCATAAAAATCCAGGCTCGTAGTATTTTTTCTGTGAAAAATCGTGATTGAGAACAATGTCAGTGACAGCAACGCCTCTTATGGAAATATGTGTAACTAAATCTATTATTATTTTTCTGTGATTTCAATTGCAATTTGTTCTTTGGAGAGGCTGCGGCCCTTGGGGCCTTCAATTGTTGCTAGAACTACAAAAAACTGTAAATTTTTCTGTAAAAATGACGCGTAAGTGTGTATTTATTGTTTTTTCCGATGTCATCAAATTTTTGTAGGTGGTAACCAACGTGAACTCGCTAGAGCAAAAAATCAGAAGAAACAACAAGAGCTGGCAAAAAGCAAAGGACGCAATGATGGTCTGACTTTAGAACAACGAAAATTTAGGTAAAAGTTTTCTTTTTGGTTAATTGATCAGACACTGAGTTCAGATTCACAGGGATGCTGAATTGATGAGGGAGAAGCAGCGCAAAAAGGAGGAGGCAAAAGCTGCAGCACATTCGTAATACAATGAGTTTCATTTAACAGTTCTAATATTGTAATTGTTTTGTACTATGGAATTACAGGGCAGTTGTAGCATTTATTATCTCAAGTTTCTATTGAGTATTAGTGAGCTATTAACCATTTTCTGCAGTTTTTGTAATTAAAATTTCTTTTAATAAAGTTCAAGCCCATTTGTGCTCTTTGCACTGGTTACTTGGCCCAGTTCTACTCAGCTGTTGAGGCTGTTTTGTGTCAAATTTCAAAACAAGTCAATTTTCATAATTATGATTTAGATGTACCACACAACAAATAAATCAGCAACAAAATGTCATGGGACGAAATTTTTACTCTTTACTGGTTGTTGAGCGTGGAAAATTTAAAACATTTTCGCAAAAGTGCCTTGTTTATTAATATTTTATGAAACTAGATCCTCCTTTGACGGAGTTTAAAACTGACGTCATGGAGCACCAACAGCATGACGTGGTGCTCAATAAAGTCTGTTAATGGTTCAAAATGAAAAATAGTTTCCAGTCAAATAATTTATTTTTTTTTTACAATTCAATTATACAAACTTATATATTTCGCACCAACGCATGATACAACTAAAATAAAAATAAAAGAATCCTCTTGAATATAAGAGAGCAAAGAAAGCTAAAGGTACAAAAAGTTTTTTTGTGTACTCGCACAGCCTTATTATCACTACATAACCCTAAGATTGTGTATTATTTGAGATTGTTGCGAGACAAATTTTTGAAATTAAACAAAATCCTTTAAAGTAAAATTAAAGTGAAAAATATTTTACATCTAGACGTTTTTTTTTTTATTTTTATACACTCACAAATATACAAATAAAGAAAAACATTGAGGGAGGGTCATTAAAGCTGCTCTAATCACACAAATGTTCCACACTCCTCAATAACCATGTTCTATGAGATCTATGTCCTAAATAAGAGCAATAAGTAATCTCAAAATAGTAAACATAAAACTGTGTAAATTAGTGTGTAAAACTGTACCTAATGAATTAAAAATCTCACAGATTTGGAAGGACGATACAGATAAGTAATCTCAATATAAAGGAAGTAAAAACATTGCAATCATTAAAAAAATACTACTATTTTCTTGACATTTATGTACATGTGAGATTAATAGACTGCTCCTACCAACCAGTTTAAGATGAACCAGTCGAAGTCTCCACAGGCGTATGGGAACCACTTGGTATAAATTCAGCAGCCAAAGGGTTCAAATTGCTTTCTTTCACGACTTCGGGGCACTCCAACTTCAAGTTGTTGATCATATTTGATACATCATTACTTGGACTAAAATCAAAAACGAAATTTAATCTAAACTCAAGGGTTTTATTGTTTACTATAAAAAACACGCGTTATCTATTATGATAAGGTTTGTTTATATGGACAGGTCTGTTGTTTTCAAACAAAACAAAAGGACGTGGTTGTAGATTTATCGTAAACATCACGTTAACTTGTAAAATTTGCTATTGCTCAACTGGAAATTATAAATTAAAATTTTTGACCCAATAATTAGTGAAAGCCACGGAACCGCAGAGAGAGCAATAACACTTGATGCATAAGCAAATGGATATTTTGCAAAATCAACCCTGGTAATACATAGAATCACAACTCACTGAGAGAAAAAGGTGTCACTCTATAATTCCTCAGTTCGAGATTTTAATGCACATTGAACAATTTGAATAAAAAAATAAAATTTGATCTAGGCATGACAAAACTTTAAAAAAAGTCCAGCGCAAATTAACTGTTCCTCTTTCAGTTTTCTTTCTATATTTTTGAAAAGCGCGCCACTTTTTAAACTCCAGTAACCCCAGATTAAGTAGGCAGACAATCACCTGTCAAGGTGAGTGTTTGTTTTTTTTTTCACATTTAGGCCCAAGGTCATTTTTGGGATGTAAAAATTAGGAAAAACTCACTCTGTTCCAGTTGAATGGTTTGAGGGTGCATCACTATTTTCGTCAGCTAACATCGCCTCAATGCACTCTTCCATAAGGGCCTCTTCTTCAAGCCTTTGCATCACCTATTTCCACAGTAACACTCATAAAACAAACTCATTTTTTTTTTTTTTAATACCTCTTTATCGAATTCCTCTTCGTTTTCCATCCACAAATATTCAGAAAAGTCGTCCTCTGGCGACGCGTTAAAGTCTTCCACTCCATTGTTGTCTATACTTTCAGAAATATACGTCGTGTCTTCGTAGTCGTAAAGACCGTTCTCAGATGACTGATTGCTGGGCATTTTCATGCTCTTAAAAAGACAAATTGTAATGAGCGCGCGAGGCCTAATATATGCACAATTCTCCTCCATTTTAGGCAAACAGAACAGTTGTGAAAAATTGAATACTCACAAACGATAACGTTGATGTTTTTGAGTCTGGAATGATTACGGTTGATACTTGATTTTCTTGATAAACTCAAGCGGATATTTGGGAGAATTTCGTGGAAAAATTTCCACACTTAGCTTCTATTGTCAAACAAGCTTACGGCTGGCCTGCCAGAGAACAACTGTGACGTAAGAACAGCAGGCACACCAACAAAAAAAATATATATATTAAAAAAAAAAAAACAAAAAACTAAACGTAAAGGTTCTTAAGTGTTCTTATTATTATCAAAAATCATTAATTAAACCAACCAGCTCTAAATCTGTTTTGTGTAAAAAAAATCATGGTTGATTGTTGGCAGACCTGAAACTGCAGTAAATAAATTTTGAACTACTCTCTAATAATTTCACCTATCAGTCCCAAAATGTGGTCTAAGCGAAATAAAAATAATCAGCATTTACAGTTTGAAGGCTTATCTACATTAAATTTTTATTTTAAGAGAATAATGCTGAAAGTGTACTGTGGCATCTGTTGGGGGGGAGTCAGAATCAGAATAAAATTTTAGCGCTTTCTGTCAAGGTCTGTCAATTAAAGAGCGCCCTCTATACAACGAATGCGTTGTTGAAATTTGACAGCCGCTGTAGCACTTGTATGTTGTGTTCTTGCAAAAGAAAATTTTAGTAACTTATAGAAATATTAAAATGTTGAGTTAATAACAGTGTTCTGATGATTTTCGTAATAAATTTATTTGGTTGCAAAAGTTGGTGATGTTTTTCTATGTCAAGACACGTTAGTAGCATTGGGGACCCCAGTCCTTTGAAGAGGTTGGACGAGTCACAGATATCTAAAAAGTTGCGCTTAGAAATAGAAATTGATGAAAACATGAGCGACAATTCGCCGGACCGAAACAGAAGAGCCAACTTTTCAAATGTGAACGGCGTTAACAGAAATTTAAACATCCATTCTGTGAAGCCAACAACCAAAAAGCTTATCATTAAAAATTTCAAAAGTAAGTTGTAGGTATGTAGTTTTAGTATTTTTAGTCGAATGTTTCAGATGAACCCAAACTTCCTGATGACTATAATAAGACTACATGGAAGAAACTCAGTAGTGCTGTCATTGCTATTCAACAATCAAAACCAAATGAGTATCTTTTGGAAGAGTTGTATCAAGCTGTGGGTAACATGTGCAGTCATAAAATGGCTCCTGAACTCTATAAGAATTTATTTGAATTGATAGATGCTCATGTCCGCAGCAATATAGAAAAGTTCAAAACAGAAACAATGGATAGGTTGTTATTTTTGAAAAAAATGAATGATACTTGGCAATCTCATTGTAACCAGATGATAATGATCAGAGGTATTTTTCTTTGCTTAGATCGCATGTATGTCCTACATAACCCTAACATTTTGTCAATTTGGGACATGGGTTTGGATTTATTTAGGAAATACTTCATGCTGCACACTTTGGTGCAAACGCGCGTAGTAGAAGGCTTGCTCATGTTAATAGAACAAGAGCGACAAGGCGATAAAGTTGATCGAATTCTCCTCAAATCACTCCTCCGTATGCTAACGGACTTACAAATATACAACAAAGCGTTTGAACAGAAGTTCTTGCAATCCACTGAACGCTTATACGCTGCTGAAGGTCAAAGATTAATGCAAGAACTTGAAGTGCCTGAATTTTTGGCTCATGTAGATAAAAGAATTCATGAGGAAAACGAACGGGTTTTACATTATCTAGATTCTAGTACAAAATATCAGTTAATTCATACTGTGGAAAAACAGTTGCTTAGAGAGCACATTCATAACATCTTACAAAAAGGGCTTGACAATCTACTTGAAGAAAACCGCCTGCACGATTTGTCTCTTCTTTATCAGCTCTTTAGTCGTGTCAAAAACGGCCTCCAAGAACTTTGCCACGCTTTTAATGCTTTCATTAAAAAACAAGGACGCACGATTGTCATTGATCCTGAAAAGGACAAAACGATGGTTCAAGAACTTTTGGATTTCAAGGACGCAATGGATAACATTGTTGCTAGTTGCTTTAAGAAGAACGAGATGTTTAGTAACTCGCTTAAAGAGGCTTTTGAACATTTTATCAACCAAAGGACTAACAAACCGGCAGAATTAATAGGTAAGATTTAAAATGCCCCAGTTTATCATCAAAAAATACTCCAGCTGAGAGCAGTCTCGGCATTTTCACATTTTAAATACCTTTTGCTTAATATTAATCCATCCTAAAAACTGCAAACTTCCAGTTGCAAGTAGATGGCAATCATGTAAATAACATCATAAATCAATTTTTATATTCGTAATATTATTTGACTTCCAAATGTTTCACGTGACAAAAACGTCAATTAAAAAATTGGAACAGTTTTACGTGTGGTATTTCACTTCATAATTTTTCCTACACTTTTTTTAAAATCATTTCATATATATTTTTAAACAGAATGTTGATTTACAGTGACTATAGGCAAAATGTTTGATTCATTTTTTTGTCGTGATTAAAAGTTAAATGTAATCATCAAGTTTTGTGAAACATGTTTAATTTGTCCGCTAAGTTTTGCATCATTTTTTCCTCGTTATTCATTGATAATGAGAAATATTCGATTATAAGGAACGAAACATGATCACATGTTTATATTCGCTTTTATACTTTGCTGTAATACAAGAATCTCAATAATGACCATAAACTTATGTAAAATGGTATTAAAAATACGTTCCTTTTTATCTTACTGTAATTATCCTACAAGATATTTTTTTTATATAAGAGCGCGTTTTTAAAATAAAAAAATAACGTGATGATTTTTAACATTTTTCACTGTAAAGTTATTTAAAAACCAAAGATCCCATACAGTTTTTGTTGAAACGTTTCAAATCAATATTTTTAATTATGTTTATTGTATTTTTTTTTATCATACCCTCACAACTTTTGAGATTTTTTGTATAGTTTGTTTGAAATGTACATAAATTTTCTACTGACTGACGTCCTATTTCATTAAATTATTCTAAGGGATAATTTTCTTAATTACAAAGTTAGAAAAAAATCTTAATTTTATAATCATTGTTTGTATGAAATTAAATCAGAAAATAATTGAACATGTCCTTTGCGAATTCATTTCTTCACTAAGACGCGAACTGTGCTAAGTGTGCCTGGAATTAAATCTAAATAATAACAAAAAGCTACGTATTAATTATGATCGGTTTTTTATTATAAAATAATCGTATATTAATGGCTATATTTCCAGCTAAATTCGTGGATTCAAAGCTACGTGCTGGCAATAAGGAAGCAACAGAAGAAGAGCTCGAGCGTCTCCTCGACAAAATCATGGTTCTGTTTAGGTTTATCCACGGTAAAGATGTTTTCGAGGCTTTTTACAAAAAGGATTTGGCTAAAAGATTGTTGGTGGGAAAATCCGCTAGTGTAGACGCTGAAAAAAGTATGTTAAGCAAGCTAAAACAAGAGTGTGGCGGCGGTTTTACATCAAAACTGGAAGGCATGTTTAAAGACATGGAGTTAAGTAAAGATATCAATGTAGCTTTCAAACAACACTTGAATATAAACACACCAGAACTGATTCCCCTTGATATGACTGTGAATATTCTCACCATGGGTTATTGGCCGACGTATTTGCCGATGGATGTTACACTTCCAGCTCAAATGGTTAAGTTTCAAGATATTTTTAAGGAGTTTTATCTGAGCAAACATAATGGGAGAAAGTTACAGTGGCAACCGACTCTCGGACATTGCGTTTTACGGGCTAGATTTAAAGCGGGACAAAAGGAGTTAGTTGTCTCTTTGTTCCAAACACTCGTGATACTCCTTTTTAACGAATCAGATGAGCACAATTTTGAGTATATTAAGGCTGCCACGAATATTGAGGACGGTGAACTGAGAAGAACTTTGCAGAGTTTGGCTTGTGGAAAAGCCAGAGTCCTCAACAAAATACCGAAAGGAAGAGAAATCGAAGATAATGATAAATTTAGGTTCAACAATGAATTTGTAAATAAGTTGTTCCGCATCAAAATCAATCAAATCCAAATGAAGGAAACCGTGAGTATATTCAACTTTAAATAAATTAAAACCTAACTATAAACTTGTCAGTTACTGCATTTCTGATTAATTTATTTTAGTCACCATTTTGTATTCCAAGCGTTTGTGCTTCATACTGTTCTTACATTTGTATACCATTAACACCACTTGTTTACAGACGGAGGAACAGAAAGCTACCGAAGAACGAGTGTTCCAGGACCGGCAGTATCAAATTGACGCCGCTATCGTTAGAATAATGAAAATGCGAAAAACACTTAGTCATAATTTGCTCATTAGCGAACTATTGGGGCAGCTCAAGTTTCCCGTTAAAGTAAGTACATACAGGCGGTTAATATTTCTCTAAATGTTTTCTTGTAGCCTGCTGATTTGAAGAAACGTATCGAGTCTCTCATAGATAGAGACTACATGGAACGTGATAAAGATAATTCCAACCAATACAATTACGTTGCTTAAATTATTTTAGTAGTGTCTTTGTTTAAATTAGTCCTTTTTTTGTTTTATCTTCAATTATTTAAATATTAAAAACACATTTCAGTTCTAGTCCAGACCTCTGGCCTGTAAATAACCATTGCAAACTCTCTTCAAAGAAATTGGTTTTGTTTATATTAGGTAACTAGCTTACATGTTTTAAGACGCTTGTAAATATATTCTTGTTTTCAGTTTCATCCTCTATATTCTTGTAAATATATATAAATGTAAAAATTAAAACCTACATGTGCTTTTACATTTTGTCTCGGTTACACTGTATTTTTTTTTTTGTAATTTAAATAAAAAATTACATGGTTTGAACTACGCCAGTTTGTTAATAAACTATGTGCTTTCTATTGAAAAAAGCTGCCTTTGCGCGTCGCAAATCCTGCAATTCTGAAAAATTGATTTGTCTGATTAAAACAACATTTTTCCTGTAATACTGAAAGTTATTTAAAAAATGCGCCACTTTGTTTTTACTACTAATAAGGCCCCCTCAGAACACAACACATTTTTAATGCTTTTAGCCTGGTTTTCAAATGATCAAACATGTGTGGTCATCTCTGTCTAATTTTTTTGAAATTGGTGAGTGATAAACCCACATCTTACTTTCAAACGCATATGTATTTGATAAAATCAATGTTGTTTAAACAATTACCAGAAACACCTTGTTTGTGTGCAATTATTTGTCCTTCACGAGATAATTTTTTTAACAATTCAAAATCTTCTTTATTACTTTATCAGGATTAACTAAAAAAAACTTGATTTTTAATCTTAAATTGAATTGTAGATAATATTCTCCTTTAAATTTATGGATATAAACTTTTCCAAGCAAACAAACATTGCAAATATAATGCTTTTACTTTATTCAAAATAAATTACATTTCTCAACCCTATTAACTTAATTTACATTACTGTACATAATAACATTTATGAAATTATCAAAATTACAACTTCATGTTGCAAAAATAACTAGATACCTCTGTAATTATGGATCGCATACGAGGCTCCTCCGCGACCATATCAAAATCCTGCACATTGCATGCACAACAAACCGGGGCATAGGTTACTGATGCGTAAACTCTATCACAACTATATTTTTTTTCGATGACATCCATTCCATAAACCATTTTAGTAATATGACAAAATTCTTTTTTTAATTCTTCCTCATCTGGAAATGGAATTGTGATTTCTTTTCCGCTTAAATCGGGAGTCCTATCCTTCATTTTGTAAACGACCGTATACACACATGCTGGCTGGCAATTTCTTTTCCACTGTATTATTTCATGGATCGTCACATTTGTGTATAAGTTCCGCAAAAAAAAGCTCTTGACGGCCTCCATGCTTTCTTCATGTGGACAACCAATTATCCACGGCAATTCGTCTAAATTATTTATACATTAAAAAACAAATAGACACATAATATGTATTAAAACTTACTACTATTCAAATTCGGATAAAGTCTATATAATTCACTCTTAGAATTCATTATTATAACTGACTACTGGATGACTGGAACTACTGGATGACTGGAACTACTGGACGAGTTCATTTCAGCGAATGAATTAATCAAGAAACGATGTTAAACCACTTCATTTAATAAAATTTCCGGTTGTTCCAAAGTAGGTACTTAAGTATATTGGGACAATGAATAAAGTACAAAATAAAATTTTTCTTCAACAGTTAAAAATAAGAGTTATCATAATTACAGTAAATTATATCCATAATTTATTAAAAAAAAACAAAATCATATGAAAATGATCACAAACGATTAATTAGTTTTATTATTTGATCGATAAGACCACATTTAAATCCAAAAACTGTCAAGTCAAATTTATCAGATTTAACTAATGTATTCGAAATATCATCAAATTCATAATACATTTTATCTTTAAAAAAATATAAATTTCTATATCTGAACGCTCTGCTTATATTTGGAGGTATTCCAGCAATTAATTCTGAAATAAGGCCATTTTTCTTTGATCTAAGCAAACACTCATCAAACTCAATGTACAAGACTTTATCATAAAATATATATGTTTTTCCAGAATAAGTTCTAAATATTGCATCAATTCTTTTTCCTTTTGGTATTCCTAAATTTTCAATAGATTGACCATTGTATCCACTTTTAACATTAAAACTTGGAAAATCAATTAAATAATATAAATTTTTAACAACTATTAAAACATCACCTGAAGGGTCTTTGATAAATATGTGAAATTTCTTGAAAACCATCTGGCAAAAAATATAAATAATCTTTAATTAATTTCGGTTCTTTATTGTGAGTCATGTCTTTTGAATTAACTAACCAAACATATTTCTTATAAAAAATATACATATGATGATTTGCAATTAAGAATGTATCAGTTTCTTTATTAAAATCACATAAATTACCAAATATACCTTCAACTTGGGCTTCACTTCTAGGCTGGCCTTCAGGGACGCTTTGCCTTACATTAGGTTTAACTGTTGTTGTTGGTATTAATTCATGTTTTAATCGTTCGGGTCTTCCATATAAATATTGAATTGCCCACATATCGTCTTGAGTTAATTTATCAATATCACCTTTATAATAGGCGTACATAATTGAATTATTATTTGCAGAATGTTCAATACCTAATGTGTGTCCGATTTCATGTAATAATACTGTATAAAAATTAGTTTGGCCATCAGGTGTATTGCCTGATTCACCAATTCCTAGACATTCATCATTATTTGGAAAGAAGCCATGCGCTAAAACATTACCTTTTCCATCAAAACTGCTAGAACATATTCCTTTTTGACACCGTGAATTATGATTATGTTGAAACAGCGTATTAGAAAATGAAATAAGTATGTCCGGTTTAACGCTATTGTAATTAAACTTTAAATTAAAATTACCATTTAAGATTTGTTTTAGACCATTTGTTAGTATGAACTCTATAAGCAGTAGGATTATCTTTAACACCACATCTAGGTTTACTGATCAAAGCAAGTGTTTCTTGATTTAATGTTCCATCAGTTGGTAAATTATAGAATTCTTGAAACCTTATTAATGCTTCATTGGTTTCTGTTAATGATGATCCATTACTATCTGAATACCCAAATTGCTCGAAATAATTAGTAATATTCATTTCCAAGGGACTACCTGATAAAGATGAAATACTGAGAAATAGTAAAAAATACTGGCAGACCGAAGTAATACATCTCATTTATTACAATAAGAATCATCGCCTACGACTGTGGGCTGGCTGTGCCAGTCATTAATTACCGTTTAAGTGAACTTTTTCTAGGTATTTCTCTCTGGGAAAATAATTAAAATTACTGACAAATTCCTCTTCACGTACATTTATTTCTTTTTCATTTATTTTATCAGCCTTATATAAATGCAATAACTGTCTATAAAATTTATAAATCAACTTATATTCTTCAATTCTTTCTGATATTTTTAATCTCTTATCTAATATTTCTATAACCCCTGCACCAAGAGATAAACAAACTAGTGGAGGAAGGGCTAACGAATATAATCCCGATGCACCTGAAGGTATTTTAATTATTGAATTATTCAAACCTGCTAGGAAAAACTGTGAAACACGAGTATTCCAACACAAAGGTATTGATGTTACTTGGCAAATAGATATTTATGTTTTTTATAGACCAAAAGGAAAATCAGAAGATCCAAGCTATACTTTAAGAACAAAACAGTCAAAGGCGAAGACGAAGACAAATGATTTTAATAAATTTAAAAAGATTAACAAAGGATTTATCTATATTCTAGTTTCTGAATGCACCTTTTCTAAATTTGTATGGGTAGAACCTTTAAAAACTAAATCAGGATTAGAAGTAGCTAATGCATTTTTAAAAATCATAAATCAAGCAATTAAACAAACACAAACCACCGAAAAATTTACATACTGATAGAGGAAAAAAGTTTTATAATAAGGATATGAGAGTTGTTTTAAATAAATATAACATCAATCTTTATAGCACAGGAACAAAAAATAAGGCTTTCTTTATTGACAAATTCAACCGTACTTTAGGAAATAAATTCAAACCAATATTATATGACAGTTTTGATTGGATTTCACCACTTCCAAAAATTATAAAATTTTATAACAATTCTTATCATACTACTATTAAAATGAAACCAAAAGATGTAAATAAAGGAAATGAAAGAAAATTATTAGAAACCGTATATATGATTACATTAACAAATAAAAAACCAAAATTTGAAGTTGGCGATAGAATTAGATTATATAATATGGTTGATGTATATCGTAACAAATTAAAAACAAATTGGACAGAAGAAATATTTACAGTTGTAGAAAAACGTGTATATAATGTTTGGATTTATTTTGTTTCTGATCTCAATGGTGAAAAAATTAAATAGGGTATATACGAAGCAGAAATGCAACTAACATTATTATAAGAATTATTGAAATAATAGAAATAAAAATAAATATAATTTTTTTCTTTTCTTTTTTTAATTCAACAATCTTTAAGATTGCCTTGATTAATAAATTTGCTGTATTTATTTATTAACTAGAGAAAGAGTGTTTGCTAAACGTCTTTTTGCTCGTTCTTTATTGTTATACCTAATAACAGGATTTTTATTCAGTAATGCGTTTATTTTTTCTTCATCATAACTATTTACATCTTTTAATTCTTGTTCCAATACATTAATTTTGTTATCTTTATGCTCGATTTCTTCGTCCATCTTTTCTATTGTTTTAACTGCAGCATTTCCTAATTCTTTTAAAATTCTGTTTTCTATATACAGTTGATTAGATGCTTTAACTTTATTGCCAACAGATAAATTATTAAACTCAATGCAGTCTTTTTTTATTCTATTTTGAATAATTTTTACCTGATTTTTGTCTGCAACATCAATTAGTGCCATTATTTATTAGATAGGGAATTTATAGTCTTATTAAAATTTTTATCAAATTCTTTTTCAGCCTGCGGAGCCGTAGTCCCTTTTAGGGACTCTTTGTACTGCCAGCTTTCAGGGACGCTTTGTAATCTGATTGGGACGTGTTTGATTTATGTTTAGATTTAATTTGTTTCTGTTTTTTGTTATATTGTTCTATATTGTTTGATTTTTTGTTATGTTTAATTAATGTTTCACCAGTGAGAAATTTAAGAACCTCTTTTAAGGTAATATTTTTAGAAGTAGGGTCTCCTTTTTGTGCTAAAAAATTTAATGCTAATTGTCTTGATCGCATATTATTTAAATTCTTCACTGACGGAATACTAGACTCTGTTAATGTGTAATCTTTTTTAATTATTATGTTTATCTTTTGTTTAGCTGACTGTTCTCTTTTGGTATTATGAGTAATTTATTATGAAATAATATCTTCTAATAAATGGATAAAAAAGTTTGTAAAAACTGCAATACTGAAAAAGATTTGGACAATTTTTATCCAAATAAAAAAAGTAAAGGTGGTTATTCAACTTTGTGTAACATATGTTGGAATAAACAATATAGAGGTAAAAAAATATTATGTAAGTGCGGTAAATTAGTAGGAAAGCAATACTATCCAAAACATATCTTACTAACATATATTATTGATCAAGTTTAAGAGTTTTGAAAAAAATATTTTGCAAAAACTTTTTTCTTATAAATGGAGATACAGAAAGATCAACTTCTTAAAATGAGTCTTGAGGAAATTGTAAAACTTACTAAAGGGGATTTAAAAAAAGTGGGTGAGATAATTGAACAAATGAATAAAGATATCCCCTCCTCGAGTTCACCGTTGGCCCACGAAGCTTTGCTGAGTTTAGCGAAGTCTCATAATGAATCGTCATTGATGAATAAATATTTTTTAACACCAACATCAGATTATGAAATTGTACAAAATAAACTAAATTTGAAAAAATTAAAAACCGTTGCAAGAAGGCAAGGTTTAAGAAACTACTTAAAATATAACTCAAAAACTAAATCAGATCTTATAAAATTAATTTTAAAAGAAGAACTCAATGCTGGAGATTGGCATAATAAATTAAGCAGGATTAGTATTAAAAAATGAAAATCAATTGCTAGCAAACTAAACTTAAACATAAAGAGAAATAGTAAAAAAATAGATCTATTGAATCAAATTTCAGATAATGTAAACAATGATAATATAAACATTCTTCTCAACGAAATCAAATCACCTGGTTTAAAAGAATTATTGAAAGAAGAACCGAAGACTGGCAGAGCCAGCCCAGAGCCAAAGGCGAAGACAAATCTGGATCAAACGTTAAAAGAACTAAGAAAAATTGCTAAAGAAAGAAATATTAAAGGTTACTCAAAAATGAAAAAAGCAGAATTATTACAAAAAATTGGTGAGCAATCTTTTGAATTCGAAGATAGTTTTTTTATAGTTTTCAAAAAAACCTAAAATTAAAATAATAGAAACAAAAGCTGAATACAGCAAAAAATGGAAGAAACATAAAGAGTACTATAAAGTTATATTATTGAAAGAGGAAGAATCATCCGAGTCTGATCTTTCAGACATAATTATGAAAAAAATTACTGTCATTAGAGAGGGTTTAAATGAAATGATTGAAATAGTAAAAGAGAAAACAAATTTCAAAGAAGGAGACTTATTAAATATAGTAGTTAATCACAATGATCTTTGATCCCCTATTTCCACAGGGTTATCAAGAACTTCTGAAATTGATAATTTATTAAACAAAATTCAAAGTATCTTAACTTCAAATCAAGATTTAGATATATACGGTTGTACATTTCATGTAGAAGTTGTTAATATGCCTAGAGGTGCTACTAACGCTAAAAGATTGTTAAATATAACAGAAAACTCACGAACAAAGAAAAGTATAACACAAATTAAAAATAAAGATAGATTATGTTGTCCAGGAGCTGTTATTGTTGGATTAACTTATCATACACACATTATACTAGGCAAAGAATATAATGATAATGAATTAAAATATATAAGAATGGGGAGAAATTTACAATCAACTTTAGCTCAAGAGCTATGTAATCAGCTTGGAGACTATGATAAAAATTATTTTACCTTAGATGATATTGCAAATATAGAAAAAGTATTAAATATTCAAATAAAAGTCGTAGCAGCGGAATGCTTTAATTGCATAATATATTCGGGGGCTGAAAAAGATATAAAAATGGAAATCATTTTGATACAATTGACAGCTTTCTATGGTCAATCTTATTATTGTAAAAAATGTGATAAACCATCTCAAAACAAAGATAAACATAAATGCAAAACAAAGGATAAAATATGCATAATGTGTTTCAAATCTAATCACAAAGAAGACTCTGCTAAAAGAATATATTGCGAAAAATGCAATAGATACTGTTTTAATCAAGAATGTTTAGAAAATCATTGTGAAGTTTGTGAAAGATTTCATAAATGCTTAAAGTGTAATAAAATACTCAAAAGAGGTGATAAAATGGTTGACAAAGGTAAAAAAATGATCGAAGAAGGAAATAGATTAATTTGTACAAAACCGAAAATGGTCCAAAAATGTAATAAAATTATTGAAAGAGGTAATAAAATGATAAAAAAAGGTAACAAAATGATAGAAGAGGGTAGTAAAGAACACAAATGTGGCTGGGAAAAATGTAGAAATTGTTATAAAGAGGTTGAAATACGTAAACATAAATGTTATATGCAATGGAAGCGGCAAAAAGGTGGAATCTGTCAAACAAAAATAAAAGACGGTGGTGAAGAATATAAAATAAAAGGTTGTAAAAATTGTGATAGAAAAGGTTGTACAGTAACTTTTCCTGATAAAACAAACAAAAGAGTAAAATATCACATTTATCAATGTAAAGAATGTGAAAATTGTGTTAAAATACCAAGAAAGGACGAAAACGGTTATCAATGTCTTAATTGCGGATGTTTATTTAATACAACTAAATGCGCTTACACACAAAAATATTTATTCTTTGATTATGAAGCATTGCAAGAAACGGGCAAACACGTACCTAATTTAGTTATAGCTCACGATTTTTACGGTAATGTTGATTCTTTTAAGACTAACAAAGATTTCTGTAAATGGTTAGTTTCTAGAGATCATAAAGGATACACAGCTATTGCACATTATGGAAAAGGTTATAATTCTTACTTTATTCTAAAATATTGCGTTGAAAACTGTATTAAACCTTTCTGCATATATAATGGATCTAAAATAATGTTAATGGAAATAAAATCAATTAATTTAAGAATTATTGATAGTAGTAATTTTGTTCAAGGACCTTTAAAAAACTTCCCCAAAACATTCGGTCTAAACGAACTTAAAAAAGGTTATTTTCCACATTTTTTTCAATACAACAGAAAATCAGAACAACATTGGAAAAATACCAAATACAAAATACTATGGTGTTAATTCTATAAAAATAAAAGATAGGCAAGAGTTTTTAGAATGGCATAAACAAAAAAGAAAAGAAAATTATTTGTTTAATTTTAAAAATGAACTTTATGATTATTGTAATTCTGATGTGGATATATTAAGAAGAGGATGCCTTGAATTAAGAAAACAATTTCTAGAAATAGCTAACATAGATCCTTTTAGATACATTACAATTGCTGATGTTTGTATGGCTATATATAGATCAAAATATATTAAGAAAGACACAATTGCAGTTGTTGATAATCTAAAAAAAGATCAATATTCTCAACAATCAATTTCTTGGTTGAATAGTTTTCATAATCTAAATATAAAACATGCATTAAACGATGGTGAAGTGAGAATATGTGGATCAAAAGTTGATGGCTTTGATGAAAAAACTAATACAGTCTATCAATATCACGGTTGTTTTTGGCATGGTTGTACAAAATGTTATAGTTCAAATTTTATTAATAATAAGAATAAAACAACTATGGAAGATCTTTATGAACAAACAATAGAAAGAAGCGAGCAAATAGAAAAAGCTGGCTATAATTTAATAGAAATGTGGGAATGCAACTGGATTAAATCTAAACAATATAAAGAAAAACTGAAACAAATTAAAAGCAAATATAAAGAAATTGAAGAACTTAATCCTAGAAATGCATTCTTCGGAGGAAGAACTAATGCTACAAAACTGAAAGTTAATGTAAAGAAAATGAAATATATAGATATTTGTAGTTTATATCCAACAGTACAATGTTATGATGATTATCCAGTTGGACATCCTACTAAAATATTCAAACCTCCTACATATAATTCAAAATGGTATGGTTTAATAAAATGTGCAATTTTACCACCAAGAGGTTTGTATCACCCTGTTTTACCTGTTAAAAATAAAAGGAAATCTGGCGATGAAAAACTAACATTTCGATTATGTCAATTGTATGCAAAATTAAATAATCAAAAAGATAAGTGTACTCATACGGAATCTCAAAGAATTGTCAGAGGAACCTGGTGTACAAACGAAGTAAAAAAAGCAATTGAAAAAGGATACAAAATAATAACTATTGATGAAGTTTGGCATTTTGAACAAAAATCGAGTTATTTGTTTAAAGGATATGTATAAGCATTTATGAAAATAAAGTTAGAGACAAGTGAATGGAGAAATGATTTTGAATCAGAAGAAGAATATAGAAAAGCCGTAAAAGAAAATCTAAGTATTGAATTGGGTAAAATAGAAAATAATCCTGGAAAGAGAGCTGTTGCAAAAATCTGCTTAAATTCCTTATGGGGTAAATTTGGTCAAAGACAAAATTTGGGCGCAACAGAGTATTACAGATATTAAGAGATTTTATTAGACGACAGACTTGATAATATACATATCAATGAATTAAACGAAAATATGTTACAAATTGATTACAAGTATAAAGGTTGCTATCTAGAAAATGATGTCTACCATCCTTGGTATGAATTGCTATATATTGACACCTGAAAAACGTTAGTATTTTTAACAGATTGACAGTTATAAACGAAATGTCCCTAACATTCAAAACAAATTGAATTTTAAGAGAATAAGTTCTGATTACAGTATTGTAAACATCTCGTCCACACCGAAAAAAAAAGAAATGCCTGCGTGGTAAAGTCTACTAAATCTACACCAATGTTAAAATTAAATTATACCTTTACTTGCTATCCGGTACCAGACAAATGTTGTTATTATGACAGTTCGAAAGGGAAAATGAAATGTCCCTAGCACCTTCAAAACAAATTGAATTCTGAAAAAATGAGTCTCAAATGTGAGCATTGTGAGCGGCTCGTCCACACCGAAAAAGAAAGGATTGAATGGTAAAGTCTATACTATAATTCATCATATTAACTTTCTCTTTTAGGACTAAAGAGCTCACTGCAACTAACATAAGTTTATTAAAGAAACTGAGTGAACAGGAAGAGCTTATTCGGATCTTAAAGAGCAGATTGATTGTCAAACAGAGCAATTACATGACTGAGTCTGTTCAAACTTTCATGAACAAACTTCCAGAAAAAGTAAGACCTTCAATTTCTACAAGGAAGATATAAACAAAATCTGCTTTAGCTTACAAGTGATGATGTCAAGGAAAGACTTGACGAAATTACCGAATTTGTAGGGTTATTCAACAATGAAAGAGAAGCGTTTCAACAAGAAATTTCAGAAAGTGAAAAGTATTTGACAGAAAAAATAACCTATTTGCATGGACAGTAAGTGTGATGTTCAATTTCACCAATAAGAATTGGTTCTTAAATCACGTGAGACCAATGTTTTTCAGACTGGACTATTTTCGCGACTCTTATTTTCAAGAATTGGAGAAATCTAATAAATTGAAACAATACTTCACGCAAAAAATAGAAGAAATTACAGCCGTGAGCCACCAGGTTGTTCTTGATACTTTAAGAGAAAAAGAAATTGTGCTGAATAATGAACTGAAATTAAGGTACCAGAAAACGATTCAAAAAAGCAAAGAAGATATTGAAAGACAAACTGATCTTGTGCACAAACTAAGAAAACATAATAAGCAATTGTATCTACAGATTCATAAGACGAAAATCGAGAACGAAGAAAAAACCGCAGCGTTACATGTGAGTCAGAATTATTCGTTGTTTTTTTTTGTTAACATATTGGTTTTAGAAGAGTCTACAAGATCAGAAACTGTTAGTCAAACAACTCCAACAGAAGAACGAATACTTGCACAAACAAATTAAATTAGTGGTACAAGGATGTCAAGTTGATATTTCTGACACCAGAAAAACTTTAAGAAAATTAATAAAACCATGAACTAATGTACAGTTTTAATGTGTAGTTATTTTTTGTACTAATAAATAGCGTTTTGTAAAAAATGGGTTGAAATTAAATTTCCATTTATACAGGTATAAAATTCTAATGTTCCTTTTTCTCTTTCTTTTTGCGTTTTTTCTTCTGTTTGTCACTTTGCAGATCTTCATTTTTCTTCAGAAGACAATGCCTACAGTACCAGTCTTCATTATCGTCTGGAGGGACCTGTATGCCCACACAAACCCTACAAAAAAAAATATGACTTATCTGGGAATATCCGTTGAATTATTTGTTACCAATGGTACCAAGCGTCGCACCCATCACAACCTATCATAGGACTACCGTCATCTTGACTACCGCATCCAGGACATATCCAAACTTCGTTCCCGTCAGCGTCCTTAAAGATTTAAAAAGTGACAAAGACTTTGCAAAGAGTTAAAGCAGATTCCAATTCACTTTCAGTACAGTGAAACATCAAATGTCGTATTTACAGATTTAGAGGGAATATACATAGGAAGAGACCAAGGATTTATTAAACTTTTAGTTAAGATACATTTACTTGTATAAGGTGCGCACGTTAGGAAAAACTTTGTACTAAATGCGTGAATTGGAACAAAAAGAAAAAACTATGTTTGAATGCTTTGCGTGGGTTGCACGAAAGCTGCATGATGATTCAGGCATTGATAAGCAGTGTAAAATCAAGCGCTTCAAATCTGACCATTTATGATGCAAGCATTTGGTGATGATGAATGAAATAGTGACCACTCATATCAAAACTAGCGATCTCCAGATATAACGGAGACTTAAGTATTTTCGAAGTAACTGACACACACTTAACTTACTTTCTTCACGGGTGTTCGTCGTTTTTTAGGCTTAGAAGGTTTTGATTTGATGGGATGAATTCTGGGCCTACCTGGTCCAGGACCAGTTCTAGGTGCAGGTGTGAGTGGTATATCTTCTTGTGCTGTATCTTCAGCTGTTTAAAACTTACAACTTAGCTGACATGTCAAGTGATGAGAATAAACAAGGCATTCACACCTCAACGCAACACCATGCAAATTAACACTACTCAAATGAAAATTAAAGAAGGTAAATTGGAGACTAATAACCACCAAGCATGACATTGATTAAAACAAAATGAAGCAAATGAAATTAATAAAAGCAAATATACAGAAACTGCATGATAAATAAATGACAATGAAAGGACGTGGAAAGGAAAATGAACATGATTTTTTTTTTCAGGTCAGATTTGACTTTCGATACGGCCGAGCTCTTCGTTGATTCTTTGGCTGTTGATAGTACTTACAATATATTTAGAAGGAGCTGGTTGTAATATTGGAACATCAACAAGTTCTCTCCTAATTTCTTTTGTTCGTATTTTAGTAGGAATAGGTTTTATCATGGTTTTCTTCATTTGATTGAAATTATCAGAAGAGGAACTAGGATAACTGTCATTGAAAGCTGCAGAGCAAAAAAATAGTAAGGAGAAACCTTATCAGTATGTTAAAAATAAAAGTGAAAACAAAAACAAATCGACTAAAGAACTAAACAAAACAACAATTAACAAAACATAAGCTTAAACAAACTAATACCATGCTTAGTGGTACAACTCTTTAAATTTATGCAAGCCAAACTTTTAAAGAATGAAAAACAACAAACTAAAAACTCAAGTGTCAAAAAATCTGCATTAATACTCGTAAAAGTGCAACATCGCACACACACACAAAAAATAAAACTAATACAAAATCGCTGCTTTTAGAGCAACGCTGCCAAATCATATTTTAATAGTTAGTCTTTGGCATTTGTTAATTTCGAAACTATAGAATTAAATAAAAATGAGTGCGTCGTGTTTCAATCTCAACAAACTTGCCTGGTTGTACAATTTTTGGGGGATTAACAGGTTTAGGTTTAGGCGGTCCGCACACTAAAGCCGATATTTTAGCTAGACCTGGTGATGTTTCACGTTTTATTCTCTCTTCATTATTTGTGACAACCTCTTCGTCCTCGGTTTTCACTATCGGCTTAATATTCCTGAAAAAATCAGTATTATAAATTTAGTTCAACTCGCTAAATGCTTACAGTTTCCTAGTTTCTGGTTCTACAGGTTTTGGTGATGGCGACTTGAACTTCAACGTGAGTTTGACTCCGGGAGAATCGCTGTCCTTCAACTAACAAAAAGTTAACATGAAATTATTTCAAAATGCAACAAACCTCTTTGTCTTTGTTTCGCTTTCCTTTTTTCTCCTTCTTATTTTTTTCCTTCTTTTCTTCTTTCAGTTTCTTTTTTTCTGCCTTGTTAATTTTGTCTTTTTTATTTCGTTTTTTGTCTTTCTTCTCTTTCTTGTGTTCTTTATTTTTCTTTTCAAGTTTAGAAGTTGGAGAACTTTCTATATCAACATCATTAGATGGTAGTTTTTCTTGATTGATTTTATTAGGAGTTAAATCTTCGATTATATGGGGGTCTGTTTGCGGCATCGGAGGCGGTGATGGCTCTGATATTTTTTGATGAAAAGTAGAAAGTGTCGGTTTTTGACCAAAATTATACAAATTCATTGGAGGGAAAGACAGCGGAGGCAGCAGTGGATTTTGCAAAGGCGTCGGTATCAAGCCTGGACCTAGAATTTATTTTTTAAAGGAGTCTTGACAGTAAAATATCTTTACCTCCAAAATTAAAAGGAAATGGAAGTGGCGGAATGGGCTGATTATGGTTGGGTATGGGCATCGTTACCATAGGCGACAGTTCTATTTTGGGCAACACTTGAGCTTCTGGAGTTTTTGGCCTCTCCATTTCGATATCCATAGCATCGTTATCCAAGCGATGGGGGCTCTGATTTTTCTGAATCTGAAACGAATATTGGGGAAAATGAACCAAGACGCGTGAAATATTTACCCGTTTGATCTTCTTACTGTCTTTTCTTTTCCGCTTTTCTTTGACGATAGGTGGACTATGTGAGATCATTTCAGGTGTTTTAGGAGTGGACGGTGTTCCCGGTTGTGAGTCATCATCAAAATAGTGCGTATCCATTTTTTCGGGGCTTTTACTAGGAATTGAGTTGATGGGTTCTATTGTTACATCACTAGACAAATGTGCAAACTTAGGTATCATATCATCAGGCTCATCGATAATCAAGTCTGGAGAGCTTTCTCTGGATTCCTGCTTCAAATCATCTTTTTTAATTTTCACTTCGGTCTTTTCGTTTTTAACATTCGAGATTTTCTTGAAGATATTAACCTTCTTTTTATCAGGCTCTGTAAATAGTTTGTCAACGTTGTCAAATTCGTTAGGAAACACTTGAGGGCTCATAGATCTCATGGGAATTGGAGTGATAGTAGTATTTAACTTTTCTGTTTTCTGGCGCGCTGCAGCTAGAGCCTTATTCATTTTTGCCACATGATTTGCTTTATTTTGTATAACGGAATTCATTTCGTTATTAGCAGGTATAGAATTTAAAACCTTGTTTGGCATTTTTTGCTGCTGCTTTGGCTTTGCTACAGAATGCATCCTGTTTTTACTCATAAATGCGGGATGGGCAGCTTCGTCAGGTTTGAACTTTTTCTTAAGAACCTTAGTTGGTCTTTTCGGTTCCAGAGTTTCTGGCGTTGGAGTCACAGGACCCACTGGGTCGCCAGAAGCTATTGGAGTTCTGGATTCAGGCAATTTTCCTTCTCTAGCAGGCGATAAAAAACCAGATGTTGTCATCATGACACTGCTGATCTCTCTCGTCGGCCTACTTCCTTCTTCCTCTCTGCGAAAGCTAGAAAATTGACGAAAGTTAAGGCGAAATTCAACATTTTGCATTTCAAAAGACGAAATAATAATCAATAAATTAAAAATATTACCTTGGCCTTTTAAATTCAGAGGGTGAAATATCGGCGGGCTTTTTGAAAATTTGTGTATTTTCATTGTTAGTTTCTTCAGGCTCTTCTACTTTGCAATTAATATTTTCAATTTCATTTTTGTTACCTACAGCCCTATTTATTAAAAAAAAGCCAAAATGGATTGTTTTTACCTTCTAAAAGTGGATTCATAGGTGGTAGATGCTCATGAATGTGAACTGGTCTAGTTACAACTTCTTTACTTCCAGGCTTTAAAAAATTAAGATGGTCCTCTTTGGTTATCGGGTATTTGGGCACCGCGCTTGGGGCTGGTCCAAAATTTACATACCGTACATATTCTTCAAGTTCAGTAACATTGATTCCCATATCTCTGAAAGTGAGTCCTAAGTGGTCCAAATTTGGTAAAGTGCATCCAACTACAATTATGAGTGTGAACAAAATAAAACAAAAAATAACAATAAAGTACATTCATTGGCGTAGCTATTTGTTGATCTTGTAATTTGGCCAATATAATTTCCTAAAATGTCTGTTAGAACTTCCAAAGGGGTGGTGTTTATGGAGTTCCATCCCAAAGTTTGTAGAATTTTCACCACTGATATTTTTAGGTGATCTCTAGTGTAATTACGAGACATTTTTCTAGTTCTATTCCAAATCAGCAATCATAAACACTCAGACGTCCATTTTGGAACTTGTGATTTTGACAGAAGACGGACTAAATGATTGAGACATGCGCAGACTATCGGTACTGTGGCGGTCAAGAGAAAATAAAGAGTTGTGTGCAAATTTTCAGAATTATGGGTATGATAATTTATGCTGTTTCGTATTTAAAAGGCCACACTCAAGTATTGTGGCAATAAAATTCGCTTAAAATAAAAAATTGCCTACTGAGGTGATGCCAACCTGAAATTCATTGTTCAGCAAATTGACTAAACGAAATCCAAATACGGGGCTTGTAATCTAGAAATTTATATTCGACTTGGCGCGAAAATCCATCTTTTTTTCTGGTTTCTTTTCTTTTATTTGGTTGGTTGTCGCGCTAGTGGTACCACACTTTCAAAAAATACACTAGAAAACGTAACGTCAAATTATAAGAAACCTAAAAGTCACCATGAGGATTATAGTTTTCACTGTTTGAGTGTTGGTGTTGGTAGCAATGATCCAACAGCACCTTTACTTTGTGGATTGGACTGTATTTTGTTGAAAACCAAGGAAAATAAAGCGATCGAAATTGAATTTTAGTATGTGTTGATCTAAAAGTGATGATTAAGTGGGATAATATTGTTGAAGTTTTGTGTTGAGTGAATTATAATTTGGAAGTTCTTTGTTGGACTAGTTCAATGAAACTTGAGGGACATTGGTGAAAAAAATCATTCAAGGGCGGTCCTCCAGCAATAACAACATAAACATTGAGTTTATTGAGCTCATGATACATGAATTTGCGTAACGAGACTCAAAACTGAGGTATTTATAATGCGCTTTATTTTATTAACTTTTGTAGTTGTCAGCATTTGTGAAATTGTTTGTCAGTTGTTTTCCAATATGGCCGATAGAGCGTACGTATAAAATTCGAGAATTTAGTTGGAAACTATTCATAAAATGCTTTAATAGTCTCTTATTTGCCGCAATAAAATAAAAGGGATTGTTTGCATAATGTCATGCAATTTTCGCGAGCGATTGACGTTCATCATGAATGACTAAGCGATAATTTCCGTGTTGAACTTGATAATATAGTCACTTGGTGTCACTTTTTGTTTATAATTCCAACCTAATGAACGAACTGAGACGTTTTGTGTACAAACCACAAATAACACAAAGAATGCTCATTATTTTGATATTTAACGGTTTTTGTGGTTTTTTAGCTTTCCAAAGCCCAAATTTTGATGTAATGCTCCTGTCATAACATATGGCACAATGAAAATAGACAGGTCGCGGGTGCGGAAAAGCACTTCAGATGTTCCTATCGAGTGCCAACAACTTATTGAGAGACTTCAAGCATGTTCCCGCACAGAACTTCTTGAAGAACTTTCCAAAATTAACACATGGACGTTTGGAAAGTGCGAGTTGCTACACTGGGCCTTAGTTCTTGACGTTTTTGATAAGATCCTCGGAGAAGCCGGTCGGAAATCTTTCGAAAATAAGTGGGCTTTACATTGTGATACTCATTATAACAGCACAGTAAGTAAATTTACTTTACTAACAGACAAGAACCTATAACCACGTTCCAGGAGAAGAAACTGTTACTATGGATTCTACATTTTACAACACTTCTGATAGAACATTCGTTTTCTCGGCATCTGTACAACTCTTTGGAACACCTGTTGGTGCTACTGGAATCCAACGACATGTCAGTGGTACTGGGTGTTTTGAATTTGTTGTACATGTTTTCCAAACGCAGTAATTTCATTTCACGGTTGTCACCCGAGAAGAAAAATTCATTACTATCAAGACTACATCATTTAGCTGAGGTTTGTATTAATCAAATTTGGAAAAGTTTAAAATTGAAATGAAATTTTCCAGAATTGGGGCGGAAAAGAGAACGGTTTCGGTCTCGCCGACTGCTGCCGCGCCGATCGGCCTCTTCCTCCATCGGCTACGACTTTGCACGTTGAGTTTCACCGGGAATTCGAAGATCCGAAAGATGCATGCTCGAAAAACAACAAAAATTCTCCCCACATCATCCACATTGAGCATGTGGACAAAATCCACAAAACTCCTGCCGAAATAATGAAGTCGTTGTTGGGAATTTAC
Source organism: Cynaeus angustus (assembly GCA_030157275.1). NCBI lineage: Eukaryota > Metazoa > Arthropoda > Insecta > Coleoptera > Tenebrionidae > Cynaeus > Cynaeus angustus. Next base: position 13,626,647 of record CM058066.1, on the reverse strand, counting down.
TATGTGCCTACTGATAAACAAGTATGTTGTTTTTGTTGATATTTAAAATTATGACTTTTTTTTTTTGTTTAGATGTGGTTGTTCACGCACGTCCGTTTGGCTCACCATTTTGCCGATTACAATAATCGCCTTCTGTGTGTGCAAGCGAGACTACAAGCACTTTCCGTGCTCGTGTACTCGAATGCTATCCAAGACTCGCCTCATAATCTTCTCTACAATGGCCTTCTTGAAGAACTGGTTGAATTAGTAGAAATGAAAGAGCCTCATTTGGTGGAGATTCGGTCAGCTGCGCTACGAACACTTACAGCTATCATTCATTTAGATAGAAATCCTCATATTCCCAAGTAAGATTTCATTTTAGCCCCCTCACTTGAATACATAATTTATTCACAGGAAACCGGGATCTAGACTTAATAACATTATTGATGTGACTGGTGCTAGTCAGTACCACGGATTTTTGCCTCTATTAGTTAGAAATTGTATTATAACTCTTACAAATCAAAATGGCGAGAATCAAACTAAAAAAGAAGAATCCGAAACCGACAAAAGTGAGGATATTGAAGTAGAATGTGATGACGCAAATTTGATGGAAAGCAGTGACGTGACGATGAGTCCCCAGCAACCCTTAGATCCGAACGTGAAATTCCCCTTATCGTTAGCTACAGCCTTGTTTTCGTTTCTGTATCATTTAGCCAGTTACGAAGCCGGCGGTGAAGCACTAGTCTCATGTGGAATGATGGAATCTTTGTTGCAAGTGATCAATTGGCATGGAGTGGAATTAGAACACATAACCGTACGTTTTTGCAAAAATCCGTCTTGTTTTTCTTTACATTTTTTTTTGTTACAGTTTGTTACACGCGCTGTTAGGGTTATCGACCTCATTACCAACATTGACATGCAAGCCTTCCAGACCCACGGCGGTCTGCAAAGTTTCATCAACCGATTGGACGTAGGTGTCTTAATAGTTGCCTTATTCAGTTTTGTCTAAAGTTGGTCATTCTGTTAGCAAAGGTTTTATTACTCTGATATTCCCGTAATAACCAGCTCAATTTTAACATCTCATGACTCTTGTAAGTTTTTTTTGTTACTATCTTCCACAACGATTTACGATGGGAAACAAGAACAGAAAATGTAAACACGTGAGTCGCATTTTGTGCGTATGTCCTTCCAACCACTTATTATTGGATTTCTCGTTTATTCAGTTTCGTTATCAAGGATTTGAAAAGTGGATCTCGATATATAAATACTTTCAACAGTGCTATTTTTACCTAAAGAATATTAACTTTCCGAGTGTTAAAAACATCAACTAAACAGAAGGATAATCTCTTTGTTTGCTTTTTTTAGACGACGCTTAGCATTGGTTCATTTTTCTGAATCAAAGCACAATTTCATTTTTTTTTTTTTTTCATTTCGTGCTTCGAATCTAGGAATGACCACTTTAACGATGACACAAAAATTTTGCTTTTTTCGTTTTCATAACAGCCATTTTCTTGTTTAGGTTGAAGTAAAATTGTGCAAGGATGAGCAGCTTTATGAAGTAAAATCTACAGGGACTGACCAAACTTTAGAGGATAATGCTACAGCGGGACCGTCGAGTGAGTCTGCTAGCGACAGTGTCTCAGAATGTAGCAAACTAGTCGATTTAGAGTATCATGCAGAAAACGTTGGAAAAACGTGCCTTCCTCAACGGGCAGCTCTTCTCAAGTCGATGTTAAACTTTCTAAAAAAAGCTTTACAAGATTCTACGTTCTCTGATAATATCCGACACTTGATGGAAGGTACTTTACCAAATTCGTTGAAGAACATCATAGGAAACGCCGAGTACTACGGACCATCTTTGTTTCTCTTAGCGACTGATGTTGTTACAGTCTACGTATACCAAGAGCCATCGCTTTTGTCAGCTCTTCAAGACAACGGATTAATTGAAGTCGTGTTACATTCGTTGCTAGTTAAAGAAATTCCTGCAACAAGGGAAGTTCTAGGATCCTTGCCCAATGTTTTCAGTGCGTTGTGTTTGAACAACCGCGGACTACAGCAATTTATAAAAATGAAGCCTTTTGAGAAGACATTTAGTGTAATGTTGTCACCGGATTATCTTCCGGCAATGAGGAGAAGACGAAGTTCGGAGCCAATGGCAGATACCGCTTGCAATCTCGGAAATGCGATGGACGAACTTATGCGACATCAGCCAAGTCTTAAAAGTGACGCCATTAAAGCTATCATCGATCTTCTTGAAGAATTGGTGAATCTAGGTACAGATCCGAAATACATCTGTTGGAAACCACATAGCAAGTCTGAGGTGTCGCCTTCAAGCAGTACCCGTTCGGCAACGAACACTGAAGGTAAGCAACATGGATTTGTCTTTGAATTGGTTTCACATGAATTTTTGTAAAAGGTTCCTCCGACGAAGAAGATGAAGACGAAGAAGAAGCTTCAACATCGTCGCAAAACGCACAGACCGATGCGCAAGTGCAGCAGGAAAACAGCGAACGAACTCCAATCGCCCTGATCGACTACATCTTGAATACGATGAAGTTTATCGATGCCATTTTGAGTAACAATTCTACGGACGACCATTGTCGGGAGTTCGTTCAACAAGGAGGTCTTCGTCCGCTTTTGAAAATCCTGGGACTGCCAAATTTACCGGTTAATTGCCCAGTCACTAATCCAGCTCAAGCTGTAGCAACAGTCTGCAAAAGCATTCTAAATTTAGCCCATGAAACAAACTTGTTTAAAGAAGGTTTAGCTCAATTGACTGAGGTTTTAGAAACTTTGAAGCCCATGAATACGAAGTTAGACGTTCCAAGTGGTCCGAAACTTTTGTTAGAATTGGCTGGGGCGTCCAACGTTGAAAATGCGTTTAATAATGCCAGTGTGACCCCATTATTGCATGCAATGGGAGCTGCTCACGGTTATATCATTATGCTGGTACACGTTTGTCGAACAGGTCAGAGCGAAATTCGGAATTTGTCATTGCAAAATTGGGGCTCAGAAGAAGGACTCAGGGTGATCAAAGGCCTGGCAGATTTGTACACTTCTTTGGTTTGGGAAAGCACTCTGCTTCTAGCTTATTGCAGCGAAGAATACATCCCTTCTGATTTTACTCGAGAAGACATCGAAAAGTTGAACGCGTTCTTTGATAAGGTTTGTAGAAATATAGAGCTGAATCGAGAAACGAAGCTACTTTTGATGTCCTTACAGTGCGAAAGTAGTAATACCGGAAGCGATAGCACAGTCAACGTTGCTTCAGCAATGGAAGCCTTAACCACCAATCCACCAACAATATCCATGGACGTTGATCAAGAGGCTGTGACGCTCAATTTGAGCACTAGTTTGAAATACATTAAACCTTTACTCGGAGCTTCGTCGAGGTTAGGACGTGCTTTGGCTGAATTGTTCGGTTTACTCGTAAAATTGTGTGTCGGTTCGCCGATCAGACAAAGACGGGGACAGAACATTATCGCAGCCCCACCTCTACCGACTCCGTACGCCCGAAGTGTCGCTACAGCTTTAAACATGCTGTTGGCCGACGGATTAGACTACGAAAAATTGCCAGCGTGCCCTTTGCTGAAATCGCGAATTACCTTCTTGATTTGTAGCGTTGGTTTCACTAGTCCTATGTTGTTTGATGAGAAACGATATCCCTATCATTTGATGTTGATGAAATTCGTCGAGTTAGGAGGCCAAGCGATTTTCTTCAATACGTTCCGATGGGCTCTCAGCGCTGGCGGGACGATACCAATTGAAAAAGCGTTCGAGCAAGGAGCACTACCAGAAGGTAAGTTTCATTTTTATTTTTCTGAGTGATAGAACTAGTTAGAATTTAAGTCATAATCACAAATATTGACACGTTGCCGGAAATTTGATCTAAAACCGGTTATTGATCAATTTAGAAAAACTACAGTCAGTTTTGGATAAACCAAATTTCCGAATGCTTGTATCATTTCTTGGTGGGACTTTGGTTATAACACCGCAATTCGTCCACCAGGTACCGCCGGATTCCTGGACGCGTGGCTCATGCTTCTCGAGAAGATGGTGAATCCCAAAGCTATTCTAGAATCACCGCACATAATATCAAATCGCTCCTCTCAGAGTTCGACCTACAAAGGTTACAGTTTCGATCCTCTTAAATACTTGATTCAAATTCATAAATTGGCGTTTGAAGCTGTCATGTTGTTGTGGGATAAAGCCCCGATCGCAACGTATGGTACCCGGCTGTCTGAGAACATCCTAACTATTTTACGCCATATTCTGAGAGGTGAAAAAATTATCAAAGAGAAATTAAAAGCCGAAGAGAACATGTCAACAGATTTGAGTAGGCCCAAAACCAACACAGTCGGTAATTCGAGTCGAGAACCCGAAGTGGATCCTGAAAGTTTGAGTCAATTGATGGACATGGGTTTTTCACGCGAACACGTAACAGATGCATTGTTAAACACTTTGACGGTAGAACAAGCGACAGATTATTTACTTACAAATCCGCCATCTCTGTATCGTATTTCCCAGTCTTTCATGAATTCGGACGAAGACGATCAAATGATGCAAGCAATTGCGATTTCACTAGGAGCCACTAGTAACTCACCGAGTGCTTCAAAAAAGAAGCATTCTGAAGACGACGGAAAACCTTTAGCGGAGGGTTTAATCGATGATTTCACAAATCATGCACTAGAAGCTTGCCTTAAACTTCTTGATGCTACTCCAGAATCAGTTCATAAAATCTGCGAGCTACTAGTAACAATTATGAAACGCAATGGGCGCACATTCAGAGACAACTTACTAGACACCCTAGTTAAAGAAATCTACGATAACGCTGAAACTGTTTATTTATTATACGCAGAACAAGAAAGCGACCCCGACTACCAGAAAATTTCTGAACTAAGTTGTACATCACGTTTAGGAAATTACATACATTTGTACATTTTGTTCTTCGAGGTTTCTTCATACTTCGAGATGAAAATTCCGTGTGCTTTGGCAGTGCACAAAACTGGCTTAGTGAATCTTCTCATTAGATTAATTTGTGTGGTGAAAGAAGCCATGGGTCATTGTGAAAACTTCATCGAACCAAAATGGCTGGCTTCGTCTTTCCTTCTAATCGACGCAGTGTCGAAAGTAGCAACTTGCACCCATCGTAAAAGAAACATGCACTTGTCTACGAAGCGTGTATGGCGATGGTTCCACTTGGAAACGGGTAAATGGGCGCCTTATTCAAATAGCAATAATAAATTAATTAATGATGCCTACTGGAACGGAGAACAAAGCGTCAGAGTTACTTGCGGACGAAGGCGCTACACCGTCACATTCTCAAATATGCTGCAGTTGAACGATGAAAGTGGAAACAACCGACCTATTTGTATGACTCTTATCAACTCTGGCTTACCAGCTTGTTCTGACGTTTTCATCATTAACTCTGAGGAATTCCTTACCGCTGAACTAACAGAAAAAGAAGAGAAACGCTGTATTCTCGTACCGAATTTGGATAAGTCGCAAGAGACCGAAATCGTTAAGGCTTGCGTCAAGTTCATGCATATGCCGATAGATAAAGATTTCCTTCACTCAATCCTACAGATCTGCATTCGCCTAACACGAGACTTTGAATTGGCGAAGATATTCGTTCAAGAAGGCGGCGTCAAGTGTTTATTGAAAATGAAACAAATGAGAGAATTTGCCGGATTTGGTATCCTAGCGACGATTTTGATTCGACACGCGTTGGAAGAACCCAACACGTTATCTTACGCCATCGAGAAAATAATCAGAGCTCGCACTCTCTCAACTATACCTCCCTACTACAAAGAATTGTTGTATCTAACTAGACAAATTGGAGGAGCTGTCACTCGCTCTCCCGAAACATTCTTTGAAGTCGCCAAGAACATTCTACGTATAGATACTGAAGTTAATAGAGAAGATATCGACTCTGGAATACCCGTTAAAACTGAACCACCGACTCGCACACGGGCCCCACCTTTAGAAGAAGTTGTCTCCAACGAAGTTATCTGCGACTTGTTAAATGCTTTATTAAAACCGTTGGAGCTTCCCGATGAAACAAGTCAACCTCAGCAACCATCAAAGCCTGTACAAAGTACCAGCAAGCCGGAAAGTATGAGCGCTGACAACGACGACTCCGCACCTGGAACTCCAGCGTCAAGAACACAAACCGATGCCAACTCTGAAAACCGGAGCGATTCTGAACAAAAGAAGAAGAAAATGATGTTGCCAAAATCTGTCATTTTGAAAATACTCGGCGATGCTGTGGTTTCTTACGGACCGGTTGCTAGAATCATAACAGAGTATACGTACAAAGCGGGATCTGCGGAATGCTTGAAGGAAGATTGCACAGCTCTTGCGTTCATTCTCGATAAAATTCTTCCAGAAACTGAGAATATATCTGACTCGGATTGTTCAACAATGTGTCGAATGCTGATAGCCGCGATTGCGAGCTCGAATCATTGTCCAGAAGCTCAGTTCACACTTGTTAGCGAAGTACGTGCAGCGCTTTTGCGAGCATTGTTGATGCCTGAATCAACTGAGAAACACAGTCAAGTGCAGTTGATCGCGGGAATAATCTCAATAATGATCGATAATTGTCCATCTTCTCAAGCAAGAGTCAAGTCGCAACCTCCGACGCCTCAAATGAACAACATCGTCAGACTGATGATTCGCAAGTCACTTTTCAACGATTTAGCTAGAGTTCCGCATTATTTAGATTTATCATCACCAAACACACCATTCACTGTCAATGCTTGCTTGAAGTCTCTCGAAGCGCTTTCAAGGATCGTCAACCAACCCGTTCCGGCAAACACGCAAAAATCAAAGAAAAATCAGCAGACGACTGACGAGAGCACCGGAACGCAGAACGGAACAACAACTGAAGGAACAAATATCCAAAGAGAAGTTGTCATTGACGACTCTGTTGTTATAGAAGATTCAGAAAACACGGAACACGATATCGCCGTTGTAACATCAACCATTGAAGTTGAAGCGAACGAAAACGAAAACGTTCTTGTTCACATGATCGATCAGTTGTTGGAGCAAGGTAACGACAACAATCAAAGTTTTAGTGATGTTGCATCATCCAGAAACCACACAATGGATATCGATGAAGATGGTAATCTGACGTTTGAACATGAACGAGATGCAACTGAAGAGTTGATGAGCACAGATTCGGGAGAATCTGATTCTAATCCATCCGATCAAGTTGAAGATGAAGAGAACGACGATAACGAGGGAGACGATGAAAATATAGATGATGCTGATGATACGAATTACGATGATGAAGATACTAGTGATAGAAGACGAACTTCGTACATGGATCGAAACGATGATGTTTTGATGATACAGTATACGAATCCGGGGACTGAAAATGAAGTCGTCACGAGAATGGTTGCGTATCCAATGGGTGACCATGGGTCTTTTCCTATGCCACTTTTTGATGAAATCAACAACAGCAGCGATCACACTGGTAAGTCTCCAGAAGAATTAGAATTGTAACTACAGAGTTTTAAATTGCAGGTCCTATTGTGCATCCTTTGTTACTTTCACGAAACACTAACGAAAGCAATTCGAGCACCGTTACACGCACTCAGCGCGTCACCAGAGCTCGACGATACCAATACTTATTCAATCCAAGAAATCCAAATCCTCCGGTCATCCTGCAAAGGTAAGTCAACAGCTCTGTCTATAAGAAAGACTTGATTTATTTTAATTTTAGATTACTGGGTCCCCACGAACCTCAGGTTACATTAGCCTCAGCAAACAGCATTCTAGGTGGTCCCCCAGAAATGCGCGAATCGGCTCGTTTAGTCGTCATGGACAACTTCGGTTTACTGCCGTCTCACGAAGAACAAATTGATTTCGTCGATCAATCTGGTTACCTCTTCGGACCGAGTCTAGCTGCGACTTTAAACCACATCTCTCCAGTTTTACATTGGTGGAATATTGAGTCTAAATGTTTGGACTACGAGTCTGTGTACGATGTTACCACAGAGATGTGCAATAAGTTAATACCGATCTTGATCAAACATCGAAATGTTGAAGTGGTGGACAAAAGAAAGTCGGACCGTGAAGCTATGCGGCGATTCACATTCACAGAAGATGACGATATTAAACCAGCAGAAGATTCGACAGAACCAAATGCTACAGATGGTGAGTTTAATTTCTCAATTATTTTTTTCCCTACCAGATACGACACTTTTTCATTTGTTGTTTGTGCAGGAACTGATGAAGACATCGATGGTGTTCCGCTAGAAACTTCCGATACTTCAAATGACGATCGCTCAGAGGCGAACAACAGGATGGAGTCGTCGACTTTTATTGGATTCGACAGCGGTACAGAACAAGTGCGGCGTAACTCACGTCCGTCTATCGTTCGTTCTGATGCTGTTAGAAACAACACTGAAGAAAACAGCGAGAGTGCAAATAACGCAGAACGAAATGGAAGTTCCGTGAATCCGTTTGAGATTCCGACGTTGTCACCGTATATACCACCGCCACGTCTTACGTTCCCTCGCGGTGTCCTTCACCCTCCTGACATAGCAGAAAACACAGATCAAGAAAATAACGAAGAGAACTCTTCGCGCGATAATGAAGAAGAAAACGCATTCTGCAACCGAAATCGTCCGACCTGCGGTTCAATCGGCGACATCTTCGAAGATACTCTAAACCAGCAGATAAATGCTTTAACAGGTTCCGAGCGGGATCCGATACCTATCGAAGATAACGTAGCTGCGAATGCGTTGCAAGAACCCGAGGAAATTTTAGGACCGTCATCGGGAGCTCCTCAAACTGCTGCCATAGCGAATAGCGAACCCGGGCCAAGTAACGATCAAAGTGAAGAAATTCCCGACGGGGTGGATCCATCATTCTTGGAGGCTTTACCTCCAGATATGCGTCAGGAAGTTCTGGAACAACACAGAATTTTGAGATTGCAACAACGCATCGCTTCACGAGCTGAAAACACAGAAAGTGCCACGGGATCGACTGAAGTCAGTCCGGAATTTTTGGCAGCTTTACCTCCATCGTTGCAAGAGGAAGTGCTTTCGCAACAACGCCTTGAGCAACAGAGACAAGCCGCAGCTCAAGCGAATCCAAACGAACCCGTGGATGCTGGAGCGTTTTTCGAAACGTTACAACCCTCGTTGCGAACGATGATCTTGTCCGACATGGAAGACTCACAAATGTCGGCTTTGCCGCCTGATTTGGCTGCAGAAGCGCAAACTTTGCGTCGGGATTGGGAAGCTCGTAATAGACAGATGGTGCAAGAAAGAATTTTGCAAAGTAATTTGACGAGTATTATCAGACATTCAACTAGATCAAGGCAGCCACTTCATCACCCATCGGGACATTTTCATAGAACGCATTGGACGCATTGGAATAGAGAGTTTATGAATAATCCAGTTACACCGAGTCCACCTTTGAAGATACGGGGACGACAGTTGTTAGATCATGAAGGACTATCGTGTCTTTTAGTCTTGCTTTTCACTGATGATCCACATTTAGGAAAATTACGACTTCACAGAGTCATTAGGAATTTGTGTTATCATGCACCAACACGTGAATGGATTGTTAACGCCCTTCTGTCAATTATAGACAAGAGTGTTCATGTGAAACCAGATGAAAACCTTAACAAACCCACTAGAAAAATGCCTAAACCTGGACCCTTGTCTAGTAAGCTCATGACTGATTCAAAGCTTTTGCAAAACAATGGAAATTGGTTGAACATTAGAATGGAAGCTGCTCTGGGTTGTTCAGCGAATGTCTTCATTGTTAATCGAATCAGTACTGGAAAAAGAAGCGATAAGTCTTCGGCTTCGAGTATTAGTATACATCCACAGGCTGCTCCCATAGTTTGTAGAAATGCTCTAGATTTATTCACGTCTTTGGCGAAGGCTTTTCCATCATGCCTCCTTCCATTAAAGTGCATTAGAGACGATAGAGAAGATAAAAACAATTTGTCTCCAGTTAGAGTTAAAGCAGACGGTTACAGCGATTTCTGGGAAATTCTACTAAGGTTAGATTCCGTCAGTACAAAGAAGGGCAAAAGTATTCCGAAAAGCAGCAGCAACAGTTCCTCCGTGGAACCAGAAAGTAAAGTCCTCAGTTTCGAACAATCCGTCTTCGGACAATTGTTAAACATGTTGTCTTCGCCGGTTGTGAATAGGAATACGCAACTCACAGATAATTTACTACGATTGTTGTCTGTGATAACTTCAGGTATGCCAGAACTCGCCAAACCACCCAACGTTTCGATGAAAGCCCTAAAAAGTAAACATCAAAAAGTCGAGAACACTCCCACCAACGCACTGCATTTGGCTGTCAATGTCATAACATACAAGAATTGTTCTGAAGAAGGACTGGAATTTATTACCAACTTATTACTAAATCTAGCGAGTTCCACGCTCGAAATGAGTTATATGATTTTAAACTTGCTGTTGAGCGGTGCAGTTCGCATCGGCGAAATTGTTAAAGAGCAGATTCAAGACATGTTGAAGGAATTGCAAGAATACAACGCCCAGAAACGTAAAGTCACCAACAACGACGATATGGGTCCTTCCACATCCAAAGGAACAATCGCAAACCGGTTTACCAAAGAAACTGTGATTATCACCGCATCTACCAAAGTAAAGGCTTCATGCGAGCTTCAGTTACCTTCCATGGTGCCTCTGACTTCCAAGTCTTCAAGCCAATTATTTTTCTTGAGGGTGTTACGCGTCATTGTACAAATACGGAATTCTTTCAAGCAGAACGTTAAAAGGAATGACGCTTCTTGGTGTTACGACATACCAGCCTTAAGTGAACAACTAAGCAGCATCGATAGTCTTTGGGAAACGTTAAGTCAGTGCCTTTCCGAGTTGGAGCATACTCCAGATCATCATGCCGTCCTCGTTTTACAGGTAAGAAATAAATTAAAAGCCAGAAATGTTTAACAACAGTTTTTTTTTTCAGCCCGCTGTGGAGGCATTCTTCCTCGTTCATTCTCCCCAGCAAGGGCCGTCAAAGAAAGATCAAGACCCAGAGCAAAGTTCTTCCCAAACCAACGAAACTCAACCTCCTTCAGAAACCTCGGAACGTTCTCAGACAGAAAATAGATTCGTTAACCCAGAGACTGAACTTCATCCCCACGAAGCGACTCCAAAAGCTCCAGTTCCACCAGAACAACAAAAGTTTTTGAGTTTCGCCGAGAAACACCGAAGAGTTTTAAATCAAATTCTAAGACAGAGCACCTCGCATTTGACGGATGGTCCGTTTGCTGTTCTCGTGGATCATACTAGGATTTTAGATTTTGATATTAAGAGAAGATACTTCCGGTCTGAACTGGAAAGAATGGATCAGGGAATTAGGAGGGAAGAAACGGCTGTGCATGTGAGGAGAAGTAACATTTTTGAAGATTCTTTCAGAGAGTTGTATAGGCGATCACCGGAAGAGTGGAAGAATCGGTTTTATATCGTTTTTGAAGGTAAGCTTGAAACTAGAGTTTGAATGAAACTGATTATATTTTATTTTGTTTAGACGAGGAAGGACAAGATGCTGGAGGTTTATTAAGAGAGTGGTATGTCATCATCTCACGTGACATCTTCAATCCCATGTATGCCTTGTTCACCGTTTCTCCTGGTGATAGAGTTACGTATATGATAAATTCAGCGAGCCACTACAATCCTAATCATCTTTGTTACTATAAGTTCGTTGGGAGAGTTATCGGTAAGTTTTTCTCGAATTTTTATATCTTCATTAATTTCTGGTGATTTTAGCTAAAGCTATCTATGACAATAAACTACTTGAATGTTACTTTACGCGATCATTTTATAAGCACATCTTGGGTATTCCGGTGAAGTATACAGACATGGAAAGTGAAGATTACAGCTTTTATAGAGGCTTAGTATATTTAATGGAAAATAACATAAATAACTTAGGACTTGATTTAACGTTTAGCACCGAAATTAACGAGTTTGGGGTTACCGAAACTAGGGATCTAATAGTAAACGGAAGACACGTCCCCGTTACTGAAGAAACAAAAATGGAGTACATCCGGCTCTCCTGTCAAATGAAAATGACCGGAGCCATAAAACAACAGTAATTTCATAAATTACTTTCAAATCAGCTTCTTTCATTAACCTTGTTTATTTTCAGACTGAACGCATTTTTGGACGGATTCTATGATATTATTCCTATGCGCCTAATTTCGATCTTCAATGAACAAGAACTTGAGTTACTTATTTCAGGATTACCAAATGTAGATATAGACGATTTGAAAGCCAACACTGAGTATCACAAATACCAGGCGAATTCTCTTCAGGTTGATTAAAGAAGTTAAGTGTTATTTATGGTACTACTATTTGTTTCTTTTAGATTCAATGGTTTTGGCGCGCGTTGAGGTCTTTCGACCAAGCGGATCGGGCTAAGTTCCTTCAGTTCGTGACCGGAACTTCGAAAGTTCCATTACAGGGCTTCGCAGCTCTCGAGGGGATGAACGGTGTTCAAAAGTTCCAAATCCACAGGGATGATCGTTCAACTGATCGATTACCATCTGCACACACATGGTACGTATTCTCAGTTATTTTTTTTTTGGTTCGTAAATATTTTTTCTGTTTTTTAGCTTCAACCAACTAGATCTTCCCGTGTACGAAACTTACGACAAGTTGCGATCGTACCTGTTGAAGGCTATTCATGAGTGTTCTGAAGGCTTCGGCTTTGCTTAAATAATTATTTATATTTAAGACTGATAAAAGTGTTAATTTTTGTTAATATCAAAGTAGGTAGTCACTATGTAAATAAGATATATCTACTACTGTACAAAAGGAACTCATTGTAATATAAAGAATTGTTTTCATTTTGATATGAACAGCAGTTGAGTTGAATGTATGTGTACTTCAATTGCATTAATCTGTAAATTTATAATTCGAAGTCACATGTATTTTTGTAAAGGGCCTTAACGGCAATTTGAGCGTGATAGAATGAATTTGATTTGCAAGTCAGATTCACTCCTTCTTAATATTATTTTAGTATTCAATTGTTATAATTACCTTAGTTTTTTAAATATCGTTTATTTTGTACAAGTTTCGTTTCTGGTTTACTTTTTTACATTTTGAATGTTGTAGTAATCCAGGTTTCTCATATTTAATAAATTTTTCTTAACATCCATCGGACTTGTCATTTATATATTGTAAACTCGCTAAAAAATAAATAAAAAAAAAACATTTGTTCTCGGACCAAGTGAGAATTTCCGAAAACAATTTTTGAGGATTTAAATTAGGGTTCAAAGTAAAGATAATAGAGAATTAAGAAATTATACTTTACAAATCCTTATATTAAATGTACAAACGCTAACAAATAACTTAGACTATCGGTTAGATTTAAAATAAAGGCACAACAGCTTAAACACAAAAGCAATAATGAAACAAGCCCTAGACTAAAATTACTGCAATAATTAAAAAAGAGTAACGTGCAAATAATTAAACTAAAAATATTTACAACTTTCAGCCTCGTAATTCCTAATAAAAAATTAGTCAATTAAATGTAAGTTATAAATGATATGATTAATTCTTGTTGACCGTCTGTGACGGTTTTCAACTTAATCTAACATAACAACACATCAGAAAAAAAACACAATTATCCATTAATAAAATAATGCAATGAATTGAAAACTAATTAAATAAAAATAAATGGCACTAGTATTAGGAAACCGGTAGAATCACGGACAGAACGACTAGTCGTCTTTCTGTCCAACTTTATATTATACAGACCGCATAACTTGTCTCACGCAATCGGTTACAAACTTATCTTTATCACTAATGAGCGTCCCAACAGACCATTCCAAATTATCGAGAACTTCTTCGGAGAACCGGTGACCAATCAAACTAGTGATAACGTTAACATTACCACTAAAGCCTGTTGTAGTCAATCCTGGAGGAATAAAGAGATTCACATCGACGATTTTACCCTGTTCAACTACCATGGTAACTTTTAAATCGTCAGGAACGTCAGAATGAAGCAAATTGTCAGGGACTGTAAACGAGCGAGTTATCGTAAATTTTGGAGTTTTGCCATAACGCCATTCCCAACTTTGGAGGCCGTCCTTGATCTCCTGGATTCCTATAAAAAAAACATGTCGATAACATTCTGAAAATATTTTAATAATCATAATAATGTTATCTTGAGGTCACTACAATGGTGCGTGTTGTGAGTCGGATGTCATTTGTGGGTCGCTGTTGAAACACGCGTTCTTGGAAGAGTGAAAGACAAAATAAAAAACTAAAAAAATAAAAGCAGTGTCATTGTTTAGACTAAGTCGATGAGAATACAAATTTCAAATTAAAATGAAGAGTGATTAGTAATGACGTTAATTGACCTGCGCTTCATCATGAAACACCAAAAATTTTTACGATGCTGCCTATAACCGGTTTTGTCTTGTCATACAATTTTCGTCTGTATCGACGCGTACGAAAATTTTGGGATATTACAAATATAGTAAACTGGAGCCCTTCATCTTATAAATTTTCTTACCAGGAAACCACTGTTCGGTTGGGTTGACCATCTGGAAACCCTTTTGTTTGTTAGCTAGTTCCATTCCACCATCCTTGACGACTAAAGCTTGAGTCCGCAAATACTCCCAACCGACAATTTTGAACAACTCGGGGACGTTGACGTGGGGGTGTTCCTCACATAAATTCATGATTTTCGATTTGATGGATTTTGTTGCGTTAGTTTGGATGCCTACGTCCTGTTTCTGAATAGACTGACTGAGATTCAGTTTGTTGGAATTAACGAGAAGCGTGCAATGATGGTAGGCGCTGGGTCTGCCTAGTTTTGCGGCTGTTCCAGAGACCTAGGGGGCTAAGGAAATATACGAAATTGTTTTTAAAAATCTAAGATCAAAATTTCATTCCCATGTGTTGATGTTTTTAAGAAAGGAATTCTCTTTTAGAATTAATGATAATAACTGGTAATTAAGTTTTTTTTGTTGCTTAATGTGTTTAGAAAAAGTGTGGGGAAGGCCACAAATCAGAAAAATAGTCCGGGTTACGAAGGTTTCATTTACACTGAATGCTTCATGTAAATTGAACTTTTAGCAATTTGATATATTAATCAATGCGCAAAACCGGTTCAGTGCGGAATTTATCGCATTGAAAGGATACTTTGCAATTGCGCAAGGTGAGGTCTTCTCTAGGCGAGATTTCCAATTTGAGTCCATACTCCCTAAACACAGCCCTGGTGATGATTTCTAGGTTGTATTTTCTGTTGTAGTGGTTTCTCCCAGTGAAAAATGTCATGTTGAGGTTCCCCAAATCGTGGAAAACAGTACCTCCGCCACTATTGCGTCTGGCAAGTTTCACCCCCTCGGCGGTAATATTCTTAAGTTCTGAAATATTGGCTTCTAGCCACGGGTTCTGATGCCTGCCGACGACGACACACGGCTCATTTTGCCAAAGCATAAGAACATGATGGTTTGTAAAATCAAAATTGCGGTAGAGCCAGTCCTCGAGTGCTAAGTTGGTGTAAATGTCTTTGGACTGCGAGATAAATACTGACTTTTTTATGTCAACAGGCGTGGAGTAACCACGGGCGAAACGAGCTACGAAAGCACTCACGTTGCGTTGCACTAGTGCCATTTTCGGTGAACACAATGCAATTGTCTTTAAGTGTTGTGCCAGGAAGTCTTTTGAGAATTTTCACATACAAGCGTTTTTATGAGACGCTGTTAGGGCGATGAGGTACTCGTGAAGGGTGATAGTTTGATGCAGCCACTTCCACGTTTGGTGCAAAGAGTTGAGGCGGACTCGGAGACCAAGACAATCTTTAGTAGTCCTCAGCATTCCTCCCTTTGCTGCCAGGATATAAAAAGAAAATTACTTAAACTTTTTACGAACGAAACAACACAGCACTCGTGTACAAGTTGTATGTTACACACTATGAATTAGACTGAAAAAGTGAGGTTATGTAGTAGAAGTTTTGCGATTGTTTGAACACAACACACTAAT
This sequence comes from Cynaeus angustus, assembly GCA_030157275.1. Lineage (NCBI taxonomy): Eukaryota > Metazoa > Arthropoda > Insecta > Coleoptera > Tenebrionidae > Cynaeus > Cynaeus angustus. Next base: position 13,610,679 of record CM058066.1, on the reverse strand, counting down.
AAAACAAGCGACTTTACCGTTTTATATAAACTAACATTGTGGGGTCATTTATCTTCACAGGGGTCATTCTTTATCGAAAGAAAAACAAAACCTCGATATATGCGTTCCGTCGTTACCATGTGATTTAGCACTTATAATTACGTAAAATCACTTCGAACTTCGTTACGGGGTCCTTTATCTTCTGATATTCGTGGTCACAATTTCGACTATGACCGCGCTCAATGTAGAGGTTAAAAATAGCATCTTGATTGTGCAAATTTTCACTAAAATTATTTTTTTCGGGAAGATGAATATTTCCAGAGGTCACTAACCTCAACCTACATACCAAAATTAGTTTGTTCTTTGTTTAAAACTTTTTCAAAGCCAATAAGCCATTATGTCCTTAATTGCACAAATAATCTTGAACAATTAACACAATTAACTTGACGATTCCATTTTCCATGTCAGGAAGCGAGCTTTCACGTTATTTATCGTAATTAACTGACTTTGCAAATAGATTTATCTATTTTTTCCAAATTTGTCGCTTCCTTTTCCTGTTTATAATCACCCCACCCCCCCAAACAATACAAGTAGCCGTAATGTGGTTATGTCATTTTTGTGGCAATTGCATCAGTGGCGGAGAAAGACTGGACAAATTATGGGGACAATGTGATTTCTCTTAAATAAATAAATTGATATAAATAGACTTATTGTTTTTATCTAATAAATTCCATTTATTATTTCGGTATTGGTAATCAAGGTGCCTACCTTACCGACAATCCAGATGTCGCTGCACGAAAACAATATGACATCTTTCGAATTCGACCAATAGCAAAACAAGACGCGGAAATTTGAAAAAAGTGATTTTCGAATTTTTTTCATACTCTTTAGAAATGTTCTAAAATTTTGATTCAGGATACCCAAAAAAGCAAACGAAAGCCCCCACGTGGATATGGGTCACACTTTCTGTAAGTGAGAAAAACGGACATTTGCTTAACTCTTAGAAACTGTGACAAATGCACACACCAAACGAATACCAAGCTAGCACATCAGAAGAATAAGTCTCTGCAAAATCAGACCATAACGCTTGGTCATCATCTAAAACAGGTGTATACTTTGAGGCCTACTGACAAACAAGATGTCCGTTCACAAAAACGATGAATAGCCTAAACATTAAGTGGATTTTCTTTCCACACTAGTATGTTACTTTTGTCAGAACGACATAGCTCAACAAATTTTATCCAACAATTTCAAGAATTTTTCTGGATACGGAAAATCATGTCACGTCCGAAAATGCGTTTGTTAGTTGACTCCGTAAACAAACATTTTGAATATTTAAAGCCATTTTAAATCTAACAACAAGAAGGTCAGATTATTTGATTTTTCTGGGTCTTTACAAACCACTAGATTATTCGGATTTATGGAATTTATTGAATTCCAAATTTACTACATCCTTCAGTTCTCAAATTTCTCAACATTGGAGTAAAACATGTACATACTACATGTTTGAATACAGAAGGACGAAGACGATTTGGTAAACAATTTTTAAAATGCTGCAGCTCTGGCGACATCTAGATTGAATTTTTTATCTCCAACCGCAAAAATTACGAGAGAAAATATATTATTAACTATGGAATAGCGGAAAGTTTTGTCATACAAGCTAGTTGAAAAACAAAATCTTGCAGAATTATATCATATAACATAACAATAACGAAGAGCAGGACTACGTATTTATAAATTTGTCTTATAAAGCACTGTCGTCGTTAAATCAAACAATTAACTAAATATCGTTACTGCCGAACAAAATTTGAATTGGAATCCGTTTTTATTGTGATTAGGAATTTGCCTTTAAATCTCTTGGATAATACAAACGTTCAATTCCTTTGTTATACACAGAGCGTAAATAGAGAATTCTCTTAAAGAAACCTGATAATTATTGGCCATTTTTAAATGTCCAAAAGTTTCAAATTATGGCAACACGTTAGTTTAAGTTTTAATCTTGTTACATTGTTGTAGATGAAGGTATTTTTGGCCTTGTATATTATTATAAATAGCAATGTATTTTAGCTAAACTGCAAGCGGAGGTCATGTTATCTGAAGTAAAAATAGATAAATACAAATAAATTTAATTAGTTATTGACAAAGTACAAAAATACTTTTAACAAACAACCAAACAACTTATCATTAGAGTTTTAAAAAAATTGTTTTTTCAATTTGGAAATTTCCTGTTATCTGACAGCTTCACAAAAAAGTTTAACAGGTTAAAATTGTAGAAAATTACCACAAAAGGGAAAATTATAATTATTTTGTAACAAACTTGTGATTTAAATTAAGATTAACTAAAGGTTGTCATCACGATTTTGATACATTTTGCTAACGTTCTATATTGCAACGAAGAAAAAACTAAAAATGATATTTTTAGGGGCTTAGAGCTGTTTGTTAGTGAACAACTACATTAAAAGAGAATTTTCCTGTTTACAGTATTTTACAAAAAAAATATTTGTCTTTTTATCAATATTAATATGGAACTTGGGTGGGTTTTTCAAAAAGATAACAAAATCACATCCTGATTATTTATTTATTTGTTTGCTTTAACATATTTAGCTAATAGCAATAAACGTCGTTAACATTTTTTGTATGTTTAGATGTAAATGTAATTGACAAAATTGTTCAACTTTTAATTAGTATTAGTAGTTTATTGAGAAATTGTCGATTTTAAAATAAATTATGTATGTTTGGTTGCGTACTTTTAAGAATTAAATGTCTGTTATAGATGCTCCGCGTTCTGTGTCTATGCGGTATGGATTTCGTTTGTTATGTGAGTCGCTAAACGTCAAACCAGTCTTGCTATTATATCAATTAATTTGACATTTTCCTTGTAATAGTTAATAATATTTGTAAAATGGAGTTGTTTGTGTTGTTTTAATGTAGAATAGCGATAACACCAACGAAAAGTGTCGAATTTCACGTGAAGTTCACTAAAATCGCAAACAATGTACAAAGATGGAAGACATTTTTTGGTATCACGGAAAATTGTCTCGCGAAGGTGCGGAAAACATTTTAAATGAGGGTAAGTGTTTACCACGAAACAGTTTCGAGTTCCTCTCATTCCAACGCTCGTATTTTGCAGAAGGTCGTCCTGATGGAAGCTTTTTAGTTCGCGAAAGCACTTCATCTTTTGGAGATTTTGTCCTTTCTGTGCGTCATAACAACGATGTCAGTCATTTTCAAATCCGCAGACACATCGAAGATGCGTTCTTCTCTATTGGTAAGTCGTTGCTTTCTTTGAGGCACTCTTAAGATAACTGTCAATGTGGTTAGATGAAAATACAAAAATCCATGGCCTTGAAAGTTTAATTGAGCACTATGTGAACACAAAGGGGGTGTTGTCTGAAGGGCTGTCTTTAACAGTTCCCGTAAAAGGTGATGCCCCACCTGATAATTCTCGAAGACATGGACGTACGAATTTACTACATAGAGCGACAAGTCAAGGAAATTATACTATTGTGTCTGAATTATTAAAGACTGGGTATAGACATGAAGCAAAGAATCAAAACGGACAAACAGCCGTACACTTAGCCAGTATAAATGGGAAAGACGACATTCTAAGGAAGCTCATAGAGTATGGCGCTAGCGTTAATTTACGAGACACCGCAGGATTTACTCCTTTACATGTAAGGATAGTTTTTTACAGAAATCCAACTGAGAACAGTAGAAGGAACTTATTTTGTAACTGGTTACAATATCGTAATACAAAACCATGTTTTTTTATTTATATTTACAGTCAAAGGACGGTGACTCACTGGCAATAACGTTATCTTGGCTTATCAGTTTCTTTGTCTTACTTTCATTCTTCCTGTGTTACACAATTGTTATTATTTTTAAGCATCTACAACACGCAAAACTTACTAAAGCAAATTTTTGTTCATAATAAATGTGGCTCTTTGAACTTAAAAGAACGTTCAAAGTTTCAGTATAAACAAAACAACGTTAACAGTATCATTAATAATCGATGATAGTGTTCACTGTTTTTCTCAATTCATTAAAACAGTTACATATATTTTTTCTCTTAGCCGATAACAATTTCATTAAAGATTACGATAGTTTCTTTAATTTATTTTTTTCCAAGAATGTGTGTAAGTACTAATTACGCAATTGGAATTGCCATGTTATTTATGATACGAAAAAGAATACGTCTGGTAATGAATGCTTCTTATCTCCGCTTAGAAGTTTTTCTTTGCATGGACACCGATGTCTCGTTCTTCATATCATGCTTTCGGAGCAAACTAAAACAAATTTTAAAAGCTTAATTTAAGACTGCCAGCTGTCAGATTGATCTGTGATTTACCAAAATAAAGAGTCACTAGACTTTGTCCGTTGGATTTCTATTCCCGTTTTGATTTATGTTCGCTTTTAGTATGCTTGCCAGAACAATTATCCAAGTACCGTAAGACTTTTGGTCCAAGTTGGTAATGCAAATATTCAAGCTCGAAATACCGAAACTGGTGCTGTTCCTTTGCACGAGGCCGCAAGTCGCGGCCACAAAGAAGTTGTAAAAGAGTTGTTGAGTTTGAACGCTCCTGTGAATCCCAGAGATCAAGAAAATCGACTGCCGTCACGTCTTGCACGAGAAAATGGTTTTATAGAGTGTGCAGAAATCTTAGAGAATTATCAGAGTCCTACACCTAGAAATCATAGAAGTCAGTGGTATCATGGAACACTAGATCGGAGCGAAGCTGAAACTACTATTAAGCAATTCAGTACGAAAGACGGCACATTTTTAGTTAGGTGGAGCGATAGAAATAAAGAGCCTGTTCTCACGTTGATATGTGAATCTGTGTTTTATAACTACATTATTAGGAAACAAGTAAGTGGGCTTTTATGATGGAGATAGAGTTGATGGTTGTGATTTTAGGACGAATATTTATTTATTGACAATGGTCCTTACTTAGAATCGTTAGAACACATCGTTGAATATTACAGTTTTATACCGGACGGGTTACCTACGGTGTTACAAACTCCGGTACCTCCTAAACCTAAACCACCTGTGCCAGAAGTAAGTCCTAATTACGTCAATTATGTCTTAATGTAAAATCCACAGTTTTCTACGATACCACGACAAAAAAAGAAAAACGTCAAACCACAACAAGAGATTTTAAGCAACAGCGAATCTCAGTCTCTTAAGTATCCTAGTCAGTTTCAAAATATCCAATTTACGACGAATTTTTCGAATAATAATAATTATAACGAAAACGAAGAGGATTATATACCTTTAGACCGACTAAAATTAGGCAACGTCATTGGCGAAGGCGAATTCGGTTCAGTTTACAAAGGTACTTACACTAAAAGAAACGGAGAAGTTATAAATGTCGCCATAAAGACGTTAAGAAATGAACAAATTGAAACGAATAGAGGAGCTTTTTTGAGTGAAGCACAGGTTATGATGAAACTAAACCACCATTGTGTTGTCAAGTTAATCGGACTTTCCATCGGACGTCCATTGTTGATGGTACAAGAACTAGTTGCTTTGGGTTCTATGTTACACTACATCATTGTTTGCAAGGACCGCATCAATCCAAACTATGAATTCAAAATTTGGGCTGCTCAAATTGCTTGCGGTAAGTAGCTTGTAAAGTAAGAGTGTGAGGCCCGAACGTTGAAACCGTTTTTTAAAGAAAATCGGGTGTTTTTTTTGTTGGACCAGGGACTTTTCGCCTGTAATAAAAACGGCAGTTAAGACATGTCGTATTTAACTTTTCCACAATTTTACTGTTTGAAAGAAGGGGCGTTGGCGTTTTTACACTATTTTCACGGACGTCAAAAAAGGTCACGAAGTCACAGAGACCGAACAGTTTGTATAAACATGGCCAAAAAAAATTATAGATTACAGCGTAACATTTTGATATCTCCTACAGATGGTCAACAATAAATTACTATATATTGCGTAAGAGAATCAGCAAATGAAAATATGTTCTACGTATCATTTTCACTTCAAAATCGTAATATAAGACTTGATGTTTTCACGAACAAAAAAATATGAGCTCAAAAACTACCAATATCTCGTATATTCTATCTGGGACGCTAGTTTGAGATCGTTTCTATAACAGTTCAAGTTTTGGTAGCCATTTTAGTTCTGACTGTATGAAATAGAAATGATTGTAAATGTTTGTCTGATTCTGATTCTAAAATATTTGCACGTTACCTTTATTGGTTATTAGGTGAACGTGAAATTTGACTGCTGCCAAAAATGAGTCACGGTGTATTTGTACTGCAACTCATGTATATTTATTATGGCACTAAAACTTAAAATACAACAAACCAGATTGAGGACACTGTAGTAGCGATAATTGTGTTATAATCGTTTAAAAAATGCCGACAGAGTACATGTACTTTATTAACAAAATTGTATAAACAGGAGCAAAAGTCAAATTATTACGTCGCGTTCTCTGATTAAAGAGTACGCGGAATATGAGTTCCAAAAAAAAACACTGCTTAGACGTGACGATTTTGGAAAAATCACGAATGTAAGTTTGTTGTACGTAGGCGACAAATCTTAAATTTGTCTAAAAATGTATGGATTTTATGACCCAACAATTAAATCTATGTATGTTGCATAACATTCCCTCGATTTATCTAATTAATTAATAAAATGTTTGTTGCAAAGTGTGGACCCCGTAAGTATCACCCCCTTGTTTTAATCAGCACTAATCTGGCACTGCTTTGTTAGGTATGAACTATTTAGAAGAACAAAGATTTATTCATAGGGATTTAGCTGCAAGAAACATTCTTCTAGCTTCACAGCACCAAGCAAAAATCAGCGATTTCGGGCTATCTAGGGCTTTAGGCACAGACCATGAATATTACAGGTAAGTTCTAAAATCCAGTTATTATTTTTAATGGTTGCGTTTAGAGCTATGCAAGGTGGAAAATGGCCCTTAAAATGGTACGCCCCAGAATCCTACAATTACGGTCAGTTTTCTCACAAAAGCGACGTCTGGAGTTTCGGTGTGACGATCTGGGAGATGTATAGTTTTGGAGAGGTTCCGTATGGCGAAATGAAAGGATCGGATGTGAGTACAAAGTTCTGTCATACCGACGATTACGAAACCGGTTTTCACAGGCTATCAAGATTATTGAAGATGGGGAGAGGTTAAAACAGCCAGAAGCGTGTCCCGATTGTATTTACGAAGTTATGAAACAATGCTGGGAATACGATGCGGAGAATAGACCCACTTTTAAGGAGTTGTTAGATATTTTTTCATCAGACACAGAATACATGAATATTAGGGAACTCTTACCAGAAGCTAATTTGGCGTAGCTGCGGTTTTTAATTTTACAAATGTGCCAATTTTTATATATTTTGCATACTCATACGTGCAATAGACATAAATTATTTCCGACGTTTTATGTTATTCATTCCATTTGTACAAACAGTGATAAATAAAAGTATTTTTAAGAATATCACAGAATTTTAATAGAGAGATATGACCTAGAGTTGGATTTGATTTTTCCTAAAGAGAACCGGCGTAGATTCTGAAAGGTTCCACTCTCTAAGTGGGAGCTGTTGTCTTTCTTCAATGCTATTAGTCCGATCGAATCTGAGACTTGATATACTTCGTCTCCTTCTTGTTCTTCTTTGTAGGTGTATATCTCCATCGTCGAAACTCATGTACGTACTTCTATTTAAATTTTCTGCTTTTTTGTCATACATATTAATGATACACGTTATCAGCATTCCAACGCTGATTCCATACACAAATGGCACTAAAATTGATAATAGCGGTGACAAGTTAACAATTTCCTGTAACAAGCTTTTATTATCAACGTGCGTATTGTTGCACTCGTTGATTATTTTAGTTTCGTTAGGACATTTAATCTCTTCTTCTTCATACAACCAGGAGTTTTTTTCATCATCGGGGGGTGCCATATTGATCATTTTTTGGAATTTCTCTGGCTCTGATTTTTTTTTCACCCCACAAGAATGTATAAATCTGATGCTTTTTTGGGTACAGTAGTTCAATACTTTTTTAAAATCTTCATTACATGATAAATTTGTGTTATTGACGTTTAGAATTACAAGGTTTTGGAGAGGCTTAATGACCCCAAGGCTCAAACTTATGAGATAATTATCGGATATATCTAGACTTTCCAAGTTCGGAAGTTCCATAAATGTGTCTGGTCCGATGTAGGAAATGTGGCAGGAACTAATGTCCAGTTTCTGCAAATAAAAAGGTGATTCATAGAAAATCACAAACAACGTTCAAATGATACAAGTATACAAAATACTTCTTTTTGAGAAAGAATGTGCTCAATTTATTGGAGCTAATATGGAATTGCAGTTGGCCAAAATATGTCTAGTTTTAGATAATAAAACATAGGTTCTGTTAAAAAGTTTGACGATAGCATTAATGTGTGAAAGCCAGGAAACGTTAATCAATACGAAAAATAAAATATTTGTTGTCTGCGTAATTGCAATAGCTAAAATATTTCAATAAAATTTAATTACCGTAAGTTACATGCACACTATGTTAAATTGTTTTAAAATTTTAATAATAATAATATTTTTTAAGTATCAACTTTAAAAGTAAATAATCGAATCTTATCGTTTTATCAACTCCAAACGCAAAAGGTTCTAAAAATACCTTCAGTGTTGTTGAAGTAAATACTGTTTCATCGCTGAATGTATTGAACCTGTTTCCTTTCAAGTACAGCTCTTCAATGGTTTTTAAATCCCAGAACCAATTTTTTTTAATATACTGCACACTATTATATGACAAATCCAAAGTTTTTAGTTGGTCCAATCCCTCAAAGGCTCTCATGTGAATTTGATCCACTTTGTTGTGAGACATATTCAATAATTTCAAAGAGTTAAGCTTCTCTTCCTGAAAAATAAATTTTTGCAACCGTTTTAACACATTTTGGAACTTACCTTAAATACTGATTTATCTAAATTAGTTATCTGATTATACGACAGATCTAAAATTTGCGTTTGTTGGGGAAAATTTGACTCAATTTTAACCACGTTATGATGTGTACATGTCGCCCGTCTTAAATTTTCAAACATATCACATTTACAATGTTGGGGACACTTAACTTCAACTTTTTTGCCAGAAATTTCAAACACCGAAAGAAAATACACCAGAAGATAGAGGTACAACATTTTGTCTAATTTCGCTACATTTCACGATTCACATTAATCGTGACTAAATCAGATTAGATAAGTGGGTGATATCATGCACTCATATTACATTGTTTGGTTTTTGATAACATTAGCTAATTAAGAGTTGACTCGTTCCAAACATGACGGTGAAATTGGGACTGCAGTTGCACTAAAAATTGTCGTTACTGCAGAATATAATATAAGTACTAAACTTAATAAGGTCCGTAAAAAGATTTTTTTAATAAACATTTACGTTGAGAGCACCAGAAACTTCGAATAAAAAATGTTTAAATTAGGACTATGTGAATTTTACCATTCTTCTAAAGAAAAAAGATAAATACAAAATTGGTAGTGAACTCTGTTTTTTTTTATTTATATTTGTATATTTTTATTAATTATATTATATATATATATATATATATGTATATATATATATATATATATATATATATATATTAGGGTGGGTCAAAAAATCGATTATTTTTATTTTGATCTCCAGAAAATGCTCTGCAACGATGAGCTCTTAATTTTAATAGGGAGATCAGTCTCATTACAGTTTTGCATATTTTTCTCAGTCTCATCCAAAAAAATTCATTGATCGTACAGTAAAACTCTCCAAAAGTTTTTTGTAGGAAATTGAGCGCCCTACAAAAATGGTCTCTTATACTTTTTTGATAAATCTAACCATTAAATAGATATTCAAGGGCAACGATTGATGAATTTTAGGAAAAATAACTGTTTTGTTTTGAATTTTCTAACTTACTGAAAAAAAATTATTGATAATTGAGCTTCTACTGATTCTACCGGAAATTAAACGCTCTACAAAAAAGGTCTCTTGTTATTTATCGATAACGATAAACGAATGGATTGAAAATAGTGATTAAGAAACTAAGAATAGCAGTATGCATTGCGAATATCTTCTGAATGGTTAGAATATAATATTATATTATTATATTATTATAATATAAAAATATTATATTATAATAATATTTTTATATTTATATATTTTTCTTTAATTTCCATTGTTTTCTATCTATAAACAATTTTTTAAGTTTAATAAATTAGATTTTGTTATAAGTGGTAAAGTGATAAAACAAGATCAATTCCACTTGTACTTAGACTTATTATTTCTGTGCCTATATGCTCTGAAGCTTAAGGAGGCAAAAACAATCTTTTTCGTCCTAGGCTGCGAAACGTGACGTGTATGTAATGAGAAACGTTACCATAGTAACGACACAGTTAAAATTATCAGTTGTAGAGCAACGTGGAATATTAATGACAAAATTAGAACGTTTTAGTTTGTGAGTTTTTAAAGTAGTAGATTTACCGCCGGATTTCTTTGTTCTACTTTCGAATTTTAAAATCAGTCTGTAGAAAACTTCTAATTTAAGAATTACCTGTTCGTCCTTCCTGTTTGCTTTTGGCAGGTTTTGATAATTTTAGTCACTTCCTATAATTTCAGTAGAAGCTAAAAATAGAACAAACAAGACTTTATTCACGACACGGATTACAACACTTATTTAATATTTATTGTTCTTAGTAACATTGTTAAATTTAAGTGACAATTAATACTTAACTATTTATAATAAATATGCTATCACAATAAGTTTCTGTAAAATTTATGAAATATTCACAATATTGACGAACGTTTGTGGGTTCGGCCCGTTTATAAGAATAACACGTGCATTGCTATGTAACAGTTCTAGAATTTTAGAATTTTGAAGGCAAACTTAATAATGCAATGAGGTGATGCTAAAGCCGTAGGATATTTGCCAAAATTTTCCAAAATTGAGTTTGGTGTTACTTTACGCAATTTTGTGCGGACGTTAGCAAAAGAGTAGGAAAATCGTATGTACAAGTTAATAAGTTAATAAATAAATAAATAAATATAGCGTGCGGGGATTATGATTACGGTTTTTTTAATACTGTTGCTTATAGGAGACACCAAAATGATGTTTACGTAACACATGAAAAATTCGTATTTTAGCACAAAATATTTCTCTTCTACTCTCTACAACCACTAAGTATTAAATGGCCCCAAAATTAGCCACCTTAGCTCTTATTTATATACAGTTCGTGCAAGTTGCTATTCTATAAAATTACATTTTAGCACAACAATATTAAAATTTGGCGTATAAAGTTTATGCAAAGTTTATAACTACAGTAACAAATTACTTGAAATGTGATAAGATAGGTACAGTATTCCAAAATTGTAACATTCATGTCTATGTACAGGAGGTATATCGTTTATAAATCGGGAGTCTCGGGATTTCTCTTCGAAATGAAATTGCATCTGCAGTGTGAAGTTGCCAATTCAAAGATGAGTTCCGCTGGAATCTCACATACGATCACAATACAGTGTCTAAAGTTTCTAAGGATTTTAGAACATGTTCATCTCTAGAGCACCACTGCACAAGTTCTTCGATGGTAACGACGCCGTCTTTGTTTGTGTCTATAAGCTGAAATTAAGAAAAAACTTTGTTTGCGTAACTACACCCAGATGTACCACTTACATGAAATATTTTTTCTACGTGTTCTTTAGCTGAACTTTCATTAACAGTTGGATGGGTCGCTCTTCCTAGCATTTCATAAATGCTTGAGACAACATCGACCATCTCTGTTTTCGTGATGAGACCGTCACCGTTCAAATCGTACAACCCGAAAACCCACTGAAGCTTTTCTTGGACGCTGCCCCGAGATACCTTAGATAATATGCTGAGGAAGTCCTACAGAAGAAAGGCGTGATAATTCATACCCTAACAAAATACAGAAAAAACATCCTAACTGCTAAACCATGATAAATTAGTGATATCTAAACATAATTGTATTTTTTTAAGTTAGAAATATACTGCTCTTAACCTTTTTTCGGATTTTGCGTTCTTTTTTCAAGGTTATTTGTTTTAGAATTTTGACTACTTTGCTGATTTGTTTCAAATTGACCCCATTTTATCGATTGTAAAGTAAATAATGACGCTACGGCGAAATGATAAACACTGGACTTTGTTCAAAAGGTCACTTAGGCTTTTTCTTCAACGCAAAAACAAAGATATATTTTTCCAATTTGTGCAACTGGGTGGTGCATCCAATTTCGCTCTTTTTTTAACTACACTAGGGAACAGAATTTCCAATCTTTACTCCCAAGCGATTTGTGTCTGGTTGACCAGGGCCATATTCTTAAACGCCGCGTCGATCATGTCAGAGAATCCGAATCATTTCCAACTATCGATAACATAATCTGTGGATGTGATTTGAATATGTAATTGACATAAGTTGTCACAGGTGTTCAAAACGACGGTATCGTGTGTTGCTAAATATTCAGGAGCAAGTTGGCGTGCCTGCAACAGGTTTTGTTTGCCTGTTTGAGTGCTCATAAAGAGGACCGTATTTAATGGCACGCAGTTCAAACCTAATATAATCCGATATTGATTGGAAACATGCAGTTGTCCAACATACGTCTACTTTAAATTGCTTCAGGTATTTGGCGTTTAATTTAAATTATCCAGAAAGTGAAATCATAAACCACATTCTACGGATAAACTTTGTAACGAACTAAAACGATCCATCATTTTGCCCAAGCGAGCGCAACAATGTGATTCAAATTATTTCGTACTTCGGAATTCTTCACGACTTTTTAATCAGATCCGAGATTAAGCGGAGGAAATAATACTGAAAAATTCAACAAAAACAGATTGTTTTTGTGAGAGTCTTTACATGAAAGGACTCGATTGTCATTCTTTCTGCACGGTTGGCAAAACTGGAGGCATCAGTTGAGTGTGTTATTTAATTTTTAAATTTAAATCAACACACTAATAACAGTCTGTAATGAAAATTTCTGTTTGCAAAAGTGATGAAGGTTAATTTATGAACATGCATAAACTAATATGCCGTCGTTGCTTAGATTCCCGGTCTTATTAAAGATGAATCGAAAATCTGCTGGTAGAGAGAGGAAGAGAGAGAGTGAGAGAGAGAGAAAGAGCGAGAATTCATACGCATGTTTTTTTAAATTTCATTGTTAATCGATTTCGTTGATCTTTTTTAATACCGGAGATTTTTTGTAGATTTCATCTCGCTAAACGCAAAAACAAAGAATTTCCAAATACTCAGAAAATTGACAAATTATACAAAAATGGTGGATGCGCCAAATGAAATATTGATTACAATATAAAATTCTACAACACATATTTATATATTTTTTTCAATTTCAGTAAATCAAAACCACTGTTAGAAAATCTAAAGAGTTTTGCTTTAAATCATTGATTAAGTCGATACTGTTTAATTTTTTAATGCGCAGATGTAAGAATAATTTTATTACTGTGATTTGAGTAAATACTTAATATTAAAATATTAACAAACTAACTTTACTTTCTTATTAAAATATTCATAAAGTTTAACCACGCATAACATTATGGATTTAATTATGATATAAATAAACGCAATAAACAAGAAATTAGGAAAGGAGTCTTCTTGTTGTTTTACATAAAAATAACAGATTAATTATCATTGAGGACACACTTGATCAAAGAGTGGAATTTTTCGTTCGATTTATGTTGAAGAGGAAACAAAAAACATTTCAATACCATTATCTCTTCCACTAGAACGGTGTTCTTTTTTAAACAGGTTGAAAGTCTGATAACAGCGATAACACAGCAGCAGCCGACCGAAATATGTAAATTTAATCTCTCAAATATGTTTTGTGTTCTCATGACGTAAAATATTGAAATTAATAAATATAAGCGTAAAATTTCCTTGTTTATAATTGCTATAATCTTCTTTCGCTGAACTTCTATTTATTTATCAGATCAAGAGCTTTCCAATAAAGTCATGAAATTTCGATTTTTGTTATAGCCATTCAAAGAATGATGCGTGCTTTCTCGATAAGATGTTTCCAACACGCAACGATTTCTCACTTTGTGAAAGAGCAAGTTCTCTTCTGGAAGGAAGAAGTTGTTTAATTAAAGGATAACAGATTAGAGTTCCATCATTTTCTACATTAATTATAAAGCGGGTGACAAGTATTGTGTACGAAATTTACCATAGACAAAAAACGGTCAAGATAACGCGAAGCTGTGCAAAAGGTTATATATAATCTCGAGGTGTTTGACCGTTGACATTTTCATTTCTAGCCATAAAAAAAACAATTTACAGTCTAGGATTAGATCTCTCGAAATAACTGTTAATCGATGCGGCTTCGCGTTTAATTAAACATGATCGGACGCTTTTAGATCTCTTTCCGAAAGAGAGCGTGCAGGTGCATAGATAATACATGCGATTGGAGTGTAAACAAAAATACTTTTTTATTAGTTAGGCGAAATCACGAACGTAATGAATATAAGAAGAACTAAAAGTTGCGTGGTAATTTGAGCGGAAGGAAGAACATGTTGTTAGGCACAAATCAATGTGTAAACGCTGTTTTCCAACGGATTAATTAATGGTTTGTGGTGTGATCATGCGATGATGATGATTGTTTGATTGGCTATTTAGCGGTGTTTGCTCGAAAATACCTCCAAAGCTGTTTAGAGTGAAAGAAAAAAGTAAACGAAGATTTCATATATCAAGATATTTAAATCTTTACATTTGGGGTCTTGAAATCGCAACCGTGTTTGTATCTGCGGCTCTTTTTGGGGCAAATATGGATTCTAAAATCACATGATAAAGTATTCTTTCGTCATCCGCCTTTTAAACCTGATCGATGAGAGTTGTTTATGCACTGTATAAATTTTACAACATATGCAAAGTTCAAGCCGATCTGTCTGCGCACGTGGGATTTTAAATTTTGAATGATATGTATTTGGAGTAGCTAGTACAATGAATAAATAGATTATTTCCGAACTGTAATTGCACAGCTTCGAAAATGAGCTGTGCCATTGTGGTGGCGCATTCAGAAAGGAGATCGGCTAAGATGGCATTTGACGCTTTCAGAATTAATTACAATCGGATGTCGCATTCCATTAAAAAATAATCAATTTCACTTAATTTTTTCTTTTGTGTCAAAAAACGATGAGTAACACGTTTAATCACTCTAAAATTGATTAAATTAGAGCGTTTTAATTCCACCGATCGTAATAAGTCAAAGGCTAATCCATAGGATATAATTGAAAATGTCGGTATGTACAATATCGGCAACCCGCTGTCATTAGTCTTCCTGGAAGAAACGGTTTGAGACATCTCTAATTGATTTTCCTTACCAGAAAATAAACGACTTCTCTTACAAGCCATTTAAAATTGTCCAAAATGCGAACAAGATTAATCACGTTAGCATAATGTAGGTATGTGTAAGATCAGTACAATTACAATGTTTCTGAAACATTAAACGTGCATATATTTAATGTAGCGTGCAAAGTTATGTATTGTTATTGACTCTTCAAGGCAATAAATCAATATGTGAATACAAGAGTTTAACATTTGGTAGAATATTTTTAATTATGTACTACTATTAAATTGTTGCTATGTTTCTAATTTTCGTCTAATTGCGAAAAAAGCGTCTTCAAAAAAACAGATAAGAATGGTACAGGCATGATAACTTAATCGTAGATACTGAAATTAGAAAAAAATACTCGACGAAACAAATATAAATATGTTTTCTTTAAAAACTAAAAGGTTCGAAAACAAATATTCTTTTTATATTTTTCTTGTAAACATCGTTTGCGTTAAATAAACGACATCGATTAATCTTTTCCAATAACAACCAATGCACTTTGAACTAGTAGAAATAGAAAATAGTAATTTTCAATTTTAGCGAGGGAAGAAGCACTGAGTAGAAACAGAACAAATACACTCGCCCGCAAAATTGTCGCATCACCGTGAAAAATTAATACACAAGTGATTTAAATAAATAATGTATTTCTAATATATTCAAAAACTGTTTAAAAACAATAAATCAACAATTAACTCATACCGTATTAAGAATTTATGATAGAAATAACAAAATTTACTAAAAGAAAGAAAATTCAACTTTGGAAAACGCAAAGAAACAGCATCTCAGTAGTGTGTATTTGCACCTCCTGCTCTAATAACGGCCTGGGACCGACGTGGTATCCTGGAAATCAGATTTGTGATCGCATCTTGGTCAAATGCTTCCCATATCTGGTTAAGGCGAAGACTTGGCTCGTTTAAGGTGGCAGGTCGGTGCGGTTGCTGTTTAATGTATTTTCCCATCGTGTCCCATAGGTGTTCAATGGCACTGAGGTCAGGACTTCGTGCTGGCCATGGTAGCGTTTCAATTTGGACAGTCAGTAGATAGTCTCGTACAACTGCTGCAGTGTGAGGCCGCGCATTATCGTGCATAAAGAGGAAATTTTGTCCAATAAAAGGTTGATAAGGGACCACACATGGTTGCAATATAGTCCTAATGTACGAATCCGCATTAAGATTACCCCTCGGAAGAAGAACAAACTCGGTACGAGCTTCCAACGAAATGCCTGCCCACACCATTACAGAATCGCACCAAAACGCACATTAGGAATAATATTGTACTGTGCGAATCGTTGTCCCGACCTTCGATACACCCGTACTCGTCTGTCACTGGTGTTAAGACAAAATCTAGACTCGTCCGAAAACAAAACTCTCTTCCAATCGTCATTTCTCCAGGTTACACGATTCTGGACAAAAGTAAGTCTATTTTTGCGATGTTCTGGGGTCAAGGCGGGACATCTTGCTGGAATTTTGGGACTTAAACCATGTTCTGCCAGCCTTCGTCTGATCGTATTCTCGCTAATTCGTAGGTCATACCTTTCTTCGGTCAAACTTTGTAGCTCTGGAGCTGTGAAAGTTCGGTTTCCCAGAGATTGCATCAACAAAAATCGACCCTGCAGGGGCCATGTTACCCGTTTTCTAAATTGTTTTGGGCGTCTTATGTAACTTCCAGTTTCTTGGTACCTCTGCACAACCCTAGAAACCGTAGATTGGTTGACCCCAATGCGATTAGCAATATATCGTTGAGACAGTCCTTCTTCTGCAAGTACAACAATTCGGGCAGATGTTTCTGAATTCACAGAAGTTCTCATGATATTCTGACGATTCATTTTAATCGTTGTGCCAAAAGCAATTAAAAATAGTGACTTGATTTGGGAGAGCTTCAACAATAAATGCGACCGTATTTTGCTGGTGAGTGTATATTTTTGTGCTTTTTAACACATTTGATTTCTTAGAATTATTGCGCGTGGTACAATTTTGGTTGGTTTTATAAATGGACATATTTCTAAATAACTCAAAAGTAGCAATGAAATTAAAGCAAATAAGGGTTTTTCGTTGAAGAAGCATAGTGAAAAAAACAACAAGAAACTATAAAATAATAAAACTTTTCTGGCTTTTAGCTCTGAATCTGATTATCATTTCACCCTTTCCGTTGTAGATAATTTAGGAGCCATTACTGTAGCTGCATTCAATATGCTGGTGCTTTCAGAGCGTCATACTCATATTAGCAAAACTGGCCGAAATTACCAAAATTACAAAGGGTCAACTACGCCATTTGATAAAGTTAAAATGATGATGCTTACAAACGCGTTAACCGGTTGTTCGGTTTGAACATGGATTGGGCTGGAGATGTTTGGTCCAACAATACTCCCGATATAATTCAGCAAGTTTTAACAAAAAAAGTTGTCAACTGCATACCCCAGTTCGTGCATATTGTCGACACAATATTTATTCGTTTTGCTAACAATGTTAGTTGTAGTTTGTAGTAGGCGTAACTTCCTGCCGTTCATCGATTGAAATCGTAGTTTATTTCTTGTAGTCCATGCTGTCATCCGCTCCCCTATTCACTGTAATTTATAATCCTTGTAAACCAAATTAAGTCAAGTTTAATATGTCGTCCTGTCAGAGATTAGCCTTTTCCAACAATGTGTGCAAATGCATTCACGGCTTAGATTCGTAGCATGGAAAATTTGAGCCGCGACTATAAATCTAGATTTCCCGGAATAAGGGAGCAAACAAAAGGTGCGTTTTTACAAGGGCGGCTCGTCATAATTTTTGAAACATATCTGACAGTCGTACACATTATACAATGGAAAAAAAATTAATATATCGGTTTTGAATTACCACCGGCTGTTGTAATAGAGTAAAGCAAATTGTGTACGCCTGATCAAGTTGAATTCCAGGAAAATAATAAACGATTTTAATTTCGAAATGTTGAGAATGGAGTGTATCAAAACCAGAAACAAATCCGTAAAACTATTTGTATAACAAATTATCCCGTATACGTGCAAAGTTTCGTGAAAAAAAATAGCCAGAATTTGTATTTTTAACTTGTGAAATTGATTTTGTTATTTACAGATAGGTTGAAAATAATTTTAAATGTCCACTTTATTAAGAAAAATAGAAAAAAGTATTCAAGGCTGAAGCGCAAGTGAAGTACACATAAATTCTTTAATTTGTTTGAATGGGTTTACATTTTCATTGTTCGAGAAACTTAATTAAAAAATGAAAAACTAAACGGATTCTTGTAATGGTTGGTGTTAACAGTAAGAGCATAGATGTCAAGCAATCGTAAACAGTGACAATGCTAGGAATTTTTAACTTGTTTTACTTATTTTATTTATTTAATGGTGACTCGCTAGAATAGAAGTAAGCAAAAATGACTATTTGGACATAAATACATACAGTATGTCTGGAATGTCGCGCACATGCTCAAACCTGCACTATCAAAGCATTTCATTAAATACAAGACAAATGTTTAATTTCATGTCTTGATTTTTTATTTGGTGGTTTAAATAGTAAAAAGTTAACACCTAAGTGAGGGTCTTAACAATAATTATTTGTAAATTAGATAAATCTCAGGTATGAAATGAGCCGCTTAGAGGCACCAACGAAAGTGTTGATTATTCATATATTTATAAAATTTCTACAGTAAGAATTTCGATAAATGTGGCATCATATTGACAGTCCTCAATAATGTGTTGCAAGGTAAATAATATAAATGAAACTTTAGATTCAAGTTTTTGTTGATTATATATTCTTTTGATATTAGATCAAGTCAAATTTGTTATTAGTTTATTTGTTTAGCAAACTTTAAAATGCAAATGGGCGAAACTATGAACATTAATTGTAATTAGGTTTTGTTTTCGTTTTATGATTATCATTGTAGGGTTTTACAAATTAGTTCTTTGATTTTTTTAAGTTATAAATCGTCTCTAGCTCCGTCTTTAATAAAAAATAAAGATTGTTTCAAGACCACTACCTCCATAAATTAAATTATTATTTTTTTTTGAATCAATGAAGTGAACACTGACAGTAATTACTACAGTAACAACAATAACAGTGACAGTGTTCGCCATTTTTTTGCTTTTAATTTGCTTATAAATCGAAAATAAAAGACATTTTTCTCGAATTGCGCTACATCGTTCAATGTGGTATCTCCGAGACCGTGCATAATATTTTGGACACATCAATAAAAATATATTCATACACGACGTTTTAATTGGACATACAAGGGGTGTACACGATATTACTAATTACAAATAGTTTAAATTTTAGAAAGATCTGATTACAAGTCATAACATTGTAAAACGATAATAACCCACATTGGAGAGATTGGTAGTTACTGATTATTATTGACCGCGGAGAATACACAATAATCACGAGTACGCAAATAGCATTGAATTAAAAGACATTAAAAATTGATGCACTTATTGGAGTCAAGAAAAAATGTATCAATAAGAAAGCAAATGATAAACTATACCATTAGTTGTTTTTATGATTAATGATTACCATTGGGCCATAAATTAACAACTACTGTACAATTCAATTTGAACGTTATGGTAGTTGTCTTTGCTGATAGCAAGTTTAATTCCCAAGTCTAAAAAGTAACATTTTAAACGACTCGAAGTAAATATAGAGAGGTAGAGATATTTGGTTTTTTCTTCTAATGACACAATTTAATAAACGATGTTGTTGTTGTGTCTGCGCTTAGCAACACACGGTCTTTGACTTCGATACGTTTGTTGTAAGTTCTTTATAGTCATTTGTAAGCGTTTGGTTAGTATGTACGGTGGCAGCCACTAATTAAAGCGATTTGTAGCAAAGCGGGCACCATTTGGTATAATTCAAGTTTGGTGGTTGACAAAGCCACAACGCATAAGTTACCGACAAGGGATCCGCTACGCATTGCGTTAGAGTTCGCATGAAACGTTCCGGCAAGCAGTTTTATTATCTTCCGAAAAAAGTACATGGAAGAAGAAAAAAAGAAAATAGAGAAAAATTTACTGACCATATATAAAATAAATAGAAAAGTTTAATAAGGCAGAACGTTTCTGTACAATTTTTGAAAACATTCTCGATATTTAGATATTCACTTTATGTAGATGCAACCATAGAACAATAGAAGCACCAGAGCATGGACGTGATATCTGCTACCTGTCTTGTCGCAAATCACATGAATTATGCAACACGTCGCTTTGCGCTATTATTAACATATCGGCTAAAGGTCACGCTTCTAAGGTTTCCAGTTTGTGATTGATGAAAGTTAGGTATTACGTTCGAAATTAGAAATTACTTGCGATTCAAAAAGGACGGCCGAAAAAATACCACAAACCGCGTTCAGCGTGGCTAAGAACGGAATGATGTGAAGCGTCAAGCGCACCCTCTGCTATTAATAGAAGGAATCAATATACCTCGCCGCGACCCCGGCGTCAACGCTACCCCACCAACCAATGCCAAGGACAAGACAATGCAGGTGGAAGCATTCACGATGCACCTTTATATATCTCGGAGCTGACGTAGCGTAACGTCACTGCAATATGCTTTTAGAGCTACAAACACAGAATGCTGCGCCTCAAGGATCTACTTCTGTGTCTCATTTATTTGTTGCCACCGTACAAATATCTATAAAAAAAATCGGTTTTTGTTGCTACTTAAGGTGCTATTATTTTTTTAGCATAAACTATTTGAGAAATGTAGTGTTCTAACAACTGTGACTTGTTCTGAGAAAATCAAAATAGGAGGCTCTGTGTACAGAGATAATTATCAAATAATCAGTGACAAAATACACATGATTATATTTGGAGACAGTAAAAATTAATTACGTGTTTTTTAAAATTAGTTTTTTTTACGAATAAAGCTGACACGGTCATTCCAGGACATTTAATGCATAAATAACTAATCGATTGTTTTAACTTCACAAAATAAACTGGCAAGTCTTAAAGCGGTAACTGGAGAGACAATTATACTAAAAGCAAAGAATTGTTGTTCGAATAAGAATATCAATATGTACATTGCAACCGGATGAATTCAATAAAACTTTACAGCTTTTGCAAACAAATGGCGAAACAAAGAGATTCGTCACTCTCTACATTTTCAAATTCAATGCGCCTTTGAAGTACAACCCAATCTAAAACTGAGTGTTCAATGTATATCAAAACGAAACTTGATTTGACAGATGATAGGTGTGGAGTCTTCTTTGATCCAAGACCACAAAGAGCTTTCCCTTAATTAAAAAATCCGAATGCTTCTACTGAAATTTATATTGAGCCCACAGGCTTTCACAAATAGAGCTGAAATTTTGCTAATTTTGTAACTTTGAATACTAGATTCTGGTAGTAACAAATTAGTAT
Organism: Cynaeus angustus; assembly: GCA_030157275.1. Taxonomy (NCBI): domain Eukaryota; kingdom Metazoa; phylum Arthropoda; class Insecta; order Coleoptera; family Tenebrionidae; genus Cynaeus; species Cynaeus angustus. Next base: position 13,588,995 of record CM058066.1, on the reverse strand, counting down.
TAAATTATTAAATTAAGTCTAATAATTGCTAAATTACTGCGACTCGAGTAGAATTCCGCTCATACCATTTCAATTTATAACTCAATTATTTCGTTGAAAATTGAAAAAACCGCACGCGAACATTTCAGAACGATGATATGACCCCAGAGAATAACAAGGGATCTGCTACCTGTAAGAATGTGAACGAATTTTCTTGCTAATCCACAATTAACCTTTCATTATTAGAAATTCTGTGGGCGGCTGCGCTGAAAATAGCCAATTTTGTATTTGTTCGTTTTTCCTCGCCATTAAATTTTAATCACGGCTTATCTTACTTGCTTTTTTATAAACTTTTAAAAATCCGATAAGGTTGATGTAACCGCACTGGAAAAATCTTCTCGAGCAAACTTAATCCCGAAAGGTCGTAACCCGGCGGCCTAATCGTGAATAATAAATATTTATCGAATGAAATGGCAATGGTCGAGTGTCACAACGATGTTCTAATTGTTTAATTATTTTGCTAGGAAATAACTGCGATTTTAGATAATGGAACTGCGGGGGTCAAGACGTGATCGATGTCATCGCGTCTCAAAGAAATTGATAAGTTAGAGACAGGGTCATTTTGTTTGAAGAGATAAAACTTGAAAGAGATGCTTGTGAATTTACCTCGAAACTGATTTTGCCGGTTTGCTTTTGCTTGATTGTGTTGAAGACGTAATGAGCGTAGTTCGTTGCATCTGAAACAAAACAGCATGAAATTACAATAAATAATCACGGCTTATTTTGCAATTTACTAGCTTGACTGTTTAAACTCTTCAATTTAGTCCAATTTGGTTTTTCTGTTTAGTTAGCCCGATTTAGTCTAGTTCAAAAATCAAGAAAGAAAACTGCGTTTTTGCCATCATTTTGACCTGGCGCATCCACCATTTTTCGCACCCATTACCGTCAGCCTTTGAGATTTGAGTGTAAAGAGATTATCGCGTCATAAAACGTATTCAGTTCATTAATAACAATAAAAATCAAAAGGGCAATTTATTGATTTTGCACTCAATAAAACGCGGGTTAAGTATAGAGTAAAATAAAATTATAAAAATATAATAATTTTGATACTTCAAAAGAAGACGGATAATAAATCAGTAATAATAATAATTTCTGTAGTTTTCTCAACTTCTTTAGCTAACTTAACGTTAAAAATGTTGACTATGGTACAAAATTTAACAATTGTTTTGTTACTATATTTTGAAATACAAAAATTTGGAAACATGAAACTGATACCATTTAAACACATTTTAGTTCATTTTTAATTTTTGCGCTTTATTGTTCGTAATCAGACCACAGGACCATATTCATATATTGAAAATTTCCACTTTTTGTTGCACTTTAACGTTTTCATTGGTAATATCCATGCAATTATCAGAGATTCAAAGATAATAAATAAACCAGAACGAGGAAAATTCATCCATATCCAATCAAGTAATTAGAATCAAATGAAATCCACTGCAAATTACCTCATCGATTAATTTAAACTTCTGTTTGTGGATCTATTTGTTTGAGGTGGATCATACTCCCTCTATTTGTGTTTTACAGTAAGTGGTTTTTCGATTAGGTGTTGTTTCTGCCATCTGCATAATTTCTAATCAAAAGTTTTATGTATGATTGGTTGCATACTGCACATGTTCGTGTTCATACGTGATTAATCTTAAGAACAATTCATCAAGTGTACGAAACACATACTCGTATATACCCCTTAATTGATTACACTTAGGTGGAGTCCCACAAGACATATGTTACTAGTTGAATTAGTTCTAGATAGGGTTAACAACAATTGAGGAGTTAATTGTTTCCCTTCAAACAGTGAAACATATCGATTATGTGAAAATTATTTTTTATGATCAGTATAACAGTACCAATTTAAGATAAATATCCGTAAAGCGTTCCTTACAAACATGAAAATTATGTAATTGGTGCAGTAATTTGTCATTTTGTCATTGACACACAGGACAGGACTGATGTATTCTGCAAATCTAAATTTATCACTGGGTTAAGCTCGTAAATTTATAGCTTCAGAACCAAAATTACATAGCGAGAACACCAAAACCGAGCTTAAAAAAATGTTAATAAACACGCCTCAGTAGACAAAACCCAAGAATTCCACTGAGACTGAATATTACACATTTCGTGTTATTTTGGAGAAACTCACATTACAATGTAATTTTACGATTCCTATTCCGGTCCCAACATCATTATAGTTTATTTTTCTGTTTTCAGTTCTGAGTTTTCAGAATAGCGTCAATTATTGCGCATTATGAAATTTTCATAGTAAGGAAAACCAGCGCTAGAATGTCGATGATTTTTAAATACTTTTAGTTTGACATGAGTTAGTTCGATAAATCATTTCCAGAAGATAAGACCTGAAAAAAACTGCTGGTCGAAAAGGCTCAATTTTGAAGCCATTATCCTTCCTCCTGGCGCAATTCCCACCGTCTGAATTTTATCACTCTATTCCTCCTCGCATAAATAACTTAGCAGGGAATTTTTAAATGTCGTCAATAAGAAAACCCGATTGTCTGGACGAAAAATATGACAGGGTCTCGAAGAAAAGCAAATTATTATTTACGTTTTTGCACAGATAGTAAACAGAGTTAGCAAATCCCCTCGTCGAATTCCGTCCGATTTTACTGATGCGTTTTATGAGCGTTTGAAGATTACTGGATGAAAACGAGATCTCTGAAACCCACGTTTGCGTCAAAGAAAATGAAAACACAATGTTTTTGGCGTGGCGACCGTGGATGTGTTAACTAGGATTAATTTCGGTTCAGTTTATGGAAATCACGCACAATTTTGCACAAAAATTACTTTGATTAAACCAAACAAATCATGAAATCTTCAAGATTTAGCTTACATTATTTGGACTTATAAAAATTTAAACCTTTCTGGAAAAGTTGAACAGGTGATGAATTTTTAAATTAACTCCTAAAAACTTTGATGAAAAATCTCCGGAGATGGCACATTTTCTCACGCCTAGAAACTATCTGACTTTTATAGTGCACTTCCAGACATTTTCAGTATGCTTCCAACAAAGTTTCAAAGGCAATAAGTTAGATGATCGATTGACAATTTCAGCTGTTAAGTTCTAAAATGTCTTCACTTTTAACAAATCAAATAAACAACAGCCCATCTAAAACTCAATTCCATTTAAAGTTGCAATTCGGCCAGCGGGGTATAAACTTGCAATAAATAAAATAAATCCAATTACGAAAGGCTTAGTATGCAAAATATTTCAGAGGGTAAACAAACTTTGTATTTCCATATCTCCAGTTTTACAAGAAACCAAACCGCTGTTTTAAAAAATCTCGATCATAAATAGCTCTCTGGAGAAAAGGTTTTGTGAAATACTACGATTTTATTATTGGAATGATAAAAGATTTTATTTCATCTCTAAATTAACATATTGAGTTTGTAATTCAATCCCATTTGAAAAAAATGCATCGGAAACTTTGAAATTTTCAAGAAGTTCGTTAAATGCCGGAACAATGGTAATCCGTCTTTATAAGTTTTTAAATAGTGCTGCAGAACTTTAACTAAAGCCGAGCTTTAGCTACTTTTAGTAGTTTATGACTTCTTAATTAAGTTGCGGTATACTTAATAAATAAGACATGCATTTAAAGAAGATTAAAAAAGTTGTGTTAAAAAGTGGTGAACCGGAGAGTCCAATTTGGATCTACCGCGATGTTTATGGACTGAATATATACAACAGAAGATTACGCAGAAGTTTCGTTTAACTTTGACTATAAACGAGTATAAACAATGCTTTAAATTTTACACGTGCCTTGAGTTCTGTATTATGTCTGTATAACGTTATGAGGTTGAAAGTTTCCTTAAAAATATTTATGTGATGATATAAATGATTGTTTAAAACTTAATTTTTCGGTAAAACAGTTATTATGAACCGCCGACTTTACGTAGTAGTTTCAGTTATTGCATTTGAGCTTGATGAGCTTCGCTTCGTCAACTGTTTCTACTGAGCAAATGCTAGATTTGTATAATAAACCAGATCTACCGTTAGTTGGAAGGTGGGTGAATAAGCAACTATAAATAAAATATGAACATGATGGGAAAATGTACACATGATACGAGGCTGTCTTGGTGATTTTACTCCAACGGATTTTTGTCGTATTAAAAATAAAATAGTAATACTTATTGGAAAGACATTTGATATTAAATTAAACGAATGAAATTCCAAAAATAGCACGATATTTCCATACTATTGTTTCTATCTGTAACTCTGTCTGGTGTTTCGTAAAGCAATTAATACACATCTACTCAGCAATTCCTTTGTATACTGTATTAAATTTATCACGGTGATGTGTGTTTTGAATTACAATTATCCACAGCTATGTAACTTCATATGTGACTCAAATAAATTAGATGTGAATTTTTCTTCTTCTCGATTTATGTTTTAAGTGTCCCACAAGGCTCTGATAGGGTTCTCAATTTTTTATTGGATTCTTCGATTACTGACAGTTCTGTTGTTCGTTTTTAGGTCAACAAATAATTCTTTGTGACCTCCGTCACAAAATGGATATTTTCTCGTTTGTTTGTCCTTGGATTTAGTGTTTCTCGGCTCGAGAAATTATCCCTTTTCAAATTTAATTTTATCGTTATGTGCATACAAGTGACGCCTTTTCGTTGTTGAGTCGTACAAATAAAAACAAAGTGAGTTCAAATGAAAGCATAAAGCTTTCCGCTGTTTATAAAACGCACAAAGGGTCTTGATTCATTGGTCTCACCGAGTGAGGATTTTTTCAGTGACAGACGTTTCGACGCTCGATCACTTTTATTGAATAATTGAAATTGAAAAACCAATTTGTGGTTATAATTTTAAGACGAGAGAATTTGAAATGAGCGTTAAATTGATAATCGTCATCACGTAGTGTATTAGCTGATAACGCATATTCCCCAAAGTGCACGCTGCGTTGAAGTGCTTTCGGTTTTACCGAACTTAACAGGATTCCAGAGCTAAAGCTCTATCTTACGAGCAACCAGAAACCTTTTGCGTCACGAACTTAATATATTTCTTTGCGCCTTTTCTTAATTAAACACATCAGTAGTGTTCATTTGCAGACTTTCTTATACTTCCTGAGGAGTTTTAATAATTAGTTTTTTTTAAATGCAACATTACAAGTTCATTTGCTAACACCAAACGTAAACCGGAGCACACAAAGTTTGAATTGAGTCCGAAAATGATTTTAAATTGTGACTTTTCTACGTTACTATATTTTACCCTGCTCATTTTCAAGTCAAGGCAACGGAGATTTTAAAAAATATATAAAAGTAGTCTCTTGGGTTAAGCTCTCATTGGGCTACAGAAAAAATGATGTATATTCTAAGGCACTTATGTGGGTTTAATCTGTCAAGATTGAAGAGACATAACGTTCTCTTGGTAAATAAATACTTTTTTTAATTTTCCAGTCTCGTAGTTCGTGGTTGTTCCCTTCGCTGATGGTTCATAAGTAAAATTTAAAAATAAAATTAGAGTGTTATTTATTTCTACATAAGACACCTTCAATACTTTTAGTCGTGGTGTCAATCGTAATTAATTGTCAATCATGCTACCATTATGTTGTCAGTAAAAAGAAGAAGTAATTAAAACGTCCCAACAGCACCCTAATTGCGCACTTGTAGGGATTTAATCGTGTTAATTTTGTTTACGCCGTGAGCTTAAGTATAGCTGATCTCGAGATGTTCTTTAAGTGCTAAGGTTAGGAAAGGTCGATGTGATCTTTTAGATGTTGCAGTCTTTCCGTGTGTTGTTTTGCTCAATTCCGTTTTCGTTTGATGAGATGGCCGAAGATATGCTTATCTTGGTCTGATGTATGCCGTCAAATAACATCACAGGTCAAGGAAACTAATTTTACATAGATTTTACAGTGACCGCCATGCTGTAAAAATGGTCACCGTTAAACCACGTCCTGCATTATTTATTAAATAAAAACAAACAAGAAGTCAAACATATGCCAAACCACATGTTTACATGCATGACTTTTTTCTTTGCAAAAAAAGAGCCGAACTCAAGGGAGTCGCAACTTTCTGCGTGAAGTTTTGCTTTTCAATCTTATTGATTTGTAAAAAATAAAAAAGATATTAAAAGCTGGAGATTCAAGTTTGGAACGCAATCAAACTAAAATCGGAACGATTTTAACAACGCCAATATCGGCAGACACTCTTAAAAGCTTCTTGGATGATTAATCGCTTTGTTAATCAATCAAAGAATGATTCGAAACAAGTTAATGGAGTCTTACTCAAGCGAATTCGATCTCAAGCTTTATTTTTGCTGTGGAGCTTCACTGCGTTAGATTCGGTTAACAATTAACGACGTTGTTAACGCTACGAAAAACTTTGAGATTTATAGCAGTAGTTAAGATTGTATCAATAGGGGAAGATATTCTGGTTGAAGTACCTCGAATAATTGTGGCGGAATTGAGAAGTGTATTTCATATTTCAACACAAAGCGCTGGGTAAACATTATGTTTTAAGTGTTATTAAATATTAACATTCCATCACCAAGAATACCTGCGTTGAGAGTAACACGATAATATTTCTACACCAATAAATTGTCATTGATTCAGATTTATCATACATGCTGCCATAAACTTAATTGTGCATAAAATTGAAAACTCTGTACATTTACGCCACTGCATAACTTTTGATGCGAGGTATCGTTTTTTTATAAACTCATCATTTTCAGAGACACTATCAAATTTGTTTCATAGTTTGTTACAGCGTGCTTTTTGACGCACGGTTTTAGTTTCAAAGACATTTATTTTCCAGCAAATATTTAACAAACGGTAAATCACAGTGCGATACCGTAGACAAGAAATACACTAATCTCATTACGCTCGATTAGCCAATCAGAAATTATGTACCGTGATCAAGTTTCATTAGTTTTAATGTGTCTTAATGTAGCTACAAATTCTCTGTTGAAAGTGGATGCATATTCATTAAGAGCAACAGTTTTGCTATTTGCATGTTTAAGATCATTATCTTAAAACGCGCTGTATACACAAGAAAATTAATAAAGGAGAAACTAGAATGATGAGGTTTCCTATAATTTTGTGAATAAAATAATTAACTGCACTTTTCTTGCGTATACCATTGCAAGTGTGATAATCAGCTTATAAAGGTTCGGTAAGAAGATTATGTGAGCAAGTTTTACGAGATAGATGCGAAAATAGGGTTCTATTAAAATTAGTGTGTTAAGGGTCAAACGATAATATTTGTTTCAGAGAATTATTGATTCAACCAGAGCATAACGTGCAATAACTTTAATCCACAATGCAAACAGAATAGTTGCTTTCGCTAAAATTAAATTCCGAGTCTGAGTTTTGGTTTATTGTTGTGGTGTAGCTGATTCCTTTAAAGCTCTAAAATCACTTTAAAAAATTATAAACGGTAAAAAATAAAAACGTGACCTTCATTGACACAATCACTGTATTGGTAACAAATCATACTGATAAACTAAATAACGATTTCACAAATGAGAACAATCATTGCAGAGCTATTTATTAGATTCAAATAAATTGTACACGATTAATTCGATTTAAAACGAACGGTATTTGCATTTGATAAACTTCCGTTGTGTATTTGTCATAATTGCACTGGAAATAAAAGATACAAAAACCTATTTTAGATAATATTTGCTGATTGTAATATTTGGGAGAACTCTGTAAAGACAAGAGCGGATTTAAAAAATGAAATTTTCAAACATAAGTCGGAAATTAAGATCTATATTCTTACATTATTGTAACCATAATAAACTGTATTGTTGCAAGTAAAAAAAGTTTCATCATTTGTGTAAAAAAATCTTTTCGAAACATGTTATGAATTTTAAAAACATATGTTTTAATTAAAGTATTGATTTGTATTAATCTATTTGATTTACGTGAACAATACACAAATTGTGTTTGCATCTGTTGGTGTAAAATTTTTGTTGTAGCTTTTATATAAACTCCAACAAAAAGACTCATAAATTATGAACGTAATGTACTTAAAATTAGAGATACAAATTCAATTTTACGAAACGTATTTATTGTCTTGTGAACCCTATTGATATAAATAAACAAGATATTTTCTTAGTATCCACAAAACTAAGAAAAATACGAATTTTTAACGTTAATTGTTGTTAACTTAGAATAAAATCAATCAAATTTATGGAACTTGAAATTGCTTCTTTTGTGTGTTTAAATACAGAATCGAAGAATTTTCTAAATATTTAATAAAAAAAAAGTTTTTACAGTGGCGTCAAATTTGATAATTTAAAAAAAGAGGTCGGTTTTCTGCATATGTCTATAAACAACAAATTTTTCGAATATAAAAAGAAAAATGTGAATTTTTAAGTTACAATGAAAATGGTAGATGCGCCCACTCTGCTGATTTCACATAAAATTTGTTATTTATGCTAAAAGCTTCATTTTTTCGTGTCTAATTTAATGTTTAATTAAAGAAACTAGAAATTTACCAGATATCCACAAAATTAAGGAAAAATATGAAAACTTGCAGTAAGAGGATTATCGCAAAACAAACCTTCCAAAGTTTGTTTTTTCTATTTGATTACTCCTCACTCCCCTCTTAAATATATTGCCATTTCTTATTTATTTATAGATGGGGATTCTGTCTTGACTTGACTCTGAAATTTCCGCAAGAAAAAACACCTTGTATTTTAAATAAATTACAACCTATTATTTTTCTTACAATGCGGTTCTAACGCGAACCTCCGAAAGTAATTAAACCGTCGGAAAAGTAGAAACTTGGTCGAAACCATTAAAACATTCAACTACTCTGACATTGAAATACAACCTGACCTCAGAATAAACCAGTTGTAATTGAACGCAAACCAATCGGCTAGAATCAACCGTGCGTTTATCAACAGGTGATACTAGCCGAAAACTGGTTTGTCTGCGTTTAAGAATCATCTACCATAAATTGTAAAGTTTGCACGTTTTGATCGTGAGATGTGCTCGAGATATCAGATCAAACCCTCGCTTTTCTCAAGAGGTAGGTTCTGCCAGACAAGATTGTGCTTTAAACAATTGCTTCTATAACCGGTTAAGTAACAGTTATTACAGTAATTTGTTAATTTAGTTGTTTTATAACCTGCTTCAATCAACATTAAGCGGCTGTGATAGTATTCTCTAGAGAAACGATTGGACTGGGATGTGTCGTTACATGCTCAAGGTTTTCATAGTAATACAGAGTTGATATAGTGTAATATCTTTTTAATGCTTGTTTCTTTCATACGCGGTGATTCTAGCGCACATTGTGCTTTTATGTTAGATTTATGTGGTTTTGGTTGTCTTATTATGGTCGTTGGGATGGTATCGCGGAATCATTTATTAAAGCAAGTAATTGCAAGATATAAACTTACCGCCTAAAGGGAAAAATTGCGAGAATATGTGTTTGAAAGAGTCTTCATCCACCATCCCAGTGGGGCATTCCTGCAAATTTAATTTTTTTTTATATAACTGTTTCTCTGCTCGGTTAATAGAGAAATTCAGGTATAGCTTTTATGCTGTCAAGTGAAAACTATTTCAAGCTGACTAGCTAATTCTGGAACAAAAGCCCTTTCGGTTCAGAAAAATAAACGAGCTGCAGCTATAAATGCGAGCGTGAAAATGTGTATTTTTCTTAAATAACTGATCGATATCTCGATGTAAATAGCTTTTCACTCAGAAAACTTAATATTCGGAAGTTCGTCTTACAAAGATGTAACATCCGAATTTGAATTTTATCACAAAGCTGGAAATTATAGAGTACGGAAATATGCTCAAGTTTAAGCTATTGCTATGCTTTTCGTCTTTCATTCCAGAAAACGAACATTTGCATATGCAAACCACAATTGTCAAAACGGATGTCGGAAAAGCTAGTTATCTTTGACAATATAATAGACGATGACACTTGAACTTCGCGTAATTAAGCACAACCCGCAACTACAATTAAATACAGTAGGACTCTTTCCCCATTCCCATAAAGTGCAGACTAGTTTCGGATTTCGCTTTGCTTGGAAAGATGAACTTTAAATAAGATTCACTTGGCAACAACTTTCGGCTTACGTCTTTTTATTACTAACCTGTTTGAATCCTCGGTACATTAATTGAATTTCTTTCCTTGTAAATTTCGTTTTCGACGCTAATTTTTGTAACTCTTCTGGTCTATACCTGGCTATGTGAAAATTAAACTCGTCCGTTTCTTCATCTGAAACATAAAGTTACACTTAATCAAAACATTTGAAAGTTTTCAATACACTACAAATCACAAACTCAAGCGAGCTTTTATAATCAAATCAAATTATTATAGATTATTACGGTGATGATAACTTGGTTGTTGAGTTTGGTGTTTTTTGATTGTGGAGAACGTAGTGAGTTATAAATATGTTTTTGACCCGTGGTTGCTGGAAATGCTTTTGGGAATTTATTGCATAAAAATCTCTGGAGCGATAAGTCGCACGCAGTCAATTGCAATTTATATTAGTTCGATCCAAAAACAGCGCAACAATAAGTGATTTATGGGAATCTTTATCTATATCGATCTAAAACTGAACATACTCAATTCTACTCAGCTATTGGCGTTTTCATTTATTGTTTATAAATTCATGATTGATTAATCTTACAATACGCGCATTATAGATAAAAAATAAGGTAAATAACAACTTTAGCTTTATCGCATTATGACACTAGAACTAGATGATTAAGGACTCTTAAAAAGACGGTTGATATTTACTACCGTCAATATTTTTGTGCAACAGGAAATTACACGCTTCCTTTATACTGGCATCGATTGCCTCTGTGCTTTATGCGGAAGAACTTAGTCCTTTATTTCGACCACAACAACATCAAAAATTTTGATACATTCAATGAGATACCCCGAAACTATAGGAAGATAAAAACATGAGTTTTATGACACCACATTGGCGCAAAAAATTCATCTTGCTGGATGCGGCAGTCTAATGAAACACACCAAGTTTAACGCTGTAATAAAAACTTTAATTTGTAAATGCAGCATGCCTGATCTAATGTGCTTACTTAGATTCCCATTATCCTAACGGTCTAATTAGCGATGAATGGGAAATGTTGGTAGACACGAACGGGAGGTACTAACGTGCAGTCAAGAGAAAATTATATAAATTTGTATTTAACAAATTTTGTTTACTTTTCACTCCTTCGAGTGTGCACAGATTTTCTTGATTGATTTATGTTTGAAACTGTTATTTTTTTAATAGATTTTTACGCACAGTAAGTAGGATTCTCGGTGAAGCCCAAACAAATTAAAATCCCTGTAGAGTAGGTTATGATTATTGATTAATGACGGTCGAAACCAGTAAAAACGTCATTTACAAAGATGCCTTTAGTTCCCGATCGACATATTATAAGTAACTTTGATGATCTCACGATTTCTCTATTCACTTTTCTTTTATTCAACTCGTCCTCCAGTTCTCGTCTTTGGTAATAATAAATTTTCGTTACGTCGTCCTCACGTCCTATAGCTATAAGTAAAGATTTATAGTTTCGAGACAAATGCACTGATTTGCGATGTGCCGAAGCAGATGCAATTTGCAAAGTGAATTCTCAAATTCACGACCTGAATTAGACAATCGGGAATTGGGAATGTGACGGACGTGACCGAGCATAAAATTCACCATTTGTTTAATATTTCACTGTCTAATCTCGGTGTTAGCGACTGTGTATGCTTTTGATAAATGTATGTGCTTTTCCAATAAAAAGCAGAACACGGAGATTGGAAAACCAATCAGGGTTTTTCGGTGAAGGTGTAATTTTAGATTTGAGAGGTGCTGTCACTTTTTAGTAATACAATCGTATTTATCAAAGCGAAAACTTTTGTGGGAAACGTACAATAAAAGAAGACATTGCAATGTTGGAACTTGGCTTTTACAAGGCGTTTATTGTGGCTTGTGGGACACACAAAGTTACTTTGGAATACGAAGTATTCAGAGTTTACATGCATCGGAGAAACGATCAAATTGGGATAAAATACCACACTGACACTGCACTTACTGTTATTGGTCTTTGCTTGTGTGGTTTAAAGAAAAGCAGTCCAAATCTTACATTCCAGATCAAAGTGCACTTACGTGACTATTTATACTATCGAAAAGATAGGAATTTTACAGGACGCTAACTTTTTTCACAAACTAGACCCGCAATTTTTACTAAAACTGTCTAAATTTACATACACTTTAATTAAATTAGTCCAATACGGCTACTGTGACATCAATCGGTGCATGTCTGAGATTGATAATTTCGTTCACTTTTTGCTAAAAAATATCTAATATTTCTCAAAATTCAGATTTTACGAAACGTATTTTGTGGAGATATTATTTCACTAAACACAGAAACAATAAATATAACAAATATGTTAAAAATTAAACAAAATTTAAACAATTTTTAAAGAAACTGTTAAAATGGTGGATGCGCCAGATATTTTTTTGTGTATTGAATTTCTTGACCTCAAACTTGCTACCACGGTTCTGTTATTTGTTTACATTGGTATTTGTATTTCTCCTTCACAATGATTGATCAATTTTTTTACCAACCTTTTCATCGAGAATCTAAAAAGTTTTAAGTACGTTAAGTTATAAATGAACAAGTTCACAGTCACTTGATTTGATTCTTAGATGATATTTGTCGATTCTATAGATAATTTCCACGATAATATAAAAATACTCACAGATTTTTTTTATGTTACAATACTATTCTGATAATCTATTAGGTTTAAAATGTCACGTCAAGCGTTCATTTATCACGTTTCTGCGGTTTCAGTGACAACATCAACTAAAATTTGTCGACCCTTGTTTGTCGTTTTGGATAGAACTAGCACTGTTGATCCCAATAAAAAAGATAGATCATGATGTGTCGTCACAACAGAATGGAATATGTGGGTCAATTATTTGTCTTCCATGCCAAATAGGCAATGGAAACTTCTAGCACAATCGTATAAATGTAAACAGAAACAAAGTTATAATTTCATGGTGGCTTAATCAAATAACTTGAGTTTGATAGAAGTTCGTTAACCTTACGATCATATAAATTAGATGAACTAATAATGGAGTTCCAATATTTTACATCGATTGTACATTGCCGGTTAGGGTGTATCAGCAATTACAAATGCTGTGGTGTTGCCACTATTAAAGTGAAGCAATAATTATGAATTATTACGGTATTAAATCATTTACGACGCCAACAAAGTATTGAACGCAATTATTTTCAAATCGTTTTATAAATTTCTAGTTCGACGGGCATCTTTCTATACTTTGCGAGGGTGCCGGCCTAATTTAATATCGCAAAAAAGTAGAAGGGGAAATATAAAACACGCTGGGGGAAAATTTCTTAAGGTGGATGAATCCGTAATTGGCAATATGCACCATTTACCAGTACGAAGTTATAAGTATTCCAAAAGCTATTTTAAAACCGAACACGAAGTGAGGAAAGCTAACATGTTCTTGACCATACAGAAAGGTAAAATATAGATCAACCCGTGGGCGACATCCACGTCGTGATATTTCATATTTTAAAATACACTTCTTCGATGAACTTAATCAATACAGCAGAAGACTCTATCATGTAGTGAAAGCACCTCTATACATTTTTTGACACATAAGGCTTGGATTTGCCAGTTAACTGACACACACATTATTACGATACATTGTGAACAAGGCTAGAAATGTCGATGCAGGTTATAATTATTTTTTTAAAACTCCTAAGATTTTTTCAAATCGTAGTCGTGATCAAGTACGCTTTTAATATGATGAGTTGGCCACGCCTAAAGTTTGGAGAGAGTACATTACAATCACGAAAGTGGTAATAGCAGTAAAAGTGTGAAAATATGTTTAGAATTATTACAACAGATGAAAGGATGTGTCCAGATTACACTGACAGTAGTCAGGGACAGCTTAATATCAATAGTAAAATATGCGGACAAATATGACATTCAAGCTAAACATATAAGTCGAATTTGTTCTTGACACTTTTAGATTCTGCTAGCGTCAGTGATGTTTTAATTTGCATTGTGTTGACGCCGTTTTCTCTTAACTTCTATAAATCCTGAAGGAGAAGCGCCAGACTCCCTAAGGATCCGTAAGATTCTGCTTTGTAGAAGCAACGCTTACAGAAACCGATTCCAGATACAAATTAAGCGGAGAACACCGGCAGAAAATTTTTCAGGATATTTCCGGAATTATTACAGTTATCAAGTACCAAAGTATCTAGAGGGTTGCGTTTTTAGAATAACTTAAACGAATGCAATTTTTTTAAATAAAACAAAATTACTAAGTTCGTAGACAACACTGCTACATAATTTATTAAACATTTTTCCATGTTGTATGCAAACAGAACCCATTTGTTAAACAAACAGACAGGTAAAAATACATAAGAAAACTAGAACACATAAGAGAATAGATTTGAAGGTGGTGTATGTATTGATTTTGTTTTAAACACATTGAACATACTAGTTTTTGGATCAATTATAATAACGTTGCCACGCTGCGAGTGAAGTTGTTTTTAAAGTTTAGAAGTCGTGTATTTTTATGGAAACTGTTCAACTGTAGTTAAGTTGCTACAAGATTTTAGTAAGATTTTGCGAAATGGTTTATATAGTTAAACTATGCAGTGAGTATAAACATAGAGAAACGTCAAAAGATACAGCAGTGGTAATATAAATTCGTCGACAAAGCACGACGTACAAGAGAATGGAACAAAAATACGTTAGTTTCACAATGGAGTACGTTCAAAATTTATTCAAAAGCGAGCTATTATTAAAAGTATGTGTATTATCCTTAGAAATTCTTGAATAACTAATTTGCACAATAAGAAGGTCGATGAATACAAACTTGTAAACGGCAATTTCAGGAGGAACTGATCTACAGAATTGAAGTGGAGGCTTTTATTTGAATTGGAACCGTTTCGTATTCACGTTAGGTTTCTGTGGGCATACAATATTTAAAATTTTATTTTTTATTTATAATTCTTTGTCGGGTTGATGCACGTAAACCTACATCACTCCAATGCAAACAATATTTATTCATAGGAAGTTTCACATAAACATCAATAAAATCCTCATATTTCTTCAGGTTTGACTGGTTTGCGCGAAGCGGAAAATTGGAAACAATTTAATTGAATGCTTGACATGCGAATTAGACAAGCATGATATTCTAAAGCCATTTTAATTAAAAACAGTTTTATATTTAATTTAAAATGCAAATCTCATCTGCGCCACAAAATAAAAATATGCAGGGCACACATTGTGCTGAAATGAAAGGTTTAAACTGTACCTCACAAGGGTCAATTATATAACGAGTTCGTCTGTTCCTGACACAGTTGGGAGCATTTGTTGCGTGCTGGCTCTGAAATTGTAAAAATCACACTAATGAGAGCGACAATTTTTCACTCGCTAGTCGTCTTCTTCCGACTATAGTCTTAAATTTGATGAATGGTAGCCAAAGAAGCGAAAACAACGCTATACATTCATCGCGACGCCACTGACCGGTTTCGCTTTGGCATGCATTCACAACTTGAATTTTTAGAATTTCCGTTTGCATAGTTTGATCTAAGAGATTCATTTAACTTCAATGAACCTGCATCACAGACTTGCGAATTTGCCAAAACAATTACATATCTGATGGGAGCTTGGAACATCGGTTTTGCTCAAGATTTATGAACAACTCAACTCGTAATCTCATCGTGCTAATAACGTTTTGTTTTTATTATCGAAATTTCAATTATGCTAAGGTGTTCTGACTTGGAATCCAATCTTGTGGCTGTGATAAGCCTAATGTAATAAACCATGCGAGGGACTACATCACAAATTAAACTCATTCATGCAAGATTAATGTCGGATCAAAATGGTTTTGATTGAAAGGTTAAATGGCAAGGGTATGTAGACATTTGGAATTTTGACATTATGCATAATAAGGTAGCAAGATCATTAAGGCCTCATTGTAAACTGTAAAGTTTCGATGGTAGTTAAGGGAACAAACATGTGAAATAACATAACAAACAAGGCTCCAAAGTAACAGCTTTGACATAAATTGAGTTCAACAGTAAAGCCTTTTTATAAGAGTTTTAAGACAGAAGTTGCACAAAATAGTCATTCATGAACTTTCTAAGCAATATTTATTAATCTCGCCAGCAAGCTGAGAGCGAAGTTCTTTGGATGTTAAGAACTTGCTCTTAAAATTATTTCCCGTTTAGGGGACTTTGACGACTCAAAAATTCAGTTCAATTCAAAATTCCTCATTTCTACATTCAGACAGATCTAATCTAAAAAACATAAACCACATTTGACGATATGAAAACTCTCAGCAAAAATTAGAGATATTATTAGAAAATAATAAATTTAGTACATCCACCATTTTTGCGGCATCTTTAAAAGTTTACATTTTACTTAACACTGTAGTTTTTGAAAAATCACTCGTTTCTACATTTAGACAGATACAAGAAAATATCAACGACATATTACGGTACTGAAGTTTAAAAATTAGAAGGAACTTGAAATAGTTATTTACGTAGCGATCTAGTAAGCCAGCAAAGAATGTGCATTTGAATTTAAAATGAACAAAACTGAGAGAACTTTTTAGTTTATGAGTATACCTCGCTAAGCGAATTACAAAGAGAGCGAACTGTGAATTTCGGCAAAACGTTTTTGACTAATATTCTCAAAATTCAATTACCAAATCTACTGAAACGTTAAAATCTCTGTAATAACTCACGTCAAAAGCTTCACGGTGGCAGTTACTTGTATTGTTTCACACAAGACTGCTTTCAATAATTGTTCAAAAAAGTTCTGCGATTTACAAAATTTAATTTGGTTGAGTTGTAACTACATGAAACACAAACATTTATATTTAAACAAATGGTATCTGTTTCTGTTACAGAGAGAGCTTAATCTGCGGGTAAGTATTTATAGTGTTTGAACCTTGTTGAGAACTTTTCAAACTTACTCCTGACTTTGAATAGCGGGAATTTAATTTTACTGTTGCTTCAGCAAGTCTTAAATATACTTGAAAGTCAATAAAATTGTTAAGAAATCAGTTGTAATCTCGGCTAAACTTAAAAAACTTTAAATTAAGCTTTCAATTGTATTGCGAAGCACTGGAACGAATACTAAATGACGACAATAAAATGCTTCATTGTAAATAAGGTAGGATACAGCTTTGTTTGTGTAAACACTTCGTTTGAATTGCTTTTAGCATTACAGCGCCACCAAATTTTTGCATAGTAATATATTTTATTCGTTTTTAACATTCACTCAAACTTTTGCTAAAGAAAATTTCTGTCTTCAAATTTATAAACAAGATCATTGCACTTTAATACTATAATATGCCTTAAAAATCGCCCTGCCAAGTTTAATTATGGTAGGCTGAATTATTTGAAAATGATCTAGAAAACAAATCCAAATTTACTTATGACCTATAATTATTATATTCAACTAATTTGCCATTGGTTTTCTTCACTCTTTAGCGCTTTGTTATTTTTGAATCTCGGAGATTTTTTTTGTTCGATGCTTGTTGGTTTATAGATCACAAAAAAAGCGTCATTAAGTTTATCTATTTTTGTGAAAGATATTTTTTTACATACTTTCTTATGATTTTTTAATCATCTGCACTCATATAACGATTTGATCACTTTGGAAAATTAAAAGAGCACCTAATAGGAGTTAAAAGCTCGTGAAAGGTGCTACCCCAAAACCTTTTTGACATTAATAGTGGGATAAACACTTAATTAAAAGCCCATCCGAAAGTCATAAAAAAAATTTAATAGACGTTTCGCTCTTGGCACAACATAGCCAGCGAACATAATGACCGTGACAATTTCAAGTTGTTTTAATTTGTGAAAATTTAAAGCGCGATTTAAATCGTTTTCCTTTAATATAAAATAATAGTCAGTTATTAAACAGCAATGTTTTGAGAAAACTCAATCAAAATTCGGCACCTAAAGTCATTATCAAATCGCTAGAGTAATAACGAGGTTTTTAACGAGCAAGGTGTGATTTGGGTGGAAGTGAGTTATTTAACGCAGATGAAATGCGAACAATAAACATTATATTAAATGATTGTATGAAATTATGTGAATGATAGAATAAAAACGGTTGACAGGACGTAGCACAAACACTCCGCTAGTCTCTGGAGATAATGTATTATTTATGTTAACGTAAATGAAATTGTTTAGTACAATGTTTAATCGCATTGGCTTTATTAAGATAAAGACAATAAATACATGAGACGTGCATAATTTATCTATAATAGGGTTTTTAAGTGTTTCGTAGCACTTCAACTTCGTTATTCATTAACACTTTGTAGGAAAACAACATTCTCCTCAGCTGTCTAATTTAATATACACTGTTTTACGAACATAAACACAGATTTATGTCGTCTGGAATGTGCGAACTTGCGGTAATGCAAAGCCCAACCCGACCGAAATACACGATTTGGACAAAGTTCCACTTTTTGCAAGCTGTATTACCACAAAATGGTTCGTTTGTAGAAACTCTCATCCAGGCTAACGCCAACATGTGAGGACACACTTTTCCAACACTTATTCAAGTCGGATTCAAGTAATTTCTGTGAAGTGGCGCCAAGCTAACCGCAATCCCAATTTAAAATTCTAATGACAATATTAAGGAAATGTACAACATACTTTCATTATTACTGCTGGCACACAATTTTTCCAATTGCTTCCAAACTCATTATATATTATATACGAGTAATTACGAAGATTAGTGAGTTACTAGGAATAACAAGAATGATTTTAATCGCTTAAGTTGTTGATGTAATTTTGTGGCTCTACACAAATCAAATTGTGTTTGTTACTGATGAGTCGGAGTTGGATGTTTCTGTTTTCTACAATTCTAGATTTCTCGATTTTAGCATTTTTATTTGATTTACTAAATGCAAGAAATCGCAATCAGAAACCCAATATTTCGATTTCTATGTCAACGGAACAATCATGCAAGACTATTAATTATTCCATGAGCAGTTTTTAACGTAATCGATCGTGTGTTTTATGTCCAGAAATTGAAAATCTCTCATTAAATCGTGGTATAAGTGATGCTAAACTTTGAATACGGGAAGAAAGTCAAAACTACAAGAGCATGCTGGATGCGTCGGAAGTAGAGAAGAAAAAAAATTGAAAAATGTCTATACCCATGATGCATCAACGTCCGCGTGGTAGGCACGTATGAGATCGACAGAAACGTCGCGACGCACGATACTCCTAATCGACGGACGCCAGTGTACTAACAGATCCCTGAAGGAACCGCCAGCGCAACGTTATCGCGCATCATTACAACGGTCTACGAACCAAAGTATAGCTGCTGTGTCGTTTATGCCGTTTATACACTTTATACAGTTATACCGCCAGCTTCCATTGCGTAATTTTCCCATGCGGACATCTTCATTTCCTAATTGCACTCCTCTATTTGCGATTATTCATCCTGATAACTCGGGCATAATCAATCACCTCGACCGGTTACAAGAACGAGAAACACAGAATCTTCATCTGAACAACTCTGAATTCCTTGTTCCGCAATCAGAGATATCAGATTCCAAAAGACAATAAAAGAGAACGCGAGACACTTAGATTTAAGCAGATGAAGTCGCCGAATCAAAATTTTTATGCCCTATTCCCGTTCTAAAGACAAATCTTCACTCGCAAAACTTTCCAACTAATTTAAATTTTGCGGAACATGAACCAATCATAACTACTACTTTAGGGAATACAAACTTGCACACTACAGACAAAACTTTTATTTAACAACGTTGCAGGAAACTTTTTAGGGAATTTGTCCTTAAATAATATCTGAAAGGACCACAAAATTTCACGAAATCACAATTTTAACTAAAATTGCTGATAAGATTCATGGCACCTTCTGGTAATTTGTAACATAACAGTAAAAGAAAAGCGCAACGTGCAAAACAAACTTCATTTTCCTCGCTTTCGTAAAAATAAATCCACTTTATAATCCATGCGAAAATCTCAATTGAAGAAGAGATCTAATGTTTTTTAGCCTAATCACTCTTGGTTATCATAGTTATATGATTTTGTATTCCAACAAATTACATTTTGTTATGCAAACAGTAAATCGACATGCTAATACTTTAATGGAAAAGTCTGATTTGAGCTATATTTAATTACAGGTAAACCGACGCAAGGATGTGGGCAGCAACGAGGAAAATTATTTATTTCCGCAATTTGCATTTAACGAATCATATAACTCACTTTCCACATTTTTTGTTGGATGGAATGTGCCTTTTATTATTGATTCCACAAAAACATTTGATTTTATATTGCACTAGTTTTTCATGCAGTTTTGAAAAACTGAACAGTTTTCGTTGACCTGACAAACACGCGCGTTAAAAAACAAATACTTGAAGTATTGGACTATTCCAACAGAAGCAAATATGTATTTGTGAAATACACAAAAGTGCTTTTAGATTGTTTGCAACTTTATGAACAAAATAAAGAATACTTATTTCGGTAGCTCTCGATTATTTTTTTAAAATTGTTAATAAAAAGCCTTTATTGCCATAGTAAGAGAAACATTTTAAATAAATAAAGGCTGTTGGCAGTACACCATAGTTTATATTTTCAAACCGCCATACTCGTACTCATTTTCATTATCTGCTCTTATAACTAAACACAATCAAATAAATTGTCTTTAAATGAACCATAATTAAAATTTATAAAACGGGAACTTGTTTGGCAAGAATTTATGGATTATCGTAAAAAACTCGCGTTTTTTTGCACTCATCACCCTTTTGACGGGCTGACATTTTAATGTATAAATCTGATTTGTGCCGGATTTAGAAAGCTCCCACTGAATATTTAACTACGATCAACACTGACGCAAGAATACGGACAGTGGGCCTAAAATTATTTATTTCATTTGTTTTGCAATGTTACAAACCGTAGTTGAACCCAAACTGATGATTAAATGTTTTAGCATTGATAAGCTGAAACAAGCACCGGTTTTGTCTAATTTCACCAACTTAATTTAACCATGCATCAAAATGACATAGGAATAAGTACGGTTGAGCTGGTTTGACGGGCGTGGACGGATTTGGTTTGCCATTTATTAAAATTTATCATTTTGATGAATTAAGCTGTTCATCAGTCATTTTGTTTAATAAAGTTAAGGGTTGTATCTGACGGTGATTTCAACTGGGACCTTGGGAATAAAACCGAGCAAAGAAGGACAATAACATCCACTTCCCTCCGCAAATATAATATCTAAAATGTGGAAGATAACTAAACGTTAATACGAATCAGTACCGTTGTTATGAACACTTCTATATTGATACTTAACAAAGTGTTGATAATTTTTCCCTAGTCTTGCTAATAGTAGACGAGATCTTTTTCAATGCAAGGTAAATTCTGTGGAATTTAATTAGTGTTAGAGCTGATGTCACGGGCGTAATAGGTAAAAGCACGAGGAATTTTCCCTAAACTAGGTAGTTATTTCATTACAACAGATTATTATAATTGCTTCAAATTATGAGCACCTTCACCCCCTTGCATAAATTTGTTACAGTTCTTTTGCCGTTTACGACCGCATCGTCTAACGTTGCAAAAATTCGTACCAACTATAACGTGAGAAATAAAGGCTTGATCGTTACACTCCAGAACATCCAGCTAAATATTTTAAAACTTCAGATATATTAAAATAAGACTGCACAACACGATGGACATAATTTACAGAAATATACTACACCTTCATTCTTTGCCATTGCTTCATGGAATTTGAACGAACCGATGCTAAAACCGATTACAAGCCGCAACTCCGGAGTCAAGTTTCCACATGTAATTAAATAATACCCTAAAACTTACTAAACTTTTGTTCTGGTTTTAATTAAAGGTTGCACCATCGAGGTATACAATTTTTTCAGTACGGTGGATGCATTTTGCATTCGAGGTGTGGATTGTACATATAATTTACTCCAGTTTATACACGCCACAAAATGTTATAAACTCATAAACTACATTACAACGCTTTTTTTTCACAAAGGAACCGAAGTAAAATATACCGACGACTTGTTCTGATAGGTTCATTTTAGCTAAAGTAAATATATTCATAATAAATTTAAAAAAAGGTTTACAGGTTTCGTTATGAAAGATTTTTGAAAGCGGAATTAGACTTGAGTTGACCGTGTGTATTGACATTTTGCCAGAAATACTTAGGTCCTCTGTCTATCTATTTCCTTAATTGACGTATACACGGGATAAAAATTGGATAGAATTTAGGTCGGATCTCCTGTAAGTTGTGTCCAAACTAGACAATGACTGATGATAGGGATGTACGTTTTGATTTTAATGTCCCATATAAACTTCACGCAAGATCCAAAACATGATTTATTTTTGTGTTTTTGTTCTGGAGGAAAAAGTAATTGAATAGGATGATATATTTGGTTTTTTCTATACAGCCACAACATTTCGACACCTGTGAGGGAGTTTACCTGACGTTAATTCCACAGCAATTATGTTGTTGGTTTGTAGTCATTTTTCAAACGTGACGCCTCACGATTAACGCCTAATCGACTACCGAAGTCGTAAAATCAAACGTATTGATGAAGTCAATTTTATTCATAGAATTTCTTTACACCTCGCGCGTCCCATCGGTGGATCCGCCTTTTATTTAGTACAGAAAAACTTTTAAAGGGTTCAGATAAAGGTTCGGCCAACTTTCGATTTGTTTGCGAACAAAGAATATTTTACGGAACGTTGGAAACTTTGCCGACACTACCAAAATGATTTTGCATTGTCTTGATAAATTATTTTAGAAAACTAGACTGTAATCTATCCTAACCACTGCTTTCAAACATTTAAACGTTTGACTTGTGAATTTGTGAATAAATGACGACTATTTTCCTTGCCTTGGTTTCTAGAAAAGCTTTATCGGCCTATATTTAAATGAGCTGTGATAGAAAAATATTGTGAATAGGTTGCTAATGGTTTACCATATGTCTGGCTAAACCAAAACATCTTACCCTGGACTTCTTTTGACATTGTTTATCTATTTTATGGGGCATACAATCCATCAATGTCAAACGAAATTTTACTACGAATGAAGGCTATTTCCGTGAAGCGTCTTGCCCCATCGAACATTCCATTTAAATTTAATTGAAAGTTTAACTTTCTACATGACATAAAACATCTTTCTCTACTATCAGAGTAGGTATTATTCACCACACTAACTTATGATAGTGTCTACCTTTTATCTTATGTCAGATTAGCACGTGTGGAATCAGATTAGTACAAAGATAGAACTTCGGATAAAGTCATGTGTACTTCATATTCAAGATCGAATTATATTTAAATTAGGTCAATGCAAAAGCTGTGTTCTAGTCTTCGCCAGCGATATGGACCGGAAAATTAGATAAAACGTTTATCCGTTGGGATCACAAATAACTAAACAGTAATCAATAGTATTAGCATTTTAAAAAGCATCTATTTTTCCGAAAGAAACATTTTTCTATCTAAGTAAACTAATTACAATTTTACAAAAAAGTCAAAACTATAAGAAAAAAATACATAGCACACAAAACTTGTAATATCATTTCTTCAAATCTTTTTCAAGAAGCTTTATTACATGTAAAAAGATCAATAAGATGGCTGATTACAATGTGATTTCGAAAGGATTCGCATTATTGTATTATACCCACATATTTGTCATTGTAAAATTAATTATCAATATGTTTTTTTTTAAATCAGTTTTTTAAATACCAGACACGCCTTGAAACAAAATCAGGTTTCGTATTCATTTATTTATTTATATTACGTCAATAGGAAATGCTCGGTAGTTTTAGTGAGTGTTTTTCACAACTCGTCGGATTGAGAATGTTCCTGTAGAGGATAAATGATATCGATTATCTACGACCATTGGCAACGATTTATGCTCGACACGTAAAGAGTGTGATTATTAAAACATTTCTTTATTTTTCATCATAGGGATTTATATGGTATAAAATTTAAGTCCTGTTAATGTTTTTTTTAATAAAAAAAAATCCAACTCTTCGGCACACATATACTTTACATAATTTTTTGCAAGTTCTGTTAGTTTTTACAGTCCAAGAAGTAAAAATTATTTAAATAAAGCAATTCGGATTTTTAATGAAGCTGGCTGGCTTTTCATTATAACGAAACTAACTAACTAACT
The DNA here is from genome assembly GCA_030157275.1 of Cynaeus angustus. Taxonomy (NCBI): domain Eukaryota; kingdom Metazoa; phylum Arthropoda; class Insecta; order Coleoptera; family Tenebrionidae; genus Cynaeus; species Cynaeus angustus. The sequence continues at coordinate 13,564,800 of CM058066.1, read as the reverse complement.
AACTTAGTGATCCGTCAGTCCGCAAAAAGTCTCGAACTGTTCATTTTTTATTTATAGCACTATAAAATCTAAAAGTGTGCTAAAAATTATTTGAAAATATGCATTAGAAGAACCATTAACACGATTTAAAACTTATATCATGCAAATCCATATTATGCCTTCGTAAAAAAATGCTCTGTGTACGTTAAATGTTGCATTGATCATCTGTTATGAGAACAGATGCTCAAACAGTTCTATTTGATCTCCACTAATCAAGTATTAGGTCACAGAAGGTCATCGATATCAATTACACTAGTGTAGCCTCTGTTCTGATTTGCTCTTGCAAACCAAATTTGGTTAAAAAAAAGGCGATATTTCCCTGAAATGGTAGCAAACGGGATGTGCATTATATTTAGAACGTGTTATAGTTCCAGTTTCTGCAAGTATTAAACAATGTCCCCATCAATATACGACACATGTTCCATTAAGGAAACCATATCGTACACATGGACGGTCTAATCGTTCTCATCGCTCATCATTTATCTAGATGGTCCCTGTAATACATACAGTCATGATCGTTTTATGTAGTTTATGCCTAATGAAAAAAGTTGGTCCAAGTTCAGTTTCGTAATTTCTCTTCTAACAAACTATCAATGAAATCTCTTAAAGACCGGAATGACTGTTCAATCGCTTTATCAATCGAAGTACCTACGGCGATTCTATAAATCAGGAATTTAACCGCGATGTTCTATTCTTGGCACGAAACCTGAAGATAATACCTTTGGATATCCCAATGATTGGTTTATAACGTCTTACCGCCACTGGTGAGGTTTTAAAACCGGAAAGGCGGAATTTCAATCGATAAATAAATTGAAAGCGTCAGAGTGCTCAAAGCGAAATTATGGTTTACATCCTAACATTAGATGCGTTCCAACTAAAAATGGTGTAACTATTTTCGTCTTACAATGTTGACCTAATTTCATCTACTTTTCACGTAGAATCTCATCTTTAATTACTCCTGTTATATCAACTGTTGGTGCTGATTCAAAAGCGTAGGAATTACATGAAAGACCAAGGAATACTGTAGCTAGCTGGAAGATTCATGAGCTGCTCATTTTCATCGCTAATTTCAGTTAAACATGGGATGCAAGGTTAAGGTAGGTAGGTAATAATAGCATTAGGTTTGACAATCAGAAACTTTAATTTAAAAAAAATTCTCTCTTTTGCGTTGAATTTAAAAAAAACTCTTGTTAAAATGGGTAAAACAATGTTCTAATTTGTCGTCGTTGAAGAAAAATATATGTGGACAAGATAATTTTATAGAAGTTTCCAACCAGTTGTGTGTTTATTGATTAAAAACGTATTTTTTTCAGATAAAATTATGTAGTTAATCCATCGTTAACACGAATAATTTATTCTCGTTAGATTTACAAACAGCGGTAAACCTCAGACAAATATGTGAATCTCATCGTTTATTTTGTTGTGTAAAGTGAAAAAAACCCACGCATGTACAGAAAAATTAGATTGGTTTACAGTTAGTTTTAAAGATATAATACAAAGTTGGAAGATTTTTAGTACAAAATGAAAGCAGTCATTTAAGCCCGGCGCATCCGCCATTTTTAAACAGAGTTATATTGTACAAAATTAGACAGCAGGCCGACTAATATTAAGAATGACATAAAACAAAGCTATAAGGGTTTATGAAGTTAAGCCCGGAAACAGGAAAAATAATACGCATGTAATCCAAGGTGTAATGTATATTCCGCCCCACAAAACTATAGTAAATGCTAATTCCCTGATAATTTCGTTAACACGTAATTACAGCGTATTTCACAAAGTCCAATAAGAATACGTCCAAAATCATATTAATAATTAGCGCAAGTTCTCGCTTTAGTAATTACTGCTCTCCTGGGTCCTCTTCTCTTAAAAAACAGGCAACTTCTTGTTACTTCTTGTTGAACAATGTTGTCGGCCAGTCGAAACCTAGGTCGAAAATTAAACGAACTGCATATTATGCATAATATTTTCCAGGAATCGATTATTTACTCAGAGCACGCTTAACGAAAACAGCGCGAAAATGTGAAAACAATCTCATTAATAATTCAGGTACAGAAGAAGCACCCTTTAGAAACCTTGCTCTATAATTAGCAAAAACACATAAGCGGCCGATAAAAGCGTCCACTTAAATCTGAATAATCCATAATCGGATAAAATACTGCGGTAGACCGCACCACTGGAAAATCTTAAGTCTGAAGGAAGTGTTTAATTTTTCAGGAAATTTCTGGAATAAATGAAAGCAAAGGCGGCAGGAGGGACCGTTTTATTCAACAACCTACGTCCCTTATCCACCCAACTATTACCATAAGTATTATACTTCACAAGTTTAAATTTTTTAGTTAGTTTCTTAGGAATAATACACGACCCTCATTGTTTGGCTTCACCTTCACTTTTCCCCTAGACTAAATATGACGTACAAAAATGACGACTTGCAGTGGAGTAAAAATAAAAAGTTGCATATTTCTCTGTCCCAAGCTTAATTGCGCGAAAATAAATCATTGCTTCTAAATATTTAATTAATTTATAGGATATTTATAACTAATAACTAACTCGAAAATATGAGATGTATTTTCCATTATAATTGACAGCACAGAAAATAGATATGAAAATATGATTAAAAGCCTAAAACGTCGCTGATTTATAACGCTGATTTGATAGATAACGTTTTAATTTATAGTGTGAGAAGGGATGTGATAAAATGATTAAATCTGTCGGAATAGAGCGAAAGTGGAAGGAAATTTGTCGATAAAAGTGCCGAGTCATTAGCAAAAAACAATAAATTTAAAAGGGCTATTATTAGAATTTGATAATGTAATAAGAATCGATATTAACGACTTTTCCCTTTGTGCATGCCATGTATTTTCAAAATTAACCCTAATTTGTCAAAACTAGATTATCAACTTGTTGCAGCTCATAACAGATTCAATCTATGTTAAAATGAGTCCAGATTAAGGTAAAAAAACAAGAAAATAACCTATGTAGCACCGATCTCTATTGGGACAAGAGTGGATTTAGCTACTATTTTGGAGCAACGTGCGATAAACACATATCAGATATAAATTGAAAAAGAAAAACACTGTGCGGTGACCCTTTGTGTACCTTCGTCACCCTACACTGATTGTCGATTATAATCCTACTCCCACAACTAAATGAAAATCGATTGTCGATAAAACTTTAGATATGTTCGTTCTACTGGAAATTTTAATTTCTGCTACAGTTGACTTCATACAATACCTTGGTGGTTGTTAACCATAAACACCTCTCTGTTTAAAAAATTCTGTGTCACGTTTTGAGTAAATAAGGGTAGCAGATTACTGTCAGCTCATGGAGGTATTTGGTTTTCGCTTCTTCAATAAAAAAAAAAAAAAGAAAATTTCAAACATCTCTAGTTTACAAAGTGGACACGACGAAAAATAAATAACTGTACTTAATATAACAATGATTCAACGAAAAAGAAATTCATAATTTAACACAAATTAAATCAAAGATATAAACACACTCTCTAGATTCGGGTATAAAACATGAAATGGATCTGTTTATTAGAACCTTCCCACAAAATTAACTATTGACTTAACGACTCAATAAAACTCATATTAATTATTTGTTATTAGTCAGATTGTTATTGACGAATTGAATTATTAGTCTTTTGAGAAAGTTCAATATTACCTCTCATTTTCATGTCCGCATATTACGTATACGTTAATTTACGAAATGTTTCTATTTGGTTTTTATGTGTCGTAAAACAGTCATTTGGGTATCGGTATATCTTTAAGAGCGTGAATTTTATTTCTGTTTACTTTGTGTCTTTGTGATTTATTATTTACTAAGATGAGATGTTCAATTTATGTATAACTAACGTCCAAAAATTTCAAGAACATTTAATTTGTTATTGGATGTCCGGAAATTTTGTTTCCAAAGCGTGATGATGAATCGGTAACAAAACCACCAGAGGAAATTAAAAGTATAATATAAAAAAATATAATATTAAAATGTTACCGGCCAAACTCAATTTCCAGCTCAACTAGTTTTGCCTAGGCCAAATTAGTTTAGATAAGGTGTATTAGAATGAACTAGTTTAGCTTAGGCAATATCAGTTTGTCCCTTGCACTTGAAGCCAAACCAGTATTGCTTCGGTTAAACTCATTTTAATTAATAGCCTATGAATTTATAATAAATAATAAATAATTTATTTTATGATAATAAATTCAAAGCAATAATAAATAATAATATTTATTAAAATCAAACGCACAGAAAGCAATTGAATTTTAATTTGCATTTTTTGTTTGTATTTACAGGATGTGCTTTAATAGCATTTGGAATTGCAATTTTTCTTTGCACTGGCATCTATTCTTGGCACAGTTTTTGATACAGGTGTATCTCACAAAACCTTGTTTAACTTAAAATGGAATATTTTTTAGCTTTCTTAATAAAATTTCAATATGATAATCAACTTTCTTCTGCTTGCAAAAATTGTTGAACATAAACGTCGTCATTTTTATTATTATTTTGAATTTATTATCAAAAATTTGTTGACTGTTAATAAAAGTCAGTTCAGCCTAGGCGATACTACTTTGGCCTGAAGTTTGAAATTTACCTAACACACGTTGTCTAAACTCTAAACTTTAATTTGGCAAAACAAGTTCAGTCTGAAATCGGTTTTAGCCGGTAACATGTATAGAACTTACGAAATTCATAAATTGTCTTGACGCATCGATTTTTTGTCACACATATTTTTTAAATTTAATATCATTTAATGTTTAATTTAGCTTGTAAAACAAAAATTTGAAAAATTTATTTTTTATACTTCAACGGTTTTTGTGTTGCTTATCCATAAGATATTTTTGGTATTTTGCATACAAATAGATACTAAATTTGTTGGTTTGAGCAAAAAAACTTGATCCTAAAAAACTACCCCATTGTGCACGATCCAACTATTCAGCACTGTACCGCAATTTTTTACTCAACGTTTCACTATCTGCAATATAGATACACCAAAGAAGATAAACAAATTTAAGTAAAAGACCTTAATAAAATTAGCATAGCATTACTTGGAGATAGAGCGATGCCACCACGCGCCTGTTGGTCGTAACATTAACTAAGTGTAAGACTTTCCAGTTAATGCGAATCAAGCATCCTCATAAATGCGGCGGAGATGATTTGTGAAGTTATAATTTGAGTCTGAATTCTCAGTCTTTATCCAAAACAAGCAACAAACAAAAGTAAACAAATAAAAAATACTTTTATTACGCGTCTAGTTTCATGCCTTTTTTATGTCCGTTTTCATATAGGTAGACCGTGAAATGAAATAATAATATTTTGCGAGGTTCCTTATTGAAGGGAAAATGTTTTTGGGTTTATTAAACAGGAACAGTAGAAGGTGCAAATTTTTATGTGCGGAGTGCGTAGGTCATAAAAAAATTATACAAAAAAAAACACTATTGCAATAAAAATCGTACTCAAGTAGAAGTCATAAAATACGGCTGATACACATTTTGATGTGTGGAATTTAGTGCACATTTTCTTAACTGTGTGAGTTAATGAATAGCTTTTGTTTATGTCATCTATCCTTATCATTGAGGTCTTGTCAATCAAACAATAGATACATGACTCTACCTTTATGTCGAAGATAGGGTCCGTTGAACGTGTTGGTATTAAGCGGAAGTTACTCGGAACTGATACAAAATTGATGAAGTTACACAAAAGTTGCAAAACCACTTTCCCTACCTTAAAAGTTGTAGTTAATATAAATGGTATCAGCAACACTCGCATCAAAGTCACAGAAATTCATATTCGTAATATTTATGCATTTGTCGTAAATTGTGAATGTGACATAAAAGATAATTTAGGAGTTTCTCTTATTTGTTGTGTCAGTAGTTGATGCCAACAGCATCTGTGAGCATGTTTCTGTACACATGAACAACAGCAATTTGGCTGCTGTAATTAAAATTATGTAGGAGGGCGATTCTAGTTAAAGTTTTAAATAATGCGTGACTTGGAGTTTATAGAAAATATTTATAGAAAATCACGTGGTATTATGTTGGATATAACTTCAAGAAGAGTGCACTTAGCGACTAGAAACCGGAGCAAAGAGGTTAAAACACACATTAATGGTATAAAAGTCACTTTAATCGAATTCATAGATTCACATTTTTCGTCTTAACATAAACATAACATGGATCCTGGGTTATTAAAATGCGCAACGCACACTCTTGCTAGCTCTCGAGACAATCAGTTACCAACAAAGCCAATCGAAAATGTAGTTACACATCTCCCACACATTAGGGCGTCAAGTAGAATATAAATTGAAGCTTAGATGATGCTCTTATTGGCGGTAAAACGATTAATGTCTATGCCCCAGTTCACGAATGGACAGAGAAATTCATTTTGGTTTGGTACTCTGAAGATTTCCATTTTCGATTTACACTTCATAAAATAACCCAACAAATGTTAAAAACCGAGAATAGTCTAGTTGTAATAGTCTAATTTAGCCTGCATTTTAATAAACACAGCAAATATTGCGGATGCAGCATTATGAAAATCGAATCCAATAAAAAATGTGTTTAAATTAGTCTATGCCCGTCCGCACGACAAATTAAAATTCAGATTTTACCTGTTACGCTTAATTTTGATTGATAATTTTATAGTTTAGCAACAAGTCGTATAACTAGAAATTAATTTAACTTAGATGCGCAAACCTGCGAAACAAATTTTTCCCTTCTATTATCAATGTATTCTCATACAAAACAAAATAAATGCGTTACTCGTCCTGGAGTTAATTAACTTTTGTGTTTCAAAGCCTATTTTCGTTTTAATCCTTTTTTATTTATTCTGTAACGACTTTTTTTTACCAAATTTGTCTTTTAACAAAGCTGAATAAAATTAGGGAAATTTATATATATATATATATAAAAACAGTTTTTAATTTGCAGTTCATTTTCGATGAAAATTTAATGTAACAAACTCACATAAATATCAGCTTGCCAAATTAAAACTGAGATTTTGCTGTTGGAATTAAGCTAAATGAAATTAATTCAACAGACAAAGCTACGTTTTAAAAAATTTAAGATGACTTTAACCTGGACGCCATTACGTAACCACATCTTGTGAGTTTTTGTTGTAAATATTATTAGAATGTGCTCCTAGGTGGGTGCACGTAATTTATTTTAAATTTTACGTGGACGTTTAGATTTATGACGAGGCCGTGTGTTTGGAGAAACCTTACATGAAATCAAATTTCACTATTTAATTGATGGGGTTTTTATTTACGAACGGGCCGGTTTCTAATTGGTGAATAAATCAAGGTGTAAAATATTCGAGAAGTTTCCGACTCCCAGATTTTTATAATTTTTTGCTTTGTTGTAATCAATTGAAGTAATTCCTTAGCTACTTTGTTCGCTTATGAAAATGGCTTCGCATTTTCTCTTTCCGGGATATTTCCTTTCTTTGTTCTGTTTGTTGGACGAGATTTTAAATTATACGAGAAAGACCTGGCAGAGAAAAATCGGTATAGTTGAAGAAACAAATTATTCGGAAATAAAAAACTCAAACCATGATCTAGTTTGATCATGGCTTAAAAATAAATATACAGACGAGCTCATAATTGCCTTATCTTGTCTAAATGAACACAAAGCGTTTTGCTGCAATAATACCAACTTTAGACATATATTCCAATAATAAGCTGCCAAACCGGACTACAATGGTATGTTGGACGCTTTGTGGGAAACTTTTCAAGTAAATTTACTGCTCTGACAGTGGGCTTTATTAACGGCTATTATTGACTTTGTTTTACAGAATTTTTGTCCCTTTTGTTATAAGTTATAGGTCAATCAAAACTCTCATCTGACTAAGCACGAGAATTAAATAGAAAATCCAGAAGATTAGCACTTTTTCATCTGAATGACTTACATATTTGCCAAACAAAAAGAGCTTTCATTCTGAATGTAGAACGTAATATTTTACTCAAATGGATTCATATAAAAAAGTAAAAAATTCCTTGCAATATTTGTGCCGTCATCGTACATCATTGAACTAATCTTTACTTCTCCGTGCGTCTATTCTGTCGACATTTTACGCCATCATCTGCTCCGAACGGCTATGCTCCATTTATATCTTCTACAACACTAATTTCTTTATTTAAGGAGAGTTTAACCACAATTTTCGCATCTCCTTCCCATTCTCCTTAAGATGAATCTATAGTTTCTGCCAAACAATCGATCAAAACACTTTTATAGAACAAAAGGATCTATAGAGAAACCGGAAAGCTCACCCTAGTGGGTGTAATGGCCGAAAAGTAGTTGTTTTGCTTATAGCTTATAGCCAATGAATACAATTCACCAAACATAAATTCAAAGACAAAACGTTTTCTTGCAGTTGGTGCAAACTACGTGAATTAACAATAAGTCATTCTGCAAGATTTGGTAATCATGTCTATACATATTTAAATTACAATTGCGTTTTGTGAAGGCGAGTTTAAGGAAATCGCCGTGGAAATTGCCACTGCAACCACAATTCATTTTTTTATGATACTGCGGGGCGTCTAGGCAGGAAATGGCATAAATAACTTAAGTCTACACCGTCACCTGAAATATTGGGCATGACGCTTCTATTAATGTGGTTGAGAAATGTTGCAGGAACCTGCTTCCTAAGAAATATATCTCCACAAGAAGCGTTTATTATATCAAATCCGAAAATTCTTAGTTTCTGTGGTAGCATAGAGTAGTATAGCGAAGATAATCTGAAAATTATTTTTAAAATAATCGTGGCCCGTAGTCAAATTTCATTAGTTTTCTGAAGCTGTATCAAAAATAGCACCAAAAAATCTTTTAAGACTAAAACTGATTTTTTTTGAAAATACGCTTATACATGTGAGCGCTCTTGTATGTTTTTCAAGACGACAAACAAATGAACAAGACATCTTCAATGAAATAAAATTGTGTTCGATGATTGGCTTCAAATTTAAGTGAAAGGTCAGACATAAAGTAGGGAATTTCAGTATTGTAAGAAGATATAACTTTATCGTGGGGAGTCAGAATTTGAGAGCCATGGAAGTTGAACTACTGCATTGACGACCAACATGTCTGAGATAACTGGCAGTGCCGTAGGAATCGATATTTGGATGGATGGAGTTAGAGAAAAATTCCAAAATTCTAAATTATAAAGAAATGCCTGACTATATCCCCCGAAACATGTCTTCGCGAATCCAGTCTGGGTGATTTAATAAAATTTTAGCGTAGTCGGAAAACCTTTAAGGTAGATTCCCATTTTCGATAAAATTTACTATGGCTATAATATCTCTCGGTGTCAGCGGTAGGGAAAAAATTAATTATTTCGTTGCGATTGTGCGACTATGAAGACGCGATAACGTATATATACCCAAGCGACTAATTTTTAAAATCGACTTTATTTCCTTTCCTTGCAGACGGCTCTGTGGAGATTTGATGGCGATAACACTTGAATAAAACAGAATTTTTGTTGCTTTTACGAAATCACGACTAAACATATCCATGCAAATTGTTCGTGAACGGCACCATAAACAACCTCACCACGATAATGGCATTGTTGCTATGTTGCTTTCCCGAATTTATGCAAAATTTAAACATTGCCTACAGCCAAATCTAATATTTATGACTCAAACTTTTTCAAACTGCCAAAGACAGTTTAAGGGTATATTTAGAGTCTTGAATATTAGAATAAGAATGGGTTTAATGGCGAAGTTGAAGACATTGAACGCTCGGTTAAGGCCGATGAAATGCAGCAGGTCAATCGATAAAAAAACGTTTTGTCAAGAATTATTTGCTTTGTTAAGAAGAACAAACAAAACAGTTTAATTCAAAAGCTTTTTCAAATTTTGCCACACAATCATTTTTGTGTTCGAAATATACAAACTACAATTCACTCACAGGTTTTTAATCGTAATTTAAATTCAATATCGTTCTGTTATAAATATTTTACACTTCCAGTTTATAACTGTCATAAAGTGTAAGCTATAGCCAACGTAAGTTAATACTTCGTTAATTTTACACGGCATTTTTTGGGCAAATAAAGTTCAGTCTAAAATGTCTACCATTTATTAACAGCAAATTCATATTCATATCATTTCCTCTTTATGTCCTGTATAAAATACGACGTTTAACTTAAATTCCAACTAAAATGTAAATAATAATACCTCGTAAATTATATAAAATCCCCAACTAAAACATCTGGTAAGAACGCGGGCAGTGAAAGTCATTTTAAACGTAAATGTATAATAAAACGAAACTATGATTTTATTTTAGACGTTAATAAATTTAATCTAGACAACATATACGAAAGAGTTCATTTTCTAGTCATGACTATAAATAAGTTTCCTGACAGGTAATGATAAGAGGTTACCTTTTACTGTGGCTTCGTTTCTCTTAAATATAAACCATTTATCAGTAAATAGCTCGGTTTCCCGCATAATTTTGTAATTCTCAAAGTTCCATAATGTATTTTCCCTGTGAATTCTTTACAGAGAGTTGGTTCATTTATTCTACAAACATAAGAATCACAATAGTTTAGGTGGGATTTATTTTTTGGGCAATCATCCTATCTGAACACGTAAACAATAATCTAAATAAATAATAAGTAAATTTATTTTAACATTCTGTCTTTTACCTTTTACGTTTACATTTTCATTTGTCCATACATTTCGTTTTTCCAGATGTGCTGGTCCAATCAACCTTTTAAAAACTAAATTGAAAGCAACATCTGGGAGGCTTTCAAAAAATGTTTTTTTTATAGCAAATAATTATTGCTATGTAATAATAATCCCACTTGCTCTCCTCTAAAAACGATATCGTCGCATTTATTTACGTTTTCCACGTTATGCTGCAACAAACGCATATGAAACGCAGTCACATTAAAAAAAACTCGTGATGTATGAAAATGGGTCATTAAATTTCAACGTTGTGGAACATTAGTATTTTATGTGTCACGCTAGAACTGTGAACAAAGAATACTTTTGGAATGTGTTTTTGTATGTTTTAACTAAAAAAATTTTGCGTAGCTGCAGGAATTATTAAAAAATGTGTTTGCAAAGAACGAATGTGTGAAAATGGACATGGCCAATTGTTATTTTTAATTACATTTTTAACAAAAAATGTAATTTGACAAAGTGTTTATCTTAAAATTTTCAACCAGTTGCGTCGGTACTATTAATATTAATTACGGCTGAATGTAAATGTTGGCGGCTCTGTGATAAAATGGAATTTATTTCCCTATTATCGACAGTAAAATTCTTGATATTTATTATTTATGTAAATGATTCAGTTGTATCTTCGTTTAATATGGTGAATACATCTATTTTTGTACTGTTGTATTCAAAATCGATTAGTAATTATGTTAGTACACCTAAAAATAATAACAATTTTTAACAGATTTCTGAACAAAAAAATTTTTGCATATAGGGAGTGTTGCGTTTCTCGCACTTACTGTTAAACTTACAGTGGTGGTTCGTTTGTAATTTTTTTCATCCTGTATAAGAGGATCGTAAATTACATCTACCTTTCATCATTTTGCAATCAGCGCCACCCCTTTTTGTAACTCCAATTATTTTTTAATTTACCTCATAATTAAGTCAGCTTTATGCAGCTACAAAAAGTTTGAAGTGCCTCCATTATTTGTATTTAAAATGCGAAGTTTCAAAACAAATTTATTTGTAGAAGTCTGGAACTAATATCGAAGTTGCACCCTTAGGTTCCCGTGTTAATATTCAAAAGGTAATAAAATATCTGGATTTTTCCGAGAAGAATACAGAATTGAGTTTATATTGACTCAATTTTTTTATAATAATAAAGGTTTTAGTAGTCATAAAAGCCTCTAACGCAGGTGCACAAGTTCTCTTATTTCTGTATATAAAACCCCAAAGAAATCCTGCCAGATTCGATCATAATACTGTGTGAATACATTGACAAAAAGAACGCTTTAACCATTTTAACCGCAAAAATAATAATTAAAATTGTCGTGCTCTAATTATAACCGCAAAGCCATTAACCTTAACGTCTGTTTTATGTCCTAAGTGGTTAGTGTTGATGAAAAACGTCGTTGCTCGGTTAAAAGGACATTTACAGGACCAGATTGATACAGGAAGGTGTCCTAACAGTGAGGATGACTTTAAAAAAAATACTTCCATTGGATATATTATTTAAAGCAGCCTTTTTTACTACAGGATGTGTTCTAAAAAACTGCCCTTAATGTTATAAGAGATAAGAGCTCAGAAAATAATGCCTTTAGTACATTAAAAGGTGCTTTTATTTCTGTCAATGACATCCGATTTGGAAATAAAGTTGGGAATTGCGATGGCAATTACGTCGAGAATACAAGCGAATTACCGCTAGAAATAACAATAAGAGATGTTTGCGTATAAAACAGCCTACACTGCGGGATTTCCCTATAAATAGACCGTTGCGATGTGCAAATAGCGCAAGCTGAAGTAATTATTAAAGTGTTGTTGTTAGCGTAGGATGTTTTGTATATTTATAATTCATTAGTGTCTTGTGTAAAGTAATTTTTGACAACATTAATCAATATCATGCCTGTCGATGACGCTGTAAACATAAAAAATCTTCGATGTTGAACGCGAAAAGTGGCGTTGCACTCACAAGAAACTTATCTACACATAAGTTTTTACGATGATCAATCATATCAATATGGGTATTCTCTTTAGTGGTTTTTTAGGAAGCTGAAAACAACTTATATGGATTTCCGTGCCTTAATATTTTTTATATCAAATTCTAACAATATCTCTTCAAAATTCTATTCAAAGCTTATTATACGTGAGATTCCCTGGAAATTCTACTAAAACAATTGGACGTTCTCTTTAGACTGTGGATTATTTATGAGGTTATAAGCCTGAATAGAATGGTAATTTTTTCACGTTCTTTTTGCAACTTTGACAGACTTTAATTACTTCAATAAAAAAAGTAAATAATTGAAATTTTCCTGGTTCTAGTGCATTCTCGTAATGAGCTAGCAACTCTTCGCTTACAAATTCACCCTTGCAAACTCGAATAAATTGCAAGGCTTTGAGCGGCTTCATAAGGCGCTGAAAGTTTTCACTTTATTAAGCGTACCTTTCATTAATATTACACATTTAATAAATTTTCTCCCTCCATTCAACGTTGCTTCCAACAGAATTCAACTTTATCATAAAATATTGGCCCAGATTTCGAAAACTAGAAATATAATCACAGTATATCTTCCTAGGAGGTAGAAATTATAAAATACAAGAGTTGAAAAAGACGGACATGCAAGAAAATTGTAAAGAAAGGAAATTTAAATATTTTCAGTCAGTGAGTTTTATCTAGTCAGAGATTGTACTTTTCTCTTTTTGTTTTCATTCACCTGTTGAATCATTCACCGTATAAAAGTAAAAATGTGTAAGTTTTCATCGTTAGTTGACTACCAACTTAAATTGTGCTTTAATCGACATTTAACAGTTTTTGCCATCCACTTACTCATCTATTATTAAGATAAAAAGGTCACGAAGCCAAAACATCTTCAAGTTGTTAGAACGCGTTTATAATTAATTGAATCATACATTCTCCTGTTCACAAACGAATAAATGTCGGTCCAAGTTGTGTATGTTTAGGATCTCACTCAACTTAAAGACCGAAAGTTATTGATGGTCCTTTTTAAGTAAACTCCCTCGCAGGACATTTGAATACACAACTAAATGAGGCATCATTTGTTAAGAAAATAAATTAACGAGCTTAGGTACAAATAATTATACCAAATAAAAATCCATTAAAATTTATAAAACCAACTATTATTTAATTCAATTATAATCGTATGGTATACAAACTGAATAAGTCGATTAATTTTCTACGTCATCAATAAATTAGTTTCTTCGAACATGAAATTTGTACTAACTGTAAATGATATAAAAACAAATAATAAAATTTAGATGCCAAATTAACTACTCCAACTGTTGCAGAAGTCGGAAACCGAAATGAATAACACTTGTCAAATAAACGGTGTGGCTCTTTGGCTAGAAGCCAGTGTCAATGAATTTGTATAATATCCAGTCAATCATTGTCAATTTTTATTTATTGAGTCCGAAAACATTACAGGCATTGTTATGATTCGACTGTCTATATTTAAACTTCTCAACCAGCTTGAATATTTATATCGCAGATATTTTTTAAGCAATAATAAATGTTTTATAGTTCTGCTCCTTTATCAGTGTTTCTTAAGTCAAGCCAAGCAATATAAAAGTCATTAATTTACATCGTAAAATTTTCGCAGTGGACTATTAGAAGTTCCACTATTTTAATAATGCTGAATTACGTTCCTACTATAAAAACCGGCTGTATAAATTTATTTCCACCAAAGTAATGTGCATTTTGCGGAAACTTTGTAAAGGAACACTATAACGTTTCCTCATGAAAGTCCTCAGGTTATTTTCTACCTGTTTGTAAGAAGAGTAGGTATTTTAAAACCGACACTTACACAGGATATCCTGTATGGATTTTATAGATTCCCAAAGTGTGGGAATTAAAACACAAAACTCTCATCTCACACTAGATGCTTGAAATGTACAAGTAAATGCAAGTGCTATAACACTGAGATTGTAGTTCTGAATGCAACAAAAACGTTAAAAAGAGAAAAGAATCGAGAACGCTACGATGTAAACATATAGATTGGAGATTAGGCTGGGACGAAGTTTAAGAAAGTATTTATGGAATATGTGTCACTGGGCTAAGAACACAGTAGTTTATAATCTTTAGTTGAAAATAAAATTCCTTAAATTTCACGTTTATGTCATCAACTACAGTGATTTCATATCAAAATATAGAAACAAAGAAGAATCCCAAAATAAACACATTTGAAAAATTGCATATATATTTATTGCCCAAAGGGGACAGTAATTTCTGTAGTAAGATTCTGAATCTGAGGTCTCGTTTGCTACATCACATCAATTTTCATAAAAATTAGAAAAAAAAATTGACATTATTACGCCTCTAGTTAAAAAGACAATTAAATTTTCTTTCTAAAGACCTATAATGCTCGTGGTTAGTTGAAACAGTTTCGGAGATGTTTGAGAACAATTTCCCTAAAACGTTTTCTCATCAAGTTCCAAGAAAAACGTTTTTTTGAATTTTGCTGAAACCTGATGTGATAGAGCAAAACACTTAGAACTCGGAATCAAGAGTTAATTCACCCACAATCATGACTTCTGTCAATAAAAAACGTTGTTGAGTGTTTTTAAATGTTCCGACCAACTTAAACTAATTATGAGTGTAAAAATAGTCATTCTGGTTTTGACTTAGATTATAACTATGCTGATTTGTTTGTTCTGTTTTTGTTTTTTGCAACTGTGTTATTGCATGTTTGAAAAAAAGTAGGATGCTTCTATTAGACATAAATTTGTGTTTTTGTTGACGTGACGAAGTAAATGGGAAGTGGAGCTCAGATCGAGAAACCCGGAAAATAAAAGGTAGGCAGTCTCCATTGTCAAGCTGAAGGAAAGTATCTCACGCAATATCTATGGTGTACGTGTCCCATTAAAGCGTCCGAAATTCCAACAAGCTATTCCAACTCACATGTATTAGTGTCTGGAACAAGGAATATTTAAATGCCATTCTAGTTTGAACGTAAATACTTGGCAGACCTTAATGCAGTTTTTGTGTTTTCTACACAAATCCAGCGGGATTTATGTGTCTTAATGAGTAAACTAAATGTCTAAAGTGGAAAAATTCTCTCCATGCGCATCCAGATAAAGGGAATTTAGCAAATTTCTCTGTTACCTCTCATGTTTTACGAGATTATGACGAGGAAATCGAGTTTCACGCCTAATGTTATAATTACCACGTTAATTGCGCGTTTTCACCATTTTTGTAACACACGAACCATAACATATAAAACAGTTTTTTTTCGAATGACCGCAATGCTACAATAAAAATGTTGTTTCCCGTAAAATTCTTCCAATGTAAGTTAACGAGCTTTTTGCGTCAAAATTACTGTTCCCCTCAGGACTAATGGGCTCTAACGCGTCCGTCCAAGTATACGAACCAAGGATTTTACAAAGTTATATTACTATGCAACGTTCAGTCAACTGGAAATTTTACTTGTCGACAACTACATTTCATTAAGCAGTTTAGTTTGTTACATTTGCTCTTGTGCTTTTGCAAATTATAGACAAGGAGTGTGTTCTGCCTGCTATAATTTTTGTGTTATTCAAATGCTCCATTAACCAGCACCTTCGTTATCTTTAAAAGGCACTGCAACGCCCTCTAATGGAATTATTCAGTCAGAGTTAACGAAAGGCTCCACGATTCAGTACTTTACTGTTTCTCGCTTATTAAAATTTGGCTTTGCCTTTTTTAACTAGACTAACAAAAAAAAAATCGTGATATTCAAGACTTAAAATAAAAAACGGTAAAAAAAAACTTGTCAATGTCCACGTAACGTTGAATAAACCTCATAAAAAGATATTTTTACTTTAAATTATGCGACCGACCGTTTAGTTTTAACTTCCGCTCAATGTTAAATGAACAAAAGGATCTGAAAAAGAAGAATTTTCGACTTTCAGAGTAACCAAAGTAGACATTTCAACTTTTTAATAATGAAGTGAATAAATGACATAATTTGTCATTGGTAGTGTGAAAATTAAACGCCTTTCCATTCAATACATCCCGTCTGGCATTTGTCTTAAATTTAACCTCATTCGATATTAAAAGCCGGTAATATTTCATTTTTACAACACCATAAATCTACTTTCACCGAGTTTAATTCAAATGGTTGAAATGAATTATAGGTGAGTTTAAAATTTTCCTTTTTGCATAATATTGGATATCTGTAAAATAATCAATAAAGAAACATACAAAAGCTTTATACCTAAAAAATATTTATGAACTGAATAAAGTTAAACCAAATAAAGAATGAATAATGTTTAAATACAACAAAAAACCTTTTCAAGTTGTGGTGTCGAAAGCAGGTTTAATGAATTAAATAGAAAGAGAAAACATGTCGACATCCACTTACCATGATAAATATTTCTTCACCCTTTGAAACTTTGATCGTACAGCAAACTTTAATTATAAAGTTTTTATATTGAAGTAGAAGAGTTTGTCAAATTATGAAACAATGTCACTATTTTAAATTTGAGTTGTGGAATCGTCGATTATTTAGAATGTAAAAACGAACACCTAATGTCAAAACTTGTACAATAATGATGCTTCGACTCAGTCTACAGGTACAAAAGCAGAAACAATGATATGCCATCTGTTTCCAATATGAATGTTCCCTCGTAAAAATTCAACAAACAATTCCGTAGAGGCCAAACCACCGACAACCTCAATTTGAACTTTTGCACCC
Source organism: Cynaeus angustus (assembly GCA_030157275.1). Lineage (NCBI taxonomy): Eukaryota > Metazoa > Arthropoda > Insecta > Coleoptera > Tenebrionidae > Cynaeus > Cynaeus angustus. The sequence goes on along the minus strand of CM058066.1, from coordinate 13,547,427 downwards.
AGCGTATTATCGTTTGGTTTACTAACTTTATTACATTTTCCCTTGTGTTCTACCAGATTATAGGGACCGAATCGCGTTTCACGCCTAATATGATAATTACTGTATTATATAATTTACGTGCTGAACCGAGCGCTTCCAGTATTTTGTCCCCGAAAAACGTGCGCGCACGATTCGACTTTTGTCAAGATTTACACATAAAGTTTCGTCAATTTAAACACATCATAATCAATAGTCGCTATTCAACGTTCTCTCTCAATTGTCTATTGCAGTATTTCGACGATATCAATATTCAGAACGTTTCCTTTATCAACAGACTTGAACTCAAACTCAGCTCAAACTTGCTCAGATCGAACGACTTCTCCACATTATCACGCATTTTTGGTTATTTGCACGATCATTCTGGATCTACAAGCGTGGGAGTCGTCTGATTTTCGACTCTTGTTGTATTTTTTTCTCCCATCTATAAACTTGTTTGTACCAAAAAGTGCTGAGTGTGCACAAGCAACAAAACTATATCGGTATTTGTGTAATTACCAGCGCCTCCACCAATTTTGTTACAGCCCTTTAAAGCAATTACGATTTTATTTGCAAAATAAGTTTAATAAAGCATCCAATAGTATCACAATACGGTCGAAATGCACATTATTGTTATTATGTGGAAGCGGCAATTTTGTCAACAGTTGCAAATTGCTTAATCAATGTATTCTTTTCATAACTTGTGCACTCATTGTCGCATCAGTAAAATTTTCATTTTCTATTATTAATCTAGTGGTTAAATTCCTAGCGGCTAGTAAAAAAAAGTTGACTTTGTAGCTGCTGATTCTCTAGTTTTTATTCGTTTAATTATAACAGAACGATCGGTTTATTTTTGGATGGTAATAAAGCTGACACCACGTTAGTATAACCTGTCAGGCTTTCTAAATAAAATTCGTGATCGTTTTCGCTCCCCATCTCTAGATTTTTTTCAACTTAACTTCAAATAATCTTCAAAGTTCGTGATCGAGAGCACATAGAAAAAAACTCACCTTTCTTCTTCCCCCCGAACATGTTACATAGAGGTGTTTAGAAAAAAGTCAGAGTAGGGAATTAATTAATAGGAACCACGTGTTTATTGTATGCGTATGAAATCAAATCTGCACTGAAGTCCACGTTTTGGAAATGCGCTCAGCTCAGCGCAAGACTCAGAAGATGCAGAACAACGTCTGACTACACCAACTCTTAAACAAAGCTACGCAGCCTACTGGGATCCCACCCGTACATTCACGCAAAGCTTTGGAGAGCTTTGTACCTCCGATTTCTACCGATCCACGACGAAAAGTCAATTATGACATCCCAGTGGTACATTTCACACGTTCAGTAAATACCACGGCCAATATTCCTGGGTGATGACAATTCAGAACACAGCAAATCGGAAACTGATTCAGAAAATTGGAGCTTTTTATTGTTATACGGTTAAAACAAAAAGCTTTTGATTATTACTATCGCAATTCAAATAATTCACATAGTTGATATATATATATCGGTATATATCGGTATATCGGTTCACCTATATATTTTCCCGTCATTTGAATCAACATAGCGCGAAATTGCCATGTTGGCGCATACGTCAAATGTCACTCAAAGTCGGTTTGCTTATGAATAAACAAATTATAAAATTTAAAACTGGAACCGTAAAATTCAAAAAAACGGAGTTGACGAGTCAATATTTAAAAATTCAAAAATGTGTATGTATAAAGGTATATATATATATATATATACATATATACATAAATTAGAGCCACTGTAAAAGTGATTCGACAAACTTAAACTAGCGTCCTGATGACAATTCAAAATAAAAACCAGTCATGATTTTTTCTTTTTATAATTTTCCATTACCAATTGTGATTCTAATGGACGCTGTGTTTTCGACTTACAAATTATTGGATCGATCAATCGATCGTCTTCGTGTTAGGTCTAGTTTACTTTGTGTAAAATTTATTCGATGAGCAACTAGCACATTTGTGACCCTTACACTAGATATCAATCTTTGACTTTATCACCTTTTTTATATTCTTTCGCCACTTCTTCACCAATGAATAATACAATGACCGCTGTGATCAAATTACCCAAACATTGTATTATTGCTGCAAAAAATGTCGATTCCCAACGTGTCAGAATTTTTCACAACCGACTTCATTCTGGGTGTTCTAAATTTCACACGAGAAAAAGTAAATATTAAATATAGAAACCACAAATAGTTACTTAGTTTTGACAGCCAATTTATTTTTATAGTGTACTTCATCCAGACTGTTTGTTTTGAATCATGTTTTATTACGCCAATTATAATAACTCTGATATTGATGTTAAATTTTGAAACCTTTATTATTATAATAAGCTTGTTAGTTACAGTGTTCCTAAAAAAATGTAATTAAGGCTCTTAAATTTATTTAGTTAATAAATTAACTGTGGTTGTTTCTGTTTTAAAACTTTCTCTGTGTTCCTCGTTTTCAAATTAAACTCTCCTGGAAAGGGCGCACCACAACTGCTTTGGAATTTGAAACGATTACAGATGTAACAAAACTAAACAGAGTCACGAGTGTCGAAGGGAAAACATCGATTAAACTGTAATAAAGTGCAGTCGGTTGAGACCGGTTCGGACACATTGTGAGCAGGTAATTCGACAGAATACTAAAGAGACAGGAGGACTAGGTAAGAAAAAAACAGTTAAAAGGTGCAAATTTTGCGAAAGGGATCATCGCTCTATGAAAACAAGCGTTGTTTATCACAAGTGCAAAAGCAAAGAAGAATATTGATTGAGGGATTAAGACAAAGATTTAGTTCATCTGATACCTGCAGACATTAAACTCGATCAAAGAACTTAATGCCACCGGTCGTAACTTTTCCTTGTGACGATATAATTACCTGTCTAACGCACGTATCAGAACACAAAGCATTATTAAACCGAACTACTAAAACCATTAATAATCCTCTGGTTATAGAGCTGAATCGGCGTAAATCGGAGTAAAAAGCTCATGTAAATATTGCGACTATTGTAATTTCCCCTATCAAATATTTTCGTCGATCAATCATAAAAATGGCTTTTTAAAAATCCATTAATTCAAATACAAATTAAAATGCATCAAAAGCAAATCGATTAAGGGTTGCTACTAGATGTTGTCGCCATCTATGTGCGAGCGGTGAAACTTTATCGAAATAAAATAAACCTACCTTTTTCCTGCTGAAATTGTTGCTTGAAATATCGATAAATCCTTTGGTAGAGAGACAGATTACTGCGGTGGTCACTCCGACTAGCGGTCGGGGAGCTTTCACTCTGTTGGTGGGGTGAACGATCACGTTTTCTGTAGTTTTGGTGTGCCACCACGCTATACATGTCGACTGTTCATCCCTTCACCTATTGGACAGTTACAATTTAATAAGTTATAAATTTTAATTTCACTCAAGTTTTCAACTTTAAACGCGAGGGAAGTTCTAAGACGACAAACAACAACGCGGTCGTCTTAATAACATTAAAAATTCACACTATGGGGTAATTTTGCATGCGAATTAAAAATCTTCACCAAGTTTAATTAACTTAATGTAAACGCGAAATAATAAAGGAGACTTTTTCATGATATACAGTTTTTCTCGAAAATATAAACTCTTAAACATATATATTTATTTTATGATTTCGACACAAATCAGTGCTCATACTTTTATCTCGACCGAACTTTTATACAATTTTTAGCAAATATATTTTCATTTTTATCGATTCATGCTAAATCATAAAACGCTGCTTTTATGTAGGTATAATAAAATTTCACACTTGGAAACTTGCTGTCCTGTCGGTTTCGCTTCTCGCATTCTCGTCAAAGACAATAACTGGTGCTTTTAGTGTCTCTGTAAAATATTTAACGCGATTTTCAGTCTAAACACGCACAACCAAATCTCCAGATCAGTATCTTAATGAAATTAGTTAATATGGATGGTTCTTGGCGAAAATTTATTCAACGATGAGTCCTTTGAGCCGACAGTGTGTGACTGGAATGCTTCAGGACATGAGGGCAAATTTGGCAAATCTCTCTTTTAAGTAGAAGCCATTTCACGTTTATTGAGAAATAAAAATGATTCAAAGGGGAATAACGTTTTTCATTGTCAACAATAATTAATGCACATGTGCCGTACGCTTCGTTAATATAGCCATCTCGTCCGTAAATTAATTACATTCCACTGAATAATCTGCTGCAACATAAATCTTAATAATAACAAAAAAAGAAAAAGTTTCTAACGGTTTTTAACTACGTAGATTTAATAAGAAAATTGAGTAAAATAAACAATTTCTAATTTCGACATTAATAAAACAAGACTACATAAATTAATACAAACACATAGAATTATCATTAATCAAGTTTCCTAGTAATTACACTGTTGATACGTTATGACGGTGACCAGGATACTAATTTGCTAAATTGGTAAATCTATATCTACAGGGTGTCTAACGCCGAAACTACGGTGGATATTTCTGTATTTGAACTAAACCTATTTCAACTTTTGAAAAGTTACATTTTGCGTCTAACTCCTAAAATTGCTCGATTTTAGACTGTTTCCGAATTTTCTTATACCGCCATTGCAGTTCTTGGGTTTCAAATTCTTATAATTTTGAAAAAAAGTCTCAATCGATGAAAATTTGTTGATTTTTAGTAATTTGTGAACGTACCGGAAGAAGATTTTGCTTGCCTATAGATCGATGGACGCCGGAATTATCGAATTTTATCGCATTTAAATAAAAAAAAAAAAAAGTAAAAATGTGAGTCTGAAAGAAATATCAAAATCTAAGAGTCTTATGTAAAATTTCACGAGTACCTTAATCGCATAGTTCTGAGACAATCGATGAAAAAATCTATGGCAATTTAATCAGAAAATCGTCAACATTAAATGTGCCACATTTATCTCTTGCGCTAGGACGCTTATGAGCAACCAATGAAAACGCAATATTTTTGTTAGGAATTCATGACGCTCATGTTATCTTTCCGCGTCAACCTTTTCTGAATTATTATTGTCGGTTGTACAGTTTGTTATTTTGGATAAATGCGATACATGCATTGTAACACCTGAAGTTGAGTGTTTTATTAAAAAAAAAAACTTAAAAAAAAGGTCTACTTTATTGTGTTATTCAAAGTTAAAATTCCAACAAGAGGGATCCTTCATTGTCGCATTGCGGTTGGTACGTCATTTAGAATATGTAAATTAACCCAATATTTTCTTTGTTATGACTTTTAAAGACAGAATTGCTTATGTGACGTTTTTACGAAACGGACTGCTAGTTAGGTGAGATTTATCGATCTTCTTATCACAGTCCCTCAGGGTTTAACAAAATGAAACGTTCAAACTCTCATACTAGAACATAAAGGTAACTAAGATTTACGCCCACGTCCTAGAAAATCGTAGTCTGTATCAAAAGAATATAAAAAAGGAAAGATAATACACCGGAGGCGTACATGAAATATTTAAATATCTGCACGAGCATAATTGGAAAAAGAAATTCAGTAAACGCGATTAACCAAACTTTAGAATATTTAAAACTACAGAAATATTTTCTATATCTACATAATGCAACACACGTAGCAGCTCTACATCATTTAAATGAAGTTATTATTTTCCTCACAAATGTGAATCATGCTGTATATTCGTTCACTAGATAAACAAAACGGAAAAATCCTTTAAGCTCGAAATTTATCGTATACATATGTTTTAGATTCCTGTAAGGAGCTTAGTAACACCGCTGAATGATAAAAACACATTCTGTGAGACCTTCCATTGCACGCGTTAGTAATAATCCTCCTATAATCGACAGCATGTTATAAAGATCATTAGGTCAGCGTCGTTTGCTTCCAAATATTGGTTTATCAGCGTCCTTTCTGCAAGAAAATAATAATAGCTTTTCATTATGCACAGGAGATGAAACATTTTTATTTCATCCGATGTCAGCTTCCATTTATTTCAAATATAGACAAAGCTAGAGCACAAAAGCGACACAATTCGCAATACAGACCTGTTCTACTAAATATTAAAAATATTTTATGAGCCTTTAGACAAAATATGAAACTAAATTTAGTAAGTAAGTGATCAATAAACAAAAAATTCGAGATTCGACTAAATCACTCGTACCACACTTAGTTCAATATAGAGGGTGTTTCACGAAGATAAACCTTCAAACCTGTAATAGATCCACATGTATCCAATTTGTAAACAACATGAATTTGAAAAATTTGTAAAAACCGCTTGGGAACCGCTAGAAGTAGATAACTGCCTAACCACCAGAGACGAAAACTGGAAAAATCATTATCGCGAGGCCAAAAGACAAAAATTTAAGACAATTTTTTGTGGTACTACTACCCACGGGTTAGTTTGTACATTACATGGATGTACATGACTGCGTTGTGATCTATATAAACATAGGACTTCTCTACGGAGAAATGTAAGGCAAAGTGGTTAAGGGTGCGATCCTGTACTAAAAGAGGCGGGAAAAAGTCCATGTAAACGGGGAGTGGCATCACGATTTTGCATGACTATTTTTCAGGGCCAAACATGGGCAAGATATTTGATAAAATGACAAAAGTTAGGTACTGTTGGAAAGCTAAAGAATGTGTGCAGGGCGTCTGCTATTTTTTATTGCAAAATAATGAGTCTAATGGTAAAAAAAACACTGTGACATTTTGGTTAGTCTTGAAGTTTAATGTGTACATTTCAATGTTTTTATTAACGCATAAAATAGAAGTAAATAAAAAAACTGAGATATACAAGCCCTTTTCCCAAGTTTATGCAACATTTTGCTGCAACGTTTTAGGTGATTAATGTAACGGCTTTGCCATGTTTGGCTCTGAAAAATTCTCTAACATTTTTTTCGGACAGAAATGCTTGGAGTGGCGTCCGTGGTCGAAATGGTACTAAAATAGTTCAGCTACTGTCGAAAAGAGGGCGCGCAAGCATAGGGTGCCAAATTTCCGCTTCTCTTGACTGAATTTAATTCAAATAGATACATATTTTATTGGCCAAATAATATTTGGTACGAAAACCTTACCTGACTTTTTGAGACTTTTCAGAAGATTAATGTGGTACTTGCAAGCTAATAAAGTACCAATCATTCGGTTTTTTTCTGTTACAGTTAAGTACTATCTCAACGGTTTGATTATTAAATTAAAATATGAATACATTGTATAACGTTGACGAACGTTCTCAAATCATACCTCTTATCAAAAAAAAAAATGTAGTGATGAAAAAAATAATATTTGATGTATTTTTAGATTTATAATAAAACAGCTGGCATGTCTAGGGATGCCGTTCCTATCGCAATAAAAGTTTAGGTAAATAAACCCTCACTAAGTTATAGCGTTTTTTTGAAAGCTGTTTTGTTGTGGTAATCCGCAAATTTATGATTTTTTAGTTGGACTATATATAAAAATAATAGTAATAATATCTTTAAATTTCGAAGCATTTTAATTTTATAAACAAAATTATAAATTACGGCAAGAAAAGCTTTGTAATTATTTTTTAACATAATAGTTTACATTTTGGGGTGTACCTTGGAGAAGATTGAAACCAAGACATCTGACTACAAATAGAAATACAGTTGTTATCGCAAAGGAAAACAGTGCAATGTGCGTTTACAAAGGGCACCCGGGTGGCATTATAAAGAGGGGTGACAAATACAAGAGAAGAAATTCTTCCTAATACCACTTGGTTTTTATTTTAATAGGATGTTAAGGATTATCCTGCGTTTCCGGACAACAGGGGGTCTATCGGACCTGGTTTTATTTTATCATCAAAGAATATTTCTAAAACATATATTTATCACTGTTAGTATTTATGAACCCAAATGGATTATTTTATTTTTTTATTTATTTATTTTATAAAGGAGCTTTTGTTTGCAATAGTTTTTTTAGAACATGTATACAGGTTGTTATAAAAATATATGTAGATCTCTGACTGCTAAGAGAACTTGTCAAAAGAATCATCATTTTTTTTCCCGATAATGTGTCATTTTAGAGTTAAAATTAAAAATAGATAGTTAATACCCTAAATATTGTACACGCTTATGGTTGTTCTTCCAAGGTAAAGAACAAAAAAGTCACACAAATAAACATAAAATAGGTTCGATCAAAATTAATTAGTAGAGTAGTCTATGTAAGTACAAACTAATTACTAGGCGATGAAAAAATAATAATTTGTTTGATTCATATTTCATTAAAAAAAAACAGTTTAAGAAGAATTTTCCAAAACTCCAAAACCGACATCAAAATAAAGTTTGCTCAAGTTTCATTATGGTAATAATTGCCTCATCAATGTGCAACTCAAAAGTCCACTCAGATTTTGACTAAAAATTCACCAATAAAATTAAGTGCGATCTTCTGGGACACCATGTATAAACTTTTAGATTATTACTTTCTTTTGTGCGAGGAATGGTGTTTGTGCCTAGTAATTTTTGTATCAAAATGTTAAAAAAAGGGTTGACCAATTCTACATTTTCTCTCATAAAAAAATGCTTAAAAAATACCATTGCTAGAAACATTAAAACAATTTTTTTTTTTTCAATCATTTATAAACTTGGATTTAATAAATTCATAATATCTGTAAAATGCAAAAATTAAAGAATTACATTTTAAAGCAAATAGTGTGCCGAGATCTCTAAAGGTTTATGGTTTTATTTATAGTTGCACCCCAGCTGGGATATTTCTCAACTCGACCTTGGAGGGTTAAAGTTTGTGTTAAAAAAAAAACTATTGGCATAGGCAGGTACATAAAAGCGTCCTCTGTTACAAAATAGCAAAAAAACTATTTAATTTATTTTAGAGACGACAGTGGGCACCACTTCCCAAAGGCATATTCAGTGAGTCGAAATTTATCTCGGGATCGCTGCCTTAAATGAACCCTATGCAACACACAGTGACCGTAAACTCGACGTCGAGCTCGAACTCTTGGACCTGGTGGCAGGCACTTCAGTGTCCATGCAAATACTTGTTATTTTTCGTATGTGGAGGCACATGAAAAATTAGTGTATTACTTCTGTAGACACCGTTGAGAAATTTCATGAAAGGGTGACCAATAAATTGTACAATTTTTGTAAAAATAAGTTACCCTGATTCGTACAAGGTAAGCAATTTACGTTTTACAAGAGTGAACGTAGTTTTTACCAATCCAAATTGAAAATGCTTTTTGCTATGACATTTTTGACTTGCGATAGCGTTTTTGCAGATCTCCACTCACTAATTTACAAACTGCTGTCAAAGACCCCGAAATTGTTTACAATTTAATTTAATTATTAATTTTTAAAGTAACCGTCAGTAAAGTAAACATTTTTCCCGTTACGCTTCTAGGTTATGAAATTCGAGTGTATAGCGGCTTTTTCAATTTTAGCAAATCCCAATTAACCGCAAACTTAACAAAGCTATTGGCTTTATCCGGGTTTTTCCAGTGGTCAATGATCAAATATTCTCAGGAAATAGCTTTGTGTATTCTGGACAACTCCCATAAATGTTTATAACTAAATTTCCATTTTTTTTCTTCAAATCGTTACAACCTTCCCTTGCGTATTGTTTAACTTATTCAGCTCCTGTGATAACTTTGATGCTGTTTTGTCGACGGCGCGTAGATAATATAATGTGAAAAGTGCTTTTGATGCGCCGTTTTTGTGAATGTAACCGCAACTTAAAGATGCTTAGCGTCTTACCAACTTTGGGTTTATGACGTTCTGGCAAGATTTACTAGAACGTTGCTTATAAAATTCTTTAAAATAAGCTTAAGGAAAAATATGGTGAATTAATGTGATAATTAAATAGTTGCAATGATGGAGTCAAACGCAAAAATAAACCCCTAGGACTAGTTTAAGCAAGGTTTAAAACTTTGCTGATACAATCAACAAACGAAACCAAAATGGGAAAATGTACGCAAGAATTACAGGAGAAACGTCAAGCCTGTCGTACGCCATTAAATCAATCCGACCACTTTGATAGATGAATGCTTTATTGACACTTTATTTAGATAATGATATCAAAAGATCATTTCTGTTACTTTTTTAGTTTAAGATAGTTTTTAGTCTTCCATTATTCCACTGCAATGCCGATACTTTCCCTTTTTAAAATTGGTATCACGTTTCTTGTATCAACCAGAAATCTACTTATTTGTCGTTTATAGTGAGATAAATCATACAGATTTAAAAAGATTCACTTTTCAATTTATCAAACTGTATTGCATTAGGTAAATTCCAAAATAAATGAGTTCCAGTTTGTGAAATTGCTGAGTAAATCAAATAATGTTAACCCTCGGCACTTTACTCGCAATAATTATAATTCCTCTAAATCTCAATAATACAGAAACAATCTAGATAGGTTCAATATAAATTTTGAATAGTATAATTGGAATTATTATCGTTCCTACAAGCGATCCGTGGGCGCATGCCATTTTAACTTGATCTAATTATTTGAGTATCAACATTTCTCTTAGTTATATCAGCTTTAATTATTTATTTTAATGGTAAAATTTACCCGTGAAGTTAAGATATCGCGAAAATAAATATAAAGATATTAATTTTTTAATTACGCAATTCGAGTTAATAATAATTAAGTATATCTAAAGCTTAAGCGAAATTTTAGCCTGAAACAAATTTTATAAATAAATGATGAACATTAATTTTTCGTTACCTTCACTAAACTTGTTTAATTTAAAATTCGTTACTTCAGTTATGAAAGTAATTATCAAGCATGCCAACTTTTTTAATAATTGATTAGTAACAGTATCTTAAGGTTTTTACTTTATCGCTACGCACAGAATTTCCTAGAAACAGTTAATACAGTATAATTAGAGAAATTTAGTGCCGAAGTTGTAATCACGTCTGTGTGCTCCTAGGTCTATTGTTCACGATATTGTCAAAAGGGGTTAAGAACCCTAATTCATATTAGACGAGATAAAATAAATAATACTTGACAACTAAGCTTGTATGCGTAATTACCAGCCTCACTTCCTGACACAGATACGACTACGAAACATTTTCAGCCAGAAAATTACGTTGTCCTGGATGCAATGCAGTATGAGGTTTGTAGCAAGCAATTTTCAAAAGGATCGTTCTTCATTAAGCACCGTTTTATGGTTCAAAAACAGTTTTTGTGGTCATGTTGTTCCGTTAATTTGTCATTGAGCCTGTTGCAAATTACTAATGTGCCATTTTGTTTAGTTTCCACTTTAGAGTTGCGGCATACAGCTTCTATTTATTAAATTAACGTGACATTGTTTGCAAAATACATTTTTTAACGTTGTAATAAACGTTTATTTTAATTTAAAGCATCTCTTTCTGTTTCTAAAATAAAAATTGATAAAATATTTTACTACGTATTTTTTCGGATAAGGACTAAAAAGTAGATTTGCGTTGAAAGTATGGCGGTGGTAATAAATACAAATAAATGTCATTTGAACTCAAATTACCTTAAAATTTTTGCCCGTGATCGATGGACGAGCTGACGTATTCATACAAGTCTGGAGAAGGTTTTTTCCATTTATAACCCTTTCATAATTATAGAATTACGGGAAAGTTCTCGACGGGACTGTTAGTTTTTATGTTTTATTTATCCCAATCAGCAAGTTCTCACCTTTGGGTATTATTGTGAAAATTGTTTCATTTGCGTTTATAACAAAAGCGTATCGATATGTGCATCCTTAGAATAAGCCACTTTTTCAACTAATCAGCATTTTTTAATTTTTTCTACCACTAAACGAGAGCATGTCTCCGATTTTTAAATATTTTTACTCTCATTATCGTCAACTCGTAATGGGGAATCTTCACCTAAATAAGACAAACATAAGAGGAAGGAAATGTCAGTTTTAAGTAAACGTTGAGCTGGAGAAGCAGCAAACTCCCGTTAAAGTAGTAGTTACGTCTCCATTGTAACGTATATGATGAGAAAATATGAGATGAAATATGGAAGGCTACGAAATATGAGTGAAGTGTTTTACTTATAAGAATGGACCCACGTTTCAGTTCGCACCAAAAGAATGACCACTGCGAACTTCGTTGGCCATAGTTAGGCAATTATTCTTACGACTCCACCCTTTTCGGGTTAAATGAAGGGCTAGAGAAAATCATCGAAAGCTCCCAATAGTTACGGGAGGATTATATTATGCACCATATTTCCGCAATTCTCTTATCACTCTCGAAAAAAGAATCGTCATGTTTCCGCCAATTAGATACGGATCATTCCACAAGTGCTCAGATGTTTTTCTCGTCAAGATTAAATTTTTCCTGTCTACCAAAGCGAGTAATGAGAAAAATTGCTAACGAGATGTTTAAAAAGACCTGTTTAAATTTTTGAAAACAATAGCACAAAAAGAGTTTTTTTACTCCAAAATTCTGTTGTTTCAACTTTATGGATGAAATCTTTAATTTAACGATTCTGTAAGTGTAGGATAAACAAAACTTACCTACACACAAAGTGAACTTAATTAATTTTTATTAAGATGGCATATTTTGAATATTTGGTGTAGAATAGAGCAATAAAAGTAACTCAATTGTTTCAGCGCCGTATCTTTAATGAAATGAGCAAGATACAGAATTTCAGGCTCACATTTTATTAGCCCGCACCGCAATGCTCAGCGCGCCCCACATTTCACGAAAACATATTAGAACTGTGGGAAGCTCGCTCAAAAAAAGCCTAATTAAAGGCAAATAGGGTTGAATGAAATCGGTAATCAATTTTAGGAGCCACATTAAAAAAAATACATCAACAGAAAAACATATACTATTCAAATAAAAAAAAATGTTCATTAGGAGTGAACCGCACTTAACAGTATATATAAATAACACACATACGCTTTCCAGAGAAAGAAATCAAGAAATTGCCAAAACCACGCGGCGTAACCACCAGAGAAATTTATTTAATCTCGTAGTTAACTGAAGCCGTTACAACTTCGAGTAAATTAGCTACTTACGGAATAATTGGAGTACATACGAAATATTTATGATACACAATTCAGATAAGAGTCCTTATTAAAAGGGATTTATTCCACATTACTTAGGCGCACAATATTCATATTAAATGGAACAAAAAACTTGTCGAACAGTACTTTCAAAAAGCTAAAAGCTGAAAATATCGTACTTTAATATGATAAATGTAGAAAAAAAATCCCCGGTGCTGTATGAACTAAACCGTAGAAATTATGGTTCAAACAGATTGACCTTTGCGGATTTCCTTTTAGCTTTTAGAGTTTTTCGCTGAACATGATTACAACAACATATACTTCACTTATTTTAGAGCGAAGCTAAAAAAGCTTAAAATACTTTTCCGCTCCCTTTGTTTTTAATTTTCGAGCAATAAATCAAGTAGAACACGGACATGGATAACAAAAGCTAAATTTTTTGAGTAGTTGGAAATTGTTGCGGCAAAAATTTATATTAAATGAACCTGTTCGAAACGGAGAAACCGAGATTCAGAAACAAGAGAGCCCTCAACTTCGTGCTAAATAAAAATTGTAATGAATAAAGCATTGCTCCCCGGACGAGTTGAATAAAGTACTCTTAAAAAGTCTCGGTCTTCTACGAGAAATTCCTTATTCCAAATACAACGTCATCCCTCTGGAAGATTTATATTCAGATGTGGTGGAAAGGTGACGCATTCCAATATTACAACTTTCAAACGGCTGCACGAATATAACATCTATAAACAATATTTTTTATACTTAAATAAAGCAATGTGCCAGCTGCCGATATACACTGCCATTCTTCACTCTCAAACCAACATCTAACATGAACGAAATTAGGATTATTGCAGCCTCTGTGGAAACGATCTAAAATTCAATTCCACATTTCAACACTATGATCATTATCAGATTAAATATGAACAACGTGCATTTGTTCTAGTCTCAGCAGGTGTTAATTAAGTTAGTTCGAAGCTCAAATATCATACGGAAAACTAATTTGAAGTTAGTCAGTGTGTTCAACGTCAAATGCCACCTGAAAATTATAATCATATAATACGAAATTGGCAAAAAAATGAATTATGTTGATAATAAACCTAAAAGCTACTGATGTAAAAGCACACCTGTTGATACATTTAAAAAAAATTATTGACTGCGGTGTAACATGTTAATAAAGTTAAAAACAAAGTTTTAGTTTTTTTTCTGGTTAAATAGTAACTTAAAATCTGCGCCGTGAATAAAAAATACAACTGCAACAAAAACACTGTGATATGTTGCAATTCTCCCTGACTACAATTTTAGAGGGTGAACCGATAAAAGTTGACGAGCGTTTCCTTTATTTCAGTCAATGCAAATAACCGGAAAAAATGTTTCCATAAAATATCCTAGTCAAGTTTGATTTGAAAAGTTAACTTCACTGGAAAGCAGTAACAATGATAACAATTCACCCTGCTTTATCAGCAAAAGTCGAACATAAACCATCAAAAAACGGCAATAGCAATAAACAATGGCAAAACACAAAAGTAATAATCACTAAACAAGAATTACACGTGTGCCGTTAACGCTTTTTGTCTGCCCGGACACGTCTGAGGCCGCAATTACCCTTTGTTCTAAACCAGGATTATCTACAATAGTTTAACTAACCACAAAGTGAATATTTGTTTTTCTTGAAGCAATCCTCTGACATAAAAACCCACATACCATTCAAAGGTGCACTTGTTGAAGTTTGAAAGTTGCAGGAACGCGCGCGTTTCACTAGCAGGACCAACAGCAGGAATGAGTTTAGCGCGGTGGAGACACGTGAATACTGCAGGCGTCGCAACTCCCCCAGTGTTGCATCACGCCGGTCTATCAGCCACAGGACCGGATTATAATTCACTCTCCCTCTCCTCATGGCAACGCACTGCGATAAAAGCGCGCTGATTTATAAACATTTTATAGCAAAAAGTCGACTCTGGGGAGTATTGATGGACTATTGATAGCAAGAATGTTAAAAACTTCAAGAGATGAAAAAATCAAGACTATCTTTTTCGAAACAAAACTTCCGCCATTTTTATTTTCATTATTTATTCGTTTATTTACCTACTCTTATCCCCCAGGCACATGCTGGTAGTATGTATAACTCAAATTTACAGCCCTTTAAGTTAACTACAGAGCTAATAAAATACTAAATAACTAAAACAAAATTGCCTATTTATAGTTTCGAAAGCACAAAAAATGGACTAAATTAGACTAAAAAATTAGACTTGGACTGAATACTATATTTTATGTTTTGAAAAATCAACTTAACAAATCGAGCCTTCCAGCGTAAAATAGTCGTGAATAATCGATTGAAGCAAGCATAAAAATATATTATTTGAAAAACTGACATAAGCCAGCCTCTGGTTAGGACTGGAACATTTTATAAATGATACGGCTCATGAATTTGCAATTTGCTAACGAAACGTGCCGATTTTCTTAATTTAACCGGAAGCTGACCCAGCTTCAAACTGCCATTTGAATAATATCAACACAGTTCCAAGATTCATTACACTTTTAACGATGGCATTCGAGACTGACAGAATATTATAACTTTTAATCGCGGAGCCAAAGTTCGTATTAAAAACTAAAGTTATTAATGCTCGACACTGACGTGTTGTTGATACACTCAATTCTGACAGCAAGTCAGGGGTGCAAGTTAGGGGTGCACAAACTTAGATGTGTAAATAGTTCGTGATACCCTTTTACTGCGACCATGTCACGCAGAATTATATTGTGCTGTAAATAAAACTGTGCACTCAATCACGTAGACATCAATATTTAAACCATCCTAAAGAGAATCATAAAGTTTCTTTGTTTTCTGATACAAAATTTGTTTCTCAAGAATAAAAAATTTCTAATAAATGTGTACAGTAGGTAGGCAAATAAATAATAAGAATCAATCAAAAACCCCTCCCGTACAATCCTCCCTCTCTTCATTCTTTCTCTTACCCCTTCGTTCGTCGTTCCGTCGCATTGGAGGGGAGAGTGTATAAATATCGAAGCTCCCGACCAGACCATTAGTTTATGCTCTGCTTTGTAATATAAGTTTCTACGATGTACCAGATTTTTCCCCTTATTACCGCCGTTCAACTGACTTTGCCAAATGTAACTCTGCCATTTTTGGACCCCATTTCACTGCTCAATGCCGTCCGAACCAATTGTTTTTGGAAAAATGTCTTGGTGATTCAGTTCTCAGAAACACTGTTCGCGTTCAACTTTTCCTGAAACGCCAAAGAAGACAGCAAGAAATTTTGAACCCAGGACTCTTTCAAGAGAAGGACCAACGAAAATATTTGAAACTGGAAATGAATTGTAGAAATCGATCTATCAAAGGCCTGTGACGATTGTGTATGTTCCAAGAGAATTCCTAGAGAAAAGAAAGATCAAAAAGTACAAGGACGCATAAAAATGAAAATGTGCAACGAAAGGAGCAAACCTTATAATTCTGTTAGGTGTTAATGGAAAATTGTTTATGTAAATATGTAAATATTGCTTATTATAAATTATGCAAATGATTTTTATGTTTATATTTCAAAAGTAAACACGAATGCAGGTTTTCAAGACTTTACAAAGATAAAAGCTTCAAAATCTCGTACTCCTAATTTCCTAGTCTAATTTTATCAGAACAAATCCACGATTCATGCATCTTAATGAAAATCTAATAGCCCTATTGACTACATTTGAATATATCAGCATAACAATTTAGATGTTCCGTCATTAAGAAGTAATCCGATCACAAATAAAAATTGTGACGAAACCATCAATCTTTGTTGTAGCCCAAGAATTTAAACCTTGAACCCCAATTTCACTTTCACGCTCATTTTACAAGCAGCACACATGACACATTACGTCACGTTAAGACTTCCCTTTAAATTCTACATTTTCAAGTGATTCAATTAAATGAACAAAACGTGACAAGTAATTAAATAAATGTGGATTAGACCGCTAAAGAGATTAGGTCAGCAAATATACGAGCGCGTCTTGCAGATTGCATAGCTCGGACTCGACCCGACCCGACCAAACTGCAAATTGCCGGAAGAAAGAAATTTTTATCTCGGGTAATCATCACTTTTGCGGACTTTTCACACTTTATTACAATTCGGCAGAAATTTACTGTGAATTATTCTAGAGATGGGTCATATAAATCATCAATGTATTGTGTTATATTGGTATCATAAAAACATTATTTCCACATAATCCAAAGATTACAATCAAATTTAAGTCAACGAATTATCAAATTAAATTTTGAGCTTATTGACGGTTTTTTAAAACGACAACATGTAATATTAGTAACTTATATGATAAATAATTTCATATTCAAAAAATAAATAAATAAAATAAAATTGTTTGAAGCTAAAAAAACATTGATTGAAAAACATTGACTTTTTTCTAATATCGAAGTTTTAGTTTCCTTTTCCATGTGTTGTTTGTTTGTAGCTGCCAGCTGTCACAGATAGGTAACCCATCATACGAAGAGCAGTTAAAAGTAGCGCCACTTCGAAAACGGACTTTGACTGAACTTAACTCCTCTACGAAAAAGAAAGTTCGCGCCTTTTCACCATAGGAAACCAAGACATTATTTAGGTTCCAATAGAAGGAGTGAATACATTCCCCTTTTTATCAATTCCTTTAACAAACAAGCTCCCAATTTTATGACCTTCAATGATTTCCTAAACTGCATACATTTTCACATCACGAATATTTTTATTCGTTAAACTCAATAACGAAAAATTATATCTATCTGAATTTTGCAGAAATAGGCTCTTTTAGTGTATAAAAAAATATTTTTTATTTTATTTATGTGTTAAATATTATTTGAATATTTATATTAATTCTTTATTTCTCTTAGAGAAACAAATAGAATTAAACCTTCGAATATTCTTTTCATTTTTTATATATTATTTCTAAACTTTTAAACACTTTTTAAACAGGCATCCCAATTAACGTACCGGCGCACAATTTACATTTTCTCTATCAGCGATTTCGATTTTGTCCTCACATTTATAAACCATAATGTAATTATTTTAATATTAATTTTCCAGTTTAGTACATCCTATGTACAATTTTTATGTGCCTAATCGCCCTAGTCCATAAATTAAATTCTATTTGTAGCCATTTTTTCCGTAAACGTAACTATTTTTTAACATACCCTCTAAAAAATGGAGATATTTTAATAGAATTTTAGACCACATAATTTTTAGACCATTCTTCATTTACTCAATTTATTTTGTACATGGTAGATATTTAGCACAAG
Source organism: Cynaeus angustus (assembly GCA_030157275.1). NCBI lineage: Eukaryota > Metazoa > Arthropoda > Insecta > Coleoptera > Tenebrionidae > Cynaeus > Cynaeus angustus. Next base: position 13,529,216 of record CM058066.1, on the reverse strand, counting down.
ATTAAAAAAAAAACACGAAGATTTTTGAATATTTAAAATAAATTTAAGATCATTCATTTCTCGGTAATCATTAGCCTTTTTTATGCTCCTGATGAGGTAGGTCCAGAAATAACAAATTGCTATCTATTTGAAATCTTTTCTACTTCACGATGAATTAAGAGGAATAAAACGAAAAGAAAATTGATAATAGTAATTATTCTGAGGTCTTCTGGGGAAATTTAACGGTGACTTTTGTGTTCTTATCTTTTATTATCTCTCGCATTTCGTGCATACCTTTGGTGGAGATTGTTGAAATAATTTATTTGGTTGTCTCTGTAAAAGAGGGGTCGAAATGAGTAGCTGTCGGCGATGAGCTTTCATTGCACGCACAAAAGGCGCAATATAAAATGTATAGGATCTGCATTCAAAAAGTGGACTTGCGCTGTCATGAAAAACTAAGTTTCCGTGTAATCCAAAAAAAGCACTACTGTTTACGATATCTGTCAAGTAATAAAAATTTGTCGAAACTAGAGGAATCGGGTGAAGGTTTACGACGAAGCAATTGAGGACCTTCAGATTTTATTAGAACTTACCGACTTTTTATGGTGTTTTCAAGCAAGTTCATATAATTTGAGTTATAGACTTTCTTAACAGGTCAGGTAAAAGTGATATTTTCCAAGGAACATTTCACTTTTAACTTCTGTGTTTGCAGTAATTATCAATCAATTTAGCGAGTTTCTATAAATCCGCCGATAACGAGCAGGAAAACTTGAAAGTGGACCGTAAATAAAAGAGGATGTGAAAGCTGCAATGGGATAAAGTCGGGAGGAACTCCAGGTAATAATTTTATTGGTGCTATAGAGAAATGGGTCAGTTCTTTGATGGCAATATTTCATGGGTAAACGGAAAGGGAAAGTACAGAAGCGAAAGACGGGTGCGTGGCAATAAAACGAAAAATATTCACAGTAAAGTATAACCCGTGCAAGTTTTGGTTTATTTACCGGAAACTTGGGCTTTTGTGTAAGCTCTCAACACATCAGAGTTTTTTGCGTATTTCAGCTCTCTTTTGCTCTAGTTCTTGACGCCTAATTAATTTCGGTTTTAGGACAGGAAAGGCCATTATGGTATATAATTACATCGTTTCCTAGAATTTGGGAGCATGCGTTCCATAATCTGGTTTTAAAAGTACAGGTGATCTATATTTATGGAGACCGATGCTTTGCTTTCGCTTTCGTTTGCCGAAAAGATCTATTAATTTCCGAAAACGTCAATAACGTAATATTATCCTTTTCGGACATTCGAGCGGTTTTTTGTTTTCGATCAAAGGGACCTTACCTGCGTAGGCGGCTGCTCGGTTTAGTTTGGACATCTGTTATTTTCGAGTTATTTCCCATATTTTACCTGAACTCATTCATAAAGAGATGATTGTTTGAAGATGATGGACCTGGGGAAAAATTCGAAGGTATGCAATACGTTTGATGATTCTATAGGAAAGAATTGATGAAGGAATTTCGAATTCGGCCGAATAAATATGCAGGAGGTTTTCTGTCATGAACTAATTTTGCGTTCTCAATTTTAATTGCCTTTAATAGATACATTGTTAGTGAAAGTTGTCTAAACGTGGACAAAACCACGTGTTGTGTTGACCACATGGTCACAATGAAAGAAAACACATCTTATTTCATCGATTCATGTTTTATTCAGCGCTCGCGCGTTTAAAAATCTATTTAAAAGGTGTTATTATTGAGTGTGTAGTTGCTCAGTCGATTCGATCGATTTCGACATAGAGAGGCTGGAAAGATGTCGAGTTGACGTTATTTCAAAAATAAACAATACTAACAAGTTACCGTACAGGTAAACCTTGACCTATAATGTCTTAAGGGATGAAAAGTCTATTTTCTCTCGCACTCACACGCACAACGTTTTCTTTCTTTGTGGTTGTTTTTTATTTTAAAACAACTTTTTACGGCTTTGGTATTGGGCGGCTGTTCACTGTATCAGAATCCTTGAAGATAGCAGCAGCGTATCTCGATTACGTTTATCCTTGGATGTCTTCCGTAGTGATGAGTTTTCTTTTTTTTATCTTTGTATCAAACCAGATTTTCTAGTGGTCCTTTTGAAAATATCGATCAAATGAATTATAGATTCTCCCCAGGGCATCGCTTCCGGACCTCTTCTGTCGTCGTCTCAAAAACAATTTGGTAATGGGTCGAGTGACCGAATGCAGGCTTGTTGCAGATAGAACGCAGAGAGACGGGCGAAGTTTAATGGGAGCCATTAAATTTAAATAAAAATGTTGTTTTCAAAGGCAAATGGACGCAGTTAGGTAATTGAACGTGTATGCCTGCTTATGCAATTTCCTTAATATATTCATAACTCTAGTTGACGTCCTGTGCTGAACGCAGAGTGTAAACGTAAACAAAACATAAGGTCAATGAAAACACTAGCAATTTAAAATCTAACGGTGCTAGCTCACCGTGTGGCCCGAATATCCATTCTAACATTTTTTCGAAGTTCTTCGAGGTCAAGGTCAAACTACTTTTATTTTTAACTTTTTCCAATAGGTATTGATGTTAATTCGCCATCCACTGCATATAAGCCGTGCCAATGACCAAGTTTACTACAACTGTACTTGTTTTTTGTCTTTCCTACATATTATTATGTATTTCGAACAATCACAATCCGCATTTTCCTCACGTACCTCCTCCCGTATCCGCGTTCTATTTAACTTCTACTGCACCGGATTTTCGTTCCAAAAACACACAGGTCCCATTCCATCCGAAATATTGCTACCAACACCTTCACAACCTTCGATTTAGTTTCGGAACACCATAACCGTAACCAATTGAGAAAATTGAAAATCTCTCGGTACTTAGGTACCTAGTAGACCTAGGTAGGTAATAACCATATCCAAAAACGGTTATGACAACCAGGGACCGACTTTTTCTTCGAAAAGGTAACAAAAATCTACTTGTAATCTTCTCAGCAGTTAGGGTAATAAAGCATATAATAATACAGTCATAATCCTTAACCTTCGATTTTCAAACGGTCTTCCGAAATTTTTTCTGATTCGGCAGACACTTTTATAATAGCGTAATTTACAACGCACAATTTCGCTTATTGCCTGTCTTTCAAACATCAAGAGGCAATCAGTGCTTAACATTCAACGACGTGTGGGGTTAATTATTATTGGACAGAGTATCAGAAAAAAACGGATGATTACTTCCACTATACAGGGACTACCACAAACACGAACACGAACAATTTAAACCAGTGACCTTCTCCAACTCTTCTAAGATGTTTCTTGCATTACATTCCTTATTGTATTGAAAGCAAAAGTAAAAAGACACTGACTTTGTTATCAATACGAACCAAATGAGCCCTTTGACTAACACATAATGTTACAATGATTTAGCAAATTTACCAGGAGCATTTTAATTATGTTCTCTAGTTAATTTCACCTTTATTACAAAAGAAAAAAATGTCAAAGATATGTTACAAAATGTTTCAAAAACCCTAATAATAGTTTGGTTTATTGGATGATGTAACATGTAAGTAATACTCAAACTCAAAATTTCGTGAAAATAATAAAAAAAAAGTACCGTTATAACGCTGCAGCTGTTTTATCTGCAAACCTACTAATTAACACTATAAAATTTGAATTTAGGCATTTGCGATGGCCCTGTATATGACACGCTGCATCCAAGATGTTACATTTTTTTGCAGAGTTTTAGCCGTTAATAAACAGTTCATTATAAATAGAAAATATTTCGATAGACCCGAGGCGATGTTATAAATAAAGTCAAGTTTTTATCTGTGAAAACGTTATGTGGGAAAACGAATTGGGTAATTGTCCTGTTTCGATGAAAACAAACGGCTCTCGACCGCCTCTTTTTCTATGAATGTACACATAACGGGATGAGCTGATGTAAGAAACGTGGAATGCAAATAACAATAGCAACACATGCTGAAAACAAACTGTACTCTTTATACAGCATAAGAAAGTAATAGAAAAAAAAGTGATTTAACAGTAAAAGAGAATGGTGTCTCTCCTTAAGCCGGATTTATTTTTATATAATCTATGTTTAATAATCTGCAGACATGGCTGCAACTGTTCATTTCATCCTGTCGATCCTTGCCCGACATTCGTGCGAAAGTCACTGCCGGACAGACGTGACTAACGGTCCTCGCCTAAATTATTCCAGGCCTCCGAAAACAAAAAAAACGCTCTAAATTTCAAGGGTTTTCAAACACACAGTTTTACTTTCTGCACCTGACTTACAATTTTTAACATTACATACTCAGGGATTGGAGTGCTCGTTGTTAAGAAAATAGGCGATATACGCGGATTTGACAGCCGCTCCGAATAAGTAAAAGCTCCCTTACCGCCGAAAATTTACATCTAGTTTAGACGCGGCTTTTCTTATTGAAGAACGTGATGCGGTTCTACAGAGCGATTTTGCTAATGTAAGAAACGGTGAGTTTAGTTTTGTGAATTTTTCAAGCTTAGGCGAATTCGACGCTAGTGCATGACGTGCTAGACAATTTGTTTTATTTACACAGAAAAAGTAAAGTAGTCCAACTTTCCTTTGGACGTTTCGTAGTCGTAAAAAGTAACTTACGATTTGATACAGAATGTCACTTTCGTTATTTCATAACGTTTAGCAAGCGGGCGACACTTGCATCAGTTTTGTTTATGGAATCTCCTTGCCACATTTTGATAATCCTACGAGATGCTGAGTGCAGCATTTAAAGTCACGAACGTTCCCTGAAAAATGTAAATTTTATTTATAAATTATTTTTCCATGAGATTTTGCAGGGCGAGCAGTGGGCGATTTGGGAACAAATCGCGCGAGTACTCGAGTAGCACGGCAAGAAGAGAACAGGAGAGAGTGAGAGAGTGCAAGAGAGTGTTTCTTTGCGTCATGGAGAGTGTTACACTGAAACTCGCGGTCAAGTTCACATAGAAGAGTGAGATAACTACTTCACTTCTCGCTCACCGGCCGCAAATTAGGTTAAATATCTCTGTGTAAAATAACTCGCAGGAATGTCATGTTATGCTTAGAAATTGCAACACAACGACACCAGCCGCTGCTCCTTTGTCGAAAAAATCCTTTTGCTGTCAATGCTTTGACCCGGAAGAATGAGCGGCCATCTCGCACGCCAACAAATATTCGCCCGATGGTTTTCGGGAAGTCCAAATGCTAATGACCTTCTTTATTACATAACAAATTTCGCAAGTCCCAAATGAGACTTCGAGAGGATCACTTTTAATAATTAGGGAAGGTTCGGGGTGGTCCCGTTATCTAAACTCGAATTACGCAACTCTTTTTTCGGAGAAAAGGTGCGACGGCGACGGTGACCCAAAACAACATTAAAGTGTAAGTATTTTATACCGTTAGATTTGGCTTAGATCAATATGGCCGCGATAATTTTCGGACGGGGTCAGATCGTTTCATTTCTCTTTGATTTCCTGTTATGTAACGCTTTTGGTCGTCTCTTTTCTCTTTCTTCGGACGAAGGACAGTTCTCCTTCCTAGAGTAAAAATGTGGAACAATAGTGACGCTTTTTTCCTGTTCGGATAACGGAACTGTAAACTTGATTGCGATATTTATATGCGCAACTGTGAGTTCAAACGATCCCCATTTTTTTTACACTCAAGTCATGGTCACGGGCAAAATATCTCACCATTGCGACTAAACGAAGATGTTGACCCCAAAAACGTATTCTTTTTAGCCTAAGTTGCGCAGAACGCGCAAAATTTGCAAAATCAAATCAACTCCTAATATAGTCATGGTTTTGATAGGGATCGATCGATTTCGTAAACTGTTTCGTACAGGTGATTAATACGATTGCTACAGAGCTTATTAACCCGCGTAGACTTAAGTTCAAGGCTCCGGCCATCCCATAGAATCATAGAGGTTATATGTGATGTCATAAATCTAATAATATGTAAGTCGCCTCTTTCCAATCCTCGCGCGATCACCGACGAATCTTCCGCGCTTCATAAAAAAAAATGGAAATTTTCTAACACCGCGATGCTTCGATCGGCGAGCGCGAACCTGAAATCAAGAAAAGGCACAAACCGGACGCGCTGGGTTGCGGTCAAGTGAAAGGATCCGTATGAAATTTAGTCGTTATGTAACAGATGCAAAGAATGTATCGAAGATGATTTGAATAAGCTGATTTACAGTAAGGACCGCGCGGGTTTTCCTATCCTGCAAAAATCTACACTCGCTGACGGAGCAAGTTATTTTCGACAATTTTCATGAGTCAGGCACTGCTCAGTCGATTCACGTAGGTACTCTTGACCAAAAACATGTACAATAACTGGAAGTACAATGATAATTCGACTTAATAATAACAAAAAGATGTCTGGCTCCAATTACAACGCCAAATGCACCGCGCAGTTGGCCGACAATACAACTGAAAAAAATGCAGGTCAGTTACAGCACAAACACAAACTCAAATTCTCCCAGCCTCTCGGTTCCATCATCAATCAATAGTACAGAATTAATAGAACATTACAATTACAGATTGGACAACGACCGGAAAGCGTTTGGTTTTTGCACCCTTCGATAGTGCAGAGGTGCAAATAAAGGACTAATAAAACAACTCCAAGAATTCTATTTTATTGTATTCGACCCGAAGATACTCGATAAGATTATGTTAATTAATTCCATTGCAGAAAATTTGAAAACTTGAAAATAAAAACCTTTTGCAATGACTGGGCCAAAAATAACGACACGATCTCATTATTACTATTAATAACAAAGGTCTACAGTATTTGTTTTGCTGTTTGTTTATAATGTTGGTAAACTTTACAACCCTGTGACTACAACGATTAGGAGTGAATATACATACAAAGTTGGTCCTCAGGAAACCACAATGGACTCTATGTTGACTGTCATATAAGTTCAATAGTTCAGTATTGTATCCGAAATGTACATAAATACCATTTTTGGGTTTGAAACAAAAATTAAGCATCTGTTTATTGAATGCAGGACAATAAATCGCACCCAAACTGCGTTGTGGCCGCCGTAATTATGTAATAAGAGCTCGAATTGCCAATATTAAGTAATCTTAGGTCAGCAATTCCACATTAAGTAGATTACACTAAGCACCGTCCTCGTTTCATTGGCGCGCCGCTTCCCCATCAAAATTCAAATTCCACCCGACTTCCGAGCAAAAACTTGACACTTATGACTGACTAACTTTGTTTTTCATGCTTACCTACGACATTTACTTTTAATTAAACATTAGCCCCGGTTGTTACACTTGTTGATTCCCCAGAGAAAACGAGTACAGTGCGCCTATGCTTTAAAGTATTTAATTCATAAATTTATTTCTGAATGTACCTGGATGGGCTGACAAAGTGCCAACTAATTAAACACCAAGCATACTATTTTCAAGGCGAAACAAGTTAACTGCTCGACTAGCGTTTTCGACATAATCGTCTGATTTATACGCACACAAATACTTGATGCGTTTGATTATTTTTGTACAAGAAATTGATAATCTTCAACGTTCCAGTCGCTGCTTCTTTTGTTTGGAACGAACCAATCGATTGGAGTGTTGAGGCGATGGTATTAATTCTCGTTGAGACGCCTTATGCAAATTAGAACCGTATAACAAATGGTTTGATTCAAGCAGAACGGTGAAAAAATCCTGAAACTTCAGGGTAAAAAGTTCTACTTTTATTACCTAACCTTTTGTCTGGATTAACTTTCACCATTAAAATCTAAGGATGTCCCAAATTTGTTATTTAACACAGGAAACAGTATGCTCGTTTTTTCGTTCTTATCTCGGGTATTATTTTTGCTCGCCTATTTAAAATATTTATTGATGCTCCATGACACGACAAACATTTTAAAATCTGTCTTACAGTTCCCTGTCGACATATTTGTTTAAAATGTGGTGGGGAAAAAGAGAAGAGAACAATTTAGAGAGGAATCCCTGACGCACTGTAACGAATTTAACCCAGGGACAAACACAAAATATTCACGAGTCGTCATTTACCTCTGTTAGGTATAGAACTAGGGGAAATAAATTTTCTCAAAGTAAATCTCAAAAAAAGAGCTGAGCTCGCTCGTCAATTCGCTTTTTCGGTTAGCCACCGAAGTAAGATGATTGCTCGTTTTGCTAATACATTAATAAATACAGAAATTTACAATTGAATTCGTTTCAGAGATTCGTCCATTTCGTTCTCTTTAAAACAAAATGTTGAACTCAGTTAAATCTTATCTTTAGGTTAAAATTAATGCACTTACTACTACAGAAATAACCAAAACATCAAATCAAGATTGTGACGACGGGAAATGATCTGTTCATTAAAAGAGTCTATTTATACGCATAGTTAATTCTGCCTGAGGCCACACTTCATTATCGAGAAAACCGCAAAACGTCATTGTCTCTTTGACGTAAATATTTTTTACACTTTCCGTTTCATCAGCAGATTATGAATGCTTGAATTGAAAAAAAGCTACATCACGACTACTAAAAAATCATTACACATCTAATTTGATAATAATAGATCATCTTGAATCTAAAAGGTCTAATGGCCTAGGGATCGGCAAAAGCTCGCCGCAACAAGATTCATCAATTCAGTGTCCTTCTATTTCTTGACCACGAACGTAAGTTTAGTTTGCTGAAATTCTAGAAATGTTGAAAAAAGTCAGATTTTTCTCTCGAAGTGTTCAAAAACCCATAAAAATTCTACCACAAGTGACGTGAATTAAATGTAGATTTAAAATACTGAAATTATGCAGTTGATAGACCCTGAGGTTATTCTGCCTCTGTGTTTACTGCAGGTAGTAGAAGATTATTTATGATCTATCAACAGGCGGAGTCTGAAACCTGTGTGCTTATTTAATTGTGTTGACTGTTTTCGTCAATTTTAAGAGAAACTTCCGGATAGTCCTACAAATCCGAATCTCGGGTCAGTGCGTCACAGAATTTTCTAGAAAAGCAACCGAATTAATTTTCCGTTTACAACATTGAACGTGATGATAATTATGATTAGTTTTCAGTTAAAATTCACCGACCTTAGAACAAACTGTTGAGGCTAGTAGTTAAATAGACCTTAACTCTAGATTAACTTATCATTTATCAAACAGTTTCATTGAAATATTAAATTATTTCAAAAACTAGTGGACAATCATAAAAAAGGGAAAATTTAGTGCCACAATAATAAACGTAACGCTTTTACTACCATAATTGTCACATTTTTTTAATGATATAATAACAATAATTGAGTAGAACTTAGAAATTACAACAATTTTTTTTTAATTTCCACTTCATTGACAAATCATTGTGTATAATAACTATAACCAGAATTTCCAAAAGAAGATTACTACAAATAGAGCGGGAATTTTTTTAAGAAAAACATGGAAACCAAAAACAAGCGCGGTTTTTTTCTTAATTGATTCCTCTAACTTGCTAACTCAAATTCTTAGCATTTATTATTTTTGTGTATTTTACGAGTACTTGCTATTTTTTGTGGTTTCTAAAATTTTAAATGAATTGTAGTAGTTTGATGTAAATGACGTTATTTGAAATCGAACCGCGCTAGCGTTAATTTATGTAACAATTAAATACAATTGGTTGGATATTTTCTGCTAAACGAAGAACGTTTAGCACATCCTTTTCAGCATTTAGCACATGCATTAGTCGCTAATTCCTGAATAGCGTTTCAAGAAATTGACAATTCTAATTGCATATTTTCTTTTCTAGATTCTCCGAATACAATCACGTCAACTCTACCTAGGATCTCAAAAATTTTGACCGATTTTTAAATTCAAGGAATAACGGTAACACATGAAGCGTACGCGGAATTTACAAAAACATTTCCTGGACTTCTGATTTCACCTTTCTTTTCTTTAAACGTTCGATTATTCATCGAACCCAATTTTATTCGATGAAATAAGGAAAAGGAATTCGTCATTACAAAGTCTCGTTTGAAAAAATGCCAATAAAAAGCTGAGAAGACGATGAAATAAGTTTGCGAAATCAAATATTTTAATCGTGGAAACATTCCAGACTAAGGCGTGAATGGAGTCTCTAACCTCTCTGTTATCTTGTTTGTTTGTTTTTGTAAGAATGGCTCGATTCTTTATTTTTAGCCATAATTATGGAGAATTTTTTGCCAATTTTATATTCTCGCTTAAAATATTTCCTGCTTCTATTTTCGTAACAGCCGATAGAGTTTATTGGCCGCAAAAGCAACAATTTTTTTTTTCTAATAGCTTTTTCTGGCAAATTGTAAAGATAAGAATTACAGTTTTAATTTTCATGGCCATGTTATATGAAACAAAAACTTAATACGTCACTATAAATTAACAATCACTTAGTAATATTCCACCATATTAAAATTTTCATAAAAAATATTGTTTGATTAGGTCCGCCTTAAGAACTTTTGTAAAGAAATAAAATTTTATTGTATATGCAAATGACCGCTGTAATTTAAAAGTCAAATGACAATGTCTAACTGGAAGAGTTATTTCAACAAAAAATATATTCAATTAGAAGCAAATGTTCCGATAATTTGTAGATATTTAAATCAACAGATAATATTCAAATCAGATGCATCGGAATTGGAAGTTAGATTAGATTCGTTCACTTCTTGCTTCAGAGTTATTCTTTTTGAAGGAGATCCTTTTGCTAAGTATACATATAAACCGATCTATACAAATTTCTTCCTTTATGTGCGCAATAATTTTGTGAAAATAATTCATGTTTTCCATATGTTTAAGATTTTTATTATTTTAATTTGATGAAACGGCCGTCCAATGAGAAAGAATTAGTAGAACTCAATTTTGACAATCGTACTTTTGACGTAACTTTTTCTATTTTATATTTTATGTGTATTTTATTAAAAATTTCCCTTTTTAGTTTACCGCCGGAATGTAAATTATCAGTATTTTATAAAAAATCTAAATCATTTAGAGTCAAAAAAATCCAAAGTTCAATACAACGTTTGTGTAAAAGCAATATCAATATTTTATATTAAGAATTTTGGAATTCCCAGTAGTTTCACGTGTACGAATCACATGTTATCGCATCATACATTCGTAAATTAAAAATTTGCAAGACAAAAAGCTATCGAAAGTTTACTTACTTTGTGACAGTCCCTGTTTTTCTCATTATTCATTCATTCATACTTCATTTATGCACCAAGGTAATCCGCGTATTGAAGCGGCAAACATCTGAAAGAAATAAAAAATATTTAAAAATATGCAAAAGAATTAAGTTCATTATGTAATAAAAAGAATAAATTGTGTTTTTGAGACATTTTTATTAACAATCAACAGTGTAATATTTAACGTTGATCCATGATCAGAGATTCAGTTTTTGACTCTTCAATGCCGGATATATTGAATTCGTTAACATATAATTTTTTATAGCAAACTATACCGGATCAATCTACAAAAAATTACTCATAATTATTGAAAAATGTTTGTTGGAGGGTTTACACGGAAAAGAAAGAGGACAAGAAAGAACAAAATAGAAGAATATTTCGTACTTGCAATCAATACAGTGTGCACTTAATAGATTTCGCATATTTAGAAAGATTCCAATTGGCACGTCCCTCCCCTAATCCCGCCAGACAATTAAGTGAGAAATGCGCGTAGAATCGTGTTCTAGATTACTGAAAATGATCGATTCAGCAAAATGATAAACATAAATTTACAAAGTTGCTTAATGAGATTTTTCGAGTATCATATTCAGCGGAACTAAGTTCTAGTTTTCATTATCTTGGCTTTATTAATATGAAACGAAGCTGGAAGTAGTAAGGTCACCCATTGAGACATTTTTATTTTAGGTGAAAAATAATTGTTACTAAATGTCAAAAGTATTGACGCTTGTGACACGATGAGATATTTTTCGTTTTGAAACTTGTGTCGTCGAATCTCGTTGTTTTGAATTTAATTATAACGTATTATACACGCAGCGTTTCATATGAAGCAATTTAAAATAATTGAGTATAGAAAATGTGCGGCCAAGGGTCATTTCCGATAGATCGGACTAGGGTAAATTGTATAATATTATGATGGAAAGAGACTTGATATAAAGAAATTGACGAAAATGAAGAACTTACAATGAATGCATGCGAAAAGACAAAAAGTTGATTAACCTACAATTTCTTAACAAGTTAGTCATTAATTCTAAGAATGATTTCGTAACGTGTTTTTATTTTTGTATATTGATAAGGACATTAATCTTTGCATTTGCCTTTCTTTCGTAATTTGTCAAAGTAATTTCGGAGAACTGGTAATATGTAGATGTCGCTGTCGCCGTCATAAAAGCGAAAGCTTTTCACAGAAACAGTGCTATTTTAATATTCAACGGGAGACTTGGTTTAATTGCAAATTACCCGATCGTTACAGGCGACAATTACTCTTATTTATCGACGAATCTGTGCATTTTTATTAGACAATTCGATGAATTTTTAATGCACGGCCAATTTAAAAAGCAAATTTCGAAAAAACGTTGAATTATTATGACGCCCCGTTTCTTACCAAACTTTTACCTTTGACGTGTTGTCCACAATTTATGGGGTAATTAAAGAATGTAATAAAATGAAGCCGATGTTTATTAAATAATTTTTTGTCGAGACGGTCGAAAAACCATTCGATCAGCTTGTTACTGGAGAAGTTAATTTTTCCAATCAATTTGTATCAGCTCTTACATAATATAATAATATATTCAGTTTATATGGTTTTCGCTATAAATTGAGAGGGCCACACAAAGAAATGTGTATGTTAATGATTAGACCGTGGGATCCTTGTAACTTGGATTCTGATTTGATTTTCTCATATCCAATTTGAACTTGTTGCATGTTAATTAGCGGGAACATTCAAACACATATGTTAATCCAATTCTAATTATCTGTATCAGATCGAACATTGCTCATAATTGACACATCCGCGACCGAACCTCGCCGAGGCAGTTTTTTCCATCTGAAATTATGAAGGTTAAGAACGGGTCACAATGTCAAAAGTTTTAAGGTAATAAGCAAGCGAACATTTCCTTGCTCTATTTTCAACAACCTAAGGTTGTGGGAACGATTAGATCCCCACTCTTAATTCAAATCGCACATTTTTCCTACAAATGAACTAGTTAGTGTCAATGACATAATAGATTCATTCCATCACCCATGCAAAAGCGATAAATTACAAGTCGTTTATGAACGAACACGTTTACTATATTCTTTTCTAATCACCAATAGAAATTGGTCCAGGTGTTCTTATATTTATGTAAATGAATGGCGGATTTATCAGGATTAGAACTATCCACAACCTGTTCTATATCTTCTCATCTCATTTAATTGAAGAAAAAACTTTATTACGTTTTATTATTTACCCACATCGTTATGTAATATTGATTTTCATCCTATTTTTCGACGGCCAACTAATCATTTGTAACTGATATGAAAATTTTATTTCGATTGCAATTATTAGACTGGATACTATGATACTATAAATCTTTTACACTAGGTCGTCAGAGCGCAATATACACGGTGAAACATTCAAAGTTACTAGAAACCCGCATTCATCAAATTTTAAAAATTGTATTGTCGCATATTTACACAACTTGCTCGACTAAAATGTCGTTAGAAATCCTGAAAACAACATGTGAAAATATTTTGCAATCTATTTTTTAATCGTTAGGTCTAATTAATAGCAGACGAAATGCGACACCCAATAAAAGTTATGTGACGCGTGTCAACAAAATCGATTTTGTGATACTTTGCAATTTATTTTAATGCATTTTAAGGTCTGGCATAAAAATCGTTAGTCACTACCACAGAAAAAATATCACTCTAGATGAAAATCTAATTTGACAAAATATGTTCCTAATTTATGCTACATTTAGATCTTTAAAGTTATCAATTCGAAAATACGAAGGCATTACGAGGTTTTGTAATTATGTTAACCATATATAGTACCTAACACAAAGAGGTAAACGCTCAAGTATTTACAGCTAACTGAGTTCATTAAAATTACAGACGAAAATATTAGTATTATTATTATTATTTAAGCTTACATTACAATGATATAAAAATATCTAAAATTTTATAATTATAATAATTAAGTATTCTTATTGGATATCTTTAAATCTGATAAGATTCTTATAGGAAAAAGACCAAATTCCATCTCTGTAATCTCACAAAAGCTCGGTTGTACGAATATTTATAAACTAAGATAAATCAACGGAAATTATACCTACTACACAACATATTTTTTTTAACTTTAATAATAATCATGAGTGTGCATCGGAATAATATAACCTTTGCGGCTTTATCCTCAACTTCATGGTTGCGTAACAATTAAGTTCATTGATTGTTTGCGGCAAGGCAGTTCAATTTTTTGGGAATTTCCGGAGATTAAGAACGCAATTTCAAACCCCAAAGTTTTTTGTTCTGCTTTGTTGTTATATTGTTTGGTAAATTATATAAGTTGGGTTACTCCAGTTTTTTTTTCAAAAGACATTTCTCAGTAATTGCTAACGTCAACTATTCACGCTTACTCGCTTATGGAATTACGTGATAAATCGTACTTTATCTAAAAGTAATCCGTTAAATTAGAATAGTGTATCTTCCGTAATTTCACGACCTTGCTCAAGTGACAACGCCATATTTCAGCATCAAGTGAAAAAGCGAAAGCTGAAAAACAGCTCATTATGACTTACCCTACGCAAAGGTTCTAGAAAATTCGACATTGCACAATTGTAACGGTTGCGATAATTATAATATTAATGTTTGGAGACACAAAATATGCATGCGAAAATAAGAGTTTATTAGTTATATGAAAGATTAAGTAGTAATGCATAGGTAAGTTAAACAAATTATGGTATGTATTTGGAAAAGACCAAAGAAAATCTCTGACTTTGGTACCTTTTAGGTAGTAGAAGTTGAGTTTTCAAAACTCCACCCACATATGTATTTATCACATAAATATCAGATTGAGCATTTGATTGTCGAGAATAAGATATTTTGATTGTAATTTTTTATGTTTTTGCCATTGGCACCAACCAGTTTCAACTGTTTCAACCATATGTTGAAAATTATTAGGAAAATAAGAAATAACGGTTTTGAAATATGATAATTCGCGTTAAATCTGAAATATAGTATGGATAATATTTACTGTACGATACTGGGAAATTATGATGAATTTGCTGTAAGGATGTATACATATAATATAAGCCTTCATCGTCAGCGTAAGTTTACAGCAGAGAATCGGAACATCAGAGGTAGTGAGTATAAAGAGAAATATAGAATAATGGATAAAATGGTTCGGATAGTATGGCAGGCAGGGTTCAAGTGGCGATGGGTTTGGTCTCGTGCAGAGTGTGGGTCAAGTGGGGGCTGTTCGGAGGAGGTCTCCAAAAGCGCGGCCCGTGAGCGGGTCCTATTACTGATGACCGGCAAAAATGCAAATGTAGGGTCGGCAGTGCAAGGAAGTGGTTGTCAATTTTCACAGTATGCGTGTTTTGCTACGGAAAATGATGACCTTCGGTCTGGCGAAGACGGTCACGGGCCGCGAGACGGTGGGACTCCTATTTTGCTAGTGGCGGGGGCGGCCACAGGCCATCTTCAAACCAATCTCCAGATCGCAGCTGCACCCCCTGGTGGGGAAAGAGAGGGGAGCTGTCATTGGTTGCGCACCAACTCCGTCAAGTGCTGGCCGTCATATAGAGGGTAGCGGTTCGACTACTCACAGTGACCAGTCTAAGTGTACTCGGTGCAGACATGCTCGCGCTCCTCGGTCTGTGTGTGGTGCTGCTGGTGTGGTGGTTCTCGTGGCCGAAGAAGTCCCCGACGACCATCCCGGGACCCCGGCCCTGGCCGCTCATCGGCAGCATGCACCTACTAGCCGGCTACGGGACGCCTTTCCAAGCCTTTACCGCTTTAAGCAAGATCTACGGTGACTTCTTCAGCATACACTTAGGAACGGCGTCCTGCGTCGTAGTCAACAATTTTAAATTGATCAAGGAGGTCCTGATCGCGAAAGGCGCCGACTTCGGCGGACGGCCTGACTTTGCCCGCTTCCATAAGCTCTTCGGCGGCGATCGGAACAATTGTAAGTACCAACCTACCAAGCAACCCGGAAGCGCAATCGCGCGGTTCGTCGCTTAACCGATCGTTGATTTCTCCGATGCTCACTTAATTAAGCTGAGCCTGAGCACGGGAAATTCGATGTACGAAAAATCCGTCGACTTCACCATTACCGTATAATCACTAATTACTGTAAACCGAGTCCCGTTAAAGCATCCAGCATTCCGAGTAAAAAGTTAGCGAAGAAATCGTACACACTCGCGGATAATTATATGCGTTCCGGCGAACGTTTAGGTTTAAGAGGTCACCGCGGCGCGGTTTTTGCCGATTCCGCCGCTTTAGGATTTACTTTCTATAATACCGCACCTGATTGCCCGATTCATTCATTCATAAGCCTGCTCCACTACACACTCGATCGCCGTGAACTTGAACTTGGATTCTAATGAAATTGAAACCGATTGGCGCTAAGTACCTCAATCCAGCATTACAGACAGGCGACCAAATAATCCACACGTTTTCTTACGCGCTGCCCGTGCTTCCATAATTATGACCGGTCCAGTCCCGAAAACGAATCCGCTACCGATTTGGTTAACGGTGTACCACCGTCCTTGGCCCCCATCGCGTTCCTTTACTCGCGAATATTTGCATTTCCGCATTTCAACAATCATTTCGTTGCGCCATTTGTGGCGCACAGGTGTGGGTCCACGCGCCTCAATGGGCATCATCCATCTGTTCCGCGAAGTGGTCTGGCGTGGTTTGACGCGTGCCGTCGCACGGCCTTGAGACTAGGCTGCGTTTTTTGCCCCCTAACCTGCATGTTTGTTTCAGCGCTCGCCCTGTGTGACTGGTCCTCGCTGCAGAAGACGCGCCGCAGCATCGCCCGCACTTATTGCTCGCCGAGATTCACTTCGCTCCAATACGACAGAGTCAATGATGTCGGTGAAAAAGAGCTCGAATCCTTTTTGGGAGAATTGGCTAGGCTTCCCCACGGAGAACCCTGCGATGTCAAACCTGCGGTGCTGAAAGTCTGCGCCAACATGTTCACGCAATATATGTGTTCGACGAGCTTCCCTTACGATGACAAGCACTTCCAAAAGGTCGTCCGATACTTCGACGAGATTTTCTGGGAGATTAACCAAGGTTACGCTGTCGATTTCCTCCCTTGGTTACTACCCGTCTACACCGGTCACATGAAAAAGATCTCCAACTGGGCAACCGAAATCCGACAGTTTATCCTTTCAAGAATCATCGACGAACATCGAGCAAGTCTGGATTACAACTCGCAACCGAGAGACTTCACCGACGCACTTCTAATGCACCTGGAGGAAGATCCAAATATGAACTGGCAGCATATAATCTTCGAACTCGAAGACTTCTTAGGAGGACACTCTGCCATCGGTAACTTGGTCATGGTAACTCTTGCAGCGGTCGTACAACATCCGGAAGTGGCCGATCGTATCCAGAAAGAAGTGGATTCGGTAACCGGTGGAACTCGTTATCCAAATCTCTTCGATAAGGCTGCGATGCCTTACACGGAAGCCACGATTCTGGAGACTTTGCGCACGGCTTCTTCTCCGATCGTTCCTCACGTCGCTAGCAGAGACACGGAAATTGATGGGCACAAAGTCAGTAAAGGTACCATCGTTTTTATCAACAATTATGAACTCAACCAGGGAAAAGACTACTGGGACGAACCAGAACGGTTCAAACCTGAACGATTTCTGAATTCGGGAGGAAACATCATTAAACCGGCATATTTTATTCCTTTTAGCACAGGAAAAAGAACGTGCATTGGGCAAAGGCTCGTACAGTGTTTCAGTTTTGTCGTTCTAGCGACGCTCCTGCAACACTACGACATCAGGGCGAACGAAAGAATAAGGGTAAACCCTGGATGTGTCGCGGTGCCACCCGATTGCTTTAAACTAGTACTCACACCCAGAAAATAAACGATGAGCGGCCAAAATGCTCTGAAGGTATTTTTGTAAGATGGCTGTAATCACAAGTAGCTGTATGATAGTGAATTTAGCAACCCTTTTGGGGCTTGCAACAGACGAGGCTTTAAGCCAAACATCACCTTCATTTTTATCATTTATTTTATTATCGTTATTTTATCACTCATTCATTGTATATATATCATTATGTGAATTTATTGTAAAGATTCTAATAATAATTTATGTTTAAATGTAGTCGTAGTTGCCCAGTTTTAAGTCCAATATAAAGAGACTGAATAAATCGTGTATTTTATTACACCGGCTTTTATTTGTCCGCACCTTACATCATATATTCTTCGGAGACTCGAACGCTGTTTTTGCCAACTCTACTGACATGTACTGCTCCAGCAAGGTCTCTTCAAGTACAGTTCGAGGTTAGATTTTATTAAATTTATTACATTTAACGAGCAATAAGGACTCATTCGTCACACATAAACCAAAAATAACACCAAGAAACGTTTCTCACCAGACAAACAATGAGGTCGAAATTTTTTAAACGGAATAATAATGACGTTAGCTACAATAAAAACGTGCATCAAAAACAATACAAACATGATCAAATACAAGGTGTTACTTCCTGTTCATGCAATTAGTAGCATATCTAAAAAGTGAAAATATAATCCCATTTATAGGCGCGTCCCACGAATCTCTTGAGTAATAGATTGACATTCAGTGGGAGAGACGCCCATTTGTCAACGTATTTTCATTATAAAATGTTGATAAAAATTGCGATAAACGGCTGGTCATGATGGTGGGTTTAATAGTGATTCACGGTCACGCAACGTTTCGATTTTGAAATTTCACCGTAACTGAAATGTTGCATATGAAACTAGTAACAACAAATTTATTACCTTAGGTCTGGCATATAGTTTATCTTCACATTATTTGCAAATCGTCAATCATAGTGATACGTTATGTATCTTCAAATCATTATCATGTAAGTATGTACCTATTTTATATGAATCCGGACGAAGGTTTATGTTAAGTTCGTGAAATAATAAAATTTTCCCGAATAAACAAAATAACCTCAAGTGTAAGATCAGTGTTTCAATGTCAACGGCGAACTGGTATTATGTAACATTTAGGCACGTTATGTTGTTAGTATATAATAATAATTAGATGAACGTGTGAACATTTAACGATCTTCGTTTTCTCGAAGAAGAGAGATGTCCACGTGTTTTCGAATAATTGAACGTGCGCTTTATATTCTCATCATCAAAATGCAATGCGGACTAAGCAGCAAACTTTCTTTGACATAATTCTCAAATATCTCACACATTCGAATAAAACTCACGATTATATTATAATGTTATTTAATTTCAATAACACATGTATATGTGATAGCGCATTTTATTTGTCCGTGGAATAAGTGGAACAATGCAAAGAAAGTGAAATTATCATTTTAGTTTCTATGATGCCGGTACATATCAAGTTTCATATCATAGGCGTACAGTTTTTACTGTCACTTTTTAGATTAGCTCCAGATTATATTTAAATTCTATTCGATACACTTTCTTTTAACGATTAATCAAGCCTTAGAAACCATAACAAGAACACAACAACACATTCTAAACTTGATTGCAAATCTTTCAAAACATCATTGCGACCCACAATTTGTTGGTTTATTCCATGTTGTGTTGGTTCATTAATTTGTTACCAACATCTAAATATTTTTTGTACTGTTTCTACTGTCACAGATTAAAACTTACATAACGAATGTTCCCATTTCGGTACCCTGACGAATTATTTAGCTAATCAGAACACACAATCAGCACACATTTCCGGTACATGGAATCAAACCCGGATTTAAGAAAACAAAAGTAATAATTAATATAAATATAATATTAATATAGGCTATCAACCATGTTTTTTATTCGCACATGTAATTAGAAATATTTTTCACATTTTTATTCATTTCTATTAAAATTACTCCGAACAAAATTCATAACTAATTCATTATCGAACATTTCGGAACCAAATTTGTCATTCTCAATATTAAACTTTATTGATTATACAACTGTGTGGCAAAAACAAAAAAAGCTTTTCCTTTCAGTCTGTATTTCCGTTGTTAATTCACAAAGAACTGAAAGCTATTTTGGTACGAAACTAGTTCAGCTTTCCCGTCGCAAGCAGCAAAAAATAATTCGATCTGCAATTTTGATTTCTTTATACATAACAAAAATTTCCACCTGCGATTAATTAAGTCTATTTGCTTATAAAATTCTTTCGAGTGTATATCGAGTAAACAGCAGACAGAAAAATATTTGCATGAAGGAATGAGAAAACATGTGCAGACAGAGGGAAGCGTTAAATGCTTACTTCTAATTAATAATTACAACAGTCTACAAAGTTGCTGACTGTAATTTTCATTTTTTAATAAATACATAGATGATGAGTTATTATATACCAAGTAAAACGATGAATTCAACCGGCCCTGAAATTTCAAATCTTAATATTCTTATCAGATCCTGATTAGATTCGGACAAAATTTTTCAGACTGGTTGACTGGGCAAAACAGGTTTAAGGTTGAAAATTTCATGGCCGGTCATTTTCTTTGCGTGTAATTTCAAAACTTTTAGGAAAAGTTAGAAAAGATTGTGTAACTTTTTCTAAAAATAATTTGAGCGAAAAGTTTTTAAATTATGTTATACATATTAACGTTACTAATAAAAGACATTGACACACCGATAACTTTCAGCGAGGTGGTCAAGTTAAAGTGACAGTATGATCAATGACCAATCGATCGGACCATGTACGACAAATTTATATGTAGCATATGAGTTTGTTTCCATCTAAATATTTTTGTTCTAAAATTAGGTATGCAGTTTAAAGCCTAACCCAAAAATAATGTGTTACAACTATTTCAAAATGACCACTATACACATATGTGTATTACATCGAACACACGTCAGTGATAACAGTTTCATTAAAATTAATGAAACAGTCACTGTTTATTATGACACAAATATGTTGTTTGGTCATTATCAAAAAGTGACGTAACAATGAATTACGTTAAAAACGTCAGCAATTGTTATTGTTCTGATCCGAACAAATATAAGACAATTTATTTTCTTTCATCGATGTTAGAAATCTCTAAAATCACATTTTTATTCACAATAAAAGGAATTTAAAATGTTTCCAACTTACGATTTTTATAAAGAGATATATTTTTTTTATATTAATACAATTTATATACGGGTGCATTTTAAAAAATGAACATGAAATTCATAGTAAAATGAGGGTTCTTGGTTACCTATTTGGTTATTTGGAAACATTGTCTGCAACTTGTAAAATGACAATCTTTCTAAAAGTGCATTGTCAAAAATTTTGATCACAGGCACACATTAATACAATGAGTAAAATTAATAGTGTCGATCCCAAAATATATTTTACTTTGATCAATGATGATATTTTAGAAAGATGCGAAATATATGAAAAGATATAGAGAACAAAGGAACCCAGGTTCAGGTGCGAACAGAAGTGTGTGGTATTTGCAGGAAAACAAAAAAAGCGTTCGAAGAATTCACTCCGGCAATCTATAATAATTCAAAGCGCAGCTTAATGAAGTCTACCTGTCAAAAGTTTTCATAATGAATGGTTCTGAGGTGGAGTAAACGGTCGTACTTTATCAAGTTGCAGAATGACCTATATCGCGTAATTTCCTGCATCTGGCAGTGTTGATGTTTTTAAAGCATTATCTTGCAATGCGTTTCTTGGAACAATTACACAATTGTGAAGAATCCGTGTTATCAGTGGATGCCAGTCACATCCCCGGTTTTTTACGGGCTTTCATAAAAAGTTTAGTGAACAAGAAGTGCGAGTACAACACGCATGGTCTGGCTAACGCATCTACCAGCTCACCTTGCACTGACATTGAATAGAACAGGGCCGCTGTCTGCGCTCATGATCAGATTTATTACTTATTGTAGTTGATAGTGTTTTTCAGCTGCTCCTCCCTCGTCTATGTAGGTCAGTGTGATGCATATCATACTGTTGGCCTTGATCGCCACTCGGAAGGATGCTACTGGAGCTGGAAGCTGAACCTGATGCACAACCACTTGCATTTACCTTCACACTTCTGGGGTTAACCACTCCGGCATTTGCATATTGCTGGCAAAACAAGCTGTTGCTCGCACTCCCATCGCGGAAATCTCCAACAAATTCTACTACGAAAATCGTTATATCAACAAAGCCTTCGGCGCCTTGACGCCCCATGTCCATGTCAAAAAAGACAGATGATCTTGACACTAAAATAAAAATCGACCAGCTCTTGCCACATATTTAAAAAAAAATCGGTATCTCTTCTCCTTGACGCGGTCTAATTTACACCTAGCACCTTTAGCAGCCTTCATTTGAAATTTCACGAGTACTAGAACACAAAAAAAAGACACATTCTAAATTTGCTTCTTCTCTTAAAATTTTTCTTTTCTAGCAAATTCCAGGTGATTCAAATTTTATACAATTACATTTCAAAGTGTCTAAATCTAATTAACCAAATTATATTTTATTAACATCTAAATAAAAACAAATCCATCTTGAAGAAAGTCCAAATTTATACAAGATTGCCAGTATCACCGTTTTCAACTTTTTAATTTTAATTTTGTACATTCGTGATGGTTACTTACAAATACATGCCATCAGATAAGCAAAAAGAAAAATAAAAGAAAGAAAAGAAAGTGAAAGGAATGGCACACCACCTACCTCTACGAATTCTCTACATCATTCTTTATTCTTTTTACTTTCTTTCTTTCTTTTCTTTCATTACTTTCTTATTACAAAACTCAGTGCTACTTTATTTGGACAGAAATACTGTTAAATAACTGAATTTGCAAAAAATTATAGCTTTTGGGCACACAGTCGCTTTTTTTCTCAGTTTCTTATCGTCTATTTAGTAATTACAGCTAGTAAAAACCAGTTTTTACTAATGTTGAGTTTTAACGGTAACATATGCATAAATTGAAATTCCGTTGAAATTAAATTAACATTAATTAACATAAGAAAAAAAATTTAGATGATTCAACACAATTTAATGGAACTTTTATTGGAGCCAAAAAGGCTCAAAGAATGATCTGGAAGAAGTAAACACAGTGTAAGAAAAAGATATTTGATACAAGCTTGTACAATATAATGTGGAGATAAGTATAAACAAGCACATACACTAGTTCTCAAACACAGATGACCATGCAAGAATTGTAAAAATTATATCTCTTGCTGTGGTTAAAAAAAAAAAGCGTTAGAAAGCCCCAAATGCCGATATTTTTTTTGTTCTTTTCATTATTTGCCTTACCACGTAGTCAAATTTCACGTTCATTAAACTGAAAACATAGATTTAATTAGAAATGTTGCAGTTGTAAATACTGCTTTCTTAGATGCATTTTTTTCCTTTTATTTAAAAGGTTGCTTTTTATTCTTGTACTTTTTGTCGAGCAGTGAGATGCTTGCTAGATTGTTTTTTTAGAGCCGAGGATTTGTTCTCATTTGTTGTAATTCTTTCCCCAAAAAATACCTATTTTATTTTTTTCGTTTGATTACCTATTCGGGATTAGCACTGCTTTGTTTTTTTTTTCTTAGTAGCGAGGATGTCCACATTACCCTGAAGGTCTTTTCTTGTTTCTCCTACGATTACCGCATTATGCTAACCCCTGCGTCCACATTTTTATTATTTTCCCGTACTAATTTCGCAAAGTTTTCATCATTTTACAATTCTATTTTTCTACATATTTTGTTTCCCTTGGTTTTGTGAAACAAACAAAATGTGTTGAAATATCACAGAACTAGCAATTTTTTGTACTCGCACTAAATTACCTTAATAGAGCACTAATTTATGATACAATAATATACTTTCTTCGTGTGAAATAAAAATATCATATGAGCCCCTAAATATTTTTTCTGACTAGATGTCGAAATGAATGATGGCAAATTTGAAAGGGATACATATCCGAAATTTTCTGATCAAACTACAAAAACACTGACAATACTGGTACGTTAGATTTTTGTATGTTAATTTAAAAGGTACTGAAAGGTTTGTATAAAAGAGCTGCATTCGATAGAATATATAGAATAAATTCATTGGCCATCGATTTTTTAGACATTTTTTTAAATAAATGTCAACCAATCAAACATTAAACACAAAAGTCATAATTTACTAATAAACCAAAAGTGCTTTTGAATTGTCAAAAACAGAAAGTGACAATTTTGAATGATCTCCTTACTTAGACAAGACTCCTATGTCGTCTATCTTCCTTGTTCATGGCCTACCCAAGAAAAAATATTTTGTGACTGACATATTATTATGTTTTTAAATGAAACTCTGATGAGTGGAAAAGACACATTTAGTTCTGCATTTAGACAAGTTCCAAACTGAGTTTTTAAAGAAAAATTAAAATCACCTCGTAAGCTCTATATTTGTTCCAAGGGGCTCAAGAGTCTATCAGCATTTGAAATGAATCTGCATAAACGAAAATTATCGAGTTTTGTGTAAAAACTCTTAAAACTACGATTTTCCGATAGATTTTGATTATAAATTAACAAATTACTAGAGATTCTCCGGGAAACCGGCTTATAAAAAATTACCTTGCGCATCCAGAAAAAAATCTGTTGGATTTCTGAAATCTGGTTTCATAAAAGTTTTAACAATAAAAACTAAAAACTAGCACTTTACACTTGAAACTTTTCTCCAAGTTTTTCGTTTCTTCTCAGCGTTGTTATGATATTCTTTATTTGACATTTTGTCACAGCGCTCTTGATTTGACATTTTGACAGATTTATAGTTCTACTACGATTAAATTGCCGCACTTTCAAAAAGACAATAAAAAATGTAGATAATAACGATTTAATGTTTTTATAACGAGAAATCCAATTAAAAGTGCGATTAGTAAAAAAATGCATTAAGGGGTTTTGAATCTGAATACATAGGACACAAAAAGGTATTAATAAGTTTGAGAGAATACAGTTTCTGTTTCTTTATATATTATAAATTACTTTGGATAGCTGGATAATTTTGAGACCCCATATTTTGTCCCTTTTAAGTTATTAATTTATTGTTAACCATCTATATATAAAAAACTAAAATTCGTATTCCAAGAAAAAAACTAGAGTGTACTATACTAAATGTTGCTAAAAAATAATAGTAATTCCTACATTAAATTTTGTTATAAAAAAGTTCTAATTCATTTAATCTAAAAGAGGGTCTTAAAATTTGCAGGTCATTTATTATTAAATTATCTGCAAAACTTCAGATCTTTGCAAGTTTATAATTAGATCACAGCCACAATTTCCGCCCTTGCGATTTATCAAAATTTAATATTCCTTGTTGGACGTCTTCCATTTCGTTAAATTTCTTTTATTCAGTCAATTATCTGGATCATTAACCCCCTTATGTTCTTGACATCTCAACTCACGTGTGCAAATCAGTGATAAAGTGGTAATACGAATTTCGACCGTCACTATTATGCAACCAACAATACATATGGTTAAACAAACTGCCTAACCTCAAAAAAAAAAAACAGAATATCTCCAACTCTTTATTTCAAAAATGGTTTCGTATAAAACATAACTGTTATTTTCTGTACAACGTTACTTATGGTAAATGAACTGAGTAATAAATAGTAACAATTTAACCTACGCTGCAACTTTGAGCTTGAAGGATATAGCAAAATATGTAACAACCAAAGAAATGATGGTGGCAACAACTTCACTCTTCAACCATGGACCATTGTAAGCTCCAGGATGGGTGACTACGACATCAGCAATGGAGGTTACTGATGATAAATCTTCTCCTGCTCTTAAAGCTTTGCGGACAGCGGCGTAGCCATCCTCATCGAAAATGCGGACCCGTTTGTCACCTCTGGAGGCGGTTTTGGTGTCTTCAGTCCAACTAACCTGTATAAAAAGTCGATGAATATAAGAACATATGGGGGCAAAAATCACCTGGTAATGGTTGGGTTCAACCACAGAAACAGGAATGATATTTCCATTAACTTCAGCATACAATGCGGAAAGTTCACCACTACTGCATTTCAACGTGAAATCGGAAATATAAGCGATGTTTGTAACAATTGTCGCATCCTGTGTTGTGAACGAATTTGAGGTTATTTGCGGATTGGTGCAAGCTTGACAAAACGCAAAAAACGTGGCGATTACTACAAACTTAAACATGGTGTGAATTTTCTGAAGGTTTCGGAGTAACTGTTTTGTCAGAAAATTAAGGATTTTCACTTTTGCGACCCGCCACGTACTGACACACTCTCACGTTGAAACGTCAACTTGACAGCGCGTTGGTGATTTGGAGTTAACGTGGCGCTTATCATGCCAACACTATAATAGTAAAAATCACCAGAAACGGCGCCAGTTCAAATAGCGTTTTCACGCATTAAGCTTTGTTTTTCCGTGAAATGTTTAATTATCTAACCACAAACTGCGTCGGGATTATAATCAGGATGGATATCAGTATTTCAATTTGAAATGAGTCAGTAGAAAGTTGAAAAGTTTCCGTGAAGGAAGCGGGTTGGACGGGTGTACAGTACTTCTTGGTTTTTCCACCAGTATCGTTACAAAATCAGATCACATTATAAATGCTGATAAAATTTATTGTTAAACTTATTAATGAGACAGTGGTGTAGTCGAGTTTATGGAATATATAATTATTTGAAACGTGAAATTCTTACCGTGGATCTTCAAGGATTTGGTTATTTACGCGAGCGTGTCACGGTTAACCAGAATTAAACAGTGACCGCCGAAAATTCGGAACGATATCATTTTTGTGCACCTGTTGTAAACAATAATTGAAAAGTTTTATGAAACTCGTTATAGTGACGCCAATGACTGCTGGTAAATCCAGTGCTATTTACATACATCTTTATAACTAAAAGAGAGAAAAAGACGCAGAATAGTTTCTGAACCAGGGGAATAACGATGTCAGTGTTTTGATGTTCTTCACAATGACAAGAAAACGTATACTTATCCGTTTTATATTATTAATTATTAGCTGCCGTTCTGCGTTTGCGCAAGGTAAGTGAAAAATTACTCCACTTTTTGATTTTAATCAAGTTCCTCGTTCGATCTCAAGGATATCATGTTGATTTAACTTCACAATATTTGTCATAAAAACGTAATTGCATTTTTCACACGCGTTTATCCCATTTGCCTTTTTTACTAACACGAAAAAGCACGGACAAAAACACCAAAATTAAAATACATGTGTTCCTTGTATTTCTCCAAATTACCGTGACAGACGCTTAATTAGTTTCTTATTAATATTTAATGGGAATTTAGGTATCTTCTGATTTTCTTTGTCTACAAAACAAGAAAATTAACCACACTCTCTTGTCAATTAATTCGAATTCATTCTATTTGTTATTATTGTTTTCAGGAGAGTTTGTGGTTTCTGTAAAAAAGCGCTAATTTTCTTTTAAATCAAAAGTGAGAAAAAAATGCACATAATGACACACTTCTACAAATTCTATACATATAGAAAGTTAGGACCTACTTTGAGAAAAAGAATCACAAACAATTTAGCAAACAATAAACTAGCAAAAACCACTCACATTTATTATTAGGTATCTGCAACAAAAAATCTTTTCTGTTCATGGAAACATTTAATGTTAAAACAACTTTTTAATTAGCACAAAGCTTTAAAAACTGGCTATTTGTGTTACTTAAAGTTGAATTTAAATTAGTGATTATTAAAAAAATGTGTTTTTTTTATTTATTTACATAAAAAAAATCTTTGTTTTGTTGCTCTGGGTGTCAATAAATCGTTTAAAGTACCTATCGAAAAAAAATAATCATTGTCAAGGTCGAATAAATAAAAGAAAATATATATTTTTTCTAAAATGCCCATTTTTTTTCTTTCTATCTCGAAATGTGATAAAAAAGCTTCGTGTCCCTAGAAACAATTGATTAATTAGCAAAACTTAAGAGGTTCTGTTGAATAGAAAGTCAGAAAAATAACTAAATACGGATATTCAATCAATAGAACTGTATAACTATAGAGAAAAAAGTCGCTTTTACAGTTATTTAAAAAAATCATCATTAGACTCACAAACGAAAACATAAAACGGAAAAAATAATAACAAAAATGAAGAAACTACGTCTAGTTAATAATTTGATTAAAAATTAATTAAACTGTTTAAACCTTTATTAATCTTTGTGTCTACCCCGTGTAGACTTTTTCACCTTGACAATTCAGAAAATAGAATGCGGAAAATATGTGGATTATTTTTAAGCATTACATATGCATTTAATTCATTTATTCTCTTCACCGTTGATTGTTTACTTATTGTGTTGGTTTTTTTTTTTCAGTCGGGGACAGCTGTGTAGTGAAGGCGACAAGCTCCTCTGGAATTTGCCGTATTTCAGCCGATTGTCCTGTAGTACAAGAGCAGGCTCAAAACGGCATAAGTCCCACAATTTGTGGTTACTACCAATTAACAGTACCCATCGTATGCTGCGAGGTTAACTCTTTCGAGGATCCTGCCGATGACTTAAATTTCCATCGAGAACCACCCAGACGTTCACAGTCCCACCGTGGTAGTTCTTCTGGAAATCGAGAACCAAGCCCAAATACATTCCTGCACAGAGAAGATAACAATAATCACAATCCCGACGCTCTTGTTTATCCAGACAATGAAAATGAACGACCTGTGGTTAACCAACGTCTCAGCAAAAGCGAACAAAGTGCGTAGGAGAACATGGAGTGAAGTTTTTTCTATGGGTTTGTTGTAGAATGTCAAGAATATACTAAGGATGTTACTGGGGTCGTCCAAGCTATTCCTTTGGTGACCAACACGGAGGCCATAAGTATAAATATTGAAAAGTGTGATTATAACGGTGTCGCTTTGATCGTTGGGGGCAAACCTGCCTCAGCTGGGGAATTCCCATTCATGGTAATTAAGTCTTTGTTTTGTTGTGATATGAATGCGAAAGATGGTATCGGAGAAAATATCTCGATGACCACGTACGTAAAGGAAACCCAACAAAAATAAAGCCTTAAGGAAATTTACCATACTGATTGGTGATAAATTTTTATGGCAAACCCATTACTCTCTTCAAGTCTTACCAAAAATTCATATTTTTAAAGGGTATGGGGTCACAGAAAATTTACGAGATATTTTTATCTATAATTAAGAAACCATATTAACCACATGAATTTACGATAAAATAGGTTGTTCATAAACCATTAATTATAAAGTTCCTGTTCCGGTTTCCTTGATAATATATTTACCGCAAATAGTTGAAATCAATGACTTTTCAGATGTTTAATTGTTGATAAATACAAACCTAATTTCCGTTCATTTTAATTGTTAATCTTTAAAAAACTTGTCTTTTGTCATCTCGAAGGATCGTGAAACTTAAGTACTTGTTCGCTTTTAACTGTTCCTTTTTTGCAGGCTGCGATCGGTTTCTACGTAGACAACAAAATCGAGTGGCGGTGCGGAGGCACTCTCATCAGCGAAGAGTACGTCTTGACGGCCGCCCACTGCACTTACACACGCGATGGGTGAGTTTCTGCCATCCATTGACCTTTCATTACCATCAAAACAATTTCAGGGACACACCTAAAGTGGTGCGTTTAGGAGACCTTGATTTAACGCGCGAGGATGATGGTACTGTCTACGTGGACTACAACGTTCAGAATATAATAGTTCATCCAAGATACAGCTACCCATACAAATACTACGATATTGCTCTACTTAAACTAGCACCTGCTGTTAAATTTAACAAGTTCATCAGACCAGCGTGTCTTTACAATAAACGACGAGTGGAAGCACCCCAAGCGATCGCCACCGGTTGGGGTAAAACTGACTACGCGGCGGCGGAAATTAGTAATAAGTTAATGAAAGTATCTTTGAACGTTTATAGTAATGAGAGATGTTCCCAAACTTATCAGACTAATAAGCACTTGCCGCAAGGGATCATATCAAATATGATTTGTGCTGGAGAGCTGAGAGGCGGCATGGATACATGTCAAGTACGTGAGATATACGTGGTAGTATTTTTTATTAATTTGTTAATTCTAGGGTGATTCTGGAGGCCCACTGCTTATCACGAAGAAAGGAAACAGATGCAAGTTCTACGTCATCGGCATAACGTCGTTTGGAAAGTCTTGCGGACAAGCAAACACTCCTGCTGTCTACACCAAAGTGTCGGAATTCGTGCCATGGATCGAGAAGACCATTTGGTAGACAAAAAAACCCATTTTACAAATTTTCTAATTTTAATCACTTCACATACATACGTATTTGAATTTTTTTTTATAATTTGAAGTACTGTATAAAAGAAGAATAAAGTTTTTTAAACTAAGTTTGCATGAATGAGAGAAGTGACTAGAAATCACGGCCATTCATCGACATCCTCGTCATGAACGGTGTGCCACGTCAATCCGTCGCCTACTGGTTCATGGGGTGATGGTAACAACACGTGCCGGAGGAAAGTTCTGTCAATAAACAAACAGTAAAATTGCTAAAAATATCATTCCCAAATCTTACCTGCCTTGGACCAAGCCCAAGAAAATACGCCAATTCTTCTTCGTCCCAAAATTATAAGGATTTATATAAATTCTTCCGATTTCGGCCATCCTCAACGTCTCTGCTTTGTTTATATTTGCT
This sequence comes from Cynaeus angustus, assembly GCA_030157275.1. NCBI lineage: Eukaryota > Metazoa > Arthropoda > Insecta > Coleoptera > Tenebrionidae > Cynaeus > Cynaeus angustus. The sequence goes on along the minus strand of CM058066.1, from coordinate 13,498,580 downwards.
TCTATACTAGTCTCACCTTTAGCGATCAAACGACTGTGCCACAAAGCTAGTACACCAAGTGCCACAAACACACCGCTGTTAATTAGTGCCATATAGACGATAGCTCTCTTCCTCCAAGGATTATTTGGTTCGTAATTTTCATTAAATTCATCAACTACTAGTGGAGTATCAATGTAAAGTACATCAGTCTATGAAAAAAAAATGTATTTGAGCAACCTTGTTTTATGGCAGTTACCACTGGAATAAGAGCACCAGTCTTGTTAAATTTCACAGGATGGCCCTCCAATTCAGGTTCATCCGGATCATCTCCAGTTAACATTATTGCAGAATATGCAATATCAACACCACAAATTATCACAAAAAGGACACCCAAAACCATATAGACCATGTACATAAAAAAATATCGGTGGTTCTTGTAGCCGACGCAATTGTTTAACCAAGCTGGGGTGGCTTAAGGAAGAACATTGTCAGAACAAGAAAAAAAACGTTAGAAACACTTTAATATGAGAAAAATCTCAATTAGTGCGACGAAAGAAGCTGTTTTCTAGCTGTCATAATGTAGAGATATAGAACAATTTTGGTTACTGGTAAATACAATAAAAGTAACAAATGTTTTCAATCTTGTTACTTTTTTAGAAATTATATAACTTTAAAAAATAATGCTTAGTGCAAAACTCTAACTTTTATAGTGCTTTTATAGTGTAACTTTTATATATACATGATTTTTTTTTTCTCAATACAAGCAAAATATTATGTATAGACATTTCAAAGCTGTATGTTAGATAATCCAAAACCAAACATCTAAAAGACCGTTCACGTCTTGCTATTTCATTTAAATGATAATATGAGAGACAATTTTGAAATATAATGAAACATATTTGTACAATATTTAAAGGATACGGCAGTGGTGATCCATTTTGAGAATGCACCTGTTGCAAACTGAGCAATGATGGGTCCTTGGAGGCTTGGGTGCAATACATTTTTTGCAGATACTTACTGCTTCTGTTATAAGTTCTCCCTAAAACCCCAAATGAGTAAAGATTTTAAAATATCATGACTTACCTGAGGGGGGTAACCAGGTGGGGTAACAACAGCCATATAATAATGGAATGATATATTAAGAAGCAACCAATGTCCTATAATGACTAGAATAACACAGAGGTAAGGATTACGGTGCCACCAATATGGAAGACCTATCCAATATGCAATGAAGACTACTGAACTGGTCAATCCTATTACAGCCACAACAAACAACTAAAAGCCGCGTGAATTGATTACTTATGTAATTTCTTACCGGTCCTATAGCATAAGTGAAATTGTCCACAAACCAAAACATGGGTTCCATACACACATCTGCAGCATAACTTTGGTCCATGAAATGGTTGTAGGTTAAGGAACGAAATGTAATTCGACATTTTTGAAAAAAACTTTTGAATAAATAACTAGAATGGAATAATTAGAGCAAGGTTAAGACACTCTTGTTACTTACTAAAGGGATTTGGGTACTCTTTGGAAACGCCAATGGATCGTGGTCATATTTACAGGTTATGTCTGTGTCATAAAATAAACTTATCCATATTTATCTTGCCGTTAGTCGTTCGTGCTGGATTATAAGATTAAAAACACAAAAAATAGAAAAGAATCACAATACCTGTGTTGTTCTCCACAAGATTAAATTAATTTACATATTACAGAAATCGATTTGGTTACTTAGGTGATAAAGTTATTTCTTACACGAACGACAAGCATTTGCAGACAATTTTATGCATAAATATTGGGAGAAAACTGCTAGTATTTCGCAGGTTATGTGCTTGTCAAAAAAGCAACATAAAAACAAAGACAAAAAATGACATGTGACAGTTGGAAAGAGTGGCGACATCTTTAATTTTTTAACAATAACAAATTTGATTTTTCCCGCAAAAGTAACAACTATTTTAATTTCAGTACTAATTTCAGTAATATGCATTTAGTTAATCTCAAAAGGTTTAATTGGTTTGTAGTTGAAAAAAGAACCAAAAACATTTCATCTACCCTAAATTTAAACAGATAGCTATATCAGTTTAAGTTCAAACTAGATATTAGCCGGAACCGACATTGCTCTTGCTATTATACAATGCATGAAATAAGTTATGTATGTGGCAATGACATAAAAATTTAATGTAAATAATTTAGTAAATAAGATTTAAAAATTATAGGGAGGTGCAGTATGATTTATGTATATCAGCCTGGAATAGTTTTTAGGACAACACAGACCCAGCTAAGAAGTTGGTTTCCAAAACACAGCGGTTCTAAATTTCTCTAAATTTAATAAACAACAAGCTTCTTCATTAATGAGTAAAAATTAAAAACATAATTAGTTCAACGCTTTTACTAATTGAGCGGCTTAACATAATGACAATTTGTAATCACTAAAATGAATAGTGCAAATTAAATCTACAAGAACGACCGAAAAGTCACGGGACAAGACCGCTCAATGTTCAGGAAAAGTCTAACAACAACCTCCATGTTTAAAGAACAATTTGAATCGCAGTTCGTATTTACGATAATCGATCCTAATCCAACATTTATCAACTTGCTGTGTGGCCGCACCTTTAACAAAGGCGACATATATTTATGACCGAGAATTATTAAATGCTTTAATTATCGCTTAATATAAGTAGATATGGTTGCCTACGCCGTTTAATACATGTAGTTCACCTTTTCATGAGAAGATTATGAAGGTCAGGGCTTTCCTATGACGTCTGCCTCTGGTCATCGCGAAACGCAGAGTACAGTTTACCTGTTTGACTGTTTGTGCCCGTTTATATTTAATATAAGTTGGATAAAAATAGTGGGTTGAATGAACAAACAACCGGGAATGTGGTCGACCGATTTGCAATTATCTTCACATTGATAAAAACCGTAGTTTCCACAATTTGTGGACTTCATTTGAACAGTGCTATCTCAAAACTTAACGAGAATCAACAATCAGCAGAAGACAGGGTCAACTTCAGTGTTAATCTCATAACGTTCTACAGAAATGTATCTTTATTTCTTCATTGGTAAGTCTTTTTTTTGAATTGTAAGCAAAAATAACTAAAATGCACCGGTTTCAAATTAGTCTAAGCCACCAAATACACTTCAAGTCGCATTTTTTCTTTGTTTTGACCTCTAGTCTTGCGAAAACACTAGAATGAGCAACTGCTTTAAAAAGAAAATTATTCTTATAGGTTTGTTAAGCGTATCGGTGATTTCTGCCAACATATCAAGTGAAGAATCGGATGGTTATCTTCCTGCACCAGAATGGTCAGATACGTTCGATTGGAAGCTGCTTAAGGTATTAAAACATATTTTTTTGATAAGTTTCTCTAAAATCAAAAGTAGTTGCCCTTGACTGCTGAGAAAAGATAGAGAAATTCTGGGTACTCCCCCAAATCCGGGCTTATTAATACGCCACTAGTCAAAAAATGTGGCATGTTATAATCATGCTAGAAATTTTGCCTAAAGCTACTAATTAATTAACTTCAAATATTTAATCAATTTTTATGAAAACAACTGTTTTATTATGTTTTGGTATGACGTAATCGACAAGTACGACGCCGACGGTGATAAATAACAAAGAATTTACTATGCGACTTTTAAAACATCACATTGTTTATTTTAACCTCATTGATAAACACTAGGATGAAATAATTTACAATGTAATTCTTAACACGAAGTAATGAATGAAAAGGGAAGAATTTACATAGCAGGAAAAAGTTTACCGTTTGTGACCGTTTTAAAGTTTCAAAGTGATGGCAATTTTTTTCTTGATGGACCTGAATCCATCACCATCAATTTCTGAAATCGTTTCCTCTTGTTTCTCGACATCTTTGAAAACTGATTTATAACTTTTCAACCTTTCCATTTTTTATTATCGCCGATAAAATTCTTTTGCTTGTAACAACAGTTACGATTTGCCAAATTTGCCAGAAAATGATTCCGAATTCGCACGGAATTGCACTAATAAATTTGAACAATGTGTTATAAAAATCCGTTCCATAAATGAACATATGATTGAACGGATTTCCCATTATTAGCCAAATTAATAAGTTACAACCGTAGTTTTTAGTTCTGCAAATTTGTTAGGGGAATGGCAATTTTAAACGCACTAAAACGCAAACGAAAAATAACTGTTTATTTCCAAAGGACAAGAGTGTCATTATTGCTTATCAAACTATTAAAAACCATTGTTTGTTGTCAATTTTTTTTTCATAACGACTTAAAAATGATTTTAGGCATATTCCACATCGAATAACCACAATGTCCTAATATCGCCTATAGGACTCAAACTGGTCTTAGCTCTTTTGTACGAGGGCTCTGGCGGACATACTGAGAAAGAATTTCAGAATATCTTACAATTCCCTGTTGATAAAAAACACATCAGAGAAAATTATGAGAGGATCTTGAATGCGTTACAGGTACTCTCCTTCATTCTCTCTTCTGTTTGTTAAAAATAAATTTTAGCCTAGTGAACGAAGTCAATATCTTTTAAATCTGGGAACTCGAATTTTCTTGGATTCTCGTGCGGATCCTCAACAAAACTTTGCCGCCAAAGCTAAAACTAGTTATCGGACCGATATAGAACCCACGAATTTTTCCAGACCAGAAGAAGCTAGTCAGACTATCAACTCTTGGGTTGATAAAGTGACAAACGGGAAAGTTGCACGTATGGTGTCTCCAGGTAGGTACTACACTGTAAGTGAAAATATTTGGTGTGTAATATAAAAACTTTAGGTGATATCCAGGACGCGATCATGCTCATCGCTAACGCCATTTATTTCAAGGGTACTTGGCGGCATCAGTTCCCCAAGAACCAAACAGCCATAGGCGGTTTTTACGTTTCTCCATCTGAAATTGTTAATGTTCCATACATGACAACGACAGATGCATTTTACTATTTCGAATCAAACGAACTTGATGCCAAAATCTTAAGACTGCCATACAAGGTATTACATTTCTTGCTTCCGAAACGTATTAGCATATTTTTTCCAGGGAAACAACTACGCTCTTTTTATTGTTCTTCCAAATTCCAAAGCAGGCCTTCCAGATATGATCAGAAAAATTAATTTGCAAGTACTCAAAAAACAGTTACACTTGATGGATAAAATTCCTGTGCAAGTTTGTTTGCCAAAGTTCAAATTCAACTTCCAAGCACGTTTTACAAAGACACTGCAAGATGTAAGTGTGACATAGAAAATATGATTTAGTTATGAGTAATTTCAGTTTGGCTTAACACAAATGTTTCAAAATACCGCCAGTTTTCCCGGGATAGCTCGGGGAATGACCAATTTGCTTCGTAGTCTTGTGGTTACTGACATTATTCAAAAAAGTGGCATCGAGTTAGATGAAGAAGGAAGCGTTGTATATGCTGCTACAGGTAGGTGCAACTTTAGGTTTGGTCAGGTTATTGATTTTTTTCCAGAGATCCAAGTAGGAAATAAATTTGGAGTTGTGGACTACATTTTTAATGCGACGCATCCGTTCATGTTTTTCCTGGAGGAGCAGATCACAGGAACCATTTTGTTCGTAGGAAAAGTAGAGAATCCTTTGGATACCAACGCAGTGCCGCTGCCAACACGCTTAGGAACCAACGAAGAAGGTAAGAGAACTCGGGGACGGGGAAGGTCATCTTTTCGCAACCGCCGTCGTAAAACTACTACAGAATCCACTACTAATCCAAACTAAGAATTTGTAGATACAAATGTAGATAATTTGTAGATTCGCGCATAAAATAAATTAATCATTATCTTGAGTATATAGTTCTTATCCTCTTCCTTTGGTGATGGACGACCGCCTGTTTTCTTGATAAATGGAATTTATTCTTGCTTCATAATTAGAAGAATCAACCGCAGTATGCAAATGAAAGCATATTTTTGTTTTTCTGAAGAGAGCGCCAATGATTTTCTTAATGAACTTAGTTATGGGTAAAACGCTTTTATGGGGAATACAGAAATGACGTTCACAACTTGTTCGTGGACTAACACGGGGGATTTCCAAGGTCATATTATGATTACGGCTTCATGCGGATTGTGACCACCAGTTCGACTCTTGATTACAAACGAGTTATTCTTCTTACAAATGCACTCCATAGTAAAAAGTTCTTTATTAATCACACCGTGTAACTAGTGCAAAGCCAACACTATGGGTAGTTACAAGACTTCCGTCGCATTCGCGCTCCTGTTGACATTTTTCGCAGGTATTCTTATTTTTTTATTCACAGTAAACACTTCCGCACCACAAATTTTCGGAATCCTTGAAAATAATCATTGCACACTGAATTAGTTGCTGTAAAAAAATAATTAGCACAGCTTCTTTCGCAATATAATTGTTTTCCTGCTTTTTTGCACAAGTAATTTTCATATTTTAGCCATTCAACCGCAAGCTTTGTCTCAGAGGCCAAATCTCCAACCTGCAAACCCCGAAAGAGACGCAGTCGTCAGAAGATTCAACTATTTTGATTTGGAATTGATAAAAGTAAAACCTTGATGTCGCCAACCTTCCAAAATTAATTATCTTAATTACAGGAATTCAGTGAATTTCCTGGGAATGTTTTCTTATCACCAGCAAGTATAAAAACAACATTAGCTCTAATTTTAGAAGGCGCCAAAGGCAAGAGCGCGGTGGAAATTGGAAACGCGTTAAGGATCGACGACATCGAACAAAGGCAGATAAGGGAAATTTTAGAAAGACTGCTTTTTGATCTAAATGTACGTTATCATCGCGTGTGTTTTTCAAAAATGACGGTTTATTGTAGGATAATTCTGGGAAGACAGTTCTGGAGTCGGCCAACTCACTTTTCGTTTCTGACAGATTCCAAGTTCTTCCGGAATACGAAAAGAAAGTGAAAAGGTACTACAAAGGTTCACTCACGAAAGTTGACTTCATTAACACGAGTTTGGCTGCAAAAATCATCAACTCTTGGGCTTCCAACGCAACGCATGGATTAATTAATAACGTTGTCGGAAGCGGTAAGTTAATAATAACAAAATGACAACAATTATAAATAGCATTTTAGCTCTTCATCCCGATACTTCCTTGGTGCTAGCGAACGCTCTTTACTTCAAGGGTAAATGGCGCACGGAATTCAACCCCAACAGCACCAAAGAACGTTGCTTCAACTCACCGACTCGTGGTTGCGTACCTGTACCGCTGATGCAACTCGTCACTTCTTTTAACTACAATTTTAACATTGACTTGAACGCCCACGCCATCGAATTACCATACCAGGTGATACTTAATTGTAACCAAACTTGAAGTGACGTTTTTTCGTAGGATGACAAATACGCCATGCTGATTTTATTTCCGACTAATGGAAACAACGTGCGGACGCTTGCAAAAGACATGCAACATGCTCAGTTGAATATGGTTATTAGCGCTCTTAAACCCACTGATCTCACCCTTGAGATTCCAAGATTTGAAATTGATTATCAAATTGATTTGGTGAATTTCTTGAAACCCGTAAGTTTTTCGTCTAGTCTTTGCTTGGCTTTAATTGTTTGGCTTTAGCTTAAGATCCAGGAGATTTTTGGTGGAAATGCCAACTTGAGCGGAATGGTGCGCCCGTCAAATATTAAAATCGATAATATGATCCATAAGACTAGAATAGAGGTGAATGAGGAAGGTACCAAAGCTGCTGCGGTTACTGCTGCTGTTGTGGTTCCTTTGATGGGGACGGTGGCTCAGAAGATCACAGTGGATCAGCCGTTCTTGTTCTTCATTTATCACAAAGAGTCTAGGAACATTATATTTGAAGGAATGTTCGCAGAACCACCGGTACCATCACGTTCTGAAAAGACTGCCAATTTTGAGACAGTAAAAAGAATTCCTCACTACTCAACTTACGGTGCTCAAAGAATCAACATTCGCAACTGAAGACGTGGACGTGTTTGATTGCAAAATTATTTAGAAGTCGTAAGCAATGCAATAAATTCTATGTTTTTTTTTATTATTAATACATGATACGTAAAGAGACACGACTATGCTCCTAGTGTGCTAGCCTTTAAATAAAATGTAATATTATTGATAAGCAGATGTTCCCACTAGCCTTGCCCTAAAAACTCTCTGCTTATCGAAGGTTGATGACCTTTCCTCCTGTAGTCACAGTGCATACACCAAACTACTGCAAATATTTACACAATCACGGCCAGTGTTTATTGATGTGTCCTTCTGACATAAGGTCACTGAAGCTATTAAATTTGAATAGGTTTCCATATTAAATACACTTTATTCTGTTGTTAATTATAAAATCACAGTTGAGCCAATACAAAAAATATCTCTTAGTAGCAGCACAAGTTTTCGTATAAAAATCGAGTAAATGCAAAAATAAAATATAAATCACATCAAGTCTAAAATAGGGGGGTACTACATAGTAGTACGTGAGTTAAGGCAGCGGAAGCTGCGATAAATAAATAAATTAAATATTCAAGCAACGTAACGTTTTTTCGGGAACTCTCGTCGTGTGTTGGAACGTTTCGACTCTGTCTTGGTTATCATCAGAACTGTCGGTGGAGCGTCGGCGCTCCTCTTTGACAAAAGTAACACAGCCTTCACCGTCACCCATAAGCGTCCGTAGACACATTTTTTTTTCTTTGACTCTTTTTAAAACTTCCTCCTCCAGATTATAAAGATGCTGATCTTCACAATCCGGAAAATGATGCTTCATAAAATTGGCTAGTCTTAACACGTACTCTACGTTGTACCCACTGGGTCCTTGACAGTCCAGAATCTGCTCGGCGATGTCTCCCACTTGTGCGTCTCCCATCCATAATGGATTCTTGGGTGTGGCCATATATAATAACACTTTGAAGGGCTCGCCATGTACGGGATAAAATGTTGTAAACATCGTGGAGTACCCTCCCAACTCGCATTCCCGTCTTGAGAGGTACGGAAGGGCAGCCTCCCCACTCACAGCGAAAGCTATACCGTAAACCAAACCCTGCAATTACTAAAAATCATCAGTTTTTCCATGGTTATGATAACTGAACGGTAAATCGAAGCAACTCGAAATTTTTGTAAGCCTGCCAAATTTTATTTTAAACAACTCACACGTGGAACGTGATTGCTGTAGTTCTAAATGAGCTTTCACATCATTTGAAATTCACGTCACCACGTGGAAACACAAATTAGGCACAACTATTTGGGTGGAAATCAACAATGGGTGTCTAAACCTTGATCTTGCCAAGTTAATAATTTAGCTTACATGAAAACTGGTAGAATAAAGAGGAGAAAAGAAGACAATGAAACGACAAATGTCTACCACGCGGCGCAAAAGATTCGCCGAAATTTCTCCTTTTGTCGCTATTATTATCTACACAGCCTCAATTTTGCGCCACTTAATATAAATAAAACGGAGAAATTGGCTCAACAGATCGTCTACAGTTGAATTTATTGTTCGTGCTATCACGGTCAGGCCGCATGATTATTTCACTATTTTTAGAATATCCATAACGTATAGGGAATTAATATTATTATCATATAAATTAAGCAAAGAAGAACCGTTATTTGATCAAGGTTGATCTTTGTTTCTTTCAAACGTGTGCCTCAAAGATAATGGTTAACGTTATCAAATACCACACAAGTGAAATAAATTGATAATAATTTATTCCTGAAGAGGATGAGCTAAATATTATACGATAAGAGATACAGAAAAAGCAATTAAGCTTGACGAACAAATTCGATTACGAAATTTTTAGACTCGTTCCTGGAATCATTTTAAATTAAATGGATAATAACCGTACCGATGATTTCAGCTGACATTTAACTCAAACTGTTAATTTTAACAACCGATAAACAAAATCCGACAACACGCAAGAACAAAACAAATTTTTCGTAGAATGTTGTGCAGTTTCCTTCTCAATGATGACTTGGAATTTGGATTGCGGAGATGCATGCGTCACTGTTTCACCCCGCTTTTTCTAAGAAAGGTTGCAAAAATCCACGAAAATGAACAAACACATTTATATAGTATATTTTTGGAAAAAATTGACCGTTCTTGAATATTTTTTGTATCTAAATATTGACATAATACAATATTATTATAAATATGCTATTAATGAAAATTTAAAATTAGAAAAAATGTACGCAATAAAAATAATGTGAATTTGTAAACATGTCCAAGTCTGATGTAAAGAAAACGATAATCAATTTATTTATTTTTTTAATTACGTGGTGTAAGTAGTTTAAATTTTACTTTTTCATTTCATTTTACGGCGCCAGAAAAACAGTTTAGTGATTTGATTAGATTTTTTTTCTAATTGTTGATTCAATGTTCTGTTAGCTTTTTTTAAACCGTGGGTTCACCAAAAACGGTTAAAAAAAGTGACATTGTTTTTGAAAGTGGAATTAATTTTCACGTTCTCCAATCGCAAAACAATCCTTTTTTTCAACCTGGCTCATATAAATAATTGCTTCACGAGAAAAGAGTCCCCCGAATCCTCGATTTTCGTTCATTTACACTAGGAAATGGATTTGAACCTTGGACTATATTTACACCAGAACGGTCTCCCTGTTTTTTTAACGTCAATTTTGTTGTTTCCGTGGACTAATTTGGCTGAAATTTATTTCAGTCCGAAGTAAATACGTAAGGAAACAGAATTTTGATTATATTAATATCTGCTCCCACGTTTTCAGATTTTAAGCGAAGAATATCCTGAAATTGTCAATCTATTTTCGAGTAATTGGGTCAGTGTCACTGTAGAAAGTGCTAAATTTGAGTCATACAATAAACTTGTAAAGTAAGTCAAGTGTATTATCACAATAAAAGTAATTCACTGCCGTAAGCAGTGTCAAATGTATTTAAGACCTACAGTGATTTTTCTGATGAGCTAAAATAAAGATAAAAATAAATGGTAAACTTTTTTAACAATGTTAGTACATGGAACATGCATTTAAAACAACAATCCAGACAGTTTTTAGATGAGATTAAAAGTTTGCTACGGGATAATTAGGTAGCTGATAACGGGAACAAAGCCATGATATCGTCCTCATTCAATTTTACGATATAAATTGCGAAAATATAGTTTTTGTTCTAATTTTTTTATCGTCTCCTGAAATCCGTCTTGGTTATCTGTACTTGAATGATACGCCAGATAAAGTTTAGATACCCAACCCAGACAATTTAGACAAATAAATAGACAGGTACAGATGCGGAAGTACTTGACCGCTATATAATTACATACTCAGAAAAGTTGACGGAATCAAATGTCGGGAATTTAATAAACCTGTAAATAATAGCCCGTTCTCTTAAAATTGATCTCACGCAATGGAACCCAGTTACAAAAAGAGCAAAACATAATGGAATTGTTTTAACACATTTAAGTAGTTTTGTAGAAAGTGATAATTACAATAATTTTCGAAACTCACCTTGTTATGCTCAACCAAAGTGGCAACACGTCCAGGCTGTGAAAAAAAAATAATGCGATTTATTCAGAATCAAAACTTAAAATAAAGTTTATACATGCCGAAAGGCCGAAGGACTTCAAAAATAGTCTACATCCAATTCTTTGTCGAAAGAGAAACTCGCTTAGTACCTATAATTACTATAGAATTCGGAAAATTTGTTACCTTTTCTTCTGTGCCACGATGAGTGGTATTCCCCTGCCAGAAGCGGCGGTGGAATCCTTGCACGTATCCTGTGACAGCTTTATGGAATTGGAAGCCGGGTTTCCAACACAGCGAACCGTAGGCAAAGACCCACAGAGCCTTGGTTTCGTTATGGAAAACTTCATCTTCGAGGAGAGCCACACCGCTTGCCGCTTCCATGCTGATGCAACACTTCCGAGACAGCTGTCAGAAGTGTTGGATCAATCCTAACTCCACGCACAAAGAGGGCCAACTACTCGCTGTCGGTGAAAAGCGCACGAGGCTTCGGGCGATAATTTCCAAGCGCGCGAATTTATTTTTAAATTTGCATTCTCACACATGCGTTTTAAGCACCAGCATGCAAACTACAACTACCGATTTATCAACGTGTCAGAGTGGGAGAAGATTACGGTATGGTGCGTAAATGGGTTGGTGCGAATGCGCGAACTTGAGATACTTTTCCGAGACTTGAGGTCGAAGAAAAACATGAATTTCCACAAAGAAAATATTCTCACACAACTTATTAATTTTTGGCTCTTTTTTGACCACCACACGACATTATACAGCCATTTAAAATTGTCGAAGAAAGTTAGACTAGTATAAAAAATAAAAAGTTCGTGATGTATTACTACTTTATGTTTATCTTATATTATCATTTATACACATGTTTTTTTTTTAGTTTTTAGACAATAAATTGAGCTGAGTGATGCAAACCTTAGAATGTAAACAGTAAATGGAATGAATATATTTAACTGCAAATCCAAAAAATAACAGCTAAAAATTAGAATAATTGCTTAAAAGCATTTCACGTTAGCTTAGTAATTTAAAACTAAGTAGTAAAATTATCTCTCATTTAGCATACTCTTAGGAGTAATAACGAATTTTAGATTCTGGTTAAAAACTTTGCTAAATAAAATCAGGATCAATTGTGAAGTACAAAACCTTTAAATTATTATGAAAATGTTTTTATTTAGATGATTCAAAACCGCATGTATTACGGAAGTGTTTTATTAATAAAACTTTTATGAGCAATGTAATACGTGCAATCGAGCTAAAAGTAACAGTATGTTTATTAACTGAATGGTAACTGTTTTTTTTTTGGGTGTCATTGCAAAAACGGAAAGAAGACTTGTCATTTCATCAATTTCCAGAAAACGAAATACCACATTTGTTTATTTATTAAATTCAAGCCGTATAAATTCATTAAGTACATGCTGAAATTGCAGCAAAATTTTACGCTTCTTAATATGATATAAATTTTTAAATCACACTAACAACAAGAAAAAAACTCGAAAAAACTAAGATTTGACTCAAAATTGTAGCTCTAGAAATTTTCTTGTGGGTTAAACTACTTCTTGTCATACGTTTTTAATATAATAAAATCTAAATATTTAAATATACCTCATTTTTCAAATACTTGGAAGTTTATGAATATATTATTGCTTTATTTTTCATTTTATAAAACACGTTCTTTAACGAATTAATTATAAATTAAATTGTTTTTGTAAACAAATCAAAATCGATACCTGATCTTAAACTTTTTAAATTTTCACAAAATACGTGCACTAAATAATAACTTCTTCGAATTATTTTTACAATTACTATTTTGTGTATAATTTCAATAGAAAATACCAGTTGTTTAACAAATTGTGAAGTAACAAAAAATAGATAAAAAATACAAAAATCTGCGCCGCCTATAAGGTAACGTATGAAGCTCGACACTGTTAGTGAAGTTTTCTCTTTTTAAAAAATATAAAAAATAGTTTTAAATCTATTAGATTTAAAGTTTGCTGATTTGATATGTGATTTATTGAAATATAAAACGAAGTCTTTGTATAAAAAATAAAATTTATGCAATCAATCAGGATTTTTTGTCTTCTCTACGTTCTTTGACTATGCAACTATGCATCAACAGATCTAAAAAATACATTTTAAATTAATTACAAGTAAAGTAAAAGGATTGATGTTAAATTTTGAAGCGTATATAAAATTATTGACATTAAATATTTATTTTATGAATTTTAAGGATTTCTGTGACATTTCTTTTATTAACTGACAGGTGGCGACACGGCACGGTTTTCAATTTAACTACGATTTAAAAGAGTCGTATTTTAATAATATATTCAGAGATGTCGCCATAAATCAAATAACTTTAATAAACAAAGAACGCGAACTTAATAGACGAAGAGCCAGTAATAACAATTCACGAAAAATCTATAATGGAAGTAGTAACATCCACCGTAAATTTCATTAAAAAAATTTTTTAAATGTAATATCTTGTTTTACAAGTGGGCTATTTTCAAACAAGATCGAGTTAAAATCTCCATCGTTTCATTAAATATTCAAATATGATATCAAAATTATTTTAATTTCATTATTAATTAATTATAAAATGTTTATAGGTGTTGGTAATTTTTAACTTTTATTTTAATATTTCAAAGTTTTCTTTTAATGCTTACAGATTGATGAATGGTCGCACACTAATTTCAATAGTTTTTTATGTATTGGAAAAAATTTTGGTTGATTTTAAAGCGAAACGAAAGCAGCTTTGAATAGCGCATTCGTATGAATGGTCTTTAGCTTCTTACCTGAATTTTAAAACAGGCCCGCAAGGGACAGATTGTTAGCGGAACAATTAGCGTTATGACATACGGTTACCAAATTTTGTCGAGGGATGAAGAAGCAGCATCTGCTTATAACATTTGCCATTTTCTCGAAGAAAGAAAGGAACGAACCGGTGAAACGATGCTGTAATCGAACAGAAAAAATGTTTTTATTACTAACATTGGTTTAATTGCAAGATCGCAATTAGTACGTTGGAAAAGAAAGTGGTATTTTATGCAAATAAGTACATAAAACTCATGTACATTCTCTTATATAACGCACGGAAAATACCAAATGTGAGAGCATCAATCTGGGATAAATTTATTGGGTAGTTTATGTGCAAATCCGCGACTAGATTTTATTAAGATGATTAAAATCTTGCACAAACATTGGTTTTTTGGCGTGAGCTGTAATTTAACAACCAATAAAACTCCACCAAGTAAAACACTGTCGCCACAATTTCGGAAAGTCGACTCTCCGGACAGGTAAAATTTTGATATTGGATGAACCACAAATAGTGCCCCCAACAGTCGACATCTGTCGTACGACGGCATCTGCACGTTTCCCGAGATTCCAACAAATGGCTTATTGTAGTTTTTGACTTTTTTCAATGGAATCTTATCTAATCATCTTCGAGGCGATCAATTGCATCATGATCTACATTAAAATTTTCATGACATCTTGGAAACAAGTTTCATCATTTAGCTTCTTCCAATTTTATCGATATGTCGCAACGATTAAAATTAAATAACTTCGTTTCGCAAAGTCCAAATTTAACACTCCATAAAATGTGGGTGTAAAAAAAAAGCTGCAGGCTGTAGAGGATCATTTACAAAACTGTTGATATGGTGATGATCAACGGGAACTTTCATTTCCATATTATTTTAAATGCTTTTAAAGCGGACTTTCTACTGAAGATAGCTCGTTATCGCGCGAAATAACCAACAATCGAAGATTCACAATTTTATTGGATCGTAAATTATTGCCCGACAACTTTAAACTCAATTTCTAACTACTAAACTAAAAAAAGAAATGCTCCGACTAAATCAGTGGCGTAATCACATCTAATACGATAATGTTGTTATTAAAAGAGGTTGCCATTTACAAATTTCTACGTATTAATAGTCTTCGTTTTAATTAAAGAAAAAAATGTTTGTAAATGATTTTTTTGTGACATTTAAATTCAATTTGGAAACATTTTATTTGTTGCCAAAATCGGTCCAGAACTCGTTTGACCTCGTTCGACGAATCCAAGTTGCTGCACAGGATGTCAAGATATGAAATATCTATTTCAATTAAAATATTTGTCTCCATTTATGACGTTTTCGTTTAAGTATCATCAATATTTAATCAACAAAAACGTGGTAATTATTGTGGTGAAAATATGTGCACAAGAGAAAGGTATTAATAACGTGGCGCAAGGATGGATTAAATGAAAATGTTATTAACTGTATACAGATCGAGAGTATCTATAGATTGCGCTGCAACGTTTTACGATGTACAGGAAATAAAAGCTACGCAAAGGGGGAATAGTCCGATTATTATATCACGGTAGTCCAGGCGTCTTTATATAAGAAGATATGATTTATGGTTGCAAATTTAATAAAAAAGCTACGATAGCCGTCTTTTGTGTCAACACAACTTGTCTCCTCGTAATAAAACCAAAATCTTCTTAACCACATAATGCAGCCATTTTATGTCCTCGTCAAAGAAAATGTCTTTTACGGAGAATGTGTGCCAACCGGCGTACCCATCATTTCTACTATATCATTTATTAGTTTATAGGTAGGTATCGCTCGGTACTGTACAAGTACGACATTCCAATACGAAGATGCTTCCTTACGTGAAAGTAGTGTTGCAACTTAGCATGTAGGTAGGTGACTGGGAGATACGCTGTTACTAAAAACGGTACTTATATAATTGATCAATATGCAGAAAACATTCTAATATCAATTAGTACCTAATTGCCGGATTACCATTTGTCACGACGGTTTTTATTTAGAACATCAATATTAGTCCGAACAGTTTATCAATTTTTGGTTGACGGTACCACATATACCATTCAGAGCGTGTTTATTAAGTACTTCGTAATTAATTGCCAAGCTTCGTTAATTTTATGGCACAATTAAGAACAAATATGTTAGTACCAAAGGCTATTAGTACAGACTTTAAAAAAAGAAAAAAAACGATGTCTCAGCTTCTGTTTTTAAACCTAAAATTTAGTATTATTAAAAAACTAGAATGACTCCATTAAAAATCGACCTAAATTTCTCCAATTCGAATATCGATATTAAAGAAACGAACGAGATCAATATGGAAAAAATATAAAGACTAAAATAATATGTTAATACCGATCAACTCGAGATTGTCCCACGGGAATTTGTGGCCGGAGCTGCATGAATTTCGCTTTGTTTCGAATTGTTTCGTTTTTTGTCAAAGCCCAAAAATGCGAGCAGAAATTGCAGCGTACTTATGCAACTAAGGGAAAATGGGATCTGTCGTCTAGTTCGTCGTCACAGTTTTTTTTTTATAAAACCGGTATAGACGGTGTAAATAAAATGATGAATTTATTATACAATCACTGACCGGTATGTACACACATTGATTTGTGAAATAACACACCATTAGTTGCATCTCATTCAAATATGAATTTTTATCTTTCGAACAGCATCTTAGGAATGCTTCAAGAAAGTATGTCGGTCTATGTCTATAGGTGACGTCGCTATTTTTTACCTCAAATATTTAGAAAATCTAATGGGAATTCAATGTTGTTGCGAATAGTGTTCATCAATTTCTCTTCGGTTTTCGTTTCTTTTATTTCACTCACAATTGTCTGAACTATCCGACGATTTACATAAAAAATAAAACAGCAAAAGGCGATTACGTTTCGTGAATAATGAATTATAAAATCATCGACAAATTCACTTAATTACGTTCAGATAATTATCTTAATGTAATGTTTACAAATCATATTATTACTGATCAAATGCAAATGTTAGTCTCGACTGGAGTTTTTTTTATGTTAAATCAACGCAAAAGTGTTCAGCAGGTTATAAAATTAAAAACGTTCCCACGGTAAAAGAAGTTATTATTTCTTGAAATCGATACAGAGGATGTTTGATTACTGGATTCTTCTGATCATGAGTTGTTGCTCTATTTTTATATAATTAACCAAATTCACTTGTTTTTTTATAACGGAGCAAAAAGTTGACTAGAAGAACCATCGGTTTGTTTGGCATGTCCTTGATTAAAGCCAGAAAGTGGAGAAAGTACCAAAATTCACAACTGTCAAATCCAAATCGGGTAAATTTCTGTCGATAACTATGACATTAAGAAATCGAACTAAGCAAAAACTTTTTTTTAATTTTCAGGAATGTCATGTTTAAGACTTGAAAGCTTACAAAAAAGGATGAATAAAAATGAACCAAGCTGAAACGTGGAACAAAGCCTGTGGCGTATACGAATTCTACAATCAAGTTTGTGAATAAAAATGGTACCTGCTATATTGTTGTAGATAAAAATAAAAACCACTTCAAATCGGCAGGTGTAAACTAGCATGTGACATTCTCAAGAAACAAAACATAGTTAATAAAATTAAGCTTCAATCAGTTTTTTACTTTTACTGTAAGAAACTCAACTATCTGTGGCATAATAGTTACAGATTTTTGCTAGACTAGATTACATGTTTTCCTTGGAGTGCTCAAAACCACAGAGTAGTGCTATTATTCTAGAAACCACTTTTATAGGCTATATATACGGTTCAGTGGTCATAATGTTATGTTAGTTGTCATAAAAATGTAAAATATGGAGCACAGAATTTTATAGCCTTTTAACTACACAAATGAATTCGCTTGAAACATCTCTGTTACTACATAGGAATATATATATGATTATTTTAATAAGTTAATTAAAACTTATTTTAAATTTGTAAAAAATGCATAGCTTTGAATTATCGTAAATTTTGAGTAGATTAATGTTAGAACGGGCCACTATTAAACACCTGTTCAAAATTGCATACTTTTTCTTAGCATGAGAAAACACAACAACTTATTTCATTTTCGCTAGCGATGTCACTGACTAGTAACGATGAATATTTATGAAATCGTGAATATTAATATCCACTGATTCCTAATAATAAATTCGGCGGATCGTTCTTTCCTGTCCTAAACGAATGTCAAAACAGGAAATGTAAAGGAAACGAAAAAATTCAAATTTGTGCTCTGCCACTGCTAACGAAAACCGGATAGATACTGCATTAGGCGATTATTAATGAGAATAAATCTTAAATCTCTGATATTTTGTCTATTTAATTTAGTGATACAAATTGGTAACAGTATTTTTATCGGTGATCTACGCTTGCAGTCTGTCATTTAGTCAATTGCCTTAATTATAGATAAAAGCCGCTTTTCGAAATTGTGTAAGTATGAACCATACGGTAGATTTCTTGAAGAATTTACACTCGTTTGTCTGGGAAATTTTGCAGAAATTTGTCATCTCGTCAAACCTCCCACGTGGGAATGCCATCAATGCTAGTTAAAAATTTACAAAAGGATTATGGGATTTTACAAATTAGGCGGTTAAGTAAGTGACCAAATGAGGGTTTCAAGTAGTCGCCGAAAGAAAACGAATGACCGCTTGTTATTTCTACCACCCGTTATTGTTTGCTTTATGATTAGACGCAAAGACAGTGGCGTATGCTCAATTTTACTACTTTTTTCGACTAATTCGTAATCCTTGGGTCATGGAAATACATACGGTGGCAACATTGTTTCCATTAGTACAAGTAATGTCATTGAAAATAATATCAAGACAAGATATGTTATGATAGATCCAGGTAGTTGCAACTACCAATATCGGTGAGCTATCTCAAAAGTTTCTCCGCCACTGCGAACCGATATTTAGACAAAGAAGAGATTTATAGTTCTGCAGACTTCACCGGTGCGAAATGAATGACTTGTCTTCTCGAAAGTAGCATTGTGACAATTTTGTTGTCAGAATCTTTAAGAAGTAAGCAATATTCGATTCGTAATAAACCGGTCCCGTTGTGTGAATCAAGAGTAAATTGTTTGATCTACCGCCAACAAGCTGTTCAAATTTTCAAATTAGATATTTTCCTTCGACTAATTTAAGTTGCATAAATTTGTTCGTAACGGTAGATTCACAATAAATTTATCTGTACGCGATAGATTGGATTTTAAGTGTGCCAGATAAAATAAGATAGACATTTAGAAATGACGAGCGTACTAAGGTTGGAGGTCGTCGTCGACAGCCAAATTTGCATTAGAACAAATTAATTGTATCTTTTGTAAATTGTACGGCCTCAATTTGACGAAGATATTCCTGTGATTGTGAAGGTTTTATAGGTCATAACAGCAGGTCGGAGGTTGTCAGTTCATGACCTCAAACCGACGTTCACCTGACGGAACGGGAGTCATCTTTTACTTACAATCATAAAGAACCGTTCGTATTTTATGAATTCATTCTAAAATATGCTCAAGAATTTCCACGGTTTTTATTTAAAAGAACAATTAAGAGTGAGCGAGCAATTAATGCACATGTTTTTAAGCAAGCAAACGTTGTTGCGATTATTTATTTGCCTTTGTTCTAATAGCATTAGCGATTTCATTAAAAGGTTATACAACAAAGTGAACCAGAAAGCGGGTGTTGTTCGAAGTTTGCATTTTTACTTGGACGGACACAAATTCTCGGAACGTCTTTTGTCGAACCGAGCGCTCACCTGGCGCGTAATAATGGCGCAGTCGACATAATGCATTTATTTCTTTACTTTACCCGCCCGAAAAAAAAGCCAAACGTAAAGAACAAAAAAATTTATTATGATAACTTTAAATAACATCATTCACGTGAGGAACAATACAGCTTCGCTAGGGAAGGTTTAATTAAGAAACATGAACAATTTGTAATAATGACATTTAGTTTACATGCTTTAAATATACAATAATATATTACAAAACGTCTTTTTGACAATAATAAGTCTTTCAACTTGTCCAAGTGGTTAAGTAGTACAACAAGTGTTTTAGATCAATGTCGTAGAACGATCGATCCTTCGATCGTTCTATAACACGGTAGCAAATGACTTAGTTATAATAAGAGGAACATCGCGTCTTTGTTCAAAAATTATCATCAGATACAGGTGTCTAATACTAATTAACGTTCATCATATTTATAAAAGTTCGTTATGTTGCTTCGGACTAGAGCTTCGACGAAAATCTATCTCAACCAAACGGAAGAAGTTCGAATCGGAAGCAATCTATTAATAAGAAAAATGCTTACAAGTATTGAGATAAGTCCGTGTAAGTAGACAACGCTGACTTAGTTAATTTTAGATTCATCACATTACAATAACAATTTTAAGTGTTATATTAGTTACATACTACTTGACGAGACGGCGCCGCGCCCTACCCTCAAAGCAGGCTTAATATTACACCACAATCTTTGGTTTATTAACTAGAATTTTTCTCCAATGACTACAAAACAAGGTAAAAAAAAAAAGAGACACGGAAACAATTATTCTAACATATGTACAATATATTACAAACAAAAGTGATCGGTCACTGAAGAGATGTTCTAGTCATATTTATTGGCGGTGTTTAAAGCGGCGTCAAGAGTAGAGGGCGAAGGCTCCTTGGACACGGGACCTTACAGTCCCAAATTTGAGTACTCATGCAATCATAAGTTACGTCGACGATCCCGCATGCTAGCAATTAGAGCGAATAATAAATATAACTGTACATCGTGCCCTAGGCTAACGGCGAGATCGGCGTCACACACACTCAGTCGGTCATACTTATAAATCTAACTCTACACCTCCGTGGCGAAGAGACCCGCTGAAATCGCATCCGGGCGGTGGAAGTGTTCTTCTATCACATAAACGCCGCCATTGGACTCCTTTTCTACCGGCCTCTTCATAAGGGAGGGGTCACTAAAAAAGAGAAGAAAGAAAAAAAAGACGTTAGTATTTCTATAGATTGTCATTTTAAAAAAGGTGACTTACCTGGAGCCGCATACAGCCGACGCGTTTGACATCACAGACAAACGTTTCGAACTGATCACGTTGTTGGTGCATTTGCCCCATGAATTTTTTATCATGTGAGCATCAGCCGCCATCGCAGCTCCTCGCTTCGCGAAACTGCTGTTTGCGGCATTCTGTTCGTTCTGCAGTCTAGCTTCCTCGTCGGCTCGCGCCTTCTCCCGTTTACGGCGCTGTTTCAAGCAGACGATGACACCGACCGCGACTAATACTACTAATGGTACGAAAGTGGAGATCGTCGCTATGACCACGACGTGCTCCGTCGTCAAGTTCGATTCTGAAGACACTCTAGCACTCGGCGCCGCGCTAGAAGACACCTCCTCGCATCGGCGACCCAAGAAACCGGGCGCACACCGGCACTCGAACCCGTGGACGCGGTTCACGCAGGTTCCGCCGTGTTGGCAAGGCTCGAGTTGGCATTCATCGACTTCTTCGCTGCAGTCTTTTCCTGCAAAACCCGGCGCGCACTTGCACTGATAGTCATTGATCAGCTGAAGGCAGGTGCCGCCGTTGGCACACGGTTTAGTGATGCAATAGTCTACGCGGTTCTGGCACAACGGCCCCACGAACCCCGGCACGCACTGGCATCGGAATTCGTTGATTTTGTCGACGCAGGTGCCGCCGTTTCGACAAGGGTTCCCTAGACAGTCGTCGATGTTGGTTTCACAGCGTTCGCCGGCGAAACCCGACGGACAGATGCACCTAAAGCCGGAGGTGCTCTCGACGCACTTTCCATCGTTGCTGCACGGATTGGGATTGCAGCTGTTGATCTGATGCTCGCAGTCGACGCCGCCGTAGCCTGGACGACATGCACAACGATAACCGCTGCTATCGGTGACGCTACAAGAGCCTCCGTTTCGGCACGGTGACTCGTCGCAGGTCTTCGCGGAGGATTCGCAACGAGGGCCGCTGTGACCGGGTGGACAAATACAGATGTTGAGGGTGCTGTTGCGATTGCAAGTACCGCCGTTCAAACACGGGGTTTTGGTGCAGTCGTGAAGGGGGACTTCGCAATTGGTGCCGGTGTAGCCGGCGGGACAACTGCACGTGTAGCTGCCTTGGCCCGTGTTGAAGCACGTGCCTCCGTTGCGGCAGGGCTTATGGTTGGTACAGAAGTTGAGATCTTGGTTGCAAAATAGACCGCCCCAGCCTTCGTCGCAGAGACAGTCCCAGGGTTTAACGCAACTACCGTGCATACAGCCGGGGTAGCGTTGGCACTGGTCACAGAGAGGACCTTCCCATCCAGACTGGCATCTGTAGAAAAAAAAAAACAGAGAACTTATTTAGTGGAAAAAAAAATTACCAATAAATTGAGATTAAAGGATATATAATAAACAAGTGGAGCTTTTAATGAACGGTTCGATATCTGTATGAAATATGAATAGTGGAGGAGAGTTTAATGATTAGCATCTGACGATTCGCGAGCTAATAGGATTGACGCTTCAAGGATTTTCACATGGAGTCTGAGAACATGGTCGGTTTACGTTCTACGTTCATGTACGTGTATGACACGCTAATAAGGACGAAATGTCGGTGTATCGTTATAACTTGGTTGTCGGGAAATAGATTGCACAATATCCTGCAAAAGTAACGGTGATTGTGGCACACGAAACCAAGTTTAAAAAAAAAAAAAATTGGATGGTTTCCTCCTGGGGTGTGCAAAAGCCACCGCTAATCGGTAACGTCACACGAGTAGGTTCTCGGACATGATTTATTTATTCAAATCATGCGTTTGGGAGCGAGTGTATTCGGATCGTATCGGGCAGCTCATTGAGTTGCAGCTTGGATCGCAGACCGGGCCGCGCGGGGAGTTCTGGGGGGGATGCAACACGCCCACAGAGCCGTTTCCCACGCTGCCCGTTGGCAAGTATGCAGGTCAAGGAAAGGTTACCTGCGGGTCGCCGGCCCAATCCGCATACACTGTACTGCACACAGCTTCTTCCGCTTGGATCCGACTACGAGACGACTAATAACCACCTAACTCGGACAAACTTCTTGAAAATTATAGGGCTAGCTGTTCTGATGAATTCGACTCGTATCCGACACTCACGCTCGACAGACAACACAACTTTCCCGATCGATTTTACCACGCGGAGATTTCAACGATGGATCAAATGAGGAGAGAACAATACAAAGTGGTGTTCTTATAATCTTATTACTTACCGGCATTCGTTAGGTTTGGTACAATGACCATGTTGTTCGTCGCAGCCTGGCAGGCATCGAGCTGAAACAAAATAAAATTCTCAATGAAAAAATCCAAACACTTTCGAAAATTTCACGAATTGGTGCCGGCGTTGTCAAGATCAAGAAGCGCCCTGTATATGCGCAGGTATGCTGCGATCGTGGGAAGAGTGCCGGCTGTGCAGTCGACAGCAGCTGAGCGCTCACGTCTTTAGCTCTCGCGGTCAAAGTTTTTGTTTTATGATCAAAAATCATCTTTTTTTGTTCCGTTCTATTTTTACCTCGACGATTCGAGGACGACGAAATCTTCACGCTACCAGAGACTAGTCCGTATCAAAACAAGCGGAAAGAGATACACCAAAGAGCCATCTGGCCACTTACGTTTTGTACAGTAGTCTCCCGTCCATCCAGCTAGGCAGACACGTTCGCCCGTGGGAGAACAGCTGTAGTGGCCGAAATTGTCGTCTCGGGGGCGACAGAGGTTTTCACAACCCTTGCCGTAATAGTGAGACTTGCATGTTACCCTGTATTCAAATTTTAGGGTTGAATACTTGGAGGTATGCACGTCTTCCGTCCACTTGTCGCTGACGTCCAAATATCGTTGTCGCGTCAGCCGACTAACCAAAACTGCGAAGAAAAAAAAAATATAAACATCAAAAATTGTGAATACTACATTGTAACCTTGATACACATAAAGTGTAATAAAATGTAATATAGGTGTCTGGTGTGGGGCATTTATCACAGCGCGATGGCAACATGCAGGTAGACGTTGTGGACAAAATTCTAAAGTAAATTTGAACGGACCGAGATGGTAGACGTGTGAGAAACAGAGTGCACCTGCATGATGCATCGAGCATCCTGCACTTCGCAGCTGTATCCGGTGAAGCTGTGGCAACTAGTGACGAGCACACCTTTATATTTATTGTAACCTCTCCAGATTCAAATCTAGGTATTAATTAAAATTTTGATTAGGGGAAGGGTGTATTGGGTGTCGTCTTCGGTACGAATAACGCGGCAAGCAGGTGGAATGCCTGCCTGCTTGCCTGCTTAGCTACTTATCCCGATTTCGTTTCTCAGGTGTGAGACGACGAAAATCTTATCGAGACTAGGGGCGAAAGGTAAAGGAAGTTCAAGATAATATTCCACAAGTTGAGGGGGAGAAGCAAAAGGGACAGGACATCCGGTGTAATGCCCCGAATCGAGCACGTTTTGGCGAGCCGGTATTGTGTAACAAGTCTTGAGATTTACACCGTATGAGTTATTGTGTGAACCGACGTTTTGAAGCAGCATTTTTACCGATGATCGTCGAATGCAGTCTGTAAGATCTCTAAAATAAATAGCCTCACTGAGACAGGTTCTTGGTTTAATTAACGGGCACCCGTTAATGTGGAGAAAGAACCCATGAGAGCCTCGTGAACGGAACAGAGACGAACTACGTACAGCTAAAACGATAAGCAGACATAGGAAATACAAGGAGATAGTTTTGAAAAATTCTTCGGCGACTGTTCTCCAGAAAGTAGGCATACCGGCTATGTCTGTCTGTACATATATTTCAAAAAGTCATCGACCAACTAGAATATTTTTTAATCAACGCGATGCGTCGTCGTCGTCGTAGTCGACTCTTTCACAATTAAGAGTCCAGTCCACAGCAGCAAGAGACCATTACTATAAATTTTCGACATGATTAACATAAATCAAGTTGGAAGCGCATATTAAACCAGCACATAATACACTTTTCCGGGCTTTTATACAATATACTGCTAC
Source organism: Cynaeus angustus (assembly GCA_030157275.1). NCBI lineage: Eukaryota > Metazoa > Arthropoda > Insecta > Coleoptera > Tenebrionidae > Cynaeus > Cynaeus angustus. The sequence goes on along the minus strand of CM058066.1, from coordinate 13,473,382 downwards.
TGGATCTTTTATGTTGCCCGTGGAACTTAATAATATAACGTGTGAACGGACTTAATTAGATACTATGCAGTTCTTTTATATCTGATTTCTTTTAATGATCTCGGCATACATTATGTTATAAATATATAACATTTTCTTAACAAGTCTATAAACTCTAATGGGCTATAGCCAAATTGCTACTAATTGCGGTCGGAAGAAAAACAATCATCCGAGAAAAGAGAGGCGAAGAAAGCCGAGATTAAAAGTGTCATACCAGGATCGTCATCGACGTCGGCAATGACATAATCGAATCGGTCAAAAGGGACTCGAAATCTATTTATCATTTTGTCAACTGCACAGTTGAACGGCCCTAAACCCATAGGGAAGGGGAAGGGAATAGTATAGAACGGTTACTCTATAGCACCTGGTCGTTGTACAGTCTGTACATGAAATTCGACGACGGTCGAAAGTCGCAATAAACGGTTGCGAGGCCAAGAAAGATGGATATTAGGGAAGTCGAACGAACGGACCACATTTACAATGTTTACATGTCATAAAGTCGTTGTTCGTGGGAATCGTCGACTTCCTGAAAACATCATCCTCCTTTCGGCCTAATCAAATTTAATTAAATCGTTACCGAAGCCTCAGTAAAACGGAAATGACACGCGAACAAACGAACAAAATTGGCGAATTGAAAACGTTTCAGCTCCCATCGGTGTGTTTTATGATTAAGATGAACGAGGTGGAGGAAATATCAGCGCGACGCGCATCAAAGCGGAAGAACCTTTTAGGTTATCAGGAAGAGGGCTGGTTTGTTGGTAGCTAAGAGTTGACAGCTGTTATGCATGTGGCTTCTACCGTGCTATACACTATGATATTTATTTAGTTTTCGAGAACGGCGTTACTCATATACCACACACACCTCCGAGGGTATACTCTACGAAAAATTCCGACAATTTGCCAAGAATTCACTCACCTGCAGGATGCGATGTCTGGTTGCCGTGCCACGCTTCCACAATCAACGAAAATGTACGCTGCAACAGATGGATAAAAAATTGGTTAATTTTGCCGATCTAAGAGAAAACAACTTTCACTGAAGATGCCAAGTTATTTAACGTGCGATACCGCGGGTTTTTGTGATCGACTAGATTCGAAATGAAACCGAACGAAATGAAACGTATTAAAACATTTACTTAAATTTCTAACAATGATATCGCTGCGAACAGAGAAAGAAACTCTCAAATATTCAAAGATGAGTCTGCACGGCTCGCTGTAACAATAAACAATACAAAACCGGTTGAGTATGAGCATCTTATGCTTATTGCGCACGAAATTGTGGGAAAATTTAGTTTTTTAACTCATTTTTACCACAAGTCAGATTGTTCGTTCGGAAAATTGGACGAGGACGAGAGTTGATCGACAATTGCACTCGTAACAAAGGCGAGGAATGTTGAGAATTCCGTTGGAAACACGGAACCTCTTCTTTAAATCATACAGAAAACGCGTTACGCTTTCCAATTTCACCGGTGAAAAAATTCTTAATTACCAACGTAATAAACTTATAGAAATTAATTAATCAGACCGAAATATTCTCCCGGATCGTGTGACGGACGAAGAATGTGATCGAGAGACAGACAATCCGAGGAAAAACAAAAATAAAACATACATAAAGATCGTTTGATCAATAAATCTATTATAATTAATTTAGAGTTTGTAAAGTGCGTTTCCCACGGCAGATACCTGCTTCGAGCCGGTATAAGATGCTACAAATCGTTCGACGGAAATAGTACAGTCGCGGTAATAATAATCACGAGATCGCGTTTCTGCAAGAATCGAATGAACGGGATAAACATACAAATAATTAAATTAATAAATAAATAAATAAAATACATCCTAGGGAAAAATATCGTAAGGGTGACCCGCATGAAGACGAGGCAGGTGGCACCAAAGTACCAACGCAACAACTTTGGGGTTCGTTCGTTTAATGTTTCTGTGTACTTACCGGCCAAGTGAAGGGAAAAGGCAAAGCGATGGAGTTGTCGAATCCGTTCTGAGGATTGTCAGAGTCAAGTTCCGTGGTGATGACATCTCCGAAGGTACACGGCGACGTTGTGTCGATCTTAACTTGGTACTCCTTGAGACAAACTCTGAAGCGCGGTCGACACGTTCCTTCGCATTCAGAGTTGGCTCCGGACACGCCGGTACAACATTTTCCAAAATCGTCCTTTCCAGCTTCGTTGTCAAAGGATATCAGTCGTAGTTCAAAAACTCCGGATGATTCGGCCTGTCAGAAATTGCTGTTGTTGAAATGAATGGAATCTCCTACGAATCCCGCGAGAACGCATGTGTTTCCGATTTATTACAGAGTCGAAATAGTTCGGTTGGCTATTTTAAGACGCGATAGATGGGCTATCGAAATGACGAAATGAGGTTGTTATTGTTCGCGTGCAGCGTGAGACACTGACCAGGTTGATATATCACCGTCTCACGCAGCAGATATCGTTCGTTCGCGAATGTAAAACTACCAAACTGCTAAAACCGCGGAATTCGATTTCGGTGTTCGTTGTTTACCTGCTGCAGGGCTAAGATGAAGAAGACTAGAAACGTAATCCAAGACATGGTGGTGATGGCTCCTCGCGCTCGAGAGGAATTCAGCAGCTTCGTTGTGCTGTTACCTCAGAGGTAATCTGCAACACCACGCCATAGGCAATTGTCAATTACACACTCACTGCAGTCACACTATCACTATCGGGGATTCACAGCACAGCACATGCAGAAGGTGTTAGTGATTAGTAAGTGCGTCGACTGGGACCCCATATCGACTTCGACACGATACACCAGCAGCACTCGTATATCCAAGGACTCGTCGCGTTGTTGCTACAAGCACGAACGGCAGATGCAGACTGAAGCTTTCAACAGTCACGGAGCCGGCTTCGGTTCGGTGTGGTAGCGTCTGGGGAGGGGAGCGCTCTAAGGGGTACTGCGTGCTTCCGCCAGAGCTCTCCGCACTTTACTATACGAGTTTACTATACCACACCACGCTCGCAAGCTTGCTACCCTCGAATGGACAGCCACCCGGCGTGCCCGCTTTAATATGAGGGACTCACCAGCTGCTCGCTGAGGTAACCCGAGGGTAGCTAGCCGCCGGTACGACACCACCCACTCGCGCGACCACCCCACCAACTCGCGAAACTAACCTTCACCAACAAGACCTTCACCACGAAAGCGAAGCCCAAATTCCCGATAACACCACCGCTTTTACTCCATATTTATATAATCGACGATTTCCTACTTCCTTTTATTAAATCTGATATACACATAAAGGTAACTTACCTATATACCTAGATGTAAACAAACATGTAAAACATTCAATCTGATTTAGCAACATATTTTTTCATAACATCTATTACTTATTTCGTCATCAAAGACCATTTAAAAAAACGCAATTGAAACAACCTCAATTCTCAAAGAATTCCAATACTTCTCGATAATTACTCTCATTTATTATTATTTGACTCCTGCAATATGACGATAGCATGCCATATTGATGGCCCTTCATTGTCAAAACATCAATTTACCGGACCACAATTGTATGCCTCCTTAACAAATGACAACGTTATACCCCGAGTAATAAAATTATATATAGTTCCGCCTATAGTATAAAGGAGCTTTCATTGATAAAATTTAATACCACATTCTCTGAATGAAACTACAAACGCCTCCGACACGTATGCAAACCACATACTCATTCGAAGAATTGTTTAATAAAATGTAAGCATCCAGAACGACCTAATGAAACATAAAAAAAACATTTCTAAAGAATTGCATCATCTTAGACAGAAATACTAAAACGGCTTCTCTTGAACCACTTCAACAAATCTGATTAAAGTATTGTTGTAATCTGCTTATTTTTAGTTTAAAAAACAATAATCTAATTACGTGATACACACAAATTAACTGATTTATTTTAATAGTTTTATATACGGCCGTCAATATTTCAACATGTCAAAAAGACGTCAGGACACTGCAAAGTTTTGAAGTTAGCTCTTGTACTTTTTTATATAAGTATTTGATAATAAATAAGTTAATAAAAAGGACAGCTGGCAGAGTGGTAAATTTGTTTCTTCTCATTAACTATCATTGTATTTTGATTAAACTACAGGTAACGATTTTTTTTCTAAAATTAAAATTAAAAATTAATCTTCATACTGTATATATATGAAAATATGTGAAAGCTAACAAAAAAGTCGAAAAATGCAGGTATGTCCTGATTACACAATATTTTTTGCACACAGAACTATTACACGTATGAAGCCACCTTAAGAAAATGTTAGTTAACACTTTTAACTTAATAGACACAATTTAGTTATTTAGTCACTTTAAACACGACCTCTCAGCTTGTTTTTCCCTATGTTGTAATTACCAATTATATAATAAATTCGGTAAAAACGAGATTCGTTCGCAACAAAAAACAAAAAAAAAAAACGATGACCGGAAATTGAGGTTGTTTCGATGGTCATAATGAATTAATAGTAACGACGTTAGTACATAAAACATAACGGTTAGAAAATCGCGTAATATTTGAAGATTTTTCGATACTTTTATCTAAAGGAAGCCGCTGCGTGTTTGTAGATATTAATTTAATGTTTTGCTAAGATCTCAATGTTCCGTGATAAACCGTATCGTTTAGAGCTTCTGTTTTCTCAATGTGTCCCCTGAGAGTTATTCGTAAGATTATAGGAAGTCAAGTGGATTCTTCAGACACACTGTATGTAACTATTACCACTAAGTTGGTAGTATGTAAAAAACAGGCATTATGTTTCGAAGATATCAAATTAGCGCTTCATTTCATAAAATTTTAAATAATACGACGCGCATCCGGGCACCTTGACATTGCCAACTCTTAACCTAATTAACATGCAACTGTTGAACAAATAAGGGTGAAATTATGCTAAAATGACTGTAATATACGACACCGTTGTATATGACCATACCATAAAATAGGTCATCATACATACATGTAGAATAATTGTACACATGCACGAGGTAATTTTACATGAATTTCTGCACAACCATTTTTGATCATACAGTCGAACGTGTCAGTTTTGTTCGTCGATAATTAGCGATGTGAAAATTACGACACCATTATTTCGAATTAAAGCGAAAATGTGCCAATGTAAACTCGAAATCTCGTCTTTATTTTTAGATAGTTATAGAAAAATGGGTCTGAATGAATCATTGCATGAATAAAAATATACATTAGTGAAGAGCACGATTTATAGCGCCGTTTATTGAAATCATTTTTTTAGCAAATTTCCGCTTTTTGTTTATACACGCGCCGCCGTTTAGTGGACCCTAATTTCTGACCGGTCTCTACATTACTATCGCGTATTAGCAGTAATTCACTAATCTCCATTCTAAAATAAACCACTCTCCAATCCAATAAATCCAATAATAATAAATAACCCAGAAAACGTATTACCACTGTTTTCAAAATTGTTATACGTACTTACAAGGTTGAAAATTTAGCACACACAAACATCATTAACAAACAACATTTCACAATGAATATCACTGACAATTTTTATAACGACCCGACTGCCCCGGAAGCTATAATGAAACTAAATACTATTTAAATAAGTACCTCCGAAGTTAAAAAAGTCATTATCTAACTCATGGCTCATCAATTGCATCACATTTTTTTCCCAAAATGACATTGCAATTTTATGCTAGAGACATGAGCGTCCAAGGTCTTGGAGGGTCGAAATTCACCAAAAACTGTAATTATATCCAGAAAAAATAGTTTTTATAGCTGATACCGTTACATAATCTCCCTAATTTGAATATATTAGCACGTCCGACTGAGAGCGCCGTATTATATTCCACACAAAAAATTCAGCGTAAACAATGGCCCTGAATTCTACGAAAAATATTATTTTCAAAATATTCCGTAATTTACCAAGAAACGGTGTTAACAAGAAAAATTTATAGCGCTGCGACAGCTTGGCGATCGTTTTGAATGGGTGCTGATGCCGACAAAGAATGACCAACTGCAAGTGATGAGTAATTATCTCAACACTTTTATCGATGCTTTACTACAAAGCTTATTTTGGCATTAAAAAAAAAAAACAAAAACAAAAATAACTGAATTTCACTGTCGCAACGATGGGGACTGTACTTAAGCAGTGGCGTAACTACGAACCCGCTAAATCCAGAAGTGCCCAAGAACAACTAAAAACTTTCGGCGAAATATTATTAACTAAAAAAAAAATGAATGTATAGGCGCCCAAATTCCAAGTAGAGCTGCATAAAGAAAAAAGTAATGTGAGTTTGGAGCTTTTATTGGTATTATTTAGATTCCGCTTTGGTGTGGCTTAGCTTTTTTTATAAAATTGAAGCAATAAACATGTCTGAAGAAATAGTAAAATACATTGTTTCTTTAAAACTACAGTCATAACTATCGAAAGTTTGCATCATATTTTTAGTTAATTGGTCGTGATATTTTGTGAGAACTGTAATTTTTAATATTTGTGTTAACTAATTATAGTAATATTAGAAATGAATGGTCCTCACCAAGAAAGTTTACAGTTTACTTCTTTATTTATTTTTTTGTTTAATTACATGTTACAACAATTTATTAAAAGGTCGTTTAATTTGGTGGAAGGGGGCAGAACTTGTACTTACGCCACTGGTTTAACGCATATGAGGAATTCTCTGGAGGTGGGAACACCAGGGGGTGAAAGGAAAATCACATTTTGGTAGGGGGTGGTTATATTCGCGTCGTATATTTTTGATATTAAATTCACTGAATAACGTAAACAAAAAAATGAAATTGAAATGGTCGTTATGTTCTTGGAATAAAAACTGTTTCTTCATATATTAGTCGATGTCTTTTGATTCTTTCAGCATTGCGCACCTGAATCGTAATATGTAATTACTTTAAATTGTGCCGTGGAAACAATAGTTGCAGTAATGGTATAAAATTTGGAAAAAATCATTGAATGCTTTGTGAGAACACTTTCAAAACTGAAAACGCCTGTAACGACGATTCAGAAACAATATGACAGATGCGTGCTCTATTATCACACCGAGTTATTACGAGTTATGCAAGTCTAAATGCGCATCTTAACAATAGCGAAAAAGACAATGCGAGGTACAATTTCTAATTTGGGAATGTTAGTTGCGTTAGGTGGTTGTTCGTAGTAGGTATATGCAGAGTAGGTGGATGCCAGGTGCTACTTTGATAAGAAAATCTGCATTTAGCGGGAATCCCAAGCGAAAAACGCTTTCTGCGAAGTTCGCATTTGGGATCAAGTTCCCGCAGTCAGCTTGCACTAGAAGAGTTGTTTAAGGGATTTTGAAGAAGGGTTAAGACAGACGCAGGCACTCTATTTTTAGAGTTTTTAAAATAGTTACCTAGCAATTTGTGGGAGGATTTTGTAAAACAGACATCTAATGCGGTGTGTTACTTCATTAAGAGCCATCTACTTAAAGATAACATGAGGCTTCTTTGGGCGGTACACGCCCTTGAGCATTTTACTACTTGCGTTTTTTTGCGCTCCTTAACACCTTCATCAAGTGTTATCCTTATTAATAGCAGCGAGCTTTCTGGGCCATTAAATCTATAAATACCACGAAATTACTATTAGCACTAGATCAGGCAAATAATGGTATCGTTAGCGTAATGATGAGACAAACCGGTTTTGAGTCGTAAAAAATGTATAGGTGCGAAATTGGACGACGGTCTGTTTGCACTTCTCGACAATATTTATTTATCCCACCGAGTATATGACTTACTATTAGGGTCGTTTCCGGCACTGAGGGGCGGAAATTCCCAACAACCCCGGAAGTACTTGCCAATTTCGATCACCATCTCGAATATCAACCTATATTCAATCATTCTAATGAATTCCTCCCTCTCCATAAATCCGAAACGGGGTTAAAATGATTGCTATTTTTTACAGAAAATCTGCCACTGACAGCTTTGCTCTTTTTGCTCGACACAACCTGCTTCCTGTTGAAAAAAAAAGCGTGGAAAATTATAGTCCATGTACATATTTAAAATTGGACTACAATCAAAAAGTTGCCTCGATTGCCTGCAACATTTGACTTGAGTTAAAAACGTCTTCAGTACAATTCGACTATTTTATTATTTATATTTATTTATTATTAATTTTTATCTTTTTTTTAGAACATTTCGAATATTTTGGTAATGCAGGAGTCCTTTTTGATTAATTAGCAACGGTTAATTGTAACTAGATTAGATTAAGACGCGCAATTTGAAAGTGTTGATTCTTTTTAAAAACGCAATGAACTCAATGCATCACCAATCTTTTCTAGAGACCAGGAAGTTTGGTTTATAGTATTTATGGTATGTGCATTATGCGCGGTTTATGCTGGTCAAAAATAAGTTGGTCCACGTGTCAGAATGATGTCCAATTTGGCTAGAATAATGGTGAGAACGGGAAAAGAAAGTTAACAAGGTATAAAAAATGTGACCACCACGAAATTAAAACTCCAATACATTACCGATATTATGTTAATTAAGTGACCGGTCACTATTGCGGACAATTATCGAGAGAAAGTTTTATAAATTGTACAAAGCAGCTCATTAACGCGTCATTTATAAGTGCATCTGCTGATAAGCAATTATTCAAGAAATCATGGTTTATATAATGTGCCAGCTGGTCAGATTCGAATTTCAGCCCTTGTAGCAGTGATTATAATTTAATTTAAAATTCATCAACCATCATTCTAGCGATGTTCCAGTTTGTATTTTTGTATCACGTTGAGAAATCTTTAATGTCGAAAATAGACTGGAAACGGTTCGGAAGATTAATAGTTAAAAAATAATTTCACATCAACACAAGTCATATTGTGTATGTTTTTATCTTAACGGCTCCTTTATTGCATTTCATTTGATACTGCGAAGGTTATCTTCCTTGTTTCAACTGAACCGCGAAAAAAATAGCGAAAAATTTGAATAAATGCTTTGCAAGTTAACGGTTCTTAAAACTTTGTTTACAAGCTGACTTATTTTTGAACTTGGCAATAAAATTTGTGATTCTATTGAAATAAGGCAAAATGAGCGTTTGTCTCACATGGTTAGCTGTTTAATTACCAACAACGAAACCCGAAATGTAAATTTCCCAAATCATGTTTTGTACCAAAGCGGAAATCCGAAATGAACGCTTGTACATGCATATTTTGTGCAATAATTACATACAAGCAAGGCCTTGTAGTTGAGGTAGATTCCAGAGATACACGCAAAAATTGTCAGTTTCGTACGTTAGGTGTTGAATTTTCATTACGACCGTGCTTCCGGCTAGAGATTTACAAAAAAATCTATGCAAGCTGCCTCAACATATGCAATATATGCAACATCATCAGAAGTCGGTAATAAATCACGATTTTTTATTCAAAAACGACCAGTTGCCTCAAAACAATTACCAATTGGCCTTACCTAAACCAGTGTAGGCGAGCAGATGTTGCGAGGGTAGACAACTAAAAAACTCAAGGCTTTTGTGCCTTTGCTTCCCATTGTTCGATCGATTAAATTGAGTGATAAATTCTACCTCCCCCGAAAACCAAAACATCGGCCGAGTTTTCCCACACATACTTCATTTGCTCACTTATTTTATCATTATTATTATTTATTACTACCCCGCTTTATTAAAAGAACAATTAGAAAGGAAAAAGCGTACACGTGAAAAGGTAGAAAAAATACAGAAATTTTAGTTTTGCCACAAAAAATATTATATTATATAATATTATATTTTGATATTTTTTTTAATTTACTATATAAATTTAAAAACTTTTTACATTTTAATTTATTATTATTTATTTAACTAAAAGGGTTCGACGTTATTTGACCTATAGTGGTTATTGTGATAAAAATTTAGGAGGAAATACCAGAAATTGAAACGTGTGAAGGGAAAGCAAACATCGCCAAGGAGAAGTTGAAGAAAATTTCCCTTTGAAATTTTGAAGGATCAATTGGTGAACCTGGATTTGTGCAAAAATAAATCAGGATTCGAATGCACTACTGAGCACCCTATAAAACTGTCATGGCGACAATACCGGTTACTTGCTCGAAGGATAGTACAAAAGAACTACCCTAACATTGCATAGAAAAGTACCTGTCTTTTGTATAGCAACCCAAAATACGTTATGTAAATTGATCTATGAGCAGTTCAACGAAATTTTATGCACACATAGTGCTAGTATCCTTTTCTAACTCAATGCTATTGTAATGTCTCACTAAGGGCCATCAAATTTACTATTAAAATCCACGCTGTATTCGTTAGGAAGAGGATTTAAGTTTGAGCAAAGAACAAAATAAGGGCGTAAGAGGGATCTAGTTTACTTAAAGCTTAAACTTAATACGATTTGCATCATAGCTGGAAAATACAATGGGTCGTCACAACACCCGTTCATTATCCCAGAAAAGTTCTCTAGAGTTAAAATATTTATTAAAGCAATTGAAAGGCTTTTTTAGATGCAATTAGGTAAATTGTACAATAGTATTTATAAAAAAGAATAACAAAACTGAGAATTGCTTTTTCATCTTCACATTCCTGATCGATTATTTTTCTAACAACTTTTTAATGACTTCATAAAATTTTAAAGGCGGCAATTAAATTCATCAACAATAAATTGTTAAAAATATATTAATTGCAACTTGTTTTCTTAATGAGCCTAATTTAGGTGGGCATGTGGTTTACGATTAAATAGCTGGGTTACTAAAAAAACAGAACAAAAAAGAACAGGTACAATTAACGAAGAATGATGATGAAAATCAAGTTTATTTTAAAATTTGATTAAGAGAAAGCTGATGGTAAAGAACAAAAACATGTAAGAAATTGAAAAACTATAGAAGAGGGTGAAAACTGTTTGTAAATTACTTTCTATCCCCAGAAAATTTCAAGTTAGACTGTAAAATTAGCGGAAATCTCGGCAGATCTTCCGCTACAGCAGTTCCACGGGAAAAAAATGTTCAATCTCGGTAGAAATTGTATCTTCAAAAAGTGAGATACAATTCCGATTTATGCACCGGTTTTTCCCGTATTGTGTTTTATAATAATCAATCATCGCGATTCGAAACCGTTGAAGAAAGTGATATTGTGCTGCTTTGTAATATAATTTTGGCTACGCGGCTAACTTTCTGTGAAACCAGTGTTGTAATTCGCGATTAATGGTGACTAAGACATTTCTAGTCAAAAATAACTGAGAACTTGGCTTTATAGGTCTTGTTGTTTGGGTGACAGTAATGAGAAGGTATGATTTTTAAATTAAATTAAAAGTGCACGTTTTTATGTTTTTAGGATAGATCTGAATGCTGTTAGACTCTTGGTCGAACATCTTTTCCATTATACAGTTTATAGAAGATTACGTCAACACTGCTGCGACAAATTCGAGATAAAAATAGTTTCTATTACTGTTAAAATTACACTGCAGATATTTTATATACATTTGTAGGTTAACGACAGACAAAATTTTGAAGAAGCACATGTTGGGTTGTTTTTCACTTACGTACGTGGTAGTATGCACTTATCACCACCTGAACTGAATTTTTATCTCACATTTTTGCAAAGTGCCACAAAACTTTTATGTAAATAGTTCGGAAATTTTGTGTGTTTACTTTCCACTACATTAATCTCAAATATCTTTTTAATAATATTTATTTATTGATATCCGTGGGCTCGACTTATTAAAAATGAGTCAAAACTTCACGGTTTTGGTTCTACAAGTATTTTTAGTGAGCATCATAAAATAAAAATAACGTGCTTCCCGATAAAAACAAATAAATCTGTTTTTAACGTAAAATAATAAAATAAAGGTGCGTTTTAATTTGGTTCAGAAGTACTTGTTTCGATTAAGTTTTAATGATCTAAAAGAAAATTTTTCTGACAGATGACTCTAAGATAGGACATCTGTATTTTTGCTTATATAGAACCTAAGAAAATAAAAAGAAAGGCTACAACAGCTGGGGATGCAAAATTGTCCAATAAGTAACAAAACGAGGAGATTTACCTGTCTTCTTTTTTATACAAACTTGGCATGTTTTGTCCTTTTTGTTTGTTTTTTTTTTTGCCTGTAGCCCCCTCTGTACTAGACAGCGTCGTCACGCAGTCTCATTCAATGAAAATAGTAGATGCACCAACAGGTACGGCCTAATCGCAGATTGCGTACAGTGGAAATATAGGTAGGAATTCCAATAATTTATATTCTTATGCAAGAAGTGTAGACGAAGTTGTCGCTGTCTTTTTTCACCTTATAAGAATCTCCCAGTGAAAACTTCAGCGTGATTTTTAGTAACGAGCTACGACAGGGTTGAAGCATAGCCTCGATAAAATCTACGATTTGAATCTTGAATACTTTATCATGTAATATGTTTATTTAAATGTTTGATGTGCACGCTACCTGTCTGTCTGACTTGTAATGTCTACCGAAATCCAATCGATTTGTAATTTAATAAGATAATTATTGCGAAAAGACCAAATTGAAACTCGATCGACTTTTGAGAAAAATCGAGTTTTGACTTTTAAGAATATTTCACAATTGTAAAAGCTAAGTAAGTGAAAGTTACTGTCAAAATTAAACGACATAAAAAGAGTCGCTCATCGAGTCATCGTAATTTGTGTCTTGTAACTAATTCTAATTTAAATTGTTTTGCATAGAAAAAGAAAATTACGATGCACTTTTCAAATTTGATTTAATTTAGGTGGAAAGTTTTTTACTTTCTTTTTACTTTTACATTCTACGTTTGAAAACTGACGTTTTCGTGCAGCCAAGTGTGACTCAAACTGTTTTGAAAAGGAAAAATTACACATTCACAAAACTCACTGCGGTTTTTGTAGTTTGTTTAAATCTTGGATTAAAAATATCTGGACAAAATTGTCAACAATATGATTTTTTTTTTCACGTTTTCACAAAATAAAACAGCACGTGTCATCAGTCAGTTGCTCGAAATGTGTTAAGACGTCGGAAGTTGTCAAGAAAGACACAAAAGGAGACTTTATGTATTTTATTTACGAACTGCGCTGTGTTTTTTGTTTCTTGGTGATAACCGTATCGTAAACCACTAATGTGGTTACCAAATTAGCCCAACTATTTTTTTACTAGTTTTACATCGGCTATAAAGTGTTTTTTTTTTCAGATCTTTGGTTTGCTGTTTTGACTATATTTCATTTTCGAAAAAAAAAACGGTAATTATAAGAAATAAAAGTGCCAATGATTGCGATATTTTATATAAAATTTCAAATATTTTGTGTGTTACTTTCAATATTATATATGTGTAATATAGTTTTTTGTACATATGGCAGAGGTTTGATAATGATAATTAATGACGCGGTGATGTTCGATACAATTAAAGTTTAGCAGTTTTGGCGCCAGTGATGGGTTCCATTTGGTTTGTGTTATAATCAATATGAAATTAGTGGGGTTGGCTACCCCGTAGAAAATAACCGGTCATGTCGTTCCCGTTGCAAATCACTGTAGGCGAAATTTGCAAAAGCAGCATGTTTTTTAATTACATAAAAGTTACATAAACCGACAGCAGTCTCGTTTTGTTTCAAGAAATCGGGATTTTTCTGAGTCGTGAGGCAAAATTTCACATATGTTGTCTAATTTGGACCAGTAACCACCTGGCACACGCCGAACACGTGGTTACCGGAACCACGGAGGGTAGCAGGGAAGCAGAACACGCGGGCATATAGACCCATGCGATTGACAGCAGCCCAAGGGGGCGTTTTCTGAAGGTAGGTCCATGTCGGCGTTCGACGTAAACGATAGAATAAACGCTTAGTAAACCTCAACGGCGTTAATTATTAATTGGCGTTAACTGTGTCAGCGCCAATTAAACCGCGTAACTCTTGGCTAATAAATTGGATTAAGCTGATCCGTTTAACCTTTGAGCTGTGATCTGATCTATGCTTCACTGCTTTGCTTCCGTGGCACGTGCCACCGCCCAATCCTAGCCGATCTTCCACAACTTATAGACATCGGCTATCGCACGAGGGGACTTCTGATCAAGCTATATCGATGGCTTTTTTATTATATCTCATTATCAAACGCCTACAACATAATGGGATTGCTATTCGAAAAGCTTTGCAAGGTATTTATCAAAGAAAATTTATTCTTCTATTAGCGGAGTGCATTAGTTCTAGCCCACTTGTGTTCCTAATGTGGACTTAACTAAATACTTTTAACGTAATTGTTTGTACGTCAAGATCCGTTAACTTACTGCTTTGGATTATAAACAACATGGTTTATTATAGAATTCTCAAAATCACATTTTTTGCTAAAATTGATGACACGCTTTCTTTCGAAGACTTTGTAGCTTTGAAAAATTTATACTAATAATTAAGAATATTTCAATACGTGAAAATTGGGATTTCTTGCAATGGTATAGTTTCATCAAATCGTCAGAGCCGAATTTGAAAATTGTAGTAAAGTAGTTGATCAATTAGAAAAAGAAAATAGACATTTTATACACCGAAATTGTTACGATAATCACCTAATCTACTTCTTTTACGCACTTTAAATACCGAAAAATGGTTGTTTGCAGTCAAGTAAACAACATACTTAGTGACTTCCAGGAAATGTTACTAGCTATAGAAATGTTGCCTTTAACCCCATAAAATTGTAAATTGTAATTTTAAATTAAGAACTTCAATTTTGTAGCACCAAAGCGAAGTGCTGGTAGGTCAAACAGTATTTCAAAAAACAAACCATAATCTCATCATTTTCGAACTAATAGGAAACATTGTTAAACTAAAATGGTGTTTCCGCATAAAGAGTACTACGGAAAGTATCTTGAGAAAAGTGTATTTGTTGACACGTTGTAATGAAGTGAAGAGTATTAAGTTGATAATTTCCGTCATGTCTAAATTTAATTCCAAACTGGAAAATATGGGACTATGATATAATCGGAACAGGTACATGATGGTTTCTAAAATTCCAGCAACCTAGTCGATCCGAAAGTTTTCCATAAATTAAAAGCGAAATAACAATGCAATTTCATCCATCCGATTTGAATGCACACATTTAATTCAATCCTATTAGATTTATGATTGTGATATGTTCTCTGTGTAATGAATTATTGATCAAAGAGACATTTTAATATAAATTCGGTAGTCTAATATCAATTTAAAATTCAATCTCTCGTTAGTAGAATTGCACAACTCCCCATCACACGTTTTATATAAAACATGACGAAATATGGAGATTAGAGCGTAAAAGGTTTGCTTGGTAGTGCGGTAAGTGTGGTGTCATTTTTCATTTAGTAAGAGCAAGTGTTAAAAATGATTGTGGATCCAACAACATCTTTGCGCAAGATGTGGTACTTGACAAGACGACAAGTTTAGACATGTTTAATCAAAAGTTACGTCAACAAAATTATGATTTTGATCAAAAGGTAAAGTTTCAACATTTCATGTAGATCCATCGCTCGTCGGAACAACCTGATACCCAATATTAGCACCGAAGAGTGGAATATGAGATGTGATAGCAATTCCGCACGTGCCATACACGTGTTGCTGGACCAGCAGGATGGACACAGGTTACAGCAGCTGCCATCCGAACTAAAGTAGGTAACACGCTAAATATAGTATTTCCTCGAGGAAACCTACTTCCGCTAGAATCTTATCCCTCAAGTGGTGCTGAATCAACAGGCTGAACGGAAGTCCTCTCTATAGTGGTTTATTTGTGCCCTACCAGCTGTACCTTACCTTCGACGTACCTTGCAATTACCTTCCCAAGCCTTTCCTTCAAATTTCTGAAGATGAGGAAAGAATCGTCCGCGACGTCAAGGACGCACTGCTCGCACCAAATTCATTCCACAATTAAAGGTTAAATTTTTTAATCTTGTTATATAACATGAATATAAAACGAAGAATAAAGTATACAAACATTAAATTTCATTCTTTTCATGGTAGAATTACGGCGGTGACTTCACGGCCTTGGAATTTTATATACATTATGCTACTTTTGTCTACATTTACATTACAGTTAAATACCAAACGCCAAATGGGGAATTCGGTTACAACCATTCCTTTCAAAAATCTCAATCATATTATTCCAAAAAGGAAACTATTATGCAAGGAATTATCCTCAAGGTGCCACTTTTAGCTACTGTAGTACCCAAACATTCAATCAAGGTAAAAAGAGGTTCATAACACTAATAACACTCATAGTAGTAAATCAAAATGGTACGTGTTCGTCTAATTATGAGTTTTCATGTAAAAGAAACCTGACCACAAAAGAAATAATGATTCACAAGGTACAAGCATATAAGTTAGAAATAATAATTCTAACAAAACAGAAAAAATAAAGTATAGTGGTGGATGGTTGTGTAATTCAATATATTTATAAAATTTTGTTGGAAATTTATACATCTTTTAAGAATCTTTCCTACCGTCATGATTTCTTCCCCAGAAAGATTTTTAATTTTCTCGAAATCTACCCCGGATAAAGCCGAGGGTGGGACAAATAATAGAACCGTCGTCTTGAATAATCTAACAATGAGTTCCGATTAAGCTTAAAGATACTTTAAAAGCAATGGAGAATTGTTGCTTAGGTTACTAGAGGGACAACATCTGTCTGTCTTCACCTCGTAAACAATTTTCTTTTACCTGGATGAGCAGAAGTTCTGGAAGTGCTTTCGCATAAATTCCTCGTATAATTTTTCCAAGTTATTAACAAACTCGTCCGTGGCGTCTGTCCGGTCAAGTTCCGGTGCTCAGTACGAACGTCGTTAGACGATGGTAATGTCTTGGGTCCGGTCCAAGGGCAGGTGTTGGCGCACGCTTCCACAGTTCAGTAAGACGGAACAATGCCACTCTCCATGCCCAGTGATCGTCGCGCCTTGTAGTTGCATTTTTTTAAAGAATATCACTCAACAATACCCGATTTTACTTTTGCTGTATTCTTCGGTACGTCCCTTGCGGTGGTAACCACAATTGTCCAAAAACCTTTAACTTATTTAGACGGATCGTTAAAGACTGTTATTACGAAAAATGGGTAGTATTTTAGACGTTTTAGGCATTTTAAAGGGTTTTAACACTATCAAAATATCATTTAAATACTTTCCATTACCATTCGGGGTGGTACCATGACTGGAACAAAAATACCAGGATGGTTCTTTCCCTCAATCTTGAAAAATATCGCGGTTTCGCTCAGAACATTAACCTTTAGTATAGGAGTGACTTAGATGTATAATTCCGTAATAGTACGGTGGTACCAAAATATAAAATTCTGGTTTAGTGTCGGTTTTTGTTATTTATTCATTCTGTACACACCTTAATTGTTTTAATTCGACAACTTGTCCTTGAAGTACTACAGTATTTATAAGAAAATATGACTCCCCATTTAAAGTGACCATTAATCGTGTTATTGTTGCGTTCAGTACAAGGCATTTAAACGAAATAATAGGCACAGTTTCAATCAACAATGCCTGCAACTGTCAAGTCGCCCTGTTTTAGAAAGTAATAAATATCATCCTCGATTGTTGGATTCGAGTAAAACAATATAAATTTCTATTTTAATTCATGTTGCGTTGGTTGATACAAATTACAGACAATACGTACATGCACGCTTCCAGTACAGTGAACATGGCGTTTATCATTATCATTCTGTTATGGCATCAAAAATAGTCACCACGAGCCACAAGGAGGCCTTTATAAAAATTCATTTACCCATCTCAACATCCATCTTTGAAAGTCAAAAATTTTATTGACCTCTGACTCCCCCATTTAACGCTAATTAAATATCTTATAGGAAAATAATTTGCTATATCGTCTTCACACTAACACAGAGTGAAAGATGCCTGATGCATATTAAATAGTTTTTGATGGTATACTCTCAACTTTCTCATTCTTTCCTTCCATTTCAGTGTGCATGCCTTGATTAATTTGCAATAAGGTGAAAGAAGTGTCAGATTTGATGGTTGACCACGAAAACATGACTGTGCCATATTGGATCCAAATTCCACGGCTAACACCAGCCAAAGTAACTTTTTGCCCTAAAATTTTGTCAAATGTTGGTCAACCTTCGACGGTAGTAACGTTTATGTTTACATACAAATAGAAAAATTCTTTGTTTTTTGATCACTTTTGGAATGCTGGTGAAAGAGTTCTCAATCCATTTGCACGAAATTTAATATAAATATCATCAGCTCAGTCGTAACAAGCATAGTTTACACATGTAGACCATTAATGAAAACAAAAATATGACTGTAACATGTTTTGATCTTAAATCAGCAGTTTACTCTCTTAATATAAATCCGAGAACAAAAAGTAAGTTGACCTCATTCGCTTCTGGATGTATTTATTCTATTCTCGTCGTGCGGTTATTTACTTTTTTGTAAAATTCACGAACATTAAAACTACATTAGAAAAATTGAAAAAAAAAACTGCTGTGACAAATTCGAGCCCTGAAACTCGATGCACTGGTTTCTTCAGCTGTGGTATTTTTTGTGCACACCTTTCCACTCGTAAATTGCCTTACGAATGCTCGAATTGCGTCTTCTGACAGGTCAGGTCAGGTCAGTTGAAAAAACGTGGCAGGTGTTGCGCAATGTAATTACGATTGCAGTGTGAATTCGTTGCTATAACGAAATCCAAACAAATTGCATTTAGTATTTATTGTAAAGTTGATTGCTGTTTGTTTCTGTTGGGTACAATGGGATGACCTTGCTCACGACAAAAATATTAATTAATGGTCATGTGTTATAATTACGTTGGAGTTTCCGTTTCGAAATGATGGTGCAAATTTTGAATTATCAATGAATTCTAGAAAATTGCTAGGTAAACGTGTAAATAAATCATTTACGGACCATGGTTTCTACTGACGGACGAAATAATGGATGTGATGAGGCTGATGAAAACACTGAAAAGTGGTTCATACATTTTCGACCATCGTGGGCGAAAACAGTCGGAAATTAATTTCAATCTGTTGGCGATCAAGTTGATAGAAATTCACTGTTTCAAAATTACATTAATAAAAGAAATACACAAAATTTTATGAGTTTGTAATTTAGATGTATAAGTTTGGCCGTTTATTTAATAAAACATTTTTTTGGACGAAGATAAAAAGTGAGGGTTTTAGAAAAAATTGTGTACAAATAAATTAGAAAAAAAAAATCTAATGACAATGATGATGTACTGATGTACTGAGTAGATTAGCGAATTTTTCAAAGAAATTTGCTGAAAATTTAGGTCCTTCCTATTAAAGTGTTTAAATGAGTGAAATTTTGTTAATGAAATGACTAATGATGTACGCACGTCTGGTTAAAGATCTTTGAGTCAATTGGCGCCATAGCGCCGTTGGTGCGTAATTTGTAAAAACTTCCAATTAGCGTTGATATGGAAAGAAGGCGGGCTTTCAAGCATGCATTATTACTTTCCGGTGTCCGCTCGTACTATAAGTTTGTTGTTCACATTGTAAGAATAATGTGTTGTGGAAAGTTTCGAATAATAAGAAATAATCTTAAACGCAAGGTATTGCATGACCCAATGATTCGACACCGTGTGTTGATCTGCACCATCGGTTGCCACAATGACAGGTGTAGACGTAAAAGCAGCAGTATTGAGCACCTGCTTCCATATTTAGCAGGTATCACTACACTGTTTTAGTTTAAAATTTAAAAAAGGTAAAAAGGTTAATTATTCTATAACCATTATTGGACATAATGCTCAATTAAAAGCCGAATAAATTCAAAGAAAACCTGCATCCAGTACTTACTTTTAAATTAAGTGAAGTACATTTTTCCCCATCCAAACAGGTGCTCCTTAATAAAAGATACACCAAATCTATTAGATTTAACAGGTGCCTCATATTTCAAAATCTTTTCCCAATTTTAAGGGGAAAGCATGCATGCACCAGGTGCAGTTCAAAAATCAATCAAAAGTCGGCTTGATTTTAATTGTTGTGACGCTCTATCAAAGCAGTTTTATTTATGTTGCGAGTTGGACGTGGTCCAATTTCATATAAAATTTCTTGAATCAATGCCGACCATGAAACTTTGATAAAATAAGGTCGAGTTTTGCTAGGCATTGAAAAAAAAAGATGTTTGGCTTCGATTTTCTCACGAGTATCCATGGAGCAACATCTGCTTTGTAAGAAAAATAAGGACTTAAGAACACGTGCCCTATGCTTTTCACATTTTCAAAGAATTTACCTTTCTATACCAAACATAATACATCGGTCCCATCCCAGGTTTGAATTAATGATGTTTTACACCTACTTTACTTTCTAAGCTCGTTTTGTGCAAAAACACATCTGTGGGAAGTATAACATTCAATTTCATAATTACAATCCGAACATTTCTAAAACTACATTAATGCGGCAATTAAAATAATATCATGACTTTTGACATCATACTACAACGAGCTGCCCCAATTCCCCGAAAAATTTGCGCGATTATTTAAAGCCAATTATTATAGAAACTATTTAATAAATAGCACGTAAACAACAATTAAATCTCTACAGTAATGAAAACAATATTGCAACAATAGGCATTTGCATAATGGATTGTTTCTTACATAAGATAGAAATTGTAAGAAATTTAAAATACCTTACTTTCAATTTTGAGAAATTTCAAGCAAATAAAAATTTGTTTAATAAAATTTACACTATAAATGCCGTACGGGGCGGACCTGCAAAATCACGAATTGTAGTGAAAGAGGCCACTTTTCTCTAACAATCCATATTGTTTAGCCAGGACGGGAAAAAATATCACGCTGCAGTGACGTACTCGCGATTTTATTGAAAAAAAAAATCATAAAAAACTAAAAAAAACTATAACGGCTATACTAACAGAAGCAGAAATATGAAATAGTTTCACATTTCTATGATAAAATTTTTATTTTACTTAAAATTTGCTTTGAGAACGTGGAATTAACCTTTATTTCCGTACGCCGCTGTCTGTGATTGTTCATCAAAATCACGACCCTGGTTTCTAGGTCTCCTCGTTCATTATCAAAAACATCATCTTTGACAAGATATTTCTGTTTAACACAATACGAAAGTGACTGTAACTAGAAAAAAATTATAAACGACATTACCTTCAAGAAAGGACCCATCATTTACCAAAGCCATATCAATTACTTTAAATTATAGTCTGAAATTCCGTGATGAGTTACAGTTGTAAAAACAAGTTAAATTCCGTTCTCCGTTGTAAAATAATAAAATATATTTTAAAAATAATTTTGATTCCGCGCTAAATTATTTACGAAGATAATATAAAACATAAACCACCACGCCATGGTTCTGCCTTCATGTATTTGTTTAAACCACATTAATATTTATTTCTTAAACGTTTAAATCGAATTAGTGTCAAAGTTTCAGTAATATAATGGATTACAGGTGTACAAGAATCAGTTTTTCTATATTTTAGTTAATGAGGCAATTTAATTAAGATAATCCAAGACATAAAGTATAATTATATTAAAACAGAAACTTTTTATGACACCAACTTTGTCTATTAAAGACGTTTATAATTGGTTCGTTTAATGTGTCATAAACAATTGCTGAAAAAATAATTATGTACTTGTTTAATTAAGGAATCAAATAAAGCTCAGTTTAGATAACTAACTGTTGTATAAAAATGTAAATTTTACATTGTTATCTCTTTGATATTGAACTGATTATTGAATACCAATTTTTTAAAACATTTTTAACAGAAAATTATTGCTACATTCAAGATATGGTTTTTGTTAACGGCTCACTCGTACGAATTTTAAGACGGAACCATCAACCAAATAGAGTAACTGTCTGAATTGGTTTAAAAACAACTCAAATTTAAAGAAATGACAGAAAAAAACAGTTCTGATTTTCTAGGAAATGTACTTGCTACTTATTGGTCGGACTGCGTAGAAACTAAAAAATCGATGTTATTTTTACTGATTATCGTAAAAGAAAGAATCGGAATTTTAGTATTTCTTGGTAATTTGTTTTTTTCCAGAAATGAATTTCTAACTTGCCCATCTATTCTAATTTCGATCAAACAACAACGTAGATAAAAAGAGTGTTGCGACGTTACTAGGGCACCGACCACATTTTACAATAAACGCATGAGCTTCCATAGCATTATTTACTGTATTAGCACGTGATTCGTGGAAATAAACAATGAATGACATTTGTCGCCGATCTAAATGCGGAGTTTAAAATTTATCTGTCGTTGGAGGAAATTAAAAAAAACTAGCTCAAGCATTAAAGAATATGCAAAATGCAACTGTGTTATAATCGTAGTTTCGTTTTGACTTTGAATAATTTGCCTATTCATCTCTCGCATAGTATGAATATTACAAATTATAATTACTATTATTGTTGTCTTATTAATATTTATAGCACAGATTAGAACGTTCTTAGGTAAAAACAGTATGAATGTTCTAACGAATACATTAGTGCAATACACCTTTTTAAAAAATTCTTGAGGATGAAAGTTAATTTGTATATTATACCGTTGCATATTTAGTGATGGTGCTTATTATCTGTAACATGTAACGTATCATCGATATGGTTGATATTTAATAGCGATAATCGATATCTTATTTCTGGTTTTTAACAAGCGTGTAATTTTGAATGAAGAATAAGTCAAATGGTTGGCAGTTCGTGACGAGGTGAGCCGAAAAGACATGCACATGATTTATCAATTAAAATCTATTTAATTTTAGTCTATGGCACCTGCTTTAGCTTTTTATATATGCAAGACGACCGGTCCTACACCATCAAGCTCCCGATAAATTGGCAGATTGTGTATCATTTCCGGGAATTATTTTATATTCTCGCCAACTGCAGCATAACTTGCAGATGGACATGACGTCATTGTAGTACGTCACTGTCACTTGCTTGCTGTAAATACCTTTGATGTGGTACCGTGGTTTAAATGCCTCTCTACGCTATACAAATGCTAAAGGCATTATCCAATCAGGGTTTGGTTTTTAGGATAAGCCAGAGGGTAGTACGTCGTTAAGTACTTAATCGAGTAAAATTAGTGACAGAAAACGATAAGTTAAGCGGATGATTTTAATAAAACAAATTATATATTCCTGTGTTTATTACTCCAATTAGTCATCTTGTATGCAAGTATATCAGAAAATAATTGGCTGGTGGGCCACCCCCATTTTTAAAAGAGAAAATTTGCTTTTTCCGTCTGTCGGTACTTCATAATACCAACATAATGACGTCTACCAACAGGTTGAAACAGAAAAATTCATTCAAGAAATGCCCCAATTTTAAATAATGAAGTGCGGTACTATAAAACAACGTTTCCTTTGGCTTCTTTCTCACTACTTGGCACGGCGTCAATTGCAAATAAAGGTCATCAAAATCGCTATTTCTCAGAGCTGAAATTTAGAAGAACATCTTGATCTTGGTACTCAACAGCTGTCAGGAGTGACATGTAGAGATTCGCGCGGGCCAATCCCAAACTCTACCAGTTTAACAGTTCATTTGCACGGAATCTTCCGTTTCATCATTTCTCTACGTGATTAATCGTGAATAAGCAATGTGTGACTTTAAATAGCAAAATTATGTAGATCTTTGCACTGACCGATTTGATCTCATCTTTACTTCTTACTCCGAAGGTAAGTAAGCCAAGGAGGAAAGGTAAGGAAGCGGCTTACGCTGCCCATCCAGCTGCCTTCTTATACATCTGTTCATTCTGTTCGATACAGCTGCACTCAATCAACGCTGATACAAACACATATTTGATTTTTGATAACAGCATCACTGGAGTACTTGTTAGCTACGTGCAAACAAAGCGTGCAAGAACATGCTTTTGTGTCACAACCCGCATAAGAAGACACATTTTTATGACATTTAAAGGTCGACAACTACTGCATTCTGATAAAATGAATGGATGCGGTTCAAGACGCTAACATAGGGGGTACTGATTCAGTGGTTTTAAAAAATACAAATAACGCGTAAATTTCTATTACAGAATTTATGACTAGGAACAATTTTACGGTACAGCTTTGCTTCAGCACATTTTATAATCTCTTTATTGCTTCCGATTCTCTCACAGCTCAGGTAAATGAGCAATGTATTTTTGGCGAAAAGCAGTCATAAATCGATAGGACCTCGGAATTCCCACCTCGTAAATCAAAATTGTTGGTCCGAGCAGTTTCCAGAACTGGCGCGTTTCAACTTGAAAATCATGTTAAAACAAGTGTTTTTGTCAAACTTGATGTTAAAACAAAAGTATCCATAGCTCTCAAATTAAAATATAATAAACGGTATCAAAATCCATGACTCGCTGATTCGGTACTCGAAATTTCATGTAAAGTAAAGCTTCTTAAACTTAAATTTACACATTTCAGTGTCCAGTTTTTGACACTCGTGAAGGTGTAGATCAACAAGATTATAATAGACAAATTCGATAGCTTCCGATTTTTTTCCAATACCCAGGTAAGCGGTGAATCATTGTGACAGCAGTAATAAAACTGATGGTACTGTTAGTAGCTCGTTGGTACTCTGGAATTTCCCCCTCGTAAATCAGAACATTTGGAAAAACTGGTCGTTTCTCCATCAGTTTTGTGTTGGAATTGCTTTGCTCATTATTGTGGCATTCCGGTTGCAGCCCTCGAATTAAATGGTGGTTAAGATAACGTCAAAGAGAATAAATTGACAGCTACTTGTTGATGTGTTTTGTCCCGACCCTCTGGTCCATACGTGAGTTTCCACAAAGGTAGAAAGACAAAGGCTCTTTCAGGTCCTGTCAGATCAAAAGTACAGTGTAACAGAAAAGTCGATCGGCAGATGTTTGTTGAAATAGAGTGGCACGCGCCGAACCACGTGCTAGCGTTATACCACTCCGCATGCGTCATAAATCGTTCAACAGGTTCCCGAATTCTAATATTTTCCTAAATTCACATCTTCCGGTACAATTTTCAATCTTCCAAATTTTTGTTATTGAGCGAAAAATCGGTCTTTCCAGAATTCGTTTGCCTTAAGATGGAGGGAAAAACCCGATTAAATCGTGGGATTACCACCCCAGGTTATCTCCCTGACACGTCCTGATCCTCTTATAAAGGGACATTTGAGATTCAAGTGTTATTGTCTTTTAAAATAACGCGCTTCTCAAAATATTGATTTTGGCGGGGAGTTTTAAGAGGCTGCGGAAATTCAAGGAGAAAAATGCTGTTATTTGCGCAGAGATACTCTTTTGTTCGGCGGAACAGTTTGACAGGATTCGACCTTCGAATACGAATATCTTCTGTCTTACATACTTCAAGTATTTCTATTATATTCGCAAAATATTCTGCATCACCGTATGGAGTTTCACACGTTAACGGTTTTATTACGCTATAATGGTCCTCAAAATTAATTGACCTAACTGTTGTTTCTACAACGCTGTAATCTTGAAAATCTTGACCCTTATTATCATCATCAATAACATTATTGTTATTATTTCCGGTTTTCAAACTCACGGGAACGAAATTTTGTAAGCCACAAAAAATATTTTGTTTGGATTTTTCCTGCAGATTGTCTCGGTAATTAGAGAGTCTTTGATTGTTCATTCTCAAGGAAGTAAAATCTTTTTATGCACAATAAATGTCAGTAAACTCGCATCCATTTCATGAAAGCATTTTGTCATCTTGTCTCCTTTTGTCTCCTTTTTAACTCTGTCTAACTATTATCACAGCATAGCCTGAAGGACTGAACTTTTTTTTGTATTGGTGCGAATCCTTGTCGCAAATTGATTGACAAATTGCGTAATAATTGTATACAATTTGAAGCAAACTGGAAATGCGGACTTTCTCTTGATTTTCTGCGCGTCAATTTGGAGTTTTTGCGATTGCACAACGATTTATTGAAATTTTTTGCACACGTTGAATTCGCACGGTATCGACTGCAGAGGATGCGCTTGCGCTGCATTTTTCTGCTTGAACAATTAATTTCGCCCCTAATTGTTTCGAATTGGAGATGTAAACGCTCGGAGCA
This sequence comes from Cynaeus angustus, assembly GCA_030157275.1. Lineage (NCBI taxonomy): Eukaryota > Metazoa > Arthropoda > Insecta > Coleoptera > Tenebrionidae > Cynaeus > Cynaeus angustus. The sequence goes on along the minus strand of CM058066.1, from coordinate 13,447,456 downwards.
GCCGAGATGTTATCTTAAAATTTGGCTGATAGATAGTACAGCGAACGTCAAACGTCCGCCACTGGCCAACACCAGGCTCGCAGCGAGGCAGCCGGCGTCATACCAGGTGTAAACTATGGTGCGACACCTGTCCTCTTAAAATCAATGTCCTATGGCCATTGTTCATCGTATTTTTGACCAATGAAGCGATTATGCAACTGCACATACATTTCGACTCGAAAAAAAAATCTTAACAAGCGAGCAATTAACTTTCGTTACCTCAAATTGCGAGCAACTGCTTGTATTAATCACCGATCGACAAACAAAAAGTACCAAAAAACAAAATTTCACATTGTGGTCAGCACACTCCGATTCAAGGACATACTAATGCACATGCACGGCTCCTACCTCATAAAATAAAACTCCTGCTAATCCTCAGGCCAAAAAATTAACCCTTTCAGAAAAACGAAAACATTTCTCTATAAAATGGATATAAGTCAAATATAATTTTATAATTGTACCAGCATCGCTGGTAATATAATAGATCTATTACAAAAAAGTCAAAAAAATAAACTACAGGTTTTATTAACTTTGTCTCTTTATTTCTTAAAAATTTGTTTTTTTTTCTATACATTTATCGATTAAATATTTTTATTGGCATATGTTGGCTGTGCAGGTGTATAGCAAATTCGGATATCTTGAACTGTAAAAGTTTTTTTTTTTTTATGATGTCCGATTTCTGATTATACAGAATATCGATTTTATCACGAACCAATCCAAATTTCTCCTGATTTATCTGCAGTTAGCTCTACTCGTACTTAAACATAGTAAATTTGCTTAGAATTTTATCACATTTTAAGAAATATCAAAAATATGAATCGAAAAACGAAAAATCAATAAAACAAAATATATAAATACGTTAATAATAAAATAAATAATAAAACTAAACCGAACTGGTTTCCTTTTGCTGTCTGTTAGTGATAAATAACTCGATTTTTTTACAAATATTAAGATAAGTTTTGGTTTCGTTTCGGTTTCAGTAAAAGTAATATAATTATGAGTGTTTTTTAATTTCAAATTTGTCCTTTTAAGATATTTTTATTTAAAATTCTCAAATTTGAAAAAATAACTAGCCAAGGTGGAATGGATGAGATTAGAATAATTCAAATTTTATGTGAACCATTCTTTTTTTTCTTTTATGACGTTAATTTAGTGACAAAATAGAACTTATTAATAGCGTCATGCATATGTAGCATCTTTTCCATAATGGCGTTAATACATGTATATATTTAACAGAAGGCGACCCAAGAGAGACGTTCTGCAACTTTTAAACAAAAAATGCGTCAGGTGTTTCTTTTTTTTCCTATCAGGATTTTTTGTATTTTATTCAGTTGCTACACAGACGGCTCGGCATTTCCATTGATTAATCTGTCAAGCGTGAACTTTTGTTGCTGATTGGCGTCTGATGGAAAAATCGGTATTGAATTGACAGTATTTTCCTGTTTAGAACGGTCTAAAAGGATACGCGCTAGTTTTTAATCTCGGCAATGACATGTGTAAGCCGTTTTAACGAAGATAATGAGTGGGTCCAGGACAAAAGGGCGAAATAAATCCGGCGGCCACTGTCACGGTCACGTAAACGTTGATTTTTGCCATGATATCTGCATTGTTTGCGGGCTAGAAAAAGCGGTATGTAAATTAGTGGGTTTACTATTGAGATCCCCTAATAAATTCGTGGGAACTCGACAAGATTTTATTATAGGTGTCGGAGAAAAATGCGTAGGTAGTAATATTTTCCTTTTTATCTTTGGACAAGGTGAACTAATGCACACAAACCCATATTACAGTTGGTTGATCTGCAAAACTTCCGGTTTCCGGGAGACTGCGCACACGAGCCAATTTACTGCACTTAAATTGTTCATTTGTTTTCAAGTAACATACGAACTCATCAACAAGACAAGAAGGCCTCCATTCATGTTGTCGCGGAACGAAACATGAGCAAAAACAACTCAACGTAATTTGAAGAATATTAGACACTACCGTTGCCAACAACCTAAATTAACATTTTTGTTCGTTCGTTCTGGTTCACAGAATCACAATACGCAAACAACTAAAAAATTCAAGACAAACCGACGACATTTTTCAAAATTATAATTCACACAAATAATGCGTAATTGTGATTAAACACGATGATGGTAACATAGATACGCTGGAATAACATTCTGAAAAGTCATGTGAAGCAAAATTTGCATTAAAAAAATTGACATTTGCATAAACTGCCAACAAACTTAAACATCGCGCAAAAGATGTTCAAGAATTCGACGGAATTAAAGCGAAACTAAAAAAAAAATACTAGTCAACACAATTTTCATGCCTGTCATGTAAGATGGAGATTTTTAAGAATACATTCCTTTACTGCACAAAATTTTAACGTTTTTGAACTTGAACCTGCTGTTGTTTTCTTGTTACATTCACACATTTGTACTATTGTACTAAAAATTGACTGATTCAACATATTTTTTTTACAAAACAAATCTCAGTTGTATGTTTTCTTGTTTAGAATTTTGATGATTTCATTGCCTTTAAATTCGAGCAATCAGAGACATCGCTAGTGTAAATCCACAAGTTAAATCACGATTTTCTTGACATTTGCATGTTCTTTTTACCTCGAAGCAGTTTCTGTTTTTTTTTGTCTTACTAGTAGTTTCTACAAAAAAAAATATAGCTTTGCATTGTCCATCAGAAAATTGTTGGTGTCTAAAATAAATGTGTAATAATTCGAAATACACAATTTGTGAGATGAAATAACTTGTTTGCGTTTAATTTATGGTTTAAAAAACTTGTTCATTTTAAGTAGTTACGACGTAATTAGCAAGTTATATAAGAAGATTATATATCATTTTTTACGGTCTTCCTTTGATGCAAGTTTATTATTATTAAATGAAAAACTACAAATTAACTTGATGGATATTTCCTACATTTAATTAATGTAAATAAAGATTTAGGATTCGTAAAATAGAACTAAAGAAAGCGTGAATGAAAGGGGAGATCTACTGTACGTTATGGTATGTAATCGTTTTTAAGTAGTGATGTTCGCACTTAAAATGAAAGTTGCAGTGGCTTAAATGTTTATGTAATTAAAATTTATCAGAATCAAAATAATTAATTTAATAAATCAGCCGTTTCCGAGGTGGCGTCGTAACACTAACATCGATAGTCAAATGAGGCTTACGTTAACAAAAAAATGGCGGCGACGATGTGTACATAAACATCAAAGAAGTATGCCAAATTAAACATATGTTGAGCACTCAAGAATTTTACTAATTTCAGGATGTACTTGGATGAATCACACCTACGGATGATGTTAAACCGATCTATGTTCGAATCCGCCTTAAGATGACTAACAATCACCTCAAATATTTTATTGCAATGTGTTGCTTCACCATTAGATTCATCGAGTAGCATTTCTATTTTAGTAAACGTGAATATTAACCTTTCAATGCAACTATTCGGCGTTACACCATCGAAATGCTTCAATGTTCGCAATTACGGGGTTTAGCCAACTGTAGCATCGCGATATGCAATGCCCAAAAAAGCCCATGAGCCGACAGATATTATTGCGAAAAAAACACTCATCGATTTCAGCAAATACCCACCGTGGACATATTGGAAAATGTAGAACTGGTTCAAAAGACTTTTCAAAATTTTTCAAAATTTTAGCTGGGATTTGCAGAACTGTGATATTAAGTATTTAGTCATTAAAGAGTTTTCTGTTGGTTTTACATATGAAGCTTCAGGCTATGAAGCAGGTGTTTTCGTGGTTGGTAAAAGTAATAAGTATTTAAATTTTCACCATTTTGATTTCGGGCCAGTAAGAAGTAGGACAAGTTATCGTTTTTTAGTAGATTTTAGTAGAAAAAACAGTTTAAATTAAAGAAAATCGGCCGACATTCATAATCATAAGTGATATAATCTGAGAATATATTGACAGCTTGTAAACTTGAATTGAATAATTTTTCCACTCTAGGCACAATCAACGCGGGAGTCTCGCTAAAAAACCGCAATTGAACTCATGAACACCATCAAAACAATGCCACATGCTCGATTTTTTACTTCCGCACACACGCAGAGTAGTCAACAAAAAATATTTTTTTAACTCCTGAAAGCTGGTTTGTTAGTTTGTTGTTGTTTTTTCCAGTAGAATTTACACATATGTTGCTTTCACACTAGGCGCCCCCTCCGAACAAATACTCATTTATACATTGTCCACAGGGCGGTTTTCTCATTTTACTCTAAAACAATATAGGCCCCGAATGTCTATTGTCTCGACTTCATATCGAAAGAAACTATTGTGAGAAATCACGTAAGGGCCACCCATTTGTCAGGTGTAAGTCAATTGTTCACTGATGACCACCTAAGATGTCGGCGTTTTCAAAAAATGTAAATAAACCGTTAATAGAAAGTATATACCACCGGCGTCCCGTTAGATTACGGTCGATTTTGAGAAATTTCTAATCTGGGGTGTAGGATAAATGCATCTGTTGAACCACCCTTTCACATATAGGTCAGGTAACATGTGGGATATGGGACCCATTGCAAGTGACAGCAAAGTGTAATTTAAGGCCGCCACGCCTATTGTAGTTTAACACTTGTGGACGACGTCGCCAAACGTAATGTTTTTTTTTTGGAGGAAGTGGAGAAAACATTTTTTAATATAATTTTTGTGTATCCGGTGGGGACGTTTTTTGCTCCACCAATATGTTGGCGATTTAAACTGAGCAACGCATGCGCACAAGTTAAGATATCGGTGCGATATTATCTTGTAAATTTCCGGCTTCTTGGCGGCGTCACGGTACCGCGAATATCTGTACGGTTGACTTCTTTAGGCACGTCCGACGGTCAGAGCTCCAACACTTGCCCTCTGTATTGTTAACTGAGACAATAATACTGTGAATGTCTACCAAATTACAATAGCTTACATGCTAGACCTAGACATACGATATTTGTGCATTTGGGAACAAAAGATTAGCTTTCATTACCGACCAGAAATTAAGAAAACACTAGTTGAATTCCGATTAGTGCATCGTTTGGAATACGGATTACACAAGTACATGCGCATCTACGAAAGCACTCGCTCATTTTTAATTGCCACATTTCGCGGATTGTTCGAAACGACATTTTTATCCATATAAAACTTTTTTCATCTAAAAAAAAATATATTTTTTTTTGAAGGAGCAAAAAAAGACGATTAAAAAAATCTCCAACACATTCGCTGCAAATTACTATTTCTGATTAGCACGGAAAAAATATCTGCCTGAAGTACTAAGATAACTAAGTCCACACAGTCTATTGCCCTGCCATTTAAAAATACAGGAGACCCGCTTAATTTTTTTAACTGTTTCTTCCTTCCACAAGTAGTGACGTAATGAATAGCAGTTTAATAAACATTCAGCACGAAGATTGGAAGATAACCAACGACATCATAACTGTAATTAATATCCTTTTCTTTATTTATAGTTGTTTGTTAAACCAACAGTGAAAGTCAAAAACGGAATTTATAATTTTGAAAACATTAGGTCTGAGATTTGAAATAAACGAGTTTTAACTTTTTGGTCGCTGTTTAGAAAAAGCAAAATGAATCCGGTCTTGATCCTTAGATAAAGGATATTACCATAGTAAGTACTCTTATCTGACGCCGGGCCCAGTAGGCAATTCCGTTCAATTTTACCACAATTGTTCTAGCAAGTAAACAATGAGATTTCCACATGGCTATCCGAATTTCCCCTAAGTTAAGATGCTCCCCAAAACGAGGGTGAATCCGAGAAATTGAAAGAGTTGATTACTTCCACTTACTGCGTCATTTTCCATACAGCTGCACTCAAAAAAAGATCCGATTTTTTCGACCTCTGTATGAGCGAACAGAAGGTGTGCTATTAATATGTTAGATAAATAACCCGTTTTTTTGTATTGTCACATATGGAAGGTGGTAAAATACGTTGGAAGGATAGGGTGAATACAAGGGGTGGACTAAATATCCCTGGGAGGTTCTGATTGCTCACTGCCTCAATTAGTCGTAAAAAATAAGAAGCACCGAGAATGGATTACAGATAAAAATTAGATCTACAATAAGTATCGTTCTTGAGGCTATAGACGGTAAAAAAAATATTGGAAAAGTTATGAGCTGAATTTTTTTAATTTCCCGTAAGTAGGAATAAATTAAAACAAATAAGGTTACAGTTGTAAAGTTAGAAGATCGATCGACGAAACGATTATAAACTTCAACTCTGGATAGTAACAGTATTAATTGGTCTTGAGAACCGAATCAGTTGCTTGGATAGCACCACAATGGGATTTGAGTAAGAAATTTATAAATCTTATCCGTGATGTATGCACCACATTATCTTATGTCATAATTAGGTTCTTGACCCTACCTGAAGATGCCCGTTGACTCGCGACGACCTTTTAATTATTTAACGTAATTACTCTTCTGAGAATAAATGTTTTAATTATTTATTTTCTCGCATTCTGTACTTCTATACTCTTTTTATAGAAACTTGTACACGTCATTTTATTTATATAAAATGTTAACTAACTGCGTTTTAAGGAAGAGTAAGATTAACCTGTCGGAAAAAAACTTCAAAACAGTTTCTCCTAGTTACTAAGATACGTTAGAAAAGTGGATTTCATCTACCTTTAAATTCCTCACTAGACCTAACACTTATGACATTTGAAAAATGACAAAGTGGATCGATAACACAGTAACCTTTTATCGTTGAACAAAAAAGAGAGAAAAAAAAATTGAATTGATTTTGATGAAGAACCAGACTGTCACACTGGGTACGTTTTGTTTTTGGGATCAATACACAAAAATAAGTTCGTTGATTTTCACGGATAGTTTAATGCAATTTTTCAAGATAATTTCAGTTTTTTTTAGAAACCGACCATTAGTTCGAGTATGGTGCGCCAAAGATATTTCATTAAAAGTATTTTTGCCAACTATGAACGAAATAATAAAGACAATAAACTACGACCTTCAGGATTTGTATAGTAATTACAGAGACACGACAAATATCAATGAAAATTTACGTTCTCAAAAATATTTATATCTTAAGTGTCACTATTTAGATAGCAAATTTTTGGCACTCAATCTTGAAGATGTATCATCATCATAAATTTATTTTTTATTGACAGATTTCTTAGAAATTTTTTCGATTAAGTTGTTTATGCGATAAAAACGAGGGGAATAAAAAATAAATGAAGAAAGTGACTACCGAAGAGTTTCATCAGTTATTTCCTCCGTTTATCTATTGCAGCCATCGCATTGTTGTATCAATAAGGTCAGGTCACATCAAAGGTGTCAATGTGAACAATGTTATCTGAGGTAAAAATAGTCACAGGAAAAATCAGATAGCAACTTTTTCATCTTCCTGTTCGGTATAGTTTAAGGAAAAATTGTTGAGTTGGTGGACGATGGTTGATAAAATATGGTGAAACGAAGGGTCAGTTGAGTGTGAAAGCATTACGTCGGTTTACATCAAGGGGGAAAGGGCCGTATTGGCGCGCGCGCGAAATACGGATGTGACACATCTGCCTTTAATTCTTATAAGTACACGTGCTATTCAGGTTTTAGCAAATATCACAGAAATATTATCAACCCTGTGTAATACAGCGAATGTGACCTCAACGTAGCAATTACGTCGTTCGGAACAGCTTTATGACCGTATGATACATTTTTTATAAGCTCGCGTTGCCAACAACACAAATTGGATTAAATAACGACGAGATTTACATTGTCCTGTTTGAAGTTGATGGCTTTTTTTAGTTTGATATTAGTGCCATTATTTATCTTGAGGCGGCGACTCCAATTTCCGTTATAAAATTTATGAAATTCATTAAGGCGAGTAAAAATAGCAGTCTGCACGTCGGCACAGATTAAATATGATATATGAAAAGCGTAAAAAAGTCACCCCAAATTCTTAAAATATCAGCGCAGCTTTCGCCCTTGGGTAAATATAACAAATCATAAATAGGTGTATAGCGTAACTCGAATTTGACACATGTGGTAAAAAATCAGCGTAAAACACGTTTAGGACTTCCTCCAGTTCCGGCCTAGAAATGGGGGCGGCGATTTTTTTAAGCACACGTGCTGTGGTTAGGTGACAGATAGCGCTGTGGATTTTTTAAGGGGTTTGCTCATATTAGCGTATGGGTGCGATTTTTTCATAAATTTCTAGAAAGATAATGCAGCTGATGAAACCACATGGCATCTTTAAAACAGAATACTGAAAAACCATCTGCCGAAAACATGATTTGGTAAAATATAATACGAATACAGATAAAGGAAAGGGTTGTAAGCAAAAAGAAGTAACGGCCTAGCAACTGGCGGACCTAAGGATCCAAATCAGGACTACATCTGTTGCGCAGATGGTTTAGTATAGGCCCTAAAACCTGTCAACCTTTGCGCATTACTCTACACCTTAACACCAATCCTCACTTGATTCTACCTTGCTTCTTACCTGTGCCATATTTCAAACAATATTGCAATTCAGACCGTCACCACATGTTTGCTCTCCTTCTTCACCATCCCGCACATGTTTCGCAGACTCACAAAGGCTTTTTTCCGCGAACTTTTAAATGACTAGGTACTACCTTCTAAATCACCAGCTTTCCTTTTTTTAATCATATGTCGGCTACCAATACCGATTAATCTATTTTGTTTGTTGTGATTGATGGTCCAAAACAATTCAGACGAAAAGAGCAAATTAAGGCCGACAAATGTTCACTCAGTTTACCTGCGCCAGGCAATAAATGTGCAGGTAAACTTTAATGCATAAATTCAGCACAATGTAGGTGTAAAAGATGCGTACAGCCAGCATCTGTTGCTTCGTGTTTTCCCAGGCGTATCCTGAGCATGTGTTGTGCAGATTTTTTAAACTAAACACGAGGCAGGTGCCAAATTTCCATTCTGGTTATATTATATTTTTATTTTTACTTCAAATGCCATTATTCAAAAAAAATGTATTATGCAGATCACCACCATGCTCTCCATAAAAAAATCTGTAACCTTCAATTATTGCCTTTTTCACATGCAGTATTTTGATTGATGCTAATTCCTCTTATCAAATTCATCTTGTCAAATAAATTAAACTAATCTATAATGTGCTTTTTTTCTAACCTGCAGTAATGTAATCAACAGTAAGCTTGTATTGTGCTCATTAAGACTTGTCAAATTGTATGAGGAAGCGTTTCGTAATTTATAAAATTAGGTTAAACATTGTTGCAATGGTAATGGAGGTGGAATAAGTTAAATGGGTCAACTGCACTTTTCAAGAACAAACAAATCAAAATAAATATGCCATGTAACCCAACTTTAGTAATTTTTTTTTAGAAAAATATAATATAAATTCTTCTCTTTCTGATACAATATTGACCATTGTTTTGTTTAGTTAGTATTATTATTTAATAACCAAAAAGAAAACGAGGCACGTACACGGTAATGTTTATATAAATAAATATTTTAAGTCGACGTGACTCAAAATTATATATAAATAAATTTATCAGCATAGACTGATTAAAACATTTTTCAAAAATTTCTAAACAAAATAGTGGCTGTGTTTTTTAGCCCTTTTGTTGTTATATTTTGCAAGTAAGAACATGGAGATATTTTGGTTAAATGAAATGATATAAATCAATAAGAGTTACTACCGAGAAATTTGTCACACTGAAATTTTACGAATCGTAAATGAGCCACCATTTTCGTTGCTCTTGAGTAGTTTTACCAGTTATGTTAGATAACTGAGGAAATGAAAAAAAAAAAAGAAAGAGAATTTTGTTTTGTATCTTTTTACGAGAATTCAATGCTTGTATTCCACGGTGAGGTACTCTCACTTTAAAGAAAGTAGTTTTCTGAATACTTCTTTACTTCTTCATGTACAAACTTGCTTTTGGTAGTTGGAAGTTTTTTCCTCAAACAACCCTAACACTTGGTTTCCAAAATCCTGCATTGTCTGTGAAATTTCTTCCGCCCACCTCACCGTTTCCTATTTTTTCTACTGGTCTAGACACAAATCATTCTAGTCCAGTAGTAATTCTTATTGTTTTCCTTAGTTCAAATGTCCAGTAAAAGATAGAGCAGGTCTGAGGGCCACCATGCGGAGTTCCGCCGACGGCTGACCGGATGCCTTGAGTCATGAAGACACCGCGTCCACTCACCGAAACCAACACTCCTACTTTCTTACGCTTTTAATTCTCACAACCAAAAAAAAAAAAACCTTCTTCAAGCACGTAAGGCACGACATAACCCCATTTTTATCAATTGGCCGTCGCTCATTAATGAACGGATTAAGGAGGACATGGAAGAATCTATTAATAAGTTGTTCGAATACCGTATTGGCAGCTCCGCCGTGACGTCACGGATGCTCATTAGACATGCACTTTGGTTCGGATAAGCTTGAATTTTCGAGATAATAGGCTACGCTGTGGTTTTTTCCTTGGTAACACAACGAAGTTCTGTGAAAAGAAGTGGCGGTTTTGGGGGAATAACCAAAAACACGGTGCTCAGATTTTTAAGCCTGCAATACTAAGAACACCAAGTTCCTTACAGCCACAGAAGCATTCCGAATTTTCAGAATGTTTTTATTTTTCATCTTGAACGATCATTTTCGAGTATCATGGATACGCTGCTAGTGGCAGATGCCTCTAATGGGCGTTAAAAAATAGCTCGCACAGATTGAGCATTACTGAAACAACGATGATAAGTTTTTCATTCTTCCGGTGCCTGAGTGAGGGTCCTAATGACATCGTAACTGCGAAAATGAGTAATAAATTTGGATGTAGAGACGGGAAAAGTGGCGTAAAATAGTTTATAATTATCGAAGTTACGATGGTCTAATCTTGATAAAGAAGGAATTAAGCTTGCTGCTGTTGGGTCGACCAAGATGTCTATCGGTTGGTTAGAATAATAAACGTTAATAATTTGCAAAAGGATGTCTAATCACATCACGCAAACCAATTACGTTCGAATTTTAAAACTATAACGTTTTTTTGACAATGTTAAGCAGATGGTAAATGAACAGCCCACCATTTAAGGGAAAAAATGAAAAATCTCTTTAAAGATTTTTCAGTGCCTTTTAATCTGTTTCCAAGACAACACATCATCTGACACGTTGGTTGGGGGTGTTTCGGCCGTAAAAAATTATATAAAAGAACTTAATTAGGTAAGGAAACAACTAGTTAGACAGTTGGACCGAGGTTTTTAATAATATGAGCCTATAAAACTTCATTATAAGGGATTTTGTTAGTACCTGTTTGAGCACATCTGCTTTTCCACACAATTGGTGTTGCTGCTGTCATTTCAGAGATAATCACATTATTGTTCTAAATACGTTCTTCGATGTATGTTGCATTGTTTTACGGTAATTAAACCAAACTTTTTTCAAAAAACCATTAAAAAGTAATAACTCTAAAAATGAAATGTTTGGTACCACAGATAAAGTATTCTTAAAACAAACAAATAAAACTGTAATTACCTCTTGTGAAAGATGTTAAATTCGGATTGATGATCGTTATTCCGTTTTAATATAAAAACAAACAATAGATTAAAAATAAGTGAAACAATATAAAAAAGACGTATCCGGGGATGGCCTACCAAAATAAAGTTCTCGCTGCTTCGATAGTGTTTTTTGTTTTTACAATTAGTTAGTGCGTTAGTGGGGTGGTTTTAGTTAAATAGCAAAAGATAGGTCGATAATGTGCAACATGTGCCGCCATTGTGTGCTTTCCAGAAGGTGCAATGTGTGTTTCAACAAGACTAATTGGTCGCACGACAGAAAAATCGCTAATTGTCGACATTAGAGCTACAAATGGTGTCTGACGCATTTTTTGTCGATGGATCTCCCTTCCGTTGTTGATGTATTGTTCCTCGTAATCTATTAGAGGAAATACATAGAAGCAACTTGCTGATAGGAAAACGGTGTAGAAAATAGCTGCACCCGTGAAATGGTGTCGTTTTTTCGGCGGTATCGTCTTGCACATGCACATCTGTTTTGTTTTTTTTTCACATTTGGCAACACGGTGTCTGGAAACTTAAAATAGCAATAGATCCTTTCTCGCGGCATTCACTGAGGCAGCAGAGACCTGTAACTCGACTTTTATTTCTGTTTGCGTTAATTGTCTAATCGCCGAGCACAAAAGAATTTATTGATTCTCAGGTTTATTCTGTTGGAAAATATTTCAAATATCCAGTCGTGAAAGAGAAAATTGTAACCAAGGACAAGGCTACATTTTCAAGATACATTTAGCAACAGAGCTATTATGTGTACCCGATGAGAAAAAAAAATTGAATCAAAACCCATCTTTGGGTACTAGAAAAAAAATTATAAGACAGTTCTATATTTTCTTCTATTTCTAAACAAAACTACTCGTTTTTAAATATAATAAAATCTGTTAAAAAAAAATCAATACAACACCCTTTATCATTAGTCTGCATGTCGATCACAGAACAATTTTTGTTAGAAGGATAAATAAAGTAATCGTACGGAAAAAAACTCTTACCTTTTTTTCTCTAAATTTGATTAAATTTATCCGTTAAATAATAAAAAAATAGACCATTTAACGTTTTTGTTTAACATCTCTCCTACTCCTTTTTGATTACTAATCTGTAAACGAATGATTTTTAAATTAGTTATTAAATCATCTTTCAATATTAATAAAAAATATTGAATTTTTGTCACATCCTACTTATTTTTACATCGGTTCAACAAAAATAAACGATTGTTTACTGAAATTTAAGTCATATTAATTCGTTGTGGTTTACAATATTAAAAAAAATGTACTAGCAACTTTGGAACATGGCGTCCGATGATGCGCCGTAAAATCTGCGTGAACTAGCTCCTCCATTCGATATTTTCTTCTGCTTTCATATAATTCTGTTTCTATGATCTTTGTTGTTTGTTACACAAATAAAGTTGGCGCCCATGTCCGCAAAAACGCTAATAGAAAAAAAATACCCTCCTGCACCTTGACTTTTAATAATTTCAATGTTGATTATCAATTTTATTTTTTGTGTTTAATAAAGGCTTTCATTTTTTTAGGCTGCCCTAACAATTATGTTAATAATGAGACCACTCTTCCAGCATTTTTACGCTTTTTTATAGAAGCATAAAAAATCGAACGTTTTCGTCGGGACCAACGACCAGTTTGTCGTTGAGTTGAAGCAGAGCTACCTGGAAGTGGTAGATTGAAAACATTTTTTTTGAAAATATTGCTAAACGTAGGCAAAGAGGGATGAATGTATTAAGCAAAACAAAGGTGCAACAATATTTCGCAAGTGTTAAATGCATTTTTATTAAATGAGAATGCGAACGATTTGTGGTTAATTAGATAGCTTGTTACTGTAGCCCAAAACTAATTAGGTAATCGGTGCGTGTATTAAAAATTAGAATACTGCTTTAACATTTAAACAAAAAAAAATTGTCATAACTACTTGTTATTTTTATAGTTGAAAAATGAATAGATTTGAACTAATTGAATCAGTTTTTATCATACATACTTAGAACGAAGGTATTTCTAGGTAAAATATTTATTTATTTTTTGATATCCTGTTTTTGTAATGTTTTAAAACGGGCGTAAAAAGTGGGAAGAAATGGATTTTTGTTTCAAGAATTAAATTCGTCCTGACCGAATGCACATGGTGGTAACAGAGGTGTATTTCAATCGCAGGAATTTCTTTAAATGTTCTTCTTAAACATACAAATATTGCGCGCGCGCCTTTTTATTCGGGACGAATTCGAGGATCAAATCTCCATTATTCATTTTGTTGGCAAAAGTGCAGTTTTTCCAGAAAACAACGTTTGATAAATGAATGGAACCGTTTTGACCTATTTTTCGACTTCCACCCACCCTCTAAATCGTGTCGACTCGGGAAAAGGTGATGGGGCCCCTTTAGGCGTCATAACCTTGATTTGAAAAAAAGTTACAAAGACAAATGTTTGCAGCAATTGATTGAAATCGGCAGCACGACATGTACACGATAATTATTACTATTCCCCCATATCTGTGTCCAAACCCACATCTGTCCCGAATATATGTATTACGCTCGAGCTATTTGTATTAAATGTCGTCGTATTTATTTACAATGAATGGAGCTTATTATGGTCTAGTAGAATTTGCATAAATTAATTATTACTTATACCGTGTCTTAGTTACGGAGTAATTATATCTTGCTCTATCTTGATGATCTGTTTCCGTTACAAGTTCTCCCTTTGAGGGCAAAAATTTTGGGGTGCTGGTGGTCGCTCAGGTGACAGTTTATTTCGAACAGGATTAGAATCAACAATTGCTTTAAAAAAAGAGGATGAACTTGACATTGCGCATCTAAATTTAGAAACAATTACGTAATTTTTTTTTAGCGAAATTCCCCCAACGCGATCTAGCAAATTTTTCTAGTTGGTAACAAAATTTTGGAGTTAGTGGGAACCTCGACTGTCGGTATTAATAGCAAAGACCTTCACTTACCGAAAATTTTGCTTTAGACATTTTGGTGTTCAAACTTTGATTTGTTTCCACAAAAAACAACACATGTTTTTACATAGGATCGTTTTTGTTTTGAAGAGAACCCCACTAGCACTCATGTTTAGCACTGTAGGTTTTCTTTCGGGAAACTCGGTTTGGTCACACCGCACTAAAACCAATACCGTTCATTTTCGGTTCACACTTTGGAGATTCTCAAGGGTTAAAAATTTTCAGCGATTTATATTTAGCGAATTACAAACTCGACCTCTTCTAAGTGGGATATAAATATACGTGTCTGTTTTCTGTACTACTTGTTTTGCTTCATCAAAATTATTCTATTTCAAGTGTCATTACAATTCAATTTAGCACTCACCTAATTAAAACTATTGATTGATCTTGTTTTAATTAGTATTAGAAGTTAACACATCCGTCGGTTATTTACGTGCCGATGATCGATGCCCTAACCGGCAACTACAGATTCCTGCTTTTCAAATTGGAAAATACACATGAATTTGCATATGTTTATTCATTTGACAGTTGTACATCCATGAAGTTGTCGCGAATTGTACTGAACGAACGCTTTTAGTGCGTCGCCAGGGAATACTGGTGCCGATCGACGCTGGCGGGAGGCATCGCGACGCTTGTGGCGGCTTGAGGCACTGGACGGATTTAGATTTCTTAGCGCTACTCTCATGTTTTAAGTGAATTCCGTCTCGGAGCACTGAGTCTATGAACTCTGAAGAGCCTCCAAATAAAGGAGCCGCCAGTTGATCGATAATGTACACACATTTGCACAAATGATGCGACGCATCCTTGATTCGTATCAGTTTTGTAATGCGCTGTACTTTTCTGAAATCGGTTCCTTATTGTGTCTAATTTTCGCGGTTAGCTCATGTTTTCGTCTAAATCTTGTTTCCTTCATACTTTGCACGCTACTGCGAAGCGAGTACAAAAAAATTCTAGGTCATTTTTAGTTGGAAGAAAAGGAAAAATCAGTTCTTCGACAACAGTTTTCATTTATAGATTTAATTGTTGTTTTTGGGCCAGTGGTTCCTGTTTTAGATATTAAAAAAGACATAGAAATTGGAACTACGCTATCCCTGTCCTTTCGTGGAAAACTAAATTTACAAAACTTTTTATGACCAAGTTAATGACGTTTGGTAAAACAAAGCATAACATTTTGTCTCAATATTATGTGGAAGGAGTCGGTTGCGGTCCGAACAACCAACAAGTTTGATTAGATTTAAAATTATTTCCCGGTTGAAATTCGGATTCGCTCCGTACTCATGTCAGGACGATTACGCAGCGAAATCGCTACAAAAAATCCGTACGTTAGTGCGACACGCTTATGATTTTTGTAAGTAGATAATTGTATATTTATTTTGCTTTTTATAATCTTCCATGTATGTTACACTTATTTCCGCCAGGTCAGTATTTTTTCTCACGGTGGACACTCGGTCTTTGACGAAAATCTAAATCCCACATCAATGAAAAGCTTTTATTAATGTAATAACATAAATATATGACTTACTGAAGGTATAACGTGATTTACTAAAATCAAGTTGTTCAAAAAATAATAAAAAAAAAGTGTAAATAAAATCCATAACTATGAATCTGTTTGATCAGGTAGGTCGTACAAATAAGTAGAATATGAGGGCGTCGCGCTGGATCCTGATGTTGAACAATTAACATTCGAACCATCAGATGGCAGTGGAACGGGTAAAGGTCTCGCGGGTTTTCTAGGTCTGTATGTTCCTCTCGTTCCTGTGTTTGGAGGTCCTGTGGGTTTTAAGCGAGGACGTCCAGGACCTCTACGGATCGCCGGATTTGAGGTTTGACCACTACTGCTACTCATCCCCAAAGGAACATTTAAAAAGTTTGTTGATCCAGGAGAGCTCATACTAGACTGACTACTCGGCGAACATTCGTTATCTGCAAATATTACACAAAATTTTCATACTGATTGAATGCTGATCATAGATGAACATAATTCACGGAATAATTGCTACTATGTCCGCTTTCTACGTGAATCCGTCTACACCTACTGAACACGTGATGAAATATATATGATATATGTCCACGCCAACCGAATGAATTTGTGCCATTGCGTAGTAGGTGGATAAATTTACTTTTCACCGTTATTATTTATTTTCGATCAGTCGGTAGTAATCATTCAGGCACGAATTATTAGTTTCTCGATTTATTTCCAACTTTCGAAACGTATGTAAATCGCACAAAAGACGGTATTAAATTTACAAATGATTCCATACGCCGCGTCCCCATTATTCAATTTTTGTGTTCATTTGTGGTAATTGGTTTTCACTTCTCTAAATCTTGGAAAAATTTCAAAATTAAATCAATGAATTTTATGAGAAAATTTAATTTACGATAATGTTTCGTAAAATTTTGTTGGTGGCCGCTTAATTATCAACCTGACACAAAAGATCAATATTCAATCAACAAGTTATTAGTTCTCCCATCACGTAAATGAGTAGAGTAATTAAGTGAGGCGTTAATGATAAACTTTTTGATTTATTTTGTTCTGCGCCGGATATTTTAATTTACATCGAGAACACCGGCCGTAGTTTTGGAAATTTTAATTAATGGTTTGAAACATCCTCTTATAGTGCCCAGGATAAATACATTCGCTGCTTTAATTGCAACATTTACAGTTATCAGAGCATTTAATTGACAACTGCGTTAAAAATAAATCCAATGAGATATATCTTCAAACTAATAAAGTCCAAACGACATTGAATTTGTTTAACTCAAGACAAACAACCGTTCTAATCAAGCCGCATTTATAAGTGCATCTGGCGGATATCCTCACGGAAACCCTTTGAAAACAACTCTCGGTCTATTCAAAGCTTTGAAGATCCCACAGGTACAAAAAATGTAAAGTCGTCTTCAATCAAAGCGGGGAACTTATGGAATTTCGCGAACAAAAAACCGAAAAATTCTCCGACTATACCTTTAGCAAAAATAATCACTTACCACCGTTGCTGCTTGTGGTCGCGACGCTGTTCGATCGTCCCAAGCTTGACATCCTTCGAGAGCCGCGAGGTCGTCCTCTTCTTGAACCTCCTCGGCCCGGAATCCGCGGTTTTACCGTTGAGCCATACACGTTATAAACAGTATATTCTGCGGAGGAATTGCATTATCATTATTACATAATAATAAAAAAAAGTAGCAAATTTACTGTTACTAATTGGTGAATCTTCTTCGCCGTAACCACTTTCTGCCATGTCGTCGGTGAGAACATCAGGCGAATTCACGCTATGAGGACTGTTGGGACCGCTGTCCATTGTACTACTCCAGTCTTCGATGTAGGTGTCCTGACTGTCGAAGGACTTGATTTTTTTCTCGAAAGTACCCGAGTTTGACTAAAATGGAGTCATAATTCAAAATAATGTAGGAGAATGCGTCTAAGAACTATATAATCCAAAAATTTCTACTTCACATCAGTTTAATTAAAAATAATGACTAAAATGACGGATAATGAGTTGCAAATAATTATAAACCATTGCAGCAACAAAAATCTCGCTTATTTTACATAACGCACGTAAACTTTTTTGTATCTATAATAACAATCCCACTCTTAATATGAAAAACAAAAAAACTATAATTTTGCTTGGAATTTCTCTCTTGTGGATCACGCGATATAAAATTAATTATTTATATATTAAAAGAAAATGTCTGTATTTGACGTGACATTTTTTTCCTGTTACTGATTTACATAAATACAGACAACCACATTTCGCGTGGTGACAATTTTGTGAAAATTACCATATTCTAATCGTTATCATTGATAAATTGGTAGTTTTACCCATCAATTATATCTCAAAGTTACAATTGTTCAATTTGCATTAATATATATATTATAGATCTGTTTATAATTTATACTTTTTTTTATAATTTTCATGAATGTTTTACGATATTAACATTTACTTCTCATAATTAAAATGAGAAAAGTAAATATTATCTCTAGCCGCAAATAGATTCGAAACTGAATTAATTGCATTAGTTTCTTAACAAAAAACTGAAAAGCGAACAATTAATGTTAATTGCATCGAAATTTTAAAAATTGTGTGGTAATATATTCACCCTACCTTAAGCGTCAGCAAGTGCTTCCTCTTCTTATCCATTTCTTTAGAATCTTCGCTGCTCGTTCTGTTAATATCGGCTCGCAATTTCTCAGCTGAAATAAAACTTTCAATGGAAGAAACTAAAAAAAAAAAATCCCTCACATCTATGAATCAATTCAGCGTCATCCAAGAGTAAAGAAACGACTTCTTTTGGTTTTAGAGTGTCTGGTTTGAAATTGCCTCCACTAATGACTAATTTTTGGATCTAAAACGGGAAATTTAGAGTCAATGGGTTGGAAGTAATACGGAAACCTACTTCGCTTTTCTCTCTAGCCCTTTGTAGAATTCTTTCTTCAATTGACCCCTTACAAATCAGTCGGTAGACTGTGACTTGCTTGGTTTGCCCGAGACGATGAGCTCGATCCATTGCTTGCTGATCTACGGTTGGATTCCAATCGCTATCGTAGAAAATTACCTAAAAGGGGTGAAGGGTCACATTCATAAGTTTGAAACGGAAATAGCCGCGTGTCCACTGAGCGTGATTGCTCCTATCCGGATATATTCGGAGGGATTGGTTGTAAAACAGACATAATGTCACTTATATATTGTTGTCAATCTTAATGAAAAGTCGTGAATCTCCGCCTTTAGATCCTGTATCGACTATTGTCATTTTATTTTGATTGAATTTACGGACAAAAGGATAATGTCTGCAGTTACACGCCCTCGATGCAAGGGTGGCCGTAGGAAGATACCACCACTCGATGATCCCCGATAAAGAATCCTACACGTGCGAGCGGCAGGAAGTGGCACGGAACTACTCTGAATATCCGGTATATTATGCAAAGAACAATCTCGGTTTTGGAGAAGTGCTTTTCAATACGCTTGTTATACGATATCGGTTAGAGTAGACGAACGCACCAATTCACTCCTACTATTGTGCAACATTTGCGTCTATCTTGATGAAGAAAAAGAGTTTCAAATTTGAAAATCCGCGAGAAATTGTTGAAATATAAAAATTATCATGTCTCAAAGACACCTTTTCTATTTCTTGTCTTTTTTTTTAATTGAAATAGCATAATAAATTCAGATTTGCAACTATGCTCGATGTGCAGATTAAGAAGGATCCGTCACGTGATGTGCGTCATAAATTACTTTTGCAAATAAACCACTTCGTGTTCTTTCTAATAAACTCTCCTTTTTCATGGGAAATTTTCATGCTTAAATAAGAAAACTTTCGTTGTTACGTTTTAAAAACGAATTATTTTTATTTCTGTTCACGATGTGTGAATCAGTCTGGATTTGTTATATCCTGCGTGTGAAAAGTATTCGATTAATAGACCAATTACAATCGATTACTTCGCCGCACACATAAAGCACGCACAGTTCCAGTGACGAATTAAAATTCAATTCTTCTGAGAATCTGATTATAAATCAGTAAGTCAATCGCCACGACACAAGACTTGAATAAAACTAATTTTTCAATTTGTGTCAATGTGTTTATTGTTTAATTTTCCCTAATGCGCCACCACTGTCTAATTTGATTAAAACCCCCGTGCGAATTTCCACAATATCAAACCGTGAATTATGTTTTCATTGTCGACGGCATAAAATCATATTGAAATCGATAAATTAATTTGTTAACACAAAAGAATGACGGAACAGTTGAAAAAAACTTCAATAGAGACGCGTTGTTGGAAAATGTGAAAATGTATTAAGGGCGATTATTTCGGTATCTTCATTTCCCATTTTCCTGCCTTGCTAGACGGTTTCGCAAAATTCATTGCTGAGTTTGTTCCGGCTTACTGAACCGGAAGAAACAATTCGACTGTGCTAGATAAGTCTGTTAGAGACTTTCTTAGCCAGAAAGTTAAATAAATTCGTTGCACGTTTGTCCATCAACTCCAGCACGAATAATTAATGGAATATTCGGTAATAACGTCTTTCTCACGCCCCCAAATCTGGAAAAGTCGGTTAAAACCGAAGGGAATTTGTAGCGCATTTCCTACAACTTGCAACAATTAGCAATAATGTGAGATAGCGGCGGCAACGCGACGAATTTTCGAGAAAGATTTTCAGATTTTCGACCAAATTTGTGTTAAAAATATCATAGATTATTTACTTCACAAATCCACCATCGTTCACGTGTGAATTTAGACTTGAATTTCTATGAACTAGTTGTTCTGTTTTTAATGTTTCTTATCACGTTGGGTTTTCAAGAACTCTGTGATATTTTTTCGCGCCGCTGCTAAGCAACGGATGCGTTGTCCACGTACTCAAACAAACATGCTGGGAGAACAGCGTTGAAAGGTTCTCAGCAAATCCGTAGCATACGTCAGGGCATTCCGCAGTATTCACAGACCACTAACAGGTAGCATACAATGAGCATACTAAATTCGAACAAAAAAATACTCAGACGAATTTCTTTTCAACACGGTATGCAAATAATTGCGACTTTCGGCTCTTTTTTTCCACATTGTGGGATTGTGCCGCACAAATAAAAGTTTATTGGAGGGCGATTTTTTATTATTTTAATTAGGAAATTTTGTGGTGACTGATTTGTAACGTGTGGCAATAAAAAAAAGGTGATGAAAAGGAACGAATTTCAATTATAATCAAATGGGAAACGGAAACTGCAAATCGAGGATGAATAGTGGATGGAATCATCAATGCTAACTATAAAAATGTAATAAACATAGGTGCACATTAGAAAGTGTGATTAAGAAATGATTCAGATGCAGTTATATCTTATGAGCTTATGACACATTAAATAATAATTTCTCGCGATTCTTGACAACATTCTTCTGATATTTTTCATCAAATATAGGC
This sequence comes from Cynaeus angustus, assembly GCA_030157275.1. NCBI lineage: Eukaryota > Metazoa > Arthropoda > Insecta > Coleoptera > Tenebrionidae > Cynaeus > Cynaeus angustus. The sequence goes on along the minus strand of CM058066.1, from coordinate 13,426,055 downwards.
ACGTTATTAACCCCATTTATTGAAAAAAAAATGATAATAACTAGTTTTTTTTGTTTTCTATTATGTATTAGCCAAAAAATAATTTGTTATTTGCAGAGTGCACACTATACCTGCAGCATCAAGTTTTACGTAACAATTACATAAAAACCGCAAATTATTTGAAGTAAGTCTCAACACGCAGAAACAATTATACAAAATGTGATCACTTTTCAAACAATTTTCACTTCTTAAATTAACAATTTGTTTGGAAGCCCATTGATAAATATAGTCGAGACCTTGATTTTTTCGTTTACTTTTAATTTTAGTATCTCATAAATCAGCTTTGAACACAATTTGTATCTTAACAACTGCAATAAATTTTAAAAATTACTTTAATACAGTCAAGAAATAAAAATCATTTCTGTCAAAGGTGCATCCATCAATTTATCCCACAAAAATATTGTTTTCCTCCAAATCTGGGCCGGCCTTAAACTCTTAACGGTTTTTAATTTAACCTTCTGTATTTATAATGATTTTGAAGATCACACCTGCGCGTCCAACTTTTAGAATGAAAACATTGAAAACTTCGATAAACAAGTTCAATGATTTTTTTTTCCTATCACGACACATTTGTTAGAATTAAGATTCAGGGATGTATTTATACAATTGTTAAATCTTTAAAAACACGTTTTCGTGTTATAAAAAAAAAAAACATCAACCAATGAAATTTCGGTATATGATGTAACCATTGAAACATGTCGAATCGATTTTGCCGAAAATTCAATAAAGCAAATTCATAATAGATAAAAAATTCGCTGCCTTGGGCAAGGCCGTGCATGGTCTGCGTACATTTGCTAAAAATGTATAAGTTTAGCGTTTGCAGATGGGCGCGTCATCTCGTGGTCGAAGCCATAGCTACGGCACGTGCTAGCTTATCATTTCTACTCAACTCGAAGCTTTGATAAGAGAAATAGTAGCGTTCTTTATAAATAGTTTGATTAAGCAAGCGCAGGGAGCTACAGATATATTTCGATTTTGATTATCATAGTAAAATTCGATGACTTACAGTGTCTGCGGCCGTTAGATTGATTCCCAATCCACCAGCCCTTGTGGAAAGCAAGAAAACGAAAATGTCCGTCCGTGCTTGGAAATCCGCTACCATGTCTCGTCTTTCCGAGATTTTCGATGAACCATCGAGACGCATATATTTATGGTGTCTGTGCCACATATACTCCTAAAATTTGTAATTAGAAAAATACAAATTGGACACTGTAACTAACCTCTAATAAATCGATCATCTTTGTCATTTGGGAATAAATCAATACTCTGTGGCCTTCTTCTTTTAGTCGTTTGAGAAGACCATCGAGGACGGAGAGCTTGCCCGAGTCAGTTACAAGAGTTTCTTTATCTGAAAAAATACACCAAATTCAAATTTTTCATAATACGACAACAAAATGTTTTAAACATTTGAAAAAATAATTTAGCCCCCTTCCAACACAACAATCTGAACTTTGAATATCATTTTTGGTGATTTTACCGTGTTAACATTATCGCAATATGCATAACAGAATTAATAAGTGACTTGTTCTAAAAAACAGAACTTTCAAGTTACCTGGAATGGCAATATACGACCACCCTTTCAAAGGCCGCAGAATATCGATGGCATTTGACGACTGTGGATATAAAGTTTCCGCCGATTTGTTGTTAAACTTATTTCCTGTCGCTTGTGACCAATAGTAATTAAGTGAGTTGTAACTAAACTCGTTACTGTGTCGTCGACTAAGCCATGCTACTCGGCGTGAATAACAGTATAAAGTCGGAAAAGTGGTTGTGACTTTTGGCATTGTACAGAATAAGAATGACGGGAGTTCTGTGGGTGTACATTTTTGTACCCGAGGAGTTTCTCTGTAATTCGCATTTTCTCCAGCTTCAGATTTCTAAAATTTACATGTTACAGAAGAAAAAAATTGTTAGTTACTTACAATTTCTTCGATAAGAGGAGATTCGTCCGCAACAACATCAATGATAGTGTCTTCTTCATTAGAGAGAGTGTTTTTACATCTAATGTTTCTGTGCTCAACTGTCTCTGGCATAGGATAATAATACTGATCTGTGTGTATATAAAATACGCGACTACCGGAATTCTTTCTGGTAAACATCAAATCAGACAAAACACTACTATTTTTAATACTCGCGTTGTTTAGTTTAAATTCGTTATTTACACGAATTGAAGGTGTGACGTCTTCACCATTCCAAAATTTTCGATGAGACAAAATTTCATCTTCTTTTTCAGTGTTATAATAATGCGTCCACCTCGCTTTAATATCGCCTTGTAAAATCAAGTAAAACTCGTTAAAAGATAAATTTAAAGCTTTGTAAATACTAAAAATCGTGTCATTAAAATTATTCTTGACGGCTTCCATAATATACTCCGCACTGAATAAAAAGTACTTCTGTAGAATCAAGAAAAATTCCGCTCGCACATTAAAATCAAACACGAGATAAGGAATCTGAAACACACACGGTGCAAAGTGAATCGGTGACTTTGCATCTCTTCTTTCAAACAACTCTGGGTGATTGCAAACCTGGAAAATTCAATTTTAAAAACTCTCTTAACGTTCGAAGTCGGTACCTTTCGAAACTGCATCACTAGATTCATTAAATTAGAAGTAAAGTTCTTGTCCACAGTATGAGAATCTCCACCACCGACACTGTAGTGAAGCAAATCTTCAATTTTGATTTTTTGTTTGAGAGCCATGTATAATAGCTGTTGACGCGTGGTCAGTGGACAATAAACCATCACTTCAATCTTGTCAGAAAGCTCGTTTTCAACGTCTTTCTTTATTCTTCTTAGCATGAATGGTTTGAGGATCATGTGGAGACGAGAAAGATGTTCTAAAAAAAAAACTTTAACTTAAGAGAGCAAGTGTCTTGTTCATAAATATTTTAAAACTTGGTGCACCTGGCGACAACTTTTTGTTGCAAGAGTTATTTGTGAAGCTCGTGAACGGACCCCGATAATGTCATAATGATTGCAACTAATGACATTCAATTTATTTCATTAATTTTTTCGTGTTATGTTAACAAGTTTGTTAAAATTAACAAAGTTCCATTTTAATGATTATCTTGCGTGCTAAATCTTTTCACTACAAATTTAAATCCGATGTTTTTACTTACTTTCGTCAATTCCAGTTTTATTCTCGGCGTGACTTTCGATATCTTTAGAGAACCATTCGTTAAATTCTTCATGTGAATCAAATAGAGTTGGCATAATAAAATGTAATAGTGCCCAAAGTTCGGCCATGCTGTTTTGAATAGGTGTACCGCTCAAAAGTAATCTATTTCTGCAGCTAAAACCTAACAGTGTCTTCCATCTCATACTGCTTGTACTTTTAATAGCTTGAGCTTCATCCAAAATCATATATTGCCACTTAATCCTATTAAAATATTTTATATCTGTTATAACAATTTGGTAGCTTGTTATAACAATATGAAAACTGGCATCTTTAGTGTAGATGTCTTTTTGATCCCAAAACTGACGTAGAATTTTTCTTTCCTGAAAAACAAGAGGTAAGCTAGTGGATATAGGAGTGATATAATTACGTTTGGGTTTCCCCAATACGGGACAACTTTAAAATTAGGCACAAATTTCGCAATTTCCTGTTGCCAGTTGTGGAGAGTGGATGCCGGCGATATTATTAAAAATGGTCCCCAAACAGCTACAACACCGTATTAATTATTAAATAACGATTAAAAACTAACTTACAATATCTTTCTGCAATATGACACAGAAACGCTATACTTTGTACAGTTTTGCCTAACCCCATCTCATCTGCTAAAATTCCACTTATTCCCTGAGCGTATAAGTTTGCGAGCCAATTCATTCCCCTGAGTTGGTACCCTTTGAGTTTTCCTTGGAAAATACTAGGCTGTGGTTGTTCACCGTCGATCGAATTTACATCTACTGCACTTTTAGCCTCGATATCAAAATGTCGAGTTCTCGCTTTTTCGTTTTGAAACGCTTCTTGTGCGTTTCGTTTCGCTTTGTCCTTCATCAAATCGCTGTCGTAGTCGTCTATATTCGTCAAACGTGGATTCCGTTCTTCGTCCAGTTGACTTAAAATGCGCAACTGTTCTTCAGGTGAGGCCTTGCCTAACTTCCGGGACATAAAATGAGCGTATAACTCTGTCTGTGTTATTAAAAAGTTTAATTTTCTTTGTTGTCTCTTCGCTTCTACTAATTCGTGATCGATTTTTCGTTGTTCTTCCGCTTCTTTTTCTAACCGTTTTTTTACTTCGCGGTCGAATCGTCGGGAACGCTTCCAATAGGCAATATTTTCTCGGGATAGTCTCTTCATACGCCATTGTTGTTCTTTAACGGTGCGCGCGGATTGTAACTATAAAAAAATATACATGAAATATTATTGACTACTTTTTTTATAAGCTTAATCATCAAAGTCAACTCTAATAACTATACTTAAGGCACTTACAGCTTTCTGTCGCCCGTATTTGAGACACTGTTGAGCAACTCGTCGACACTGTATCAGCATTTCCTTGTGTTTGTTAATTTTAGAGCGGTGTTGTTTTCCTATTTCTTTTTTAGCCATGTTCGTGAATATTTTCTTTCGCTTTATTTTCATCATGTCTTCCCATTTTTTTCTTGACTCCTCATCTTTAAACTTTTTCATTTTCTTTTTACTAGAGTGGGATGTGCTAACTTGGTGTGAAGTCTGACTGACCGGTTGACTAAAATCAGAATTAACGTTTGAATCTTCATCAAGATTTTGAAAGTCCATGACGTTGTCAAGGGATAGCCCCATCGGTTCGTCCTGCAAAAAATGTGTTATTCTACAGTTTTGTCTGCATGGGAATCTTCACCGAGATATCCTCTAAAATTTCTGGTGGATAAAGCGGTGATTTGGATGTCTCTTCTTTGACATGGCGTTTCTTCACAGATTTAATAGGTAGCGATTTTTCTATTTCTGGGTATCTATCAATTTCGCTTAATAAACCAGATCCATAGTAGATGTAACGTTTGAAATCCACCTAAAACCGTGATTATTATGTAGTGCAAAAAAGTAAGACAGTTATACATCTTTATTGCTTCGAATGTGCTTCTGAAATGTGTGTAATTTTGTAATATGTTTGTACTGAGCATCTTCTCTTGTACTGTCCGCATTTTCTTGCAAAACATCCGCAAGCCACGCTCTCCTCTGTGACACATGCTTCAAATTATAGTAATCTTTGGTTGAATGAGATTCTGAGTCTACAATTTATTTTTATCAATCCAATTGATTCCCTTATTAACTTACCTTTTAATAAACTGTCTAAATTATTCGAAATATCAATAGAATCATCGCTATTACTATTCTCATCCAGTTGGTTGCTAACTTCTTTAAGAAAATAGTCAAGTTGGACAGCCTTTTCGACACGTTGCACATGGATGGGTTTTGACGTGCTTCCGTTCATCTCGTGATGTAACTTACCGTCGTTGTTATCTACAGATTTTAATAAACACGTTGTTATTAAGGTACTACCAAAAATTGCCGAGTTTCACCTACCGTTGACCACTTTGAACGTTTTCTCAAAACTATTCCTGAAATTGTGTGCCATTGTTTGACAGTACAGTTCATGAAATAAATAAAATATTTTTCCGTCAATACTTATTTTAGCATCAATATTGTGTGATATTAACTATTTATTTTTATCACATAACCTCACATTTTGGTGGTTAGTATCAAAACAAATGTTTGAGCAGTGACGCGAGCATATCCTTTGAGTGACAGCGCGCTAAATTCAAAATAATAATCGTTTCAACTTTCAGTACTCATCTCTACGATTTTTTAATTATACAGTGACGGTCAAAATAAAGTGGTATAAGTTTGGGAAAGCATTTTTTCAAAAATTTAGTTGTGTAAAGCGAGTGAACGAAGTAGACATGATGATTTTTATTGTAGGCTTAACGACGACATTAATAAAACAAATGAAAAAATTGACATTCTTTATTTTTTCAAAATGCACCGAAGTCAATCGTTTGATGTTTTTTTGTATTAAATTACCGATATGTCATGATTTGACAGGCAGCAATAACTATATTAATTTATTTATCCATATAGTGTAAAACAAAATGAAATAACATTTCGGCAGCAAGATATTTCAAATGAGTAGGTACATGTGATCTCGATTAGCTACTCAGTACTAACTGTCATTAAAAAAATTTAACAAGTGAACTGGCTTTGGTAGGCACAGATGATTTATTAGTAGTTCAATGTATTAATTTTTGACCCACAAAATCAAACTGTACTACTTTATTTTGGCTGCCACTGTATTGTTGAATATATTGAAAAAAATTACTCAAAATGTTAGTGGTGATTTCATCATATAAATTCCTTTAACACTTTAACGTTAAGTTGTTCAGGTGTACTTAATGTTATGCAGTTTCTCTAAATTTAAAATTAATCAAAAAAATCATTGTTTTAGTCTAAATTCCATATTTTTTAAATTAATAATCCGATCTTATCTCTATTTTAAATCTCCATTTTTAGAAATTCGTTGATAATTTCTAAACTAATTCACCGAACCAAACGAGATTTTGCATACTTCTAGCTTCGTTTCCATCTCTCTAGATTGGCTCACGTTTTCATCGGCTGCAAACACATTAAAATTTTCTATTATAATTAAGTTGGGAAAGAAAAAGTAAAGATGGTTCCATCAAATAAAATTTACTTAAAATTTTAACATTTAGTTGTTCAGTTCTACTTAATTTTATGTAACTTTTCTTTTTTGCTATATAAAATTAATCTGAAAATATAATGGTAACTTCTATAATCTACATTTTTTGAAACAAAAATAATGAGTTGCACTAATTGACCCGACCCAGACAAAAAGCACAAAAATATCTCATAATTGCATCCACGTGTCTTATTATTATGTGCTGAACGATAAGTTAAATTTTTGTATATATTTTCATAATGTCGATCACAACAGTAAAAGTTTAAACGTCAATTCTCATATCAAAGGGAATAATTATTTCAAGTTTGATTTAATATACGAAGATTCGATATCGTATCATATTGTAATAAGGCCTCTGAATACAATCTTAAGCACACAGTCCTAATTTCATATTTTGATAATTGCGCGCGCATTCTTATAATCTCGGACCCCATGTCAATTTTCTATTTTAAATGCAAAAATTTAAGAATTGCTAACACAGAAATCTGCTTTAGTTACCCCAATCGGTTTACGTTGTATTGACAATTGAAATTTTGGTATCGGTATGATTAACTTTGCTCTAAGATTTTAATTTTAAAATTGAGGCGTAGTTTCGGCGCACTCGACATCGGCCATTTCTCCGACAGTTCTTCGCCATTGTTGTGTTTTGCTGAGTTGCTAGTTTATTTTCGCTATTATTGCAGCAAATAACTGTTGAAATAAGGTTAGTGTCACAGAATATAATAATATTTATGTTGTTATTATAGTTTTCATTAAAGACCGCTCTTATTTTTGTGTACTTATTGCAAAAAGTTCGGCTTTATGTGGTGAGCAAACGGCGTGTTTCTTGACAAAAGTACAGTATTTTTTTTTAAATATTAACAGCCAAAAGTTGGTGGTTGTCTCTTGTTGTGGTTTGTGTGAGGTGAGGTGTCCTTTTGAATTCTTGTAATTTTTCGTGTCATCAAATATGGTGGACCGGGCTAGGGTGACCACCGCTACTGTAACACTTTCACCCTCTGAACCTCATTTTTGGTGTAGCGCTTAAATGACACGTGTAAATTTCTACAAGCATATTGATTGATTTTTTTGGTCAAACTTTCATAATTTAACCATGTTTTGGTAGTTGACCTATTGAACTAATGAAATTTTAATTTATAGATGGGTACCAGAGTTTTCGTTGGTGGTCTTACATATAGGGTCCGGGAAAGGGACATCGAAAAGTTTTTTCGGAAATATGGACGCATAAAGGAAGTCGCCATGAAGAATGGATTTGCGTTTGTGGTAATACAATGTTATCAGAATTTTATCTAATTGACTAGAATAGATGTGATTGATCAACTTATGATGCAACATCTTTTATACTTCATAACTTTCAAATTAGAGATTGTATGGTTTTCAGGAATTTGATGACTACAGAGACGCAGATGACGCAGTTTATGAACTTAATGGAAAGGAGCTTCTGGGTGAAAGGTTAGTTTTATATATATTTATATTTTTTTGCATGAGATTTAGGTCTTCTGACACCAAATTGCCGGTATTTGTGTAAGCAGATGTTATTAAAAAAAAAATAAATTTGCCTGTTAAAAACACGGTTCTTGTGTTTTTTTAACGTAAAGAGAATAAAAGACACAGAATTATTTCTTGTATTAAAAATGTTCTTTAGAACAAGAAAATTTTGTGTAGCGTTATTGCAAGACTTAAATTAAAAAATTGTATTTCTTTATGTGAATGCCTCTTATTGAATGCTGGTCGATATAATTTACAATAGTATATTTGTTTTTTTTTTTTTTTTGCAGAGTATCTGTTGAGAGAGCTCGCGGGACTCCTAGAGGTTGCGACCAGTGGCGTGGCAGCGGAGGTGGCCGTGGGTACGGTCCTCCACGTGGACGCAGCCGCGACAAGTAAGCTCCTTTTTTTTTTTCGTGGCCCATATTGTAATTAGTGAGAAATTTGAGCCTAAATTTTCAAAATTGATACTTGGGTGTTACTGAATTCTGATACATATCTTTTTTATAGCCGTGAACCTGACATGCGGTCTCATGATAGGTAAATATAAATACTAGCCTTTGTTTTATGTAAGGGAAAAAATGATGATTTTATTTTCCATCTTTCGGGTCTGATCATAGTTTGAAGACAGCTAGTAATTTCTGAAAAAAAAAAGTTAAATAGACTTGATATGTATAGTTTGACATTTGAAGTAATGTATGTTTTTTGTTTATAGGTATGGTCCGCCTACTAGAACAGAGTATCGGCTGATTGTGGAGAATTTGTCAAGCAGAGTGAGCTGGCAGGTAACTTAACATTTCAGTTAAGCCTTAAGTTAGTTAAAAAAGAAAATGCATGTTGAATTGAAAATTATTTTGGTGAGGGTCCTTAAATCCTTACTAGATTCCTATCATTTCGAACCATGAGGGTTGGCATAAACCAAGTAGAGGCCAGTGATCGAAAGAGGGTATTTCGTCTACTGTGGTTTATTTCCATGACGGTTGCGTTTCCATCTCTGGGGCAAAGCGGTTGAACGAACGGCCAGTGTAACCACATATTGAGCAAATCGGTGCGAGATGTAACCCTTTCCGTCTACAATCTCCTATTTGCGATGATGGTAGAAATGAAATAAGTCCAAACGAAGGCAAACATTTCGTCTGTCAAGACCATACGACAGATTCCGTTTAGACTGCGAGAGCGTCTCCAGAAGACTCTCTCAAGAGATAAAATAGAACCTTCCCGCTCCTCTCCATTTTTCTATTTTCTTTTTGAAGTATTTTCAGTTTTCAAACAAAACCCTTATTAAGTATGTCATATGAATATGTAAAATAAAGTACTTTTTTGTAAAGAGCACCCATTCCCTTGGAGTGTGAGGTATCTCTAGGCTCAAACAATGCTCAATCAATGTGGTAAACCCATGTGATCGAGTGGCAGTCATGTGTATTTCCGCCGTTCCATTGGTACTGTTCTGGTTTCTCGTGCACAAATGCCTCAGGTAATGCCCTAGCATGACGCGCAGTATGTGATATCACACTTGGTTACATTTTGTCTGGTATGTTGGCCGCACTGAATGTTGTTTTTATTTTAATGCGTATTTACAACTTGCAAAAATAAATGTTACATCCCACACCGAAAGGAAAGACGACGCTGCCCTACTTCCTAGGTTCCACATCGCCTCCTTGGACGGACGTCTCAAACATCCAACAAAAATTGTCAAAAACATAGGGGTGTAATATTTAATATTAGTACACAATTTTTGTTGATTTGTTTTATTTGTTTGGTTGTGTTGAGTGAGATTTTCTTTTTGTGATTTACCGGTCATCACTCTAAAACATTCACAAATCACAAAGGGAACTTGCGTGTGTGTTTTGTTCTTGTATTTAAACTGACAAAATGTAACAAAGTATAAAAAAAAGATTACATCACTTAGATTTACAATGAAATTTCTATTTTTTAAGTTCGGATTTTACCTTTGTCGAAAGTCAGGTAATTTTTTCTTTACAAAATTATACATTTTTGGTCATGTAACTAATGGTTTGTTCTCTTCTGTGGTAGGACCTTAAAGATTACATGAGGCAAGCTGGCGAAGTCACGTATGCAGATGCTCACAAGCAACGCAGGAACGAAGGGTAAGTAGTCAAAAAAATTACAGGTCTTCTCGCAATGATTATAGGTTTTGCTTTCTATTGGACACATGGTGTTTGAGACTGGACAACATATTTTTTTTGTGTGTTTTAAGAACACGTTTTGAGAATCACGCGGTGGTAGATTTAAGTTGCAGTTTTTTTTTTTTTTACATGGCAGATGCAGATAATATAGTGCGTTATAAATTTTACAATTTTTTATTCTGTTTAATCATTTTAATTCCACATGATGCTTTTTTACCATCTTTCGGGACTGAATTCTTATGAATGAGACCCTTTTTTTTACTGAAAATAATAAACTTTTAGACGACTTTCCTCTGGAAATATCTGGTATATTTACATGTGAATTTTGTTTCGATAGAGTTGTGGAATTTGCGTCTTATTCGGACATGAAGAACGCCATCGACAAATTGGACGACACCGAATTGAACGGTCGCCGAATTCGTCTGATTGAAGACAGAAGACGTGGCAGTAGACGATCCAGGTCATCCAGCAGTCGCAGTCGTTCACGTTCCCGTTCCCGTCGTCGTTCTCGTTCCAGGTCAAGGTGAGTCATCTTTCATTTTGCTTTGCGTTTAGTCGCAAGAGAGAAATTGCAGTAGAAGTCATTCCAGAAGTCGCTCACATCGTTCAAGCCGTTCAAAATCTAGAGATCGTTCAAAGAGCAAGTCAGCCGCACGTTCCAAGTCAAGATCCCGTTCAAAGTCGAAAGAAGTTTCCAAGTCTAGATCTCGCTCCCGATCACACAGCAAAAGGTCAAAGTCTAGATCGTGTTCTAAGGAGAATGGGACCAAAAATAGGTCACATTCGAGGTCTGTGAGCAAAGAGGGGAGTAAATCGAGGAGTCAATCGCCAACCAAAGAGAATTCACCTGAAAAACACGATTAATATATGATACCTGTTTACAGTAATCATTTTTGCCTGGGTCGTTACAGGTGTATAGGATAATCTTGCCAAGATTTCAGCATGGCAAAAATGATCTAGATTTATAGCGCTAACTAGGTATAAGGTATTATTTTGATAATAATTGTCTCAGTCTTTGACGTTAAGTTGATTTAGCATGGACCAGAGGTTTTGCTAATAGAAGGCTGGTTTTGGGTCCAGTTAGTCAGCATATTCTATAATTACCGAAATCAGCTGATGCAAACGTAAAGTTTGCATTTTAATGTCTGATGTGTTTTGTAATATAAAATAAAATGTTCAAAGTGTAACCTAACCGACTTATATAACCTTTATTTTAATAGGATTATGGCTGTAGGAGCATGTCTACCAAATTTATGATGTTTGTGCCACAAAAAAAAAGTTGCCGTGTTTTAGGCCTAAGTGACATTTTTATCGTTTATTTTGTGACATAAATATCTAACTTGCATATAATGTAGAATTACATTTTTTTGAATATAGTGGCTATATTTATCGTGAATTTTAGGTATATTTTGTAAACTGTGAGTTCTTGGGAAACTACATCACATGAATAGTGACAAAGGAAGACTTAGATTCGTCCAGTTGTATATTTTTTTATTTTGAAGAAGTATGTGATGTAGTGTTCATTTAGCGTTGACGTTGGGTTGTTTTTATTCCCCATTTTATTTTAATTTGATCGTTACGTGTCAACACGTTTATATGTAATTGTAATCATAAAGTAATAAATAGACTTACACTCCAATTTCATACATTTGTTTCTTTTCCAGACTCTTCTGAATAGAATAGTTTGTGCATATGTGAATTTTGAAAGAAACGTTGCTGAGAAATTTCTTCAGTTCGCGACAAAATTTTCAACTTTAGGTTTGTCGACGAAGACGAAGACTAAATTTTTATGTTGGGCGTAAGTACTGCTTTATATATACGCAAAATTTGAAATTCATCGTTCTATTGACGTTAGACGTGCATCAAATAATTATTGTTAGTTCATAAGTGAAAACATCACTGAATAAGTGCGTTTTTTTAAATTGGCTTTATTTAAACTCCAAATTTAACATTGACTGGCAAGATTACTATGCTTTTAAAAATAATTTCCACCCTATCCCATTCTGACGATTTGCATATTCTTTTAAAATAGCAAGATATAAAAAACTTGCGGATTATGGTTCAAAGTGAGCAGTCCAGGAAAAGGAATTTAAAAAAGGTAATTATATAAAGTCATGTTTATTTAAAATTTAAATGTAAAATATTACATACACACACAGATTGATAAAATACATTTGAGATGTATATAAAAAAATTACGGTTATCGTTTGGACGATGAAAACTCTACAGGAATGTAAAGTTTTTTTAGTTTGTGATTAACAAAAGAGTAACACACGTTATATTAGATTTATATATGATACATATAAAAAATATATAAAAAAAATTAGATACATAAGTGTATTTATAAAGTTGAAAAATGCATCTTTTAATATAATCGGTCAGGTACTAAAAACAAATAGGGAATATAAAATTTGAGCATTTTGTCAGAATTCCGCAATTTAGATTTGTTTGATAAAGAATTATTAGCAGTGCACGACAGTTTTAGGTTTTAACCTCCGATTATAATTTTTGGCACAGGCAGCATTGGCTTTTGGAATGGAAATTGTGCTGGAAGGTAAACACCTAGAAACGCCAGGCACTGATGATTAGTCACCTTACATGTTCACCTGTTATTATATAAAATATGAATATATTGCTGCTTTAGTAAAATATGTTCATTATTTCTAAGTTTGGCACATAAAATGGACTGTATGAGGTCAATGATTTCACCTCATAATCTATAATTTTGCCAAATTTAGTTATTGTAAATGGCAATAAATTTTTGGACATGTATTGAAAATAGCACCTTAAAAAAACCCACATTGTAACAACATTCATTTACCAAAGCAAAACAATCAATAAAATCGTCAATCTATAAATCTTCGTCGCCTATTCCTTCAAATGCATGATTTTCAATAAATTCTTTGCCTGTCTTAAAAGACACACTGGAAAATTTTTCTTGAAGTTTTTTGATAGAAAATGACTCTTGATATTTTTGAGCAGAACTGTCATCCTGAAATTAAAGGATGAATACTTAAATGTAAAGTAAATCCTACCAACCCTTGAATTTGAATTGACATCGTCTAATGATATTAAATGACAGGAACCATCTCGTTTCATATATGACCAGTTTCCCTTGTTCATTACAGGCTGTTTCTTCTGAACTCCATTTTTCTTCATTAACAACTCATCTACTGCAGATTGAAGACAAACAGACATCAAAATTGCTTGTTCACTTGACACAGTAATCCACTGTAACTTGTCTTTAGACATCAAATATTCAAAAGATAGTTCTAGGCCAGAGCTCATATTTACTTGACTGTTAGCTGCCATTTCCTGTTTGTTCTAAAAGTAAAAAATCAATGAGAAATTACTGGAATTATTTAGAATTTTTTCGTACATGAGTTGCTGTTATGCGCCAACACCTCATCCTAGTGACTTTAAAACAGCCTTCTTTGACAAACTGTCCAGGACCTAATAATCGCATACTTAGTTCTTGATCACCTATCGCAATATGGACTTTGGTTTGAGGCTTTGGAAAATCACAGTAACACGGCATAAATTGCATAAAACCATAATACTTTAACGTTCGTGCTAATTCTACGTATTCACGTTTTGCTAGCCTTGACTGTAGATTTGACAGTTGCATTTTAATTTCTTTAGTACAGTTTATCCATCCTCTTTCCACATCGCTTACGGTTTGGACGTACAGGAGATTAAGAGCAACGGGGTCGGTCATAAGTTCTTGATCATAGTTGCTATCCCAGTAGCTGAAAAATATATAAAAAAAAAACTCGGACAATCAGATGAAAAATGAACAGTTTTAAAAGGATTGTTCTTAAATCTGCTGAGATATACGCGAAATCTATAAAAAAATTGTTGAAAAATATTAGAGCCATACATAAAAACTGACTAGAATTGGATTACGAGATTAAGATAGGATCTCTTTTAATTTATAAGCTAAGGAATGCCGATAACAAGAATAATATGACATTTATTTACATACTTATTGTGTTCATTAAAGATACGATTTTTTTTTTTTTTTTTAGCTAGTCTTTATGTTACTAATTTACAGATTTGTTTATCGATTGTTTCAGAGATGAAGAAGAACATCTCCACGAAGAATTGATAAATCATCATCTGGATTTCATAAAGGTTAGTGAATAATATAAATGAGTGATCACATAATCAGTTAAATGACCGAGCTATTTTTAACTGCTGAATAAGTAAAGTGAACTTTGACTCATATATACTTGATTTAATCACATTTTGTGTTTATTTTTCGAAAAATCAACGGGAGCAAATAATCAAAGAAACTTGCCTTTTAAGGATTATGGTGCTAAAAATAGCAGCCTATATAAGTGGTCAGTAACAAAAACCACGACGCTTAAGCCCGTTAATTTATCAAATTTTTCAAAACGAAAATGGATAAAGCAGTTTTTTCCACTTTTCAGCTTTGCTTACCTTTTACGTATCACAATTTTGTTTGAATCTCTGACAGTCTTATGTGTCATGTATGGAGATTCAAAATCTAGAAGTTTTCTTAGCACAACTAATTCTCCATTGTTATCTTTCTTAATTAAATATAGAGAGAAGTACTGCATGTACTCCAATGGCAAATTGATTTGTTTGCACACTTTAGTCAGAACCTGTTCAGTGCGGTCAAATGTTGACACAGTGATAGGAATTTGATAATTATTGCTAGTGTACACTTCTAAATTGATTTCTTGTCGTTTCTCGCATGTTGTTTCTTGCTGAGCTGATAACAGGAATCCTACTAATAATTCTGAAGAAACTAGCTTAGAATCTTGGCCCACTTAAAAAAAAAACAAAGTTTAGAAGAAATCAAACTTCTATTAACAATTACCTGTTTGTATGTACTTTTCCAGCAAAGCACGTCTCTCCTCTAATTGACCTCCCGTTAATGGTAAGAGTTTCTTTGGAGGGAATGCTGGTAGATTATCATTACCAAATTCTTTTTTTAATTGTTCATGTAAATTGTGCAGCTGCTTGTAACGTACCGTGCAATGAAATATTCCGTTTATGTGGATGTTATAGCCCTGGAATTTATGTGTTTAGTTAGATGTATCGAATTTCTTCTAAACATACAATGTAGGTTGACCCATTTCCTTCATTTAATTCTTGTGTGTCAGGAATTGAAAAATGCATTTTTAGTAAAATAAGCACAACGTAACAAAACACACAAAACTACAAATAAATAACATAACAAACAGATACTATAAAGTTGATAAAAACATTGCTAAGGGGCTTGATTAGTTCTCATTTACTACGAATGACGGACAATCATAACCTGACAGTTGACGTTTGTGACGTTTAGCAGCGCTGTCAACCAAGGAAACGCGCGGGCAATTCAAAAAACCGTCACTGTACTCGATAAATCGATTTTAAGCTCTCACAAATAAAAGTCGGTCGCATTTGTCCGTTTTGGCAACCAATTGATTAAAATATTGTTTGTTATTGCTTTAATTTTGAGAGAACAAAAATTATATCTATAGAAAAAAAGGCGTACACCAAATCGCTGTTGAGTTCGCCTAGTTATTTTTTTATGATGTTGGTAGGGTCAGCCGCGTTGGCGGGGTGTTTGATTTAAAGTTTACAATGTTTGAAGGTAGTTTGTTTGAAGGTTGTCTTAATTATCCTTCATGGTAGTTGAAGTTTGTTTAAAATCTTATGAAAGCTGAGTTTAGCTTAGTTTAATGATGGCGGCGGCGAACGAGTTGGCAGACGAGGAGATTAAAAGTTTGGGAAGATTAGAGGTTTTTAATAAGATTTTTAAAGACAGAGTTGATGCTTGCTAATATAATTTATTTTGCTTATAGGTACGTATAGTTACATACAAATATTACATATAAAATAATTTGCTACTATTATAGGTGGTAATGAATTGATAATTCAGACCCCACACAAGGTGTTTGTTGCTATTGTCAGTATTTCTTACATCACAGAATACATAATGGATTGAGAGTTGTTAGATATGATTGGAGACAAAGGGCGTTACAGCATAATACAGATACAAACATGCACTGATGACAATGTTGAGAATGTTGCTATTAAAAATACATACACCTACTTATATCTAATTCTATTTAAAGGAAACATTTATGTTGGCAAAGCGTTGGCCCTTGGTTTTGCCAACACAAATACCCCTTCCGGTGTTAATTTATTTTTATAATAATAGGATGAAATTGACGAAAATTTATTGTCATTGCAGATTAGCTCGACTAATTCTAAACATTTAAATTGCACTTTAAATAATTAGAAGTAGTTTAAATAGACATATCAGAATATTTCAGAATCCAAAAAATAAAAACTTTGTTATTGTCGAATTCATCACATTATTTCAATTAAACTTTCCGTCAAGTACCATGTTTCTACATCCTTACGTGAAAATTTACATTCGATCTTGAATTGAATTATCTAACCTGACCAGAGTTTGTACTTCGCTTTAAAGATAGATTAATGTAAATTTTAACGCAAGTAGATGTGATGATGAACTAACTACTGATAACATTCCTGTGCAGATGTTGCGTTCTTAATCTACGGGTCTAGTTATTCTAAGAATTAGGGAAGACTTGTTATATGTATATCAACATTAATACTGAAAGTTCGAGGCCTTCGTCTGAAAAACTTGCTTGTCATTTGCATGTAATGATATCTGCCATTTTAAAATTTAGATATGTTGTACCAGTGATATTCTTCGTTTGATTGTATTTTTTACGGATAAAATGTTGTGATATGTGCCTATTCGGTTCGAATCTGTAGAGTTGATATGGTTTAATTCATATACATCATTACCGAAGCCTGCACGTTACTAATTTAATCCTGGTTGGGTGTTTCAAGATTATGCCAACAAACCTACTGTACCTAATAAATTTTGGTTTTTCTTTAATATAAAAAGCATTACAACAGTGTGTCTGACGTGATGTTCATACAAACCACCTCATATTTTTCATCCTCAACATGTAGTATCTTAAATAACGGGCTCATAACACAAAGTCGGTTGAATCAGAATAACAGGATATCGTTGATGAAAAATATCAGGCCAACGTGATAATAAATGGTACTAATTACAAATGTCATGGCATTTTACAAGCAAGAGGATGCGAAAATGATAAAAATAATCGTAATGTAATAGTGGCGTGATTGGATTATGGATCATACCAGCCTCTCATGATCACATAATAATAATATTAATAATAGAAAAATAAGTGTGTTATTATTTGTGTACGAAGATTTTTATCAAAATAGCATCCAAAATTCCTGGCCTTGCCGAAAAATTTATTTAAAAATCAGTCCACATCCTAAAAGACTATAAAACATTTATATCTTAGAGTCAACAATGAGTTTATCGCATTTATTTTACAGATCTCTCCATAGTCTTAATTTTTACACCTAGTTCTAATAAACCTCTCTAATTTGTATACGATTATGTGTAATAGCACGTCAAAGTTCAATCTCAAGTATAAAGCATACAAGCTGTATGGAATATATGATGGATAAAACATTGAACCAAATGGACTTCCGACGACCACTAACTCACTTTTACAGCATCAGTCCGTCAAAATCGTCCTGAAAAACATAACTACTTGTATTTCAAATAAGACACTTTTTTGTCGGATTCAGTAATTAATTAAAATACCGTCAACATGATTTATTTCTATACTTAATATTCCGTTAGCGCCATCAACAACGTCATTTTAATTAAAAGTGAGTTGCACTGGTTAATTAAGTACAATAATGACATAACGTGATAAAGTTAATTGAATTACCTAAACACACCCTTTTATGTCCTAAGACAGGAAATGTCGACTCATTTCGTATACTTACGACGTTAAATGAACTGGTGTCAAAGAGTGAAGAGCTCGGGGCTCTAGGCCTATCTCTTGAATAGCCATAATCTTGGATGAAACGTGTGTCATCAGGGTCTTGCCGAGATGATGGGACCAACAAATCTGGGAAACCTAAAAGTCCTCCGCGACCCATGTAACTTTCGCGCTGATCCTCTCTTCCGTCAATGTCATAATTGTAGTTTATATCACGATAGTTTCTGTTAACAAGTCCAAGCACAGATTTACAAAAGATAAACAAGTACAAACTAAATCATACGCGTTTATTATTTTTACAAAATAACTACAATTAACGATTATGACGATGTGTTTTTGATTTCAGAAGAGCTAACGTTTTCTCTTCGTTATCGTTTGCCGTGAATAAAAACAAAAAAATGTTTGTATAAAATTCTTTCAATGAGAGCGAAAGCTTTATCTGCTCAAAATTCAATTTTATTTCGTCTCTGCTTTGTTATTTTAAGCAACACAAACAGAAGCAATTTCCATAGACTTTGTAAATACATTCATCTTCTTTTCTCACATCTACTTAGTATAATGAAAGTTTGACCGACTGAAAAATCTTCATAGTCAGCTAGCTTTTATACGACGACGTAAGACGAAGCCGGTCGTAATAATACTGCCAAGTTAACTAAATAATTCAAAATCCGTTTAATTACTTGTACTTTCGACACTTTAACTGCCTTTAAACGGTGTCGCTTTTAATTATTTAGTGGTTAGTTTAAATAGTTTGACCTTTAGCTTAAAATTAAATAGTTTTCAATTATGTCTGTCAAGTCGTTCGTGTTAATCTTGTAGATTATCCTAAAAGTCAATCTCTTCAAAGTTGGTGAACTAATAGTTGTATGTTGGTGTAAGTCTATTGTCAACTGTTTGATCGTGAAAGAATCTCATTTAGCGAGTTAAAACTGATTACCCAATGAAAGTAAAAATAGTATTGTTTTTACTCGTTGTCTATATATTATATTCGCAACGAACGGTCGATACTTGCCAAAGCTTAAGACAAGTATATATCATATCGTCTCGTAATCTTTTCTTTTATAAAGTTGATTAGCATTTAAAGTGTTTTAAAAATTCTCACCGTGGGGCTAAAGGGGAAACTCGGCTTAATTCGCCATTTTCTGGTTTCCTCGTAAATATTTAACATGATTATAGCTTCTCCTGGAAATATACGTAATCTGTGCGAATTAATAAACAGGATTGAGTTAAACTAATTATAATGTAAGAGAAACTTTAGTCGTCTTAGTTGCTTGATGGGTCGATAAGATCTCCACCCAGACGCTGTCTAATTTACAGCTGCGTTTTTTTAAGTCGATCAAATCCATACTCGAAACGTGGTTTACATTTCGCACTAAATGGATACACAGCAGTCTTCATTTAATTAAAATGGGGAATTAAAGTTTTAAAACTTTGACGTAGTAAAACACAGTTCTCGGCTTGCCTGCAATTTATTTCGCAATTTACCTACAGATATACACTTTAAAATTTGTTTCTCGGTGGTTTTAAAATTAATCATTTTAAGTTGAGAAAACAGATTTTTATAGCAAGTGACTGTCAGAAAACAATTAACTTTTGTGTGAGTACTCATACAAAACCTCTTTATGTTAAATAATATAACGGTTTTGATCGAGCGCATATGATATTATCAAAAAATCTCTATGTATTGCCAGATTTAAGTTATATATTATTGAGTATCTGGAAAATATATAATTCTAACTTTTTGCTTACAAATTTTAACTAAGTTCAAAGTTTTGATTAAAAAACTGTATATTCAGGTTTAAGAAAATGCACTTAAATTGACGTTTGTAACAGTCAAACATATGTTTAGTTCTTGCTGTATTTTTTCAATATGCTACTACATAAGTGGGCATTTACTTGGTGAATACAAAACAATATTTTTATGGACCACAACAAGAATAGCAAAAAAATGTTTTTCCTCTTTGTAACAAGATCTATAGAAATAGTATATACGGAGTGTGTCAAATAAGTATCGAGGAACAAATTTTATAGATACTGGATCCACCTCATATACAGGATGTTTTAGAAATGCATGTACAAAATAAAGATGGTATAAGTGCATGGTAAATAGATTTCAAAAATCTAATAAAAGTCTTTTCGTTTCTAAGATAAAAATATGAGAAAATTTCATCAAAATTAATGAAACTTTGTTAGCTGAAAAAAACAAAACAGTCATGACAAATATAAATCTGTAGTTTGCAAAATTAAATTGTTAGTGGATACAAATGTTATAATGACAATAATGGAACTTTAGATACAGAACCAGATATTTTGGAGATTGTCGAATAAAAGCTTTTGTCAGGATGCTACTTAGGTTGGAAAATTTCCTTCTTTTATTGTGTCTTGACGACATCGTGAAAAAGGTTTATGTTTTTACCAACGAGTTCATGCCTTGGCTCGTCATGTTGAAAGTAAGTGTTAAGTCTTAGGAAGACGTGTGTTTTGCAGCCTAATGGCTTTAAAATTTTCATTACTGCTCAAAAATGCACCAACAACAGTTGTCACTGTAAGTAATGTTTGTCAATGTAGAGTTGCTACGATACAATAAAAATTTAATTAAGTATATGAATTTTGTTGCCAGTGCCGTAGAAAGTGTGTGGAAGAGAGTTAATTTTTCCTTGATAGTTTTATGATTAAAAATGTTGTTATGTTACTTTACTGTACATTCCAAGTATGTATTATACATTTTGACATACATTTCAAAAAGAGCCTGTATATATATATTTTGCGAACCGGTCAAATTGTGTTGACTTAGGGTTTAAAAATTAATTATTCAATTTGATATTTATTACATCGAAATCGCATAAAATCACGGTAGGGATTTTATTAAATTTTGAATTTCATTTGTGTGTTAGTTTGACTTTTATGATTGAAATAGTACATTTTTAAATGCTTACTTCACAAAGTGACATTTATAAACGCTGAAACTAAATTTGCATTAAGATTAAAATTTACCTGGAGTTTTCATTATTTGCTCCCGAATAGGTGTATAATATTGTTGGAAGTTGGAATGTTCTGGAAGTTTTCCAGAGAGTTACTCGATAAAATTTTGCGTTACATGAAAAATAGATTATGTACCGGATGAAATCTAATTGACGTTGAATGGGAACTATTACAGTCACAATCGACGTAATGAAGGCTGAAGGGTAATTTGAGTATGAATTGTTGCTTTGCTTTTGTTTTATTTTTATCTGCGTTTCGATAAGTTAGTTTGCCTTCGAGGTAAAGCGAGTCTCTAAGGTTATTATTAATATATTCAATCTCCTTTAAAGCTTAAAAATCATTCAAAGTTGCAATTTAAAGACGATATTTTCTTTTTTTTGGCTTCTATTGGATATAAATAATTTTTTTTTGTCACAAAAATGAAGACTGAACCTTCTTAATTTCGTCGACCTGGAGGAATTTATAATCAATTCGACTAAAACAGAACGTGGGCGTATGAAGGCTTATTACAGTTTGTTTAAGGATTTCGTTTCACTTCTCAAACTAACTTATATAATTATAACGGTCTAAATAACTTACGCCTGACTTCTGTGACTTCCAGTTCCTGCTAACTCCTTAAGAGCGGCCGCACGAGCTGCTACTTCTTCCGCCATCCTCTGTTCCTGCAACTCTCTGGCACGCTCCGTTCTAATTAGTTCCTATAAAAACAAGCAATTAGCCCAAAATCCAATTCTCTGGAAATGATACAATCTAACACAAAACATAAACTTCCGTCAAACCCAAATTCACGCATTACTAATCTATTCATTTTTCGATGTTTTGGTCACGCTTTAAAGGAGTCGTAAACTCTGCTGGAAACAAACTTTCATCATCGCAGTTAGTTTCGTCCAGATGTAGGAAGTTGAATAAACAAAATTTCCCGAAATTATAAAATTTTAGAGCAGATTGAATTTATTCATTTAAATTTTTTGTACCGCCTTATTGAAAATTCTTGACTGAATTCAACAACTTTCTATCTAAGATTAAGTTTTTTTCGATAAAATGCAAATTCAAAAACTAACGGATGTACGTCTTCCCGGAATGTAAATTTCAAATCGTGTAGAATTTTACAATTTCTTTTATCTATTTGTTAAGTGCTAGAATGGTGTTCTGGTTACGATTCAGACGTGATTTAAAGTAGGTCACAAAATCAATATATTGTTCACAGTATATAGGGTGTTCCTCCTTTTAAAGTGTGCGCTGTTATGCAAAATGAATCATATGAGAGTTGTGTCGAATCAATTTTTTGATCTTTGTCTTTACAGAAAAAGGTGTCACGTATTTAGTTTTTGAATTAAATGTTTAATAAAAATTAAATAATCGTTAGTTGATTTCAAATAACTTGTTTTTTTAGTCTAACATAATAAAATTTAAATTTTTTTAGTTGCACCCTGCAGCAATTCCATTTTAAAACGTTTTTTTTTGTGTTTGGTTTTGTGAGAAATAAGTGGTTTATTTTTATCCACTGTTTTTTTCTTCTCGTTTATTAACCTTTTTAATGGAACAACTTTATTTTCCCACTATGCTCTCCATATTGTACGTTATTGCCGAGTAAATTAAGTTTTGATTTTTGAACCAAAATTTCAGTTTTACTAAAACAGGAAAAAATAATCAAATCTAGTTTGCTTTTGAATTAATGGATATTATTTGAATGCAATATGCAACATGCTGGGACATATTAAAATCAACTGTATATTTCACAATAATGGTCACTATTTACGGTAGAAGCAAATTAATTTATCGATAGAATTTATGTGGAACTCATTTACCGGATGGCCAGATTACATGTTTTTTTCAATTACTGCAATTGATACAGTTTATTTGGATAAGTATTTATAGTGGTCTAATGGTAATGATAATTTAGCGTTTTATTAAAATAAGAACAATTACATATATATGTCTATATTATTATATTTTATTTGAATAAAGATAAAAAAAGAATACACAGAAAAGACTACTACTTTAATAGAGATAAATCCCTTATTTGCCTGATATTTAGTAGGATAAAGTAAAAATTATTTGCTTCTCATAAACTACATTTGTTTCAATAAAATTAATTTATTTTGTTATGTTCTTTTGTTTATTTAACACGTATTTACTTAATATGAAACTCGTTCAAAGTAAAAAAAAAAGTTATTATTTACATACTAAATTGTATGAAATTGCGTTTATTGTTGTTTTTTGAGGTCACAGCGCTAAAAATAAATACCTTGATTACTTGTGAACTCTGTTAGCACCGATTGTGTCATATCGTAGTAAATATTGAAATTTCAGTATTAGTATTTCTGTGTTAGTGTTTGTTGCAGAGGGATAAACAGAGCGTCGGTGTCGTTTAATATTTGATTGAGGTGAAGTCTCGAGAATAAATGTGTGAGGGATGCAAACACTCACCTTCAGGTGCTGGAAACTTCCGCTTTGTGGAGTAAGGCCCAGAGGAGGTAGATGACCTCCCCCTGACAATCTGAATGCCGTTACCCTCCTTCTCGGCTCAGTTTGTCGTTGAACCGTTCCATACATTTTGGCTACTTCTTCAAAAGCTCTGTTTCTTTCGGCCAGATCTTGGATGCGTAGTGGGGCCTTATAATAAACGCGTCCAAACACTGGTCGTCCTTTGGACTTTCCTCCCATCCGCATTCTGAAAAGAAAAAAAGTATTTTTGGTAATCAATTTGTCGTTGATAATTTTTTGTCATCAGTGACTGGATATTTACCTCAGTAAATAAGCTTTTTGTGTTCGATCAAACTGATGTCACTATTTTTTCACCCCATTGCGCGGAAAACTCAAATTTAGGACAAGATGAGTGATTATGATCGCTTTTATGAAACTGTTAACAAAACAACATTAAAGTCTCGTGCTTCAAAATCGATAAACACAACATTAAAAGATTGCGATATCGTTTTATATTACGTTTCTCTAATTAAATTGCTTTTGTATGTCACTCTTTTAACGAGTGTGTCGAGATTCTTGTGTAATTCGTTTGATTTAAACGAATTCTGATTACAGCATGAGTTTTGTAAAGCAATGATATTGCTTTGAACTGTTCATTAGTAACTTTTTATTTTGCAATAAGAGTAACAAGTTTTTCCACATATTTTTTCAGATAGAATCAGTTTTAGTTTAGCTAGGCCAGTAAATTCTAAACGGGTGATTAAAATTCAGATTTTTTATTGTCCGTTGAAACAGAGCTGAAATCTGTTCAATAAAAAATGTTTTTTGATTAACAAAATTTACTGCATGTACTCTGCTACACAAAAAATTCCCTCGCGGGTGTCATTCACTACCCTAAAGCATTTAATTCGATGGAATATAGACACGTTGTACGTACAAAATTGCATGTTATAATGTATCAGTTTAAACAAATACTTCGAAGTCCCAGCATTTTTTCTAAAAAAAATTGTTATGAACTTTGGCTGTTTTGCTGGAATTTAAATGCGTAGCTATCTAAAATGAATTATACCGTTCGGTTGTCTAAATGGAATGAACGTAATGTTTTGGTTTAATTAATTACGGACGCTTAGGACGTTCTTTCAAGAATTTGTACGACAATGTATATAATTAAATTAAAAAATGCTCTTACACCTGTCTACAACTGTTGACAAAGGTCAATTTAAGTGATCGTAAGCAACGATTCAAGAAAGGTTTATGAATGAACGTGCGTTCGTTTATTACATATTGCTATAAATAGATAAAATGCTATCTATTTATTTCTATGCGTTTAAAGCAGATATATGGTTTGTATTTATTACCTTTAAATTTTTACTGTCAAAGATACTTAACGTATTGTTGATTTGATGACTGTATTATTATTATTATTGATATTTTAGTATTTTTGTAATGCATCTAAATTTAGTACTTTGAAAAATGAAAGATGTAAATGAGTTTAATATTTGAATATCGTGTAGAACGTAAGACTGATATTTTTTTCTTCGCTGTTTTGTATTATATTACGTCTAAAAAGGAGAATGATCGGAAGCAATTGAGTTTCATGAAAACCGTCTGTGTGAACACAGCCTTTTTGATAATTACATTAGAGATCTTAAAGCAGTGGTTGGTTCTTTGTTCTTTCTCCTCGTAGAGGAAGAAAATTTGATTTCAGCCTGATTATCTCATTATTTTAAGGAGATAAAACCGCCATTAATAGAGCGGAACTGTCAGCGAAGTTGTAAATAATGGTCATCAATGTAAACTCCAATTACAATAAGTAACTTTAAACCGGCGAGAGAACCGGAAGTTAAGCATCCTAAAACTGATAGGGTATTGAGTGGTCATGGATAGTTAATATCCGGTTCGTCTTAAGATCTATATTTCCGTTGACAGATTATAACAGTTACGAAAGTAAGGTATGTTAAAACGAAAAATGAGTAGTCGTCGCATCGATCTGTCATCGGATCTCTTTCCAAAACCCGAAACGCGAAATTGACACCTAGTTATTCCTAAATTCTTGAACAAAGCACGAATGCGCAGACTAATAACGTATTTCTTTCAATTGTGAAGTTTGCGCGAATAAAAACTTATTGCCACAGAAATAGTTGGGAACATTGTGTCAGATAAGAGCGAACTTGGCGGTAACTTGTTGAGCAACTATTGAAATAACTTCACGTTCAAGATTACATCTATAACTTGTAGCTTCTGTGATGAATTATAATAAATTAGAGAAACACTCAGGTATATACGATTTCGACTGGAAGCCGCAAATCTGGAAAATGATTTATGCAGAAGCGATCGGTACTCAAATCTGGAATGGGTGAATAAATGGATTTGTTTCGAATGAATTATATCTCTATTTTCGACAACACGAATTTACAAATCACAGGCGTTTACAATTATCTATATTTTCGTTTAGCGTTTTTGGGTTTTACCAGAAATATACTTATTATTCAAGATTAATTAAAAAACTTATTTGATTATTATCTACTCTCCGGATAAACAGATAGATAGCCTACATTTTGATCTGCGCACCAATTAAAAACGAGAAAAATTAACTTTAGTTATAAATCTGGTTTTATTTTTCTTTCATCATAAAAATACAGGATACAGTACAGTTGAACAAAGCAAGGCGTTTTATCGATTATTCATTTTTTCATATCCACAATATGATAAAGCGAGAGCTTCATAAAAATAATGTTCAATTTCTATAGTAACACTAATGAATAATTTTATTAAAAATTTAGTCCTTAACGTTTCAATAATCATAGGTGCTCGAACAGATTAAATTTAAAATTTATGTATTTATGTATTTCTAAATTAAATTTTTTAGCACCGAAATGTAATACATATTAAACTAATTGTATAGTGTATAGCTATAAGCTAACTTATCTTCTAAACCAGATTCACAAAAGAAATATATTCTTTGGGTTTCTTTAAATTAGAGTTACTTCATTTGATTTAACGTGGTTAAAGAATTACATAAATTTTTAATAAACTTTGTTTTGTAATATTTTTCTTAAATTATTTCGAGTTTTTACAGCGCCGCTTTAGGATATTCTACTTTATGTTAAGTGTCGCAACGACGTGGATAAAATTATCAAGAATAGCATCATCTATTTTGGTTTCCGAATAAGCAATTTGCGCTCTAATATATGCAAATTCTCAGATTTTATTCAATATTTTATCACGGGAACCTTGTACTCATCCCTGATGTATGATAGCAATTTCTGTGGAATTTGTTTCATAATGTTTTCAATTTTTACAACAAAATTCTCCAATAAAACTGGGCGCATTGATAAACATGGAGAATTTATATCAGGGAAAGATAATCATAATTGTCATTCGGAAACGATATACTTTCAGAGCAAAACAAGGAAGCCCGGAAATGTATTTATGGTTTCCGTTTAATAAAGCTTCGTTTTATTTGGTTTTTGGTAATTACGTATGGGGGCGTTATATACGTATTTTGAAAGAATATTAAGACTGCAAAAAGTACGTTTTATTTGTGAAAGAAGTCGGGGTCTCTCTATAGATAATTAATTAACGATTTTGCTTTGATTCTCTTTGAAGAATATCAAAAATTGGATCCACTTAAATTATAGCATGTATATATTTGTCTTCTGATATTTCCTCAAAGCTTGTGTTTTTCACTTTTTATTTAATGAAACGTCTTTTCTGCGATTCTGCAATGCGGTGCAGTGGGTCACGAACGCCAAATATATTTACAGTTCCGTTTCGTGAAAATGTTCTATTAAAGATATTATTTCTATATTTGTTTTATATAACGAATAGGTGAACAGTTTCAGGTCAACTTTTTCCCAAGCATCGCATTTTGTTTTCTATTGAATTTCTCTTAAGCTTGTTATATCAACTTGCCAGGAGATTTATGACGGATTTTCTGGTCATGTGGTAAGTGTAATTTTTCGGTTCTTTGAAAAAATCCCTCAAAGCACAAATAAATACTTTAAGTTTCAATATTATAGTAATGACGTCTGTTTAATAATACCGACTTTCGGCTTGAAATCTTGCGAACAAATGGAATTTTTTTGTTTCTAAATTTGTCCTAACAAACTAAGATTTCATAATGTCATATATTTTAAACAAATATTTCTACGAAGAAATCCTTCTAAGAATGTTTAACTAACCGTAGTTTTAGAATAAGTTATTTTATAAATATAAGGTTCAAGCCGGTTTAAAGGCGAACTTTGTTTCTTTTGCAGGTAACTGACATTTATTTTAAAGTTGAGAGTGAATTTAAGATAATGCAATCTAGCAATAGGAGAAGCAACTAGTATTTGTTTGGTAACCTTTATTACAGGACTAAAATAACTTTACATTTTATCATGAGATCTCGAGAATTCATTAGTCAGAAACGTAAATACATTTAAAGATTTTGTGTACTTCCTAGAATTACACGTAAATATGAATTGTAGATAACTTTTTATTTATCTATTTCGACAGTAGAAGTATTAAGTGTTGGCAAACTTAAACTTTTTATCATTTTGGGTGGTTTACTACTTCTTTTAGCATATTTTTTAATTTTAATGTCATGAGTTAAATATTCAAGTGGAAAAAGCTTATAACATTGTTTTACTAAATCCTATATCAAACGAAGAGTACATTAAAAATATTATGCAAGATTAATGGTATTTAGCGTCGAGAACTTTTTGATGAAAATAAAAACACATTATGTCAGAATAAGATCCGTGCTATTAACATGTGATATTTTTTTGTAAAATTTAAAGGATAAAAATATTTACTCCATGTGCGCTAATATATCTAGGAGTAAAACAAAAAAAAAACAACTTTTACAATGTTTTCTTTTATCCTGTGTTTATTTCATTAAAAGTTTAGCAAAGGTAATACGCAATTACAATTACTTACTTGATTTCGAGTTTTGGAGGCGTGAATAAAAACATTTACTTTATGATATGGGGTAAGTGCTTTTAAAATTTTAATTTCAGTTTGTGGTACAATTGGTTTTAGTGTGAGCTGCTGTGTAAGTCGTTGTAAAAGTGTTGTCTGCAATTATTGATTTGTTGTTGATCTTGGTAGAGTTGTAAGCGAGCGAGATGAAAAGAAAAAGTGAAATAAGTTGAATCTGCTCATAAAATTGGCTATAAACCTGTTGTAATGGTAAGTGGCAAAAACCGTCGAGGTAATAAACTATAGACTTTTATTAGGGTTGTATTCACTTACCCCCCCATACTCCTAGAGGTAGCATAATAAGGTTCCCAAACGTTATCGGAAAAGGGGTCTCTATACATGGGTATTTCGTTCGTGATCTCCGCTGCTCTCGACTGACGTTTAGAAAACCTCCACATTGCCTTCAGCTCTTCGCAGCTGGGCTCTCCTGCGACGCCATTCTTGCTTGAAACAACTTCACTTGATCGTCTGTATTCTTTCGTTCTCGGAAGCGCGAATGCCGTTGTGCTTCCGAACCAAATCCACCAAATAAATACACTCGTCGCTAATGAACTTATGTGCATCTGAAATAACCAAAGTGTTAAATCTTCTAATAGACATTTGCGAACCGTATTCGCATTAAATCCATTAGCTAGGATATTCTACTGGATTAGACGGAAGCATTCGAACACACATTCACGTTATACGCGATTTGTCTTGTAAACACACAACTTCGAAAACAGTTTACATAATTCTTCCTAAATACTTTGGGTATAAAAAATTAAGGGCTTTTAGAATATTGCTGTTATTGCTGTTTTCGATTAGATAGTCTCAAGAGAAAATGTAGAACCTGCAACAGGAAATCACCGCAAATACCTAATAAACGTGGTAATTAACAGATAGACTGTTTATTTGTAGTTAAAGAGAAATCAAACTGTATAATAAATTCGCAATAGTTGGGTTGTTCACGATTTATAGAAGAACCAGATATAAATTCCACTCCTTTTTAAGTAGAATCTTTGTACTATGTAAAAGTATAGTCGTGGACTGCTACGGAAAACAAGACTGCAGATAACTATAAATTTCATTATTGGAGAAAAATTATTAAAAAATACTGTACAGCTGTTTGAAACTATTGAATTTTTTTTATAAAAACGAAGCCTGCGCTTTATTGAAAGGGTCGAAGTTATGTTACGGAGTAAATTTGTTTATTTACTAATTTTTAAAGTGCTTTCGTCACTTTTAAGCATTTAGAATAACTATTTTTGATTTTCGTATAATTTATGTAGTGTTGCTAATCTTGCTCAGAAACTAAGAAAATAATTGGGAGATGATGATATTTCTCAAATTAATTTTTTGCATCATAACAGCAAAATTTGATTAGAACAACCATTTTTGAATCATCCTTTTCTTTTTTGTGCAAAGTCGTGACACTACGAATTCGATGTCATCAATCAATTTAAACAAAACAATAAACATTTTGATGCTTTACCCTTTCAAAACTAAGGTGGGCATTTGATATCTATACGCTCATAAAGTATACAGTGATATTACTATCAGAACTACAAATAAAGCTTCATCGCAGACAATTTGTTACACGTTAACGGGCCAAACCTCGAATTTACACGTTTCCATGTATCTCACTACAGTTCACAATTAAAAAAGACAAAACATGTTCATGTTTCTTCATATAAAGATATAAAACATGTAAAGATGACTAAAATTTTGTTGTTTATCCATTAATCTAGTAAGTTTATAGGCCAGAAATTCAAATGTGACAAGACATATCGATATTCTTTAATGAAAATTTTATTGCCATTTCCGATTAAAAAGCATTTTTAAAGTTACACGTGGAAATGTCGAGTTAATATCAACATCTAAATTTAGAACTCATTAAATAAAAAGCTGACATAATAATGAATTTGAACCTCCTGTGAACATTATGTTTAAAAAGTAGTGTTATGAATTATGTTAATATTGTTTTTTAATGTTCAGTTTAGCCTACAAAGTATTGCTTTAATTTGTTACAATTTAATTAATTTGGACAATTAATTCAATTAATTAACAATGACTGAATGAGAATCATCAATAATTTTTATCTAAAAGAAGTTACTACTCAGGCTACATAAATTATAAACTTAGTCGTTAGTTAGATTTTTTATAGAGCTAATTAAAAACATGGTAATATTGTACAAAAAGTGGTACGGCGTATTTTAAATGTGTCAAATTATATATAATTAACTGGTTAATAAACGAGAAAATTAGCAAAAAGTTTAGTTTGGAAATTGCAGATAATAAAGCGAAGCACGGATTTTGTATTTATAAGAAAAATTTATGTACAATATAAATTTACAATATACTCTAAGAAGCATTTTCCACAATAAGCTTCTTTGACTATAAGCTGGTGCCATTATTTCGATTCTTTCAAGGTCGAGCATAAATAGTCTTTAGCAAATTTAAATATGAAATCTTTTCATATTTGTTTTTGTAAACAACGTAGATTGCTATCGACATTTTAAATGAATATTATGGTTTTTAGATATTTTTTTTTTGACATGTATCTAGAATTTTAGCGATGGCATCTGAAGGTCTTATTGTCTGAATCCATACTTAATAAAAAAAATCCCGGTTATAGAATAAAATTTGGAACCACCTGTGGCGCCTGTAAAAATGACTGTGTGTATAAAAATTTGCTTGACATGACCGCAAATTAAAATTTGAAATACGGCTCAAGTTAATTTTTGTCAAATCATTGGAACCGCAGTAGACGACATAATACTTGTACCACTTGAGAGTAATTTGAAACGGAGTCGGGAGTTGTTGGGATGTCAGGAGCTACAAAAATTCGTGGAGAATGACATAATCTGAAAAAGGGTGGAATGAGTTTTATAATAATTTGTTTAAGTTGGCAAAAATGTTTGAATTAATTTAAAGACAAACCAACAGCCGGCAAGCTTTGATAATGTAAGTTTATGATGCAAAGTTCGGCTTGCGGTTGAGGTTAATGGTTTGCCCGCAAAATACCGTCGATTTAAGTTCGATTACGTAAATTGTGAAATAATAAATCAGCTGACGAAAAGAATCTCCGTTTCCTGAAATTAAATATTAATCAAGACTGACTCGTTGGAAACAGCGTAGGCGGTGTGTAGTCGGAAAAATAGAAAACTAGAGTCGATATTGGTTAAAAATTTCAAAAGTTAAATTTGGTAATGAAATATTGCCAAAGTTGTTACAGAGGAAACGAGTTTTTCTGTCAAGCTTATGCTCGACTATAATAGAAGTTCAGTGACGTGTGTTCGGGAAGTTTTAGGTCCTTTCATATTTTGTTGTTCATATTCCGAACAATCGATCTCGGTGAAATGAGTGGATTGAAGTAGCCATAAACTGGATGGCCGCAGGACGTGTGCTAGTTGTAGCGCAAATAATTAACTCCGAAACGTAACGATCGAACTTTACGCTTTTTTGGAAAAGTATGTGAATTTGTCGACAGTTTGAAATTTTTGTTTATTAATTAATCTCACGCACCAGCTGGCTTTATTGTGGTCTGTCAGGTTTAATTTTGCTTGAATTCTGCTATTTTTGTATTTGCTCTGCTAACTCTATAGCAGCTGCTTGAGCTGATTGGGTTTTAGCGGAGTTATGATTGATTGGGTTTGCACAGACACATACATTGCTCAAGACCGTAGCTAAAACATATTTCACCATGCAGTTAATTATGTGTTGTATTAAATCATTTGTAGGTTTGTTATAATGTGGGTATATTCTTTGGTACAGTAAAACTCACTTTCTATAAATTAATGATTGAAATGGCTTTTGAAAAAGTGTTGAGCTTCCTATAGCATCAGTCTATAGCTTTAATATTTTAAACAAACTGATTTTCAACAAAGTTGTATCAATCGTATATTGCTGTGATTTAATATACGTAAATTATTTTATTAACACCTAATCAAGATTTGCAGATGGTAACATTATTTTTGGTCATAGTACTTTGTTTTAAAAGTGTTGTTTTTAATAACTTTTCTAATTAATTATGTGCATACTAATCTCAGGGAAATTTATTCTTTTGTTGTTTAATAAAATATGTAACAGATTTTCAAACTTATTCACGAGATACGTTTAAAATTTTTATAGCCGATAAACTTATTTGAATATGTGCCACAATCACAATATGTAATATCACACTTTAAAAATTCTAGGATGAAATTAAAGTCTGGTGACGTGAAAGTGTTGGATGCTAGATTTTTCATGATGACAGCTTTTCTAAAGGTACAAATATGCTTTCAGATTCAACAGGAACTAGTGGATTAGTGCGACATTACAGAACTTGGAATATCAAATATGAGTCAAAAGTGGTGGATGCGCCGGACATATACATTAATTGCTGCTTTTAAGTTTTATGTACGTGCCAATTAACAAATGTACGTTCTTGTGTTTCAAAAAAACTGCGAAAATGAATACATTAACGCGACGATCTAAATTTTTGTTGACGTTATTAGATAGTAAACAAACAAAATTATGTAAAGTATCGCTTGATACGTCGTTATCGTAATTAATATCGACGCTATTTTGAAGCGATGCGTTAAACACGGTATTTTAATTATTAGATAAATTAATTGAAGAGAAAGATTAAAAAGTGTTGTTTTTTATCGGAGGCGCCGAGCGAAAATAAAAATTCTTTGTAATAATTGACTTAATTTGGCTGTTACAAAATTGATAATACCTTTGGCGCGTACGTTGTTATTTAACAAAACGGAACAATGAAGAGGGAGGATAAAGTAATTGAATTTTTTGTTGCATCGTGTTGAACATGCGGTCAACAAAGAGCGTCAAAATAGTAAAAGTGAAAGGGTGCGTGTTGCAGAATGCAAAACAGAGAAAAATAAAGAAAACGAGCATTACCTTGTAACGATGTGCCCCTCGAGTGCGGTGCAATGGTGCAATGCGTTGGATAATCTTACAAACTACTGTGCAAGTTAACAAGTGCAATAGTAAAAACAAGTCATTTCGTGATCAGTCAAAATTAAGTGAAAAATCTGTCATTTTTCGGTCGATTGTATCGTGGTGGAGTGGTAATGCGGTGCCGTTGTCTTTATCAGGTGTAGATATGCGATGCCATTCTCTTGTTAGTGCGAATACGTACACAGTGATATGTTCTAGTCGTGAGTTACGACTGCATGTCAGGCAGGGTGGCGCAAGACTAAGTTGAAACGGGTACGGGGTTGCGCTGGCAGGGCAGCTGCTCCTGGGCAAATGCTCCGCGCTCTTTTTCCTTCGTCGTCTCTCTCACCGCCGCCCCCAAACTTCCTCGCCCCCACGCCTAGCCGCTTCCAAAGACCCTCCGGAGTCTTCACCACCATCCACTGTACATCCTCCTTGGCGCAAACAATCCCCACCGGAGACGGCACACGTGCGATCACCCCGTGCGTAAATGCTTGGCGCAAATTAAAAGAATTGCTGGAAATGTGCAAACTCCTCTTAGACTAATCCGACAACTTTTTCCGCTTCATGCAAACAAAATCAATTATTTAAACTGAAGCTGAAGCACCTTAATATTATTTTAGTTTTAAATACAGTAAAAAAATGCTCATAACTAGGAAACAACTTTATTGAAATGTTATTCAAAATCACAATCACCTTATTTACAGAAACATAATTTATTTTTGTTAATCAGCTTATAACATTTTTGAAACGGAGCATGGATGATTTTTTATTTTAATAATAATACAATACAACTTAATACAACTTAAATTTGTATAAAAACTAAAGCAGCGTGTCATTTTTTTAAAAGCGAAAGAGTGAAATTAAACGCGCAAATAACAATGAATTATTTCACTATTTACACGTCTGATATTTGTTTGGTTGGTGATTAAACATGTGAGTTGTTTATTATGTTTAAGGATATTTGAACAATTATTGATTACTAGTATGGTAAACATAGTTCTAAATGTACAAAAAAAATTAAAGTTAGAGAAAACGAACCAATAATGGTACTGCTGTGGCTGGTACAAACTTTCCTTAGTTTAACCCTCGGAGTTTTTCCTTTCAAACAAGCAAAATCAATTCATTTTCACCTGGATCTAAATCGTTTGGAAAACCGAAAGGAAATTAAGAAGTTACAGCAACTTCGCAACTTCCAACGCTTTTATCTTGTTCTTTTCAACGAAAACATAAGCGTATTAAAGTCATAATGTAGCAGCACCATGACATTTTTATTATCCAGTCTTACGATTTTTTCATTACAAGGATGGCACATAAAACGTTTTTTTTTTAAGTTATCGCACATATGCAGTGCTCATAAGAAATTATATTAAGTCCAAAATGATCAAACTTTTCTTACTAAAGTTATTAGAAATAGTATGCTTACGGGAGTTTGTTGGGGTCACTTTAACGATCTACTTCCGAAGTTTTAATAAATTTAAGTTAATTAATCTGAGGGTGAAATATATTTTTTTCTTATTTGTCTAAATAGACCTGTTGGAGTAGAGATTTTGTGATACAATTGAAGTTTCCGCAACAGGTTACACAAAACATAGGTTGTATAAATTAATGTTGATCCGGAGCTTAGTCCTTGCCTTCAAAGGACTATCTGCTTATATAGGATTGTAACGTGGAGGTAGATAAACATTAAAAAATAGTGGGAATAATTGTACACACTGTAAAAAACTGCCTAAAATCCGCAGTTCCCTTAAAACCGAGCTGGAAAGTTATAACAGTAAAGCTTGGAATGTTTTCCTGTCTGCAGAATTTAAGCAGTAGAGGGAAATAATTTTATAATACCTACCTTGAATATTCGCGGGCAAACAACCATAAACAATTAGAGAAACTGTCAAATTAATGCTGCGAGATTACATAATAGGGTTACATTTCACTTTTTGTAACTTCTTAAAACTTTCCTTCTAGAATTTCAAGATCTTAATTATTTCATAAATAAAACACTGTCACGTCCTTATGCGAGCTAAAGCAGAGATTAAAATGGAAAAGTATAATAAAAGCACGAACGTTATTAGGCTTACTTTGAACGAAAAACTGGTGAATTTACGCATTTAATATAATATTTTATTGTCCATAATTTCCCAATAATAATACATTTTATTCTTTTTTCTCTTTTGTTCTTACGCTTTCAACAACGAAACAAACATGAATAAAATTATTTTTATTTCAATTAACACGTAACGTTTTTGCTTGCAAGCATGGAAGCTCAATAATTAAGTGTTCATTTTTAGGGGTTAAACTTTAAAATACTCTTTTATTGTCAAAGCGGAATGTATGGAATTATAATTGTGGAGTCGTGGTGATTTATGGATGAAGTAATTTGCAAATGCCTGATACGTTGCTAATTAAAATTATGCGCGAAATGCCCTCAAAACACGCCGCGGAACAATAAAGGGGCGTATCCTGGGAAAAGTTTCATTCCTAACACATTCTCTCATAGATTAAGATTAAATGTTAGTGAAAATTTATAATTGGCAGCGTGTAAATATAACAGATCAAAGTAAGCAAAGTTATAATGTTATAAACTTTGAAACATAATGAAACACGTGCTGTGAAAGTTGAAGAAGTTCCAATCAATCAAGGAAGTAAACTTTTTCCCGTCCAACAATTTTTTGATTGATAACAGATTGCGTGTGAAAAAAAAAAACTATAGTAGCAGCGGAACAACAAAATGTTTATTAAAATATAAACCGTCACATATTGAGGTTTTAATTTTGAAAGCGTTGCAGTGTTTGTAAACATGGTTTGTTTTAGTTTTAAAAAACAATCAATATAAATTTGTTCGTAGGAGGTTGTTTCAAATAAAAGTGATTTCGAAGCTGTCACATCTCTTAAACTTGCCAGATGGAAAGGGAATTTTCTGCAATTTCGTTTCGATGTTTCTTTAGTTGACAGTGTACCGGAGTTAATGAAACTTCAGTCATTCCTAAAGCCACATTATTTTGTTTTCCGTAACAACAGTACATTCTAAGGTCGTGATTGAAATTTGCTGCTAACTAAACATAGTTTTGAGAAGAAGAATTTTATTCTAGAATACGAAAAAAAATTTGAAATTACGACCAGTGAAAATTTCATGATCAAATCATAAAATATGGATATTTTAACTTCGTTTGCTAGTCAGTTTTTTAAATTTTTCACCTGACGTTTTATCGTAAAATTAAACTGGAATGTCGGTTACCCCATTTCTCTGCGCAATGAGTTTGGATTGGGGTAAATGAAAACTCCGATAAATGTTTCCTACACATATTAGGCGCTAGCAGACGTTATCTTTAACAGTAAGAGATGCATATTTTTTGGAGAGTTTTTATTGAATTTTTTTGTGGCACTTGATCAGTTCCACGTGACGATCGTTAATAATTTTTGTTAGTGGTGTAATTAATCTTGCGTTAGTAGCGTGTCTCTTAAGATAACATTTTCAAGGGATTATTTTTAGAAAATCCAGTGACTCTTTTAATTTTCATTTAACGTTGCGTGGGATATATATTTTATGGGTTCAAAACATGCAAAACCTAAAAGAAAATCACTATTAAATACGGACAGCATCTGATTTTGTTTGAATTTTTTGTGTCAGCAGTCAACTCAGGTGATGCGTTTATTGAATGCATTATTATGCATACTGCATTATTGAAATATTATTTTTCAAATGTCACTTTTGCATAACGATTTTTTTTTTGTCTGACACTTATTTTCAAGAATAATGGGTTTCGCCAGGACATGATGAATTTTAATATTTCATTATGAATTGATACTGAATACTATTCAAAGGGTTATTACTTTCCTAAGTTATAAAGAGTATTACCCATAGATCTAGTGTGACTTAATAAAATCTACCCTAAATTAGATGTTGTGTTTATCGAATAAACCTAATTTGATTTAGTTCAGATAGTTTAGTTAAACCACAACTAGTCGGTTGTTTTCTTTAAAGAAATTTATAAAATACATCATTAGATTTTTTTGGTGAAAACAGATTTTGCGGTTCATTTTTATATTTATTTTTCTGAAAGTAATGTGCTTTTTTCTAAATGGTACAGAAGAATGTGATGCGTAGGGCTTGAACTTATCAATACACCCATCACATTGTTTCGTTATAGTCACTGACTTTGCGGTTACACGTATAAGCTTGCTTAGTTACGGGCAAGTTTATTCAAACGGAATACATAAAATTATACTGATATAGTTTTGAGTGTCGTGAAATCGAAAACGAGGGATCAGAGTTTCTGCATAGCAAGCATGTACTTTTAGTTCCACAAATGGTGTATATTTCAGTACAATGGTGTATCGAGAATATTGATTTTTGAGTTCAATGCCAACGTCAATTCATATGAGAACCTAATGTTATTTTTGAGCTTAAACTCAGGACATCTAAAGGATCCAGCCTCCATAAATAATACTTCTTTAAGACAAATTTCTGCGCTTTTAAATGTGAAGCTATTATTATATTTTCCAAGAACTATTTTTTCTTTATTTTTCACATGTTACAGGGTTTTATTTAAAGAGTCTTTTCAAAACCTCGTTCTCATTTTACCATCACTATCTTATGTCGTTCCAGTAATAATAAAAGTTTATGTTTTACCTTAAAGAGTTTACAAATTCATTACTGTGTGAAAATACCCTGATTTTAAAAGTTTCGTTATATCAATTTTTACTACGAAAAATCTTTTTTGTTGCCAAGTGGAGAATATTGTAAATGCGGCAGCCAGCATTCGTTGTAATTTAAAGCTGATGACAGCGGAAAATTAGTCGGCAGGCAAATCGTCAAAAACGCTGTAACTTATTAAATATATCTGTTCATTATAAAGAAGGACCTACAGACAATTTTGCTAGTTTAATGATGCATGTATCAAAATTGAATGATAACTTCAGAAGATTTGGGCTTGCTTTCAAAGTAAACAAAAGTCGTTTTTCCTGCTGTTTTGTCTTTTTGCGTCGTATGTTCGTGGAACCGATTACTTTCATATGTTTCCCATTACATTGTTTTCTCTGTCTGTTATTGACAGATATCTTTTCCTAGAACTGTAATCTCGTAAACTGACATTTTTCTTCAAATAACATAAGATCATTGACAGATCATTGACCAGTTTAATTAATTCAACTTCGGTGGTAATAAGTTCAAAGCAACAGGATTTACAACGCCGTTTATCTTAAATTGCTTCTTTGATGAATAAAATTGTTGTGTAAAACATCAATAAGAATTCTACAACGTTTCTTGGGAATTAATAAAATTCCTCCCACGTCTTTTTATTAAAAGAAAAGAGAAACTAGAAATAAACACGGAATAACTGGAATAATTGACGAACTACGACGAAAATAAAGTTTGCTCAGGGAAATAGACTGTTTTGATGAAATTTATTATGCGTTTGTGTTGTTATCAACACTTATTGTTGTTAACAATGTGGTATTTGCGGAAAACGCCAAGTAATTGAGTGTAAGTAATAACTCGATTATAATAACATATTAATAATTGTCTACATGAAATATCCTCCCACTTATTGTGGAATCGTTTTTCTTGCATCCTAATTAATTTTTGAAAATGTGAGTTTTTATTTAACTTGATGCTTATATCAACAGCTATTAATAGTGCATGTAGACATTAATTAAAACTGAGATTAAAGTTATATGAGATTTTCTACAACGTCGCGTAATTACATGATACGTTAAAAACTTGTTAAAAATCAAATTTTAGTAATGGAGTTTATGCAAATTAAAACCAAAATTCAAAGAACGAGGTTGCTATAACAGATAAAAAGCGTTCGTAATTAAACCAGCATTTTGAATGCGTCTCCCACTAATTTCTTGCTTAAGATACTGTTCGCTAATTAAATTAGTAGTAACTCTACACAAATTTCTATTTCAATACGTTTAATACCGTTTAAACCGTATATTTGCAAACACCACAGATAGCAGCACGAACATTCCAAGAATCCCTTCCAAATCACGATCATTTTTGGGGTGTCTGGGGAGATTGACCCGGAAGTTAGAATTCGATGAAATATGCGTGAGACATGAAATAAGACTAGAAATAAGAGAATGCTCGTTCGATACTTCAAATAACTTGTATAGATTTTGTGAAAATATCTTCGTGGTTGTTTTATGTAACAGGAAATAGGTAGATTATTCCGGTTATTGAACTCGATTTTCAATCGTCATATAAAATTGTTTGGAAAGGTTTTTGCTTGTTTTGAATTATGGAAAAACTCATGTTGTTTTTTGTTGATTTTGTTGACGT
The DNA here is from genome assembly GCA_030157275.1 of Cynaeus angustus. Taxonomy (NCBI): domain Eukaryota; kingdom Metazoa; phylum Arthropoda; class Insecta; order Coleoptera; family Tenebrionidae; genus Cynaeus; species Cynaeus angustus. The sequence goes on along the minus strand of CM058066.1, from coordinate 13,386,315 downwards.
TGTACTAAGGTTTCGTTTACTTCAAGGATGTTGGACTCATTTTATCTTATTTTGGAAGTTGGTTCAATATGTTGACTTATAAAATAGAAGGGTTTCAATATTCTAAGTAATGTGGCCACTTAAAAGACCATTTTTTTATTTTAGCAAAGCTATCATCTCCTAGGACATGCTACCCTTTAAATTTACTGCAAGTGGTTTTGGTTAAAACACAGTATTGCATTTCATATTTTATTAGGTATACAAGCAACCAAAAAAGCTTAATAAATGTACTTTTTTTGTCAAGGGAATTGTTGGCAAATATCTAGTTCAGCTGGTACATTTTTTTTTCAACAAATGATCTTAAAGTTACAAGTGAAAAAATAGAAATTTTAACTAAAGAGTTTTAACAAAATCCGTATGAAATTTATTAAATACTTTTGTTTACTAAGAATGGAATTTTGGGTGTCCCACTTTTCTTGTCATTGCATGATTTTTTTCTATATATTTTTGGAAAATTTATTCTTTGTGTTTATAGGTGACGTCTACGTGAAAAATATCTTGGGTTATAATAGGTTGCAACCATTTTCAAATTTTAAACAGAAAAAAAAACAGACCTTACTCAAAATTTGTGTTCCTGTGGCTAAATAAATGAAATCCGTGAGAAACTAGACATTTATGGATGGAAATATTTGAAAAATCCTTCATTTCTGTATTTAGACAGATGAAAACTGTCTGGATGAATGAATTTCTCCTTATTTTACAAAAGTGAAGCTTTGTTCTCTCAATATATTTTTTTATTGATTTTACCATTTCATTTTTGAAATCTGTCGTATAAAAGATAAGGTTGTCATTTTGTATTTGGTTATCTGTAATATTGACCTACATTTACAACATTACTGTTAATATAAAGTTATAAAAACACCAAGTAAAAGCTTTGACTATTATCTTTATCAATGTAATGAAAATTGCCATTTTGGGAATGTCCATGTACAACATGTTGATAAAAAAATGAGAAGAAATGTACTAATTCCAATTATTTCTACTATGTTGCCTGCCCCCGTTTTGTGTTTTTTTAATTGCTGTGCCTTCGTACATCTAACCATCCATTTTAACTGTCCTGTTCTTGACATTGTGTTTCTGAGAAGTAACTGGCTACTTTTTAGCAAGAGTTGCATGGCTAGCACGTCTAGACGACTTTGAAGGCAGCGATCCATTCAACAAGTTAATTATGTGTCAACTCAAGTATTTTCCAGGAAATTCGGGTGTGTGGTTGATTGCTTAAAGAGGTTTTTAAATAGAAGGGTTTTTAGTTGAGAGCACAAAATACAACGAAGCTAGCAGTCCAAAGCGTTAAAAACATTAATTACTAGGCAGAAATGATAATTGCAAAGACTATTACGAAGGGCATGCCGTATAATGGCACAAGAGAACCGCACGTATGCAACGAGAAATATGAGAGAGGGCGAATTTTCTCGTAAACGGTGGCAGACTGCCGCCCCGCCGCCTCTCACAAACGGCACTATTCACCGTGTGGGCGGATCAACCCCGTTCTAATTCGGTTTGGCTTGCGTGACGTTTACTACGTGGGCGTCATTCATGAAATACGTTCATCGCTCAGACCGCTTATATCGAAATTGTTTTTAATATGCAATCTGTTGCGCCGCCACTGCATTCAAGGAACATGCGTAAGTGATCGCTGATGATATCCTCTTCATGACTGTTTTTTAAGATAAAACATTTTTTATACCGAATTATCAATCCTGGTGCCACAGATTGGATATCCGCACGCTGGATCAAAGTTGGCCGTGATGTGTTTTGCAATCAATGGGGGTTTGTGCCGAAAATAACTTTATTTCATTTTTATTTCGACATTTTCTTCCCTATGTGGGGTCGGTTGACCTAAGCGTTCACTGAAAGGTGCCATTTCTGTCCACTTTTTGAGCGCATGGTTTCTAATCAAGTAGCTTTTTTGTTCAGAGGAATTTTCAGCTCTGCTGGCATATATTTAAAACCGTATCTAGTACATTGAAAATCTGCCGTTATTTATACCGACCTAGAAAAAATAGAACAGCATCATGATTATTAACATTAAATTTAAATAACTCCATTATTAACATTATTGTTAATTTAAGCTCGTTGATTCCACACCAACGTGCGTAATCCAAATATAAATTATTTCCATATCTAGAAACTTGAAGATTTCCATTGCAACATTTGTTAAAAGTGGGTTACGTTTTGCATAAATAAGACGCTAATAAATGACTACGCCATTGTAAAATTATAGTTTAAAATTTCTACGAGAATTGTCTCTGGAATGTAATTCTGTTAGAAGTTTTACCGCTTTCTTTTGTAAAGAAAAAAATTGATACCCACATGTCGAGTGACACCACACCTAAAATTTATAAGGAAGATGACTCTGCAAGGTACGTCACCATCATTTATATTTATAGGGACGCAGTTGACCTAAGTTTTTATTAACAAAATGCTTTTATTCAAATTTTGAGATATAATGGTATTGTCGAAGTTCTTTGACGATCATGTATTGTAATTCCAGGTAATGTGGCTGTCTTATTACCTTATTATATTAACAGTTTTTACCTTAATTTGTGTTCAGTTTTTAGATTTTGAGTCTTTTGCCTTTTGTTATTTTTTTTTAAACAATCTTTCCTGTACTATTGCTGTTGTCGAGTTTTAAATTATGGTGCTATCCTACGGGAAATTCAGCTGGAATTTACTTTTTAAATTAATAATAGGTTTCGAATTGAATCCCTTAATAAGTTATTTAGATCTGAATGAGGACTAAAGCGTCAACGTGGGGGACATTATCTATTCTGTACGAGTTTTCTATTTAACTTTTAAATTCTTTGTTATGTGGTCATTCAATAGTGAATATTATCGTTCTAGTGGAACAAAATAATAACTGATAAGATAAGCAAGGAAGATAATAAAAATAGAACAGTTGTGCAGGAAGTTTAATTCTAGAAACTGTCGCTTACTGGGCGGATATGTAATCAATATACCAGGTGGGAGGGTGATTTTTCTCAGCAGAGTTATTCAATCAATAAATGCAATTGGTGTCCTGTTATCTCAATTGCTTGATAATACTAGAAAATTCCTATTGGTGAAATTTAGCATGCACCACAGTAATCGAGCACAAATCCTAATTTATAAATATTATCCGTCAATTTGTGTTTAATGTTTAACTTCAAAAAGATTTTTAAAACTAAATGAAACTAACTAAGCTCTTAATTTAAGCTCAGACTATTATAATTTATTTATTTATTACTTGTAAACAAAGTAATGCTTATATTAGTAAATGATTCGACACTTACTTTGTAATTTTCCTTTTACGTCGTAGCGACATCCTTCCAGGCTCATCCTGATTGTAAAAAAAATACATTGTCCGTTAATTAAGGGTATTTTGGTAATAGATGTAATGAAATTAATTAAATTGTGCAAAGCTTGCCTGAATAAAACCCAATTTTGTTTTTTAGTTGAGGTTAAAATTGACTTGTGTAGTTTTTGGAAAAACTACCTTCGTTTAAATATGAATTCGTTTTGATGTTATAAGTCCTTGTAATAACATGATATAAACTATAAAATATGAATTGTTTGCTAATAACGTTTGACCGTTTTTCTTTTATGACGATATTTATTTATGTTGTAAACAGTATTATATTGCCAGGTTTAGAATTTAGGTATGCATATAAGCATCATAATGAAAAATTTATGCCTCAGTTTAGTAACTATTAAATTTTAGTTTCCATATAAATTTTAGTTGAAAGTTGATTAAATGTTTTGTGCGAGCTTACTGTAATAGCTACCGGTTTTATAATTGTTGACTGTGGAAAAAGTCACCAAATTCAAAATAGAAATAAGTTTTAAAAAAAATTTACCATCGATTTTTTTGTTCGAAAACTCCACGCTCAGTCTATTTCCATTATGTTCGTTTTTGTCTTATTAAAATAAATGTAAGTTTAAATGAATTTAGGTTGAATGGCGTAGAGTGGAGGCAGTTACTTTAACGCCGCTTTTATAATCTGCACGTATTTTACAGTTGCCGAGTTTGGCGATTATTTCCATTCTGTACGTAAAGTGTGCCTATTAAGGTATTGATTTGATCACAAAAAAGAATGTTTTTTTTACTACTTAGTCGAACTAATTGGGAGACTATTATACAACTTTGTATCACAAGGTTTGTTGAGACTTTGGATTAAGTTCAACAGGATAACATGTTAACTAAAACTTTAAAAACTCGACAGTAATTTTCAATTTAGTCATGTTGAATGAATTTCATAGTTCAGAGGCTACATTTCTCAAATATATTTTTTTGGCAAATGTTGTGAAACAGGGCTTAAAATAATTCTTAAAACGTAGCGTGAACAAAGTTGAAGCAATAATGCGTGGGTTAAAACTCTCTTGATTTTTCGCGTCGTTCGTGTCAACAGAGTTTTCCAAGTAGCAAATTTTAATAAAAGAAGAATGCGATGTTCCGTTATTGGTCGTTAGACGATGTTGAAAATTACACTTGTTATTTGGATTTCTAATATTCCTTTTAATTGCTAAAGTTCTTTAGGTCTACAACCCAATCAATTTCTGGTGGATGCGCCGGGTAATTTTTGATGTTCTAGGGGAGTCCTGAACGTTAAAGCATATTTTGTTATTTTTAGGTGCAATTAGCTTAAAGAAATGTCAGTTGTCGAAATTATTTAATTTAGATTACGAAGAATTCCTTCCGATGTAAGTCGAAGTCAAATATATGTTTTCTTTTGAGACATCAAGCCTTTAAATTTAATTATTCAATTCAGATTTGAATTTCAAGTGACAGATGTTAAAAAATGCGTTGGAAATAAATGTATCTAACGAACGTTTCCTGAATCATCGTATTTTCTTTTACATGTAGAACGCTCGTGTATTTTCAGCCTTAAGGATTTGCAAGAACTTGATCCTTTTTTGAGTGTGCTTTTGTTGAATTCTCAATCGAATTGAAAACGAACTAAGTTAATAACTGAAACTAACGAGAAAAAAACAAATTCTGGGTATTTGTTGCGGATTTACATTTTTAATTTAAAAAATAATTTAGGGCCGAGATACAGATTTGTATTTTGCACGAAAATACAAATGATTGAACACTCAAACCGTTACTTTGATGTTTCGACTCATCGTTTTTGCGGGTGCCACTTGAAGGGTCAGCCTACACAAAATCAAAAACTTTTTATTTAAATGTTTTACAATTGGAGCTCTATGGGGTTGAGACAATAGCGAACGCCTACTCTTCCCTTTACTTGAAATGTTGACACAAACAGTTCTAATTTACGAATGGACTTGAAGTACGTCATTTCACAGAAACCACAAAACTGAGCTAGAAGGTTTTATATTATTTTAGTAAGAACAAACTTTCCTACGACGCGACGAGGACATTTGCAAACTCGCTTGTTTTTTGTGGAATTAACCAACTCCTTTACTGTGACAAAATAATATATTGCGACAGACTTAAAACGGACGAAGTTAACAAACTGAAGTATTCAAGGGTCCAGTTCCACGAACGCTAGTATAAAGCGGTTGTTTTAAGTTTAGAACCTAAAAGTTTTTGGGGCTACGCAGAAACTGAACAATGTTTCAATAAAATAAGAACTATCACCCGTTTGAAATAAAAAGTCGAGCAGCAGTAAACATCCATCTATATCTCAAAATTAACTTTTCAAATTTCTTTGCTTTACCCAGAACCTCATACAGGTAAACTTGTCTTAGACTATTTTATTTTAATTACTGTTATGTGACGTGAAATGTTTATTACAATGTTTATTATTGCGTTCAAAGGCTACGGTGTAAACAATCAAAACATTGCTTTCTAGTGTAAGAAGGTAGTCTTTTAAGTCAAACCATCAAAAACCTTTAGAGTGTTTTGGTTTGTTTTTCATGCAATGCTCTGCTTTTGCTTTCTCCACGGAATTTAGCCCATTTTATAAGGCGGAAAGGAATGTGTTTACAGCTTTAATTAAATTTTACCTATTGACGAGCGACTTTAAAATTCATTTTAATTCAAGTCGGTGTGGAGTTATGTACTAGATTCATAACAATCGTGAACTTCCTTTGAACGCAACCAGAAATTTTAATTTTTGCAGGCTGAAGCAAATGATTTTTTAATAAATTAAATTTTAAGGAATGAACACCTGGATTTTTGCTTGCATTTGAGCGGTCAGATTTTATTTTTTTCATATCAAATTTTTGATGGATTTTATTTTTATTTTTAATGTAAACATGACAAGGGAATCTGTTTAAAGCAGCATTGTTCATTTAAGACCTTTGTTTAGTTTATGGTACTACGTCAGACTTTAGGTTTTACTATGGTGGAAGTGACGTATCTAAACTTATATCAAAGCTACCCTTATAATTCGCTATAGTCTTTAGTGATATAATCAGAGATTCCGTATTTTGAATAAACAGCTTTCAGAATACTAAATCCGAAATTTCATTTTGTTATGCCCACATCACTAGAGCAGATGGACAATTCAGTTGACACAGATCAATGAATTTCAAATATAGTTGCTCTAGCATGTAAAAAATTTTTTCGCTTCACTTATTTATTTTCATCTAAGATGCTACAAACAGGTCACAGATTAAAAAATCTACAAACTGTTCATTTGTGATTTTAATTACAGACAATTATTATGTCAAAGACAACTTTATCAAACACTGAAAACCATCATCTTTTTTCCAAGAATAAATTCAGGATATTTCAAATCATTTAATAACCTTTTTGTCGAGAAGAAAATTGTAAAAATGTATACTACCTCTATTATGGAGACGTTGAATACGATACTTCACGTAAAGCCTAATGGTAGAATACGACTTCAAATAAGAAATTTCGGTCGAAGGAGATTATAAACTTATTCTTGGAGATTGCAAAATGATATCTGCTTTGTAAATCGGGACGACAAAATAGTCTGCACACAAAGGAACTTTGTGTGAATTCTAGTAGTTCATTGCCTTATTTTTCAAAGTTATTTATATTTAATATGGCTTTGATGTTGAAATAGTGGTGTTTTAAAACCTGAATACAACGAGTTGTATAAATTGTTTTGGTTTCATATATCTTTTCTGTACGTGTTTCTTAAAGTCGAATTTGTCAGTGGCGTTTTGTTGCTTATTATTTAGAAAAAAAAAATCGATTTTTTTTTAATTGGTAGAGCGTAGTATGTGTATTCAATTTAATTAACTAGCACCCACGAATTTTTCACAAATGTCAAAATTAAGAAATTGTTACAAGTATGTTATGTTTCTAACTAAATAGCGGTTACAAAAAATTTCACCATTTTTCTTTTTGCATTTTTCTTGGCTTTGGTGCAAGTTGCGCCAATGTTTTAGCTTCAGTGGAAAGTGCTATTTAGTTTTATAATACAGCTATTTTATGGACACTCTGTATATACCGATCTATGTATCGAAATATATTGACTCGGATCAAATTAATTCCTTGTGAGTGTTATAAAATTTGTAAAAATAGTTTTATTACTCAATGTTGGTTTTAAAACTCCAATTAACGTTTGATGCACTCGGTTTCTTTATGAGCTAGTGTTTCGGATTTTACGCCAAAGTTCGCAGTCATGGAACGTGGGTAAATCCTCTTTTTTCTGAAATTCGGAGCTGAGATTGTCCCGTGGCAGTAATTATTCATAGCTTATGAATCATAAGTATTCAGGCTGCTGGAGCATGTAAATGACAGGCTTTAGTGCGACCAGCGGTTATCAGTGGTATTTTCAGGGTTTCGTAAACTAATTTCAAACGAAAGTCGCCTTATGCAATGATCTATTTAATTGCAATAGATTGAGAAAATAATTACTTGATTGAACCTCCGATTGATCTGAATACATCACAGAAAACGAATTCTATAAATTCTACTTAGTTGTGAATTGAACACAAGTGGTGGCCAATTTACTGAATTACCCAAGAAAATCTCGACATGAATGGAACTTTAAATTTGTGTCAGACCTTTTTAGTTCATCCACTTCGCAAACAGAAAGGAACTGGATCGAAGTATTCGGATTCTTGAGATTTTGTTTCGGATTCAAATTACACGTTAGCAGATAAAGGTAGATTAAAAAAGACATCAAAAAAATTAAAAATAAAAATGGTCGGATTAATATCATTCAAAGTGGAATAAACAAGATTATTAAAAAAATATGAAACATTCAGAAGCTTTTGAAGGAAGTTTGCTTAAGCCAAATAATAAAACCGATTGCCAAGACAAAGCACCAAGATCCCCCGACATTTCTTATGTCAATAAAGTCTTTTCTACTGCATTATTTTATTCTAATTTTGCATAAAGTCAGCTCTGTTTGTTTATCTGCAACCGAACAAACTTCAAACAACTTTTTCAAAGTTTAAAGTTTCACATAAAGCTTTCATGTTCCCTGAGAGTAGTAACGTTGCATTTTTTAAATTATAATTTTATTTTTTCAGACATAAAAAAACTTTATTTTTAACAATGTTATTCGACAAGCATTTTAAGCGGGGTTTCCCTTGATTATTTTTTAAATATTTAAGATATTGAGCTATTGAATGATTGGTTAGTCTAGTTTTATTCGCGAAACATTCAAAGTGTAGCCACGCACGTTTACCAATATTGCAAACCGTTCATTACCTCCAAACGTATTAGTATTCAGAATGTATTTTAGATTAATGACTTGATATCAATATTGCTATTGATTGAGAAGCTTCAGTGAAATTGAATTATAAAAATGATAGCCTAATCGAGAATTGATTGATTGTTCAATCACATATATAAACAATCAGTTCATCAATTTTCGATTAACCAGGCAGCTATCTGTAGAATGTCACGGAACACTTATTTTGTTTTCCATAGAATATAGATCAATATAAAAATTCCTCACCGACTGCGAAAGTTTATATAATAAAGATCATTTTAAACTGAAGCAGCTTTTTCAGTAACAAAGCGTTTCTAATGTTAGCGTTGCTATTTGTGTAAATATAGAGATATTTAATGAAGTGTTGGGGAACTCTAGTAACTTGTCGATGTGAATTTCCTAATTTCATTATTAGTGGTTAGAGTGTACGCTTAGGTAATTTAAGTTACATTTTTGATGCCACCTGCGCTCCATAATTAGCAACTAATATTATTAAAGATGTTAAATAAGAATTTTGCTTCTGGGCATATATCGAGATGCCGTAAACGCCATTGTATTTCTTCGGTTTTAAATACTACATGAGATTTAGCACGCTTATAGATCTCGCTTTAGACTATCGATCGATGCCAAGGTTCCCGGATTCTATCGCGTTTTCATCGAGGAAAAGATTATCAAAATATGGGTCTAAAAAAGTCGTAAAAACCTAAGAGTCGCGATAAAACGTTTAATTTTGCCTTTATCTTCAAAAACTTATTTCTATTTTTCAAGAAATTCAACGGTGTCCCTGGAATTGATGTGCGAATTCAGGTTCCGGGTTCGGGAGTTTTCCGTGTTTGAAATTTTGAAAAATTAGATTTTTCGTTGAAACTACCACAATTCGGCTCTAACTTTTAATTAGAGCAGATATCGAGATATGGTCAATGTTATCGTATTTCTCGGGTCTCAAATATTAATAAGCGGGTCTTATCTCTATTTCAAAATTCGCAAAATTTTCAAAAAAAAAAAATTGGCTAAATTTATAAAAAATTGTTACATCTTCTAATCTAGTGCAAGTATTGAAATGAGGTTTTGCACCCTGATTTCTCTCGTTTCCGGATTTAATAAAATTAACAGAAGAATGAATTTTTGTACTATATAAAATTAGGTTGTATCTCAGAGTCTAAAAACTGCAAGTTGCTTAAGAGTTTTATACTAGATTTATCTTTTTATACACGTTATAGTGCAGGAACAGGCAGGAATTTTGATTTGTCGTTTTCTCTTTAAGTTGTTTTTCATAAAATTGAAATTACAAAGCCGGATATTTCAAATAATTCGGTTATTAAAAATGTTGACGGTGGAGATATGTTGAAATTTGAAGACGGGTCTTCTTTGAATTTGATAGTGATAGTATTTATTGTTTATTTGAGCACTGAATGTGTTTTTGTTTGCTTTAAAATAGGGAAAGCAACGTTAATTTCGAGTGAACAATCATTTCGTAATGAGAGTGAGATCCAAATAAATAGCCAAAATTGTAATTTTTTTCCAATGTTTTATTATTTGACAAGTGGAAGTTACTTTGTTTCGAACGATTATGAATTCAAAAAGGATACGAAGTAATTTATTTGCGAAGTTCTCGAAAGTTCATTCATGGGTGCAGATCGTCAATTAGAAGTTCTGTAGTGTCTGTATTACCCCATTGAGAAGGCTGTCGAAATCGAACAAAGCACAATATAAATGCTTCGCTTGGCCAGCGCTACAAAGTTCGAATGAAACGGATTCACTACAAAGAACATCACGAAGAAATTATAGATTTTTTTGCTTGCCTGTAAAGATCACGCTTTAGTGTGTGCTTAGAATACTTGCAACTAGGATTTTATGTAGAATGTAAATTTTATTTGGTGTGGTTGGGAAATTCAGGAAAAAAGCGGAATGAATTTTTGCGCATTTTAGGAAAGTTTGAAGCAAAAATTGGACAAATGCTGCCGATCGATACTTTACATTTGTTACTAATTCCTCTCATTCATCAGTTGCCAGCATCCTTCTGTTGAGTCGGTTTTTAATGCTCCAACGAAGAGTACAACATTAATGAATTTTATTATAAAAGTAGTGTAGGCTGAACGTAATTAAAAGTCGGTATACACAGGTCAACTGGTCACTGAGGTCGAGTTGAATTAAAAGTTAATTACATTTAGTGATGGGCAACTCCACCCGCAACCTGCGCACGCATTTGCATCTCTTTTGCATAATATTGCATTTTAACACAGTTCTGTTGCTTGCATCACGCATTGTTATTAATTCATTTGTAATCTATACCTAGATAGAATATTGATGTGTTCTAAGCTTTATTACATTTTTGTTTTGTCGCATTTCAAGCTAAATGACGTGAAACGTTGAAATAGAATGGAAATTATATTTTTCCGGGATGCAGTTAAATGACGAAAAGGTCATTATCGAATTTTTCGTTTATAGGAAAGCGCATTTATCTGACGCGTTGTTGACGTCATTTATAAAATATTCTTTTGATCCGGAAAAGTTTCGAACGTTTCTCTCTATATTCAAATTCTGTAGCTCCTATCATTAGAAATTCAACGTACTCTCGCAATGATAAATTTATCGTTCAAGTTTGGTTAGCCAGTTCAACCATCACCGGATATTTCATAAAGAATTCAGTTGAAATGAGCACATTCTTTAATAAAAAAAACTGGAGCGCAATCAGAGGTTGTAAAAGGCGAATAATTTTAGACTGCTTTGAATCAGTATTTTTTTTACGTTAGTTGCAAACTTTTAAAAATTAATTATCAACGTAGATTATGTACTGGCAAATTTTGAACTACTAACTACTAAAGTTTGAAAAACTGGATTGCTTTTTATGATTACTTTCCAAAGCGTTTGGCATAAATAATTAGTTTTATTTCTGTTTGTTTTGTGCCCTCTGTTTTATTGCATTTATCCGTACTTATTATTTTGATTTTTTAATGACATTAAATCCATGTTAAGCGCATTTATAAAAATTAAATATTTAAAAACATCAACTGAATTATGTGTCAATACCGACTGTTGTTTTTAACAGAATTAAAATTGAAACATTCTAGTCTAGTAAAATATTTACTTAGTCCTTTTTAAACACAAGTTTTAATCAATGCAAATTGACACACTGTTAGGAGCTACCCTTTTTAAAAGATGAAAAGTGCTCTTACAAATATGTTAACTATACAAGCAGTTTCAGAATTCATTAGTAAACACGGAAAAAAATGGTCGAATTTAGTGAATATGTGGTTTTTTCGACATGCTTCAATTGCATAGTTTTTACCGCGCATTCATCATTTCTACTTTTCTTAAATATTAAACCAATATTTAATTTTCTATTAAAATTGATAAACTTAATTTTTAATTAGGTTAAATTGAACATAAGAAAACGAAGCAGACAATTTAATAAAAACGTTTTACAATTATTGCAGAAAATCGTGAATTTGAATTAGATTTTGATTTCGTTTGCATAGTGTTTTCTATTAAATATTTAATTAAATGTTGCAATAAAATCGTAGCTTAACTAAACACATTGGATATTCAATGCATTATTATTGACCCCATTTGAGACTTCCTTTGGACTAGAGAAATGCTCGAAGTTGAGTTAGAACTTGGCGTTAATTTGACATATTGTAAAATATACCTACGGATACCGCGTTGTATAGTTAGGGCTAAAATTTGTAGTTGTTGATATAGTTTCTTATTCCGAAAGTGATTAAAGTTTGTGATTTTAATCATGTATTGATTATAGCGCGGTAATACGTAGCAACAAACAAATGAGGTTAGCTTACTAATACCAAATCTTCAAAGTTCTTAATTTTAACAATTGTTTGTAATGACCGTCGGTGAGTTAGTCCGATCGACTTGTTTTCGTGAAAAATTGCAGCGAGTAAAAGTAGAATGTGATTCTTCAACGGCTCCGCAGGCAATATCGACAGTTCTGCGTCGAGCTAAATATAGAATCTCCTCGAAGTAGTTTAAAGTTTCGTTTGAAATTTCGATTAGTATTTTCGAAATTAATTTGGAGTGAGGCGAACGCATCATTAGCGAACTCATTCAGAAGGGTGGCTCTTCAGAAACGTTCTGGCATTAAAGCCGGTTATTTTTTGTCTCGCCAAAGCTACGTAAGTGGACATTTACAAAGGACTTGAAAGCTTATTTATTCCTCAAAGCATTATGTTTGAAGCGATTTATGAAAATGTTAAAGGTATTACCGGTATTTAAATCGCTTGTTCTTATACTGCTTTTTCATCATACCAATTTTATCGTTGTTAGGGTTGAAATTAATTTCATATATCATTGTAGCAATTATCTTTTTTGACGTGCTATTTATTCCACGCTTGCGGTTGTCACTATTTCACGAACAACCATGTTCTAAGAACAATGGCGTATTCTCGATCCTGAGAGACACTAAATAACCTCGTGAACTAAGAGGTTAGACTGTTCTCACTTCCCGTTTCATTTAAACATTTCCTAGTCGATGATTCTCACGAATTACTTAAGGTACATTTTCAATGGCGTCACGTATGCAAGATTCCTTTTGTTTCAACTTTAATCAAATTGTTTCATTTGACATAAATGCTGTTATTATTACGGTCATTATAGAATTTAGCACAGTACGCCGACTACAGTAAGCATAAGAGAAACAACGATGAGTTTTGAGAGGTAGATCGTTGATTAGTTTTAATACCCAGGAATTCTATAGTTTTATGTTCTATTAAATAAAATTAATAAACAAAGGGGACGAAATTTTGTACAGTACGAGATCATATTAAAATGTTGACAATTACGTCATAGACGTAGAAATTTTATTTGTCCCCGTTTTCTTTACTTACTTCTCCCAGGAATAAGTACGAAGTGAACGCGAGACGATTTGACCTGGATCCGCATCAAGGCAAAATTGTCTGATATCCATTCATTGATTCCGGGTCTCGTGAATTATTTCATTGATAAAAGGAGAACAACGTAAAGCAAACACTTGGTAATTTAACGTGTAATTTCATTTATTTAATAGATGGTTCGATTCGAAAGTGTTCTGTTTAAGTTGAAAAACACAAGAGGTATTTAATTCAAAAGAAAGAAACACGGGAAGAGAGATGAAAGCTTTAAATCGGCCGATGGTAGTATTGAACGACTAGCTGTTGCATTTCATTCACAAAATTCTAGGGTTCGTGTTTGGGAGTTAGAGATGGGTGCGACAGTTCGAGAGATTTTCTCATCGTCCTTCGTCTTGGAAGTTCGCATTTGAAACATCTCAATCATGGAAAAGCTCTTTTTTATATTGTGATGTTTACTCGAAGCCAAAAGATGCTTGTTATCGTAAAAATTTTGAGATAATGGAAAAAGGTAGAGTGAGACACAATGATTTCGTTCATAAGTTCCTTCCTAGTAATAAATTTATTCTGAAAAGCAACCTGTTTGGCGAGGCCATCTGTTGGCAAAACTGCTTTTACGATTTACGAGCAAAAAATCTGCAATGCACGTATTGATCGTTCGCAGGACTGTTAGTTCGTGTCAGCTTTGATAGCACAATGAGGGCGCCATCTAACTCAACGATAGGTCGATAAAAGCAAATGCGAGGGTTCTTATCTATGATAAATTTTACATCCTTGATAAATTCATTTTATTTTTACAAAATTCCAAAAAAATACATAAAAACAGAAATAAGTAAATTTTTATAAACCCGAAAAAAACAACTTTAACACAATTTAATTACCAAATAAACATGTAAATCTTTATAATTTGAAAATTAGTAAGAAAAAGGTTGAATAGGTGGCAATACTTGTCTTTTTCCGCAGTTTTTTTCGCAAGCTAAATTTTCACGTTTTTTGTTAGAAAACTTAAATGAAACTTTTCTAAGAATTTGTTAAAACAAATTGGACTTTAATAAACGATTATATTTTTATATTTGTTTCTGTGTGATTATTTTTCCAAGGAAATTTATTTGAAATTTAGACAAAAATGTTTTCATCAAAAAAAGATTTGGATTAGCTGAAGATCGAACTAAGCCGTATTAAAAAAATATTATAAAATCATAAATACAGTAGCCGCAACGAGAACTTAGTTATAAAAGCTGTAAAATAATTGTTATTTTTTTACCATACAGTTCATTAAAGGGGGCACATTTATATATAAAAAAATGTACTGGATATTATCTCTTCTTAAAAAACATAATTCTTCAATAATAATTTACTTTGTTTTACTTACACTTAATTCATAATTCAAAATTTCTTTAATATCTTTAATATTACCAAACTGTAATTTAATTTTATTTAAAAAAAATTGAATGTAATAGCATTAATATAATAACAATAAACATTAACACATTACGATAAAATAATAATACATTTTCTTGGAAGTTTTCATCATTTCATTGCTGAAATAGTTACAAGTAAATTATTTCGCCTGTAAGCATTATTAAAGTTGTTGCTAATGGATGGAAAGTGTACATTTAAAATGAAATGTTCCTGTTCTCAAGATATTAAATTTTGGAAAGAATTTTTTCGTTGCACGCATTTAAGAAACTTTGATACTGTTAATTTATAATTTAACGTATTTATGTGTTCCTAAATACACTAATTTCTAGTTATATTCTTGCTGGTGTAGAAAATGTTTGAAATTATGAAAATATGTAAATTTCGAAAGAGAATCGTTCAGTAATTTGCTGTATTTTAATCACACGAACCATAAAAATCATTGGCAAACCTTGGTGGAGATTTCTGCCTTTTGAAATATGAGCCTCGAGAAAGCGAAAGCAGTTCGTTTAAATTGCCAAATCGGAGACCGAAGTCGTGGAGTGCTAGATAGCGGGAAGTAATAAAGGAAAATTTGTTTCGGAAAAGATGCACGTCGAAGCGGTTAATACACTGTGATCAAAACTGATTGAAGCTCACAAAACTTAGTTTCGTTAGGCATTGTTTCTTTTAGTCAGTAATTTTGGCTTAATGATCTAATTGAACGCAATATTCTTCATTTTTAAAATGAACATTAAAAAGCGAAATTTTCTTTTAAGAGAAAAGTCATTAACACCCTTTTTAAACATGGTCGTTTTTTATTTCTTGAACATGAGTAAACAAAGCATTGAGTCGATTAATAACAACGAGTGATATTTTTAGGTGAGAAAGAGTCGTTCTTCAACAAACTCTTCATTTGCTAAATATCGAAGCTTCCGAAACAAAGGCAGATAATTTTTCACATTTATTGCCGACGCATAAAAGTTTCTCGTTCTTTTGTCATAAAAGCTGAGATTTTTTTATTTATCAGTTTTGAAGCTCCCACTATCCTGCAGTGTGACTTTGCCGCAACATTACTTTACTATTTAATTTTGAGCCCTCAGCTTTGCGAGAGTTTTTTAATTAATTTTCCATCGCAACCTCATTTTCTACAACCGAAGCTAAAATATTTTACACTTAATAATTCATTATTATGTTTTATTATACAGAGCTCTTTGTATAAAGTTTAAAATATCATTATTTGATCCGTCGCATCTTTGTACATACTTTTATACTGTTCTTCTCTTGAATGTGACACTTTAGGGTAAAAACTTGTTTTAATAATAAAACACGCAGACATTCATTTTAATAGTGGTATTTTATTTTACGCAGAAAAAGTTTTGTTGGAAACTGTAATGAAACGACCAAAATTTCAAGTACGCTTTTTCAAAAAGATTTTTTCCAGCTGCATCCACACTTGAATTTACATATAAATAAAAACGACTAAATTAAGTAAACTAGCCTGCGAATTTTGTTTAAAGACTGAACTTGAAGAACCGAACAGATGTTGGGTTTTTGTAAAAAATAAATGGTGGAGGCGCCGGGTGAAGAATAAAAGTAGAGTTTAATTTTTAATTGCTTTTAGGTTTTTTATTTTTATTGCACATTTAAAACGTTTTTGCAGCTTATTTAAAAGCTGTACACATAAACGGATTATTATTTTGTCTTGAAAGGATTTACTCATAGTCTTCCAAGCATAATTTTAATAGTGTTGTTTTTTTAATAGTGTGCCCAGATGTATCAGTTCAATTTTCTCAAAGCGAATTTCTTCAATTTGCAAGGAGCCTAAGGGAACTTTATAAATATTTATTTCTTGAATATGAACAAACATTTTACGAAAGCACTCCGATACATCAGAAACAAAATTGAATATTAAACTTTTAATAAAACAATTTTTGGAGGAAAAACATCCGGAAAGTTTGAATATTACGCTTTGGTTAATAAAGCTTTATGTCTTAATTAGCTTGATAAAAATATAAGGAACACTCTTGTAGGTAGCGGCTACATTAAAATAGATGTGTATTTACGCTTGAGGCAGCAAAGGTAATTCGCTTGCGTAGCACACAATGCCTTTAATTATTGCCATGTTTACAACAGACGGAAGTAACCTTTTACTGTTCATTTATTCAATATAATTTGTACTCTTTGTTCAATGAAATTTGTCTCATTATAGAGATAAGTGTACATGTTGTAAAAGTTTTTCGGAAAATTTATGCCGCTCTATCTCCGGAAAAATAAGTATCGAGCTGCAAGTTATTTATTCTGTTTATCAGACGTCCATCTTATGATTCTTTTATTCATTTTCGATACCATTTCAGTTTTATAGTCGTCATCGAGTAACTTTGTTTCTATATCGCAAATAATTATGTCATATTTATTAAGACACACTACACAGTTTCCTTATGATGATTTCTATTATTGATCATGTTTTTAAAAGCAAAATTATATATTTTTATGTCATTTTTTACCTACTTGTATTGTATATTTAGAAAAAATGAGCTTAAATTTTTAAGCTTGTATATCTGATGAGATTGTATACATGTCGATGTACCTTTTTTTTTTGTTTTTAAACAAACTGGAGTAAAACGAAACAATAAAAAGTTTCTTTGAAATCTTCTTGAAATTTAAAACAATAATTTTATCACAGCATTTTTTCTAATTAAATGAGAAAAAAGTTTAGCACTTGGTTATACTATACTATCTTTTATTGCAAAAGATGGATCTATATTGTTTTTACTTCGATGTTTCTGTTTAGTAAAATTAATTTTATATTATCCAGTGAAAACTTGTTATAAGTTGGAAGAAACGTTTACAACTTGTTAGATTGGTAGTAGACGTGGAGAAATTAGTATTTGAGGTTTTAGGAATAATGTAAAAATTCCAACTGACGGCATGTATTGATACCAATATGTGCCATTATTGTTGGTTTTGTGAGTTGTGTATGCGGCGACAAAATGTGCTGTCTCGTCCATAAAGCATGACCTTTGGTTGTGACAGGAATTTCCCACGTTTCGGCTCTTGTTTTGATAATGATCATGTAAAAGTAAAATGAATGATAAAATGCGATTGTGTGCGATTTTTTCCCATAAATTGCGTTTAAATTCCATTAATCGTTTTATGATTTATATATTTGAACATTTTTGCGAGTTATCTGTTCGAAATGCGTTTAGCACGCATTTTACCAAAATTCATTCGAATTTAAACCCTGCTGAGCTTGCTGTATCTGCAATATCATAAATTACTGTTATCGGTGCGCTATACAGGTGTGATATTGCATCTGCCTCATAAACATTTCCCATTGACTGGCCGCTACCCGCAGAATTTTATTTCCCTCCCTCTGAATTATTCCAACTGTATAAATAAAGTATGACGAGAGTTAGCATACTTTCCCAATAGATTTTTTTGGGATTAGATATTAGTGTTTATTTATTTTGCGGCGAACGGTTTGGGGTTTTTCATCAAAACGAATGAGAAATAAGGTTAAAAATAAAATTAGTTGTATCGTTTAATTCTGTATTTTTCCCTTAATTTGTAAATTCGTATTTACACATGTCTCTACACCCGCTTTCAAATAAACATGAATTCTAATTGCGAACGCCACCGGCAAAGAATTTTATCCGTGGGAATCCATACAGACATCGACAAACTTCAACTATATTGTTTATAGAGAAATTTACAACATCAATTATAAATGAGGGGTGGGCTGATGGAGATATGAGAACTGCGACCTCTGGCAAAGAAAAAAATATTAATTTTTTCTTTCAATTATTACAGGCATCATCGTAACCAATTTCAGTTTTTAAGCAATTCGCAATTTCGTAACCATTATTTTAAACAAGAACGCATATTTTTTTTACTAAAAAAAATAACTCAATAAGAGCTCTGAAATACGATGGCGTTGATCACATCTCGACATTATCTAATTCCGGATAGATTTCAACCTGCTCTTTCGATTGATACGAATTTAATCGCATTCTACCACGTTTTCATAGTGAAAAGTCGCGTTGAATATCAGACCTTAACAGGGTCACCAAAATCTATCTATAGCGATAAATCGATTAATCTAAGCGCAGTCGTGATTAATTTTTCATTTTACGCAGAAGTTTACGATAAGATTAGAATTGTATGCAAATTTGTTGTATGACCACAAGTAACTGCATTGTTAGGATATTCTTATAACTTTGAAACTAGAACAGATATCGCGATAAGGTAAACACGAGCACTTTTCTCAAGTATTCAATGCTAAAAATCACGTGATATCTTGATTTCAAAAATTTCAAATTGTGGTGAACTCACTATCGTGATAAATCGGTTAGCCTAATCGTGATCAGTTTGGGCACATTTTACGCAGAATTTTATGAGGTCGAATAAAATGCAAACATTCTTACGCTCGCATATAAAAAGGATTTTAGAGATCTTTTACCTGCTTTTCTGACATCTTCGTTCCTTAGTTATTATATAATAATGTATACATTAAGTACATATATACATGAAAGCTTTCATACGTGGATGATGGCTCGCGAATGGACGGATAACAGAACAAATTTTACACATCAAATATTTAACTTAGGTGTTTTTTCAAAAGAATAAATTTTATGCAAAGGTTCCGTTTATGTTATTGAAAACGAAGGGAAGAATTCCCAATTTTCTCATAAAAATACGGTTACTTTTTACTCGTAAGGATAATGTTATTTTGCTTGCACATCATTTCAGTTTTGAACTTCTCTCACAATAAGTGAGTGAATAAGTCAGGAATATATCTAAAAACGTCATTCTATTTTTTTTGTTGCAAATAGCAATGAAACCGGTTTATTTTTTAGATAATCGAGTTTTATTGTTTGATTAAATTTTATGGGAAAATATTAATTTTTGAGCGTCTTTCACAAATTTACATTATTAATGTTTTATGCGCAGTTTTGGTTATGTTTTTTTTGTTTTTCATGTTACGTGTCACAGATAGAACTGAGATGGCTGCTAGATTAACAGATTATAATTTGTTTTTTTTTTTGATCTAACTATATATAATATCAAAAAGCGGACGCAGATTGCTCAATTACTTTCGTAAGAGGAAAAGTTGTACAATTGTAATTAAGCTTTTTTAGCAGTAAGCAAGCATATACGAGTTAGCACACTCTACGTTCTTTTGAAATTAAAAAACTGCGTTCTTTAAATTCTATCATTCAACTTATTTGTTTTATAAAATTAACTTTTTTCTTGTTTTGTCTTTTAAAAGTCACTTACTTTTTTAATTACTTGGAATATGCGCTACTTTCTTTCCAAGAACATTTTAATTTTTATTTTCGTCTTGAAGTCAATAACATTATTAAGACAGTGGTGCGTGTTTAAAGTTGTTCTTTGCATTGTCGTTTTTATGTCCCTGAAATGCACCTACTTTCATGAAATGTTTCATCTAAAAAATGTGTCTACGAAAATTAAACGCACGAAGAGGTCTGAGTGAATCACTTCTGACGCCAAGCTGGAAATTGGGAAAGCATGAACACAAAAAGTATTTATTAAAAAAACTTTTCTATACGTAAACGCACTGATTCGAAAATCTGAATTTGCCTGCGATATCGTAGTTGAACTAGTTCAACTCACCGATTTGTCACTTTCCGCTTCCCTTTAATTTTCACTCCGAATATGTGGGTTGGTTTTTAAGCTTTTGTAATATTCAACTCTCACTTAGCTTAGCATGAGCATGCCGTTGTGCGTACGGAGGTGGTTTCCGAGTATTTTAAGGGCGTAGTTCGTGCTTGTCATATTTTATTTGAACGTATGTATGCATAATGTGGCCGATTTGGTTAAACGCGGTTATAGTTGGTTGGTAGTTTCATCGGTTTTTGATATTTTAAAGGCCAGCCTAGTAATTACGTCGGTGTGCGTGAGCAAATTAGCACAGTTATCACAAATTTAATAATGTTATAAATAGCAGCGTATGATCGTCGAGTAAGTTGATGCAGTCTAGAATTAATTTAGTGAGAATGGCTCAAAATGAAATGTATCGTTCAATATATTAGAAGCTGACACTTGAATTAAATTGAGATATATGTTGCATAACCGCAATATGTTATAGCTAGACCGGTTACTGTGGACAAGTTAGTCAGTTAATTTCAAATATCACAAATTATTAGTGATATAGGTGAACAGTCTGATTATAACATGCAACTCTGCAGTATTCGCTAGGGTATTATTGCATCGAATAAAAATTATCAGTATTTCAACATTTATTTTTTTATTTTAATCAGACAAAGCATGTTGTCTTAGTTAGTATTTAAAATTGTCAGCTCACGTATTGTGTTAAGCGTCGGTCAGAATTACGCTAATTTGATTTTTTAATTCTAACCGTGATTAAAATATGTTTTTGCTCTTTGACCATATTTTGGTTGACTTTTTAACATTAAAATTAACATTACGGTTTCTTAAACAAAAATTGTATTTTTATGAGAACTTCAAATTTCGTGTAGTTTTGCACAAAACATCGTTTTCTCGAGAGAATTCAACTTACCTTTCGATGATAGACTTTATAGTTAATGCGAAAAATGATTTTTAGTGATATTTTTGCGAAATTCTAGCCTTTGTTTCGTTAATGTGTCTGCGTCCCCGCTCCCATAAATGAGACATAATATGTAAATTACAGAGTACTGTTGTGTTAATGCAAGTAAGATATAATGGCAGCGTGGTATAAGTATAAAAGTATGTAATTATTATGACAGCGGAATGAGCAGAGAGCAGGCATTCCCCAGTGCGTTACACCCTCTTGAAGAGCTTTTGCTAGTTCATTACATAGCTATGGAAATTATGAAACATATTTGTCGTGTTGAAATATTTTCTGGAAAGTTTATATGAAAAAGAACATTACACGTTAAACGGGAAAGTGAAATTGCTCGTTTTAGGATGGGCGTGATTTGATGGAGGTCGTTTTATTCGTAACCGAATTACAATAAGATATAATCCATACCGAAAGGTTTTCAAAACAATAAAGGCTTTTATTGAAATGACAAATTAAATTCTCGTTTTTGCCCCTATACGAATCTGTAGGTTACAAAGTACATGTAATGTTTTGAATTAATTGGAGAGTTGACGCGTATTTAAAACGAACGTGTGATGAGTGGTGACTGATAATCACTTACCTTCTCAGAAAGACATTTGCTCTGTAGAGTTTTTCAGTTCATTATCACTATTAATGAAAAGGAGGGATGCGGGTGAAATAAATGACATAAATGATCACAAATCATCAAGTAACTGTCTTTATTTCAATTCCATTTTCTACTATATAATAATCTAGGTTTGTTTTTGTTTTGTATATTAATATTTGGCGTGTTGAAGCACGCATACCATTTCATGCGTAGCAGCCAGTGATATAAAACTCTTTACAGAACTTATAACGGAGGTATCGAGGGTGCAAAGTGCCGTTTGATCTAGCTAATCTTTACAATAATCACTCTAGGGCTTTGCACTCTGATTCCTAAATAAACAAAGAGAAATATTTTGATTCTGTCCCTTCATACCTATGTGCTGAAGTAAAATAATTACTTAAAACTTATCATGTTGTACAATACGAACCAAAATTATCTATTATTTTAAAGTTTTGTTTTCCTCTAATAACGTCATCTTCTGAACATTATTCACTAAAAGTCATTTTAAAAATAATCTTTGGCCCATTTTGATGCGTTATCCGCGGAAAATAAATAACAATATCGATGTTCGTTTTGTCTAATAGCACTAACATCTTTACAAAACAAAATAACAAAAAGTTCAACAAATGATTTGATAAAAATAAATATCACTAATGATAACACTAGCCGGTGCGATTTGAACTTAACATATTATTGACAGTTATCTGGTAACATTTGACAATTAAAGAAAAAAGCACGTCCTTAGGCAGCTAACGTGACCGTGAGGAGTAACAGGTTCATAACGGGTTGATATTTTAGAACAATGAAGTAAACATGCATGTCGAGGATGCAAAAGGTACAACAAACATGTCAAAATTAGAGTCAAGTTTGATATGTTCTTATGCGTTTTCGAAGACGATGGAACGAACGAACGAACGAACAAACGAACGAACGAACGAACGAGCGAGCGAGCGAACAAACACGTGCGCGTTAGCTGAAAATAAACCAGAACCTAGAAGACAGAGAAGGACACACAATAACCTCCGTGACGTTTTCGGGACTATCACAGAATATGATATTGTTAGCTAGTTTCGAAAGTGGTTCGTGCCCGGTCAGATGCAGAAAAAACGGGTTTTGGAGTACCAAAAGAACAGTATATACTTTTTCGTTTCGTGTTTCGTTTCGTCGGCCGTCTAGGTCAGGTTTTCGGTCGTTGTGGTTGGCGACTCTTTCGGTGCGGGAAAATCGGCGTTTCTAAACGCTCCGTAATTGACTGATTCTAAAACAGATTCTTTCTGCGGCGGAACGCAGGAAGACCGAAGAGTCGTCAGCCGAAGGACGTGCGAGTTTCATACAGTTGCACGAGTGCCGGGGTTTAACAACCACACGAGTTGCAGGGCAATGGGCGAGTGCTGGGCACTGGGCGAGTGGTTCCTTTACACTTAGACACTAATACAGCCGTTAAATATGAGGTGCTCCTACAGTTTAGCGTGCAAGTTATATACTGTCATTAACGAACATATAGCTATTTATAATTATATATAAATGCTAAATAATACTCGTCGTTCTATTTTTCTACGTTTATTCTGCGTTATACTTGTTAAATCTTGTATCAAAACTTTCCTCCATTCACATTATATTTTTATATAAAACGTCGGATTTTGCGATATCACGTTAGGCTATGTGTATTGGTATCGCGCTCGCGCTCTTTTTTATATTTTTTTAACGTTAACGTTTGGGTATAGTATATATAATATATACCTCTATATACGTACGTAATACTTAAGCACGGTGACGAGTGCCAGCTCGCGTAGCGCGAGTGCTGAGCCCGACTTAGTACTTTCTAATCCTACTACTGACATCACATGTCTGCATGGTTGCGATAACTCTCTGTATGTACATTAATATACAGTATGTATATGTTGGGCAGCATTGACGTGATCAACCCGCCTCTAAGCTACCGCTACTACTTCTACACCTACACCGTGGTGCTCGCGCTCGTTGTGTACAATTGCAACTGCCGTCACTCCGTGTCATTCTCGATTAAATAACTATCTACTGTCCTATCTAACTATCTACCTATCTATTGAGTTATCTATCTAACTAACTATTTCTTAGCTTAGCTATCTTAAATTAGCTAGCTTACTTGTGTTTGTACAGGTCAAACTGAAAACAAAAGCCTCCCGGCAATTCTTTACAAATATAAACTCTTATAATCTAAACATGTTCAACATGTATGATAACACTACTGCAAGAGTAAATATTAACTAAGGTGGAAAGTTTACTGTAAATGATTGTTCGGTAAGGAAGCTGGCAACAGACGGCGACGGGAGTGTAGAGCCGAATCAAAGGACTGAAGAGCTGATCGACCACTGGTCGTCGCGGAGTGCCCACTTACAGCCTCGATGCGCTTTGCCATTATTACCATCAGACTAAGAGGCTGGGAGCGAGCCAGTCCTCCTCCGCCAACTGCCAAACAGACGTCACACATCATCATCAGCGGGGGGGACACGCACGGTCTTGCCGCCCGACTTCGGCCACGGACACGCACTCATGCAAAAACCATAAACCAGAAACCAGTGTATCTAACGGGGCGGGAGTGTGAGTTAGGCGCTAGCCTAGGCGGCAGCCGACAGTGCAGGGTCGCAGGTCCACATCCTCTCACCATTCATCCCAACCATACCACCTAAGCCATCAGTCATTAAGTCTGCAGCCTTAGTCCTTCTCAGCTCTAATCAAAATGGATGGACATTTGGACTCCAAGTTCGATTCTGTGTGACTAAGTTGAAATTTGGCACGAACAATTGCAAATTCGCGATTAACTACGGTACGATATCTTAAGTTGTATTAAAATATCACTATGTCGAGTTGGTGGCAATTGTGTGTGTTTCATTGAGCCTGAAAGAAAGAAAACGCCATTTTAGAATGCGCAATGCGACGGCGACGCGGCCGCCGGCATTTCAACAGCTGTCGGCCGACACGTCCATCGATAGTACCAAGTACTAAGCACACTACGACATCAATACGCCAACACGGAACGGTTCCGAGACTCATGCTCGGACTCGGAACCGTCGATCACGTTCACGCTGTCTAAACCGATAATGACATTCATTTACTTCAAGACAAACATACTCAACATCTCTGGAGGGACTAAAGGCGGCATGTGGCATGTGGCATGTGGCAGCACGTGGTATGTGAAAAATGCGATTAAACAGTGATGCTGGATTCACCGGCTAAGTGGTTTGGTGACCAAGGTGCACTAAATGCCCAAAGCGTTTTAACACCATTTGCAACTCCTAACGGGTCTTGTACACAAATAAATTGCAATTTATTTATTTAAAACTTTGGTCGTTATCACCTACTACATAGCTCTAAAAGACTAGATTTCATAGGACGATCACTTATTGTTAGAAATTGTCGAATCGACAAAAAGCCATGTGCT
The DNA here is from genome assembly GCA_030157275.1 of Cynaeus angustus. Classification (NCBI taxonomy): domain Eukaryota; kingdom Metazoa; phylum Arthropoda; class Insecta; order Coleoptera; family Tenebrionidae; genus Cynaeus; species Cynaeus angustus. The sequence goes on along the minus strand of CM058066.1, from coordinate 13,360,856 downwards.
ACTTTTATTGCTTATTTGATTTTTTAAAGAGCAATTTCATGTCATCTTGTTACTAATGAATTTTATTAAATCTTTTAACAATTGTTGCTTTACACACGTGTACTCCATTCGTAAATAAAGGAGAAACCAATTTCATCTGAGTAGCATCCAAAAATGTATATAAGCTAAAAATTTGATCGTTGATGATGATTACTTTACCATATAATCACTCATAACGAAGTTGACTTAAAATAACTATATATTTACACTTAATAAATCAAATGTCGAACTTTCAAATAGCATTTAACTTAAATATTTAAGTTTTATTGATTTAAGTTTATGAAGCGTGCTCCCATTCGCTTTGATAATTAATTGAATTTATAAAACATCTGTTTTGTCTCAATTGGTTAGAATTGACTCGAATGTTCGACTTTTGATTATAAATTTATTTTAACTGAGCAATGAAGTAAGTCAGTGCCTTTGTCGTTTAATAATGCTGTTTGCTTACGAAACAAGGAGTTGGTCATGATCTAAGTCGTTTTGGACATAGTTATCAGTTATCCACGACAGACCTACTGTAGCATGCTCCGCTACCACACTCGCCCCCTATTCAACCACTCCATGCCATGCACGTCACTTAACTCTACCATGCTTTGGTGATATTTACTTGGTACTGTTGAATGGGAAACACCAAACCGGGCTGTTGAAGAGCTGCGCTTGGAGCTGCCATCTGCTGAGCGGGAAGCTGCGGTTGTCCTGGGATTCCTTGCCAAGTTGCGGGAACTTGCATTCCCATCCTGTTAAAGTCAAAATTATATTTACTTCTCGTTTTTCAAATTTTACCGATAAACTTACCCTACGTATGATTGTTGGTATCCTGCAAATTGGCCGTACGTGTAGCCTTGCATACCTTGCAAGAATTGTCCTTGCATCTGCGCTGCAGCTGCTGTAGGGAAACTCTGCGGGTACCAATACCCCAGTTGCTGCCCATAAGCTCCATATGGGTACTGAGTGCTAGTGAGAGCCTGGAACAAACCAACTTGTAGCGCGCTCTTCTGAACGTCTTCCGACAGCGCTACCTGGCTGGCCGCGGGGGCGTTGTTAGGATCGCCTGATTCTTTCCCCCACGAGCATTTCACCGTTTGACCACCGATTTCGGAGTTGTGTACTCCAACGATGGCGTGAGTGGCCGACTCCTTTGTGGAAAAACTGAAATATACGAAATATATTTCCGGGTTACTCTTCTTTTGTGAAAAAAAATGTCTGTGCAGCAGATTATTTTATTTCACTCACCGAATAAACGCGTAGCCTTTCTCTTTAAAGACGCGAATTTCTTGGATTATCCCGTAAGGAAGAAATGTCTTCTGCAGTAAATCTTCACACAAGCCGTTCGTAATGCCGCCGCAATAGACTGTGCAATTGGTAGCACTGCTTTGGTTGTAAATCTCATCAAACGACATCGGTTTTGAATTTGCTGGAAAACGAATCACCTTTAGAATTACGGTTTAGAAAATTCCGTATAAATCGTGTTATTTAAAGGACACGGCATCTTTCAATACACAAGTGAGTCAACAAAGTAGCAAACGGCATTCGTGCCTCGCAGATGTTTATAAAAAAAAGAAAATTTAGAAAAACTTTTCATGCCAATGAAAAATTCATGATCGGCAGAATTACTCTGTACAACAATAAGAGAAGAAACATGACGGACGGAAGCTTTGTAGTATGGTTATACCAAATATTATATAATATAAAAAATCATGCATCTACGTTACTTGCGAATATGAGAAGTGTGTTTAATTCTTGCATCTCACTAACTATTAAACTGCGTATAAACACCCTGTATATATTTACATATAAATGTTGCGATCATCAAGGAGGTTGTTAAAGTTTTTTGACGCAACCATATACTACTTATAAACATAACTAATAGATAAAAATGTAATAACATATGGAGAATAAATTTGATTTTGTCAGCTAACCTTCCAAATCTTGCCAAATAAAACCAATGCTCGCAAATTATGGATAACTAAACTGAACAAAAACTAAACCACAAATTCAAAGCGTGATAAGTTGTGGAGCTAATGATTGTTCTAAAGAGACAAACCGAGTTTTTCGAACAATACAACCGACTTTTCGTTGCGTGTCAAAAAATAAAGTTAGTGTCGCTTTCAAGTTGTGTTTAGTTCTTGATTTAATTTAGTTCGGTGGGTAAGAGAGTTTCTAAAAACCCTCTGCGAGGTTCGGTGCACGTATGTTTTTCATATTTAATTCGGAGTTGCATATGTATGTGATTTGACAGGTTAGCCAATTAACTTGTTCACTGGACTGAACACACTGCCAAGTCTAACATTGTAATACTAAATTATACATTCAATTATATTCTATAATATAAAATCTCGTGATTGAAATCGAAAATCACTTACAGGAGTGCCATTGCGAATGCATCTGAAATGAACAACGAAAAGAAAATCAGAAAGTGGAAACGAAATCTTTTTATCGTAATACAGTATATCTATATTTACTATGTTCGATATGGTCACAGGAAGCGTTCCAAACGGCCCGTTAAAAAAATAAAGAGGTGCGTTAATCGAAACGAGCGATAGGGGTCGCATTAAACTACCAATTCTAAATCACGTCGAGCTTTATCCAACTTTATATATTTACAACGACGGAGAAGAGGTCCCATTGCTTCAAATGACCTTATAAAACGATATCTGTAAGTTACGACGGCCCATTAAAATCTATCAGGACATGGACCGTCTGAAATAAATAAGACTGACCCGAGTACATCCCTCTTTAATGAGTATTTTGCAGTTCGATTACGATTCCAAATGAACATTTAGTCGCGTGTTGGTTTGTCGTGACATCGATGAAGGCCCTAACACGCACATGCTGCGGGTGCCCACTGCGGACGCCGACCAACAACGACACTGCTTCCTTCCGCGTCGCGGACGGTGACAACGCTTTGTATCGATACTCATCGATAATCGATACATTCGCACGCATAACACACTGACATAATTTGCCAATATTTCGTTTTTGAGGTGGTTAGCGCAGTTTAATTTCTATATAAATCGCGAGGGAATAGTTTGCATTATCTTTTCTCGAATATAATCGTTCTGAATCCAAAATATAGTGAGAAAGGGCAATTTCGCTGACATTTCAAAGTAATATAATGAGTAAGCCAAGATTTAAAATATTCGGAGCCTTTGATGTGATACACGTCAAATTATGACAAAGAAATTTGATATAGTCAAGCCCAAGTCTGGCTGATAGGATAAAAGAAAAAAAACACACCATTACATTACAACGTCTCAAACAATGTCACAAATAAAAATTGTAAAATAAATTCTCAGGATCCAAGCATACATACTCTTATTTGAGTTACATGGAAACCTGTAAAAGATTAAGAAATAGTGGCCAAATTTGAAAATCAATTTTGAGTGCAAGGTTTTCACACTGTATAAAATGAGAACTGATTAACTTGTGAATTCACTCTCTCCGCACGTGTGTCTATTTATTTTCGTTTTGTGAGTTATGGATTTCTTATCATCGATTGATTGTTGCGTCGTGGAATGATTTGTCAGTGTCAAGGTTCGTCCAGTAAAATTACCGTGCAAAAACTATACGATACGACGTGGTAAATTATTCAAATCAGAACGAGCGACCACGACCGTTGGAGGATCAACAGTGTGTTGAGACTATGAATTCAGAATTCCGTTCGTTGGCCTTGCCCAATGGAAAGGATTAGGTGGGTGCCAGGGTAAAAAGTCGGGATTTGAGGGTAGGCAGACGCTAGTTGACTAGAAGTTGCTTCACGTATACGCATTCGCGATCGGCATCGGAACGAACGGCCATTTAGCGCCGGTAATCAAATCTGGAGCGCGTTATAGGTACGGTATCGTGACTATAAATAAGATTTACTTGACAGCTCGTTTTGTACTCCAACTTCGCTAGAATACCAATGGTGCATAATTTAGTGTATCGTATTGTGACTCAGAATTGGAAGAAGCAAGCAGATTCTCACAACAGATGATAGGGACCTATGTTTTAATCCTGTATTTGAAAACAATTACGAAAGAAAAATCATACACAAAACACGCTCCAAATTAATGAATGAAAAAAAAAATAACGTTTACTATGCTTTGTTAAAGTTACTCAGTTATGTCTCCATTTGAATATATATATTTTTTAGAATCAATTAGATTTTAGGTTAAAAATTCCTTAAAAGAGGTGAGTTGAAGCGTGATGCTCAGTGGTGTATATTTTTAGCACAATTTTCTTCTACACTCTGTCACCTGATGGGTTCCGAGCGTCCGTCTGATGTGCTTATTCAAATTGGGGAAACAAGGCCAAAGGATCAATGAACAAGTGGAGCAAAAAAATTGTGACTGCGGATTCAAGACAAAACTGAGTGAAAGAAGAGGGTAAATCTGAAGCGATTCATGTGTGGATTATCGGTTTGACGATGAGCGTGGGAGTATCCGAAATAAAGTCGAGTTAATGCAATATTAGGATCGACGGCGAAGAATAGTCGCGGTTCAAGTTCCGTTCCGATTTAAATGAATACCAAGATGTAATTTGTGAAGAAAACGAGGAGAAAGAAACCGAACGGAAGGACGTTCCGTTTTGTGCAAGTTAGATGGGAAAAGTTGTGAAATGATTTGAGCGGGTCAAACAAAAACAGAGGTTGGCGTTGAATGTCCGGTTCGGCGTCTTCTTAATCTGCTGTCACCTGTGGGAGCGACGGAACGGACGGTGACGGGCTATTGGGAAGTCCGGATGCCATTAACTCAGTTTGACAGTAAAGTGACAACTTGTCGGTTTAGAGATTATGCGCGCGATGGGAACAGGGGACGTGGGGCACAAGGAGCACAGGAGAAAGGGGACGGTCAACATGCGGAATTTGGCTCCCAGAGGAGAGCTAGTGCGGCAGTCGGAAGTTCGGCGTTGACCCAATCAAGAAACGATTCCGGGACCGTCAGGAGTTACATACCTGCGGGGGGCAAAAGCGCGACCGCGACCGCTCTTCCATTACATATTCACATATGCGGTCGAGAGAATAAAGAAACTTCTGATTTGATGTATGGGGTATATATGGGGTATGGGGTATAAGTAAAATAGCAGCGACGCGAGCGGTTTTATTTGAAAATCAAACTTGCTGCTTTATTTTATTTGCGCGCTCTTTATCCCGCTCTTATAAAAATACGTTCCAAGAAAACAACAAACTTTAATGTTTTTTACCATTTGAATACAAATAAGTCCTCTTTCTCGCTCCAAGTATTATTACAATCTAAATAAATATTGTTACGCGACAAAATAACACCCAACACGTCGAGTAAAACAAAAGCCCTTCCTCTATAATTGAGGCTTCAAATACGCTCCTTACTTCAGGAGTTGCGCATACGGTATCATACCGAATTAGTTTTTGTTTATTTTACGAAATTACCAAACGCGCAAGCGGTAATTTCGTGAGCCATCAAACCTAAACAAAGAAAATATGGACGACGTTGTCCGCGTTAAAATATGGAAATGGAACAGCGCTAACACACCTAAGCTCGACTATATATCCGAATGCGCGTTCAATTTGACAATTCGAAACACAAACATCCGATGCACTCTTGCTTATCTTCCATCGCATTTTACTGCCACCCCGAAATGACGGAAGGTGCTTCCAAAGCTTTTACCATGCTGCAGATTTTACACTTCCTATTTATTTTTATTAGCTTCTAACAAAATTCAAAATTTCTATTTCACAAGAGGAATAACTTTAATGCAGGCTATTGCTTTATTTCTACTGTTTTACATTCGTCTGTTTCAAATCTATACGTATGTTACACAAACATCAAATTTTAATACTTGAATTTCATTAAACTATGCTTTTCATTTGCCACTTGATTAAACAATTTATTATTTTTGTAAGTTGATCCGACCTTCTAAAGTACTTAATTAACTCGATATATGTACGTATAAGTGATATTTAAAGGGTCCGATAAACTTATAACTTATAACTATTAAATGCCTTACTGTCTGTCAAGAGATTTTTGACCCCGTCTGTTTAAATTTTTGTTTGCATTCACATTTGTGTTTTAAGTTGAAGTCAAGAATTTTTTTTTATCATCTGTACTGTAATCGCCACCTTTTACAAACAAGAACGTCTATTTTAATTTAACTTAGTCGCTACACAAAAAAAATACCAAAGTGACTAACTACAGATTTACAAAAAAAAAAGAGTTTTAATGATTAATTTCTTTTTGCAGTCTACAAGCGAATAAAGCCTGCGTGCACCTGGGATAGTCGGTCATAAATTTGTAGCTCTATCATAGAATTCCGTATTCAGATTTATTCATTAAAATATTACGGCGATATTTCCTGAAATATTTGTTTTTTTTTGCAACACGTGAAATTATAATAAAAGTATTGCATTGTTTGTATTTCATACATTAATTATGAATGTACAGGTGGACAGGGGTGTTTAAAAAAAATCAATGCTTATGCATGCGTGGCTAAGTGACTCACTTCTTGTTTTAAAGTAAATACGAATGTTGCTCATTTTGATTTTGGATAAGAAACAGGAAAATTATGCGTATTGAAATTTTAGGGCATATTTTTTAATTTTTATGTAAATGAGGAATGCCACCCTGACATTACCCTGAAAGCTGTTGAAGCGAAAAAAGAACACGCTATTCTACTAAATATCCACTAAAGTATGAAAGCATAGCATGTAATGTGATTCTTAAATAGTCTCTATAATGCTAGACATAAAAAATAATAAATTGACGAAACAATAAATAAAACATTTTCTGCGTTGAACATTGTAGGTTATTAAAAATAAATAAAATTGTATGAAACATATTTGAATTTTAGAGGTGAAAATTTAATATTTTTTATTTGGTTGTATACCAAAGATAAACAATTGAGAGAAAATATTGCAGATCCAAATAGAGTCCATTATAATAATTCAAAACAAACTGAAATAACATGAAAGTTGATTCGTGTTTACATTTTTCATGTTGTTAATTAATAACTTTTAAATTATTCTGTTTTTTAAATTGTCGAGTCAAAGTTCAAACATTTATTTACCTACATCTGTTGCTAGTCATTTTTTAGCAATTTCGTACTTGGCTGCCAAGAAACTAACTTGCTGCATTCAACCGTTTCGGTGTTATTTCAGCGTAATGCAATGGTTGGAAAATCGTGATTTGACCTACCTTCAGATTTAGGCGCAGGAGGTTTTCTTGTCGCCCAGTTGGTACGAATGCTTCGACTTCCTAGCCACTGTCCGTTCATTGCGTTAATGGCGCTTTCAGCCTCCTACAAAAATCATTATTCAAATTAAAACAAGTTAAAAAATACTCGAAACAGACTGTATTGTTTGAGCAAATAAGCAAATCTAGAAAGATAAACAAAATGAAAATGTAATGACAACACGACTCGACTTTGAAGGACTGAAGAATTTTTCGGTAGATAAAACACGTATTTTTAATAAAAGCACCGTTAAAAAGATAATGAGAGTGAATGGGGCGAAAAACGCAATAAGGGCAATAATAATTATCTAAGTGTTTGTAATCTCTTTAGGTTGATCGAGTGGCAACAAGGCGCAAGGCGTTGAGCGCCTGTTGGTGGGGTTATTAAGAAACAGAGGCGGAGAGCCCAAATGCTGACGGAAAGTATTTTAACATATTTGGAGAAATTATAGCACAAACAGATTCTATCATAACGTTCGCGAGGACTATATAAATTGTACCCATGATAATTTGTTCTAGCAACAGTTAGAAGCTCTCGTTTTATTTATTTAATTTCTAAAGAAGATGCCTAATTACACTGAATTTTTTTTTCTCTGTTAAAGACGTTAAGGGATGCGTTCAAACCCAAGAATAAAAGTTTCTACAGTATTGATCAACGATAAAAACAAGTAATGACTGTTGTGGAAATGGAAAATAAATTATTAATTGAAAATCAATTATTGAAGTCGATTATAGAAATTTCCATCAGGTTTTTCTTATTGGTGTTCTCAACAATTTTGTATCATTTCTTAGACTTCGACAATAAAATATAGAATCTTCTTACATTTGTTGGGAATGCCGAGACTCTTTGAGAGTATTTTAGAATCAGCTCGTATTTTAAAAGACCCAATAGGGAAATTTTCTTATTGCTGAGACTCTATACAAAACATGAACAAGTGAAATCACGAATATTGTTGATTTTGTACTTTCTGAGAAAAATTATAAAATTGATAATATACCATTTGAACGTTTGGTAGGAGGTGCATTTTTGTCTGGTAAATTGTAGTGTAAGTTAAGCTCTGTTTTCGTATCTTTCCGATGGGTCCATTTTTTATTATAGAAATGTCATTTAATCTAGATAAAAGCGGCTATAAGCGCAAATGAAACGTCCAAAGGAACGACGTTCGCAAATAGGTAGCGCGATTTAATTCTATCTGGAACACCATACTTGTTGCAAAACCGTACCGCTGCGGTTTGGAGAAATGTTCTCAGATTACACGCTTCCGATAAAGGTGGGGGAGTTATGACATTGCTGTTCCCTCGGCAATTTCTTCAACTGTTCTACGACAATCAGCCAAATAAGATGCTTGCCGAGTGAACATGTGTTTAGATATTCCCTTGCCATACGCACATGTCATTGACGACGAATCAACAATTTCCCTTTCGAATGATCAGACAATTCCCGACTGCCATTACGTTACAACGGCTGCACTTAGCCAAAGCTGGATGAACACACTTATTCGGGCTTATCTTTAGAATTGCATACAATTACACTTCAATTCGGGATTACACTAAGCGACAACGCGACACCAAACTACGATCGACGAACATTTTATAAATGGACAAACCTTTTTTATTGTTAATGCTCACAAAAACTACCACTCATGCAATTTTTTTACACCTATTTAAGTTTAAATAGAAATCTATACTAATTAGTTGCAGAATATTGCAAGATATGTCTCCATCGAACTGTTGTATAGAGTGGTTTACAATAAATAAGTTATCATAATTTAATTGGGTTAGGACTAAGCTGAAAACAGGAGCTATAACAGTACAAAAAATATAAGAAGAAATCAACTTTCTTTACGTGGGCAAGCTACAGAAATTTGTTTTTCTCTAGTCGATAATAAAATTATCAAAATTTTTAGGCCTCATAATAAGGAATTCGAAAATCAATTTTTATCAGTGTTAAAAGTGTTAAAAAGTTCCTTTCCTAAGTTCTCGGTTGAAATAAATTAATTTCGATTATAATCGGCGTTTGACATTTTTATCCTTCTATTTATTAAAAATAAAAAAAAATAGTAATTCTGGTTCAATAATTGTTATTTTTGGCTTATAATACACACAAAAACAAGATCTGTTCAGTTAATAACAAAATAACAAATATTCAAAGCTGTCAGTTCCTGTTTAGATTGATTAATAAATAAAATGTTCCGTTGACACCGGGTATTTTAGTGTCATGCAAACCAGTTATTTGTAATTACTAATATTTACTAATAACTCTTTCGTTTCTACGTGTTTTTTCCCAATTAGTCCGGCTGTAAATTTAAACAAAACCACAGTATAAAACAATTTATACAGATACACCTATGTACCATTAGCCATATCCGTGGGGATAATTATATTTTTATTTATTTTGATATGATCCGTGTAGTTATTTCGGTATTCGTGTTGACGTCCTTTTATAAAAATTCTGACAGGTCACGATAAAATGATTGTTTTTCCGCACAACTTTGACACAAGTAAACTAGCAGTTAAGTGTGTGCGTGTTTTTCCGCGTGATTTTGTTAATAGTTGTGGTTAAGCCGATTAGACGGACCACCCTGTTGAACTTTGTTTTGATAGTGTTGTTCATATTTTACCCTAATGGCTTCCCAAACAGTTCGCATTGAAGAGTGCTTGTGTCTATGTTGATGAAAAAACATGTGGAGCACCTGTTTCCGTCATTGTGTTCTATTTTGAACAAATAAAATTTCTCACATGAACACTCCTTTACTCGCCAAAAATCATAAAAAGTTGTCTGTTGTACATCGATTAAATGTCAACTGAAACGAAAATTAATGCTAAGTATAATAGTTTACGATATGGAGAAAATTAAATTAGAAAAGTTTTGCAGGAATTTAGATCGCATGCAAAAACATAATTGCGAGATGTTGCTATTTTTAATTTCGATCATTTCGGCAAAGACTCATTTATTGTTGCTTATATATAGTTTAACATGGCTTTAAGGTATTGTAGTAGAATTCTATTTGATAGCTGTATAATATAACTTTAAGGTAACATGCGCTAACAAGCTATTTTCCTGGATTTTGATGAAACTTTGCAGTAGTTCTTAGAGCTCCTTTGGCAATGCCACAAAACAATGAAACAGTTTAAATAAAAGTTGCACGTATTATAAAAAAGTTAATTTTGGCTGTTATAATTTTGTTAATTCTCAGTATTCCATCGGAAATTTATGAAGATTCCTATATATTGAGAAAACACATAGTATTTACAAAATTCATAATCACCGCACGTTTTTTTTAAATGAAAAAATGTATAAAAATGACACTCCCTTTACGCAATAAGTGGAAATTGGTAAATATGGCCACGACCGTGGAGAATTTCGCGGAAAGCAGCCAAACTTTTACAGTCTCTTTCGGTATATTTTCTTTTTCTCCACCAGTCTCTGACGTGATTTTTAAGATGTTGATGATTTTGACAGTTGACGATGTTGCTAAAAACCATAAACCCACCAATAATAATATCTTTTTGTTGTTAATAGAAAGTTCTAGTTGCGGGCCAAGTATGAAATCTCCGCTACTTGAATTCCTAAAATATTTTTGTTGTTGTGTCTTGATAACTTAACACCAATTTTCTCTGAAACATAGATCCGCGTAATTTTTTGAAGCACTTTATTTTTTGTATTTATGTTGTTGAAAAATGTAAAAACTTTTGTGACATTACCTACCATGGGCAAATTTCGATACGTTCAGAAAAATATTTTCGTTCACTCTTTTATCATTCACAGCGTTTAAATTATTGAAATAAACCGAAACCGAAGGTAAACACAAACACTTGTGACAAGTTTAATTTGACCGTGAAAATCAACAAAACCTCGTTTTTATACGGCTGGGGTAAATTTGTATTTTTTAATTCTAATAAGGGTGGCGCGAAACAACCATGAACAAATTTACGTCAATTGTTGCAGTACTATTTCTTGGTCTGCAAAATAGATTAAAATCTGTCAAAAGTTATCATGATTATATACAACTGTGCAATCAGACAATACAAAACAATAATGAACATACATAAACATAAAATATGGAAGTCACATTTTAAACATGTTTTAGATATTAATACTTTTTTCATTAGTGCTACAGTATAGTGGTTCCTACAGGAGCACTTTTTTGTCTGTTGTTTCGATTTTCTCCGGATTAACGTCACGTCAACGAAGGTCTTGGAGTGAGAATTATATTGTTGAAAGATGTGTCAGAATGTGGGAGTGACCTTTTTAATAACATGCCTACATGATTTGATTAAAATTTTGGGGATTAAACGTGGTCCGTTTGGATGTGAGTTGCGTCGGAAAAATGCGGAATGAAAATCGTTAGGTGCGGGGTGCGGCTGGGAAGGAAACAACAATCATTTAATGACAGTGGCCGAGCGTGGAAGTTCGTGATTGTCGGGTTACTTCCCAAATCCTGGTGATAGCGATCGCAGTAAAACGCTACTTGGCGAGATCAGGATGTGTCCATTAGTAAGTAGGGTCTAATTTTATAATGAGAGCGTTTAAGTTGAGCATTTGAGGGATTTTTTTTGTCCGAAGTCCAGTGTCAGCGAATCGATGTGATGTGATCACAGGTTTTGGGATTGTGCGGGCATGCAGCGTGGCGATTACCATTTTTTATGAATAATTTATGAGTAAGCAATTATTTTAGTGGGTGCAATTTGAATAAGACCGTGGCCTTTTACCAAGTCGGAGCTAATTGACGGTATCGCCTATATTTAGAGCCCATGTTAATAATTAACGGAAAATAGCATCGCAGTGATCCTGCAGACCAGTGTTAATGTATTACACACGGAGTTATCGTCGTTGTTGATTAATTATAATGCGGTCGGTATAATCTGCATAGGGTTTCGCCTGAATCGATTATTCCACGTCAACGTCATAACGTGTTCACGTTCCCACTCGACCATGCCATCAGGATTGGGACTTCGTTTAGCCAACAACGGAAAAGGTTGGGCCTAACGGCGCCTGTTTGCTTTATATTACTTTTTACCTCTGCAGACGTACAGCGTGTTTTAATAAACTCACGTCTATCAAATTAACGCTTTAAAGCAGAGAACTTCATCAGTTGCTATTTCGCAGAGTTTCCTTTCATCGAGAACTTCACATCGAATGTCGATATGCTTTCTAGACTTTTCATTTTTTCCTCGTCACGTTATTTTATTACAGGAAACTTTTTCAGCTTTTCTCATTGATCAAATTAATCCCGCAATCGACACGATCAGCAAACCGATTTGCGAACCGGCGCATCCACCACTCGAAACTGGTTTTGGCAAAACCGATCTAAACCCAGTTACGCAGTACATAGCTGTCATATAAAAAAGGATTTAGATTTTTTTTAACTAGATTTTTTTTTACACATACAGTATTAGGGAACACGGTAGATAAGCTTTTCGTTATCGTTGTCCCATGTGAGGTAAGCGGTCGTTAATTTTTTGGAGGTATACCTTCATTAATTTTGATGTTAAAGGAGTAATTTGTTAAATACTGTAGAAATTTTACGATCTTATTATAATCGGAAAAGTTTTTATTATCAGCCATTTCGGAAACCCCTAATTTTTGTTATTTTCTAAATAACTCGTTTAGTTATAAAGATATTGATCTGAAGCTTGAGCTGGTAATCCACTTGAAATGATGTGACGTGGTGGTGAGTTTACGAGTTATTCAACTTTCGTTTCATATGTTCAGATTGCCCTCCTAAAGCTTAATGTCAAAACTGATTATATTTATTTGAGGGAAAAATACGCACGTGCGGAGGTGACGATTGTCGTTATGCTGCAACGAAGTCGATAATTTTCTCCGGAGTATAATACTTTTTTTTCTTATATAAAATGTAATATGTTTGAGACAAAAGTAAAAAAAAGCTATAGTTTTTCTTGAATGATGTGTTTTTGTTGGAATGAAACCTTGGCAGCGGTCCAACATTCCACAACGCCAAGATTTTGTTATACTGATAATAAATACCCATATAAAAGTACAACAAATTTAAAGTTTGTAAATTAATTGAAACGAGGCTAAAAATTGAACTTCCACTTATTTTCGATTAAGTTGCAATTTTCCAGCAAAGATGTACAATCCTCATGAGAGCTGCTCAACATAAATAATAGGTTCGAGTATATGAACTAAGTGTTATTAAATTTAATTCACTTTTCGTGAAGCAAGTTTCGCTAATATAAACAACTTTGGGAAAGTCCACAGATTTTAGCAAGTCTTCTGAAAGGAATTTTGCTTCGGAGAATTCGCACGTTCACGTTATTCCAACTTTACGGTGAATATACCGCGCGTTCTCATATGAAAAACTTGTGGTTAGTAAATATATTTCCTATTTAACTTTTGATCAAGAAAATAATTTAAGTATATCCGTTTTGAGGATCTAAATGGTTTATTAAAAAGAGGGATAGTTATTTACAAAACAGTTTGTTTAATTCCAAGTAATATTCACAGCCAATTGAAAATGACTACCGACAATGGAATAATTAAATTCGTAACGACAATACGATCGACATAAATGTAAATTTTATCAAAAATACTCTAAATAATAACTAAAACAGCTATATATTTTCCGGTGAAACTGTTTGGAAGTCAATCATTTAATATATCAGTACTAATGTTTAATTTCCATCATTTATGACAATTAATAAAAATGTCGCGAGAGCATTATAGTAATTGAACGATTATTATTTGAAAAAATAAAATCTGTTTTTAATTGACTGTTTGCAAACGTTCTTTGATCTTCAAATGGATTAATTAATTTAAAACCTTTATACTACTCCAACAAGGTTCGAAGCGTCGTTTTTTTATATTCATAGTTACATTCTGACAACTGAATGATTCGTGGTTTTATAAAATTAAACCTAAATAAACATGAACGTGTTTGAAGTTCTGCCAATTTTTACTCCGACTCAAAGAAAACAAACATTGGACACTGTTTTAATTTACTTGTAAACGAATCTAAATATACCTTGTGCAATTGCTGCACTTCTGTATGCACTAGTTTTGCATATTCTGACTTAATTAAATATCGGTCAAATCTATAAAACGATTGTAAATTGTGTTTGAGAAGTCCTATTCTTTCTAGCTAATGGCTAAACATATATCAACTTTTTTATGAGAATGATATGTAGCCCTGATGTAATTGTAACATGCACAATGTTGATTGAATTTTAATTAAAACACCAATAGAGTAACTTTATTAAATGAGAATTTTATTGAATTTTAAACTTTGAGGAAGTTATGAAAGCTCCGTTATCAGCTTTTTGTTTTTATTGTTAAAACTAAATTATAATAATATAAAACTGCTTTAATACCCTCGAGAGGTTACTGAAACATTGACGTCAGTGTTCATTGCAAGTTGTTGTTTGTGAGAATACATTATACTAGAACAAAAATGTTTTTTTTTATGTATGAAATCTTCTGATATCTTATATACAATCAACTCGTATTTAACAAATGTTGAGTAGAATTTCGTGTAAACTTTTCAACAGTTTGTTGAAAGAATTTAAAGTATTAAGTAATGCATAATTTAATAAGAGTCTGAAAAGTTCACGAAATCCCAATGCTCTCCTAGTTTCCAACAAAATTTCCGATTACGTTCCATGAAACCTCAGATGGATTTTGAATAATTTCTCCAAGCGATGCAATATTTTTAATCTTATAAGTCATCGACCAAATTTGTTATGCTATCATGTGGTGAAAAGATAAGTTCTGTAGAAAGTGTGTAAAAAAAAATTAAACGGGATGTCAAATATTTAAACATATTATTTGTAAAATGTCAAACGGAACAAATTAGTTCAGAACCAAAGTATTCTGTTGGTACAGCAGCACGGAATAAATTAACATTAATAAAAAACCCAGGAAATTTCAAATAATATAAGATTTAAGATTCTATTTTTTGGATAATTGGCGATATTTGTTTAATATATTTTTGGGGGCCACTCTTAAAACAAGTGAGCAATATTTTCTTGTTGAAAAGGCTGTGATGAGAACACACGGCTAAATCCGGTGACTAGATATAAATAAAAGCATAAGAAAATAAGAAAAGGTTGAACATATTCCCCGCTATAATAAAAATAAGCAATAGATTTTTTGTTGGGGTGGTTAGGGAGCCGTTTGTGCAATTTCATTCCGAGTTTCGTTGTTTGTACTAATTTAGTAGTAATACGAGAATAAAGGTAATGCAGGTGGGAAATAGAGTGTAACAGCGAGAAGGTAATGATAACGTAAAAGTATGAATGTCACGACGGTGTTAGGGAGTTCAAGTCTTGTATACCTTAGTTGTTTGTCGGAGGAAATCGCAATACTTGGCTAGAGGCGCTCTGACATATTTCTTAATGCTAGATCTTCGGAACTGCAGTCTTTCTAATTACCATCCATCCCTTCGTTACATTACCGAAAGCCTCAGGCGAGGGCTACATACAGTTAACGTGTGCCATCCAACCCTCTGTTTCTGTCGACTGACTTAGCTACGTTCAACCACAGAACGTTAAAAGGGAATTCTAAAGAGCGAGCTTATACACGCTTCTGGTTCTCTACAGTCTTAATAGCCCTCATGATACTTTTTGTTTTACATATTATAAAGGGACCTCAAACTTAATGCAGTAATCCAACGGAAACATGTGGATTTTAATTTTTCCGTACTCGAATTTTGCTCATTTATAACAAGTTTTGTTGGAAATACGATTAACAACTTCAATTTTTATCCCGTCCTATAACAACAATTTGTGATGGTACATATGAACTTGAAAGTAAAATAAATGTGGAAAGGTATGAATGGATTCACTGGCAAAGTCTCAGTGAATGAAAAACCGAAGAATGAATGAATCTTTTCGCTCTCTATTTATATTGAATTGAAATTTTTCCAGTGGATGCGCACGTTCAACTATTTTTATTTGTGTTTACATGCATCAACAGATCTGGAATACATCCTATTAGACGTTATGAAACGTTCAAAATTCCGTGAGGATTTTTTTTTTACTAACTTATAAGAGTGACCATTTTTCTATTTAATAAGCGCTTTAACTCTGCATTATTAGAATATTTTCAACGTACGGTATTGAGCTTAACGCAATTATAGTTCGCAGGTAAGATGCTCACAATTAAGTTGCAAAATCTGCCAAGCTCAAACTAGTCGGTTGAAGCAGACTAGCTTGGCCGCTTTATATAAGTTTCAAGCTAATTAAGCATCAGACCGACCCATTGTGTCAATGGCATCCTGTCATTTGAAAATTGCTGGATAAATGGATACAGTCGCGCAGGAAACTTTGCCAATCTGATAAAGTGTAGAGGTTTCCATTGTCTGATGCTGGTTGATTCTAGGATTTTGCAATGTTGAACAGTGACGGCTCGTGCCACCCTCCACGCGACGAGACGCCAATGGAGATAAAACAACTAGCTAAGAAAAACACGCCTTCTTTCTCTATAAGATTAATTAACCGTGGAAGCTGAAAGTCCGCCGATAATAATTAATGCTGCAGAAACTCTATTACTCCCTTGTTGTTCGTTTATTTACTTTTATCTTATTTTTAAAGCGACATTTTTGATAACGCATCCACTTTTCTTATTTTATTATCGTCAACTAAATTTACACTTTTTCAACCTTGTCGAAGTAGGAAACCAAAAACTCATTAATTTGTAACAACCAGAAAATTCGCAGAATCAAGGGCTCGTTTTCAACGTTTATTTTCCTGACCTTTCCTAGTTTTTAAGCACAAAAAAATGTTACACTACCTAACAATATATCACGTTTTTTATTGTCGATGGACGATAATGCAACAGCTTTGAAATTATGTCGACACTCGCCTGATTGTTGCCAGAAAATCGATAATCCGTGGCTAACAGACAAGTACTGTGGATGAAACTAATTTTAATTTACAACATGCAACAAAAACAAAACTAAGTTATAACAACGTTACTTATAATCGTATCATCGCATTAACCTGTGTTAATTAAGTAATTTAAAAAAATATAAAACTTTGTGTTGGTACAACTACAATTGTTCGTTTTTAGTGCTACCTTGGTAATGGTGCAAAAATACGAGACAAGAAACAACATTTTTAAAGTTAAATCTTCTCAACGTATAAAATATTAGTTTTTTCAATTCAAAAATAAGATTATTCACCGTGAAAAATAAACATAAAAGTCGAAATGAACGTTTTGGTAGGCTTCGTGAGTGGCGATGGTGACACAGTAATGAGCTGAAAACTGACTGTGACCATAAAAGTAAATTCTTTACTTTTATGACTAGTAAGTAATAAATGGGTGATGCTAAAATCGTAAAGTGTTCTATAATTGAGGCGGATATTTTAAAGTAAACAGCTATAAAATTACGCAGGTTTGTTGGCTTGATAAATTTATTACTCAAATAATATTCATAACTTGTATAACGATATGGTTACGACATGTCATCGTTTCTGATCAAATTTGGAAGTAATTCAAACTATTTTTTTAACAAAGAAACGCAACATATAAAGAGAACAAGAAGACTGCAGTTAATTTTTTGATAATAAAAAATAATTATAAGTAGTATCTGGACATCAAGTGGTGGGAGTTCTATTATATGAATTATAAAAAATGCTTTTTCTTTCAATATTTGCTTAGTCGCCGTTAATGATGCTGTGGGCATGTATACTTTGAGTCAGTGAAAAATTAGTCTTCTTTCTGTTCGGAAATGTTTTCTGGCCAAATTTTCGAAATGGTATCATGCACTGTATATTCGAGCCGGTCGACGGAGCAATAGCGCCGTCGAATCACTGTCACTATGCTCGAGCAAAGATGCAAAGTACGATGGCCGCAATACAACCCCAACAACTCTCCAACGAGATGACCGGCCATTTGGCCGAAATGAGATCCATAACGTAGAAATGTAAACCCCCTCGTTCCGAGCATTTCCCAGAGCGTAAGGTCTTTGTGCGGAACGATATAAGATGGCATTCCGCACTCTGTACTTTGCTACTAGAGCTAAAACATAAGAAGCCGTTTGTCGACAAATTCACTTTATTCGCATAAAATTGCTGCCTCGCGACCGGACAAAATGTCTACAATGTCGTCGAATTAAAATCTTAATCAACCCCTATCCATTCGACCGACTCTAATCATTCCACTCTAAATGTAAAAATTCCACTACTTCAACCATCCAAAAGCAACTTCTTTACGACCTCACCAATTACGACAACACTCCCACCACGAACCGTAAAACCGACTAAGACCCAGAATTACACCAGTGGCATACGAAAAACCACTCGGATTTCCAGAATTACGCACAACTCATGTTTCATGCCGAGTTTGCACACGCATTATATGGGACTGTAAATGTTGCTTCATAAACCAGTGTTTTGCTTTTACATTCATTGACAATTTTACCATTTTATACATTTCCGCTGCCAAAAACTATGGATTTTTACCTTTTTTTTATTTACCATGTGCATATTGCAGGTACCCATAATTAATGTGTCCGGAAAGAAAGCCGAGCTTTACTCGTTAAAAATTGCATTGTATTCACACAAACAACAAAGATACACAAAAAATGCACCTTCAAAGCAAGAAAAGAAAGAATAAACCATTTTAATAACAAAAATACGTTGTTTTCCATTAATTTCCTTCCTTTTTAAGGAACATTAAAAAACATATAGGAAATGTCTTTCTAGGTTTTTCTATTGCTGTGTGACACCGCAAGGTACAAAATATATTTAGGACTTTGATACACCAACACAGAGCTCGTTAAATTTTTGTATACAGGTTTGTTTTAGGTTTGTGGTCTCATAACAAATGCAGAACTTTTTCTATATTTCAACCTTTAATTAGGGTGCTAATATCAAAACTGTATTAAGAACGAGGGTTTTAAATCTCATTTTTTTAAACGTTCCTTACTAATGGAAAAGCAAATAAAAAGATATAAATTTAAGTATTGTAATGTAAAAAAATAGTCAAATTCTTTCTTTAATGATAGTAAATTTTATATAAACAATAATTCTTCAAAGTTGAAGAAAGCTGCCAAAAAGCTATCTTAAAGTTGCTTGTCTATAATTACATAAAAATATTGAGATTGATTATTTTTTGATAGTCACCAGTTCTTAATAGTTGCATTACATTACTTACATTTAAATGTTAAAGTTTATTAAAACTAGTCTTGGTCTCGTAAGAGTAATACTGACTTTTCCGGTTGCAGTTTATAGAGTCGTCGTCGAACGAGCCATAAATCAGTGTTTTGCCGTATCAAAAATTTATAGAAAAAGATTTATAAGGGTCCATGAAAGTGACGGTCGCCAAAGTTAGATTAGAATATAAAAAAAGAACAATTATGTTAGGTGTTATGATTTCCCAGTTGGGTCTGCATGCAGTATAGGTGTGGTCCTGATTATGGAGCGTAAATATAGTCACGAACAAGCATTAAGGTAGGTTTATGTATTTTTAAACAATCCTCCTCTGCTTCGTTCCTTTCTGGGGTTACCGCACCGGCCGTTATATTTTTATGACTTGAAAAATTGACACTTAGACAATTAATAAAAAAACAATCTCATGGCAACAAGCATACATTTTGCAACAGTATGATCAATAAACTTACCGCTTTTTTAATAAATGAAACGAACCCATATCCTTTTGATTTCAGTGTTTGTGGATCCCTCACCACTCGGCAATCTCTGTAAAAGATTAAATCATAAAAATAACTTGTTCACAACTATGATGACGCAATTCGCAGTAATTTTTTCAAAATGTTTTCAACTTGCTTTCGTTTTGCTTCTAAAACCTAACAAATCTTGATTAGGGCTGATGTTGGAATTAAAATGAGGTATGAAACGTGGGGCAAACCTAACGTTTACATTTTCCCGGGAACATTCCGTTCCGAATTGAAGACAACTCTCATATTCCTGACCTAATGTCACGACTTAATTTCGTGCACTGCGTGAATGAAGATTAAGTTGCGGTTGTAACTGAAGGGGATAAAATTTGTTCGCGCATCGGGGGCAACTTTCAAATGACAAATGCTCACTGAACGTATCTTTTAACGGCGCAATTGGGTTTTATGGAAATGTATTGTTTTTGCAGCATTTGCTATAACATTTGGTGTTATTATTGTATCGTGAGTTCCAATGGGCTCTGATGAAGCGATAAATGTTTTTCCAATCGGTATAAAATTGAATTTTTATAGTTAATATAGCGTTTTGGAAAATGGCGAGCGTAGACATGATAAGTCCAATCTAGCGGATGGGTAGGAGCGGTTTCGTGTTTGTTGAAGGTATTGTTTTTGGGGGGGTGTTAGCGGTCCACACCTCGAATGGATCTCGTTGACCAGACTTGCAAACTATAGAGATCATATAACATGGAAGAGGTGGACCCTTTGAATATAAATTCGAGCAAATTTGGATCCGAGCTGATTGTTTAGGAAAAAGCTTTGTTTCTTTAATCTCAATTAAGAAAATACTTGACTTTCGGTTTGGCGAGTCACAATTTCGAGCTAACTGCAACATTCGAGTGAGTAAGTACACCGCAATTATACGATATTGTTACTTTAATAGTCCGACTGTCTATAATTCGAATTTTCTACTTTTAGCTGTAGTAATCAATGATGCGGTAGTCTCTTATTAATAACAAAGAAGAGTTGCTTTAATCCTGCTGGCGTAACAAGCTTAAGTATGCAAAGTTAGTGGCGTTACTGAACGCTGCTAGCTCTTCCAACTCAATTAGGCCCTGTCGAAGCACAGTAAGTTAAGTGCGTTCATTGATACTAGGCTCCTATCGATTTCGTACTGATCATTTCAAGACAAACTCACAGATATCAAACTTTCTCGAACTTATATCCTGAATATTTCCTCTCTCATCGGGGACAAACAAACTTTCCAAAAGTACAAACACGACATCTTAACCCTTTAAAGGCCAATAGATTTCTCACTTGACATTCAACTTCCACTTCTGACAGCTTAACGCATATTTTTTTAAAACAACTTCAACTTTATTTGACTGAAGTAAACGAAAGCACTGTCTTGAAAATGAAAAGAACGAAGTTGAAATTTGCACTATGTTTAAAGCGTCAATTAGGTATTGATAAATATTTTTACATGCCGCTTATAATTTTTTTGTGGAAACCTCGCTTTGTTTGCATTTTTATTTATTTAAACATAATTAGATGTGCTTGCTCCGTTAAGGTCGCTTTGCGTGCTCAATTAAACTCGTTCCGTTGTCTCTGCGACGCTCGTTTTACTTTCCTTTTTTTCCAATTTTTTTACTGATTGTAGTAGCTTGTCGCCGATCACTTTTATTTTTATTCGTTTCGCCAGCTAAGCATTAAAGGACGATTATCAATCATAAAATTCGACCGTTAGACCTCAAACGAAAACTATCGAACGTTCGAATTGGAAGGTGCTTTTCTTATTCCTTATTATTTTTATTTGTTGATTAGTTTTTTAAATAGTTTACATACTCAACTCAGATTTTGACTAACTGGCATTAACATAAAAAATATAAAATTTTTACTTTGACTAGTGGCGCTTCGTGAAGATTGTTTAAGATGAAAACTATCACTTATAAGAACACTGTAAACGTATAGATACCAGTATATGTAATTGCCTTTTGTATAAATGAACAACGGAACTTGTAGTAAGACCACAAATATTTAAGAAGCGGTACAAACTTACGTGTTCTGAAGCTAAAATTTATAGACACCTTGTATATTGCATCGGAAATAAATCATTTTTCTTTACTTGCAAAGATTTAGCTTTTAGGTAACCTTCCGCTTGTTTTTCTAAAGTTAGGTAGCCCTTCCATGACATAATAATTTATCAGGTACATGTGGCCGTCACGTAAATATATTAGGTATCTCAAGGTAGTGGAGGCTGTATCGAACCCAGACATGAATAATCATAAGATAGATACTGTGCAATTATGTATATAACCATGCGTAAAGAGGTCATGTTTAATTTAGAGTTGTGATTTTTTGATGAAATTTGTGATAAAGCGTTGGCGTTGTTAATGCAGAATCTGGGTAAGTAATAATATGAATTTTGCATTTGTCGTTAATAATGTAGTGGTTGGGGCAATTGTCGTCGGTTTGCAAATTAGTGTATGTGTATGTGGTATGTGTGTGTATGTGTGTGTGTATGTGTGTGTGTGTGTGTATGTGTATGTAGAGGGCAGAGTTAAGCTAAAATTGGCTCTATTTTGATGTGTGAAACGCAACCTGGCGCAAAATTTATGTGTGTTGTGTGTACCGTTTCGCTTAAAAATGTATGTACGTTGAAAGTGCGTTTAGTTAAAAAAGCAATAGAATTGTTTCCGAATCTCATTGGTTTTTAGCGGATATGTTAAAACCGATTCGAGGCAAATCTGAGCGTGGAGGGCTTTCCAAGATAAGTTTTAAAATCCGTAATTAAGGAATGCTTTAAAGTGGAGTGTATCAGCCTCTTAGCGCGAAGCATTCTTAGTTTGAAGGCCTAGCAAGGCACATTTCCGCCAGTAAAAGCGTAGTTTATGATGACGCGTTATCGTGTTCTTCTGCACAGGTCCGGACTTATGTCGCCCCGGAGATTAAGCCCCTCGCTCGAATCCATTACGGGTGGATGTTAGACGTTATTATTATTTGCTACGTATTAATTTACACAGAGATGCCGGAGATGAATACCGTAAACCGTAAAAACAACACTAGAGGTAAGAGAGATCTAACGCCGAAACTCGTTTCGAATCTTATTTAGGAAAAAATCCACTGATAAAATGAGGGTACTCTACCACTTCTGATAAGATGGGGGTTTTACTTTGTCGCATTGTTATTCATGCGATTAATGCGGGACTGCAAAAACCTACAGCGAAATTATTGCAACTGTGTTGGGCTAATTAAACGCGTGATGTTTCAACTTGTGCTACCGTGAATGCGGTCTAAGCTTTCAATTGTAAGAAGGGGTGGATTTCGGTGCCGTTTCGAGTGTTCATTAATTTATACAGAGCACACATATTCACCCTTACAACACAAAATGCCAGAGTCTATATTCTAGTATAATCTAGATATCAACCTGACATCGGCTGACCCCATAGGGGTCGCAATACAACATTCGGACAAAATATACACACATTTTTTATGGAAAGGATAGAACCTTTACACGGTTCGACTCTAAATCTCCTAAAATTTTATATCGTATGTTGTTATGACAGTCTTGTCCCTGCCAACCTGATGAGTCATAATTTATACTCTGGACAAGCATTCGTTTTATCTGACATTAAATTTAATTGAAATCGAAGCTTGCAGCTCCCCCACTCATTCACTTTGGTATTCTATCTAAGCAAGTCGCTTTACGACATTCACAGCGTTGATTATTTCGGGTATATCCTTTTTTTTGTCTGTA
The DNA here is from genome assembly GCA_030157275.1 of Cynaeus angustus. Taxonomy (NCBI): domain Eukaryota; kingdom Metazoa; phylum Arthropoda; class Insecta; order Coleoptera; family Tenebrionidae; genus Cynaeus; species Cynaeus angustus. The sequence continues at coordinate 13,337,277 of CM058066.1, read as the reverse complement.
CATATGCGGGTCTATTAGCAATTTCTATAATCCCGGAAAAGCAGAACAAGATTCTGTCAAAGAACTACGCGATGAAGGGAACTTAGGCGTGAATAGTCGGAGCGTCGGCTTTATTAATTCTGCGACCACACACATTCACCGTTGGCTTAGCAAATGCTATGGTCCCATTCGATAACATTTATGCCCTAGTTAAATATGATCTAAATGCCAGGGATACTGATTGATATTTATACATGCGGTTTTATCTTTTTTTCGCAGAAATTTGTGGATTAAATCAGATGCGATATCGTTTTTGAATGAAATAACGCAATTTCAACCATCGGGTATTGGGCAATAATGCTCCTGGTTAATCCCACTTGTAAATGTTGGTAATAGAATTAGCTGTTTAAAACACACTGTCGACGTACTAAATACGAAACGGGTCAAGTTGAATTTAATAACTGTTTCACATCGGACAATAAAACCATTTATTCTTTCTTTTGCAGTTTGTCGGCAGCAGTAGCTTTTTGGTCAGACGAGCCAAAGAAATTTTTCGTCTCCTAAAAACTTGCTGCAGTGCACATTTCGTAATGCCTCTATAAATTATTTATTAAATAATAGAAAATCAATACGCAATAAATGCATCGAAGCAAATATTTAAAAGTTTAATGTAAGCTTTAATAATTACATTTCACTTCGATATAAAATGAATTGTACTAAAGAGCACCGTTTAGTTTTCAAAGCAGGTCAAGTTTTTATGGAATAATTGATTTAAATCTAAAACATACATATTAATCTATGTGTGTGTATTGCTTTGCTTTACAAGAAAAGTATTTGGTAACTGTAGTTGTCAATGCGCTTGTCAACGCACAATAAAAAAGTTGTGCAAATTAAATTCAAAACATAAACAAGCTATCAACATTATAATATAACATCAATACGGTTATAAAAAGGAAGTTTTAATTAATAATCTTTTTAATGCAATTACTTTGCTCCTAAAAATATTTTTCAGTCAAATATCCGTGATGTAGATAAAAAGAAGTTTTTAGTACTTACTTGAACCTAAAATTGAATAAAAATTAAATGTTCCTAAAAAAGTGCAAGCAGGACAATATTAAAAATCAGAAATTGAAAATCTTCAGGTTTATACAAGGTAAATTGTAAATTTGATTGTCGTCGACGTTTGGTTCTTTTCTTTCTTATATTATAAACATGAAAATTTTTCCACTAACTCGAATATTAGAAACCTGAAACATAAACAAAAAGCAGCTCTACGTAGATTCCGAGATAATATGCTTTATTGTCGTAGTAGTTTTTGGTGCACGGCAATGCAGCTTAATGTAAGTTGGTTGGATTAGGAGAGTTGGTGTTTAAATGGTTTTAAATATTTAGATGGAAGTGTGGAAGTGGTAATTGTTCGGGTGTTTGGGAATTAGACATATTGGTGTTGAGTAGATTTTGGTCTGGTGGCAAGCTCCTTGAAACTGGAAGCTAAAAGCCTTACTTTGTCGTAACCTAGCCTGGGATATTATAATTTCAGGCAACGTGCCAGACGCATTAGAGTCATGCATAATAGTAACTTCCATAATCACCTACCTAATTACCTGCAATTAAATAAAATTAAATGAAAGTAGTATGATAGCGGTGTTGGCAAATTAGTGGAAAATTGAATAAGCCCGTTTGAAATGTCGTCGATCTGTAGCTGATATTGATAGGATAGGGACGCACGACGACAATATGGACTGAAATTTCACTACAATTCGCATGGCAATTAATAGAGGAAATGTAGCACATTTCGGGTTCGCAAATGTTTTCCATCCCTAGCGAATAATCCCTACTCCGGTTTCCAGCGACAATGTCCTATGTGCGTTCGTTGTGGGCTAAATTATTTAACGGAGCTACAATACAAATCGGTATTCATGACTTTATTATGTTCAATCTTTAATCTAGTCTATTCCTCAGACGCGTTCCTGAGGGAACCGGTTACTGTTTACAGTGCCGAGTTCACCTTTCCCCATCTAGAGACTGATCTCACCGTTCGGGATACCTTCTGCTCTAAGGGGACTCTAAAATTGCTTTTCAAAATATTTATAGTCTAATTTCATTTTACCTTGTGTGTGGTTTGTTTTGAATAATCACTACTTATTTACGCGTCTAACTGATTCCCAGCCTGCTACTAACACGAGCTTAGGTGCAATTAACTCTAAATTAATGACGACATAAAAATTCGAAGAAGTCCGATATACAACCCAGAGAAAGAGATTTGTAGCTCGAAAAATCTCACTGCTAGTAATTTGTAACAAGATAGTTTAATTGTCAAAAACACGTACCAAAGATGTGGTTTGACTGCAAATTCCGATACCAAAGAATGTGGAAAATATTCGATACGCTATGTGTTTACTGTTTGGTGAAGTGTCCTCGGATACTTTGGATTTGGTTACAAAGGATGGTTTGTCGCAGCAAAGCGAATAAACCCAAATCTCGCAAAAAAAAAAACTCTGGTGGACAGCTTGGTGTGTCGGACTTTTCAAAGAAAATCTTAATGAGAATTTTCCTTTTTTTAAATTGTTTATAGTTTAACTTAGAATTAAGCTAAATTATTAAAAAAAAGATTAATAATGAAGGCGAATTTTTTTTGGTCTTGTTCGCGTGTTTTTTCCTCATATAACATTAATTAACATAAAATACATATCAGGTGTAAACAACAGTAAAATGGAAGACATTCCCACTTAAGAGAAGGTCTACAGCACCGCTATGCACGCCAGGACGAAACGAATTATTGGAAGTGCGGCGCGCTAACAAACTTCAATTTACAGCCGCAATAATACAAGCACGGACCGTATAGTTTTATTTGACTTTCGAGAGTAGCTCGACGTTTAAAATGCAATAAAGCATCTTATAATTGTAAACGAGCTTTAGCCATGTTAGCCATATTCGCTTTTCTATACAGATGCGTTCCACGCAACTGTTGCCGTTAATTGTACACAAAAATTGTCTTTCCATCTGACACTAACATCTGCTCGTTAAATTTGATGCTGTTTTTCAGGTCAAATACTTTTCACTCATTGATTTTCATTGCATATAATTTTGACTATTCTGTCGATTTCTGTAAACTTTTTGTTTGTATGGCTTTTCATGTAATTAATATATTAAGTGTTTCTAGTTGACAGATGTAGACACATTCGACCAACATCAAATGTTTGCGCTTCTGCCAAAATTAACATTAAAGAATAATATAGACAGGAACTGTTTGCGCAAATACTCCGGACGAACTAATAACCTAATTACATCACTGTGACAAACGTTAGATTGCAACAACATAATACATTATAAAAAGAAAATTCAATAAATATTTTACCAACAAGATAACCTACGCGCTGTAAAATGTCAGAAAACGAAATAAATTTAATATACTTACAATTTTTATACATTTTTCAAATAGAAAAGTTTTAAACAAAACACCAACAAAAAAACTTGCAATGGTATAAAAGAATAATTGGCGTGCGTATCATGTTCTGAAACTGATCTTATTGTGGAATATGTTTCAGATACAAATTTTAAATTTAATCTCAAAAATACTGAGCCTAAACTTGTAAGCTTTCATTTAAGTATATATAATACTAAAATGAGTATGAGTACGAATAAATCTATATTACAGCTGTTCAACTTTACTGGAGCTTGTGCAGTTTGAAAACATCAAACAGTATTCCTGACTTCAATGGGCGCTGAGAAAAACGTATATGAACGAATCTGGAGTGACGACAATAAAACAGGCAAAATAAATAATGTGACACAGTTGATAAGTAACGCCAGTTTTTGTAAATTTTATCATGGAAGAAATAAATATTATATAGTCCTATTTTGGTTGTTTTGTATTGTAGGTTTACAATTATATTGATTTCAGTAGAAGCCCGTAAAATAAATATGAAAAGTTGTAATATTTTTATAGTCCGAATGAAAAATACACTATAGTACTCAGCGTTAAAATAGAAACTCATAAAAATTGAATTTAAAACAGTTATGTCGAAAAACAACAAAAATGCATTACTGAAGTCGTTACTGCAAAATCTTTATTCTTAAAGGAATTTTAGTGGTTTAAAGTTAGCAACCGGTCCTAGTGTATCTGAAAACTGTTTGTGTTTATTCTGCCTCACGAACTCGCCCAATATTTCACTACTAATAAAGTCTTGTCAAGTCACTTACAATTTAACTCAACAAACCGAGCAACAAAGTAACATCAATTTCGCAATTGTACAATTCTCTAGAGCGTGGCTCGCCTTATTGTTGACAAAGAGGTGTAAGAGATTGCGAAAGGAAAAAAATTCGACTTATATTGCTGGAATGCAGCGAATATTTAAAGCGCAAGCCATTCCGAGATGATAATACTAAAATAGCAACCCGATGCTTTTACTGGGGCAACAGTAATTCGAAAATTTTATGATTGTATAAAATCTTCTTTCCAGGCTCGCGTATTTGTTCCCAGTTGACTGTAGAAATTGCATTTTAGGTGTAATAAACTGTTCTAGTCAACGATGTTGTGCGACATTATTTGACGGCAAACGAAGGTACACTATAAAAACGGGCACATGCCGAAGGGTTTTTCAGTTACGAGCCACCGGTAAAGGACGCATTTGATTATGCCATCACGGTTTCTGCCATTTAAATAATTGACTGTTCAGTATTCTCGAGAAAATATTGCCTGAATTTCAAACATTTTCCTAGAAAAGGAACAAAAATGCAGAACAACACTAGCTTCACCTTAAAGCTATAGTTTATAATAACTTACTGCTAATATAGTTTACTTCGATTACCTGAAGCTATACGAACCCAATGTTAGACAAACCACTTAGAGCTCTGTCTAGAATCTTTGTCGAAAAGAGTTCCCTTTGAAGGCACCAAATAATTATGCTCTTTTCTTCGTCATTTGTATCGTATGATCCTAACAATTTTCGCTCCGTTTAGATATCAGATAAAACGTAACGGAGCAACGTACAAAACAGCTTGACTTCGTTTCTTAGTTTTACAGTTCTTTTTGAAGTCTCGGGTTCACTTTATTTCAACAGTTTTCAGATAATTAAATGAACAGAAATCAGTTAACAAGTCCTCATAAAACGTTGCTTTAAAGACATGGAAAGTACGCAAAATACGTGCGAAGAAAAGCTGCATTCGTTTACTACTCTAATTGTTTAAGTGGATTTTGTCGCGTAACCCGGGCACTTTACGTTTTTACATTTAATTTAATGTGCTAAGTTATGTTTTTCTTGCTGCTGGATCAGAGACTGTTGAAACCTACGCAGAGATTTAGGCGGTCGCGCATTTTTTAAACCTAACTATATAGCTCCATCAAATTCAAGTCAAAAGATAGGTAAACACATGTATACCATGCAGTCTAAAATAGCAGTGTTTTTTTATTTTTTTTTACAGTTTAGAATTCTCATGTGGAATTAATGTTCACTACTAAACAGAGCAGAATAAACAATTGAATAAACTCAAGTTCAACGTAGACCAGCCCGTATCAGGTCAAGGCTTCACCGTACTGTTTAAAATTTGTTTGGAAATGAGAAAAGGAGAAGAAAGTAATAATTATTGTTAGGTCGTAAAGCGCAATGATTCCGTTTGATGGGCGAAAACTGGGAAAGTGGAAATCTCAGCGAGAATGACAACACGAAAACGGCGACTAAGTCATAAACTTTTAAAACGCGATGCCGTTTTCAAAAACACATATTATAAAATTCGTATTTTAGTTTGTCACATTTATATGCGGAAATTTCTACACAATAAAAGCATCAAAATGTCGAAATGCAGCAGTGATGGCGTCAGCGTTCGGAGGTCGTACTTGATGTTTCAATATCGAGTTGGCGTAGACACGGAATTGTCGTTGATATTCGTATCACGCGGATAGTGTTATTTTGGACACTTCGCATTCATTGCCATTCCAACTACACTCAAAAAGTTTGCAAAACTACGCCAAACTGGGAACTTAATAAAATTCAAGGATAACAACGACTTTTATGTTTATTTACTGCTTACTGTTTCTTCGACACCTACACGACAATATAACTCATTTTAACACTCTTTTTGTACCAAATCTCGATCCATGAACATTTCCCAGTTCAACCCAGGTCAAAGAAAAGTAGCGCGCTACTTCTATCATCTTCAATCGATCAGCTAAATCCTCCTTGAACTTTTACTTTTCTTAACTTTCAAAACCACAATAATCAGTTTAGCATAAACGCATGATGTACGTATAAGTTGTTGTTTTAAAACTTATACTGGTTGCTCTTAAGATCAGTTTCGCCAAGTATCTGTGACAGTTTTTCGTAGCGAAAGAACCCTTAGAGTTTTTTAATGCATTCCCAAAAATAAATTACTTAATTGCATTATTATAATGACTCGAGTATTAATTAAAGCGGAGACATGATATTAAATTCTGAATTCCGCGTGGAAAATTTTTGAAGAGGTGGGAAAAACGAGCTAATCGTTCACGACATGAAAATTTACACCAATTACTGGAAATTCACTTACATGCAATCTATCGATGGATCAAAATGTTAGTAAAGTAATTTTCTCAGGATATACGGCTTGCGGAAGAAGGAAATCATTCATCATCATAAAATATTAGCTTTGAAAAGGGATGTCCTAATACAAATTTAATATTTGTTTTGAAAAATTCGTTTGTTATTATGCGGGTGGTAATGAGGCGTTAAAAAATTAAACTATGAAAAAGTTACAAAATAGATTTTTTCATGCTCTATTTGAGAATATCCAATAGCGCTGAATTTACATATTGAATACTAATAGGATTCTAATTTGTGTATAAAATGTGGAATTGAAAGTGTGACGTATTTGAGATTTGGTCAAGTAATGCAGGAATACGATTGTAGATCATCATTTAGGGTGAGAATTTCCATTTTTCAATTATACACCGAAAATATCAGAGTCGATCTGCCGACATTGTGTGGAATTGTCGGTGTCTTGTGGCTCCGGTACACGTTAGATTAAAAGACGAAGCTTTGAGAATTTCAATAGATTCTTCATAATAGAAACTGGAATAAGTTTCGCAACTGTTAGTCGAATATTCGAACTGTTAACAATTGTTTGGAGGAGTCGCTTCGGCGCCTACGCATTAATGCAGTCCAGCCGCGACACAAAGTCCACAGCTTTGTTAGTCGCCGAATATACTACAACATAGAACAAAGAATTGTGTAAATTCTTCTCAATATACTCCGCCAACATATCATTATGAGGACGACTTATGGCACAAAGGGCTATTCGGAACAACCCGACCGATTTAATATGGAGTGATATCTTCGGAAAGAATGTGTCACCAGATTAAATTTTATTCTTTCAGCCACTTCGCACTAAATCACCGCCGGACTTGAGAGTTCAACTGAATCTGTCCACATCAAATAGATCTCGTATTTACTTCGCAAACTTAAGTGCCCTTTCGTTAATAACACAGTAATTTTTAGTAAATATAACAATTCAGAGAATATTCATGAAAATTCAAAAAGTAACAGTTTTAATTTGGTTTTGATTTTAGTTTAGTTTTCAAAATGTTTTACTGTTAACAATCACATTATAAATGCAACTCTAGTTTGTTAAATATGCAATAAAATAATTATATATATGTCTATAGTAATAAATAATAATTATTAATAATTTTTTTTTGTTGGCTCGCTTTAAATATCAGTATTAAATTTTATAAATAAATCCAAGTTATTGTATTACTGTTACATTACAGTTTATAAAAAACATTTGATGGCATGTAGGTAGCAAAATTGTATCTCCGGTTATATATATATATATATATATATATATATATATATATATTTATACAATTCTAACCCGGCGCATCCGCCATATTTAAACATGCACATATTTTATGAGCAAGTGTGTTACAAGTTTTCAGATTCTGGACTTTTATATTATATTTGGGATTCTTAATTCTCGGTTGTAAATCCTTAACAACAAAAACTTCAAATTCTACATTTTATTATTAAATGTACCTTCTACATTTCCGTGTTTGAACCTCCATACATTTCAGATTTTTAGATTCTAGTTTTTTTGATCTTATGGGTTCCGTTCCTACATTTTATATTTTTAATACTGGTATTTTAAGAAATCGTTATTTGCATTGAGAATTTCAAATCCTCATTTCCGAATTCTTATTATTTAGTTGCTGATTCTTAAAATTCTAAAATTTAAAATTTTGAGGTAAAACCCCTTCAAAACTTGACGCGATAGACAAAAAATTAATAATGGGTTTAAAATAATCGAAACTTTATTCATTTTGCAGAAACTTGCCATAAACTAGTTTTTTTGCCGTAGTTCTCGATGGTTTACTGCACTTTTTGAAAACTGCAAATACATGTTTTAATGTTTAGTTTGATGTACGTAATTAAAAATTCGCAGCAGATACAGTTGTCTAATCCATTAAATTTATTAAATAAAATATAAATTATTAATAAAATCAAATCATTAGTATATCATAAATTAACCAAACGGCTACTACTTTAACATTTAAACTTCATTTCCCATTTTTTTCATGAAATAAAGATCTGTGGTTGGATTCTAGATTTAGAATGCAATTTGTATATACATTTTTAAAGACGCCATTGATACGGTTGTGGAAGTTTTTCTTGGATCCTTATTTCAACAAACGTATCAAATTAAATTTACAAGTATTCCGTATAAGGTCACAATAAATTGGTAGATAAAACGGGATATTTCCAATTAAAACTCTTGTTGCTAATAATTTATAATTACAAGAAGTGCCTCTTTCCCTCTCTCTTTGTATTTCTTGTATTATTTGTTAAGTAATGGAGTGAACGTTCCAAATTAAGGGTACAGCCCTTGAAATGTTTTGTTCGAAGCAATTTGCTACAAGAGAAAGTTAACGCCAATAACACATTTACATACGAGGATAGTCAGTTCGGTTTATCTGGATGTGACGTCAACTTTAATTTTCATAAATTCTACGTATCTGCATGTGTCGTATGTTCTATTAAACCGTTTTCAGAAAATCCCCGTTTTAATTTAAGGTGAAACACGATTTTAATGTTTTCTTATTGCGAATCGCTTGAAAATATTTTAACTTAACGAACGAGCACATACCAACATTATTTCTTTCAAGCTCCAGTTTACGGCAATTCATAAAGTAACAGCGTGTACTTTATCGCTGTAATTAGGAGCGGCCGATTAAAGATGTTTTTGTCATTTTTAGTTTGTAATTTTTACTCACAGGTGCAACCCACTCAACGCCTCGCTCTTTAATTATTTCTGTCAGACTATTTCATTATTGATAGTTGCACGTTGTTTTTATGATTTTTGGGAAATAAGTGTGCGGATTTTGCGTTGGAAAGTAGCCTAAATCTGCAGAGACAGCGGAGATAACAAGAGAAAGATGTTTCGGAATTTATTTTCATATAGCAAAAAGGGGGGAAAGCTCGTTGGCTTGTAGGAATGATTTCGGAGGTAGCTGGCGGTTTTGTTAGGAAAATTTGATGACGTCACCTAAAGTCATAAAATATGCAGCACTATCTACTTTATAATAATTTGCACGGATTAACGTGGAAAACGTAATCTGTAAGGCGGCGCTTTTAAGATATCTGTAAAGTAGCTTACGCATTTTAACATCCGTAGAAACAGTATATTATTCATAAAGGTAGCGAAAATGTCTTTAATAAATCCAGGGGTGCTTCTAAAATAAATCATAATAAAGGTAATCTTGGTAATAGTGTGAATGAAAAGGAATGTTCTTGAATATGCGCACATCAATATGTTTATGTGCATCGTTGTAAATATGGAATGGTGGTTAAAGAGACGAGCCCTTTTAATGTCTTTTATAGGTTTATAAAATAAATCGCATTACCTAGCATAAATGTGAAGCATATAAGAATCATTTATTTATTATTCGGAAATTCGATATTAATTTTCTGATTGTAGTGCAAACTGGAATTAAAAAAAAAAACAGACTAAACTTTTTACTTTGTTTCCGCCACTTGAATTTATTAAAATATAAAATGTTAAGACAACGCCTTAGCGCAACACATAAAACAGTGTGAGTAATAAGATCACTCTAGGGATAAATGTTTCACGCTGTCACCCACCGTATTATATTATAATATAAACCTCTCATTTTCAGTTATCTACAAATCCACTATTTTCTCTGTACCACGTAGTAGTAAAATAATATCGAGCCAAAAGCACACTGCAATTTGCTTATCCTGTTTTAATGTCTGTATTGCAGTGTACGAAATTGTCAAAAAAGATAGTAACGTAAGCTTTTTGGATCAAAAATAATAACTGTATTACAGTGGATATATAAAATTGCATTAGTTGAAAATGTGCACTCATATGTTTATGGTTAACCATTTCGTACTCAATACAGAATTCTTCTAAAACGGAAGCCAACTTAACGTCATACGGTTACAGAGTGGAGTTCGTAATGCTCTTTTATACGTCTGCACAACTTTATAACTTGTACTGTCATAAATTTATGATTTCCGTTTTATAATTTAATATAAAAGATTTTATCTAATTTTTATAGTTTATAAATTATAATAAAATTTTAAATCTTTGTAAAAAGGAAACTCCATTTTTAAATGACGAAATCTTAAGTTACAACAAACTAAAATAATATCTCTGGAGCTTAGTAACATACTTTGATAAAATGCAAACTAACATGAATGAAAAATGGTGTTTGTGTGATACGATTGCTCGAAAATACTTTGTACGACTGTCAGTAAAACTAATTCAAAAATGATTGACAGTGTTCAAATGAGATTGATAATGTGTGCTTACTATTTACATAGCAACAAAACTTAGCACGCTTTAATCAAAATTTCATTTGTAAATATATTTATTTTTGAGAGTGAGGAAGTTATAGTGGAGGCTGTTAAGAATTGTGTGAAATATTTCTAAGCGGATTTAAAGGTTTTACCAAAACTAGTTTGACAGTGATTGACATTTTCCCCAGTCTGTGTTCAAATACGATATACTCTTGTTAGCATAAATCGGTTGTTTCCTGTCTTGTGGAGTCGCCAATCAGGATATTCCCGTTTTGCTATTGTGTTCAACGTCGGGCTTTGGTCTATTATAGGCCGATAATCCAACGTAGACATCTGATATGATTGGTAATACTTGTGGACTGATTTGGTAATCAAGGACCTCTTCCCAAACAATAATTGTTGACGTAACGTCATAGTAGTGGTGATATCGATCGTAAAACGTGAGGGTAAAAAAGAATTGCGAACATTTCCGTGATATTAGGCAAAATTGACGCAATTATATGAGAAAATTGAGTTTAGTTGAAAAAAGGTAAATGTGTCGAAATCTCGTTCGCAAACGGAATTACGCTTTATCCGACCCTGATCATTCCTGGACAGTTTTAAAAGGACGACAGCCATCACAGTTGACGCCAGTTACATAAATCTAACGGTTTTGGCCGTGAAGTTGGCTCAATAATCGCTTGTAAGATTAATTTTCTCATTGATGGTGGCGGTTGTCAGAACTTTGCACACCCAGTCAACACATAAATACTTTTGTAAACTCATAATTTTGTTTACCGTTTCCTCTCCTTTGTTTACTTCTTTACAATCGCATTTTCTTATAAAAACTGACGGAAAAATTTCTCCTGCTTTATTCCATCACGCGATTTCGCTCGGATTTTATCTCCTTGAATATCTCGAGATTTGCGGTTGGTTTTGAAAAAAAAAACAAAGAACTTGCTTTACAAATATTTTATTATGTTTCAAATACAATACTGCAGCCCTAATTAACTTTTCTTTGTTGTCAACAACACCTTGCTGCTAACCTGCTCTGGAAATACGCGTCGTGATTTTGTGCATGTGTAGAAAACCTTCACAAAACATCCGATATGCACTCACCCAAAAAATCACCGGCGCGCATGCAAGAAAAATTCTAAAATGCACGCGATTAAGACCTCTTTCTTATTTTTAACTACGAAACTCTTGCAAACCTACATCAAATCAATACGACATTACAAACTTGCCAACAAAACTTGCACAAGGTTAAAAGTTGCAAAAGTTTGCCGTTTAAACGATAATTATCGATACAATGAAAATGCCGCCTTTGACGCGGAACTGTGCTTTGCCGGTTTTAAGCTAGATCAAACGCGATATTAAGTACCATCAATAATAACTAGTAGATGCTTACAGTTATGATTAAAAAAAAATTACATGTTAATAAGATAACTACACTGTTGTAGATGTTGATAGTAACATAATTTATTTAGGTAATATCTAGTTGGAACACTAGCAAATACTTGTACCTTGTTATAAAAAGAAAACTTTACAATGAGCTTAAAAATTGATTTTTTATAGTTTTTTGTGAAAAATAATAAAATATACAAAATATTGAAATATTTCTTTCCATTTTGTCATTATTTACCAAAATATAAAAAATAAATAATAAATAAAAATTTACGTTCTAAGCACCACATAAATTTTAACATGTCCTTGTTAATACGACTTAGTTTTAGTTTTTTAAAAAGTTTTCGAGATTTGTAACATCTTCAAAATTTTAGAACCAACAATTTAAAAAAGAAATTAAGATTGTGTTTACTTTCTCTTCATGTCGATACTGATACTTGGCATAAATACTAATGAGCATCTGTCTATCAATTCTGTGAAAACAATGTATTATACTTTTGTAATTAAATAAAAAACCAAAGTTATATTAAGAGGTGGTATGTAGTTCGGTTCACGTAAGCTAGGAAAACTATCTTTTACGGTGTGGTCGTAAAGTTTATATGTCTACGTATTATTTTCTTAAGTTCAGCGCAAGTAGTTGTGTTGAATCCGTGTGGTTGCGTTTGGAAGTAGTTGCGTCCGTAAACTAAGTCGTTAGGAATGTAGCAAACCGATGTATAATGCGAAATATCTCAATCGGAATGCTGATGTGGACGGGACTGTATTATAGAGTCCTATAAAAGTTTAGGACTGAGGAATTATGTGGGGTGGATGTAATGAGACGAGTTTCATCAATACTGCGGTGAAATAGTAAAAATTGTGAAATGACATTCAAGGGGTAATATCGATTATTTATGACATTGCGACACGTGACGTTTCACAAAACGGTTGTATTAGGAAATGGAGCTCGATGGCGAAATAAATAATCGTAGTTGACGAACGCCTGTTGGTGTGACGGTCATAATTAATTCATGTGGTTTGGAATTAGTCTGGTCCCACTTTGGATCCCAAACCGCCCTAAAATTCGACAGTAAATAGTGGATTTTTATTTGTTCTCCCCCGTAATATTTATAGCAGGACAACGTGAAACTCTTTAAATATTTCATGTTTTGCGCTCCAGAATGCGTAGCAGTTGCACGGTTACCAACATAAAACTTTTTCATAAGTAACATGCTTGCGATATTTGCTTTGGGAAAGTTTATTGCACTTTTATTATGTGAAAATGAATGAACGTGCTCGAGCCAATAAAACCTCTTTAATAAAATTTCTAAATATATACATATTTCACCCGCTCTGATTCTGCATCCGCTACCATGTGCCTTTATGCTTGCCTATAAAAAAAATCCAAAGTAAATACAGCACATAATGCTGCTTTTAACGGTACGCTTCCAGCTCACTTAAACATAAAAATCAAGCAAAATTAAAACCTACTTTCTTCTATTCTACTACCAAGTTGTATATTTCACTATAGGTGGTTTGTTAAGATGATCCAACATTCTAATTTTCCTAATAGAAAATTAAAGTAATTATTTTTTATGTATATTAACATTTTTAGCATAATTACCTTTCGTAAATTAAGAGAATATCAATATTCCAAGCTCGGAAGTAGGAAAAACGACAAACTGGAGAACTTGTATATAATTCGGGTATATTTTAGACGCATTGACTGTAATAAATGGCATGAAATGGAGACGCAATATTTTCCCCAGCGCAGAAAATATATGTTTGTGTGTTAATGCGCTATTTGTGAGTTTTTCGAGATTTTGACGTCAGAGATTTTCTAGAGCACGTGCATAGCGGTGGTTATCGAGGATTGTGATTTTATCTTTCACTTGTTCGACAACACAGTTTTGGAACAAATTTGATATGTGTTAGAGCTTGGACTTTATCGGTCTTGAACGCTGAAAAATCCCAACTCGACTGGATCATTCCGCTTCGATTCTTCCTACCTGTGCACATAATTGCTCTTATGACCGAATAAATTTGACATTTCTAAGCTTATTGTGTGCCTGGATAAAAGCAGCTAAAATGGGACGCACTCGCCGACCTAAGCCACTGTTTCGGATGTGGGCATTTTTTACACACAAACTGTGTAGATCGTTACAAAATGCCAATATAGAGCAACAGATTTTGAAGAAATTGTGAAAAAAAATATCACTGGAGAACAACTGGTGCATTAGAAATGATAAAAATTAAATGACCGTATGTATTGCTAAACGCATCGAATAACATTTGGTAACATGAAGCTAATGTTTAGTGAAATGTATTAATTACATTCAGTAGTATCACAGAACTATGGCTAAGTGTATAAATGTAGCGCAATAATATATAGACTTAAAAAGTCAAAATTAAAAGAGTTATGATTTGTTTTTTTTTAACATACAAAAAAAAACCTTTTAGCTATTATTGAATAAAGTAAAGGGTCTCTTTATCAATGAACAGTGAGCATTTCAGAAAGATAATGCACTGTCCTACAAACAAAGAGCAATTGTCAAGGATGTTCTCGCGACGACAAATTGCCACGTACCGAACTTTAATTCCATTGAAAATGCGTGGATTGAAGTGACAAATAACAAATTTTATTTTCAAGTTCTTAAAACAACAATGGCTATTTTGTTATTATTTCTATTTTATACGCAGTGTATATAATTATCATTGTAGGCGTTGAATGATATTCAATGGAGTAAAGTCAATGCCTAATTTATTTACTACCGCTTTATATCATTGTGATCGCCGTGAAACCAAACACTGATGGAATCGATTTGATGGTTTAAGTTTGGACCGCTACAGTTTCGAAATTTTTAATTTGGATAGTACACGAAATGTGGATATGAAGGTGGTTTGAATTTTCGAAAGAGGTCGGAAGGAGAACTGAGGTTATTTAAGCTTGCAAATTGCAGTGCAAACGAGCGAAAAATATGTCTAATTCCTAAACAGTAACGTCGAGAAAGCAGTTAAAACGAAATGAGATTGCTCATTTAGCTTTTTGTGTGGTGGCATTATTTAGAATTTTAATTTTGCGGAGATTATGAAATAATTAGTATATATGGACTTACGATATTTCGCCGAAAGCGGCGAATGCCTCCCTTAGCGTCTGCGTCTCAATTTCGGGGCTCAAGTCTCCGACGAAAATGTGGTGGTGCTCTGGAAAGAAAATTACATTAATTATTGAAAGACCAGAAGGCAGAAATGTAAACAAAACTAGCAGGTCGCTCCAAGGTATAAATTAACCGGTAATCTGGTTTTAGAATGGTCTGATCCTGGACCAACACCATGCACCCTCGCACAACTGGCGCAGACTTCCCCTTCCGCATCAATTATGCCTACAGTTTCTAATTCCACGATTACGCAATGTTCACGATGACGTCATCAATTAATGGCTACTATTTATAAATTCAAACTGCCCCAACTCCTACAACTTCAAAATTTATGAAAATTTTCAGCCGCTATCTAATTAAAATTCGACACTTTACGACAAGAAAAATTTAGTTAGGTGTAACTGTATGACCTGATTATGGTGATTTTCGAGCCTATGGTCTTGAGGTTAAGTCGTTACTATGTAGTGCATCCTTTTTCAGCACTTTTCATTCCGACAAGAGTAACAGCAACTGGAGTCTTTGTGTAAGTTGTGTGATCTGATCGGAGGCGGTTTATCGATCTACACGGCAGCGAACTGCGAACCGAGGATTATGCTAGGACAACTTTATCCTTGCGACTGTCCGCCGTCACACACTCTCTACTCTAAAATAAAAATTAATTAGGGACAAACACCAAAACTGACATTATGGACATTTTGTAAGAACAGCTAGTTTCCATTCGTTTTGTACCCAAAACAGACACTGTCTCCACTAACACTAACATCATGTTAAAATATATGTTGCCCTAGATATGTTATGTATACATGTTAGATATATCTAGCAACTCCACAACATAGCAGATGAAATGTAAATGAGGCTTCGTCATAGACTGAATTCTACACATGAAATGCTCAAGAGAATAATCGTTTAGTAATGTCATTTATTGATTGTTGTTCGTTTATAGAGTAATACCAATCATCATGGCCATACAATTCTATTTGTTAAATTTTAAAATGACTCAGAAAAATTCATATTTTATTACTGAAGTTGTTCTTTTCTTTTCAACTTTTAACTAATGATGGGCTACTATTCGTTTACGTCTGGGAAACATAACAAAATACCCCTTATATTACGAATGATGGTCTAAATGTGGCATAATTAGTAGGTGAAAATTCCCTTCCCTAATTAAAATGAAACTGTTTTCCGGAGGATGCCAAATAAACCCCCTTCGATTTTTACTTTTCATAAATATTCACCAACGTTGAAAACCGGCTATTTTAGAATTCCTGTTTCTTTGGAAATGAATGTATTACCGGCCCGATTGAATCTGAAATTGACTTTTTTTGTAAAGAGCGTACCGGGAAAACCACTTTTACTACCATTTAATTTGAATTTAAGCAACTTAATAAGTTTCAAAACAATTTTCTCCGCGCCCGGCGATTAATTATCGTCTTTTTTTGGTATTCTAATAAAACTAATTAATACCGAACTATTATACCTGCGGATACTGTTATAATTCAACTTCAAAGGAATCGGGACTTTTCTCAATAATAATAAATGTCGTGTACAGTTAACGCATATAAACGCAAAAAATTAGACTCTGTAATTAATGAATTAGATGTAGGTGGAAGGAAAATAAGGAAGTTTAAATGAAGTTTGTCTTATCTCTATTCATAACAACCCTTCTCAATGGAGGGTTGAAAAAAACTGTTTCATCGCGTGACTCGTGAGACCATTTATAATAAAATTTTGGAATTTTGGCTTGTCAGTGCGTAAACTGACATAGTTTGTTTTAAATGCGACGATAAGGAAATTAAAAGTCATCAGCAGGTTGCGGAAGTTTTACTGGTACCGCACGTCTACGTTTATCTAATAGTTTTTAAAGGATTTTACCGCAAAATTTTCCTTCCATTGGCGAGATAAAATACGAAACACCGAAAAATATTTCGTTTCTTCTCTAATTTCATTTTAAACAGCCAGCATTATGTTAATTTATGCATCTTAATAAAATAAGGATTTGTGGAAAACTTGTAAATTTTACTTCACGCAGTTTCAGAATTAACCGTGATTAAAGCCATTTTGTCCATACTCCATCCGAGGGGTTATAGCGTCATTAAAACCAGAGATAAAATAAAGTTTTATTTGAATATTCGTGCAGTTTTACCACCAGGGATTTATTTTGAAGATAGTTACCACCCTGTATAAATAACTCCATATGCTCCCACTTGACAACATTGCAACTCAAAATCCTTGAGCGAAAAGGTCAAATTTCAAAAAGCGAAACGAAGAAATTCCTGCACGATTAATTAAACGTCATGTTATTCCTTACTAAGAATTTGCTTTTAATTTTATTTTTCGGAGTTTTGCATGTTGGCATTGATTTTGATAAGATTGTAGCACTGAATTACACTATTTGCAATTTTTATTTTGTCAAAGACACAAGAACGCGTGACTGAGTTTAAGACAAGAAAATTTATTTTTTTATGCGATGAACTGATAAATAATGCACGTTACAAAATTGTCGTTTTCTTCTTCAGGTTTTGCTCGAATACAAGATAATTTAGTGTGAAGTATGATTGGAGGTCGTTAGTTGAAGTCGAGCTGTATCCTGCTGGTCGCTATAATAGTTGTCGAATCCTAAGGGTCAATTTGACATCATTCTTGGGCTAGCGGAAATCAGGAGTTATTTCTTAAAAAGGTAATTCTGACTTCGGTTTTTTACCACAAAAACGATATCGACACAAATCTTGAATACGATAATTTTGCAGAACTTGTGCACATAATCAAACAAGTTTCTTTTCACGATTAACTGCGTCGATTAACTGGCATTTTTATTGCCAGTTTCAAGTTTTTCTGGTGGCGAAGACAAGATAAATATTCGCAAACGCCTTCCATTTAAGTTTGTGCGATATTTGTCACCCGAAACTTTTTACAATAGATGGAATCAAACTATTTTCCGATAACTATGATTATGGTCTGTTATCCAGAAAATATTTGCTTTGGTTGCTTCCAATTGCCCGATTTTAATTGGACCATTAGTCATGAAGCAAAGTTCGTTTTCCTATAACAAAACTTGTCGATCACCTCAATAAATTACAACATAGACAATGGACTCTACGGTTCACTTCGGAAATGACAAAGATTGATAATTGATTCGATTATGGACAAACTTGTAAAAAGACACAAATTTATTGGAAAAACTCGCAGACAAAAGAATATTTTATTCCAAGATAACGTGTATAAATATATCTACAAGGTCGTAGCATGCAACGTCCCAATTTCAGCTCAGCTAAGGAAACACTGCGCTCCTAATTAAGTCTCCACGATTAAGTTTCATTCTGATTTATTGGATGATAACCGAACTGGCTCAGTTAATACAATTTAAAGCGAATTATAGGGGGTAATGTGAAGCTGCAGCTGATTGATTAGCTTCAAAAGCGTTGCTAGTTGAAGTTTAGCAGGTAGTGGATGTATAGTGATAATTATCCTCGCCGAATTCAACAAGACGCACTTACAATTGTCGATTAATTAATTAACAACTGTTTTAAGAGGTTATATCATATTCCCTGAGTGTTGCATGCTGCAACAAATTTACCGCCTACAACAATAAAAAAACCTTTATTGGTGCTATTTATTCAAAACGTCTTCTATATTGCTTCGATACGATAATGTTATGTAAATTAAGATATGTTGTGGTTTACGACTATGATAGCAATAGTACTTCATAAATTAGATAATTAAGTTATAAAGTTCTCATCAAATGTTTTATAAGAGCTTTTAATTAATTATTCGATAGAATATTTAGGTCAGACGATGATTTTTTTCGATATTGTCTTTTTAATCGTGTCGGCATAAAAGATGCAATTTCCGTATTAGCGGAAAATGCGACTTTCCACTTTTATATTTTCACATCGTAAACAACCAGGAGGTGGTATACATATAGAAGATTTTAGAAGTTATTGGCATTTTGCGCAGTCGAATATCATCGTTATAAAGACAAAGTTTCATTAGCACCTTGAAGTGGAATTATAGAAGCACATCACTCGCTCAAGCGGAAAAATTGAAATCGGTTTAAAGGTAGTCTAGAATTCCATTGACGAAAAATTGCTTTTTAGTAAAGCAGTGACCGTTAAAAAATGGTTCTTTCTTTGTTTTTTCGCGGTAGTTTTCGTGTGTAGGATACTGATCAGGAGCAGAAAACGAAGCCAAGTATTTTCCTGCTCTCGCCAGCAATTACGAAACGATTATCCCAAAAACATGATGTCAAAATCAGAACCCGTAAAGAAGAAAATTTACACCTACATCACAATTACGCAGATATTCGTTGACGTAAGAATTTTCTCGCAGCGGAAAGCAGGAATAACACAACTGTTGTGTTTTTGTGAAGCCAACGGACGTAATCGCAGATGAAATCATTTGTGAGGTTTGTGCAAATTTGGCGGGTTTGTCGTTAAATCATCTTCGGGTTTACCGTTAAATCCGTTAATTCCAGATCCAGCTTCTAACTCTTATTCACTTCGCCCTGTCAACATGAAGATTAAGCTATTGCCGTCGAGTTTCACATTTAAACAAATTGGGTCGTTTAATTCAATAATTTTGTAGGGTTGACTCTTTTTTGTAAAAAATCGCACCCAGTAGGAGGGTGATAATTGCGCGATTAATGTGTACCGCAATTTAGGTATGTTAATCGTAATTTTTAATTTAATACGGCATGTGAGTGTGGTTTCTTAAATATACAAAGATTAAATTTTTAAGTGTAAACGAAAAAGTTTTCCTTTGTTTAGTTGTGCATCGACCGCTTTAAGATACATGTACAAGTCTGTTAGTTTTTAATCGTCGAAATTTGTCGTTTATTCTGTACCTACTTCGCTAAGTAATAGGTTATGAACGTGACGTCACTAATTTGAGCAGGATAAACCGGGAGCCGATAGTGGAAAGTTGGACACAGCGTTTCTCATATGCGGCAAATAAACAAGCGATTCCCTAGGCGACACATTTTAGCGGGACGTGTCCAGAAAATATATACAGGGTATTTGGGCGATGGAGTCGTTGCTGATATAGTAATTGGTGGGTCGTTGTCGTGTCCGCAGCGCAAGGTTCAGAAGGGTTCCAATATTTGAAATGCGAAGGAATCTTGTATGCAAAATTACATTCTGGTCTTCATTCTTCTTTCTCCCGTTTCGTTCATTCAAAGACGGTTTCCTTTAATTCAAGACCAGTGGTGGATCCGTATTAATTCGTTGTTTTTAAAGAAAATGAAAAACGATTTCCGGCTAATTCTCATAATTATCTGTTGTCTGTACATTAATTTTTGAAAATGTCGTTTTTATACGTAAGAAAGGAAATTTTATTAGGTTTTAATGAAAGTTGTGTCCGCGCTAGGGACTCGGTTTTTCTTCCTAAAGTATGTAATTCACTAAATGAGGTTTAGAATTAAGGCAACTCGCATTAGTTTTTACTCGTCGTATTTTCTTCTCTTTGGGCGGCTATCTGACTTCGCAGTTCACAAAAAAAATAATTATTTAAATAACTTCAGCCCTCATTTGCTGTCGCGTATTTAAATAAATATTACTCAACCACACACTAATTAAACTAGTAAACACTAAACTGTTTTAATTCATATATTTTCACTAGGTCGTGAATTAATTTAAACATTCAAACGAAAAATTAGCAAAACAGGTTGCACTTTGGGCTTATCAAAACCAAAGATAAAGATGTTTCAAAAGCTTATTTTTACTTTGCTTTGAAAACTTGGCTTTGTATCACACTAATAGAAATAGAAATTTAAAAAAAAGTGTTATTGACTTTTAATGATAAATTTATTTTATGTGATTATGTGATCATTTAACAATGATAAACAATCAATAAAAACATAATGAACCCCATTTTCTAAATGTTATATTTTTGGAAAAATAACTTTTACTTATCTTCAATCAAGAATTGGTTTATTTTACACATTAGCAATCAGTTAATTAACATTAAAAAAAGTTTTGAATTAAATTACCTTAGGCCATTAAGCCATGTCGTAAAAATTTTACATTTTCTCTGGATCCATAAAAGATATGGACTGGCGACATATTTCAGCCTCAGAAAGTTACAATGTCTGATACTAATCAGCATATGACATACAAACTATAAACCAGTGCGCCAAAAATCCTTTCCAATAAATCACAACAACTTTATAGAACAGTTTGGATTGACTTTAACAATATTTGGAAGATAAATCAAGATAATACGCTTAATATTAGTGTTTAATTTTATTCTTTTGACAATTTATCTGACATTTATGCGGCGGCACGAAGCAACTACAAAAATTAGTGTTAATTGTCGAGTTGTCAACGATGGATTTTTATTGGAACATTTCTTCGGCTATGTTAAGCGGCAATTAAATTTCTGTCGAGTTTGCGTTAGCCAGCGGCGGAATAGCCGTGCATGCTGTGTATTAGGTTTATTTGTTCTGACTTGGTCTCGTAGACGACGACCGCTTTGGCGACGGCAGCCTAAAATGGGCAGAAAGCCAGACTACCGGACCAATGGCATACATTAGAGATGTACTATCTTCAGAAAGAAACAAGAAGGTCCATTGATGCACTTAATATATTTTTAATTACGATCTAACTGATTAGAGCGTGTATTTTGATGTCGGAACAGAAATTTCATTTAAAGATTAGTCCTTTTCTAATCTAACAAATTATCTTAAGCTTTTAGAACTACTGTTCTAGTCCAAGCAAAATTTAGCTCGATTCCTTCAAATAAAAGATTGTCAATCTGACAAATCTTTTTTAGTATAGAAGTCAAGGTGCATTTTCTAATCTGAGGTTTGAGAGTGCTGTTGAAAGTATTTAATGATTAAAGAAATTTTAGCAATATTAAAAATTTCAGGAATGGAAATAAAAGAATCTAATGAGTTTCTTGTTCAAAAAACGAAAGTGTAAGTGTTTTACAGTTGGCTTTGTTATCGACGTAAGTGATTTCCATTGCCTTCTACAGAAGCTGGATTGCCAACCCCGCATACATAAACTGTGCGGTTTCCTCAATAAACTCAGCCCTTACTGTAAATCACCAATTATGAGTAAAACTCTTCCTGACGTTGGATTTCTCCAATCGATGACGTTAGCGTTGCTTATCTGTAACTCGCACTCTCCTGTATTTTACATCAGACCCACAGGTAAACACGGAAAAATCAACATGAATTAAGTTTCCGGATTCCATTTCACCACAGATTGACTCAAAAATAAATAAATCATTTCCTTTCTCTTTGTTATGATAAAGTAAATCGAGAAACAGCAACCCTTCGAAAGAGCTGACCTTTTTCATAAATAATCTAATAACTCTGCCGTTTTAAGCTATATGAAATCGGAAATCGACAAGTGCTTCGACATGCAAAATTCGCACAGATGCACGCATCAGGCTCTAGATCAAAATTTTTCCGACCCAACAGCGCAATATCAACTTCTCTCTATGGACCTATCATATTTAATAATAACCAAAATTCGACCAGCGTCCAAAATGAAACACGAAACCGAAAGTTCTATAAAACACAAACATTACGTGCCTGAATTTACATTAATCTCAATAAAAAACTTTCAAGGTACAATACTGTTACATATTTATAATTTTTTAGAAAAGTGTTGACAAAAGAATAATATATCGTATGTATCTTTTTATTTTAAGTTTCTGTTAGTTCAGTAGCGATAAATGTTAAATATTTGAATGAGAACGTTCGTGGCCGGCATGGCAATTGTTTGCGTTGAGTTATTGCTAAGTTGTATAAAAAAGTATCGTTCGTGGAATAATTTCAGAGTTCTGACTTACATAAATGTTGCTGCTATTAGATTAATTAAAAAACGTGGCGATTTAGATACTCAAATTTTGCCAGTTTCGTTCGTTTGGTCAAACACAGCAATGGAAAAATTATTAGTTACTCATGTCCAGCGGCTCTTATAAATCAATGAAAACTGAAATTTATTGTTTTTTCTACGTTAACAGTATAATTAAAAAGAGAAAAAAACTGAGCCTAGTCCGGAGTTTGTTACGGTTTCAAAGTTTGTATTTATCATATACACAGCATGCTATTCAGTTTTAGTTTATAGATGTCAAAACTTGTCAAAGAACAAAGCAAACGATAAAACATTGTAAGCGGTAGGTAGTTTAAAAGAAAGTTATTAGTTATGAGTCAAAAAATGTCTAAAAAATCTGAATGTATAATTTCTTATGTAAAATAACATTAAATCAAATCTTGTCATTATTTTTTATATATTGGTACGGCAGTCTAACAAAATCTTTTATATGTGTTTACCAAAATAAAATGCATTTCGGCTTGATTCGAATTTATGACGTGAAAACTACAAAATTTGAATTTGTTTGTAGTAAATACAACAAAATTATTAAAGTAATTACATATTAATTTTGAACGCCCAAAAGCTGCCGACTTTTGTTGTTGTTCCAATTAAGGACGTATTCAGAGCTTAATTCTTGAAACAATTTTTGTAATTACACACAATCGTCTTTGTTGTGTGTAATTACTTGTGGCAATCGGTGTCTATCTTTTGATAGGTTTCTTACAATAGAAACCGTTACTTTGTAAGTAAAAAACACGGAAGTTTGTAAGTTGCATGTATGTTTGGGTTTGATCTTTTATAAAAGCTTACTGTGCTTAAAGAAATTAAAAGCTTTTCACTTACGTTGCAGAACGGTTTTGTTCTCTGCTATTTAGTAAGTATATGAACAGGTGTTACAATCCAACTACTTTCGAACTCGATTTTAATATTTTTTAACATTTACTTCTTATTGCGGTGTTGTTTATTAGCCAATTAGCCATTAAACTGAGGTTTCTGCAACTAAAGCAAAATTTACTGTCGACTTTTTTGATTTAACTACTTATTTTTTGTTGCGTGCTTGTGTCGAACTTTCTGTTTAACTGAAATCTATTCGACGCAGTTTTGTTGATCTTGTGGATCATTTCCGTTTAATAATTGAAACGTTAAATAATGTGTGAGCGACGTATTCGGATTTCTTGACGAAAACTGTAATTGTCGGAAGCGTAGAGTTTTGAGAATAACGATACTGTAATAATATTTTCAGTTTCCGGTGAATATTCTTAAAACATTTTGTCGTGAATTTATTTTTCCCTCAAAGAGATAACATTGTCCTTTGTGGTCGCGACGCCTCTTTTAAAATGTTAACGTCAGAGGCAGGGCAAACGCGCTTATGCTTGAATTTACCTAACATTAAGGCAGTCGACTTTACCATCATATGCGGTCATAAATTTCACTTTGGTTTCTCTAGTCGATGTTATATTATTCCAGCGGTATTCAACGGTTTCACCCACATGGATTATCTAAGCAATAAGAAACCCTGTCTCAACCTGTTTATTCTAAATTTGAAGTAAAAGCCCAAAGCCGCGCCAAGAAATAAATATCAAATTTATCTGACTTAAAGAAAATATTAGCCTAAACTGTTTCTGTCAAGTCAAATCTAACACGAACCCAAGTTTAGTTTTAGACTAAAACGTGCTGTCAAAATTGCAAAAGGCTACTCTTGTTAATTAACGCGTTATTATTTATGAAACGTTTTAGCCAATCTGACTAAATTATTAAAGCTTTTAGAGAACAAAAAACCCTACACAAGGCGTTGAAGATCGCTCGAATGGTGCAAGAAGTTGAGCTCTGTGTTAAGAACATGCTGAAGCTGTGTTATGAGGAATGCGATCGAACCAACGCTTGTGTAGCTGTTCTCTAATAATTAATTAGCGTGCTAGTTGCCAACTTATAAGCGCCTTCAAAGGGGATAATGAATCCTGTTTTGGGACACTATGCTTGTCTGTCACTAAGATAATTTACCATCACTGTTTGCCACGTTTCGCTAATCATCTTTTACAGCTTTTAAATGATAACGAACTATCAAAGGCTCATTTTTCAAGTTTTCATTGATTGTACTTTACTTTTTTTATTTCAATCAATCAACCACACAAGTTAAAACTGTTCAAAAATTAATGTTTACTAACTGAAATTAAATATTTTTAAATTTCAGATTAAAAACCAAATAATTTGTTTTCCATTAACTATAAAATCAATATTTAAAATAACAAAAGCCTTGTTATAAATAGTAGGTATTTTGGGTAACAAAAAATTAGAGCTTTCTTTACTAATTATAGGTAAAGCTAAACCAAATTATAGTTTATATTTTTTCAAACACAATTTTAAAACCCGTTTATTGTTCATTATAATTATTTATTTAAAAATGTGATAAATCTATCGTCCCGGGTTTGGAAGCTTGAGGTTTCGGTTGAAAGAAATTATACAATACTATTTTCAATACAAAAGATAGGATACCACGAAAGTTAGCATTTAACAACAATAACATAAATGAATAAACGGTAAACAAAATGTCAAACAACTGATTGCAATAAAAATAATATAAATAAAAACCCTCGTTGTGTTTGATATATACAGTTTGACTGTTATCCTATTGATTTTTTTCTATTTAGCAGCTGTCAGATATGGATATTTAACGTTTCACAATTTATTGATGTTCGCTTTGATTGTGAGACTGCAAGTTTAGTTAAAACGATAAAATAGATACAGCTGTCTGTTCAAGTGTTCAATGTAACAAATCTTTTCGGTTGTGACAAACTTTATTGACAAAGTTTTTACGTACCTTCTTTCTAGTTTGTAGATAAGATATGTTTGTAACAATATTATCAATTTTGGGTTTTATTGTGAAAATCGTTTTGCAAGTATGAAATATGTTCTAGATACATTCTGAGGTTAAAATATTCAATTTTCTTCAGTCAGTTTCGGAGTTTATCAATTGCTTTCACAGATTAGTCAATTTTAATGCACCAAAAGAGAACCTGCAGCATTATCACTGTAATTTACAGCCGTCCGTAACGATAAATTTTGCATTTGATGTCGCATATATAATTAAAGATAAGAAAAACTGTAATATTCATAAGGCAATTAAACAGACCCGTTAAATATGCATGGAGTTGTATTGTATTTTTGTTTTAAGAAGTATGCCAACGACAATACACATATTCTATATTTCTCAGACTTGGAGACTCCGACAAACACAAAACACTTCATATTTAATAAAACCAGACAAGATATGGCCACTTTAACTAATATGAACTAAAAATTTCATCTGCCCTGGCCCGATTCGCAATTAATTTTCGTAGTATTTCATTTTTCACTTAACGTACTATAAAATGCAATTCTACGAATCGAGGTCAAATAAGGACCTTTGTTTACATATTTTTAAGCCGTGACAGGACGTCGCGGTCATGCTTGTCACTATCTATTGTTGCCTATAATCCCAATAAAGCTCGTTGGAGACATAATGTACGTACACGATAACGACAGTCAAGTCCATTGGAACGATTGATATATTGTTAAATATTTCTAAACGTCACTTACGTGAATTATTACTCCCGAACCTAATTTACTTGCAACAAAGAACTTTACGCAAACGTGCCGCCGACCCTAACGTCGCATGTGAAGGGTGGTAATATCAATAAAAATATGCAGAACAATGCCGTGAAAAAAAAAACAGAAAACAGAATTCATTTATAAATCAACGCAATCTACGCCACCATCTCAGTTGCTTTCTCTCATTACTTAGTAACACTTGCAAGTAATGTCATAATAGAGCTTCTGGTTTAATCAATTGATTTTATAGACATTTTGGTAATATCCGCCATTATGCGATTAATATTCATTATTCAATAAACCCACAGCACAATCATTGCATCGCAATCATTTATTTAACGAATCTCAAATTAAAAAAAAATCGGTTGCCACTGACGCTATGCGCATTAAACAAACGATTTGCCGAAACCACACGCCTTGTAATAATTTAAACAAGATTAAACCTGCAAATTTATACATTTAAAAAATTGACAACCAAAATAAAACTTGTTATTTTTTTATTTGTCTCATTTCCCTCAAATTTAATTCCAAAATATTCATTTAAATTTTAATTCTAGTTTTAATAATTTTATCATTATTCGCTCTCCGCTTTCATTTATTTTGGGTGGCTTTTCATAAATCAATACAGATCTGCACATGCACCCACAAAAACTCGTGCAAAATATTTAGAGAAGTGAGGAATCAAAATTAGCAATCTGTGAGTCGATTAACTAAACAAATATCGAAACTCGAATTGATAGGAGGGTCATAATGTCATGATGGCCTTTTCATTAGGTGACCAGTAATAATACAATCGTTACACAAGTCAATTAAGTGCTTCAACTTTCTACCATATCTACACGATTAATGTCATTTTGCTATCTGAATGCTCAATTTCACATTAGATTATAATAATGTATTTTTTCTTTATCCTGTTTGATCTTTGTATGATTAAATCTGGAAATATATAATGATTAATGTTGATCTAATTGGACCATAAATGTCTTCGGAAATGAAAATAAAACGACCTTTCAGACTCTCAAAGTTTGATTTCTCCAATTATTCTAATTACATTATACTTTTAAAAGGTACTTACAAAGAAAGCCAAACTTTGTTTCTTCTTTTACTTCATTTATAAATCTTAACTTTTCGGACTCGATTTTAATGCAGCAGCAAGAAGTGTCTCCAATATTATGGGTTCATAACTCAGAAAAAAATATGCATTTGTAATCCTTTTTTTCTTTAAACTTTACATGAGTTTTTTAAGTTACTTTAAGCTTATTACCCCTAAAATTTAAAAATTGATCTGATGAAGCAATATTCTGATTTTAATAAAGTGTACATTTAGAATTCCTTCCAGTTACCTGTTCTTTGGATACTCAGAAAGCTTTAAATTTATTCGTGTTCCAAACATCAGATATTGTCATTAATAAATCGCATTTTATTAAAATTCCTGAGTTCTGAGTTTGATAACGTCAACTCGATATATTAATAATGGCAGATACTTCATTTCTTATTTTTCATTTTGTTCCTGATATTGGCTATGATCAAATCCTTTCGGAAATAATTTTTCTTTTGACGTTTTAACTTCTTTTAGTTTAATCAATCACTAAAAATCTTCAATCCAGAATCACTAGAAATAATGTCTATTTTATCCAACAGATAATGAAAACTAGAAACCAAAAATTTACATTATTCGTGTCACGTCATGCTTTCATTAAAACTTGTTTAGTTTCTCTACTTGTTAAAAGAATCGCTATTCATAGCTTGCATCAGCCGCCTTGTTGATCACACAGAGATAGTTTGAAACAAATTTGTTATTAATTATAAAGAAGCAAAATAACATAAATAAATCGATGACATCGAACAACGTTTAAATATATTCAATGTTGTTCGACTTTTAGTATTAAATAATTTATAAACCACTTGTGTGCATCTATAATTATGGATTGGATTGTTTTTCGTGTAATAAATTTTATTTTTAACAATGTAGTAATAGTATCTATATTAAAAAACTAGTGTTATAAAACTTATATAAGACACGAGTCCAAGTTTGCAGCACGACTGCCGTAGGCAGTATTTTATGCTATTCTTTCTAATTTGCATATTAAATACATTTTTTTCAGGGATTTTTGTGACAGCTGGCGAAACCTTTTAAAATTGACATTTAAACTTGAATCAAGTATACTACACATCATTGTAATTTTTTCCAAGTGAAATTGCAAAATTAGTGTTCCGAGATGAGTTTAGAAAAACGTCAAATAGCAGAAAATGCCACGGCTGTCGATAAAATTTTTCTGTATTTGGGTTGACACTGTAACCTTAAACTTTTTTGAGTTTAAGTTTGACATTTTGTCCGATGTGTGTTACTAACCGAAAAATGGTTCTTAGATTTTTTGTTTGGTAATGGTTTATCAACGCATTCGTTAACAGCTTTGTTACAACAGCAAATTAAAAAAAAAATTGAGCTTTGTAACATTATGGCGATTTTCCCTAAGGAATTGTAGTTATAAAATAAGAAACGAGACTATTGGTGCAATGTTATAACCCCATTGCAAGAATGCAATTTGAAAAACTAAAATTTTATTGTAATTTATTGAACTGTTGTTCGGCCAAACTGAGGAAAAGTGAACATGTAAATCTAATATTGAAATAAGAGATCTAAAGTAGATCTGAATCAAATCCGGATTTCCTGTTATATTTAGACTCCGGAAATAAATTCCGATTTGTAATTAGAGCCAAATAGCAATCGGATGTTTGGTATCAAAGTATAATTGATCATTAAATGATAAAAGCTATGCGCCGTTCTGGAAATTGTCTAGAGCATTTAAATTTTAAACTCGTCTTTTATATTTTTTTCTGTGGTAACAAATGGTCAAAAATTTAACTAACGAGAACAAGGTTATGAACGCGACAACCGTTAAAGGTCTTTGGAGCACAGTTGGTGAAATTGCAGATCTGGTGACCTTTGTTGCTCGCTATTAACCTTTATATTCTTAATTGTAATTAATTAGGCGTTGAGTTTAATTTTTGTTTAATTACCTTGTTTGGAATCGATAGAATAAACGGATTGAGAATTATGGTGGAGGCGCCGGGTGGGAGTCAAGTAATCGAAGTAATTTCAAGTCAGGGAAGTAAATAGGTTAAATTAGTAAATAAAAAAATCTAATGGGTGGACTCAGCAAGTAACTATGTTGATTAGTGGATATTTCGTGTAAATCAATATTTGCTGGGCAAACGATAATTATTATTGCGGGCACAGTGCTGCGTTCACATCAAATATTATATTCCGGTGAGCAATAAATTCAGCCGTCAGATTTCTCGGTCGCATAAACTTCAGTCGTGCTGAAACGTGTTTGGCACGAACTGTTTTGAGCAGTGGTCTCGGTCTGCAACCGTTCAATCGGTTCTCTTCTCGTCTAGTTAGGAACTCAAATCGGAGAGTGCCAACACCATTCCGAGATTGTTCGTCTTTTTTTCCGACTTTGATGTGCACTGAAATTGATATAACCGGTTAATATAATTGCCGACTCTGTGACATATCCAAAGTTAATAACGCTGTTTGAAGAGCGGATGTCTCTGCTGCAGTCGTGATATATTTACGGTCGTTAAACGTACGATTGTGCATTAATTAGCGGACAGGACAGAACGCAAATATTTCTTTGGCCGTTATTTACTCAATTTCCTGATATGTCATAAATCAAAGGCTTCGTTTTGTTTACACAAATTTTGTCAGTTATTCTTTTTTTTGTCTTGGTTGGCCCAGCTGAAGTATTCAACAAGACAATCAACAAGCCATTACGACAACTTCAAATATTAATTAACGATCACTATAAAAGTAGCATGAAAACCAGTACAAATGGTAGTTTAGAAAAGAATCGAATATATAATGCATGCACCTTTATCGATTTCTATTGTTGCATTATTCTGTAAAGTTACCATAGTGAAATTGACTATGTCAAATAGTGCAAATAAAAAACAACAATAATAAAGCATAGCCGCATATACGTTGAGTCGTATTCAACTAATTAAAAGAACGTGGCCTGTGTGTCTGAAAAAAGAACAAGGTGACACTGACTAAATGGGTTTACAAGTCCCAAACGATGGCCTGCATTAATATTCATGTCCCGCTGCACTTGGACAGATACCGGCTTGTATCACACCTATCTAATTGTCTAATGGTTCCCACTCTGCAATGCACGCACATCACGAGGTTTCCCGGATGCCACCCAACCTTCATGACAGAGATCAATGCTAGCAAGTCAGGGCTGCACATGTCAATTTTAATAAAATTAGGAGGGCGATCTGTTTTAATTACTATTAATGGTGTAAGTTAGAGTGTGAACTTTTGAACGTGTGCCTGCGACCGGAAGGTCTAATATTGAATTCGTATTAATCATTTAAAAACGTTCGCAAACTGCAAATTCTGCAATTTAGTCGAGTCGAGGTTCCTAAATGCAAATTTCGATCACAAAAAGCTGCCGCATTCGGGCGACGTTATGTAGAAACGTTTTCTTAAGGAAATAATTACGTGAAAAATGAGTCGGCGAAATTAAAAATGATATCCGGTAAATTGGTTTAAGTATCAGGTATAAAAAAGTGATTTTTCTACTTAAAAAGATTCGTGTTGGTTGTGATTTTAAAAATTGTTCGTTTTCGTGTGTAATGAATGAAGCGCGGGAGCAGTTTGGTTGAGTTTTAAACTAGGAAAAGCATATTGGGCAATGTGGTGAATGCAAGTTGTATTAGAAAATAGCTCTGCAGCTTATACGAATGCGAGAAGCAACAGCGATATCTATTTACTTTTACCTCGAACAAGTTTTCTAGCACAAAGAAAACTTAATGTTACACGTAATGTAAAATAGAATTGTTTTGCGGTGAATTGATTAAATTTTTTCTTTTACAAAGAAAAGAAAATTATAATTTGGCTGTTAAAGGCCTCGAGCAAGTTTATATAACTGCACGTCTGACCCCTTTGAAATATTGTCTTGGGATTGCGACAACGACGAGTAACCCTCAAGTCCGCAACATGCTATACGTTCATCAGTTGACAGTTTCCGCCTTTATCCGGTTTCATAATGGATTTTTCGTTGATTTCATTTTTAGCAATTATAACTGTGGCAAAGTAAAGGTATATGTAATTTGTATATAGGCACGACAAGGAGAAGAGAAAATGTGCAAGTTCGAGGATCCGGCGGATAATGAAATGAAGATCAAGGGAGGCAACGTCATGCACGGTACCAGGCAATGGGCTAATGATGGCCCTGAGCCGGGCCTCTATTACTGAGTGCCTCAATTTCGCCCCGGGTTCTCGGGTTCTTCGAGTCCGTTTTCGTCTCCAGATCTCAGTTCGGCTTATCTAGCAGTATCAAATGCGCGTCTCGTCCCACCCTGTCGCTGTTTGTCGTAATTCGGTAAGTTGCAGCTCAGTGCACGTACGTTATGGGTTTGAAGGAAGAAAATACCGACCGAACGTAATAGAATGTCGTTTATCACGGAATTAGAAATTTGCTAATACGGCTTTATGAAATATTCGCAGCTTTGTTTTCGTCATAAGAACGAAAGAACTAGTTTCTCTTCGGAAAGATAAGAGATTGTAAAATCTGCTCGGAATCTAAAAGAAAAGAAAATGAAAAGAAGACATGAAATTGTGGAAGTGCATTTTGTTGGAAACTTGTGGTTGTAATCTAATGAATAAATCACATCCAGTGAAAACAAGTCGTAAACATTTTACGCTTTTGACCCTAGTACGTCGACAGCTACATTTAACATTGATGAATTGCGGAAGAGCGCGTGAGATCAGCAGAGTTAATACATCGATAGGTCAGGGATCGACGAGTCGACTGGCGATTGTTCGATCGTTTCCGATGAACAGAAATGAACAGAACAGAACAGAACAGAACAGAGCAGAAGAAAATAGAACGTGTTGCAGGTGTCTAGACGGAGCACAGACGTAATCTGCGGCGTGTCTCAAGGAACCTGTCGCGCCGCGGACACGTCGTGCGCGCGATATGTTGTGTAGCGTCATATTAAATGGCGCGACAATTCGTTGGTTGGTTAGTTGGTGGATTATTTGGTTGATTAAGTGGTTGATTAGGTGGTTGATTAGGTGGTTGATTAGGTAGTTGGCGGTTATCGGTTATCCGTTATTTGTAATCCGTTATCCGTTAGCCGTTATCCGTTATCCGTTATCGGCTATCCGTTATCCGTTATCGGTTGTTGGTTCCTGGGCTTGTCAATTAAAACTCACCTTGTTTGTTGTTAGAGGAGGGAGTGCTGTTCGAATTGTTTTGATTATTGATAGTTGTTATCTTGTTGTTGGTAGCCTCTAACTTGGCAGGAACCGGCAATGGTGCTGGCGTGGACATGGTGGTCATAGCCGGAGCCGGCATCATGAGCGTCGACATAGTCAGCATCTTCTTGGAGCCAAAGGCTCTCGACCGATCGTCTATTTTTACTAATAAGGTAGGTGTATACGTTATAATAACTCTATGTGATCTGCAGGTACGAAATCTCACTGAAGTGTTGCACTATCTGATCTAGATCGACATGTTGTGTCCACTAAGTGTCCGCTGCCGGACGCGCTCAGCCGCGTGGCCCGCAACTCGAAGACTGGAGGCCGCGCGCTCGTCTCATGCCGTCGTCGGGGGTGGTAGGGCGAGGGCGCGGAGTAGACGCTGCACTGGCGGTATGATCGCGAGCGGCGAGCGACTCCAACTGCCAACTGCGGCCCGGCGGCGGCGCTTTCCTGCGCGCCACTTGCCTGCCTCCGGATGGCGCGCGCGCTTCCCCGACCCCGTCCGAAGTCACTGGGGCCTTCATCCGGCACACCACGGGGACGACGTCTCTGCTGGACTTTCCAGAACCTGGTCCGTCGTCCGTCTTCGGAACCCAGCACCCGACACCCGGCACTTTCACCCCCCACACTGTGCGAGCAACGTATTGTGCCGCAGCGGCTGATCCACCGCATTGTCACATTCAAGGCATTACATGCTCTCGATCCGCTACAGAACGGAATCCTCTTACTGTCACACGTCACGCATCTATCTATCCACGTAAAACTGACGAGAGAACAGATGTCGTTTCGCCATTTTACCGTTTTACCGTTTCGTTCTTTTTTTCTTCTACTCGACTTTAAAACGACTATTGATCAAATTTTGACACGTCACGATCACCTATCTATTTGTTTTTTTTTTTGCCTTGACTTACCCATCTTAACTGTTAACCGAGCGCATACGTGTAGGTGGCCATGTAACAGGTGGCCGACACACGACTAGGCATATCTCCATTCCGCATAATTATACACGCTCACCTTATAAACTCTCCAAACGCATCTCGAAAAACTTTTCTTTACAAAAAGCAAACATCGACCAACTAACTTTACTTTACCGAAAGAAACCTACATCCATTATCCGAGTCATCAAAGGATAAACGATGCGATCTTTCATATTTACAGATATGAAGATAACTCGACTTGTTTCAAACTTTCCCCGTTCAACCTTCCAAATTTATATTGTAACTCGACATTTGTATATACGAATAGACTTTATTGGATAATACGTAATTTCTTATTTATCAAAAACAAGTTCAAATCTTATCATAAGATAGGATTTTTACGAAATTCTTTAACATTATCGAATGAATTAATAATTGAAATAAGATAATGCCACACATTCTTCTACAGTTAAATAGGATTCCAACACATTAAAAATACATAAAACATAAAACAAAAAACATAAAACATAAAACATAACACATAAAACATAAAACATAAAACAATCATCTCATGTGGTTCGCTTTTGACTACATGAATATTACAGTTTGTAGATATCAGTTTTCCTTGTTACATATTTAGTTTCGAGTACGTACCTCATTTTATTGCCAAAGTTTCCAATTTCATAGAACAGAACGTTTTTGATGTGTAAGAGCATGCAACACAAGATTCATCTCTAAATTTGAATACCGTAATAATATAAATCATCATTATTGTCGTGGGTATATCTGTAACACAGATAGCGTTAATAAAGTAGGCACACGTATTTAATCCACTTAAGAATTTTCGATAATTGGAAGATACTGTTTGGAAACGCTCACATTTGCCATCAGTGCAAAACCGTTCTTGTTTCCGTGCTTAAAACACTTGGAATTCTTCACGTTTGTGAAGGTCTATGACATTTCAATGAAAGCTCTACACAAGATATTTATGAACCTACTGAGAGCTGCCGTCTCCAATTACATTCCGTGCACATTCAGAAATAGTTTAGCACAAAATCAATTTCTGAACTGTGTTTGTAACATCAGTCAATGAAATGTGCTGTTGGTAGTAGTACGCGCAGTGTGTGTTGGAGTACTCGAAAATAATTTGTGATAACCGATAGTTAAACGAATTAACGCGTAGGAATGAAAAATATCACGTTTTGTTCGTTTACTGGTAAGAGCTGCAACAAAGGGATTTATTTGAACCTAAATATGTAATGATTTACAATTTCATAGCAGCTCGAGCGTACATCCACAATAACTGGGTGTAATTATCGTGCGCTTTTGTAGGCGCGTCGGTTTGGGATCGACTCTGCAAGAGCTGAAAGCCAGGGGTGCACTACCACTACGTTCAAACAGAATACAGAATCAGGTCTTCTGCCCACTGCTAGCGTAGCAATGTCAATTTCAAATGTCTATACTTCGGCAGGTATTGGAACCTTCTGTGCATGATAAGTGCTCAGGGATAAACTATATCGGAATTCTATTCAAATTTAGGAATTTTTTATATATTGCATTCATTCCTAACTTTTCTTCAAAATTTTCTAATTTGGTCTGGCGGTTCAGCTCGAAGATACGTTTCTAAGAGGATTCATTTGAGATGTTCATTAAGGATATTAGTAATTGCTTTCATCGTTTTCAATATACATACTAAAAGTTTCTCGTATGCATGACAACTTGCCAAAGACAAATTTAATTATTTGCATAACTTTGCTTCAACCTGATTATGGGACCACGGTTTTCCTAGGAAACTCTCGTATTTATGTCGACAAGAAAAATCTTTACACTGCTGGTCAACAAATTACTTTCACTTTACTTTTTAAGTTTGCTTGCTTTCGGAGTCGGTCAATAGCTAACAACTTGAAGAAAGAAAAACATCTAAACTTTGACATGCGGCGATTATAACGAACGCCTACAAAAGTCTTTATAAAAGCAGTCGAGGTTTTAAATAAAATTTTCGTTGTTTTAAATGTGCGTTTGGATTTTGGATTAAGAAGCAAAGTGGTACGGGAAAGTGTAAATACACCATTATTGCTTTTTATTTATTTAATTGCGAAGAAATTTTACAAATGCGATTTACTATGGTATGTGATGAATCATATTTGAAAATAAGTTTGTGTTTGAAATTTCGTTCGAAAAACTGTCCAGAATTAGATGCGATTTGCAAACTTTTGTTGATTTAATGCGTTCTTATTGTGAACATAAACCGATGTCTAATATAATAAAGAAAAGAATGACGACAAGCTAATTAAGTTTTCATTTCGCAAATACAGAAAAACGGTCGAGTGTAAAATGACGGAAAAGCGACCAATGTAATCGGATAAATTCGTGCTCGTGTCCTTTCTAGTTAGCAATTTAAGGCTTCTTATCGAGGTTAAGGTATATGGTAAACAAGGGTCGTTAATAGGTCTTTGCCAATCAGTGGCCAAGCCAAACATTAGTTTCAGCTTACTAGACGAGAATATGCGAGCTTTCGCCCCAGCTATGCGGCACACACCTTATTGCTTGGTAAACCACATCTAATCTGCTTCGTCCAGTGTCAGTAAATTATTATGCAAAGAGCGCTGGCGCACCTGCATTCGCCTGATTTGTTTGCCATCACATCTCCACCTTCTATTTAAATATAGATAAAACAACCAACTATAACATTATTGCGCTTCTGCGCCTCTTTTTTCATCTCGTACTAAAATACGACCATTTCAGAGAAGCAAATGCAAAAAATGCTATGTTTTATTTAAGGAGCGCTGCGATTGCTCGTTTTCAGACTTAATGCTGTGTGGAAGCAGTTTCAGCCAAGTATGTGTACTGTATGACGCTCACTGTTATGGTAATTTTCTTCTTTGATCTGTATTTTTTCTATACACTATGCAAGTTTAAATAATACTGTCTTTAATAGCGTCTTTAACATGGCTAGCATCATCTCCCAATCGTACTCCGTCGCGATTGGAATTTATTGCATTTATTCATTTATTTATGTGGTACTGCATTTCTGTATTCTATGTTGTACGACAATTTGAACTTGGAATTCAAAGAAAAGACTAAAAAGCTAAGCACAGGGCGTTGCAATCAATAAAAAATGCACTGATTTAGTTCCGAAACGTCGGGCCAGCATCCATTAAGTGTGATAAGTTTGAATGTAACGTATTGTACCATGGTCATTTCACATTAGTTATTGTTGTAGCGGTATTTTGCGCAGTGCAGGTGGAGCACAGAACCGTGACACGTGGTTATGTTTTCATTTAATGACATAGTTATATCATGTCGTGATTATGTTGTGTCTAAATGACGCATATATTGTTTTATAGGACACTACATAAACATAGAACGATGACGGTTATAACTCACTATAACCATCTGCAATAATTATGTCATGGTGTTCTCTTTTTTACTACTTTAAATAATTCGTAGGGCAAATGCAAGCAGGCAGTATCTGTAAATGATAGAAAGACGTATCCCTTTGATATTTAAACGAACTGACAGCGTTATACTGACGTCTGATGCTTTTAAGTCAACTCATGTCTAAAAGACGGGTTCACATTTTGCACATGTTGAATGTATTCCTCAGGTGGAACACACATTGACCGCGAGCTGTCTGAAACGTTTCTTAAAAAAGTTTCACTAACAGCTTCTTTGTGCACGGCACCGTTAATATTAAAAATGTCAGCGAATAAATTCATATTACCTTAAGATATTCATAGTATATTACGGTATTAAAGAAGCTCCTCTTTATTTTTGTTAATTTTCTTTGGAGCTTAGTGCTCTTCAACGTCAGATGCTGTGCTTTGTTTCTGGCTTTATTTCTGACATACATGTTTTAATTCTCTTGTTGGATATTAGATCACAAGGTTTACTTTATTTACTAGAAATTGTAGCAGTTT
The DNA here is from genome assembly GCA_030157275.1 of Cynaeus angustus. Classification (NCBI taxonomy): domain Eukaryota; kingdom Metazoa; phylum Arthropoda; class Insecta; order Coleoptera; family Tenebrionidae; genus Cynaeus; species Cynaeus angustus. The sequence goes on along the minus strand of CM058066.1, from coordinate 13,299,463 downwards.
AGTAGGCATCTTAGCGCTATCAAGAGACGATATTAATTAAACTTGGCAACTTTCTGGTTGTAATTACTGTCATCGTTACAAAATAATTCATGGATGCAGATTGGTCGTTGAGTATCACGACAATGCAAATTGAAATATTATACCCCTTCTTTCCCATTGGATATGTATTTTAGTAATTTGACCAAAAACGTATCAATCTGGGCTTACGGAGTAGCGTTTTTCATCGGAGATGAAAATGAAGTTACAAGTTTGCAGTAATCCTAAAAATTCAGTGAACCCTGTTATAGAGTTGGGAGTCGAAAGCTGGGGATGTAAGATATGCCGCCTAAAAACGAAGTTTTAGTACGTAAAATCCTTGTACATAAAATGTTTAATGGTTGTTTGTTTATTGGACTAAATAAGTGAAATGGAGTAGGATCTGGAATGCAGCGGTACAGAAGTGTAAATATTGTGTGAGCGAAATGATAAACCAGCAGAGAAAATGAAAAGTTTGTAGGAGGAGAAGAAGCTGATGTTATTTGATCGCAATTCGTGTAAAAAGCCCGTGTCAATTTTCCCTCGGTACAGGGGATCAAACTCTTTCAATGCGCCATTCTAAGTAAACAGTGCAGGTTGAGTGCAATTGGTAAATGTTTGCAGTCATTCTGTTTCTGCGTATTCGCAATTTTGAGGTGTCTCCGGCAACATTTGTCGTTGGGTTACGGCAAGATGCTCGTTCAACATCTGCGTCCTCAATCTACCTATATACTTCTTTATTTGATATTTATAGATGTATCTTCAGGACGCGCTCAGGATTCATCCAGTTTTAAGGCCGAATTTTATGCGCTTTTTACTCACCTCGCTCTCCATAAATATTCGTTGAGGTAATTCTTAAAAAACGAGGCTAATTTGGCATATTCCATTAGGCCGAGCAAGAACATCGATGATCCAATGTATCATAACAGAGCACACCGTATGAGCTTTAATGCGTGTTAATAAAAACCTGCATGAGCCCAGGTTGTTGTTGCTTTCGCTCGTATGTCCTCATTGTCCTGACTTTACGTGCTCATTTATCCTCATTCCCAGCTCTCATGAAAAAATACTAATTGCATTTATCCATTTGAGTTTGTTAGTTTAAACATAGAAGCGCCCACCGATACGGTCCGACCAACCTGCAAATATTCGATAAAACACCTAACGGATTTTTATATAGCCTAAGCGGCGAGATCATTCGTTCTTTTGGGACGCGAACTAATCACATGCGAAGTTTGACTGTGTACAAGCAATTTAAAACAATTTGAATCGGGTGAAGCTGAAAATTACATTCTTTTTTACCCGAAAGTTAAAAGCAGCTTTGCCTCATCCCATGCATACAACCATGTAAATACACTCCATTGCATTCGTGCAGTGAATTAGAGCGTGTGTAAAGCTATTACACCTTGCAAATATTTTTGCCGCAAATTTTTAATTAATATTTCAAAGTTGGTAAACAGGTAAACAAACATTTGTAGTGTCTTTTGATGTACTGAACCGTTTTCCAGGACCATTTAACACTGTTGTGATTAGCGAAAAAAAGCTGAAAGACCACTGAATATATTAATTAAAGATAAAAGTTGAATTAATCTCTCGTTTAGTAAAAATCTACTCGAACGGGGATTGAGTTTTCTTTTGCACTTATTTCCATTTTTTCATTTCGGTTCTTAGTACATTCGATAACCGTATTTTCGGAACTTTGAACAGTGAAAAATTTCAATTTTGTCTAAACGTTTTGTGTTTTTTTTTTTTGGTTTTAAGCATAATGTGGTTATAAAGTAACATTTTACCGAAAACTTAAAGATAGGAATTTTCACTACTTTAATAACCTGGTGAAATAATTGTGTATATAATTGACAATTACTGTCATGACAGGCAACCGGCTGAATAACGTGCGCGTCAACTTGTTCGTGTTTGCGTGTTTAACGTGAGGCGGCAACGAGATAATTTCGATAGAGAGTTGAGTTTTAATCCGATGAGTTAAGACCCAAAAAAATGTGTCTTTGATATTTAAAAATTTTCTGTGCTATAATATTGAAGCGATTTGACGGATAACTGTGGGGAGCGATCCAAGTTTAACCGAATCTCTTCGATAATTTGTTTGATGTCGAAGGAGCACAGGGTTTAAAGTTAAAGAAAGTAGGACCTGTTACAGATCAAAGGATGCTCCGTTAGCAACGTTAGAGTGGGAAAGGATGAAGCTAAACTGCTGAGAGGTAACTAGGACATGAGTGTTATCAGATTCTCGGCGAGATGTGATTCTCTGTTGCTTTACCATAGAGTGGAAAGTGTAGATTCAGTAATATTATAGTTTCAAAATTTCAAAAATTTGCGCATTTATTCAGTATTATCAGTTAATACTTTCCCACAATGTTGAAAATACTGTCGAGCTAAAGCTACTTACGCTCATTCCGTAATATACACATCCTGTAATAGCTAAATATACAATGTTTGTAGATTGTATTGCATTAATAGTTGCTTTATGATAAAATATGTATTAGCTTTGGGTTGTCATTCAGGATTTTCTGGTTGGATCAATGTTGCATGCCAGACTGAATATGCGTTCAAAGGGCAAATCTATAAACAACGCATCGCAGCGGGGCCAGGACAGTTGGAGCGACTGCACAATTATAAACAATACTTCCTGAGCACGCTATCGTCATCGTATATCGATACTCCATCGAAATTAACTGTCATAATTTTTTGTAAAAATTCCACAATAAAATATTTACACGCTGTTTACGTTTGCCTGCGTTCCATTACACTAAATAAACATTTTTTAATGAAACAATAACGTACAAAAGGCGAATAGGTGTGTTAAACTGAAAGCAGTTGAGTAAATACAATGAAAAGGAACGCTTCGAAGCTCTATTTTCCAAATACACTGAAAGGTAGCTTGCTTACAGCTATACACACCGTATGTACATTGTATATATGATCCATGAACAAACCGTTGTTCCAGCGCTAATAAAAATCTGTCTTTATTCAAAAACAGTTACTACGTATTCGCGAAGAGCAGATCAAAATTTTTACTCTCAGACAAAAATAAATTTATTCTAAACAGTAGTTGGAATTCAGAAAAAGCTAAGATTGTTATAGATTATAACGTGCTTGTTTTTGAGCATAAAAAAAATGAGTTTTATGGCGGTAGCGCAAAAACGACATTCAAAATTGAGCGTATTTTAATTGCACTTGAAAACAAGCAGATTCATTAAAGAAAAGTCGTCCTAAATGACCGATTTGAGAGAAAAAATGCACTTGATTTGGCAACTGAGAAAGAGTTAAAACTGTTTGCATCAGACGTGTTAGGGTATAAGCTCAATACTAATTAAATGACGCTGAAAACTTTTCTATTTGCTGTTATTTTTGGGCATCATCTTCTTGGGATCAACTTTATCGCTAATCTTTTCATTACTAGTTCGAATCTGATGCCGTTGAATGATCTCAATAATTTATTCAATCGCAACTTTATGTAAAGAAGCTTAATTGTTAAAATATGAATTTTGGTCCAACTTGTTATAGAGTTAGGATGAACCGTGTCGTGGGAGATTTTACTCGTAAGAAAAATATTGCATGTGGGAAGCGTTCTCTGTGTGAAAGTAATATTCAAGGTAGATGTACGAAATTGTTTTTTTGTTGTAAGTTCACAGCTGTGTACATGTTTGTACGTTTAAAGGTAATAACATAGTTATATACTTTATATTTTAAAATTGCAGATTGTGTTCTACATTTTGCCACCGTTAATAAAGTCAGACGACGGATGTAGTCGGTTCTAAATTTTCCAAGAAATCAAAACAGTTAAGTGTTATTTTTATGTGTGCAAACTGTCGTTTATCTTCGATAACATTCTCGATCAACAATTTTGTAAAGTTTGTTGTTCCGGAACACCTTGAATAACGCAGAAAAAGCTATAAGAGACAACAAAGAGCGGGCGAATCCGTGTTCTGAGCTTTTTATAATCGACTACGGTCGAGAATTGATTGCTTGTTGCATCTCCTACCAGTTCCACTTGATTCGGTAGTTTACCTGCAAGCATTTTAAAAGAACGAAATAGAAATACAATTTTCGCCAATTGCGTTATATTAGAAGTAACTTGTTTTACATTTATTTACATTTACGTAGCAAACCACTTTTAGATGTATGTAAATTCTATGTGTGGAGTTGGTATGAGCACTTAAAATGCACTAGAAGATAATTTTGAAGCTAATTGGCTTAAAAACTTTAATCAGTTTGCGTTTTTTCCAATCGCAAGCAATTTTGTTGTAAATGTAAACGACAGTGCAGTGCACTACTACTCGTAATTCCAGAAATGTGAAGTGTATCCTTTGAGGAAAAATTATATGACTTGGAACTTCTGATAATGTCAGCTCCGGCAATATTCCTAATTACTTTTTTGAGACAGCAAACAGGCGACCATCATCACAAATTAAAAATTGCTCCGTTAAGTGTTGTTAAATTGCCGAAAGAACTATCCAGATGTCATTGGACCGTGGTAAAACTTGTCTTTCTCTAGGAAAAAAAAAACAAAATGTGACATTATGGTGTGTGAGGGAGGATTTCTGGATAATAACCGAGTCTTCCTTTAAGGTTCAATTATGGTTAGGGGAGGCATCGTTTTAAACGACATTGACCATTAATATAAGGTCTTTAACGACCTATGTGTACGATGCGGGAGTTTGAGGCTAAAAAATTTTCGATCATTTCTCCAAGATGCATGCTTGGAGTGAATTGTGCGGAAGAAAAAGGCGTGTGGAGTGTACTTTAGGGCTGCGGGAAGTCGTATTCGGCATTTCATTGCGACGCCGACAAAGATCACCTTACAAAAAGTTCCCAACTTGGTAACCTATCAACACTGTTTGTCCACAAACTGTCGTCAAAATCGGAGTTTTTGAAAATTTATTGCTCAGCACAAAAATTAATAGAAGAATGTATGATTTAGGTAAAAATTAAGGAACGATAAATTGTGATAAATTTTAGATGTCCCAAGCCACAGCGTAATGAAGGTCTGGTAAGAGATGCGTGTGAGGGAAGGGTTCTTGCAATCGATAATAATAATTAAAATGTAAAAGCGATAATTTCTTTAGCGCAGAGAAATCAAGATTTAAAATTAAGTAATAAATAATAAGCGAGATAAACGGTTTAACATAGCAAGTGTAGGTTATTTCGTGACCGGAGTTGTGTTAATGTATTCGCATAATCTGTTGTACGTTGAAGAAAATTCATGCACATACAAATACTTGGAATAAATAGTTATTTTATGTAAAGAGTAGGACAAAAGTGAAGAAATTGGAGCAGTAAATTTTGGTCCCGTTTAATTACATTAGAAAGGGCGGGCCAAATTTATTAACTAAAAATGGTGGTAATTAGAGAAACATGTACGCACTTGGTTTAGAATTTTTTTTTAAAAATATGATCACGTAACTGGCGGGGGACTCTTAATTATTTAAAGGGTAATGAATTAGTTTAAATATTTACGGAAGGATTATGAAATGCTGGTGATAAAAATATGGAACCAAGGCGAGGCAAGGTCGGGATGTCGACGGGTGGAGCTCCCAGGGGGTTGGTAGAGACACGCACCACCAAATAACATTGCAGATGTAGCACGCATAGTTTTACACTTAATGGGATAGTATGTTGCGGTACGCGTCACTCCACCGCAATGTTTCACTTCCGGTCGTTGCACTGGATAGCGGAAGTGGATATGTCACGTTGCAGCAGGATCCGACGCATTCCTTTCTCCTGTTGACCCTTCTTCCATAATTCATACACAAACTCAATAAACAATATTTCACCCTTACATCAAAGGACATTGATAATTTACGCCCTGAAGGCTACATTTTCAAACTACTTTTTTTATAACTGGTCGCCAAACACCGCTTTCTCAACCTGGTCCAACCACTAAAACCAAACTTTCAAAATTGATTTCTCCCTACAAACTTCACTCCATAATAAGAATCTGATCTCAAGTTGTCCCTTTTTGAACCTAACAATAGTATTTGTTTATGAAAAAATGTACCACATACACAAAACAATATAAATAAGTAACTACAAAACTAACACAAATAAAAGCGAATGATTTATAAGAAATTATAAAGTAGAATGTCTACTATTTAGTAGATGGGTATAACTTGCACATAAAAGACGTATAAAAAGTATTAATCTTAGCATTAAAATGATCGACAAGAAAATAAATTTCTGTACAATTTACACATAGAGGTAATTTGTGAGTTTTATGTTGGTTGGCGTTTGAAATAACATAATAAAGAACATGGATAAAACGAGCGGCCAAGTTTTAACAAATTGACATTATCGATAATATTATAGACTACTTTATAGTGATTGATACATAAATTAAGACGAGCAAAACAATATTTATAAATGAAAATAAAATAAATGAAATTTTAAACCATCAATATTATAGAATTTTTAAATAGTTCTGCATATTTTAAAAGATATTTTGGCCTTTTCTAAAGTTAAAGCTCAAATATTTTTTCTTGTAGCATCGGGTAACAACAAAATTACTTATGCATATTATAATAATTATATTGTGTGGCAGTAAATCTACGGGAAATAGTCACTATTTTACACTCTTAGGGTTAACACGTCAACTTTATAAACTAGTTTTGTGGACGTAATGTCCATAACTGTTTTCTAATATTCTTGCTTTTTGTTCGTTTATAGTTACAGGAAAGTTACTCACTATAACCGAGCGTTTAATATGAGTGAAAAATTGACAAGAAAATTTTATGGAAAGTAGAATAATATTTTTGCAAGTTGGTAGTGTGCATTATTAAATGCCGGCTTTTTTTCGACATTAGCGGTGATAGAACTTTGTTCTGGGTGAATTCTCAGGAATCCCGGGCGTGATTACCCCTCGATTTGCGTAATTAAACGGCATTAGGCTGGGCAGTTATTCTTTTTGTTCTTTCGGTGAACCGTCATCGGGTCTTGCGGTTCTTGCCGAAGCGAGCCACAAAACACGAGTCCGGGAGTCCGGAGCAGTACAGACCTTTCTTGGTAATTAATAATTTGCTTTACCTTTGCGTGTGGTACATATATATTTTGGTGGCCCATTGCAGTGGTAAATAGCACATTCTGCTAAAATAGAGTTCTGTTCGCCCGTCCTAATAATGTGTCAAGCAAGTGTTGATGTTATCGTTATATTAATTACAGCTGTATTAATATGTCTTGTTGTATGAATACTGCTTTCGTCGAAAAGCGAAAAATCCCCAAACGGAGGTTATCGCCAACGGAGCTATAAACACTAAATAAAAATTTTATTTACACTGAAATTAATTATTTTTCATTCTGTTATTTATTGGACGTATTCAAATTTTGCTGCAACGAATTTAAATGTTTTACTACACTTAATCCAAATTACTTCCTGTCCCAAAATTAATTTCATTCGTATTGTTGAAACATTGCTCTCTACGGATATTCTTCATTCTGAATGCTTCCCCTGACTACTCCTACATTTTTGTTGGAAACTGGATTTTAAGCAAAATTATTTTCACGCTCCGAAAATTTCGGAAATAAACACAAAATCTATTAATGTAGCATAAAAACTGAAAACAGAATACTATTCTCCTCACTCCCCAGTAACGCAAAAATTAGACTATCAGTTCCAGAAAGTTTTTTATAAAAATTCTTATATTAAATAGTATTATAATTGAGAAAGCAGTAATGAAATAACCTTTTCTTAGAAGTTCAAAAACTGTTTACATCATACACAGGAAATCGTTTGATCAAAGTTGGTAATGTTAAATTTGAACAATAATTAATTTTTGTTCAGGTTAAATGCTCATTTGAATTTTTAATTAAACTTTTTAAACAATACCTTTGGCAAAATAACTGCGGGCAAATCTAAACCCTTTGTAAAACAACTATTGATTTTTAATTACTTAGGTAGGCTGTACATAAGAGTACTTCGAACAAATTTAAATTACATGATTACAATCGAAAGCGTTCCAATTAAAATGAGGAAAACGTTGCTTCATTAAAAAAATGTGCTGAGAAAGTTTGTGGACAGTTCCCTAAATTTTGTACTAACTATAAAAATTTTGTTTGCTTAATAAACACTTTTTTTTTAAATTTTTGTAATAATAGTTCATTACCGTTAATTTTGTTTAAATCAACGTATTACAACTATCCGCTGGTTTCAACTATGTGCGCATTTCCTTTATATCTCATATAGTCATGTAATAATTAGGAAAATAAATGAAATTAAACCGATTAGTCGCTATCATAAATTTTACTCGAAATTATTAAAGGTTATTTTGTATAACAAAACTCTGTTTTGTACATACACATTTTGTATTATTTATTCATAACCGGTCGAACGAACAGTTTCTGAATATTCATCTATTTTAGAACGGTAATATATCGTAGCTTTTAATAAAACATTTTGTATTTCTAGCTTTCTAGAGCAAGATTTATTAAACAAAAGCTTGTTTCAAAATCCTATATGTAAATATTCAACCGTGGTATTGTTAATTAGCCGTGCAGATATTTTGCTTTAGCGTAATGTAAAGCATGCTTCAGTTTTCCATATAAAACACACCTAAGGGTATTTTAAAGTAACAACGCATATTTAAAAGCATGTTTTGCTGAAAAGTTAAATAATTGTGAGAAGCATAATACGAGCTTTCAAAAATGTTATATATTTTTCCAGATGAGTTTACCGGGAACATTTGCAATTTGAGGCACATTATTCTTGATGTAGTTTCTGTAGGAGAAATTTTTTGATCGTTGTTGCGATGAGCGATGTAGCAAACAAAAATATCGCCGCAAGTACCTCAACGTGACGTTAGGGGAGTGCTAAACAAAACCAATTTTGCTAACGTGCCGTCTCCGAATTACTTAGTGCAGTATCGCTCTGGTTGATCTCGATGCGCCATGGAAACATGTATTTTATACCCAATGTCACTTCCCTTTTAATTTAAGTTTAGATGCTTGTTTTAGCCTGTTACCGGAGAGGTGTTGGTAGCGACCGTTGATGCTATTTACTGAATTGCAGTAAAAGTATCAGGTTATAGCGAACATTTTACATATCTTTTCTGTTAAATCGTCTGCATGTTTGTGCACAACTTTACAAGGTGCCTTCGGGGATTATTTCCTGAACAGCTAAAACTCCCCTGTGTCGTACAGTCTCCCCGCGTGGAAACTAGAAGAAACTAATGAATAAATGTACCGTTTGCTGTTTCGGAATATTTTCTCGATGAGAATATTTTAGTGGATATTTTTAATCCCTTAAATAAATATGAGTAATACGTGTGGATGTCTAAGTAAACACAGTAAAACGATACGAATTTCAAATAAGCCGTTTTGCAATTCCGGATGTGCTTTCCGACATGTTTTTAGATTAATTGATTCAATAGGAAAGCTATCAGTTTAGTCTTTTATTTAGAAATCTACAAGAGCACTCAGCCTTTTATCAATCTAGATCTAGATTGAAATAAGAGGAAGTGTTTTATGTAAATAATTTTAAAAATATAAAGTGCCCAGGGGCCCGATATTGTCGAGTCCTTACTTTAAAAGCAAAGGAAAGCAGCAAGAATACATTAGCCTTTATATTAAACAAAATATATGAACGGTATAATTAAATATTTATAAAGAGTTGCGAGAGCATCTACAAAAGCGAGAAGACAACCTCGAGCTTTGGTCGCTTCAGTACCTAATCGATAATTTAACTGAAAGTAAATGATCATGGTCGCTACCCGATTGTCCCATATCGCCATATTGGCATAGCGTCCCCAAATATTCGATAGCTAAATCATCATTTTCTCTGGCCAGATTATCGCCGCTGTGCTGGTGGCCCCGTTCTCTCTTGTTTGCTCGTTCTGATATGAATTTATTATTGTTCAATTTCGGCGTTTATTTGCAGAGCACGTAACTTTAATTATTACTAATTATCCTTAATATGTTCCAGCCTAATAGACGGGCTCATGCTTCTACTATGTTAACCCCTTGGTAATTCCGTAACATGTGATGCCGAATAATTACGTTATATTCCACTCCTGAATACTGAGTGGAAACAGTTTTATTAAGCGTTCTTAGACTCTGGCGAAGATTAGCCTGCGCACGACCACTTTACTCTGCGCTCTTCAAACTGATTAAATACTTCGAATCAACTATATAGTATAGATAGGTACACCGCCACCACGCTCGAACCGATATTTTATCATATTACTTGCCGTAAACGTCAATAAGAAGAAAAACAACAAACATAAAAAAACTCACATTACCAGCTACCATTTATTCAGACACTTCAAAGTTGGAACAATTTTTAAATTAAGTTCGTAACACCGTTTTTATATTTTTCTTGTTTGACTTCATTGACTTAATGTTAAGGTTATAAATTAATTCAATTAAATTTTGGATGTTTGTTAACATTATGAAAAAAGTCATCCACGAATTCTAATTAGAAAATTTCCGAAAAGATACGATAGATTCATATGACAAGAAACAATCTTGGAGAACAGTTAAACTGAACATAATTGATTTAGTTTTCACACATTTTACAATACACATTATCCACATAACTCTGGCTTGTTAGTGTTATAAAATTATTAGGTATATTTCTAAGAAACAGAATTTAACTTTTAACCACGCACCGTTCAATTTCCTAAGAACTTTCACAATGCGTTTAATTTAAATTATCCTCACCTACCCTTTCATCGTTTGAAATTATTACTTCTCAAACAACATTTTAATTAAATTCGAGACAATGATTAGCAGTTTAAAATCAAGAATTTACAAATTTAGTTGTTTGTGTTTAGGAATTCATTAATAATTAAATTATAAATGTTTGATATCCGGGTGTGAATTGACTTATTCCCATACATTAATTACGTTTTTCCGCTCACATCCGATCTGGTATTTCCTGATTTATTAAGTGGTGAGTCTCAGTCGGGCGAAGAAATTCCGGAATGTTACTTAAAAATCATGAGGTGGTGTTTATGGTTATATTGCGTTATCCGGGAAAAATCTAAAATGCCGTTCGATGCAGATGATGCTACTTTAGAATGCAGTATACCACCTGCACATTTGCAGTAAATGTTCCCTTTGCGATGTATCGTTTTCTCGACTGCCAATGTATTTTCCAGACCGCACTTCAACTCAAATCCATTGACATAGTTTTTATTTTTATAACACACAATACTATTAATCTAGCACATTTTGTTGTTGGTCTTACCGAATTATACATTTTTTTTTAAATTCTTAGATTTATATTCCGTATTTTATTTGTCTGTATATACCAGATTTAGAGATTTAAAGACGTCGCTTTTTTTTATGGCAGCAGAGGTTCTAGGAGCCTTGTACCTTTTTCTTCAGCTTATGATCAGCAAAATTTTATTGATACATAAATTCAGGGGGATAAAAAACTGAAGTATTCACATACTATATCTTGATTGCTAATAAAATGTACAGCATGTAAAAATATGAGACATTAAAATTAGCTTTTTGTGTACGTAATAATTTCCTTTTATTGCTAAAAGCCGGATTTTACAGATAAAATTGTTCTGTTGTTATTTCGTAAAAGGTAAAATCCTCCTTATTTATTCGTAAAGATTAATACATTTGGATTATTAATTGAAGCGCTAAATTTATATAATGTTGAACCAATCAATACAAATTAGATAATGCCACATGATCATTGCCTGTTTTTACTTTTGTCCATATCTGTTTCAAAGTCGTTTTCTCTTTCATTCTATCTCCAATTTTTCTATTTTTCTTTTTATTTTTTTAATATTGATATGTTTTCGATATACATTTATATTTTTTTGTTTTCTTAAATTTTAGTCTTTTTTATTCTTCTTTTATTTTTCTCGTTTCCTTGTCTATAGCCTATGGATCGATACACAATGAGTTGAACGAGTTGATTTAAAAAGCAATTAATCATATAAAGTATTACGCGAAGCCTTTTAATTACTGTTTAAAGCTATTTAAAACAAATATTTTTATGTTATGTTCAATAATGTTTTATAGACTAAGATAAAATTCTATAAAATATAAGATCTTATCAAATCGTTATTGAATTGTTCGATTTTCGAAAATGCTAAAACATAGCAATAACTTGGTTGTTTTATTGCAAGGATGATAGTAAGTAAATGCAAGAAATCTTTGGGTTGGATTGCGGTCGTGCGGAAGCCGTATTAAATATATTTTAGTTTTGGTTATTGAGTCCAGATGATGATTCGAGTCGAATCGTTGAGAAGAGCTAAAAGTCGGGTCGGCGGCAATTTGCTTTATGCAGGTCGTGTCGGGAATGCCATTCAGAGTTTGGATACTCGATTCTTCGTTGCGACCGAGCAAACCCATAATAAGGTATCGAGTAACGTCGCGATGAGTATGCGTTAAAATTTGTCAGGCGTGACAACCCATGCGATGTATCTTTCATCTTTTGTCTTTGTATCTACTTATTGCGTTATAACCAGATAAGCCGTAGCAAACGTCTTGAGTTGACGGCGTTATCTGGCGCAGCTTGAATAAAACTGCTTTGCCGTTGGGTCTGCAGTAAACAGTGAGCGGTGCAGACAAAGAAATCATTTGTCAAGATATGTTTATGACTCGGGTCAGATATGTCGCTATCACGACGCTGCAGAGCGGTGCTTATCGCCCCGTCCCGGTCTCGCACCGTCACCGATGCCCATCGTCGTCCCATCGCCGCCTCCGCCCTGTTTACAGATAGAAAGCAATGGGCGCATAGGAATAGGGCTATTAGCCGCCGGCGCATTACCATCAACTATTAACTGTCCCGGAAGGCGCTTCCAAAGAGGATTACGGAGCACATCCGAATCCGGTGCTGCAATACTCGGAGATGGCACATTCGATTCAGAGAAAACCTAATCAACTCCTCACTCTCGTATAAACAACGTATCGAAACCAGACCGACCCTCATACTACTTTCTTCTTTATTTTGCGATTACAAATCATTTTGCACACAAACATATCAGAAAAAATAACGATCCGAAAACCGTCACAGCTTTAACAAACTGTCAAGATTCTTTTTTTTTTTAAATTGAAATCTAAAACGTAAAAACTCTCACAAGATTCACTTCAATCCTGGTAGCTTAGCCTCGTTAATACCTGTGGATTACTTTTCTTTACGCTCTTTTGTGTAAGCTAGGTAGACAAACAGATTTTTTTTGCTGTAATTTTTGCTGAAAAATCAGCACTTACAAAAAATTAATCTTACTGTACAGCATTTACATCAGAAAATGACTAGAATAAGTGATGCTATATTCCATTTGATATGTCAAACTTTCAAAATGAGATCTTTTCGAACATTTATTCTATGATCTTTGATATGCGTGCTTTGGTCCTCCTGAGCTAATTTTGATACAAATAAAAGAACTCTACAGACAACTGATGGTGATTAACGGCAATTATTTGATTATCAATTATATGATGACAAAATAAAGGTATCATTTTATAGTCAAAATAAATACATTTATTTCTGTGTTTCCGACTCCAATCAATTATGGATATATAATCAATACTACTGAAAAATCTTCGCGAAATTCTCGTTAAACTGACTGGTTTATTATTAAAGCGATCCTAAAAGTCATAATGTTTTAGCTTCTATGCAATTTTTGCAACTCACTTTCGTGCCAGTCACTGCACAAATAATCAAAACAATATTGATGAGACAAATTTTACAACCGAACAGGAAATGCAATCGTGATTAGAAAACAACAACAAAGCGTGTTTCCTGGTTTATGTTTCAAGAATTTCCAGTCTGTGTGCTTGTAAAGACGCTTTTTGTTGTATAATGTTACAAAAGAATTGCAGAATATTTGAGGTAAATATTAAATTATATCGCAAAATCCCCTTAAGGAGTATAAAAAGGGAGTCTGTTAGAACACAAAGAGGGAAATACACAAAATTCATTTCAATATTTATGGGTGATTTCTTTTAACTATCTGACGTTTTAAATTATGACACTCTTGCAAACTTGCAGCTCTGATTCCAAACGACAATTTGATTTTAAGATTCAATGAATTTATTTTCGGTTCATATTATGTCAATCACTTAACGCTAATGGGATATGAATGACCCAAATCCTGAGCTAAATATTGAACAGGGCTTGTAATAAATCTTGTAGTTATTACCATAGTCAACCGATGTCTATAAATTTCAATCAAGGAACTCAAACTTCTATATTATTGAGCAACAGAAATGCATGTATTCAAATAATCAATTATTATTGTAACATACTTAAAATTACACCGTCGACAAGATGTCTTTCATGTTTTAATAGAAAAAAAAAGTTTGATGTTGTAATGTTTCTTCTTTGAAGGCAATATCTCCTATACAAAACAGTTTCAAAGTATTTCAATATAATAATACGCTATAAAATTTTTAGTTAGTAGAGCGTTGTCAAAGTTTGATTTTTCACAGTTTGAAACAAAAAATTACACGAGATTAAAAATATATCAGATCACGTAGAACCGCGGGAAGAATATTGCGCTCAAATTATTGAAAATACGTGACAAAGTTTCAGTAAATAAATTTATCGATCAAAAAGTTAAAGCTAGAGGAATCCATCGTTTGTTGATTTTATTGATTCTTTCGGGCTTTATTTATTGATTTCAATAAATGGAATGAGGCAGTCTATTTTTTTTCTAAAATTGTTTGACCATTGGTTCGAATAATAATAATTAAATCTAAATTATTTTAAATACGTTTAATTAAAAATTAGAAACGATAAATGTTATGAGAATTAAATTAAAATTTGTGTTTGTTGTTGGATACTTGGTCGTAAGCTCCAGTTCGATAAACTGAAAAGATACTTAGGATCGTAAAGGAATTCGGCCCATTTGGGGTATTTTAATTGTTGTAGGCCATTTTTTGAGGAATTCAAAGAATGAAGTCGACATTAGTTAGAACGTTTACAAAGCGAAATTCACTTCCAGAAGCAATTTAAAGAAAGCTCATAAAAGAAAAGCGGTCATAGTGAAAAGCGGTTATCTGATTGTACATGCTTGTTTTCACAAATAATTAACAAACGGACGTCCCCGCTTGCTCATCTATTAATCACGGCCCTAATATAAACATCCTGCGGATGATGCAAGATGCTGCAAAGGCCGATTCCGGAGCCCCGGAGTCGACTACTCTCCCGAACTCTAGATTACATTGAATTCGTGCAATTTGATTAATGCTCCGGTCTGTACTATTTTAGATAATAAGACCGGACCCAACTACATACGCAAACATCACAGCAAAGTTGGTGCGGGCAGCGCTGACATGAAATTCTACTGGACACCGCCACCATCACCTCTTCTAAATAACAAGCGTTAACCAATTTCAGACCTTTTTTTCATTTACGCGCTTTTGCATGGATAATTGCGTCGCTTAACACGACCGGTTGTTCTTCTTTTTGACGCAAATGCTGCTGTTACCATCCCAAACTTCGGATATAAAACCAAAAATAACAACGACCGTCAAAATATCGCTTTAAAAATATAAAACCATAAATACCGAAATTATCATCGTAAAAAACAATGGCGTGCAGGTTCACTTAACAACCTTTCAAAAGCCTAAAAACATGAGTGGTAGGTATTTACAAAAAATTCAATCCCTATTACAGCTACGTTTTAGTAAGGATAACTCAAATACGGACAGAGTGAATTTCAACAAACGACAGCAAATTTTATTTGTTATCTAATACTCGGAGAATTGAAACAGAATTTATAATTCTAAAATTTGAAAGCAAAGACTACGAAAGGTGGTTGTGTTTTTAAACAGAAATTTATAGAGACTCTTTCAATAATTGCCAATAGAAACTTTGTTCATTTTTGATGTTAAACCAATCTACCAAAGAAGGGTAAAATCGCTCTTCTATAGTTTGCTACATGCATTACTGAAATTAGGTAAATTTTGCGGAGAGCGGAGAGCATTCCTTTTTTATTATAATATGTAGTTATTGCATATGCCTGCCACAAAACTACGGTAAACTAGTATAGCAAACAGTATATAAAAATGCCAAAATTAATTTTTTTAATTTCATGTCCTCTGTGCATTCTTTTTTTTTTTTAATTTCGTGTGTCTATGTGCCAAGTCAAAGTTCTAGTTTGCCCGTGGAGATTTTTTATAGATTTTATAGAAATATCTCTCCGTTTTGCTAAATTGTAATTTTTTTACTTAAAAGTTGAGTTAAAATTATTTTTTAATTTTTATTTATTGTAAATTAGGTTGTAGGTATTTTCCATCAAAACTTTCAGCCTGCGTACACAAATTATTTCCGATTTAAAACAAACAAAACATGTATCATTTTTTGTTTTTTGAAATTTTCTCCACGCCATTATTAAAACTAATTTCTGGAAACTTAATAACCTACCACAACCATTTCAAAGTTTTATTTTTCCCGTTCTTCCGCTAAACTTGTCTGGATGTATTTACTTTACTAAGCTTGATTATTTTTTTAATTAAACAAAAGTTTCAACAAGTAGACGAGTTATCTAACAACTTCAGAAAAATAATTAAAGTTTAGACAAGATCGATAGAAACACTTTGTGTCAAAACCTTATGCAAAAATATACAAATTTGTATAAATGTACACAATTTTGGGATATTATCTTTATTTAAATCAGAATCACTGGAACAACAAAATTATTCGGAATTTGTCGGACCCATTCATGCAAACCTTGAGCAGCCTTAAGCCTTGTTGGGCTAATTCTTTGCGCCCAACTAATTTAAAAACATTCGCAAATTAGTTTGCCCGTATTATTAACTTCCTTCAAGGTAAACAGACAAAAAAATTGATGTCATGGTTGATTTTAGGGAAAAACGTGTAATTACGTGTCAAAGACAACACCAATTGTTTACGATAAATTCAAAGAAAATTATAAAATAATTTTAATTACCATTTTAACAAAAACTACTTTTAATTAGTTTAATCACAGAGTAATTTTTTGTCAAGTATCTTTTGATATGGTTTTTAACCTTACAATTTTGCCTATATACATTTCCTGAAAAGAGTAAATATAATTCCCGGGTGGTGCCACAAAACGACAAAGTGTTTCATTGGTTTAAATCAATAAAATTTGGTCAAATATCCATTTTATACGTTTATTTAAATTAATGCGACTCACAATTATTAAAAATTAAAATTAATTAATTAATTGTTGAAACAAACAAATTGAATTAACTAAAAGTAAATAAATAAAACTGTTTTGAAGAACGATTGTTGTTAGATGAACAAATGGTAAATTGTATGTTATTTAAAATTTTTCCCTGTTTATTGTTTCTGCTATGTTAGGGGTTTTCTGAACATAGAACGTATTAAAATTACATTGTATAATGCTATTTAGAACGAAAGAAAGATGCGTGCCAGTAAACGAAACGAGGTGATTTTTAGCGCTGGTTCAGATTGAATTAAAGTGCCTAAAGCTCATGTTGTCTTTGGTTGTGGAGCGAAATTGGCATGGCATCAAACAACAAACAAATCTATATAACATATTCAGAAACGTTTTAAATATGTGAGGGGAGTTTGTATTAAAATTTTTATTTGTGTTTCGTAGTTTCTTTTTGATTTTCCAATGTGGAAAATCAATATTGTGGGGTAAACATGCATAAATCAATTTAGAAACGTCACCGACAGATATTTCTCTACAATTTCACTTTTGATAATATAAAATTATATGACATAATAACAACAGATGGTTTTATTTTTTCCTCAACGTAATAGCCTTAAAGATTACAAATAATACTAGCATCATTCCATTAAAAATGTGTAATTGAGTATAAATTTGCGCTAAAAATAAATTATTCATGGTATTTAAAAACATTTTGTATACTTGCCGAGAATGTAAAATTTCCCAATTTTTGACTTCAAACAAAATAATTCTTTAATTTCGCGAAGAAATTTCTTAGTAATTTATAATTCAAGAATGTTCATAAATAAATTTAAATACACGTTGCTGAAGTCGAAATGAACAAGGCGGAGCACATAAAGAGAATTCCTTAGTAGTATCACACCCAAATGCTGTTTATTTCGTAAAATCCGAATATAAATGCAAAGAATTATTAATTTGCCCGTAAAGTAATTAAGTTTAATCAGAAGATAAAGTGTGTACCATGGTGGATGTTTTAGTGCAAATTTCATCTCGTGAAAGGGGTGTTTCGTATAAACACTCGGTACACGGTGATTTAATTACGCAGGGCTGACTATATGTTGGCGCGTTTAAAAAGGATTAGATTCAAACAAATTTAAGTTTATCCGAGTTGGACTTTTCCATGAAACGAAATCCTAATGTATAATTTTATTTTTCTGTCATCGCAAAACTTCATATACCACTTAAACATAACTACAAAATACTAACTCACTTAAACTAAAAAAAAAAACACTTAAAATAAACTCTAACAAATTGCATATAAACATTAGAACAAAATGTTTATGCACTTGTCTGTTTATTTAAGCTAATGTAAACTTGAACATGTTTATTCATGTACTCATTGAATTTAAAACTGACTAAATAAACAAGAATATAATATTTTTTATGCGGATAAAAATGCTCATTTTATTTTGGTTTTTATTTTCAAATAAAAACTTATTTTCATTATAAATAAAAAGTACGTTTTAACATCCGAACAAGCATTGATATGTTGTTTTCAGAAAATATTTAAATAAATTCGTATAGATCCAAAAATGTAGCAACATTAACAGGTTTTTGTTTGCTGGTGGCTAAATAACGGTAATACCTTTTGTTTTCATCATATTTTACCAAATATTGTGATGCAATGAAGTTTAAAAATTAAACAATACTGTGCGGTCTTCTTCTGTACATGATACTGACATTCGTCTTGTTTTTGTTATTTTTTTTTGAGAGACTGTTTAACTGTTAAAGAAGCTCCAAAATTTCTTATTAAACGTACTTAATCTTTTTTTAACTTACCAAATGAAAACGTATGTTTTTTTTTCAATTTGAAAGTGGTATTTAAAAGACGTAAATGTATTATTAGTTTTAAAAAAATATTTTTTTTTCTTATGTATTGTGATACATTTTGTGCGTTTAATTGCGTTGGTTTGGAATATAGAGCACCTGATAAGAGTGCACTTCTAGGGGAAGTTTAAAGTAAAACGACGCTAATAAAAGTGACTGGTGCGGAGCGAAATTCTTGTGTAAACGTCTACTGGTGGCAGTAAAGCGTGTAGGATTTTGAGTTTTCGCGTTTGCTAGCTAAGTCGGATTTGCGGACGTCACCGACTTGTCAACCTAGTTGCTTTCAGTCCTGTCAAGTCACACTCCATGCCGACGCGAAATGAGCTTTCTTAACGCCCTGCGAAGAATGTGCGGAATTCGCAATGCAAACAACATATTGTCGATAAGTGCTTGTTCATTTGTAATCACAAATAAAACGGAGATTATATCGAAAATTTTACAATTATAGAAAAAAAAAATGCCACAACAATTACAAGGTGCGTATGCATAAATGGAACAATTTTACAAATATAAAAGACTCTATCGATAAATACTATTCATTTGTAATACCAACGTTGAGCGATAGACAAATAATAATAAATCGCTACTGATACACACAACATACGACGTGCATTTGTATTGATAAATAATGTTCAATTTGCATTAATAACTGCTCCGTTATTATTCGAAAAACAACGCACTCATCCATAATGTCCCAACTATAAATTATTTATATCGGTAAATAATAAAAAACGCGGCACATCCGCCACTTTTGAACTGCATTTACACAATCCGCAACTTTATTCGGGTTATAGCCAATTTTTTAATATCGATACATGTAGATTATACCCGCCAGAGATTCATTTATTTTTGGTGAGATCAATTCGAATTGTTTCCTGTTATTATCCCAGAGCAATTAATGTTTCTTGCAGTAATAATGACAATCGACCGGTCTTGTTCTCAGCAAACTTTGTTGTATTGTATAAACAAAGCTATTCAACTAAGTGAATTTCTGTACTTTTTATTACATTTAAAATAAGATCTGTAAAAGAAGGAGAAAATTCAACAACCACTAGTTTTGTGCAGTCTTCATAAGATAAAAGCTGAACCGTATGTTCTAAACCTGCCCCAAGGTAACAAGGGAAGTAACAACAGTGCGCATACATGCTGCTTTTTTATTTTAGGTATTATTATTAAAACTGTTTCTACTTTATTTTGCTTTGAAAATTTATAAAAGAGCAGCGCTATACGAGCAAAAATAATTATTGAAAATATGAGAACAAGGAAGTTTTTTCTAAGAGCACTGATACAGTAAACTTCTAGAATTTACGCAATAGCTTTGAAATTCTAGATGAGATTCTACAAACCTGAGCGGCTCCGGAATTTTGTAAATGTTACGACTAAAAAATTTAACGTTTTTTGTTGAAATTCATTTTACAAAGCTCGAAGAAAAATGACCAAATAATTCGACTTTGAGATCAAATGTCTACATGGTCTATGGAGCCGGATCACTCACGGCGCCTTTCCAACACTGAACTCATTGAAACAATTTTCTTTGGTGTCGCCGCCGTCAAGAACCATTTTGAGAATTTGTTATCTTGTCGCACTGCAGTCCGTCATCGTATCTGTTTCTTAATAAAAATGTTGTCTAAATCTACTGTACTTTGACGTGCAGAATATAAAAATTTATATTTGAAATTATAAACACAGAATATTGCACATTAATAAAAAAATTGATGGAACGGTTTTTTAAGACCATTATTGAATGTGTTATTTGTGATTTTTAGTATTACTAGTTGAACATCAGTCAGAAAAATAACCGCTACATTGCAGTAAAACAAGGTTCCGTTTCAAAGGGAAACATAAACAAATGTTTT
The DNA here is from genome assembly GCA_030157275.1 of Cynaeus angustus. Taxonomy (NCBI): domain Eukaryota; kingdom Metazoa; phylum Arthropoda; class Insecta; order Coleoptera; family Tenebrionidae; genus Cynaeus; species Cynaeus angustus. The sequence goes on along the minus strand of CM058066.1, from coordinate 13,278,648 downwards.
AAAAATGGAATGAAAATTAAATAAAACGATAAAACGTTTTTAGGACTAAAACAAATCCAGTATTCAACACAATCACCATGGTCGACCATGTTAAAAAATGAACAAAGCTAAAGCGGCAGTGACAGCAAAGGACAGACCAAAAACAAAAAAGAGGTAATTGTTAATTAAAGCTGAAAGAACTAAAAACTAAATAAAAATTAGTAATCTGAATAAAACAAGTAAAAGATGAAACCATTTGTTTGCCGTTTCGATCACTGATTATAATCGCGGTGCAATAAGTTGAGTAGATTTAGTTCGAGGAAGTTTTTTCCCAACAATAAAAGAAGACACTAATTGAGATAGTAAAAAGATGCGAAAAGTGAGATTCGAAGTAAGCGAAGATACGGTGATAAACTCGATCAAACGCGCCTTGTGTGAGAAAACTAAACGCATTTGTGTCAAATTTATTGATTTGTTTCAGCAAAGCAGCAAACGATGTTTGACTATAAGACGCAAAGTCGACAAAAACACGTTTCACTGTCGTATTATTAATTGCTTCCATTCCGAGTGGTGAAAATGTGAAATTTTCTAATATAAAACATGTGAAAGCGCTACATTAATTATTCCTATTCTCGTCTATTTTTATTTTCTCGCAAGGTCGACTAAACTAATTTATGGCTCGTGAATATTTGAAATTTCAATTAGGAATTTTTATTTTGTAAACATACGTTGCTTGTAAAATGAATTTTCTCTTAGTTTGTGCGGATTTTTTTTTAAAGATAGCTTATTGTATTATTCATTATTAATATCAAAAAAATTCAATAGCAGAACCTTCATAAATAATTAACGGTTGAAGAGAATACATCAATGGGAGAAAAAAGAGGAGTCGTTGTTTGAAAAGGTTTAAAAATAAATAAAGCTGGAGAAGTTCTCTAATCATGGTCTGCTCGAAAGTGAGTTAGATTCAAAGTAGCTGAGGTATTTTTTACGTTTGGATTATTTATTGAAAGTTCTCTCGTTGGTTATTAATTATTTATCTGAAAGTATGTTAATTAATTAAGAATGAGTAAGAGCATAGCGGGTAAAGGTATTTTAAAATATTTAAGGAAGTCGAAACAATGCAAGGGAAGGAAGTCTTTGTAGGTTAGGGATGAAGTTTGTAGAGGTCCGTTCTTACGAGGTGATTAGCAGGGTGATGTCTCCAGGCCATTTACAAATCACTAGGGCTATTTAGTTGCTTAGCACAACTCAAATCTTTACTTTACTTTTGCCTTCTATATCTTGCTGTTGCTTTCTGTCCGATCCAATTTTGATGGGGACTTCTATTTTACGTTGTTATCCCTTTTCCTAATTTTCTTTGTAATTCGCTTTACTTTGTACATTTTATATGCTGTTTGTTAACAACATTCCTAATAAGGACCCGCATTTAAATTCACTTTGGACTAATTTTATTATGCAAACAAACCATTTCAATTACTGTAAAAAGAGGCAACATTCCGCAAACACATGCAACACTGCTTCAGACTCGCACCTGCTTACATCCTTTTTCGGCTCAATGGCTGCCTAAATTAATTTTGATAAACAATTATGCCCTTTAATTGGAGCCTGCTTCGCGATGTGAGCAACGCACCGAATTCCACACAGGGACCGCTAGGGGAGTACATTTTACTAAAATACTAAAGAAAATGGTCCTTCCAGCCGGATCACTAAAAACGAATCACTACCCATAACTTATAAGGGAATTTTGATTCTTCTGAAAGCATCTCTATTACATTTTCCTTATCCTCTCGTAATTATAACACAGACACAGCTTCCATTAAAGCAAGAACACGCAAAAGCTTGTAGACTAGAAGCCACTCCCGACTTACTTGTTATGCTGTTTTTCATATTGTTGAGCTGTTACATTCCCCAACTTAGTTCGAACCAACCTTCAAGCAGATCATATTTAGCAACCTTCTTCGTAAATTACAACACCCCCATTCTAGCAAAAACTATCAATATCGCTGCGCATAATAATCAGAAAACACGTTACGTTCTAAGTCTTAACTTTACGATAAACAAGTTTAAATTTGCAATTTTCTTACCAAATATGAACGTATAGGCTCGACTTATTGAAACGGGAAACTCGGAGCGAATTTTTGAAAGTTGAGAATCCACAACTTTTACACAAACTTTTTTATTATTTCACATAAATTTATTATATGTATAAGGTAAGGGCATCAATCGTTGATACCTTAAGGAATTTTTTTATGATTAAAAAGTAACGAGAATTTTTTAAACTCTCAGCAGGAACTCAAGTGTTCTTTATACAGAAATACGTAACAAACTTGATATTACTTCATCGTAATTCAACCATACTTTAACCATACTTTTACGGAGAAGAGGGAAGAACATTTTTTATTTAAGAACCATCGCAGATGTGACTAGTTAATTTTTACATGGCTCCGATCGCTGACGTGCATGTCTATATTTCAATAAATGCTGTCACGGTTTAGCTAACTACATGTAAAAACTCAGCAATTATACTTTGTGCTAAAAATATAAATTTTACTGTGTGCAGACATGCTTTTATAAAACGTATTAAGATATACATATTATGTACTCGGAAAAGTAATATGGATATTAGATTGAAAAATTCCGTGAAAGCTTTTAAAGACATCACAATTAGTTTAGAAATAAATTGCTATATTAGAGAAATTTTGCTTTACGTATATTTCTTCTTATTATTCGCATTTCTCGTTTAAAAGTATTTGAGTAAACTATTCAAATTCGATTTTTACAAGCTTTTGCAGCAAAGTATCTAATATTTGATCTTTAAGTGCTTTTATTTCAACAGTTTTAAAGTTTAAATTCGTCTTAGCTATAGGCATTTTATATTTAAGAATAAAAATTTTAGTTACCATCGTCGCAACCGTACCTCCAGTATTTTTTATGTCTAACAGTTAATTTCCGCAATAGGACGCGGCACCGTTTTGAGAAAGATGAATTCGACTATTCACTTTTTGTATCTTTGATGCGCTTAGTTTCGCGTCTTTTATCAACGAACTCCAAATTAAGTATAAAAGCACAGAATGGATCTCTTAAACCGCGATTTGCCAAGCCTACATAGACGATCATCCAGATATACTTTGAGTTTGAACTTCCCATACCTTTCTTAAATAATGATTTCTATTTTCAGATCTCATCTTTTTTATTTAATAATTCACTCAATCGTGTCAACATTAATACCCTTTTTTGCGGTTGGAAGTGACACATTTGTTAATTTGACGAAAATAAAAAATGTGGCAGCCCAATTATAGGTTTCAAAAATTATAGAAACTAAGTTTTATTATGTAGATACGGATGATTTGTTCTAGAGCTTAGATTTATAACCGCATTGTAGGAGATTTAAATCTCTTTAGATATCAGACGCAGAGTAAGTTATATCGCTAATTTGTTTAGAGAGAGATATCTAATGGGCAGCTTTCACTTTTGATGTAATCTCCGGTCTTGTGGCTTTTAGTTGGAAATCGATAATTATTAGTAAGCGATAACAAGTCGCCCTAACTAAGTATATAAGCAATAACATTGTTTTATTAGCTTCTCTGTGCTGTTTGTTATTAATATGCTAAAATTTAGGCTAGAACCCACTTATCCGCAACTAACCGCGCTAGAAGCGAGTTTGCTCCTCAAAGACGGCGCTGTTCCCTTTCGCAGCAAAGTAATGTTTATCGTGATTTGGAACAAAGACGGGGTGATTTCGGGAGAATTATAAGGTAACAGGAAGCACAATAGTCAGGGTTACTCTAGTCTGTTTGGGGATTATTTAAAAGTGATTAGAATCAAATCGCGGAGACTCTTCAAGAGGTTTTCTTTCGAAACTTTACGATAAACAGATAAAATTATTAATAAATCAAGTTGAGACGAGAACTTGACGAACGGGAAACGGAAATGGTGCATTATATAAAAATGTTTTCGTAAGAGCGGGTTTATCTGTTTTGATTTCTCGTGCAATTTTCTTTACTGTTTATTATCAATAGAGCGGAGAACATTTTTTACTCAAGCGTTTATTTTTGATGGTGTTGTTGCTTTATGTATGCGTTCACGAAAGTATTAAAAAGCCACGATGACATCATAAACTTCCTACTGATTTATTACCGAGGCTTCTCTTTTTTCGTTTACATGAACACTGGCTTTGACTTGCTTGCCCTTAATTTATGACATTTCGAGAAGTTTTTAATCATGCGACTTCTTTCAAGGAATGAATGAATGATTTCAGACTTTTCCCTAAATCAATAGTCTCGCACAGCGTTAGTTATAAATCCGATATATGCTTTTAAATTAAATCCTGAAAATAAACGAAATTCGGCGAAATTGAAAACAAAATGTTACAGTGTTCATGTTTCACTTAATGGATTGCCAATTTTAACGATAACACCATCAAATATTGAAAAGTTTTATGCCGGTATCAATTTAGATAAAAGATGACCAAAATAATAAAAAAAATTAGAGAAATAATGTGGAATTTCTCTTCTATTAGAAATAGAAGTAGAATGTACAAGGCATATCAAGTAATTGACTAGGAATGAATTTAGTTGAGATTACAATGATGGCTGTGCCAGGAATGAGCGAACGAATATGAGTAAAGGAACGGTGACAAGTTTCCAATTCCAGTGTTGCGGCGTCGAGATTTTGCATGCCTCCATCCAAGTCCCGGAACGATCCCTAGTGGCGTTGAACAAGTCCGGATCTACTTAGAACGCGTTCAGTAGAAGCGTGACAAAACAATTGAATCATTAAGCCAAAAAGCAATGTTTCAAACATTTTACCATAAAAAAACTTTTTATTGAAAGTAATTATCGGGGATTTAGTATGCGTAAGGCTGAAACAAAAATAACAGGCTGAGAATGAGCCGTAGTGTTTCGGACTAAGGGTTTATACTCGAGCGGAGTTTATAAATAAGAAAGGGACATATCAGAAAAAAAAGAACAGTAGGAGCAGGTATTCTATTAATGATGACCGCGGGAGATTTCGGAAGAAGAAGCGTCCAACTCAGGTTATATCGGTTTACCGGCAATCCGGCATTAACGAAGGGCTAGTTGCGTAGTTTGGGGTACGCCAACCATTCATTTCCGCGCTATTGGGGTTCCCATTTTAGGCGGCAGCTCGTCTGTCGCTCCGTTCATCCCTCGTTGGCCGGTAATCGAACACACAATTGGCCCCGTATGTCACTTCATCGCACAGAATACAAAGCAGGCATCGACCGAGCAAATCTCTGATGTTCTTTGTTTCAAAGTGTTTTTGTTACAAGTATTTATCCCTTGTTTATTTTCCGCGTTTGTTGCTCCTACATCCCAAACCCAAGTCCAGACTCGCACCACATCCCCAAAAAATCCGACTTTGTTTACCCTAACTGCTACCTGTTTAATTCATAAAGTAATCCCTAAATTTCCGCTGTTCTGTTGTGATTGAGAATTTAATCATGCATTTAATGACAATACCACGGCTACTAAATATCGAGGACAACTTCCGCCATCGGTTTATACCGGTTCACATTTCCCGTGTGTTTTAAATATGTACAATTCAAACGAGCCGAACACATTTACATTTTCGAGCTCAAACATTACCCATAACCGCAAAATTTCTCCCACCAGAGTTCGACTGTCCTGTTCATTATTACTCGCCGACATCCCACAACCTATTCCGCAAATACTTTTCTCTACAAGATAAGAATACACACGTTCCGGCACACTCCATCGTCTCTAAGAAATATTTCATCAACGGAATCACGTTCCTTTAATACTCTAAAACAAAACCACGTCGTCTAAGTTTATCACATCACATTCTTTAAGAACGCTTATTGGTTATATATATACTTCTACAACGAAAGACCCGCTCGTGCAAATCTAAATATAATCTTCTTCTGAAAATATCTAACGTAAAATAGTTATTCATTAAAATGTGGAACTTCAATAAACTACTTTGAACTTCATTTGGTTCTTTCGGTCTCAGTAACTTCTTTTTTGCTTTTATTTGCACCGATATCTAATTTAAATTTACAAATTTCTAGATCAATGTAATGAAACTAGGTAATTTAGTTAAAGTGCAGAGTTTATTTTTTGTGTGAATCACACGAATTCTAACTGAGCAAACCTTCCAGAAAGCTAAAAAGCCATCAAACACTTCATGTCACTTTATGTCACTTCTACAAACATATACGAAGTGACATAAAAAGTGCAACACCTAGAATGGGTTAAACTAGTTCGCTTAAATTTGGCACATCGACTTGATATCAATGAAAATAGGTGTGATAAAATTTTCAAAGTTCAGTATGGTTGCTACGTTCTTGTCGTTTTTTGTTTTTCTTTTCTTAAGTGTATACCGTTTATTAACAACACATTTGTCATAATTTTTTTCATGATTTGACAATCCTTACTTAAAACAACATGCCTCGTGTACGAAGTCTTCAACAGTATCATCAAACAGATGAATTTGAGAGAGGTCGAATTGTTGCCATGAGGGAAGCGGGAAAATCCTTTCGTGAAATTGGGTAAAAATTTAGGTCGTGATGCCTCAACCGTTGTCCGAATTTGTCCAGCTTGGTTCGTGGGGGGAAGGAAAAAACGTCGATAAGGTACAGGACGCACAAAGCACACAACAGCTCGTCAAGACCGGCGCTTAAGACAATTAGCTCTTAGAGACCGTTTCTCCACTACCAGGCAAATTGCGGACCAATGGTTTGCTGAAGATGGGCGGAATATTCGTTTACCGCCGTATCCAAGCTTTTGGACTACGGAGTTGTCGTCCACATCTAGTGTTACCGTTAACTTCACAACACACGTCAATGGCTAGAATGGTGTAGAGTGTAGAGTCAGCAGTGGAATGATGAACGAAAAAATATCGTTTTCAGCGATGAATCTCGGTTCTGTTTGGGGACACATGATGGCCGTAGAAGGGTGAGAAGAAGGCGAGGAGAACGACAGCATGTGCAGTTTGCAGTCGAAAGACATGTACACCGCACTGTGGGCGTGATGGTATGGGGTGTCATTGCGTATGGTAGCGGGTCGCCTTTAGTGTTTGTTAGAGGCAACATGACAGCGATCCGTTATATTGACGATATTTTTACTTTTACCCTATATTCAAGAGCTTCCAGAAGCCTTTTTTCAGCAGGACAACGCACGTCCTCATATTGCACGCGCTACAATAGACTTCTTTACAACGTCTAACATAAACCTCTTGCCGTGGCCTCCGAGATCTCCGGACCTTTCGCCCATTGAATATGTGTGGAATTTGATGGGTGTAAGAAGTTAATTCCTCCTCCACAAACATTAGCTTCTCTGCAAGATACTGTTTAGGCAGCTTGGGATGCAATTCCTCAGGCTGATATAGACAATTTAATTTTATCAATGCCAGGGCGAATAGCTGAGTGCTTAAGAAACAGAGGTAGTGCGACTCATTATTACCATTTCATTCATAGTTTGTGTTCCTTTTAGTTTGAAAATTTTATCGTTTACTTGTTATATGTTGTTCAATATACAGGTCTAGTCACGTAAGGGGTATTTCTGAATTTTTTATTACCGCAACCAGCAATACAATTTGCAATGACGACTAGCTTCCTCACTAAAAAAAAAATAAAACCTTGTATCCACGATTGCTCTGTCTATTTAATTGTCTTGTCACACGAGTTTTTTGAAAAAGCACAAGACATCAAGACATGTGCGTCGATCATTTCTAAATAGACTTGAAACATGTTTTGAAGTTAATGGAACACACTGTAGAGTTAGTTTATTTGTTTTATTGTTGTGGTTGATAAAATTAAAAATAAATTAGTCATCTGTTATTTTGACGTTCTCAACCGCGTTTAATACCTACTTTGATTTTAAATTAAATCGGTAGCAAGTGGTCAGTGTGATTTGTGTTGTTGATTGCGTACAAAATAAATTCAGAAATATCCCTTACGTGACTTGCCCTGTATTACTAAAGAATGATCTTCAAAAAATTAGTATTACTGGGTGTTGCACTTTTTATGTCCCACAGTATAATTTCACCTAAATCACCTAAATCAGCAGATGTGAATTATGTTTGTGTCGAAACGACGAGTATTTTTAAATTTTGGCCATTTTTTGGGGTCTTCTATCAGACTAGTTATAATATAAGTGGTAAACGTAAGCGTTTTCCGTGCTTTGAAATGCTAAGAATTTGACATTTTCCAGATTTCGAAAATTTCAAATTGTACCATTTTTTAACTCAGCGTGTTCCATTAATTGCTATGTAAATATAAGCAAAGTAACTAACATTTTTTACATTACATATTTATTATTCACATGTATGTGTTGTATCTGTTGTAAAGTCACAGTAAGTTATTTTTATATACATCCAACGCAAACGGAGCAAAACTTCAAGTTGTACAGAGTTTAATACAGAGTGATCCATTTCAATATTAATCATAGTCGGCTTTGCAAGTTTGCACGCAGGTCTTAGAACATTTTTACTATTTTTCACAGCATAACACATTAGCGTCGCAGAAAGTGGGGTTGAGGCGGTGTTTACAATTATTTACGTTCCGTTAAAATAAAACATTATAAAATTGGGATTTATCAATTTTTTACTGTTTTGTGATGTCAGAATAAGTTTGCGAACAGAATATAACGCACATAAAAACAGGTTAAAGCGATTTTTTTTGCCGAAATGTTACCACATTCTACGCCATTGGCCGGCCCGAGTCGAACGGCGAACAGAGACGAATTGTCAATACTGTCATATGTCAAATTGTTGTGAATCCCGGGAGTCGGAAAGCTCTCTTAAATTGCATTTTTTCTTGGTACATTGATGTATTTTAAGAAAAAAGCAATCCAATGGCGTTTTCCGTTCAAGAAAAAGCGTTCTTGTTAGAATGCTACTTCAGAAATGGGGTGAAGCAAGAAAATGGTGAATGGGTGTCCATTCCAACTGTGCGTGGACGAATATCGAGTGAAGTATCCACATCGAATGGACGTTGATTATCAAAAAGTTTATCAGTGCGTTCAAAATATGGTGCCTAATTTTAAAGAAACCGGATCAGTCGTTAAGAAAAGGCCAGGTCGGAACATTTCCGTTCGCACTCCAGAGGTCGTCGAAAATGTTAGAATCATAATGCAAGAACAACTATCAACTTCATTGAGACGTTTAAGCCAGAGAATTGATGTCAGCTATACTAGCTGTCAACGAATTGTGAAGAAAAACCTAAACATGTATCCTTATAAAGTTCGAGTGGTCCAGGAAATAAAGCCCCCAGATTTTCCTAAAAGAATCGCTTACTGTCAAAGTTTGAACATCATTTGAACAATGAGGTGCTTGATTTGACATTTTTTGGTGATGAAACTGAAGCTTGGATTTATTTGGATGGTTTTGTTAATTCTCAGAATATGAGACTTTGGTCTGTTGAAAATCCTCACCAGATTACAGAAGTTGGTTTGCATCCCCAGAAGATTGGTATTTGGGTGGCGATGTCTCGTAGACGTATAATAGACCCAATCTTCCTTGACGAGACCATAAATGCCGAACGATACCAACGGCTCATTCTTGAAGAATTTGTGAACCAACTGGACGATGAAGAGTTGCAGAATGGATACTTCCAACAGGACAATGCAACGGCGCATACGGCTAACGCAACAATTAGTTATGTCCGGGAATTCTTCGACGATCGTTTGATGTCGTATAATTTGTGGCCTCCAAGATCACCAGACCTTTCACCTTTGGATTATTTTCTTTTTGGTCATATTAAGAACTCTGTTTTTAGGAATCTCATCAATGATATCAGAGAATTAAAAGAAGCAATAACAGAAGTATGTCGAGAAATTTCTCCTCAATGTTTAACAAACGTTTTGGAGAACGTGAAAAAACGAGTCCGACTTTGTCAGGAAAATAATGGAGGTCATTTTGATCAGTTTTTGTAAAAAGATAGCGCTAGAATAAGGTAGTTAAACGGGATATGCCAATTATTACTGATTACTGATTTATCAATTTTAGCAAATCTCAAAGATCAATAGGAAAACTACTAATTTAGGATCGGCATAAACACTTTTAGGATTAGTTCTGACAAACTGGAAATTTAATGTCCAATTTTGCAGAAAGATGAGTATTGGTTGTTCAGAATCTCGGATAATAATAATTAGATTTTGTGGGAATTTTTGGAAAGTTCAAAATTATCGGAACACAGACAGATTCATTTGTTACTGGAGAAAATGAAAATTCAAATTATTATTGATTACTTGGCTTATTGTAAGTGGTTGTTGTAATCTTTTATCTGAAATAAATTACATCATGTCTTTTTTTTAGTTTTATTTCAGTATTTAAATAACCGCGTTGAATGTTGAACTATCCACAAAAAACATCTTTAGTTGCGATTTTACTCATAGGTAATAAAGTTGTGGTAACGATCAATATGGACACTTTTGAAAAGTTATTTTTTGGTCATATTTTTTCGAAATGCCTTTTTTGCAAATAACATTTCAAGAAATCCCTTGCTGGGTATGCAACTAACAATACAATGATTACTGTAATTAAGACTCCTCAAGGTCAAGGCGTCCGAAGTAAGAATAAACATGCCCTAAAGTTTGCAAAGCCGCCTATGATTAATATTGAAATGGATCACCCAGTACATGGTTCTTTAAATTTGATAAATTACATTTAGTCTCCTTTATCTTTTGCTTGCAAACTAACTAAAGAGACCAGTATCTTACAAATGTTGTCTAGGTACTTACTGGATGTGTCTTGCTTCGGCTGCGTGGAGGCGGCGGTCGTCGTGGTCGTCGGCTGCACAGTCTGAACCGGCGTGCTGGGTTGAGTTAGCAAAGGCTGCAGAGTGAGCAGGGTCGGAGGATTCACGGGCGCGGTGCTCCCCGGCGAGGCTGCCCACCCACCTTTCATGTCCTGTAAACAACCACCGCACATTAATCAAGTGCACTTTACAGCCAGCTCACCGCAAAAGCGTGCCCCGGCGGTGTGGTAGCAGCTCTGGAGGTGGCACACTGGTGTTAACCGGACGACCACTTCCTCATGCATTCCGGGGTCCGATGCAACCCAGAGATCCTCAAATTACAACTAGAGACGATGCATTTCAAAACGATCTCGTTCATTTATATATTTCATGTTGACCGGATGAATGTAAGAACTAGACAACCAAATCAAAGAGTCGTCTTAATTACTTATAGTGCCGGAAAATGTATAGTTCATCATTTAAACTAGCTGCGAGCTTCTTGGGATAATAAAAGTTAATAGTTTTGCATGGATGCTAGAAAATTGATTGCCTCACCTGATAAAACAAAAAATCGAATACAAAACGAATTAGGTAAAAGTTCCTGTTTTTTATTTTTTTATTTCAAACATAAGAGAAAACTCCAAACAAATGACTTTATTGTAATTAAATTAAGTTTGGAGATGTGCGTTTTGTTAGAGCGGTTAGAGAAATGTTTGATTTACGGGCGTATTGTTTTTTGTGATGCTGGCGTCCGAATCCGGTGAATTCTTATCTCCGGCATGTCAATCACAAAGGACAGAAATGTGAGCCACATTTTCATTAAATACAGGGTTAATTACCACCTAACAATTAATTGAATTCTATTTGTCGGTTATCGTTGTAGCAGTCATCTGATAGCGCAACTATGCGCAATATGCCAATTAATTTCTGCTGAATTTGCCCCTGGCACAAAAATTTTAATGGAAACAATTTAAATATAAATTAAATTTAAACAAGATACGTCACAGCTTTGTTTTATAAATAAATAGTCTGCAACAGTAACATCATCACGCTAAAGCAAACGGAAGTGTTTCGAGAGATATTATTCCGCTTCAGTTCAGTTAATAAATTTGTTAAAGAAGTCTTTTAAATTAACGTAGATATTATGCAAATTCGTGAAGCAGGCCGTATTCGAAATGCTCATTTCTATGTCAAAGTGATGAATCCAAAAAGCAATACAAGTATTCCAAGCGTTTATACTTGTCGCGATACGAAAGATCGGTATGCATATCAAAAGCGTCCCGCCAAAAATTTATTATGCATGTATGCATATACATATTTCATTTGTTTAATTAATGGAAGCGAAAAATGGTAAAGAAATACACCAGAAAAGAATAAAGGGTATATGACTGTATTTTATACTGTCATGGTTTGTCACGCGACGTCGCCTGACGAACGCTTTATTACGTCAAGATACGATCTGCAACCGGTCAAACTCGATAGAATGCTGGTTGAAATCGTAACTCGACTATTATGGTTTAGCTTGCACCCCATTTAAGTCGTTTAAATCTATATTTTCAACCTGAAGAGCTCTTCTACGAAGACAAAACGTTACACTTTCACAGATACGCATGCGTATTTCCCTACCGCATACTAAATTTCCGTCCGACAAACCAACAAATACAGATCTGTGGTTCGATTTTAACAAGCCACTCGGGAATCAAGTTGGCACAGAGCTAACCCTTATCGATATATGTATCTGCGTATATTACCGTTTTGTAATGGACAGCGCCAAAAAGCCCGTGCTAAACAAATAATTAATGGTCATCGAAAATGTACAAGTCAATTAATATGTGAAATATTCTCCCGGGATACATGCACGCTTGTGTACAAAAGGAGTTTTCTAACGCTAGCAAATTATCGATTTTATCAAACAATGGCGCTATTTTAATGTGATTATGTCAACACACCATACACGTTTTGGGGTCCGGTACCTTCTACAGGCACCAAATTTCATTGTAACAATACACAAAGACTTAAAACTCACGGGGACTAATTTAACGCCAAGATTAAGAATATCGAGACAATGCCAAAGAAATATTAGAGGTAAATATAACAGAAAGCACAAACAATAGAGTTACCAAAATTCTGATAAAGAACAAAGAATCTAGGTTCTATATAAACAAATTTAATGTAATTTTTTTGTTGCAATTACTGTCAACAGTTAGCACATCTTAGTTAGAGTTATAGTTACCACCAAAAACCTACCATAACAACATAATCGATAAAAATCTAATTTAACCTAATTTTGAATTCAGCTAGACAGTAATTTAAAATACTAAACAAATTTTAGATAACAAAAAAATACATTAATGTTTTGTCCCGGCGCATCCACCATCTTTACGACTATTAAAAAATTAAAAAATATATATTAAATCTTTTGTTCGTTGTATCGTATTTTCAATTTATAAACTATATTTATATATATATATATATATATATATATTGAACTTGCTTTCAATATATATATATATATATATATATATATTGAAAGCACAAAAAAACGACCGTTGTATAGAAGAATTCTAAATTAGATGAACACCCATAAACGCACTGTAAAAAACCGGAATGAAAATAAGTTTTATTTTGATACAACAATTCTAAGTCTGAAAACTTCTGTTTCTGTATTTTTATAAACAGTTTTATCTTGAAAATTTAACGTATTTGTTCATGTAATATGAAATCAAGCTTTATGCTTTCTATTTATTTAATTTTCACTTTTATATTTGTTTTCATTTTTGATGTGCATTATATATAATGGTGAGCTGCTATCTCTACAGTGTATTATTTCTACTAAAATAAACAAAAAAAACGTAAAAATATGATACAGCTTTTACGGAATAAAAATCACGGGCTAAAGTTGCCTCCTAAAACAATTTTATTTTATACACGTCAAATAGACTTGTTCTTGATTTTATAACGTTACGTGCTTGATTTACTATTGTTTCGAAGTGATGTATGCAAATTTTGATCAGATAAATCGGAAAGATGTGACAGATTCAAAATGGGACGGTTGCGTCCATCACTTTGAAAAAATAAAATCTCCGAAACACGATTTCAAATTTTTGAGCTGTCTTTGTTTGAATCCAAAACGTTCGTTTCACACTAGTGGAATAAATTATTCACAGAGTGAGATTATCAAGTAACAAGTTTCGGGAATACGTAATTATTATTGACAGTCGTTATCATATAGTTAGAATATGAACACGTTCAGTAGTGTGGAGAACCCGACCTGTCTTGTTGGATAATAAAAAGTGTGTTGCATGGAAATAGGTTAAAATGCAACCGCAATCTGAAAAATATGTATACAATCTCTATTACATATACATGCAAATTAGAAAATCAATTTGAATTTACGGTCGAGTCTTTAATGGTGACTGCAAATAGTGCTTAACCCGTGAAACTTGTTAATTCATTCGTCCCAATTACAATTAACAGCTATAAACTTGTCGACATAATCTCATTAAATTATTTGCTAATTTAATCTATACATTTCCTATATTTATATGTATATTTGTTTTGATAAACACCGTGCAATTTAGAGTGGCTAATTTATCAAATTATAATAATAGAGATAATCGGAGGAAAATTAATAGTACGTCTTGCACAGCGAAAATGTGCTTAAATGTTTTACACTCAAATTAAACATTCAAAAATTCTCACATACACGATGATTTATAATAAAAAAAACTACGTGGTGTTATTGTTATTAATAAAATAATAAGTATGTTATTTGAATTTTCCAGATCCTCGTTCTTACTCGTCTTATTATAGAAACGATGAGTTTACTGGAATCACCTCATTATTGGTAAAATTAGAATTGTTTTAACACCTCAGAACCTCAAAACCACTATAGTCAAGCTTACGTAAATGAAAATAAAATTAAATTGAATTAAATCCAAATGACATTCAAAATTCGGCGTTGTAGTTTAGTGTTAATCATATCTGTCCAGAATTTGAGTTGATTAATATTTGTTGTTTTTGTGTGAAAGCTATAAAGCGTTGATTATCCCTGCAGTGGCGCGTGACGACGGACGACGTCTATTTGCTGTACCGATGGTACGTGAAGAAGTTAAATATTAATGGAAGCGTTGGGAACAATGGTAGAAAAGTCGGGAATTAACGATTTTAGTTTCAGTCATTATATTTAGTCGTTGAAAATGAGTTTTGGAAGTTGTTTGAGTAAATGAATTGGCACTGACTAAGTTACTATTTAAATCACGGTTTTTAAAGCGTATTACTCTGTTTTTATGGTTTTGAATAAGTAATGTAAAAAGCGTGTGCTTTGACTGGTAAATATTGCATAAACTTATTGAGATGTTATAAGAATATTTCCCACATATGCGCCCGGACCAGGTTAGAATAATAATAAGTGAAAGGATTTTATTTATATTGTGCAAATGATAGGGCGTATGTTTCCCATGATAATTGGCTCCGCATATTGTGCAAAAGTAAAAAGTTCAGTGTACAGGTCGAAGTGTCGTCAAAAAAAAGTTAATTGAACCTCGGTTGCGCACCCCTTTTCATTTTGAGCGATAGAGTTTAAGGATTAAAACATAATTCTCAAATGTCGTTATAAAGGTGCGAAAATGTAATACATATAAATTGTCTTTTCAGTAGGTAAAACGACACTAGAAGAATGAAATTCAAATTTGCAAGTGTAGTTGGTTTACGGCCACTCACACACTGCAATTTTAATTCGGGCCATAAAAGACAAAGCTTGCGTGGAAGCTGTGGAACTTGAGCGATTTAAAATAGAAATTAATTCGGGTAAAATATTCATAGCCTTAGGTCGGAGCAGCGCTACCGAACCTCACCTGCCCCTAGTCTTTAAATTAGTTCACAACTATGTGAACTAGCGCTGGCCGACGGCATGCTGAAACGCAACGTAACGTAACTATACTACGCAAAGTTAACCCCAGCTAAATAAAGTTGATCCAACTTGAACGTTGAGTATTATCTAACCACTAAATATATACATACTTAATGCTAATGAAGACTGGCATAAGCTTTACGATCGAACCAGGTCTGGTACAACTTTCTTTTACTTTTGTTTGCTCTTAAACTAATTCAGTATCCATATAGTTCAAACATCATTAAAATATATTATTATAACGCCCTCACCTTTTAATATAGAATACAAATTTCACAATATACTGCGTAAAACTGTTCATGGATTTGATCGCTTTGAGGACTACGTACTAAAACTAATGGAACCGATGTTATCCTGCCTTTGTCTAGAAAATAGCCACTGGCAGAACATCTAGATTCCATCCAGATGAGCTAACACCAATTCACGTGCCACAACTGTGCCACAATTTGAAATCGCCAAAATAATTAGTGCTTCAAAAGTTCTGAAATTTGTTTTTTCAACAAAACTACCACAGGAGCAAGGCGGTAAAGAAAAAAAAAACAGAATGTTTATAAGCCATATATATACATACATTTTTATTTTAAATCTTTTTGATATTAATGATTTTCTGGTGGGAATCTTATAAAAGAAATAGCTTTTAAATTTACATATTTTGAACTAGTTTTTTATTATTCAATCTAAAATTTTACAATGTGTAAAATAAAAATTTTATTACATTTTACAAAAAGACAACAATTTGCTCAAAAAATTGATGTCTCGGTTTATTTATCCTGAGCTTATTGTAATTTGACTAATAAAATACAAAGCTAAATTTTCAAATTTTGGTCTAAATTAGGTCGCCTTCATTTCAGTAAAATATAAAATTCTATCAAAAAATTTTTTTCTTTTCAGTTTTACTCAATAAAATGCCATAAATTAATAAAGTGGTTACCAAATTTCGAAGGTGCTACAACATAAAACTAGTTAATTAGATTAAATTTAAAAGCCTACTAAATTTCACTTTGAGATTCCGACTAGAAAAAGCATATTGAGATATATATGAGTCAATAATGCGATATCAGTTGATCCTATCTTTCGCATTTATTATAAGTCTTTTTAACACGATATGATATATGAAGCAAAGAAGCGCATAATTTAAAAATATTTTAGGACCGTACTCAACTTTATTATTTTAAATGTAACCCTATTTGTTTTTTTACATTTTACATTTTTGGATTAAATGCTTTAATAGCATTTTTTGTCTTTTAATTTTGCATGCAAGATTGCCAAGTTAATCATTTTTTTTACAAAATTTTGAAAATACGTATGTTCAATAAGGTACATTTTTAGCTTTATTATTAGCAATTGATTACTAAAATTTAGTAGATCACTGCTCTTGGCACTAACATTAGTTGATGCTTCATTATGTGCACTAGAAACACACGTTTTGTACAATATTTAAATAGACATAATTTCGTTCTTATAAATGGAACACCCTATATGTGGCATCGGATTTTTGTTTATAACCTTTTATTTTTGTTAAGTACAAGGTACATCTAAAACTTATACTTATCGTAAGTTTTTAAAAAAATATGACATAAATGTAATAATTGTTCGTTAGAACTGGGCTTTGGTTAGATTTTAGGAAGAAATGAACATAAAGTTCATTTACGCAAAAAAACTATTAAATGAAGTATTTCTACATTGGCTAATTCTACATCTACAGTTGGCCAAAAACCTTAATAAAAATATTTTTTTGAAACATGTAAATTTCAGAATGGATTTTATATAGCTTTCGGCATAGCTTTCTATGTGGATATTTGTGACTCTTGAGATGTTTTAGATTTTATAAAATTATTGGCTTAAAATTTTAGTTTTTTTTCGATTGATTTAATTTTTTTTAATGTTTATCTAATTCTTAAGTTGTTTTTTTTGGTATTTCAAAATATTAGTGTATTTTCTTATCTTTTGGATTTTTCAGATATTTTGGACTTTATGTACCTTTTGCACCCTCAGAACTTTTTGTTTCTTTAGATACATTAGAGTTTTTAAATTTTTTAGATTCTATAATCTTTTTAGAGTTGTTGGGTCAACTGGATCGATATAGGAGTACTCCTACTACTACTTTTTTACCGTAAATGCTTTTTATTGTTTTTAATTCTAATCAAAACTTTTTTTACGAATAATTAACACATTTATGCAACTTTTTTTTTAAAAGTTGTTGTATCTCAAAAGTATAAGTTTTAGGTACACCTTATACTTAACAAAATTAAAAGACTCTAAAAAGAAAAATTCGATGATACAAGAAGATATAGGTGTGTTCCATTAAAAAGAAACACAAAATTGTAGCTGCTTAAATATGCTTCAAAATAAGTGTTTCTAATGAACAGCCTGTATGATAGCTTTAACTAATATTAGTGTCTTACGAAAGAGGAATGATTTTTTTAGTTTTTTACCATATTTCAGTAATCAACTGCTAATAATAATGCTAAAAATGTATCTTAATTGAGCACATTCATTTTCAAAATTGAAAATTGAAAAAAAAACTGAATTACTTGGCAATCTTATATTTAAAATTTAAAAACAAGATATACATTTAAATTATCTGATCCAACCAATCAGAATATGCAAAAAAAAAATAGCGTTCTATTTAAAATAATTGAGTTGAATACGATCGTGGACTATTGGAACACTCTGTCTAAGGTAAATATTAGTATTAGTAAATAAAATTTAGAATATGCACTTGTTTGCTTCGTGTATCATTGTATTGAAAAATCTTATATCATAAATGCGAAGGCAAGATCGATCGATATCGCACTATTTGTTCATCCTGTATAATAATTGCAGTAAGCTTGATTTCAAGTAAAATTTTTATGCCGCACTGCTAAGTTTAGTTTTATATTAGTGTTTTTTTTTTGCTAGTGATAGTGGCTTTTTATTTTAGTATATGAGCAACGCAGCGTGACGCAACACATTGCAGCATAATAATATGTAGTAATGTAGTACTGTAGTGAGTTGACGCGAGCGCGTTCGAGGCATCAGTTAATGAATGAGTCCCTAATGCTGCTGTTATCGCATTGCCAAGGGAGTCGTTTCGAGAATTCGCTCACTTCTGCTAATGAATTGAATAATATTTACATTAAGAATTCAAAAATAATACATCGCGCTACATTGCCAAATTTTCAGACTGCGGAGGTATAAATTTTAATTGGATTGCCCCTTGCCGGAAAACTGAAGACATTTTCGCGCGGTATTCCCCAATTAGCTCAACACTCTCGCAAATTCATCGCACCATCGATCAACCATCAAACAATTTCCTGCCGACACAATTTGCCCCGAAGTCACCCTACTTAGCAACTAAATCAATTACATCGACAAAAACCTCACCTCTTGTTAGTTATCTACGGCCAAATTCATCAAAATGTTCGACATTGTTTAACCTTGAAAACGACGCCCAGGCCAGCGGCGGCCTCAAGTTATTCCGAGACCCGCAGGGGGTGGCTTCCACCCGCCTTTTATCTCAAACGACAGTCTTGGCTAAACAAAAATGTTCTTTATCCTCTGCAGCTAACAAGAATTATTTTCTATATGGATCTCTCAAGAATTACAACAGCCAATTACAGCTACCATATGCTTGCCCTCCTTTCATTTTATATATAATTAATACGCTTTTTATGCGAGCTCTTTTTCCACAAATCGTACCAAAATCTCGATAAGGTCTCACCTATAACTTTCATTTACTTATCTCTCGTTGAAGTACCGCAATTATTTGTATTCACCCCGTATCTATAATCGTAAAATTTAATCAAACCAAACGCAGAGTAAAAATTTTGATATTAACAAAATCCGTGGTACCATTTTGTTTTTATTACATCTGACGTTAATTGGTTCGTTGCATAAACAAATAAGATCAAATTTAGTAATAAACAATAAAAATTAAATTAAATTGAGAGTTCCGTTTTAAATTATATAAATAGAGAACCAATAATGTAATAATTGTTTTGTTTACAAATGTGACCTGTTAATTACAACAAACAAAAATTTAACGAAAACATACAGAAATAGGGAATTAAAATAAAATTGTTGAAAATGATTAACTGTATATTAAAAATATACAAAATAGGGTTGCTTAATGTAGGACTATAAAATTGGCCAGAAATAATTGTATATTCCAATAAAAACGGTGCGTATCTGGCTATAAAAAAAATCCGTGCGTGATTCTCTTTTGCATTTGTAACTGTTAGCAGGCGTCCATTATAACCACGTTGAATCTGTCATTACACTTCGATCGTTATTGGTCTGGAAGGGTTAAAGGGGGTGTTCGGCTTTAAAGTTGTCAGTGGTGGACGATAAATCTCTATGAAAAATAAACATTCTTGGGAAAGGTCCACAAAGAAGGTGAATCTAGGGTGTTTAATAAAATTAGTAGGTACATTAAAATTTATCAATTAAAGGGGAGTGTTTTGAATCGGCCAAGCGTGTGATGAAATAAATCTCGCGTAAGCAAACTAAGCGTACCTATATAATGGATTGCAGAACGGACCATGCGCCATTCTAACCGGTAAATTTATATTTAATTAACTCAAAATAAACACCATGGTGAAAATGGTTTATTCTCACATGTTTAGTTATATGTCATAGGCAAATAAGCGGTCAAAGCTTGAGACGATGTTAATTTGATGTCTGCTATAATTGACAAAATTTACCGAAAACGAACGCCAAACACGTGCAATTTGCTTAATGTATTTCAATTTTCGTAATTGGAATTAATAGTTTTTATTTAACTTGGTCCAAACAATACAGTGCCAAAGGCGCTGTTGGCGAATATTTCACGGTAATATGACGCCTAAGGTCGCAATGTCAATAATGTAATGTTTCATGAAAATTACAATTCGCGTGCTACATAACAAACCACAAACAACTTTCCCATTAACATTAGTGAGGGCTTATCCCCTGCGTCTTCGACTTTTTATACATGTATTATCAAAATTTTTATAAACAACGCAACGTTGAGATATTAAATAACAACCTTATTACGTTTCCTTTGCAGAAATTTTTAAATTATTCTAACTCTCACAACAAAGCAATCAAGATTTCTTTTGTTTATAAAATTTGTTTCAGATCTTATGCTCCGTTTACAGCCAGATATCAACACAAAATAATTTTCTCAAAGGTCGCGGCTTTTTAAAATTTAATATATTTTTTATACTTCTCGGCGCTTATTCTCTCGTGTTTTGAATTGCTTCTGCTAAGATTTTGCGCTGCTTAAATGCAAATAACCTTCTAGTATCATATAAATGATACTCAATAAAAAACTAATTTTCATGATGCACAAAGGCAAAATTAAAACAAAGAAAAATACTTTTGAAATGGTTGTCAACTGTTTTTGTTGGAAAAATAATAATAAATTAATTTTTAGTTTGAAACCGTTGTGATCAAAATTTACATCTTGCATTGGTTTTAAGAAGATAACTGGGGTTTTGTCTGTCGCTTTGGTCTACCTCTTCCAAATTGAGATTTTACGTTTGTATTTTCGGAATGAGAATTATATATGCATTGGGTGTATCTAAATCTAGTAATAAGCCGTACTTTGTGGAATTCTACATTGTGTAAACCCGAATTTACTTTAGATAAGTTGAAGATCGGATAACACCAAAAAAGATGTTTTAACTTCAGTTAGTATGCAAATCTGTGTAAGTTATCGAAAGGTTCCGGGGTGCAGTGAGTGGGACTTTAATAAAGGCTTCCATTACCGAGAAATCAATTTAAAAAGTAAACATCAAACGATAATTATTAACGGTAGTAAAAAACGAGGGTTTCATGATGTTTCTATATTAATTAATTTTTTTCGTTTTGCTGTGGAAAAGTGGACATGTGTTTTCTTTTTGCTGTGAAACTGAGTGGGATCAATAAAAACTTTTACGACTTGGTAGTGACTACATGAAACTTGATTAAAGAAAATACTACTGGTGATTTTAAAGCATGAAAGCATTCAGAGGAAATCGTTCCAATTGTAATTATTTTTTTAATTATTATTGCTGCAGTTAAAGCAAAATTGGAATGGAGGCTGCGGTCGAATTGATTAATAATTAATCTACAAGTGTGGGGGTTTTCGGTTATTTACGAGGGCAATTTGTCGTTGTTTATTGTAAGCAACGAGCAAGAGGGCAAAGGTTGTAAATAATCATGGACCGGTTAGTAAATACTATATATTTAATGAAATAAAAGCATTATCTTGAAATAAACGTGTTTTTTTCAATCTATCAAAAGATCTTCAGTGACCGCAGTTTGCGAGCAATGTGAATCGTCTGCTCCTAACTTTTCTACTGATTTTAGTCTTAACCCCCGGCCCAAACGGAAATTAGTTCTTTTTTACGTCGAGATGCTTTCCCAATATCTTGGTTCGCTTCCATGCTCGATTTGCTTAGATCGTCACTACAAAGTAGCGATAACACTCAACAATTCCACTTTCTTACCCGTCCTATGATTTCTACAGTCCTTCTGACCTGATTTAAACAAACAAACAGTCTACTTTATTTCCGCGTCTGCTAATGTAATTGATATTATGAAGAACTTTGCATTGTTGGTGACCATTCATTCGAATAAATTGATATAACAAACCCATTTACATTCTTAAAATGTAAAATTTCTAATACAAAAGCAAACTCCAGGTAAAACTCTAACTGTTGATTTGATTGTAGAAAATTTGCCATTTTACACTAAAACTTTATGCAATAAACACAAAACTGCGCTATCAGTAGTAAAAAGTTACAAGCCTCATTCGCTCTGCTGATAACATTATAATTACTTTGGATAATAAAATATTACGACCAATTATCAAATTATTTTCTTGTTGTTTAATCATGTCCGCAATGCCACGAAAACAACCCGTCAATTTTATATAAATTAAACATTTATGTTGAAAATAAAGTTGGCTATAAGGTTTCTGACATCTCTAGGCCAGTAAACAACTGATTTAACTATTTATTCGTGGCTTTAGTAGTTTATGTTTACGACATTCACCTTTCGAATTTCACGTTTCTAATTATTGCAGAAAATATTAAACGCCTTTGATGTCGGGTAATATAAACACTTTCGATAATACAAAGGCGTGAACAATATATTACTAACATTTATTAGCGAGAGAGATCAAATTTAACTTTAATACTGAGCGCAATAAACATATACTACTTATGATGGAAAATGCAACACCCAGAAATAGTGAACATATTTTGAAGAAATTTGGTACAGTAATTGGGTGTTGATTAAAGATAAAATGATGAGAATTTGAAAAAAATATCTGAAGAAAATACCCGTATCTTTTAGATTATTTCTTATTCGAACATGCATTTCTTTTTATTCTTGACCATCAGTTATCATAAATAATTTGAGTATATCGCAGTATTTAAAGTTAATTAGTGCTACTCTATGTCTTCAGTACGAAGACTGGCACATTATCAGCACATAACTCAATTTGAAAGAAGGCGTATTATCGGAATGCGAGAAGCAGGTCATTCATATAGGGCTATCGCTGATCGTAAGGGACGAAATGTGGCCCCTGTGTTACGGTATTGTCGTGCCTGGTTTGAAGAAGGAAGACACCAGCGTGTTAGAGGTACTGGTCCAAGAAGGAGGAATACAGATCGACAAGATCTTTATCTTCGATTTTTGGCCCTTAGAGATCGATTTTCGACAACTCGTGAGGTAGCAAATGCTTGGTAGGAAGACCAATTGCAATGTCATCAATTTACGGGCGAATAAGGTCATTCGGGATACGATCCTACCGTCCACATTTAGTATTGTCTTTAACTCCAATTCATCGACGTCAGCGTTTGGCCTGGTATAATGAGAGAATTGACTGAGATGAGCAGTGAAATTCAGTCATCTTCAGTGACGAATCCCGCTTTTGTCTTGGGATGCGCGATGGTCGGCGAAGAGTCCGGAGACTTCGAGGCGAAAGACGCAATTTTGTCTTTTCTGTTGAAAGGTACGTGGCAAGAACTGTTGGTGTTATGGTGTGGGGAGCGATTTGTTATGGAAGCAGGTCTCGACTACTCTTTATTCAGGGAAACATGACAGCAGTTCGCTATGTTCGGGAGATTTTGCGGCCTGTTGTGGTGCCTTACTTTCGAACTGTAAATAATGCTCTGTTTCAACAAGATAATGCGCGGCCGCATATTGCCAACATTAGTAGAGTCTTCCTAGATGAATCTCAGGTGGATTTACTTCCCTGACCGCCGAGATCTCCTGATCTATACCCGATCGAGCGCTTGTGGGATTTAATGGGTCGAAGACTGACCAATTTGCAAAACCCTCTGATGACTTTGGCTGCACTCAGACATGAAATTGGATACCGTTCCTTAAGACGACATTGACCATCTGATTAGAAAGTATGCCTTGACGCGTTCGGGAGTGTATAGGATCTCGAGGTGATCCAACCCATTACTGAGCGAACTTTTTAACACATGGACCAATGGTACTGAAATTTTCATCATTTTATCTTTAATTAACACCCAATTACTGTACCAAATTTCTTCAAAATATATTCACTATTTCTGAGTATTGCATTTTCCATCATAAGTAGTATATTATTATGAAATTAATATAAACAATAAGAGTTTAGATTTTTTTAAAAAAAAACAGGCTCTCACGAATAAATGTTGCTATTTTTCCACTTTACATATATAAAATCAAAGTTTTACCATATCCTGCGTCAATAAAAAACGCAAATCCGCTTAGTGACGAGACGATTATTGTTGGAGTTTCTGCAGTGTTTCCTTTGACTTTTTTCCAGTTAACTAGCGACTTTATCTGAACTATACTAATATATTTATTAAATGTCTCTGTGGAGATCTCGGCTCTAATGGTTACTTAACGGCTACAACTTTTTACTCAACTTTTAACGATTGTTGGAGAATTTCTAATTAATTCGGCAGCTTGGAATCTCGACAACAGCTACATGTAAATGCCTTCACCTGGTAATGTTTTACCGTAGACATCAAATATTAGTAGTGAAAATCACTTGTTAATGTTCGACATGTTTGATTATAGTTTGGTACTCATAATGTTAATTGAGAGGTTCATGATTAACTTGTTTACTTACTAATTATGGAATCGAAACCACTTCTAATGTTTAAATTATTAATCGACATGCACTTTACAACAAATACGACAATCGATCGACTGCAATGCCGAACAATAGTCTCTATTAAAATTACGTTTGAATATAACACTATTACTAATGCACAAAATTTGATTGTTGTAAAGCTTAATTAACTCGAACAAGAACGTAATTGTAACAAAATATTAGTTTTGCGTTCGTAGCGTACTTTAAATTTCTCTAGCGACATCTAATTTTAACCGTTTATTGGTGTTTCTGTTTCGCAAAAACTTTAAACCGCCTGAATTTGCTATCCGCATTGCGAAATGTTCTATTTAACGATTCACCACCGGTACATGTCCGGTTAAAAACGATGCATGAGAACACGGAAGTGAATTGTTTAAAATGCTGCTCCTAGCGCGCTTTTCTCTATTTTTGCTCCTAATTAACTGCCCCTAACTACTTTTAATTTCGTTTGAAAATTACACCTATGTATGCTTCTTGTTCAATTCCGCAAAGACGATAACTGAAAAATTCACTCACCACGATTAAAGTTCGATAAGTCATGCATATTTTTTTTTTATTACGGTTTTCGTATCCCATTCATCTCGCGCTCTAAATTCAACAAATCCTATTCCATAAAGGCTTCACATATAATTTTGTTGCAGTAATTAAATTAACTCAAGAACTCGACCCTCCGCGTAATTATGCATAGAGCGCAACGTTAATTGGTGGTTTTAATGAAACACAATGGCTTTGAAAATTTACATGTCCGACTATTAGAGATTTATTTTATTGAATTGTGTTCTCGTTTAATTCTTACGTCGCATAAAAGGAGAAATAAAACTTGGACTAGCGTAATAACGAATAACGAGAATAACAGTAATAGAGGCGGGTTTAAAGAAAAATATTTTTAAATTTATGTTCACCCTTACGTCAAATTATTATTTTTCGCTTCACTCACACACAGTTTTATGAGTAATCTGGGATTCTTGTACGTGTTTTACTCGGAACATGTGTTTAATTCTTCAGGAAAAGAATCTCAATATTTGCCTACAGTATAATTAAGTAAAGTCACAGTTTTAAAAAATTTCTCCGAGTTTGCCTGAAGTGAAATGAGCGTCATTGTGACTTGTTACTCAAGAACAAACGAAAGAGAAACTTTTGCATTTAATGCAACTTAATTTTATTTCTTTAACTTTTAATGCGAGATTCGGATGGTCTAAAACAGTTAAGTTAATGCAATTTGACTAAAATTAGCTAACTAATTGGAGAAATTGGCTTTATATACAAGCGCAAAAATTGAATTGGCCTTTTGTCGAAATGAAACTGTTATTAGTTTTGTGTTTATTAAAAACACAACAAGTCTTTTCCCTAGGGTTCACTAAATAAATTTTGCATTGAATTTTCATCAGGACACGTTTTTCATTGTAATTACATAATATTCGTGGTCGTAAACTGACAAATAAATGGTTGTTTGTTTTTTCAATCGGAAAATTTCTTGGTTGTAGGATCAATATTTGCATCATAACTCCACCGTTTGTTCGACATAACCCAAATTTAATGTAATTTCCGGATTCTCTAAGGTATTACCTAAACACGTGTCTTCGCTCATTATAATAACTCTAGTGAACAAGCATTAACAACGTTTCACATATTATAGATGACAGATAGCTCTGTTGTATTCGTGGTATAATATGGTTCTTCTTCATCAAGATAATCTTTGTCATAGTGCACCGCCCTTGTTCGATATAATTACTACCTAGTGTCTATCATTTTACCTCACCTACTGCTGTAATTTAAATTTCTCTCGCAACCAAAATAGAATCGTCCCTTGTAAATAGCTTTCCGCTATAATTACAGACAGGCAAACAAGTTATAGAATTGCTCATTCTGTACAATACATACATATTGAAATAGCCTATTCGAGTGTATTACATATTAATTACCCGCGAGAACTTAAAGTCCCACGAGACTTTTGAATTAAAAAAATAAAAGCTAGTTCTTTATGAGGTGTTATTTTTCTGGCAGTCGCAACTTTGTGTTGTTTGAACGACGAAATGGCATCTTGTCGATTCAACAAGAGGTTTTTCCAAGTTTCGAGTGCAGCAAATACGTGTCAGTGGTGCAAGTAATATTCGGGCGTCGAAGAAGTTTGATACTGGGTCCTCACGAAACAAATAAAATATATGAAACAGGCCATCGTCATTGTAACGAAGAGCACTGCAATATAATGTAGGAAAAAAACTGATTTATTTGTCAGATGTTGTGGTAAGAGTTTGCAACAGGTGCACGAGATTGCCGCTAAAAGTCCGCAGTCGACAAACTCACCTTCTTGGTGGTGTCGTCGCGGTTGTCACGCAACACTGAGACGTGTAGATAATTTAGATCGAGCGGACTAGTAATTTATATATTTAATTTTAAATTCTTCTGACAACACGTAGCCATATTATCGTATATTCAAGTAAAAAAAAATTAGCCGAATCTGCCTTTGAGAATGTATTCAGAGGCACAAGGCGGTGTCATATTCCGCCTTTTCAATACAATCCGAAGAATGTGATAATCAAAAGAAACAAAGCATTGGTAGTTGATGCGTGATACTCCGAGCTCTCAGTCAGAACTTTGATCGTGTATTCAAATATGTCTTTGTATAGGGACGCATCTGTAAGCTTCAAACGACGATCGCAAGCACTGAACGAAAGAGAAAATCGGGCGTTGAGGATTTTAGAGAATTGTATTACTAGATGCACGAAAAAAGAATGCAAGACAAATACGATCATGCCGTAACTGTTTTGGGGCGTTGCGGCATGTCACTGATTCTAAAACATAAATTCGAATCTACGCGTTTGCTTTGCATCAGTTAATATTAATAGCGACACCGATGTTATCTTTTCATAAACGAGAACAAAACAAACAACGGAAGCCGAAGGGGGGAGCGCCCCTTGGCTCACGTGTCCCATAATGCAGAGGTGCGCCAGGTCAAATCGCTGGAGAATCCCCTCAGCCACCATAATCACTAACTCCATAACTGGGCACCGGAAGTTGCGTATCGACCATCAGAGCTACGCATCATCTTCTCTCGAGAGGACCACCAACTTCCGCAGCTGTCGCAATGAAAACTGCTTTTTATTCTATTTAGCCCCTCTGAGACGCTCCGCGGAACTCCGGGCACTCTACCCCCTTAACTTACGTGTTGCACGAAAACAAATCGCAGCTACAGATGGAATTATACCACGGAGAGGCCCAATCGGCTGACCACATCCTACTCCCACAACTCAGACTTCAACGAACGCCAACTCTCAAATTTTGAACAACCCCAACTTCATCGCAGCACACTTCTCCCAAAACATGACCGATTCAAACATCAATAAAACAACCTATAACATACTTCAACAAAAGCCAATGTATAACGTAATGAATACGTTCGGTTGTACAAATCGTACCGTTCTACGTAATGATCTAAAAAAAACTGTTTAAATATGATTAAATTATTTCTCTTATTAATCAGTAATAGTCTAGTCAAATTTTATCGGTTGTAAACCAATAAATGATAGATTCGACACACAACTTAACATTATTATTATAATACATCTGTTACGCCGATATTAATATAAATCAAAGTTGCTGATAATTTTCTAATAAAACCTGAAAGCAAATTTAAGCTCCTGTAAAAGTCAACTCGACCACTTTATTTATTTTTGAAAGACTGCAGTGGTATTGAATAATAACTTTTTCTTATTTTATACTGCTGTTTTACTTCAAAAACCCATTTCTGAGTCACGTCCGTTCCGTTTTATGTAATTTTCGATGTAGTGTGATCATTAAATTCAATAGTAGCAATTTGAACACTAAAAAGAAGCCTCTGATCCCAACTTAGAAATCTTGATTTCTTTAGCTTGTTAAAGGAAAAGAAAACGGTAAAAAATAAATCTGAAGTTTTTGTTTCTTTAGACTCAGGTAGTCCGCCCTTTGGAGTATTTCTTCGCGTAAACGTCCAGCTCTGATTGTGGTAATAGGGTATAAAATTTGAGCGTGCGTTTAAAGTTGTGATCAAATCGCTTTTAGAGCTTTTCTTATCTGTAATCAATTTGAAAAGTTGATACATTCTTGTTTTTATCATCGATAAACGGCTAAGGCATTATTCGTACAGAGGGTGAAACACTTTAAGTTTTTTTTATGAAAGAGATCCTTGGAGTTCCACGACCTCGCTTTGTGTCGTAATTTCCAGAGAGCTCGACATTCCGAAACAAGAATACCTGTACAAAGCTACGACGATGAGAATCTTTATTTTACCAC
This sequence comes from Cynaeus angustus, assembly GCA_030157275.1. Lineage (NCBI taxonomy): Eukaryota > Metazoa > Arthropoda > Insecta > Coleoptera > Tenebrionidae > Cynaeus > Cynaeus angustus. The sequence goes on along the minus strand of CM058066.1, from coordinate 13,249,665 downwards.
ATGTGGTGCGCGTAACGCAGTAAAGTGAGGCCCAGTTTCAAAAAGACCACGACAGTTTCATCTCCTTTTCAGTCAACTCGAGTTTGCTAAATCAAGTATTATCCTTTGTGAGTTTTGCACACAACACGATTAAAAGGAATTTAAAATTATTTGAAACTTAACCCAATTGCAGCGCCTTTGTTTACATTCTCTCTACCAACTTAACTGAATACTCTCAGCTAATGCTATTTGCTCCTCATTAGAATCCTTGATAAATCTACACAATTACCATTCACTTTTTACGCTCATTGTTACTATTTTTTAAAATTTTGGTATTAGTATTGCCGTGATGCTATCGCTGCATTGTTATGCAATTTGTTTGCTGTCCTAAACGCGATACCTATATGTTATTATGGTAAACACTATATCAACGCCCGGAATATCGGTGCAGTGCGGTGAACATCATCTTATCCTACCGGTGAATAACAATGAGATTTTCAAACGCGGATCAATTACTATGCAGTGCATCTTTTATTGCTGGATATTCAGTCCGTATTTTATTAAACCACAACACAAGACACGGATCTGACCGGTAATAAACGCAAATGTTTTTTTATTCAGTTTCTACTGCCCACTTAAATTTTAGATTTATTTCCACTCGATACAGTTGAAAATTCAACATCTAACGATCGGAATTAAGCTACAGAATAGGTTTTCATTATTCGGACCACATACATCTTCTTTCGTTTAAATTTTGTATTCACTACTTTTAAAACTTTAGTCCTTCATGTACTTCTTGGGTTTTTTTACATCTACTGGAGATCTTTTTATACAGAAACTGCATAATTAACATAACCCAATAACCGCACTCTCAAACGTAGATCTAAAAGTAAAACTTATTTATGTTATTTTATCCAAACAAATCTGCTGTTGTATTCTTAAACAATAAAGAAGTGTTCTATATATAATATTTTAGACGTTTGTCAATATTTAAGTCCCGTTGGACTTCCACCGTGTTCAACCAGCATGGCTTAATACTTTATTTTTCTGTTGAAAAAGCAGGAAAAATAGGTGAATTTATTGCAGAGTAGAAAGCAATGACGTGCAGTAATGCATTGTATTACGCTTGAGAAAAAAGTTGATACCACTTCCTGTTTAACCGGAAGTTAAAATACAGGGCAAGTAATATGCTCTGATAGCTAATAGAGAACCGTTTAATCTCACCAAAAAGCTTTTTTATTTTAATGAACACGTTCGTTGGAAGTATTTAATCGCACTCACACTGTCATATTAAACTTTTTGCTAATGTCTGATATTGACAAGATTAGAACTAAGATCTTTTGTAGTTATTAATGAAAACATTATTTACATTACAGAAGTAAAATCTACAGTTGTGACGCCAAAACTATACGTGTATAGTCCTTATATGAATTTTAAAATGAACGGTTCTTGGAAGAGAATAAAACTGGGTTACTTGGAACGGAAGCTGCATGGTGTTAATCCTCAGCAGAGTAATTGGTTTTTGGAGCCCTACGATCGAAGGTTGAGACCGACTACATGTTTTATTTTCAAATTGCATTATCACTGATTTGAAAGGTGAGTGGTAGATTGGGTTTTTTATTAACTTGGAGGTGCTAGCTAGCACTGTCACCAGTATCAGATTCGATATCCCTAGCTACTAAGTCTCTGGTCTCTGATGAGGAATCTAGGGGATTAGAAGGCGCTATAGCGTGCGCGCGAAGCGTTTATTCTATAAAAAAAAAACCTTATTCAAAACGTTCATAATGTAATGAAATGGCTAACTAACATGCCATAGGCGATGCAAATAGCGCCCTGTTCGATATTTGCGCGGCGACATCTCGATGTCTTGTTCGAGAGGCGAGTGATGGATATGGGTGTTTATGTGGTGTAAAGAGACGTAGAGAAAGAGAAGATAAAAGGCGAGAGGCAAGATCGCAACTTAAGTGCCACCTCGTTATACGGCAAGTGAGGATAGATTAAGCGTCAAGGATGGAAGCGTCGTGGCTATCGGAATCAGAACAGAGACGTTTGCCAGCCGTTCTTGGCCATTTCTCCGCATAATCATGCATACGCTCAACTGGCCTCGCCAAACTCAAACTAATAAAGCAATCATAACCTATAAAATATCCATTCTAGTAATTTATGACCTGGACATAACTCAATTGGATCAGAACATTGTCCGAAGAAAAGACTGGACTTCTCTCGTGGGCAGTGATAGTTTATCTTTTAACTTTCTCAAGTATATCACCCGCTGCTCCAGAACCGCCAATTCCTAAGAGAAATTTTCGATACGGATTGAAAGAGAATGCATAAGCTCCCTTTAATTATTCACCACCTATATTATTCGCTTAAAATTAACTTGCGCGACAAAGGCCTTTACTTTCGTTTTAACTGGCAAAATCCATTGTTTTATTATGGATTAGATTAATGTTGGCAAAGAACTAACACGTTAATATTTTAATACTCTGCCATAGCAGAACAAGATATTGCACAACTTTGGTTCGATATTCTTTATACTAGACGCATTCTCGTTTCCTTATCGTCAACTTTTAACTACCTCAAGCTCCCACATGCTATGAAATACAAACCACGTGATTTAAAACTGTTTAAATTACACAAAGCGAAATTCTAGATGGAAGGGGGTGGAAAGGGGTGGGATTAATTATAAGCACCCTTGACCTAATGCAACAGGATGCTGTCTAAATGTCTTTGTCGAGCTTTAAACGCACATACCGATGGTTTCAAATCAATACTTCGTAAATTCGAAATTACAAGATACAATTATAGTGTATCTAATCAAAAATTAATAAATTTAGTTTCGTACAAATTAAAATGTAAATATTGAAATATTTTTGCCCGCTTCCTGATTTTTTTCAAATTTGAGACAAATTTAAGAAAAATTCGTATCAATAGCATTAAGTTCAACAAAATTTCCACTTAAACAAAATGACTACAGCCTCTATGGGAAATACTACCCTTATAAATAACAGCAAATATACTTATTTCTTTACGGTGCAAATCCATTCGAACTACTAGTAATTTTGTTTGTGCATTAATATATTTCGTTGTAGTATGAATATAGGATTATCTGACAAAAAAATACATATACAGGGTGTTAACGAAATATTTTTACTCAAAAAGTCATTATTATACTTAGTATTATTACTTAGTACAAATTATTCAATAAAATTCCCACTTTCAAGAAGATTAACAAGTTAATGTTGTCATTTCAGTAACGAATATGGCTCTATAATAGCAATAATAAATTTTTGTTCTAGTCTCGAATAGTGTTAGGAAAGGTAAAATTTGCATGCATCAACAGGCAAGATCGATGAACTGAATTACCCTAATTACATTTTTGAACATTAAAAGTAGTTGTATATGTAACTTTAGACAACGGATAACAGATGTCTTTACTGACAAGATAATATTATATATAAGATATCAAATTAGGGAGTGTTCGAAGAAGCACTAATGTGTAGCTAAATAAAACTCGCTGAATATTACAATAAACAAAAAAGCACAACTGACAGCGTTATAACCACCATAAAAATTGTAAAACTGGTGTCAGCAGGCTTTCACACAGTGTAAAACGGTGGATGCGAGCAAAAGTAAACACATAAAATTAATCTAACTACGAATAACAGCAGAATAATGGTAGAGAAACGTAAAAATACCGGACGTTTTCATTACAGAATTAATAACAAATAAAGCAATGCTTATATAGTCACAAACCTCTATAACAGCCCCATTATTGACACCATAAAACCAAAACCTTTTCATGAATAAACGTTTGCAATTCAGGAGTGTGTAATCAATACAAAAAAGAAAAATATAAAAATACATCATAAAGGACCCTTCAGTTACTGATGACCGATTTATAATCTATAAACCCGCCAGTGACGCTATGTAACATGTTTGAAACGTTCACTTTTTCAACCAAAAAACAACTGTTATTAACATCCATTGATACCGCTATTTGAGTTTATAACCAGGCCAGTGTCTACACAATGACGAATGTTAAAACGTTTTTAAAAACACTGAGGCTTAATAAACGTGTGGATATTTTTAGAGAGCGTCGTAAAAATTCTGTTCAACTTCTTTCCAACTTCGGGCAACATGCTGCGAGTGCGGACTCTTGCCGAGACTTAATTATGACATTGCCTTTGCTTCGAATCATTACCGAACTTGGGAAAACGAAAATTCGTTTATGTTGGAGACGAATTTCCAACATTTAATGACTCACTATAGCCAATTTGCGTTTAAACAAATTTACAGGTTAAGATTATTAAAGCGGTAATTACACGAAAAGTTGACTATTACAAGTGTGCTGTTAAATTATAAGCAAACATCAACAATAGTTTTACACAGAATAAAATATATTTTTTCGACGTTTCCAAAATCGGATTTCAAACAAACATTACAAGCATAGCAGTGATGTAAAAAAAAATCATGACATAATCGTTGGTCGGATGTGTAGTAAATTTTCATTGCGATATTATTTTTTTAGAACAAAATAAACGACTTGTTTACAACAAATTGGTACCTTTAATTTCTAAACGTAAAAAGTACATTCTATGTCTTACTATTCCAAAGATACTTTCAACAATTATTGTCTATACTCGTATATTCGTTTAAAACAAATATAATAGTTGGAAACCGAATGCAGGAAACCAAGAATAATAAAACGAACAGCGAAAAAACTCTTAAATACACAAAATATACTATTCAGAAAATGTATGTGAGATTTTATCCAATATCCAATTTTATTATACAGATTTTACATTTTTGGCAGTCGGCTGTATACCAGAGCTGTGGTGATATCAATATAAATCAAACTATTTTGTTGATGGGTTGCATGCGCAAACGATACACTATCGGTAGATATTATTATTACTTGTATCTGCGGAATAAATCGGCTTGGCCCTGTAAAATCCAAAATAACGACTTAAGCACAGCTTTAAACGGAAACGGCAGGTGTTGTGAAGTAAACAACGAAAATTGTGTAAAAAAACTCTATTTATGCGTTTATTTGTCCATTTGAAAAAGTGATTTGATATTATTATAGCGTGTTTCTCGTTACAAAAAAAGAGAAAATGCCTCGTGTGTTAAGGAACAACATCTGGTCTAAATGTACATTAAATCTGGGAATAAAAACAACTTTCCAGGACAATGCTATCCTTATAATCTTCTACCCTAAGGAATAGAACCAATCTGAACAGAAACTTTGTATAAATTCCAAGAAAAGAAATTAAGAAACAATGGACTCCGTTGGTATTCGGTTGGTATTCAAAACAGTTTCTCGTGAAGGCCAGATTAGTCCAAAGAAGTTGTGATAAGTGAGATAGGTTTATTCGCGTTCTGTCTTGATTTCCCACAGGATCACACGTGTACATATTGTTATTTGGATTCTCGTGCCTTTCCGGTTTAATCTACACCAACAAAATGTTACTATCTTTAAATACAAAAGTTGACTTCTTGCTATTTCTATAGATAGTTTTTTATTAAAGTATATGCAGATTGACCAGGTTTTAAAAAATAAAACCTTTGATGTCCTGTAATATGCCTGCTTTCTAATTAACAACATCAAATAATCATTCATAGTTTGTTTGCCAATCACTATTTTATTACGTAATAATAATAATAATTAATGTTATTTAGTCTGTATCCCACGAAAAATTGTTTCTGTTCATTACTAATTAATTATGATCATTAAAATGCAAAAGTGATTAGCCGTAGGGAGGTGACATTGTTTTAAATCAATTATTAAAAATTAAATATGCATATGCTTTGTTGCTTTGATAATTAGTTTGTTAGCACCTCTAGCTATTTATTGTACCCCACTGTAATTTGTTATAAAAGCATCTCCTACGAATTTTCCTTGGTCTTTAATTTGTACGAAAAACGTGTCGATGATTTTTTATCAGTATAAATTTGCTCTTTGCACTAAACATAACACCTATCATTTCTTCCGCGCCGTGTGACAGTAAAACACAAAACGATGAGTTTTTCTTTTATTGCCGCTATGACGAAACGTCATTGACTTTGTTGTGATGTTATGAGTGAACGTAATGGGCCTGATAGGATAGTCACTCCCCACATGAATGAAAGAAAAGCTCGTGCAATTTCTTTAAAATAAGGAAATCGCAAAATTAATGACTTTCAATAACATTTCGATCGAGCATTAATGGCTGAAAAGAATAATTGTCGTGAATTTTTAAAACAAGGTCAGTAAGTCACACAAACAATGTCCTTTGTGGGTTGTTGGATCTGTTCTTTGACTCTATCGTATTAAAAGTTTGTAACTACCAAAATCATCTCGATGTTGATAAAATTGTAAGTTTAGAAGTTGTGAAAAGTGCAGACCTCATGTAGAATTAACCATCTTCATGAAAAGTTTCGAGACAAACTCGGGTATATACAGAATATTTACTATTTCGAGCTCTTGTGGCATGAAATTATACCACCTACTACTGGTATCCCATTTTCCTTTATGTTTTAAAATTTATTATTGTCATCACAAATATTTCACGAAAATTTACGTTCCTACATAGAGATGGGAAATTTCAATTCCTTATTGTAAATAAAAAAGAAATAAGAATATAATAAAATCATAGTAGCGAAAGTTCGAAAGTTTTTATTGGGACCAATCGAAAAAGTGAAATGTATTTTTGAACAAGTTTTGTTATTTAATTTTCAACTCAAACAGTTTCACATCCACTTGGTGGTAAGTGGTAAAGTGTAGCGGATCAAAGTCTTCACGCTTCACACAGAGAATGTAGCTGTGGCATTCAAAGGTTCGGCCAAGTGGGACAACTAATACAGCCAAGACAGTAATTCCCCGGACAAAATCTTGGATTGCTGCATCGAGTCTGTCACGTCTGTTCACATACAAATTATTTTTTTATCAACGGTTAAAGTAATTCAGTTGTAGAAATATTTCTCCCCCTAGACGAGGATCATCTTTGAATAAAAACCAAAGTTGTGATACCGCACAAATGATCAGAAAGTTCGCAAAAGTTTCAACTACGCCACTGCTTCTAATTAGTTCCGAGCGGGAAGATTCGTCACTTCTACTTTTAAAATCTGTTCCTTCAAGCAATTGTTTTGAATAAGCGAATAATCTGACGTTTAATTTGAGCTATAAATTTGACACTGCAAAATAATCAACAAAAATAATTAGAAATTTTAGATAGCAGAATATGTGAGTCTCCATCAAAAGCCTCACGTTATAAGTAAGTCAAATTTTTGAAGATAGCATTATCCATAATTAAATGATTAATTAAGAGTTGTTGAATACAAAATTTAAGTCTACTGTCGGTATGAATACATCAAAGAATTTTGACAGGCTATTAAAGGTTCAGCATTTAAAACCCCATTCGCTCAGCTTTTAGGGTTTCTTCTAACTAATTAGTGCTTTCGATAAGTCAACACTCTATCCCTATAACAAATTGGCGAACCTCTCACCTATGCCTTGAACTTAATAAATGTGACAGATTTGAATTTTATAATGGAAATTTAATTACGTATCTAAATTGACTTTTTTCTTACAACCTCTTATTCAGGTTAAAATATTTATTGACGCTCAATTTCAAAATTCCATATAAACTTTAAAGTTGCTGATTCCTCGGAGTCAGGCCGAAATTTATTTCCGCTTTCTAGTTTATCTGGTTATGTTTTAATAATTTCGACGACATTTAATAATTCATAAACTCCATTTTATAATATATCTTGAGATGAAATTTCATATCAGTCAGTTCTTTTTGAATACAAAACTCAAAGAACACGGTTCCAAAAAGAAACAATAGAGTTTTATGACTATCAAAAGCAAAAACTGTTACGCTTGCTCTAATTTATATTGTATTTAAGCGATGTCGACATTTTGTCATAAAATTTTACACCTAAATAAATATACATGTTACAAAAGCAATATTCATTGTTTATGTGCCATAAATAAACTTAGTATTGGTAAGCACTAAAATAATTTTACTGCAGAATATGATCAAAAGATCTTGAAAAGTGCCTTTATTTCGTTGTAATAACTAATAAAGTTACAAATAATATGATTATTAATAACCTTAAATTGAAGTTTTATCAAGAAGTAAAGAAAATGACCCATTTCTTGTTAGAGCCAACTCTTCGTGGAATATCATTGTTTAGGCATTTTCTTAATTACATTTTTTGCATATCCCTTCTAAGCTATAGGTCGCCAAATTATACCGACTTTTGGTAAATTTTTTGGGAATACACAACCATCCCTGTTTTATTTTGTTTTTTATAATTTCCTTTGTTATAATATCACAAAAAAAAATTACAGTAATTTAATTTGTTTCGTTGGCGAAAATGAAGACATATTTTTCTCTCTAAACGATGTAAAACACATTATCTTTTATTTTACAAATAACAAAACATATGCTAATGTATGTGACAAAATAACATGAAAGATCAAATACCCAAATAACACAAAAGTAGCCATAGGGTTTTAATATACAGCAAAGCAAAGGAAAGGTTTGTTTAGGACTTAAACTTCCTTTGTTAAATAAAATGTTACCTTTGTTATTATGAAAATTATTTTATAAATAGAATATTCTTTGTGAAAATTTTTCATCGTCGATGCGGAATCGAGAACTTTAATAGTAACATCTAGGGAAGTTTTTACTAGATATTTCTCCGCAATGATATAAATTTAAATGTAATGCGGCTCTGTAAAAGGTGAATTCAAAGTTCGTGATACACGGCATCAAAAGCAGCGGGTCTTGTATGCCCTAAGCGTCCCACAAATTAGAAACATGTTACCAATTAAGGCAGGGCCGGCGGCAGCAGAACTGGCAAACCGATACCGCATTATTTCAAAATAGTAGCTCGTTAACCACCATCAAAACAAATAAACACACTGGATGCTTTTATAATATTACAACAACAAGGGTCACCCTTTGTATTAGTTTTTAATTAAGAAATCAAACAATGGATGTTTGGAAATACGATCATTGCGAAAATATAAAATAAAGGTAAAATATACGGATTCCTCCGTCTTAAACCTTTAGCTTTATCAAGATCGGCTATGTTTGCTGGTGGCTATGACCCGAAATGGTAGCTATAGGTAAATACATTGTTCATGAAGTTAGAGAGCTAGTTTACATGTGGAAGATCATGTTATTTACGAAAGAGAACCCCAAAAAGAGATTTTTTCATGAAGAAATCCACATTTTTAACCAATCTTCTAGCTTGAAAAAAACATCAGTTTTTGTATTTATAGTGGTATATCGAACATGAGAATAAAAAAGTTTAGCAGTTGAAACAACTAGGGTGCATTATTTTTAGTTTCATTGACTTTCAAAACCTGCTATTTTAGTAGTCTTTCAGGTTGAAAAAATACGCACATTATTTATTATATTTTTGCAAGTTATAATATATCGCAATTCAATAAAAACTTTGATTGTACCAGAAATAAATATAACAATCATTCGAATTTCTAGTAATTGTAAAAAACTGACTAAATTTTACAATTAAAATCTAGCCAGCCCAGCTAAAATTAAACCATTTACAAAAGATTTTTTTTTTAATTTAATCCAATACTCACAACACTAATTTTGGTTTTTGAATCTTGGAATTTAATATATACGGAACGATTATTATTGCAAATAGATGCGGGACTGTTAAATCTCTACAAATCAATGCAATTCTGATAACTACACTATGCATACTTTACCGAGACATGTCTATAAATAGCGACGTATTAAAATTTATGAAATATTTACCACTGGAATCAAATCTGGCCACAAAATATGTGACGATGGTTTTGAATTTTGAATTTTGAATTTTGAACAATTTTTACATAAATTGAGAAGGTGAAGAAATATATTGTACACCATTGTTTTAAGACAAATGCATCTGTAATGTAACAAATTCTCGGCTATAATTGTTGTTTGCTTGTTTGTTAGCGAATCGAGCGAGGGCGCTATCAAGATACGCGATGTAATAATTTAGTCGAGGAGGTGATGGAGCGGACTCGCTAAGAGTAATTTAGCCCTTTATTGAGTGTAAACGGCGGTTTAATTTGGCATCTGTGTCGACTCAACGTCGCAGGTTGCGGATATTGAGATGTGTATCGATGGCGAGTATAGATTGCCATTCATTAGTTGACATTTGTACTCCACTCGGGCGGGTCATCGCATTGAAAATGCGTCACACTCGAACCCACTGCCAACAATTCCCACAGATTTACAACTTCCACCATCGCTTTTATTCTATTTTGTCTCTTTTTACGGCTTCACGGATTCCAAAACCCTGTTAATTATGAATCGTACATTATAGGTGCTTTATCGTCACTGTATTAAAAATCTACAACATGTATTTCCGACGCTTGCAAAGCTCTTAAATCAACTACGGACGATTGAACGGATTCTGTTAATCACGGGCGTAAAGGCATCTTCTGAACTGTACATAGTTTACATGCTCTACTGTGCGGTAGCAAATCCGCTGGTGCTTTTATCAAGTATTCAAACTAGGTGATAACTTTGACATTATCTTAAAATCAATTTCGCTCTTTCCTAAACTTTAACTTGTACATACCATAAATGGTAGGAAAAAGACTAATTAGCTCTTTCAAACTCGGAGACAAGTTTGTTGGTTTTTTGTCTTTCTTCGGAGTGTATTAAACATGTAGGTTCAACCAGCTTTATTGAGTATTAAGTATTATTGGTATTAATTATGATTTGGTGAATAATTCAGAATAGATCAACAGATTTAATTCTACAAAAACAACGATTTATTGTTAATGTTAACAATGTGCTTTATGATTTACAAAATGTGCGTTTTAAGCGTTACTAATTTAATCAAATCAAATGAAGCTTGGAGAAAATTACAAGGGAGCTAAATAGAAACATGATGTGGTGGAATTGCCTATTCTTGGAATAAACCAACCGAACTGCATAATTACTTAATTTCGAGCTAAAGTTCTTATTCGATCGTCTTGTAGTAAGAGACCGTTTACCCGGTATTTTTCTTCTTTTGACTCAACCGAAACCGCTAATTATAACAAAAACTTATTATAATTAAGCGTAAAATAAGAAAGACAGCTTAGCAAATATGTTTGAGCTACGCAATTATTAAGTACGTCGAAATTAAAAGGAAAATGGAAAAAGAAAAAACCTTTAGGGCACGTTACTTCCACAATACTCTCTAAAAAAGCAAAGGTAAACCTTTGTAAATTTCTTTGTAAAGATTTTAATAATTAAAACAAAGTTTTACAATCAAAATTAAATAATTGGTTCAAGATGTGCGTCGGGACCCTGGAACACCTGACATCCATCTCTAATTAAAAAATCTAATTCTTTTACTTGTCTGACGCAAACACTGAATAAGAAAGATATTAAAAATTCAACCACCGCGATAATTCGTTTCAACCTACATTATTTGCCAAAACTTGCGTATACGCTAACGTTTCATATACGCTCGTGTGCAAAATTCTAATTAAGTTTCACGTTAACTCCTTCTAAGTCGTTAAACTCTCTAAATATTCTAAACTTAGCTGAAGTGCATGTATAATGCAGGTCGCAGAAAATGTCGATGCATCGTTTTAATCTGTTTCAGTTAGTAACAAACCGAATCAGCTAAATTGTAACTGAAACGATTTTATCAGTAACAAAACCTTGTAATTGCTTACTGATTTATTTGGTTTTGTGTTTAATTGCATTTATTTAGAAATCCGCAATCCCCTAATATTTATTTTTATTTCGTGTATCTATCAAGAGGTAATCTGCTCGGATGATTCTAATTTAACTGTTATTTCCTTCGTTGCTATTGTTGGTTTTTACGACAACCCAGATCGCAAACCGACGAACGTCACGTTGCCTGAAAATCAATCCTATTACTAACGCCAAATGAGTTAACTTCATATTATTTTAAAGCGACTCGATTTTCTCTAATATCCGACTAATGCACGCCGCGTCCAAAATCGCATCTACTTTATATTCCATCAAAAAGAAACGCCGATTTCGCGATAACGTCTGGTAATTTGAACTAAAACCAAACTTGATTTTTCGATGTCAAAAATAACACTGAAAATAATAACGATCTTCTTGAACTAAAACAAAACATTGTCAAAATCGTTTTTGAATCGCATTCGTTAATTTGACCGTTCGCTTAAAATTCTGTTTTGTTCTTCAATATCGCACGTCAATATTTGTTTCTTTGCACGCGAGTGTGCTTATGAAAAAAAAATGGCGTTGAATTAATTACTTTGGAAAGCAGTGAAATTACTTAACACTAACAAAGTTTCTCTAATTCAGATAATTCGTTTAACAGTTGAGAGTTTCGTCGGAGTGTGGGTGCTTTCAAATGTGTATTTAGAGGTGTTTTATGCTCTATATTTCAAAAGTTGCACAGTTGACAATGTAAATATTGAATAATTAAGTGTAGTTTTTGGTTATCACCGCAGTCATTAGTTTGTTTAGTTTTTTGAAGAAGGGGTCGTAAAATAAAATTAGAATAATGGGGTATTGGTGAATTAATTTTTGTTGCAACTGGGAGAAAAGTTCGTGTGTATTTGGGATTTTATGCGTATCTGACTTTCCCAATTCCCCAACAGAATTAAAACGTATTTTATTGGTCTTATATAAATGATGTTGTGCAGGGTATCAGATAGGAAACTCATTAAAAATTATTTTATTTACGGCATCTATAGGGGATGTAATGTGATTTCGTGTTAGATTATAGGAAACCAATAAAAATAAATAGGTCTTAAGGCAGAAGATTTCCAATTTGCATATATCGATTTCCACAATGCGTGCCAGGGATATTGGTTTAATAATCAGAGAATAGCGAGTTGCCCTTTATGCGTGTCGATGTTTTTGTCTCATATTGCTACAGAAGCTAAAGGGGAGTTTCGCGGATTAACAGCTTTAGGTCTCAGGTTGATTGCTGCCGCCGTCAACCTCATAGATATGTCACCGCAGCTTTGTTGTTTAAGGCAATTTTTAGGCAATTAGGTCAATTAAGTTTTTGCTAACATGCGTATTTGCGTGAGTACACCAAGAACTCCTGGCGGAATCCTCGTTCAACCCCAAAGCTTTGCGGCGCACAAATATTAGAACAATTTACTATTAATTCAATAATTAGTGGAATTTCGATTGGCGGTATCTGAATTCAATCAACGTATTATATTATATATATTACGCACATCATAGTTCTACCGGTTCTAATATATACTTTAGTTGCTAACATAATTGTGTAGTGCACGCTTTGAAGTCTATTATACATCACTTGAATGTCCTCACGCTGATCTAATGAACGAACAGATAAACCGGGAACCATCAGATCTAGATAACTGTAAGCGAACGTAGCGAGCTGGTTTTAGACTGTATCAAATGTACAACATCTATATAACTCAATATCTCTCTACTCGACTATTTATATTTTCCTAAATTAATATAAAACATGACGTGTTCAAATCACATTTTTATAATAAATTTGCAATGCTCAAATAATAAGATTTTTTTTACACATTTTACTTTTACATATTCGTAAAACTTGAAATTTGGAAAAACTTTAATTTTGTTATTAACATTTTTGTGTTTTTTCTAACTGATACGTATTGATTTAATTACCGTTAAATTTAAAAATTACGTAGTTTTTTTTTAAATGCATTAGTTTTCTAAAAATATCACATGACTGCGTCAATTTGATGTAAAGTCCTACACGTTTTACTAAATCGATGTCGCTTTAAACCTATAATAAATTTCTCGCCGGAAACGCAAGACAAAGTATACAATCTATCGCGAAATGAAAGCACAGGTTAATAATAAGACTACGACCAATTGTAATCACAATTTTCACACTGATAAATGATTCTTCGTAAATTTAATTAAATTCTTTTATTTTTCGTTGCTGTCGCATTTTATTTGTTATTACGAAAAAAAAAAACAAAAGCATTTCGGTTTAGTGTTGAAATTTAAAGAGTAAGCGTCAACGAAAAGTTTTGGTATTTAGACAATAAGTAACATGGCAATCCATCTTTCCGCTAGACATTCGTCTGCCAAGCTTGTCTTCGTTTCATTACGTACACTTTTCTTGCTCTGTAATTAAAAAGACCAACTGTTCATTATTACTGCCTGAAAAATGTGTACGGTACCCGCCAAGCGCACACTCGCAATAATCTCAATTTGATCAAATGCAATTTCTCGGCAAGATCAAATAAAAAGACTATAATGAATTAAGGCTTTTCGACATCATTGCTAATTTGAAAGAAAAAAAAATGTTTCAAAGAATATATTATGCCGCGATATGAATTGCGTCTGGAATTAATTTAACCGCACATTCTGCAAGCAATGTAGAAAAATTTATTGTCTCGAAAAATGTATTAAATTAGAAAAAACACGCGAAATTTCATGAGAAAAAGATGTTTAGCGTTGGTTTCGGGAAAATCGATGAGAATCCAAGAAGTTTGAATTTATTAAACCTACCTGATACAATTATCTTTTAATTAAAGTGAATTTTGTCCGCGTCGAATTGATAAAAAGTGAAAATCTCGTGTGTACTTTACGCCTTCATTTAAAAGAAAATGCGCCTTTTCTTTTGTATACACGAATTAAAATCTCCGTTCATTCTAAAAATACGCGTATTATAGCGTCAAAGCAAATTTTAAAGAGCTTTTTATATAAGATTATCAGATATCAAAGAGTTGAAAGAAATGACTCATTCTAGTTTGGTGCGAATGGCAACGAGAAGACGAGAACGTAACCTTATCCATCGTTTGACACGATGAAGGGGTGAACCGATCCGTCTTCAAAGACTTCCGTTTAATTTCTGCTGAAATTATTAATCGCCAGTAATTAATCAAGCCCTGTTCCTTCCTTACAAGTGGTGCATTATATTCTAGCTTTTTCACGAGTTGCTTTTTTGCTTGCCGTCGCCGTCATTCATAGGTGACCACGCTAACGGAATTACTTTCACGGCTCGGGACGGAAATGACATCAATTTGTATTTGCCACGTAAATATATCAAGAAATATAAACAAGAAATCGAAATTTAAGCGAGAAAACGGAACATTTGTCTCTATTTGTATCACTTTATCACGCATTCACTCCAGAAACGATAAGTGTGTCATTTCTACAATATACTATAATATTTTTTAACTAGAAAAACTTATTCATATAACACGAATTTGTTAGTTTTTACTAATTTTAGTTAAATGCGTCTGTTAAAAAAAAAAGAACTGAATATGATACCGTTTTACAATAGAAACAATTCCAAAATTATTTGGCAATAATTGGATCTGGAGTGTTCATCATAGCTTTTATTTTGGTGAATATTAATGAACGGTCGTTGTAATGACAACGTACATTGTATAAACGGCAGCGAACCACGTTAAATTTTTATCGGTATCAGCTGTATATTAATTATGTTAAACCTCCCTTTCAGTGGTTAATTAATTATCTAGTCTTTAATGTTCACCGAAGTTACCATATTAATTAGGAATTTTAGTACATGATTTTATAAAAAAAATGAAAGAGTGTTTTAAAACCACGGTCAAACGGAATGACTTCGTTTCTAAAGAACCGTCGTAGATATTCGCATGCGGTCACATGCTTAATAATGTATGAAATAAGAAGCCGCGTCTGTTTTGTTTTGCGCCATAACCATAATTTATTTAGTGGCTTGTTTTCATAGGTCTTATGTTTTGGTAGTGTATATTATAAATTTTTTATAAAATATTTCATTCAAGATTTGTGTCGGTTGGCAGCTAAAGGTTTTGCGTGCGCATAAAGGAAAGGGAAGTAAGCATCTCCAGGTGGCGCTGCCGGAAGGCCAAAAAGCATTCAAAGAATACGAGATCGTCGGTGTTACGCTGTTACGAGCTACCATAAACATGGAGCGCCTTCTCGCGTTATTCAGAGGCATTACTTAAAAACGTTACGAGTATAAAAAAATATTTCGGTTGAGCGCTCCGGACTCCGGACTCCGGACCCGTCAGGTGCGCCCCCTGGAGTTGAGACCTGGAATATTAAACACAACGCACCCTGACTCTTAAAGCTAACGTATGTGCGATTGTAACAATGCGCGCTAACCGCATTGCCTGAGGTTACGTTCTATGAAGCTGCTGTGCAGGGAATTCCTGCCTGGGTTCAAATATTCCCAGCTGTTTCCTCATCGCCTACTTCGCTATACCCGCTTCGCACCACCTACAAATACACTTACGATAACAAACACCCTAATTTGTTGAAACTAATATTTCTGGGGTACAAACTTTCATGAGTTCCAGACGAAACGCCGCCTCCTAGCACCAACTCCCAACCGAAAACATTATCATTTCACACACACACCCCACACACATTATCGACACCACACAAACCTAAGATCAAAATAAACAACCAGTATATAAATATCTTGTCCTTTTTGTAGTTCTTTACGTAAACCATGCAAAATTTTCCTAATACACTAAAAGCTCTTTAATAAACCAAATTCCACTGTGTTAACATGGCTCGATCTGTTAATTCATATGATTTTTTTATTATTTGTTATTGCCTTTTATATAGATGATTTTCAATTTCCCATTGACATTGCTTTACAAATGTTGTTTGTTTTGTTGTCAGTGTACCAGGGAGTACATCAAACGCATCATTTATTATTTAATTACAGCAAACTACTTAGCTTCCGGCAAAATCGGGGCAAAGCTCCATATGTCATAAAATTTAATTAAAACACACAGGAAGATAATATAATACAAATATCGTTTTTATATCGTTCACTAATTACACGTATTTGTTACCACGCCATTTTAATAAATTTCATTTGGACGACGATGCGCTAATGGAACAACTCCCATTAGAATTGAAACATTTTATAAACGAACAATGTTATAAACAATGTATGCTTGCTGAAATGGAGGTTTTTAATGTAGATTGTTTGTATTTTGAATATTAAATTTAATAGTCAGTTATATTACGGTATTAACTAAAGTTTATTCGATGAACGGTAGAAAAAAAAATAGATAATAGTGGAGCAAATTGAGCCATTTAAACGTGAACACTTTTAATTTAACAAAATCAAGAATTTAGTAGTTAATTCTATCTAAGTCTTTTACAGATTCAAAAAATTTCAACTATTTTTTAACGATTTTTTTTTATATACGAGACAATCGAACAATAAAAGTAAACGTTCATAAAAATTGCGTTTTGTCTAAAAACGAGTATTGCACTTATAATACAGATTACGTAAAATGAATTCTGTTTTGCGAGCCATTTAATAAATTTATTACATTCGAACAGAATAAATAAAACAATGAAATTTAATAATTAAAGTAAACAAAAGCCACTATCTATTACGGAAAAAAAGTGAAAATACATCCTGCAACGCCACTGGTTCTTTTTTTTTTTTTCGTCTACTATATGATTGTGCGACTGCATATTATCCCGATCTCCTTTAAAGTGTCCCGACGAAATATGGCGGTCCTGTATGGATTCGTAACGAAGTGTATTCGACTACCGCATTTTTATTTATTGGCACAGAGATGTGGCGGCCAGTTAAAGAAGGCACGTTTGGCGTTGGGACTTCCGTTTCCGTTTTCGAGCGACCGTATGCGGTTGCCCAATCATAATCCTACAAAGAAAGTGAACTAGCAAGGACGACCCAATCGACGATTTTC
This sequence comes from Cynaeus angustus, assembly GCA_030157275.1. Classification (NCBI taxonomy): domain Eukaryota; kingdom Metazoa; phylum Arthropoda; class Insecta; order Coleoptera; family Tenebrionidae; genus Cynaeus; species Cynaeus angustus. Next base: position 13,232,021 of record CM058066.1, on the reverse strand, counting down.
CCTCATTAAATTTCAGGCAATCAAAATAATCGGAATAATTCTAGCAGTTAAAGTTGGACGGAATTTTATGTGTTGTAAACCAGTAGCGAAAACGAGCCTTTGAAGGTCGTTTTTTTTCTTTTTTCGTCAATAGGAGTGTCTCATGCAACGATTTTAATGAACATGCGAAAGTGGATTTTAGGTAAGAAAATCGGTCTATTTTCCAGGCAGAGCGGCGTTACATCAGATTTGCAGACATTAGTGTCGAAACGTGTAGCTCTGCAGCTGCAATTAAAAAAGCCGAGAAAAAATTAGCGTCTTGTCCAAGGAATGCGTCGTTAATGGTGTTAGAATTGAATTTAGGGGTGAAATTTTGAAAAGTAAGTTTGCGGATGCGCTAATAAAATAGGCAGATTGCCTCGTTCTGTAGTTATATTTTAACGTTTAGTGTCGAGTGACTGCATCGGTCCGCTATATATTGAGAGGATTTCGTGCCAGGGGATACAAATGCAACTCATTTCCGGTGCAGACGGTAGAATTATTAATTTCAAATGAAAATTATATGCGGAGATATTTCGTTCTTTTGAGTGTAATGGCGCACAGATATGCATGTTGATAAGTATCAAAGTACATGTTTTTAAAAGTTTCTGTGTCAAATAAACCATTAAAAATGTAGTGACTTTGTTTTTGCTTGTGCTGAGTGTTTGCTCGCTAGTTCGGCTGCATATTTAATAGCCTGCAGGCCCACGAGACCGGTGCGCGCCGGTCTCCCCTGTGCCGCTCCTGCTGCCACCCCACTCGCCCTTTTATTAGCACGCTCTTCCATGTCATGTAACATCACAATTGATTAAAATTCACTCTTTCCCTTATTAATAAATAACGCAAAACTCACAATCTCAGAAAAACGCCACGTTAGTTATTTATCGGAGATACTCTCCATCTTGGGCGAAAATAAGACAAAACAGCCAACCCATAAATCACGGGCATCTAATTTGTGCAATAAAAGCTTTTCATTTCTAGTTTAAAATATAGCTTTCTCTATACGTTATATATTGTTATCTCCGCTTCCGTAAAGCTAATATTTTACAAATTCTGTCCCTTTGTGAGTTGAACTATTTAATAAAAATTCTGGTAATTGAAAAAGCACGCGACATTTAAACTTGATATTTTTCTAAGCTTCCAAGAAAAATTACAATCACAAAATCAATTACTCTTTCGGTTTATTTACGACTATTACAAGGCTTCCATAATAATGTAAAGAGCGCTATTGCTGCACAGCACCGCCCTGGCGGACAAAAGCTCACTCTCAAAAGCACAGCTTTACATAATCGATATAAAAGCGTTCTCTATTTTACAGTGAACTCTGCCATACTGATGGTTTGTTTCTTCGCTAAAATTTTAAAAAATGCAATATTTTTTTATATAACCCGAGCCTAAAATACCAATGTTAGTTCAAATTGAAAAAATTCTCGAACTTAATCTCGACTTTTTGAATACAGTTGATAGGCAAAGTTTTTAAATCGACTTGCTACAGACAGGCACTACATGAAGATAAAGTTTAACTTACTTGAAAACTTTCGAAGGTCAATACACTTCCACACAAGATTGGACTTTTTGACGTTTTTGTTCTATAACTAACCGCTACTCACAACTAAATGCAGATTAACGATTAAATGAAGTTTTTAACGAATTTTTATTAAACAACGTGGCAAAGGGTGAACTGCGGAAATCCGGATGAAAGCCAATGACGGTGTTTCGGAGTAACATTAAATTTATGTTTATTCTTTGCAAGAAGATACTCACGAAACTTACCTGAGTAAGAAAAGGGGATTATTCAGAGCTTTCTTACTTTCTTGATAATCAACTTAAATAGCAAAAACAGGGTTGTTAATGCATTTATTTTAGTTTTTTTTTAATATAAAATAGTTCATAAAACTATTTTAATTTACATTTCAAACGTTGCTTAAAAAACAGTGTTAGTTAACTACTCAGAACTCAGGATTTTTTTATGTATTTATGTTCCCTTATTTCCGCATCTCATAGAAGGCGAAAGTTTTTCATTTTTATTAGAAAAAGTAAAATATCAGTTTCATTCTTCCATTACGATTTTTAACGTATTTCGTTAAACTTGGTATTGCCTTCACCTTAAATCGACAAATGTGAAATGCCCGTTGACACCTACAAGATTATGTGGCATTCAATATTAGGTATTTTGTAAAACATGAAGAAAAGAGGTACTAGAATTCTACTGTTTGGTGAAAAATAAATAAATAAACTTGATAGGTCTTCTTTTACTAAACTTTGAATTTAATTAATTAACAACGTTGTCGAACAAATAGTTTTGAAATATTCTAGTTTCTTTATAAGCTATGTTAAAATCGATCTGTTCTAGCAACCATGCTGGTTAACAGTTTTACAGAAAAAAAACATTAAAATTAATCGAGAAAAATGAATAAATTTGATTACTTATGTATATCGCATGTCAGCTCGGGCGAGTAAGATTGATTCGTTTAGCGCACTTCTAGTAAATTCTTTGTGTCGTTTTAACGCCATAAAAATCTCCGAGAGTGTTTTATTTGTGGAACGCAGTTAGCGAACATGCTAAATGGGTTAGGTTGACAAAAGAGCTCATTTGAGTTCCGTAAAAGTTGTATAAATATGTTAATGTTAATGAGATAGAATTTTATTGGTTTATGTTAATTTTATGATTATTTCTTGCAAATTGACCAAAATAATTTATTTTTATGTGTGGAAATAAAAAGTTTCGTGGTGTTACTATGTCAATAAACGGGCAAAGCTCTGTTATTCGAATCCGCCATTAACGGCTACAAAAATGCTACGTGTATGCAATGTGTAACAGAGATAACATTAATATCGCCAAGTAAAGTCGAAAACCACAGCCAGAATCGCCATTTTAGTATCTTTAGGCAATAGAAGCTAGGTTTTTTACCGTGTGATGCAGCTGCCGCCAATTCGATCTGCTCTTGAAGCAACAGTGACGAAAGCAATAGTAAAGGCCATCCGATCTTTGAAATATATGAGATGGCATCTTGGCGCGGCGCAGGATTTTGGATGAACCACCCCCAGGATTTGAATGGCATAAAAAGATTAAAGTGACCTCTTGCCACTCCCTCAACGGCGTATTGGGCGCTCCACGACGCCCCCATTGACGTCAGAATATCTAGCATCGCGACGGCCTGCCCCCAAGCTTATCAATGATAAGAAATAAGTGATCGACAATGAAAACATCTCAATTAATAGCCGGCGTTATGTGAAAACCGCCGCATGGTTGACGGCAGCGGCGGCGATGCAGCGCGGTGTATCGCTGCCGGCGTAAACATAAACAAGGGTGGGGGTGATGCCGTCACGTTGTTTCTCTTGCTGCTGTTTTACTGCCTGCTGACGGCAGGAGTACCAGCATGGTGTATTCTTCTTATTTGTTATCCTAATGCTGGCCTGTGTTTTAAAATATACAAATAAAAAAAATTAAAATATATCGAGCGTATACTAAATTTTAATTAATTTTATAGAGGATGCTTTACAATTATACATTTTATGATGTCTAAAAATAATAAAAAAAAATATTATGTACAGAATCTGCTGTAACTTTGTTGATTTATACAGGACATCATGTACCACTCTTTTTAAGAGTTTCACATTAAAATTGAAGGCCACTTTGTAGAAAATGTTTTAAACTGTTTTTGCATGTTAACTCCAACTATTATTTATAGATCTATTTCTTTTTCTGTTTTTTTTTAAGTAGCAAACAATAAAATTTTATGTTCGATTATTCGTGCGATCAAAATTTGGGATTTCTAGAAAATATTTAAATTAGGCGTAAATTATTTTCTACGAAACGATAAAATAATTTGAATTAAATAAAACTTCACAATTAGTAAAAATAATTGTCAAAGTTATAGCAGAAATAGACTCGACGGTTATGATTTTTAACTATTGAATTACCGTTTCAGTGGGTAATTTTTGAATTTAAAATAATACTGTTTTTGAAATAAACATGATGAAATAAAATTAAAACATGTAAATAGTAAATAACTAAACGAAACAAAATTATTTAAAAATTAGGTAATCATCTGAGCCCAACTACAAAATAATATTAAGCATTTTAAATGATGCTACATTTGCAGCTTGTTAATACCATTAGAATAATACCTTGTCATTACCAACTATAATAACAATATGTTTCTCAAGCGCGTTTTAACACACCTGCACGAAACTTCAGGAATTCGCAAAGTTACCTACAAACCAAGGCCGACGATTATTTCATTAGTGCCGAAGGCTTTAACATTTTTAATGATGTTGAGATCTGCCAAGTTTAAGGGTTCAACATAAATATGAAATTTCTGCTTTACACAGAGCTTGGGGCACTTTTCGTCAGAATTCAGTCAAATAAGAAATTTGAATAATTTGCCATAATCACATGATTTTATGTAACTAATGTTAAATCTAGTACTTAAATTAAGAAAATCCTCATATTTAGTTAATAGGATATTTAAGGGTATTTAATTGTGGCGGTTTATAAATACGCCAATAAATGGTGGATGCGCCGGGAAATGTTATATTATTCCATTATGTTAATACTTATTAAAGCTCTACTCATAGTTTATAATTAGTAATAATGTTTGAAAATAAACTTATTTTATATTCATATAATAACAAGAACCGGTCGTTTGATCGCTTTCGAATAGAAAGTTGCTTTTTTAACTTTAATTATGAACAAATAGTACATTAACCACTAAGGTTGAGATGTCTATAATTATAACCCGACCGTCAAAATTATAACACCGAAGTATCGAGGTTTATAAGACGCGAGGATTATAACTGTCATCTCAACCAAAGTGGATATACGTTTTTTTTTAACTAGTAGACGGTTTATTTAGTTTATAAACAAATTTGTTTTAAACAATGCAATATTATTTGATAGACATACCCTTCATAAAAGCCTTGGTCTTCAATTAAAAGAAAGCGGGTATCTAGATACATGGCGTACATCTTTTGTCTTTTAACTGACATTTAAGTTACTTTTCAAAATTTGTTAGCGTTTTGCATGTTTTCGAAAAATGTCTGACAATCTCTGTACTCCTCCGCAAATTCAACAAAAATTAAAAGGCGATAAAGACAACTTATTGCGCCAAAAATCAAGAACTGTTTACCTCAAAGCTTATTATCACACTTTTAAAGAGTGGTGCAACGCAAATAACGTCAGAAGAACGTTAGAAAGTGTGATGCTCGTATATTTCGAGGAGCAAGCACAAACAAAAAGGGCTTCAAGTTTGGATACTTTGTATTCTATGCTTAAAGTCACATTTTTAATTGAGGAACATGTAAAAATCTCAAAATTTTCAAAACTTATAGCTTTTTTAAAACAAAAACATATCATCTACAAAACAAAAAAAAATCACCGTTTTTTTCTAGAGAGGAAATTTGTGCGTTTCTAATAAACGGTCCCTATGAGGCATTCTTATCAACTAAGGTAATTGTTATTATTTGTTATAAACTTCTATACATTTACTCCACCATAGGCTCTTTTGGTCATAGGAGTAGCAGGGGAATGTAGAACTGTTGAACTCTGCAATATGCAAACGCAAAACGTTGATATACGTGATGATATAATTATTGTCAATATGCCAAACAGTAAAAATGGAACCACTTAAAAATTTGTTTTAACAGATCCATTATGGATTAATGTGGCAAAAAAGTACCTAAACTGCGGACCTGTCCCCATATTACCTAGTTTTTTATTGGTTTCAAAGGTGCTAAACCTTAGCGCCAAAACATTGGTCATAACACTATCAGCAAGATGCCTAAAGTAATAGTTTTGGTCCTAAAATTTCCCAACCTTGAAAGTAACACTGCCCATTCCACCGCAGTTCGCCTACAATTTTAACAAAAAATGGTGGAGATTTCCTATCTTTGAAACGTCACGGAAGATGGAAATCGGCAATACTGAGGAATTCCTCGCCGACAAAAAAAGGATTGCAGCAATGGTTCAAAAAGGTGTACCAGTTGTTGCGTCCAGTGACATGAACAACAATCTTTTTACCAAAGTCCTATACCCAAAATAATGAGAACAACAGAAAGTACTCGTAATAGAACTATTCACATTCCAATCAGCACAAATTCATTAAACACAGAAAATTCAACCTTTTTAAACACTGGAATTAATTGATATGAAATGTCAAAACTGTAGTTCGACTTTTATTGTAAATAAATTTATAATTGCTTATTGTATTCGTTTGTAAATAAAATACACTAGAAATGTCAAAGTCTGAGCATGCGCCGTTGGACTTTCAGTGCTTACTCTATTTTAACCTACGCACTACAAAATCCCTAACTAAGTACGCATCACAGAAATCTTCTTTATTTCTACCAATGCATTATAAAAACAACTTTCCCTTAATTATTAAGAAACTTCACATCTTCGGTTCAACCGATAAAATTAGATCTTGAACTCTGAACGTTTTTAAAAATTTAATGTTTTTTTTATATATTATTAACCTAGGTCAGTAATACGTCGAATGGCATTTATTATTGACCAAGGTAAATAATACTCTATTTTCCAGTCTAAAAATAGGACCAATAATTAGTTTATTTACCACTAATGAAAAAAAATATTTTTCAAAGCTTTTCTTCTTATGTCAGTTTTAATTTTCTTGTGGTAAGCCAAGTAGACAAGGTTGTAAATAAAACGCTTAAGGTGTTCAAGCTTTTTAATGAGCTTATCTTGAAAACGTATATCGCCAAGAAGCTAAAATATAAAACCATAAATAAATAGTCATAAAAATGGCTTCCTAAATCCAGAAATAAACAAACGAAATAGATGACCGTATGTGTGACAGGATATAAACTAAGATTTCGCTCTACTGTTAGGTGAAAAATACGGATCGGTAAAATCGGTGAAAGGTTGATTCACAGTGGAGGAAACCGCCGCATTTAGTAAAAGCGATTAATTTGCGTATGTCGTTGTAAAGTTGTAGCTAATTTGTCGTATGGCCCGGTGAAACGAGCAGCCGTCTCTCAATCCCCAGAGAAGCCTACGAATTAAACAGATATCCACCAAGGCTGTAAATCATGGTGTGTGCAGTAAGCTCACCTCGCACCTCAACGTCTACCTCTGCCCAGACTAAGAATAAAGCTATGCATACATCACGCAGATTTTGCCCTTACTGCACTTGAATCACTGGATTACTTTAGCCCCAAGAGAGAACCTATATTATACCCCGTTGACAGCTTTATGGACAATCAAATTCACGACACTATTTTGTTGTCTCCCTAAAATTGTTTACCATTGCAACTATCGCGGAATTATTTTGTTTCCTATATTGGCGTTAAGCTTGAATTCAAATAAGAAATATTACGGGTGTATCATGCATACATTATACAGCACACTGCAGATATTCTAGACATATTGTGTGCTATAAGCCACTAACGGTAAAATATCGCGGAAAATTCTGAAAAAAGAGAAAGCAAAAGGCGTCGTATTCAAGCTATTCACAAGTCAAAATTGACGTCCTAAAATGCAGAAAAACTCGTTTACCACACAATTATTTATTTTATCGATTATTTTTTCACAAAAAAAAAACTGTGATGAAGATTTCATAAATTTGTTCCTTTCCTTTATTATTGATAAATAAACTGCATATTTTGTATAGTTTGGAGAATTTTCAAAACTATTCTTAGCAACTTTTGCAATTCTGATAGGAATAAAAAGAAGACAAAAACAAAGAAGTATCAATAAAAGATAATGAAATAACCGATGAGAACTAGCAAATAAACTATCTTTGTCTTTGGAACATCCTTATATTTATCAAAGATCTAAAAAAACTGAACATTCCAAAGACAAATAAGGCAAATCCCGAAAACAATGTAAAAAATATAGTAAATATACGGAAAATAAGAAATAAATTTAACATGTAAAAATCAAAATATCGAGCGATCAAGATAATTTGTAACCGAGTCATTCCTGAAATCGAAAAAGTATTGATATCTTATGTTGCGATGTGTCATTGATAGAATTAGACGAAGGGCTTGTTGTTGCTTACAACAAAAGGAAAATATTTTCAGTGTTTTTTGAAAATTTACGTATTTTTTGCAATAAAATCTTGTCTTCTTAACTGACATTTTATTTGACATTGAAAAGTCTTAATAAAATATAGATTTCAAGGATGACTCGATAACAGATTATTTTATTCGCTTGATATTTCAAAGTTTGTATCAAAAAATTTTGAAAATTTTTCAACAATCACATTTAAAAAACAAGAGTAATACTTACATTTTTTTAAAACTGGCTTGAAATTTAGAAGAATTAAAGCATGCCTTCAAGATATTTTAACTTTAAATAATTTTAAAGTTATTAACCGAACGAAGTATTGTTGTTTTTTTAAATATTTGTATATATTTTAGATTAAGTATATTTTAATATTTGAACATTTACACTACATTTTGATATGTATCAATTATGGAAACAGTGAGAATATATTTTAGTTTTCAGTTTTTTAAATTGTCGATATCTTCATGACGCCTATATGGATTTTTACTACTTGAACTATTTTGGAGTTTATTTTTGTCAAATTCTAAAAATTTTAAGTATATCGCAAATCTACAGAAACTCGAAAATTGGAACAATCCGAGACTTTGAAAGCATCTAACGGATCGAAAATTTACAATGGATACCAAGGTTCTAAAAACAATAACTATTATTGAAAGGTATTACAACCTGAAAAATTCAAAAACTAGAAGACTAAAGACTAGAAGATTCTAAAGCATCGTAATCTAAAAGAATTTTAATCATCCTTTAATAACATTTAAGTCTGCAAAGAATAAAACGGCAAACAACCGAAAGATTTAAAAAATGCAGATAATGTGAAAAATTTGCAAAGTATGCAAGAATTCTAAAAACAGAAAATTCTAGGGAATCAAAATTTTAATAATTGTAAAAATCATGGTTTTTGTGCATACAAACTTAGCACATGTAAATGACTGAATTAAATACAAAAGTAAGCTGAAAAATAAGCGGAAGCAGTCAGCCTTTAGTACATTTATGGGCAGATCAAAAATGATAAAATGATTGATAAATTAAAACAACTTTTCTGCTTGCCAAACTTTGAATATTGTGCTGCTTAATAAATGAAATTGTCGCTCAAATAAATTTATTCCGAAGAAGACAAAAATAGAGCAGACGCATTTCATAAAATGGAGGCTCATGCTCATCACACTAACAAAAATTATCCTAGAAACCAGTTTTTTACGTCCCTCAAGTTCACCTAGTTTTCATGCTTTAACCGGACTTCCAAGATCGACTGGTTTGGAGAAAACAATAATAATAACGTGTATACGCAAGGTGTGGGCTTAAACTGGTTGCAAGACGACCTTGAGTGCATTCCACAACCGGTTTACTATAAAATAATACTAGTATATAGTACATGCCGTGAGTAAACAGAGCAATAATTTAAAAAAAAAATGAAAGCTAAAAACTTTACGTTTTATTTCTCCTTTTTTTTTAATTTTTGATCACAAATTTATATCATAAGTGAAAGTCTTCTTATGAGTTCGATAACTTACTAGATCTTTGCGAAAAAACTCATTAAATCAAACTGAAACAGCATTTGTATCATCTCAAAATAAACACATGATTAGGTTCTATAAAAAGAAGTAACTAAGACTAATATTTAGTCAGATGGCTACGTCAAATTCTACATCGCTAGGTATTATTTATTGCTGTAGATTTGAGTTTTAAATAGGAATATCAGCTCGATTTCCATATTTAGAATAGAAATGGAAATCACAGACGTAATCTCCAAGGAGAGATCCGATTTATCCCCAAACCGTAACTGAAGGAATATTGCGCGAATTTTACTTTAATTGGCTATAACCTAAGGTGGGGCTATATTAAATAAAACAAACAACCTCCGGAAAGAGAGAAAATTTAATAAGCAGAAACATACGGCGCCTTTGAGCAAACGGTTAGGTTTAGTATCAGATAGTGTTAGCTCCTCGGTTAGGTTTTATGGGGTGAAAATGATCAATTCCCTGTCACAGGATTGAAAATCTGCGTCAATACTATATTGCTAATGTTTTCCAAACGTTGTGAAGTGGCTGAAAGAGCACAAAACCATCACCCTATTATTATCCACAGGGCGTGCTCTATAAATCGACTTTATATACTAACTTGTCTATAGATGATCTTAGACGTGAATTTTACCGGAAGGTTAAGCTCGCGCATAATACACCATAAAGCCCGAATATTTATTTTATACCACGTTGTTCGAACGTATAGTGTTATTTCTAGTAAAATACTTTTAATAATTTATTCAATAAATTACTTTATATTATTACCCTTAGTTGTTAGGGCCGGCCATAAAACTTTTCTAATTGTCCGTAAAAAGGCGGATATAGCCAGAAGGACCATTCACAATTATATAGAGCACGCAACTTCCATGGAATTCAACCCTTTAACCTACACAGTTAACGACAGCATCTCTCAAATCATCGTTTTAGGTCACTGAGTTTTCACAAAATTTAACCACATTAACTCACGAAATAAACGAACCTAAACTGCCACCCGTAGACAAAATAAAAAATAAACAGCATTCTTATCAATTAAATCAACGTTGCGTTAGAACTGGGTTTTTTGAAAGTTTTTTATATGTGCCAAGTATAAAGAAAATGCAAAATATATATAATCAGTTAATCAGAATAGATTTTTTATTGCAGTAATTTCTTTCATTTTATGGAATGTCTTTGTGGTTGGTGGATTGAGGACTGGTTTGAAATAAGATAAATAAAAGTGTTTGTCTTAATAACCGGAATGGTATTTTGCGATTTTGTGATAATATGTACGTATATGTAAATTTTCTATGGTTCACTCGCTCAGAATGCGGAATATTCAGTCACGGATAAAATATGCAGATACGGATAAAGTTAACAGTTATTCTAACAAGCTCGAATGCCATGAATCCAAATTAAAGCTGTAAAAACGAAATCCTTTACTACAAATTGTAGAATCTAGAAGCTGAAATAGAACACAAATTGAAGACTTCCGTCTACATCGGATAATTTGACAGTCGGTATGGAAAAAGCGTTTTCTAAATGCACTCCATTGTTTGAAGAAGTAAATGTTTGTATAATCTGGAAGTTCGTGTAAATATGGCGAACAAAGCCGTGATCCTGTTGAAAAGCTATTGTCGGAGTAGAATCGAGTCTTGGGACACCTAAGGGTGAAATTTTAATTCGGAACGATTATTGGTTGGGGTGGCGAATGCTTGAAATGTTGATGATATGTTTTCCCTTTATTATTTGAAACAATCGAACGAAACCAGCAGGGGAAGAATAGATGGCAACGAAGCAAATGCTGCAACATATCTCTACACATGTAACGCCTCGCTATTCAGTATACGATAGGCAGAAGCAGAGAGAGCCTCTTGAAGTTGAATCCCTTTCAGTATCAGCTTGTCAGACCGTGATTTAGGCCTGCATTTATAGAGGCTGTTCCTTCGTGGTGCAGCGCCTGATTTATTGTAAAGGTTACTTCAACCCTAAGATCTACTCTGGTAATAATCCTAGATTTTTCAACTCACGTTCCAGTGATTGTGATTTTAAAATTTAAAACGACAAACTTTCTGATTCCACTATTTATAAACACGCCAGAGAATTTCAAACGTGACGAATTAAAAGTCGAGACAATGATGAAACTGCATCAAAACAACTTTCCGCTATTTACAAAACAATTTTAATGACTTACACGATATAAATATGTTTTTAACATTTTTAGAAATACACAAGGATAAATGAACAATTGAGACCGGACATTAAGGAAAATATACTAATAAATAGTTAACAAAAAAAATGTTGATTATAAAAGTGTATTTAGTATTACTGGACAAAAACTTTAATGGTTATCATTTAAAAACGTGTATAAAAAAAAATTACATTTCGGCTTCAAAGATTAATAAAAATGAACAATACTGGATTTCAATTTCTACACATCACTCTTAAAATCTAAATGAATGGTGAAATATCTTTTTTCCACCCTCAATAAAACTGGATAATTTAAATGTTGTTGTAAAAAAGACAATTTTGTTATGTAGTTCGTTTTGCCCTTTTACCCCTTTACCCCCCACCTCCACTGTCTATTTGTTTCGGAATGTCCGCTTTTGTATCGGTTTGGATCTGTAATCACTCATGGAATTGGGCTATATTTTTCATTTGCCTTCGGGCTGCCACTGGAACGGGGTGGCGCAGACAACAGGGCGGTGGGTTAGTGCGGGGCTATTTAAAAGTGGCTATAAAACACCGATATATATTTTGCATCAAGTGTACAGGGTATCACGCGAGTGCCAATAACGGCGGATAATTTGCATTTTGCTGGGGCCATGGGTAATGTCCTATGAATCGTGATAAGAGTCTCGCTTCGAACACGCTACAGAGAGACGGTTGCCCGCTTTTATATACGTTTATACTGCAGCACGGGAAACATGTACAGTTTATCTGTTCTCGCTCATTCGGAAGAAACGGCCTCTTTCCCGTCCTGTTCATTTTACTGACCAAAGAGGGAACTTAATTCAAATTCAAATTGTTCGTGAAATTCACTTGACTCTCGACCACTGCAACGATGTCCAAACGAATGCGAACCACTTGCAAATATCCACGATTACCCTAATTCAACTCGGATCGTTTACACTAGCATCCCACAAGTATCTACTCCGAATCCTCCGTTGTATAATGATTAAAATGTGATACGCCATAAGTGATTTAATCATTACACGCAAAATTACATGTTCATCATTATTGCTAGAACACATGCATGCTTTCTTTCAGAAACTAAATTTACTTAATTACATCAGGTTCGATATTAACAGCATTTACATGAGTCGGTTGGTCTCGCTGTTCAAATTAGTCTAACTACTAAAAGAATGCATTCACGCTAACTTCAGCTATATATTACCATGCTGCAGTACACTCTTGTACAAAAAGTATCTCAATACCCCTGTGCGAAATTTCTACCCACATTCTCTATTATGCACCGTTGCTGGCTACTTCTGAGTTAATTAATGAAAATGCCGTTCAGCAGTTCCGTTATCCGCCAAATTCCTGGCGTGTCCACAGTTCAGGACCAAGCTTTCATAATTAACATTCCGAATATTTTCATTCCTTGCACGATACTAACTGAAAAATTAAGATCATTCTAACACAACTACGAAATTAGCACTAAATTCACATTCCAGGATATATCTTAATTTGAACTGCCAACAATTTATTTAACAAAATTGCAGTTTAATCAAACGAGTAATTTTAATTTAATGTGTTTAATGTGTTTGAAATATTCTAGAATGACAAGTTTTTTCGCTAAAAATTGGCAATAAAAAATCCAATAATCTCCAAAATTTCTTTGTGTCAAAAATCTCATTAATTAAGTTTAAAATTCGTAGAACTTAACTTTTTAAAAGACCCAAAAATCGCAAAAATTTCTAAAATTCATTTCCTAAAGTTACATGTCTATTATTTATTTTTGATAAATGTTATACAAACACTAAAAAAAATCGTAATTGAATCCCCCGGTCCGGGAAGTTTGTAACGATTTTTTTGGTTGTTTAAAGTTTAGATAATTAAAAAAAAAGTTAGAGATTACACTAAAAAAGAAAATATTTAGCGGGAACTCGCCCGCTTCGTGCGCAATAGACGGTCACAGGTTATGACTTTTTAATTGCTCATAATTTAGAAGATTGTCAAAGCAAAACAACTGTATCGCCGACAAAGCCAGGTGATGCAACTAATATATGCATACTAATATATGATAAACAAATAACGGAAAAATAAAGCAAAAGCTGAGTTTATCACAAGAAATTTTCCAAACTAAAATTACACTTATCAGTTGTCGTGTTTTCAGAATATGATATTTATGCCTAAGATAAACAGTTTATTTAAATCTGTATATATGTGTGTACTTTGAGGAATTTTATACTCACTGTCAAAGTAGATAGCTATTTCGTGATGATTGATATTATGTCAAATAATCAGGAAAAAAGGGGTTTTTGGTTTTTGAAAAAAATAACTAACGGGCCGACATATGGATTAATAAAATTGAAATTGAAGAAACAAGAAAAAATAAGCTTTCTAGAGCGAAATCCTCTATCAACTGTATTTCAATTTTCACGCTGTTAATTATAAACTACCTCTAGAAGTGGCATGAAACAAGCTTCACAAGCTTTTGTAACGTTAACAAATGTATATCATCGGATGATTCTTGCATAAGTACTCCTTCTAGGTCGGACTCCTTTATTATGAACAACTCTCGTAGTGTTTATTTGTCCTTGGCAACCGGTAACTTTGAAAGTTCCACGTCTCGTTTTCATGTATGCAAACAAATTCACGTCGGTGCGCAGGTGAAAATGAAGGATATGCAGAAGCAACGTGGTCATAATTCGTCCTGGCAAAGACTGAGTCTTGTGCAGCTGCTGAGTACAATGGCAGGCTTTGTCCAACGCCGCCCTATAGCCATTCAAAACAGCCTCAAAGTGGGAATCGTTGCTCGCTATTTTAGCTGACAAAACCTTCCGTCGATATATCAAACGACGTCTTTATTTTTAAAACCGTTTTCGGGCCCGCCTGACAACACAATTTATTCTAATTGGTGGTCAAATTTCCCACTAAGAAATTGCCCGGTCATCGAAGAAGCTTTCGGCGAAGCCTTAAAGCCACCCATTGCAGCAGTTTTGTTAATAATCGGAGAGATTAATGCATTTTAATATTGAATCGATTTGGAAGACCTTGGAGTTTGCGCTTTAACCGGCGGCTTTTGCACGAATTTTTCTTCGTTCGGGATACGAGATGTAAGGGTTAAAGTTTGCCCTGTTTTTGGCTACGGCAATAGAATATGAAATTAATTATTGAGACATAAATTACAAAGAGGAGGCGTATACCACCGGCTTTACTTGCGGTAAATTAACGAAAATACTTGTGTTGTTATAAAAAGATAGCATAAAGGCTTTGATTTAATCTACTTAATTAAACAGACTTTTTTGATTACCCTCCTCTGCAAATTAAAAAATAAAAATTTAACCACGTACGCGATTAAATTGCCGGAGCGAGTCCGGGAGGTGTTTTAGAAGCAGGAATGGGACTGAGTGTTCTTTTGATGCGCAGTTAGTTTTAACACTTTAGGTGCACTTTTCACGTGGGAGTTAACAGGTTTTTAATGCGCCACACGTGAAAAAAGATTAATTGCTCGACGAGAATGTGACACGATTTAAAGCTTTTAATATTCGAGTTATTATTTTATCAAAAACCAGACTACTCAAAGTGAATTTATTCAACTCTAGTTGGCTTTCGTGGCTATAATTTTTCTCGGGTCGGGTGGTCCAGATAAACTTGCAAATTGACTAATTAGATGGCAAATAAAACAAAATGAATTACATCGACCAGGGTGGAAGAAAAAGACGATTGCAATTCCCCTCGGCAATAAAAACATTGAAAAGGTTCGATAAGAGCCCCTCATTTTTAGAACAAAGAAGTTTACAAACACAATTGACATTAATATTCCGACCGGCCCGTTTCAAGCCTAGCCCTTGATATAAAATATCATTATAATGTTCATTTCCAACAAAAATAAAGATAAAACAAGACCCATTGTCACAAAAAAGCTACATCCATAAAAACAAATGACTCATTTGCTGACATTACAACGTCAAATAACCCCCTCTGGAAACGTACCTTAATATTGCTCTCTTGCTCGTCATTCACGGTACTGTCTGTCCCTAATGGAACTGCTCATAATTGATGTCGAGGCTCCTTTCAGTCCACCCGATCGCAATTGCGGATGACACGTCCAAGTTCGTTGGTATATTCCTTAATTTACAAATTTGGAAGCGAAACATTACGGAGGAAGCAAGGTAAGTGCAAGGGAAGCCATGTCACAGACCCAACCGGAAACCAAAGTGAATATTCAATATACAGGTTACACGCAAACTTAACCTTTAATTTGTAATCGCCATTATAATCGTCTCGAACAACAAGACACTTGTTTTTCATACTCAAATTATTCATCACTACAACCCAACATTTTTTCAATTGACAAACATCTAATTGTAATTTTAAATTCCTTTTCGGTGAAAAATAAATTGAAAAACTGTAGTTACGTTTGTGTTGTTTTTGTGCATTAAGGTTGGATTTGGCAAATGTTGCGTTTAACGTTGTAACTTAAATTACCATAGAAACAATTAATTTGATACTGTCCAATATACTGCTAATGTATGAATTATTCATAATTAAGGTGACAGATGACGGCTTTCAAAATTATGACGTTTAACGATAATAGCGCAATTTGTCTTTTGCGTAACACGTTTGTATCAAATTTATAACTAGACTAGATGCCTCAAGTGGAGGCGGTGACAAAAAGCAATAGACATCAACACTGATTAAATTGTAATGCAGTGGATAATTGTTTGGGTTACAATTAACAGATTTAACGACATTTGTACACAGCTAGTAAAGTAAGAAATTTTTATTAGTTTTTTTTATGACTGAAACCGGTTCTATCTGTTTTTGCGACTTGAACTGAATGGTCAGATCAGTTTAAATAAGAACACAAATGTTCAGAATCGCACCGCACTTGCAGAGTGCATATAAAGTTATCCTCGATAGAATATGTTTCAGTTCAAAGATGATTATGCAAATAATTTTACATGGATTGGGTGGATTGGAATGATTTTTTCCATAAACAAATGTCAGAAAATTTATAAACTACCCCTATTTCCATTTCAGGCGCTTTCAGCTTGTACTAGTGTTTGAGTGTAATGCAATGCCGTGTATAACGTCCTAAGAATTTTGAAGTAAATAACTGAAAAATATAGCGACAAACCGTGATTGATTCGTAATGTGACGATAGAATACTATAAAATGGTGTTCATTGCGTCACCTCTGTCGTGAGTTGTAATTATTTTAAATGAAGTTGGAAATAATTTAATTACTGCTGGTAATATGTACGCAATTTCCACTTTGTTGATAATGAAAGGTTTAATAATAAAACCGTCTGTGTTCATGCATTTATTCCGTAATTAAAACATTACGAGAACCGCTTTAAATCCAATACAAATTACTTTTTAATGAATTCGAATTAAAATCGAATGGAATGTTTCTCGATTATATCGATGAAAAATAGAGATAATCATGTCAACAAATTTAAGTTATTATAGTCACGGAAAAAACAGGCGTCCATCTACCATATAAATTTCTGCAATTCTAAAACAGTAATCGAAATTCAGGACGCAAACGCTCCCAATTCTAAGAATGAATGAAGGAACATTTCCTAATTATATTAACCTCGCTACATACCAGACAATACAAAGGGGGAAGTGAAAAAATGTTATGGAATAAAACGAAAAACTACCCTTCCAACGACTCCGGATTCTGGATTCTTCTCTAATTCGATTAAGGCGCTCAATTTTTACCATATTAGGTTCGAAGGCGGTGAAAAGCACGTTACAACGCTTGATTAAAAATACCTAAAGCATACTCTCTACGATGTAGGGGATACAATTTAGGTTTCATTTAAATAAACTATAAAATAACTATAAAACAATTCTTCCCAAAATCATTACGGTTTACGTTCTAAAAATGTTAATCATTAACTCAACGAAGCCTAAATGAAACAATAATTTTTGTTTTACTTTGGCTTGTTAAAAACACACGTTTTATATTGTATTGTCGTAACATATTGTAAAGTAATTAAGCAGCTTAAGCAGCGTTGGGATGTATAAACCATTCATGAGACGTCGCGACGTAAATAACCTGTAATATAACTTTGTAGCTAACTTATTGTGAGTTTGCTGATCATATAATAAAAGTTGGCTAATTTCCGTTATTTTCCTATGCACACCTTCCTCACTGCAGCAATATGAAACCTGAAAACACAACTGCAAACTAATTACTTAAACTCGTAAAGAAATTTTCACTTTATACGAATGTTACCGTACGTAGCATAAAATTTTAACGATTGTAGTGTGAAAGCAGTAAAATACACTTGAGAATTTGAAGACGCGACGATACACCCATTGAGTATTATGAAACAGACCGTGTGCACTAAAATAATAAGAAAAAACAGTATGAAACAAAAATGCAATTTTCGTCGGCACTCGGTCGAAAACAGTAATCATGTTGAAACATTGCGAAGAGTTTCGATGACTTTGAACTTTGACTGGAGATTTTTCTTCTATTTGGAAGCGGAATGCTATTCAAATGGGGTTTTATGTGTATGCAATAGTAATAAATCAAATGCACCTGTTACATTTGCACATTCTCACCACTTTTGCAATGAAATAAATTTTCTATAAATTATTTAACATGCTTACTAAAGTAGAAGGTATAAAAATATCTCAAAGCCTCATTACTGTCGAACTGAAAATATCTTAGGTATTATTTTTCCTGCAATATTTTAACAAATATAAAAATATTTGGTGTGAGAATTGAGAAAAAATACCTTTTAAAAAAATGATTTAAAAATGGTGGATGCGCCAGACCAGAAGTTTAAATTAAAAACAATTTATATGTATTACACTGTAGATAAACCCGACAGGACATGTAATTATCTCAATAACGTCATAACACAATAAAACCAACCTATATTGAACGCGAATATGCGACACAGTTTATAATACGTCAATAAGCTAAAATGGGATCTTTAATGGAATGCTGAACTACTAACTACCATGAAACCGGCCTTTGAATTTCTGGTTAACAGTTAGAGAATGTTAAGTAATTATAACTTATTACAATTGTTTGTTTTAGAACGAGTAGATCTACAAGACAAGATCAAAAATTGATAATGTAATAATTAATCAAAGACCGTAACTTGATCAAAATTTATTCGAAATTTTGCAGCGTTGTCGTTGTGTCGCAGCCCCAGGTCTAGACTATACTTATTAATAATTCAAAATTTAAATTGGTGTTCAGCCATGCAACAACATAATTAAGGAGTGGATAACTTCTAAAAGTTAGTCGATCCTTATATTACGGAAATTAAAAAAAGTTGTGTTGGCTCAATTGATTTCATTTAGGTACAGTTTCACATGACATTGAGGTCACAAAAGTTGATTGTTCTCAAAAATTCTACTTCAAATTTCCGCTTAGGTTATTTGAAATTAATGAATGCAAATGATGGCAGAACTGTCAAACTTTTAAATTTTATTTAGTTTGAAAGTTTCGAGTTACTAAGGCGAAAAGTATTATATATTTATACGATTGCTTTGTCCGTCGAACAGAAATTTATTACGAAATCCAGTTTTTTCACAAAATAGCGATGCCGGTAAATACCTGCGATACCTACGTTACTGCGCTCTCCGACATCGAAATCGAATTATAGAAAACCGATATACGAAACAAGGTATAACCGACACTCTACTTATCTCCTATAAATATGTATATGTTAAATGCACACTACAAGTTAATAATATATAACACATCAGCATCATAAGGTTTTCAAAGTTGTAGGTTCTAAAGGCTTTGCATGCTATTTTCACGTTGTTTCCTTTGAAATGTTATAAGAGCATAATTTTGTCAAACGCGCTGCTATTCAAAAGAACTGTCTTAAATGCCGCTACCTCCATTTGATTACATTTTCAAGCAGACATCGTGAATTTCAATGGTTTAATTAACACGTTCCTTGCTACGTATTATTTTAGTTACTACCACGGTACGATTCAGCTCATTTGTAACCCAGACCGCAAATTAATCAAACACATCTCAAGAATCATGCCAAGTCTCGGATCTAAATTAGATGTCAAAATTATTAATCTGACTTAAAAATTCATCAAGTGCTACTTTTAAAAAGTTGTAGAGATTATTAGTGATTTACACGAATAATACTTTTAAAATAAAGTTTAGTGTACAACTTTTTGTCTCGTGGAAAAATACAACGATCACGAGGTAAAACGAACAATGATCAGAATAATCGTTGATAAACTCGACTGTTGTTTTCGAACCCGCCGCGACATAAATCACGCGATTAATCGGTGATTAATTTGCGTTTGTAAGTATAAACGTCGGTTAACAAAGACATGCCATAATCACTCGGTTACTAGCTTTGTGTGGTGGTTTAACACACATTTTCGTGCGATTATATGTTAAAACCAACAGTCACATACGTGACTAAATAAAATCAGTGGCTTGTCACGTTCATCTACAGTCATGCATACATTTTTTTGTGTTATTTTTAGTTTTGAAAAAGTTTAGAAACAAGAGTCATCGTTGTGGCCGGTTTCACAGTTTGTTCACGGAGCAGGGAATTTTGATTGATAAAGTAATTAATCATTACAGTTTTCCAAGACCCTTGTTCTTCCCTTGCGATTTAGTCATTTATCTAATGGCCCTTTAAAGATACTTAAATTTACAACATTCCTGCTACAACATTTCAATATTCCCATTAATAAGCTTCAGTCAAAACAATTTCGTTATAAAACCATTAATTTAAAAGTCAATCTGTTTTGTTCTCGACATCTTAATTCGATTTTTTGCGTTTTGCACTTTGAGGGGTGCAGCCTAAAGTGCGATTTAACGACTTACAACGTAACGACTTGTTTCGCTATGACTGCAGAATTTGTTCAAATTAAATAAGAAATATATAAATAAGAACTTTTAATAAGAGCGCTTTTCTTAAATCTGTTTTTGTCTTGCATCAATTTTTCTTTAAAAAAATTTGAAAACGCAAAAAATCTTACGCTGTGTTTAAAATATAACCCAATTTTTGATAGGTACTGATTAAAATAATTGCATAAAGTGTGACCAAAATTTAGTTTAGTTTAGTTTAATTGGTTTAACTGTAACTTCATCACAACTACTCGCTGCACTACATTTAGAGTTATTTATTTCTGTTGGTACATTTATATACTTTCAACTGTTTTACCAGTGAAATTCACAGTTCAATGTCCAAAAATATTCAAACGTACTTTTAACTTTCCATTAAATTTTTTCTCGGATAATATAAATTTTTAAATAATTTCTATTACCAAATAAACAAATGAAAAGCTGTGAATTATTTGCATCAGCTAAAAAGCAAAATTTAATTACTTGGAAACGTTATCATAAATAGTTACTCTAAAGTTTTTAGAGTTTAGTTTTTTAGTGTTAAAAAATAGTGGATGCGCCGGGAGAAACGCCAAAATTAACTTAATCGGTAAAGTTAACAATGCTACTTGGTAATATATAATACTACATAAGATGTCAGAAGAAACATAAGATACTATTAAAACAGAGATTTTATTGATGGAAAGTATGTTTTCATCTTATTATTTTTAAATATTATTGCACTGATTCGTATATCACGCACCATTGCTTGTTTAATGTCGCGTTCAGAAAAGGTGAATAGAAATGCGGCGACACAAAATATTTAATATTCCCTGAAATGTTTCTGATTGTATTTATTTATAGATTGTATAGATATAATTATCGAGGAAACTGCGCCAATTAAATCGGAGGAGGAACGTCAATGATGGGAAAGGATTTAATATTTCGCGACAAACGGCTTAGGGAAATAATAAGATAAAGATTGGGCGGATTTTCAGCAGTAAAGAGATTTCAAACAAATTGAAACGGTTCTTTCAATATTGACAAGGTTAAGCATCACTCTTCAGCAGTCGGTTCCTTTGAAATGAATCAGGGGAGCATACAGAGCGCCAAATATTTACGGAATAAGTATATCGGTCGGTGTTTTATCGTCTTTAATTATTTAATTGCGATTTATTCGTGCTCCTGAATTGTTAATAATTGGTAGAGAGTGAATGAGGGAGGGGGTAGATCGTTATCGGGCCTTTGACAAATAGACCACTCTAAAAAGAATACTCGCAATTCTGCCTTTCCGGCTTCGTGCATAGTATATCGATTTGGCGTTCATTCGGTTTGCTTCACAGAACATTTCAATCTTGTCTCCTTTACCCATCCAGTTACAGCGTTACATCTCGCGACTTCGCCTTCACCAAATCAGAAACAAAGATTTGTTCACCCCAAAATCCTTAAACTAATCGCCTCTTCCTATTCATAGCGACTCTTCCCAAACTTAGAACTAAGAAAGCGGAGTTTGTATACCTTGAAACATAATACAACTTCAATCGTTGCCTCCTCGACGAAAAACTTTTGTTTGATGAATTAATTATCTAGTTTGCCTCTTCTATTCCCGCGTGATTCATTTTACCGCCACAAAAACGAAATTTTCACTTCGCACATATTCGACCACATTTTTTTCGATGTACACCATCACGAAAAATATTTTACGAACTTTTCTGAGATTAACCTTTGAATTATTGATAGATATATTCCCAAATGAAGCTCATAAGGTCTTTAAGACATTCGCTTTCCATACTCTTCCCAACTTTGCACTTCTTTCATATCACAGCAAAATTTCATAAAGATGCTTCCTTGTAACTTATAACAAAATGAAATTACTCATCTTCCAGTGAAGTGCTAAAACTTTCATTACCTGCAACATCAAAAGTGCTACAAAAAGCACACGCATCCACCCACACCTACAATAAAATAATACATGTGAAATATGGAACAACAAACTTGCCATTCCGAAGTTTTCTTTTTCACATGACCGCGGAATGAAGAAAAACACGATTTTTTCAAATGGTTGCAAAAACGGCAAAGGCGCTAAATTAAACTTTAAAAAATATTATTTTACTTAAAGTCTTATCACTGATCAGTTGATTTTAGATATTTATTGAATTTTTGTAAATACCACCCCCTAATGAATTCAGAGTCAACTTTTCCCAAAACTCCAGCATAAATTTCGGCATAATTTTTGAGTGATCATTAAGCATTACTCGAAACGACTTGGCAACAGTGAAGCCCAAAATTAGTTTGTTTTTGTTGCGGAACTTGAAAAGTAAAAGTCATTTATATGAAAATTTTACACTTTAAATAAATTGAGTATAACATTAAAAACCCTAAATGACTTTTGTAATTAGAAAAGTCTTTTAGGGCCGTTAATTTTTTATTTAGCAGATGTAGATTGAATTAATCGAGCCTCGTCGTATTCGATCGACGTAGTTTTTCAATCAAAGACGAATGTTCAAACCGGAAAGAAAAACTTATCGTTTTAAATTGTCTTATTATCATTTGACGTGCTCATTTCCCCTCTTCAAACTTGATACAATGCTCGAGGGTCCTCAAGTCTTGAGAATAAACCTCACAAATGAAAAGACTGTAAAAATAAAGAGGAATTCTCATTCTAATGTAAGCGTCTCGTTCGGAACGATTTCGCGGTAGAATATTTTCTAAACTACCAAATATATATATATATATATATATATATGTGTGCACATTAAAACTTAATAAATTTAATTTAACAATGACCCGTGCTTTAAAAACGAGATCTGGTTACGAGCAAAATTATTACTCGTAACCAGATCTCCACAACCGAGTTAAAAAATAAATGCGAATATAAAGTCTGTAAATTACACAAATTAAAATATTTTTCAAGGAGCCATATTTACTCCACACTGTGTTCGATTTTCATTTTTCAAGCGTAGTGGCAACAGAAAACTTAAGTTGTGTATTATATGCCAACGTGAAGGGAGCAAAATTTAATCTACTTCCACTTTAACCATCACCAAAGAAAATCAATACAAGCGAAAATTATATTCCACTAAAATTCAACTCAATACTAATGAATGATTTTTTTGTCGAGCTGATGGATGCACCAGGATACTACGTTAACAATTCAACTAATTCCATTGTTTGCTCGTTTGTGTTGAGCTTTTAAAGTGATTGTAGAAAAATTAGTATGTGATCTATGGCGAAAATGATGGCATTGTAATTTGAATGCAATAAAACAGTGTTGAAGATAGTATACAGAAAGAAAGTTGACGTAAAGTGCTCGAAACCGGGCTAGGTAATAATATATTTATAACATAAGTTCCGTCACAGAAAGGGAATTTCAGAGCGAGTCTGCCACATGGTGCGCCGATATCATATTCATATCAGCCTGAGGAAATACTTAACGATAAACATCACTCAATGGTGACAGATAGTTTTCCCGCGTTCTTTTTGCAAAAGTACTTACCGTATTCGCTTTATGCCCGTTCCTTATTCCATATTGCTTTTATGTGTTCACATCAATTCTGACAGGTTTTTTCGGAAAACTTTTATGTGTGAGTTTCCATAGCGTTGTTTCAAACATGACGTATGGATGAATTTAATAAAACTGATTTTAATCTAGCGCATAAATCTCGCGATTTAATGCTCCGTTTTAATTATTATATTGAAATTATGGAAGTATTGTTTGCTATCTCCGCTCGTTTAGTTTTGGCAGACAAAGTCTGCATTATCTATAAAACGTTCCAAATAAGCGTTAACAGCGTTAAGATTTTTCATTTAGATAAGTGCCTATTTTATACGTTGTTTAAGATTATGTAATATTTAGTTTGAGGGTAATTAGTTTTTGCTCTAATACCGCTTTAATTTTCTAAGGCAACGAACATCAGACTTGAATTTCCAATTACGATTACGTGAATTTTTTTCCGCAGTTTTTAGCGAAATTTACACAAGCAGTTTTTATGATATTCGACATTTTCTTTCCCTATTGTTCGGTGCTTTCTTCCAACGTGAAGTCTGTACTACCGGCGAAACAGCACCCATGACGACTATTTTTCTTGATGTATCAGCTGAGATACGCTCCTTTGCTCCCAAATATTTTAGATCTTCTATATAAACCGCAAAATATTCTATACAATACGTTGCACTCTGAATAATATTATGTCCCAGATATAAGTCAATTGAAAATATTTTCAAATGCTTCCCATACCATATTTCATCCAAACGGCCGCATTTCGTTTAACGTTTTATACCTCTGCGCCAACTTTTACTCCACGCTCTAACAATAGATCCAATTAAACCCACGGAACGGGATTAAAATAAATAATTTTTACCACTTTAACTCAGATTTAAACACGGCTGTGGACCAAAAAACGTGACTGCCTAAAATTGAGTGTTGAGTATATATTACCTTTAGAACACATAATAACTGTTTGTTTAACATACATACAATCACAAGCGATGACCAATTTTATAAATTGGATTTTTTTATGTAGCAGTTCATGTATATCTTTTCAAGTTCATTCACAAATTTTGGCTCTGACGGAAATACATATAATTATTTAGGGCACATCTCAAATCTTAAATACGCTTATTAGATTCGATTGTATTTGTTTTTACGACTTTGAATAATTAGATCATTCTGGTTTTATACGAGTTCTGTTTTACTAAATATACTACTTATAATGGAAAATGCAACACCCAGAAATAGTGAATATATTTTGAAGAAATTTGGTACAGTAATTAGGTTATAATTAAACATAAAATGATGAAAATTTCAGTACTATTGGTCCATGTGTTAAAAAGTTCGCTCAGTAATGGGTTGGACCTCCTCGAGATCCTATACACTCCCGGGCGCGTCGAGGCATACTTCTAATCAGATGGTCAATGTCGTCTTGGGCAACGGTATCCCAGGCAACTTGGATTCCATGTCTAACTGCAGCCAAAATCATCGGAGGATTTAGCAAATTGGTCAGTCTTCGACCCATTAAATCCCACACGTGCTCGATCGGGGATAGATCAGGAGATTTCGGCGACCAGGGAAGTAAATCCACCTGAGACTCATCTAGGAAGTCTCTACTAATGTTGGCAACATGCGACCGCGCATTATCTTGTTGAAACAAAGCATTATTTACAGTTCGAAAGTAAGGCACCACAACAGGCCGCAAAATCTCCCGGACATAGCGAACTGCTGTCATGTTTCCCTGAATAAAGAGTAGTCGAGACCTGCTTCCATAACAAATCGCTCCCCACTCCATAACACCAACAGTCCTTGCTACGTGCTTTTCAACAGAAAAGACAAAATTGCGTCTTTCGCCTCGAAGTCTCTGGACTCTTTGCCGACCGTCGTGCATCCCAAGACAAAAGCGGGATTCGTCACTGAAGATGACTGAATTCCACTGCTCATTCCAGTCAATTCTCTCATTACACCAGGCCAATCGCTGGAGTCGATGAGTTGGAGTTAAAGGCAATACTAAATGTGGACGGTAGGATCGTATCCCGAATGACCTTATTCGCCCGTAAATTGATGACATTGCAATTGGTCTTCCTACTGTACCGCACCAAGCATTTGCTACCTCACGAGTTGTTGAAAATCGATCTCTAAGAACCAAAAATCGAAGATGGCGATCATGTCGATCTGTAGTCCTCCTTCTTGGACCAGTACCTCTAACACGCTGGTGTCTTTCTTCTTCAAACCAGGCACGACAACACCGTAACACAGTGGCCACATTTCGTCCCATATGATGAGCGATAGCTATATGAAAGACCTATTTCTCACATTCCGATAATACACCTTTTTCAAATTGAGTTACGTGCTGATAATGGGCCCGTCTTCGTACTGGAGGCATAGTGTAGCACTAATTAATTTTAAATACTGCGATATACTCAAGTTATTGATGATAACTGATCGTCAAAAATAAAAAGAAATGCATGTTCGAATAAGAAATAATCTAAAAGATACGGGTATTTTCTTTAGATATTTCGTTCAAATTCTCATCATTTCATCTTTAATTAACACCCAATTACTGTACCAAATTTCTTCAAAATATATTCACTATTTCTGGGTGTTGTATTTTCCATGATAAGTAGTATAATTTCGAGTAAAGCTCATAAAACTATGAAACATGCGGTTCAGGAAAAGCTTGTCTGATTTATGTTGTAAAATATAGCATAGCTGTTTTGATTCAACCGTCTTTCAATAAGCTTGTCTGTCCATGGACAAGAAATAAGAAGTCGAAACAAACAAAGCGTTTTCTTCATAAAATTTAAGATAAGATTAAGATGAATGAAATAACATTTATATTGTATGTTGTTTTACACGACACGTATGCTAAGTTAGGAGGTCTGGGTTATTTGTAAGTGTCTGTATGAAGTTCCAGGTAAATCATAAGAAATTTTTCATGTGGACAAGATGAAAGGAGAAATAAAATAAGTTGTTCAAACAGAAAGATATTCACGTTTAAAATATTCAACAGATTTGTATAAGGATGAACATTTGTAAAGAATCGCTAATTAGAAAATTTTCCAAGCAAACAATGGCTGTTAAAGTTATCTGTCTTTCAAGAGTAGAAACTGCATGGTGCAAAACTTTTAACGTGTAGCAGCTACGACTAACAGACTAAGAGGAATATATTAACGCCAGACCGAAAGTAAAATTGAACTCTCTCCGTTTTTACCCTTATTAAATTAGGCTTGCTTCGCTCATCACCCTCTATTCTTTTCCTTTTCTTTCAACTCTCACTCCCCTGTATAATATAACTTTCACTAAACTTTCCTAATAATGATTAACATAAATATTCACGGTGCAAATCGAAAAGACAATGTGGTAATAATTTCAAACTTAAAATTGCCTCCCTTGCCCACAATTATCATATTTTCGTTTATACAATCAATTATAACAATAAAACTGTAATTCTGCTTT
Source organism: Cynaeus angustus (assembly GCA_030157275.1). NCBI lineage: Eukaryota > Metazoa > Arthropoda > Insecta > Coleoptera > Tenebrionidae > Cynaeus > Cynaeus angustus. The sequence continues at coordinate 13,204,522 of CM058066.1, read as the reverse complement.
TTCCTGGGAAACTTTTTATCACGGCGATGCAAATAAAACGACAACTGCTCGGGTCTCAGATGTCTTAAACATTTGCAAGAAAATTACTTGCGTAAATTTATTTTTTCAAATAATAACAAATCTGGAAAAGCTATTATTATGCAAAACCACAGTACACCAATGAATAAATATCCCGCATAGCCCGCAGCTGCATTTATTTCAGTGCCGATTCGTTGATAGAACTAACAATTAAAAGCAACCTCCCGTTGCATTTTAAAAATATTCACATTACTACGATTTTAGTTTTCTGGCGTAGTTGGACGGATTTGGCGGTGACTGCTGCAAACTATATCTATTACTCTCAAATTAATACGCACAGAATCGATAATGCGACACAAAAAAAAATAGAATTTGTTTCTGGATCGCTCGTCCAGATTTCAATGTCGTTAATTCTATTCTGTAACTACATTTCCATTTGGTCTTAAGGTAGCTCGTAAATGCAGTTAATGAATTTGCCTCTTATTGCAGAAATGAGAATAGTGCGGAGCGCTTAAACGTGGTGGTTTTACTATCACAGAGGAATGCGAATAATATGTTACGAGAACAAAACCAACTTTGATAAGAATATGGTGTATAGCGGATTGCGGCGTAGAATGTTTAGTTTGCCTTTTATTCACAATAATAATAACGAGATAAAATTTAATAGGGAATTTGCAATGAAAACAATTACCATACAGCCACCGACAAATCACGACGCTGTTGTGTTTAAAAATTTAACTTATTAGTGATTCCACTTAAAGTTCCCCTTTGAATGGATTGAAATTTCACCTCTGTTATACAATCTGCCGTATCAAAAACGGTCCAAGCTCTTACACAATAGCCTAACAAAATTTCGTATTAGTATATTACGTACAAAGCTATTCTGTTATTCGGAAATGAAGTGAGTGGGTAAAAGCGGTGAATTCGCAAAGAGGGTGACAGTCGCTATTCTATTTAGGTATCAAATTGAGTTAACTAGAACCGTACTAATGTATTATTTACCACAGACTGCATTAAGGGTCTGCAAATATTAAATAGATCAAATTAGATTCTTACTCAACCTTCTTTACGCACAACCACTTTGCGAACAATTAATAACAACTTTTGCATTAACTAATTGCCGATAAGTTTATAACACATCAGCACATCAATAAGAACCAATGGTCAGATATAATGAAACAGATCTAAAAATAATAATTGAACCAGTTCATCAAACATTCTGATAATTCTTTTTGCAGTAAACGATTTTCTGAACACTTTTTGCAGCTTTATAGGAAGTGATAAACTGCGAGTAAGGTTCCTAAATATTTAAATCTGAATAATTGTTGGTTCGAAATCAATTTAAAATATCCTTTCCATGTGTCATTTTTTGGGATTGGGATCTTACGCTTGCGAGAAGATAAGTGTTTTTAGAAGTCCCCTTTTTAGAAACTTGTAGATGGCGTTATTGACAAATGGTCTTTTGCCATTTAGTACCAGTAAAGCAAAAAAGCGGCGTCTCCCGCTTGTCCTTGTATTCGTATTTGGCGTAGTTTTTTTTTCATTTTATCTAAGTGCGACTGTTGGATTGGATTATGTCAACACTAACAACACAAAACGAGACTGTTGACCGGCCCATTTTCGTGGCTTTTTCAGGTGAATGCAACCGTCGGTGGAGTCCTTAAAAATGAGTGATTTTGAAGGATGCTGACGCGAGGGCCACCGCTCGGCAGCGGAAGCATGTCAAAGACAGTTTTTCAATAGTGTCGTCTGCGGTCAGGTTGCAGATCCCCCATCGCAAAAATGTGCTGATTTCGTTCACAATTTCAATGACAGGCGATGTGTCTCGACCAAAATGGGAATTAATTTACAGAGACACGTTGGCACTTCAAACGAAAATTTGTCGGTTTTAGTACAACTTAATTTTCACTAATACTTTTGCGAATTTTTGGTAGATCTGTATTTGTTATCAGATTGCCCTTAGCGTTCTCGCTAAGTTCATGTGGCTCTCACAAAAAAGCTGTAATGAATGTGTAGCGTAACGACAGCCATGCTAACTTCTTTGCAACTCGCTGTGCGCTACCCGCAGTAGTGAAATGATTTAGCGAACATGTATTCGAGACAATGGAGGTCCTAATGAATACGATTTGCATATCTTCCTCGTTACTTTGTGTCGTCTGTCGCGTTATGTCGCGAACTGTGTAAGTATTTTAGCCTCCCCTTCATAATTAACTCTTACAACTTGTCATTGCGTGAATCACACCTCGATGCCCACGCGACCGAAAAATTTTAACGGCGCCCCCAAATTCGGACCGATTTCCTTTATGAAACATTAATTTACACAACACATCAAAACGTATATCAGATCTATTGAACTGTAAACTTTCATAAGCCATTTAAAAAAATTATGTTTATTTTTATTGAACTCAGAAATTTTATTAACATCCTTATCTAAAGCCGACACTGAAATTGAATAAAATAAAATCTTCGTTAAATGCTTTTTTTCAAGAACGTGATATGAATTCCATGTGTGTTTCTAATAAGCACTGTGTCACATGAAAATGTAATTTGCGGATTTTTTTTTTAAATACGTGGTAGAATCATGAGCTGCTTTATCGTAATACTTTTAATTATTCAATACGTGATGTATCATTCCGAGAATCGTATGCATAATAAAGGAATAGTTTGTGGTAGATTGTACGGTATTTAATTTGGTTCTTGCTAAAAAAACTAAAACGTGCCTTTCGTTTTTAATAAAATAAACGAGAGCTGGGCCAACATGGTATTTCTATTAGACCGTTTTGAACGTGACCAGAAAATCAAGTAATTAGTTGTACGGCGCCAGCTGTCCTGCGTCGGAACTGGCAGGACTGATCGCAGCTCAATTGAGATCGCTGTTATTTCATTGACTCGTTTCCGTTCTTTTTATATAACACTAAGAAACTCGACAACCCTCGTTTAGGTGGCGAGAATTTAACAAATTTGAACAAAAATCGTTGACAAAATTTAGTGTATGTATACGTCGTTTCTGTTATGCGTACGCTATCCTTCTCTAGAACATAACGGGTACAAGACTCCTTTTTTAAAAAAAAGCTTTAAAATCAAGTATTAAAAGCATTATAGTACCTTTTAAAAGTAGAACTGTGCAAGGGTCGTGAAACTGTCATTGTTTCCCTTGTGCCCGTTATTGAATACGAGTTTTCATCTTATAGCCAAACTGAAGGGGAGAATTTAGGCAACGCAATTAAAAAGCGGAAAAGTCTCCACTTAAACAGGTATTGTAACTTGGGCAGAAACCGTGGCTTTGATCGTAAAAAAAAAACATTTTACGTCCTTAATTTCCACGGAATTGGAAGAATTTCCTGCATTTAGACCAACATTTTCATATTTGTTAAGCCATGACCTTTATTCTGAACGTGACGTTATCATTGTAGATATTTTGACTTTTGTTAATTTCATCTTCATTGTTGTGTTTGATTTAAAATGTGGCTTGTAAAGCTTTGTGCAATTGAATCCCCCCAGATCGATTACAAAATAAGGGTCTTTTCAAAACGGGATCAATGTTTAAATTCTAGCGTGACACTTGATTTATCCCAAACAGTTTGAACAATGCTCAACTAGTTGTCCTAAAACAAAAACCCCCACTTAAGCGACATGTACAACATCAACACCCCGATCAGTTAGATCTTTATTCAAATTAAACAAAGAGAAAATGAGATAACATTATTTGCGCTAAAAAGCAGGGTTTGTCGCTTCAGATACAATCAGTTTGGTGGTAATGAATGTAGTAAGTTTTCTCGACAAGGAAACAATCCCGTATCGATTATAGAAGAGGGAGGATCCCCTTCGACGGTTAATATATGGAGATTCGCTGTCCCCCGTAAAACAAGATACAATTTCGGACGCGATAAGACATATCGAATGTCCGAAAAAAGCAACCAACAAGACGTACCCCCAAGAGACCGGGCCCAGCTTAAAAATCCTCATAAAAGAATATTTCTTTTCTCGTATCAGAAAGTTGCAGCCCTCTCAACCACAACGGAAAACCTGTAGAACGATTGTTGATCCGGCGGACCACAAACGATCATCGGCTACCGACCAAACTACACATTCTTCCCTGCTTTGCCAGAATTGATAGCTCTTTCCTAATCCGACCCACCCCTACTTGAACCTCTTACCGCTGATCCACATTTTTCAATTACGATTTGATTTATAGCAAACACAAATTTTTCCAATTGTCTTGAATTTCACTCTCATGACATTTACGCTAAAAGCTTTAGATTTTCTCGAAAATACGATCCGATAACAATTAAAATTTGGACGCATGTATTTTTTTCAAAAATTTTTGATACTCTTCTTCAGTGATGAAACAAAAACTAAAAGCTTATCGGAGTGGATTTTCTGTACTTTTGATGTTGCTTATTATACGTGCAGTCTCTAGTTTTTATGGCACCATCATTTCCATTTTTTCCTCGTTTGTCCCGGATTCGAATGCGAGAGCGCTGTCTTTTCTAACCTTAGACCTCTTCGACAGATAGAACCCATTTTTCAATTAGATTTTGATTTATTCTTGCCGCAGTTGGCGTAATAATTCCCTCTGTTTTACTTTGTAATGAAACACTCATACCATCGTCACCACAAATCCTTTTAATGAATGTCAATAAATTTCCCTAAATATCGATGTAAACAGTCAACAACCGAATCTACGTTCCCGAAGGGGGTAGCTTTTAAAAATACGCACACAGACCGCGATTTGGGGGCTTCAAGGCCCGGCTTGAATATTCATGGCTGGTAATAGATGAAAGAAAAATGAGGCAAGCGATGCCTGAAATAGAAAACCAAACGACAAACGACGAAAAATGGCTCGCTGCGCAGATTAGAGAAAAGACGACGAAGTGGCGGCTCGTCCGGGGGCGGACACGAAAAACAGAAAATAAATTTGTTAAGTAATTTACAATAAACGGATGCTTCTCTGTCATTGTAATGATAATAAGAGAACGCGAAACAACGTAAAATATTGTTCGTTCGTGTGAGTTCAAGAGTTATTGTATGAAAAAATGATTTTTGGTGAAACAGCGTGTGACGGTTGTTGCTATGCCACGACGGTGTGCTGGGGGCGGGACGCCTCTGGCGGCCCCCGCGTTGGAGGCAGTCTCGCGGCTCTAATTTATACGATGTGGAACACGAAACGCACCTCGCAATTTCCACAGAGGCTGAGTTGCAGTTCAACGCAATGATCTACAGCACATCGTCAGCTTAGCACGCTGAACCGCGACTCGTAGATTTATATCCGAAATAAGAAGCAGAACATCGCCAAACAAATGGCTGATAATAAAGAAGGAACGCCGTTAGGGTAATCAAAATATAATGGAACAGAGTCCGACTTTGATAATTAACTCATTTACAGACATCAGCGCTCGTTTCTCAAAGTTCATACGGGTTCATTATTCAAAGGGCAATTGTTGGCACTCTCACTCCACCTAACACCAGATGTGCTGCTGCCTTCGTGGTCACCACTCCAAACTCATGTTTCAAAATTTCCACCTCGATCCTCTATTAAATTTGCTATTTAGCGCAAACAGATAATTTTACAACTTGACGCTGAACTCTCAAAAGACACTAATTTCATAAATAAATACTTTTTCTAGACTCATCTGTCGTTACGAAAAAATCATTCTTAAATCTATTATTACTTACTATTCTTTCTTACTAAATTACACCTTTAGTGTATCATTTTAGCATGTTTATTCTAGAAGCCAAATGATTCTCTAATTGCATTAACGATATCCTCATATTGATTTCTAATTTTGGCTTAGTTTAGATATCTACCTTCTACTAGTCGTGTTGTCTTTGTTTAATGTTGCATCATTAGATCTAACCACTATTGATCACAAACGAATCTCTCGTTTCCATCATCTAAACTTTTCCTGCGATGTCAAATTTCCTCCATCTAACCGCTTCCTCATCACGCAGCCTTTTAATCCATGATAAACTTAAAAGCTGCTGTTTGCCGATGTTATTTTACAATCTACAGACAAAAAGTACAGTTAAACACCACCACGCCATGTCTTAGCCTCAACCCCATGAAAAATGCAGCAGCAGAGAAGAGTTTAATGCAAATAAATGCAGACGCGTTTAGGCCGTAGAACGGGTGAGTGCGGGACATTATTAATTTATTCATTCCCTCGGGAACAACCGGGACGACGACCGCAAAAGAATAAAGAGCCGAATGACACAAAATTGCAAACTCATACTGCTCAAATACGAAATAATGAGATGGGTCAATGGCAAACGCTGGATGTGAGACAATGAGATGCTGCCTTCTTAAAATTTCAAGACAAAGAAATTTTGTCGCGGGAGCAAATCGTCGTATCTAACGATATTGACCTGAAAATTATATATTTATACGGCGTTTATACAAAAGGACAATAAATTATGCTGTACTCATTATACTCATATTACACAAAATTAAGCTTTTTCTACTAAAACTTATTTTGTACGTATCTATTGATCTCTTTATGATGAACACTTTTCTTTAACGGTATTATTAAAAAACAAAACATCTCATTTTTTAATTAAGTCTTTGGCTAATATGGCTGATTTTCGGAGAATTGTGCGAGAGTCGCTGTAGAAGACCACAGGATTAGCCGCAAACGATCATGATTGATATACCTGCCTTGTTCACAACGATGCTCACATGGCACGTTATTGATTGGAAGCAAGTTTCAATGACGCTCACCTTTATCGTCATATAAAGTGGTTTGACGGCGAAACAATCATTAATTTTATTCAAAGTTATCATAAACTACCTAGTGACTGCAATAAAACCTCATTACACTTTTCTAATCGTTTCGAAAGATAAAGAAATCTGCTTCGAACCATTAGTGAGTTACCGCCGGCTCGTCCGTTCGCACTGATTACTTCCGTTTTCGGTCTATGAAAAATTGCCCTATACGGACAAAAACTCGAGACAACTTTTGGCTTTTATTAATAACAATCGACTGAAGCAGATCAGTTTAGTTGATAACAGTCGAACTATGAATAATTTCAGAGCGAACAATCCCTGGTTTGTACAGGTTTGTTTCATCTTCATTTCATGTATGCATTAAATTTTACGAGATTTGTGAGCTTTTGTGGAATCACCTGAATGGGAGACTGAGGTAGACAGTCTGCCCGTTATGGAAATGAGGGGTGAGAAACGGTGAAGGGGGCTCGAATTTCGATTGTGTGTATAAGTGTGGCCGATTCAGCTGATAATAAAAGTGAAGTACGCCCCTGAAACAACCAGCGATATCGACGACGCTTTGTTCAAAATCTTGCCTTTAAAAGCTGAATTCGCACGGAACCACATATGAAATTCTATTAATATTCATACTAATAATTTCCTAGTTTGTGACGTGTGGATAAATTGTCGTTTAATTTTTTATGACACAGACTTACAGATTCTAGTTTATATTAGCAAGAACTTTTTACGTTTTATATTCTGTTTCCAAGCGACTAAATTGTCAATTCGCCAGCATTCCATCAATTTATCGCTTATTTTTTCACGCTGTGCTACAAATTCGCAACGAGTTTTTCAATCGTACTTTATTGTATTCAAGTGGAGTTTACCAACTCTGCCTAAAATTGGAAAGGTGATTGACTAACGATAAATAGAAATAGACATTCTCATAAAATTGAAAACCAACACAACAATAACACAGCACATATAAATATTTTATTAATTTTGCATGCATTAACGTATATTTTACGTTTCAGAGAATCGTAGACGCTTATCCAATTTTAGACTATGGAAGGTGTGGAGACATAAAATTTAATGATGTCTACAGATTTCCATATGAAAATTATGTAATGCATAACAATTAAAACGTTGTAATTCGGTCTTGAATAATGGAGGTAAGTGCATTTGTTGTTGTGCAGTTTTGAAGCGATAATTTTATATGGAATTGGAAAAATTACCTTAAACTTAAAAAAAATGTCTTTTATAGGAAATGTTTTTATTTATTTGGAAGGAAATTAAATGAGCAGGAAATTTTTAATATAATGTTTGTAGTCAGATTTTTTATTTTTTTTATACAATATGACCTTTAGACTTTTCAACTTCACAAATGAAAAATTTATACTACTACATTTTATATGTACTCCACGTTGTTCGTTTACATTTTTGAAAATAAAAATTATAAATAATTTTGCTAATGGTTAATATATTATAAACCCCCAAATTTTTGATAAATAACTGATAGATAAATAATTTATCTGAACAACGTCTTAACCACATTTGGTTGGTGTGGTTTAAATATAAGCTATATTATATAGTTATATATAAGTTTTTTATTATACCATAAATATAAGTTGGAATTTCAGCCAGCGAAAAAATTTGAAAATGAGTTTAACGGTCATTCTTTAAGTGAATAAACATGTATTTAGTTAATTGGAAACGAGAAAAAACTTTGACAGCACCTTATCTAAGTGTAGCTCGCTGCGCACGGTTTGAATGATAATTTTGAAAACAATTTTTTGAACATATCAACACTTGGCGCATTTTTGCACAGATCTGCAGTGCAGTAGCTACGAAATTAGCGCGACCGAGCAAACTATATCGGCATCGAAAGTCAGAAATCCGCACTGTTTTCTAATCAGGTTTTCATGGTTATAATGGCGTTATCGCGCCGCTTAATCCACCCGCAGCAACTAATTAAGTGCTGACAGAACTCCCCAATTCTGATAATTGCTCCAATAGAATGAAAGCAAAGTAAATGGAGGCATGCAAAGAATTCAAATGTTAATTTTAAATTCTTACACATAGAGCGACGTAGGCTAATTGCTAGTATTAATCAAACCCCTGGAAAGAGGAGAAGAGGGGTATTTCCCAACACTGCAGTTGCATTCCTGTGATGCGGTCCAATATGACCGAATAATTTTGAATGCGAAATTGGTTTTAATCTACAATTTGCATGATCAAACAATGATGGTGACGCGCGCCTATCTGTATTTACTCAGTTTGGGCAACAGAACTGGGGTTCGGTAACGATACGACATGGAAAAACACGCTTCCTCACACGCAACTCGTGTGCGACACGCCTCAGGTCTTCCCCAAACAAGAACATAGAAGGAGAAGGTTGCCGACCACACCATCACACGCGACTAAACACGATCAACTTGCCTAAAGTTACCACTGCCAAAATCAATTTTTCAGCTTCAATTTTACCTATTTGAAAAAAAATTAAATTATTAAAAAAAAAAGAAATTAATATTTTTGAGAACTATTAAAATGTAAAGACTAATTTTTGAAAAATATGCACCAATATTGAAAAAATTCACCACTACCTACATATCGCTACCACGTATAAAATAAAATGATCCTCCGTAGCAATTCGGTACTAGATAAAAATATGTGCATATTACAATCCGTGTTTGTTTTTTTTTTACTAAATTTATTTTGTAACGGATTTAGAATAACTGAGTAAATAATTTAGTTGGGTCTCTAATAAATTAATTTTGTTAATGGTTATTGTCTTTGTAGATTTTTCATAAAAATTTCACGATCGCTATTTTTTACAGCAATTAAACTGATTTTTGCCACCCTGTATGCAAAAGCTAGTAACAGACAATACAAACGATAGATATGGTTAAAATTATAGGTTGTTTATATTTGTACATTTTTTTTTAAATAAAAATCATGATAATTTACTAGAAAAACCGTATCGAAAAAATTAAACATTTTCCAAGACAAACTTCTTGTTAAATCCCGATACCAATGAGACGCAATCAACTGAAAAGATTGATTTTTAAAAATATAACTGTTGTATAAGTAGATAAAGAGTAGATTTAGTTCAATTTTAATAAAAACACGATGTATTTATTCCAAACCGCAGACTACGGTATATTGTTAATATTCACAAAACTTAAAAATGAAATTGTATTATTTTTGCAAAGTACAGCTGGTGCTTCTGAACTTACACTACTATTCGAACTTTTCGCAGTGCACACTTACTGCTATCAATAAAATCCCATTTAAAGGTGAAAACACGTATCGAAGTTTACTAGTTCCACGCAGTACAATCAATGGGAATGTTTTTAAGTAGCAATAAATACAACTCGACTTTACAAATTGGTTAAATTTGTCGAACGTCGAGTCTCGTTTCCAGTTCTATTATTCGCTAAAATTAGTGATTTTAATGGTCGATTAATGTTGCTAACTTTTAATATCAACGAGTGGCATCTAAAGTGATATTTATTTTGCGAGTTTAATATTTTAAAAAGCAAATATTTTAAAAATTTCATCTAACTGTTTATAACAACATGACGTTCCTCATTGTCAAGAAAATTTTCTTTGTAAAAGAGTTCGTAAAAAGGTGCATCACTCAGACTTCGTATTTTGTATTGACGTTATATCAAAATGCGTAAATTATGTAGATGGACCGAAGAGAAATTGAAGTTGGTCGGTTTATTGGTGTCATGTCTGTGTATAGCCATTCGGAGGGAGACTTTCGACCGTCCGAAGGCCATATATCTCAAAGTACAAACGCTGTTTCTTGCGTGACAGTTTTTGTCATCCAACAGCACATCCCTTAGCTTCCATTGTGGGTTTCTGGCAAACGATACAAGCGCCACAATTCATGGCGTCCGAGAAACAAACATGCCATTTTTTGTTGAAGGGGACGCTTTACAACGACCACTACAAATATCGCAGTAAACTTGACCAAACTTAATCTAATAACCAATTAAGAAATTTTCTGGATGCTGAAATTAATCAACTTATAACCGATTTTACCCCTTTTACTGGTCTTTCACGTACGTCTATTTACACCTAATGTCAAGGGCTTAGGGTTAGGGTTCTAGTAATTAGTGTGCTATTTGCCGTCATCCGCCTATCTCTAAGGAACTGATTCGCTAACCCCGATTCGCTTCATCTTGATGCAAGGAAGCACTCCAGACATGTTAACTGAAATTTTAAATGCTAATCCAACCGATGACTCAATTAAGGAAACACGCACTGAAATTTTACTTTACTTTACTTAATTTTACTCTACTTTCTTCACTGATCAAGTTACACGTTTTTTACATGTATTAGAGAACAAAATGTAGTTTACCAAAAATTTTTCATCATCCAATTAAAAATCTTAATCTCCTTTCAAAACCATTGTAAATGTAAAGCATGCTTAAACCTTTTAAACGAAAATGTCAGTGTCACGATTTACTCCTATGATTTCTTAATTTATTATATATATTTATACAAATTTTTGAACTTACAAATTAGAACAGTTTAAGATTTTTTTTTACCCTAGTCAAAAATAAGTAATTTGTTTGTCATCATGTACGCCAACATTTATAAAATATTTCGTTGTGTAAGTTTATCGGTCAATTTTGTTACGGTCCGCTTTTCATTTATACCTCCAAGGAGCCACAATTAATGATCCAAGGTAAGTTCAGCTTGTCAATCTAAAATCCCGTCTTTCTGGCGGCATACACAATGTCAACGAATAGTTGAGTCAACGAAGAGTTTCCGTTTGTTTTTCGTTAAGCAAATACTCATCAACACTGATTATACAAAACGAAATTAATGAAAATCAGCGAACCGCTTGATTAGTCGGGTTATTAATCATTTCTCGAGTTCAATTTTGTGTGAAGAACAAGAAGACTGCAAATATTTCACCCTCGAAAATACACGATGATTTTCGTAAAATATCACAAGATAAGGATGCGATTTCAGTCGGCGGCACGTCTAAAAACTAATAATTCAAGTAATAATAAGTGGAGTTTATGCAATAGCTTGCGGCATTTTACTTAAGTTTTTGCCATAGATAATCGGTAGACGTTCCCTTCAAACAACAATTTGGAACCAAAACTCCTATATTTTAATTACACTTTGTCTTAAAAGCCAATAAAGTTGAGTTAGCTTCACATCTCACAGCTTCTTCACTTCGTAAAATGGCATTTTACACACCCCTTTGGTTCCCCATTATTTGAATCATTTTGCGACAATACGACCAAATGCGACGGCACGTCTTGTTAAAGAAATGAGTCGAAAGTCACTGCAGGAGAAAAGTGAATGCTCAAAGTTTTGTAGAGAATATCAACTAATTTCCAAGCGACTATGCAAATTAATTGCTTTATTTTATTTTTCTTTCGAAAGTGTTTTTCAAATGCTGCAGAAATATTGCTTTAATTAAAATGCGACAAAAGTTGTAACATTTATTTTGATTAATCGAGTCGACTGCGGTAAGAAGCAATTTTTCGAGCAAATCTGAAAAGAAATTTTAATGAAAACATCTGCTTGTAAATTAGTTTATAAATTTATTAGATGTTCCTGGTATATCGTCGTTAAACTGTTAGGGAACGGTAAAAGGCTAAAAGTTAAGACAGTAACCGGGATCCCTCCTCAACTCCGTGGCAATTTTCTAACTTTTTAACGAAATTGTTGAAATTTGTATTCCCTTCAGCAGTGGAGAGGGTTTAGATTTTGCCATGTAGTTTAACTCTACGACACTTGGAGGGTTATTCATGCGATTCCGGTGCATTTAAGTTGCGAGATGAGACATTAACCGATTTCAGTATACCAACAAGGCATCCAATAAATCGCTTTTGACGCCGTAAACTTTTTGCTTCCGCGGAAGAAAGCTCACAACTTCAATTTCCTGTTTGTCCGAGGTTTAAATATTTATTAAATCAAACGTAACCTACTTGAAAACGTGCTTTTTCGAAACGTCCGTGACCTGCCGTTTAATACATTCCTTCACCATACCATATAATTTACCTACAACACGTAACCCCTTCTCGAATTTCTGCCCTATCAAACGTTGTGGTGACTTTGATGAGCGCCGTACCGACGAAAAGATTACACATTCACTCTAAATTGCAAATGCAAATACGTTAAAATGACTAGTCGTAAAACAGCGGCTTTTGAATTCGAATTAATTGAAACAACCATCGAGAGGGAACTCATGAACGCGAGCTAGAACATCATTTTTAATAGCTAGCCTTTAACTTTAAATTGTATCAAAAATTTTTCTAAGCAACTAGAATCCAAGATTTGTATGTTTTTCTAGAATTATCTAAAATTAAATGGACATAGCTAATATGTTCAATCACAAATATCCTTAAAAAAAAAAACCATTTTGAAAAACAACGGTATCCAATCAAGGTGTTTGATTTCTTGAAATAGATTATTTTGACAGATCGGGTGGTACAATGTTGAATGGTGTAAGTCGACGCATGCGTGTTTTATTGTTTACAACATGTATAGTAAGCATAGGGTTGTCGAACAATGTTTAAATTAGATGTGTATATATGTAACAAAGTAAGTGGCAAGGCCGTCTAGGACGCAGACCAAAAGAAATTTCTGCGAGCCATAGGTCAAAGCCGGCCAATAACAACAACATCATCAACAACAACAACAACAACAACAACAATAAGCAATAGGAGAGTGAGCGTTACCTTGGAGGGGCTGCAGCTGTTGGTGTAGAGTGCGCCGGCCGCCATTGGCGGAGCATAACTGGGCATGGAAAATGGAACGAAGACCATAGGAGTGGTGTTCGTAGCTACTTGCAGTTCGGCCGTGGTGGTGTTGTTATTGTTGCAGCTACAGGCCGTGACCAGTAGCTGCGGAGGCTGGACTCGTGCGGCCGCCGTGTTGGTGGCTGTGGGCTCTTGATGGCCTTGACAGTGATGTGTTTGTTGAGTCTGTGGCGGCGGATAGGGCCGAGTACGTGAAGTTGCGGCCACTCTGGTGCGGACGGGCCCCGTGGAGTTGGTGGAGTTGGTGGAGTTGGTGGAATTGGTGGAATTGATGGAGTTGGCGTTCGGGCTATTGGCGCGATGCGGCTTCCACACCGCGCACGGGTACACGCCGACCAGGCTGTAGCCCACGAGGACCGGTGTTGGAGCCAAGGCAACTGTTTGCTTTGTCCTCTCACACGAAAACCGGCTGCGATGCAGCTTTTCGTCGAATTAAACTCGGCTAAAGGAGGGCTCACAGCATCGCCGCCGCCGCCACCGCCGCACTTCACAGCACGTCACACGTCACACGTCACACGTCACACACGCGGCACCGGCCGGCAACGTCCAAACAAAATGCGTCGACGAAGATGCGTGTTCACTGTGTTGTTGATCATGACACGTGGAGCGCGGCGCAGACTAGGTATTGTCAGTCGGTGTCGGTCGACACGACTTGGTCAAGCAGTTGGAGGAAGAGTGTAGGGCGCGAAATCGAAATCGATCATGTCGCGGCCGCCGCACCGATTACTGTCGAAATTTCGTTCTTGTGCTAACAACTGTACATCTGGTTGGGATCGGCGCGTTTCAGGTCGCAGCCGCCCGATAAATAAGCAGCTACAGAACAGCTCGGACGGCAGAGGCCGGAGGCGGCAACGCGCGCTCGCTAGGATGAGCGCGGCGGGCGTGTCGCAGGCTCCCTGAAGCCCAACGCCAGCGCAATCAATGAAATATACACTATACAGACACTATATAGAGTACAGAGAACACGAACTCTTCTACCTTACACTCCACGTCTACTCAAATCCACACCAGACATCAATACCTCCCATTATGAATGAACTGGGAGCGCGAAACCGCACCACGCTCCCTCGACAACTTTCCTACGCGTACGCGATTCTCCTAATAAACCATCTTTTTTTTTCACCCAATATTTTAAATTTGTAGCAGAAAAGTCACGACGTCGAGAAGAATTAACAGCCTTAAATTATTCACGGCGCACACAATTTATTATTTCAGTTGGGGCAAGTCTTCACTCGCTGTCACGACGATTGCAATCAATTTGCCTCTTTTATTTCCAACCTCTCCGACTTTTTAATTTTATTCCAGCTTTAAATCGCGTCACCATATGCTGATTTTAGCGCACCCACTTCAATACGATAACTCCAGAGCAGACCTCGACCAATTTTATCGAAACAAATAACTGCTGTTATATATCGATGATTTTATAGCAGATAGAAATCTTAGGAAACTTTTTATTCATGCGCTGCAATCTAATTTTAATATATTATCTTAATGCAAAACGAAACAAAAGAAAATCTAACCGTTAAAAAAAATCCCAGATGTTTATTAAACATAATAACCATAACAGTTTTTTGCTGCTGCCTATTTTCCCTTTGACTTCTGACCCTTAAAAACGTATGCATTTGTTTGGAAACATTTCACGGAATTCAAATAGATATTTGTTTACTCCCAGAAATGAATGCGCACTTTGCTTTGCTCGTCGCAACTATGCCCAAGGGTACATGTATACCAGACGTCATTACATTACAATTACAAAGTGTAGAGCTACACATACGTTGATGGATACTCAAAAATATACATGTATATTATACAGGGAAGAAACCGCTTTTAAAATTGTAATAATTTCAAAGCAAACATGCTGTTTATGACATAATCTTTTTTTCTTCAATTAAATACTACATTAATCAAATTGTTACAAAACCTTTTCATTACTTTTTACAGTTTGAAATTGAAAATCTTAAAAAACGGCATTCTTCAACTAAGGACACAACATGAGTTTACCTAAATAGAGCACCATCTCTGAGCTCTCTGACTATCCGCGTTTAATGATGAATGTTATTTTAGTCATTCTGTTTTTTTTTTATGACCGAGTTGAAAGGAGTTTTATTTAAAAGTGTGATATGCGGCTTTGTTTTAATGTGTGCAGTTGCAAGGCAAATGGACAAGCACAACTCGAATGGGAAAACAAATCGCGTTGGGTAAGCTAGAGCGAATTTTCCGGGAAAGCATTGTCAGTGCTTGATATGGGCGGTATGAATGGAAATGATGTGTATATGTGACTAAAAGTCGAATACAGACGAAGAGAGTGGAAGCCGTAGCAACGCGCGATAGGCTCAGCATGTTGCGAGTATCTTACTTGATTTATGCACCTTATAAAGAAAGTTGCCACGGAATGCGAAAGCGGGGTCGTGAAACCACTTTGTTGCAATGAAATGAAGAGGAAAATGAGCTTCAAATGAGCGTAACTATTGCAATTTAACATCGCACGCATTTGAATCTACCTCCGACACTCTGATCTGACAAATTAATTCTCGTCGGAATCTAATCTGACGGGGATTTTTAAAGAAAACGGTCGAAGCTTGGTCCGTCTCAGAATGCAGCGACCAACGGCGTTATCATGGAAGGGGCTGTGCAAACAAAATGAATAAACAAAAGCCGGATTACGGGTGAGCTTTGAGGGGTTCTCGCTAGAGCAAATACATCCTAACGCGCTCATGTACGAAGCCACATCGTGGTGTGCCGCGTCGAGTGTGTGCAGGACACGTATATTCCTGGATGGACAGCTGGTAGACCGCACCGGCCTAGTATATCAGACCAGCGCAAGCTGTCGATAGCACTAGACCTGTTGTGCAAACACACTGGCCACGCGCGTCGATGGAGAAAATTGCCGGACTTAATCGATGAACCATCGTAAACGCGTTGCGGTGATCCTTCACTGCCACCGTTTCTTGCGTCTTTGACCGGGAATCCCCTACAGACGCGCTCCTGCAACAACGCGACCACGTTCTTGCCTACAGTTGCCTGCTTGCGAATCAACCCAATCCGCAATATACCCCACCGACACATGTAGTCATTTCGAAAGTTTTTTTTTTTTCTAAGGCCTTTTCTTTAAAAAATAAACTGAAATAAAGATATTTTATAAAATAAACTTTACCCTCATTTATGTCTCGAAGTTGGAAAGTCAAAAAATTTGGAGCACTGCAGCATACACACAAACATTCTTGAATCATACTAATTCGTTTGCTCCGCTATTATTATATTTAAAGCACTTTTTTGCGAGAGTGTTTGTTTATATAAGATGGACAAGATATAGTTAAACCAATCGAAAAACATATCTTCAAAATTGCGTAACACTAATGCTAACAAAATACGGGTCAGTTGTGAGAAAACGCCGAAAGATGCGGATACAGGGGAAATGATGAGCCATAGCTAAAATAATGAGGAAATTGAAGGTAATTTGAGTCAATTTTCTCAATGGGGCAATATTTTGTGGAAAAAAACTATAAGAACTCACTCCTCAATTAACGTGTTTTGTCCTATGACAAATATATCAATTTGAACGTTGCGTGACAAAATTCCGCTCAGAAAATCATTGCAGAGGTCATTAAATATCTCGAGTTGATAGTGTAATTTCACGGTAACGGTTAGAATACAACTTGTTCCTTTTACACTAGGATGTCATTACTCGCTTTAATTAGAGCGATGCTTCGCTCACTAATGCGTTATATTAATTTTTGCTTGGAAGATGCAGCTGCATTTCTAACAAAGCATTCTGTACAGCCGATAAATTGGTGGTTGATTCTATTGAGATTGTTAAATTGTTACTGTTGACTGCGATTTTAGTAACAGAACAAACTAGTGTTGTGCACTTTATTAGATTGTACGGTTTTATTAACAAGGCGTAGGTTTTTCTGTTATATTTATTTAATAGAAAAAATAAACAGCCGTAAGTTAAAACTACCGGCCGCGTTTTGGTACCAGTTATAGTTTTCTTTTGCTCATTTATATAATATATCCGCATACGATCTATTCGTATATTTCTTGAAATGAGTTTTCCCATTTCTAATACATCGAAACATCCAAACCATTTAAGTAGAAATCTTGAAAGAACCATCTTGATGTGCTCCCCAGTCGCTTGGCCCCACTTGGCACCAGTTCTGTCGCCCTCCTCGGTATCAACCCTCTTTTCCCTCCGACTTCTTCCTGCAGACGGGCACCGTTACCGACTGCCGGCCCCGGCTGCTTGATTTCCCTCAGGGTCTCCCGTTTTTGTAGAGCGCGATTATGTTAAGTGGATATGAAATTCATTGCTTCCTGTCTTGCACTATACGCCAATATATTGACTTTCATAAACTATCAACAGTACGCCAACGTGAAATTCGCACTCAATGGCATGTGTGTAGACAAGTTCAAAGCGCCGAGGACGACTCGACACCAGAAATTACAAATCTATGATGGTTGAGGATAACCCAGGATATCCTGTATAATGCATCTAACTGTTAAGTTTTCACTGAATAAAATTATGGCAAATGCTATACGTGACCACGCTGTCAGATCAAAGGGAAGCATGACAGATGTAAAATAAATGTGTAACCACACCTACGGAGCGAGTTCAAGTGACTTGCACTAGGCTTGAAAGCTCACTTGAGCTGTCGTGAGTTGAGGTTTCCGTACACTCACCCCTGCCACCTCCCAGACCGAATTTAACCCCACGAGTGTTCCCGCAGGTTCCGTTAACTAACGTTGTTCAGGACAAAGTTTATTGTAAACATGTACTAAGTCGTGCATTATTAACTTTAACGTCAAAATTGGATTGTATCTTTAGAAATTTTTTATATTCTTTCAATATCATTAGCTTAATGGAACATGGAATGAATTTTTACGTAAAACCATCGGAAATGAAAACTTGATAAATTGGTGTCGATTGAACCAATCGTTTAAATAAAGTTTTATTTGTATAGGAACGTGTTACAATAGAGGGTGTCTGGAAACGGCCATTTATCAGAATGTCTTTTCAAAAACTGGAACAACAGAAAGTTATTAGCTCCGCTGTTTTCTTTTTGAATCATTTTAATCCATCATGTTTCCACTAATAGCTCGCAAAATACTTGCTATTCAATAGAAAATATTCTAATTAGCGTCACAATATTGCTTGAGATTTTTTTTCCTAATCAAAATCAAAATTTAAAATATTATTTAGTGTTGTTGTAGTTATCGCAATTATTGGAATTCAGTTCCACTATCCTTACAAACGTAACTCCTTTGAATATTTGTACATTATTTAAGCAACAATATATGTTTCGTTCAATTCAAATTTCCAGTTGCCTCTTTGCGCTTTACGACTTATTTCGTCGTAAAAATAAGTGTCTTCTTCTGTAAATAAACTATTTCCAGTTTAAGTTTTAATGTCTCACCTAAATTCTATTTTACTTGTTTATGCTCTTTTTATGAACATTTTAATCGCACAGAAGATCAAATAAATATTATAGTTAATAGTCGGAAGCGATTTCGCGTTGTGGTATGGCACAGCTCTCGTTATGTTCGTAACACGTAATGGTTATAGTACATCTGCAACCAATTTGCTTTTCGACCTTCGTTCGCCGATTTTATGGAAAGCTGTTAATAACAGACCTAGAACGATGGACGTCTTAATAAACAATTTATATAATGAGGTTTGTACAAAAGTTACTGAAAGAACGAAACAAGTTTCAGAAAAGAAGCAGTTTGTGGCTCGTAAACCTGGAACATTAAATTCGCAGTTTTTGCATAAGAATGGAAATCCAGCTATCGTGATTCAATTTTTGCAAGAAGGATGTACACAGTACTTGGAGGAAGCAATATAAAGATACGCCCTGTAAGCTAATCTGTATTTACTGCTTCAGTTTTTGTGGAAGTGAAAATGCTGCTGCTGAAATCACGGTTGATGGCTATTTATTTGTCGCGTTTGTTATGTTTTTCTTTGGTGTGTTTACATAATAAAGAAATAAAATTTGAGATTGATGTACGTCAGTTGTGAAAATTCGAGAGGACGAAGCAATTTCGGTAGAAATTCACAGACTGCACAATCTTAGGTCGTTCGATGGAAACGCGGGTGACAAAGAGACGTGTGCTGTTTTCAGTGAAATTGCATTGTGTCTATCGTTATGGAAAAATGAGGGAGACATTATGGCTTTGAAGAAAAAACTAATATAAAATCCACAACAGAAAACCATTCGTGAAGCCAATAAAAAGAAAGCTTCGTATAATACATAGACAAAAGTAAACACAGAAAGAAAAGATACAAAAATAAAATTGGAACATATCCTTATGGCCATAATCGCCACACGCTCGAAAGTTAATGTTCCATATTCCGACGAGCATGTCGACAATATGGCTGAAGTGGCCGGCCTCGCTTTATGGCCCATCACCATTAAGTTACTGGGTCCAAAGCTGCGTATTCGCAATGAATCATATCTGTTGTCATAATAAGATATCTTTCAGAACGGCGTTGGGCATCTGGAATGCTTCGGCCCCGAATAAAGACAAACACGTGCAAAAAAGCACTTTCTACTCTTTATGCTTTCAAGACACACCGAAAGGACATAATTAATTACTACATAAATAATAACGTTGCTTCTATGCAGCAAACGCTCCACTAATCATTTTTGAAAAAAGCCAATAGCGCATTAAAAGAATTGCTTTTATTGTTATATTTCTCGATCATATGTTATAGCAAAAGGGGAAATTCGAACCGCAATCGATCATAAGCTATTTCCGGTTATTACGAGATGCAATGAAGCGTAAACGATTCTTAGGGACGATCAGAAATGAAATAATATACTACTAACATAGATCTCTAATTCAGATAAAATACGTTTATGGACATTAAGGCGGTTTTCTTTGTAGAACGTATGCTGCTTACTCGTCGAATAAATGAATAAGAATTTTTCGATACGATAAGACGCTACCGTGCATTTCTTTGATCAAAACGATACGTAATTGATTACTCGTTGCATTGAAAAAGTTAACAATCATCAGACAAATATATGACAACTTTTTACAACCCTAACTAAAAAATACACATTTTTATTGGAAAAATAAAATACTAAAAAAATATAAAAATAAAAAAATTTTAATCTAATCTGCTCCGTTCAGTGCTCATAAATCCTGCTTATTATTAAAAAGATACGTGGACGGCATTTCTATAAACTTTTTGTTAAAGAACGTAACGCTACAAAACTCAAACAAACAATACCAGTTAAAAAGTTACGGTTTTTTGCTGCATGTTTCATTATTAGTTTTGATTGATGGTCTCGTTTCAAACAATAATTAAAACTGAAATTAATGCAGCAAATGACAAAAACATGAAATATTAGATTTTTTAATATATTATAATTAGCGCAATTCTGTAGGCTAAGTAACAGGTTGTTATTTAACATGCTCCATACAAAAGGGTTAAACTATTGAAATAAAATTTAATATTTTGTGTCTCAAAAAACAATAATCATAATAAATCATAATTGTAACTAAAATTACAAAAGTGCTAAAGTAAGTAATTTTTTATAAACTCTGCTAGTCAAATTTTCATTATTATTTTTTATTTTTTTTAATTATTTGCTCCAGATGAAAATAACCCGGCGCATCCACCATTATTATTTTAGGGAAAAACCAACGATGTAAAAGTAAAAAATAAAATTAGAAGAAAATCTTGGATTTATTAAAATTTATGATATTTATGTTGCCTATTTAACGAGCTATTAATGTATTATTACTATTAATACTATTAAGTATCCCTGTACATATGTGTAACTATCTTCTTATAACAAATAAATAGATAATAGTTTTTCAAATGCTATTGCGCTATCAAATGAGTGTTGTAAATGTTTGTAACGGGTACGAGCAATTTATCGTGAAAAGATGAAAGGTAGCAAAAGCAGTAAAATAGACAATAAAAAAGTCGTCGCATAGTCAAAGAAGGAAGCAATTCATTGCTGATTATTTGTCGTGATGCCTAATTCATAAAAATTATGTCTAGCGTGTGCAACGAACCGTTCAATTCTTAATTTATCTTGAGGAATAAAAAGTAGGCGCCCTCGACTGTTCCAATTCGATGTAGACTTATTCTTTCCCAATTGATGAATAATCAATTACTTGTTTTACAAGCGGGGTCGTCAAATGCGCGCCACCTGGTTTGTGTTCTTTCCAATTGTATTCTGCCGTTCTCCCTCAATGAAACCGTCTCGATTGGAACAGGTGGGGATTTACCCATCAGAGACGCTAGGGATGGCAGACGGCAAGACCTATTAAAATACCTCAGTTTTTCGTCGCCTTTATTTACAGAAAGCGTGCAACATGCGACTAATAATAATGGGCTCAGAGAACGTGTTGTTAGAAAAGCTTAAAGCGGATTTTCCTCTACGGATCGCGAATAACAAACATTCGATCTTCGTAATTATAACCCAAATTCAATCAAAACAGGAATTTCCAAAACAAAATTAATTTTTAAGCACGGATTAAAACTACTAAGCCGCACCAAATCATTCTTTGTCTGCGGAGCTTGAATAATAATCGCTCTCTCTAAAATGTCTACGCAGGAACCTTGATTGGACGTGAGCCTGATTCTGTCGTTCCAAACGACAATTACCATTTACAAAGACGATTTGTGTTCCCTTAAACACCGGAGACATCGAAGCGACAAGTTAGGACAGACAAAAAATTTACTATCGTACGCCAAGCAACTTCATTCAATTCTGTCGGGACATTCCAATAACACTTAAATGATCATAAATCAAGAAATCATTCAAACCAATTACTAATTACCATCACAAAACAAAGTAAAAACAAAAAAAAAGGATTTTTTAATGTAAACAGTTTTAAAGTATAAATATTTAAAAAAAAAGTTTTTGTATCAGATTTTCCAATTACCTTTTCAACACTTTTAATGCATAAATCCCTGGTACATCAGGCTTATTATTTATTTCTACACACTGTACCGAATTTAATGTTAAAACGAATTTGTAGTAAATAACTAAGCATATCCCTGACTTAAACTGGCACTTAGTACTTAGTTTAATAACCATAAAATGTATTTTATGTACGTTAAAATAAGAGCATCAAAATCTAGACTCCTGAAGATTATTTTTGTTGTATTAAAGTGTAATTGAATTTGATAAAGCGCTTTTTTTTATTATTAAAAGACCTTCTCGTAATTGCTCTCTCCATAAGGTCAATAATTGCACACTTTGGAGAAACCCTATTCCTGGTTTAGTGGTTATATTTGAAAAAAATTGAAGTTTACTTAAGACTAAGCTCCCTCACTTCCAATCAGTAAATCAAGATAAAGTTCTTCCTGCTTTAAAAACACGAGAACTTCCCCCAGGCACAGGATATCTGAAAGAAACGGTGAAAAGGACCCGAGACTAACACGATGAGATATTCAGGACCGCTGAAATATAGACGAATATTCGGATCAAATTTAACCTTGTATATATCATGTTTGCACTACAACAGATCTGTAATATAGCGCTCACTAGATATTAGGGATTTATAGGCCATTTCTGATTCCCTCGTCCTATTCATATTTTAGACTTTTCTTAGAACGCGAATTCGCACATAGGGATTCGTGATTTCGTACAGATGCGAGCGATGAGGGTGCATTGTGGTATGCACCCCTCCAATATTATTTTAATGCAAAAAATGCTACTTCAATTCGCCTCGTATCAGCCAGCACAGCACAAAAAAACATTTCACACAAATTGCTGCTTTGAAAGTACGAAGGGTCAAAAAGAATCAAAATCTAAAACCGAATTCGTTTCGGCCTAATAGAACCTACAAAAAATTTAAGCACACGATGGTAACATGAGGCGTCCACTTAGCAACGTTGTATTTTTCGAGAAACAGAAAGAACAAAAGGTAAAATTTTGTTTCAGGTGAACTACAAACAAAACGAAACAACAGTCAATTTAATGATTTTTAATCCTCCAAATACCAACTTTAAATTATTTTCAACATTAAACTTATACTTAATTTATTCAAGTTAGAGAATATATTTTCAGTGCCGATTCAAATAATTTATAATTTAATTAAAATTTTGTTAAATTTTGTCAATTATTAAAATGTATATTTTATGATACTTTTTATTTAATTTAGATATAATACTTTGAAACGAATCATCTGTTTTAAAAATAAATGATTTTTTACTTTCTCACTTTTAATGTTCAATTCGGTATTTCGACGGTATTTAAAAATTCCCCTTCTTTAAATGATTTATTTCACGGAACTTACAACTTTGATATTCATGGATTTTGATCCCTAACTCTCGTATAATACTAGTATATCTAAATCATCTTGATTACAGTCAAGCCGTTACTTTCTCAAATGATTAAATTAATTACTGGTTAATTATAATTTGTATATAAAAAATTAAATAGTAATTTTAAAAACGTTTTATTTTACTTCGCCTGGGGAAAGTAAACAAACGCAAATTTTTTACAACAAATATTGTTCATTACATTCTATTATTGTTTAAGTGTTTTCATGCTGGAGGTGTCTCGGCTAATGAATATTTGATATAGTTGGAACATATAAAGTCTACCTTAGTCTGACCTTTTGCAAAATCTATAACTCGTCATAAACATAAAAAGAAGTTGAGAGAAACAACTAAGTATTAGTAGCAAGTTGGAAAATTTAGTTGTGTTGCAACGCGATGATGAAGAGATCTCTTCAACCTAACGTCAACCGAAAACATCACATCTTTATCTATTTCACTTTTTTGGTATTATACGTTGTAATTAAGTTATGATAGCAAGACAGGGAGAGAGATGAAACGCATAATACAATACAGATTGTGATGTCCTCGCTAGAGAAAGAGAAGAAGAACTTGATGGACGATGCTTTTGGTCAGTACTCAATATCTCTTTCTCTCTTAGGCTCCGGAGGAGTCCTTTCCGCGTTGCTCTTACTACATGCCCTCCATTAATCATCCAAGAAACGGCTTTAAGGACACGTCTAGATAAGGATGTAAACATCACAGATGTAACAATGGCCGTGTGAAATGTTATCTACACTTAAGAATGAAAAAAATGAGTTCGTGCAAAATTTTAAAAGGAGCACTATTCCATTATAAACAGTCATTTTAAACTAAACCGACAAAACGAACTCAAAAACTAATAATTATGGTGGTTAAAATCTGGCGATATATTCTGTAATTATTATTCGAGCAAGGTGTGGAGGTTCGGAATTATTCAGGATTACGCATATGCTGAATAATACCCAATTTCTCGCAACAGTAACTTTAGCATTGTATTTATACACACAAAGAATATATCAAAACGTTGAAATATTATCTTGTCCACCTAGTTGCTAGCAATAGCTTTTAGTTATATATTTTTCAAGTAAACTACTTCAATAGATAAGCTTCAAGACGCTAATAAACCAAGAAGATGTTTTAAAAGACGGTCTTTTCATCGGATTAATCCACTCTAGACTATATTAAAAATTTAAAAAATATCATTCCAAAGAGTTGCTTCATATTAAATTACATAACGGTCCCCATGTCTGTAGATTTATTCCACGATCAAGTTAAAAATAAATTACAGTTGTAAACAATAAATGAAATTGTTTTTAAATGTGTTGATTTTTGATGTGATCAAAATACTGAAAATTACCGGCAAGGTAGTAAAGACTACTTATTTCATTAGTTTTTTGCAAGTTTTTTATTGTGCGATTACTTTTTTGTTGATCCAAACGTAAGATCTTGATACCTATTTATTTTTATCGGTGGTTGGTATTTCCGTCACATATTTAGCCAACTTCGTCCGTAATTGCCATTAATCATAAAACTGGCGAAAAGTTTCTCCAGTTTAGGAATCTGTCTTGTTTGTTGTTGCCGTAGTGTAAACCGTAGACTAAAAATCCAAAGTTTAGAGAATGCAAATATAAACGTAGCAGAGCTAGAACTAACCAAATGTTTGGTCTAGTCTGTAGCGTGCGCATTTATTAAAAGGACATCAAAGCTGGTTCGTGTTGTCCGTTCGTGCAAGATTTGCATATAATGCTATGATTTTTGAAGCGTCTGTAATAGTAATAACACAATCGTTTTAGACGCATAGCATGTAATACATATAGATAGTCACTTAAACGTGAAATTTAATTATTCAGAGAATATCTTAGACGGTAGCTGCACTAATTAAGCATGGATCCCTTGAGGCGTGTGTATGTGAATTCCTTAATAAATATTTTAATTCACTTACACAGTTGGTTTAGGCTGGCGGGCGCACAATGGCCCTCGGGGGAAGAAGATATGAAGCCAGAGGCGCGTTGCCGCAAGGTCGTTCCTATTAATTAGCGACATTACGTCTTCGACCTCCCTTCACTCCGCCCCTGTGATTCAGAGCTAGGTTTATTACAAAACTCCTGGCTTTTCCGCTTTTCTGTCTCAGACAACTTAAAACACCACCATAAATCGACGAAAATTTCAATCCCATTTTGGGAGTACGAACAAGAACGTCGACAATACGCATCACACTTCGTTAGAGACGCACTATATTGCTTGGAAAGCCTCGCTAGTTACCAAAACCAGGGTATATTCGCTACTTAACTGATCTTTGACGGCCACAACCGAGATGACTACCATTCCCGCTAATTACTGCAGCAACGCTCTTTATTTACTTTGTCTGTCGCTTGCCGGAATATCTCTGTGTTTGCAGAGAGCTTTAATAGAATTTATAAGGGACGACTGCGAAGGAAATAACCGGATGGCGTGTGTTTTTCATTTCAGAACCCACTCGAGTGCATATTCGTCACCCCTGCGTCATATTCTGCCTCACTGAAGAATTCTTTCTATAATCTCGCTACCAGCCAGCGCTGTTTTCACTTACCCTCCAATTACTTCAGCTAATCAAATCAAATAAGAGCTAGGTAGTAAATGTTTTTTACTTCATCGACTTTCATAAATGCGTTTTCTACAAACCTCAAGGGTTTTCACTTTTTTTTGCATCGAACATCGAAATATTTTCAATGAGTATATATCAAAAAGTAAATGGGGCCAAGTATCAATTTTTTTCGTTTATGTGATTCAATTCACGGAGCAGAAATATTAGCTGGATAAGAAACTGTATAAGAAGGATTTGTGCAGAAATTATTTATTACAAAATTATCTCAAAACCTTTCAAATAACTGATACTAAAATATTAAGCTGCAAGATTCAAATCAAGTGTAACTAAACACTACTAATTTTAATATTGATTAATCTCATAGCATTTTTAGTTTTTAGAACAATTAATTTAATTAGGGATGTTTACGACAAGTTTATTATTTTGCGGTTTGGATATTACAGTTGTTCTCTTCATAGTTGCATAGTTTGAAGAATTTAAAAAAATATTCTTAGAAACTGAAAAAACTAAAAAATGCATAATAAAATAACTGGCAATTAGCTTAACTTATAAATAAATCTTTTTTGTCCTTGCAAAATTCTTATCTTTGTAGAATTTAAAGAAATCGAACATTTCAAAGACAAAGTTTAGAATCTAATTTCAACAAAAATCTAAGGCATTCAAGCAATTTAAATGTATAAAGAAACTAGATAATCTCAGAAATGAGTCCAATGATTTTCCTGCAAATTTTTGTATATTTTTTAAAACTGTTGCTTATTCTGTAATCATTTGTTGCATACTATCATATTTTCGTAAAAATTGTTGCATATTGTTTATGGTTACATATAAGTTGTTAGTAAAAAAATCTGTTAAACTAAATTTTTTGATAAAGAATATACAGAGTGGTTTACGGTGAGCTTATCTTACTTACTCCTATTATTAATACTTGAAGTTTCTGAGAAACATCTAATGTAAACTGAACGTGAAGCACCCTGTAACAAATGTTATAAGTTAAAATTATTTACTTATGATTATGTAACTATCTTTCTTATCTGATCCTTTCGTATCCTGCTGACATTTTCCTTGATCAAAATTTTAAGCTTTGCTTCTTGATGTTGGTTTAACCGACGATTGTCCTACGCCTGCAATTTATGGATCTAATTCATTTTCCTGGAAAAATGTTGTAATTACGTACGTTACAAATTGCAATTTTACGATTTGGAACGGTATTTCAAGTCGGACCGAGCACCTGACATCCTCGCGCATTTTATGGTGACGGTGGTAGAGGTATAAGCCGATCTAGCGGTGCGACAACGAACGTGCGCGTGTTACAAATGGCTCATTCATAAAACACGAACAACACATGAATAACATCAGGTATTGGGGAGAAATGGGAACTGTGTCGGATTCGTTTCATCTAGCGAGTTTCTTTTGAAGACGACAACAGATCGAAAAATTACTATCGGCTATTCCACTAGATGCTAATTCAAAAAGATATATTTTGTACCTGATAGTTGTCGATTGTAGCGATTTGTCGTTGACGATTTCCTAGTTTGATAAAAGTGAGCTGTTGAAACGGTATCGTCTAGGGAAAGATGCGGGCGTGTGACCGTGCCTTGCTCTCAAAGATGCTCATTAAGACATGCAAATGAGGCCCATTTCAATTCTTAGAGCATTTGCAAAGTAGATTGTACCGGGCAGAGCCGCAGAGCGAAGATATCGCCACGAAGTGCTTCCTTAGTTCCACAACCAGCTCATCAAGCTCATCAGGCTCGTTTACCGTTATTATATGTAAATATAAAGGACCAGCCATCACCCTCGGCTACTCTTTACTGACACATCACTTACTTCATAAGCTTCGTCTCAGAAATATCCACCTTAATAGTATTCGTATATGTGTACTCAAAAGTGAACTTGCAACGTTGAGAAATTTTTAACTTTTGCAAACTAGCACAACAGTACCAACAATAAAAACCTGTAAGTTGCGAATTGCTGTCATCAATCCACCACAAATTACGTTTATTTTTACGTTACACGATAAGTAAACAAATGATACTATTTATTCATTCTTCAAAATATTAAGTAGGAATTCGATTTGTGCTTTTAGTGTATTTAAGCAAATTATACTGTTTCGTAAATTTTAAATTAATTACAGCAATATTAATTAACTTTCTTAGATTAAGTTGTGACACTGATAGCAAAAAAATTATTTACTTCACATTGTTTTCGTCACTACCTCACATCACCTCTCTAAAACGCAAGTCTTAATAGCCGGGAAAAAAAACAGACTTCTAGTAAATTTATACAGGGTGATTCACCAAATTTTACAGAAATTTAAAGCTTGAATACTTTAAAAATAAATGGTAACATTACAACTACTGAAAACAATTTGAAGGTCACTGACAGCAGTTTGTAATTCAATGAATAGACGTCCGCAAAAATGCTATCGCAAATCAAGAAGTTATAGTTAAAAGCACTCTCAACTTAGTTTGGTAAAAACTACGTTCATTTTCGTTAAACGTAAACAGCTTACCTTGTACAAATTAGAGTAACTTATTTTTACAAAAATTGTTCAGAATGTCGATTTTTGGTCACTCTATCGCGCAATTTGTCATCGATGTCCAAACCAATTGTATCCAAAAAGCACTAATTGTTTCATGTGGCCCCACACAAAAAAATCACAAAGATTTAAGTCCGGGGAACGAGGAGGTCACAACACTGGTCTTTGTAGCAAGGTAAGTACATTAGTAGGTAGGTTCGTTGGTTGCCAAAGTTGTTTGAATGAAGCGAGCTTCACCTTCGTGTTGGATTATTCGGGCTTCAAAACCTGGACGCGTTGGACATGATAAGGCAAGATCTTCTAAATTATCGATAGAGAAAGACCTGTTTGCATGGTCACGCGACTTGTGCTTGTACCTGGAGTGGTTACCACCAGGTCCCAAACTTTGGCTTCGACGTCCACTTTACGCTCACATTGTGCCAACATTGCAGGTGTCCATCTTTAAACTGCTAATATTCCAAAGACGTTGCGCAATCCGTAAAAACACCAGAGTTTAACCCACGACGATGAGAAAATCGTCCTCCGTTTTTCCGTTGAGGAGCACCATTTTTACATAGATCACAACACGACCGTTTTACAAAGGAAATTATCGATAAATTATGTTTTGGTACCACAATAAATGGTTTCTTGGCCTAGCAATAATGCTTCCCATATTTTCCAGTTTTCGTCTCTATTTATTTTGAACCTAAGGTCCAAAGGTCAAAACTCGTCCAAATTTTGGGACTGTACACAGAATTTGACAAAACTTGTGTGTTGGTTTGTACCGCCTAGGGATATTTTTAGATATTCATATTGTTGACAAACGATAGCGTAATGACAGAAGCAGTGTCAATAATGTTTTACGATTTACATATATTTATAAGTGTTTAAGGATGCAGATAATTACAATAAAGTTTAGTGACAATTTTTTTTTCAACGCACTCCCATTTCATCTGGTAAATTTTCTAAATTACAGTAGCTTTGTTATGATTGAGAAGGTTATGTTTAACGTAAACAAACCAATTTTGACAGCTTCTTCACACTCTAAATTTTTTACCGACATCCGCTAGAAACACAAAAAATGTACATACACTTCCATACACAGTTTTTGCCATTAAAAATGGCAAACAGAGAGTAGGCAGTCACCTACTTCAAGCGGTTCTCAAATGATTTTTACAAAATTTTCAAATTCAATTTGTGGTTTGAAGAAATGTACATCTTCGTGAAACACCCTGTATATGCATATATAGCCTCATCTTTGCTGTTTAAATCAAGAAAATGTATCAGTAATAGAACAGTAAAAAAAAAGAACGTTTGCTATGCGTTTAAACAATCCTATAATTTTCCTTATCATATTTGTCAATTTCTTCGTTTTTGTAGCCGTATACTTTCAGAATAAACAATTTTTAAAGAAGAACTTTGATTGGATTTTCTTTTCTTTCGGTGGGTGCAGTAAACATGTTGAATTGTTTGTCGTAATTAAAATTACATCAAGTTGCATCCTCGTTCCATGGCGGTAGAGAAATTTATCAACATAACCAATAAAGAAAATAGTGGCCACTATCCAGGAGATGACCAGACCAATAACGAGCAAAGAAAATATGATCGACCACTAGTTATATCCTTCGCCTTTTTGCAGCGCTAGCTCCTAAACATAAAATTTAAATTAGAGAGTTATTTGAGAGTAATTTCTTATCGTTTTTATTGTATTCAAGTATTTAAGGGTGTTAATTTAAAACATCAACTACAAACAACTTAATTTTTTAGTAACTTTTATCACATTGTAATCAATGGCGGCATTTAATAATTCCTACATTTCACTATCACTGTCTACTGTTTTTCTCCATAGAATCATGTTTAGCGTGGATAATGATGCGAAAACGCCTGAGAAACTATCGAACTAAAATGTGTGGTTATTTATATTTCTAGCTCGTTTAAATTGCTGATTTGTATACACAAAGAAAATTAGCTATTTTGGTAATTAATATGCTAGCATACCATTTTTCTAATTAGTTGGTTTATTACCGAAGTTTGTTATTATAAATATTCATCCTTATACAGAGTGATCCATTTCAATATTAATCATAGTCGACTTTGCAAGTTTGCACGTAGGTCTTAGAACATTTTTACTATTTTTCACAGCATAACACATTAGCGTTGCAGAAAGTGGGGTTGAGGGGGTATTTACAATTATTTACGTTCCGTTAAAATAAAACATTATAAAATTGGGAGTTATCAATTTTTTACTGTTTTGTGGTGTCAGAATAAGTTTACGAATAGAATGTAACCCACATAAAAACAGGTTAAAACGCTTTTTTTGCCGAAATGTTACCACATTCTACGCCATTGGCCGGCCCGAGTCGAACGACGAACTGTGACGAACTGTCATATGTCAAATTGTTGTGAATCCCGGGAGTCGGAAAGCTCTCTTATATAACATTTTTCCTTGGTGCATTGGTGTATTTTGAGAAAAAAGCAATCCAATGGCGTTTTCCGTTCAAGAAAAAGCGTTCTTGTTAGAATGCCTCTTCAGAAATGGGGTGAAGCAAGAAAATGGGGAATGGGTGTACTCAATCGAACCGTGCGTGGACGAATACCGAGTGAAGTATCCACATCGAATGGACGTTGATTATCAAAAAGTTTATCAGTGCGTTCAAAATATGGTGCCTAATTTTAGAGAAACCGGATCATTCGTTAAGAAAAGACCAGATCGGAACATTTCCGTTCGCACTCCAGAGGTCGTCGAAAATGTTAGAATCATAATGGAAGAACAACCATCATCTTCATTGAGACGTTTAAGCCAGAGAATTGAAGTTAGCTATACTAGCTGTCAACGAATTGTGAAGAAAAACCTAAACATGTATCTTTATAAAGTTCAAGTGGTCCAGGAAATAAAGCCTCCAGATTTTCCTAAAAAAATAGCTTACTGTCAATGGTTTGAACAACATTTAAACAATGAGATGCTTGATTTGACATTTTTTAGTGATGAAGCCTGGATTTGTTTGGATGGTTTTGTTAATTCTCAGGATATGAGACTTTGGTCTGTTGAAAATCTTCACCAGATTACAGAAGTTGGTTTTTGGGTGGCGATGTCTCGTAGACGTATCATAG
This sequence comes from Cynaeus angustus, assembly GCA_030157275.1. NCBI lineage: Eukaryota > Metazoa > Arthropoda > Insecta > Coleoptera > Tenebrionidae > Cynaeus > Cynaeus angustus. The sequence goes on along the minus strand of CM058066.1, from coordinate 13,172,506 downwards.
GCCCAATCTTCCTTGACGAGACCATAAATGCAGAACGATACCAACGGCACATTCTTGAAGAATTTGTGAACCAACTGAACGATGAAGAGTTGCAGAATGGATACTTCCAACAGGACAATGCAACGGCGCATACGGCTAACGCAACAATTAGTTATCTCCGGGAATTCTTCGACGATCGTTTGATATCGTATAATTTGTGGCCTCCAAGATCACCAGACCGTTCACCTTTGGATTATTTTCTTTTTGGTCATATTAAGAATTTTGTTTTTAGGAATCCCATCAATGATATCAGAGAATTAAAAGAAGCAATAACAGAAGTATGTCGAGAAATTTCTCTTCAATGTTTAACAAACGTTTTGGAGAACATGAAAAAACGAGTCCGACTTTGTCAGGAAAATAACGGAGGTCATTTTGAGCAGTTTTTGTGAACAGATAGCGCTAGAACAAGGTAGTTAAACGGGATATGCCAATTATTACTGATTTATCAATTTTAGCAAATCTCAAACATAGATCTATTCTTGATCACTTGGTGTTATTAAGATTAAAAAATATATTGAAAAACCCCTACACCAAATACACACTAAATGAAACACACTAACATATGTTTCGGTATCCATGATACCATCATCAGAGTGATGATTAAACTTATCTACCCTTAAAAACTAATTGCTTATATACTAGTTACCTAGACCACTTTTTGGGTGGTATTTAACAATCTAAAGAGGGGAGAAGAGGGGATGGGACCATTATCGGCATTCATAACAAAGGGCTTATTCTTAATTATTTCTAGACTTTCGTAAACGTCTAGAAATTTACAATTGTTTACATTCCTAACTAATTTTAAACAACTTTCATCTATACGATGATCTTTGTCAAAAATATGTTGAGCAACACTGGATTTTTCAAACCTGCCATATTTGGCGTGAGCTACATGTTCTTTGAACCTTGTCAAAATTGACCTCCTTGTTTGCCCAATATATTTTTGCTCACAGTTCTTACATTTAATTTCATAAATACCCGACTTTCCTTTGGGCCCTACTTTATCTTTCGGGTTGCCGAGAAGACATTGGAGGTTTAATCCAGAGGTGTAAACCACCTTTAGATCAATACCCTGGAACACTTTTTCCAGCCCCTTTGTCACTGAAGGTGTATAAGGGATCATGGCAAATCTTGTCTTTTCTGGCATTGAATCACGAAAAGTCGAGCATTCTGAAATTGATTTCTTACGTTCTAATTTGGACACTAACCTGTTGACAATTCTAGGGTCAAAACCATTACACCTGGCTACATTTTTGATTGTTGTCAATTCCTTGTTGAATCTAGTCCGTGTTAGTGGGAAATTTACTAACCTGTGGACTAAGAAATTGAAACTCGCCATCTTATGTTGAGGACAATGATGTGAGTCTTCTGTAATGTAGCGAAGTGTACTGGTCTAACTAACTAACTAACGTCTTTAGGTGTGATTTCACTCATAGGCAATAAAGTTGTGGTAACGATCAATATGGACACTTTTGAAAAGTTTTTTTTTGGTCATATTTTTTCGAAATGTTATTTTGCAAATAACATTTCAAAAAATCCCTTGCTGGGTATGCATACTAACAATACAATGATTACTGTAATTAAGACTGCTCAAGGTCAAGGTGTCCGACATGCCCTAAAGTTTGCAAAGCCGCCTATGATTCATATTGAAATGGATCACCCTGTAGAAGCATTTTAAATAAAGGTGTAATAGCTTTTAGATTACTTTTTTTACGTTAGTTTGCAATTATTCAAACATGAAAATCTGTTGGAAGTCATTTTTTAATGTTTCCATTACGCTCATGCTTTCTACTTCCGCAACCTATCAATATTTTAAATATTAGGAACAAATATTTACAGTACGTTACAAAATGATAAACTCACTCATATTTGTCACTATTAAGAAAGTATTGTACATCAAAAATTCCGTGGATTGGTAAACTCTACAATTAATAAGGATCAAAAGCTTGATTTTCGCTCGTTGTAAAATCATAGACGCACAGAGTAGAGTAGAGTACAAAATGATTTTCATAAACTTTATTAAAATAATTAGACAATTTTAAAAGCCGATATAACTTTGTTATTGTTAACTGCGTAAATAATTGTGTTAAATTTACCTTGATATAATTCTTTTTTATTTTCGATTAATATTTTGAGTTCCTTCTGCTGTATACTTCTCAAACTTGACATCAAATTTTCAGTATAAGATTTTTTTTTAATCTTACTTATTGCTATATTTTAGTACATTTAAACACTCTTTGGGGAATTTTAAGCTTTGTTTATTAGATCTGAGCGTGTAAAATTGCATGTAAATTTATATTTTTATAAATTTCTTGTAATTTCGCGCCCGGAGGTTGAAATATCACACAACGATCTACATAGGGCTCATTAAAGAGTTTTAATTAGAAGAATCGAACTGGAGCCTCGAGGCGATTTATTTATGCCTGGTGATAAAGGATGGCACCTCTGCGGTGGTCGTGATGAATGGATGCTAATTAGACACCATTAGCGGGCGCGCCGTTTGCCACTTGTAGGCTGATGAGACGAAAAGTTCGATCGTTTCTTTATCAGACTTGGCGTTTATTAAAAACGACAATTGCAAAATAACGAGCTACGTTCGTTTCTAATTACATTTTAAAATTGACGCCGTCGGCAAGAAGTGCAAGTGGAAAACCTTGACGACCAAAGAGGAACCGGAGGGTCGCCGCTAAACCAACATAGAAGGGTTCCAGAAACAACACTGTCGTTCAAACGAAAATAAAACTCAACACTTTGGTCCAGCAACTACACCAACTGTTGGCTCAATTATAAAATATGTGTGTCTGACACTTTAATTAGAGCGATGAAAAACGAGCCTTTCAAACTTGCTTTAATTCAGTTCCGAGCGATATGAATGCTCGAAGGTGCCGTTTTGATTGATTTTATGTGTCACATTACAAGAAATGAGTAATTATGACTAGAAAAGCTGCATTCAATCGTGTTTCACTAAACATCAATAAAAAACTAAATAAAATTAAATGGATATCTTCTTTATTTAGTTCAAATTGAACAAAAATATTGTTCCCTTTTTTTTACTTTGCTATGCCAGAAATACTCTTTTATTATTATACCAGCACGTTTACTAAATATAGAACCTGTCGTTACGTAGGCCACATTTTCCTCAAACAATACTGTCGTCTGATCGACAAAAGCGCATAGTTTTTGTTCTAGTAAAAACAGTGTTACTTGACCTGCAATAATTTTGGTAAAAAATAAAACCTAGAACATAAAGCTAGCTACAAGTTTCCCAAATTTCTCATTTTTTTTTTCATAGCTTATAAATTAAAATTATGCTGGTCAAAAAAAAAATCGAAAAACAAACTAAAAAATTAAACAAAAAAAATAAAAAAATTAAAATAAATATAATTGATTCTGATCAGGTCAAGGTTTACAACAATTTAACTACAACTTAATATTTATGTTCTTTACTACACACTTGAAAAGTTTGCAAAATGATGAGATTGTCGCTAGTTGAAAGAACAATTAAATTTCATTTCAACGAGGTTTGATAAACGTCGTTAGTAACAATAATTTAGAGATACTTGAGAAAAACTAATCATTTTCTCCAACAAGTAAATTAAAAGCCTGAAATAAGGTTTGTAAATTTAAAAAATATATTTTTGATAAAATTTTCCCTTGAATTCGTCATTTCTACATTATTATTTTATATTGTTTTTTTTTTCTGTTGAAAGAGAAGACGTAGAGATAAATTATGGTGCAGTGTTATTACAAGACGTTAACACAATAACGTCAGCGTCAGTAATTGCAGTCTGAAATCTTCGTGTGGTCCAGCGGGCCATAGCAGAGGAAATGGAGTATTGAGGCTATGGTCCAGGCACTCCTCTATATATCCCCCGATGACATTTCCCGAAGTAAATTTTGCCACCACAAACGAGCATTTTCACTTTCCAAGGCTCGCCCTAAAGTCTTCCGGTGAAATATAGGGAATAAAACAACGCCATGCGGCCAACGGCGAACGTTCTGTGTTCATTCGGAGACGTGCTTGGGAGCTGGGGTCGCGACGGCTATTGATTTGTCGGACACACGCCGTCACATGTGTAGATTACACTGCTCACTGCTGACCACTGTACGTACCACCATACCCCGAATCCCATCGCGTTCCGCAATCTGCTCACCCTTCACGGGACTCGCTTTGCATCCCTTATTGCAGTTTCCGTCTCGTTGATGCTCCGACTTCAAAGGAATGCACAACTATTTCAAACATTTCAAAATCTGCTATGCGATTAATAACACTCTCCGACGACTCATACAGTTAAAGGCCACCTAACGTAATTTACACCTGCAACAGAAAAACGGTACAAAGAACGTGGAGAGAACCGTAAATATATCATATTGGATTCTTAAAAATTAAAAAGGGTACCGCTTGAAATATTGCCTCTCATAAAAGATTAATTAAAGCTAAAAAGATTAAAGAAGAACCGAATTGTTTTAATGGATTTCAACCCGCATCACGTACTGCATGGTCCTTCCGAAACACCAAGAGACAAAGATAAGAAAGAGACGAAGGTTCGAGAAAATTAATCAACTTTTACGTTAGATGCAAGATGCTCAACGATTAAACACATTCCACCGACTATTTGCGAAATTAATTTTGCATTAAAGAGCTTCTCAGAATTCAGTTTGCATTTTTAAAAATATTATTCAGTAACGTATAAAAATTTAATTTCCCGGTGTGAGAATGTGAGTGTAGAATAAGAAAAATAGAATAAGCAACACAAGTTCTTAAGTTGTTAGCGGTGCTTGAAATGGGTAAAGTTTGAGTATGTGAAAGTATTACCGGTTTGCTATTCCATTAAATAAAACATAAAACAGCTATAAAAACAATATACCTAAATGTGAGGTTATAAAGCGGCCATGCTTGTCGTATAAATAAAAAGTTAAGGGTGTTTCGATCTAGTCGTGGCAGAATACACGTTTAAAGTGATAAGGCAGTATAGGCGCTCGCCTACTTTCGCTGTTTCGACTTGTGCGTGATAAAGTCGTTGCTTCACGGAGATTATTAGTTTCTGACTAGGCGATGATACAACCCCGGCAGCTGATCTATAGCTATAGGCTCCCTCCCTTGAAGTCTTAACCGTGAAAAAGCAGCGATCTCTGTAAATTGAAAGTTTCTGTAGTTACAGCTGCTGGAACATTTTTCCCGCAGCGAGAATACGTAATTAAATTCAACGGGAATAGGATTGTATTTTACATAACCCATGAATAATTTAAAAGCACGCAGTATATGAATATATCAAATATAAATACTCGATAATTCAGCTACATGTATTAGCGTTGATTAATGTTTACATTGCCCAACTATATTTCATAAATATATGAATATACGAGCAAAGATGGATGCGATATCTTCCTATATTAATTTTATGCCATGACCAATATTTATGTTACGTCATTTCGCATATCTTGCAAAATATTGCTACACCTCTCTTCGACCCTAGTCAGGTAGATACTTACGTTTTGATCGCACCGACGAATATTGGCACCCCCCACAATAAACATACAAACAAACATTCTTCAACTTTCAGAACTCCTAAACTATAAACTTGCAACTACTCATCTGGAGAACAGACGTCTACTCTAGTTGCATTGTAATACACTAAAAATTCAGCATTAAAACCCACCTCTAAAGAGAAAAGCAAGGCCATAAAACAAAAACGTGTCTAACACACATTGTGAAACTTTGTTCTAATAAAAATACTTAAAGTAAATAAAAATTACAATCTAAACTTATTAAATTAATGAAAGTTGGAATTAGTTTTCTACATATTACATTTCAAACTTCATACAGTTCTACATCTAAAACTGTGACTAATACCCACGGTTGAGGTTCCCATATTTTAAAATTAGAAAATTAAAATTTCAATTTTTGTAGTTTCTACTTCATTGTTCAGATACCATATGCCATTTTAAATAATAAACTATTAAACCCGGCGCATCCTCCATATTAAATTTTAAAAAAATGTAATTTATTTTATTATTACAGTAACTTGTCTTGGGAATGAATTTATACAATTTTTTTAGCGTTTGCAGTAAAATGTTTACGAAATTCTTTTAAAGTCGTTAAGGCAAATGAAACCTGTCTTTAAATATCCAAGACGAAAGCTAAAAAAGGTGCGAGTTGGCGCCTGAAGTTTTGATCCCAGTTTAATTAGAGAACTGGTTGACGGGGTGAAGAGTAAGAGCGTAGCTGAGTGACCACAATGCAACAGTTGTGGCGCGAAGGACGGGAATTTCGCGGGGGTGCGAAAAGGGTGTCGAGTTTGAGGGAGCGCCGAAATGGTTTGAATCGAGCTATTTTTGCAGCAGGCTGCGCATATTGCGAAGAACGTTTCTATGGCTATATCATCCCTTTCTGACGCTTGTATTATTATTGCTGACGCGCAATCTGCACGACTTAAATTACATAAACGTGTTGGCGCTGAAACTCAGTATTGTTATCCGGAATTTTTGGAAGTTGCAAACTTATATAGACTAGAGGATGAGCTGGGAATTGGAGACGCCACTTGATTTGAATAAATCTTCGTTGGAATTCTTTTACTTGTTACTATGTTACTTATAAAAAGTTTAACTCGCTTTCTAAAAAATATATTTTGCACGCTCTTCTATCTTCTTTGTTTTGGGCTTTAAACTTTTGTGTTACGTTCATTTATTTGCATAAAACTTTGTTCACACTTCATATAATTTTAGTCTGCTCTTTCCGGGGCAAACATTCGTTAAACCTGTTACTGGAATCCTTTTTTAACTTATGTAGCAACTTAGAAGTATTAAAAAATCAAACTAGTTTTGGCTTCGATCAAAGCTGATGATAATGATAAAACAAGGTGTCACTTAATATGTAAAGCAGACATACAGTAAACCAGGCAAATGCGCTACTTCATCAACTTTTACTTCAACTGGCAATTCACAGGTAGCGGAGCCTAATTTATGGCTACTATTTAGGTTTGTTGTAAATAGCCTCTTCAACAAAGTGAAGTGGCAATATAATCTTATACGCAGAGTTCTTTAGAATCAATAAAACTTAATACAAGCACCCTTTTATGTTGTTGATGCTTCTCCAACTACACTGCATAAGATCTCAATTCACATTTATTTAAAAAAAAAAGAAAACTCGTTTTCACAAATAATTGGGTTAGTTTTATTTTTCGCAAACACTACGTTTTTACAACCACAATGTACAATATACGACCTAGGTGAACACGTGACATCATGTGACACATTTGGCTAGTCCAGACGCCTTGTTTTATATTACCATTTCACGTTCTATATAAGACCGCGTCGGTCGCCAAGTGTAAATGCCATTATTTCTAGTTTACAACTTAGTTTTGTTATCAATACCTCAAGGCTTTTTGTTATTATTATTCTTTTAAAAATAATTTTGCCGGCAAATGCATTTATCAGTTTGCAAGCAATAAATTAGTCTCTACAAATAACACGACAAATAATGATAGCAAACAATTTATATAATTTGCCTTTGTTAAATTCTATGTAAATATATTCAAATGCATTATAGAACACACATGATGGGACGATTCGACACAAAACGTGAATAATATCAGTGGTTACGGCAAAAATACATCATGCCGATTAACTCTGAGCACACAGTTATTAATGTAACCATGAATTTGTGATTGATATATAGGGGTGTTCATCCCTACATATGATGATTTATTGAATATGTGGACGAATTCGCATTAATATTACTCAAAATGTTTGCTTTACATGTGTTCCTAGTCGCGACAAAAGCACTTCACTTGCGTTATCATTTGCAACACTCTGTTTATGCTACACTTGCGTGGCATTTTAAACTCAGTTTGAATGCCCAAATTGTAAACAATACTTAAGCTAAATTAACGTTTTTCTGACTACAAAAAAAATACAAAAATCAATGTAGCAAACAAACCTCATGAAACAATTTTAAAAAAAAAAGGAATCTGCAATCAAATGGAATTTTTCAGCAGTTACAATTCACATTCCGCAAGCGAAATTTGTGAGGCAAGCCAGTTTACTGCTAAACATAAAATCAACACTTGGAAAGCCACGACGGTGGAGTGCATTGGAGACGGTCGACACAGGGTGGTCAACTCCGGATGTAATAAAGCTATAAGGCGGAAGTGAGCAAGGGCACTCGGTTCGCCAGCCCGTGATACTACCTCACATAAAACTAGAGCATACTTACCACTGTTACATAATTACATCAAATCAAGCACATATGAACCCTCGTACATAATTGCTTTAATAAATTAATATACTTTGCCGTTATAACTTTATTACCTCTCGTCAATCTGGACTTATATTTTAATCATATACAGTCAACACGAATTCGAATTTCACGCAAACTATAACAACTGGACTCAAATATATGGACGTGGGAAGTTGCCTCGTATTTTAGAGTTAATTAACCTTCCCAGTTTGGTCTAAATTCAGCTAATGGGGTAGGAAAGTACAAGGACGGCGCTGGGTCAGATTACAAAAATATATAGAACCAGAACCATTTTCTAGCAAGGGTATAATACAGCAACTTTTTTATGATTTAGATTTAAACAAAACAAACGTCACATTTTGACGTTAACAAGGGCGTACCTTCGGATTTACGGATGCCTTCTTTAGAAACAATTTATTTAGAAATCATAAAATAATAAAAATTTAAAAGGCAGCTTGAGGTATGTTCATACTTATTATAAGACGGCTGGCATGTTTATGGATGCTGTTTTTGTCGCAATGAAAGTAGAAGTAAATAAATCCCTAATAAGTATTTAAGATTTTTTCTGAAAGTTTGTCCTACTGTGGTAAAACTTTTTTTATAATTTTATGGGAACTAGGAGGAACTTGGGCTAAAACCAAAAAAATGTTTAGAATATTTTTTTTATTATTAATGTGTTTTTGGTGTAAAATTTAAAACAAACGCTGAAAATCTATCACATCACGTTTATCTAACATTAAAAACGCGATAAAGATTTATGAAAAAATAGAGCAATGAAATTCATTTTTCAAAAGTTTTCCTAGCGAAAATGTATTACGAAAAACTTTCAGAAAAAGAGAAAATGAAATAAGTGTTGAAAAAAATTAGCCTACCGCTCCCAATTCCAATACAGTAGACTTTCGATTATCCGAAACAGTCGGGACCGGAGCCTTTTCGGATAAACGAAATTTTGGTTAATACAGAGTTTTTGTAGAAAAAAAAAACACATTAATATAGAACCAATATGTGTGTATTTGTATTAAATTAAATCATCTTACATGGTTATTATATGTTAGGTATGCATGTTTTTAAAAAAAGAATCAATTCTGGGTTGTTTTAAGCTCAGTCGGTTTGTACTAGCAATGTTCCTCCATCGTGTTAACAGTAAAATGTCACTTGCTGTGGCATCAGGCTGTTGCTCTACGTATAACAGAGCTGTGTTTAAAGCATCTAATCCTTTTAAATGTGAAATTTTTGTGTCTTCTTCATTCGTTTCAGATTCGGTATCACTGTGTTTTTCGTGTTCTCTTTCATTAAGAAGTTCAATAAGATCAACGTCAGTGAGTTCCTCTTATTCTTTATTGTCAACTGTTATCCATTCCTCAACTTCTTCTCGGCCTATATCTTCACATGCTGCATTATCTTTGCCCAAGACTTGTGCAGTGTTGAACTTTTCACTTTATTCCATGCGTCTGCTGCCCAATAAACCACGTTTTTCAAATTTATTCTATTTAGGCAATCTGCTGTACATTATGGTGTCAATTTTAAACTCAAGAAATAAACCTTAAAACACATTTCTGTTAGATGCAGCGGTTATTACTGATAAAAAGCAAATTTTTATTAATTCTATGAACTGCACGTGCAAATTTCGGATAATGCGGAGTTAAGTCTAGACATGATTCGGTTAAAACGGCGGATAACGCGGCGTTTCGTTAAATCGGGATCCGGATAAACGGGAGTCTACTGTATTTTCAATTATTTCAACAATATTGATGACATTTTTTATTTTCTACTCGAATCAGATTGCAGAAGAACTGGATATGAAAGAAAAAAATCTGATAGTTTTAACATATTGAACAAATAGTTAATGCGTCATATTTATTACTTGCCTATTTTTACTTGAAGAGACTTTAATTATCCTAAAAATTACACCACATGTCATTAACATTTAAATATTACAGTATGATTTAATTAATTTCGACTAATTTAATTAAATTGCGCTTATGGTTTGAATTTGTTAAAATTTTCAGCATAATGCTTGTAAATAAAGCGCTTTACACATGACGCCATATATGAAAAATTCAAACCAATTTGTATCGAAATAAGCTGCTTATAGTATGCAACTATAAATACATACTCGTGAAAGTAGTATATGTAGTAGTGTTGTAAAGCCAAGAACTGACAAAATGAAAGAAATGAGCAGAAACGTAACCGTTGAAAGAAGAATGTTCTCGTTTTTTACACCGAGACATTTCACAGACTGTCAGACGCAGTAACAAAGAGTATCGCAATAAAATGTTCGGCATCATTATGTCAAGTATAGTTTACGAAAGATACAAGGGAATAAACAATTTAGATTTCAATGTAGAGGGGTTAATGTTTTTTTTTGTACCGGTCAAATTCTGTCAGAGATATCATTTGTATGGCAGTTAGGTTGAGTGACATCTAAAATAGTGATTTAGTGATCGGCTGATTGCCCTCGAGACTTGGGACGCCATTCAGCGTCTGCCGCAAATAGATTGGGGACCCTCTTTTGTTAACTTTTATTGGATTCTATTTTGATGTTAGATTTGTTAAAGGAGTATCGGTTTTTATTTCGTTTTATACTGTCGTTTACTAAATACGTGTTGCATCAACTTCCCTTCTCACGACAACAATAAAAATTTCCTCTGCAGAACTTTTTACACTCTTTTCAAAGAATCGACCATCCTTAGCCTGGACGAACTTTATGTGATCGTTTTACCCCTCCAATAAGAAAAAAGACAATTATTATAGCGCAATAAACGTAAATGTTCGCTTCGTTTATTTAATCGTCGTAATTCTTAAATGATGTGTTCCACATGAGAAACAAGAGAAACCTAGCCTTTAGGAAGCTACACAGGAAGTGGGACATGATGAGGTCATCTTCCTCCGAAGAACTTCGAAACGACTCGATTCATTAACACCGGGATGGCACTAGTTTCAAACATATAAACATTTACTACAATCTCACATGCTACTGACAAATATTTATAACACTCCAATATGCTTCCTAAATTCCATCTCACTTAATTAACCAAAGTTAACATCCTATTACGGAATCACATTCATAATCTCTTGTTCTATCCTCTGTTATAAAATAGAGAAACTACAAGGTCATTTTCTTATGTTGCCTCTCATTAATGACTAGACTAAACGACAAAACAGAAAAGCATTTAAGACCAGCCAGTTTTTGGTAGTATTTTCAAATTCTTGTAAGTCAATTTCAGTGATTAATATAATTTAAACTAAAAATACAAGGAAGTAACAGTTAGGATTGGTGTTGAAGCTCATGCGATAATTCTCAGTATCCAGTTTCACTTTTCAAAAAAATTAATATTAATTAAGGTAAAACCGATATGATTATATATGTTTATTTCAATTAAATTTCTTTCCGCAAATTATGCAAATCACTACATCTATCTAAAACCAAAAACTGTCAAAGCCAGTACAAAGCTTACAAACATTTTTTATGTGTAATTTTTGAGAAATAAATCTGTTAGCAACATATAAAACGAAAGCAACAATCTCTACGACGAAAGAAATTTACAACATGTAACTGCAAAACCAAAGTGACTGAAATCGTTAACATTTTATTTTCGATCCTAATAGTTTGACCAGTAATAGAGAGCAGTTATAATTTTACAAATCGGTATTAATGAACTTTCCCTTTTTAGCATTTCAAAACCAACATCGACATTGACTTTGGGCGCGATTGTCAAGATGTCAAGAACACGCGGAGAAAGTTGAACCACTAAAGAAACAGATCCGAATGTGTCAACTAAATCAAACTTTCGATTAGACTGCCAGTTTTTAAATTATCACGTTCACAAATTTCTACTAATTTTCAGACACGCGTAGATAACAAAAATTTGAGTTTTCTCCCAGAACAGTAAATGGACCCGAATTTTTTCGATCTGACTATAGGTATAGTTCTAAAAAATGAATGTCTGCACGTGTAAACATCTCAATAGAGATGTTAAAAAACAATTTTTGTTTTTATGACTCGTGTTATTCAAGCTAAACACGTTGCATTCTTTAAGACGCAAAGCTGTACTTTGACATCGCAATAATCACTTACAAAAGGATTAAATGCCTGTTTGTTTCACTAATATACAGACAATAATAAGTATTGAAAAACTAACACAACAACGTATAACAAAAGAAGATTTCTAATCGATACTTACAATTGATGAAGAATTTAAAAAAAATATTGGTAATCAGTTTTTGTAAAATTGTGACATAACATACACTTTATCAGCTTTTACAGCTATAAAACAGTAATGGCATATAAAATGTAGAAATTCTGAATCAGTCAAAAACACTGTAATTTCACGATATAAAAAATGCATGTTGGAAAGGTTTGCCAAACAATATTTGTATAATCCATATCTCATGTTGGGAATATTAAGCAACCAAAATGATAAACTGAGTTAAATGTCTCATGCATAAAGTGAAAAAGGGCGTGCTTTACTACATAAGGACTTTCGCGTTCCTTCAAGTACCACCCTCCCCTACCTAAAAACTGTATCGATAACCGTATTTTTTCCAAACTGAGGAATACTCATTGCATTATAAAGCGAAAGTTTTATCAGCTACAACTCGGTCAGACTAAATAAAAAAGAATAAAAGTTGATTGTCTCGATAAGTGTACAATTAGTTGTAAATAGACTACCTACAGGCTGTCTAAAACACGTTGGTCATTGTTTCCTAATTTAGAAAGGTTAGTTATAAATTTTGAGGTTCTTTGTTTTACAATTCAGACATAATTTACGCTTTTTTGTTCAAAATACATTAAATTTGATGTTTATGTGGAACAATTATGCTTTGGTAAATTCGTATTCAGACGTGCTTTAAAATAAGTTTTGAGTGACATCATCGAATGAGAGATCACTTTTAAAGAAATAATAGTCGAAAGTCAACTTTCGTTCCATTTTTTTCAGCGATATGACTAAGGTGGAAAGCGATACATTACATATTCATGGTTTTTTTTCTGTGAACTTTATCATCACAGTAATACCACTACTTTCTATTGTATCCATAATTTACCGTTTGTAACCGCAAAACACGTCAACAATTAAAAACAAACCTCGAATTTACTTCAAACTCACGAAGATAGCAAAGTTTGAAAAAATTTCGGAGTAAATCCCAAGTGAATTTTCGTTATGAATAAACTTTAATCCCACACAGGAAGCTCGTTGCGTGCGAGAAAACTTCATCTCTCATATTATGAATGACAGCTCTAATATATGCAAGCGGGAACGGACGCTTATTATCACTTTCTGTATTATCCATGCTTTGTTACTTTTTCCAATAAATTACAAACTGGGAGGATCTAAGTTTAGAGAACCGAACCGACAATTAATAAATTAGAACAAACATTACATTACTGGACGGTTTGTTTTGATACATCGATTTCTCTGTATGTAATTTTGTGGCTCGGTCTAACTAAACTTTGCAGAACTACTCACAATTATATGAATTGAATTTTTCTTAAATAAACATTTAACCAAATTATCTAAACGTATTTTTGTACTTTTTCTCGTCTTCATCCGAATTTAAATATGACCGAGATGAAACTATAAAAAAACAAACTTTCTAACTGGTGGTAACATTGTGCGAGTCCCAGCTGTCTTATAAATTTTATTACGTAGCAAAATCAAGGCTCGTCGATAAAAAGATGATATTCTCAACAAGACTTTACGGAAGCTTGCTGGTCGATTTTAGATATAAATATGTAAATAACGAAATAAATTTTACTCTAGGTCCGTAAAAACGGAAAGTAAAATGAAAAGAACCAATTCGTGGATTCTATAAGTATTCTATGTTCAAAAAAATATTTATTGCAAAAAATAACTGTTGCTTAACGTGCAAAAAAATATTTTCTAGACAATAAACAAGCGGACTAGGACAGAATTTATGAACTACCTTATTTGAAATCAATAAAAGTTTTGTTTAACGTAGCATAATATACTTAACGTTTACACCATGTGTACATATGCAGATAAACTCTTTTTATCAATATTTGTAATATAGAAAGAGAAAACTGTTGATAAGTAAAACTTAGTTCGTCTAATTACTCTTACTTTAAAGAAAATGTCAGATACAATTATTTAATTCTATCAACACAAAAAAAAAACGTCAATGCATAGATATTTGTTTAGTATCTGTCTCTCTAACCAAAGTTTTTTGAGTTTACCGTCACGTTTGTTGACTTTTATTTTCTTCATTATAACAAATCACTCTAGGGAATATTATTATTTAAGTTTAAAATTATACACTAGGTAAATTTGCAAAGCATGAAGTTTTAGCTCATCCTATTCATTAGTTGGACGTAATTTATCTTTAATTACACATATTCTGAGTTTGTTTTGTAATACATCGCTTGGATGATCTCGCGCTAGAATATTACAGGGTTTTACCATAAATGTAGTCAATTATTCTTTAAAATGGTGATTACAAATGAAGCAAAATTTTGATGTTGTTGCTCACGTTTTTTCTTATTTGGAGCGCGTAAAAGTTTGGCTAAAACTTAACGAATACAATTTAGATTTAACGAGCTTCAATCAGAGTGAAGAACAAATTTAGGTAAAATCATAGAGTATAAATGGTTTGAGAACTCCATTAATTTGAGTTTCAGAGAAGCAATTCTATATTAAGAGCAGGAAATGAATATTATTTGTCACTTCGTGGACTCAGAGGAAAGCTTTTACGAGATTTTTACTGATTTTTTAAAGGTATCATCGAATTATAACAACATGAAATTTATCCATCACAATAATATATCAATTTGGCATTCAGAAAGGAGACTGTATCCAGTGAATTACTTCCATTCAATTTTCTGCAACAAAGGATTTTCTGTATTATCACAGCGGCGTATTCCAGGCAAAAGGCTTTTATATCATAATTCATACTTTACGATTTTGTCGACTTCGTAAGTCTTCGATAGTTTCTGTGTATCTACAAGCTGTTTACAAACATTAACACTTTTTCGCATTATTGACGCAAACATTTATCTTTTTATTCAGTCATTTGAAATAGTTTACTGTTGCATCTTGGAACTAAAATTGAACTACTCAAAATAAAAACACCTATTTTAAATCAATTACATAAAACGTAAAATTTCTTACTTCAATTTTTTTACTGTTTTTGTGGTTTACAAACCTTTTTTAAAAAACTATAATCTATTTTCTCTGTCTATAAATATTGGGATCAAGAGATTGAATTTTATTTTTTATGTGTTTATCCATAAGCATGCGGGCTACAACTGTAAATAAAAAACACAAATAAACGATATGAAAGGACATACTTTTCCTCTAAATTTATTTCATCTTATCGTTTTTTTTTGGTGGAAACTTTACTTGGTGCTTTTCCTTTCTAGATTTTTGCGATTCATCATAAAAATAAAGTTTTTGTAAAAAAAATTTATAAAAGATGAGTGTTTTTCTTCCAAACTCGACATTAAAAATAATAAAAAAAATTAAACACTCTCTTCGGCTAGATACTTGTTTAATACAAAAAATAAAAACTTGATTAAATCGTTGTCAATGTCAGTTTTATATCATTGTATCACTCTATGTGCAAAACCCGAAAACTCTTTCAACGACTGTTGAAACAAAAATACTTAAAAATTGATAATAATTACGATAGATAGTTATAAGGACAAATTTTGGTCCAAAGCAAGGCTATTAAGTTTGAAGTATACAACTAACTCGTCACAACGCTGAAAACGAATATTAATGTAATGAAATATCAAACAGTAGCCTTTACAAATAATAATGTCCAGCAGTCCATTTATGCCCCTGTCGTTTATAAATGTACATGTTTCATCCATACTGTCCATTCTGCAAAAAGCTTTATACCGCATTTCATTATACATTTTAGGCTTTCCTCTAATAAACCCTATATCCTGTTACCCATCCAATATATATTTCATGCCCTCGAGATTAGAAACTATATAACATAACGTATTATCCACAAAATTAATAACGTTACTGTTTGAAATTTTTACAAGATTTTTGTAAAGCTTATCCTTAATTTTATTTGTTTCATCCAATTTACCCCTACGCTCTTCTCGAAATCTTATTAACGCTTCAACCCACTTGTATTTTTTCTGTCTCGTCAATTCCCTTGGCAGATGTTTTAAATATCTCGTCTTCTTTGTTGAATTTGAACGATTATTCGCCCCCTAATTCAGATATTGAATTTGCGATTGCTCGCCATTACATGTCACTTTAACAGTTGTAATAGTTAGCTCGTTTAAATGTTGAAAACATTTTAATCAATTCGGTTAAAAGCAGGACACCTGTTATAATACAGGTGATTTATAATATATTGGTGTTGTTCACGGTATTTTACTAATTTTCAAGAGAAATTTATTCTAGTGGAGCGTAGGTTGGAACTTTCTGTGAGAAAATTGTCGACGGCGTCATCCAAATCCGGAAGAAATCACGCCATCATTCACTTCTTCACGGGTTTTTTTAATTTGACAAAAATATCCGCCAAGATGATACAAAATTATTATTTATTTATTTTTGTATATTAAGATAATATCTGCGCGACTCATGCAATTCCTTTGCATGTCCTAGCATTATATAAAAAAAAATGCATGATGATACTTTCGTTCTCGACAATATAGGCGTAAAAATTTTGTTACACTTTCATTTCTTTGTATCTTTTGATAATCTGCAGTTCATCGCCTTGTATCCGATAAAAATGAGGATGACCACAACCTTGACGAGAATTTCGTCGATGGAATGGAGAAAGTAGCCGGGTCAAAGTGTTAGTGACCACTCAACAACTACTCGAAATATCACTTAAGCAACCAATTACCAACTTTACGGTGAACAAGGTCACCATTAAAGCACTCATTTTATAACAACGATTTATTTTGTTCGTTGTTTGTAAGCTTAAACGTTTGGAAATTCCAGAAAGTGCTGCTATAATCGAACAAGTTGTTCCGATATTGCGGATTAAATGACCTATTTTTTTGAACTAAAACAATAGAACGAAAGTCAAAATAATTTGTGAAGAAGTTTGGCCTCCTTTCACGCCGAAGGACGAGTCTGACCATTTTGTATGGTGAAAACGATTATTTTTAATCCCTAGGGCAGACGATAATGATATAAAATTACCCCCGTCTTAAATAGTCGTTCATCAACTCAACAGATTACTCAACTCGTATCTTCTTTATTTGTTAATGGATTATCCATTCAAGTTGTAACACGACTCCATTTCAACTCCCTAATCACTCAATAATTGGTTTCGCACCCTGATCTGTCAGGATGGATTCGACAAGTAGTAAATGATGTCCAATTCCTCGAAATCCAAATGAAATAAGAAAGTTTTCAGACTGTTTTATTAGTTAAACCTTTTGTACAAAATAGTTTCATAAGTCTATAGGTAGTATCAGTTAATAGAATAAATTAATTCGATCACTCATATCAGATCGCTTTGGAGGCATCACCTTGAAAGTGAACCGCACATAAATAACTCCCGAACTCCACTTCATTTGAGTGGAACTCAGTTCATGACTAAAATGTTTTTGAGCAGATTTGACACACTAATTTTTCTCTCCTGTTTCTTGGCCTTTGTCATCATACCCAAAACTGGCATTCGGCGTTTTGAACGATACGTAACTTCCGTATTGTTGACCATTTCGAACACTGTGTGTGCTGTTTTTATTCTCTTGCACATTGTTACTGAAGTATAAAGCAATTTCGTTGTTGTCTATTAAACGTAGAGGAGCGTCGGTGTCAGACTCCGACGTTGGCGTCGTCGTCGTCGACGTCGCTTCCGTTACCGGCGCCGGTACGACAAATGAATTCGTTACGGAGTTCTGCCCCTCAGAATCAGAGGGCTGCAAATGAGATAACGGACGTCCTAAAATAGTAGTCTCTTTGCGTTCCGGTTGTTCTATGGCGGCGAGAATAGACTGAAGAAGACCTCCGTTAAGAACTTGGCTGTGAGAAATGTCTGCGTTGGTTTTTGGACCATCGGCTGATTGAATTTGAAGTGTATAGCTTCCTAAAGACCCTTTTACTGGAATGTTTTTAATATCGATGCTGTCAGACTTGACTAGTTCTGCGTCCGGGCCGAATTTTTGAGCCAACGACTTTCCGTAAGATTTTCCATGGGAATTTTCTAAGGAATTTAAGGGTATAACAGTGTGAACTTTTCTTGAATGTTCTGTGTCAAGATCTGGAGGACCGTAAGAATTAAAAGAACTAGGTCCTTGGTATGCTCCACCAATGTTAGTAGTTAAAGAAGACAAAGCAGCTGTGTAACTACTAGCCGACGGAACTCCGTATGTTAGCGATGGCAAAGGTTGAGAACCATGCGATTTACAGTCATGAACATAACCATGAGGTAACTGAACGATAGAAGGACCCACATTAGTCGTAGAGGAAGTTAGGTCAATCGATACGGGAGGAAGTGAATTATCAATACCCACGCTTAACCCTCCGGAATGTGCATTATCTAAACCGATAGAGAATCCGGGACTTGTATGCAAAGGTAAACTGTAAGAACCATCAATACTTCCTAAAGGAGCTGTATAACTTGTCAATGCATGACCACCACCAAAATGTCCCGAATTGAAACCAAGTGAATTAATAGAAGACCCGTGATTAATATTTTGGAACGAAATTGCAGATGATGGATGAGGAAGACTGTATAAATTTGAAGGCGCCGGAGGCTCCTCTTCTTTTACAGGTTTTGTGAGGTCAGGAATCGGAGGAGGAATGTAAGTCGGACCAGAAGAATAACCACCAGAATGAGCACTTCCAATTATACCATGCGCATCTTTATGGGCCGTATGTTGACCGATTGATTCGATTAAACCGGGAGGTACGGGTTCACGTAACACGACGGGATGTTTGGGTGGATTTATCTTTAGCGCATTTAGAGGAGCTCCATGTTGAGAACTTGGTTTTGACAACAGCGGAGTTCCGTAGTGACTGCTAGGTGGTGCTCCATAGACTCCACTGGGAGGAACTAAACCAATAGTGGACGACGATATGGAATGGCTATGAGATTTAATGGAAGAACCCAACAACGATCCACTCGGTTTATGAGAGTGTGAAGCAGGATATGGACCATCTGGGGAGTACGAACTTAAAGGAGGATAGCTGTATGTGTCACCGAGATGACTTGTAGAGCCAGGGTTGGGGAAAAGCTCATATCCAATACTTTTGACAACCGAAAGATGACTCTGTCCATTTATTCCCGCCGCCGAAAGACCAAGCGACAATGATTGATCGTCGTGATGGGCATCTCCAGATGAGCTGTCAACCGCTCCGGAGCCCGTGACCGCATTCAATGGCGCCCCATACGAATCGCTCACTCCTTGTGAAGGAGGACTATAACCGATGTTAATAGAATGCGACGATGTTGATATGTGAGCGTTTCCAACAGGAGGAGGAACAAAATCGGCGTTGTCATGAAGATCTTCAGTTCCATGATGATGAGTTCCCTCTGGAACTCCGTATGAATCTGATGGAGGCCTTGATACCAAACCGGGAATAGGTTGCCATCCATCATACTTAATATCCGGAGGTGTTGGTGGTGCAGGAATGCCAGGATGTGGAGGTCCATGAGCTATGGGTTGTGGAGGTCCATGAGATATATGTTGTGGAGGTCCATGTGCTAAGTGTTGTGGAGGTCCATGAGATATGAAATGTGGAGATCCATGAGATATGTGTTGTGGAGGTCCATTAGATATGTGTTGTGGAGGACCATGAACTACATGTTCTGAATGTCCATGAGCTATATGTTCTGGAGGTCCATGAGCTATATGTTCGGGAGGTCCATGAGCTATATGTTCTGGAGGTCCATAATGTGGAACTGGTGGTGAGGAATCCAAAGCTACCAGCGACGATCCTCCTAAGCTTGGAACACCATATTCAGCTGTTGGAATGGTAACAATCGTCACTGACTGTTGTGGAAAACTAGGCTTTTGTGGCACAAACAATGGAGTTTTAGGCGGACCATAAACTGGTTTCGGTTTATGTAACTTTGGCACGAATAGCGGTTTATGTGGGGCTCCATACTGAGGTCTGGGTCGCAGCGGTTTTCCATGGAAACTTGATCCTCCAAAATGTTTATGTGACTTTATGGGTGGCAAATACTTTGTAGGTGGAGGTGGAGGTGGAGGAATAAAGTTCAAATGAGAAGATCCAAAACTATCGGACTGTGGTAAACCATACGTTTTCAAAGGTGGACCGTAACTGGAGGAAACTGACGGAAGTGATGGAGGTATATCTGGAGGTGGTGCTGGATATATAATATTATTAGAAGGTGCGTCTGGAACGCCATACACCGGAAGAGGAAGAGAAGGATTGCTAGGACCTGAAGGAACGTACGAATCGACACCACCTCCACTTATTGGTAACCCATAGTCATCGCTGACAGCAAGAATGGGCGCCTCACGTCTTTTCGCCTCTTGCTCCGTAGCAGCCGTAATTGCATCTGCCACTTTCGCACCAGTGCTGCTGACGTTTTTGCTATCGGAGGTTTCTTCCACATTCGCACTCTTCGGATTATTTACGACAGCTGCAATTTGTTGCGTTGCCAATAAACAGCATAAATATGCAACAAACATCTGCAACAGAAAAAAATATCAATTTATTTAAATTGCAGTGGTGGTTTAGTCATCGCACTCTAATAATTTTGCGCAACGTTTAACAAAATTAGTTGCGGTGGACAATAATAACCCGTAACAAAATAATACTTTTGTTTGTTTAAAATGTGTAACGAACGTGAATGAACATTTCTGACAACGTACATAATTAGGCCAATTACGAGAATGGAATTACGATCGTTGGTAAGTTAATTGAGAACGTGACAGCTTCCTATTGAGAGGCATTGTGACTGAAGGATTTGTTAAATGCCAGCATTGAGAGCATACAGCTTCGGACCAACACCATGTGCAACATATTATGCTACATAATGATTCGATCGCCCAGGAATACCTTATGCTTCACCGTATAGTGAACACCTAGTTATTATGTGCCACGACCACTGATCTGGTTTCAATTGTAGATTGTGTGTACATAATTGAGACTGTTTCTGAAATTCAATCGACTGTTTATTGGACGGACACATCTTTACTAATGTAACCTCGTTCAAAATCAAAATAAATTTATTTCATCGAACGCATTAATACAAAAAATATTTTAACCTTTAACGACAAAGCTCGACCTTAACCTTGTGAGGTTCCCAGTAATTTTGCTGTGATGAAAATGAAAACGAAAATGAAAAACAGGGTTGTAAGCTGCTGTTTGCCGTTTTAGCGACTTTACACGCGTTAAATCGAGCACGATTTTTACATTTTTCTAAAAGTATGTCAAATATGGAACAAAGTATTTTTATTTAAAATTTGTTTTTGCCTCACTTTTATGATTACATCGGTTTAAACGAATTTAATTAATTTAAGAAAACGATGATAAATGAAATCCAAAGCGCAGAATGATATGATGAGTTTAATCGGTATAATTAAGTACTAACAAAAGGGCTACTGCCTGAAATTTCCTTCAGTTAGTTTATTAATTGAAATCGTGAATCTCGTTTTGATTACTGACCTGTTGTACCGTCATCGTAATCCTTGTAAGTCCAGGTTATCCTTAAACAAAAGTCAACACTCACTCAACACTATACTACACTACAACCTAAGGTGCGAGCATATCGGTGCGTTTTCAAAAAATAATACCGATGTGAAAAGGATGCTAGTTATATACATTCAGTGTAGAAGTTGAGATAAAGCCCCCACTTCGTGGTAAGTGTGAAGCACGACCTGGAAAGGTAGGGACGCCGAAGAAGTTAAGATTGCACCAAAACGGACAACCAACAGAGAAAGTAGGATGATGAAAGTAGTCGCTGATAATAAGTATCACAAAGCAATGTGATCTGTCCATGAATTATACTAGAATATTATACATTCTAAAATTCATCTTCACACAACGGACACAACCATTTTGAATTTCCATAGATCGCAGGACATTTTTTAATTTAATCAAAATAAACGATTTTATTCAAACGCTTTTGCAAAATAAAAATAGTAATAATCACTTATACTAAATTATTAATTCAGCTAAACTTCATCAAAGAACTGCTTTTAATCTATAGATTTGTATTTACATAAACTCACAGACTGTGAAATTGTTGATCAAACGTTTTGTTTCATGTTTTTCATAAATACCAGCGGCGTGATAATACGCACACTTTTCTTGCATAATAAGTGAACGTATAATTATAAGTCAAATAACAATCATTACCGTTTCATTTCAAATACTTTTGAATGAACATCACCGTAAAGCAGAGGTGAATAATTTGTTTTCTTATTATTCTAAATAAATTGAACAATTAAGAACAATTTGTAAACACGAGCACATTATATAATTTTAAAACATTATTATTCTTAATGTATGCAAGTCAATTAAACAATTGTTGCTTTTCCAAATTGGTAAACAGTGTTCAGAAAAATTTAAATTAGGTCGTAATCAAGAAATCGATTTGTAATAACAATTAATTCTTCATTGCAATTGTCCCAATTCTCAAGCAGTTTAATTCATTACTTTAACAAATCTAGGTGGAACAAAATAGTAGTTACTCATACTATTATTATTATTAAACATAGTACAATAAGAAATTAAATTTTAAATAAAAAAGAATAATTTTAGATCTAATAAAAATTTGTCACTGTGCAGCTATAGTATAGATGTCAATTAACCAATTTGCTCTCACTTTCTTTAAATAATAAGATAAAATCTGCATTGCGTGATCAAAAGATAAATAAATAATAATCAAACTAAACCTTTTATTACCGATTAAAATTTATTCAACTTCACTTTCTCCACATATGAGAGAAAATTGAATTGACATTTTCAGTGTACACACCACCTACACGTAACCAAAATTACATAAATTACAGAAAATTCGAGCATTTAATTAAAAAAGTTAATTAGTAATGAATGTTTCAATCAGAATAAAAATACCAGCTACTTTCAACTAAAATAATTATTTGCATACATGTTCACAACAACTTTTACAGAGATAAAAGAGATAATAAACGGTCAATTGAATTTTAATTTTAATTGCGTAATGCACAAGTGCAGTAATTAACTAAAATTCTATGAACAAAAAACCTCTTTGTATCAACATATCTTCAAAAACAACTTGTATTTTTGTTTTCAAATATTTATTTTAACATTAGTTAAACATGAAAAACATCGTAAAAAGGGAAAGTAAAGCACGAATGAAAATATTATCTTTGATTCTTCAAACAAATTTCACCTAAGTACAAAAAATATAATATTTGAACGAATGAACCAATGTTTATTAAATAATATGAACACTAAAAAGATGTAGATGCAGATGTAGATCTTCTAAAACTCAAAATTTAATGATCCTGCTATTTCTGTAACATTTTTGTAATTTATTTCAACTTGATTATTAACATCAAATTTTACATAAAACATTATTTTAACTTAGCGTTTCACTATTTTGTTATGTTCGCCAAGATATAAAACGCAAAGTGCATTTTGTAATCAAGCTCTACTCAAAACTTTTTCTTTGCAAAGTACAAATTTGAGGACAATGTTAATAGACCGAAAGAGTGAAAGTCATAAAGTACACGTCGTCTTTATTTTTCAAAACAAAGTCGAAGATAATAAAACGAACAAACAAAAAAATTATTGTTGTATTCCGTCTAAAAGCTGTATTTTGCTTCGCATAAATAGCACACAAAATACATTTATAGAAAAGTGAAACTGTAAACTAAAATATCTTAAGATCGTTATTAAATGTTTTTCAGGCTTTATCCAAAAGTGAAAATCCGATTTTTTTTTTTCATTCTGTGAACGTTAAATTTTAATGAATTTAGCGATTGGCTGAGTTAATTGATTCCTTAATTAAAATTCTAAGTCACTTTCTTTCAAAATAAAAACTGGCACCGAAGACTAACAAAAATATTAAACACTTGCATGTGGCAAACGCACATTTCACTTATTTAAAAAAAAAGATAAAACCGGAATCACAGGACCAAAAAATTAGTTTTTAAAGTCGGGTCAAATTTCTCAAGTACGTACGTGATTCACAATTACTGCCGGATCTAAAATAAGTGCTATTTATGCCACTATAAACGTTTCACGTCCTTGGTTAGAAAAAACGCCGTTTCCGGTGGCTTATGAAATATGCAAGACAATCAATAGCGACTCCAAAAAGTTGTTTTTACAAAGTACAAAACTGAAATTTCTTACATTGCTTGATTGCTTACCTTTCAATAAATCCGTGTGAAGCAATAAAAATATTTTCGTCTTTTTTATTCAACGAAAATTTAAGTGGGTGCACATTTATTTTCGATCCAAAATTGCTTCCTAAATTAAATAAAATCTTATTAATTTCCTAAGGCCTATTTGCGTCGCAACCATCGTGAAACAAGGATCAGAAACGTAAAATGTGGAACGTTTTTATTTAATACAATGTAATTGTAGAATTATTTTTATTGTCTAATTAATTAAAGAAGAATTCTTACAATTTATTCATTGTCATGAATACCGTGTTTATTGGGGTATGTAAGCGATTAAAAAAATATTTTATTACAAAAACGAAAATCGAGAAATTTCTTTTGTATGCAGTACAAACTTTACAGGTTTATTAAGCATTTATGCATATGTTGATTGTTGGTGTCCTATTAATTTAAAACAAAAGGACTACAAATTAAATTAACTTTGTGGTTATCACAATAGAAACTTTAATCAGTGGTATATGCTGGGAAATATTGACAAATTCTTAAAACATTTATGAATCATCAACATATTTGTTCAAGAAAAAGTCAAATCCGGTACCTAAGTATCCTGCAAAGTGAAAATTCGAATTACGAAATGTTTAATCAGTTCGGTATTTTCCACTTACGAAGCCATCTCAAAAAAATATCATAGGTCTTTGAAAGTAACCTCCTAATTTGAAAACAAGTAATAACTTTCCACTGTTTGGTCATGTCTCAAGATACCGGTGAACCTGTGAAATGAAAAGTATTTGAATCCGTTGATGACGACTGCTTTGAAAATAAACCAATTTGCTTCAAATGTGACACAATGCTCTTGGCATACATTACTTTCTCTCATCTCTGACCAGACGAGGTATTTACCTCAAGGGTACAACATGCTTTCTTCGACGCCCAGCAAAACTGTGTCCACGTATTTTCCTTCCACAATTAAGAACATGTCACATCCTTGACACACCATGCATTGTTTTTTGTCACAAAAAAATAAGAGATGAGTCTTGCGAAAATAGTAAGGCCGCCAAAGGCTTCATAATAATCGCCGATTTGCATCAAATTGCCAGAATGTGTTCGTGTCCTCATGATCTAAATTTTCTTCGTATTTACGTCAGCACTATTATTACATTTTCACGATTAGAAATTTTTCAGATTATCTGTGAAAATTGTTGGCGGTACACTACTATTAGAGAAAAAATATTAAGCAAAATTTTATGTAACCCATTGTTAATTGCGCAATAATTATATCAAAATGTGCGATCGGAAATATTTCGGGTTCGGTAATTTCTCCAGGCAAACTTTAGCAGTCACTTTATATTTATTGAATACTTCAACGTTAAATGGATGGGGCAGAAGACTAAACGTAGTCATCATGTTCTACCCTAATGTCCCGCATTAAAAATAATTGGAGTTACATCGGGTTTTGAATTACTCAGTAAGGTAACAAAAAAACTTGTTCCTTTCGTGGCTGTTTATGTTTTATAATAGTACAACGATTGTTGTAGTGATAATCTTAATCATGTGAATCTCTTCCTACAGCAATTGTTTCATCTAAAAAATGAATAATAAAAAAAATGAAATTCTTTATACGTTTTTGATAAAATATTAACTAAGTAATCTATAAAATCAATTCAATGTTTAATTTGATTTAAAGATTAATATTTAATTTGAAGTAATTTTGCTGCAATACTACTCAACAGCAGTATTAATAGTAATAACTAATAACCGTATTGATTGCGACGTGTTGCTGATATAGTTGATTATCACTTTGTTTTAAAATATAAATGACAATCATGAAAGTTTTATCAGCGTAAATTAATAATTCATCGCCTGTTGTACTAAGTATGGATATGTAATTATCTAATTTTACTGGAATATTTCCTTCTTTGAAACAATTTTGTTTTTTTTTTAATTTTGTATCTAAAGACACTCGGTGGTGCGTAATAATCACTTTTAATTGGCTCGAGAAAACAACATTGTTGTAGTCTCTTTCAGAAAATTACACTAATCAAATGTTTGAAGAAGTTGGAGAGCTCTTATCTGGCTTTTTCTAACAACATGGAGTAGTTTGTTGAAAAAAATAACACAGTTTATTTGATATGTGGTCTAATTAAGTTAAGGCAATTTTATTTCAGCAGTATTCTGTTTCAGACATACAAAAAAATGCAGGGTCACGTCCTACTTATGGATGTGTGCTTGTATTTTTTTCAGTAAATTGCAAAAACTGTAGATGTCACTAGAATAAAATCCTACGGGAATCTAACTGAAAAATTTTTGATAGATGGATAATGTGCAGCAGCAATTATTTATTGACGGTTAAATTATTTATGATTGATGTTTCCAGACACAACTACGACTGAAATCGATTGTTATAATGTAAACGACAGTTAACAAGAAAATGGGAATTTGTAAATAAGGAAGAAGCTAAAAAATTACAGGTCACGGTTTTACGAATTTTAATTAAAATTAAAAAGTCGCGGAAATTGCGGGAAAAATGTCTACAATTAATCTTGTACTAGTGACAAATTGGTCGGAAAACTGATGGGTTTTGTAATTAATCGGACTAATTTGTACAGAAATTAATAAACCGCGCGCCGTGTGACAAATACTTGTTATAAGTGATAACATTTGTTTAGAAATTGGAAAATTCCGATCCATGAATTCGATCACTTAAAATTTTTGACTTTTACTTAATCTAAAGTTGCTATGTGCATTATATATCACTGAACTTTCACTATTGAAAAAAAACACAGTACTGCATTCCCCAATTTAGAAATCTGATCTACCGTAGATTTGAATTTTTAATAAACCGAGCTGAAATTACACATCTTAATTAAAAGAAAACAAGTAGCAATAAAAATTGCAACAAACAATGACCATTGTTGCGTTTTAGTTTCGTTCTACTGACCACTAACGTTGACAGAGGAACCGGATTTTCATTCTTTCCGGTGAAAATTTGTGACGCAAATCGGAAAATTTTGTGTATAAGAGTAAATAAAAAATGGAGAAAAGAAGAGTTGTGGTTGGAATGCAGCAGTTTAAAAAAGCAGGCCCAGCGGTTTTACTGCATCATTTTAGTGTCAGTCCCTAAAGGGACGTTGTTTCTAGGTTGTCTAATTACATTTTGCTTACGGGTCAGTAGTTTTGTTCGCGTTCAGAAGTGGAAAAATAAAATAAAGCGAATTATACACAGGTTTAGTATTTAGTAATAAAATAAATGTCGGGAAAGTTCGTTTAACTTTTCCAAGCTATTTAATTAATTCCGGGACTTACGACCGCACTGTCGTCATTTCCATGTAAAACGTGTTGTTGATAAGTTTTTGTAATGATAATAAAAATGAAATATCGTGGAGCGGATGTATTTATTAAAATAAGCGACTAAGCGACCAAGCGACTAAAACCCACCTGTATTGCCCAAGAATGCAGAGGCTACAGAGTCAAGTTCAACATGGTTATTCAAGGTTCCGCTTTCTCCCATCAGGTTATTCGAGTCTAAACGTGCTACGCCGGATTCGTACTCGATTTGTTAATGGTGTGGTCATGAGAAATCATCTTGCAAAGTGTATGTCACCAGTAAAGAATTTATTCACCGCGTTATCCGCAACCCACCTCTTTGTTTACCAATTTCCATTTGTATTGCAAATTGCCCGACACACTTCGCAAGTTGTATGGAAATTTCAACGAAATCTTCTTGACATAACAAAATTTTGTTTATACTTAAGCTCGTATACCGTGAATAGGATGCTGCAGATATCCGAATTTTGCCAAGAATTGCAAAACTCGATTCCTAACAAACACTTTTACGAAACTGTACACTTGTAACAATTGCCTGGACAGCTATATGTTGCAATCTGTAAATTACCAAACTGATTTTTTAAGCAATAACGAGAACAAGTGGGTTTTAAGATGAGTATGAAAGATTCATTCTTTTACGAAACGATTCGTCAGGTCTTACAAATAATTTCATCATTAAACACTAATTTTTATATCAAAAGGCAGATTTCCTTTTTAAACTTGAGTTACACAAGGCTCCATTTTAGATCCTTTAATATTTGTATTCCTCATCACGTCTTGAATGCGTTAATTTAATCTGCAATCACGCGATGTAAAAATTATAATGGATAACTAATAAGAGGATGCTAATTTGCTAATGTGCGCTAGCATAACAATCGAACTTTACATTGTTCCTGTTGTGAAAAAAAAAAACACTACCAGTATTAAAAAATCGTAAACCACAAAAAACAGACGACTTTATTAACTAAAAAAAAATCGTAATTATGTATCCAGCACCGATGTGTCAGTTTTGCATGTCATACTAAGTGAATATAAAGTGCACACGTTATCAATAAAAACAAAACCGGCACATTACTCGTGTTACATTAAATTGTATAAATAAATTGTCGGATACCTAAATACAAAACGTCACGAATTTGTGCGAGTAAAACGACAAAAAGTTAATGTGCACAGTATTTGATGGTATATTTTAATGTAACATTATATAATACCAACAGTGCGGAACTACAGTTCAAGAAAAAAGTTATTATAAAAAGTTGTTGTCTGCAGTCGACGGCTAGGCGCCACGCTAGAGTAGCTCCATTGATTCAATGATACTTGTTTCTAATTACACTACAATTTACAAATAAAAGAAGAAAATTTGCCATTGACCTACGTCTGTAGAAACGACAGGTCATTGCAAGAATCTATGTCATGAGGGCACACCGTGATTGGTCTTCAGTTCTTCACTCTTCGACCATTTTTTTTTCTTTAACGTTGCAGTTAACGTGAAAAAAAGTGTCATCGATACAAAATTGAATACGTCTTGAGCTAGGTGCATGCTAATTTGATCCCGGAAATCCAACTCCAAATTTGAGGAGAAATTACGAAAAATTGCATGTTGCGCTATCTAGTTATCAGAGACGGAACTACACTAGCGGGAATTTGAATGTTAAGAGGAAACAATTTGACCCTCGAAATTAACACACAACAATAACCGATTTGTTTCTTGCCCCAAAATTAAAGCTTTGACCACCCAATACCATCCAGAAACTGGTAAATGAGAGAAAGAAGATGCGTCGAAAGTCCCATTCTTAACGACACAGACACCCTTAAAAGAAATTCTACAAACTTTATATCATTCGTATATTACCCACCTTCTTGATAGGACAACCAAGTGATGGTTCTGCCAGTTTCGTGAGTGGCGACCAAGGTTTGTTTTCCCCGTTGATAAGTCTACATAAATGTTTTACACGAACCGTTTGATACAATTCACAAGTGTCAAGAGCTTCCCTAGATTGGCATCTCTTTAGCTCCAGTGTCATCTACATTATTTTTGAATTACAAGACTTAAAAAACGCATATTACCTTTAAATCTTCTGTGATGTTTTCAGTTGCGACCGACTTCAAAGATATCAAATGGATTTTATTAGAATAAACTAAATGGATGTCCTGTAAACTCAAAGGAGCGTCCTCGTGACCCTCACATATCCCTTCAAATTTGTAAATCCTGATGGTTTTCGGACGCTAAAAATGTAACTTAGTTCCAAACCAAAAAAAAAAAAAACAATTTTTACAACCAAAACGTCCAGAACTTTTGCAGCGACACTGATCGCTAAAGTTAACAATATCAACTTCCCAATTGCCATTGTTGGAATTTCAAAACAATCATCCTGTTTTAATAAAAATCTTATCGTCACATCTAATATCAAAACATTAATAATTATTTAATTACGGTAAGCAATCAGTGTTGGCCTTCGCCATCATCATTAATTAAACAAAAAGTCATCTCATAACCATTTTTTATTTTATAAAAAGGTACATATCCTAAACCAGAATAAGCCCTAAACCATGTATCAATGTAAAAATATGTATCCACTTATAACAACAAAACCAACAATTATAACAGTTACAATTTTGAACGAATGTCAGCGATTTGTTTGGCAGCAGTACGTTGCAACTCTGCTAATTTCAGTGCTAAGCCCATGTTACCCTGGATTTTCACTTTACCCTGGAAGAAGGCTTTTTGGGGGTTCAGTTTTCCGGTGATCAAGTCCACAATATCTTTGTCGTTTACGATGAACGTCACTTCTGGCTTTACTGAAAAATTAAAAAAAAAAAAAAGATTAGTTAAATGACAGCTTTTCTACAAACGCTAATTTTATATCATACATTTTTTCATTTCGTTTTTGGTGTTAAAATTCCATATAGACTATTATAGTTATTATTAGTTGTCATGTAAGTACTTTTGTTTTAATTTTGTTTCAAACGTTTTTTTGGGTTTTCTTTGTTAAATCCACGTTGACTCATCTGTTTAATTAGCCGAAACTCTAATGTTATCTATTTTTTGGATAACTATCAATTCGTCGTTCAATCATGAATTAATTATGTAACAGCATTTGAAGAATGAAAAGTTCAATTGAAGTTGTCTTTGTTTCCATATTTAAAAGTGTAACCATAGCGCATATGTTTATTCAAAGTGCAGCACCCTTATGAAATTTAGTTTTTTAATTTAATGAAAGTGTGTTAAAAACTTCAGTGCAGTAAGGTTCTGTAGACTAAAGTGACAGATAAGGGTTTGCTTAATACCAATTAAGGAGGTCCGTAAGCAAATTCTTTGTTACCTTTGGAATTAAATTCAATGGTTCCTTTGCCAACCTTGGCATTAATCACCCAATACCCTTCCACTCCATTCGCTTTCTTCACTTTAAACCCATAAATGCCTCTATGCCTCTCAATCAAATTCTCTTTATCCTCCTCCATAGCCTGAGCTAAAATTTTCAAATATGGTGAGACGATAAAATCATCCGGACCCGCCCCTGAGCTATTCTTCGCACTACTTCGCTTATTGTCAGCTTGAGGAAATCCCAGCTTATATAGTCCCACAACAACAGCACCTCCTAAACCTATATTATGTTGTAAAGCCAGTTTCACATTTGGAACTTGTCTGCCTTCAGCTTGGCCTCTCAACTGCCAACATAACTCAGCGCACTGAGCTAAACCAGTAGCCCCCAATGGGTGTCCTTTAGAGATAAGTCCTCCACTTGGATTCACTACATATTTGCCTCCATAAGTGTTATCTCCACGATCGATTAACTCTCCCGCTTTTCCAGGGGGGCACAGACCAAGAGCTTCATAAGTTATCAGTTCGTTGGCCGAAAAACAATCGTGGAGTTCGACGACTTGGACGTCAGAAGGATTCGTGTTGGTTTTGCGGAAGAGACGATCGACGGCGGTTTTTGTCATATCATATCCAACCTAGAACGATATCTGGTGAATGGTTAAATTGAAACAATGCAATGATAAGATCAGAATTGAAGCAGAAAATAACTCAATGATTGCGATATTGTGTTGTGTTCCGATTTAAACCAGGCTACTTTTATAATTTGGAGTAAATAAGCCACTGTTAAACTGTAAAATTTTAAATTTGCATTTGCAATGGTTCCAAATTCCAAATGGAAATTATAAAACCTTCAATACAATAAATACAATCAGAATTAAAAGCACTTTTAAAAACGTGTTTAATGTAAAACTAATTATATTCAAGGTCTAGAAAGAGTCATAAAACCTAATTACACACAGGTTCTTAAAGGGTCCGTGACCTGACACTAAAGTTCCTCTAGAAATGTAATGTCATGATTTACAGTAAAATAATAATCTAATTTTATTATTTAAAACAACCCAAACATTTAGATAATCAAAACAGCAACTCATTGTTTGTATCCATAATAAAAACAATTAAATTGATAAGATAATTACCAATTTTATGCAGCTATTTTCTGTGAAGGTTGATGGAAGATCTGTTGCCATTTCCATCCCTAAAATTTCAACAGCTTGAGCTTCCAATCCATGACTTTTCACGAATCTTTCTGAAGCAACAATCGCAGCAGCCCCACCGTCACTTGTAGGACAACACTGAAGTTTAGTAAGCGGGCCATAAACCTGTGGAGAGCTCTTAATTTGTTCCAAAGAGTATTCTTCACGGAACTGTGAATAACTAAACATCCCGTGAAAATTATGGAAGTCGTTGAATTGGTATACTTACGGATTATTAACGGAGTGTTTGTGATTTTTGTATGCAATCTTAGCGAAGTGTTCAGGCTTAGTGCCGTATTTTTTCATGTGTTCAATTCCAGCGTTTCCAAACATTTGAGCGGTAATAGGAGACTCGTTTATTTCAGTTAATTCTGCCATGACTTCAATGTGTTTGTCAAGGGGGTTGGTACGATCCATGAACTGTAATTGTCATTAGTAATAATGAAAAGTAAGAGAGGAAGTTTTACTTTCGAACTCAAGCTGCCCCGTTCCATTTTCTCAAAACCCACAGCTAGAACGCAGTCATGCTTTCCTGATTCTACAAATTCTTTCGCTAACAACAAAGCTGTGGAACCCGTTGAACAATTGTTGTTGACATTGAAAATAGGAATTCCTGTCATTCCAACTTCGTACACGGCCCTTTGTCCAGAGGTAGAGTCACCTAAGACACATTTTATGAACTTTCCATTAGGTAGATTTGGAGGTTATTTACCATAAACATAACCACAAGTAGCAGCCTGAACTTCGGAAATATTGACTCCACAATCCTTGAGAGCCTTCAATATGGCTTCTTTTGCATATTCAGGATAATCATCTGTCCTTTTACCGGGTTTTTCGAACTAATTAAAAAAAAATTAAAAATGATGTTTTGAATTTATATTTTTACTTACTTTGGTCATTCCAACACCGACAACAAAAACGCGACCCATTTTTATAAATCTTTGTGTAACTTACTCTAGAAAACGACGAAGATGCGACTGAACTGACGTAAATAACAATTTTACAAACAATTTTTTGTCGATAAGTGTTGAAAGTCGACTTTGACACTTCTCCTTGTTGTCAGCGCGATTCTTATTGGTCAGTTTCACTAAAGAGAGTTTACAACTTACATTGAGAGGGACTAGTAGGGGACTTTCACCTTATGGTCATATTATCTGTTTGTTACAAGTGTTTGTTAATTACACAGCTTGATAAATAAATTTCGAGCCAAACTCTTAGCGTGACAAACGAAATATACAGAGTGACCTAGAAAAATCCAAATTTCATTAGTGCCTCCGAGCATCCAATCACATTACTGTATTTATAAAACACACTTTAATAAGTTATAATTAAATGAAACTGGCAATTTGGAGTCAATGAAAACAACGATGATCAAGAATAACTTTATTTTACGATCTGTTAATTTATACACGTCTTTAAAGCATAAATAAGTTATTCAATTTTTTAAAAAAATAATTCACATCTTGGCCATACTCTAACATAATAAATTTAAACCTCAATCAAATTAATAACCGCAGTAAACGTAGTTAAATCACCTGTCTACTTATTG
Source organism: Cynaeus angustus (assembly GCA_030157275.1). Classification (NCBI taxonomy): domain Eukaryota; kingdom Metazoa; phylum Arthropoda; class Insecta; order Coleoptera; family Tenebrionidae; genus Cynaeus; species Cynaeus angustus. The sequence goes on along the minus strand of CM058066.1, from coordinate 13,138,597 downwards.
CTGGCAATTAAGGCGGTGAAGTTGGAATCCAACCAAATTTCTACATCATGATAGTATAATTTATACACTAGTCGTTTCTTTTAAGCTATGTAAATTAATTGACGTAAAGGGACTTATCTTTAAACTACAAATCACTACCAAAATTACTGAAACTAATTTAATATATCTCACAATAATAATCGGATGGAAATTGACTGGCAGTTAAGGCCATTTTGGCACATGCTTAATTTGAAACTGTTAACTGTTGTGCAAACCCTGAGTCTTTTAGTAAACCAAATCTTGAAAAATTTGCACATTCAGTTACGCTCGTTTTTTTTTTTTTTTTTTGATCTAGACAAGATAAATGCAAATGAACCAGGAACGTATCTTCTAGTTACTCTTTTTTATCAACAATTTATAAAATTTTCAGGATTTTATAAAAACAGTAAAAAAATAATGCAACGTCTCGTCGCACAAATCACTTATAATACAAACCAACAAATCTCCCTTGTATAAAATATCGAAGGCTAAAAATAACTTTAAACTAAAAAGATTACTGGATCACTATAAGCTCAAAATAAACTATAAATTACATTAAAACACGACTAGAAACTAATTACATATACATTGATCAATTATTTAAAACTGGGAGAACACAACGAATCATGTAACTTGAAAAACGTTTTTCAAATCATCTGGGAGAGAGCTAATAATATCTTGTAGTCTTTGATTCAGTTTCTCTTTAACTCGGTCGTTTACGGGGATGTTAACTTCGCGACATTTCGTTATTTTGTCTTTTATTTTTAACATCATATCGACAACTTCAACTTCTGGTTTACCCTGTACCCAATCTCTCAAGTCCTAAAATAAAAAAAAAATAGTCGTATTAACGACGAAATATCGGTAATATTTACGGCATTGGAAAGCGCTTCCAAATGCAGCGCTTGCAGCTTTAACGCTAAATCAGTGTACCTCATGTTAAACCATCCATTAAAATTGGGGGATCTAAAAAATTTTCTGTACAGCCCAATCCAATCACCTTTGATTCCCGTCGTAAGTTGAGGCCCTGCCGTTTCTAAAGTAGCAATGAAATCGTCAGGATTGAAAGGCAACGGAGTTGGGGCTGCCTACAATGTTTTTTAAAGTAACAATATTGTTAACACCTACGATTCTATTACCTTATATGGTGATATGTTTTTTTGTAGTGGCATTAAACTAGCAATATACCTCTCTAAAGGTATCATAAAACTTTGTGTGAGTTCCAGAAGATGTCTTCTTAGTAAGGCCGACTGGACTTCAAACGGTCTTTTAGAAGTCACCCCAGATAGTATTTTCTTAATAATATTCTTATCCTTTTGTAAAAAAGGTTTATACGTCGTATATACTCCTGGACTGTTATCTAACATCTTCGTGTTACCGTTCTTCTTAAGCTTAAATTTTTGAGTTTGACCTAAATCATTTCCTAATCTTATTGTATGAGGCCAATGATGGAGAATTTTAGCAAAAAATGGATTTGTCACACCCAAAACTACTGGTGGAGGTCCTTGTACTTTGCTTGTAAACTGCTTGAATTCACTGTCGTGGATTGTAAAATAAGGGCGGTAATCGCCACAGAATTTCAAAGGCGAAATTATTCTGAAAAAAAGATTATGCTTCTAATTTTGAGAAATATCTAAATCCGTAGTTTATATGTGCGCCAAGTAAGCAGTTTGAGGATGACAAAAGTAAAATAATCAATTTTTGAATGAGTATTCATAATTTAAAAAATATACAATTATGATATTTTAACAGACATTTTAAATGAAAATACAAAATTTTCCCTAAATGTGGTTTGTTTATAAAATTAAACCGTATTTTTAAGCTATTTGAGTTATTAAAAAACTTAATTAAATTTGAACAAAGACAAATACAAAAATAAGAACACTGACGTTTTTTAGTGGAAATTTTTCTTATCACCAAAAAATATTTCGCTGTCAAGATTACATAACAAGTGTGTGAGAATATTCTAAAAAAATGACCGTTTTTTGACGTAGTATCAAGTTAAATTAATAATCAACAATACTCTTGACTTCATACCTTGTTAAAGCCAGCACCATAGATGAGCAATGCGTGGGTGAAGTGGCCATGACAACCAAAGGTTCAGAAGTCAGCATTAATTCCCACAACATGTGAATATGTGATAAAATTGGTTGCAAAATCTCAAAATAATTCAAATCTTCAACTGAAGTCTGTATCTGGTTTTCTGTTGGTTCAGTCAGCGCTACAAACTGGCGACTTGGAGAGTTACAGTTGGATTGAGGAATATGAATCTACAATCTATAGTTAGTATCTGATTAAATCAAAATCCGCCTCAACCTGAAAGACATATCCTAACAATGGAAGATTGAGAGTTTCTCCAGGGGCTGGAGGAGGCCACCGTTCTATGTTACAACAAGCAGCTTCCAGACTTAATTCTCCATGTTCAAAATACTCAGGCGCTAATAAATCACAAATTTTCATAAATAAATTGTTGAAAGGTAGCCTGGTTAGAATGACGACGCTCTGTGAAAATGAAGTTAGATTTAATAGATAAAAAAACATAATAGATAAAACTTTTACCTTTTGAAAATAACCCCTTGGTAACGTGGTATCTTTTACTTGTCTAAAATATACGTAACCCCAATAATAGGAGGAGTGGATCTGTAAGACAGGTACACATTTTGTGTTGTATTGCATGTGTTCATCCCGGCGTGTGTTTTTTCCAGGGCTGTTCGGAAGTCTGATGATAAAAGTTGTGTCTCCCATGCATCCCGAATTGGAATCGGGGAACGCCAGATAACAAATATTAGAAATTTCTTGTTTCGTGAGCGTCACATGTCGGGGGTATATTCCCTAAAATAACAGTTAGGTTATGTTCATCATAAAATTTTCCTACCTCGAGCGCTTGTCCTAATTCTAAATCAAAATTAACAATGCAAATGCAATGAATCCAGTTCTCGAAATTTTCCCAAGTGTAATCTTCAGCTTTCTCGTCATTATTGCTTGTTTTCACTACTAATTTTGACATAATGAGGAAACCACAGCAACTAGAAACGAACTAATTGGAAATCATATCCTGGTGAAATTATCACAAGTTTCCACCAAACGCAAACTTATTGTCACATGCTTTTATTATAAACATTGAAGGGATTCTGTACCCCAAAACAAAAACATATGTCAAAAATATCAACAAGCAGTTATGCAACCAGTGACGCCACGACAACGGATTTAAATCCCCACTGTGAAATCGACATAATCCTTGGACTTTTAAATATTTAAAACCCTCCTATTTAAATTTTAAAGGATGTGAGCCATAAATGGTATTTTTGGTAAACAAATGCTGAATAATTATTGGGAAACCGTTTATTTATTGTAAAAAATGTTATCAATGCATACCTAACTTCATTAATAAATACTTAACATTCATAACTGTTATAAACACATCACATCTCTTTCCTAAAGCATATAATTTAGACATAAATAACAATAAAACTTTCAAGTTAAGGATTGTGGCTACTCTACAAGCGATCTAACTACATCTCCTACTCTTTGGACTATTTTTACAATCCATTTGAATTGAAGATAGCCGCAATGGATGTAAACTGTCTTTGTACTGCAGCGTAAACCTGCGTTTAATTGTACTTCTAAGAAAGTCTGTGCAATTCCTGATAAAATTTCCGTGCATCCCTTAATATTAGTAATATAAATACAAAAGTAATGAACACAATATAACATAAACGATTAAAACTGATAATATAAAGATCCTTAACTTCAGAGCGTAAGTAAGCTAAAACGGCGATCTCAAAGATCAAAACTGCCAGAAGTACAGAATAGAGCACATGTATCACAAAGAAATAAGAACTAGAACCTCTTCAAAGTCTATAGTTATAGTTGACACAACTTTTCTGTCCGTTCTTCAACTCAACCAAAGCTATAGCACCTTGCATATCATCACTGGTAATCTGTTTGCTCTTTCCTCCTTGCACACAGACCAAAACAGTGGGACGTTTCTGATTTTCGGCAACGACGGGAGGTTCCACGTATTCGGCAAGAGTCACGGGTTCAGTTTTAACTTCGTCACCGTCGGAACTGGGACCGTCTTCACCCCAATTCAAAGGTTTGGCAAGTTGCTGATCCTGCACGGCTTGAAGCCAACGTTTTTTCGGACCCCGCGGTAATTCAAAATTATGTAGAGAAGTCCGTGGAGAAGAGACACTTTGTCCATTTTCGTAATTCTCAGAGTTTACTGAGATATTATCGTCGATTTCGGACTTGGGTGAATTTTCGATTCCGTCATTTGAAAGACTGTATGTGGAATTGGGCGTGCTGTATGATGAGGATTCCTCACGTTTGATACGTGATTTTTTAGGGGTCGTTTCAAGATCAAGATTATTAGATCTCTTATTGCTGCGTCTAAAAAAAAAAAGTTACAAAGTGCAGACTGACGTTAATACTTACTTTTCTAGCTTCATTAACCACTGTCTAACTTCAGCATTGTGTCCTTCATCAAATTTCTTCTGAAAGCTGCCCCCGGGTGACGTGAATCGTTTGAGTTGTTTGTCGGGGTGTTCTGGGCAGTGGCGGTTAGCATGAGTGAATCGTTTGTCACAATTAGGGGAGGAACATATGAAAGGTTTTTCGCCTGTGTGGAGTCTTTGGTGTGTTTTCAGTTGACCTGATTGTGCAAATTTTCGGGTACATCGTGGATAATCACATTCATATGGACGTTCACCTATACAAACAATAACTTCGGGGAATTTTTAAAATGAAACCCACCTGTGTGTGTTCTTAGATGAGCTTGTAGCGACTTTTCTCTTGGAAATACACGATTACAATAGGTACATTTAATGGAACTTGGAGAGGTAGATCCTTCTAGAATGAGAGTATTTAATATTTCGGCCCTCGGTCGACCTCTTCTTGTCTCGCCAGGCGAAAGAACATTTTCTGTTCCTGGACTCGAGCTACCGTTAACCGGTCCTTTGTCCAACGAATTTAATATCTTCGGTTTCAAAACTCGGTTCGGTGGTGTTACATTTACATGATCATCATTATTAATTGCCAATTTACCGCGTTTGGGAGTACGAAACATAATTTAAAGGGTTTAACGCACTATTTTTACGATTTTTTCAACGACACAACGCCAACCAAAACAAACCTTACTAATTAATTGCACCGATTCCACTAAAGATGGCGCGCCAAATTGGAGGGAAACAACAGCATAGCCAACGTTAACAAACAATTTTCCTATCCAACAACTGTAAAATTAACATTAACCTTACACACAACAACACGAATATTTCAACTTTAAACAAAATCAAGCGATGCTCGAGTCATTTCTGACCTAGGTTGCGTACAAATTTTCACATTTTTAGCATTTTTGACATGACTTTATGGATAAAAAAAACAAAAACAGAGCGACAACCGTATAATTTATGCGGTACTAGTGACATCTGTTGCGTTATGTAACCGTCAAGTTGACAGCTTTTTTAAATTCAATTTCATTTAACATTTAACTTTTTAAATGCTCCTCTCGTTCGGTTTTTTAACACAGTACATGGAAATTTTGTATTATTATTGCTAGTTGCAAATTTGTTTAAGAAAAAAAACAACAAACTGACAACTGGAACAAAAGATAATGGAAAATTACGTTTGAATGAATATTTTTGAACGTTAAACGGACAAGTTGTTGAATTTATTTCGCACTGATGTACAAAATTTTTTTAGCACAAAAATTACACGTCATCATCACCTCCAACTTTCAGTTTCATTTTCCTTGCAGGTCCTTATTTTTTTTAACAGGAAACAAAAAAAAATATGAGGTAAAATTTGTATTAAATTTAATGTACACATTAAAAAAATATTCCATTTAGATATCCAACATAAACAATAAAACTATAGCCGCAATGAGGCACGAAGTTATCACATTTTATGTGCAGATGATCACATATTAATACTCAATACTATTTATGCTACGAGACAAAGTTTCTTGGAAACTGCCCACTTTGTCCTTCACTTTCTCCACAAAGCCAATCACTTGATATCTCTTTGATAACTTTAATTTTTTGACCAGGTCTTAATGCTAGATCACCTGGCAATTGTGGACGAAATTCATACAAAGCTGTCACTATTTTATCTTCTCCAGGAAGAGGAACTTGGATCTGCACAAAATTCTCTGGAAAGATCCCTTCTCTATCACACACTTTTCCATATAACCACTCTTTGTTTACTCTTTTTATTAATACCACTACATCATTGGTCTGAAAAAGAAACTTAAAGATTAAATAGACAAAAAAAAAACGCAATACCTGTAGTGATAAATCTCCTGGTTGTGCTCCTGGAAAATCATATAAAGCAACTCCATACGGTGTTACAACATCATAATGACCCTTTGGTAAATTTGGTGGAGGCACTTTTGGCATGGGAGGAGAACCACCCCCTGAATCTTCCTTATTCAAAATTGGTTTCTTTGGAGGCGCTGGGCGAATAATCCTTGGTTTTACAGCAGTTGAGTTCTCTTTTGTTTGCACATTGGAACTATTGCTTATCCAGTTCAGGGTCGAAGAGTTTATATTAAATAAAGAATTATCATTTTCAAGGCTCTTCTTACTTGAAGTTAAACTACTAGTACTACTACTATATGAACTAGAAACACTTCCGCCAAACGGATGCGAGTGATCTGGTTTCGGTGAATTTGGAGGACTCCAGTCAATTAAATTCACAGGAGCTTGATTCAAATTGAACGATGACTTACTCTTGTACTTCATAAAATTGGGAGGTGGAGGCCTCGGGGGTGGCTTTTTCTTCGTTTTTTGTTGAAACATTGATTTCATGAGAAGGTTTTACGTTTTTAACAAGACGGAAGTTTCTTCACTTTTGACGTTAACGTGACATCGAAGTACGAAGTGAGGGGCGTTACGCGTTAGGTTGGTATGACATGTAACAGATATTAGCGTAAAATTGGTTGCATATCAACCAAGGGATAAAATATAAATTTTACAAATAAAGGGAACTGCAAATTATTCTGAAAAAAAACTACATTTCTTGCGTACATGTGTTGGTGTAACTTTAATGGCACATTACATTTACAAAATAATAACCGTTAATGAAAAAATATTCTTCAGCACTTAAAACTACTTATCTTAAATTGATATGTTTGAAACATATAACATCCAGTATTTATTGAAAATTACCATATTACCGTTATTATGTACCAACACTAATAAAATACTGTACCAAATACTTAAAATATATACGCAACTTCTGAAAACTTTAACACAATTTAAACTTTTTGAAATTACTGCCCAAAAGAAAATGACAAATAAAGCTACAGCAGGAGTTGGTAAAATCAACTATAATTAGCCTTAACATACAAAATTACGTCGAACATATCTGATAAATAACAAACATATGTCATTAACAATTTATTAGAAGTACAATTAACGTTTAAAACGATTCCAAAAATAACATTCAAATTCGCCTTATCTAATTTTAAAGTAAGTAAGATCAAAAGCATTTCTCTTAAAGAAATGGATCAACCGACTTTAAAACTGTAAACAGTCCCTACCCAGAAAATTAAATTAGTGTTAAAAATTATAAATACATAAGCAACTAACAAATGTACACAACTACACTTCTTATTACTTTAAATAAATTTAACTTGCAGATTAGGAAAATATTGATCGAGCATATTACATTTTTGTTACTAAAATATCTTTTATTAAAATTTATTTGTACTATTGTATAAATTTTGTAATGATCAATTAACTAAGAAAAGCAAAAATATTCATATGACCTACTATCACATATATTGCAATATTTACAAAATTAACGGTAAATAGAGATTCCCGATGAAATCTATTTATAACGCTGAATATTTACATCAAGTAGACAAATATATGCTAGTCGGGTCTGTATATAGGAATTTTTGGTAAAAACTCTATTAAAATTACGTACTCCATCATGGATGATGAATCACATTGTTGCTTAGTCAAACGCCAATGTAATCCCAGTTTGTTATATAGGTAACTGTTTTCCCATTCTAAGAGCTTATTTAAGGAATGCTGCGTCTGAAACAAAAAAATAATTGGAGAGTCAAATTTCCGTTTGTTACAGGTCATTTACAAAAACCTCAACTTTATAAGAGAATTTTTAAAAAAATCTGCAAGGTTAGAAACTTGTGGAATTAGTGAATGGTAAAATGGTACACTTCTAGTAAAATTTCAAATTCTATTACACGGGCTACATAAAAAATTGGAAAGAAATCAAAATATTAACATTTTTTTTTGTTTACCGTTATTGCAATTGAATCATGTGTAAACAGCAGCAGATAAAGTCGTGATTCGTTAACGAAGAATTTTTAGTAGTGAAGTGCGGACAGTATGGCGTTGATAATTGTTGTGAACAGCTAAATCAGTTGAATTATTGTGAATTGAATAAAAGTACAATATGCAGTAAAATATAAGTAAGTAATATTTGTAAATAAAGCACAAATTTGTTCATGTCTCAAAAATAAAAGAAAACTGACAAAATATGTTTTAAACATTTAGTTTGTAAGGAAAAAAAAAACAAAAAAAACTTTTAAGCAATAAATAATTTAAGATATTTAGATAAGTCAAAGAGTTACTTGTATTAACATATCAAAAGGACCATTACTTTTCAAATAACCCTGCCAAACGTCACAAGTAATGACCAATATGGTCAATTTCTAAATATGTGATAAAAAAAAACCCTCAATACCATATTATACTTACCCTTTTACTAAGACAAATCACGGGCCATAATGAACAACCTAAAGTACAACAACAGCACAGACAGCCGCAAAAAAGCCATTTCACATTTACTGGAAGCGTCTTTTTTAGTATGGCATTGATACGCATAACAGTTTCTTTAAATTCTTCAGGCGCTACACGGGAGACAAGCCCACCAGGAAATTCAGTGCTAAATCGGTTACTCAGTCCAAATCTAAAAAAATCTTGTTTTGTGTGTTTTTTTTTTGTTGTAAGAAAAAGTTACGTACACAGTCATGTTGCCTGCGCCTCTTATAACCACAGGGTCAGGAACCAAAGAGACGTCTGCTGGTTCTGGTTCTTCCACGTTTTCTTCTTCTTCTTCATAATAAATTGCATCGAAACCTTCCATGTGTTTTGAAAATCTAGACAAAGTTCCTTTATCACGGTAATGGGCACATGAACTGTGTTTATGCTATTTTCCAACAAACTTACGGATTAGAATTTTACACGAAATTATGCCAACAAGCAAAACTAAGATGATATTGATAAACTTCAAGACTTAAACAGGATGATCTGAACTCTTTGTTTACTTTCTATTTCCGAAATATACATGGTTTGGTCTATTTTATTACAGAACAACAACAGGGTTTTCTACAAAAATAGCGACCGCATCGCCATCTAAGCGCATAATGTCATTCCTGTCATTCTGCAAATCATGGTAACTTTTTGGAGAACTTTAAATGCAAAAAATCCCAAGTTTTCACCGGCTGATTTTATGAAAACTTAAAAATAATATAAATTAGATGACGCTTACAGTTTTATTTTAATTTTTACTATAAAAAAAATTCGTCATGTAACCTAGTGGTTAAGTAAATAACAAAATAAATAACCAAAAGAAAAAAGAGAAACCTTTATTCGTTTGTTGTCATTTTAAGTCGAGGCAGTTGGTATCTTGCAAAAGTGTCAAACCTATCAAGGTGTAAAGCCTAATTATTTGTTAAATTTAATTGATGTATCGTAAAATAATTGTTTAGTTAATTAATCGGATTAGTTTGTAATGGCAGGCGCGAAACTACAAGACGACATCAACAATATCCCATTAGCTGACGATGACCCTCAAGGTAAGGCCTTTGTTTTCATTGTCCAGATTTAGGTTAACGCTTTTGTAGTTATAATAAATGATGAGCCAGAGCAAAATTCAATATCTGACGGCAACTCGTCTAGTATGATTCACGGCAGAAGTATGGATTCAATCCAATCAACTTTTACAAATGGAAGTTCTAGTCCCCAACACAACAGTTTAGAACCTGATACAAGTCCAGATGAACAAGAAGAAAAAGCTCGTCTAATATCTCAAGTTTTGGAATTACAGAATACTCTGGATGACTTATCACAAAGAGTTGATAGTGTTAAAGAAGAGAATCTCAAACTGAGATCTGAAAACCAAGTTTTGGGTCAATACATTGAGAATTTAATGTCAGCTTCTAGCGTTTTTCAGTCAACTTCTCCAAAGATTAAGAAGAAGTGAATTAGTCTTTTAGTTGTGAAGTTAAGAGTCATGCTGATTTTAATAGATTTAAATGTTTCGTTGTGGAGTTCATTGAGTTGAAGCAACTGCACAATGCTTTCATTCTACCAAACAAGCACCAAGCATTTTAGTCTGTGATTATTTGTAAGTATATTATTTTACACTCTGATCATGAAGCAAATAAGCTAAGTATAAAGTATATAAATGTTATATGTACTGTATAATATACTATTTATAAATTCTAGTTAATATGCTTAAATGAATAGTTTTTGTCATAAATAAAGTGCTACCTTTAAAAACAGCTCTCACAGTATAAAAATTTATTTGTAACTCAATATGAGTCATTTCCACGTTTTTAAATTACAGTTGTATGGCAGAACTTACATTAAAAAGCAACATTATTTAAATATCTACAACAGGTACAAATACATAACAATCTGCGTATCACATTTAAATTTTCACTAGGAAAGTCAGTCATAATAATACTTGTCATCATCAAGTAAGTCATGTTTCACATGTCCGTTATTTAGGGCGTGACTATTTCTTTTAAGTGTAGCCGACTCAAAATCACTATTATACTTTGATTTTAACGTTCCATTGTTTAAAATACTATTTGAGGTCGAAGCACTGTGTTTTTTCGGCCGTTCTTGTAGAGGCATAGAGATATATGGATTCTGTTTTGAACTCATATAATGAGGCGAACTAGGAATTGTGATCCTCTTCTTTTTCTGGTAAAAATGCATAGCTGCAGCTCCTGGTAGAGTACCCACCAAAAGACCAAGACAGAAAAAGAGAACTGCACCTCCAGCAGATGATAATTTAGGAGACTCTGATGGCGAACTGGTTACATCTGTAATTTAAATAAAAGTAATGATCCGTTATAACGATTCAACTAACAAATACCGTTTGATTGGTCAGTGATACACATCCTAGTTTCGACGCTACTGCCTTGGCACGTTTTTGAGCCGGGGGTTAACGTGCGACATTGGCGTTTTCTGTGTTGTTCATTGTTTCTGTCACATAAGGACCAGCTCGTCCAGTTGCTCCAACCGAGAGATGCTAGAACAAAAAAATATATGTTATTCATATAACAACTTGGGCATTCAGTCATCATCTTTATAAATTTGATGTACTAATTCAGTTATATTTTCTCTAAAGCGGATTGCGGACTGTTTTACAGGTTAAGTTTTAACGGGGACGCGGGAAAGAATAGTTAGTCTGAAGTTTAGATGTCTGTGTTTTGGGTTAAAACTCCTTCATGACGATTTTCTCAAAGGCTCTGTGGAATGTGTATTATTCATTAATAATCATGGATTACAAAGAGTGATATGTTTGCTATCACAGAAGTTATGAAGTTAGTGTAAATCCTGTTTATTCCTCAAGAAATACAGGCGTAGTGATCGAGCCTCCCCAAAAAAATAAATTTTTGTTTTCAAACTCACGTATAAATTGCCAAAAGTTCTTTTATCTTTGTAGTTTTACACTGGTAAATATTTTTTCATACATTCCTAGTTTGTACTTACAGTGACAGGGGCCGTTATCACAGGCGTCTTTTTCCCAATGTGAACCAGTACAATTGTCGCTAAGACAATCCCGATGTCTAGTTCTAACACCCCAACCACATGAAACGTTGCAAGGAGACCACTCGGACCAACAACTCCATTCTCCTCGACAGTGATGTTTATTGCACTCTTTGGTTTGTTCGGAAAGTCCCGCACAATTACCACCCTCACAGTGTCTAATTCTTTTTTGTATACCACCTCCGCAAGAGACAGAGCATTCGCTCCACGGTCCCCACGCACCCCACTTTGGATGTTCGCTCTCTTTTGTAACACAATTCTTGTTGATGCAGACTTCTTCTTTGACGTAGACTTTGATAGAAGACTGTTTCACTGGTGCCTTACACGTAAATCTAAGTGCAAAAAAAAAGATTCGTATCATATATTATGCGTTTTTTGTGTTTCGAACCTGAATCTCTTGCTGTAGTCTCCGGTGACGTTGGAGGTAATGATCCACGGCGAACTGATGTACCTGCGATGTTCCACGCACATGGATTCATATTCGACATCGTTGCCTTCACAGTCTCGTCCTCCATCCTTCGGTGGTGGGTTGTCGCATTTCCGAACTCTTTTTCTACATCCAGTCGTACAGTTAAAACAGTCTGTCCACTCTTCCCACGCTCCCCAACCTCCATCCTGTGGTGTAATCGGACAAGTAGGAATTTCTGCATCGCAGAAAGCCGTTGTAACACCCTGCCCTACACAAACTCTTCCTCCATGTGCAGGTGCTGGGTTAGTGCAAGTGCGTGTTCTTGTTTTAACCGCCGTCCCACACGTTGCAGAACATGCAGACCAGGCAGACCAATCTGACCACCCCCCATGAATAGTACAATTGGTCACAGCGATGGAAGCACCTATACATTTACGACCACCGTTCTTCGGTGCTGGATTATTGCACTCGCGAGTTTGACACAGACAATTATCAGACGAGTCTTGTTGGACACACGGGCTCCACGAAGACCAGCTTCCCCAACCACCGTCAATGACTGCGTCCAAAATAGGACACGCAGTGACGGATTGTGTCCAGTATTTGTCTAAAGGGTCTCCTTTGGGTGCTGTAGAACACGAATCGATAAGTTCGTTCCATCCGCAATAAGGATCCATCGCGTTGTGACAACTTTCTTTAGAACTGTGACGATTACAATGGTCTGCTGGGACTTTCATTAGAGCGTTATCTGTTGCGATGTACACTGATTTAGTTTCTTTGAGAAACTGGATGCTGCGGATTGGGGCTGCCACGTCGGAGATTGTTTGCCAGATCTCCACAACACACGTTTCTTGTGTTCTAGGTAACACGGAGATTTTCTTGACTAAGCCTTCAGTGGTTGCAACGTAAATAACGTGAACAGAAGTATGAAGTTTCGTCGAAAGAACGTCGATTGTTATGTGAGTGAATCGTTCGAGCTCCGCTACGTGTAATGGGTTTAAAGTGGTAGCTTGCACAGCGCTATCCATCAGCTGATACTTGGAAGTCTCTAATAATTGACTACTTCGCGCTGATGATTTACAGTTAAAGTGCTCACGGTGGTTCATATCTTGTTTTCCCCATGCACTATCCATATTTTCTCTGTACTTGAAAGGGCCTGCGAAAGCAGACTCGATTGCAGTTAAGTTAAAAGCGCAAATTGCTGAACCAGGTATACTGTTACTGGACGTCGTAAACGTGGCGTAAACTAAGTTTTCAGCAGGTACGTAAGACATACTTTGAATTTCGTCAAAATAAAATGGATATTCTCCACTGATGGAGCAGTTTAAACGCGCCTTTAGAAACGTCGTCCAGTTGTCTTTTAGCATGGTGTGTCCTCCTGCGTCGTTCTTACACACACGGGCGATCCTCGAATAAACGGCCTGTAAAAATACCAATTACAGGGTGTTTATTTTAACGTGGAATTTATATCTATCGTATGAACTAAATCGTGAACATACTTCAAAAACTAGGTTTAACCTTAATTTAATTTAATCTTAATTGTGTAATGTGTAATTTATCGCCCGCCAAAATAGACCTTTGAAAATCTCGAAATTTTATCTTATACTGTTAAGTATATGTACAAAGCATCTAATTTTTTTTAAAAACAACTAAAAAAGTTGAGCTGAACTTCCTCTTAATACTAAAAAATTCAAGTGAAAAGCATCATTGAAGCTATAATTGCATAGGTGTTTCCACCAAATAAAAATAAAGATAAGTAAAGTTCACGGTAAAATTTCCTTCACTATTCCCATTTTTTTTTCGGCAAGCCTTCCTATATGAACACCTTAAACAGAAAAAATCATACCTTGCCGCAGTTCATATATTCCACCGCCGCTTCTCTAAATAAGAAGTAAACAAAATTTTCAGTCTCAAAGGATCCGACAAACTGGGGATCGTTCAACCAGAAGCTGTTATATTGCATGGTTCTGATGGTGGTATCAGCTTCTACATTTTTAGAAATGACATAATCAGAACTGGAAAAATCACTTGGTCCTCCGAAGTAGTACTCTCCTTGTTCTGACATAAATCCTGTAATATTAGCGTTGGGATTGTAGGGACACTTTGCCAAACCATCAACCCAGTCGATGACATCGGATACATTTTCGATCTAAAATAGAACTTATCAATAACGACGCCAAAGAGTCGCGCTAACACGTACTTTTCTGTAAGAACACTGCGGCGAGAAGGCGTTAGTGCCACAGGCAAACACCAACTTGCCATTCGTCAATAAGATTTTGACGTAGTTATGACAAAACTCATCAGACTGCCCTTTATATGTACACTGACTTCTTTTAGTGTTAGACGCAGGCCATTCTGCGGCCTCCAAGAGTTCCAATTTTGGCAAAGAAAGGCGAAACAACACATCTCTGCAAGTTGTGAAACGGAATTATTAGCTACAGAATGACTTCAGTATATGCATTTATGGATTCTACAACCAATCATCCGTTACTTTCTCAGTTTTTATTACTGCCAAGATTTATATTCATTCACTGAATCATCATCATCACTGCTTCTTAAAGAATCATCTTTACTTAGTCGCAAAATTAAGCGTAACGAATTTTTTTTTGAAAGAAATCGACTTTCATGTTCCATTTCTGGATGTTGAAACATCACATTTGATAACATGGAATTTTCTAGATTAGATCAACAACGATATCTGCATTTCCGGCGTAAAAGAAAAATAATTCTGAACTACATCGTGAGATGGATTTATGATCGTACTGCGCAACGAAAAAATTGTCAATTCGGAAATAGATATTTCCGATAAGTGAATCAAGAAATTTTTTGTAGTGATTTACACTATTCGAATTAAATTACTTTTGAGGTGATGTACGAATGTTGTAAGATAATTCACCTTTTTTCCTGCTCTCTCGCGTATCGAGGGAACATTACCAACACTTTTCTTTGTCGATTGACATTTCTAGAGCAGGAAAAATTTAAATTAAGATTTACTTTCTTACCTAGCACCAACTAGCACTTGATTCCTTGCCACATCGAATAGCATTTGCGAGTACGAAACCACTTCATCTTGTGAAAATTTCTTCAATGATTGTTGTAGATCTAAGAGTAAGTTGCTTGTGTAATTTTTTCATACAATGTTAATAAGGAAGTAATGTCGCAATGACCTTTTTAGAAGAGTTGTTTGCTGGCTCATTTGATAAAAGAGATTTATTAATCTCCAGGAAAACTTTTGGAAAACACTAGATTTTACGTTGTTAATCTACAAATATTTCTTATGTGGTAACTAAGCAAACGTGATGTTTTTAAGAGTATCAAGTTGATATTTTACCTGTAAGCTGAGTAAGATTATTTCTTATCAAAGAACAAACAATTCGAAACACCAAGAAACCGTCTAAATACCTGTTTTGTGACTTTGTCTTTAAGTAGTTTTATTTAAATAATTCACGTATGGGATACGGTCATGTACAACATTACTTTAAAATCACACATCTTGCACATTCTTACCTTGGAATGAAATGTATCGAAAATCATGCTCTACTGGTGTGGTCAATCGTGGCAAAACGAACAGACAAAATAACAACGCTAAAATTCCATGTGGCTTCATTCTTGCGCATTCTCTGCAAAAAAAAAGCACTTGCTCAAAATTGCTCTGTTTGGTTACAAAATATGTGCATGAAAAAACAAATTTATCGACCACTTTATGGCGTTTTCCCCAAACATTTCAAGGTTCATGTCGATTTGAAGTCCCCGAAAACGATAGTTTGCAAAAATGACAACATTTGGTTTCACTAAAACCACACCACCGTGTCAATATTTGTACTAGTTGGCGTATAAAACGATAACTTTTAACTGTTGCTAATTTGTTGCTACAAAATTATTTTATTAAAGTAATGGCGTAAGCAATTTGATTAGTTTCCAAAATCAATAGTAAATTTTGATAACTAAAAGTTGTCTATATAATATGACAGAATGATTAAAATTGTTGTTTTCTAATGCCAGATATAATTTTATATCCTCAAATATATAATTAGGTGTATTAATTTTTGACTGGTGCGTGACTCACGTTTTTTGTTTCGTTTCTTGACAACTGTTAAAGCACAGCTATCAACTGTTCCTAGAAGAGAAAATTGTTAGAAACTAATTAGCGTGGTTTTTCAAAACCAGCTTCGAAGAACCACAAATTTCAGAAAAACAAACATGAAAAACCCACTTGGTATTTCTGTTTTTTGTGCTACTACCTAAATAAGGCGTTTTGCAAACGAAGACGGTAATCTAAATCTACAGTTAATTGAGTAGTTGGAAATCGATGCTATCTGCCTATAACGATTTAATTTTCACTATTTTGAACACCCATACGGATTTAGGTGTTGCTTTTAAAAATGAATTAATTAGCTAAAAGGTTTTTTATCATTGAAATGATTCGTGTTCGAATGTAACACACTATAGATGAACATTTTAAATTCTTTAATTGCAAGTTCCAATTAGATAAGCACAAGTAACGAAACGATGAGGACAAAGTGATTTGAAGAAGACAATGTAGGTACCTGTGAATCTCAAAAGGTTTGTGACTGCGTAAGGAATTATATAATAATGTAAATCGGAGAATTACTATTGTACCTGTATCTTCTAAATGGTAAAGAACCAGCTGATCCAAAAACGGCGGTCCAAGGCTGATTGCAAAACGCGCGAAGGCGCCTGGTGCCTGGTGGATACTTATTTATTTCTCGTTGTTTCGACATGTTTATTATATACCTTAATTTATAGTAGTAACTTAATATTTATAATTATTCTATCATTCCGTGAGGGAAACAATTGTATAACTTACGTCACTATACGATGCCCCGAGAGTGAGTTGTAGAAAACGTGATTGCGAGTTCCTTGACGAGTAAAGAAGCAAAAAGCGATGATTATACACTTTTTACCGTAATAAATGAAACATAGTTATTTCAACGAGTTTCGTCCTCTGTCCACAAAATATTGAATTTCAGGATCCATTTCGAAACGTCCATTAAGAAATATCGTCAAATTTACATAACGTTGTTTTCCATAAAAGTCTTGTTTCATTTCACGTAAAGTGGGCGCTATTTATCGACTACTACAATTTCTTTGGAAAAAGCGCCAAAAAGCAACATCCGGTTTGAATAGTACAATGCTTGCCTGGATCGTAATTTAAGCATCGTACTCTAAAGTGCCACACAAAAGAATCTTTGTGCGGTAAAAGGACAAATGTCTACCTAATTACCACAGCTTTCCTCTCGCTTTAATTTTAAGTGTGGATCATGTTTCCTGGTAATAAACCACTTACATTTCTCCTCCGCACGAGATGTAGTTGCATATTCGCCTAATTGTTTATTATCGACTCAAAATAATTTATTTTATGCGGTAATAATCGCGTTGAAAGGTGCTAAATTAATTTTATCTTAATATATCTCCGCACTGGTGCATGTACGACTATTAAAGCAATTTGTATGCCATGAGGTAATGTTTATTTGATTGTACACATAAAAAAGCCATAAATGCAAGCACGGTATCATTAACAATTTTCTCGGCAAGGCTATCTAATTTATACTAACGAAATAAAAGATGGGTACACCCAAATACAAAGAAACTTCACTTGTTAGCCTGAATTTTAGAAACTTTTTGTTGTCGGTGGGTGCACGGATACAATACGAGACTTACGGTTTCTTGCACAGGGTCATTTATAAAAGACAACGTAAAACCTTCATTATTTAACCTCGGCATTGGAGGAATTCAAATTGGCGAAGTACCGAGCCTCGGATTTATTAGCTTTGTACCTACTTGACAACTAATACGCCTTTTTTTCCTTCTACTCTGTTACAATAAATACATCGCCGGGTCTTCATAGCAACGGAAGAACATTCTATGCATTTTTATGACAGCTCTATTATAAGGAGAATTCTGAAGGTTCGTTTCCTGGTCACGTGCCACGGAAAAATAAGCCTAGATATGGCACTTACAGTTAGATTTTATTTTGATAAAAGGTCAACATAAGCAATGAGAGGAAATTTCGGCTAAATCCACACAAACATGCCCGGAAAAGTCCTAGGATGTTGCATAGAACGTTTTTTTTTTAATACTGTTTTACTATTTATCAACAATTTGAACTTTCCCGGTTCCTTAGCTAAAATCAAGGCGTTCCGTTGCAAGTTCGGGTTTCATGCACTTTCCGGTGAAAGGCGCGTAATCGGACTTTTTTTCACAATTGTTTAGCGTTTTATCTTTTTTGTTTCTTGATTTACCCAATATCCGTGAGATTCGTAAAATATTTATTACAGAATCATGACGAAATTTGTATATCATCAAATCCCAACATGTTCATTTCTCCATTTGATCAAACAAGAAGAAGAATGCTGTTATTCGCCTATTTAATCACGATTAACGATGTTTTCTATGGATATACATTTAATCGCCACTGAATATTTAAGATGAGATCATACGTGGATTCTCTTTACAGTTATTCAATTTTATAGGCATTTCATCTCTCGCGTAGTAGTGTCGCTCTGGTTCATATTAAAAAATTAATTATGTTTCACATTAATCAACTAATTACGCTAATTATAGCGTCCTGTTTTTTGAGATTCTAACCGAGTGTTTCATTATACACCGCGTGAAATTGTTTTTGCAAATTAATTGTCTTAAAGATGTGTAATTTAAGGTAAATCAGAATGTAGAATTTGTTGTTTTTTCAAATTTACTATTCAAGGCTTGCGTAAAGCTCACGGATTTGGGCAACATCATTAATGTGTCTCGTTTTGGATCGTTGTAAGGTTTATTTACTTCTCGGCCTTGATTAGACTTTTTGCGCAATTATGAGTGAACTTTTTGAGGCAGCTTTAGATTTTTCGTATAACCTTTTGGGCCCGTCTTTCCACATTAAATTTGCCCCAGACATATAAAATTACACTTTAAATGCACTTGACTGTCCCAATTTTGAAACGGCTGTCAACACGAATAAATTAACCAGACACTTCGCTTGTTAACTTTCCGAACGACTTGTATGGTTAACAGTTTAAACATATGTTTCGTTAATTTTAGGAAAAAGTACGCATATCTGTGGTGTGAAAAACGTTTCGTTTTATTCAGAAATTATAGTAGATTATCTCAAGAACGGCATGAACGCATGGATTATAACCTCTTGACCCGAAGAATATTTAATGCATTGACTTCGTAGCAGTACGCAATTAACTCTTTATTGAAGTCACATATTTTATAGTGAATGATGTGTTGCAACAATTATTCATGCAAACACCATGCTCAATGCAGACTAATTTTAATCGTTAATAAACACATTCGTCTATTTCAGTCACTTAAAAAATTGTTTCGGTTAAATAGATCAGGGATTATGTTCTATGTTCTACAATTTTGAAACTGATAAAACTTGTCATAATCAATCATTGATTGTGAAGGCTGAATTACTTTGTAACCAGTTTTTAATAAACTTTTTTGATGCTTGATTACAACGCGATTGAAATACAAAGAAAATAGAAAATTTCATTAGTAAACATATAATTATCACAAAAACAAGATAATAAAATAATTTTAATTGAACATCTGCGAATAAACGTAACAACTTTTATCATCAGTGTAAGTATGGGCCAAGTGTTTAAACAAACAAAAAAAAATACAGTTGTATAAAGTTGTTGGCTTAAAACTTTATAACGATCTACCAATCGAAAGAATGATCTGGTGCACTGTACTCCATTAGATAACTGACGAAAAAGATGACAGAATTGAAGAAATTATCAAGATCTGGGTTGACAAGTTGGTTTCGAAACAAGCAACTGTGGGGATCTTGTTTGTTTTCGACGACTTATCTTTAGATTTGATGTTCACATAAAACGTGGGCAGAAGTTGTTTTTTTAGCGTTGCCAGTTTGGCTATATTTGTTATTTTTTAGTATCCAAGGCATTTAAATCTCTAATTATCGCATCAATTAATTATGTAATTTAATAAAACTCCAAATTTACAGTACTTCAAATGGTTTCTAGTTGTGGTGATTGTGTAAACTAACGATTTTTTTTTTTAAACGACTATAGTCCCAAAAAATCATCCTGATATATTATCAACTCATTTAAAAATCAGTTGAAAATCATTTTCAACAATTTTCAGTTCGTTTTGCCGTTTTTTTGGACATTTGTTACATGTTTATTTTAAAAAAATATAAATACATAAATTATGTTGCTTTCTTCAGACAAATTTAAAGTGTGTTCTCACAAAATTATTATTATATACCTAAAAAACCTTTTAACCAATCAAAAAAAACTGATACCCTGTTGAGTAACCATTAAAGTTTCAATTGAATTTATTACTTGTTTTAATCGCACACAGGTGTAATAACAAAACACTTGACTTGATACTATAAATCTATAAAAAAAAAATGTTGTCGTCGAATGATATAGTGCTACTACTAAAAATAAAATTCTGTTTACTATTAGCGTGTCTTTTATTAAATTATTCGTACAACACTGACATCCTACTGTGAGCATCCATAAAGATGACCGCACTAATAACATATTTTTTTGGCAGACATCTTAATTTTCGCACAAACGTGGAAAAATTAAAATAATGCTATTGAAATTTATACCTTCAACTACGTGATGGGTGTTTAGCAACCTTCTTAAGTAGAGTTTTTAGTCCCACGTCACGTTTTCAGTTGTTATCATTTATTCCAGTAAATTACTAAACGTTAGCAATCGATAGTAACCACGTCGATTCTCGTTTAGATGAAACGTTGGATCGTCAAAAATTGACCGTTTGGAGTGACATTGACAAGGGTCCAACAAAAAGTGGAACCATAATCTATTATTCAGTTTGATTTTTTAAAACTGTGATTGAACGCTTTGTTTTATCGTTATCACAATCATACGCCACACTGTCTGCGAATAAAAAAACAATAATGGTCTTAAAGGAGTGTCTTGCAGACCATGAGTGACTAAGCACCCCTCGTAAAATGTAATTCTGGTGGTTTCATGGTAATAGCAGGTCGAGCTAATGGTGCAACAGCTCGTTAACGCCTTACTGTCGCACTTATATTTTTTGTGGCTGAAATAAATCCTCTAGACTTTTCATTTAGATTTTTTGATAAAACGTTACATAAGATGATGTTTTGGTCATTAAATACAGGCGAGTTTGAAATTATTTTTTGCGTGGCAACCTTGTAGTCTATTTAAAAATTAAAATCTAGTTTTGTTTGTTTTTCGTAAGTAGGAAATAAGAGTTCATTGCCATCGTATTCTAAAAATTTACTGGATCATCAAAAAAACTATTTTGCATTGTCATCATACTTTTGCCGGAGGAGTCACTGTGAGAATCCAAAAAATAAATTATGATTTGAATCGTTTAATGGAGGAATTTAATACCGCTACGCTTCATCTATCTCAAGAAAAAAGTTCTGTAGATTTAGACTAGTACCTTTTGATCGAAGGTACCGACGACCAATGATTAGTTTAATTTGTCAGAACTTTTACGTCCTACTTTAAAAAAAAAACAAAAGTCAAGTGTTTTCAAAATATTTTATGAACTTACAAGTTTGATTTTCTATGTTCGTAGCTGGGTAGACAGGTCAGTATAGAGGGGAGAGCGGCAAAACATCGTCCAACTTTCCATCACATCAAAAATCTGTTTATAAATCTGCAAATATCACTGAAAATGTCCATTATAAACACAAATCACAGTCACTAGTCGAATTGTCCACCCAAAAAATGACTAACTTGTATAAAAACACGCCACAAGTGCTCACAAATAAATGAAATTATTAAACGACCTTGGCTAGGTTGTTTGGGTATAAACACTGTGTTGCCTTTCTGTGAAGCGAAACGTTTGGGTTCATTGCATGAACGGTATTCGATTGCATGGACTTGGAGTGTGTTATGAACTAAAGAACTGTTCTCAGCTTGGCTTTAGTCTATCCTCTGCTGCGCAACTCCGTCTCATGGCGGCGTACCTTTCGAGAAGGAAAGCGGCTCCGTGATTAGATTACTTAGATTTTAGAAAAAATATATTTAAACCGCACAACCGCATACCGCGGATAAGTGAACAGGGAAATTTATGAGCCGTTTTGAAGAGGTGTGCACCGTGCAACACCTACAAGATCTCATTTTTTTTTTTTTTTAAATAAAGAACCATCTAAAAAGTAATAATTATTTTAATTCAATATCTGAAAATAATCACAACTTAATTTATTGCATTTCAAAATATTTCCAACATTCTATAATTGGCAAAAAAATTCAGAACTAAAACCACTGAACTTTTAGAATTTAAAATTAAGCGTCTTTTTTAGTTTGAGCTTTTTACTTTCCAATATTGATTTAAAATAAATATCTATATTAGTCCATTGGGGGAGATTGTTGATAAATACAAAAATTAAACTCGAGTTGTTGCGTGAGCAAAAATCTCTTCAGAGATAGTTTTGTATCACATGAGACCTTTACTATCAATGATTTTATGATAAGTATAAAAATAAAATATTCTTTGTACCTTCTCAAAGTCTGCTAGATTTAAATCGGCATAATAATAATTTATTGATAAATAAAATAGACAGTTTTTGATATCAAACTTATACCTTAGGTATTTACCAAACCCAAAATGAGCAATTAAGAGTAATTATACCTAAATGTAAGTATGTCAGGTTTTTGATATTTATTTGAATTTTATTCCTATTGACACAAACTTTATTATGTGTGCTCTTGCTCATGTTTGTACTAAGCTAAGTTCATTACGTTTATCGTTGAAAGAAATAGCATGATTTAATTTGTTGGTCTTCTTCAAATTAATGCATCACTGAGATTTTCATTTTAATTTTCTAAAAATACACATGATGTGTATTTCATAATTAATGCCTAATCCCTGTTTTTACCAGCATTGTTTAAAAGAGATGGACGTATTAATAAAATTAATGTTCTTATCTCGCAATTTTAAAATTAAGTACATGAAATTGCACAATTTTATATGTGATCTTGATCACGTATGCCACTTTTGCTTTGGAACATAATAAAATAATCAACTTATCAAAAACAACAGATATTTTTTTGTGTTTACGTTTGCAAAAATTTTCCTCGGTGATAGCCACCAAAATAATTTGTATGCTATATTTCTTAGAAAGTGTAAGGAGTAAAATATAAAATCCTTTTAATGTCGATCAAAATTAACAAAAACAAAACAGATCAGTCCGAGGTCAGTAAAACAAGGTCGCCTACGTACATTACCTATGATTTACAAATTGTCACTAAAATCTTCATCGGTGTATCAATCATTACTTAGTATCATTTTTTCGGTGATAATAAGAAACTACACGTATTAAGAAATTATCTAAAACAAAGGATTTGCTGCAATATGGTTAATAAAAGAGCCATGTGTTTGCTGTCGCGAATTGAACGTGGGATTAAAAAAAACAAACCAGTTGGATGAAATAAGGAGTATAACATAAGTACAAAACCTGTAACCGTGAACTGACTTATTTGATATACTTAATCATGTAGTAAAATGTACGCAAATTTGTTTTTTCATTATTTTATTTATTTACCGTGAAATCCCAAAATTTAGTATTTCATTAGTTTATTTTATTACGTATTTTTAAGCAAACGTGAAATCTTACATGTCTAAGTGCCATGTGGTAAAATGTACGCAACATTGTTTTTTTCATTCTGTTGTTTATTTGTCATGAAAAATCAAAATTTTTCATTTTATTATGTATTGTTAAGCAACCGTGAAATCTTACATGTCTAACTGCCATTATGGAGAAAATATTTTATTATTAATTTACATGTCTGTTGCTTTGAATATATCCGTAAGCATGTAGGTACATGAAGTGTAATACTTTCACGTTCAAACATAATATTTATCCTTACTACTGTTATTACTTTAAATTAAGACCATTAGTTGGAATAATGCTATTATAATTGAACACAAGTGATTCAAAGCCACACAGTGCTGGGTAAGGAATTTCACACTTTGCTCGCGAACAAAAGAAATTTGGGCTATTTACATTTTCTATTCCTCTTTTGATTTGTTCGGTGTTTAAAAATTCTAAAACTTCGTATCACTTTATAAATGACTTTACACATGTTAAATTTAAATTTCGAAAACTCGAGGCATTTCCGGTGGAATCGGGACTATACGTATTCTTCGTTGTGCCGCAAAATTTATTGCACCTATTATACTTTCAGCGGTAGCATTATTGTAACAAATATTTGTGTTTGAAACTAGTGAAATTTATTTTCAGTTTCCAAGTGCTATCTTTTATTTTAGTAGAGAAGATAGCTGTTGTAATAATTTCATAAATTTACGCTTAGAATCTCGATAGCATCAACGTGAAAAGATAAATGTTTATTTATCGTGCAAAAAAGATCAACATTTGGTTTGAGATTATAAACATTGTAAGTGTTTCTTTGTTGGATAACCAGATGGTTCTCTATTCAAAACAAAATAAATTGTTTTTGATTAATTTTAGAATTTATATCAGTGGTTACAGTGATGGGGGGTGACGTTTCAAAATTGTACGGTAATGATGACCGATTAATAATAAATATTTCAAAATTATTTATCGGTTATTAATTTATTGGATCATAAAATCTTGTATTTCAGTTGATATACTATCATTTCTCTATCTACAACAATATGTATTTTAGTGATTATTAATTAATTGATTTCAAATGTAATATACATTTTTAAACAGATTTTGCCACCACTATCCTATTATTTGATCACGTACAATGTGTTATATCATATTCATAAACAAACTACGAAGTAATACTGAAATAAATAATACAAAACTGCTTGTCTTGCAAAACTACAGTATTAGTGAACTTGTTTTTGAAGCATGCAACGTAATAGAAGGCTACAATTTTTAATTGTTAATAAATTTTAATCTAAAAGACGTTCTGAGCTCGAAAACTTGAAACAAAGACAACACGAACGTTGAAAACAAATTTTATCATCATTAAAAATCTATAGTTCCGCAACCAACAAAACGAGTATTATTCTGTCAGTTGTGTTTTAGGTATTTAAATGTCTTAAATTGTATAAACAACGAAAATCAAGCGTCTTTTTGAACTAAATTAAAAAATAATTCATTTTTTAGTACCATGATGAGTCTGATTTAATAAAATCTCAAATGTTTCGTTTTTCTTAAAAAGTGAGGTTAGAATCTACCTCTTCTATATTCACCCGTTTTTTTTTCCAATTATTTGAATGATGCCTACATACTGCGAAACTCCTCCAGAGGTAAGAGAATTTTTATTTTTCATTAAACACTCGAATTCATTATATTTAAGCATCTGCAATCAAAAACTATCATAGTCATTCATCCAGGATCATTGAATCTCAGAATAGGACGTGCTTCTGATTTGAATCCTTTAACCATCTTACATGCAATTGCCAGGAGGTGTTTGAACAAAAAGTACCAATATAGAGATTCTTTTCTTCCACCAAGAGTTGATCTGGTAAAATGTTTTAATAGTTCGTATAAAATGTACATGGGTGATTTTAGAGCCAACCCCAAGAATTTGAAGACGCTAGACTTTCTGTATCTCACACTTTACAATCATGTTTGCAATCTGATGGACGGCGAAGATACGCGACGCCTCCTCAACAAATTGCAGCTTTTAATCGTAGAGCTACTGCTGAAACTATAGGTCCAAGTGGGGGGGAGTGGTTGAAACCCGACGGCGATGTAGTTATAGGAAATGATGTATGCTGATAAAACTACGGAGGAGACTTTATTTTACAACAGAAATTTCCAGATCTTAAAACTAGACCCCAAAGAAAGTTTTAATATCCATTTTCCATTTAAAAGGGGGGATTTCAATATTCATTCAGGACCTGGAGGCTCTATGACAGCTGTATTAGCGGACTTGGAGACAATCTGGACACACGTTTTAGAGACACATTTCCAAATAGAGAAGAAAGATTTCAAACATCATAAAGCTGTTCTTATCATACCTGATGTTTATAGTAGAACTTATTTGAGGGAGCTTATGTATTTATTGTTATCCAAGATGGGTTTTGGGAGCTGCTTTCTAGTTCAAGTATGAAATAGAGTTGAAATGTTTTCTAGTTCTGATGAGGGTTTTTAGGATCATGTTGCCGCTACTTTTGGTTCTGGATTAAGTTATGGATGTGTGGTGGATGTAGGCGACCAGAAAACTTCAGTTTCTTGTGTTGAAGATGGAATTTGTCATCCTAATACCAGGGTAGGTTGAGACATTCAAAAGGAAAATTTCTGTTTATTGTTGATCTAAAGAATTTAGTAAACATTTCTGCTAGGTCAGATTAGAATACGGCGGTGGCGACATCACCCAAATTTTCTATTGGCTGCTCCAAAAGTGCGCTTTTCCATACAAAGAATGTAGCGATCAAAATAAACTAGACACTATGCTTTTACGGAAGTTGAAAGAAGATTTCTGTCATGTGAATCTGGTTCGTTTTGTTAAACTCCTTGGCTCGATTTAACCCATCATACTTCAGGATATTTGTGGTTCTCAAGAAAAAACTCTGATCTTAAAACAACCTGGAAAACCGATTTTAAAATATACAATTCAAGTTGGTGATGAGTGTATAGTTGCACCTCTTAGTATGTTCAGCCCTGAACTTTTTGGGATTACCGGTCCGAAAATGATAAGGACACAAAAACCTTCAACTGGAGATCCTGAAGACTCTCACGATGAGACTTATTTAAGAGAGATTAGAGTAATGTTTCGAAGTTTTGTTTCTACTTTAGATAACACTCTGTTTTAGCGCAAAGGGATGAAAGACAACATGGAACAAGCAACTTCTGATTTATTGAACGAATCTTATTTGGAGCAGTCACAGAATACCACCAATGAGGATGATGTCGTGGTGGACGCTATAGATACCGTCGCTCCTAGTTGCGATAAAGAGTTTGTCATAGCTCCTGGTCAGATTCTTGGTTTAGATCAAGCTGTGTTACAAAGCATTGATAGATGCCGTAAATCTCTAGTTTGTTGCTATTCATAGATCTATAAGTACTTTTCTAGCTAATGAGGATCTCAAAAGAAAAATGTATGGTTGTATATTAATTGTCGGTGGAGGAATGAAATTCTCCGGAATCGGTACATGGTTACAAAACAGGATTTCTTTACAAATTCCATACTTATATAGAGCAGGTAGATCAAGTTGTTAGTTTGCAGATCATATTGTTGTGGTTTTTAGAGCAACTGGATATTATAACAAATCCTAGAGATATGGACCCGGCTATGGTAGCCTGGAAAGGAGCTTGCATAATGTCATGTTTAGAGACAGCTCATGAATTGTGGATTTTAGCCACGGAATGGGAGAAATATGGAGTGCGAATATTAAGAGAGAGAGCGCCTTTTACGTGGTGACGCTGTAAACATTTTGTAACGTTTGTAGTATTAATAAAATGATTTTGTACTTATTTTGTAAATTTGATTTTTTTAGTAAAAGTTAGTGCTGTGAATACGTTTCTGATTGGATGAAAATAAATCAGAACCAATTAAACTGATCAAAATTAAGTTCCGTTATGTGCTGCCATCTGTAATTTTCGGTTCAATTTCAGTCACGAGATGGCGCGCTCACTGGTATTTCTCGATTAATATAAAAATCACAAGTTCACAGTTAAATTTTTTGTCAAGTAACAAGCAGTAAAATATAACAAATTTCTTAAAAAGCTTGTATAGAACCATAATTTTTCAATTCAATTTCAATTCTTTGTACTGCAACTAAAAGTGTATTTTTTAAAATAATACGTTTAATGATGTTTGTAGTTTATTGTGTATAACTAGGTAAGTAAAACTGACAATTTTTTGTCAAATAGGTATATCAATGTACAACAAAATTGATATTGGATATAACGAACAATGTAATTTATAAATAAGGTTGTGAGGTTGTGACGTGACTTCTTTGAGGTAGTTTGAAGAGTGTAGTCAAAAAGTATGTATATATGATTTTTGTATTTGTAATAAGCAAGTTGATTAAATGAAAATACAAACCTTGGTTCATACAAACAAAATGGCTAAAATTTATTTCGAAAATAAAAAATATAAAAATTGAGCATTCACAAATTACACATTTAACTAAATTGTGAAGGTAATTTATTAAACAAAATTGGAATTAAGTATATATTGCACATAAATATGTTGCTACATATCCATGAAGCTGTCATAATTCACATATTAAATTTGTACTGAACACCATGTGACAACATAACACAACTAATTCTAACATCTGGAACAAGAAAAATTAACAAATTAAAGAGAATATCACATTCCTACATTGTCAGCACCTTTTCGTGATCGTAAAGTTAATGCATTGTTTTTGAAACACTCACATCTCCAGAAATTTGATTATTTACTGATCAAAAATTGGAATGTAGATATGATCCGTTTTGTATCGCCAGTATCGCCAAGAGTGTTTTTTCAATGTAAATAGCCCAAAATACTGTCACCAATGCCCAACAAAAGAATAATATACATACAGCTATCTAAAAATTATGTACATAGTATAATATACCAGTTGGTATGCTGAATCATCAGCATTATCAAATTATACAACACATTTACTATATAGGAGTCATTTTATTTTCCAGATACATCATTTATCTTTAAGTTGAGTTGAATTGAGTTGAGTTGATTTTAACGCGGCGAAAAGTATGGTTACAAAACTCCGATATAATAAATCTTAATAAATAATTCACAAAACAATTGTGACAATGACACGGTGAATGGTAAATAATACGAAATAACATGATAAAAAGTCGATGGTTTTGTCTTATAATCTTAACTAAAAATTCTAAACATATCTGATATGTCAGAGTAGTAGGTATTTCGAAACGTTGAAGAAAATTTAATCATGTCATTTTATATTATTTTCTTTGGTTTAAAAATAGTTAAACGAGCATTTTCGTTAATTTGCCAACTACATTTCATGTTTGTTTGCATTTAAAAAATACAATAACAGTACTAATATTACACTAGCAGTAAAAATAATAGTACCACATCAGTATTAACAATTATAAATTGTTCACATAAATTATATAAGGAACGTAGTCAAATTCACTGCGAGTTCGTATTTACACTATGAGGGGGAATACCAGTTGGCGGGAGCGGTAGGAGTACTCTTTCCTGGATGGTACAGATGAAATCCAGCGCCGGCCGCTCCGTGGTGGTAAAATTGCGGCTGCTCCACGTAAGAGTACACTTGTGGTTTGAGAGGAAGCGGACTATCGGGATATTGATGACGTAGTACGTCTTGGTAGGGCACAGGAGTGTCGAACGGAACTCCTCCGTGCAACTGTTGATGTTTGTCACGCGGAGAAACGCTGGACGGAGGTGTCATCGCAGAGTGATAGTCCATCGAGTAACTCGTCGGATAATTTTGGTGTTGCGACAAAAGAAATTGGTGTTCACTGTACGAAGACGAGCCTTCGCTCCCGGGAGGCGTGGGCAGCGGACCCACTCCAACTTGTCCTTCCCCGGGATAATACCCGGTCGAACCGCTAGAACGACTCGTGGCACTCGTAATACCGTGAACGTTGGCACGGATAACGCTTTCTCTATTCGCGTACAATTGACGCAACAACGCCGACGCCGGCAGCGGTCCTTGCTGCTGCAGTTGTTGATGATGTGCTCCGATCCACTGTATCGTGGTACGTTGTTGTTGCTTGAGCAGAGCGTCGGTGCTGAAATCGGTCGGTTGATGCGGTGGCGATTTGCACGACGGTAGGTGTTTCGACATGGCGTTTTCGAGGTCCTTTACAGACGCACCACCACCACCACTACCGCCAACTCCGCCAACGCCGCCGGCCCCACCACCACCACTACCGCTACCGCCATTTACGTTCTCTTCCAGATTTTTCGGACTGGTTCCGGATGAGTCCGATGCAATCGGATGTGCACTCATAGAATGGCACGATGAAGCTGGACTCATGACGGTGTTCCTGTGAGCCGGCGATTGCTCATCCTCATCCTCATCGTCAGAAGACGTGTTCTTGCGTTTCGAAGGGCGTCGCGTCGATACCGTTTTCCTTTGATCCGTCGGAGTCGTCTGGAGTTGCGAAACGGGGACGTGTTCCAAACGACGCGTGCGCAGATCGCCCGTTTCTTCGATGGTCCCGCCGGTGCCGTTGCCCGGAGCCGTACTCGTCGCGTCCTCCAAATTCTGCGTCGCATCCTGGGGTGGATTGGGCGGACCTCCGCTATTTCGGCCATCTTACCACAGAATCAGATTAACACTATATTCAAATACAATGTATAACTAGCATTGGTGGTACGTTAACGTACCTCCACGGTCCGCGTCGGGCGAGCCGTTCTCGGGGTCGTTGCTACTCGCCTCCTCTCTTTTCACCATATGAGTATTGTCCTCCATCTGACAGCAGTCCATTATCATGTTCTCGTACTCTCGACCGCTAAAATATAACCAAATGCCAAATGTTATAACCAAACCGAAAAGCACGAAAAAATATATTATAAAAAATTAAAAAATATTTAAAACATGTCTTACCTTATTACATAATTTACACAAATAATATTTTGTTCGTCAGCGTTTTTTGAATTGCATACTACAGTGGCGCAGGTCTGCATCCATGTGTATCCCCCGCTTTTGTTCATTAGTCGATAATAATGCGTTAATACTTGTCCTTTATGTATCACTGTAATAATGAAAGAAAAAAAAAACAATGAGTGAAGGAGTGTCGTTATAGAAAAGACGTTAAAATTAGCTTACAGTCGATATGACATTTTCTTAGTTTATTGGCGTCTTCACCATGGCACAACGTATATAAATTTCTACCAGTTAACTCTTCAGCGGTGTAGTCTAAGAGATCCGAAACTTTCGGTTCACAGTGTGCTATTCTAAAGTCGAAGTTGATTCTAGTTACGAACATGTCAGATTCTAATCGAATTTCATGTACACTAGGGGGTGGAAGTGCGATGGCTAATGCAACCATTCCTAAGAGTGGAGGTTGAGACTTTCGAGAATGTGAAAACGTATATTGTGGTCGTAGCCGACATAACATTAACACGACCTGTAAAGTTGTAATTATTAAGTTGTTGCGTGAATACGCCTTAAGAGATGATAAAGTTCGTACCCGATATCCCGATGATTTGAAGTGGCATCCGCGTTTGGTTAATGTCGACTTCATCCTAACACAGAAAGCTCTATCTAATCCTTTGAAGGGAGGGTTCGTTCCGATGGACATGACCGTCGACACTGTAATTAAAAGCGTGGAATTGGCAAATATCCGATAGTCTTGTTTGGAGTAAATATCTTTGAAATAATTTGGTGAGTCATGCCGTCGATAATTTGGCAATGATCGAGGTTATGGCCGCACATTAGAATGTCCAGTGAAGCAATTGAATGAAATCCAGTGGTATACACATACAGGCTCTGCCGCAGCATTCCTGGGCGTGACACATAACACCACTACAGAATAACAATTGACCACGTACATGAGGCAGTCTCTGCATGCTTAACCACTATTTCCTGTCGGAATCATACGATTGCATCCAACTTTTGCATCGAATCGAAAGTCACCAAGTCAATTCCAATTCTATTAGAAAATCCTCCAAACGTAGCGTACGAAATGTGCGCGTATTCAAATCGTTCTTACCGTCAGGATTATTGGTACCTGCTGTGGAAGCGCTCTCTTCAGAACCGCTGCCAGGAGACGCCAAGTTTTGTCCTTGTGCGAGCCCTAAACCCAACTGTTCTGCCATTTCCGAATGATCCAGATGATGAATGTAATCGAAGACACTGCTGCCAGTCATTTCCACCTAAATAATACACGTGTCAGTTATTGCATGCTTTTAGGTTTTCATTCGAATTGAATTATATTCGAGGGTATTGTGTTATTTTGTCAAATGGGTGATTTGAGGCAGTTGAAGGATAAAGATGTTTGTCCAAGGCGAGTATAGGTGATAACGTGTACGTGTTCTTCTAAGGTCTGCCATGTTCCCGCAGTTGCAAATACCCTATTGATTGTGGAACCCGCCAGTCCTATTATGAATGGCAGGCACGCTGCTGCAGAGGACTACGTGAGGAGCATTCGCCAACGGGGCGGTCGGCCGCGGGTGGCGGATGGCGGATAGCGGATAGCGGATAGCGGATAGAATATAGCGAGAAACAGGCGTATAGTGTAGACTGTCGCGAGTTACTTTTGGTTCGATAAATGCTATTCTGTCTCATCTTTCATTGTTACTTACCTGAGAAAGACCAAGGTATATCGACACCGTTTCGGAAATGTACAAGAATCGACCGTCCGCCGCTAAAGCTAACGCGAATCCGTCCAGAGACTGAAAACAGAAAAAGATATAAACATTACAACTTAAACACTTAAACACATCGTTCATTTTTAAGATTTCAATATATCGAATTCAATACGTGAAAGATGAGTCATACAAAGTGACTTTTATTATACGTGTCGTATATTACAACAAGACTGCTGATCTAATACCGTTCGTTTCGTCAAGCCTTTTACTTCCTTCCACCCAATTTTCCCCGACTGAAGTCTGATCCCTTCGGTGTATAAAGAATGACCGTCAAGACATGACAGGAATAAGTAACTTGTCTCACGACGCTTTGAGACTTTATGCCGTTTCGAAGATATTCTTTGACAAATACTTGTATAAATAATGCGATATGAAGATTTCCTAGAATCCCTCACCTGAAGTATGTGCGTGCCTTGATGTTGTTCGAAAATATCCATCGCCGACCCCACCGCAGATCGACTCCTTCCAGCTGTAACAAAGTTAATAGATGAGTCAAACCCAACCAAAGGGTAACAACGCTATGAATATCATCACACTGAATGGGATTTACTGCTCTACCAGTTTTTATCTCTCTATCTAGATCCAGATGATAAATTAAGCGCAAATATTTGGGGTAAGGTGGAAAAACGAGCCATATATTGACATTTATGTCTATTTTGATCTTCATAAGAGAAATGATTGTTGTGATAGTTGTGAAGAATGGCTCTCTTGATATATTAATTTCTCCTTGATATATTTGCTACAATATTGGAGTTTTTACAATCTATACTTGCGACATAACATATGAGACTCGCACGAAACTAGACGTTCCCTGTCTGATACAGGCCCAAAATCTGTAACAAATTGGATATAATGTCATCTGTAAAATATTACTCCGCTCTATACCTAACTTATATACAGTTACTGGAAATTTACTCTATCTAGTGACTTATCCGATTGACTCACCCTAGTCATTATTTGACGCGACTAATCTTCTATCTCACGTACTCAAAATTTTACCGCAATGGAAAATTTAATTAATTGAAAGTATTTCTTTAGCTTTCGTGAACATTACCTACATCGATCCCCGTGATAATGAAAGCACGTGCTCAACTTGCTAATAGACTCGGTAAAGAGCTCACGCCGCCGATAGGGATCAAACAATATTTTTATTTTATATATCCTCACTATATCTCACATTTTAATAATACCACATAAATTGTCATCAATTTACCACCGACGCATACAATTAGCTAAAGCCAATATGTCAATGTTTACTGACATGATAGGGTTAATGATGACCTCCCTAGTTAAAACATGTCAACAAAATTTGGATTAATCGGATTTGAGGAGCGAGAGAAATGTAAATACCTCGATGCAACATATACCGGCACTGCCTCAGAATTAGAGCCAATCAGAAGGGGATGTGCATTCCGCTAACAAAAGCAAACATTTTTTGGACGACTTTAATGCAATGAGTTTGTGATTTTGTCTCAGAAAATCTGAAATAGTAAACCATATCAACCATATCGATGGTGTTTATATGATAAAAAGTAATAATCTTTTTTTTTTTTTTTTAAAAGAACACTTCAACAACAAAATTTTCTCATTCAACTTTATGTAAATGGTCTTACTTGGTTATTTTGTTAAAATTGCTGAGACAGCTCGCGTATAATAAGGTGAGAAATATAAATGAAATTGACTTCAGTGCAAAAAGAATTAAATCTTGTTGGGAATGAGAAAGTGACCTCTTAGCCACGTTTTCATTCGAGGCAGGAAAATCAGTTTTTTAGTAAATCCCCGTAATTGTTTACGATAGTATCTGCCATCAGATTAAAACTGAAATCTTTTGAGTAATATTTTACTGGCGAATGCGCAATTTCTACTTGCAACCTTTAAATAGACGTAGTTTAAAAATTTCTATAAAAGGGTGGAAAAGAGACAAAACGCCAATAGTTGTAGAAAGTTGCATGAGCGTTGGCTTTTTCGGGTTCGTCAAAGTTTCGGTGGAAATTTCTTCACGTACGTGTATGGTAATATTGTGGAAGTTGGTACATGTGGGGTGGTTGCCTTTAAAGTGGGGTTGTCTTTAACTAACACTGTGACAATCTGACGTGTATGTTCGGCTTGATTGAAAGTGTGTCATCATGCTAACTCGGTCCCGCTTAGAGCGGTGGGCCCCTAACTACAACATGTAAATCTAATCATGAACCCTCGCTGTTAAACTCGCAAATCCAATTCTATCCCCGGCCGAGAATGATAAAATTAGGTGGTGCTTATTGTAAACCAAACTCGGAAAATTCACAGCCGTAATTCGTGTACTTGTGGCAGCGAGGGTTCCAAGTGAAATAATTATGGAGAATTAGACCGCGCTTGAACATTCTTACTTGAACACTTTTAATGAATTGACATTGATCTAGAGGGTTAGGGGGTTTTGTTTCAGTTTTGAAATGAAATTTACTTTGCTTCCGCTACTGACGCTCTTCAAACAACTCAAACCGCGAATTACACAAATTCGATATTATATTGCATTTGCATAACTTTGAGTTGCCGCCGACATCCCAAAGATACACACCCACAATGTCGCTAGCTTGTTTTTCACATTTTCACGCTATCGAATTAACGACACCGACATTTTGATTGTGGAAGCCTTAATAACGAAATGCTTCATCGTTGGGTTCGTTTTATGAAAAATCGGATTAATGATTCACTGAGCAAAAAGGGCGTGTGTTTCCTGTGCTGACGAGCTAAAGGTCTGTTATTGAATTATCTCGGTGGAGGAATAGTGACCGCTGGTCACGGCGGCATGTTAGGGGTGAGATTGGTATACAAGGCGAGCTGACCAGGCGAAGAACAGTCTCAAGAGAGAGGTCCTCGACTGCCTCAATATTGTTTTTATGAAAGATGTTGCTCCCATCTGCAGCTGCAAATGGGAACGGCCTCTATTAATCCGTTTTATCGACGATAATATTTTATCGAGGTCTCTATTTTGATTTTATATGGTCGGTAGATTGAATGGTTTGTTGGCGTTGTTAGTTCGCGATTTCCTGCTTTTGACTTTGTGGTTAAGTATGCAACTCAACAACATAAACATTAAACAAAATTTCAAATTACGATTCACAATCACGTAGCGTACCAGCGAATGGACTAAAATATTAACTAAACAAAAACAAAATGGTCGGCTATTTTATTATTCTGTAGTCACAAACGTAGATCCAGGGTAGTGTCATAACCTCATTGTTCGTCGACAAAGTAGAAAGCACTGTAAATTCATTACTGTCCGATTGCTATACAAGGATTCGTAGTAAAATTTGTGGATACGTGTTTGGAGCAAGATCATAAACGAATTAATTATGTAGATTTCAGCTTTCTAATCTAATTAGAATTCTTACGCATGGGTTTTTCATCGTTGAAGCAATAATAGGTAAGATGCATAAATTATGGATTACTTCTCCTCTACTTGTCCAATTTATATGCAGCAAATGTTCATTAAGCTCATATACAAGCGATGAGTCAGTTAGTAAATTCACCGAAACCAGTTCACTGCACAGATTGTAAAAATTATGATGATCAGTACTCGTGATTAAACCAACAATAAGTGACACTTATATATAAATTTTTTGAATTCTGCTCTTGGCAGGTGCAGTAAAGTGGTAACGGAATGTAATTGTAAAAATGTAAAAATGTAAAAATGTCGTCTTACTTTTGAGCGTCTTGTTGGGAGGAGGTCCGTCACGGCTCCATGGGGGGTCGCCATGTCCTGAGAAGTCTCTAAGTTTGAGATAGGAAATAGTGAGTCGAATGATACTAGCTTTGTCTAATTGTGAAGTGATGGCAGCAGGAAGCGGAAGCATTTTGGCTAATTCATAGAATTCGAAATTTTCCTTTCCTCTCCTCGATCGTGCAGCGTCTCTACTTTTCTCTTTCCTAAGTTCAAGAATACTGTAACAAAAGAAGTATCAACTTTAGTAGAGGACGATGTATTGAAAACGGCCTAAAACTTCTCGCCGTTATTTACCCTTAATTTAAGTGTTAAGTGTTATCGGGAAACACGGCGATATTCAGGTCCGTATTGAAATCAAGGCTCCCAAAGGGAAAAGTCGCGAATGAAAAGAGGCGGAAATCGGGCCGGACAACGGTCCCTGAGGATGGATAAAAGTGAAAAGTAACGCACTCGGATCAGAACCCGGATCGGGGAAATACGAAAGCCGGAAAGCTGACGGTGATGATTAGGCGATCCTAAAATGAAATGTCCAGTAGACGAAAACTCTACTCGAAGAATTAACTCGGACGGAAAGGGGCAGGTTAACGAGCCTTCTGAGCGCGACCGCTCCACGACACGTACAACAACGCCAATCTACCGATTGCCGCCACCCCCGCATCCCCATTCGATTACTGCAATACCACGATCTAAACTTTAACTGCCTACTAAGAATCATCTACTCAAATGTCCGATTTCTTTCTTCTTCGACAACCATGTGCTCTAAATTTCAAAGAACTTTCATTGCCAAAACTGAAATGAGAATTA
Organism: Cynaeus angustus; assembly: GCA_030157275.1. NCBI lineage: Eukaryota > Metazoa > Arthropoda > Insecta > Coleoptera > Tenebrionidae > Cynaeus > Cynaeus angustus. The sequence continues at coordinate 13,101,583 of CM058066.1, read as the reverse complement.
AAATCCGTACTATTGTTATTAATATTAAAAATTGTGTTTAAAACCAAAATCATCTTGTTTATATGAATGTTACAAATAAATTTTATTATAGTTATTCTATTCGCACTTATAGCTGAAAACTATCAATTTCATAGTAAAGTTCGACACTGTCTTTGGATATTTTTCGATTTTTGATAAGCTTCTGGCCACAGAAAAACCTGAAAATTTTTGACACTCACTAAAAATTACAAACACGACCAAAATTCTTTAATTTAAACGGAGTTCCTTTGGAAAGATGAATATTTTGACCTGGCGCATCCACCATTTTTAAACACACAAGAATAGTGTTGTTTTCAATAGTTCTGATCATTACATTAAAAAAATCATCTCCGTAATGCAGAAACATATGCTTTATAATGAAAGATCCAACTATTGAGATGGTTTTGTGTAGGTAAATATGCATTTAGTGCCGCCAATTAAGCCTGTATAATCGGTATTGCATTTCGTTAATATATTAATTTCAAATGTAAAATAAATAGTTACTTTAATAGATACGAAAAAATGCAAAAGACAGTATAAGCTCTTCTTCCCTCAAGTGATAATGATAGTGATGTTGGTAATTTAGTGATTTATTAATTTAGCCCTTAAAGACACTTCGTGGTGAATGAGATAACTTTTACGCTTATTTTTTTATAAAATACATACAAATAAATAATAATACTTACAGAGTGATCCATATCATAGAAAAGAGAAAGCAAGAAAAGAAAATTGGAATTATTTATTAATCAGGACTCTCTACGAGAATAAGAACCAATAATAACAATTAAATACATTTATTTATTCTTTTAGGTAGTTTGATATCTCTATAAATAAAAATTATTGAAATATAAAAAAGTTAAAATCGATATTTAGTTTACATATTATATTCGACTGAGGAATTAGTTTTAATGTGATGAGATGAGATGAAATGAGACGAAGGTGAAGTCTTTTGAATAGAGTGGAGCAAGAAACGGAGATAGTATTTCTCCGGTGTTGTTTGATGGGAACTGGGAAGCGTAAACATGTTGGAACATTAGATCCGGAAGCTTTTTGATGTCGGTCCGGGTGTGGGTCCCCCGGGAGGTCCGGTCATTAGCGCGACATACGATCGCACGTAGGTCGGTCATAAACCGGACCATCCGCGGCTGCCAGTCAGCATTCCGAGAAGAAAACGTCTTTCGGCAGTGATGCGACGTGCGCCATTTCTCGTCGGAATCGCCTATGCAAGGGATCTTGCACTTTCGAAGAGATGAAAGGCGACCTCCGTCCCTGGGGACGGCCGGTGGGGGCCGAGGTGTCGCCAGGTATGCGCCCCTGGCCGGATAACCCAATAATCGGCGGCTGAGGGCCGAGTCCCGGGGGGCCAAAATGACGGTTGAAGTAGCATAGGCCAATTTCTACCAATTTCGTCGAAAGTTCGCCTTAATTTTGTTTTCACACGCTGCCCCTCGCAAGTGCCGTAAATTGGGCAGACGCGATGCCGACAGAGACAATTCTTTGGTTCAATTATCGGCTCCGGTCCCCGTAGACCGGAATCCGTTCTTTCCGGAGTCCGGCGAAGCGGTCGCTTTTACTCGCCACCTCTGTTATTGCGGTCCTGTTATGATCAATTCTTATAGTTTTTTCGTTTTATTGGACTAAAGGAGGGTAGTATGAGATAATGCGATTATATTGGGAATACCGCTTTATAGGGGTGTACTAAAATAAAATGAAAACAAGTCCAATTGCCGGCGCGACGGTCTGGATTTGTTGATTCCGCTGCTTCAGCGTAATTTCTTTGGCCCCTTGTGGCTCTTTCAATCACACATTGAGATTTTCCCAAATGTAAATGAATCACTACATTGATCTCACAGGCTTATTTCGCACCCTCTACCAACACGGCACATCATGTCGTATGTCCAATTTCACGTTTTTACTGTTACCTATTTATGACTTTATCATACAACGAAGGGTCGACAAATTATATTTACGTATTTTGGTATTTTTTGAATTCAAAAAATACATTTAAAATGTCGCAGAGTTATAGTATTTTGGTACTAGAGGTGAATATTTTAATATGTCACATAAATAACAAAAAAGTCTTCTACACTAGTGCAAACCGCATCGTGGAGACACATTTGCACGATTTTCAAATTAACCTTTAAAAATGAAAACGGTATTTGTTCAGTTGAAGACTTTAATAAGTACTATAATATTCTTCGAAGCACTTGCTAAAAAATAATAGATTTTTTCAATTACAAATTTAACTTTTGAATTGTACTTTTGAATATTGTAATTTAACTGTGCCAACAATTTGCAATAGTTGGACATTGGTCAGAATATGCAGGTAATGTTCGAAAGGGTACATTCAGGATTCAGATTTGTCTTATGTTTGATAAGTTGTCCTCCAACTCTGCATATGTTCATGGCAAACATACGATATAAATATCCCATTGAGATTAACAATAGTTTTTCAATCTTTTAACTGTATTTCTTTCTAGTCTTAGATTTTGCACAATCATATCAAAAATTAAAGATTTTTTTGTTTTCCGTTCCTCAAATCCGATATAGAAAAAAGATATTTATTTTAAAACATGAATAGTTATAATAGTTCAATTACAATATTCAAAACTATAAATTATGTAGGATGTAGGATATTGGTATGTATGTGCTAAATTCCTTGACATCTTTTTTATTTAACGAATGACAATCAATATAGAAAGGTGCAAAATGTTCTGCAGAAAAAAAGTGCAGTTAACCGTTCACCACTACCAATAGACAATTAGCGGCCATTATTTAGTTAGTTAGTTACAAATTTAATTTCTAATATTTCATACAAAATTTTATAGGTTTACACCCCAATCATTTTTGAGTGCTGACTTTTGAGGTATTAAAGAAAAAAATTGCTTTGATAGCTACAATGGTTGTCAAAAGTCAAATCCTTAATTATTTTAACTTTAAAATAATAAAAATGTTAACATTTTACCAGAAAAATACAAAATAATTTTAAAGAAAACTGACATATTACATTGGTTTTGGTAGCTATTATTCTATACCATCGTGCAGTATACTTGACTGTGATCATAAAAGTTTTTCAAATTGTGATTATTTTTTATCGTTGCAGTTTATAAGTGCACAAAATTTTGATAAACCCCTAATAAATTTACATTCTAAATGTTACACTTTTACAATTTTTCTACTGAAACTTTTAACCCATAAAATATTGCATATTCATTTACATAATGGCATAAAAATTGCTTATCTGATTGAATCATTAGTCATCTGACTCAAAGAAAAATGTCTGCAACTAAATACGTGCATATAATTACTCCTATAAATAAACGTTATATAAGCTTATTTGGCCACAGGGTGTTTAATATTCATGTAACGTCGCGTTTTGTGGCAATATGGACATCAGCCATCAATTGATTACTAAAAGACAAAGGGAAACATTTTTCACTCAGACGTATCTGACGCACGAAAAATTAAAAACATTTCCATGGGTGTTTAAAGTGTAACCGCAATGTATGCGAACGGATAAAAAAAAACTACAGAAGATGAAGTGGCGATTTTGGAGAATATAATGTGTTAACATCATATTCATATTCAAAAAAGGCACTTATGTCTTCGTTGAAATATTGCATTTAGTACATTAACTGTTTGGCTATGGACTATAAACACCAATCATTTTAGTTTAGTTTTGTTAACTTTGCAATAAGGTAGTAGAAAATTAAGAATGTTAATAAAATGAAAGCGACACATGATATCAAAATTATGTTGCAATTATAACGATTTCAATCTAAAAACTATTGAGATCTTCGTTTTAGTCTTTTTAACGTTGTTTTTAGTTCAGACATCAAAGAGCTGCATTCTTGTAGAGGACTTTTGCTACAGAATATAGGGAAAGGTTGTCTAAAGTGCGTCATTGTTGATTTAACCAATTGTAACTAATTGCTTTAAATAGTAATAAGTAGTTGTACACTATGTTACAAAAATTATTTTGAAATAAAACCATACAATGATAGTAAAGAAACGTCGATCGTCAACAGATTCAACAACAAAATCGAATTTATTGAACATACTAAAAGTCTTATTTTGACTTATTCGTACTATTTTAAACGTTGTAGTTTGCTATTTGATATTGACAGTTATCCAAAAATGCACTCCGATATGTGGATTGTCCTCATCAAAATGAAAAACCAGCAGTTGTCTTCAGCTATCTAAGATTATATCGATTAATTAATTAATGGTCGTGTCAAAACTTGCTTGTTTTCCGTCAAATTGATCAAAAGTTACAAGACGAGAACATCAAAATGCATTGTTCTGATGATGACTATGAACTATATAATATTTTGAGTTGTTAAAATGATGTTCTTTGCTTTATATTGATATTTAGAACAGTAAAGCAATGATCGGACTATAAATTTGCTGTTTGATAAATTGATAGCTGGCCATATATGATTTCAGCTATATTGCTTTTGATACGTTAGTTTGCGGAGCACGGGGGTGGTTTATTGAAGTGTGACGGTTACGAGCGAGTAATATAGGTGTTTAATCAGAAAATATAAGTTGACATGCCCTGGTTCGAGGAGAGGAGTCTGTTTGTAGGAGACACACATATCCGCTGGTACGAACCAGGAGTGGGTGAACGCCGGGTTGATGTTGACTCCGATGCCGATGGGGGCTTGGTGCCTCTGGAAACCCGAAGAGACAGCGTAGTCCATCGCAACCGCCTGGTAAGGCAGCATGACGGAAGAAGAAATCACCCACAGCACACACAGCACACGAGGTCCAAGTCGCGGAGGCCCGGTGCTAAGCTATTGCCGTTACTACCAACAAGTGACTAATGACAGTAGTAACGAGTGACGGCACGGTGGGCGTGAGCAGGCGGAGCGAGTGCCGCTGGTTGGCCGCGGCCACGCAGCTGTGCTATTTACCGCGAAGCTATTCGCCGCCCCCACGCCGTCGCCACGCTCGCGCCCGCCGAGTAGCAACAAGTAGCCAATACACCACCACCGTCACCTAAAACCTCGGCTAATCTATGAGATGCAGTGGCGGTGCGCCGCTCTCTGCTTTATGTGGATCTCATTGTCTCATCGCTTCGCCGCAAATTCCAAATGCGTGCCCCTCTAACTCGGCTAAACGCCGCCCGCAAAAAATCATTATTACAACTGCATTCTGGTCGCATGATGCGCAACAAATACTACTACTCGACCGGTTAATTGTAGATATCCTATCATAAAATATGTAGATACTAATTAGAAGAACACAGTCTCACACACCCTCACACGAAAATATTCGACCGGTTATCATTCAAAGCTACGGTTTGGTTCTGTGAATGTGCTCATTTTCAATTCCCAAAATTTCATGAATCTATTAATAATTCAAAGATGAATATTACGACTATTAGTATTTTAAGGGTAGACCCTTCATCCGCACGCACGTCACTGGCACACGTTTTCGCTCGAGTTATTCAGTTTTATGACAGCGGAACCTCATCTATAAAAAGTGACTTTGATTTTTCGCACTCGATAATCTTACAAATACTAACATCGCAACCGGTGATGATTTATATACCCCGGAATTTTATTCAATTTTACAGTCAGTTTTAAAAAACAAACTATTTTTGTAGACACACCAGTAAAAAATGCCCCTTTATTTCGTAGAAATTATTTACACCTGTTCGATTTATTAACATAATTACACCCTTAATGCCATGTCATTGCTGAACACCCGCTAATCATGTCGTTAATTAAATAATGCGGGGTTAAAATGTATCCATAATTTATAATAGCATTAGTGACGACACGTGATGAAAACTAATAAACTTGAATGAAAGCTGGAACGTGGAATGTTTTTTTTTGTTAAAAATGAAACATTCATTTTTATGTACACAGCGTTTAGAAAAAGTAAAATCGATTCTGACAGATAGTTATCAATAGTTACACTATCACCGGTTTTTATCTAACATTGTATGTAGTTATTGAAACCGATGTTTAGATGAACACTTTAGATATCCAGCTAATAAAAAAAAACTGTCTTTGTGATGTTCCATTATTTCCTTTACATCAAATGAGACATTAAGATTGTTTGCCAGAAAAATCTAAAAAAAAAACTGAAATTCCTTTTTTACTGGCATCGTAATCGCATCGAGATTTGAGACAATGTGGCGTTTAGACAAAATGTTTGCATGTTGGAGTTATTAGAAGATATCTTGTCAAGTCTCTGGAGAAGACTGAATTGAAGTCAGTTGAGCAATGCATATAAATTAGTGTGAACAAAAGGAAAGGGAATCTTTTCTATTGGACTTGAGGGTATTGCAAAGGCTGGCGATTTTAGTGGCGACATTCACTATACAAGATAAATTAAAAGTCATGGAATATATTAAAGCGAGGGTCAAGCCGATAGCTGAGATACAAATTAAGATATTCTAATTACGCGCGTAACAAGAACCCCGACCCCTGCTTCTGGTCTTCATTTGCTACTGTTCCTATACTACAACGGTCTGTTGATGATCTGATATCCCCTTCCAACATTGCTAATTCACTACAAGATAGATATACGCTTCTCTAAAAATAATCTGAACAGTATTTCACGACGTCGTTCCGAACAACCCAAATTTTGCCTCGGCGGCAATCAGACTGTATTAGACCATGTCATGTTCCTTTACTATACAGTCCGACCCATGTTATTATTTATCGAGAAAATAGTAACCTTAAATTGGCCCTAACGAATCCTATTGAATAAACTCCATACGAACAGCTCTGTTCTAATCGATAATGGGGTTCCGATACACCCTATCGCCTATCGCCACCCTGATCTTCGACCTCTCTTGCCGACCGTTCGAAACTTTTCTGACTGTTGGACAAGACTTTGCTAATATGCAAATTTCACGTTATACTTGATTTCTACTGTATTGCCCCTATTATGTTATTTATCGGTTACAATTTGTTCGACTCAAGTTGACAATTAAGGGGTCTGAAATTGCGTGTACCCTTATTATAATTATCATGTACGTTCTTGGCATACTGGTATGTTTACTTTGCCGTGGCAATTATTAACAGTGATCTATAATTTTGATACTAACTGATTCTGATTGAGCCATTATATCTATTACCGTCTTTTACTTCAATTAGACATATCCTATCATTGAGAATAAATTTAGTAAAAAAAAACAACACTCAATTGAGATCAAAAGAAACTGCTCATTTGTCAACTCCTTACGTAGCAATTATTCAGGATATTGTATTGAAGTTGTATCAATTACAGATTGATTGTTCTAGATTTTAAAAAGCGCAATCCCTTCATTGATTCATCTTATAGTGAGCGTTATTGACATAACAGCAGTTAAGTAATTGTCATATGGTGATTTTTGAAAAAAAAAAAAGAAATTTAGATATCCTTGATAGGTCTTCAGCATGGATATATCTAATTATCAAAATAAATATATTAGCTCAAGAGTACTATAAAAAGTAAAAGGGAAGACTCAGACGATCTTGGAATGGCAAACAAAAATGGAAGAATAAACCCTAATTCAGATCGTTTAATTTAGTTATTGCAGATTTTCTTTTTTTTGGTGGTATGGTAAATGTAAAGTTAGGAATTGGTTTTTTATCACTCATCTAAAATATGCCGATGTGACCAAACTGCAGTATTTATTTCTTTAGTTGGTGAATAAGTGATCACGTCTTTGTGCAAGTTTCTGTGGTTGGAGGTCTGGGGGTGCAGTAAATCGGTTGAAGTGAAATTAACTGCAAAAACGGGTAATTTGTGAAACGGTTAAATCTTCAGACAATTGGATCGCTGCGGCAATTTCGATAGTAACTAGCACTTTATCAAGACCTGAGGGCAGTAAGTTGTGTTACACACGGGCCACTAAATCTGCATTACGCCACAGGGCCAGCGTTCATTCTCTTCTAACTGCGAGAGTTGCTCAATTAGCTTTCAATTAGTGGTCCTCAGATAACCTTATCTATTCTCAAGCGCACACTTTATTGCCATCGAACCAACCCCGAGTTGCATCCCTTTGAATATGTGACTGCATAGCCGACTTCATGTATGACTGTGTACGTAAGCTCTGTTACTTGGTATGCGCGCTCACATGTACTTTTATTATTTGGCCTGATTAGTACGACGATAATTATGGTGATACGTGAGATAAGACGGGTCGCTTGATACGAGAACAGACTAATTTCTGCACGGTTTTCGAGACTTGTATCTCCATCACCTAGAACCACCTAGAATCACCTAGAACCACCAACAATCGCGCCGAATTAATTTCTGTCTAAATTTTATCACTTCAAGGCAATACTGGCAGATAAGGAAGGTTGCAGTTAATTTCTCTCTCAACCAGATGATTGCTCGTGTCCCTTCCCCCTGTTCGACCCAATGTGTGTAAGTAGGTAAATACATAGTAATCACAAAGTTCATTAGATCGAAGCTTCCCCAACCCACAACCCCTACGGTCTTATGTATGTGAAATTATAGCGCTAGTCCAAAGAAGAAAGAATCAGCAGAAATGCGCTATTTTCGTCATCGCTACTGATCGAAAAAAAATGTTAGGGTAGGGCACAAGGGCTAGATCTAATAAAGCGGAAATTCTGACACTCGAAACCTTTAAACTTCTACTACGGAACGGCACAACCGAGGTGGAACGAACATTGCTGATCTGAATATAAAAAAAAAATCAAAAAAAAATCACACTATTGCTTAGGGATTAAAAATAATAATGCGAATTTCAATTCATAAATAAAACAGAAAAATCATATAACTAGGAAAGGATGAAAAAATCTGATATGAGCCGATAAGTCAATTATGTGTTTTAAGAATTCAGCTAATTTCGATGCGTTGTAAAGAGGACAGCTGTTTGAGCCTTCCAATTTTCTCAAGTGGTATCCCGTCTTTATTCCCTCTTCTCATTAAACGATTATAATTACATTTGTCTTTCCAATTATGCGTGACAGTGAAACTGTAGCGAGGGGATGAAAATAATGTGGAGAAAACTTTTCAAAAGTTTCATTTTTAAAAACATAAGTTGATCAATTTGTCGTTTTCTTTATCATTACACAATTAGACCCCCGGTTCCTTCCTTTAATCGCAATTTAATCAATTATCTTGATCGAGTAAACCGCTTCATCTCTTTGCTTCATTAATTAACAATCAAGTTTTTACAGTCCTCATCAATGTGTTAATAAGTTGTAGCAATTTCTCTCGAGAGTTACGGACATAAATTAATCAAAAGAGTTGTCGAAGATCCTTCTTCACCCTTTGCGTAACCGGAAATTGCACGATGTGTATTAAGACGACGACCCTCTCGTTTTCTATATTAAATCATATCTGATTCGTCGCGGGCATAAATTAATTGTGAATTTTAGACGCAGTTCACGTATAATCGAGCATATTGAGTGTCATTTGCACAAAATTGATGGACTCGGTGATGGACAGTCTATTTCGATAGGGCGCGTATTTTGTACAGAAAATGCAATGAGGGCAATGCTCTGTGAAATAACCAATACATACCACAATCGAAATGTACGTCGAAATCTCGTTCAACCCCAAAACACAGGAAGGGTGATTGATCGGTCCATCAGAGAACGTGAAGCTAATATTATATATTGACATCTTACCTGACTTTTACACCGTCATAATCGACATTGGGGTGTCTACAACCCCCGCAACTCAAATGATAGCTTATTTGCTCGTTCCATTCATGTTCGCATAAGGTAGTAATTTAACAAATCTGTCATAAATAGTTTTATTAGGTCTGCAGTCGAAATCATGATGGAAGAACGAGAAAGCGATACACTCCTCATCGCGTTCTATGTACACGCTCGAATGAATACGTAATGCAATTCACATTTGTTTTTGTCGCCCCCTATTTCTTTAATATTGGGGTCGTGCTTATTCGCATTATCTCACAAAATTGCATTTTAAAACATGTTCCAACATATGTTTTTGATAAAAGAATTTCGACTTAATCGCTCTACTATCAGTTTTGTAATATTTCATCCTTACGATCAATACGATCCTAATTGTTCAACAGCTTCAGAAGAACGAGTTCGAGCTTTTATCGACGTTGCACAAAATAATTTAGAGTCTAAGAAGAAAAATAAAACAATGACAAGGCGAAAAGGTTTGAAAAAAGGGATAGAAAGAGCCGGACTGTTGGGTTGATGTACGTGCTACTGCACAAAACTTATCTCCGTCTGAAGACACGACGGGAATATTTATACAGCACCGGAGGGTTCGCGATTAACTACTATCACTACTCCTCCGATGATAATAAAAATGAATTAACAAAAGTCTATATATTAATGTCGCACACTCTTATACTTAATAAATTTATATTTGCTCAACTATCAAATACTTTAATACACCACCCTTTGGTAAGAAAAACACGATACTCTAAATTTTAGAACTACACGCTTAATTAGAACATAACAAATGATCGAGTTCGTTTGTAATTTAGATATTGTTAAGATATATGTCCGGAGATAAATATTTTCAGAGAATATTTTATAAATAGCGAGGTAATAAACAAGCGAGTTTGTCTGGGTTCATTAATCACAACTCCCCGACGCGATTCAAGATTATAATTCATAATGATTTTTTAATTAAAATCTCGATAAAGCAAGTGAAAAATGTTGTACAAGATGCGAAGAAGTGTACGATAGAGGCCGAGCGTGCCAAAGAAAACGGAAGAAAGAAAACTGAGACTAAATAGGAAACACTGGAACGTTCTCGCCGAACTTCATTAACAATACAGTATACAGTTTGCCACTATAAAAACCTCACAAATGAAATTTGCTAGACATTAGGACACCAGCTCTTGGAATTTTTTTCCTCAAATGAAATTTCTGCACTAACTTTAACAATAATATAACTCATCCTCAAATCATGGTTTACCATCTACAACACCCCGTGCAGGTCTACCCTAGAAATATTACACGAGACGAAACAAAATAAATATATTTTAAGTACGATAACTCTATTCCCTAAAGTGGTGACAGATAAAATCTTGTCTGTCTTGTGCAGTTACCCCGAAACCTCCTCCGAGTGACAGGTAGCTCGAAAACAAATTTCGACCATCGTAATTATTACGGAGAGGACTCGTGTCAGGTACCTAGACACTAGACCTAGAACAACATAATTTATAATCATTTTTAATGCAAAAACAATAGGATAGAGATCGAATGTGACGTTTGTGGTCGGGGGGGATGAAGAATTTGTTAAATTTACTTGCTTTAATGGTATGGCAATGAATGATATGGCAAAAATCTAAAACCTTGCGGAATCCGATAGAAAGAGGACCCGATATTGCTATAAATTAATTCCATATCGTGAAATGGCAGTCTCAATAGTAGCTGATTAGGTTTCCTGGCTGGTGAGCAGTATTGAATGTCTATTCCCTCGTGGCAGTTTCGCGCCTGCAGCTAAAGCGTCCGAAAAGCAGGAGGGTCAACTTCAGGACTGAGTAACAGTAAGATGACCATGCGAGCTTCGATCACAGTTTTTCTAAGCAGATTCGCAGTGCACCCCTTCAAATTCCTTACGGGAATTACTTGTGATCTACATTACAAACGTAAGATGACCGTGAGTGATAAATCTACTGTACGTCCTCGAAGAAGGGATGATCCTTTAAAGGACTTCCTTTACATAATCAATTTTGTTAGAGTAGAACGAAGGTGGCGAGTTAATTATGGTGACAAGTTTTCATGGAAGGACGAGAAGGAGTCCTAGAATAATATTTTGACGGGTGCGGCGTTTTTTCAAGAACTGGACAATTACTTATCAGATAATGTTGCTTTGACAAGTATAATGCCACGAATGAATCACGCGAAGGCATCAGGTAACGCGAGGGTTGTGCGGCTTCGGCTTCGGCCTCGTCTTCCGTTCGGTACTGCTGAACCCCGCTTGTCGCTATATATCTCTTACTCCGTTACTTTCTCATTTTAACGACTGATCCTTATCGGCTATTTGCCCATTTAAATGAAAACATAACTCCTGTCCCTCAGATCTTCATATATAATAAACTACTTGATATTAAATTGCGCCTATTCTGATTCGCTTCTCGATAAAGGCCAACAACTTTAGCAACTAGTTATATTTTAGGTGTAGAAACGAGAGTTTCGACAAACGTAAAGTGCTGTAAAAATCTCGCTAAATGTTGAATTGATTATAATTGCGGTTTTTAATAATTTTACGGTTGGTCTCGTCTAAGTATTGAAATGTGGCTTTAAAACTGTATAAGGGAGATAGTAGCAGTCATTTTACACAAATTATGTGTGCTTACGTCGAGCAATGCATGTAATCCGGACCCCATCTCAGCTTCACTACACTTATGGGTCCCCGAGATAATTTAAATCTACAAAACACGACGTAACTGCCGTAATCTCGCTAGTTCTCTATGTATCGTACTAAAATGCAAATCATTTAATAAAAGGTGTCGAGCAACTCAACCACATACTTACTTTATGATGCGTGTGCTCCCTTTATAACATTATTATGGGGCGATTAGAATTTCATTCGAGTGTTTCAGCAAACTCAATTAGTTACGTAAAAGATTTCGAGCGATTAATGGAGAGAATAAAAGCTTTATCATTTGAAAATTTTTGAAGCTCTTCGAAACCGATTCTGGTTAAATGGAGAACTTAATGGGAAAGAGGGAATCATATTTGCATACAGAAATAGTCAATCTGTAACAATAAAATGTAACGAGCATGTGACAGGAAATATGTACTGTAAAAATTTATTTAAGAAAATATGGCTTTTAAATTATCGCAGAAAATGACTCGAGGGAACGCTAAATCCTGTGCTCCATTACACGAAGCGACTACCTTGGAAATGATTCAAATCAAAAGAAGACAAGGCAGCAAATCTTCTTGAATAGATGTTTTGTTTTGTAAACGATCTCGTTCGCCCGAGGATAATTCTAGTCGAAAAAGCGATTAGAATGAAAACAGCAAAGTGTCATAAAGGAGTGAGGATTCCCCTTTTCCCGGTCGTCCTTTGACTCCGTCGCATCCAAGATGCAAAATTAACTTTAAATGAGTGCATTTGTTTGTCTTTTAAGGGTTAAATTTACGTTTCAATTTCACACACAATAACGCGCGAATATAAGAAGTATAAAAGGGTTACTTTATTCGCCTCAAATGCATGATTTTTCGCGGTAATTTCAAATTACTGGCGGTTTAAAAGAGCAATTTCATTTTAAATATGCATCTAGATTGCCCACAAGAGAAATCCTCCGCGCTTTTCCTTAACCGGGAATTGCTCTCAAGTGCCAAAAATACCTAAACTAATAAAACTGATACGTTTATGGTAGTGCGCAGTTGATGATGAAAAATTCGGTTTTTCTTCACCAGCGAAAAGCCCACCAATGCAAATCCTGTAATATGTAAATGCAGTACAATAAAACTAAATCAAGCCAGATCTACTTTGATCTCGAATTGTCGAAATAAGCAGTGAGTATATGTTATCCTCTTGAGGGATTGCAAACGTATGTCATAAAACTTGAGGATCGGTTCTTATAGCACCCTATTTACCTGCGAACACTGCGCGAATGCTGAATCATACCGCACTTCCCAAAAATAAAACGACAGCACACAAACTTTTCAACACTTTTAAAACTCTCAGTAAACTACATGTGAATTTGGAACACCATAAATGTGTTGTTAAATTATTAGTTGATTATTTATGTCGTACCTAACGTATTTTGCAATGAAATTGCAAAAAGTTTCGGCTATATAAATTATAAAGTAATGCACACGTTTGATTCTTGTATTGATTATATTAAATTTGTATTTTTGAACCTATTTGTAAACGTATATTATAATTACATAAATGCGTAATTATGATGTGCATTTTACGAATAACCGCAACGAAGCCGCAATGTCTGTTAGATCGTTCAATTTTAGTGTGTTTAAAATTTGAGGGATTCTTTAAATGAGAATCTATTTCGCGACCGTTCAAAAATTGAAATCCTCAATTACAAAAATGGGAGTTCTCATTCATATCTGTCTTGGAGACAACGGCAACGCACGATTTCCTCGAAGCTTTGCGATGAAGCTTTGAACTTCGCTGTGAACGCCACCTAGACGTCGCTTCGGAAAACTCGTAGTGTGGCTTGCGACCGTTTGGCGGAGCACTGTTCGACAACATAATCCTGCTACCACCCCACACAACAACAATTTAAAAATTTTCGTTTACTTATTTATTTACCTGTTTTTTTTTTATTTATTTCTGGTCTAATGACGAAATCCACAGGTTGTGCTTTTGAGGAAACGGGAACGTAAAGTGCGAAGGGATAACGCTCGATGAGTAATTGGGAACATACTGCTAATTGTGCGGACTTCATTGCCCAATTTAATGAGAACGTAGTCAGTATGAAGTATGACAAAACGAGGGTTGAAAGTGGCGTTAACTGATGGTGAGTGACAGCGCAGCAAAGAGGGTGTTAAATGCAAATTAGCTACGACTAAATGTTTTCATATGCGTCGATTTAAGATACCGTGTCAGCGGCAGTGTCGAATCAACAACAATGAAAGTAAATTAATGATAATGATTGCAAATTTTTTCTTGTATTTTTTGTAAATATGTGCATAATTTGACGGTCGTTTCTAGCGGTTATGTATATGATTAACTCGTCAGGACCAGATCATCCAGTCTTGACAAGATATCGCGACAGTCTAACAGCTTCCCATCTTTGCATACCCTTGTTCCTGTCGATATTTGAAGATGGTATCTAGTTAACATGCAAATTGCAATATGTATAAGCTAAGGCACGGTCTTTGCAAGGTACATAATAGAAAATGATATAGAGATGTTGCTTCCCGGCATTATTGAGATTTGCTTTCCAAAATTAGCACCCTCGTCGACTCGCGTTTTTGTCATGGATTTATTGATTGAGTTTGTCAATGGTGATAGTTAATATACAAATTTTTGATGGCACGTCGGACGAAAAGAAATGAGATAAATGTTAAATGATAAAAATATTCGAAAGATGAGGGGATTATGAAAAAAAGTTGATGTGTTGTTATTAATATGTATAGAAGTGTCGACATGATAATGATGAAATGCGTAAGTTTGGTTCGTCGAAGGGCTGATTTCGGTTTGTGCGTGCATATCTTATTAGGTTCACATTTCGTGAGAGGTGTGCGAAGAATGTGAATGAATAAGAATAGGACGGCGCAATTAAAGCGCGCTTGTAGAATTCTTTCTTGCATTGCATCTGAAGTGATGGACGAATTCCAGTTCGCACTGGGAGTGACAAACTGCTTTTCAGGAACGCATTTATTGCAGGGCATGTTTCATAAAAGAGAAGATGGGACAAGAGGTCCGCCACATAAATCATGGCATTTCGTACGCAAAATCAACAACGAGGACAGATAAGTTGACAAATCAGTAGGCGGCCGCTATCTTCTCCAACACATGCTTCAAGCTCCCGAATTTGGCCGCAGAAGGACACTGAATTTTTCATTCATATCTCCAAATGACAAAGATTTCGATGCATTTCCATATAAATTACATCATATTTCTGGAAAGAAGGGCGGGAGCTAGGGGTTTTGCGAGACGCGTCTTCGGAGGCTGTTAGTCATTCTAACAATGATTTATGGAGGCTAACATATTGCCGGGCGGTTGCTCGGCCACCGGGTGTCGGCGGCCCTTGGGCCCCTATATTGCGGGAAGTGGGCCAAGGGCCGATCGACGATCGCTGATGCCGTTGCCCCTTCGGATTACCGTCAACCAGTTGCCATTGCCACCGCGCTTCTCATCTTTCATCCCGTCCGATTCCGACGATTCCGAGCTCCGCTGGCGTGTAATCAGCCTCAGGCCGTCACTTACCGTCGTCCGCTCGCTGTCAACCAATTACTAACTTGGACCGTATAATTTGGGGCTATAAACCAAAATACAGTCCAGGTTACCTAGAGATTTGGTCAAAATCAATTTGTGCAAATGGGATGAAACATTCAATGGTCTTTCTTGTTCCATGAAACGTTGAACCGATGGGAACCTTTTTCTACAATTACACCCCCGTCCTGAATTTCGAAAATTTTCTGAATATCGTGGTCGTCGCGGTTGTCAGTCGGTTAAATTCATTATAAAAAGGAAATAAAAATATAAATGAAGATATGAAGAACAATGGATTCGAAGGGCCGGAAGAAAATGGTGCGCAATGATATGTATCATTGCAATTTCACGAGTATTCATAAATAGCTTTGACGGTGCAATAAATCGGGAATCGTGTCGGGCCGAATCCCTGGGTGGTCGTAGCGTGCATCTCGAAGGAGTCGAGCGGGGTGCTGGTAGTTGCAAGTTCCAGAGCAAGGGATTCCAGAAGCAACCTGCCATGTACCTGAGGGAGTCTAATCGAATAAGGATCCCGACACTAATAACTTTTTAAGACCGGTCGATGCGTCATTACGGAATGATGGCCGCAAGTGCTGTTAACGTAAGTTTTTACGAGGGAAATTTGTCGACATTACGCCGTCTCCACCAACTGTTTACCATCTCGACTTTGTCCAACTTACTCAACTCCTAATGCCATCGTTAAGCAGTTAGCACTGTTCCGGGCGACATAATAAGATCCCGAGGTGCAAACAAGACGTGTCGTCTTAGACTCTTAGATTCTAGATTAGCGGTTTAACCCGTTGGGAAAGAAGAAATAGGCGTCGCGCCATCCCAGAATCATGACCCTCGTCTCCCCTTGCACTACGGATTATAAGCTCGAGAAATAACTCGGGAAGTTAACAAGAGTTTGCACTCAGCAATCTCTTAGCGGCCACGAGGCGACACTGAAGACGTTAAAAACGGCCAGGATTGGCACCCTCCTGTCCTTATTCTTAAAATATGACCACTTTCTTCTACTTAATAGCCACGAAACCGACGATACCTGGTTCTGTCCGAAGAGCCCACCGTCATCAGAGGTTTTATATGCAAAGATAATAACCACTTCTTGCAATCCCCACATATCTTGGTTGGTTGCTATATCTACGTTTCACATCACCAAAGACAATCGTCACCCAGACGAATTTCTCAGAATCGAAACACAATCTATGATTACACCCGCACGCCACAATTTATGCAATCACATTAAAATTATTATTATATGTGTAGGACGAACTACTTAAAATCTGGTTGTAATTCTTTCACAATAAGTTGTGTAACTTGCGGTTATAAATCAATATTTTTCTTTTCGTGGACCGGAAAAAGTATTTTTTTATTTGCGAAACTTATCCGGTGATTTAAATAAATTAAGGCATACACCGTGTTGTGTTAAAAAACTTGTGGTTTCAATTATAGAGGTATAATGAACTGGAGCTTAACAAATCAGATTAAATAAATTAGTGTCAATTTTTCATAGCCCTAGTTCTTATTTTCATTTAATAGTTGAAAGCAAATGCAACTGGCGTATCAAGTATATCAACCATGAATTTCACAATAACGAATTCACAAAAACTTGAGCATTTGATAAATTAATCAATTTTTAAATTTCGAGTAAAAGTGTTCGCACTGAATAAAGAAAGTGCGATTTGTGCCTTTTTCATTAAGGTAGAAATAAAATCAAATATTTAATAGTGTGTAATTGAATTCTAAGTATAGAATGAAACAGTGATGGTTTTTGTGTGGCTTTTATCCCTAAACATCCATGAAATGAAGTGCTTTATTACCGTGAGGTGTTTCTCGATTGTAATTTTTGTGTTCATGAATATTGCGCCTCTACTATTTTTTGTATTTACCTTGATCCAAAATCGAAGTTTTCGATTACTTAGACATTGACTCAGCTGAAACGGCTCTTTTTATGTTACATTGTGCGTCTCACCGGCCGGGAGATAAAACGGGTTTATTTAAAGGCGGCCTTAAAACACAAGTGTAAAATTTATTTCCAATGTTTGGCTCCTGAAAGGAATAAAATCACTTGTGAAACCATAAATTTATTACAACCACTCGTTTATTTATCGACGTCGTTAAGACAGCATCTCATAGACTTAGTATGTATCCACACACTACAAATATCAAAACATTTTTACATTCGGACAATTCCAAGTTATTTCACAACGTTAATTATTTTTATCAATGAATAAAGTTATCAAGCCATCGGACTAAAGTTGTCTCCATTCTCTCTTATTTTTGAAATGCGAAGGGAGCGACCGATTTCTCTAATCGTCTAATCTCATATTGTATGCCATTTGGCACGCGGCATCTCGACATATTTAAATTGAACTCCACAGAGCAGTACATTAACCCTAAACTACTCAACTACTCGTTGCAATCCACGATTGAATTAAGAAAATTATTCCAGACTACATCGTCAGTATTTCGATTAAGTTTTTTCTTATTTTATAACGAAAATATGCTCAATTATGTGTGAAATTAATTTTGACTTTTTTCTTAATTTTCTTTCGATATAATTTCAGAACGGCCTCATTACTGATATTTTTCCAAATTAAAGTGGTGTTAAAATGGACATAAGCACGTAAAAGAAGAAATAACGCAGTAGTTGGAGTTTGATAATAATTAATCCGAGTCGAATTATTAAACGTTAAAAATAAAATGATATTGATAATGATGTATAGAGCTTTGTGAGTCTGACGGTAAAGCCAGCACCTTGGCGAAGAAAATGTTAATTAAAATAATTTATGATGTATAATCTTACAGCATTCACAATTTGTTGGGTGTTGTTTTCTCATACGTTTGCGGGCCAAGATACAGAACCTCCATCAGTATCATCATCAGCGGGCGGTTTCTATGAGTCGACCTCTCGTTCCCACGGCGATGATTTCGTCACATGAGCAAAACAACGTGACCCCGCGGTTGCTTAGTACTGGAAACGGAGGTACTTCAAATATACGGACGCCACGAGCCGCCGCTGCATCTTAACAAACTTCTTCCTTATTACGGCATTCTTAAACACACGTGATCGCATCGCCAGCTGAATAAATGTTATTCCACTAATCAAAGTTATCTTCGCACATCGCCGCGGGAACGTTCTGTTTTTAACTTTCCGCACATGAAATTATGTGATCTTTTCAAAAATGCCGTCATGGATGGAGTTATCTTTATTTGCTGGATGATAGCTTGATATTGGACAGGATGATGCTTTATTATAACTTTGTTCGGTAACTAACTCACTTGTCGCTCCGATTGAAAACAATGAGATGTTTATCAATGTGAGAAATGATCTTATCAAACCATTATCAGTTAATGTTATAATTATACAGACATATTAAAAGGTAGATCTCGACACGTTCTTAGATTGAATGATATCGTGGAAAACTAATCTATGAATTTACCGAAGAGGTTTGTTGCATATTGTTGAATTTTTCTTCAAAGTTAGCAGTCGCTACGTAGGTTGCAAATTCTATCAAACGGTATATCAACTTCAATTTTAGTTTTTCGAAGCGTACACTTCGAAATTAATATCGTGCTAGTCTAATAGATTCATTACTTAAATCTTCATCATTATAATGCCCTGTTAGAAGATCCGTCATCTTTGACTATGCATAGAATGTTAGTAATTTTAAAAATAATTACATGCTCGTGTCTAACACTCACGAATCTTTAATCTACGTATTACATTAAGGCTCGCAGCGTTGTTTTAGTATACATATAAAAAATACGTCGACTGGCTCGTTAGGTGAAGATTTGTTATTGGAAGTCACAATTAACGTGGTAGTTTTTAGGTAATAATTCGCGAGAAGCCCTAATTTTCCATACCGACTAATCAATAATTGGGTTTAATTCCTTTTATTTGTAAGCGCTTATTGAAAATGATCGATAGCCTAAGACTTTAGTGGAGTATAATTAACTACATTAACGTTTATTAAAGTTCCACTGCTCAACTAATTTTTGAGTTTGAACGAAGCTAATGAATCATTTTTAATGTACGTAGAGGCAAGAGAACATTATTTATGATCCGTTGGCATTCGAGCGACTATCACACTATGACGGACCTGGAGGCTGTTTGCTAACCTCAATCTTACCGAGAGTGGCCAAATCCTGATAGCTCAAACCTCCCCAATGCCTGGAAGTGCCATGAATTAAAGACTCCTTCCTACAGTAAACATAAACACTTGAACGAAATTTATCCGATTTTTCGTTCCTGTTGACGTTCGTTCGCTAGCTAGCTCTTGGTTAATTAAAAGTATAATAAATTGGCCTTTCGAGGCGTTAATTCAAGGCGTGAAAACCTTCATTCTAAAAAAAAATATGTTGAAAATAAAAATCTTTGTTTTAATTTTTCTTTTTTTGATTGTTGATGTAAAAATTAATTTCGTAAAAATAGAAAGATCATTTAATGGATTTGGGGGTTTTGGGTCTGAAAACTGTTCCTGGTCATTGCTTGGTCTTATCAGACCGTAATGGCAACATTAGAGAGTGTCGTAAAAGTGGCTGGCTGACGTTTAGGCGATCCGTGTGGACCCGTACGTCGGACCAGTCGTTGAATCATTTATTAGAAGACTATTCTCTTCGCTTCTTTTGCACTTTGCAGCAGTTCCAGCGA
Source organism: Cynaeus angustus (assembly GCA_030157275.1). Taxonomy (NCBI): domain Eukaryota; kingdom Metazoa; phylum Arthropoda; class Insecta; order Coleoptera; family Tenebrionidae; genus Cynaeus; species Cynaeus angustus. Next base: position 13,081,083 of record CM058066.1, on the reverse strand, counting down.
CAACAATGTCACTAATATTTTAAACGAATCGGATCGTCTTTGACATTGAGGATGAATTCATCGGTGTAACCATAACCTGTTAAATATCGTGAGGAAATGAAATATAGCATCGGTCGAGAGCTCGGTTGAGTGGTTTGCGGCTAGCGGTCAGCGGTCAGTCTCTGTGGGGTCAAAGTAAGAGTCCCTATCATTCTGCAAAGGCCCATCTGGCCGCGCCATCAACGTGTAAATGCCCTATTACAGGGGCAATAAGCCCCAAACTTATAGCATCATTTCAATTTCCAATTGTGATGCTGATCCTTCGCTTGGTATTCACTATATTTTATATTGCTAAAAATTGCACTCTTTTATTGCCGACTTTTAAACAACAACTCACTGGCCCAGTTATTTATGGCATTATTTATAAGGACGTTTTCCGATCGCTTATTCCACTGGTAAAGGGAATTTCAGATCCATACATCTGAAGAAAACTTGTCAATTTATTGTCGACCTATTTAAAGTTTCTTTAATTTGACAATAATCTTTTTGATTGACTACCGATATCGATAGATATCAAAGAGCAACAAAAAAACAAAGTTTTGTCGTAATGAAACACTAACAAAAAACCTATTATATACAAACGCGTAAAAAATACATTTCAATAATCTAGCGTAGAAAATTGAAAGTATAATAAAATGTGAGCAATTCGTATGGTTTTTTGAACAGTTGTAGTACTACTATACGTTTCAATATTACGTAATACAGATTTTGAAATGCTGGTTAACGAATTTAAAAAAAAACTGCAAATTTCAACCTCAACAGCTAAAATTAGGTCAGCTTTGGTTATTCATGACTTGAAGCGTTGTTTTTATTAAAACTATCAAGTAGAAATATACGGAAAAAAAATTAGAAAAAAATTAGTTTACATCCCACCGATAATAAGTCCATTACATGTAAGAAGACCCCAAGGATAAATAATAAGCGCGTAAATCTCATCGCTCAACGAACGCGATAAAGTCCGAGCTTATTGTCTTAATGTCCACGACAGATTGGACACGACCCTAATATAAATCGTCAGTGCAATACTTGTAGCAACAGCCGCGATTGTGGCGAACGCAATATACTACAGTAGTAACTAAGACCACGTATCATCTAAATGCTACTAGTCCACTAATATCACGATAACTGGTGATTCACACATCCCTTGTGGCAGTAAAAATGTCAAAACTCGTTAGTACCGAGACGCGTATAGAGGTAGGTCGCTTCGTTGTTGTTACATCCAACAACATAAAATAACTTCAACATTTTTACAGTACTAAGCGGAAGCGCATCTCCTTTATGAAAGATTCATTATTCTCCCTGAGAATTTACGATTACAAGCCACGTATTCTTTATTTCGTCTCCATGATCAATGTTATAGGTAGGTACACGAGAGAACGGCGCAAGCTTGCCAGGACCGGCCTTTGTCGAAAGCGAATAAGGTTTTTAATTAGTTCATTTTCCTAAAACCTTCAAGGACGAAACAGGTTCCGACTTCTCCTTACAAACTAAATTAACCAATGACCCGGTTGTCAGTAGTAGTTAAATCTTTATTTAATACTTGCAGCACTAAACGAGTTGGTATAACTTTTTAAATTGCCGTGCAAAGTTAGACTGTAACAATCGTTTGTAACTTATTTATCTGTCGTCGACGAGTTAAATGAACACTTTTCAAGGTGAGTCTTTTTTCAGATTTTTTGCAAGGATCGAATGCGTGTGCTCGTGCACATATCAATGTGTTTCCAATAAGAGTGAACAACCGTGTCTAATTATGTCAATTCGTCGAGTTAATTCACTATAATTTAATAATAATGCGGGAGTTGAATCGTGTACAGTAAAACTACATTAGATGGGGTCTGGGCATAAAGCATAATTCACGTTTTATTGAATGTTTCTTTTATGTTTTGGGGTTTTCTGTGCTCAAATAAGTGCTAGCGGTGCATAAGTTATTTAAAAACATTCGTAGGCTTTTAGGCGAATGCTGGAAATTGTATAAAGTGTGCTCGACATAAATTTCCCTCATTTTCAAGGAGCTAATTTCCATAAGTCGACCAAGTGTTTAAGTTATTTCTTAAATTTGATGCGAACTGTCCGGAAGCCGGAACGTGTCCAGTGATAAAGTTCCGAGATTATTGCAAGTTCGGGAACAAAATTTCCCAAATTCGGTGTATATATGTAAAACAGTAAATCGTAAATCGCGTTTAATAAAGCAAGTGAACGTTGCACGTGCCGTATGCGGCATATTTATGTATAGATGGAAGGCCGCAGGACGGCATGCGAGGGCCGGACGGACATTATTGAAGAATCGATTACAGCTTTGGGACACTTATATGGTGAAATAAAAGGGGCACAGACCGCTGTCCAGCTAAACGACGGTCATTATGTAAACAAGAAGACGACCGAGAGGGCAGCCGACCAAAGGTCGCTTGAGGTGAACTTATTGAATCAAGTCGCCATGGACCGGCCCCCTCCACCTCAGGCCCCACATCACCACAAATGTAAAATTTTGGCAACAACAAGACTTTTAAAGTGGAACCCACATCGGATCACATTTGTCTAGCGGAATCCCCGTGCATTTATATCTAATAAAAAAATTCACCCTTGCTGCAAATTTAAAAATGGAGCAGATCGACCATTGTCATGTAATTACTTGAAGGGTGACTGTTAATTCGAACACATTTTTTGTTGCTTGAGGTGGGAGGGAAGGGCAAGTAGATAATTATAGCAACGACATGGCCCCTCAGTTGTATCGTCGCTTGGTGAGGACAATAAAACTTAAATGAAACTACAGAAGGAACAAGAAGAGCGGCGTTTGTTCAAGGACCATAACGCTGTAAAAATGTAAAAAAATCGCGAGAGCGTGTAAAAATTGAGTGCTTATACAAATTGGCATTTAATAGAATGGGCTGCAAATTAAAGCGAATGGGCATTAAGAAGTGCATTCTTTGCACGCGATCCGATTTGCAAACAGAAGTAATATTGTGAAACGGTAATTTCCGCGAGGTTAAATTTGATAATAAAAAAGGCAAGCGTCCCTTGGGCAGGTTGGGGTGCGAACAGCAATAATTCTCTTGTCGGCAGTATTTTTAATTATCTCTCGCTGATGTTGCGTTTTATCATCTGTAAATTTCGTTAATGAAAGTTTTTTGTTTTGAGTGAATCCACGATTGGTCTGAGCATGTAAATTATGTAAGGTGGAGGAGCTTTCTCACCCTAAGACGCTCCACTAATTAAAAGAACTTATGGTTTTTTTTTCCTGAGGCGTAGATGGGTAGGTATTTGTAATTTGTTTACAAGTCGCTGTTTGCGATTCGTACGACGAACGAACCATTTATTTTTTGTTCTTTATTTCAAACTGACACATTTTACCCTTTAATTTCGGCTGTTTCTTGTTTTATTCCTTTCATTTCAACTTGTTTAAATTCTACAAATTGCGGAGCAACCCCATTGAGAACTAACTCGACTAATATCGTGTTAAATGTTGTAGAAATATCTTGAGATAAAAAAAAAAACTCCACCATGGCTTGCGAGAAATGTTAGCATGTAGAATAACAGAGAAGAACTCAATTGTTTCGAATTTGTCTCGAACACTCTTTCATTATCGTTCTTTACGGAATTCTTCCTTCTTATTATCTTAGCGACTTCGTCTTCTGCATGTTCCAAATGCATGCATCATTAATAGGTACACCATACTTTCTGAGCTGTAGAATTTCCTTTTTCGTCACAAAAAAAATCCACGTATTTGTTACGATGCAAATAAGTTACTTAATAGAGCGAGTACAGATGATTTGGATATTGTTTCCGAGTGAAACACACCACACAAGGGATATATAAAATTGATAGATATAGAACAGCCAACATATAAATCAAGTAAGAACGACATTCGAAGTGGCAGAATTGAAGCGGGACCGCATCGGAATCGCTTCTGTTGTATTGGAAAAGCCACATAATACGGGAATACGAAATGTTAAATCTGAATGTTTATCAATTATTCACGTCAAGTCTGACGTCTCGGGGGACCCATTTCTCATGGTACTTATCTACAACACATATCTACGTGCAACACGAAAAATTACCTTTCTTTTCTCCACTTAACGTGGTGCCTCCGAAGCTGTTACGTCTTATTTATTTACTTATTATTTGTCGTCTTGCCTCAGAATAATTCCTTATGCAATTTAATTGCACTTTTCATTCTGAGTTCAAAGGAGAAGCCACACTGATGGATAATGAAATGACTTCAAGGAAGTTACGGTACAGTTAGACTTGAAGAAAAATCGACATACACTTTTGTCGGAAATAATCAAATATAACATTCGAAAAAGAAAAGGCTTAAACTTAAGTGTTTTTGATGAAATTATAAAAATAAACAACTCGATATAAATTTACAATAATTTATTTTAGTTTTAGAAGGTCGAGGAGTCGCAAAAATCTCGTTTCAAGTGCTTCCGATGTAGCAGCAGGAAGTAAAGTTATATCCCATGAGTGTTTGTCTTAATTATTGGCAGAGCGCGAGACATGCTAGTCATTAAAACTGAGTCCCGCTGGGGGTGGAGAACTCTGCATCTCATCAAACACCTAATCCCGGAATCCTGTCGTTTGTATTGCTGTGCCAATAATGTGTAAGCTTGACAGGACATTTGTTCAAACTCGACAATATACCTACTAGAGTAGGAGGTTCAATACACGACTTCCAGATTTATCATCGCGGATTTGTTTAAAGTTAATTTAGGAAAAGTAATTCAAAAATTTCAAAGTCCGGTGTTGCATCCCGTAACCTGCTCACGTATTAGAAATTCTTCCTGAACTTTGATAAATAATGGAGACAGGATTTCGCATTTTGATCCGAATGTAGACAATGGGTGAGTTTAAAACATAAATGATGCAATTTTAGCACTGCGGCTGCAGAAGTTGACAAATGGTTATGTTCATGGGTGGAGATCAATCTTTATAAACGGACGTGAAGTCGGTTGTGCACGCAGAGTAAAGAACGTCCAGTGTGATAGGGTATATTTAGAATTCATGGAAATGTCATCGATAAAAAGAGCAGTGATATTTTATGATTGACTTGAAATAATAATAATCCGCGTCGAAGGGGAACAGAATCCGTGGATGTTACAAGAACTGACCCTTGGCTACTGGCTTCCTTCCATTCACCCCTACAATCTCACTTAAATTAAACCGGATTTCACAACAGGGTGCGAGGAAATTCGATACGCCAGACACACGCAGATGGAACGCACATTATTTCGCATTAATCCAAACATTGGTCACGGGACTTAGTACGAGCTTTACTTTTTAATGTTCCGCTGCGGTTTCCAATCAGACCTGGCTTACCGATACTTGTGCGGCTAGGATTTAGGACACTAATACACAATTTTCATGCAGAAGGGCATCCACGCACATGCACGCAACGAAGAGTATCTAAAGATTCTAAAAAGAAAATTAAAAATTGAAAATCGAAAATCGAAAATCGAAAATCGAAAATTTAGCATCCAGCGATCGCACGTCTCCCGACCGATGGACGTTTGCTGATTGATATCAGTGCGTCAGTGAGGGTTAATAGCGAAAACGTGGATTACCTCCAAGCGGCCGTGTGAGGGTGCTCTCTACATGTCTTACAAAGTCCAAAACAAGATATGTATGTATAAGCTTCTATGTTACGGTCCCGTTACGGGCGCGTCTGCTCGGCATGCACGATGGACCCATCCCTGACCTAACCACGGCTAACTGAGTCGCGTGTAACGAATACAGATGCCATCTAGATGTATATCCGAATTTGTAATCCAGTTTTCTCTACACGATTTCATCAGAAAAGAGCCTCCTATGACTACTATGATCGTCAATAATCACGACCCGGTCTCGAGTATATCAGTAAATATGAGATTCAATGTCCATTGTTCGACAACTACCACATTCCGATGATTCTATCGCAACTCGACAGACCCATAAAAACCAATTTGCTAAGCAAAAATTCGAAATAATGGGTGTCTGGCTATGTCCGACCAACAAACCGCACATGGCCAAGCCCAAATCTGGTAAGCCAACCAGAGCGACACGAGGTGTTGTTTACCTCATCAACAAAACCATCAACATAATCAACAAATTGTTAAGCAGCACAAAAAATTACCACCTAAACTTCTTCTAGTTTCCCAGAGTAAACTGCTAATTAATTAAATAATTAAATTATAAATGCAAAGAACACTAATTAGTACGGTAATGAATAAATGCATAAAATTTATAGTAAAAATATTATGTACAGAATCTAGAGCGGCATTGCAGTACGCATTTTCAGTTTGACAAGTCCTTCCGTAGGTGGTGTACGTGAACGTATATTTAACGGCGCTGCAGGTCCAGTAGTTGCTTGCGTCCAGCTGGCGGCCCCTGTCTGTCTGTCGTGGTCGGCTGCTTTGTCCCATGTAAGCTTCGACTTTCGGTTATGCATCATTCATTGACGTGAGATTGCTGACCTAACCGCGTCTCGAGCCCGTCTAAACCCATCCTAGATTTGGAAACTAATCACAAAAAGTGTTTAATAGTGATCGAATAACGCCGAGAAAGCGTCGCGGTCCCGTGTGATATGATCATCTGCTCGTCTGATCATCTCCGTTGAAGGAACGTTTTCTATGGCATCAAGTACGTGTTTGACCCAGAACGTACGCTCGGTTAGTGTTCTACCGCATCGGTGATAGTAATGAAGAAGACAACGCCTCCGACGGCCGGCACGCCGCGCCACGATGCCCTACGTGAGCGTCCCGGGTACGCTAGTCACGAAGGTTCGTCGTCTGACGTCAGTCTATAGGTCATCAGAGCCCAGATATTGCGGTACAGCTGTGTCACGTCTGCATACGTGTTTGGGGTTCTACTGGTCTCATATTAGCGCCTTTCGGATAGCAAACCTCCAGATCACGGCCTCCAATTTCAACTTCCTCGAACCACCCAACAACTCGGGATTCGAACCGTACTACTACACGCAAATTTTCCGAACGCGACCAGACGGCACGAAATGCTCGACAACCGCATCCGATGGTAATTGAAAACTTGTTTTATCTCGAATATAATTCAAGATAATTTTTGTCAAGATGCCATTTCGTAATACACTCGAGACTATATATCCTTACCAACAATAGCCAAAGACAAATGTCTGAAACCTCAAAGAAACTCCTTTCTAAATAAACCACCAAGAAGTAACATATTTAAATTCGTTTACTAATAGGGGTCTGATATTATTATAATAATACCTACTTATCGCATATTCGTCGAAATGGCAAAATTGCAGCAGCGACAATTGTGCGTGTATGGAAAAATATGTGTTAGTCCCAGGCTCTGTGCACCTGTTTTCGGCAGCGCTTCCACCGATATAAAATCTTATATCCTTAGGGGAGTGATCGGAGCCATTAAATTATAGGTGTAGGTAGCGATCAGAGGACCATGGGTCCGAGATTTACGGCGCAATCTCCTAAAATTGCATTAACCGACGGTGATTACCCATCATGATGACCCATGGTTACCGGAAAGTTAATAGTAACACGAAATGAGCCGAGTCGAGGACATCTTCGTCGAGATTATATCAAATTGCACATCAAGGCAAAAAAGGACAAGTTATTCTGATTTGCATTTATCACAAAACGAGATTTTTTTTTTTTTTTATAAATTAATTTCAAATTCTAATCGTATGTCTTCGTGTGCGTTTCAATTACCACAAGCGTTAACAAGAAACTAACATGCGCTTGTTTATGTGCAAATAACGTAGTAATACATAAACGTGTATCTTCGAAAGTGGAGAAGATTAATAAATGAACTTACCGTGCGTTGACTGATGAGGGATTTCCAACATCGTCGACCGTAGGCTTCCTGGAATAGAAACAAAGTTCTGGATAAGCTAGTCCGTACAACATATCAACAGTTAAATTAACCACGTGTAGGAGTCGGATTTGAAAGTCGCTTTCATTTGAAGTGAAACGCGTAACGCTGAAAATGCAACTGCCGGTGCTATAATCTGACACTGCCCTTGTCGTTCAGATCCCCTTCTACATGCTACCCTAAATAAGTCTTAATATGGGAGAATACTCCCACCCTTACTTCATTTTCCAAATACTGATAACGGATTGCTTTTCAAGAAAAACTAATAAAATGAGCAGTCGTGACAGAATTGAGACAAGTTTTATCACTTTTTCAACCGATACACATCAGTTACTCAGTAATCAGAATTTCCAATACGGCAAATAATATGTAAATACGTATACATATACATAAATATATACCTAATTATAATCATAAAAACACAAAGTATTTCGGTCATGTCGTTGTTTCGGTTAAAATTCGTAAGGCGTCGAGGTTATTTAGTGAGCAGTGAAACAGTTTGTTGACAAATTATCTGAAATGTGTGATTATTAAGTCACAATGCCGTTTGATCACATGCAAATTTGGTCGTGATGAGTTTGATAATGAATTCCGTGCATGGTTTGTTTTCAGCGGATGTTTGCGTAGCTGATCAAAAACCTCTTGCTGGCGCTACTCAAGATATCTACGACTAATGACATTGGTCTGAGGTATGATTAATTTAATAGCAATTAATGGTTAATGGAAGTGTTAGTGAGCGCGAGCGATTATGGTTCAGACGTGCGGCAATTTACAATTGTCAGAGGTTTAGCATGCATAAAATCTCGTGGAGACGATTCTTCTTTTGCGATCGTGAAAAAAGCAACCCTTCAAAAATGTTCACTTTGTTGCAGTTTCATACACTTGAGGAAATTGGTTTGCGCTTCAATTACTATAATTATGCTGGAGTCGATTACGGCGATGGTTATTTGTTTTTTTTTGTTTTTTACAAGAAAATAGGGTTTGACAGCAGGTTTTTGAATTAGCGAAGATATTAAATTAATTCAGAAAGAGAACGAAATCGTTGTTGTGCATCTTCAAATAGTAATTGAATTTATGGCGGCGATTTTAGATGCGGAATAAAATTGTTTATTTCATTGTGTTGTCACAAATAAGGCTACTCTTTAAACGTATGCCAATTAATAGCAAATCACATAAAGTAATGTAGATGGGAGATAGCAATGCGACGTTGGAATGACTTCTCAAGTACAATGGCCGAAAGGATCCGTAATTCCGACTGAATACGGTTTCTAATGAAAATAAGCGCGGTTATACCGGATTAGTTAAACTTCACTTTAAAACTTTTATTATTAAGTGTAGACCGCATAGAAGTAGAAAGAGAGTTCTGTCGGTCACGTCGGAAAGCAAAATCACTCGCTTAATTAATACTAATTAACCACAATTGACATTAACATTCTTGGCGATTTTTTATTAGATCGGCAATTAGCAATTTCTTTCGAGAACTGCTGGCGTAAAAGCCACACCGATGCAATCCAATTTCTCGACCAGGAAAAAATTGCCGAACAAGATTATAATTGTGTTAGTAAATGTGACCGAAGCGGGATTATATCCCTGTAGTTTCAGCGGTCGTGGAACGCATATCCTAGTGGCATTATCCTTGTATTATTTACGCCATGTGGGGACACGTCTGTCTAATTTTCCATAGTGCATGTCATGTAAGGATACCCGGATTCTTTATTGTTTTTACGTTGCCAGAATGTTTCTTCTTCCAACCTCTCTAATGGCGACATCAAATTTTTATGCCTTCAAACAACATTCTCTCCTATTCTCGACTCGACTATTGAATCTCAGTTGTTAATGAGGCATATTGGAATTATGATATCATATCTCAAATACATATTTACGGCATAACTCTCATTATAAGAATGAATATAATGCAAAAGCAACATTGGCTTTATTTGAACGTCTATATGAGTACTGACAATTCGACCACAACCAACAATTTTTACCCCAAACAAGCTATCTTCGCCTCCTTAGTTAAGTATGTTAGCCGTTATGTTAAGATTTGATCGTGTCCACCGATAAAATAGTTAGTTATATTTATGGTTTCGTATGTTTCTTATGAACATTTTTCCGTGAAAATCTCACAAGCACATAAATAATTTGCTATAAACATGTTATTAGTTTTAGAATGTAAGCAAATACTTATAATAATGTCTCTAAATAATGTATTAACGATGTGTTTAATACCACCATTAAGTCGTAAAATTAGTTGAAGTACTTAGGTGGTCCCCCTTTTTGTGGCTTTATTAAGCTCGTACTATCATAAACAGTGCTTTTTTAAACATTGGCCGTAGGGAACAAACTTACTTTGTTCGTGTTAATTATCTTTCTGGTGAGTATTTTCCAATAAATTTAATAGACTTTTAAATTTAATTATTAAGAATTAATTGCAACTAGTTTTACGTCATCAAAACCAGAAATCTTGACACTGTTTTATTCTGATTCTACCTTGTAAATTTTGCATGTGTGTATCTTAAAGCATAAATTGATTTAGAATAATTATATCTAATAATTTGCCATAAAAAAATTTTGATAACGAATGGTAAATTTTTAACATTCAAATGTTTTAGAGAATTTATATTTACGACCTGCCTTAACATAAAAATAATTCAAATCATAACCCATTATAATTGTTTTATGTACGTGTTAAATTATAAATTATGCTAATTGTATGCAATACTTTAACAGGTTGTGGTCATCACAGTTACATAACCTAGAATGTGATGTGGGTGCAAATAATTCAACCCCGATGTCGAATCTAAAAATTGAATCTTTTTCTATTTTAGAAGAAAAATGTAGGTCAAGACCGTCTATAAAAAGATAATAGATTGATTACTTATGCGTTCGTAAATGATGAAAAAGTGCGAAACGAAGGTTAGTGGTTTTGAGTGAAGTAAAAGATGAACGACGAGAAAGAATGCGCGATCGTCCCATCAAATATGACAGAGAGCATTCCAGCTAGCCCATGTGCTGTTTATGAGATCTGTAACTACCCTATAAATCAACACCCCACCGAAAACGCGTGTAATTAAGGGGAGCAGTCAATCCGTTAGAGGCAAGGAACCGACGTCGTGGTGTCGTGCTAATCAACCGGTAAATTTCGGTCATGTTTCTCAAATTACCACAAATCGATATGATAGTACTCCTTCCTATTTTTGTAGGAGATAAATTGAATGCAAAAACAAATGAATTTATTTTGAAATCAAACTATTAAAATCGGTCGGTGTCTGTCGCGGTAGAGGCACTGACTAAGCAGTCTGCAAAGTTTCAATGTCATGTTAGTTCAGGTGAAGAGAATCATTAGCACTTTAAGCGTTTTACGTTTCCATCGTTTGGGTATAATGGTAGTGTATTTGGAAAGTGAATTTGATATGATAGTTGTGAAAGAAAATAAATGTGTATAATAATTTAGGTGATCTAAGTAGTTTTTAACACTTGTCCAGTTAAGGGTTAATGGTGTTTATACAGCACGCGCTGTGGAATGGTTATCTTGTGATATAAGTTAGTTTGGTTGAATCGCCATACGGTAACGCATGACGACATGCATTATTCAGATGGGAGATTAATGGTCACTATCGAGTTGTATTGCATTGTGTACAACACTAGCCGGTCGCAGCCTTCTCGTGATCAGCATCCCAGCATTTAGGGCGCGTTCTGCTCGCGTGCCTTCCTTACTACCTAAGCAGAGTCGGTCGGGTTGACGGTGTGCTGATGCTGAGAAGCCGCTCTCTTGTCTTCGATAGCCGGTCTTCGGCCGCCTCTACCGATAATATCATATCGGCCACCGTTCAATCGTTTCTTGAAACAAATACAACTCCATATATGTCACTAGCCTTCAGCAATCCGCAACTACCAATTATGGTCTAATTGGTTTTCAGAAAGAACATTGATTTTCTGAACTCTTATTTATAGCGTTTAATAAATGCACTTTTAATTAGGAAGGCGGCCCTATTCGAGCGTTTAATAAATCCTCTATCGACTGGAAGGTCTATTCCTTCTCATGGAAACGACACGGTGGCGCGTGCTCGCTTTGAAAAACAGCATAGGGACGCGCTACCATCAAAACCACGTTAAGCACAACCACAGGGAGGTATGCGGCCTGATTCGATTTATCTCCCTTCTTAATAGTTCGAATTGCAGAGGGAATCCGAAGTTGGACGGCGAAACGTCATCGAGCGACAAGAAACGGGCTCTGGACTCGGACTGGGACTGGGACTCGGACTTGGACTCGAGACGAAAGAGGTTTTGCGTCGGCCTACAGAATGACAGAATGACAGAATGTCCAAAGAAGGCCGCTGATGTTCTGGCGGTCTTTTGGTCTCTCTTCATTGATATAAAAAGCAGGGAGTGCGTTTGGTGCTGCGGGCGAGCGCACGGCAGAACTAGTAGGATTTGCTCATTAAAACCCATGTATGTTGAGAATGTGGAAATGCAACTCGACTGACTGCCGTCGCATTCTGCTTGCCTGCTGGACACAATAAATATTGCATCTATCTGGTCAACAATACAACTGCACTGTATATTTTCGCACAAAAAATCATCTTTGATTTGGACTCGGGAGATTTATTCGACCAGATATCTAAAGGTACATCAGTTCGTTACTACACGCCGCTATTGTGACGAGTGCCGGCAGAGTCGGGCTGGACCTTTTCCTCCAACTCACCGTTAATTTATGCAATCTCCTAATAAGGGAGCATGACTCTCAAACAATGGGCCCGTTTTTGTCTACTTCGACGTATCGAAGAAAAATACGAACGGAAACGCTACAGATAATACCTTCAAACTTGAGATCAAGTCGAAATACTTGCCTTTACATTTTACGTCCCGCTAAACCAATGACGTTTTGACGTTTTGGCCAATTAATTTTAATTTGAAGATATCGATAGTAGGTACCGGACCGCAATGTAATTTGGTGAAGCTAGGATGTGTCCGGTCGGCGGTCGAACTTCTGACACCAACAAGACCTTCACTTATTCAAGCAAATTATCCGCCAGCATCGGAGGAGTAATCATGTCCAGTAATTTCATAACAGGTTTCGATTTAAGGTTGATAGACTCGGGCTAATCGACTGGAAGATAATTTATAACCTTCTTGTTTTATTTGCCACCCTCATTAACCGACGTACCGCGAGACCACGATCCTACAGAAAAACCTTCGACCAGTATCGATGCCTGTCTATATAATGGCTGTGACAAAACAAAAACTTGACTGACGACTCGTTTCGGACTAAATTGATCCGAATTTCGGCCACCATCTCATCGGCTCGAACTTTGGGAAGACGGCGAACTTTATAAGAACTTGGCGGTGCTTTACACCCACTCATTATTCAGACTTATCAAGCGCCTACCATGTCCGACTCCCACTTACAGGGGAAATTAGATTACTTACCGTTCCGTCCAGCATAACGCTTCTTCCCTATACCTGCAACAAAAAGATCTTTAATAGCACGAATTTAATCGCAATGTCTTCTACTAATCAGATTCTTCAGTAAGAAAAACTTCCCGAAGACAGAGAACATGAGTAGTAGTAAGCATGTTTTAATTAATAGTTGTATGAAGGGAAAATGCGTAAAATCTTTTTAGTTATAAACATGCAAAAATAGGTGCGCGCTATATTCTGAGAATGCTATATATAAACAAGTTACAAGTTCATGTAAACGCACCGTCATAATAAAAAAATTACGGGATGACCTGACCCACGCTTCTGAAATGATTCCTTAATTGACATGACTCACGAATTTAATGTACGTACATTTTCGTAATAAATTCGTTTAGTGCTCTGTGTCACAATCCGAACAGATTCTGTAAAGACCATACAAAAAGGGCATTCGAGACTGTAAACGTCGTCCATCAGCAAAGTCAATCCACAGTGGCAATGACAGTGAGCTAAAGCTACCAGGCACAGTCACCTTGATCCTAACATGGACATGTCTGGTTATAATGCCCCGCTCTATGAACTTACCCCCGATTGTCGGCTCAACTCAAACTAACTTTTTCCTCAATGCAGCTGCACGCTCGTTTTAGTTGGTCTTTGGATGCGTAAAAAGTAGTTTCTCCAAGTTAGAGGGATAAGTCGCTCACCGATGGATCGCACCGACCTTCCGATAGCTTGACCGATGCCGACCAGCCCGAAAACTTTCGCAATATAATTCAAATGTTTTTGCTCTCGAACAAACATGCTCTGGAAGTGTGTGTATCGCGATAAGAAACAATACAAAAGTAAAAACGAACCCAAGCATAAAAATAAACCAAAATTATTATCAGCGCTGCCACAATAAAAATAAAGCAGCAGAGAAGAGTGGAAGAGTAGAAGAAAGAAGAAAAAACTGCACTGTCTTGTTTAAAAATATTAACTCGCTTCGCTCGCTTCTTGGATTCCAGAGGTTTTAAATGTTCCTATCTATTTACAGGCGGCCTTTAACGCGTGTCGTTGTGGCTTGTTTGTATTGGAAATACGTTTGTATCTAAAGGGGTTAATTATCAATGGCTAGTGGGTTCGGCAGTAAAATTTCGGCAGTCGTTGTGGAAAGCCGTGACTGACGACGTCGACGGGCTCATCACATTGTCATTACGTGTTCGAGAGGTCGCTCATTTGAAATGCGGTACGAGTAGGGACCGTTACCACCACATGCCCACTGACAACTTTACGAGGAGCACCACTTCAAACCACATGTTACACTTTGGGTTGCTGCTTTATTCGCGCTACATGACATACCCCACACTCTTTGCATACTATCGCTAAACGTGCCATCCCTATAAATACTCACCCGCCATTCACCACCTATACTGTGTCTTGTAGATTTGCTCGTAAAGCAAGCCTGTCTTTTTGAATAACATGTTTTATTACACTTGGCATCGCTTTACACCCCTGCAAAAATGCCCCACGCCAAATTTTCAAATGAAACTGCACCAATCGTAGACAGCTGTTATTTGTACCGTCTACAACACCTAATATCGCGATGTGAAACATAAAACCGGAGCGCTTATTACTTTCCTGCAACCAAGTTTTAACAACCTTATTATACATAAAACAAACACCGAGTTTTCGTCGCTTAACGTCATATTATCGCCGTATTTGACAACACGGCAGCCGTTTTTGGGATGCGCTATCGTAAAAATGTTACAACGACTACACGTGACTACATTTCTGTACCGACAGGTATTGATACTTGCCACATTTAACTGACATTTCTTCACGAAGAAAAATTCCCCGTCAACGATGAGACGGACAATGGCATCGTCAAAATAGCGAAAATCGATTTCTACCAAATTTTTTGGTGGTAATAAAAAAAGTGAGTTCTTGATGTAAGTAAATAACTAAAATATCCAGAGCTACGTTGGCAGTCATGTCCAAGAAACGCGAAAGCAAAAAAAAACAATTGTTCCGACTGATTTGAAGAAATTTTTAACAATTACTTATATTTTCTAAAAAACTAGGATCAACCTATCGAATGTCAAAAAAATTAAGTAACAATTAAAAGCGAGTTTTTACATGACTTGCATTCTTCTGTGCTATATACGCAGTGGTTTGAAAAAAATGGCGCTTGTTCTCATTCGTCTTGGACAACGATTTGGTAATTTAAAGATATGTCTATTGAAAAAATCGCATACATTCAGTTAAACAAACCGGGCAGTAAGAATTAACTCGGCTCCGATTAATTAATTTTTGTTTCTATTGCTATAATGAGAAATCGATTCGATCCGCTCGATTGTTACGTTACATCGAAAAAAGTGAACAATTTATAGAGATAACAATGAATGATTTGAACCGAAAGAATGCAAAGAAACTTACAAAAACGAGTTATTTCAAAAATTATAACCAGCACAGTAGAACGTTAGATTACTGAGACAAAATAATATATTCTCGTAGCAACTGTGGGCCTCTAAATACATATATTAAAAAAAACAATTTTGCATTCCTAGTTTGGTCGCGAAATTAAAGAAAAAAAAAAAACATTTATTTGACAAATAGCGGTAAGTCGGACGATATTACGCAGTCAGCTCGCAAAATGTGAGTAGCATTGTCGAGTCGTTTTCCGCTCAACCTGAGTGAGTAGGTGATAGATATATTAGAAGGGAAAATGCCTTTGAAATGCAACAGACCTTTAGAATGAGTATGTAAAGTAGGTTCTTTATTATAACGAAATTCCCGTTTAGCTTCAATGAAGGAAAACTCTAGATATGTTTAAGGGGTGCTTGCGTCCATAAATTTATTCGAAAGACAAATCTTTACGACGACAATTGCACGTTTCGTCCATATTTTATACAAAAATGATCAAAAAAAAAATGTCAAAGTTAAATAAAATTCATAATGTAACAGACCATGGTGAAAAAATCTAGAGTGTAGCAGCAATTTTAGAATTCAACAAATCGAAACATTTCTGTTTATCTTGTA
The DNA here is from genome assembly GCA_030157275.1 of Cynaeus angustus. Taxonomy (NCBI): domain Eukaryota; kingdom Metazoa; phylum Arthropoda; class Insecta; order Coleoptera; family Tenebrionidae; genus Cynaeus; species Cynaeus angustus. The sequence continues at coordinate 13,064,769 of CM058066.1, read as the reverse complement.
ATTTTCCATCTCGTGATTTCACTTCATTTCATGACTCAAAATTACATATTAAGTTGCCTAGACCTACAAAAATATAATCGGTCTGCTCTGATCATTGACTCAGCAGGTCACGAGCCGCCTCTGTTTTTTTTTAGAAACGTGACGTTCGCGGCTACTTTGAATCTTTTGTTAGTATGGCGACAAAAACGATCTCGTTACGTATTTGATAAATTGTAATCAGTTTTCGAGGGTTCTTATAATAAGTAAATTGCTTCGTGTTTATGTGCAATAACATTCTTCCACGGCGTGAGTGATGACTTTTTTATTCGTGCTCGGTATTATATCGACGAGCGAATAATTAGAGCACTTCAGTACAAATCACTTAATCGACTGCAAGAATTTGCGGGAAGGGAAAATGATGTTTCACTTTCGATAATAGTGCAGACACGCAACGCAACCGATAAATTCTCTAATGGACGAACATCCTCTTGTGGTTAATTATTATTATTATTATTACACTTGTTATACCGTACATAAGTTAGTTGTATAAACAAACCTATGGAATTTTTTTAGCGATTAGATGAAATGAGTTTTGTCGATGGTTCTTCAATTTCGGAACAATTGGGTAATTTACCGCCTATCAAATTTACCACATCCTGTGGACAACCTGTGATTGTCTCATATTAAAAAACAATTTCTTTTCAGTGGTGTTGCGCTTGGTGGTTTTTATTTGCTAAATTAACATAGAGAATTTGAGGTTTTTAAAAAATCTAATAGCATTTAAGCTTTCTGCTTGGATATAATTCGCACATGGATTATTTTATAGTTCAATAACGAGTTATTTTTTTATTTTTAAAACTGTTGCTTAGATTCGATCAGTGTTTTTTGTTTAAAAAGGTTATGGTTGTAAATAATAAGATACAAAAGTCACTTAAATTTTGTAATGGCTTAAAAATACCCAAAAACTATTTTTTTTATCAAACAAACTGGTTCTGACACCGGTTTGAAGAAGCTAAGAAATAAATGTTTACTTTAAAGGAAAAAATTCTGTTCTTTATGATAGTCTAGTGTTAAAATGAAGTAGGTCACGTTCTACTAAGGCGATGCAATACGAAGTAGTAGTAAGCCCTTTAAAGTAATTATAATAATCGTGAAGATGTACTTCCAGCTCTTTGTTTTATTACTGAAGTGATTTATATAGCAAATTCTACTAAATCACATGTACTATACTGTATTTACCGCACGTAAAGTCATAAATTTATTACGATGTTTTATTAGTACCTAACACAAGGTTGTTTTCATTTACAAAGTTATTTTTAGTAAAATTTCTATTTTAGACAAATTTAGGATTCCAAAATTGAAGCTTTGTTTTTTGTTTGTTGAAATATTTTGATTTTTTATTTTAATTAAACGACCCGTAGAGTTGACGAGTCATGTTTATAATCATCGCCTCCGTGTTTATCTTCCATTAGAGCCCTTTCAGTAAACCAAACAGAAAACTCATTATTACGGATAAGAAAACAAGAGTCTTGCTCTAGATTATTTCGAATCTTAAGGAAGTAGCTATGGTTGTTTAATTTAAATTTCAGATGACACTAGACGGCACGAGTGGTAAAAAGAATGTTCCACGGTGGTATGTCGTAAAGAACACTGAATCCGGCGCCAGAAGATGACCGCTGCTAAGAGGGTGATGTGTGGAAAATATAGGGGCCAGTTTGCCGCTTTGCCTAACAAAACATGAGATTTCAATTAAAACGACACGTTTAATAATGAGGCTACAGATTTATAGCCGCTGCTGATTATTATGCCAACACGAACACGGCGGGCGACACGCAAGCGCTAAATGCTGACTGATTTAAATTGTCTTCATCTCACTTAGCATCTTATTCGAACATTCGACTATTCCAAATATGTAATACAATAATCAAACTGATAAGTCTTAATAAAAAAAAAAGGGATTTACCCAGAGGTCTTCTCTAGAATCGATTCTATAGCTTTGGTTTTTTATTTAAAACACTGATATAATTTATTTTGTTCCTTAAACAAATTATTTTTTGGCAACACTCAACGAAGGAACTAGTTGGTTTTACGGTTGGTAAATGCTAATCAAACGGAACTGTTCGAGAAAGAAATTTGATTATTTTAATTAAGGATGGGTACGAAGAACATCGAGTACGTGTTCTCTGTTCTTAAAAAAAACATCAAACTTTGCACAATTTTCATGGTTGCGTTCAAACTACAGTGTCAGATAAGCCGATGGTAGGATTTAAAATCAGATTTAAGATAAAAATCGTTGTATAATAAGGTCGATGAATGAGCATAATCAAAAATCATTTGGATTAGCATCCCATTTGGTGATTCTCTTTTAAATAGAATTTCGATTTATACTTAACCAAACCAGTTTTGATTAAGTCGGGGAGGACCACACAGGATTCCAATAATATAAATTTGATAAAAGTATTGGTTCGAAGAGTAAAAGATAGAAAAATGCAAAAAATAAATAACTGTAGCGGTTCAGTTGCTTTGTTATCTACCTAAATTATCGAGTACAATTATAATGTATCGGGTTTGGTGCAACATAGTGGAAAAATAATAAAAAATAAGTTTTACTGTTAGATTGTATGTATAATACCAACGCCAACAAAAACAACTGGATATAATTGTGTTGTGGTTACACTGTTGAGTAACTGGTAAAAATGCCTTCGGAACTTTTTGTTCTCTAGTAATTTTATCGCAATAAATAAATGTTCTGTAACATATTCGATTTCTTGTCAGGCTTAAATGGTGTCAGTATTGAAAATTTTCAACAAAAAAAAAACCGAACGCCCTTGTGAGAATGCTAATATAATAAGGTATATTACCGCAGAAGCTCAAATAAGATAAAGAAAACTCGACATCTGATACATGACAATGTACAAAACGAACAAAGAAAACTTCTGCAAGGCTGCAAATCACTTCATTTGCATACCATTCGTACAAAATCACACATGCTTTGACTAGAGTAAAAAACTTGATATAGAGCCGAAATCTTATTTCCTAAACAACAAATTAGATATAAGTTTTTATGATATGGGGCTAATAGATTTCACTGGTGAAGCGTGACTGAGTGAGTGACTTAGGTCCGAATCGAGCCCAGACCGGTGGGTGTGAAGTGCTGAGTCTCGACTACATGAGTAATGGACAACTCAGCTGTGAAATGCATGAGAACTAACATCGTGCTGAAAAACACTTGCCTCCAAGACCAAATTAATCAATCCGGTCGACCGGCGACAAATTGTTTATAACATTTTCACGTCAGTCCAAGCGACGAGAAATTTTGAATCAATGTTTAGAATTCAAATACCTTCGACGGTTGTTCAAATTCACTCTTTATTCACGGAATGTTTGCAGGTAGTAAAAAATTATTATAAATACATACCGACAAGTTTGACTTACAACCTTGAGAGGACACATGGATGGAGCTATTAGCTTTGTACTAGATCAGACTTGATGTCATCGTTCGTACATGTAGCCATCAAACGCGTAAAAAAATATAGTAAACTGTACGCCAAGTTGGACTCGGAACGTTATGCTGCACAATTCCACTGAGTATTGAGCAAATATAAAAGATATACGATAAGAAAGTCTACGACTTGCAATTAAAAGATGTTATCAAATTGATTTACCACAACTTAATCCATGCTTCTTTCTATAAATTTATATATTGGTGTTATAACGAAACTCAATAGAGACAATCAATTTTTCTTGACAAAATGTAGGTAACGCCCCTGATTCGAAACGTAATATAAATAGCGTTAGAACAGGTTTCATCAAACTATCAATGAATAGTCGCTTCCGTGCCCTTTTAAACCCAACAACTCCTACACACATGAATGAATGATGAGCGATCACACATGAAGCCAATGAATTGGCAAAAGTAAGACAAGTCTGTCTCACGGTCAAGCCGTGGTCCCTTCAGATTTAATAAATGAGAGCAGTGTTAATTACAACACAGATTAATGCACTTAGATGTCGAGGGTTCATCGCATGTAAAAATGTCATGAGAACTCTGTCCGGTCAACCTTCACCTTTGAACCTCTCATAAGACTACATCAAGCAACATGCGATGTTGCTGGATCTTAGTTGGGCCGCAGCATTTCAGGAACTGTCCCGCAAAAGACAGAGATGATAATCTGAGTGGCACACCTTGAGAGAAAATTATAAATAGGTTACGGCACTAGCAGGTAAGTATTTATCTTTCATCGTTATGAAAAAAATCTTGGACTATAAACGAACCAAAATTGTTTCTTACCGTTTTCGGCCGTTAGATTTTGATATATATATATTTTTAGTTTCTAGTTTTTTCACAGATTTTAATTTTTGTCATAGATCCTTTAGTACTTCTACCCATAGCAGAACAGATGAATATACCAAAGCATACCAGACAGTATTAGATTTACTAGATATATTCTTGCTGATGAATCTATGAGAAAAAACGAGTATTTCATTCTGTAAATTTTGAAATCTTGGAGATTTCAACGAGTAATGTTAATAAATTATTAGTAGTTATTTTTCATAAAACATGAAACATTTTTTATTACACTCTTTCAGATTCGACGATTTTAGTTGTATATTATGATATTATGTATGAAAATATAACATAAAATAGAAAAAGCTAATTGTGAACACTAAAACTATAGAGAACCATGGATAATCTAAGCAAAACCACGTAAGTACAAATGAAGACTTTACAAATAAAAATGTATTTTTTTAAGAATACGTAAAACCAGAAGGTTGGTATGGATCTGTAAAAACGACATTTTATTTAATAAAACCATTTACAATTTCAGACTCTACCATATGTTCTCATATATGCAACAATTAAGATGTGGTTTAATTGAATTTTCACGTGGTTTTCTTTGTAAACTTCTATTATTGCAATTACTGGAATTTAGAAGTAAAATTCAATTTAAAACCGTCACAGAAATTTACTTCCTTTACCGTTGTAGCTGATAGTCAGAGTAATGGTTTTTAACGATGTCAACGCCTGTGATTGTGAATAATAACAGTAATCAATATTTTATCAATAATAATAATAAACAAGGGTATAAAGCACGTGAAATATAATTAATAATTATGTTTTTACATACATTTTGAACATAACCCCCACGATGGAGACCAGTTCAATAACTAGATTGTTCAAAATCTTTACAGTACCAATCTACATCATCAATAATGTCAATTTCTTTTGATCGACTTTTTAAAAGATTATAATTTCCAGTTTGCACAAATACCCACCCACTGACGGAAAATAAACAAGCTTGCTGTGATGACGAATAATGGATTCTGAAGTCAGAAAATTTAATGTCGTAAACTGTAAAAAAAAACAAACAAAAAACTAGCAACAGTAATTTAGGGGGTAAATAAAAAGGCTAGAAGCGGAGAGAAGCTGAATTTCTTGCTTGTGAAATTTACTTAATTATTTTTTTCAATTTGTAAATTTGTAAATAAATATATTTATTATATATATATATATATATATATATATATATATATATGTAATGATAATGATAATAACATTAAATACTGAATTTAAGAATTTTTACATTTAGTCAAGAACAAGAATGACTTGTTTTATTTGTTAGTTTTGAAACCAAATTAGTTAGTAAATTTCGATAGTGAAATCGAATTAAACTCAGCTGATCAATACACATTTAATTGACCAATGACTTACTGACAGATGTTGCCAAATTATGACATGTGTCAAACTATTCAAATTTTATGTATCTACGATTTTTCTCATATCCTACTTGATCACGTTTTTATTTTGAACACATGTTACTATTACTAATTCTATATACGGAACCATGGAACAATAACAGAAAAAAATCTGTAATTTAAAATTTGTATAACGAAAATGTGTTGTTTCATTAAACCCGAACGTTGAGCAAAACAGTGGACCTAATTTTAATTTTTTTTAGTAAGGTACTTGGAAGATATCCGTTAAGATATAATAATAATAATATTTATGGTCGCTTGCAATATTTTATTATTGCGTAAATGTGTTAGAAGTAAGTCGATAGATCAACGAAACAAGTTTTCGAGTCGACCACCGATTAAAAAAGTACCTTTATCGAATTGAATTGATTGGTTTGAAAGACTTTAGGTGAATATGAGCATCGAAGCGGGTGCAGTGTTGTTATCAAGGGACTATCGGAGCAACAGGAATGATGATCGCTGACAGCAAAAGTCTAATGCATATCAATAGAGTGGTTGTCTTGATCTGCAAAAGAGTGAACCGAAGCGTGAAGGCATCGCCTGGAATCGGACAATCGTCGAGTGCTTTATTAAATCTGTCTCAACCTTTTGTGCGATATCTAATCGTCTGCGCCTCCCCAGAGATTGGCAGCAATTTCCGGATACATGTCACTTGAAGGAAATTGCACAATGCAAACAATCACTATTATTCCCATTCATCAGCGTCGGCGTACGTCATTTGCAGATTTCTGGTAGTGCCGGAACGACCGGAACTATAACCATCTTAGTAGGCGCTATCGCGTTTAGGATCTCCTGTTTGCGTATGAGAGCTTCAAATGAGTCATTTAAGGGGCGAAGACCTGCCGCTTTAAAATTGCATTACCTGATGCCTCTTCCGATCGATTAGATTCGTTCGCTGCACTCTAATATAATCCCGTTTTATTCCTTTCGATTTGCGCCGACATCGGAGGTGGAGATGTTCCTAGATTCCGTCAAAAAAATTTCATGTCAGACATATTTTTTCATCCTGCTGGTATTAGCGGTATCGGTTTGAAAAGTTTTCCATTAATTTCTTCTTATTTGGGCTTAGCATAGAACGCTGTAAGCATAAGCTATGCATTTTGATTAGTCCACCCCCATTGCGGTGTTATCATATTCATATTATATTTGTGGGGGTAAAAATCAAAGTGCTTTTCTTTCCGTCCTGATTCAACTCATGAATACGTTACGGCTTCTCTTATAAAACCCTTAAAGACGAACTGTGTCAAAGAGCTACCATGTATAAATCATAACTCTCTGGATTTTTTATTTCACCACGGTAAGTAACGCGGATTTTTGAATTCATTTGAATTTAAAACTACCAATGACATTCTTATGAATACTAAAGCAGGCAAATTACAAATTTCAAAAATTCATGCCCCACCTCCACGACACATAAGTACATATATCAATTAGTCTGAACACCGCCAGTTATATAATTCCACCTATCTTATTTAAATCTTAATTGATGTAAATTTAATACAGACATTTACACTTTAAATGATCATTATAAGCTCGTTTGTGAATAACATTCTGTTTAACTTGTTAACATTTGAAGTTTGATGTTTTCATTATACATGCATAAACTATTTTTTTAGCATATTGTTTCACTAAACCGCATATTTAATCGAATCCATAGATTTTTTTAAATCGTTTCTTTCTACATAAAAATTTATATTTTATAGCTTCCGGCTCTAAAATAATCCGGCTATTTGCCATAAATTCTAAACGCCAGTCATTATGTCGTTGAAGTAAAATTAATTACTTAATTAATTATCATTTTATTTGCTATTTATTACACCATAGTAAACATTATACTTTTTCTTATTCTTCTTTTGACGGCTTCCGTCATTCCATTCTGTAATGTTTCTGTTCGAATATTAATTACTTACAGATGTACTTATAATGTAAATTAATGGAAGCTCTGCATTGCTCTATATTGCAAACATTAAAATGCACACATTTTTTATATCTACCTCTTTTAGGACAAACAATATGCACGTGAGAACAAATTTTGAGATTCGGAGGCTAGTTTTATGTGCAAAAGCATTGTAAATTTTTCTTTGTTCGAACTGTCTTACAGTTTTGCTCGAGCATGTTTATAAATAACTGACTCTGTTAAATTACTGCGTAATTTTACTCAGTACGGTTAATGTTAACAACAGACTAAACAATCACAAATTCTGCTGAATTGTTAAAAAAAAAACGGACTATTTGAATTTTCTTCGAAAGATAACATCGATATGGTCACTTTTATGGTAGAAGTTGTTTTCTATTCGTATCGAGACAAAATCGATCTCATAAACTAAGCATACTAAGCAACTTAATGGCGTATTAGCGAAAAAACAGCAAGCCCCAAATAAAATGAGGAACAAGAAATATCAAATATTGTATAAAAAATAGAGTTAGATGGTTTTGAACTTAACATTTTCGGCAAAACACTTTCTTAAATTTCTAATTTATTTAAAATTACAAGAACTGCAACCCTATGTTTTTTGTCAGTTTTCGAGGTCCAAGTTTTAGTGTAAAGAACGACGTTATCATAAACGAGATATGCTAAATTAGCCTTGTTGATTTTAAACTCTAAAAAATGATGTCATTTCCGGTCAAAGTAAGTTGGGTACGCACAATTGTACGATGAAATTTTGTTGAACTTAGTAATAACTTCCTTTCTGTGATTAATTTGGAAATTGTTAAAGCAAACATATTGATTTATGCTACTTTTAGTGAAAGCTTTAACAAATTACAGAAAAATAATGTATGAGGTTATTGATCTTGGTATGTTTACAGTAGGTTCAAAAGCACTAATAACATATTTGTTCTCATCAATATTACTAGGAATAGATTAATAGATGTTAGGAAGCCGATCGAGTTTTCTTGTATTTTGTTAAAACCTGCAGGTGTCTAATTATCTGTGAGTCACTTTTTACGTTGATAATTTAAAAATAATTAATTGAGCAGTCAGCATTAGTAACATATTCAAGTAGTGAGTAAATCTCGTAGACATTTATTAATGAGCGCCTGTTAAGAAATAGCGATAATTTCACACCAATACTTCGTTATGAAAAATACAAGCTCGAAGGGTAAAAAAATTAATTCTTCTTACAAGCTGTTGTGACAGTCACAAATTAATGTAAATACTTCTGACTCGATGACTTTTCCCGTGACTTTAACAAAGTGAATGGCAAGGGGGAGTAAAGGATCTACTGTTTTAAAGAATAATCAAGTGCATTACCCCTACTGGAAAAAAATCAGACTTGCAAATTTTTGATTGCCCCCTTCACAGTCCGTAAAGACATTAGCCTCCTACATTTACACCGTTCGACCCCTGCTTTAAAACGTCGTATGCTCGAATTTATATTAAAGGAGAATTATAGAAACAGTTGTTCGCAAGCACTTTGCTCAATATTGTGCTCGCCCACTTTTTACATTTGCATACGCCACTTACTTAAAAATTATTGCTACCGACATTTTTATGGACCATTGAAAAAAATTGAGGTGGCGCATTTTCATACAGACATTAGATACAATGATGATTAATAATACCAAGAGAAAAACTGATAGACAGGGAAAATCTGACCTTTCGAACCTACCTCAAAATCAACCCCTCTTTAACTCTTCACAACCCCAATTTAGTCTTTGGAAGGGTTAAAATTATCTGTTTGTTCTGGTTTCTCCAGCTAATGAAAACACACGCAGGAAGTGATGCTATTATTTCATGAATTATCGCTCATGGGTATAGCTCCCGACGGAAAGAAGGATTCGGAAATTTTTGAATGATGATGAGACGGTTGCTATTCGTGTTATACCTGAGTATGTCGTCGCAATCACATGCCGTAATCTACTACTTTACGAAAAATGTAGCCGCCACATGGTGTTATAACACTTACTTCATTTTATTTTTAGCTCACTTTTGTTTTTTTGTTTGTATTTTCTTTTATATTAAGGTGAACGTTCAATTTGCAACTCATTTTCCAAATTGTTTCATGTGTACCTAATAACCGATAGAAAAATGATGTCAATTAACTGATATGCAATAATGACTTAGTTTACGTTATCTGCCTACCAATAATTAGTTCTGTTCTAACATGTAGGTACTATGTTCATGTCTCTATATGTAAAGCTTATTTCCATTGTTTGCTGGACATAAAATATTATTCCCTACCAAAAACTACCAAATTGTTACAAATTCAATTTTTTTAATGCTAACTCATTATTATTTTAGTATTTTAATTAGTAGGTCGCTATTGACATAAAAAAATAAAATAGTTTTATTACAAGTTTAACTAATGAAGACGGATGAGGCAGTGGTTTGAATTTACGGCATATATTTGGCAGTTGGATTCAGTTAACAAAAAGAAAAATCTTAAGCACTGAGAGTAACAAAATGTTTACTTTGGTAGACTTTTCATGAATTGTTGGAATGCGCTAAAAATTCGTCAGTGTTCGAAATACGTCGCCATTTTACAAAGTTGAGAAAAATTTACTGATGTTGGTTGTGACAAGCATTTTACAGATGCTTTACGTTATTATAATTTGCGAAACGTCTTTTATTTTGCCTAGATTTTTCTTTTTCCACGACACTAAACAAACGTGTTAGCTTAAGTCAATGATTATAAAATTAAGTGGGTTTTAGGTCAAAAAACCTCAACCTCTTCAACACATCATGTGTAGAAGACACGTGAAATTATACACCTGCTTTAGTTAGATTACATTAATTATTACAATCACTGACTAAAAATCTCTCGGTGGACGGACGGTGTACTTACAGTGCTCATATTGCTCATTTTGCATTAGACTTGCCAGAGGTCAATAAATCATGAAAATGTTTCTACATGTCCAAACAGAAGTTTATGTTCGGTAAAGGAAAGTCAGAATAGAACAGAATAGAACAGAACAGTTAGTGCAGTTTGGAACAACAATGGTCGAATTAAGAATGTAGGTAGAATGTTCACATGAAACATCCATTACACGTACGCTTAACTATAATTTTAAGTTTTAATATAGCACAAGAAAATAAGCTAAATTGCAGGTGCTTTCAGATTTTGCGTAGAAAATGCGTGCTGTGTTTGTATGGTTTGGGAATTGCTTAATAGGTATTATTGGGCATCTATTAGCCGGATTGTGCTAAATTATGATTGTTGCTTTGAAAGATGAGTAGGTAAACTATTAGTACAAGACGGTTCGAAGAGAAACGGTACGCTAACGGCAAATTGTGTTAAATCAACATGTATGTATGTTGACCGATACAGAGCAAGTCAGCAAGTCCATACTTTACGTGGCGGAAAGCATCTTCTAGGAAGGAACCTAGTTAGAACAGGTGCTCAAAGTCTCCAATATTTGATGTGAACAAACAAACGGCTCGCTTACAACTTCCAATGCGGTACTAAAGGCCACTTTTTATCCGAGTGTTGCTGCGCATTTGTCAAGATACGCGATAATATTTGAGAAGATCACGATTTTGCTTTACGACAGAAGACGGGACAAATTCATGTGGGAACATAATTTTGCAGCGTTGACCTTGCTTAATGACAAACTTGAGGGCTTTCGCGTTTCGCGTTTCGCGTTTTGTGGTATCAGTTATTTGCACAAAACGTCTACATTTATGAAATTGTTTAGCAATTCCACGGTGAAGATAGAACTAGTCAATTATTCTTGATTTGTTGTTGCGTCGTATGACGTTCGAGCTACTTAGAAAACTAGCATCTAAATTTAATCATCGAACCGATAGATCGTCTGCTAACTCATTGAATTTTAAATAAAACGTCCGGTCAGAAGGCGTAGCGCATTATGGCGACTAGAGATATTAATTAATTAGACGGAGATTAAGTGGTAGACAGCCCGGAACCAACAACAAAGTTGGTTCAAACAAATTGAGCTAAGTCTCCAGGTGTGTGTATGTGTGTAAATAATCTGGTGTGAATATGTTAGGCACGCTGTGTAGATTAGGTAGCGCCCGCTGTGACAAGAAGCCGCTTAAAAATAAGCGCTCATTTGGACTGGTGGTATAAAATGATGGAGTTCAACCGGCAGGAGTTGGCTTCCCGCTGAAGAACATGCACCATGCTGTATGTCCGTGTGATTTCAATTATGGTTTACCTCTACCAAAAATAAATAACGCCTTCACCGATAATTCATCTCGAGAAAAATGACACTTCTGAACTTCTGAAGTGCCGAATCGAAAATCTTATTCGAAGAATTATCACTTTACCAGAGACACAAAAGAGTTTTTGTTGTGAATTAGATTTGGTAGTAATAGACCTGCTAAACCATAACGAATCGACAGTTTAAAATCAATTAGCAGAAGACCTTATTTTACAATTATAAAAAGGGCCGGACACAAGAATCGGTTCCTGCAAATAAATATTTATTATTATGTCATCCACATTGGTTTTATTCATGACAAATCGCCTGATCTAGAGAAGGTACTCACAATATTTTTACTTATTCATAGATTAGAATAAAACACTATAAACTTACCAAGTGCATAGAATTAATTGAAGCAACTTTAGTAAATTACCAACTTCAATAAGCTCAAAATTTTATATGTATATACAGTAGACTTCCGATTATCCGAAACAGTCGGGACCGGAGCCTTTTCGGATAAACGAAATTTCGGTTAATACAGAGTGTGTGTATTTGTATTAAAATAAATCATCTTACATGGTTATTATATGTTAGGTATGCATGTTTTAAAAAAAAGAATCAATTCTGGGTTGTTTTAAGCTCAGTCGGTTTTTACTAGCAATGTTCCTCCATCGTGTTAACAGTAACAGTGGTCTCAGGCTGTTGCTCTACGTATAACAGAGCTGTGTTTAAAGCATCTAATCCTTTTAAATGTGAAATTTTTGTGTCTTCTTCATTCGTTTCAGATTCGGTATCACTGTGTTTTTCGTGTTCTCTTTCATTAACAAGTTCAAAAAAATCAACGTCAGTGAGTTCCTTTTGTTCTTTATTGTCAACTGTTTGTTATCCATTTTTCAACTTCTTCTTGGCCTATATCTTCACATGCTGCATTATCTTTGCCCAAGACTTCTGCAGTGTAGAATTTTTCACTTTATTTCATGCATCTGCTGCCCAATAAACCACGTTTTTCACATTTATTCTATTTAAGCAATCTACTGTACATTATGGTGTCAACATTAAACTGAAGAAATAAACCTTAAAATGCATTTCTGTTAGATGCAGCGGTTATTGCCGATAAAAAGCAGATTTTTATTAATTCTATGAACTGCACGAGCAAATTTCGGATAATGCGGAGTTAAGTCTAGACATGGTTCGATTAAAACGGCGGATCTAAAATTTCCCTTCGTTTCGGATAACGCGGCATTTCGTTAAATCGGGATCCGGATAATCGGGAGTCTACTGTATATCATTTTGACATGTCATATTCTTATGTTATTTAATCCATTTTTTTTTGTTTTGTTTTCACTTTTATTAAAAATTCCAAATGATTTTACAAACAAATGTAGATAAACGAATTCTCAGTCAGAACCCTATACTTGAATTGGGTAAAGATATACAAAAACAAAAATGGCGTTATTTTTTGGCTTCAGTTTCTATATCAAAAAATACATGGCTCTAATATGTATAAAATTGAAGAGACGAATCTGATAAAACATTAATGTTTGAAAAAGTGTAGCTTAAGTCATTTTTGCATACCTAACTTTATTTAAATAGCGTGTAATTCCTATCAATAACATGCAGATATTTAAAATTACAAACGTTAGTTTTAAAGTCGGCAAAGCATAACAGTGAACAGACACAGAATTTTTTTGGTTTAGGTAAAAAATTTAAACCCGTTAATCAACAATTTGACAAATGTGGATATTTAATTTTTGATTTAGTTTTGCTATATCTTATTTTTGATCGTTTTTAAAAGTAGGTAGGTATATTAACAATAGAAATAAATTCAAAATGTTTGTGATAAAATTGTGGGAATTTTTAGCCAAAATTTGTAGTCGTGGAAAAATAGTCATTTACATTTTTGAAAATGCGTAGGCTGCAGTTTGAAAGATTTTGAGAAAATAAGACAAAAGTAACCATACGCAGAACATACCTTTTAAGTTGATATTAATTTAACTGCAAACTTGAAATAAGTAAATATTTAAAACATTTGTGTCACGTTGTGATTTGTCTTCTATGTTTTCTTCTCGATTAAATTCTAGGTTTAAAATATCATTTTTAATAGGATATTGTTCCGTTTTAGAAGAAAATTTGGTTGTGTTAATTCAAAAATAAAAACTTTGAAAAATAAAAAAAAATGGAAATTATATAATAATATTTGGATCTACAGAAATAGTATATTATGACAATCTCTGGTAGATTTGTAAGTTATCAATTTATCGTCGCATTGATGATGGAACTTTACTGTCGAAACGCGCACAAGCAAGTTACAAGTATCTTTTTTTTTGTGTGTCTGAGCTGAAGTAGTAAATATAATTTTTCGAGAATTTTTTTCTAAAGGTGTAAAGTGTGTTCTACGAGAGGTGTAGGGTCAAGGAGGTGAAGGGTAGAACCATAAGCGTCGGCCAGCACGTGCCCAGGAAGTTATATCACGTGGCAGCCCAAATGCAAATGAGCAACAAGTGGCGTCCGATCCGAAATAGCTAGGTAGGACTCACCGGTAGTAGGGAAATGCTTGGGGCATGTGTAGGTCCATGGGGGCGGCCGGATGGTGTGCGGCGCCGTAGCCGTGGTGGTCCCCGGTCTGCATCATTGTCCCGGCAGCGGCCGCAGCGGCGGCGGCTGCTGCCGTGTGGTGGTGCCCCAAGACGGCCGCCCAGGGCGATGACGCGAACCCTCCTGGATGATCCAGCTCGAAGGCGCACCTCTCCACGACACTCAAGTGCATGCAGCCACAACACTACACCAACGGCATCCCGCTACACCGTGTCGTCGTCTCACTATGGTCGATCGTACGTACCTAGTAGCCGTCACACGTGCGTCGGCGAGCGCGGACACTCGGCCATTGATCGCGGACTCCTAGGAGTCCGACCTGGACTTGAATGAGGAAAGAGTTAACGGAGGCGGAGTTGGGTGCTCGCGTGCGTGGCCGACCGTCACGTGACGAGGCGGGAGGAGCCGCTTACTGGTTCCGACGCCTAGCCCGCCTATCCGCGATACTCCCACTCGAGGCGGGTTTGCGCCGAGATACCGATACGTACCTACAAGTCTACTATCTAATTACTGTACGAGCCTTTGAGCCTTTGAGGTTCGCTCGCTCACCTGTCAGTCCAAGGTGTGAGTGTAAGGTGTATCGCGCCACCATTAACGAATCGCACGACTTTGCTTCACCCCTGCCCTATATCTTTTCGGTTCGGTTCGAAACGACTATCACCCCTATCGATCAAGACACGCGGCCTTCACACTACCGACTTACCCTTCGTTTATTTACTAGGGAAGGAAATTTGCTCATCAGGATAAAATTACACTGCCCTACTCTAATAACGTTACACATTACGTGTATAAATCATTCGTCCCTTAACATTAACTATGTAATTAATTATACCGACATTCATTTCATCTTTTGGATGAGCCCTCAATTTTAACCCAAATGTTGTCGATTCAAAAAACTGTTATTGTTTTTTTAACAACATTATCACTGCTTTAATCACTTGCTGTTAATAATTACAGTTGGTAAAGAACGTACATATAAATAATAAAATTACAGGACAATTACTCAGGAACACCTATTAACATTGTCAATCCACTAAATTTAATTCACTTGTCCATAGTTACGATGGAAAAACATAGATCAAAGTTTGATGACCATTAAAAATACTAAAATTTAATCTAGGTGCAAGAACTTCGACCTTGAATTTACAATGAGTGGCTCCGAAACCAGAACATAAATTTTTGCGGTAAAAGTTTCGGAATTTTGTTTGGTTTTTGATTAAAGAAATGGTTAACCACAAAAACGAAGTTAGAATTTAAAATAATATTTATGCATCGTAGTGCAAATGTCTATACTTACTGTTTAGTTATGGCGCGAATGTAAAGTGTATGTGCCGTACTGATCAGTACTCACGAACATTCCTGCTACGCTTGATCGGATTCACTATGATTACTATCACACTACCAGAACAATTTATTGTAGCTTTATTAGTGTCTATCATGCTGACAACATCACGACATTTTCAATAATTGATATTAATAAATTCGACATCACTTCAGTTTCGGTTTCTATCACAATTACCAGGAACGGTCTCTGAAATCTGGACCGCTTTCTTCTGGAAACTACAACCACATAAAAATATAATTTAGTTTTATGAATGAACCTATTTTTATCTGTGGACGTACTCGGAGTGTGAGAGAATAGTTATATAAACTTGATGTACCTACAACAAATTATAGATGCGGTCGAGGAAAGGACATTTTTATCGTGTCATCTCAGAGTTATGACAACTAACAAGCAGTGAGATTCTGTGACTACTGCTCCCGCTCATGTTGTCATGTAGACTCTATAAAGAACATTTTTCGGCTAACTAGTCATGACTTACCTAAACTGACGTCTGGAATAATGGTAGTATCCAATTAGAATAATTACAAAAACAAATTTTGTACAAAGCATCAAAGAGTTACTTCAATCAACAACTGGTTTAGTTCCTTTTGTTTCTGTTATCTGTTAAACAGATTGATGGGTTATGGGTACGAAAACAAAATTTCTGTTCATGAGTGAATAGAAATTGAACATGATTTCAAAGATATATTCATTAACTAATAAATAATTTTAATGGTAGGCATATAGATACTATTACATAAAAACTAAAATATGAATTAAGTAACAAAACAAAGTACAAAAGAAACGAGGATGTTTTAAAAATTGCAAAATTTTCTACTAAACCTCAATCTACATAAGTAGGTATATTAATTCCTTTCGAGGATGACATAAATTTCAAATTATCAATGCTATATTCTAGTTCTCTTGCTTCTGCAAGACTGGATAAAATCTTAAGTATAAGTTAATGAATTAACGGTTTTGATCTTTCGGTTGGAGAAGACAACCGCAGCGGAAGGTTAGATCGGACAAACAGTTTGGACACGGGAAACAACGCAGTGCTATCTTGATGGCTGCGACCTGCGACCATAAACCACGTCTACGTGTAGTCCACTTGAGGGGAAAAGAAGGCAGGTACCGGCAACTTCTCTTGAGTTATTTATACAATACTCCTTTCATTCACTTTTCCAAAATATGAATCGAGGAGGATCCGTGACTAGCCTCTTAAACTACATTACATACGACGAATACAGAGTGGTTTTTGTTGTAGATAATTATGACTTCTTAAAAAAGAAAAAAAAGAACAGGGACGAAGTAAAGCTAAGATTCATTCTTCTGTGATTTTCGCTCGTTTTTCTCATCATTTGCAATTATTTCACGGACAGTTTAGAAAGTTTCTAATCCAAAATGTTCGATTTAAATTCGCGGGAGTTGAGTATAGAATAGTAATTATTCGGTCGACTTCTCTAATTGCCGTTCACCAACGGAGAGGGTCACAAACAATCGCCTCGCTGCAGTAATAATTTACAAATGGTGCCAAAATTACAGCACGTTGTTATGAATGGACATGTCCAAATCTCGTAGGTACGTCCATTCATTGTAGACTTTACCTTTTAACCACATTTGTACCTAATAGTAATCGATATTGGTAGCTATGTCTTAAACAGGTTTACACCTGAAGACGCTTCCCGCGGGGCAAAAAATACGGTAAGGTGTAGTTTAGAAAATAAATAAAAAAACAATGGTATGGTAGATTCCAGTGAAGCGTCAAATTAACTTGGTAAAATATTACCTCTGATGCACCAACTTCGTAATTGACTATCTAAGATTCCGTCCTTAAACCACTACTGGAAGAAGAAAAACTTGATAAAATATGGAAATCGTTCCCATGGGGGAAGGAACAAGACTAAATTCGTACTTTGCATGTGCGTGAATGACATGTGTGTGGGAAAAGAATTACGAGTCCTTGTTCCGCCCGAGTTGTTGCCGCAAATCAATCGAAGCTTCTTAATAAGCAGGAAACTTTATTGCAGCGATTATACTTATATTACGTTACAATCATCTTTATTTGCTAACAAGCTGAAATAACGGATTAATAATATAGGCACTGTATTTTTAGTGTTCGTCTTTATTTGAGCCATAGATACATACATATGCATATCTTCCATAATTTTTTTTGTTTTGTATCCTCTACCTGGTCGGTATCAGCAAGTAACGACTATATCATCTCCCTAGCTGCTGTTTGACCAACTTTGAGCCGACTTAGAATAAAATATAACCTCCAGAACAAATCGATACATCGCTCCGTGTACTTTCAAGACAATTTGAGACTTTAGGAGTTCATCACATGACAGACTACCTGAATCAAACATCCGGTGCAGTGACACAGAGTACTGACGTACGACCTGTACGCATCACGTATTAAAGTATTTAACATGCGAGTCCCGTGAGTCCCGTCCCAAACGTTCATTGTGCGTCTCTTCCCGCTACCCTCGCTGCATATACGCGTTTCCACAGACTACGGATGGCGCATGTTAACAAGTATTCGACCAACACCCCCTCAACGACCCGCTACTACTTTCCGCCATCACATGTCACCTGTTGCTTATGTATTGCCATCAAATATCGCAACTACTGCCCAAATCGACCAGACACGTAGAAAAAGTGTAGCACGTCGTAGCAAACGTTTCAATCCGGGACGAAACTGGAAGAAAAAAGGGGCGAAAATGTGTTCCTTATTTTGGAATTGCAATTTTAGTTTTTCATTTAGAAATATCTCTATAAGTAAATGTTATTTACCGCAACGTTATTAAAACATGTGATCCTAAAACTGGTCCTTGGGGTGTACCCTGATGGTGCATTTCAATTTACAATTAGATTCCGACAGCTTTTATTTTGTCGACAACTATAGTACCTTAATATAAAACGGAAAGCTTATTAAACACTATGCTAAGAATTATGTCAAAATAACAAGATGATGAAGATGTGATTTATTTAGGACCTTAGGGTGTTTTGGTAGTAGTAAATTATGATAGTCGTGAGTGCATTAAGCTCAAGGGTAAATTGTTGATGTTTAATAAGTACCTACTATGGTAAAAATCACACGACAAATTTTGTTCTTGAGCTATACCGTAGCGGCAAAAGTAGTGGGTGTAATAATATCGGTCCGGTAATAACAAGCTAGCGTCCGGCCGTCAAACCTGCCAGGTGTATTCCGACGTACAGAGCCGGACTATTCGATTAAAAACACAGAACTTTGTGAGGTATTCCTTGTAATTTATTATTTTTCTTTTATTGCCCTTGATGTACAAGTACAATTCAGATTCTTAAAAGATCTGACAAAGAACTATAAAATTAGGAACAGAACGATAAATTTGTAAAATGAAATAATAATTGCAATTAGTAAGACCTTTTCGGATACTGCAAATGACAGATGATATAAAATTAATAATGCTTATCATTGCAGTATTTTTCGTTTTACTTGTCATTGAAAGGTTTTGGGTTTTATGGATGATGTTGATAACTGTTTAATTACGCTTAGGTCTTAAATAATCTACTACTATAATTTTTTGATTACTAATCTGTGGCTAAATTATAAGTTAGTTCTGTGCAGGCGATCGAGATATAAAGCTCAACTGGAATTGTTTGTGCTCCATATCCAACGTTCTTATACTGTCCAAAGCAAATGGCTCTATACGACGAAAGAGAAAGATGTGTCCAATAGAAATATTATTACAAAATTGCATTGTTTCTTTCTTGAAATTTGCTTTTTCATGTGGATTCGAAGCTTACAGAATGTGATGCCTTTTTTGTTAAAAATATTTTGTGTTTACACATAAAATGACATTACGTCATTTTCAATTTTATAAAAAAAAAGGTGAAGACAATGACGCCAAAAACTCTTTTTTCTCCCTTTTGTTTCTTTGTTAAGCCCCTCTAGCATTTGTGTCCGTCCCTGTAAGACTACAGCAACAATAGCTGTTATTGCATTGTGTTGGCCACTTATTTTCACCTCGGCTTGCGATTAAAGCTATTTTTCGATTTGATCTTTTTTGAGAACGTGTATCGCGCGGCTCTCACCGCGTGTCTTCATGGTGTTGTCCCCGGCATCTTGGTACCGGTACCTTTAACATTTCTTTTGATTATAGTGTGAGCGGATACTCATAACTATACCATACGGACCGACATTCATTTCCACGGCTTCAACAATTCTCGAACTATAATCATAAACCATATACTATCTACTTTTCACGATTATTATTCAAGTAATATGCCCAACGAAAATGAAATTACCTCCACAACTCGCCTAAGGAATTAATGGTAAACCGTAAAATCAAACGACGCAAACGCTACAGATACAGATTTTGTTGCATTACAATAACGGATAACTGTGCAAATTGCATTGGAATGATGACAATTGCTCTTTTATAAAAACAACTTCATGTGAAATTTTACTAAGGGTCGTTCATCTCTTGATAGCATTGTTATATGTCAGTCTGCAAATTGCAATTCATTCGTCTTAACTGAAAAATTAGGCGTTCATCATACAAAAATTTTCACGCATTTTGCTTCGCCGTAAGAATGCTTTTAACATTTATTTTTTATACTGGTGATAAGAAGCACAGATTGGCAAAATTTTTACATGCAACTGGAAATATATTACACTAAAGGAAAAAATGTCCATTTCTTTATTAAAAAAAATCTACTAGCGATGGCAAATGGCATGTTTTTCGTAAAATAAAAAAAAAATCATTTTTTTTTAAATATTTACAGATTAATGTTAATTCAATTAAGAAACTTATTTTTAACAATCTCGCTAGAAGAAGACTGAAAACTCTCAGAAGACATTTATTTGGAAATCCTGGCTTCCCAAACTTATTGAAAAAAATGACTATTTTTTTGGACATAAAAATAATAACATTTACTTTTTTAATAAAAAGAGACTACTTTCGGTTTGCAATGATAAAAATTTCATAATTTTCCTGTTATTTATAAATTCTGAACGACTTCGGTTGGCGGATCTATCATTTGCTTGCCCGCCCTCGCATGTGTTCCCAGTTTAAGTCGGCTTCAGACATTTATTTTAAGATTTGGCTGTCATGTTCTTCTGTCGTTAACGAAACTTTATTGTCTTACCTGTGGTTTTGTTTCTTCAGTTTTTATTTCTCCTGTTACTTACCTTAAATTTCGGATTTCCTTGATTACACACAGAAGTTTTAAAACGGTGAAGACAGAGCGTTAGATCTGAACACAGAAAAAGGCAATAATTACCGGTGAAAAGGATAAACCACCATAGCATTAGCAATCTTGAAATTATTGGTTATTGAACAAAAAGGTGTAATCAAATGAGCGTATACTTAAGTCGCTGTTAATAATTTTAATGGTAGATCCCGTTAAGAATCTCATATTAATTAAATTGATGATGGATTACTGCCACAGGTATGAATAATTTATTTTCTTCTAATTATATAATTTTACTCGTTAATTTATGGCATCTGAGTATCGCACGATGTAAGTGTAAGAAATAAAAACGAAATATCATTAGAATTTTTTTATTTTAATGCGGCTTGTTTTCAAAAGTGGTAAAACACTAAGCAATCAAGACCTACACAACTCCATTATTATGAACAATACATTGGAGAAATACAGACTTCGGCAAATGCGTGAAGAGGAAATTTAAACCATAGAACCAAGAATATGTACTCACTTAAAAAAAAACAAAAAAAAAAGATACTTATAATAAACTTAATTTAAGTTAAAACTGAATTATGTTAAAACGACTGGTACAAACTATGAAACCGCAATAAAAAGATTAACTCAAATTACAGAGCTTACCATAAGAAAGTTGCCGCATTAAAGCAAAGTGCGACATTAGGATTTAGCTGAAAGTTTAACATAAACTTAAAACAACGGAAACCACTGTAATCATTGTACGCGGTCGTTAAGAATAACTTACGCAAATGCCCAATATTGTCATAATTAAATTGTGTTAAATAAAGAAATATTCAACGATGAATTTCAAGTCATCGCAAAAATAATGAAATAGGAGTGAGCAACTTGAAGCAAATCGCTGAACGTTTCTTAAACAAAATAAGTCTGTCGACAATGTAATGCCTACCAGATTCACAATATCCCGACATTACAATTGTTAATCAAACTTAAATTATACGTAAATTCAACCATTACATCCAGTTGGTTGAAAGACAACGTCGATGTTTTTCCTTGTCGTCATCGTAATAAATAAAACATAAATACTCAAACACCGATGTTGCCAGAATCACGTAAACACATGCAAAATGCAAACCTAGTTAACACTAACATGCAATAGTTTAAATAAAATAATTATTGTTACATGTGCCTCGTTGCACTGCGTGGAAAATCGTTCGTTAGAGTCGCTTTGTATAAAAATAACACGACTCGGAGCCCTTTAAAATATAGAAAACCACCATTTCTTGATGTGTTAAACGTAATAATATACTCTATTAGAGATATATATAAGGCCACGAAGGCAAGGCGCCCCTTATAAGGCACATGACACTAGAAAAATGAAAATAATAAAAAATAGTCTTGCCAGGTCAAATCGTCGGAAGTGTTAGTAAACTCATATTCCTCACTTCCCATTCTTGTATATAATACTTTACGATCCGTGTAAATGTTTTAGCGACTACCTCCTCAAAAAATATAATCTAGTAGTGGCTAAATTATACAAAATATGATATATATTTTTTTTTCATTTGCAAATTGCAAATACGCATCTTTTACTATAAAAATCGTCATATACAAAATAACAATATGCTACGTTCTTTTAGAACGAAGAAGGAAATCGAAAATGACTCCCTTGTGCTGTAAGTACCAAGTACCAAGGCAGTGTTGAAATAACGATGTTACTTTAGATCGGCGGTGGTCCCTTAATATAACGCAATTGTGGGCTAAGTGACATCGCGAAATTATTCATGTTGTCGCAACATTGCGGTTCTAACAAACATGCCACACATAAAAGAGTAATGATGACGACTTGAAAAGGAACTGAAGCTCGCATCACACGTCTGAACCAAGAAGAACTGTTTGGTTCGTTGCCTGGATCGTCATCATCGTCGTCTGGATCTTTTGTTGTAACTTCCACTTCCCTTTGTTTCTCACTACATTAAAACAAATTGTTAATATTGAATTTCATTAAGAAACAAAAAATATGGTAATCGACGATTGGAATTGTGTGGTGATTTTTATTCCAAGCGTTACTGTCAAAGAAAAGGCGTTGCTCACATAATAACGTTATCGTCATTCAAAGCGCGTTTGTATTACTTACCGGATGCGCCAAGATTTCAATACATAGCATAACCTTTACGTTACATCATGTCATTTGACAGTTCCTAGTAAAACGGGTGAACTGTGCTGTTGAAATTTATGTCATGTAAGTCGTTTTGTAATTAAATAATCTCAAGCCTAATACCAAACCGAAACAATTTTTATTTTTGTTTGCTGGAAATATCGAAAATTTGCCAGAAATTTATCCCAGAACTGACCTCTTTTCAGTTTGAACCTTAAACATTCTATCTACACATTATAATCACACAGGTGTACCAAATTTTAGAAAAAGATATACTGGCGAACGTGGCAATCATTTATATGGCGAAACTGACTTCTGTTTTCGGGTCCGACGTCCATTTTGCGCCATCATCAGTTCAATTAGGACCACCATGTAAATATATATAATTATTTTTTTACATAATATTAAAATCTCGCAAAATTATGATAATGTTCAATTCAATCCACTAGTTGAGAAGACAATTAAATTTTCTTTTCAACGAGCTTAAAAATTCGTCAAGAGTAGTCTGAAATATTTGACGAAAACCGATATCTTTCCCGCAAAAAACTGTTTTTTTTAAGATTCTTTATATTTCATACAGCATTTTCCAAGTTTTAAAAGGTTAGTAGACACTCCTTATTAGCTAGAGTAGCTAGCTACCAACTTTGTTTGGGCGCAGCCCGTGACATCGTATTCATACCAAAGTGCGCAATTTCTTTGTGAACAGTTAAAGTAAACATTATGCTTCACTTAAATATTCTCTCAATTTTCTCTAGTGTAGGTACTCCATGACAATAGAAATATACATATACACGAAATGAAGATGTATGATGTGCAAGTCCATCAGTATAGTTTAAAAATTTTAAGGTAAAATTATGAAAAAAAACATCAAAATTGTCTGTGCGCCTCTGAAATAATGGAACTTTATTGTAACTGGGAAAAAGTTATAAAGTCAATACTGTAAGGATGACCGTCCACTTCGCCAGTAGCAAACAATTCAAAGACAAAAATAAGCTTATATATTTGGTACACATATTAAATGTTGTAGATAAAAAGTAATAATTATCATCAACAGTAAAAGCGTTTTAATAAACCCAAAACCAGTGAAATTATTTAAAACCTTTGAAAAATATCATTGATTGGAACTTCTCCGCATATCACAGTGACAAATGAAAACTTTTATTTAGAATTAACTACCATACTAAATGAACTTTGTCATTACATGTTTTTCTCAAGTTTAATTTTCTCCAATTTGTTTTCTTGTCACCCACAAGAAGCTCTTTTAAAAATGATATATTTCGTTAATCTGTTGCGGCCTATAGCTGCGATAAGAGATTTCTTGTTTATTTGTTAATATTAATTAAGGCAGTCGCATGTTCGCTCACGGGTCGGTAAAACCCCAATTAATCTTAAAGAGAGCGTTTGTACAGCCAGCGGGCATGCTGTGCTACGAAGAGCAATCTGCAGAGATCCACTACTTATTGCGTCGAGTTTTAACATATCGAAGTTCATTTCTCAAACAGACAATCTAACGCGAAAGATGAGAAGGTGATATGAGAGATATTTTAAATTCTTGTATTATTAGAATTGGTAAGTTCTAAATGTGATAAAGAAAAGAAAAACGATCGTGTTTTTTTTATGATTCTTGTTTCGTTACGGTGATCAAGATATTTTAAAGTAAATTAATTCACACTTTGATATCGTGAAATTTAAAACTTTCTTACTCGCACTTGTGATTTTTTGATTTTCGGAAATCCATATCCTCCGAACCTTTCAATAAAAAATGACGATCACCTAATTCGAAATGGGTGAAAAGGGTCGGCATTTATGTTTACAAATCTCGGGGTTAAACGACGTGACAATGCCTTTCCGAGCTTTAATCTCCCCGCTAAGTGAACATGAATGATCGTCTATCGTAACTATTTCCATGAGAGCAACGGAGCAATGTCTTGGCAGCGTCTTGGTGCTTCACAACTAAATAGGCAGTAATGGCGGCCCACGACGCTGCTACACGTACTGCATATGAATGGCCTGCTTACAGTTTACTTCATCCACATCAAAAACCGGCGGACTTGGCAATGTCTGTGCAACTCTTTTCAAATTGATAACGTAAAGCGCATTAGACCAGCTTTCGATAACAATGACAATGTTACACAATGAAATTATTCTATAAACAACAAATAATGATAGACGAAATACGCAACATTCGTTTTATTGATTCACTGGTCGCAGATTTCTCACGTTGCAGTTCTGGACGATAAATTTTCAGATAAAAACCGAAAAGAGAAACACTTATTACAAATTTTCAGAAAAATGTTGCTTTGAGGTCAAAATATATTTAAAGCGAGCTCAGTGAGATCATGTAGAGGGATGAACGAAGTTATACGAATATTTTAACCTGCGATTAGTCCATACTATAGACATGCTACGAAAAATTAGAAAAATACACTGTTAAAGAAGTCCAAATTATACGGCTTTATAGTTTTTGTTTTTGCTTTGACATTATTATCATGAAAAGTAAAGTGTTTTCACCTTTAATTAAATTCGTCTGTTTAGCAAAAAGTTTGGTGCGGGCCAAACAAAAAGCCTGATATGATGTGATTTTGTGGTTAAAATTAATGTCAATACTTTATCAAATTAAAACAACTTCAAATTTAGGGTGCAAATGCAGACACAAAAGATTCTTCAAACTAATAGTTTTGGAAGGGTGTGTGGAGAATTGTGTGTCCATGCAAGACAATGGAAGATGACATTTTAAGCAATTTTTTTGGATTTGAATGCTAGTTACAAAAATTATAATTATAGTTCGATTGAGATAATTAGTACCTTTACTAGTTTTCGCTCATTTTTACGTGTGACCACCAAAAGTTTTCTCCAGTGCATTTGAGTTGACGGGGAAAAAAAAAGTTTGGTGTTAAATAGTTGTATTTAACGCATACTATCCCCAGTATAAATATTCGTATAACTTCTTAAATCATCTACTTTTTTCATTTATCGTGTTTACTTTACGATAATAAAACAATAATTCCCATTTTTGTAAAATTACCCGTTTAAAAATAATTATTGAAAATGTCCAAAAGGGATGTATTTTCAATAAAACTTTACGAGGCGGTTAGCGTCGTTTTAAGTGAGGATTGTTATCGACAGAAGCTTCCATTTTATTCCGCCAAATCCTCAACAAATTTATGATTGCATTAAGAGGTATAAACGTAAGACATTGAAAGAATTAAGTTGCAGATAGTAAAAACGCTTTGAAAACATCGTTAGTTGTCATCGCTTTGAACCTGCCAACATCTAGGTGATGAGAAAGGCAGTGATTAAACAAAAAAAAAAAAACTTTCGAACATGGTGTCAGAAATATTTTCTAGTAATTTATAAGCGACTTGTGCTTGATCGGACAGTAGTTTATGTTGTTGACACGCAGGAAGAAAAAGTGGTAGCTCACCTAGTCCGAACTGGGAAAGAGTACGCAGCAGTGCATGCGATCAACGATCGACAACGTTTCTGCAAAGTTTTGAGTTCCTCTTCAGCAGCGTTTAGCCTTTCCGCCATCTTCAGCCGAGCTTTGCAGTCTGGGGCCAACACCACTTCCAGTTGACGCACCAAGCGCCTGATCGCCGCCAGACGACGTTCACGCTCGCCGATCTCATGCTCTGAACCCTCATCTGAAATGCCGCTGTCCGACAGAGAACCTCCTTCCGTGAAAAGCTCCGGAATTTTACAACCCTAAAAAAAATAATTAATTCAGAGTAATTTATAGGGCGCTTTAACATTCGTTGCTCGGAACAAGAAGCATTTTTTGTTCTTGAACTGGGCATAACTAGCGAGCCGAAAATGGGAAAAACTTCATTCCGCAAAAAACAAAGTTGCTTCGATATTCAAAGGGAGAACATCGAGTTAGTGGACTAGAAGAAGGGCACACATTACAATGAATTTTTATTTCAAAATTCGTTTCATTAAATGTATAATATACACAATAAAGAAAATCCTGTTATGTGAAGTGAAGTATATATATACTGTGGTTCTTTCTTAGTTCGCACCATTTACTAGTTTACCATACATCACAGCCATCTTGTTATAATTAAATTTTAACCCTGAAGAATGAATGGTAAAAAAATAATATAAATGTTAAATCTACTAATAGGCGTTTCCTCACAACAGTCGCACACGTGCATACAAATGTCCTTATTAGTTATTGTAATGAAAACAACACTAAATATTTATTCCCCATCGTGCCACGAATTAAAAAACTGAGTATATTACATCAACAAGTATTACTAATTTAAAAAGGTGTTGCTAGAAATTACAGCTTTTCAAAATCGATTATTCGCGGTATTGTGGGCAAAAGTCCCAGTGTTCGATTCGGTTCTTTTAAGTGCAGCAGAGTGGACTTAACATATTTTGGACAGTGCTATAGAACGAGTGTAAGTTCGGCACTTGAGCGCATTGCCGGTTCGGCACTTCCACATAGGAATGAAGCGCTCGACGCTCGGCTCCGGTAATGAAAAGCACAGCGCCGCATACTAAACAGATTTCAGGGGTGATGGGCAAAGGCAGGAGCATCTGCCGGCTGCCACCATGTCACTACGCGCGAAAATCATCGCTAAAATACCAATGACTCCCGGCCTTGTATTACATCGACCCCGACTATCATCGCGCTGACGTTAATAACAGTGCAACTAATCGTCATGAGATATATAATAAAAACAGTAGTCACACAATAATAAGCACGACAAGAAAAAATACTATTTATAACGCTAGAACCAAGTCAAGACGTGTTTACAACGGCTCCACTCCACCTTTTTACACGCCGGAATCAATTACATAAACGGTTCTATTGCTGAAATTGATTTATAAGCGATGAAAACACATACTTTGTCTACAACAATAAGAAACTACGTCCTTTGGAAACAACACAAAAATATAAAAATATATACATACACGACATGAGACTTAAATCCGAACCCTAAGGTACAATCACTCTACTCGAGAAAAAAAAATTGGGCCGCTAAAATACACTGGAGATCGAACGTTTCACAAAATAGCCGGCTAAACCGTCACTGCTTTAATGGCTGTGATTTTTGTGTTGTGTGTGCGTAGGGGGAGGGGGGTGACTAATGAATTGTAAACATAATTCCGTGAAAAGCAGTTTTTTATTATTGGGCTGCCTAAATAGTTTCGAAGACAATTTGCCGGGACTTTGGAAAAAAAAGTGAAAGATTCTTTGTTAAAAAAAAAAAAAAAACAATTTGTTGGTCTCCCATGTAGAGGGAGCAATATTCAAAGTTCGGTGTGTTTGAAAGTCCTGAATTGATTTATCTGGCGTTTATTGTGGGGTATGAATCGATTGGTCGCAGGACGTTTAGAGAAATTTTGGGTAGGCAGTATTCGTTTACATAAACATTTTCCGCAAGGTCGCCGGTGAAAATCGTGGGTAATAATCTGACTATCCTGTAGGCATGTAGTAAAGCTTGACCTCCGGGCCGAAGTTAAGCTCTCCGATCCGATATTAAATTTGTATTTTTACGCTGATTCCGTGGAACATTCAAGATACGTGACCAGAAAATCAACAGGAGCACGATTAACGATCCGGAAACAGCAGCATTACGTTGGTCAGACCCATCCGCGGCGTCGCAAAGCATCCTGTCTGCCATCATGGAGCCTGCGACCAAATTACTCATATACATATTGTATCACTTTATATTTTAGGACCAGCAAGAGGCCGCATACATGTAAATAAAACTTTATATTCCCGACTCAGTTGGGAGTTTTTTATTTCCGCCGCGTAAGTACCCCTGAATTATGCAATGCCTACTCAGATCATCGCTGGACATCCATAGCCACTACCGTTGTCACGCGAGCATTTTTCATGATCGTTCAATCTAAAGACTCGCCATAATTAGCAAAACATTTCTACAAAATGGTTACATTTAAATTCAATTATTAAATTTAAAATAAATGTAAATTAACCAGCTAAAAAACTGACCCTGTACATGATTTTGCAAATGGGCTGGACGTTTACGTATTTTCGATATTTAATTCAAATCACCCTCAATGTCGGTGTAAATTCGAAAAATTCTATACTATTTAAGATACTACGCCGTTAGCATCGAACACATCAATATACAAGCTTTGATTTTGATTAATTAATGTAAAGTAGATAATTCCTTTTGATCTATGACAAAATAATAGACAAGTGACACTTCGGAAATGCCCATTTTTTTTACTGTGCGTACGCTATTATCCGACTTATTGTAGCAGAATACGGGGGACCCAAAACTGGAGTATTAACGATCATTTAAATTGTTTAACTGTTTTTAACAAATGGTTATAGTAGTTTTGGGACTCCCGTGTTTCATATGTAGGATGTGGTATGGTACCTGTATGGTTGTGGTCTCTGAGAGCAATTTGGCGACATCCCGAACATAAGTGGCCGTTTGATCTGATAGCGCACCTCCCTGCAGAGCGGTGTCGAGAAGATGCAATGTTTTCTCATCACTTCGTAAATCCACTTGTAACTGTTCCAGTCTATTGTCTAGCGTTTTCCACTGTTGTAAGAGGGGTTTCAGTTGAGCCAGACGTTCGTTAGTGCTATAAAAAGAAAGAGAAATTGGAAAAAAAAGTAGTAAATAGAGATTATGAGTAAATCGGTCTTTATTGACAAATCATTCAGACGAAGCGACACTCTGGTGATGAAATCGTCGGTACCAATTACTTAGGGGTTCCCAGTTTCCAATGGTGAGTGGACGGTGATGTAGGTCAACATTTGTTCAAGAAATGAATTCCGTCCGTGAGGGGTGTATCCAGCTCGGGGCAATAATCATTCAGCTCTCGGGAGATTATTTAGGCGGAGGTCACAACATATTCCCCACTTTAATGAATCATTTATTATATCGCCCTGAAACGTCGAGCTTTCCGTGTTTTCACTGATGAATTTGCACTTTGACGTACAGCGAAACGAGTTATGACAATAAATAAAAATGACTAGATGTAATGACGCGTCATGCAAGGGCCCACCTCGACGCAGGTATGTTCCGAAATAAATCACGCTGACGTACGGTAAAAATGTCACATTGTAAAATAGATTTGATGATACTTGTAAAACAAACCACGTTATATGTGGGTGCAGCTGTCGTCATGTAGTCGCCCAACGAGGGGCAACAGGGGGGAGATTTTCCACACCAGAATACTAATTACAAAATACTTGGTACTACCGATTACGCACCTACAGTGCCCCAACTGGACAATCGTGAGAACCTAACAATAAATCAATACTTACTTAGTGCACAGATTGTCCCAAATGCGATACAGTTCTGAAACGTCATTCTTCAGGGAAGAAGTGTTATACTCCTTGTTTTCCACCACAAAGCGATGCACGGCCACGTTGAGAGCGAGTAGTTTCTTCTTATACTCATAAATGTCTTGCAATATTTTCTGAAAGAAAAACAAACGCGTTACACTTCTTCGTACCACAAAAATTCATTTCCCGATATATAAACAGAGCTCGTGTCTAAGTCCGGTCATAAATTTGAGTAATTTATATACATGTGGCTATCAATGTCGCTGGACGACGACATAGAATATATGACCGCCGTGGTAGTTGCAACTTGGACGAAAAGGAACTGCTCTTGAAAGCCCCCAGGGGATAACAAGATGGACAGTCTACTGTACCGAAGGTGGTGACCTGCAAGGATCATCAAACTTGCCCTTGAATATTTCAAAGTATCACAGGAATTTTACTCACAAAACAAATTCGACAAACCATAGATTCAATCCAAGATAGGAAATTGCAATTAATTCAATTATTTATTTTTATAGCCACTTAAAATACATTATTTAGAAACGCACCACGTACAAATACAAATCTTTAATTCTTACACTCGGATACTACTTCACGAGACGGTGCAAAATTTATTTCATGGATCGATTAACGAAATTGCTATTTCCGTTCAATCAAAATTTTACAAAAATATACTTCAAAATTAGAAGGCTTTGGTTGCTGAGAATTACACCCTCTAGCAACCGCTATTGTAAATACTTTAAATAGATTCCGAATAGCAACGATAAAATTATCGGTGCTTTTTCATTTTTTAGGAGTCTAGCAGTTTTTTTAAAGTTTATGCTATATTGGCATTTATTTTTTAATAAATTTTAGGAATTTAGTAATGTCGATTACACTTTGTATATTAAACATGTACAAATAAATTACACACATAATTTCTACTTTCCTAAAATGTCCATTTAAATGGTTTATTTTTTACCTTCATATTTAGTTGATCGAAATAATTTAATGGAACTTGAATTTGAAGATATCAAGACGTACCGATACAATAGACACGTGTACTCCGACCTCACAATAAGAACGAGGTATATAACAATGTTTTAAAATAAACAAATGGAAATCGACGCCAATATGACCATTTCGATGAAATTTCACTTATTTATTTGGAAACATTTTCGTTCCCCACCCTTTCGTAACGTCACACTAAACGAGTCTATTGGAATGAAGGGATCGATATTTTCTAGTTTTAAAAAGTGCTTGTAAAACTAGGGCCACTAAAAATGTAGTTAATTTTGTTAAATATTTTGACTACTAAAAAAACTAAATCGAAAGATATAAAAGTGAGTTTATAGAAAAATAGTAAAACGCTACTTACATATTTGTATTTGAAATATCTGATAACCAACGAAATAAAAATAAAGAAGATTTTCTTTTGAAAACTGAGCCGATGCAGTACATAACACAGTCATTCTGAGTTTGAATTAACATGAAAATGCAATGTCGTTGCATTCTGCAATGCAAGATAAACATTATTAGGGAGTTCAATGCGACGAAGAATTTTAATGATCCTGGAGAGAATATTCTGACCCGCATCCTATAGAAGCTCGTTGACAATAGAGCAAAAATGCTATTCTTCTCCGAATATGGTGCAAGGTGAAGAAAAATTGCGTTGTTAGAATCTCGAAATAGGAGCAAAGGTAAAAAGAGCGTCGATTACTCTCGGTTTTGTACAGAACTGTACTGAATTCGAATCAATTGATTGGCTGTTGATTGTAAATTGAATTACATTGGAATGCGTGTCTGCAGCAAGTTTTACAAGCGGCATACCAATGTGGTCGTGTTGTAGGGCCATGTATTTACCCAAGCCCTGCGCCAAATTGCGGTTATCGAATCTACAAACTTGATAGTGAAGTATGGAAAGTAAACGATGTGGTCTAAACACTGTGTATACCAAAAAAGAAATTGCACATCTACCTTAGAGGAATGTGCGTTTCGGTATTCACTAACTATAGTTTTTTAGGCACATGCGGCTGTCTTTGTATTAATTCAAAAGAGGCCGTTTTTATGGCGTCTGGAATTAAACGATACTTCAAACTAAAAACTGGTGGTGTGTGATATTTTCAGTTTGAAATGACGATAAAAGCGTACCCGTGTCGCGCTACTGCTACGGCTGAGTACGTGACGGGACTCCGTAACGACGTAGGGCCTCCATCACGGCTCGCTTGCAGACACGTCCAAGTCTTAATCTTGCACCACCAGTACAGAGTACAAATGCTGCCCTCGTATGCCGACTTCGACTCCGACTTCTCGCCACGTACCAAGATCGATATCGATTCAAATTCGCTCTACATAAAATATCCACTGTTCCAATTTCTTCACACACCGATCTCAGATGCTGATTTTTTATACCATACCAAATGAAAACGTTGAACATCTTCATAAATATTAACACGTATAAGAATATTTATAGATAATACCAAAATGTTTAAAAGTTATGCGGGTGTTTTAATTTATTAGATACTATATAAAAAAGGAAGCGGAGTCTACCAATACTCAAAACAATTCAAACCTAAAAGTAATATAAGTGACGCCATCTATTATAAAAAAAAGGTAAGTTTTTGACATAGTAAACGTCACACTTAGTGCGGACTCAAACCGTAGTAACAGACTTCTTTACTCTACGTCATGAAAACTTAACTTTACAGATACCTTTTACTGTGCATTAATTTATTTTCGCCATCGCTTGAGAAATGGTTTTTCAAAACTGGTAGCATGTTTCTCAACTCTGCAAATCGCCAAAATCCTTAATCATATGCTTTAATTTCCAACCCATTTTATGAAAATCCAACTCACCTATTCTAAATATATTCACCTAGTCAAATTTCGCCAGTCTAGTCTGAGGTATAGTTTAATTTCGCAAAAATTTCCGTTTATTGTTTTCCCTTTAACCACCCCTTGTACAAAAATGGTCCGAAAAATTAAAATAAATAAAATACACAACACCATCATGCGTAATAACATTGGATCTAGATTAACAGCTACTACATTAACGATCCAATAAAATGTTAAACAGTTTTATGTATTTGTATTTTTTATAGATGTGAAATTTGTGAGATCACCACACTTTCGCTACTATTAAATATAAATATTTATAAAGTACTATTGTAAAGTAGCTCAACTGTCGCCCAAGGCGTGATAATATGCAAATTTGAAGATATGCGGTGAGTCATTTTTTTTCTGTTTTTGTCACAGTTAACGCAAAGTATTTCCACATATTTAGCACTGATATCCTCCACATAGAAAACCGGTTCTTAACTCACCTCGCAGTAATCTACTTCTTTAGGAAGATCGTCAACTGATCCTAAATTGAGCATACAGTCGGAGCTCGGAATTTGGATTGTCAATAGTGAATTCTTCATCTGAATAATCTCCTTTTGTACGCTTCGGTGCTCCTGCATTTTCATAACGTTCATTCTCAAGCTAGTCCATTGCGTTAACAATTCTGGAAAGAAGTTATTTTATGTTAACGATGAGTTAGAGGAGCTACGACTTTAGTACAGGAAAAACAAAAAATATATTTGTTGTAGTCATAATTCATTTGTTAACTGTGAACATGATTAGATTGTCAATCTGATGGTACAATGAATGAAAAGCATAGCTAAAATTAACCTACCTGATATCACTGGCCACAAAATACACTATGCACAAAAATCGTCACTACAGCATTGGCAACCTACAACCCGTTTCAAGTTTAGAGTCTAACTGAATGTTTATGACTGGTGTCTGTGGGCAATAGCTGTAGGCGTCAAATTTACTTTACAAGTTCTAGATTTCAATGTGTGCTATCCTTTTTTTTTCACGGTTATCGCATACACTAAATATATTCCTAGCTTTTCCTGTTTCTTAAGTGAGAGCTGAGCTCATGCAGCACAGAAGTGGGAAGACTTTTCGACCACGTGTTCAGAGAAGAAAAGGGAAGGATTCAGGAGCATAAAAAGCGTATATAAGCAAAAAAATAATTTAATGCAAAAATCATGCTGTTATAAGGCAAGAATTGCAAAATAAATTCAAGAATACAAATTTATATGCTCCATGCAAAACAAGACAGTACTACAAAATTTTCACTTTGCTTAATCGCCCTATTTTAAGAAAAATATAAATGAGAAATCCTAACAATTTTCTTAACAGGAAAGAAGACAAGGATCTCCAAGTGTAGGAAAATGGATTAGGAAACCAGTTCCTACCTGCCACAATTCCTTTGTCGGTTTTTGACATTGCGAACTCATCCGAAGATTTTTCCACGTTCTTCAACGAATCAATGTGACGGTCGCAGGTTGAAATCATTTCATCCTGACAAAAAAAAAAAAAATATTTTCACACAGATTTTCGCAATTCAGAAAACTTACTATTTCATTAGTTACTAAATAATCGTTAATTCCCAAAGACACCTGTTGTTTGTAAATATTTTTAGTATAGTTCAATTGATCTCGTGAGTTCTTTAATAATTGACGGATGGATTCGGTGTCGCTGTCGGACTCAGGAGAGGTTAAAGCTACCAAAGTTCGTCTTCGGAAAGTTGGCGAAAAGTCTGGATTTGTTGACCAATCGGATTGGCTGTCGAGAAAATTTCTATAATCCTCGCCGAAATCCAGGAGTCTTCTGGCAGCGTCCGAATCGTGAGTTTCACTATATGCTTCAGAGAGATATTTTTCCTTAAAAAAAAAGATGATTTATGTTAAGTAACATGGTAATAAAACAAATTAAGTTAAAACATCGTTTTTATGAAGCGTGCAATTAAAACTAGAATAAAAATCTGTAGTTCAAAAAAAACAAACCTGATAACTGTCCCATGCCGCTTGTTCTGACAAAGAACTGCTCTGTTCCTCCGTCGTGTTTAAACTACTTTTGCCTGGACTAGAATTCCTAAGATTGGAGTTGAGGTAGTGCGTCTTAGATCCTAACTTAAAAAATGGCATCCTAAAACCAAAGTAATAAAATATAATCATTCTTGGAATTTTTGTCGCATACCGCTTGCTATGATCTTCTTCACTATCTGCGCCACTAGTGGTTTCATATATACTTTTATTGTACGAATTTACAGCAGGCGGGTCGCTAGAAGTATGTCGTTCATTATAATTTACTCTTGTGTCGCAACCAGAGAAAGAACCAGATTTTATTAAAAAGTTGCGGTTTTTGTGAGAAGCCATTGCATTGTAGGAGATGGGCACATCGCTTTTTCCACTCTAAAAAGAATGTGACATTTAAAAAAAGATCTTACAACAAATGCGTTATGTAAAGATTTCTTCAGTTTAAAAAGTAAATGCTACTAATCAAACCTAACTCAGATTTTGTAAAGAAAGAAACTTTCTCTACAGATATTTTACTCGTTTCAAAATGCCTTTAAAACTATTTTCTGTTTATAGTAGACCCGTTTAGTGTTGATGTTGACTACACAAATCAGATCGATCGTCCGAAATCTCCGAAGCCGTAGGCGCCAATCTTCTTATTTGTTTTTGTTCACAATGTGAACACAAATATAGTGTGTAGTAATATGCATGTATCAATATTATGTTATTACAGTTATGAATTTGGAGGAAGTTTAAAAATTGGAAAATACATATCTTCTTGCGCTTTTGTAGATTCGTTATTTTTCGACAGATTGTTGGGGTCACTCTCCAATCGTTTAATTAGAAAAATTATGATACCCTACCCCTTTTGTCTCACTAAGTCTATTCTACATGCTTAATATATGATTTGCAAATTGCGAAATTCTTGTTTCATTGATGATAATGCGTCCGTTTCCTTACCAATGATTTCTTTTTAATTCTAAGTCGTCTCCTCCTATTAGGAGAAGCCTTTTCCTGTAGATTTGGAGTTTCTTCTATTGTCGACGATGTAGAATTATTTCCATTAATTCCAACACTGTTAGCACTTAGAGCATTAAGGCGCTCTAAATTCTTCGACGTTAAGGCCAGTTTGTGCAGAGCGGATTCAGATATAGAAAAGTTCGTTATATCATTATGAATCCTACAATTTTAGCGTGAATATAGCCAATAAATTTTAAAACCCAAACTTACACTTTAGCCGGAGAAGACTGATCCAACTGGGATA
This sequence comes from Cynaeus angustus, assembly GCA_030157275.1. NCBI lineage: Eukaryota > Metazoa > Arthropoda > Insecta > Coleoptera > Tenebrionidae > Cynaeus > Cynaeus angustus. The sequence continues at coordinate 13,028,316 of CM058066.1, read as the reverse complement.
TGCAAGAAACACTCCACGGTCGATTACTGTTATACTTTCTTTGTCTCAAATTAACCTTCGGTGTAGATTCTGTGTGGTTCAACTCAGTAAACGACGTGTTCTGTGAATTAAAACCTTGCGTGGCTTGGAAAGTAGTGGTGCTTTCTTCTAAATCTTCCGAAACTTGAGATTCTCGTTCATCATCTTCGCCGCTAGCGTCACAACTATCATCCGGTTTCTCCATTGTCAACCATCTCTTCACTCTCGTCATTTTGTTCACTGAATTAATCCGATCCACTTTACGGCATTTATCTGGACTCACTAACTCTTCTGCTTCCAACACAAGTTTTCTGATTGTCTCTTCTGGCACTGGTTTTGATTTTGGCAGGTCGTTAACTTCCATTTCTTCGTTTTTCGTGTACGTCCATTCTTCCTCTGATGTTTCTTCAACTGTACTTTGCACTTCGTTTTTTAATGAATGTTGCTCGATCTTCTCCATGTCGGAGTCTGTGTCTTCGTGACGGAAGTAGTAAGTTCCCAGATTTGGCGCTTTACGGTTAGACCTGGAGAAAGAAATCATTACAATATGCTGTTTTATGCTGTTGAGTGCGACAACTTACTTTGTAAACTGTGATGTATCCTCACCAAACCTGAATAAAGTACCATCAACTGTGTCTCCACCTGTATGAGCGAAGTGGTTGGCGTTCTTGTTCATTACGTCGCTGAATATTAAGGGAGGGTCTGGGACTTCCTGGTTATGGCCACAATCATTCTAAAAAACAAAAAATAAACAGAATTAAACATATACGAAACGATTTTTTAATTTATTGCTATTTTCACAATACCATATTATAAAACCATGATTTCTGAGCGCCGTGTAATCAGCTTATGGAGTATTGCAATAGCTAAATGATCACAGGAAGTTTATTCCTCTTTTGCTTAATTATTATCATTTTACGTGCCATTTGGCAAGTATTTTTTCAATATTTACTGCGGATAAGTTAATGAACAGTTACAATACTGCACTGAATAAACCTAAGTACCAAAAATTACAATGATTTTATGAATACCGACGGATGTTTCTATCGCATATTGCATCATCAGAGATCTACCTGCTTAGTGTGTTTTTTGTCCAGTGTAAGTTAAGCTCAAAGACCGAAAACGCTCATTGAGCAAAAAAATCAGCGCCACATCACCATGTTGAACTACTTCGTATTATATTTTCATCATAAAAGGCTGCAATAACAAATTATCAGAATGAGTGAAACACAAAATTCGTTTTGTGACTGTTTTACGAATTTCCCGTTGTCGTTGGTTATTTCGTTCTGTGAGCTAAAAACATTACTTTTACACAATAGATACTAAAAGTGTCAAATTTTACACATGTAATTTTCGATACATTATAGATTAACTCTTTATTAAACAGTAAACAAAAATAGTAATTTATCGGACGTTATTTTATGACAAATTGTCAGTGATAAAGAATTTGCGGTGATAGGATTAGTGTATAGATAAGCAAGGATAAGGATAACTTGCAACTATAAAAACATTCCGAGAAAATTCCGAGAAAGCTATGTAGTTGTTTTTATTTTATCACAAATCTATTCAGAAAATTTATTACGCTAGTTCCTTTTTTCTTATTACAGAAAAACCTCAAATTTTAAATAAAAAATATAGTTCATTTCTTAATATTTATTTCAATAGTCATCGGTGTCACTAGTAACGAAACCTATCCAAAACTAAATAAAAAATTGCTTGTCTGCCTGACCTTTTCTTTTGCCTACATTTCAAACTTTTGCTCGTTTCGCGATTATTAACGACGTCTGTTACTTTTCAACTTGTTTAAAAACAATGTTACCTTCTAGAATTAAAATTATTGTTAGGCATTTACTGTCGTTAAAAAAGACGTAAGCATTTCTCTTTTCAATTAAGCCTTGTAATTAGCAAAGAAGACCGATTTGTTATTAACTGAAAGTAACAAGAAAGCAATCACTGTAAAATTAACAATGTCGTAACATCAGGTAATAGAACAAAATACTTTTCAAGACAATTATTAATTACCTCAATCGTTGTCCTGTTTTCGTTGCTAAATGTATGCTCCTTGCTGCTCAAACGAGGGTATTTGTTGACTGGTTCTTCATAACAATCACTATCAGTGTCATCAGACGATGTGGACGTATTCTGAAAATATATATCTTATCAATTTAGCACGATTATCATAAAATCAATATTTTTGCAGGGAAAAAATTCGCTTTCGTGACTTAAACAAACAACATTAGTCTCGTGCACATGCATTTTTGTAATTCCAAGTTCGATTGAGTTTGAAATTGTTACCTGAAGACCTGCTTTAGCAAGTGGGAGTATTTTCAAGAAATCGGATGGAACAACTTCCCATATACAGAAGTTTTCAATTTAGTTCGCGTTTGAATCGGAACAAAAATGTGAACTTTTGAACTAAACAATGAGGTTTCCGTTATTTGTGCGGAACGTTACAAAATTATAGTAATATCACCGGAAAGGAGGGTGACTAAACACGTACGATGGAAAGCCATTATGTTTTTATTATCGTTAAATTAAGCGATTTTATTCAGAAAATGAACGAAATTACTTCTTCCACAATCAATCATCACTTTTAATTAGCTACTAAAATAAGACTACGTGGTAAAATTGAAAATTAATCAAGGTTTATTACAAGGAAGCCCCCGTTCTACTTTTCTAAATTAACTACAATTATTTACGGAAAAACTAATAAGCAACTAAACAATAACAATTGCTTTTTTATAGGTACAGTAATTGTATTTGGTACATTTCATTTATCAGTTATCACGTTTATTTCTTGATAACAGACTTTGCAATCGATAAAAATAAATATATTTCAAGGTGATCTCATCAATCAAACACCTCATTATGCCGAATGTCGTCTTTTATATATATATATATATATATATATATATATATATTTATTTATTATTTTTGATCTAAAATTAGAGAAGCAAAGCCATCCTTGACTCAGTTTTATTGGGATGACTCCATTTTTATCATTAAACTTTATTTTGTTTATGCTTCGGACAATGCCCTTTGCCAAACACGAGGCGTTGGTATATATCTGTCAAAAGCCAGAATATTCAGTTAAATATACATTACGTCCATGAATTATAAATAAGTGTTCCCACAGACACCGGAAACTAAACAAAAAAAAGTTATGTATTTCTCATCATGATGCAGTGTACAACTAAAATAAAGTATGTTTACATTGTGTTATTGTAAAAATTTTAATGCATTAAAGAGAACAGCTTGATTTCATCGTTCCACACTTGAAAACGTGAAAAATAGTGCGACCATGAAACCATATTTAAAATATAGTCAACACGCACAAAGCGAGATTTCACGGACAGAACAATTAATGAAAAAAAAAAATTGTTGAGCAAATATAAATTCTTCAAATAATAATTAAAAAATAATAATGGGGTATATATTATTCTGGTCCCTTTTCTTCAATAGCTTTATATTATAAGGATTAGTATTCGTGCACGTGTTAATTAAATCAGCTCATTATAACTGGCTGATTAATGCGAATAAATTCAATTTAAACAGATTATGATGTCTGGAAAATTAATCGCCGCCGCCTTTCTGTCACAAAACGTTACAAATTGCAGATTTTAATTTCACAGCATAGCTAATTTCAAAGCAGCCACTTAAAATACGTTAATAACTTAAAATTAAAGTGAAATTATTTACCCATTACAAATTCTTGATATAAAGTTTTCTATTTAAAAATTTTTGTTTACATAACTCATTCAAATAAAAAATTCTCGTATGCATCAGAAAATTTTCATATGCTTACACCTACGGGTTATTTGGATTCACTTTAAGAAGTCTTTGAACTATTGCTGGAAAGAACACGTGAAAAATTGAATAATTAACTGTTTGGGATTCTTTATAGGATATTTTGAATATGAGGAGATAAAATCTGAATACAAAGATGTGATATTTAAATAGACACCAAAAATGGTAAACAGGAATTACGTCGATTTAACATAGAAATCAATATTCAGATAGGTGTCATTTCCAAAAATGACTACGTGTTCAAGTGCATTTGCGTGCATGAACTCCTGTTATTTATGTCTTCTGGCACGTCAGAAAATAACAATGAAGAGGAAGTTGTAATAAAATTAAATTATTGTAATTGTAACAATATGTAGTGATATTACAAGCTATTTTCACCATTCGTCCGCTTTGATTGGTCTTTTTTATAGTCACAGTAACAAATTTATTTATGGTTTGATGAACTCGACAAAACAAATACAAGTTTCCGTAGGAAAACCTATCTATATTTTAATGGAAAAACATAAGCCTTGATGATGAGATTAATTTGCACACTATAAATCAAAGTGATCTCAAACAACTCAGGATTCATTTAGTACAATTGTATTCAGGTCAAAGTGATTTTGTGCTCTGATCAGTTTAGCTGCTGCAATATAATTTCAGAAAGAATAAAAACACCGTCACTAACTGAAATCTATAAAACATCACCCTTCAACACTAAAATCGGAATTGGAAAAAAACACGGTTTATTTAATTGATTAACTACTGTTTCCGCACTGATTATTATTTATTACTTTTGAAAGAAGTAATTATGATCTCCCACTTTTCTCGCAGAGAAATGCTCATTTAAAACGCAAATGCAGCTGTGTTCTTTACTCTTGACTCAGTAGACTCTGAGTGAAAAGCTTTTTTCCTTTTTTACTTTTTATGAACAAAAAATTATGCAACCGGATGATTCATCAGTTCATCATTTTCATCAATTCTTTTAATAACACTGGTTAATAAACAATTGTGATAATTTCTTTCTACAGTTCGTGCTCCTGTATTTATAACTGTCATCAAAAAAATGTGGCACGTGAAAAGATTTCGAGATACATCGAGTAGACATTCTCTCAAATTCTCATACCTGAAAGCTTTAGACATAGACTAGATTCTCGACTGACATACGTTCAAAGATTCCATAATTAAATTGACACACTCGAAATTGATATTTACAGTATTTCCATATTTATTTTTAAGTTTCTCAAAAATCGTATGCCTATATCTTATATTTTCCTAAATTCTAGATTTTTGATACCGATTTTGCAAAGACCTAACTCCTGAACTATTAGATTCTAGATTTCTAGACCTATTTTTCATAAATACTTACTAAATTTTCAGAAACTACGTTTTAGATACTGGTCCTTCAAACTCTACATTTTTAAATTCTATGGTCTTAAAAATTCTGAATTGCCATATTTAAAATTCTCAGATTTTATATTATCCCACTATGTATGTATCTATGTAACTTTTTATATTTTAGATATCTAGATTCCTAAAATATATAATCGATAAGTCTAAAATTTAATTTGAAGCCAACATTAAAAGTGATGTTAACGAGTGTAAGCAGAAAACATCAGATTTTTAGTGACAGACTTTCAACTGAACTACTAAATTTAAGAGGTTACAAAATCGGTTTTCGGATTATAAGGTCACCGTAATTATGGTTACCATCGACCAAATTGAGACAATTTTAATGAAGCAAAAAAAGTAGATAATCGCGATCTTCCTCCGTTTAACACGTTGCATTATGTTCATCAAAACAACCGAAGTCAATGTATCTACTTCATTTGCATTCAAAATAAGAATCATGTTAATAACATCGGATTACAACAAATACTACCTGGTACGTGTCTCTTTTATTAAACGGTTTGAAAATATAAACGTAAATCACGTAAACCTTTTTTGCCCTAATTATCAAATCCTTGGTGCTCATAAACGTAAATGTTGAACAACACCCTTGTTATTAATAAAATTATTATTTGCATTTCAAGGTTGTGAAGTCCAACGGAAAATTATCGACTAATAATAGCACTAGAACGTTTGTGTCATCGATGCTAAAACTGTGGAGGCCACGGATCTACCAAATGAAATTTTGGCATTTCATAAAGTATAATATAAAACGAAGGTTATTGTTCATATAATTTCCTTTTATCTATAAACCTCCAATTCGATGAATTAAAATTTAAATTAAGCATTATCCAACAAATTCCGAATTTTTTGATTAAATTTCAATTATTGTATCGACTTTCTTTCCGTGCAATCAAAACAAGAACGTGATCACTTTATTTTAAAGATTTTGTTAAAGTTACGTTTTATAAAAAATCTACAAGTTAAATTAACAGAAACCACACTTTTCATTATAAACCATACATGTGTGATAACTCTGGTGAAGACTCATTTTCTGGTCATTTTCATTTTCGAATCAAAATGTTGATTTCACTCTATTCGTTTCATTGAGTTTTTTGAATAAAAATCAGTTATTTTCACAAGTACCTTGTTAAAAAAAACGATTTATCGAGGTCGATTTTATAAAAATCTGCAAAAACTTTTGATTACCAGCGTACGTATACAATTACTTTGCCGTCACAGAAAATTTTACTTTTACGTAAAAAGCTCACATAGTTTCTATGGCAATGACAACGTTTGGTTAAAAAGTAGAAAAGTTTGACACCATGAATAATTAGAAAAAAATTGGAAAACGGTTACAGTTCGAGAGACTAGATACAACATTCAAATAAATAATAATACATTGCCAAACAATAGCCATTCAGAGTCATTGCTCTTATAAGACTTAATTCAAATGACGATACAGTGGCAGATTATCGATGGCAGTTTTAAAAGCAAAGAATAAACAGGTTGGTTGGGTTTTTGGACGTATTATGATTCAGAAAAAGCTTGGAAATAAAGTGTAATCTATTTTCTACTTACCCTGCAATTTTCTTTTTTACATAAAGATTCCAAGTAGCATTGCCATTCCAAAGATCTCAAGAACAGAAGATGCCAACGCCTTTCGAGGCCGTTCGCAATTCGTCGGACGTTGACAGTGTTGCAACTTGCATCGGGTCTCTTGCACAACTTTACCACTGAAGTTACAATTTTACCGTGATTTTCAATATCCCGGTGCAGCACCTGAAACAAATAGCAAAAATGAACTCTCAGTGACAGCAAGGTCGAGACCGGCATAAATTTATACATAAAACAAAACACCGAATAAGCTCTTACGGATTTATTAAAATAAATTCGTAAAAAGTAAATGTCGTGACTGATACTAGCGAAGTAATCGTTTGTTGAGAATAACGTACGACTTATTATTTTCTGTCATTCGTTAGAAAATTATAACATCGCAACCGACGATTGTGATTTAAATAATATATTAGAAACGTTGCTTAGTCGCAATGTCTATTTTAATACATGTTTGACTACCATCTTTGGCTAAACTACCGAGAGTTTCTCTAGATTAATTAGGAAGCGATTCTCTCTTCAAGATTACAAAATTTTAAAACCAACTCAACCGGAACAGATCCAAGGATATACCAATATTTTAATATAGGTCGCTAGCAACTATAAGGATTCAGAAGCTTGTTAAGAAATTGATAAATAAGCTCATACCGCTTTTCTAGTTATAGTTATAGGATTTATTCATAAACGTGCGTTTGTATAAACATATTGCATTTCAAGCAATCAGATAACCTGATCACGTAATAAAAACAGTAGGATACAGCGTTAACCAGCAAAATTAATTAATATACCTTTTAACTCCTTATATCTAGTACCTAGACAAACAATAATCTATTAGCAAAATCCAAAATCTATGTTACGATGCAATTTTTATGTCACAAAGTTTATTTAGGTACAAGAATTTAAAAATTTCAAAAGAGAAAGATAAAATCGTTTCCTCGGGCTCATTTTTCGTGGTTTAATACTCTATACCACAAATCGAATCTCACGTCGATAAAACATTCCATTTATAATTACTGGATTTACTTTTGATGATCACCCCAAAAATACTCTTAATACAATGCATTCCCCTGTAACATTCGAGGATAATAAAACATTTAATGGTTAGAAGGTTAATGCCCCCAACTTATTGTGGAAACTCGTGTTTGTAATTACTTTTCAATCAATTTTTGTGGTATTCTAAAACCCGGTAATTACACCGAACGAATGTTGAAAACTTGAAAAAAACGAGTGAGAGGAAAATTATGCATCGATTTTTAAAACATGTCAAAAAATAACGCTTTCTTCGACTACAACAGTGAGTATGCACGTTCTTTCCATCACGTGTCATCACATCACGTTTGATATCGTTCGAGACAAGCTAAGAGGTTTGATAAAGATCGTCGACAGTCAAGAAATGTTTATGAGACGTCGATGTCACATTTCCATGAATTTCGTAACGTTAAATTATGTCGGTATATGACCAAGATCGATATTCAGTACATCTTTGAGAGGTTTCAAAATTATTGTGTACCATATGTTGTTACCGCAAAATTGGGTGTTTTTTTTGCAAAAAACTAAAAATACACATGAAAGGAAACAGTGGAGCAGTTGATATTTTACTTCCTGTGCAAGTGCATCGTATACAAAGTTGAATAAACTTTTTTGAAAGCAGATCTGGGGAAATTGGAGTCATAAAGAACAAAAAATGTCAACGTCAAACCTAAAACTAACATATTAAAATAATAATAATAATAATCATTTAAAGCTATTTCTAACCAAGTCACAAAAATGATCTACTCTTTCCGTTCCTTCAAAAAAATAACCAGTAAATTTTGAATAAAATTCTAAATTCAACCACTTGACTGTACATGGCGATCGATGTTATAAAAATCTTTGAAGTTGTAATTCTAGCTCTGCTACTGATTACCGCACAATTACCTTGACAGCAATTAGTGTGATACTTTTCCGGTGATGTCGACTTAAGATCAACTGCACTGAAATACTTTACCCGTAAGAATTATGTGCTGTTTCTACTTTTAGCACTACTGAATTTCAAACATCAACAAAAAGTCCCACGTTCTAAAAAACAAATTAACACCATCTTAAAATTCAAACATCTAAACCATTTGTTTACACAACAATGTTTCTTTTATAACGGCGTAAATTTTGAGTTATCTGAACACAGAAAAGTCATTATTTGTTTGGAACAAACAAGTCTGTCCACACAACGTTTCCGTCTGTAAAATTTCCGATTATCGGCAAAGTTACTCTCCAAATTCCATGGTTATTTTATTCTAATGAAAAAGGCTAAAACGCTAATCATAGCGAATGTAAATCTGAAGTTTACATGATTTGTACCTGTAACATTAGTTGACTAGAAAAAAAATACATATTTTCATTTTTATCAGCATATGATGATGATCTGAAACAAGTTGCTATCATTAAATTAATTTTCTTATTAGCGAGAAGCAGTTCGCTATCGTAACTGGTTTTTTATCTGCTGGAACTTACACAAGGGAAATCCATTGTCATTTCTTAAATGGGTAATGAATCAGTTGGTCGTATTAAAGTTTGAGAAACACAGATAACGCAGTGCATATCTATGAAAATTTAAAGTTAGCACATTCATTCATTTATCACGAAATATTTAAAGATTACAGCTTACAATATCTCACCGTGTTTCCAATTAGATTTAGTATGAAAACATTGGAGCCAATTAACGAAAGAAATAGCGAACAAGTCAGTGATGATAGATGTTGACATGTTATTTCAGCATCAGATAAAGCAAAACAGTATCCGACAAAATTTTAACATAGAAGGGTGTCAGAGTAAACATCGGAAGTAGCTGTTATATTAAAACACCCTTTCAAAACAAGGGGGTGTTTTCAGAACCAAAACATTACGGTTGTGTGTTAACCGAGAAACCTATAAAATATCTTAAAAATCGATAGACGTGTAAACCGCTCTCAAAAAGCAGAGAAAAGAATCCTGAAATCAGAAGGTTGAAGTTCCGAATATACTGTTATGGTTACAATGAACAGAAAGCCAATGTTATTTAAGAGAAAACAGAATTTCAATGTTCTAGCTCGGTAGGTTCTTATAACATCACTAACTTATAACAAGATTCTACTGTATTTTTTGCGAGAGCAAAGCGCCTATTTTCAGAATGATTTTCATTTCTTTTAATACAATACGGTCTTACATATATATATATATATATATATATATATATATATAAAACTTTATACATATTATAACTGGCTCACAGCAAAAAACAATTAACTTGTGTATAGTGACTAAGAACATCATTTCTTTAACGCTTAAATTGTGGTTGTGATTGTAACGAGTTAGTGCCTAAAGGTGATGATTGAATTCAACCAAGAAACAGTAAAACAGCAAATGACAAAGAAATACCTTGATTTCTTAAATAAATTTTATATCCTCTTAAAAATCTAGCTTAAATTACAATAGGCGAGAAATTGGGATTGAATAATGGCCGCCATAAACGGTGATATTTTTTTTATCAACGCAACGTGGTAAAATAATTCTTAATCTTAATTTTACAAAAATAAGAGAAAATCTCTAAAGAATTTTAATGTTAACGATAAAGTGTCCCTTGTTAAGAAGCGAAATCGATATTAAAAAGTAGTTTGTTGGCCGCCATAAACAAAGATATTTTTTTATAAACGCAACGTGATAAAATAATTCTTAATCTTAATTTTATAAAAGTAAAAGAGAATCTCTAAAGAATTTTAATATTAATGATAAAGTGTGCCTTGTTAAGATATTAAAAAGTAGTCTGTTGGCAACCATTGTCGCTTCTATGATAAATGGCAAGTTTCAGTATTTTCGATTTTTCCACCATAAAGCCAATTAAATGAGAACTGTTAATTTGCCTTCTTAGTTAATACCAGCATACTTAATTCTTTTACGTAGGCTAAAATCATTGTTGTTTTCTTTTTTATTTACAATATTTTTCATTAGAACGTCTTAAAAACTGTAAACATTTTTGTAGAATTAAACAAACTAGACATGCTAAAAATATAAATCTTTATGTTGCACTGATACAAAACTGTATAGGCCTGAATATAATTCAAGAACACAGAATGAAACCAATATTTTTATTGAACACTTGTTCTAACATTTAACTTGAAATAAACGAAGTGTAAAAAAAGCTCGTGCAGTGAGATACAAGTGAGTGGGTGTCATTGACAAATGTAGTCGCTAATAAATCCTTTGTCTTATGAGTTACCGTAATTTTAAAGCATCCTTATTTGTAAACGATTCTTAGAATTATCCTCAATAAGTGATGTTTAGTGTCTTACGTTATTGCTGGGTAAATACTCCATCTTTTGTATTGGGCGTTTTTAGGTGTGTTTCAGTTAAATTAAACTCCTTTGTTGGAGATTGCATTTAGGTTTTAATATCTACAGTTCAGACACACCTACAAGGTTTGCAATGAAATTCGTGAAAAAAAACCTGCTGCTTAATTAGCAACCCCCTGTAGAAAAAAAAAAGTCTCTTACAGAAGACAGTTTGTGATTGTGAAAGCAACAATGGGTAAACTATAAATTAAATAGGCGATTGAATTTAATTTGAGGACGAATTTTTCTTATTCCATCAAGCGAGATTATACCACACAAGATGGTTTCTTTCTGATGTTCTCTATTCGAACAAATATAGTTTAAATGGACTTCAATTCTCACATATAGAAAGCCGAGATACCAACTAATAAATTCTACATCATAAAAAGGCTTTTTTCGTCGATCACACCCATCGCACCCAGATAAACAACGAGCTATTAACTTAAAAGCTCATACCACATCACTTTTTTTCTAAAGCGGAATAATTCTTTATATGACGTTATTAAAGTCTAGTTAGTTCAAAATTTATTAATTTGCAGTGAATTAAAAACTTTAATAAATCATTACATTGAGATTGACCATCGTCGTCGTTAATCGAAAAATTATTCAAATTAATTCATTTTTAAACTGACTGTATATTCTCAAAACATTCTTGTTTTTATTCAGTAATGAGCGACAACTATGATGACACACGATATGCATTAAACATGCATTTATATTAAATATTCATACTTCCCAGATGGCTACTCTCTCGTAATTCATTAATAAATGTTCATCAAATAAAAACGTTATCTTTAATAGCTTCATCTACGACCAAATTGATTTTAATTTGGACAAACAACTTGATTGTGAAAAATTAAAAAAAGTCACGCAGAAGAAAAATCAAGAACTGGTTGCATCCATAATTTATCAATCGCAAGTGCAGTTTTCGCAATTTTACGGACAACGAATCCAGTTAATTAACGGCACTTTTTTTTCGCGAAAATCGTGTTTTTATAAACAACGCTCAAAACTGTTAAAACCAGTCAAATTAAATTAGATTGCGTTATTAATTTTTGTTGCTCTTTAAAAACTACACGCACGTTTAAAGGAACATTAATCACTTTATATCGAAAAAATGTGAGATGTAACTTAATTCAGTGAAGCTCAGTTTTGGGTTTTTCACTTAATTATAGTTCAATCGACAGCTTCAAATTTCCATTCGCGATAGAGTCTATACTTATTACATCTTACCGAAGATTAGTAATTAAATTTTCAAACGTGCTCATTCTGTTAAAAAAAGTAGTACAAGACTAGGCATTGATATTGGGCGCCGCCTTCAAGTTAAAAATCAGATATAACGAATAACGGTTAACGAAGTTTTATATGATGGCCTTTAAAACTGTCATAGAAGCATCTGAAATGAAAAAGTGACGTTTAATAATTCAGAAGTACTCAGATTAAAGGCTTATAGTTGAAAGAATAGAAACATGGCAGATACTAAGATTACCACAAAATGCAAAAGCTATTTGGTTTTGTGAAATATATATTGAAACCCATTATTGGCTACTAGAATATTTGTTGCTGAAACTGAAATCTGTTAAAAAAATGTCAATGTCTCTATTTTTAAACAGCACAAACCCGGCGGCAGACAGTTTGTCCTAAACAATTATACGTTCATTCGAAAAGTTTTGAAATTTTTATAGAACTGGTGATCTAAATACCTCTAAACCAAAATATTAAAAATAAAAATAAAAACATTTTATCACAAAGCTCGTGTAGAAAAACTATACCAAAAAGTCCTAAATATCCAATTAATGAAATTTATTAAAAATAATACGCCCCGTCAACTTCTCACGAAAAACAAAGCCACCTTCCACCCTAATTAAAAAATAACTGTCGAAATATCGTTCCACTTTTGACCAACAATGGTCTACCACGTTTCAACTCTTTTTTGTGCGTTCCAAAATTCGTTTCATCCGATTTGTTTGATATTACTTCTATGTATGTATGTCAATAGTCATCCGTTTATTTCTCAATGTAGATTTCGTGCTCGCCTTCGTTACCGAGTTTCAGATCTCGCAGTAAATGGCTTTATAATTTGGGCATAACTAGTTCCTAGAGCAAATTAACGCCAGTGTGTAAATTATTGGGTTGAAAAATCCATCACCGAGAATCAAGCGATCACTTCATCTCTGGGCAATAAAATTCCCGCTATTCAAGCAATACCTCAATTTATTAACGAATAAAAATCGTTGTTGATAGAGTCAATGAAAATCTGGGTTTTCTGGCGGATTTGGGTGATGTAAATTATGAACACCTGTATAACCGACTTGCTCAAGGCCGCATAACTGAAAGAATAAATAATGAAAACAATACATTGACAGAATTAAAAAGAAGCATCACAATTAATTCGAAATTAATGCAACCAATGGCATCCATTAGTGTTTTCATAGCAAATCGTGCAGTTTCTAATGTCAACATCGATTCGCATTTCAAGAGAAAAGTATCCAGTACCTTAAAGGAAACACAATAAAACAAGTTTTAATATGTAAATCTGACAAATGTGGCACTTTATTTCACGGAACATTACGTATTCAAAGAAGTAAGTGTGTCAGGAAATTAATCTTGGGTATTCGTGAAGATTTTTGTAAGAAAGTAAAAAATCAATTTGTGAAACTACGTTTGGACACCAAAAAAACTCAAGAGTGCAATTTATAAACACAGAAGAAAGTCGGGAGGTATTAATGACCAATAAACCCAGTACTATTTTAATGATTGTATTGTTAATACAAATTTTCTGACTAAATAGTTATCAAAAGTTTTTACTAACAAAACATCAAAACAACACAGACACAAGAAATCGATAGGTTTCGAAACAGAGTACTACATTGGAAATTACAAATTACGAAACCCAAACCTTTAATGCTTTTATTGATTCATAATACGTTAAAATATCTGACGATTGACCACGGTCTGATAGTACTGAATCGCAGAGTTAAATTGTTTTATTGGTTCCATTTTATTTTTCGCAGGAGAGCACAAAACACCACTGTCTAAGAGCGTGACTTTTAAATACATTAATTAGGTGAAATTGTCTTCACATTTAAAATTTCGAAACCTGATCATTTTTACGAACACAATGAGATAATTAGAAGTTAGTAACTCATTATTTTTTAAATTGTGCTCTTTCCAACATTCTCAAGAATAAATCGGCGTTTTCTATAGCAATTTATTGCATCAATTTGCATTTGTGATGGTTAAGTTTGCAACAAATTTGGTTGTCACAATTATTAAGAAGTGGCAATTAAGAAATGTTGAATTATCAGAAGATTATGTGAAAGTTAAGGGTCTAAAAACCTCTGCGAAACAATCAGTTGAATGCGTATTTAATTTCGAGTGCATTGTTTCTAGTCTGCATGAAAACAGTCACTTCTATTGTTATCTCGAAAAACTGCGTGCGTTTCACAATTTCATTATTGAATAATGCGATTAATTTGTGACGACTGCTAATTATTGTATGAAAAACAGAATGAATTTTATTTAACGATCAATTTCGAAACGTAAATACATGCTGCACATTGTCTTAAATCTTCCTGAATTTATCAATTTCGACGATTAAAAAACAGCACATCTGTCACCGTTAATCAATGACAACCAAACAACGAAACCCAGAAATTTTGCTCTAAGCTTTTCTTTAATTCGTTCCACCTTCATCGAAATTCACACAACAGTTATGTTTTTTATAGTGATAGAAAAAGCAGATTCTTTTTCGTCACTACTATCCAAATTTAATCAGGGTTCATTTTTAAATTTAGCAAATCACCATCTGTCATTACATCAATTCGCGCTCATTAGGTGCTATTATTTAATTTTAGGCCAACAAGTCTCAGCTTCTTTAAAATGGAATCAGAGCAGAACGAATTTAATCATACACATGAGACCTTAACCGAATTTCTTCAGATGCATCAGGAAAAACAATTTACGCGGTTTAACAGCAATAAATATACGAAATTCAAGACAGTTTAAGTTAATTATGATTAATGTTTGAATTCCTCTAACATTTTTATTCGTTTTTTTTTCTTGAAAATTGCTGTACGCAAATGTTTATTTACCAGTATTACTGCCTTTACGCTTGACGTTCTATATTATTGCTTGCGTTATGTTGATTTATGTGACAAGAGAAACGTTCTTTACAGTTTTCCAGCAATCCTTCACAACTAAATCGTATTTTCCCTTTGCAAATTTAGATTAACTATCATGGTAACATTCCTGAAAACAGTAACTGTTAGATGCTTCCCACACCTTTTGAGATTTTGTCAAGCGGTGAGCACGTTGTAAATCATCGACCTTGTCGTTTTTCGTAAAAAAACATGTGAATCATGCAGGATATCCAACAATGGTTTGGGAAAAGTTGCGTTTACATCGAAATCCTGAATTAGCTGTATTGTTTCCGATCAGTACCATCAACATAGTTTATATTGTTCCACACTGTGCAGATGAAAGAGACGGGTTGAAATCCTTTTGTCGTTTTTTGGGCGAACTAACTTTTGGCAAGTGAAACCGGTTTGTAAGGTGCACGTTGTGGTTCTTTGATACTAGCTAGAATTATTCGTTCACTGTGACTCTTGTTAATATGGATATCTATTTAATCCAGAATTATATAGTCTACAACTTGATTTGTCGTAACAATAAAGATTATGCTCACAGTCATACATACCTGTGAATTCACCTTTAGACAAAACACATAACTGAATGAAAACCGTTAGAAAGAATTTTTGCTTTCGACAATTTCAAGGTACTCTTCGCTCTCCGTTACCTGGTCTGTTTTTGATTTGTGCAAAAACCAAACTATTTTTAAATTAAAAAAAAACTGTGTCTTTATATATCTAACATTTTTAACGATGTTACCGCACAGGTTACTATGTTGAAAGAAACGCACGTATATGAAAAGTAATGTATCAGAACCGACAGTAACAGGGATATTTAAATTGAAAATGTAAGGAATAAAGAGAATAAAAGAAGGTAAATGAACTATAAAAGCTACTCACCTTTTTTCCTCTGGAAATATGAAATATGTGTTTTAGAAATTTCACTCGTGGAAAATAAGAAAGTGACAAGAGAAAGAAATTTTATTGTTGGACATGCATAACCAACCGCACGCCTAGAAGTTTAAAAAACGAGGTCTCCATTTGTACTAAAAATTTTGAACATCGAGTCCGAATTTGAAAAGTTACCTGTCATCTGCAGTACAAAATAAATTCTTAACACCTACATTTCAATTTCGAAAAAGCCAAACTCAGAATAGAGTGACTTAAATATTCCTAATGTAACTTTTTACAATTATGTCAATTGTCCCCACAAAAATCTGTTAGTGTCAAAGAGGGTAGAAGCCATTAAACATCGAATATTATATTTGCTTCCTGGACGTGTCTGCATTTTAATGAACATAATACTTTCATAGTTGATTCATTAATATTAAATCAAGTAAATTATATGTGTACGAAGGTTCGAGAATTAACCGCAAACGGTTTCGTCTTTCAGTATTCGACTATTATCTCCATTGATATGTGCAATACACACACGTCAGTACACACTAGTTCAATTAATAAATACAATATAGCAAACCAGAATTTACCTCTGATCATAAGAATTATGTTTTATGGAACACATCCAAAAAAATATAAACAGTAATTGTAATTGCACTGTACAAAATTTTGGATTTTACTTTTGTAAAACGGTTGTCCACTTTTTAGCGATAGTACTATCACTCCAAATGGTTGTTGTGGAGCAAATTGATCACAGTATTATCTAAAATAGCACCGAACTAAATGAACAGATAATAACTGTTCCAAACTCTCTTAGGTACAAACGTTGAATTTAAACACAAAATATTACATGGTAGAAAATTTAAAGAGATAATTACACAATTTTAACACTTTTATCAAAAACATTTAAAATTATAACACGAAGATCGTGTTTTTTTTTCATAAACTAACAAACTAGCACTGGCATATTTAAAAGCCCACTTTATATAAGCTACTTTACCATTCCTTTCAAAATATTTTTTTGCTTTTAATTCTGGCTATTTTAACTATGACAAAAAGAAGCTTTACTGAACTGTTCTTTTTAAGTTTGAGAGGTGTTAATTGTAAGTAGATTGTTTTAAACTTTATGATATAGGAAGTAATAAAAAAATATATCCAAAATTATTAATATACATATAAAACAATAAAAACTTTCTATCACGAAACATTTATTAGGTGGGTATATCCGGGCACGATCAATCAAAATATAAAGCAGCATGTCCTTCAGGTTTCCGGGAAAAAAACCAAAATCCATTTTACTTTCTTTACTTTTACTCTCTGACTCGCTTTGATCCATGATTGTTAGCCGGAAATCCGAAATCGTAAAATAGAATTCCAAATCAACAGCAAGAAATGACATTGTAGTTCAAGCGCGTCAACACGCTGACGATGATCATATATTTAGAACAAATACTGAAAAAACATACAACATGGTATCTTCAATATGACTTATTGCATAACACCACATTTTATAAAGATTCACAAAAAAGATATAACAAGAAAAATAGATTATTTCCTCTTGTTTTGTATATTACAAATCAGAATGTATTTTACTTGTCTGGAGCGTTGTCAATGCTGACAAAGAAGGCAAATTTTCTACGAACAACACCAAAAGCGTAGATTATCATACTATATAATAAAAAAACGTGACAATCGGTGTGTTCACCAACAGCATAAATTTTTAACACCATTTAATATATCCCTCCCAAAGTTAACCCCGCATTTTGTCAACATTTTCGTCGTTAATTAAGGCTTGTCAACGCGTTAATTGCATCTAAATTGAGAAAGTGTTTGTTCAATGTGAAATGACCGTTGGATTTCTACTCGGAGCGATATTTGAACACAACAAAATTCAATCGATCACAAATCGATGAGATGCGCGCTAGAATAAGAGCTTCTTTACTTTAAAAATGAGCGCCCGATAAAGAATACGGCCGTTTTCACTATTGATTATGTGCAGGTATGATAATATAGTAGACGTTTAGCTAGTTCCCAGCATGAGGTGTTCCCCGCAATAGTTAAAAACAACGTTAATAACTTTGAAAGTGGATCTGTACAAGTGTCTTAGTTCCTCTACATTTATAATCGGAGTGAGTGATAATTAAGGAAATATCAAATCTTCTATCAAACTGACGAAGGAAACAATTTAACCAGTCTAAAGAAAAGCCTTACAACCTAATTATCCAGAGTGCATAGGAAGCTGCTGTCTAATGCAAATGTACATAATAAATATAAATAGCGATGACGTAATGATGATCTTACTATTCGTGATGTCGAAAAAAAAGTTCCTCAGAGGCACGAATAATTTGGATATTAATTTGTATACAAGTCGATTTATTTTAATATTTCGAACGGTGCTGGGGGCGCTTATCTAGTATAATTACAGGGTGTTTTCGTTAGGTAATTATTCATTCGTGTTAGTCGCTTTATAATAACTTTTTTCGAACCCTGTAACATATATTTATGTTCGTAGTCGTTTAAACAAAGCAATTACGATGGTAATTACTTGGAATTGTATAACGCATTTATTTCTTTCATTCTGGGGTTACGCATAATGATGCACACGTGTTTCGTTCGTTTTAGAGGGTTAGTCCCGGATATGTATTCCGTTGCACTCTTCGATAGACCTTGTTTGAATCAAAATCGGTATATTTCCAGAATTTATTTTAAGAACAACCTAAATACTTTATATTTGCCATCTGACAACTAGAACTAGGCTAACTGAAATAGAATTGAGACTTGATTTCATCAAAATTCTTGTATTATGTATGTTTAGAAAAATTCAAAGTGCAGTTATGTGCCTTATTTGTCGTAATGACGGACTCAATTATCAGATGTTTAGTTTAAGTATTTAGTCTTGTAGGAAATCATGGCGGCTAAGCATAAACTAACGTAGTTAACGGTTTTAACCGGATACAATACAAAGTACTTTATTAAATTCTGATTATAGTTCTAACCCTCTATTAAGGTTATTAACATCATTCGTTTCTTGAAGACACTTCTTACTGTTATTATCATCATTACATTAAACGATCAAACCAAGAAACACTGACGTAACATCTCAGTTTTTATCGACAACTACTATAGCCGATTTACTTGGGTTGTTTATACCGCCCACTTCGATGGACATCGTGGGCGATTTTAAGTAGAGAATTATTCTTCGCCTTAATAAATAACAAAAATAGAGACAAGCCCGGCTGATGCCCTTTACATGGCCACATCTGTTTAATCTATTCGAACGGATAACGCTCGAAAAGACATTCATCATATTACTAGATAACCGTGGCTGAAAAAGTCACGAGTTCGAAAAATCGAAAAAATTAAAATATGCGAAAATTAAGGTAAAATAACGCGAAGACGCTTTAACTTGCCAGTTCTGAGGAATGTGACGAACAGCTTACGTCTACTCACCTGAAACAAAGAAATTATTATCAGTGCGATGCAAATAAAAATCCAAGTAGAACTTGTGTGGGTAAAACGCAATTTCATGGTATACACGACTGTCTTAAACAATTATTTTAAATATTTCCATACTACAGTGTGGACCACATTATTAACAAATTATCGATCCCTGTAGTGTAAACTTTCAGATTCACAAATTTTTGATTTATTATTGAATATATCAGATTTTATATTTCTAAAGTTTAATCGTATTATTCAAGTTAATCAAAAAACGCTTTTCGATTTAAGCACTGTTACAGCATATTGCGTGAAATTTAAAACATTTCTAGTTTCTTTTCAGAGATTTAGTTAGCTGCGTGTGAATAAATAGGGTGTGACTTGTAACTTTTTAAAACTAGCGTTATACGCGAAAGAATGCTTGCTTAAAGCTTTTACTCTTGTCGAGATGACAAAAACGCGATAAAGAACAATTTATTAAAACAAAACGAAACTATTAAATTAATTCCGTTACACAAGCATTATAAACAGTAACTTTTACCAAGTTATCGGATTTTAAATATAATTAATTTTAAAGTGTCACTTTGAAACCATTTGATGAGTGAGAAATTAGAGTTTAGATATGACCCGCATCTTGAAAAGTCGTATCATACAGGACATCCGTTGAGTCAGTGTTTTATCTTCCGACTTCTAAAATGAACATGACTCTTAGGACCCACAGATGCCACCAGAATGGTAATGCAAACAATGTACATTCGCGTTGTAAAAAACACCGAAAAATAAACACTAGATAGAATAAAAATGCTAACCTCAAAATGTTCATCAGATGATGTCATGTTTTTAAAAAACCCCACGGGTTAATTACCCACGAAGTCAGCTTTGTGTGAAATGATGTAAAATGAGTATGATGCACGACAACACAATTGTTTTAACCTTGAAGCTCGAATAGAATAAATCATATTTTTAATAGTAATAACAACCAGAAGTTTTACAGTTCCTCCAGCAATCAAATTATACAAGAATATTAGTTCAGTTCGCTTATATTCAACAACTTTCACGCTTTTTTAATTAACAAATATCTACATTATACAAGGGCACTAATTAGGCCTTATTATACCATGATTCAGTGCCGTTGCCCACGAAATGCGAAATAAATTAATAAAACTGTGTGCCAGAAAAATGAGAACGACGAATTCCAAAGACTGCAAGACTGCAATTTCGGTCATCGAAGTAAATTTGACTCCATTCTAGTTTTTACATATGAAGATGGAAAATGTTAAATTAGACGGACGTCAGTGAAATGTGCACTACCTGGGAAGAAATTATTAGGAAGAATTCGTGAGTTAAAAGTAATGATAGCTCCTGGTGGTAAATTACCAAAGAATATGCTCGTCTTCAATCACTTCACTGTTTCTATCGTTAAATTGAAAGTTCATCGCATCACCGCAGTTTAATTACAAAATGAGATCAGTTTATTCTGTAATGATTGCATGAATTTTTCGTATATAAACGGACGCTGATGTCAAAACAGAACTAAATAAAGGTAAAAATCAAAACCAATTACAACATGACGCTGCGCTTTATTCAAATTTTTACACGTCGACTGACACTATGATTTCTCTAGTCAGACACAATGGTGGCTTTTTCGATTTAGATCCCCTGTGATTCGAGAAAGCTTCTTAGAAATTTTTAATCTTTTGTTATTCATTATTAGATCATTATATCATTACATAGGTATATCATGTTGGGCTTGAGTTTTCTAAAGCAATCAGAACAAAAAACTCTGAAAAATAAAACTGCTTCATACGATAATTGAACAACAGATGTTAAATTGTACCACATTTAGATGAGAACTATTAAATTTTGCTATATCGAAGTTATGTACTTTCCCTAAGACTGAAATTGAACGAAATAACATGTTTATTTCGAACAATTGCTTTGTACTTTCACAAACAATTAACATTTTTTGATGAAATATTAATAAATATGCCGTTTCTAAATGCAGTACAGCTACCTCATCGTGGATCATAAAGCAATCGTGTGATCTAACTAGATAATGATGTGATTCGAGTTATTACTATTAATAAAAGCATTGCAATACTGCGGTTGGAGATTAGTTTACGACTTTTTTGATTAACTGGCATCGTGATAATAGACCGTGTATTAATTCTCAAGAATGTACCACAAATATAAAATAAAATACGAGAAATAGAAGACAAGAACAATGAGAAAGTAGTGACAAAATAGAGCGTTGTATTTCCGACTTTACAAATTCAAACTACAAATATGTGTATAAGGAACAACAAAATAAAAGCAGAATTTTAGTCGGACGGGAAATTACCGCGACGTTACCATTCTTGTTACAGTGACAACTTCAACCAAATGTCAAATTTCAAGTGCTATTTACTATTTCCTACAAACTACGTTCAATTTTTGAAAAAAATTGTTGAATTATTGAACAGAGAAAACGATTTCTGAAAGGAAATATTTATTATCATTATTTAGGAAATTGTCTTTTTTTAACCAGTCTAGATGAATTTAAAGTTTGATGAGATTAATTTTACCAATCAACAGTTGGAAGATGTGGCATTTGTGATTTTAATTTTGAAATGTCTTTAATTTTGCTTTATTTTCTATTACTACTAATTGTAGTATTCTTAGAAAAAAAAATGCAACTGTGATATTCAAGAGAATTAAGAAAAAATTGAACCCAAAAATTCTAGCAGTAGTAGCAAGTTAAATTAGTTTTGTAACTTATATCACAATTATTTACAACAACAATCAAATAAATTGTTCGGCGCATTGAAACTACTACGAAAAGTATTTATCTTAATTTTGCAGAGACTGTTCCCGTCATATTTATTAATACAGTCGCCACATTTGGACCCGAAAAACCCGCAAATATAAATTTATGTATCCAGAGATGAGTAACATGAACAATTTATTTGCATACTGATAAATGATAACAATAAGGAAATTTTCATACTTTATGACTAATAGAAAATAGGAGGAAATGCATTACACCCTTGAAACGTTACCATGTGGCCAAAATTAACCGGTCTTTACAGAACTCATTCAAATATCAATGACGGAAAACGTCGGTACAAAAGTAAACTAACGTAGTTTGATCTATTTCTGTGACTGCGACGTCTCTTTTTATTTTCATTCTTAAAAAAAAACATGAAAATGTCAAGAGCAAGACAGAAACAAGTTCAAACTCACCGCATTACTTGACATAACCTTAAAAACGGGAAACGTGGAATAGAAGAGCCAAAGAACATGAAAAATAATAAAGACACAAGAACGTTCAATTATTTTGTTTGATGAGTATTGTTATTGTCGAAAATAGCAATATTTGTGAAAAAAAAGTTTACTAACTCAGTTTTTCTTGCCGTTGGATCTGGTTGTATTCAGTGGAAAGGTCCGCAAGAGAACTATCTGCAAAATTCAGCCATGGCCTGTAGTACATACATATATCACACCTGCACAAAGCACCTGAACAACAGCACAACGCCGCACACAAACGCGCTCAGTCACCAACTGGTTGCATTGTGTAAAGTACGAGTCGAGTGGATACAGAGTACAAGTACAGATGGTTTCCACACGTTTCCAAGTTGTTGGCTGAGCAACCGACCGATGCCGATATTAACCGATTTATAAACCTAGACGGTAGACGGCATACGGTGGAGCGTTTTACATTACACGGTTTTAAAATGACATCACTACAACTTCTAAAATTAGCATTGGCTGTTCAACCCGAAGGAGATTCCAGCATCTCCAACGAGTCACTAAACTTCTAAACACGTTCAAGATTTAAACGTTAATTCTCAAATTCGATGAAAGTTTGAATACGCAGATTTTGAAACGCTCGATTCAGTGAAAGTAAACATCACTGAAATCTGTTTTTTGCATACTAACTCTATTTGCGATGAGAAATAGAAAAGAAAGTTCTTCAACTATATCAACCCTCAGAGTGTTTATATCACGTGATTGAACTACCTCCGCTTTTAACTTTAAATTTATTCAACCATGGAAGACTCATACTGTTACACCTCTGCAGTTTACTCGCTTTCGAATAATCGAATCATATTGGTATTTTAAAAATAAAGCTTGCTACAAAAAAAAAGCTCTTGTGTAGTCAGTGGTTAACCAAATACCTCATTGCTCATGTGTAACAATGACCAACAAAAAATGCGTTGGCTATTTCGCCAAAAACGTGCCAAACCAACTGTTTCTAATGAGAAGTTTGCGTGAGCCATGTGATCAGAATTTTTTTTTAAATTCACCCTCTAATTCTTTCGTTAAAAATTTATACCTACAGTAAATAAGTGTTAACAAAATACCTCCAGTAGCAAAAAAACGTAATACAAATGAAGCAAACTATTCTCGTAAATCGCAGTAATTCGCTACCATCCCCAAAAAAATTGGAAAAAAATTTCATCAAATTTAAAAAAAAAAGACCGGAACAATAAAATACATTAAAATTTAATAAATGGATTAGAAGAAGTACTAAAATACCAGAAGTGAAATTAAGGTATTTGTACAAAAAACGCACAAAATAAGGTACTGATATAAAATATTGATAGGCGTACCACAAGGTTGAATGTTCATCAATAATTGAAGTGGCGTGTAAATACCAAACCATCTTAGTTACACATGTAGATGATACATCAAGCTATTCATAATGTACGAAATGCTTTAAATAAATTTTTAATCTGCTTTAAAATTAATAGGCTTGTCCTAAAGAAAAAAACAGAACAGTATTTATATTATTCTGTAAAAGCTCTACTTATTACTTACTTATTAATTTGTTTTGCAAAAAAGAAATGTGAGAAATATGCTAGACATAGCCGCCAGAAAATCGTGTAAACTGTAAACTGTAAAAGTTATCGTTCGATAAAAAGTTGTATTATGTAATGTGTGAAATTTGAGTGTATATTTTTTGTGTAAAAGCAATTGAATTCCATAAAAACTATGTACCATTTAAAAATTAAACAAAAATAATGCAATGACAAAATTTTAAAGTACTTTCAACTGATTTCATCCCAACAAATGGACAAGGATAAACAAATAAACAAAAGTAATCAAGTGGAAAAAAAAAAAATAAACACCATAGAAACATGTAATACTATCCCAGTGTTTCTGTCGCAGTAGAGTAAGCACGTTAATTTCAAAGGGAAATAAATCCAGGTGCATTTGCAATAGCGATCACCTCACGCGTACACGTGTTGTACATTAATTGAAAATATTACAATTACAATAAGGGTCGATACTGCCTTAGCAACCGGTTTCATATGTACTTTCTTGGGCACAAACCGTTATGGCCTAAATTGAGAAATTATATCGAGGGCATCTGTTAAAAAGTGGGCAAAATTAATTAGTCAAAATTGCGACCGGAAGCCTCTTCGAAGAAGACAGTGTCCATTTAAAATTATACTGAACAGTATAATTAGCATGAAATGTTTTTATGTCATAAGCGATCAACTTTTACCGCACCCTTTCAACTATTGAAAAGATTAAATGTGAATTAAATAGTAAGAAAAGGGCATCGAACTCGAGGGTTAATTTTCTGGGAGTGAACGGAATCACGAAGTATTTTTATGTTATCGTGACACAAGCAATTGATTTTTTATGTATTGATTATTGGAGGTATTCAATTCAGTATACAACTTAAAACAATTACATTAAATTGTAGGTTTTATTTTTAGTTAAACGCGAATTTCTAAAATGGTCGTGCATGAAACAACAAGTCATTTGATACTGTAACAATTGTGAATCTAAATTAGTTACAGATGCATGTTAAATGGTCTATCGACGGATATAGAACTTATCGATTATTACACCTAATAACTCCGATTTTCTTAAAGTTATGAAACTCTAACCGGCGACTTCGAATATTATTAGATGAAATGACAAAAAATAGTACTCCGCTATCAATCTTCGCGTTTTTCGGAGTGACAATTTTAAAAATTACAAAGCAATTACAACTACAAAAACTGTGGTCACAATTAAACAAAATCAACAGTAGATTGACGGTAATTATTTATAATAGATAACCGTGAGTGAAAGCATAACGAAGTAAAAATACTCCACTGTTCAATTTTATGCAGTGACTATTTAAATAGTGGATGAATAAACCATAGAGACGTTACATACAGAAGATATAGCCAATTAACGGTATGGTAAAATCGGGCGTCGTCATTCTTGAAACAATTAGAGAACTATCCACTTACTAAGAGAAATGAATTCATTACTTTGGTAAAAGATGGCAATTTATGATCGGTTACAACTTAAAGAGCGGTAATTTGCTCGTTATTTCTTAACCGCGTTTGGTATTTAGGTTTCATGTGGTATAGTAGGACATTTGCCTTCGACTTGGTGGTGTATTTAATGCTTGTAATTTATCGTTCTCCTAGTTTCACCAAATTCTGAAATAACATACAACGAACCACGAACATTTTAAATTATAACGCTAGAGAAGCGACGGAAAATTGAAATAACACATCAAAGTTGATTGCAATAATGATTAACCACTGAGATACTATCTTCCTTCTGTGATCTACTTCCAATTTATTTGCATCTTATATTATAATCTAGTACTTATATATTTGTATGTATAACCATGTAAGAAATATTTATTTAAATTCAAACAGAGAGGGTCATGCAAAAAATTATTCAAAAATGTTACTGGTTTTGGCAACGTCGCCAACTGACAAACTCATACCTATTCAATATGACCTGAAAGAGGTAGAAAACACTTCCTTTTTGATTATGTCTTAAATAGTTTCATCGAAAAGAAGATATAGACAATTGTCCAAGAAAACCTAAAAGTTTGGTCATTTCTCGGAAAATTTTCCACACTAGCGTTAGTATTTATTTTTCTACATTTTTTTCATTAAAACTAAAGCGTATGGTAAGAAAGAATTATGTGTATTCTCAAGATCCGGGAATAATTCTGTCAATAATTTTCATTGAAATCCTAAAAACGATAAAATTATAACACTTAAAACGAAAACAATTTTTATGTTTCAGTAAGGTAAATTATTTAATAATTTTGTAGTGTTGCTAAAAAAGGCTCTAAAAACTAATTCTCCGAAGTTTCATTGAAATAAAATCTTTATTTATAATACAAGAACTTATTAAACGGTTCAACAAAATCTTCCTGGAATTTACATAAAAGCCTTTGGTAAAAATATTTTCAACGACTTATGTATTTACTTAGGTACACATACAACAAAAACCACAACCCCTATCCTTTTTTTGTAAATCTTTAAATCCAAACGTCACCGTTTATTATCCACAGGTAAAAATTCTACGGCGGGTGGCTTCAAACTTAATTTTTAGGTTAGCCCCTTTTTCCTTTGTTTACGGTAACTCCATATTCAATCAACATGGCATATTGGAAAACGAGCTATTAAAATTATTTATGGAACTTTTACAATTCATTTCCACATCCACAAATTTACAACACTCTAAAAAAATAAACATTATTCCACTACAACCGCAGTTTGGTTATTTCACCAAGCCGAGAAAATATATTGAGAACTTATCCAAGTCCAGCAAGTAAGGTGATATTTTGATCACAGAAAGAAAAAATAGTGTAAAATCAAAATAACCGATTTAAAGCCTAAAAGCAAATAAAAAAAAAGTTGTCTGGCGGCAGAATACAATACACAATAACAGCAATAATGGGTGTGTATGATGTATATTATTTGACAAAACTATAGAGAAAAAAATATACCGTTAATGTATTTTCCAAGAAATGGCACAATTAATAAGACTTGTCCCAGTGGTAGCAGAGCTTCCATAAAAACCCCACGTCGAAGCTATTACAATACAAAGTCAACCGACATTTAGCGCCAACTTGAGATTTACTACCACAAAACGGTCACTTCATTACACGATGTACAACCAATTTGCTTTTCTCCATTAAAACAAAAATATGGTAATTTCCATAAAGACATTTATTAACGATTTTTGATTGAAACCATCCAGAAATATTTAAAGATGTCAAATAGAAACAGTTATCCAAATAACTACAATTACATGAAAAAAGCGCTCTTGTGGCCCCGTTAGCAATCCATCTCCAAATGTACAACACGCTCTGTCCTTTAATCGTCGAATCTTAGTAGCAATTGACCAAATGTTACATGGTTTCCGGGTTTGGACGCGTGCGTCTTCTCTCAACACGATTTCAATTGGACCAAAATATGATCGCGATCAAGCACGATCGTGAAGCTTACAGTTAATGAAACGGTTGGATTGCCTTTATGGCAAGATAAAGAACACTTATTTAATTTTGCCACTCCTAGATGTGTCAACCTCGCTTTAGAGCAGGCGAAGATGTTACCATGCCCACACTAACCTTGCCGCGCACAAGAGAACACGCCTCTGCAGACTAGTTACAAGTTACTTTGCAAATCGAATTTACGTGTCTAAAAAACAAAATTATTTAAAATTAAGTAAAATAAGAAACTCCTTTATTTACAATAACATTTATTTTATAATCTCAACCGCCAACGTCCGACCAAATACGACAACTGAATTCACACATTTTTTTTAAATTTGCGTAACACTATTAAATAAAGAGAGGACACACATTTTTTTGTGACTATATTTGTCAAACTTAATGAATTTTACGATACAACTCAAGTTTTGTGTTGTTTATCACTAAAGGGAACAAGCGTGTGCGTAAAAATCGTTTTAAAAATTACCGATGCGACGGCCACAGAATTTTGTCGGTTATTTAGCATTAATTAAAGATTAGACACAACCAAACATGCACCTTTCAAGCAGTATTTTTTGCGTCCTATTTCAATTTTTCATGGACGTTGTTTAAGTGATTTATTTAAGCAATTAGCAAAATTTCTGTCGTGGTCACTGTATAAATGATAATAATAAAAAAAACAAACTTTGAACGTTTGATTAAAAATTACAAAATTTTCATTAAATCAGCAAATTCATTAAAAAAATACTTTAATAACCAAACATCAAACGATAGTGTCCGTCTTTCAGATTAAATCAAGCAGAGTAAACATATCTACGATCTGAATATCTGAAACCAACATCTGAAAAAAATTGTAGGAAAGACTAGTTTCATTTCAACAAGTGATTAAATCTTTTGCCATTGGCCATCTTTATGAACATCCGCCTTCACCGTTCGTCCAAGAAAGCAATATTTCATCAGTTAAAACATTAATATGTCTATAAAATTTTAATGCAGGTTAAAATATTTCAGCGCAATTAAGTGTAATCATGTGCAATACACTTTAAAGCTTCCGTGAGGAATTCAGAATTCCACTGTTTTTAGAAAAAACAAATTTTCAGTCGTTGCTTACACTATTTTATTGCGATGTAAATAAAAACGGTGAAGAAATTTATATTGATACTAAAACTAGATAGTTTGTTTACTTAATTCACACTTAGGATTTGTAGTCAAACTTGTGCAAGAGAACAAGTCTTATGAACTTCGCAAATGGTTGGAATTTTAATTGTACTGTTAAATAACACCGCATAACATAAGATAACGGTGGGAAAAATCTCAATTGATTGCGAAGAAGTACGCTAAAACATTTCACAAGCACTGATATTTTATTGTATCTATCCCATTTAAAAAACTTTCCCCCAAGTTTCGTTTAGTAAAACACTGTAAATTTGTACAATATATTCACTTTCATTGCTGATTTTCATTTAAATGATACAAATCATCTATTTCCATCAAAATTGCTATATACGTATTAGTTTTTATCAAGGTGTTAATAATTGTAATCACCGGGGTGACTAACAGCAAAGAAAGTACAAAATACATGAGATCCTTTCACGTTCAGCCATCAATTTAAAGGATAGCCGGAGGAACACTTTACTAACAGGAACTTCAAGCTTTTAGCTAGAATAGCACGTTTTTTATGCAAAATACTAATAAACTGCACGCATTATACACATTGAACTAGTTTTAAATGAAGGTACTGCATGCATGCAATGGTACGTTTTCAAGTTTCCCTTGACAATTTATAGAACGAAAGGAACAAAATTAAAAAAAAAAGCAATTTTTTTGTTTAAAAAGCATGTTTTTTCAATCACAAAGAAGCTTTCTCTTTTCAACAATAAACTCATTGTTAGTTATAAACGAACATGATTAATATCAGAAATGGAAATATGCATGTTTGAGCTAAGAAAAAAAACGTGTCTAACGTTATGATCGGACTTGAGATTAAAAATGAAAGTCTACAAATTTTTCTCATCATGTTAAGAAACCAAAACCAAAGATTAACAATTTAATCAATTACTCAGTTAATTGCTTTCTATTTTGCTGAAAGAACTACTGTTCTATTCCAATTAAATCCGAGTTAATAAAGATATTGCGAAAAACACTAAAAACTTCACTTAATGTTACTTCCAGATTTTCAAGACAATGTAAACATTACCGTGTTCAGTATTACGTGAAACTAGGTGAAAACACAAAAATTGCTTCTATGGAATTAGAAATGTACAATTTATATAAATATGGGCAATTTTTTGATATTTACGACAAGTTTTTACCATTAAAATGTGTATGTAATAAAGAAAACTCTTATACGTTGAAAAAGCAACTTAGATCTGTTTGCAACACGTTAATTGCTATTATATCCATATATGAACGATTCTTCAAATAAATAATTAGTTTCTCAGAACTACGAAATAAAAAATCTGTTCTCACACTGAAGTTATTTCATAGGTCAATAATAACCACACAAGTTTTATTTATTTTGGTTAATAAAGTTATATTCAAAACATTTTCTAATTATATTTTTCCACCTGTTAAATTTATGCTAATTTCTATTTAATTATATATTGCGACTATTTTTTTTATTTAGGGACAAACAATGTCTTTTTAAAAACTAATCCATACTTTTCACATAGGTAAATAAATAACTAAAATATTAATTAAATAAGTAATTAAAAACGTTTGTTTTTATGACTATTTATTGACTACCTCTTGGGCATATTCTGTTTCATTTACCATGACAAATATTCTTTCAAGGTTTAATAGTTCATATCCAGCTCACTGAATTTGATATTTGGCTATTTTATGGTCATGACATAATTTAAAAACCCTTTCATAACACCACGACTTTTTGCTTTGTTGTATCATAACGAAGAAAATATAAAAGAAAGGACAGATTTTTTTTTATAAATCATATCAGTAGTTCCCCTTTTTATAGTAATTATAAAGTCAACTGACTACGTCGTTTGCAAATATACAAAGTTTGCACTAAAAACAAACACGGTTTAATAAAAGAAAAAATATTTATTTTTTCATTTAAATCCAGGAAAAACATGACCGCTCACCAATAGTGTTATTAATAAAAACTATAAAGTTCAAACACGCATCCAGTATCAAAACAATAAGAATGACATTTTCAATTCAGTCGTTTCCACCCACAAACTAAAATCCATTATCAGCAATCTCACCTATTCGAAATGAATTCTAAATGCAATAAACCATCGTGACAAATTCAATTCAGTTCTTCGTTTATCTTCGTTTAACTCGTATCAAGGGACAAGTCGGCATAAAAAGCGCCTCTTTTGGAAATATTTAATCAGTTGGCGAACAAACAAACGTCTCTATATACCCTCGACTTGAAAAGAAAGTATAAAAATAATTATGATCATCAAAACTGAAAATCTAGATCAAATCTACGTGTACATTGCAACATCAGGTGATATAATACCATTTCAAACAAAGGAATTCTTTAAGTGAACTGAAACAATCGATAGTACAAGGTCAAAACAAACATTTTCTTTCTGCTAATTAATCGCAACCAGGTGCGCATTTGTGCATTTATTTAAAAAAAAAACTCAGAGTTTTTCCAAATCATATATTCCAATAATAACGACTGAAAGATCAGGAAGCAAAACTGTTTTTTTCTCGTAGTTTTTTTTTTAAATCGATTGTTGCTAATTTTTACGGTTTACAGTCGGTTATTTAAAAAATCAAATTATGTCGCAACGTATTAAATAAAATATCGTGTACATTCCGGACTCCGTCAAAAAATTTCATATTCAAGGTAGATCGCTGTAAGATATATGCACAGTATCTTAGATTTATTATTACCAGATGCAGCCATACGGCAAAAGGTTCGGCAAGACGTCCATTCTATCGCTGTCTCTATCAATGTGTACATTTTGTATAGCGCTATCCTTTAGAGAGGTACTGTCAAACGAATTTGTTGAAATTTATGAGTTTTTATTCATTTTCTTACTAATTGCATGGTAAGACGATCCATTCTTGTGGTCCAAAAAGTAAATTCTACTTACGATTTTAGTATTAACTTCATTTTAACGTTGTTGGCTAAAATTTGACGGCTTCCACTGATGATACAAAAAAGTATCGTGAAATGTGAAAGAAACAACTGCGGGCATCGCTGTATAACTTATTCGAAGCATTTAGTACGAAATATTACCAAATAATTGTAAAATTAACAATTATTCAAATGACATTGAGCACGCGTAGTCTCTTGTCTTGACCGATTTGGACCGATTTGTCGAGTTACGACACACGCTAATGTGATAAAAAGAAATAAACAATTGGCATGGTTGAAGTTAGAAAGAGATGGAGAGATGTACCAATTTCTTTGATATGTTTTTTAAGAGCAGACGTACGTTTCTAATAGGATGACTTCATCTAGTTATAATATATCTATGCACAGTATAAGCTCACAGAGACATCTAGAAACGGAGTAGAAAGAAACAGTTCGGTTGTAATGTCGGAACCTGCAATGTCTTTCTAGTAACCTGTCAATTGGTGTTTTAAATATTTGTACGTAATAAATGATAATTTTAATATTTTTATAGGTTTATAGGTTCCACACTTAAATATTACCAAAAATAAATTCAAAATGGTCCCAAATGATTACAATGCTATATTGAACAATTACAACGTTACTGAAAATAGAAACTTAAAGTGTATATTAAAGTTTTTACTTCAAAATAATGTTAAACAACAAAAACTATCAAAAGAAGTCTTTCATCATCAAGTACGAGTATTTAATTCGATCATCTACATGTGTTTTATTTCCTATCAAATTATTTTAAATTAAACTATTTCCCTTAACAAAGAGGTTGTAAGCTCTCCATGAAAAATAATTAAAAATTAAATCAAGTTAATTAATAAGCTCAAGTCGGTATCGAACTTTTTTTGTTTTCATGCCACAAAGTAGAAAAACGTATATGAAAAAATTCACTACTTTTACACACATAAATATGATTTTAGTCATCGTACAAAAAAAAAAAAAAAACTACGAGTATATTACTTTAACGCTTTTTTGTCCCACTTCGAAACTGACTAGAAATAACAGCAATGTGGTGTAGTTGAGTTCGTTACTTAGTTTGGAACTATAAACCCGAGTGTTTAAAAAACTTTCTTTCTTTTCAACGGAATTTCGACCGGTTATCTAAATCTTGAGAATTTATGATAAAGCTCATTTCCCTAAGAAATCGTCATGGTTATTACAGAAACTGTAATTTTGTAAACTTTTGATCACCACACATTTTTTCGTAGCATATGGTTTCCTGCAATAACGAGAAAACATTAACTTTAAGTTTTCAGAAAACCGTAAAACACGTTTGAACAAATAAAAGTTTAAGAGTTGTGAAAATATTCTTTTTGATAAATACAGATAGTACCTACATATAACTCAAAACTTCCCACAAATGAGCTAAATTTGTTGTTTTTTTTTACAAATGCACTAGGGTACGATATGTAAAAAGTGTATAAAAGAGTTTTATTTATCGTTTAAATGAATACTGAAAGACTATAATTTGTGACAAATTATAGTTTCATTACTTAAAATTAACCAAATAAATTAGATTTCTGCATTACATATTTTATCACTTTTGAGGTGGATACACTGTTGAGTACATTCTAAATTTTGAAAAAATGTAACTTCCAGATTTTATATATATCTAAGTGATTTTTAAACAATTCGACAAACTTAAAGCAGTGAATATATACGGGTAATAGACAAGTTTAAAATGAAAAATTTTCAAATTTTAATTTTTTTCATAGTGGCAAGAACGGAAGGTTGCCCCCTCGGTTACAACGCCTGTAGTTCTAGAACTAAATTGAGTTGATTTTTAATGCAATGAAACTTACTGCATAACTTTAATGACAGTAAACGTTCGATGCTAATTTGACTGGATCAATGTCTTTAACATTATTTTTTCGCATCACTTTTTGACAATTCATTCTTCATAACAAATAATGCATATTTAAAAAAGATTTTAGTAAATAAGACACTTTACTTGTTACACAACCTTTGTTAGTTTTATGTCCGTATTAGACGTACGTCAACTGTTTATGTTCAGATTTGTATTTATTTTTAAACATATTTTCCCCATGCAACTTCAGTAAAGTCTGTCACATCAGGTAGATAAAATTTCTAGTTTATGTACAATTTTGTACTTACGACTCAACATTTCAGCAAGTGTATCAACTTTATAACAATATTCTCATGTCATTGAACAGCAGAAATTTCAAAACCTAACCATTTATTGATGTCTAACTTATAACTTTGCATTAAATAATTATAAAATCAGGCGTAACCTGGTAATTGAATTCTTAGTATTACAATACTAACCTTTAACTCTAAAGCTTTAGCTTCGATTTCAGTCTTTGTATATTTGGTTCTAAAGTTGAGTGGTTGCAAACACAATTCCATGTTTTTAAACCATTTCCGCAGACACTTAATCTCGTGATCAATATCTGTAAAAAAGAAATTACAATCATTTTAATAATAATAATAATATTTACAACAGTCTTTTTATAAACTATTTCTGTTGCAGTTTGGAAAAGAATATCAGTAAATCAAATTTGTGTTTTTTTTGCAAAATCTACTATAGCTTAATGTGTAATTAAGGACAATTTTAAAAAAGACGTACATTAAAGTATCAAAATACAGTATAAAATGTTTAATTGTTTTTACAATCCTCACACAGAGAAAGATTAAACCATGTTTCTGCTTTTTCTGTTCAAAACTTTTTGGAATAAAATAACTACCTAAACAACTGTCCTGTTCGCAATGTTCGCATTCCGAAGGTCCTAAAATACTCAGAATAGAGTCCCATTTTGAGTTTAGGTGCGTAACGCGCCATCCTACTTCTTCTTGTACTTTTGGGTGTAATTGCACAAGTTGACTAGCTTGATCATTAAATAGTGCAAGCAAAGAACTTTTTTCACGAACCACATTGACACAATGCTGGAACAAAACAGTTAGAAAAAAATCATAGAATCCAAGTTATCATACTGCACGTAAAGCTTTATCCGTGATATTTTCTTCTTTGCCATAAATCGTCTCCTGGACGCTATTCAACCATAAATAGAGCTCGGAGAACTGTGCGTAAAATTCTCTCAAAGACCAAGTCCCAGTGTCGATAGCCAAATCGCAATTTGCTTCCTGAAAATATACATGTATATATAAAAAGTACTTATACAAAATGGGATTACAAATTTCTTGTTTAAAAATGAAAAACCGTTTACATTAAAGAACAAGTATTGTTCTATTAAACATTCATGTTATCACTGATAACTCTTTATTCTCTTTTTATTTCATAATTCATTTTCTAACATCGAAATAACCTCAACTTCATACAACTATTTTAGAAAAACAACATAGATTGGTATAAAATTGATTTTGACCAAATCACTTGGCAATGATGGTGAATTTCAAGTGAATCTGGTTAATACACAAGTTTTTCGCCGCAAAAAAAAAAACAAATAAAGTAGGTTGCCAAAGACCGTAATTTAATGGTAAATTTGCAATTGTGACTTCGAACTGTTCTAATTACATTTACCTGCAATCCATCCCTTCAAAAGCGTGACATTCCTGAGTCACAAGCAAAACAATATTAACAGAATCGTGTTTCATTACTCCTTAACTGTAACTAGCGTCTGAAAGCTGACTCATGAACTTATGAAATTTCATAAGTTAGTAATATCGCGACATATTTCAGAAATAAAAAAATCATCCACTACAACTTACTTGGCACTTATCAATCAATTGATTGTCCATTATGTAATTATAATTTGCCTGAAGTGCTGACCAGAATTCTTCTCTATGTTCGCTAGCTGTACTTCCCCATGATCGTCTGACAGCTGTTGCTTTAACTCGATTTTTTGTCAAACTGCTGTAAAGCCGAGGTTTCACTACTCCTTTTTCTGGAGTAGCATCCGTAGCTGGTAGTGAAGATAAAGAGAAGCAGGTCTTCATTGCTGAATTTTCGAAACCTGCAAAATACAATAAATCTTAAAACTTGTGTTTACGGTTGAGGTCCAGCAAATAAATGAAATATTTCGGTTTTAGGGTCTATTGAAAAAAGATAAGAAGTTACACATGAGCGAGTCTGGTAAGTACTGCCCGGAGTACCTACCCAGGGTTGCATCCTCCCTTAAGCTTTAATTACAACAAAACACACGTTTTTTTTTACAATGATTTGAAGATAAAATTATACTGACGCAATAATTCCTACATTATGTGATGCAAAAAAAAATAAAGTCAATTAAAAAAAAATCATAGGCCGAAACTTTTTATAGGATATGAACAGTTTTTGTTGGTGGTTATCATCCCGAAAATGATAGTTGACATTCTAATGAATGAATTTTAAAACAACAGTACATACTGCATAATGGATTGTCTGAGATCAATATTTGATACCATTTAGATCGGTTTTTTAAATAAATACATGTTCACATGTTGTACTCCTATAAAACAATACTATAACAAGACGTAAATTTTGAAGCAAAGGACTAAAAAAAATAAGATTTCATTAATTTAAAAAAAATCGCCTGGTCACACTTTTGTTATCGTAGATGTGTATACATATGTTATCTTTACTGGAAATGACATTTGTGACAGTGACAGTAGTAATTTTCAGCATCTTTTGCGTATAATTTATAATAAACGATATATTTTTTTGAAATTTTTATTATAAACTGCATAATCTACCAAGAATCAAATTTGATGTTCAGTAAATTTGACAACAATGCAAACTATTCGTGCTAAATCGGTGTCAGTTTGTGCATGCGCATATTTCAGGGTGCTAAACTACAACACTATCTACTTTTTAATTAAATAATAATCTGCTCACTTTCGAAACTTATTAGTCAATTTTATTTAGAACTAAATGAGTCTTTTTCAAAGTATTATTAGCTTCGTTTTTTTCGCAACATATGTTCTAGTTGTCCTCAAATAAACACTCGTTATTGTGATGGCCCTGCAATTACCATTACCCCAAAGATTATCAAAGAAATTCGGTGTACAAACAACCCACGCCATAAATTATGCGGTAGGTAGTCGAGCGATCTTAAGTTCCAAATTCTTCTTTCTAAAATTTTGCCAAGAAAATAACAAGATTATTTCAGGTAGAAAACCATAGTGTTGTCCTGGTCGAGCCATATGATGGACCAAACCTTCTATGAAGAAAACTATACTTGAAACTTTAATATTGCAACAAAAGTGATCACTATATTGTTAACAAACTGTCAACATTTCAACAAGCTATTGATGTAACTACAAACGTTGCAAATGCCCATCGCGAATATGCAACAGTCATGAAAATGCAAATTGTTAAGCGTAAGCACGATTACCGGACTCATTAAAACCTTTAAGAGCTTCTTTCGATTCAACACTATCAAGAAACCGTTTATTCTAATTTCTTAACGGTACTTTACTTTTAAATACCTACGAAGCACGTTCTATGTAATTCTAACAATACTATTACCCTTCACTATAAATATTTAAGTACATAAGAGAAAATGCTTAAAGTTTCATAATATAAATTAAAAGAAAAAAAACACAATCGTTCATTGCCAGGCATTATGTTATTCTAAGCAAATTATATCATTGTTGTTTTAGTACATGTAAATGAGAACTAAATACATGCAGCTGGCGAATGATATGGAAATAATTGTGAAATTATTTTAAAAAGAATATATTTTTACAAAATACCAAGCCAATTATTTTTTTGTGAAATGAACTATACTTTGTGTCAAGAAATCTGAAAATAGTATTTTATGTCGATTCTTCCACTCAGTTTAAAATAAACACTTACTGATTGTACTCACTGAGTTTGGTTTAAAAATAAAATTACGATTCTGCCAAGTTCAATAGAAACTAACGTCTCTATTACTAACACTAGTAAATCTCATATAATAATGTTTGTCAAGTTTCGTCTTGTTTTCAACACATTTTTTCCACATTTCATGTTATTATAATAACCAAGACTTGAAAAATTTCCACGTATTTTTTCGACGGCAAAATTTTATTCAAAAACGAAACACATCAAGAAGACCTTGAAATGGCCACTTTATTATCCAAACAACGAACTACTAAACTACTAAATATTAGCTTATTCGCAAAGATAACGAGGGCCTGCCAACTTTTTTTTATAACAAATTTTTAAAATGTATTAGGTAAAAGCCTCAGTTGCACTCACTATTTCTAAAAAAAAAGCAATTAATTAAATCATACCATATGATCCTAAAAAAATCTGGAGTGTAAAAAAAAAACAAAGCTCTTTGGAAAGTTCATGTTTATTTTTACACTCAATCTATCAAATCACATTCTTACTTTTCGACAATTTGCTCGCGATAACTCAATTTACAGTTGCCCACAGCGAAGTTTCAAATGTTTTCTGAGTTCTATCATTTTCAACGACTGACCTAACCAACATTTTTTTGGATTATAGGGTACTCTATTAATTTTTTAGAAAATAATAGTAAAATATCAAGAAACCTTTTCAAATACTTTTAAAGCAAAACAATTCATTTATTCATAAAGTATCAAACAGTACAGTAAAAGAACAGTGTATTCTACAGTTTATGTTAATTTGAAAAATATTTTCAACATTCAATTTTATCCTTTTAAAATGCATAATCAAATTTTGACTATGTACTAAAAAAAGTTCCAAGTTCTATTGGGGCGAGCAAATATGAAATAATACCACAGAATAAAGAAATATCTTCAGAAGCGGTACTTCCGGTGGCTCTTTTGATGTTGGCCAAGCCGTGTTTATGACCTTAAATTGGTTAAAGGTAAAGGCACGTAATTCAATATGCTTGTATTAACTCTGATTAAAGTATTTCTAGAAATATTTGAAAACAAAATCAGGTACTTTTATTGCTCTTACAGTGGGACGTTAATACGCTTATACGGGCTACCTAGCATAATCCTCATAAAACTGTCCGGGTGCCTGCTCCTTCGGGGTTCGTTTCCAGAACCGTACTTATATGTTTCTTAGGAAATGTAAGACCTGATAAAATTTGACGTAGGGATTGATTTTTGGTTTATCTTCTGAGAATTATTTTAATGACCATTAGTAACCAACTGAAATTTGTAAATAAAAGATGGTCACTCTTTTGGTAGCTTTCAGTTGACGATAATTTCTTGTTGTGATAAGTCAAAGGTGCAGAAAATAAGTTAAAATGTAGAGACCGTGCAATGAAAACCAAAAAAAAAAAATGAATATCGAAGACGATGTCATTAATGTCAACGACGAAGAAATTATAAATGTTGAAGAGGATGTAGTCGTGGAGAATCCTGACGAAGATTGTGAAATTAACAACGCAGGTAGTTCCTCCAAACAACAGCCCAATGGCAAAACAAATTATACTTAACGTATATAATACACTGAAAGAAAAAAAAAAGTACCAGAAGAAAAACTAATGGAAACAACTGCTGAATATACAAAAATTCCCTACATCTGTTTGGCGAATTGTGAAATCGGCAGGGAGACAGGAAAGACTGGATAAAGGACTAACTAGAAAGCTGAAAGTAGAAGAACATGCCTACACTGTAAGATAATGACCTCTATTACGAAGATCATTATACAAAGAAACAACTTTTAGAAGTTCTACATACAAAAGAATTTCAAAGAAGAGTATAGGGAACGTCAAGTTAATGAACTCATCATATCTTTGGATAACAGCAGTGACGAAGAGGATAATGTTTAAAGTGTTTTTATTTTATTTATTTTTGTTACTTTATGTATAAATATATTTTTCAAAAACCATGTTTTAATTTTTTTAAGTCTAAATTTCAAACGGTTATCAAATGTGGCCTAAACAATTCTCTAAGTCCGGCCCGCTTGCAAGAAACTCCATAATTTTTACCGGTAATGGGCGTCAAAATATTTATGGTAAGCTTATTAATGTCTGGGTGTGAGAGCCAATAAAAGTAGTACTTGATTTTGTTTTCAAATATTTCTAGAAAGCTATATAGGCATGCCCCAAGCCTGGAGTTAAAGTCGGCAACCACCAAGGGTCGTAGACTCTTTCCGATTTATAGCGATGACTTGCGAAGCGCTCTTTAGGTTTAGGTCCTGTATCCCTCTCTAGTTTACCTTGTTTGTTTTACTGACGTTCCTGGTAATAAAACACTTTCTTTTCAAAGCAAATGCAAGACACAATTATTAACTATTTTCATTATGTCGCATTAACTCTAGTCACAGTGTATTTAAACCAACAATATTTATATTTTTGACACTTTGTAGATTCTTATTACCAACAAGGGAAAAAAATGTAAATCGGGCTTTCAATTGAAAAGAACACTATCACCAAATTGATAAAATTGTAATAAAAAGTGTAAAATTTCGAGAAGATAATAGAAGAGTAATAACCTAATAACTAATAAAAATGATATAGGTACAGGTAAAATTTTTTACTTTTCTAATGTTAATGTTTTTTGCAAATTTATAGTGACAAAAAGAATTGGACGGTTTCTAAAATAATAATAATAACATTAAAACTTCAGTAAATATATCTGTGTGTGATTCCATTATTTCCCACAACATTACTCCAACTATCAAATAACCTAAGTTGATAAGAATGGTTTTATCACAAAACAATGAATGGATATTATTACAAATGATAATAAAAAAATGTATACTTACTCGTCCCGACAGGCATCTTGAATTTTGTGAACTTGGAGGTTACCAGTTATAAGTTCTGCAACAAAATGGAAAAGAATCAGTTTGCACCTATTGCTTGTACTCGATAACAACATTATCAATGAAAAGGTGAAAACGGCGTCTGCCATGTGCATAAGTTACAGCGAACAGCACATGTTCTAATTTCACACTAACATTAAAAAATCACCATAAAACGATCGTTAGTATCGTCAACATAATAAATACATCTTGACGAAGAAAATCTTCTTGAAGTTCATACATTACCTGTTCACGAGTTCAACCTGTATCGCCTAATTTTACCTCTTTATTTAAAAAAAAAAATCTCACTTTGAAGATGCATCCTAAATCACAGTACTCGTAAAGTACTCAATAACGGTTATTGATAAACAGAAAGGTATAAACTAAAATTACAGTAAACATGATGTCAATGGGGCAACTTGCGTAGTACTGCAGTAATGAGAGAATATGAAGGCAGTGCAGTTGAGCTATTTTATATTCCTCAATCTGAACTACAAAATGTCTACAATTTTAGCTTCTTTCCCTTCGAAAAATGTGACCGAGGTATTTTCAAAATGAAGGAACGTTTTTAAAATAATCACTTGTGACACGGTTAGCAACGGTAAAGACCATGGACTTTTACATTAAATACAAAGTACGATATTTGACGAGGTACTAAACACACCAATTACACACAACCTGTTTCTATTACCTACCTATGTTGGGGTCACATTTTTTATCCTGCATCACAATTTTACAATGATCGACAAGAAAATGGGCTATCTCAATATGGTACATATGTTTGGTCATATTGTTTTCTTAACCTTGTTACGTAATCTAATATTTTATCTCGGTCTTTCTAACATGAAGAAAAACGAAACCAAAACATCAGAGAGTGATAATGGAAAAAAAATAATAAGCAGAGTAAAAATGTAAATAGAAAATAATCCTTCATCAAATATCATTACAACAGAGCATTACTAAATGTGTGCTTTTAATTTTACGAGGTAAATAGCAATTAGGCAAGAATTATGATAATTTAGCGTTGCTTAATATGTCTAAATAAATAAAATTTGGTGAAAAGAAAATTTAAAAAACTGCCAGTAGTACTGGGAACTTGTCACGGATATTCTCTGAAAGTTTTGTATGTGAATAATGAAATAATAATAAATAATTATATTATATATATTAAATAATAATAATAAATAATTCAAAACCTTTTTTAAGTCAAGAAAATCTTCCTGTTGATAAAAAGCTTATACACGTGCACTTCTTGCAATGCGCATTTTTGGACACAGAAATGCAAAAAAAAAAAAAATTTCGAATCGAAATAGAAACTAATTAACAGGTTAATATGTACTGCAAACAAACAAAAATGCAATTAATTTCCTTGCCAGCTTATTGAAATAACTGAAAGTGCTATAAATTATTAATATTCGTCGTCTTATTTCTTGGCGGATAAAAATCACGGAAGTAGGGAAAAGTTCCTACTTAATTAATCGTGATTATCGATTATCACAATGAAAAACAGTTAATTATCTGTCGCAGTTTGATCGATAAAATTTAGTGTTCCTTCTTGCGTTAAGCATTATTTTGGACCAAGTTGAATTCCTGGGACGCGTTTCAATCGAGGCGTATTCGAAGACTACACATAATTAGAATTTAAAAGGATAAATAAAACGGATCTGAAGTTATTATTTTTAGAATAGATCATTACAGGATGTGAACGTACAGTTCATTATGTGATCCTCGACACCGGCGTCTGAGGCTGTTTCCATATGAAATCGTAACATATTTTTGGCGCGTAATAGTGAAATTTTATGGCCAAATCAGTAAAAGTAATTCCGACTCTTATGAATAATCCATTTAATTCTGCACTTCAGACTGAATTATTTAAGGCAACTTCCGCTAGTTAGCTACACTGAATATTAATCTCTACTTATGTCTAAGGCAATGCTCTCTTCGGACAATATTTTTAGACGAATCACTTGGAAAAAATTAACCGAGTCCTCACTCGGTCCCTATAAGTATGACATACATAACCAAAGATAGACAACAATTCCATTTAAATGTTAATCCAGAGCGTGGCCTTCGTACAAGGCTCGGATCTTACGCTTCAGTTGCAATATTTAATTGGTAAGATTTTCGAAAATTCACGGATGTTTATTTATGTTTTCGCTCCTTACTTTTTATTCCCAAGGTTAACTTCAAAAAATATGTGAACGTTTTAAAATATCAGCATCTAAATTCTTTCGTATAGAAAAATCACACCTCAAGTAAATATCGAATTTCACGGTCGCAGCTAGTTCATTCGACATACACATTTACTTTTATTTACCACAAGTTGCGAATGTTCACCTACTTAATTAGAAATTGTCTCCGAATTTGGTAGCAAGTAATTACAACGAAAGCAAATTACAACAGTCAGTCCTCGTCGGAAAATCTAACTGCCTCCGCTGGGAACAAAAACCCAATGATACGTGCTTTTGTGGAAAATTTTTATTGTTCTTTACAAGATAAAATTCAGAGTCAGACTCAAAGTAAATGCGTTGTTTGTAAACACACCCACTTATGTTTTGTAATCCCAAAAAAAGTACACACTAAAATCTTAGGCTGTTTATCGTGTCAACAATGTACTATTATAAAGTACAACAGGATTAAAATCACAAAGATAACGAAAGCGCTCGTTGATCGTACATAATTATATTCTTTCGTGGAAACTGTGCTCCATTTTAATTAAAAATAAGTCTGTAAAAACTTGTATGCATTAAACCATTATATGTATGTTGCTCATTGATTTTATCCCGAGAGGCATCTGACCTTCCCCGGCTGTAAAAACTATCAAAAACTAAATAATTTAATAAACAATAATCAATTAATCTAAATTTAGTAAATAATTTACAAGAATAAGAAAAACGTCAGTGAACCTTGCATAGAAACTGAGCGCCAAAAGTTAGAATTTCATAACTACGTATGTTTTCAAAAAAAAAGATTTTTATACATTTCCATGTAAGATGATAACAATTTAAATATTTCAAGTATCTTGTTAAATTGTAAGATTTAGCAAATAGTAAGCGCACCAATAAACAATCGCACATTTGCCAAATAATGTATATTCGCTCAACATTTACTGAATCATGCGCAGTAAGTTCAAAATAACGTGCATGTGTACGAACGAATTTTGTTAACTTGTTAGTATTAAAGACTAATACGTAGTTTGTTTTTTGACCAAGTGGAAATACTGTCCCGACCATTAACGAAATAACAAATAATGATGATAAAAAAGTACAACTTTAGTCCCTGTTTTTGGGTTTACAATGCCCTAGTTCATTATTCAGAGCACATGCAAATATTACATAAAATGTTCACGACCAAAGGGTTATTTTTTCCAGCAAGTGAAAATTAATGTCTCGGACCTTTGTAATAAACAAACTATTACTGCATTGATGGTAGTTAGATTATTTGTCATTTTACAATATCTCACATTCCAAATAAACTTTAAAAAAACACACACACAACTCTACCACAAACTTTTTACCAAGAAAAAAATGTTACAGTTACGAGCAAAAAATCTTGGGTATCAAATTTTTTATCACCTGAAACTTTTGACGGAGTTTAATTTTTTCTCTTTGTAATTGTTGCCCTTTAAATTTTTAGTTATGTAGTTTTATTTAGCACAGTAACCTTTAACGTTACCTTCAACAAAATTCTATGCGGTTTTAGGAAAACAGGAAGATTTTCTTGTTCAGGCTTTAAGCGCAAAGTGGGATGTCTACTTAACACTAATATTTTTTCGCACACCTGTTTGCTTCTTTTACCAAAATTTCGAATCGTAGATTAATTTACACTTTATATTAACGTTAACTTGTTAACTTCTCTGAAGAGTAAGGTCAAGTTAGAAGTTACAATTAGAACTATTATGCTTCTTATTGTATATTTTATGTTACCGAACATAGTACTACTAAATTAAATAAAACACACCCATCACAACAAACCTGTGGAGGTGTAATACACATATTAACCCACACAAAAATTGTATGATAATGCACTCACTACTTGGAGGTTACAGGATTGTGTTTATTATTATAGAAAAAAAAATACATATGGTACTGCAATATCATGAAACTGGGATCAGATAAGAAACACAACTGATAAAAACCATAATAAAGTTAACATTTGTGTTAATATGCCTTCTTTGAATCTCGAATACTTTTTGAGTCCTATTACGCACTTTGTATGCTTAGTCACACATTACGCTAATTAAACAGCCAGGCGCCCCCACATACCGCACCTAAAAATAACCACGGTTATCGCAAAAAACAATATA
This sequence comes from Cynaeus angustus, assembly GCA_030157275.1. Lineage (NCBI taxonomy): Eukaryota > Metazoa > Arthropoda > Insecta > Coleoptera > Tenebrionidae > Cynaeus > Cynaeus angustus. The sequence continues at coordinate 12,983,434 of CM058066.1, read as the reverse complement.
TTTTTTTTATGTCTGAACTAGAAATTGTAAAAGTTGATAAAGGTGTTTTTTGAGAAACAGAAATAAATGTGCAAGCAATAAACGAAAAAATGATAAGAATGTACAGAAACACCTCATGTTTTATCTTGCCGCAACTGTATTATAGGCTACTAATTTATAATAAGCATTGACGTTTGAATGTTTAGAAATATTGTATCCACTTGACGCGTTTATGGCTTGTATAAATTTACATATGTGGGATGTAACGGGACGATTAAGGAAAAAAATTCATTATTAGTGTTCCGCCTCTCGCAGTTTAACACTTTTCTCGTATTTCTACTTGTAATATCAAAACTGCGACACTTGCCTACAATAAGTCACCGTTTTTTTTTAAATTCACAGTTATTACGGTTAGGCTCAAGATGGCTTGTTAGCTATATTAGCAAGATATTTAAATTTGATTGGTTTTTACTGCCTCCATTCACCACTACCAACGTGCAATTTGAAACTGCAGCCAGTTTTCCTACATGTAATTCTTAAAGCTTGCTTGTTGTGAGAATAACAATTTAGACAATTCAGCTCAACAATTAGAAACTTGTTTGTTTTGTTGTGTAATTGCTACCGACCATTGTAAAAAATCTAACATGATTTCTGGTTTAAATTTCTAATTTTCTCAATTGATTCATTCATAAATGTTTTGGCAACATTTAAATTTGATAAAACTATCATTATCGAAGAAAATAGGACGTAACCATAGGCAACACACAAACTAGATTTTTTGTAACATAATAACCAATATCATATTCGAAAAAAAAATAGCAAAAAAATACATAGTATTTAAGAGTAACATACAGTTAAAGTCGTTCCACGCTGTAGTTTTTAGATTCCTTTCTTTTGATGTCTTTACTGTCACGAAATGAAAAATTTCGAAACAAACTTTTTAAATGGAAATTACTGACAAAATATGTGTCCACTAATTTGCGGTTACCGCACAAAAAATATGAACTCTGACTTGAAACGTGACACTATAATTATAGGTCCAACTTGATGATGGTTAGTTAATGAAAGAAGAAAACATCACTGCATCAAAATTGTCAGATCCCACTCTTATCAAATCTTTGAATAAAGTGTAACTGGTGCAGCACGTGCAACGTGTGAATGACTCATAAAATCGATAGAGCATTTCGGCTAGAAAATGCATGTAGGACTTTTAATAATTTGACCCTCTCCAGCTACAAATCCTGCCACCTTTTAGGTGTTGCCTAGCGCTAGTATTCCAACCATTTTAATCATTCAAAACTGTTACATGCGTATGTTTTACCATTTATCCTGAAGTGTAGTTTCGAAAAGAATTTATTGTTAATATGACGTAATGACAATTTATACGGTAGGTTTATTTCCATTTCAAATTTTATACAATGAAGCCAACACACCTTAATGCAGCAGAAATTAATTTCCTCACATTCAACATTTGCACTACTCTGCCTTGGTTACTGGACCGACTCTATTTAGATCATACTGTAAATGTTGTTTTTGAAAATCGCATTTCCTCTACATAGAAAATTACTTGACACATTAAGATACCCTTAACCACATATACATAATTATTTTCAACACATGAAAACGCAATTACTTACGTTTAATTGGACGCACATTATTCATAATTAAATTGACAAAGTGGACGCTTTCAAATTTAATTATAGGATGTGATTTGTGTACGGCAAATGCGTGGACAAACAAAATAATTAGAAAAGAAAAAAAAATTAAATGCATCATTAGATCACTCTTCCATTTTAATAGTATTGAACTTGTTTTTTTATAGTCAATCTCACTGATCTTTATCGTTTATGGATTTCTTAGCGGCTAATGTGTTATCCTGTGTTATCAGTAGGAATTTATCGTTTTATCGCTCGTTAATGTTAGAAATTTCCGGATATAAATCACGTCATATTGTATTTAAATACCCAGTCAAGCTTTGGATCAAAGTCCCGCAAGGCACTATCTTGGACCCTTTCGTTTTCCTTTCCCATATTATAATGTCAAACTCCACATCAAAAAACGCCATTTCTCTTTTGCGGCAGTTATGACTGTCAGTTTACGGGAATAAATTTACTGGGTAGCCAGGCTTCTCCACTTCCTAGTCATATGAATTCAACAAATTTCTAAGTGGTATTTTTGGTTACAGACTTATCATAAGGTCAAGAATTGAATTGACCTTGTTGATAATAAAATGTAACAGTAACAAGAATGTGTGTGAACGCATATCGTCCAGATACTACTTAACGTATAAATCAAGAAGAAAAAAGAAGACATGCATAGAAACAACATAATTAAATGGACTTAATTATGTCGGGTTATTCCACTTTCAACAAAAACCACCTTGCTGTTTACTACAACGGGCAAAAAATAAAATTATAGAAACAGAAATATAATACATTGCTTTCATAAACACAACCATCCATCTTATCTTATATTTATTAATGTATGGCATAATAAATGATTCGCACATAAGTAGAAATTTCTTATCTTTCTTATAATGGACGTACACTAAAAAACAAATTGAAAAATAAAAAGTTTTACAAGAAGTGTTTCAAACTAAAGTAGGTCTCATCGGAAGGAACACTACAATTTATTCTTCTATTATATTCTCCCACGCTAATTTTCAACATTTAGAGACTGTTTCCGTTAAGAATAATTAAAAACCAAATAGGTACTAACGGACCTGGAAGGAAGTGATTTTTTGTAAAGGATGGGAAAACAAAATTATTGTTCAACTCCCTAATAACAGCTATATTTCGATGGTACCCCACATTTTCGTACTAGGATGTTGACACAATTTTTTTTGCAGCAGCTATGACCGATTTGTAGAATGATCGTCCTCAATTAAGATCTAATACAGCAAATAAAAACCTCATTTTAACTCCCACAAAGATTAAGAACGTTCCTTTTAAATACTGAATGCCTGAAGAGCTATGTGAAAGAACCTGTCTACAAAACACGTGTCGTTCGTACAGAAATATAAAATTGTAAGATATGTAAATCACAACAGAAATAAAAATTACATAATAAAATGTGACTGTTTTATTTTTGTAAAAACCAAGCCGGTTTTTGAATAATCCACACTGGTTATGCAAAAAAGGTAAATTACACTTTTAGTGGCATGCTTGAGTAAGCACTAGACAACACAATTCCTGCAACAAAAAAACAAAAAATCTACGAGTAAGCGTCAGAATTCTAAAATATATGGTCACAAATCTATTAATAACCGCCGCATAACTTAGACGTCCGATCTTCCACCGGAATTTATATGATATTCGATCCCTTAAATTCAAAAATTTCCAAAAATAATAAATACCAACCATTAATACACTCTTTATAATTTCCCTCAAATGCGTATATACAGATGCGAGAAATAAATAAAAGTTATGACTCACGAATCTTTCTACGACAAAAATGTTAATTGTAAGTCCTAAACAAAATACCAGAACTCAAACAACATAAAAACTAAGAATTCACTAACAATAAAATGACAATTTTGTCTCTTAACCTCATTCTTTTAATTTAAACAAACAATTAAACTTTTCACCGCATTTATTGAAAGTTTTTTTTTAGATTTCTTCGATAATAGTGAATTTCACCTGCCCTGAGAAAAGTGAAGACATAACACAAAGACCAATTCTTGTAAAAGTCATCAACATCATATATTATAAAGCATTAAGCGAACGAAACTATAAAGATACAGATTACTGTATGGCAATTTAAATTTTTGATGTACGGTAAAAATCTCCCGAGGCAGTAGGAAATTTTCCTTGGTAGGAAATACGGTCAATGTACGTTTTATTTTGTGACAACTTATCATTTTGTATCGATATCTATAAATGGTTTTTCTGTAGATTTCTAAAATGATTACTTATATGAACAGTATTCATTTACTCGCGTAGATATATAAAGTTTAGATATTTAACTAACAGTTTTGTCAACTATAAATGGCTTGATGATTATTTCAAAATATTTCATATAGATATACCTAGATAACTATTTTTCTTGTTTTCACCACAGCAGTCCTTATCTTTTTTTTTTTGTTTATACTGTTTCAAAAAGCCAACAAAAGTATGAATAAAAAATATTTATTGCAAGATAAAAAGTAACTCAAAAAAATCTGTTTCTAGTTTTCATATTAATATATTCAAATCAAATTTTTTCTAACGTATCTAAAATCTCGAGTAAGTTATCTGTATAATAATGGTAGTCGAAATGTCTTAATTAGTTATTACTAAATTCTCATTCAAAGCTAGAAGAAACTCTTTGAAATTCAGTCTCTAAATTAAGAAACCGATTCTAAGTTAGCAAAATTTTTGCTTATACGTAGCATTAGCTTGATTGGCCCGAGTTCCTAGTCAAATTTGATAACAACTCATATAAGTCTTTAGTTCAATTGAATTTTTTTAAATGCGACTATCAATGATTGTTTGTTGGTTAAGTTGATGACAGATCCAATCTCTTATGTTGGTATTCCCAATTTTGTTTGAATATGTAAACCCAGGAGTCAAATAAAATTTAATTGCCAAACTGACATTTCAAAATCTTGTCGATAATAAGTACAACGTAATTAGATACAAAAGAACCGAATACTTGCCCGAAAAATTATTTGAATAATCAATTAAGTTTGCAACTGTGCAGGATTGCCAACCAACCCACAAAATTTGCTTTAATCATTTATAGTCACATGGTACGTTCAATTGGTGGTGCAATGTTTGCACATATGCACACGTTACGCGATGCTATAACTATTCTATTTATAATAAAAATAATACAATTTGCTACAGAACCAAGATAAAACACAAATGTCCCTGTGAACTGAAATGAAAAGTTTTGCTACAGCTTTTGTCATTCTGAACAGATCATAACAAATTGCAATGAGACGTGGACTGATGATTCATAAACAATCAAAATGCCAAAGTATCCTGCACTTCCTTTGCCACAAACATTCATGTATCATTTTCCATTTAAATGTTTAGATCCCAGTGCAGTCATTAAAACATTAAACGAAGAAATGTAATCAATTCTGAAAAATACTAATCATTTTATTCTAGCGTGATGAAATATAGTATGAGCACTATTAAATCACTCCTTTAATGGAACACTCGTTATTTGTATGAGTTGACGTAACAACATATCTTTTGAGTATTGAATACTTTTCTTTTTCGCCCAGTATAACACAAATGCTTCAAGGCGGTTTTTCTGCATGCAGTACCTGTTAAAACAACAAAAAGTTGCTAGTGAGTTGTACCTGACATATTTGGAAGGTTCAAGAGTACATCTAAAATTTTGCAGTAAAGAAAAAATCAATTATTTGTCGAGTGTGGTGACGTTGAGACACCTTGAAAAAATATTATAGAATGAGGCCTTTCACTTGGTTCAACCATTTATTAACCACGCAGTGACCATTTTTGTTAGATCAAGCGTTTATTAAATTAATGTTGTAATGATATAACTGCAATACTGAGTTCATACACTGATAATTAAATTTTATTACTAGGAGCAGTTCCTTGAAAATCGAACAATTTGATAATGTGAAACTCGTAATAGATTTGTTGGGTAATAAAAAAAACCAACCCTTAGAAGCTCGTGATAAAAATTATACGACAGGTAGGTATGTCAATATTGGAAATTTATAACTTCCTCGGTAGGTAAATAAAAGGAGGGTAACAACCACCGTAGTCTTATTATGTGAGGGTGCACTTTTATTACCTAGAGTCAAAAAACGATCCATTCTAAGTTTTTGTTACAGTTTGAAAGTTGAAATACATGAAGATGTCATTCTGAAGTAACCCCAAAACCCACCTTAGACTGTGATGTTGGTTAGTTGACTTCCCAAATTCTTTATCGTTCCAATGGGCATGGTAAAATCCGTTAAACATTTGCACTAACCATGATTCACTCATTAAACAGGAATAATGTGGACCGAAGTTTGGTTATGTTGTAATACCCAGTGTTCATGACTTAATTCACAAATCTGTTACACTTCACTTACAAAATCAAGGTTTTCTTAGTTTCGTATTCTAGAATTATTCGCCTAATTGCGCTTAAACGTGATATTCACTTAATTATTTCATTTCAAACGTAAGTTACGTTACACTATCTACGAAACATCGTCGACTCCATTCTACTCTGCTCGATTCAAAGCACTCACTTCACACCGAAGTGCACAGAATTACGGTTTACGGTGTTGCCAACTTCACGACGTTTTCTGTCCCTACCAACCTAATGAAGACATTACGACTTTTACAAGTATTCAACTGGATTTTTACATTACATTCAAATACTGATAAGGGTAAAAGAACATTTTTGCAAACACTGTGCATAGCATAAGAAAAGGAAAACACTAGGATATTGTATGTAAAAAAAAACAAATATCTTATCAGGATGTCCTGATTGGTATCGTAGGCAACATACTATACACTAACTACTTCAAGAAAAAAAACACAATGGTTATTTTACTAAGTACATATACAAAATTAAATTGCTGTTAAAAAAAAATAAAATTTACCGAGCACCAAATTATATAATATATTAATTATTTAACTGCTCAAAATACAAATATTATTTCATCGATTACAGATGATATTGAGCTCATAGCAGTTGATCTTGATAGAACTAGAAAATGGATTAATTATTATAATCGTAATAAATACATAGTATAGCTATATAAAATCGAGTTAAATTTAAAAATCTACTTGGAAATGTATCTTATTATTAGCCTCTGCGAATTCGTTGTTAACAATAAAATTCGTCTTTATGACATAAACAGTACTTTCTTCGTCGTCATGGGAAAGGCATCGTACCTTTCTACAGTAATCCGATGACATAATAATTAACTTTATTAGAAACAAGCATTACACAAAAATAATTTCCATCCTTGATTTATTTAACTCACACTGTTTATTTCAATAGAAATAGAGCTTCCATTTTCGTTGTCGTTATTACTAAAGTTTGTGTTTTAGCTCGCATCCAACATACGCTAGTCGAGTCCGCCAAGACTTGTGCCAAACGCAACTGTTCAGTGAACATCTTAAGGTGAAAACCCTCTATCATCAAACTTGTTTCGATTGCAGCGGTCAGCTCACACTAGCAAACTATTACAAGACTAAAAAAGAGAATACTACGCGAAACGTGTCCTGATGAAGGAAAAATTGTCATTCTCTCAGTATTGGGTCGTTCGGTTTGCGACGAAGAAACATCAGCGTGTGCCATCAACAAGAAAACACTACGATGGAGAAGAAATTCGCTACCAAACCTCCGACGGAGAGTGGGGCGAGCTATCTAACATCGAGCCCCAGCCAATATGTCCTACGTTTCACAACAGCGTAAAATTCGAGAGTTGACTCTCATACTGCCTGTCCATTCTTAAAATCGAGTAGAGCCGAGCCGCGAGAGCTAAAATATACAAACTGAGTGTAATAAACATGATTTTGACACTTCTTCTTTTGATTTCCATCGACAGTCACCAGAAGAACCAAAAGAGCAACAGAGAATGGTAACAGGAGTTGAGACTTAGTTCAGGTCGGTACCCAACGTCAGTTGATAGTTTGTAACTTTTTTTTTGTAGATGAGGCCTGAGTTGGTCAACGAAAAAGGCGCTTTGCTTAGAAGCCAGGCAACATTTATCTGTATCTGGATCTGTAAGTCTTAAGCAATGTGGCTCCTACATTTAGCACTTTTTTTCTCAGAACAACACAAGTTTTTAAAAAAAGAACCCGCAGATGTCGAGTACTAAATTCGCTGTCTTCTGCTCCAACTCCAACTCCATCAAAGAAGAACTGATCAGCCATGTTGTGGAAATTGTTTAGCGGAAAAACGAAATTATCGATTATGGAGATATGAATGGAATTTTAGAAGCAGATAGTATACAGTTAACTCATGTACGCAATTCAAAGAAAAACAAAACTTAGAATGTGACAAAAGCCTAGAAAAGTGGAAAAAAGAAACAAAAAAAAAACAAAGAAAATTGACGAATAAAATATTGATGTCCTGGTTAAATATAATACGAAATTTTTCTTGTATTAAATACTTAGTAAAATTATGATGGAAACAAGCTGAGTTTCTTATCGTGATTCATTTCTTAGAAACTGCTTCTATGCGAATGAGATTTCACAGGCTTGCTTTCTCAAAATATGAGGTTCTAAAAAATTAACCAAAATCTTTTTCCGGCGATGAATCTACTGATTTTAGCTCAATTAATGTATGTTTGAACTTATCATACGTAGAATTTCACGAGAAATTTAACGGAATCCTAGGAATACACTAAACTAATACTCTAAACCATACCATCGATCGGAATGAAGTGACTCAGGTTTAGAGATTACGATATGTTTTTTTACAATAAGTTTTTTACTTTTAGCTCAATTGGTGTAAATTTGGTTTTATCTAAGTTTTTAGTACCACAAACAATGTTCTTTAGGTTCTGACTTTTTTTGAAAACTGTTTTCACCTTCTGTAACATAATTTCGAGATTAATCAAAATTGGCCATTGCAGGAGCTTTCCTCACACTAATAACTGACCAAGTGTAAGGAACTTGGACTTGAGCATGCGAAAGTTGAGCGGTGATAAGTATCTCTGTTAAAAACATTAAATTTGGTAAAGTTGATCTCTGCAAAACATGAAATTTTAACTAATCTCAAATTTAAATAATAACGTGCTTAATATTGCGAAGTAAAATAAAAATTTCTATGAATTTTTAATTTTTAACTCCTAAAGCTCGCTAGCACAAAGTGCTGTTCCAAATATCTTACACTAAATCTTTTAAAAGTCTACACCTATGAATTTTTTTGTAACTCACATCATGATTTTAAATAATTGTAATTATTTACTTGAGTTAATTGCCCAGACTAGCATTCGTCCCAATTTAAAACTGTCACTTTTCCTTTAAAGTATTTTTTTTGACTAGTAGTAAATAAACTGATTATTATTGCCCTTTTTTGCATTGAAGAGTTTATCTCCTTAGGTCAATTATAATATTGACCTAGATTAATAATGTAGCAAAAAAACCTATTACATGTTTATAAACGTTCAGATTTCAAAACTCAATTCGATCGGTTAAATAAAAGAGGTGTAGATTCCTAATCATTAGGAGAAAATTGTTTTTAGAATGCAGTGGTAGAAATTAGAAATATCTCTGTAATGCGCAAGAACTTGGGGAATTTGTGTTGCCTAGGTTAAAAAATCTCTGTAAAAAAACAAAAGAAGTATGATATATCCGCTTTCTTTCTTGTAAAGGCCAAGGTTGTGCCTATCAAAAATACTGTATTTATTATACTTATTTTATTATTATTTATAACAAATTTAAATATAAACAACACATAGTAATTATTACAGTTTAGGACTCTGAGAGTGTGCATGGGCAAACAGGCAGCGATTTAGCCCAAATGATTCATGTTGTTGCCAAACTGTTTGAAAATTAAATTTGACTTTTGATCATACTAATGGTAGTTTATGTAGTTTACAATAAACATTTTATAAAATTAATTGTTTATTATAAAGAGATTTAATAGCTAGTTAAAGTTATCTCTCCTGACTTGTCTAAAATTATCTGAAATTATGGTACAAGAGAGGGTAAAATAAGTACCAGTTAAACCATGTTTACAAAAAACAAAAACGGCTATAAAAAATAATGAGCACCTGTAAATGACAAATTTGCTGGAAAAAAGAACATTAAAATTTTGAGGTTAGGTTACCGTCGTTGGTTGTTGGTATTACAACACGGTCGAATTTGATGAATATCAATGCTGAAAGGTGTCATGAGGGCTTATCGTCTAAAGTCTTGGAAAAGTGTCAGTAAATTCATTTTTGTCGTATTTATAAACTTTTTCTTGTTGACATCGTTTTGACATGTTTAGTAGCAGGGTTGCCATCGTGGAAAACTTGCGATTTTGGAAAAAAGTTGCCGAATTCCGAGACTTTGTTTTTAAATTTCAAACTTGGTTAACATTTAACAATAATTTATTAATTTAAGGTTTACTTTACTTATTATGAATGAATACATTTTTTAAGACAACACTATTAATCTTGATGTGTGCTCCGGGCATTTAATTATTATTATTACATTTCAAACTGTTCCTGTTCATTCAGCAAATGTAGAAAAATTCTAAGACTTCCTATAAAGACAAGGCCGTATATATGTTTAATATTGGCATAAATTCAATTTAATTTCTTATCAGTGCCGTGAAGGAAGAGCGCTTTTTTGCTCTGTCAATAAAAACCCTTAATTGGTCACGTAATCAGTTGTTTACTTATTTATTTTATTTGTAAAATCAAAGGTGTTCGCTGCCATCTGATTTTCTAAATTTCGTGGGTACTCAGAATTCGAAAGTAACTTGTATGTAAGATTTGACCAAGCTTATGTGTCGTGCCGGAATGTACCGACTAAAAACATTTTTACAACTTATGAGTTGGATGCAACAGTTGATAGCCATTTGAGAAGAATGTTTTAGAAGAAAACGAAAGATTATTTACTAATTTATTTGCATCAAATGGACGTAAATTGGTTTTTGATAACCAGAAATTGAGTATTATTTATTTAACGTAACAATCCTGCGTAACTCTTGTAATACTCCCGTCGATATATTCTCGATAGACTGTGTTGACGGTTAATGTCGGTTGTCTTATATAGAAGTGAAGATTTGCAACTTTTGTGGAAAACTCAGCCACGTGCTGTTTACTGGATGGAAAAGAACGTTTTCTTTCATGTTCGGAAATGGGTCATCAGATTCCATTTGCGGGGTTCTTCACGGGATATCGTAACATCTGTTTATTGTTTATATATATTTACAGATTTTTATTATTTATTTATGTGATTTATCATTATACGTTTTTTTTTTAATTACAGATGGGCTGGTGCCAAGTGGTGGCAAGTGATCATGGGGTGTACGCGTTCTTATTCTGTGTTTACATAACACGTTTTTAAAAATAATCTTCATTGGAGTCATATTTAATTTAATAGTGGTTGATTGTTAAGTGTCCAAGGATGTTGCAGAAAAGAAATGTGTACTTTCCAACCGTTTGGAAATCAGCTCACACTATTACGATCCCTAAACCAGGTAAAAATTCTAGCGGCCCCAAATCTTACCGTTCTATTTCACTCTTAAATATCACAGGCAAGATTTTCGAAAGGATTTCAATAAACAGATTTAAACTTGTGTTAGAAAATTAAAACTCTCTACCTCAAGAACAGTTTGATTTTTGTACTGTCGGTGTCTTTCTTGACATCGAAAGAGGATCTGACAAGGTTTGGTACGACGGCCTTGTTTCAAAATTACTTAATCTCAGAGTCAATCTTAAATTTACCAAACTCATCATCTCCTTCCTAACATATCGTGCCTGCAGAGTCAAAATCACCAATGCTATCTCTGACCTATTCACCCTTAAGGCCGGAGTCCCTCGAGGCTCCGCTTTGTCACCCTTGCTGTAACTAATTCTGTTAAATATTTAGGTGTCACCTTCTCTCTTCTTCTTCATGCACACTCAATATGGATTTGAACACGACAATGAAGAAAGCAATCGATCTAACCTCTTGTATTACATTCGCGGCCAACTTTGAGGTTGTAACTCAGAAACACTACACCACACACACAACACATTCTTACGCCCCATATTTGAATACCGTGCTCTGCTCTACGCCTTGTTCAAACGCTTACTCCACAGAATCTCTTCTTTCGAAAACTATCTGCTTAGAAAAATCTATCGCTTAAATCTTGAACATCCCTAAGAAGAAACATAACATGAAACTACTAACTCTACTTCAATCGCTAGAAGCTTTGTAACTCATCACTCACGCTACATCAAACGTACGCTCAACAGTACTAACGCTTTAGCTATCCAAATTCTTCATACAACTCACAAACTTCCCACTAAAAATCATTTAATAAACGTAGTACTCAAATAACCCATAAAAAAAACTCAAACACTCTCTTTTAGCCCCACTAGGATCACTACGACCCAACCAAACCAACACCGACTAGTTTCAAACAACACCACAAGATCAAGGATAACCTCCAGGAGCCCGCCACGTCCACCCCAACAAGGACTTCAACCAAGAAGGAAGGAAGGAAGAGCTGAAAGAAGCAACCAACACCCATTGCACTAAATAACTTGTTACAATGAATTGTTAATAGTTAATCTTAGCCGAAACAATCGTTTTGGTACAGTTGAAGCTTCCAGGCCTCTGGAACTTTAAAACAAGCTATCAAGACAGCGAACGATAGGACGTTAAAGTACGTTGGATGAATTTCCAATTTTTAGCTTTGTAACAGCGTAGAATATAATAAAATAAACAAGAGATGTTCCTCATTGTCTCTACTTCCGCCCGACCGGAGGTCGTCCTCAAACTCTATATGTAGGTTTACCTTCTAGGACTTCATTGAGGTTCACTGGCATCGGGTAGTGCAATGGTCTAACTTTAAAGTTATGTGGGGGTTAAATGGTTAAAATTGAGAATTGAAAAATCTTTGAAAGCCTCAGTAGGTGAAAGAAGGCAGTCCAACGTTGAAAACTAAAAAGAAAATAGAAAAAAAAACAAAACTATTTACATCGTATTAAACTACTTATTTTTCAGTATCTCCAATTCTATAGATATAACAAGAAAATGGAAAAATTGATATTTTTTCATTCAAGAAACGTCACGAATGTGAATGCAAAAAAAAAGGAAGTCACAATAATGAGGATCTAGACATGATTTTTTTTTCATCTTTGACTTACCTACCCACTTCGAAATTTTAGATTATGTTAATCTTATGTTAGTTGACGTGGCTCCACCAGTTTTTCGTAAAGAATCTTTCGGTGCTCAGACCTAGAAAACGATTGGAAATAATAGTTTTAGGTTATGTTAATGTCACTTAGCCCCCTCAGAAAGGAGTATATTGGGGGAGAAGTGGCAATAAAGAGGGTCCACCACTTTTTTTCTGAAATCCTTTTAGGAAATTAAGCTAAAAACGGTCGAAAATAAGCACAAAAGAAATTAATTTTTATTTGTAAATCCCCGGTAAGTTTTAGGTTATGTTCTCTGTTCGGTTTGTCGTCTAGAATAATGAGAAATTATGGTACAGAGTGATTAAAAAGAACACAATTTACAACAAGGACTTTGTTTTATCAAAACGTATGTATTTTCTTATTGTATTTCACACACAGATGTTTTATTAACATCAATTAATAATCTTGAAATTAATTAATTAACCTTCCCATCACCCCTTACGGTCTTTCTTTTCAATAGTTTATGACAATAATTATTAATACCAGAAAACAAAAGTAAATTTGTTGAAATTGTCGAATTAGTAGTTTTGAATCTGTTGTGAGGTTAGTGTTATGAGGCTAATCTAGAAACCACAACGAACATTAATAAATGCGCATGCGTTAAGTTTGCCGTACATGATGTCAAATTTTAAAATATTTTATTATTTGAAACATGTTTGAAACGCACATGGCATACATTATGCTAATGCGCATTTACACTAAAACACACATTTAAGTAATGTAAAGTTTACATTTACAGTGAAATTTACATAAAATTCATGAAACTTTATGACTGATGTTTTTTTAAAGTAAAACATTGTCTTATTAACTTTTAACAACTTTTATTAAAATACATTTCTTTTATAAACCAATCGTTTTTACAAGTGAAATCTAAATAAAATATAAAATCTAATACATTCAATAATATGATTTTAGCAGTCAAAATTTAAATATAAGTGTGTACATACATATTTAGTAAAAACCAAATTACAAGAAAAATAAAAAAGGCCACTGCGTTAATAATAGAATAAGTTTCATGATTCAATCCATTGAAAACATTTAAATTTTTTGATTTCCAACTCTTCTCACTGCTTCTTCATCGATCACATCAGCTACTTCATTACAAGAATTTTTTTCTTCAATAAATTCTTGAATTTCTGCTTTGTAATGACTTTTAATTTCTGACGATTGTTCTGAATTTTTTTCTACTACATCCGCTAAACCTTCATTAGTTTCCCTTGTTTGCTCAAATGGTAGTTCTTACTGCATATTGTTGGCAGTCACACTTATACCTATGAATACAAATTTTACAAATTCTACCATATAAGGTTGTACAATCTTGCTCATTTATTATAATTCATTATAATTAATATTATAAAAGCTTTCACCTGTTGAAAATTTTATCTGAAATTCTCCAAATCTTACCTCTTTAATGAACTTTCTATCTATTTTCTCTGCATTTTTGTGTGCCTTGATACTTAATTGACCTTGGAAACTATTTGCATTTGGTCTTTCCATATTTAAAGTCCTTTGCCACATTTTTGCATCCACTAAGTCTTGTATTTTATCCAAAAGTTTCTCGACAGTAAGATTTAATTTTCTCTTTCTTTGGTTTGATTTAGCTTGCAAGAATGTGCCCACATATCAATCATCTCTTCACTCTGAAAATGGTAATATCTACAAAGAAAAGGAATAATATAAAATATTCATATTTGGTATCACTAGTTGTACACATACTTTTGTAGGTAATTCAAAAAATCACTTTTATTCTGTTAATTTCAAAAATTTGTCTATTTTGGTTTGTTTTAAAATTTTCTTCATATCTGTTTTCATCGACTTCTTTATTTCCTGACTTTTTTACTTTTTCCTTGAAAGTTCTAATTTTTTATCACATGCCACGTGCATAAAAGTCTTCTTGACTTATTTTCCATTACTTTCACCCAAGCATTATAATTTATAATACACTCGCCCGCATCACCGTGAAAAATTAATATACAAGTGACTTAAATAAATAATGTATTTCTAATATATTCAAATACTGTTTAAAAACAATAAATCAACAATTAACTCATACCATATTAAAAATTTATGAAAGAAATAAAAAAAAAATACTAAAAGAAGGAAAATTCAATTTTGGAAAACGCAAAGAAACTGTTTGGTACGGTTTGTGTATTTGCAGAGTTTAGCTCGAAGGACCCTTGTTTGTTAGTAAAAAAAGAACTTGTAAGTTCTAACAGACGCTTTCTTGTTAAATTTGTATTTTCAACTGTCTTGTTCACTGTCCACATTGCAACTCGCTTTTTTTGAACAGAAATTATTTACACTATACAAAAGTGGGGAAAGCCACCCTTCTCTAGGGGAGGCAAACACTGTATTTTTAGTTGTATCCTACAGAAACAGCATCTCAGTAGCCTGTATTTCCACCTCCTGCTCTAATAACTCTAATATGGCACCGACGTGGCATAATAGAAATCAGATTTATGATCACATCTTGGTCAAATGCTTCCTATATCTGGTTAAGGCGAAGACTTAGCTCGGCAGGTCGGTGCGGTTGCTGTTTAATGCATTTTCCCATCGTATCCCATAGGTGTTCAATGGGATTGAGGTTAGGACTTCGTACTGGGCATGGTAGCGTTTCAATTTGGACAGTCTGTAGATAGTCTCGTGTGAGGCCGCGCATTATGGTGCATAAAGAGGAAATTTTGTCCAATAAAAGGTTCATAAGGGACCACACATGGTTGCAATATAGTCCTAATGTACGAATCCGCATTAAGATTACCCCTCGAAAGAACAACGAGCTCAGTACGAGCTTCTAACGAAATGCCTGCCCACACCATTAGAGAACTTACAACAAAACGCACATCAGGAATAATATTGTCCTGTGCGAATCGTTCTCCCGACCTTCGATACACCCGTACTCGTCTGTCATTGGTGTTAAGACAAAATCTAGACTCGTCCAAAAACAAAACTCTCTTCCAATCGTCATTTCTCCAGTTCACATGATTTTGGGCAAAAGTGATTGTATTTCTGCAATGTTCTGGGGTCAAGGCGGGACATCTTGCTGGAATTCTGGGACTTAAACTATGTTCACGATTTTGCATGACTATTTTTCAGAGCCAAACATGGGTAAGATATTTGATAAAATGACAAAAGTTGGGTACTGTTGGAAAGGTAAAGAATGTGTGCAGGGCGTGCGCTATTTTTTACTGCAAAATAATGAGTCTAATGGTATAAAAAACACTGTGACATTTTGGTTAGTCTTGAGGTTTAAATTGTGTACATTTCAATGTTTTTATTAACGCATAAAATAGAAGTAAATCAAAAAACTGAGATATACAAGCCCTTTTCCCAAGTTTCTGCAACATTTTCTGTAACGTTTTAAGTGATTAATATAACGGTTTTGCCATGTTTGGCTCTTCTCTAACATTTTTTTCGGATAGAATTGCTTGGAGTGGCATCCGTGGTCGAAATGCTACTACAATTGTTCAGCTACTGTCAAAAAGAGGGCGCGCAAGAATAGGGTGCCAAATTTTGAATTTGCGCTTCTCTTGACTTAATTTAGTTCAAATAGATACATATTTTATTAGCCAAACAATATTTGGTACGAAAATTTTACCCAGCTTTTTTGAGACTTTTCAGACGATTAATGTGGTACTTGAAGCGAATAAAGTACCAAACATTCGTTTTTTTCTGTTACAGTTAAGTATTATCTCAACGGTTTGATTATTAAATTAAAATATGAATACATTGGGTGGCATTATAACGAGGGGTAACAAATTAGAAGACAAGAAATTCTTCGTAATACCACTTGGTTTTTGTTTTAATAGTGTGTTAAGGATTATCCTGCGTTTCCGGATAGCAGGGGGTCGATCGGACCTGGTTTTATTTTATCATCAAAGACCTTATCTATCACTGTTAGTATTTATGGACCCAAATGGATTAGTGTATACATTTTCTAATTTTACTTTCCCTTAAATTTTATAAAGGAGCTTTTGTTTGCAATAGTTTTTTTAGAACATGTATACAGGTTGTTATAGAAATATATGCAGAACTCAGACTGGTAAGAGAACTTGTCAAAAAAATCATCATTTTTTTCCGCTAATGTGTCATTTAGATTTAAAATTAAAAATAGATAGAACCCTGAATATTGTACACGCTTATGGTTGCGGTTTAGATGTTTTTCTAAGGTAAAGGACAAAACAAGTCACACAAACATAAAATAAGTTCACTAAAAATTAATCAGTAGAATAATCTATGTAAGTAACTAATTACTAGGCAATGAAAAAGTAATAATTTGTTAATTTGTTTGATTCAGTTAAATAAAAAGAGTTTAAAAAGAATTTTTCAAAACTCCAAAACCGACATCAAAATTAGGTTTGCTCAAGTTTCATTATGATAATAAGTACCTAACCAATGTGCAACTCAAAAGTTCTCTCAGATTTTGACTAGGAATTCATCAATAAAATTAAGTGCGATCGTTTGAGACACCACGTATATATAAACATTTAGATTATTACTTTCTGTGGTTCGAGAAATGGTGCGACTAATGCTTTATTTTCTCTCATAAAAAATTGCTTAAAAAATACCACTGTTAGAAACATTAAAACAAATAATTATTTTTTTTTTCTATTATTTATAAACTTGGATTTAATAATTTCATAATATCTGTTAAATAAAAAATGGTAGATATATAAAAAAAAAGTCGATTTCCAAAATAAAAAGTTTATGTCGAGATTCAGTGTGTCATTCATTCATAAAGTCTATTAGTCAAGTAGTTCCCGTAGTCGTCTCCCGTACCCCCGTGCTCCTGCAGTACTCGCTGGCCGAGGCCGTGCTCCGATGAGTCCCGAATATTCCGGCCAACGCCCTGAAGCAGGATCGGACTTGGGCGACTTTCGGGTACCAACTGGTCTTGTTAAAATTGATGCTAACAAAACCATAAACAAAACACAAGCAATGGAAGTCGAAACATGTCCTTCCTCGTTACGACGGGCATGACGTCAACTATCGTTTAAAGGTCTCGCGCGCCGACACCGATTGAGTAAGAAAATAAAGATCCGTATCCGTATTCGTATATCTTGACACCAAATGTCCGTATGCGGATCCATATCCGTATTCGGATCCGTATCCGCGGATATACTTTTTTGACGATCCGGCACATCACTCACCTGCGATGCGAGCGCTCAAAATATTGTTGCACCCGCGAATACTTATGATACGAGGATCGACTCACGACGCCCCTCTTTACTTTCTACGGCGCACACTTTGGGAACCCCTGGTTTAGGGGTTTTGTCATCTAGACAGTCAGTATCGGAGCTATCTGCAGCTGGTAGTTGCGAAGGCAGCATTACTGTTAAGACAAAAGGCGCAAATGCCTTATCAGGTTAAATATCTTGATTAAATGGATGTTAACCGGTAGCCTGAGTATGTTGTCATAAGTTTTTTATTTTTGGCTAAATTTTGGTAAAGTAAAGTCAAAATTGATGCATATCTGTAAAATACAAAAATTAAAGAATTACATTTTAAAGCAAATAGTAAGTGTTCTGTGGCAAATAGTGTGCCGAGATCTCTAAACGTTTATGGCTTTATTTATAGTTGCACCCCTCAATTCGACCTTGGAGGGTTAAAATTTGTGTTAAAAAAGAAAACTACTGGCATAGGCAGGTACATAAAAACGTCCTCTGTTACAAAATAGAAAAAAAACATGTAATTCATTTTAGGGACGAGAGTGGGCAGCACTTCTCAGAGGCATATTCAGTGAGTCGAAATTTATTTCGAGATCAGCCTTAAGTTGTTAAAGCTTAGTACCTGAAACTAATGAAAACATCGATGTTGACATCTTCGATATATCGATTACAAAACATGGATTTGTTGCACACCTCGATGTTTTTTTCATAAATTTCAAATAAGATTATTTAATTAATAATAATTCGAATCAGAATATTTGAATTACCTATTTTTTTTTTTGGACGCTTATTAAGGTAGGTACAATATTAAATCATTGTTTATCAAGAAAATAAAGTAAATATAGATTATATGTATAATATGACAATATTATATTATTCTTTTATACGTCCCAAAAACTTTTATCTAACGATTGTAAAAACAAAAGTTGTGACAGACGATTTCTTTGTTGCGACAAGTTCTGTCCAGTTTTAGAAAACAAACGTTCAGAAGGTACTGATGTAGCAACAGTTGTAAGGTATTTCAAAGCTAAATTGTGCAGTCTAGGATAATCAACCTTTAAAGATCGCCACGCTTCTAAAGAGTTTGTTGAAAGATTTGCCAAAGAACTTCCTAAATAGGATGTTACTTCATCGTCAGGAGTCTTGCTGATAGATGCACCACGGACTTTTTTTAGAAAATGTATCGTTCTCATAAGATGTTGAAAAACTTCGTTTTCAACAATTGAAATTGGCTGACAATCTATAAATCATGTATATATGTAATACAATTTGCAATTTTTGATAATTTTGCGCTTTTGTGCTTTTTGCTCAAATAAGCGGCCTGTAGAAAATTCTTTAGACGTGGATGGTACTGGTTCCATCAATTTCACGGATGTTGAAGCTACGTTTTTTGATATTGAAGATTTATCACTAATACTGACGGAACCCTTTTTGGAAAATTCACCAACTTTTAAAACACGTTGATGGAAATTTTTTATGTGTCCACTTAAATTGCTGGTATTTCTTGATGTTTTTATTCTTTTATTACATAATCCACAAGTTGCACTACCATCGGAATGTTTTTCAAAATATTGTCACACATCACTTTTTCGTTTCGGAGTGTAACATGATGATTTTTTTATACATTTTATAATTATGATTAGGGTTAATTTATTAAAATTTTTACATAAAATGGTATTATCGTTTTAATGGGTCTCAGCGGTTGTTGAGTCTAGAAAACAAAACTGGGAAATATTTCCGAATAATATAAACACAAGCTTGGCGCATGCAGCTGATGCGGAGCTAATCGGTGACATTTATGCGTCTGCAACACTTAAAATTCCCGATAAGTGGCAAACGAAGGGCTGGGAGCATATGAGTTTAAGAAATGTTCGTCAGATTCATTTTGGTCACGTTCGAGTAAAGTGCCATTGTGTGTGTCGTTAGAAAAAAAATCTTGATTGTCGGAAAATTGGGTAAAGGTGAGCGTTATCACTGAGCAAAAATAGTTTATGTGTGATATTTCTGAGTGTTTTGATGTGGTGATTAATGTGAATTTGCCGTATTTGTTGGAGACAAATTATTGGTGAGTCCGTTCTAGTATTTCAAAATTATTGAAAGTTGTAATTACGACTAGATGAAATGTTTAAGAAGTTTTCTAAATATTTGGATAACAGTGTTGACCATATTTGGGTTGATAAAGTTGATATCAAAATTGATAACGTGAAATGAGATTGAGCCTTGACATGTCGAGCTAATTTATTAGGCTACCGCCTATCCATGTTTTCCTGGCTGATAGCTGGGGCAGTATCTGGGAGGTTCTTGACTATTGCATGCACCCAATACTGTTTGGTGTCGTATAGTATGACAATGAAATAAGATATATGTTAAGTTTGTCAGCCGATTAGCTCCGATTTGAAATATTTAGCATTGTTCGAAATTAAATTCGAAATGTGTGTTTGTCATGTGTTATAGGAGACATTTTAATAAAGTTTATTAACAAAATACAATTCCACAAAGTTAAAATCGTTATTTAAAAAGTTAGTGGCGTGTGCAAGTAAAGTACTTATTGCCTACGAAGTGCAAACTACTAAAAGTGACTCTCTAAGGGTCGCCACCGAAATTTGAATACCGAATGAACTAAAATATGTTTCCCTTAAACAACATTTTACAAGACGTGCTAATCGTCACATTCCTCAACTGTTGTGTCATCGAATCAAATGTTAGGCTTCACATACATTTTTGCCGACGCATCAAATGTCAAATGAAAACATGCACTTGAAATGAGTGAGAAGCAGATGAAGTTATAGTGGGCAAAGCAAAGATCAAAGAAAAAAAAAAAATAAGTTTATTACAATAATAAATATATATAATTATAAATAATAATTAATGGTATTTGGGAGAAACATTTAAAAATTCAATAATGTCAAGAATCGATGTTTTCTAAAAATCGATGTTCGATACGCAACTCTAGCTGCTAACTCATTCATACTCGTAATTAGCATTCATCCAACATTTATTAATACAAATTAAATCCAAACCCACCGAATTGGTTTTCTTAAATTCCCAATCAACAATGTTAAAATCCAGGGTCGTATGTTTACAATTATTAATAGATGTTGATTAAGTGTATTTCTTTGAACGTAGTATAAGAGGAGGAATTAGTTAATGTGCGAACCGGTATGCTAAAGCAAAAAATCCTTATATGAAATCGTATGATCTTAATGATTAGATCAGTTACCTAATGTATTTTAATATTAACTCGGTGTCAGTAACGAAATATCTTTCATACGAAAATTTCGAATGAGTTGATAATTGGGATAGTGAAAATGAAATTATTGAAGACATTCCGCATTATTTAGATATCATCGAATGTGATTTATTATATCTCACACATTTACATGATTTACGTAACGATTTACCTCTAGCTCCTGAACATATGGCATCATCAAATTTTATTATATTGTACATTATCGAATTCTAAAATTACATCTACAACAAGAAAAATTGAAAAAAATACATCATGTTTTAAAATTCCCTCAAGTTTCGTGGTTGAGATCGTATATTTTAAAAAATGTAGCATTGAGACAACAGGCTAGAATTTTTACAAACTTATGATTAATTCAATTTTCGGTAAGTGCATAAAAATGTGAGCAAATATAAAAAAGTAAAACTTGTTACAAGTTGGAAAGGATGATACGGTGCGAATGCATTAATAGTCAAACCTATTTTTTATAGTTCTGAAATAATAAATGAAAATCTAATTTTAATTCAATTATCACCTGTAGAAGTTCGAATGAATAAACCGATTTACGTAGAATTCTCTATTTTGGACATTTCAAAAATTAATCTTTACGATTTTCATTACAATCAAATTTTGCCAAATTACAGCAGACCATTAGTAAAATTTTACATTTTACAAGTTATTCACCTAACAATATTTTCAGCATACAATCGCACAATAAGTAAGTTTTAGGAGTGATGGAAGATGAGGTCAACGGAGTGTTGGTGGCGGAATTTGTGGGGATAAAAAAACAAAAATGTACAGTTTTTTGTTAGAAAATGAAACATCTACTCGTTGATCGAAAAGAATCACCCAACAAATATTAAGACAAATAACATTCGAAGATTTTTAGAAATGTTTATTTTTCTTTCATAAGTTCACACATATGCAAACAACGTTTTGCACGAAAAAATATAATGTACACAGTTTTGCAAAAAAACTACTTAAAATCCATATGGTGATACATTGTCTTGGGGTCATTCAAAAGCTGAAGCTCTTGTTAAAGTAACATGTTAGAGAAACTGGTCAAAATGATCTCTGATTTATTAAACTTTGATTTCATTCATTATTGTGAAAATGAATACGAACAACAATAAGGACAACGATTTTAGTTTCAGTTTTAAATTCATTTCTTTATTTTAACGATAATGGATATGAAAAACAGCAACCACTACCATCAGGTTCATTAAGTACCAACCATTCGGAATCTCTATTGCTTCAAGAAATAAGGTCTGAACTTTTTTTGAAGATGAAACATTTATATACACGTTACCTCAAACCAGCTATTTTAAAATGAAACAAAACTCTTTTGAATTATCTGCTCAATCAGAAGAAAATTTCTCAGAAGAACTTCTGGAGAGTATTATAAGAAAATTTCTCAGAAGAACTTCTGGAGAGTAAAAACCAACCCCTCTAAGTGCCAATCTACTGTATTCTCTTTTCCTAGGGCCACCAGACCTAAAATCGTTTTTGGTATAGACATCTGGTTTACTTGGAGCGTTCAGCTTGCGGTAGTCCATGCAAAATTTTCTTATTTGGTTTTGTTGAAGTGGATGTTTCTTTTTTTTTCTATTTTATCGTATTATCTTCGTCTTCTACATGTAGTTCTATGTACACAGGTTTTTTTTGGACCCATCACTGCTTGTTGTTTTTTGACATCTTTATCAATTAAATTAATTTTATACTATCTCACGATGCTCTCTAAAATTTTGAAGTAGATAACTGTCTGGGAAATCATAAACAGTAAGGGAACCAAAATTATTCTAGGAAACATTGGACATTATTAAACAAAAAATTCAACAAACGCTACTGTTGCATATGTCAGGGGAGACATATAAATTAAAAAAAAAAAAAAACATTTTAAGTAAATGTAATGTAATTAAATCTTCGTTTATCATTTCAACTCATAGAAGTTTTGTAGTCAAGTGGTTAAATAGTAAATAAAAGAAAAAAACACTAATCTATTTTGTAATTCTATTTATAGCTAAAAAATCTAAAAACTGGAGTAGAAAGTATAACTGATTAAATAATAACTACACGAGTTATGTTTCTCCGAGAGGAACTTGTACTTTTAAAAAGGTTTTCAGTTAAGCTGTTCCTAATTTTACAGAAGGGAGTCAGGATTGTTATTGATATTGTGATTTTTGAGGGTATCTAGTCATGCTCTGGAGATGAACAGGACGAATTTGAAATCAAAACAGGAGGTTTCTTGAGCTCTTTTATATAGGTAATTTCTGTTTTGTCGTTTCGTAAATTATTTTTAATTTCGATTCTATTTCTGTCTAAAATTTTTATAATTTTGTACGGGATTAAAAATCAGTGTTATCCAAAATCACAATCAGTGCTACCCACGTTCATTATGGAAACTTTTTGACCTACCTTCATTTTGGAATTCGTTATTTGATTCACCATCAATGGTTTATTTTTCAACGACTTGTTTTTTCTTATTAGACAGCTGTTCGCTAATATTTTTGTATACACACTGAAGCTTTTCTTTGTGATTTTCTGCGTATTCTGTATAGAAATTTCTTGGAATAAAATTTTTGTCAGGGCTTCGAGTTCTAGTATGTCCAAACGTTAATTCAAAAAGGGTATAGTCTGTAGCGCTGTGAATTGAGCTGTTATAACCGATAATTGAATAGTCCATTAGATCGTCATTACTATCAGGGTAGTTTTTGTAGAACACGTAGATGTTCAATAATTGTAGAATAAAAACGTTCGACGATTGAATTTGATTCATGATGTAAAGGGGTGGTAGTGAACTTTGATGTTATGGAGCTTAAATTTTTTTTTAATTGTCTCATTATTGAATTCAGTTTCGTTCTCTGAAACTAAAGTTTTAGGGGTTACCAAATAAAGAAAAATATTTGATCAACGCTTTGCTTTTGTGTATTGCTGTTATTCTAGATATACAATATGCTTGTGCAAATTTTGTAAATGCATCCAAAGTTAAGTAATTTCTGTTATCAAAGGTAAAACCAATGAAATGAACTTTTTGGAAAGGTTTTGAAGGTCTTTCAGTTATCATTGAAGGAACATATGGTGTTTTTCTTGCGTATTTTGATCGTTGACAAATATCACACGACTTTATATTTCTATATTATATATATTTTTCTTTTATATTATATATATGAATATATATATTTGTATTATACTATAATTTTCCACTAATAATTACTTTTTAAGTAGTCCAAAGTATCGTTAATTCCTCTTGATTCGTTTTTCCTTCATAGAGATGCTTAATTAATAAAATTTGATATTTATTCAAAACTGTGTTTACTATTTTTAAACATCGAATTAGTCGATGTTTATTATGGGGAATTTTTTTTATGTATACTTTTAAAAATTGCTCATAGAGAAGTTCGGAATGGAAATATGTACATGCAATAGACGCTATTTGAATCGGTATATTTTTGAAGGAATTGTAACATAATTTTTTTGTTGTTTTTTTTTTTCTGGAATTTTAAGTGTTCTGAATGTAGTATTTTCTAAAGATGTTTCAATTTTATAATGAGGGTTAGGCAAAACAATAATTTCGTTAACTTTATTATTAAAGATTTCGTCGTAAATTTTAATTCCATCGTTCGTAGTCTCAAATGCGATTGGTTTGCCTGTAGGAATTTCACTTTGTGATAAAAATGCACCAAGGGCGTGATTACTCGCGTCGGTGGTAAGAATGAAGGGTTTAGTAAAATCAGGGTAAATCAAGATTGGATCGTTTGTTCATATTTCTTTACAAGTATTAAAACAATCGTTATATTCTTTATCAAGTACAATTTTAGCATTCTTTTTTAAATATTTTGTCATAGTTTGGTTATTTTTGCGTCTTTTATGAATCTTCAGTAGTATCCGAGAAGACCTAAAAAGCTTTTTATTTCTTTTGAAGTTTTTGGTATTGGATGTTTTTTGACAACTTCAATTTTGTCAGGGTTGGGTTTTACTCCTTCGGGTGTTATGATATGGTCTAAACATTGGAGAAAATATTTTGTGGAGAAATTTAATTTAGATTTGTCAAGTTGAACTTTAATAACCGTTCTAAATGTTCTTGAAGCGAGCTACTGTAGATTATGACATCGTCAAGATAAACAGGAGAAGTTTCATGTTACAAGCACCATTATCCATGGCTTTCTGAAAAGTGCGGGGGCATTTTTAAACCGAATGGCATTCTTTTAAATTCACAGTGGCCTCCCTCTGTTCTAAACGCTGTTTTCAGGATGTCTTCTGGATCAAATTTAATTTGATGAAAATTGCTAGCAAGATTGAGAGCGGTGAAATAGGTCGCTTTGCCAAGTATATCTAAAATATCCGTGATGTTCATTTTAAACTTTATTATTACATCTTAGATGAAGAACGTGCGCTGAGTTTTCCCTGTGGGAATCAGAAAGTTTTCGGTCGGGCTTTCGCTCACTTTAGCTTGCAAACGACCAGGAACTAGGAAGTACTAACGCGTGCCACATTAATTCACATTTAATAAAGGAACGAAACTTGAAATTTTGGCTAGTTGAATAATGTTGCAGATGTAGAGGTTATGTCGATATTTACGTACATTTAGTGTTTCAACAATAAATACGCCAGAAAACATCCTCATGTAACAAAATCACGCCAGGAAGTCACTCGGAATGCTATCTAACCACAATAACCACCCCATCGTGGCTAAATTAGGTATTTTTCTCGCGGCTGAAAAAATCATTAACAATTAACGCGACTTTATCTCTTGATTTAATTGATCACGCTCACCGAGGTAATTATACAGGGACATTTTTTTAACTCTGAACATATTCCATGTATTCAATTTGAAAAAAACAGATCAACGCATTGTGAACTGCTATTGACTATGCAACCAATTATACATACTACAAAACCACAAACTGTCAAAAATTGTGGAAATGTCTGTCTTTCAACTTCAAGACACCAAGATGATGTTAAAGTAAAGTGAATTAATCTTTGATGATTTTGAAGGATATTCGTACGTTCACTTTAGTAGTTGATAAAACTATTATTCACAAAGGAAACTGGAAACTTAATATTTGTGAAATTTATCAATCAAGGAACAAGTAAGGAATGATAATAATTTACTTCAATGAATATTCGAAGTGGCCCCCTTCACGGTCTAGGCAATATACTAGCCTATGATGAAAACCCTGAACAGTATTTCGGATGAAACTGGGATCAATCTTAGTACAAGCATGCCTTATGTGAGCTTTCAGTTCTTCGATGTCATGTATCAAAACATTGTTGTAAATTTTATTTTTTAGATGCCCCCAAAGAAAGAAGTCATTTGGGGACAAATCTGGTGACCGAGGGGGCCAAGCTATTGGCCCAGATCTCCCAATCAAACGCTCAGCAAAAATTTCATATGAATAGTGTGATATCGTAGCAGTAGAATGTGGTGGAGGTCCATCCATTTGAAACTAGATATCGTTGACATTCAAGTTGTGGATTTGTGGTATTATTTGTGCACCAAGTAGTTCCAAGAAAGAGTTTGAATTTAAATTCCCTTCAATGAAAAATGGGCCAATTAATGTATTATTGACCAGTCCAGCCCACACTTAACCCTACGATTGTACTGAGTCCCTGAGTCCAAATATTGGAGGTGTGGATTAGTCTTTGACCAATATCTGTACAGAAAGGAAAGCAAGGGAAAAGGATACTGAAGGGATAAGCACATGAATAGGGACTAACCGATAATTTTGACAATTTACTTCACCATCAAGTGTAAATGATGCTTCGTCTGTAAATACAATTTTTTCTAATATTTCCTCATTGTCATTTATCAAGTTAAACATTCTTTCACAAAAATCAGTTCTTTTACTTTTGTCTTCATTACTTAGTTGCTGATGATTTGTAAATTTGTAAGGTTTATATTTAAATTCTTTTAAAACTTTTCGGACTGAAGAACAAGAAACTCCAAAATAGTTACTGGTCATTCTTAATGAAGACATCGGGTTTTCTTCTGTATAGCATAAGATGTTTAACTTATTTTCTTCTGTTAAGACATAATTTCTTTTAGTTCTTTTGTGGTGTTTATGCTTGACGCATCCGTAGTTGTTAAAATTTGATATATTGAAAATTATTCCGATTGAGGGAATTGGCCTGTCGGGATAATTGACCGAAAAAACGTCACGCAATTTTGTATGCTTTGATTGGCATGGTATAAATGTAGTATTTGTATTTTCTCTTCTGTAGAATACATTTTTTAAACTTATTTTATTACAATATTTCAAATTTGACAACTGTCAAATAGCTATTTTGACATTTGACGTAACATTGATTACTTGATTATAAATATCATAATAATTATTATTACATATGCATTGACTTGTGTTTTTTCAAACTGAACATATGGTCTATGTAGTATGGATTATGTTCAGAGTTAAAAAAATGTCCCTGTATTTTATCTCACTAATATCCTCACAAGCGGGTCCTGAGGGACACTCGAGGTATGGAACGGTAACGGCTTCCAGAGAAAGATAAGTATCTTTTTCCCATATTTTGGAAACCGGAAGAGAGCTTCAGGAGCGCTATATCTTAGCGCCACTGTTTATTTCCGCTCTCTTAACTCCGGATCAATTTAGCATTAAACGTAAATTAGTCATACGATTAAACAGAACTTTGACAGTAAGAGTTATGTAACTCTACGCAGCTGCGGGGGGAATTTATAATATTAATTTAAATTTTGTTAAATGGTAACCTGAAAAAGTATTGACATAAAATTTTATTAAATTTAACATTTTTGTTAACATTAAAATAACATTAAATCTATTTTTGTTACCTGGTGTTTTATTGTACTAAGTGGTCTCAAGTGGAATAGATCTGGTAATTTCCTCTTTATAAAGATTACCTGCCTTTTAATAAATCATCAACCCCGGCCCAGGCTGGAATTGCCGTGGAGGAAAGAAAAAATTGTCGTTACATCGATTACAACTCTCCATTTTCTTTTTTGAGATGCGTTCATTTTTTTTGGGACAATTCAAAGGGAGCTTGACCATGATGATGCACTATTTTGAATTATATCACGTTTATATATATTTATATATTTATCACGTTATTAATGAGTTTTTACTTCATTCCGGTGAATTTCAGGAATACGATATGACTTTGTAAGCACGGACGTTTCGTCTTTTAATTTTATTCTGTGTTTTATTGCAGTTGTACAGCTTAATGGAATACCTTCGCAATAAAAGATATCACGATATTCATAACATAGTTTTCTAATGGCATCTTTTTTCTCTTTATTGCAACGGTCACTTTCTGGTGGTTGAGTGGTGTCACTTTCGGGTTTATTTTAAAAATTGACTTCAATTGGGTTTCCTGGTTCAATTTGGAAAGGTGTTGTGATGTAAATTTCAATTTCGAATTCGTTGCTGTTCGTGATAGTAGTAATGGCAAAATTTTCATGAACTTGAATTAGAGCTTGAGAATTTTTACTTTCTTTGTAAACTGAACGCAATTTAAAATTCCTAATCCACACGGGTAGCTTGACTTTTTGTGTTACGCGTGGTGGTATATTGGCTTTCGTTTTTGGAAGTATCTGTTTTTTTAAGATTAATTTTAATTTTTGAAGTTGGTGTTTTTAAATTTACATTAAATTTTTCTAATAGATCGACACCTATTAAGCCGTCAAATTATTCATTGACTGTGAACAAATAAAATTTATGTCTTGTTAGAGTTGAAAATTTTGAAAACAGGAATTTCAACTACTTCATTGTGAAAAGATACGTTGTGGGCTGTTTGTATTTGAAAATTTTCAGAATGAATAAAATTTTGAAAGAATTTATAAGCTATTTTCGGTTTTAATAAGCTTTTAGAAATTCCTGTGTCGTGTCATGGGACGTTTTCCAGGCTGCTCGTGACTAATCGTGTACTTGGTAAAAGGGATTTGTTGATTAATTGGAAATTGAACTTTATCTTGTATTTTATTGATTACACTTATTCAAAATAAAAGTAATACCTAATAATAAAAGGATTATTAATTATGGATCGAACTTGACCATAAGAATTTGTGGCTAGAACTGGAGCCTTTACAAAAATGTAGTTCTTATATAGACTAATTTTATCTTATTAATATCCGTTCCCACAACCCCAGGGTCAGCGAGACGCAGATTAGTTCAAAGTTGACAGAGAATTTTTTACCTTTATCTGAAATATGGGGTCTAGGCTAATAAAAATAGAACATCTTATATACATAAAACAAAACTAGTGTGGGAACTTAAATCCCAACATGCACAAATTAAATCTTAAGACTCGGCTAAAAAGTTTCCGTTTACGTCAGGAATATAAATATAAGTAAGGTTTGTATTTGGGGTGTTTACTGGTATTATCTCGGACACTGGAATTGGCTGATCACATAAAAATTTACATCAAAAGTCGCGTTTTCATTTCCTTGAGAAATAGCCTCGGTAATTTCCTGGTATTTTGATGAAGCGTATGAAGCTTCTTCTTGTAAGAAAACTGCATCGTCAAGTGTGTCGCCACGTATTATCTTCTTCGGACAGAGCCGTACTAAGGGGTTCAAAATCATAAAATTGATTTTGGTTGTCAATATTTTGAGCAAATAGTTTGATGGATACAAATTTCTGTTGTGGTTTTGGTCAAATTCGAGAATTACTCGAGAAACTCCATCGGTTCTGGATCGGTATTGACACTACTGGGTTGATTAAAATTATTTCTGGGAATTTGGGAAGGTCTAGATTGATTGTTGTTGGAATTGTTGGAAGGATGAAGTTGTTGGAAAATTGTTATTTGGACGCCAGTTCGAAAATTAGTTATTCTGTTGTTGAAATGGTGGACTTTGTTAGAATTTCGTAAAGTTGGGAGCGTTGAGCAAAATTTGTAACTGGTTGTGGAAGAGGTTTAACTGGTGTCAATTTTTTTGAAGGCTTGAATGACATGTGTGAATTTAACCTATTAACTTTTTGAGATGAATATAAAAAGTTTTCTTCTTCTATTAAAATACTCATGGTTTTTTCCAACAAATCTGGATTTCTTAACCTTACATTTGACTGCATTTGAGGTGTTAATCCTCTAATGAACGTTTATAATGCTAATTTATTGTAATTTTTAATTTGTGCATCCAGTTCTGATACTGGGATTTCGATCATGGCATTTAATTTTGATAATATGAAACAACGAGCATCTTGAAAATCCATGCCAAAATTATATGGTGTTTCGTTTTTGGCAGGACGAAGCACTATCAAATCTGATACTAAACAACCTAAATTTAAAAAGTCTCTTTAAATTGAGGCCAAATAGTCAAATCTATTCTTGAGACAATTAAAATAAGCGTTCTACCCGTTAATTTACCAAGTACTTCTTTAAATATATATATATATATATATATATATATATATATATATATTCATATATATTCATATATATTCATAGAGGTATTGTTTTGGGTTCCAAAAGTCGATAATAGATTTTCGCAGTTGTTTAAAAATATAAGAAGGGTATGTGGGTTACCATCATAGGGTGAAATTGAGTCTAAATGTAATTTGAGTAAATCGATTTTATAATGACCATCTAATAAGTCAAAATTTGAATACAAAATGGCCTGCTCGGTCCCATGACCTGACTATATTTAGATGATTAAAAGATACTGTTTATACAGAGTGTTTACAAAATATAGCAGAATGAATTTGTGCAGTGAGGTTATGTTGCAGAACGTTTTGAAAATAAAAGACAAGTAGCGTTATGTTTGCAGCAAAATTTAGACCACTTTCAAGATAGAATTACTTTATTGCAGATGGAATTAATATGATCATTATTAAAGTATTATCACTAGTTTTGTTTTTTTTTTTTCTAATGAAGGACATACACATACTTTATCATGCTTTATCATGCATGTATTGAGTAGAAGTTTGTTATACAAAATGGGGTGCAGATGAATCTTGGATTTGCATGGCTCATTTTTTAGGTGATGAGGATATTGTATTTTCTGTTAAATTAAAGATTGTACCTTTATGTAAAAATCTTGAGTTCTTATATAACCAATTTAACTCCAGTATATGAACAGCGAGTATTCATTTATTTATTTATATAATTTTGACTATTTTCATAAAAAGCGATAACTCTAAGTTTCATATTCAGTTTTAACGCCAACTAGAACTACCTACAATAGTTTATAATGACCTTGTATAATTTTACATGTCAAGAGCCCATGGACCTAACTCTAAATTTCGAAAGGTTCTGCATATTTTTAGACATTTAATTGGTTAACGGGGTTGGTACAGAGCATTTATCGATTTACGAATTTCCCATAGACATGGTTTCTTAGTTAGTCTGCTATATAAAAGGTGGCGCCAGAAGTATTCTTTTAGCGTAGATTTATTATTACCAGATGCAGCCATACGGCAAAAGGTTCAGCAAGACGTCAATTCTATCGCTGTCTCTATCAATGCGTACATTCTGTATAGCGCTATCCTTTAGAAAGGTACTGTCAAACGAATTTGTTGAAATTTATGAGTTTTTATTCATTTTCTTGCTAATTGCATGGTAAGACTATCCATTCTTGTGGTCCAAAAAGTAAATTCTACTCACGATTTTAGTATTAACTTCATTTTAACGTTGTTGGCTAAAATTTGACGGGTTCCACTGATGTTACGAAATCTCCTCGAAGTATCGTGAAATGTGGAAGAAACAACTGCGGGCATCGCTGTATAACTTATTCGAAGCATTTAGTACGAAATATTACCAAATAATTGTAAAATTAACAATTATTCAAATGACATTGAGCACGCGCAGTCTTTTGTCTTGACCGATTTGGACCGATTCGTCGAGTTACGACATACGCTAATGTGATAAAAAGAAATAAACAATTGGCATGGTTGAAGTTAGAAAGAGATGGAGAGATGTACCAATTTCGGTGATATGTTTTTTAAGAGCAGACGTACGTTTCTAATAGGATGACTTTATCTGGTAATAATAAATCTATGTCTTTTAGCGTAGATTTATTATTACCAGATGCAGCCATACGGCAAAAGGTTCAGCAAGACGTCCATTCTATCGCTGTCTCTATCAATGTGTACATTTTGTATAGCGCTATCCTTTAGAGAGGTACTGTTAAACGAATTTGTTGAAATTTATGAGTTTTTATTCATTTTCTTACTAATTGCATGGTAAGACGATCCATTCTTGTGGTCCAAAAAGTAAATTCTACTTACGATTTTAGTATTAACTTCATTTTAACGTTGTTGGCTAAAATTTGACGGGTTCCACTGATGATACAAAATCTCCTCGAAGTATCGTGAAATGTGGAAGAAACAACTGCGGGCATCGCTGTATAACTTATTCGAAGCATTTAGTACGAAATATTACCAAATAATTGTAAAATTAACAATTATTCAAATGACATTGAGCACGCGCAGTCTGTTGTCTTGACCGATTTGGACCGATTCGTCGAGTTACGACACACGCTAATGTGATAAAAAGAAATAAACAATTGGCATGGTTGAAGTTAGAAAGAGATGGAGAGATGTACCAATTTCTTTGATATGTTTTTAAGAGCAGACGTACGTTTCTAATAGAATGACTTTATCTGGTAATAATAAATCTATGTCTTTTAGTATTTTCTGTCATTTTAACTTTCTAAACTTATTTATTAAGAACCTTACAATTTTTTTTTACCTTCGGTTGCTCATTTTTAATAAGAGTTGGTTTCGTTAAAACAAGCAATCAATATTTGTTTTTTTATTGCATTTATTCACGAGTGGTGTTTTTGGTTTTTTTGTTTTAATTTTTTTTTTACTAATAATTATGTGTTGTTAAACAATACAATGACAATTTAAATTAAACAAATTCGTTTGAAATATTCGCACCAAAATTCGCAATTCGCACTAAAATCGGTGAGAATGTGGTCGTAATTATTTCTTCGATAGTTGGAGCATTATACCCAACCCGATGATCCAAGTCGTGTGTTTGATGCTCGATATTTGACAGTTGTTCCGTGTCTTGCGAAGAGAAAAGTTCGACTTTTTGGTCTTCTGGTGTTACAGTTTTTATTAGTTGACTGAATTCCATCAATATACATGACTAAATAAATGTTTACGGGAGTTACGTGCTTTTTGTAAACTGTAATAAGTTTGCATAATAATTCGTTAAATGTCATTGCATTGTAAAAATGTGAATTTTTCCTAGTGTTTTGAACTTTGTCTCTGTCGGAGAGTTTGGTATGTATCCTTCATTTTTCTTTTTTTTTTTTTTACAAGTGCGTGACTTCTGTTAATGTTATTTTTGCAAGTTCTTTGGGTTTTTGTGGAATAGTTCATAAATGTTATTAAAAGAAATGATCACTTTTTTTACATAAGAAGCGAACAAACGCCCTCAAAATTTTTCGTACTCAAAATATTACGTTTTATATAGGGATCGATCAATTTTTTGATACTTTGAAACACGTCTTTTTTGTTTGAACTAGCGTTCCCACATTGCGTACGTTTAATGTTGCATTATCAATGTCGTCAACTCTAGAAAGCACTAGATTTTTTTCTGGAATACACTGGAATGTGATGGAATCTTAAACAGAGGGTTCTGAAAAACAAGAGTAAAAACTTTTTATTACCAAGTGTGTAAATGGTACGTATACATACATTCTTTATTTATAACCAAATCAAAATGGAATATAATAGGTAATTTACTCCTAATAATCACACTCTCTTGCCTGTAGCTTTAAATCGTACCAAATTTTATGGAGAACTTATACGGGTAATTTGTTTCAATAAGAATGGCTACATAACAGCCTCAACTTTATCTGCAGCAAGCCATTTGAACTCTTAATATCACTGCGATTTTTTATTTTGTTAATCCGATAGATACCAATAATGGAAAATTCCATTATACCGGGTGTGTTCGATACGGGACTGATTGATCCACGAGGGGTTTTATTTTTCGTTTTGAAGGACCAGTCGTTAATGTTTTGTCATAACCAGGAAAACGCTTTGGTAGTATTTAACAGTTTAATTATAACAACAATACCAACAAATATAAAATTAAAAATAATGTGAACCGAAAAGGAATGACCAGACTCTGAAAGATGCTCGGAAAAAAAGTAAATAGACTCCTGACCGCACGTTTAACTTGTCCGGTTTTTGTTCGCACTGTCACTACCCGTACAGCAGAGCGGGGGCAGGATGACGATATCTCCGACATTAGCTGATAACCTCGACGATAACCATTTTGTTCGTTGCTGAAGTTCCCCCAAGTAGTCGCGTGACCATCTTTTCTAAAAATGTTGGCGAAGTTGCTGGATTCGCTTCCAATGGCGAAGTGTCGACATGTTAATGTTGGTAACATTGGGTTCCACGGGAGTCGTGCATCACCAATCAAAAAATGCCCAGGTGTGAGGGCGACAGGTTCGTTAGGATCGGAGGGTAACGAGGAAATCGATGGAGAATTTACGCACGATTCAATAAGAGTCAGATAAGTGTACAACTCCTCATATGTCAATAATGCTTGACCGACAATTCGTTTGAAGTGGAATTTCATGGATTTTATTCCAGCTTCCCAAATTCCACCCATGTGGGGGGCGCGTGGAGCAATAAAATGTCAATTAACGTTACTAGCCTTTAAAGTTATTACAAAATTTTGATGTTTTTAAAAGATTTTACACTGCTTTAATTTGCGACTTGAACCTCTGAATGTGGTGGCGTTATCCGAATAAATATTTGAAGGGTATCCGCGACGTGCAATAAATCTTTTAAAGGCGGCCAAAAAACCTTCAGACGTGCAATCAGTGACTAGCTCCAAATGAATAGCTTTCGTGGCTAAGCAAATAAATAAGCAAACGTATGCTTTGATGGATTTCTTTTCGCGTCCTTTTCCCTCTCTCAGCAATATGGGACCGGCAGAATCGACACCTACGTTTAAAAATGGTCTCACCAAATTGACTCTAACTTGAGGTAGATTACCCACAAGTTCACTATAAAAAATCGGCTTTACGCGACGACATTTATCACAGTTGTGCAAATATTTGCGAATGATGTTACGTTCGCCGATTGGCCAATAAGTTGCCCGAATGGCATTTAATGTGAGTTGCGGGCCTGAGTGTAATTGTCGTAAATGTTCAGCCTATACAATCAGTTTTGTAATCTGATGTTCTTTGGGTAGAACTAGGGGACATTTTTTATCAAAACTTGTATTCGAATTAATAATGCGACCACCAACTCTAATTAGTAAATTTTGATCCAAAAAGGGATTTAGTTATATTAGTGTACCTTGTACCTTCTTGTTTTAATTGTCTCAATTCATCAGCAAAGCATTTTTGTTGTATCGATTTGATAATAAAATTTCGTATCTTTATAATTTTCTCATTAGAAAGCTTGCCGCTAATTCTAATTTTTGACCTCGAATTTTGAATAAATCGAAAGCAATACGCTATCACGCGAATGAATTTAGAGAAGGATGAAAATCTTTCAAAAAAACTACGGACATTTATGTATTTTGGCTAAGTGTACTGTTGCCTTTTTGCGTCTTTCTTTATTGATGTTCGCAGAATTTTGTTCTTGTTCTTGTTCGATAATTTCGTTATGTACAAGAGTCAGTGCGCTTAAAAATGGAGGTCCCTCTAACCATAAGGGGTTCTCAACTAATCGATCTGGTGTACAACCACGATATAGAATGTCCGCGGGATTCAAATTCGACCGCACGTGGCTCCAATTTTTAACGTCCGTCAACGATTGAATCTTTGCGACGCAATTAGCTACAAAGGTATTCCAAGTATTTGGAACGTTCTCTAACCAGCATAAAACAATTTTTGAGCCGGTGTAGTAGAATTCGTCGCTTATATTTTGATTCACTACTATTCGATCCCCATTTTCTCAGTTCGAAGCCGTCACGACATTTAGCAAGTTCACCCTTTAATTTTTTGGCTTCTTCAACCGATTCTGCGCCTGTCAAGAGGTCATCTACATACATATTGTTCATAATATGAAGTTCCGCGTTTGAAAAATTGTGTTTTTTATCTTGTGCCAACTGTTTTAGAGTTCTTATAGCTAAATATGGAGCCGAAGTTAGTTCAAGGGTTACAGTTTTCAATCGATACGTTCTTAATGGTTCGTTTTCGTTTGTTCTCCAAACAAATCTTAAAAAATCATGGAATTCGGGATGTAATCCAATTTGCAAGTACATTTTGGAAATGTCCGCGGAGAATGCCACTGCGTATTCTCGAAACCGAATTAAAACATTGTAAATGTCGTTCTGCACTTTAGGTCCCGGTAAAAGTATATCATTCAAACATTTGTTTGTAGAAGTCTTTGCAGATGCGTCAAAAACAATGCGTAATTTCGTGGTGGTACTTTCTTTTGTCACTCCGTGATGCGGCAGGTAAAAGGACCGTCGGTTGTTAAGCTCAGTTAATGGGACAATTTCCGCGACGTTATCTATAAAGTACTCGTTTATGGCACGGCAATAAAGTTTCTTAATTTCGGGGTCTTTCCGAAACTTTCTTTCTAAATGTGAAAACCGTTTTATTGCTGTATTTGCCGAACTGCCCAAATCCTGGTCTTTCTCTTTTGACGGTAAGGGTACCGAATATCGTCCAGATGGTAACCGTTTGTGTTTTTCCGTGAATATCTTTTCACAAAGTTCGTCATCTGGTGACCAATAGGTTTTTGAAGGTTGGACATCTTCAATTTACCAAAAACGCGTTACTAATTTTTCTAGCGCCATTGTAAATTCTGTGGAACTACAAAATTTTGCAATATTGGTTTTTTCGTTACCTTGAGTCTTACCTGTTATGACCCAACCAAATTTTGTCTTTTGAATTGCAATATTTTCAGTTATGCTCCGTTTTTCTGGTTCCAAACTTTCAAAAAATATTTGGGTGCCTAATAACATATCTTAAAAATATATTGAAAAACCCCTACACCAAACACAGGTGTTTGGTGTAGGGGTTTTTCAATATATTTTTAATCTTAAAAACACCAAGTGATCAAGAATAGATCTAATAACATATCTACTGGCCTATTTTTATGATAAGTTGGATCTGCTAATTGGATCTCCTCATCAAAAACAACGTTAGTATGCGGTATTTTAAGTGGTGTCGTTAGTGCAGCGTAAATAAGGGCTTTGTATTCAATTACAGGGCGGATGAATATTCTGTGGCCAACGCCCTGCAGCAGGATCGGACTTGGGCGACTTTCGGGTACCAACTGGTCTTGTCAAAATTGATGCTAATATTCGGCCCAAGCCCAAGGATGGACTGAAACTCAAGCGAAAGTCTAAAAAATGTATTCAAAAATTTTAAAATAATAATGATAAAAAAATTGTTTAATTAAATTGACTATCAGCACTGGATCGCCTAGGGCCTGGCACAGTGTGCCACTAAAATCCTAAGAGAAATAAGAACAAACTTGGCCAAGTTTATTAGTATTAAAACACAAACTACACTAATTAAACCAAAATTACGCTAAAATACTTAAAATAAAAATTCTAATTACGCAAGCGCCTTAGCCTAGTGACCACACATGTACAAGTACAACCGGTGATCCCAGGGTAACACATCCTCTCATCACATCAATGGATTTATTCAATGTACCGTTTAGGCCAAGTTGAATGTTCAGTACGTTTTTGTCCCAGTTATTATCAGTATCGTTAGCACCCATGGTTGCCAAAGAGTCGAGAATCGTTCTATTATACTGCTCAACTTGACCATTTCCGCGAGGCATAGCCACTGCATTCAAATAATGTGCGATACTCATTTCTGCACAAAAAGACAATTGGTTACTGGTGAAGGAAGTACCGCGATCATATCTCGCATCGAATTGATTACATGTTTGGTTATGACCAAAAGATAGGGTTACCAGATTTCCTTCGGATAAATGGGCCTAAATGGTCCGCATGTATTGTGTGAAATGGTTTCGCAATTTTTGGAATGGGATGTAGGGAACCTTGCAATTTTCCTGAAGGGTTTTTGAAGTAAAGACAATTAAGACAATTTGCTACGTACTTTTTAACAAAACGACGCATTCCTTTAAACCAATATTTACTGGGTAATAATTCTAATGTCTTTTCGCAAGCGAAGTGACCTGAAATCATCATGTATCATTCTTAAAAGTTGAAATCTAACAAATTTAGGTACGACCAATCGATATCCACATGTTGTGAGTCGAGATACTTTGCCACCTTTTAATGAGTATGTTTTAAAAATATGTTTGTTTCTTTCAAAATCTCCAGATTCTAAAATGGTTTTGATATCTTGAATTTTCCGATCTTCTTGTTGGATACCCAACATCCAAGTGTCTTCTGGAATGATAGTCAAAAACACACCCTTTTTCTCATCATTTGGAGAGTTTCTACTCAGAGCATCAACATGTTGCATTTGTTGACCAGCTCGATGCACAATTGAATACTGATATTCATTAAGTGCTAATATCCGAGAGTTCACGTCACTTTTGGAAAAAGTATTTTTAACTGCGAAAACGTTTGACAGCAGAAATAATCGCAAGGGCTTCTAGTTCAAACGAATGAAATTTTTGTTCGTCCTTTGTTGTTTGTCGACTGAAGTACGCAACAACTTTTTCCCCTGTCGTATGTAATTGAACCAATATGCCAGCAAGACCTCATCGACTAGCATCAGTGTATAATTTAATTTGCAATCCTGGGTCAAATAATGCTAACACAGGTCCTTTTATCAAACTCTGTCATAATTCTTGGAAAGCTGTTTCCTGACTTTCTTCCCACACCCACTGTGCGTTCTTCAGTAGTAATTGACTTAGAGCTCGCGCTTTATTTGCATAATTTTGGATGAACTTGCGGAAATATCCAGTCAAACCAAGAAATTGTCGTATTTGATGTACAGTAATTGGACGCGGGAATTGTGCTACTGCAGCTAATTTAGACGAAGAAGGTCGAATTATTGAGTTACTGATCTCATAGCCTAAATATTCAATTTTGCTTTGTAAAAAGAAACATTTTTTTAAGTTAAGAGTTAGTCCATTTTCTTTAAAAATTTGCAAAACCTGTTGTAGTATACAAAGTGATTCCTCGATAGTTGGGGCTGGAATAAGCACATCGTCTAAGTAGACTAGTACTTTAGTGAATCTCAGCTGGCCCAAAACTGAATTTAGCATTCGCTGAAAAGCGGCTGGGGCGTTTGTCAAACCAAAAGGCACTCGCAAAAATTCATAGTGTCTGTCTTGGGTAACAAAAGCGGTTAATGGAATAGAATCTGGATGCATTTGGTATTTGATGATAACCAGAAAATAAATCTAAACTTGTGAAGTACTTGGCTCCAGACAACCGTCTTAATTGCTCTTCGATAAGTGGAAGGGGATACTTGTCGGGTATGGTGATCTTGTTTAACGGCCTATAGTCAACACATAAACGTGTATCGCCACTCTTTTTATTTACTAACAAAACGGAACTAGCGTACGGGGAGTGCGACTCTCGAATAATGTAATTTTTCTTTAAATCTTCAATCATTGTGCGGATTTGTGAACGTTCATGATCAGAAAAAGTGCGAGGTCGGCAAGCTATTGGTTTCGAGGAAGTTAAAGTAATTTTCATTGAAGCTGCGTTTGTTTTTCCTACGTTCGTTAAAGAGTCTGCAATACATTCCTGGTACTTATTTAAAATATCTAATAGATTTTGAACGTTTGAAGGGTCTGAGACGCCAATGTTTACGACACTTTCTGTGAGAGTAATGGAATTCGGTTGTTGATTAGGCGATTCTACTTCGAAATTATCACGAAATAATAAACTGTTGCCCTGCTTGCTATAACTTACGTCGTAAAGTTCAGAAAAATTCTGACCGATTA
This sequence comes from Cynaeus angustus, assembly GCA_030157275.1. Classification (NCBI taxonomy): domain Eukaryota; kingdom Metazoa; phylum Arthropoda; class Insecta; order Coleoptera; family Tenebrionidae; genus Cynaeus; species Cynaeus angustus. The sequence continues at coordinate 12,943,474 of CM058066.1, read as the reverse complement.
ACAAATAATTCCCATGACGCAACGTTCATCAACATAAAGCTCGATAGGGCGTTTGACACTATCGACACTTAGGACACTACGACAAAAAGTTTGAGGTCTAATGGGTGGACCATCAGCTAAGGTAATTAAAGAACTTGACTGTTGTACCGGTAATTGTTTCAGACAAAGTTTTTCGGCCGCTGCCCTTGTAATTAATGAACATTCGCTTCCTAAATCTATAAAACATTGGATTTTCTTATCGTCTAAATAAACATCTTTGCAGAATTTGTTTCGTCATAATTCCGAACTAATAAAATTGACATTTTTAAATGTGAATTTGTTTTTGGGGCAATGTCTCTTTCGATGACCGTTTTCTCCGCAACCATAACATCGACCATTTTTACGACTGTTATTTTGATAATTGGTTCCACTTGAACCCGGGACAGCCCATGACGCCTTTACATCACTATTTTTAATAGCAGCACGTGCACCGATATTCACCGTATCCAGAGTTTTCAAGTGGCTTGCAAGAAGATGGGGATTTCGTACGCCGGCTGTTTCTATTGAAAACTTCAAATTTTCGTTTTTGATGTCCCCAACAATAAGATTGACTTTATCTTCGTCCGAAATCGCAAATTTTAATTTATTGATTAAGGCTAATTTTTCAAAAGTATATTCATACAGTGTCTGATTTGATTTAGGGGTGCATGCCATGATTTCTTTTAACAATTTATGTAAATTGCGCTTAGGTCTAAAATTATCGTGAAGCATTTGCTTCCACTCAGACCAAGTAAAAATGCAAGTCGGTAAGAAGCGGTACCAAACATTGAGAGATTGTTTTATCATCCCAGTGATAGATGGAAGCATATTCATCCACTGAACTTATCCACTCATCGATATTATTCTTCAAAGGATTAAATTCAGCGATAACCTTATCCAAATTCGGAACGGTACTTACCCTTTGGCTGCCCTCTCTTACCGCCAAACTGTCCGTGAGCTTACTCATCCCGTCTACGATAGCTTCCTCAAGTCGGGATACGGTTTCGGTCACGCTGTCGCTAGAGAATCCACGACTCTTCCGGCGACAATTCTTGTGTTTTGGCACCTTATCGGAAATGCGTCTGTGACGATGACCACCATTTTGACTTCGGCTACGGTGCCGTTTCTTACGCCTATCGTCCTCCAGACTCCGAGCACGACTTCGTCGATGACCATGGTTTTTGTTACTTCTCCCAGATATATATATATATTTTTTGCACTCTCAACACCAAACTGATGCACTTAACTTAGGTTAGCTGAACTAAACTTAATTAAACGTAATTAAACTTAATTAAACTTCGGGTCTCTTTATCCCACTTCTGATGTTAAATGAAAAATTGGTAGATATATAAAAAAAAAAGTCGATTTCCAAAATAAAAAGTTTATGTCGAGATTCAGTATGTCATTCATTCATAGAGTCTATTAGTGAAGTGGTTCCCGTAGTCGTGTCCCGTACAGTACTTTCGTCCACAAGGATGGAAAAATGTTTTTTTTGTAAATCACTCACAACAATGTTACTTTCATATTTTCCAATTACATTTTTTATAATCTCAGAACACTTGGTGCGCCCAAGCTGCACAGTCTCACATATTTTTGAATCGGGAAATATGTTTTTCAACAGAGGTGTTAAGTGATCAATTAAATGTGTTGCAGCATTATGTTCCGCAAAAAAAGCACTTAGTCCTATTTCAGCCTTTTTCACCATTTTCTCGTGCTGAAGTTGAGCTGCTGAAGTAGCTAGGAAGGATGAGACACTAGTAGTCGACTTGACAGCTCTCATATTTTTTGTATGTTTCTTTCCACTGGCGTGTTTTAGCAATTCACTTTTGCCGCGAAGTAGTTCGGCATTGCAAACTTTGCACATACACTTTTTATTATTGCTGGATATTGGTTTCAGCCACGATTTAAAATTTTCATCTTCCAACCATTTGGTGTTAAAAACCTTTATCTTCAATTTTAGCTTCTTTTGGGGTGATTGCTGTTTACCCTCGGCACTATCACCAACTCATTTTGAAGAAAATTAAAAACTATTAAAGTGACTGCGTGCTCCAGATACTTATATAGGACGAAGGAATAAGATAGAGGAAAGTCACTTAGAGTGAACTAGTTTATTATTTAAAAGTAAAACATGCCAAAACGTTCCAAAATTAAGTTGGTGATTTTTCAATATTCAGACCTTGTTTCAATAATCCTTCATTTATAAAGAATCTTAAATATTTTTAAAGTTCATTTTTTGCTCAAAAAACCTCCCCGTCCATAGATTTAGGTTTTTTTTTAAAAATAAAATTATATCAATAATTATTTATTATTTATAGCAGCAACTTTCCTCTACAACTGATGGATGATTGCTCAGCAAATTCCAAATTTTCGTCAATTTTGCAGTTTCAGTAGTTGGTCGTTTGCACGTATTAGTTTCTTTTTCACACTGATAAGAAATTATAAATCTTATAACACGCATGTGAAACAAACTACGGTCGATTGTTCTCATATAACTTAAACAAGCAAATGAATATATTTGAAAAAAATGTATAACATTACTTTTCACGCAGTAATTATCGCAAATTCAAAAGTCCCATTTTTGAAATGAATGTCGATTTTTTCCCACTTATGCTAAAATTTCCCACAAAAAGGGAAATTTTTCTCCAGTTGGCAACACTGTCCGTCCCGCTTGTTTCGCTCTCCGGCCCATCGTCGAGTTGCCACGACTTCGGGCGACATCGAACGGGGTCTTCCGACTAATAGGAAATCCCCTAACAATATTTATATACACAAACACCCCCCGAATGAAGGGACAATCGGATCGAACGCGCCCTCAATTATCATCGCACGGGAGAGTACACAGTTTGGAAATCGCTCGTTTGAATTCACCGTTTTGGCACTTCACAGTTACCATCCACACTAAATTGTTTGTTCCGGGATGATCTGCCATCACCTTACCTAGCCGCCATAACAGTGGAGGTAATTTGTCTTCCTTTAAGAGTACCAGGGCTCCAATCTTAGGCACCTCGGATGATTTTTGCTGCCACTTGATTCGATTCTGAAGCGTGGACAGGTATTCTTTGGAAAATTGTTTCCAAAAGCTCTGTCGGCAGGATTCCACAGGTTGCCATCTAGACACACGATTATTCGGGATGTTCAAATGATCGCCTTCCATGGGAAAGGTCAGCGCCTGACCAAGTGTCCTGGAGTCTTCCAGGTCATTAGGCTCGTTGGACAAAGGTGTCAAGTTTTAGTTTCGGCCTTCTGGGTGTATCAAGATACAGCGGTACATTTTCGAAATATCCGCGCTGCATACAAATTGAGGAATTCTAAATCATATTAAGATCGTGAACAAATTAGATTGTAAAACTGGGTCTGTCATTAGCAGATCATTGTGACTTACACCCGAACACAGTATGTGACTTTAATAAAGAGAAAAAGTGAGGTAAAAATTATTAGAACATCAGATAAATAAAGAGAATGAAAGCTTACTTGTTATATGTGCCATTGTTGAAATAATAACGAAAGCTAAGAAAGCGTTTCATCATTTGATCATTTTATTAAAAAAATGTCGCTGTTTACCTGAATGCATGCATTTAATCGAGTCCTTTTCCCTTTTCTTCAGAAATATGATTAGTAGGTTCCAGCTGCCAAAACATCAGATTTTATTTTTTCGATAGAGCCTTATGATTATTGCATAATATGTATATTTTTTTGTGAAAACAACAAAACAATATACAGGTTGCGCCAACACTTATGTCCCGGCCGATAAATCAATTGAATTATTGAGTTGTAAATACGTTTTTTTTTTGTACATATAGAAGTAATGTAGCGCTACAAACCGGCGCAATCAGATTTGCTCTATTGTTAATCATATGTGAGATATATGAAAAAAACCCTGTTTTTCAAAAATCAAAATCAATAAAATTGAGACAGACCTAATCTACATTGTTCTTTTTATGATAAAAAGCATAAAAACGCAATTGAAACATGAATGAAATTTTATGGTGCCGAGAAATTAATTATTATGTCATCTTCTAATAATATTTATGGTATTGACTGGTAAACCACAAGCTGTTCCTAAAGCTATAATACTTTAAAAAAAAAAAAACAAAATACCGATTGTGATGGACTCTGTTTGCATGGAATATATTTTTTGTCTTTTTATATTGTCTACTTGTTTTTATCTTCTTTTTCATTTCCAACACATTTTTTTCCTTACTTTTCCGTTTAAGAGACATAATAGTTACTATTAAAGACTCGTCTTAATTATTAGTAGAACGATGGACGTAAATAAGTTGAAGTTATATGAAAAACAGCATTTTCTGCCATTTTAGGAAAGCGATACCGGAGATTTAGCAAGCGCGACATAGCTGGCTAAACATAGCATTACTAATAATAAGATCAAATTCAGCTTTATTTTATTGCACTGGTGATGGAACGTACATCCTTATTTATCAAAATCCACTATTTTTGAAAAAAATGGCACTGTCCGCTGAAAGTGACGCTAAGAAGTCGTCTTTAAGTAGCAAACAAATTTGCAATCAAGAAAACGCGAACTTTTTCTAATTGTACTGTAAACCACACATTATCGAACCCCTAGGTTCAAAACCATAAGAACTGTGCCAATGAAGTTTAAACACTAAAGTTTAGAACATCATTTTAAATAACATTGGAAAAACTGTTTTAGTGGAATTGGTGATTACTGATTACTGATTAATGATCATTAATAGGTGTTCATATTCTAAAATTGCACCTGAGACTACGTCAAATTCTTGGATTTTCAAGATTTTGATATGAGGTAGTGAGGCATTTTGTAAATACTTAGATAAATCTATGGGCTGTTTGCACATTGAACATTTGATTTTTTGTAAAAGGTGCGTTATCATAATGAGCTAAATCGCGATTTATCGAACTCTGTGCTTTTACATTGTCAGCCTGCTATTTCATAACCATTTTTTATTTCCGAATTGAAAATCTATAGCGGCTCAAAATTTTGACTACCATAGTAGTGAGTTCGTTAGTCGAATTAAGAGCATTATGATCTGATAATGACAAAATGAAGGTTAAAATACTTATTATCAAAATATGAAGTGAAATTGTAAGTATTTTCGGAGTACATGAGTTTCGTCAAGTTTTTTTTTTATATATTAGGTAGATATATCGGTTTGAATAAGCGTGTGAGTTAAGCATTTTTTAATCAAACTCACATTGACATTGAACATTTGTCGTGGTTACCATTTTGCCACACATGTAAAAAAAACTGTCATGTTATGTGTTAACATCATTGATATTTGCAAAAAGTTGCAAAATATTAATAATACTTAAATATGTTTCATTATTTTTGTTATTTGCAGGATGTTCTCTGAAGACATTGAATTTTACGCCGAGACATCGATCTAGGTGAGTACCATTTCCTATATTCACTCGAAATATATCAGCAAAAGACGAAGATATAATATATAGGAAATTTAAAAAATGTGCAGATATATACAACAGTATACCTATTTGTTGAAAATTTTTATTTATTAGGAAATTTGAATTACATGCATGTGTTCTTGGACAGGCGTAATCATTATTGTTCAAACATTTTTTTTCTAAAAAGTTTTATCTGTAAAGAAACTATTATTAGTTTCAGAGAAATACTGCGAGCACTTGTCGGCACTGACCGCGCACTCCGTTGTCGGTTTACCGGGCACTTATTATAATAGTTTCTCTGCTGAGGGCAAAAGTTACATTTTGGTTTGCTTGGAGAACTCGTGGCCGCGGGCACGGTCTTTGGGAGGCGCTCCTCCACAGGTACGGCACGCGTCTTTTTCTTTGCAGGAATCTCTCGACCCGCTCATTTTTCCTCTATCACAGGGTCGCTCCCGAACTTTAAATTAACCCTGAAGTCTTTCTTTTTCGATCACCACTTCGCGGCGTGATTTCTGAGCGGGGTCGCCACCAGGTTCCGCTAAGAAGGTTCTTGTCCAAATTCGCGAAAAGTTCCCGCGGGGACTACAATGGTACGCGCTAGAAAAGATACATTTTTCATTTTCCCACACATGTGTGGGAACGGGGCCGTTGTAGAGTAAACGGAAGGTCAGGCGGTCACGGAATAGAACCCTGTACCTACTCAATGACAAGCGGCGCGCCAAAGCGCTTGGCCGCGGGTCTGGGTGTACGCGCTGGAATTACTTAACTAATTTATATCTGACTTGTTATCTGAATTAAACCTATGTTCTAATTAATCTAACCGCCGTCCCTGCATCGTGGGTGGAGCATACGGTCGTCGATCTGAGTTTATAAATATAAGTGTCGTTTGCGCGTGAAGCCAGGGATGCAACATGGCTCATAAAAAACATGGATATTAGAACATCCATATTTTTAAAAGTGAAACATCGATGTATAACATACGTACGTACGTAGACATAAGAACATGACGAATATGAACAAACACAAGAAACACGCATTTAAAATTCAATTTGAACAATGCGAATTATTTCAGACCGGAGCTAATAGGCCTTTTTTTTTGATGAATTGACCTTGATTTATTCGATGTCAAAACTAGTACCTACCAGGCTTACTATATCAATTACTTTATGGTGTCAGGAATTTGTCTTCGGCGTTGGATGTCGAAGAGGCCAGCCAGGATGATTTGTCATAACAGGAAAATGTTCCTGTTGGATGGAAAATGATTGTGAGCAATCTACGCTCGAAATGATAGATATTGGTGAATGTGTGAATTACCGACATTAAATAACTTTAGTCAAATGACTGAACAACTCTTACTGTTGACTCCAAGCCAACTTCACTACTTTGAGCAATACTCATTATTGATCAATCATCAACTTGATCAATAACTGTATCAACTTTATTTTATCTGATTGAGCTCTGCCTAGGTTCGGATACAATCAGGACCCTTCCGAATAGTACGGCACCGTGCAATGTTACAATGCCCCATTAATTGTGATGATCCTGATATGGGTCCTGGAATTCCTTTTACTGTTGATGATCATAACTCTCGTTAAGCTAAAATGCATTGTACCCGGCCCAAGCTACTAATCTCAAAGTTTAACCACCAAGATGTGCAATGACCACCAAAATACGGAGAAGATGGTGTCATCCCTAATGGCTAACTCCTTGTCCACCAGACTGGGTCCACTAACAGCTAGTTCTTTCCATGGAGAAGTCCGAAACGTGCAATGGTGCGAGGAAATCACGGTGCGCACCCTTTCGCTACTGTCCAACATCAGACGGGCAATGGGGTTAAGCCCAATCCCGCTGACAAACTCAACATATATCTCATATCATTGTCATACCAAATGACACCGAACAGTATTGGGGGCGTGCAATGGTCAAGGACCTCCCAGATACTGCCCCAGCTGTCAGCCAGGAAAACGGATAGGCGGCAGCCTAATAAATTAGCTCGACATGTCAAGACTCAATCTCATTTCACTTTATCAATTTTGATCTCAACTCTATCAACCCAAATATGGATCCAAATGTCTAGAAAACTTCTTAAACATTTCAACTAGTCGTAATTACAACTTTAATAATATTGAAATACTGGAACGGACTCACCAATAATTTTTCTCCAACAAATACGGCAAATTCTCATTAATCACCACATCAACACTCAAAAATATCACACATCAACGAGGTAGATTTTGCTCAGTGATAACACTCACCTTTACTCAATTTTCTGACCATCAAGATTTCTTTTAACGACACACACAATGGCGCTTTATTCGAAGGTGACTAAAATGAATCTGACGAACATTCCCTAAACTCATATGGTCCCAGCCCTTCGTTTGCCACATATCGGGAATTTCAAGTGTCGCAGACGCATAAATCTCACCGATTAGCTCCGCATCAGCTGCATGGGCCAAGCTTGTGTTTATTTTATTCGGAAATATTTCCCAGTTTTGTTTTCTAAACTCAACAACCGTTGAGACCCATTAAAACGCTAATACTTTATTACTTTACTTAATTATAAAATATATGAAAATGTCATCATGTTACACATTGTATGTTTTTATATTTTCTTATAACGCTGAATAAGGTTTCTGTAAAAAGGAGCTGATATGTTCATATGCTGACAATCATCCTCGGTTTCATTATCTTCATAATCATCAATATCATCTTCTGTTATTGGTGACGCGATGGGTAAAAGTGCATCAATGATGTTGAAGGTGTGGATGTCGTCTCTGTTGATGTTATTTTTGGCGGTGGAGGAAGTGGTGTAATTTCTGCTTCTAAATTTGCTTGTTGTAGATCACCTTCACATAAGTTCCAGTTTAAAAGTTTTATTTTCATTTCCTCTATTAAAGAGGACATATTTTCCTCTACTAATTTCAGTGACTTGTCTGTTAAGTGGTTATATCTTTATGGTAGATATAGTTTCGCCATACCGTTTAATTCAACCATCAGCTTTTCTCCATAATTTGTACTATGTCTCTTCACGTTAGTTATTTTATAGCTAGCTCTTCTTCTTCTCCGTTGTAGTTAAATTAAACTAAACAAAGACTGTCAATAAATTAAACTTTTCTAATATACTTGCGGTCTTGTTTTTATTTTTCTCGATGGAAACCAATTTTTGCTTCTTTAGATTTTTCTTACTTTGCATCTTGATGGTGATGACTTTCAGCAGAAAACTCTCAAATTCAAACACAGAATGAATTTTGCTTCGTTTTAAGTCTTTTTAAATAGACACATATCAAAAAACCAAAAGAAATGTGTGATCACGTAGACTAAAATAACAATTTTTTTAGCGTATTTTTGCAAAAAAATGCCAAAAGTTTTTTTTCTTGTCTGATTAGTATATCCAGTTCTTTGTTGTGGACAATGTTTTACTTTGTTTTTGCTATTTTTATTGTATTTATTCCTTATATCTTTAAAAAAATATCAGAAAAAAATACAAATCTGAAGATATTAAAAACCCTGTATTAGAATTTTAAGTCTTTCGTTAACGTTTTTTTTAAGAATTTCCCTTTTCTCATCGAGAATTTTTTGACGTTTTTTTTTTGCGAAAAACGCCAAAAGATTTTTTTTACGGTTCAGCGCGTCTAAATCCCTATTTAGAGCGTCCTTTCTCCAATGGTGTTTAGTACTCTCCTCGCTGAATCTTTTTCGGGATCTTTTTAACGCAAAAACTAACAAATCTTCTTCCGCGTCTTCAGATTTCGAAGACGACTGCGTGGACTGAGGCAGCAAGAGGAGAGGTGGCGTCATTCGCAAGAACTCACACATTCTTCTTTCACAACAGCTTTAAATGCACATCCTAAACAGCTAGTATTTTCCATACCTGTTTCGCCATTGCATTTGGGACGTTTGTATGTCACAGAAACCGGCATTTTCTAGAAATTAATATTGCTCGTGTAGAAGCTTTTTCAAATAACTTTATCATCTAACATCATCTAAAACTGATGGCGAACCACCATTGTTATGTAACTGCCGTCCTACAGATTGTTTAGGGCAGGCGTTCCCAATCTTTTTCAGCCGTCGGTGCTCTTACAAGTTTAGTATTTTGTCACGGCGTTGCCCTACCTTAGCTAGCTAGTTAGCTATTTGATATAGATACAGTCGAAAGAAATAGGTATCTACAATAATAGTAGCTAGGTAGATAGGCACAAAAATTAAAACAACCACAGTATGAAACCATGATATAAACATATACGGTATGCTAAGAATCGAGATGCGCGGTGGAATTCAGCTTCGTTTGGACGTCACAAGCAGGATACGGTTGTCTTCTGTCAAAATTGTGCTGTCAAATGGCTGTCAATTATGCTACCAGATTGTGAAGTTCATTGGCCATTGTGTCAAATAAATAGTATTATCATTAAAAAGCAAAAGTAATTTAGGTAAGTAACAATACAAATACAAAAGGGATTGCCTATGCTACAGCTAGAGTAAATTCGGTACGTTATTTGCCAATAATTTTTTTTCATTTTCTTAGCACCCTTCTTCTTTAGTTGTTGTTGCATAACACTTTTATTTAGTTCTTTAGTACTTTTTGTCTTTGTGACTCTTTTACATCAAGCATGTGTTGTGTGATTTTATGACCAATGGTTAAATCTGACGATTTGAATAATTTTAAAAATTGCTCAATGCTGTCTTTTGAGATAATGCCCTCAGATAAAATAGAACCATTGTCCAAAAAATGATTTCGTAGCAACTTTAATACATGCGGAACTTCAGAGAAAACGATTTTTTTTTTACTGGCGTCACAGGGGTGTACAAATGTGTTAACGGTAATGTCTATTTCCAACTCATTCTAAAGTTTTATGTTGGTTGATCCCATGTCGCTCACCATCGCTACTACTATGTATCCGCTATTATCTAAACTTGTAATAATTGAAGTTAATAAAAATCATAAAAGTCAAAATAGTCAAAATAATAAAATATTGGTTGATTCCAATTTGAACACAAGCCTCTCGCCATGATCACTTGATCAGTGCGATGAGGACCTATTACTTGCTGTCGTTTTTTTTTTCAAAACACAATTGATTTTTGATGAACATTTCGTCAAAACTTAGAACAGTTAGTTTGTCTAAAATGGGTAAGCTTTTGGCTTTATGCTCCATGAGCATTACTATTCTATTTTGCATTCCAGGATACATTTGAAATGTAGTAGCCCAACGTCTCAAGCTACTTAGGGCAGGGAGTGGAAAGTTACATTTACCTCTTAAATAGTGATAAGCTTTCGGGCTAACACTTCTCAACGAAATTGCAGATGCTATGTCCTCTGCTGTCCAACAAACATTTCTTTTGCTCGTCAATTTTTTCAATTGACTAGGTGTAAACAATATTTTTACAGCTTTTGCTATTTCCGAACTTTCTTTATATTTTTCGTTTATTGTTTTAAGTTTCTTTTTCCAGACTTCACCTCTTCTTTTAAAAATCTCTTTCCATAACTGCATCTTTTGTTCATACTTCTGTGTGCAGGAACAGCTAATGGATTCTTTCCATAAGGGCGTTACATCACTTTCAATTGTCCTTTCAGCATCTTCTTTGGAAACTGAAAATAATTTTTTTCTACACTGCTTTCCAAGTCTGGCTGATTTTATTGTTTGTGTATGTCCAGTTTTATCTAGTATTAGTGGTTTGAATGGTGCACTTCTAATAGAACTAATACTGATGGGACCTCCTTTTGTGGGAACACACAAGGCATATACTTTCCTTCGATTTTTTTGGACTATGCAGCAGGAGCTTATGTTGCAGCCATTTATATTGAAACTTATCCTCAAAATGTTTTGAATAAATTCGTGCTAGAAGAGAATACAAAAACTATTTGTGTCTGATTGTCTACAGTTGTATTAAATGAAGAAATTAAAGAAAAGCTACCATTTGTTGCATTAATTACTTTTTTCTGCCGCAGTAATCAATGCATTTCTGACATAACTCAGGATCTTTGGGAAAACGATAAAAAATAACATTTTTTGATTTTTTTTATTGTTATTACAGCCCGACACTGAGCAGTACGCCATCGTTGCTTATACTAAAAGTTCCACAAAACTGAGTCGTTTTATTTTATTTTCTTATGTCTTTCAACACTAATTTAAAACTGTAAGCTTTGTGCCACAAAAATATGCTGAATTAGCTTATGAGTTGCAGGTTTTTAAGTGGGCGTTAAGTGTTAAGGGACTCAAGTACTATAAAAATCTACAATAATACGGAGAACTATTAATGCAAATTTTCACAAAACTTGCGGAATCAGATAATTTCATGGTTTATTATTTGTAAGTGGGTAGTATCCAACATTTTACGTAGAGAATTCCATACAGATTAACGTCGCAAATAGATTCGATTTTAATAATGACTTAAACTCATTGAGTTCTGAATGCTCCATATAATAATACACTTTTTCATTAGGTATAATAAAGTTTATAATAATAAACGGTTTTTTTACCTTATTAATTTTCAATTGATAGGATGAAATGCTATATATCTATAGGTGATTAGGTAGAATTAAAAAACTATTAAATTCCATTCAGAGTATTTTTTATTTCTGAAAATCAATTTCAGAAAAACGATTATCTAATTTATTCTTCAAAGCAGACACAAAATCCAGAACAGCGGATACACTGATATTGAAACTTGCTTGGATCTCATCCTCATCATAGATTTTATTCAATGCTCGTACTAGAGGAATAACGTCAGATATACATGTGTTCTGTGAGCTCAATTTTTTTTGTAATGTTTTCCAGAGGCTTCAGCACTTTTACTAATTCTTGAATTAAAGTCCAGTCATCAGCATTAAATTGTTCTATTTTGTTCTTAGAAGCATAAAGCGACAGTGAATCCTTGATGCAATCAAGTCTATCCAACATATGATAGCTGGAATTCCAGTGTGTCGGCGAGTCTTGCAAAACGTTTAAAACTTTTTGATTGAGTCGAACTTGTATTTTTTTCTAGTTCTTGCTTTGCCATTGTGGAATGGTTGAAATGTCCTGCAATTTTCCTATATTTTACGAGTAACACGGAGATCGTATCAAATTTTTTGATAGCTTCTTTAACCACCAAATGAAACTGATGTGCTGTAGGGGAAAGGCGTACAAAATGACATACCCACCGATAAATCAGTCATAATTCTTTATTTATTACTTCTTTTAAAACTAATAATCAGACTTTTCGTTCCTTGGTTTATTACTTTATCAAATTAAAGAGATCAATCAGCTTAATACAAGTACAACAAATTTATTAGAGTTTTTCAAAAACATGAGCAAAAACAATTTTGTCCGTCATAGGCGGGTAATATGACATATACAGTATGGACAAAATGGCATACAAAAATGATAAATTAAACATGACAAAGTTCGCATATAAAAGATTTCGTTTTCTTTGGGACGTCTGCGTGGAATGCATGAGCCCATTTTTTTACAGCTCAAACACTGCAGCCAAACCTCTTTTGGCTTGGATCTGGAGAACAATAATTTTATATGATCTACAAATTCTCTCGTTCCATTTCACAACTAAGAACAGTCTTGTATCTATCCATGCCTTCAGTACCAGGAGCTATAGTCTTATTATGTTCATTAAAGTATTTTCTTAACGTTGTTTGTGGAACATCATATATTTTAGATGCCTTCAGCCAGCCCATTTCATTATTCTTAACAGCTTCGATGGCATTTTTCATAGAGGTTTCATTCCATCTTTGGCGGTTTGTTTTCCTTTAATAGTTACGAGGCATGTTGTTGATCTTAACTGATACCTAGAAACAAAACGAAAAAAAGGTGGGTAGAACGACATACTTTGTCATTTTGTCCGAATAAAGGGTATGTCATTTTGTCCAGTTTATCATTTTATAACCTCTCAAATAAAAACCAAAAACTACCTAAAGATTTTTTAATTTCAACATAATCTCAGTCAAAATCAATATATTGTCAACAAATAAGACTCGTGAAAGACAAAAATGTACAAATTAACTTACTTTTATGATGAAACAAAATCCAACGGAACAGAACTAATGGCAAGCGAAAATTTTCAAACCGCCGTCTGCATCCAATTAACTTGTGTGCGCGACTGACGATGCGACAGATTGCTTACTGTTACTACACGGCCTGATAAATGTCGTTGCGTGTAGGAACCGTGGTTTCGGAGAAACGTTGCTATGTCGTTTAACCCGTCTGTCATTTTGTACGCCTTTCCCCTACAGTCGATACTATGTATTTCAGATAAAAAACAAGAGCGCTTCATATTGGATCCCCCATCTCGTACCATACAGTGCACATTTTGTTTCATCTAACATATTTTGAATTCCGAAATATAATCTCCCGTGTGGACGTTATTCAAGAACTTTCGCTTTCAAAGCAATATTTTTTCGTTGAAAGTTTTTGTTACTACCATGACTTGTTGATAATAACAATGAAAATCCTGATGACGGGTCTGACCAGATATCTGATCTGAAGGGAACTTTCTCAAAATCTTGTAACATGTTTTTTATTTTTGATGACACTTTATCGTACATCTCGCTGCAAACAAGTTCTGTAAAATATTTTCTGCCTTTTAGAACATAGTTTGGAACAATATGGTCCATCAATCGTCGGAACCCTAATTGTTCTACGTGTTGAAAAGGTAAATTTGATAAAGCTAACATTTCAGCAATCAAATAGTCAATTTTTATTGATTTGGGGTTTGTATTATCCCACATTCTAGCTTTTTCCATATATTTTTTGAAAAAAGTTTGTTTAAATTCTCTTTTTACCTTTTGCAAAGATGTTCCCGGTCGTGATATTTTATCGGTACTCTTCTTAGCGGAGTCTTCTTTCAAGAATAAATCATATTCTTCAGGATCTTTTCTCTGTAGATGATTTTTTAAAGAAGTTGTGCCTTTACTCTTACGGGAATACTTTCCGTCACAAATTTTACACTTCGCACATTCATCATTTATTATCTCAAAATAATTCCAAATTACACTAGAAAACTTCTTAATAGACATTATTTTAACTCTTATACACAAGCGTTATTAGGTTAGCTAAACTGAACTTAATTAAACGTAACTAAACTTCGGGTCTCTTTATCCCACTTCTAATGTTAAATGAAAATTGATAAATATATAAAAAAAAGTCGATTTTCAAAATAAAAAGTTTATATCCGTGAGCTTACTCATCCCGTCTACGATAGCTTCCCCAAGTCGGGATACGGTTTTGCTCACGCTGCCGCTAGAGAATCCACGACTCTTCCGGCGACAACTCTTGTGTTTTGGCCACCACTTCTCCCAGATATATATATTTTTTGCACTCTCAACACCAAACTGATGCACTTAACTTAGGTTAGCTGAACTAAACTTAATTAAACGTAATTAAACTTAATTAAACATCGGGTCTCTTTATCCCACTTCTGATGTTAAATGAAAAATTGGTAGATATATAAAAAAAAGTCGATTTCCAAAATAAAAAGTTTATGTCGAGATTCAGTATGTCATTCATTAATAGAGTCTATTAGTGAAGTGGTTCCCGTCGTCGTCTCCCGTACTCCAGTGCTCCTGTAGTACTCGCTGGCCGAGGCCGTGCTCCGATGAGTCCCGAATACTCCGGCCAACGCCCTGCAGCAGGATGGGACTTGGGCGACTTTCGGGTACCAACGGGTCTTGTTAAAATTGATGCTAACAAAACCATAAACAAAACACAAGCAATGGAAGTCGAAACATGTCCTTCCTCGTTACGACGGGCATGACGTCAATTATCGTTTAAAGGTCTCGCGCGCCGACACCGATTGAGTAAGAAAATAAAGATCCGTATCCGTATCCGTATTCGTATATCTTGACACCAAATGTCCGTATGCGGATCCATATCCGTATTGGGATCCGTATCCGCGGATATACTTTTTTGACGATCCGGCACATCACTCACCTGCGATGCGAGCGCTCAAAATATTGTTGCACCCGCGAATACTTATGATACGAGGATCGACTCACGACGCCCCTCTTTACTTTCTACGGCGCACACTTTGGGAACCCCTGGTTTAGGGGTTTTGTCATCTAGACAGTCAGTATCGGAGCTATCTGCAGCTGGTAGTTGCGAAGGCAGCATTACTGTTAAGACAAAAGGCGCAAATGCCTTATCAGGTTAAATATCTTGATTAAATGGATGTTAACCGGTAGCCTGAGTATGTTGTCATAAGTTTTTTATTTTTGGCTAAATTTTGGTAAAGTATACATTAAAACTTATTTTTGTCAAGCACCTGTCAAGTTTTTTATCTTTCAACAATGGTGTAATCCAAATGAGACGACGCTCAGTCAAAGATTAATAAATTTTTCTCTGATTTATAAAATTTTTGCCTTATGTTTGATAATCTCTATTAATAAATCTGTCGTCATACTACTCTTAACACAGAGTTTACTTTCCTAATACACGTGACTGCGACTCGCAGCAACAAGCAGGGTTAAACGTTTGGCAGTTAAACGTTAAAAGTTTGCTGTTTCTTTTCCAGCAAATTTTAGTTTTATTTATATTCGAATTTCTACAAACCATCGAGTCAATTTGATCACTTTAATTTAAATAATTTAAAAGTATTTGTAAATTCCACTCGTTATCCATATGATAATTTAAACATTAAAGAAAACAACAAGTTATTATGAAATACACGATAAACAACGATGGAGGTCTTTTATTCTCTACAACAGATTTTATATCAATACATCCTCTTGTGGTGATCGATTGTAACCATCAGAACGAAACTCTAACAGGTGGTGGGGTAAGATTAGAATTTGAAACTGAAGAGAATATAAATGCCTCAACTAGTGTCTTTTGTTTAATTTAATTATTCATGATCGTTTAATAAACTACGATCCTATAACAAACGTTAAATTTTTGTAAAGAAAAATAAAGAAAAATGGGTTCCACGTTTATCATCGACCTTCAAGGTTTTCAATATAAAACTTAAAACACCGTTTTAAATAAAAGAAATTTACATTCTAAATATGGAAAAGGGTGATCATCAACATTATCTTTTGAACACGGAGCATCTGCAAATCGATGTGGTTGTAGTTGTAATTGAAAATACGAGTCTGAGATAGTTCAAATTTTAACATTCTCAGGTACGACTTCCCACCACAACCATTCGAAACTTATATGGAAGCTAACGTTTCTTCTCTTCAAGTTTTATACAAAATTTAAGCATGGAAAAATTTACATTTTTTTCATCGTAGAATAAAAGTGTGATCAAATTTATAAACATTAATACAATAACATTAAACATTATTTTGATGATAAATTATTCAAGAATCACAATTTTTCAAGAAATAGTAAAAGTTGTTAAAATATATAATTATTTATCTCTATTTTACCTCTTGATCTCTATCTCTTTCTAATGATGATTGTATGTGTATATAAAGCCATCAACATTTAAATATAATTATTCAGACGCTTAAAGGTTATCATAATAACAAGACGTTCTGTTTTATAAAAATAAACGAATCCTCCACACACATGTGTGTTGATAACGATGATGGTTATGATGGGGAAAATTTATAGCGTATTTTGTAAATAATCATGCACCTAATATCAGAAAAATATCCTTTAATTTCAATCACGTATAGATAAAGAGATTTTTTTTTTATTAAATTTTTTGATCGATTTAGGAGGGTAGCTTTAAATTTCTGTTACAAACAATCATAGTACCATGTTGTAGTATTAGTCTACATTCTGTTATTTCACCATGTCTCGCTGTTGTGTTAATTCTCCAGATTTATATTGCTTTATTTGTTTTATATTTTATATTTATATTGATTTTTCGGTTCGGAGTGCCGTCCCCCACGAACGTCCTCCCCGCCTCGCCTGTTCGACGACCCTGTAAAAAAATACAAAATACAAGATTTTAACCCTCCGTTACACGGGTGCATTGCCAAACACACGAATACATGGGTTGGGTCTAAGAAACCCAAAATTGCAATACTTTTTTTCGCGAGTTAAATCATGATTTTCAATTTCTGTTTTGGGAGCTCTCCGGGAGCTGTTCTTCCGGAACTCCGGCTAAGCGGATTGCTGATTCTCGAGTACGTCTTGTTAGATGTGGATCATGGGTTCGCCTAATCATGTTTTCTTTTATCAAATTCTCACCCAAATTTCTCAGAAATAGCCGTCGGCTCTTGCTAAAAGCACCTTCTGGCAAATTGGTTCCATTTATAATAAACGCATTTATTGCACCGACATTCAAAATATTAAAAAATATTACTAGAGGCCAACGTCTAGTATTGCGTGCAACATTATAAGATGTGATCTTCCTGTGCACAACGTCCACTCCACTTTTCGTTATATTATAAAATGTAATCATTTCTGGTTTACATTGTTTAGCTTTTTGTTCGTCAATTTTGTCATCCATATGCATAGATGACAACATCAGAACATTTTTATTTTTTTTTTGGGACATACGAAACAATTGTGGCATCGCTAGCCCATGCAAATAGAGAGGAGTTAACTTTCCTTCCTTTTACATTTCTAACAATATCGGGAAGTTTTCTTCGGTTTGATCGTATAGTTCCTACAACGGTTAATTTGTGCTCATTTAGTAATCGCCTAATCAACTGGTAGCTCGTAAACCAACGGTCCATTGTAATGTTTCTTCCAGATTTACTTAGATGTAAACACATCCTTTCAGTGACAGCTGCGCCTGAATTGTCTTTTCGGTACGGTCCTTCGGGTTGGATACCAGCGTAAATCTCTAAATGAGATGTGTAAAAAGTTCTTGCATCTACAATAGAAAACACTTTTATGCCGTACTTGCTTGGCTTATTTGGAATGTAAACTTTGAAGCTGCAGCGACCCCTGAATGCTAGCAACATTTCATCTAACGTGAAATTGATCAAACATTTCCCGAACAGCAGCGAGCTTATCTATTTTCTTCCGGTCTTCTCTGGTCTCTGTATTATCGAACCTAAGACATCTCATCAAAAATTTAAATCTTCTTTCTGCCATGCAAGCTCGAAATATTTCATAACCAAACCCGTCATCTTTCCAAAATTCAGAGATGAGTTGGCGTCCTCCGTGCAATGAGCCCATTAGATATAGCAAACCAATAACAGCTTTTATTTCTACCACATCTGTTGGTTTTACGTCGTTTGGATCACTGTATTCTATAGCAACTTTGTGGATATATAAATTGGTGTTTTCAACTATTATCTCCAGTATATTATCAAAAAACAGTAGCCAACATTCTATTGGAGTTTGCGCAGTTTTTGCATGTGGTTTGACTCCAGGTAAATGACTAATGATATTGCGTTGTCTTGTCCTAATTGACGTGTTTGGACAATGTTTCCTCCATTTAATACCATCCTTGCAGCTATAAAACTGTCTCCTGTTGTCTACATCTGGCTCGCTCTATTTGTTGCTGCTGTTCTTCTTCCTCCTCGTTTTCCGATTCTTGTTCAGTATCTGATTGGTGATCTAATGTTTCGATAATGTTTGGATCAGCATCTGAATCGTCATCATTTTCGTCGAACTCTTCATTATCAGTAGGAATTTTTGCATCGAGAGCCATCAATCGCTCAATCTCTTGAAGATAAGGGTCCATGTTACAGTCTAGAGAAACAATATCATATCTCGTTTGCACCTAGCAGTGCAAAAATTGTCTTACCGTAATTGTCAGAACTATAAACAAATGTTAGAAAATAGAAAAATTTACAATCTTCTGCAAAACTCAACTTCACTCAAGCAAACGTGAGAATGCACTGATAAAAATACTCGGAAACAATTTGCTGACCGACGAAAAGGTTTGTTTGTAGTAGTCTCGGTTTACCAGATGTGCAAGATCATCAATAAAATTTCCATTGGTTCCTTTTGTATAATTTGTTGCAAAGAATAGAAGTAACACCGTTACACGGGTTGGGTCTCACAGGCCCAAATGCCTTCCCGACAAGAAACGGCTGTGAGTTTTTTTTAGCTAAATTGCACAAATTAAAACATACCAAAAGTTGAGCAGGTACTGATGAGCCCATTTAATTTACATCAAAAACAACGAAAATATAGCAAATTTTTCATGGTCTCGGTCCCACAGACCCACCCCGTGTGACGGAGGGTTAATTTAACAATATATTCAGACAGTTTGTCTAAGACTGTCATGGTGTTTGTTTTCTGGGGGTTGATTTTTCGGTTCGGAGCGCCGTCTCCCACGAGCGTCTTCCCGTCACGCCTATTCGACGACCCTGTAAAAAAAATATAACTATTATTTAATAAATACAAAATACACAAGATTTTAATAGAAGTGAACAAATGATTCATCATGAGAGAAAGCCGTTTAAGAAAGTCGATACTCTCGATAAAAATGTTATGACTACAGTTCACAATTGTATATGGGGACGGTTAAAAAATTAGGTCCAAACGTGGAAATTATAACACAATAGTGGAAATTGCAAGGAATAAATATGTACAAAAAATTAATAATAACGCAAAAAGTTAAAAGCTTTCAAAACTGTAAAATTACGTCCAGCAGGGACAGACTTGGCTAATCTTGACCATATACACAATAAAATTTATTTTACATGAATTTTAAAAAATCGAAATCTCTTTTTTTTGGTTGAAGGATTATTTTTAAGATCGAGAAGGTCTCTTTTGCTACACTTCAAGTAAAATGGTAGGGGAATCCCGGAAAATTATTATTGTATAGGTACATAATAAGTAAATAGTAAATAGTAATACATACATACCTGCAGGGCTAAATTAATCACTTCCTTCAAAAAATGTGTGCTTATTAGCAGTATTGAATGAATGGGAGCAACACAGAAAATTGCCTATATATGTAATTGATATTTTCTATAACCGAATGTAAATACCTGCCTACGTTAAGTTCTGTTCAGGAAACTGTTCCCATTGAGAATCCGGACTCAGATTTTAGATTTCGGCTCCGGTTATTCTGCGATTGACGATTTTTTAGCCCGGGACCTGGATTTTGGAGCGGCTCAGGTAGTATCGCTCATCATATTATGTAATACCTGAACTATGGTCTTTTATCAAACTTTGGGCTAAAATTATGGAAATATTCGTTGTCTTGACTTCAATACAAAAGCCTGGGCCTCAAGGCTAACTGCGTAATTTTATTTTTACGTAGTTATAAAGGCTAGAAAATACTAATATTAGATAATATATAAGATTATTACCATATCCTTTTATTTGGTTTCAAGTTGCCTTGAACCTGAAAGTTTAAGGCAGTAACTTTTACATGTTTAAAAACTGCTCTCAAGTTCCTTAAATGAGTACATTCTATAACTTAAACCTTCCAAATGTATATATATAAAAGTTTTTGTTTATTGAAACTGCAGTAAAAATTAATTTTATCCAGGACTGAAAACTATTTGACCCTACTGATAGACCAAATGGCAGTTTTTAAATCGAAACGATATTATGTCAAGTCATTCTTTGCTGTTGCCTTTTAGACTCTTTAACTTTGGGGCTCTTGAGGGTTGTTTGCGGATAGAATCTACGCGTCTTTGTTGGGTTAATGCTGCTATGTGGTGTCGCTTGCGTTGGCGGCAGGTGCTGGGAGCGGCGGTATTGCAGTGGGTGTCGTGTATTGGTGTTGATGTGTGTTCTTTTTTCTGTGTGTAAATGCGTTGTATTTTTTTAATGTGTGTGTTCTTCAGTCTTCAATTCTTCGCTCTTCGGTCTTCTATTCTTTGGCCTTCTTTTCCTCTTTCTCTCTCATTCTTTTCAGCCTCTTTTTTTTTCTTTCTCCTAGCTGAAAGAGAGAGTGGACATGGAAGGGAAACATCTGGTCCATGGGGAGGAGGATAGACCTATCATCGCATCTACAATGTGTTTCTTCAACCAGGAGTTGAAGTTCTGGGGGTAAATCGTGGATTGCGGAAATAAGAATAGGAGTAGGCAGGTTTTTGGATTTGAATTTTGTTTTTTTTAAGGACGCGGTTAGTTGAGCGATTTTTGGCGGGGTGTTTAAAAGAAGTATGTAAGGTTTGTAAGGTGTCATTAAACGCGGGATTAGTTGAAGTTCGGAGGTTTGCGAAGCGATTAGCTTTGTCTACGTTGGAGTAGTAAATGGTGGGGCCGTTTCTCAGAAAGGACTGCATTTTTGACCTGTAAGAATTTTGAATTTCTCTCAAAACGATTTACCGTCGCGAAAATCGAGGGATTTGCATTTTCCGCCCATGATTTTTTCCGGAATTTATTAATGCTGCTTTTAGTGGTCGCATTGGGTTTATTATAGATCGTTTTGAGGTGGGCATTGCGGTGTTTAATGAATTCGTGGTAGACTTTAAGTTTTTCTCTTACTAGTTTAATTATTTTAGCGGGTAGCGCTTTTCGAGTTTTTGCTACCGTTTGGTGCTGACGGCTGCTGTTTTCGCGGAGTTAATAGCGTTCGTGAATGACTCGATTTGTTGATCGTTGATGTGTTTTGTTGGCACGGTGAATTCCCTATTGTATTTAGCCCAGTCGGAGTTTTACCAATTCTAAGGTTTCAATTTTTCCCGGGGGATGCTGAGGGCCTTTGAGGAGAAGTTTCGCGAAGAGATGGAGGTGGTGGGAAGTAACGGTAGTGGCAATAAAAGATTGGGTATCTACATCAGAGATATAGGTTTCACAAATCACGATGTGATCGACGATAGAACAATTAGAGTGGTTGATAAGCTTTGGCGTGCTATTTTTTAAGCGATAGAGGCTTAGGTCGTTAATTAACGAGGAAATGATTATACCGTAGGTGAAGATTCCAGCGTTCAGGCGAAGGAAAGTTATGGTTTCACCGTTGATTTTGACATCGGCGGCAGCTGCCTTGAGGTGTAAAAGATTTTGCGGAATATCATGCTGGTTAGTAAAGAAATCGGTAAAGATTAGTTATGCGGTGCTTCTACGACGGTTTAATGTATACGAGAGTTTGTGAAACGCGGGGAAGCTTTTGACTTTAATATCTGGAGGAGAAAGATTCATGGTTGACGGAGACTTGTTAGATGGGGTTGGGAGGCCATGGAGCTTTTAATTAAGAATGGGGGTACACGATTATGTTTGGTGCCGATTCACTGGATTTTAGGTTTTCTTTTTAGCCTGCGGGGCACAGCACCACGAGATACTTCGCACTTTTTCATAGTCTTTGCACATGGCATTTCGCCACTGGTCTTGTGTGACTGAGTCACATGTGAACTCATCGGCATCGCTCGATGTTTAGTCCACGGTCGATCGAATAGAACAGAAAAGACATCTTTACTTCTGTCCTAACCATTGGTTTGTCTTCGGATAGCCATCCTTGGGAGGGGGTAACGTCCCAACAACAGCAACATGCTTTTCATAACTAACAGCACAAAACGCAGACGTACACAAAAGTACAAGAGTTGACTTTCCCAATACACGTGACTGCGACTTACAGCAACAAGCAGGGTTAAACGTTTGGCAGTTAAAAGTTTGCTGTTTTTTTTCCAGCAAATTTTAGTTTTATTTATATTCGAATTTCTTCATTTTTTACTAATTTTCTGCCTTAATCAATCCACTTGTACTCAGTTTTTTGGTGTGAGATGTGCACTTTACACGTGATGGATTACTTTTCCGAGCTTTTCCAAGTGTTCCTCAAAATATAACTGGACATGTCATCGAGATTAACTAGGACTTCTCTTTATTTCAGATTACTAAATACGCTGTCGGATAGGTGTTAGAAACTAGCTGGAACATTCATGAGACCGAATGATATTGCTTAAAAGTCCTAAATTCCGTCAGGACAAGCTGTTGGCTCGTTTCTGTTTTCGGCCACTCTCATTTGTCAATAGCCTGTAGAGATCCAAGGTGGGAAAGTGTTTTGTATAGACATCTCGTTTAGTAAGAGCATTCAGCTTGCGGTAGTCTATGCAAATTTTTCTTATTTGGTCTTGTTGAAGTGGATGCTTTTTTTTCGTTTATTTTATCGTATTATCTTTGTCTTCTACATGTCGTTCTATGTACACGTTTTTTTTGGATCCATCACTGTTTGTCGGTCTTTGACGTCTTTATCGATTAAATTAAATTTATACTATCTCACGATACTCTCAAAATTTTTGAAGTAGATGACTGTCTGGGAAATAATAAACAGCAAGGGAATCCAAAGTTTGAATGAAACCTGTAGAAGATTCTGTTTCTTTTGTCAAATTTGTATGAAAACCATCTAGTCAATTTGATCACTTTAATTTAAATAATTTAAAAGTACTTCTAAACTCCACTCGTTATCTGTTGACGCGGGTAGATTTTTACTCGCTTGAAAAACTGATGCAACTGGTTGTGGTTGTTTAAGTGTTTATTGAACCAACTATATCCATGAAGAGCTTATGGTAGACTCTCTCGTTCTAATTCAATCACATCATTTCTACCAATTTCTACCTTGTTGAGATTAGCAAAGGCTTCTCTAGCCCTTTTGACAAAAGGTTTTTTGATGATGAGTTTTTGCTCATCACTGTCATAGGTTAATAACGGTATTAATCTGGTGTCATTCTTAATGATCTCCGTAATCAGGTTCCAATCACATCTAGGATTGATCAGGTTTCTCCTGAACGCCAGAATACATGCTCTAACTCTAAGCTGACCGTGTGTTGCTTGATTCTTAGGTACATCTATTATATGAGACTGACTTTTTTCAGGATGACTTCTACCAGGTGCAAAGACTTCTAGGAATTGAGATAAGTTAGCATCATTTTTTCTCGTTTCGGTCCAAGTAATTAGTGCAAAGTTTTAAACGATTTACACTTGACTCACGAGTTGGGACGGGTAGCTTTAAAAATTGTAAACAATTATAAATTGAGTGGGTTTTTTTACAAAAATCACATGCTTTTGTGGATGTGCTCGCAAAACTTGACACCTTTCGTGTGTTATTTTGGGTAAATTGACCGACACGATTTTGTGCGGTTACCGACGATTTTGGCTGCGAGCGACTCAGTTCCAGCGCTTCCAGAAAATGACAACGTTGTGTTAAGTATTTCATTAATTGTTCACGCGTGGGTAAATCATTGTCAGTCAGTGATTCCTCCCATCCCTTTCTCGTCGCAAAGTCTAATTTTGAAAGGATGATGTGAATTATCAATACATCGGAAACGTGAATCTGTACGTCAAGAGTTCTTAATGCTTCAATATTGGCGTTAATTTTGTCTAGGAAGAGCCTTGATGAGCTCGCGGAATTATTGGTGATTTGCGGCAAACTGAAAATATTGGAAACGTGATGGTTCACGATTAAACGCATGTTTTGAAATCGATCTTTTAACAATTTTAACGCTGGTTCATAGTTCTCGTTTGAAATAGTCAAGGAACTTATGACACTTAAGGCATTGCCGCGTAATGAATTTTTTAAGTGGTGGAATTTTTGAACATTTGTTAATTGCGGATCTTTGTGCACCAGTTCATTAAAGGTATTATTAAATGGAAGCCATTCTGTGTATGCGCCATCAAAAGGCTTAATATTTATTGGGGTTAATTGGATAGGCACACGATTGGCGTTGATAGCATTTGACACATTGGCATTACGTTTTTGATCAATTATATCGTTGGCGTTCGCGACTAAGTCGAAATATTCGTCTTCAAAACGTGCTCGTAACTCGGCTTGTGCCAACTCTGGGGTTTCCGAATCTAAAGCTTCGATGTTGTTTTGAATTTCATCAAAGTCCCGTTTTATGTGTAAAAAGTCGTCAAGGCGAACTTTGATTCGCGAGACCGAGGCGGTATTTTGATTTTGATCAACCCAAAGCTTGAAACGTGTTAATTTGTCGTAAATGTTGTGACGTCTTGAAATAAATGACTGCAACGCGGCAACCACTTCGGTATTCTCGGTATCAATTGGAATTTCTGGCGCATCTTGCTGATCGTTCTCACTGCGATCTTCTCTGTCGCCATTCGTTTGAGATCGTGTTATTACCATTTCGAATTAAAATATGATTTAAAACGTGCAATAACGATTAAAGAATGCAGAGGCTAATTCAGATCAAAACCTGACCTCAAACCGCTTGAGGATAGTGAATAATGGATAGAAGATGGAACCCACTCACCGTTTGAAGACTCTGGCCTGTGTTCGCTGCGTTCCCACTCGTTGAGGGCATGGACTCTGGATCCCTGGACACTTCTGAAGCGGGCGTCGAAAATGAGCGCAAAGTCAAGGGCGATGGTGTTGACCAATTAGTTGTGATTTTTTCAAATCCGGCTCGAAGGACCAGTGTTTGACGCGGGTAGAGTTTTACTCGCTTGAGAAACTGATGCAACTGGTTGTGGTTGTTTAAGTGTTTATTGAACCAACTATGCTCATGGAGAGCTTATTGTAGACTGTGTTGTTACTACAACTTTTCGTTACTCACTTAAAATATGATAAGAAAAATGCACCCCTATCAATGGGGTGGGGTGGACTCAAAAATGGCGGTAAGCAGTAAGATCCTAAACTACCTACACTAAAAACCTAGACTTAACATTATCCATATGATAATTTTCGTAGCAGGTGGTGAGGTTGAAGTAAGATTAGAATTTGAAACTGAAGAGAATATAAATAATAAACTATGATCCTATAACAAACGTTAAATTTTTGTAAAGAAGAAAAGTAAAGAAAAATGGGTTCTACGTTTATCATCGACCTTCAAGGTTTTCAATATAAAACTTAAAAGACCGTTTTAAATAACAGAAATTTACATTCTAAATATGGAAAAGGGTGCTCATCAATATTATCTTTTGAACACATCTGCAAATCGATGTAGTTGTAGTTGTAATTGAAAATACGAATCTGAGATACTTCAAATTTTAGCATTCTCAGGTACGACTTCCCACCACAACCATTCGAAACTTATATAGAGGCTAACGTTTCTTCTCTTCTCTTCAAGTTTTATACAAAATTTAAGCATGGAACCATTTACATTTTTTTCATCGTAGAATCAAAGTGTGATCAAATTTAAAAACATTAAACATTATTTTGATGATAAATTATTCAAGAATCACAATTTTTCAAGAAATAGTAAAAGTTGTTAAAATATGTAGTTACATTTGTTAAGGTGGGTATGTTTTACACAGCTGTTTTCCAGGTGTGTAAATAGTAATTAATTATCTCTATTTTACCTCTTGATCTCTATCTCTTTCTAATGATGATTGTATGTGTATATATAGCCATCAACATTTAAATATAATTATTCAGACGCTTAAAGGTTATCAAGTTATCATAATAACAAGACTTTCTGTTTTATAAAAATAAACGAATCCACCACACACGTGAGTTGATAACCATAATGGTTATGATGGGGAAAATTTATACCGTATTTTGTAGATAATCATGCACCTAATACCAGAAAAATATCCATTTATTTCAACCACGTATAGATAAAGAGATTTTTTTTTATTAAAGTTTTTTGATCGATTTAGATTCATATTGCTTCATACTCTCATTTACTCGCTGGAAAGGTTGTCTTACAAGTGTACTTGTTTCCCCATTTTTTTTCTTAACACATTTTTTGCAGTGTTTGAAGAAATTTTCAATAATTCTGAAGTTCTCTTCACAGGTGCTTTATGATTTTCTGAGATAAGAGTATCATAACAGGAAATTATTAACTGCTTGGCATCTGTTGATAATGTTTGTCCTCTTCTTCTCTTAGGAGGAATATCTTCGTCATCAGAACTGCTTAAAAGAATTACTTGATGACTACATGAAGTAGGTGCATCATCCTCCAGAAGAGAAATGTTATTGTAGTCGACTGGTCTCCAAATTGCCATTTTTACTCGGAACAGCGGTCAATTTTAATTTCGGTCGTTGTGACGAAATATCTGTGAAATGAATCATACTGAATAGTTATATTTTTAAAAAATACCAAGGATGTAAAAACCTGGGAAAAATAGTCATTTTTTTCAAAATGTTTTGAGCACACTTTCATATATTTTGAGGCAGGTTTTCCCATATTTAGTTTCAACATCCACGCTGTGTGTTTGCCCACCTTTTCTTGATTTCCAAATTTAAAAACAAAACATTATTTATAGCACATAATATAATATATTTATATAATAAACTCTCATAACATTTGTATTTGTAACATAAACAAAAGTTTTTTTTTTTGTAGAAATGTGTGAAAGGATAATTCGGTATCCCGGCTTCTTTTACTACTACTAAAAAATTAAAAAAAAAACTGGAACTATACTTATATAACTAACAAGCATTAAACCAAAGACAAAAACAGACGCAAACCACACCCAACCAAAGACAAAAATCCCACCCCAAAGACAACCCCCCTCCAACATACTTTCAAAAAAAGTTAGGTTATGTACGGAAAAATATTCAAAACCCCCACTAATACACTACTCGTACTGTCGGTTCAAATCACTTTTGGTTGAAAAAGTTCTACCACAAGTTTCACACCACAACATGATGAAATCAAAATCAGTTTTGAATATTTATGTATTAAAAACTAATTACATTTTAAATAATTAGAAATAAAAAATACATTTTCTACAATACATTTTTTCCCATGATTTTTACATTTTGTTACATTTAGAAAATCGTTTTTAAGCTTTTAAAAACTTACTGTACCATCTACCTCACACACTAACATTCCAATGAATTTTTCTACCCACTTCGATTTTTCTTGTCCTTTCACATAAACTATAGTGTTACTGGTTAGATTACTAACTATAAATTTTTATATTTTTTAAACTTAACCAGGGCCGTAGCTAGGATGAATTTTCAGGGAAGGCTTTGAAGTATTCAGGGGAGTTCTTACTTTTTTCTTTAGGGAAGTTAATACTTATTGATATGATACACATTTTCGTATATACATATGTAAATTTACCTTCACAAAACACTCAACATTATTTTAATCTTGGTAGTTTCATCGTGTACATATTAAAAAAATAAATAAATTACCGCATTTGTGTATACATAAAAATTATTTCTAATAACACACACAATGGCTCTTTACCCGAAGGTGATCAGAATGAATCTGACGAACATTTCTTAAACTCATATGGTCCCAGTCCTTCGTTTGCCACTTATCGGGAATTTTAAGTGTCGCAGACGCATAAATCTCACCGATTAGCTCCGCATCAGCTGCATGGGCCAAGCTTGTGTTTATATTATTCGGAAATATTTCCAAGTTTCGTTTTCTCGACTCAACAACCGTTGAGACCCATTAAAACGCTAATACTTTTACGTACAATTTTAATTATAAAATATATGAAAATATCATCATGTTACACGTTGTATGTTTTTATATTTTCTTATAAAGCTGAATAAGGTTTCTGTAAAAACGAGTTGATATGTTCATATGCTGACAATCATCCTTGGTTTCATTATCTTCATAATCATCAATATCATCTTCTGTTATTGGTGACGCGATGGGTAAAAGTGCATCAATGATGTTGAAGGTGTGGATGTCGTCTCTGTTGATGTTATTTTTGGCGGTGGAGGAAGTGGTGTAATTTCTGCTTCTAAATTTGCTTGTTGTAGATCACCTTCTAACATAAGTTCCAGTTTAAAAGTTTTATTTTCATTTTCTCTATTAAAGAGGACATATTTTTCTCTACTAATTTCAGTGACTTGTCTGTCTGTTAAGTGGTTATATCTTTATGGTAGATATAGTTTCGCCATTCCGTTTAATTCAACCATCAGCTTTTCTCCATAATTTGTACTATGTCTCTTCACGTTAGTTATTTTATAGCTAGCTCTTGTTCTTCTCCATTGTAGTTAAATTAAACCAAACAAAGACTCCCAATAAATTAAACTTTTCTAATATACTTGTGGTCTTGTTTTTATTTTTCTCGATGGAAACCAATTTTTGCTTCTTTAGATTTTTCTTACTTTGCATCTTGATGGTGATGACTTTCAGCGGAAAACTCACAAATTCAAACACAGAATGAATTTTGCTTGGTTTTGAGTCTTTTTAAATAGACACATAATGTTATCAAAAAAACCAAAAGAAATGTGTGAAACACAACTTATTAATTTTACACAATATGGACTTTATAATTTAACGTCTTGAGTTTCTTTTTCATTATCTAGATGCTGTTGTTTATGATGATGAGTGTCAGGTTCATCACTTCGTCTTTTTTTCTTTGGTCTTGCTGCTGCTGCTTCTTCTTCTTCTTTACCACTTTCCGCAGGTGATGATGGTGGTTCTAAATATACATGTTTGCGATTAGCCATAATTGCTTGTTGCTCTTCAAAGTCTTCAGCCAACAAATTGAACTTGTAGCGTCTAACGATTCCCTCTATAATTTTGAAGTCCTCGTTGTTGTCCATTTTAGTCCTCATATACCGTAGAGGTAAATTCCCAAATTATCTTTTCAGTGTGATTGCTTTGGGACAATAGGATAAAGAAATGAATACTTTGTCCCCGCTTTCTTTAATGCTAATCACACCGTATCTAATGGAGAAAAAAATAAATTAATTAAAGTAACATTTTTTTAACATTTAAACGGTGTTAATAGTAAAAAACAAAAAAACTTACTTGGAATAACTCGTGCATTAGAAGTTTGACGTATTTCAACGGAAAAGAAGTAAGGAGATAAACTATCTAAATGAAAAATTCAACACTTTTGAGGACTTAACGCAAAAATATGATAAACCTCATAATATAGATTCATGTTTTGTTTATTTGTATTGATAAATGATAAAATAAAAATAAAAATTAAAATTCATTTAAGTAAATACTAATTTGATTTTATTTATTATGTATATTTAAAAAAAAAACAATTTCACATTAGGATCCTTTGTTTCTGAAAATAAAAATAAATAAAAATACAGCATTATCCAAAAAAATACATTTAATTGCTTGACTGAAGAAGCGCTCTCATTCGCAACCCTTCTTGTGTGCGAAAATCTTTTCTCTCGCGCGCGTGATAAGTATGAAGGAACTTCTTTCACAACATTTCTCGTTACTTTTGGTTTATAGCCTTCATCGCAACAGTTATCCCAACATTCTTCTTCTTCTTCTTCTTGAAAAGGTTGAGGTTCATTATTAGTTGTGTAGGGTTGAGGTGGCACAAACTGTAACCGCTTCATACACTTATATTTATGTACTGAGAGCCGGGAGGCTTTGACCCAATGGTCTTTAACGTATGGACACTGGATAAGTTCTTAAAAAAATATTTTTTTTTAGTAAAACAAAAAAAAAAATTCTTACCATCACTCATGTTGCTGTTGCTTCTTAACACTGTTTGAATATTTTCTCCAAAAAGCAGTTGGTTTATATACACAATATTCTGTTACGTTCTATTATGAAAAACTTTGTTGTCACATTTGTTTCATACGTGTTGATTATTCTATGCAATTTTGCCCAATTGAACTTGTGTACCAGTTGCCAATATGGTTTGTTGCTAGTCATCAACAGTTTTTTTATTACGTGCCGATTATAAAATGCAATTTAATATTTTATTTGGTAATAGTTTAATCTGAAGTTATCAGCATTTTTTTAAATTTTTCCTTTATTTTGTTTATTAATATTTGATGCAATAAATTTTTTCAAAATATGTGATAAGAATAATTTATTTTATTATACACACAACACAATTATACAATGTTATATTTATCAATCCAAGTGTTATAAGTATCATTAAAACCTAACCATTTAACAATATTTTTCTTTCTTTTTAGTATTTTTTCCATAAGATATACATCAGGATGTTCAACTTTTTGTAATTTTTCTGTATAAAGTCCACCTTTAATATCTTTATTGCTAAAATCTGTGAGTAAATATGTCTCAGGCTTTGCTAACATCATAGGCCATATCAGTACCAACATGGTTATTATAAACATGTTTTAAATTAAGTTCATCTTGTTTAAATAAAACAAGAACATTTGCATTATCTCTTAGAAGATGCTTAGGAATTTTAGCATACGATTGGCAAAGATAGAAACAACCCATACTAAAGTATTCATGTATAACACTTTGATTTTCACAACCTACATCATCAAATAAAATGATTGAATTCGGTTTAGCAGCTGATGGGCTTGTTATATTTTCACTACTATTGTAAGCATAGTACCCGATTTCTTTTATAGGTTTTAGTAAATTTTCTAAATAAACATATTTTGGTTGATAGAGACTTTTTGAATATACATAAAGATTTTCAAATTTTAATTCATTAGGATGTCCTATTAAACTATTAATGACGTTTGTTTTTCCACAATTTGATGATCCAATAATTAAACACCGTATTGTTGATGGAAATAAAACACCGTGTTTAAAACTATGTTCTTCATGATTTAAATCATTGTTCTCAATACGTAAAGACACTTTATGTTTAACTATCTTCATGATGATGATGATGACTCTAAACTGTATATAAATTAACTTACACATGACTATTTATGTCTGTATTATTAAAACTATTTATCAGTTCGTTGGTTTCTTTATCTACTTAATCTAGTAACTATGAATTATCGAAGTGGTAGTGGATTTTTAGATAAAACATTGTATGCAATTCCACTTGAATTACACATTCCAGGTGGTTCTCAATTCTGTGGACCAAATACAAAACTTAAAGAACGTTTGAACAGAGGAGAAGTAGGTATAAATGGACTTGACGCGGCTTGTAAAGATCATGATATTGCTTATGATCAAACAAAAGATTTAAATCTAAGACATGAAGCGGATAAAATTTTAGCAAACAAAGCATTAGAACGATTTCGTTCTAAAAACGCTTTCTGAAAAGAGAAAATAGCAGCATTAGGTGTTGCAGGAGCAATGAAGTCCAAGTCAAACTAGGAATGGGTATCAACAACAACACCATCAACAAATTGTACAAAAATTCTTAATCAATGCATAAAAAGAAATGGATAAGTGCATACATAGTCTTGAAAAAGGAAAAAAATTCTCGATTATAAAATAAAAACAAAGACAAAAATAAGTAAAAACTCCATCAAAACCCAAACGATCTAAGAAAAGTAAAAAAGAAAAACAACATGACTGATAATAACTCACCAATGAATAATGCAACTGCTACCCAAAAAGCTGTAGAAAGAAAACTTAACAATGAAAATGATTCAGGGGAAGAAAATGAAAGTAACAAAAAATTTAAATTAAATGATGATAATCCGGTAGAACGTGTTAAACTTAATGCAAGAAAAAGCAGAAAACGTAAGTTATTAGATAAATGTAAATGATAATGAAAATGTTTTATCAAAACGTATGAAATGTGTTTAAAAAATAAAAGCACGGATAAATAAAAGTTTTAGTTTTTTGAAATTTATCAATCAGGATGGCTGCAGTGAAAAAAAGATGTAACAAAAAAAGAAAAACTTCAGTGAAGTCACTAAAAATATTAGACAAAAAATCCGTAAAAGTAAAGGAAAAAGTTTAAAAGATGCTATTTCTGTAGCTTTAAAAACAGCAACAAAACAAAAAAAGAAAAAAAAATCTACTCGTGTTATAAAGATTCCAAAAAAGGTGTTTTTTTACCATTAATTCCTGGGGTCAGTGCACTTGGTGCACTTGGTGGATTTAATGAATCGAATGGATAACCAACTACATCCATGGAATAAACTTCAACCATGAAGACAACGACAACACCATCAAGTATGAAACCATAGGCGAGTTTATTAGAAATTTTTCTAATACGGTTTACGATGTTGAGGATAATGTTTTTGCTGTAAAAGGACTGTAGAAAAAACAATGGTTACAACAGTTTCTTGATGTTGAGATATTGGAATTGGAAGAAGAAGGATGTCCTGCTTTAGATAAATTAGAATCAATTTTTAAATCTTATCATTGTCAAAAACATTGTAATACTTTAAATTGCACGTTGGAAAATATTTTTAACTTATAATTTTGGTAGAGATATTGTAAAAATATTATAAAAAATATATATAATGTTTAAAAACATTTATTTGTTTTTTTAGTCAAGAATTTCTAGGAAATCTTGTGCATCTTGAGTTTCTTTTTCATTATCTAGATGCTGTTGTTTATGATGATGAGTGTCAGGTTCATCACTTCGTCTTTTTTTCTTTGGTCTTGCTGCTGCTGCTTTTTCTTCTTCTTTATCACTTTCCGTAGGTGATGATGGTGGTTCTAAATATACATGTTTGCGATTAGCCATAATCGCTTGTTGCTTTTCAAAGTCTTCAGCCAACAAATTGAACTTGTAGCGTCTAACGATTCCCTCTATAATTTTAAAGTTCTCGTTGTTGTCCATTTTAGTCCTCATATACCGTAGAGGTAAATTCCCAAATTTTCTTTTCAGTGTGATTGCTTTGGGACAATAGGATAACGAAATGAATACTTTGTCCCCGCTTTCTTTAATGCTAATCACACCGTATCTAAAAGGAAAAAAAATTAAAGTAACATTTTTTTAACATTTAAACGGTGTTAATAGTAAAAAGAAAAAAAAAACTTACTGGAATAACTCGTGCATCAGAAGTTTGACGTATTTCAACGGAAAATGCTTCTTATCTTCAGAGAAGACAGTAATGTTACAAGGTATAGACGATTTTTTTCTTTGGTATTTAATCACTCAAACAAACAACTGTGATTGATGTATAACATAGTAACTAATTTTTTTTAAAAAAGGAGCTTGGTCAATTTTTAAAAATTATTTTTATAAAAGTTACAACTTATTTAGTTCACTTTATAACACAACTTATTAATTTTACACAATATGGACTTTATAATTTAACATAACAATCCCGTGTAACTCTTGCAATACACTCGATAGACTGTTCTTAAACTGTTGTTGGACTTCTTCCCGATGGTTGTCTTATATAGATGTAAGAATCTGCAACGTTTGTGGAAAGTTCAGCCACGTGCTGTTTACTGGATGGAAAATAGCGTTTTCTTCCATGTCCGGAAATGGGTCATCAGATTCCATTTGCGGAGCTCTTCATGGGATATCATAACACCTTCCTTCTGAGACTGGAAATTTGGGGATGCTTTGCGAAATTAAATTTGCAGTGGGTATGTTGCGTGTGGATTCGGTCAACGGAGTTTCTTTGTGAAGCTTTGGTTGAATGCATTTTTTCCACTTGACGTAGACTGCTGTAAAAATTAAAATTATATAAATCAAAATTGTCCAAACACTTGTATTATAAGAAATTATATCACTCTTGGTTTCCTTAATACAGCGGTGAATGTCTTGCATCTTATGATAGACTGGATTCAGGCTTTGCAGATCGATATCTTTAAGTTGTATAGGATGTTGCTGCCAAGTTTTTTGTTTTTCTTGAAGTATTGATGAAATTTCGATTTCTAGAGTGTGGATGATTTTTTTCTGAATATTTAAGTCATCATAGGTTTGTATTGTTGTGGAATTAATTTTCATTTTACATCCAGGTGGAATTGTATTCTTTCAACCAAGGTGATTGATTAAATTTTAATATTCTGTGAACCGTTTCTACAATTAATTCATATTTTATATACAATTTTAGATTACAGTAGTGTACAATGTAATTGCGCTTTGGATATAGCGTAAGCAACAACTTTTTAATTCTGCTTTTTGACATTGGTGGAATCATATGTTCTGGTGCCAGAGGCTAATCGCTGTGCGAATCATGTAGATATAGTGGATACCATAAATCACTCGATTATATAACCAATACTAGAGTTGTTAGGAGTGTCAAGTACATGTTTTAGATCAACATCGTCAACAAACTCGAAATTTCCATATGGCAAATATTCGGACATGGCTGCACCGTACAAATTATTGACATCAAAATTCATTACATAATTGCTATCCATTGATTGATCGTAATTAGTATTCATATATTTGTTGTTTGCTTTAGCGTATCGATTTGAACATTGCGAAACTCCACCTCGAATTCCTTTTCCAATAAAAAGAATTTTATCATTATCTGTTAATAGCTCTAATTGAATTTTTGTTGTTTTAAGCATTGCATCAAAAGTTAAACCAGGAGCTGTATAATAATGTAAAGGATCAAGTTGATAAGTTGCCATACATGTTTCTCGAAAAGCTTCAAAAATGTCTGCCAACAGTAAAACATCTGTTTTTAAATACAGATCAGAATACTCGCCAAGTGAATTAATGCTAAAAAGTTTCCAAACATTTATAGCGTGTTCGTAGTTTTCAAAAAATCCTTTTTTGTTGGTAATTTTGTTTCATCAAGGTTCTCCCAAGAATCAAGGTAGTTATAAGGAAACACTCCTTTTCTATTCAACATTTCAAATTCTTGCAAATTTTTGCAGTGAGATTTAGTAATGTGTTTTTGATTATTTAAATTTTTTGATAATATTTCTAAACTTGATGACATAAAACGAAAAGAGTCCATAAATCGTAAACGCACTGATGTGTTCGAAATACTTTTTGTAAAAGATATATATTTTTCTTTGTTAATTGGTAAAAGTTTGATAGATCCATTTATAGACGTGGCTAATTCTTTTACAATAAAGTGAGCATCATATCCACTTAAATTGTGAAATGCAATAGGAACAATATGTGAATCTTTATAATTTAAGTTACAATGTTGATGAGCAATGCCACGTATCTCTCCAGTTTTTTGATCATGATCAAACACTTTGGTCTGTTTTTCTGTAAATGTTTGTTTATATATATGACACATCTCTGCTTTTAAAATCTTTCTTTTTTCTACTTTGTTCAATTTTTCCATAGGCAAGATAAACTTAAAGATGTTATCACAATAGTCTACAATAGACTTCAGTTCATTCATAAACCAGGTTTTGCAGTCTTTACCGCAATATAATCTAAATTTTGAAAGACTATTATCGTATGAACATTTAAAATAATAAGCTACACTAAATGCTGTAGGCTTTTGATAGGTGAAAGATTTAATGTTACGACAATTCTGGTTTGCAGACTTTTCTAAAATGCTTTCTAAATCTGCATATATAGCAAAAGCAACTTTTTCTTGAAATTTATAGTTTTTAAAATATAAGAATTTGTCATCTTCTGTTGGTAATTTAATAGAACACGAATTCAAATTTTTACAATAATTTTTATGTTTTTCTAAAAGATTTGGTGTTAAAAATGCATTCAAACATCTTTCACATATATAAGTTTTGTGTCCATGTGCTGATATTTGTTTTGACAACAAAGCAGACAAATTTTTTATCCAAGTAAAATGATACAAAAGCTGTTCATTTTTAAACTCCGTTTTGTTACTTTTGGATAAATCTATAGATAACATGAAAAGATTGATGATTTTATTCGAATTTTTTGAATTAACACTTAAAGAGCAAGGTAAGATTTTTTTGTTTTCTATACAATATAAATTTATAGCTAAATTATTCATAATCTCAATTTTTTTTATGTCTTTGAATGTAATGGGAAATTCAATGTTATCATCCATTAAGACGTCTTTAAAGTATGGGTATGAAGAAGTTCTTTAAGGGTGATTTGTTGTAGGGTTTAAAGCCGCAACAATTGACCAAAGAAAACATAACTTAACGAATAAACGCATTTTACTATATAATTTTATTAAATATGTATGGGGAAAACTAGGGCATGGATGTTGTAAAGTAGCCATATTGTAGAGTTTAATAAATTTAAATAAAGTATGATCTAATAAAACAATTTTTTCAAAATTTTCCTCAAAAAGTTGTTCGAATTCACAAACGTAATGAAAAAAATTATCATTTGGCATATACAATTTTCCAAAGATTTCCAGGTTTTTTGTTTGATATCTTTGGAAATGTGTGTACAAAGAAGTTTCATCAAGGTCCTTATGGTCATTAGCGTATTGTTGACAAATGTCACACGTATGGACCGCCAAACATTTTTTTATTAAATATCCACAAATATACCTTATCGAATTTTTCTCGATGTTATGGAAATGATAATCGCAGTCTTTTAAATTAATCCTTATATCGATCGATTCAATCTCCTCAGGCTCGTCCGCAAGTTTAGGAACGTACTGTATATTTAACTTTAAGATTTCTTCAAGATCGGGTAAACAATTTTGACGATCAGAAGTGAAAAAATTTTGGGAAAACAGTTTTTTAAAAGCTCTTTGGTATTGGTGTGGGATTTACACAATTTCCGCTTTGTTGTCTAACTTACCCAAAAAAGTTTTCGAGAGCATCTTGACACAACCTTCTTGTAAATAGATACTCAAAACCAACAAATTTTAGTTTATTCCATAAAAAAGCATGCCGTTTATTGTAATTTGAAAACATCTAATAAATTTAATTTTGCTAGTGATGTCTTTACCCGTCTTGTTGAACACCTTCAATTTATTGAAAAACGCTAGACATTTTTTTAAAAATTTTGTTTGATATTCCAAACCTTTGAAAGCGAGATGAAACTCTTTACTATTGCTTGTTTTAGAAGAATTTAAAATATCAAAAGGTTTGTCACACATTTCAATAAACTCTATGGTCGCTAATGCTTCTACAGGTAATTTGTTTAGAGTAACATAAGTAGTCATTTCTGCAGCCACAGTAGCACTTAAAACTTCTACTGCCAAGTAAACACGCATCTTTTCCAAATTTGAAGGATTAATATGTGCATCGGTCAACTTTGGTGCCAATCGTCTAGTTAACTGCCGATCATTTAAAAAAAAATCAGAACAAAATCCCAGGAAGTTTCTTTTCCATCAAAATATAACACATTTTCCATTAAATTGTTTCGAACAGCTTTAATGAGATGGGGAACATCAAACAAGTAAACAATGTCTTCGCCATCTACTTCAAAAAGAGAATTTTTTTCAGTTATTTTAAAAATATTAGACACACTAATGTTGCTTGAGCCCATATCGTTAATTAATGCTTTTACTTTTAAACCAATTTCTTTCAATTTAATAATACTTTTTCGAATTATATCAATTAAATTTAGGGATTTACAACAGTTATGTGCAAAAAAATATGCGAATGGCTGCTTCCAGTTACTATATATTCCCTTCACCATTAATGCCAAAACATTTCGCGATAATTTAAATACTTTGCCTTGCCCACAATCCTCAAACCCTATAACTTCATCCTTACCTATTGTGTAAAATAAATGTGATTTAATACTCATTTCATCTAAACACAAGCAACAATTTTTGTCTATGTCGGTAAACGTATTTACTTTCTGTTGCAAAACATCAAAAATGGCTGCACTGAAGTCTGCTTTAAAATGAACGTTTTCTGTCAATCGGTTTAAAGTTCTCTTAGTGGGCAATACAAACATTTTACTAATATCGCGATATGCTTTCGGTCCCATAAAATAAACTCTCAAGCACATTTCCAAAGATTTTCTACCATACTTTCATTGATATCGTGATTTGTTATGCAAATCTGCTTGTATTTTAACACAATTTGCACATTCTTTTGGCAAAAATTTATCACATAATTTTTTGAAATCTTTTAAAGTAGCAACTTCAGCAACATTACATTTTTTTGAAACCATTTTCATTTTCATGGCATTCATTCTATGTTGCAGCGAATGGACTTTTTTGCGCAATTTTTGTTTTCTTGGAGTTTTACCAGATAATTGTTGCGATGTTTGAGTACCACATTCAGGGCTTTTTAAAGGAGACCTTATTCCAACCTGCAACATAATTCTACTCGCTTCAGGAGAAACTACCTCTTGTTGGTGGAAGATAGTAGTTTCGTTTACGTCCATTGCGGTTGATGGTCTAGGTTGCGGTTCAGAAAGTGACTTGTTGTGCAACCCAGACGTTCCAGCTTGGGGTTCAGCAGGCGTGCTGATTTGCAAACCAGGAAAAGCAGATTGAGACAGAAATGCTTGTTCTGATGCAGCTGGTAGCGGTATAGTCGTCTGCAATAAATCTGGTCTACCTAAAATTGTGAAACAATAAATATTGTCTCTTTGGTGTAATTCAAAACTTACTTGTTGGCAAATTAAGGGTTGGCACATTAAGGGTTGGCACACTATGAAGTAGTAGTTTTGCAAAATTTCACTGCTCAAACATTGCTGTATCTTTCCCGTTTTGTCATAATTGTAGCACAGGCCCGAAAGAAAAAAAGTCTGGTTTGAACTATTTGACGGTTAACGATAAAATATCGCTCTAAATAAGATAGAAGCCTATTTATGATATTTTTGATACAAAGAGCAATTACACGTGGAAACCAACAGCACGAGGAATCCATAAACCCCATGATGTCATACTCGCGGTCCAGTGGATTCTGTTTTTTCACGAAGAAACATAAATAAGCACGTACTCAAATATCCCATTCGCACACTTAATTTCTGTAAACCAATTCGGTCCATAACTCATTAGTTATTAAATGTTAATATTAATGATTAGTATTAAACAAAGTTTTATTAATATTAGGTATAAAAAATTTGAAAAAAAAATCTGGAATACCAAATGTATTAATATTGGAAAATTGCAGTGCATTAAGTTTGGAAACTAAAATTATAATGGATAGACCTAAACAAGGGAATGGATCTAATTTGCTTCTGAGCACTTATGGCATCGTCTGACCCATTATTGATTGAAAAATGCATTAGACAGGACTTAATGAGATTGTTGCGCCTATTTGTTATTCCTCGCTCTTAAAATAAATAAATCTACACGTGGAACCCTTTGATGGCGTCATCGGAATTATTCTACACTCCTTCCACTATGTACAATAGGTCAGTCCTTTTTCCACCGATGTTTCATATTAGTTTGCCATGAGTATCTACGACCCGAACAATTATTATCATATTGCTATATTGCTAGTTACAATACATAACTACATGGTCGTCCATGTTGGGGACGTACGTATAATGGTAAACTCGAAAGGATAGTTGTACTTGTGTATTGCGATTATTTAGTTACTTTCGATTAAATCTTTGGACCTTTGTAACTCTGGTCTTTTTAAAATATTAGGATTTGCTGCAAGATTTAGTGCCGCCATCTAGTTTCGGTTTAACAAGGTACCGCCAGCTTGTGTGTCATGCGCAGAAAAAAACGGGCATCGTGAAAACCCCAAGCTGTCCCTACTGGTTCACTGGTTATTACTTATACTGTGTTACAATCGTACACAGGCAACCACTGGTTTAAAAAAACAAATGTTCGTATAAATATTAAACAAACTTACAGGTTTCAACTTGCACATCAGTAATATGAGTCATGATTTCATAACCATTCCCGTCAGTGAGCTTCATAATTACATACTTTTATTTAGCAAAATTTA
Source organism: Cynaeus angustus (assembly GCA_030157275.1). NCBI lineage: Eukaryota > Metazoa > Arthropoda > Insecta > Coleoptera > Tenebrionidae > Cynaeus > Cynaeus angustus. Next base: position 12,903,051 of record CM058066.1, on the reverse strand, counting down.
GTGCTTACTCTTTAAATTCTATAAGATAATACACACCTTCTCAGATTTCACGTGAGTTTGGTTTCAATAAATTTTTATGCATTTCCATTCTACTGCAAATATATGCAGATAGATTTGTAACTATTAGAAAAAAGATGCGCCTTAAAGTGTTCTATCGATACGACAAACCAAATTTAATTTTTGATGATATGCATTTGTTAAAATCATATAAATGCTGTCAAAAACTAAATTCACTGACACACGATCTGCACGGTCGTTGCCCAGAGCTTTCGTTACTCTGAATGGACCCCGCCATTTCGGTAGCAACTTGCGACTAGCTCCAGTTGGGGCACTACTCGTCACTTTGAGGAGTACCAAGTCACCAAGAATGTAGGGGGTCGCACTACCGCGCTGTGCATCGAATCGGTTCTTCTGCTCCTGCTGATTGCGAGTGATCAACAGTTCCATGTTCTTTCGAATATCAGTCACATTGACCACAGCTCGGTCATCGGGCTGCGCCCCAGTCAAGACCACCCGATACCCCATTAAGGCCTGACTTGGGGTAACCCCGATCGCTTTGTTAATCGTTCCACTTAGTCCCACTTGAATATTAATTATGTTCTCAACCCAACAATCATCATCGTTACTCGCTCCCATGGTCGCCAAGGAACTCAAGATTGTCTGATTGTATCTTTCTACCTGACCATTTCCGCGTGGCATCGCACCAGCAGTTACATGGTGTATAGCTTTGATCTCACTGATAAATTTCCGGAATTTTTTGCTTGTGAAGGACTTACCCGCATCGCTAACAATTTTATGAGGCACCCCAAACGTTTTAATCATTTCCTTCAACGCTTTCAGTGTACATTTGGTCTTTGTGCTTCGAACTGGATAAATTAAAACAAATTTCGTAAATGCGTCTACCACAACTAAAATGTGCGTGTTTCCCGTTTTGGTTTTCACAAAAGGACCTAGGTGGTCGACGTGGACCGTGTGGAGAGGCTTAGGTACTTTCGGTATCGGGTGCAAACTACCCTGCGGTTTACCTGTTTTATTTTTAAAATATAAGCAATTTAAACATTGCCGCACGTATTTGCTTATAAAATGTCGCATTTTCCGAAACCAGTATTGACTGGCCACCAATTCGTAGGTTTTGTCAACTGCAAAATGCCCTGAATCGTCGTGTGCCATTCGTAGGACTTGAAATTTTGCCAATTCTGGAACCACCCATCGGAGTGCGTATTTTGTAAATCTTTCCTCCCTTTAAGGCGAAACTCTGAAATATATCTTTGTTGCCCTCCCAATCGCCCGATTCTAAATTTTTTTTGATAGTTTGTATATTTGAGTCGTGTTGCTGTGCAGCCAACAGCCAGTCATCGTCAGAAATCACCGTCATGCAAATATGTTTCTTCGATGGTGGATTGCGGCTCAAAGCGTCAACATGTTGCATTTGTTGACCATTTCTAGGGATAATCTGGTATTGATATTCGCTTAATGCGAGTACCCATCTACCTATCCGGGTGTTGGTTTCATGTTTGCAAAATGTGCTTTTGACTGCCGTACAGTCGGTGAATGTTTGGCCCAATAGAAACTGTCTAAAGCGTTTGATGAAATGAGTGAAACTTTATCTCATCCCTTGTGGTCTGCCTGCTAAAATATGAGACCATATTTACACGAGCGCGCAGGCTCCGGCGGGACATGTTCGCGTCACTTCCCGATACGTGCCGTCATGCGTCTTCGTTGCCTCTGGGGGCGGCTCGGAGTCGGTCTAGGTGGTGGCGCTCTGGACGCCCGTTTACCTCGACTTCGTATACATGAGAGCCACCGATCCGTCGGATTATCGTATATGGACCTGCCCATTTGGAGCTAAAAGGGTGGTGGACGCCGGCTCGATAGTACACCCGGACAAGAACCCGGTCTTCGGGGTCGTACGTCTTGGCCTCTCCTCGTACTTCCCTCCTTCGCCGGCGGACGTATTCCTCCTGTTGTGCTCGCGCGCGTTGATGTTTATTGTCGACATCTTCCACCTGGACTGCAGCTCCAAGGCCCATCGCGTCAATTTCGCCCGTTGGTCGCGCACTGTTGTTAGCCACGTTAGGGCCTTGCTGTCTGTCTTTAGGGTAAATAGCTTATCTTCGAGGTAGGGGCGGAACCGTCGCGTTGCCCAAATTACCGTGAGGCACTCCTGCTCGTTCACGTGATATCGCTGTTCTCGCGAGTTGAAGCGCGCACTCGCGTACGCTATCACGTGACGGCTATCGTCCGCACATTCTTGGAGCAGCACGGCTGCCATTCCCGCACCACTCGCGTCTGTCTGGAGCACGTATGGCAGGTCCGAGTGTGGTCGGTTTAGCGGTCTCGGTTTCTCCAGTTCCAGTTTTAACTCCTCGAAGGCGGTTTGTTGCGTCTCCGTCCATTTCCATCGTTTTTTGTTTGATAACAAATCAGTAAGCGGCGCGGCAATTAGCGCGAAGCGCTGCACGAACTCCCGTACCCAGTTACACAGTTCGAGGAATGCTCGCAGCTTCTTCCTGTCGGTCGGTGGTTGCCCTAGCTGGCACTTCTGAGGCGAGCACCGTAAGCCGTGGGCTTCGAGCCTCTCGAGAACTAATCGCAGGTAGTAGTATAGGAAGCGGGGTTCTGGGACAGCTCGATGGCATGTTCCATCCGCATCTGTCCATGACCTTCATGAAGGTCATTCTTCTGCACCCTCCAAGACGAAGAAGTCGTCGTCAATGACCAGAGGCTGCTGAAAATTGGGCGTTTCCCTTTTGAAGGGCGTGTCCTCAGGTGCAAATTAAGGTGTTTTTTTTTTTTTGTGGTGTGTTTAAATTTGTTCAAAAATTATTTTTTTGTTTTTAAAGGACCCCGAAACTGAAAAATTTTTTTTTGCCTTCGGCTGTATTCGAACCTGTAACTTTTCCGTTGTGAAGCCGCCATGTTCGCCACGCGTCCAACAAATGTATGTTAGACTATCTAGTATAAATATGGTAAACATTCATCCTTATCACAGCGTGGTGCGTCATGAAGTGGTTTGGCCTAATCTAGCCTGCACTCTTTTTTTTGTTTCGCTCGCTTGCTTTTGTAAATCATTTAAATTTCAATAGTTAAAACTAGCCTAGACTAGACTAGCCTAGCCTAGCCTAGCCTAGCCTAGCCTAGCCTAGCCTAGCCTAGCCTAGCCTAGCCTAGCCTAGCCTAATCTAATCTGATTAATTTTTTTTTTTAAATTACAGTTTTGATTCACGTGATTTTTGTGTATAAATATTAGGGTGAACAGTGTGTTGTTTAAACATTACTGTTTTCTAGTTTTACGAGATTAGGTGTTTGTTGAAGAATGATGGTGAATAGTGATAACGATATGGAAAATTTTATCGACTATCCATTACAAGTTGAAACGAAATTGAATGAAAAGATCATCGAAAATAGTTATAAGAACAACCCGAATTTGTTGGAGAAATCCGTTGACAAAGAAAAAATTGATCAATTTATAAATAAGTTACATATGCTGTTAGTGAATATAGAAACAACTAAAAGTAATTTAACCAAATTATCTGATGGTATAACAAAATTTTTAAACGATTCAAACTTTTCACTTTCTGATTTGTTTGATTTAATGTTGTTAGTAAACTCTAAAGAATCTTTGTATGAAATTTATCAGTATCTACCTGTAAAATTACAAAATAGATATTTAAATCTGCAACCATCTGATAGTTCATTTTTATAAAAAAAAATATTTTAATAAGTACGTTGAAGAGGCTTGATAGACAAATCTTCAGCTATAAAAATAAAAAAGTTTAGTTCTTCATAACAGTGTAGTTGTAATCATCGTTTATGAAGCATCACAACTGGTTGTGTAAAAAATTAAAGCGGTATAATGTATTTAAAAAAAAATATCTCCGTTGCTGCTTTCATTTCTTTTGTTTTACTTGTTGTAAACTTTAGTCATGAAAATCAGTTAGTAAGAATAGTACGAGTAGAAAATTTTTCCCTGCCAGTAGTAGAAGATGGTAGTTTTTATCTATATGAAGTTCATTGTGATAAATTTGTGTTAAGAAAATATCCCGCTTTTTATTTCGATGTAAAAGAATTCACGTTTGGAACTCGAATTCGTGATTTAACTAATAAAACAGTTGGTATTGTAATTGGTCATCACTGGAATTACTACCCTATAACATTTAGACAGTCGAAGATGTATTGTGGTAATTTTAGGATGGAAGAGCTGGCAAGAAATAAGGAGATATACTATCTAAATGAAAAATTCAACACTTTTGAAGAATTAACGCAAAAATATGATAAACCTCATAATATAGACTCATGTTTTGTTTATGTGTATTGATAAATGATAAAATAAAAATAAAAATTCATTTAAGTAATTACTAATTTGATTTTATTTATTATATATATATTAAAAAAACAATTACATATTAGGATCCCTTGTTTCTGAAAAATAAATAAATAAAAATACAGCATTATACAAAAAAAAAATACGTTTAATTACTTGACTGAAGAAGAGCCCTCATTCGCAACCTTTCTTGTGTGCGAAAGTCTTTTCTCTCGCGCCGTGATAAGTATGATGGAACTTCCTTCACAATATTTCCTGTTACTTGTGGTTTATAGCCTTCATCACAACAATCATCCCAACATTCTTCTTCTTCTTCTTCATAAGGTTGAGGTTGAGGTTCATTATTGGTTGTGTAGGATTGAGGCGGCACAAACTGTAACCGCTTCATACACTTATATTTATGTACTGAGAGACGGGAAGCTTTGACCCAATGGTCTTTAACGTATGGACACTGGATAAGTTCTAAAAAAAATTAATTAATTTTTTTTTAGTAAAACAAGAAAACATTCTTACCATCACTCATGTTACTGTTGCTTCTTAACACTGTTTGATTATTTTCTCCAAAAAGCAGTTGGTTTATATACATAATATTCTGTTACGTTCTATTATGGAAAACTTTGTTGTCACATTTGTTTCATACACGTGTTGATTATTATATGCAATTTTGCACAAATGAACTCACATAACAGTTGCTAATGTGGTTTATTGCTAGTCATCAACAGTTTTTTTTTATCACGTGCTGATTATAAAATGCAATTTAACATTTTATTTGGCAATAGTTTAATCTGAAGTTATCAGCATTTTTTTTATTTTTCCTTTATTTTGTTTATTAATATTTGATGCAATAAAATTTTTCACAATATGTAATAAGAATAATTTATTTTATTATATTACATAATTATACAATGTTATATTTATCAATCCAACTATTATATGTATCATTAAAACCTAACCATTTAACAAATACTTTATTTTTCTTTCTTTTTAGTATTTTTTCCACAAGATATACATCAGGATGTTTAACTTTTTGTAATTGTTCTGTATAAAATCCACCTTTAATATCTTTATTGTTAAAATCTGTGAGTAAATATGTCACAGGATTTGTTAACTGTATTTTTTTAATTGTAAAAATTTCGGTAGACCAATTTGGCATATATTTTTTATCAAATATTCCTCTAAGCTTAGAGATGCGTACATGATCACCTACTTTATACTTGGAAGGTAACTTAACAGTTTTAATGTGATTGTACGCTTTATCTAAAAGCTGTTTCTCATGTTTCTTTTTTACATCAACAGGTTTCATACCAATCGTTTTATGTTTGGAATTATTGTATTCATCAACTACTTCTTTAAGTATATTTACCCATTTATAATGTCCATAATAATTAAATTTTTTCCACATAAGAGTTTTTAATGTGCGATTAACTCGTTCAACAATAGAAGCCTTCTTTTCACTATAAACGTTGTAATGATTTATTTTATACTTTTTCATTAGCATTTCAAACTGTTTATTAAAAAATTCTTTACCCATATCAGTTTGAAGATTATCAGGTTGCACTTGTTTAAGTATGATTTCCATGTTTTTTGTAACTTCTTCACCGGACTTTGTTTTTAAAGGAAAAGCCCATACAAATTTAGAGAAGCAATTAATCACCACTAAAATGTATTTGAAACCATTGTTTTCATTTGCATAAGGAATCATTTCAACAAGATCTGCTTGAAATAAATCATTTATTGATTTAATAATAACATGTCGTCTTTTAAAATTTATTCTTGCTTGTCGATGTATTTCATCAACAACTTGCTTTTTTGCTTCAGTAATTTTTTTTTTAACTTTAACCATTTTTTTTCCTTTATTCAATAATACCATTCTCTCTTAATTCTTCAATGATACTGATAATCTCATTTCGATGTCCAAAATTTCCTGCTTGTTGTGATGCGACTAATAAACGTAATCTATCAACTAATTCATTTGGATTATCCCAGTAAACAAATTCAAGTGGTTTATTATTAACTTCTTTCAATAAACAACCACCTGTAGAGAAGGATTTTGTTCGATTAAACATTAATGGAGCTATAATATTTTTATATTTTGGTAATCTGCTTCCATCGATTTGTTGATTATATTGATAATATCGTTTGTGAGCGTTGGTTTTCTCAAGGATGTCTTTGTACATCTGAAGATCTTCGTTTGTATATGTCCGTGGTGCTTTTTTAAATAATAATTCGTACAAGCCTTGGGTTCCCTTATATGATTTGTTTTTTACAATTATATTAGGATTGTTATGTTCAAATATTAAACGTGAATCACCGATAAAAAATGCTTCAATTTCAGGATCGTGTCTTATACCATATTTATGATCAAAATTGTTTTCTGTATCATTTAACATTTCACTTAAATATTTTCTAGGTAATGGTGTATATTGTTCATAATATTCATCAAATGCAATGTCTGTTACGTTAGACGCTTCTGGTGTTTGTTGTTGTTGTTGTTGTGGTGATGGATAGTTTTCTATTACACTAATATCATCTTCGTTTGTAAAAACATCACCGTCATCTATAAAATCTATCTCTTGTTTAGGTTTTTTTGGTGTAGAGTAGATATTTTCTTCTTTTTTATGTTCCTTTTTTTTCAATAAGGGTAATGAAGAGGAATCATTTTGCATTTGATTAGTCTTTTTTTCATTGGTAACAATATTTTCCAAAGTCTTTAAATGTTTTGTAATGGGTGAGAAGGTTTTTTCTTGTAGGTATTCACCTTCTTTCAATGAATTTAACTTTTTTCTAATAATTTTTCGTTTTTCAATAAGATTTTGTTTCAAACTCTTAATATTATTCAACATGTTTTTATTTTTTTAATATTAATGTGTTTTTCTCAGATAAAACTAATTTGATCTGATCTGAAATAAAACAGGTCTGATCTGGTTTAAAAACAGGTCTGATCTGGTTGACTAACAGCTCTGATCTGGTCTACCAACAGGTTTGATCTGATTGTTACAGTACACAACTTAGCTTCTTATTTATTTAGATAAATATAATGATCAAATCCTTGCCTATATCTTCCTTCATTAAGGTTGTTGTCTTTAAAAATAGATAGAAAACCATACGGTTCTTTCCAGCAAATACTGCAGATTTCTTTAAACATATCATAAGCCATATCAGTACCAACATGGTCATTATAAACATGTTTTAAATTAAGTTCATCTTGTTTAAATAAAACAAGAACATTTGCATTATCTCTTAGAAGATGCTTAGGAATTTTAGCATACGACTGACAAAGATAGAAACAATCAATTTGATTATGACGACCCATACTAAAGTATTCACGTATAACATTTTGATTTTCACAAGCTACATCATCAAATAAAATGATTGAATTCTGTTTGGCAGCTGATGGGCTTGTAATATTTTCACTACTATTGTAAGCATAGTACCCGATTCCTTTTATAGGTTTTAATAAATTTTCTAAATAAACATATTTTGGTTGATAGAGACTTTTTGAATATACATAAAGATTTTCAAATTTTAATCCATTAGGATGTTCTATCAAACTAATAATAACGTTTGTTTTTCCACAATTTGATGGTCCAATAACTAAACACCGTATTGTTGATGGAAATAACACACCGTGTTTGGAGCTATGTTCTTCATTATTTAAATCATTGTTTTCAATACGTAAAGACACTTTTTGTTTAACTATCTTCATGATGATGATGACTCTAAACTGTATATAAATTAACATACACATAACTATTTATGTCAGTGTTATTAAAACTATTCATCAGCTTGTTGGTTTCTTTATCTTCTTAATGTAATAACTATGAATTATCAAAGTGGTAGTGGATTTTTAGATAAAACATTGTATGCAATTCCACATGAATTACACATTCCAGGTGGCTATCAATTCTGTGGACCAAATACAAAACTTAAAGAACGTTTGAACAGAGGAGAAGTAGGTATAAATAGACTTGACGCTGCTTGTAAAGATCATGATATTGCTTATGATCAAACAAAAGATATAAATCTAAGACATGAAGCAGATAAAATTTTAGCAAACAAAGCATTAGAACGATTTCGTTCTAAAAACGCTTCCTGGAAAGAGAAAATAGCAGCATTAGGTGTTGCAGGAGCAATGAAGACCAAAGTCAAACTAGGAATGGGTTTGTCAACAACAACAAATTGTACAAAAATTCTTAATCAATGCATAAAAGAAATGGATAAGTGCATCAATAGTCTCGAAAAAGGAAAAAAAAAAATTCTCGACAATAAAATAAAAATAAAGACGAAAATAACTAAAACTCCATCAAAACCCAAAAGATCTAAGAAAAATAAAAAAGAAAAACAAAATGATGATTATATTGACAATATAATGATGACTCATAATGACCCACCAATGAATAATGCAATTGCTACTCAAAAAGCTGTAAAAAGAAAACTTAACAATGAAAATGATTCAGGTGAAGAAAATGAAAGTAACAAAAAATTAAAATTAAATGATGATAATCCGGTAGAACGTGTTAAACTTAAAGCAAGAAAAAGCAGAAAACGTAAATTATTAGATACTGTAAATGATAATGAAAATGTTTTATCAAAACGTATGAAATTTGTTTAAAAAATAAAAGCTAGGATAAATAAGTTTTAGTTGTTTGAAATCTATCAATCAGAATGGGTGTAGTGAAAAAAAGATGTAATAAAAAAAGAAAAACCTCAGTGAAGAAAACAAAGAAGAAAGATAGAAAATCAAGTTTTCAACAAGTCACTAAAAATATTAGACAAAAAATCCGTAAAAGTAAAGTAAAAACTTTAAAGGATGCTATTTCTGTAGCTTTAAAAACAGCAACAAAACAAAAAAAGAAAAAAAAAATTAAATCTACTCGTGTTATAAAAATTCCAAAAAGTGGTGGTTTTTTACCATTAATTCCTATTTTTGCTGGGCTCAGTGCACTTGGTGCACTTGGTGGAGGGGCAGCTGGAATTGCTAAAGCTGTTAATGCAGCAAAACAATTGGTTGAATCCCAGAGACATAACAAAACAATGGAAGCTATTGCAATGGGAAAAGGATTATTTTTAAAACCCTACAAAAAAGGTTTAGGCCTTTTTTTAGATTAGAAAAGCTACCCAAAAGACCATTAACAAATGTTGATATTGAAAATTTTGCAAGAATATATAAAATTCCTTATTTTCGAGGTGTATTTTCGCGAGATGCTCTTCCTAAGACAATTCGTAAAAAATATGAAACTGGTGTTATAAATTTAGATCGAAACAGTGGATCTGGCACACATTGGGTAGCTTATCGAAAACAAAATCATTTAGTTGAATATTTTGATAGTTTTGGTGATTTACAGCCACCACAAGAAGTTGTTAAATATTTTCATTCAAATGGATTTTGTAAAATTCTCTATAACCATAAACGCTTTCAACGATTTAATGAATATAATTGTGGTCATCTTTGTTTGTCTTTTTTGACTATATAAATAAAAGAATAAGCCATTATTTAATTTAGTTTAATTTAAGTTCTACTATCAATAAGATGTCATATCATTTTCTTTTCTCTGATAAGAAATCCAACTTATCAGTTGATTATAACCCACCAATCGAGTTAGAAAAAAATAGTCTTTATGAAATCGGTTTAACGAATTTTAGTGTTAATAACGCAATACCAAATGTTGACAAAACCAATAATATTTTTTATTATGGTGATAAGAAAGATAGAATTGAAATACCAGTGGGCAGCTATGAATTAGAAGACATCAGTAAATACATACAAAAATCTCTGCTTTTAAAACATAAAGAAAAGCCTATACATTTGCATTTAAAAGCAAATTTTAATACATTAAAATGTGAAATAAAATGTGATCAAGTTATTGATTTTAAACAAAAAAACTCAATAGCTTCCTTGCTAGGATTTGCAAAAAGAAAACTTGAAGCCAATAAATTACATGAATCTGATTTTCCTGTTGACATAATAAGAGTCAATATAATTCGAGTTGAATGTAATATTGTAACAAATTCTTATTCAAATGGAGATTCAGAACACATAATTCATTCGTTTTATCCTAAAGAACCACCTGGATATAAAATAATTGAAAGTCCTTTACATGTTATTTATCTTCCTATTAATACAGATTTGATTAGAAATATTACTCTTAAAATAACCGATCAGTTAGGTAATCCAGTCAATTTTAGAGACGAGCTCATAACGGTAACATTGCATTTACGCAAAAATTAAATTACTCTTAAAATGGTTATTTGTTTTAATGTACCTAACAACAACTACTACAACAACAGCAACAACAACATACAAGATAAAAACGTTTGGAACGTGTCAAAAAATGTCATTCACAACAAGAACAAGGTTCGGCTAACACCTGAAAATAGAAGCTTTCTGCAATCGTTAGGATTACGTTTAAAATAGTTTTCTTTAAGTGTTGCTATGGATTTGTTAAGTGTAACTCAAAAAGCATCTGTAGATAATTCAATAACAAACTTGGAATGGCATTCGTATCAAGCATATACAAGCAGTGAACTCAAATATAACGATGAGTGTCGAATTGGCATTCAACAGCAAGATCTACTAACAGTGCCTGGTTTAAGTGAACTTCATATTCAAGGTAAACTACTCAAACATGATGCAAGTGCTGTATATACAAAAGGAAAGTTGGTAAACAATTTTATTGCTCATCTTTTTGAAGAAATTCGTTTTGAGTTGGGAGGTGAATTAATTGATCGTGTAAAAAATCCTGGTATTACTAGCAGTATAAAAGGTTACGTATCTTTTACACCTAACGAAAGTACTGCTCTAATGAATGCTGGTTGGTTTCCAGTTGAAGATGTAAAAATTATTGATAATACAACTGGGCAATTTGATGTATGTTGGCCTCTTTCAATGATACTAGGATTTGCTGAAGATTATAAAAAAATTTTGGTAAATCTTCGACAAGAGTTAGTTTTAATTCGTTCAAATTCAGATTTAAATTGTATAGTTGAGACGACAGGACAAGAAAAATGTAAAATCGAAATTGAAAAAATTGTTTGGAAAGTTCCTCATGTTACAGTGTCTGACTATGAAAAGTTAAAATTGTTAAATATTATTGAAAAAAATATCCCTTTGGAAATTGTCCACAGAAAATGGGAATTATTTACATATCCACTTCTACAACAAAATCACTCTTTTAATTGGGTCTTAAAAACATCAACGTTTTTACAAAAACCACGTTTTATTATTGTGGGATTTCAAACGGACAGACGAAATAATTTAAAAAAGAACGCAACTATATTTGATCATTGCAATTTGAGAAATATGAAATTATATTTAAATTCTCAAGCATACCCCTATGAAAATTTAAATTTAGACTATAAACACAATAAGTACGCTTTAGCATACAAAATGTATGTACAATTTCAACAGTCTTATTATTTTAATAAAAAACCAATTAGTGAACCGTTATTAAATTTAGAAAAATTCAAAACGGTTGCACCATTAATTGTAATTGATTGTTCTTATCAAAACGAGACAATCAAACAAACAACCGTAGACGTTCGACTAGAATTTGATACAGAAGGAGATATAGAGGCAAATACTGCTGCTTATTGCTTAGTTCTTCACGAGCAGTTTGTCAGTTACGAACCTCTTACTGGTCGCGTTCGTGTGTTGTAAAATAAAAATCCAAGAAAAAAAAATGTTCATCGTAGACGTACAAGGTTTCCAATTTGGAAAAACATTTTTGTGTAAGGAACTTGCTATCATCAATAGCACGAATGGAGTGTTTGCACATACATTCATCACAATGCCTATAACATTGGAAATGTGCAATTTTAAATTTTGTAAACAAATCGAATGGGTAACTAACTACATTCATGGAATAACGTTCAACCACGAAGACAACAACACCACCATCAAGTATGAAACTATAGGCGAATTTATTAGAAATTTTTCTAATGCGAATTGCGATGCTGAGGATATTGTTTTTGCTGTAAAAGGACTGCAGAAAAAACAATGGTTACAACAGTTTCTCGATGTTGAGATATTAGAATTGGAAGAAGAAGGATGTCCTGCTTTAGATAAATTAAAATCAATTTTTAAATCTTATCATTGTCAAAAACATTGTAATACTTTAAATTGCACGTTGGAAAATGTTTTTAACTTACAATTTTGGTGGACATATTGTAAAAAATAAAAAAATAAATACAATTTTAAAAAAATTTATTTGTTTTTAATCAAGAATTTCTATAAAATCTTGTGCATCTTGAGTTTCCTTTTCATTATCTAGATGCTGTTGTTTATGATGGTGATGAGTGTCAGGTTCATCACTTCGTCTTTTTCTCTTTGGTCTTGCTGTTGCTGCTGCTGCTGCTGCTTCTTCTTTTTCTTCTTCTTCTTTATCACTTTCCGCAGGTGATGATGGTGGTTCTAGATATACATGTTTGCGATTAGCCATAATCGCTTGTTGCTCTTCAAAGTCTTCAGCCAACAAATTGAACTTGTAGCGTCTAACGATTCCCTCTATAATTTTAAAGTCCTCGTTGTTGTCCATTTTAGTCCTCATATACCTTAGAGGTAAATTCCCAAATTTTCTTTTCAGTGTGATTGCTTTGGGACAATACGATAACGAAATGAATACTTTGTCACCGCTCTCTTTAATGCTAATCACACCGTATCTAATGGAGAAAAAAAAACAAATTAAAGTAACATTTTTTTTTTAATATTTAAACAGTGTTAATAGTAAAAAACAAAAAAAAACTTACTGGAATAACTCGTGCATCAGAAGTTTGACGTATTTCAACGGAAAATGCTTCTTATCTTCAGTGAAGACTGCAATGTTACAAGGTGTAGACGACATTTTTGGTATTTAATCACTCAAACAGACAACAACTGTGACTAATATAAAACATAGTAGCTTAAACGCCTTTTTATATTATAAATTAGAGAAAAAAATCACTCAGTAACATGGTGGAATTGAGCAAAAATAAATATGCTGAATTGTCTTTAATAATTATCACGTGAAAACAAAATTAAAATTAACAGATTAATAAGGATTAAAAGGTCATCAAAATTTATTGCAGTTTTACTTTTTGCAGAATTGCAACTAAAAATCAGTATTACAATGTTGCGTCAAAACAAAAAAAAAAAAATACAAGCTGATAAACAAGAATCATGAAAACTATTGATGACACATTTAGCAAAGTTGCATTTTTTAGAAAAAAAATGCCTCGTGTAAGCTGATTAATACTTTTCCACTTGTAACAATCACAGATATCATGTTAAATGACGTATGTAATTTTTAAATTTTGTTGTATAAGAAAGTTAGAATTCAAATCGATGTTCCATTAGTCTCTTCAGTTTAAGTACATTAGTATTACCCAGTCTCTCTCTCTCTCTCTCTCTCTGAGTGTGTGTGTTTAAGAAAAAATGTAAGTATTTTTTTTTTTAATATTTATATTTCTTAATGTTTTTTTTATTAGATTAAAAACATACAAAAATGAGTAGTCAAAAAAATATTGATGAAGTTTCAACTGCTGCTGTTTATAAAATTGAAAAGGTTAGTGGATTAATTAAAGGCAAACATGAATTTCGAAAATATATAACTTATTTGAAAAAGACCATTTTACTTCTCAATAACTCTGTTAAAAATAAATTAGATTGTGTAAAAAATTTTTCAAAAATTGAATCAAATATAGCCATTTTAAAAGATTATTTACTAATCTTTAAACAAAAAATTACATAGTGTGAAGTATTTAAAAAATAAAAAATTATTTTGGCAAAATGTTAATTCTTGTTTTAAAAATCGAATTAAAACGGGCATGATAACGAATTTAACACATAAAGATCCAAAAAAATTTCTTTCAAAAACTTTACGAATCTTTTCTAGAAAAATTAAACATGAATTAAAAAAATCTTTGTTAAAAGTTAATGTTATTTTTGTTGGAGTATTTATAAAACCTCATACTTTAGAAACAACGTATAAATTTTTTTCAACTCAAAATAAAATAATTGATAAATGTACAAATTTAAGAGATTGGCATAAGTTGAATGTTATAGATAAGATTTTAATACAACTTGAAGAGTTTCAAGAAAGAGATAGTGGATGGGCACTAAAGGAAATTTTACATCTTAAAGTAAACATAAATAAGTTTAATCCTATAAGTGTGGGTGTTTCAACGTATCTTGATTTACCAGACTTTATTAAAAACACCAAAAGTGTAATTAATGTAAAAAATGATGATCCATATTGCTTTTTATGGTCAGTTGTGTGTGCATTGTATCCAGCACAAACAAATAGAAATGTTTCACGTTTATCATCTTATCCACATTTTAGTCAAGTGTTAAAATATGACAATATATCATTTCCTATTGCTCTACAAGATATTCCAAAATTTGAAAAAATGAATCAATTAGCAATAAATGTCTTTACCGTTTTGGATAATAAGAAAAAAATTCTTCCTTTGATATTAAGTAAAAGCGATATTACACCTAAAATTAATTTGCTTATGATTTCAAAATTTGATGTTGATGATGATGATGAAGATGATGATGAACCATCTTTTAATAGTAATAAATGTTTCTACCATTTTTCTTACATTAAAAATTTATCACGCTTAACAAATAATCAAATGGGTAATATCAAAAATAAAAAATGGTTGTGTGAAAGATGTTTAAATCATTTTTCATGTGAAAATATATTTGAGGAACATATACGTAATTGTAAAGTATTGAATGAAACTAAAATAAAACTTCCGTCTGTACATAAAAGTATTCTGAAATTTAAAAACTATCAAAATAAACTGATGGTTCCTTTTGCTATTTACGCAGATTTAGAATGTTTACTCTTAAGCTATAATGATTTGAAAAAAACAAACAAATGTGAAAAATACCAAAGACATGAGCCTTTTAGTATTGCATATTATTTGAAATGCTCGTATAATGATTTTTTATCAAGATTTAATACTTATACTGGAAAAGATTGTGTAGTATGGTTTGTACATGAATTAAAAAAAATTGTTAATGAATTAGAAACAATCTTTTCTAAACCACTTAAAATAAAGCCATTGTCTTTTGAACAACATAAAAACTTTTTTTATCAACTGAATGTCATATATGTTCTAAATCTTTTTTGAACAGTAGTGACATAAAGGTTAAAGATCACTGTCATTTAACAGGGGATTACAGAGGAGCTGCTCATAACTCATGCAATTTAAAATATCAAGATTTTCACACAATTCCAGTAATTTTTCATAATTTATCAGGATACGACAGCCATTTTATAATCAAAGCTCTCAGTACTGAAATTGAGGGTTACATTAATTTATTGCCTATTAATAAAGAAAAATATATTTCTTTTACAAAATATATTCTTAATAGTAGAGTTAGATTAAGATTTTTGGACTCGTATAGATTTATGCCTAGTAGTATTGATAAATTATCAACATATTTAAATGATGATCAAAAAACTATTACCAAACATTTTTATAAGAATGAATTAAAGTTTAACTTAGTCACACGTAAAGGTGTATTTCCATATGAATATCTTGATAGTTGGCAAAAATTGCTAGACAAGTGTTTACCACCTAAAGAGAAATTTTTCAGTAAGCTCTCTAATACAGAAATTTCCGGTATCGATTATGAACATGCTTGTAAAGTTTGGCAAGTATTTGAAATTAAAACTCTTCAAGAATATGCTGAACTATATTTAAAAACTGATGTTTTACTTTTGGCTGATATTTTTGAAAATTTTAGATCAACATGTATGAAAACATATGAATTGGACAGTCTTCACTATTGTACAGCTCCTGGACTATCTTTTGATAGTATGTTAAAAACAACTGAAGTAGAATTGAGTCTACTAACTGATATAGATATGATTATGTTTTTTGAACGAGGTATTCGCGGTGGAATTTCACAATGTTCTAATCGATACGGGCGGGCAAACAATAAGTATATGGGAGAAGCTTATAATCCAAATGAACCAACAACCTATCTAATGTATTTAGACATAAACAACCTTTATGGGGCTGCGATGGGTTGTTCCTTGCCCATGGGAGATTTTAAATGGGTTAGTGGTCCAGATATTTATAAAATTAACTTTCTAACATTGTCTAATGATGACCAAATTGGATACATTTTTGAAGTAGATCTTGAATATCCTAAAACACTCTTTAATTTACATAAAGATTTACCATTATGTCCTGAGCATTTAATTCCACCAATTTCCGATTCAAAAAACCCCAAATTATTAACAACTTTGTACAATAAAAAAAATTACATTATTCATTACAGAAACTTAAAACAGGTATTAGATTTAGGTTTAAAAATTTCTAAAATACATCGTTGTTTACAATTTAAACAATCACCTTGGTTAAAAAAATATATAGATTTAAATACACAATTGAGGAAAAAAAGTAAAAACGAATTCGAGAAAAATTTTTATAAATTGATGAATAATGCTGTTTTTGGTAAAACAATAGAAAATGTAAAAAAATATAGGGATGTTAAATTGGTTACAAAGTGGAAAGGACGATACGGTGCTAATTGGTTTATTTCACAACCAAACTTTCACAGTTGCACAATATTTAATGAAAATATGATTCTGATTGAAATGAAACGTTTAGAAATAACATTTAATAAACCTATATACGTAGGAATGTCAATTTTAGATGTATCAAAAATTTTTTTGTACGATTTCCATTACAATTATATTTTACCAAAATTTGAAAATAATGTTAAATTGATGTACACGGATACGGATGGATTGATTTATTTATTTTATGTTGATGATATTTATGAGCATATAAAAAACGATATTGATAAATTTGATACTTCTGATTACCCACTGAACAACATTTACAACATTCCTCAAAAAAACAAAAAAGTTTTAGGTCTCATGAAAGATGAAAATAACGGTAAAATTATGACGCATTTTATTGGTTTACGATCAAAAATGTATTCAATAAAAATTTTGAATGATAACAATGAAAAAGAAAAAAGCATTACAAAGATGATACAACAAAAAACGAGTAAAAGAGAAATTTCAAATTTTATTTCAAATTTTGGAACTATAAAAAAAGCTAAAGGTGTAAAAAGATCTGCTCTAAAATTGATCACTTTTGATGATTATTATGATTGATTATTCAATAATCAAAACTTAGATGTAACACAAAATGTTATAGTATCAAAAAAACATGAAGTTTTCACGCTCCAACAAAAAAAGATAGCTTTAAGTGGTTATGATGATAAAAGATTAGTAAATAATTTAAGTACAGATACTTTACCATGGGGATTTTTTGATTAATTTTTTTTCTACTAAATTTGGTTATATTTACACATTAAAAAAATATTAATTTAATAACATTTTTTTTAAAAGTTAAACAGTCTTGACTCTAAGTGGTACAAAGTTTTTGTAGACAAGGATCGCTTAATTTTCCCATTGGATTTAACAACAACTACAACAAAAAAGAGAATTGTTCCAACCCGTATTAACGACAACAAGAACAACAACAACACATCTAAAAACTTTGGAACTTTATTTTGCAAGGATTGTGATTGTTTCTTTTGTTTCTGCAAAGTATCAATACATTTTCATTGTGAAAGTGAATTGATAGAAAAAGTTGAAGTTTCCAGTGAAATTGAAAGCATCCTTTATTGTTGTGAGGACCAAGAATGGTTAAAACTAATATAACGTACGAGGAAGCTCTTTTAGAGCGTTTGCGAAAATATTTTAAAAGACGCCGTTTATATTGGGAAGAAAAGAGACATTTAGTAGCACTATGTAGGAATCCTAGACAATTAAGTAAAAATGATGTAAATAGAGTTATAAGTAGATCTATTTTACCTGATTCAATTAAGAAAGCACTAAGGCATATTCATAACCTTCCTCATGAAATAGAAGAATCAGATTATGATTCTGATGAAACTATAATTGAGGATGGTTAAAAATTTGTTTTATTAAATTTTTAAATGTTAGTATTAATTGTTTTTTCCTTTTTTAGATTCTGTCACAATATATCAAATACATAAGTATTAGATTTGAAACAGAGTCCAGAACAGGTAAAACGTTAAATGAATCTGTGAATAGTAAAATTTTACAAATTGTCAAAGAAAAAATGCATCATTATAATAGGCGGTGCTTTGTTGCAGGTGGTTTTGCTGCTTATTTATTAGATAAAACCACATGCTATGATGATATTGATATATTTATAGAAGGAACTAAAAGTGATAGTAAAAATTTTGATGTTAACAATAAAATAGAAATTCCTTATTACATAAGAAACAGTAATTTATTTTCATACATTGTACATTATAAAAACGTAAAGTTTAATATTATTTTCATAGGCAACCATCCAGAAATTTGTAATTTTGAGATATTAGTGTTAAAAACATTGCAAAAATTTGATTTAGATATTTGTAAAAGTGCATTATATTTAGAAAATAATAACTGGTATTCGATTAATTTTTCTATCACTAATTATAAAGTTTATACTATACCTGAATTTGTCAAAGACGTTGATAGACATATCGAATTCAGATTGGAAAAATATTTAGCCCGTAGAAAAACAAACAAATATAATGTTAATTCTTTGGCATTACTAAGTTTGCAAACAGCATGTAAACAATCATTTTGAAAAACGTAAAAAAATATATACATAAAGTTAAATTGTTTCTTCAATTTGTTACATATTTTTTACAGTTAACATGCCTATACCTGTAACATACAAGTGTCCTAAATGCCAAGGAGAGAGTGACTTAGAAAATGCTGTTTGTATGTTGTGCAAATATAAAGAATATATCCAAACACTCTATCAAAACAAACACCCACGATTTTAATTTGTTATAGTTGTATATTTTTACATTTTATATATTCAAACATATTTTTAAGTTAGTTTTAAAGTCATCATGCCAGTTCCTATCAAGTATACATGTCCAAATTGTCGAGGAGAAACCAAAATGCAACACGCTTTATGTGCAAGTTGTTATTTTGAGAAATTTGTAAAAAATCATTATCAAACCAAACATGTACATTCACGCATTTTTACAAAATAAAATGTTATTTAATAACCAAGAAGATACATTTGTGTTTTATTTTATTTATTTATTTTTTTTTCAGAAACCGAGGAAACATCTAAACAAAAAAAAAATTAACAAAGAAAGACTTGATACTTTTCTCAAATTGTTAAAAAACCTTAAATATAATATAGAAATGTTTGAACTAAGAAAAAAAATGGATCATTTACATGTAAAAAATAAATAAAATCTTGTATTTATATATCCAGAGTTTTTTTTCCAACCCTAAGATCTCATTAGATTAGGCTAGGCTAGGCTAGGCTAGGCTAGTCTAGGCTAGTTTTAACTATTGAAATTTAAATGATTTACAAAAGCAAGCGAGCGAAACAAAAAAAAGAGTGCAGGCTAGATTAGGCCAAACCACTTCATGACGCACCACGCTGTGATAAGGATGAATGTTTACCATATTTATACTAGATAGTCTAACATACATTTGTTGGACGCGTGGCGAACATGGCGGCTTCACAACGGAAAAGTTACAGGTTCGAATACAGCCGAAGGCAAAAAAAAATTTTTCAGTTTCGGGGTCCTTTAAAAACAAAAAAATAATTTTTGAACAAATTTAAACACACCACAAAAAAAAAAAAACACCTTAATTTGCACCTGAGGACACGCCCTTCAAAAGGGAAACGCCCAATTTTCAGCAGCCTCTGGTCATTGACGACGACTTCTTCGTCTTGGAGGGTGCAGAAGAATGACCTTCATGAAGGTCATGGACAGATGCGGATGGAACATGCCATCGAGCTGTCCCAGAACCCCGCTTCCTATACTACTGCAGGTGTTTCAGGTGTGATCGGTGATCGAAAGAGAAGACGATGATATCATCTAGCTATACTAAGGCGAACTTTTGCAGATACCCGGAGAGGATGTCTTGAACAATCTTCTGGAACGTTGCCGGTGCGTTTTTGAGTCCGAGGGGCATGACCTTGAACTGATAGTGGTCGCCGTCAGGTGTCGAGAACGCCGTGTAGGGCTTGGATTCCTCGGCCATCGGTATTTGCCAATACCCGGCCTTGAGGTCGATCGACGAGAATACTCTCGCCTGCCCGAGGTCTTTTAGCGTCTCGTGGATTATCGGCAGCGGTGCCGCTTCGTCTTTGGTAGCACTGTTCAGCTTCCGGTAGTCAACGAAGAACTTTGGCCTTCCATCTTTCTTCCTCACGATCACCACCGGAGAAGAGTACGGGGAGGTCGATGGTTCTATGATGCCGTTGGCAAGCATCTCGTCAACCTCCCGTTGGATGACGGCCTTTTTCTCCTCAGAATACCGATACATCGGCACTCTTATGGGCGTCTTGTCGTTTGTCAGAATTGTGTGTCTTGTGGCCACCGTAGTTGACGGGGGAAGGTTCTCGTTAAACGTGGAAGGGAAGTCTTCCAGTAGTTGGGCGAACTCTTTCAGGTGCTTGGTTGGGAAACCGTGGTTCACCTCTCGTGTGGTCAATGATTTCGCCTTAACCGGTGCGGACCTGTTGTTGGCTGACCAGTACACGGAGTGGCGGTCAGTAATGCCCAAGTGAACGCGGCAGCGGGCGTAATCCATGCAGGCCTGCTGTTGGAGGAACTCGCTCATTCGCATTCTCTCAGCCAGAGATGCGGTGGCACTTGGCGAATTATGTCACCCCGGACAATGGGATGATAGCCTGCATAGTTTTCACTATCCCAAGATTCTTCCTCTTGAGGCTGTGTTTGGGGCTGCACAAGGTCTTAGTGATTTTCATTATTCCAAGATGATTGCTCTTCGGATTCTTCTTGGGACTGAGGTTGAGGCGGCACAAATTGTAACCTCCTCGAGCATTTGTATTTATGGAGACACATTTTGTTTGGTTTTACCCAGTGATCCTTTACATAAGGACACTGGTTAAGCTCTTTAAAATTAAATAATTGTATGTTAAAATTAAAAAAAAAAACAACAATAGACTTATTCTTACCGTCATTGTTGTTGAAGTTCATTGTTGTTTTTTCGGGTTCTTGATGTCGTTTGAATGTTTTTTCTAAAACACTACAACTTATTTATATTAATACATCTCATTGCGTTCTAATGTCAATCAATCTAGACATGTCTTGTAAACTCCCACAAAATTTTTTTTAAACAATCACCTTAGCAATATACCGAATAACCTTAAATTCGCGGATATCACATATTAGATGAATGGTTAAAAATGTCATAAGCCTGCCCATCAAAGTTTTTGCTAAGACGTTATAATTTCTGATTGGTGATTCGTATTTTAAATATTTACGCATGCGCATTATTACTTGAGTAGCACACATTTTTCAAGCCAACGATCTCTTTACAAAACTTGCAGAATTGTAATTCTTCTAAAGTGCAATAGAATTTTCCACTGACTATGACCCTGTATCCAACGTCTTTTAGAGACTGAATTCTTGAGAACAAAGATCTCTCTATAGTAATTGCAAGCTTGCAAATCTATGGAATTTTCCTATATATTTTTTCTTTGTTTTTCAGAGATATACTAAAAAATTTTGTAATTTGTTTATTGCTTTCAAAGTATAGCTTTACATTAAGAATAATAACGTGCAGAATTTAAATTTTCATCAATATAATACTGCGGACTTAAATTTAGCTCAGTCATGATTTTGTAAAGAGGATGTTGAACTTGAACGTCCTGTTCAGAGTCGGATTGATCAAAATATAGATAAAACAATTTTAAACTATTTAGGGCTAATATCTTCTATAAGATGCCGGAGACCAAAATATTTTTTAGTCCGGCACTGTTTCATTAAGTAACGCATTGTTTGAATCTCATTTTTATAGGAAATATAAGGACAATGATCTGTCCTTCAAAAAACAAAATGCTGAAGTTGCAAAATTCTTAGCCTATCAAGGAACTCCCTATATCCTGAATACCAATTACCGTGTGAACATAATTTTTGCAAATTCAACAATTTCCAATATTATAAAAAAAATATTGTAATGTGAATCAATTGTATTCTATCAATTAAACCGAGTTTGTGTGTGCGTGTGTGTGACACAAAGTTTTAAAAAATGGCAAAATTCAACCTAAGTTTAAAAAAAATCTCCCAATGTAAGTACCAAATGATTACTAACAACAAAAATTATATCAATTTATTGTTGTATAATGACGTTTTAGTAATTTTTCTTTTCCTTTCAGAATGAACATCGCATTCAATTATAGAAGAAAGCTGCGTCATCTTAGAAAAAGAAGAACTCACTCCTCCTGTAAGTTTTTAAAAATTTTATTCTTTTACAAATTTTAGTTTGCTTTAAGTTTTCTTTTATTAATTTTTATTCTCTTTTCAGTCTTGTGAACCGCTGAGTGAGTTCTTGAGAATGACGCCACCTTTCCTCTCGTTGCCCCATCCCTTGCGAAAACTGGAGCAGCCGGTACCAGCTCCCAAAGGAAAGAATATTGGCAAGCCTAGGGAATAAGCCAGAAACCCAATCGACGCAGTCTTCGGGATCTGAAGACGCAGAACAAGATTCGCTAATTTCTGCGTTGAAAAGATCCCGAAAACGATTCAGGGAGGAGAAGAGCAAATATCAGCGGAGAAATGCCAGTCTATATAGGCATCTGGAAGCTCTTAATCGACGAGAAAAACTCTTTTGTTCTCATTTTGGATATATTTAGGCTCTTTTTCCAAAAATTCTATATCTGTTGACAAACACACTACTCCTCTGCTCACTAAAAATATTTCTCTTCCAAGACTAATTTCTCGGTTTAATTCTTCTAGGATATTTTTCTTAAGGGTGCGATCCTGGACTAAAAGAGGCGGGAAAAAGTCCATGTAAACGGGGAGTGGCATCACGATTTTACATGACTATTTTTCAGGGCCAAACATGGGCAAGATATTTGATAAAATGACAAAAGTTGGGTACTGTTGGAAAGCTAAAGAATGTGTGCAGGGCGTCTGCTATTTTTTATTGCAAAATAATGAGTCTAATAGTAAAAAAAACATTGTTACATTTTGGTTAGTCTAGAGGTTTAAATTGTGTACATTTCAATGTTTTTTTTAACGCATAAAATAGAAGTAAATCAAAAAACTGAGATATACAAGCCCTTTTCCCAAATTTCTGCAACATTTTGCTGTAACGTTTTAAGTGATTAATCTAAAAGTTTTGCCATGTTTGGCTCTGAAAAATTCTCTAACATTTTTTTCGGATAGAATTGCGTGGAGTGGCGTCCGTGGTCGAAATGGTACTAACATTGTTCAGCTACCGTCTAAAAGAGGGCGCGCAAGCATAGGGTGCCAAATTTTGAATTTACGCTTTAACTGACTGAATTTAGTTCAAATAGATACATATTATATTAGCCAAATAATATTTGGTACGAAAACCTTACCTGACTTTTTAAGACTTTTCAGAAGATTAATGTGGTACTTGAAGCGAATAAAGTACATTCATTTTTTTTTCTGTTACAGTTAAGTATTATCTCAACGGTTTGATTATTAAATTAAAATATAAATACATTGTTTAACGTTGACGAAATTTTTGTCGAAATGAGTTTTCAAATCATACCTCTTATCAAAAAAAAATATGTAGTGATGAAAAAAATAATATTTGATGTATTTTTAGATTTATAATAAAACAGCTGGCATGTCTAGGGATGCCGTTCCTATCGCAATAAAACTTTAGGTAAATAAACCCTCACTAAGTATTTATAGCTTTTTTTTGAAAACTGTTTTTGTTGTGGTAACCCGTAAATTTATGATTTTTTAGTTGGACTATATATAAAAATAAAATATTTTTAAATTTCGAAGCATTTTATAAAGAAAATCATAAATGACGACACGAAAAGCTTTGTAAATTTTTTTAAACATGATAGTTTACATTTTGGGGTGTACCTTGGAGGAGATTTAAATAAGAGGTTAAACATATAAATTAGATAATTGTTTTGTTACGATTTTTATCCTAATTTTAATTTTGTTGGAGACTATAACTGTTGGAGATCCAAAAAACTCTCGAAAACGAGCGTATCCGAAGCGCTCATCCTATTGGTCCGCAACTACCCCCGTAAGTCGTCTTACCCCTACTTGGTGGTTACTGCTAATTTGTCAAATTGCAAAGCTAATTAAGGAACGGCCGGTACCCAAATTACAACGATAAATGATACTAACTTAATTAAGCATCTTCCCCGAGTGATAGGAACAGGTACAACTCGGTTCTTCCCTAATCTTACTCTAACTTAATCTAAGTCCGATTCAAACGATGCTTCCGATGTGTCCGCGTTTTGCTCAAATCGTAGAGTACGTTCGATCGGTTTGATGTCACAGAATTATCAATTTGAGACAAGGGTTTGTGTGTACGTAACAAAATGCAAGTTTTCTAAGAAATCTGACCTTGCCCAAACTCTGGAATTTGACCATTCTCGGAGGGACGACATCTGGAAGCAATTCGCCTTGCATCCGCTGGGAAAAATCTATCGGACGCTTCTCCGATGTAAAAAAATAAAATTCAAATATTTCGGACTGAACGTAAAATTGGGGCCTGGGAACCATCACAGTATTATTGAGTATTATAAAGAGGGGTAACAAATTAGAAGACAAGAGATTCTTCGTAATACCACTTGGTTTTTATTTTAATAGGATGTTAAGGATTATCCTGCGTTTCCGGACAGCAGGGGGTCTATCGAACCTGGTTTTATTTTATCATCAAAGAATATTTCTAAAACATTTATTTATCACTGTTAGTATTTATGGACCCAAATGTATTATTTTATTTTTTTATTTATTTATTTTATAAAGGAGCTTAATTTGCAGTAGTTTTTTTTAGAACATGTATACAGCTTGTCAAAAGAATCATCATTCCGATAATGTGTCATTTTAGAGTTAAAATTAAAAATAGATAGTACCCTAAATATTGTACACGCTTATGGTTGTTCTTCCAAGGTAAAGAACAAAAAGGTCACACAAATAAACATAAAATAGGTTCGATCAAAATTAATCAGTAGAGTAGTCTATGTAAGTAACTAATTACTAGGCGATAGGCGATGAAAAAATAATAATTTGTTTGATTCAGTTAAATAAAAACAATTTAAAAAATTTCAAAAACTCCCAAACCGACATCAAAATAAGGTTTGCTCAAGTTTCATTATGGTAATAATTGCCTAACCAATGTGCAACTCAAAAGTCCACTCAGATTTTGACTAAGAATTCACCAATAAAATTAAGTGCGATCTTTTGGGACATCATGTATAAACTTTTAGATTATTACTTTCTTTTGTGCGAGGAATGGTGTTTGTACCTAGTAATTTTTGTATCAAAATGTTAAAAAAAGGGTTGACCAATGCTACATTTTCTCTCATAAAAAAAAAATGCTTATTTCTCAATTCGACCTTAGAGGGTTAAAATTTGTGTTAAAAAAGAAAACTATTGGCATAGGCAGGTACATAAAAGCGTCCTCTGTTACAAAATAGTAAAAAAACTATTTAATTTATTTTAGGGACGACAGTGGGCAGCATTTCCCAAGGGCATATTCAGTGAGTCGAAATTTATCTCAGGATCGCAGCCTTAAATCTGTTTGTAAAACCATGCGGAAGAATTTTATTAAATTTTTCAAATTTTACACTACTATACAGACCTCCTCAGAACACAACACATTTTTAATGCTTTTAGCCTGGATTTCAAAGTAACTTGTGAAAAGTTGAAATTTTTTAAAGAATTTGCCCGGTTTTTCGAACTCACCTTTTTTAAAAAAAGTCAAAATTTTAAGAAATATATCCTGTTTTATCAAACGTGAATACGGTTTCGTACAAACAAATTGCCCTTTTAAAAACACTTAAAATTCGTCTTTTAACCCTGTTTTTCTGTTGGGTTACTTCAGAACAAAAATGTATTGGGCCACATGCCCTTCAGAACATTTTGTGTTTTTAGTCATTTTGTCCTAATTTTAAAGGTATATTTAAAAAGCAGATATTCTCATCGCAAACTCATCTAGATAACAATTTTAAACGAAAATTGATAGATTTTTCCGACGGGCAAAACAGCCGGGTAAAAACTATATTTGTTAATGAATTAGGATTATATGCGATTTTTCCTGCTTTGAAATGTGTACTATATGGGATTGTTCTGCACACACCATTTTTTATCAAATCTAACCGTTTTTCAAGGTACCTCTGAAAACACTTAAAATTCGTCTTTTTGCTCTGTTTTGCTGTTGGGCCACTTTAACACACATATGAATATGATTTCGGCCAAACAAATTCGGACAAGGTCCTCATGAGCGAAGCGAATTCGCCTTTGAAAACACTGAAAATTCGCAAAATATTCTTTATTAAATTTTATTTATAATAATATTTTATTGGTTTATCTCAACTTCCCCCGCGAAACCGGAATCCATAGTGGTACTTGAGCTGGAGCTGGAACTTCTGGTTTCATCCGAACTAGAATTATCTTCCGGTCTGCAAGAACAAAATAACCAATAAATAGAATTAATAGACTTTTAACTTAAAAATTTAATTTTGTAATAAACTCCGTCTTGTCATTTGCCGAGTCAAATATTAACACAACTTTTAGACTTGGATGTAGCGAAATTGTTACGATATGGGGATGCATAAAACCCAAAGACAATTGTTGAGGTGGAACTCGAAATCCATGTAGCCCCATGGGAAACAACGGAAAAGGTGTTAACGATAGGTTGCCGTTTAACGCCTGAACACGCGATCTCATATAATCCGCGTTTATATGTAAAGTGCAATTACCGAAGAACGCCGGCATTGTACTTTTCCGACGACTAATTTGAAACTGTTTAAATTCCTCAACTAAGTGGGTTTTTATTCCATACGTCTTATCTTCCATTTTTTGTCTAACCAAAAAGTAAAAAATTTGAATCGACTTGAATGATGGTTGGGAACACTGATTTGATTCTCACAACACGAAAAACAAAACGCAAAAACCGAGACAAACAATGTTCGAAACTCGAAACTATAATGCCGGCGATGCCGTTGTCGACGGCTCTTGCAATGGGGACCAGGATGGGGACCACAGAACAGGGATAAAAGGAGAAGCGAAACTTCCGTAGTAAAAGACGGCAATAAAAACAAGCGCCAGCGCCCTCATTACTTCGGGTGTGGAACTAATGGCGCGCTGTTCAAAATTTGTATTTATTACTAGCGCACCCGACAGACTTCGTTCTGTCAAATTTGAGATTTGTAATATGACAGTTTTTTGTTCCTATCTATTTTATTGTCGGGGCAAAAATTCTCCTGAACAGAACCTTCACCCTGGTGATAGGGCGTTGTGAATAAAAAATAATTATTAAATAAAACAGATATAAGCATTTAAAACTAAGTAATCGCTTTATTGGTAATCATCATAATTATTAACAAAAATCGGTTTTATTTTCATTGTAGTGCTTTATGATATACAATATTTTTTGTTTGATTCCCTGGCGCATAGACAAATAAATCGGATGGTTTTCCAACACGGGAACAGGCAACATACAATTGACCATGGGAGAAACATGGGTTTTCCAGATTAATACCACAAACACTTAATGATTGCCCCTGGGACTTGTTTATGGTCATAGCAAAAGCAAGCCGCACTGGAAACTGTAGTCTTTTAAATTCAAATGGCACATCAGTCGGAATCATTGGGATGCGCGGTATGAGTACATCTTCTCCTTTATACTTTCCTTTCAGTATAGTTGCTTCTATCACGTTGTTTAGTAATTTTTTCGTTTTTTTCATTTGAAAGCTGTTGTTATATTGTTGGATATTTGTCAAAAAGTGTATGGAATCTGTTCCTATTCCTGAAACCAATGAGTACAATGGCTCTGGTGGTGGATCCAATGGTATCAATTTCACTTTACCATTTGCGCAACACAATCCATTGGCTTCGTTTTTGTATTTCAATGCCTTACAATGTGAGCAAACCGTGTTCATAGAACCAATAACAACACATTGGTAGTTACTGTAGTCAATTGACACATCGTAACTGAAAGCAGCTCGATTCAAACTTGCGCGATTATCAGTTGAATGTCTCGCTCGCGCTTCACGCGTTTGTGATATCCGAATTCTTTCACGTTCATTTCGGTCGTCACGTTCTTGTGCAGTATTATTAGATCGGTAATTAGCTTGGTTTGTAGCATTTCGGGTTCTTCTACCTAAATTTCCTCGTCTTACATGAGGCATATCTATATTATTAATTATTATGCCACATGCAATAATTACAAAACACGATATACGAATTTGTTTCGTGTTGTTGACAAAAGCAAACTCAGTAGAGTACGTAACAGATAATCCAAGCTCGATTCAAACTTGCGCGATTATCAGTTGAATGTCTCGCTCGCGCTTCACGCGTTAAAGGACTGTTTTTAGGGTTTTTCCGGCAATTATTTGGTATTTTTTTGCCGTAAAAACCATCATTGAGCTTCGACGAATATTAAAAAAAAAAGAATTAGCCAAATTGGTGCAGGCGTTCTTGAGTTATGCGCTTACCAACACATTTAGCGATTCATTTTTATATTATAGATTAATTTTTGCTTGTATTTTCATTTACGGCCAATTTACTTTGAAAAAAGTAAATTGGCGGTAAACATGGTCATGTAACAATATTTGTATTGAGAATGTTGAAAGAAGAAACGTTAAGTACATCAATACATTATTATTTGGTAAATAAGTAACTAGAAAAAATTGTTTAAACAATACCATTAACAAAAATTATTATATACTTACACTATTAATCTATATTATTAATAATTGTTGTAATAGGTAAGCTATTAGATAACCTTTCAAAGAATAACATGGAAAAAACGGGAATTAAAACTAGAACACTATTATACTAATAAATTTAAACTGGAACTACCTAGAACCGAAATTCATTTTAGACCGAATCCTTGTTTACTCATAATATGAAAAACCATTATAATATTCGTAAAATTATCAACTGTTTTTTTAAAGATTCATTTTTCAGTGTAATAGTGGTCATGGTCCACTGATAATCACAATTTGCTTTCCACTGAACAATGGATCTTCAAAAAGAAAACGGCCTATATGAAGTTATAAGCGGTAATATAAGTAATTAACAAGTTGTAAACTACATACCTAATACACAATAATTACAATGTTACTCAAAATTCCGTGACCGCGAATTTGAAAGTTTGACGTTAAAAATAAACCATCCTCTTCACGTATTTCTTCTGTTTCTTAAAGTGAAGAAGCGATCAGAATCTGCTCCTCTTCTTCCAGTGGAACTAAAGGAGCATCGTCAACTGGAAGACAACCTGAACGAGGAGAAGGCCAAAAAGAACATCCAGGTTGGGGGTCATCACATGCTGATGGTACTGTTGCCACTGGCGGCGACAAATTTCGATTTTCAGTTGATTGCTGATGGCTTTCAAGGAATGGTGTAACGAGTTCTTCACTTTCAGTTGTTGAAATCCTGTTTCCATGATCTTCAACAAGAGGGGCATCATGGTTCACAATTCTGCGACTTGGAACAGCCAAGGCCGTTAAAAGTCTTCTACCAAAAAAGTCACGATCAGTGAAGTGGTCTGACAAATTCTGAAATTATCACAACAGTTAAAATTTTCGTCAATGTCACAAAATTCTTTCCATGACCTCCTTCTGTCGGGATCCTTTCGCAACTTGTAAAAACTTTTGTTATTACATCCTCGGAAAGCAACATTCTTGCAGAAAGGAATCTTGCAAGAATATATAGCATCCCTGGGATTATCAATCGCCAGTATCTTCAGTCTTCATCCTAAAAAAAAAACAATAAATTAAAAGTTATTCGAACGATTATACCAATGAAGCAATACCTATCTTCTGTACAGAAGTCCACACGCGCAAATAATACACTAACTACATTACATTAATTAAGAAGAACAATAACTTCAGAAAACAAAACGCGTGGTTGATAAAATAAAACCATTGAAAATTGTTGAAACCTTGAATTTGACAGTCAGATTTTTGCCAGTTGACATGTGCTAATTTGACAGCGTGCTTCTGATTGGTTCTCCATATTCCATCTTCGTTATACACTTTCCACCTCTGTCCCACATCTCGGGTGGACCTTGAGAACAGCTGGATCTTGCGCGACTGCCTATTTTTCAATACAAGTGACATCCCCATGATGGGGACCATAAAGCTCATGCTCATAACGACTCTCGAATACAAGCAGATGCTTGCATTATGCGCTATTTCGCCTGTGCTTTTTAAAAATTGAGCTAAATGTGCTATTACACCTTTACAAGTCTTCAGTTACTGTTTGTATATTAAATTTTCAATTTGTATACAATACTTATTCTTCATACTTCTACATTAGTTTTTTTTGTGTTTAATGTGGTTCAAACCTATAAAAAGTTAATTTACTATAAAAGGATTAATATCCAAACGGTATTGTATCAAAGTTTTCTAGAATAACTCTCTTGTCATAAACAAAACCAAATTCCTTTGTTCCTACTTTATTTAAAAGTTCTTTAGTTTTGGTATCTCTGGTAATTCGATTATATTGTGTACTGATTTTACTGTCTTTGTGTTCTAAAATATTATTCATCAGTGGCGGCTCGTGACATTTTTAGAAGAGGAGGCTACTATTATATACTTATTTATACATAAATACCTAACATGTTGTAATTTCCAATTTCTCGTTATTTGCCGAATCCAATTGATTTATAATATTATTTTGTTTACCAAGCATCTCAAATCTGATACAACTCGATAAATGTTCGTGATTATGTCTTTCAATGATTCTGATCATAACTAAAATTATTAAAATTGTTTTTCAAAATATAATCGACCAAATCTGTACAAGACGTGAAATTTCTTAATTCATTCCTTACCACCCATCAAACTGCAACTGACGAAATTTAAATTCTTAAAACATATAAACGAAAGAGAAAAGGAAATAAATAGAAAGTTTGCACATGCCAGACAAAAACAGCGCATCGGAAGCTAGCGGCGAAGACGGAGAAAAAAGAGAAAAGTGCAACAGAGATTTCTTCGCGTTGGAGAGAAATAAAGCAATGATAGAAGACCGAACTTTTCGCTAGAGTGGTAACAGAGAAGATACTATCCATCGATTTCAGTATGTAAAACAAAGATACAAGAGGCCGCTAGTCTCCTCGGCCTCCCACTCTCGGGCGATTTTCAAGCACGAACTGAAGTCGAATTGGGTGGTAAAGATAAAGAGAGGGCATATGGGATTGCTTTATATTGAAACGAAAGGGAAATCATAGTCAAAAAAATTTACAAAATAATTAGCAAAACATTAGAGGAGGCTTAGCCTCCCTTGCCTCCCCTGAGGAGCCGCCACTGTTATTCATGCTATCGGAATTAATCGTTTCGGACGTTTCATAGTTTAATGTAAATCCTTTTATTTTACAAACAACTTTACCTGTATTAGTTTTATAACAATAACTTTTTGGACCTGTTGATACCCAATCAGCAATCGATACGTCCTTACCTAATTCATCGGTCCAATCTCCCAATAGACAATAACATTTCGTACAATCTTAGTCTAGCATTTGCAGTTGTAAAAGCAGCTATGAATATATTAGTATTGAAATCATTTTCTAAATAGCAACCTTTATACTTGTAATCAATTTGTAACATATTTTCGTTTAATTAATAAAATGTCATAAAATCTCTTAATATCTGTAACATATTCTGTTGCGCCCATATTTTGTCTTTGACCAAATTTACCCCATAAGAAATTTAAGCAGATTTTTGCAACAGCTCTCTTTTCTTGATTATTTTGTATTTTACCCAATTCAATACCTAGATTTTCTTTTACGGATTTTCTATATCCTTCTTCTGATTCAAAATCATTTCTCCATTCACTTGTCTCTAACTTTATTTTCGTAAATGCTTTTACATATCTTTTAAACAAATAACTCGATTTTTGTTCAAAATGCCAAACTTCATCAATAGTTATTATTTTGTATCCTTTTTCAATTGCTTTTTTTACTTCGTTTGTACACCAGGTTCCTCTGACAATTCTTTGAGATTCCGTATGAATACATTTATCTTTTTGATTATTTAATTTTGCACACAGTTGACATAATGGAAATGTTAGTTTTTCATCGCCAGATTTCCTTTTATTTAAAACAGGTAAAACAGGGTGATACAAACCTCTTGGTGGTGAAATTGCACATTTTATTAAACCATACCATTTTGAATTATATGTAGGAGGTTTGAATATTTTAGTAGGATGTCCAACTGGATAATCATCATAACATTGTACTGTTGGATATAAACTGCAAATATCTATATATTTCATTTTCTTTCCCTTTACTTTCAGTTTTGTAGCATTAGTTCTTCCTCCGAAGAACGCATTTCTAGGATTAAGTTCTTCAATTTCTTTATATTTGCTTTTGACTTGTTTTATTTCTTCTTTATATTCTTTAGATTTAAGCCAATTACATTCCCACATTTCTATTAAATTATAGCCAGCTTTTTTTATTCGCTCGCTTCTTTCTATTGTTTGTTCATAAAGATCTTCCATAGTTGTTTTATTCTTATTATTAATAAAATTTGAACTATAACATTTTGTAGAACCATGCCAAAAACAACCGTGATGTTGATAGACTGTATTAGTTTTTTCATCAAAGCCATCAACTTTTGATCCACATATTCTCACTTCACCATCGTTTAACGCATGTTTTATATTTGGATTATGAAAACTATTCAACCAAGAAATTGATTATTGAGAATATTGATTTTTTTTCAGCTGATCAACAACTGCAATTATATCTTTTTTAATATATTTTGATCTATATATAGCCATACAAACACTAGCAATTGTAATGTATCTAAAAGGATCTATGTTAGCTATTTCTAGAAATTGTTTTCTTAATTCAAGACATCCTCTTCTTAATATATCCACATCAGAATTACAATAATCATAAAGTTCATTTTTAAAATCAAAAAAATAACTTTCTTTTCTTTTTTGTTTATGCCATTCTAAAAACTCTTCCCTATCTTCTATTTTCATCGAATTAACACCATAGTATTTTGTATTTGGTATTTTTCCAATATAGTTCTGATTTTCTGTTGTATTGAAAAAATGTGGAAAATAACCTTTTTTAAGTTCGTTTAGACCGAATGTCTTGGGGCAGTTTTTTAAAGGTCCTTGAACAAAATTACTACTATCAATAATTCTTAAATTAATTGATTTTATTTCCATTACATTATTTTAGATCCATTATATATGCAGAAAGGTTTAATACCATTTCAACGCAATATTTTAGAATAAAGTAAGAATCATAATCTTTTCCATAATGTGCAATAGCTGTGTATCCTTTATGATCTCTAGAAACTAACCATTCACACCAAGTCTTTCTCGGCGTTTGTCGGTTTCGTTGCCTGGATTCCAGCGTTACCAGTCTTCGCCTGCTTTGGTGCAGGCTGACTGTTCTTGTTGGTAATTTTCGGCGCCTCTTTGGCTTGTGTTTTCAGCAGCTCTTTCTTTGCCGACACGGTGGGGGTGGCGACTTGGGCCTGAGCTCCCGCATTGGGATGCTTCGGGCAGCCCTTGAAGTTGGCTGGGTGCGAGCCTCCGCAGTTCGCACACTTTTTGAGTTTCTTCCCATCGCAGTCTCTTCCTGCGTGGGTCCCAGCACACTTGACGCACCTTGGGGCGGCGCGACAACCTCTCTGTGAGTGTCCCCACATCTGACATCGGAAGCATTGGCCGTTCGAGCGTCGCTTCCTAAGTGTTTCTGTCGTGACCATCAGGCCGTTGACTTCAGTCAGGTCGTACATTTGTCTTTGGTCGCGGGGTACCTCTACTACCACCATGTCTAGTGGCTTGTGGTTTGCTTTCATTCGGGCGATCTTGCCCACGGCAAATCCTCGTCCTTCGAGGTCTTCCTTTACCGACTCGACGTCGATCATCAAGGAAACCCCGCGCAGAACTATCTTTAGTGGCTTGTCGCACTTTAATGCGAACGAGTGGTATGGCAGTTTTTCTGCGTCTAGGACCCTCGTCATGTTGCGGAAGTCGTCGACCGTACTTGGCTGCACCCTGATTCCGTTTGCGATCGCTTTCGCCTTGGTGTAGTTAACCCCCTTGTTGCGTAGTAGCGTGGATATCTCATTCCACGGTTTCATCGTTTCGCCTTTATGAAGTATAACCGGAGGTATCTTTTCCGGGCGAGTTGGGGTCGCGGCGTGCGGGTGGCGAGCGTTAACTGCCTTTCGGGGGACTTTCCCTGGATTGAGGTTCCTATCGAGGGCCCTCCCAGTTGTGTCCACTTTTGTGTCACTGTCTTCGCTGCTTGACGATGACACTCGGCGCTTCCGGGCCTTGCGACCTTGCACTAATATGAAATCGTCGTTGCTGAGGTCTGCTGTCTCTGTGGTTCCCTTCTCAGTTTCAGCGCCGTGCTGGGGTTCACCCGCGAGGGGCGTCACGACGGTCGCTGATGTCGAGGAGGTCGATGGGATCACCGTCTCAGCCTGAGCTGATTCGTCGGCGATTTCCATCTCCACGACAGAACTAGGCTTACTCGAAGTCTGGCCCTCGCAAGACCGCTTCGTCGCCGATTTCCTCTCTACCTTGGTGGCCGTGATGGCCGCCCAGGTTTTGGCAGATGCCGTCTCAGCTTTCGCTGATTTGTCGGCCTTCTTGCCCTTCGGTTTCGCCGTCTCAGCTTTCGCTGATTCGCCGGCGTTGCCTGGTTTCGGCTTCGTCGAAGTATGACTGTTTCCAGCCTTCTTCGTCGCCTTTTTCGGACTTACCTCTTTGGTGTACGATGGCCCTGACTGGAGTGCTCCTAGGATCTCCCTGCGAATGTCCTTGAAGACCCCGTTGACCAGAGATTCGCTGATCTCCTTCCTTAGTCTTTCCCCCATCTCGGTGACTGCCTTGGCGATCATCTCGTTGAGTTGGGACTGGGTTGAAGTGGTAGCGCCCATCGTCTCTTTTGGGAATAGAGAAAAACGTAAAATTCTCTCCGTGGTAGTAGCAGTGTTCAGGCCTCGGTCTGCTGCTCTCGGCTTGGGTTTGAAATTCGTCTGGTGGGCGAAGTCCACGGGAATTTCAATGGCTCTGGTAGGCGGTTGTTGGTCGATCAGATCATCGGCTTTGCATGTACTGAGAAGTACATCGGTTTAACTTTGCACTGATAAGTACAAAGAAACATTTGGGGACTAGCTTAGCGCTTGTCGGTTCTGTTGCTTAAAAGCTCTCAAATTCTAAGAAGATTTACACAGTAAGAACATACGTCCTCACTGCTTCAATGCTAGACTTAGAATGTGAAAATATAATGGTCATAGTTCTCGAACATGCGCAATCATTTTAAACAAATATGACAAACATTTATCATGTCTTAGGATTTGTGGCTAAATAAGACATAGAAGTCATTCATCCAAGTATTACAAAATTCTTCAAAGATTATTAAACCGGGTGACTCATAAACCATGGCATTCACCTAAAAGTTTCAAGGCCACTGACTCATAGGATATTAACCCGGATTAATCATTCACTCATCCCTTAAAACCGATGGCGATTCGACACCATTATATTTGATGGGCCAGGATCGGCATCCCTACACTACTGTTTGCGATTAATTCTTCGTATCGTTGTCCATATTTATTATCGAGATTTCCTGTTATTGCTTTAAGTGTGGTGTTAGAATGTTAATAAGTTCTCTTTTCTGTCGTTTTAATTTTTGTTTAATTGTTTCTGGAAAGAGTTGTTCTTTCTTCAATTCAATTCTTTCGAAAAGTTGATTCAATACTGTTCTGTAGTTGTGTACTTCTGTGTTAAAACAGATTTGTGTCCGGTCTGTTGTTAAAAGTCAATTCCTATGAGTCCGTCGTATTTTTTATTGAAATCAAAGAGGTAGTGTTTCTGATAAATATCTGGTCGTTTAAAAATTTTCAAGATTGGAATTGTTGCGCTTTCATGTCCGTTCGATACGCAATTCGTCTAGTGTTATGTCATTTGCGTAATATTTTCTTGCGATTGATGGTCTATTAGTGATTTTGTGGATCCTGTGTCAATCATTTATTTTGAATTTGTTTCAGGTACCGTGATGTAAGGTAGTTTTGAAATTTAATTTGTATCGATGTTGAGTTCTGTGTTGGGTGTGTTTGATCGGAGGTCATCCAAAAATTTTGATTTTGGGGTTCTTCTTGTTGTTGTTGAATTTCTTGTGAATTTTCGACGTTGTTTTCTGGTTGTTCTTCAACTGCGTCATGTTGATAAAAAAATTCATCTACTTCCAATGGAATTGGTCTTGACTGATTTCTTCGTGAGTGATCGATTTGAACGAAAAATGTTTCTTTGCGAATTACGTTGATTATTCCAAGTTTGTAGTGTATTTTGCTGACGTTGAATATTTTGTGTAACAGGTTTTTGTTGATTTATTGGTGGATTTCTTTGGATATTTTGGTGAAAGTTTGTTTGAACATTTTGAAAGTTTTGACGATTTTGCTGATTATTTTGCGAGAAGTACGTCTGTCTTTGTGGATAATAGTTGTTAGTACGATTATTATATCTTGGTCTTACATTTTGTTGACGTTGGAAATTGTGACGTTGTTGCCGGTTGTGATGAATTTGAATTATGAACTTGTTGATGTTTGTTTACTTGACTTATATG
Source organism: Cynaeus angustus (assembly GCA_030157275.1). Taxonomy (NCBI): domain Eukaryota; kingdom Metazoa; phylum Arthropoda; class Insecta; order Coleoptera; family Tenebrionidae; genus Cynaeus; species Cynaeus angustus. Next base: position 12,866,145 of record CM058066.1, on the reverse strand, counting down.
ATGCGTTGGAGAATTGTTGGATCAAAATTCACGATTTTTGGATTGAACCAAATTATTAGTCCGGTTTTGCACATAAAGAATGTTTTCTTCATTTAAAATTTGTGCTTGTGCTTGTTTCAGTGTTAACGGGTTTCTTGATCTTGTTATTGATTCTAGTGGTTCTTTTAGTCCACTTAAGAATGATTTTAAAGTTAAATTGTCAAATATTTGCCTTTTCACGAATCTTACTGCTTCGTTGGCTTCTGTAACGGCAAGATTTGAAAGAAGCAGACTTTTTATGTCTGGGCATTTGTGATAGAATTGTTGAGGAGTTTCATTTTCTTGTCTTAAGAGCATGAGATCACGTAACAGTAAATTTTCATCTCTTTGATCGGCAAGGTTTTGTTGTAGAGTATTTTTTAAATTTTCCCACGTGTTTATTTTTCGTGAGGCGGTGACGATTTTAGCTTGTCCCGTGAGTTAACTTTTTATCGAGGTTATTAAGAATTGATAAATGCGTTTGGGTCAGCATTTTGTTAACAAATCACATGCAGAATTGAAATCTGCATATTCAGAGGGTTCCCCATTGTATTTAGGAATTATTTCAAGGTACGATGATTGAAATTCGGCCATATTGTTTGTTTAACTGTTAGAGTATTACTTACAGTATTAGAAGTTTCAACATTGGCATTCTTTGATGCAGGAATTCGAAGATGCTGTTCGATGATCCTTGCGTGGCGGTTCATTTTTTTCTTTTTGGTGCAGGAACTCGTCGATGCTGTTCGATGATCCTTGCATGATGATTCTTCTTTGCTTTGGTGCAGGAACTCGACGATGCTGTTCGATGATTCTTGCGTGGTGGTTCTTTTTGATATTTCGACGTTGATGATTTTTGTATCGCGGCACTTAGATATCCGTACGACTGCGCCAATTATTTTATAAAGGAGTTTGGCCGTTTTTTAAAAATTATTTTGATAAAAGTTACAACTTATTTATTTCACTTTATAACACAACTTATTAATTTTACACAATATCGACTTTATCATTTAATGTAACAATCCCGCGTAACTCTTGCAATACACTCGATAGACTGTTCTTAAAGTGTTGTTTAACTGTTGTTGGACTTCCCGATGGTTGTCTTATATAGATGTAAGAATTTGCAATGTTTGTGGAAAGTTCAGCCACGTGCTGTTTACTGGATGGAAAAGAGCGTTTTCTTCCATGTCCGGAAATGGGTCATCATTTAAAAAAAATGTTGATGAATTAGAAACAATCTTTTCTAAACCAACTACATGTCATATGTTCTAAATCTTTTTTGAACAGTAGTGACATAAAGGTTAAAGATCACTGTCATTTAACAGGGGATTACAGAGGAGCTGCTCTGTAATCTAAAATGTCAAGATTTTCACACAATTCCAGCAATTTTTCATAATTCATCTGGATATGACAGCCATTTTATAATCAAAGCTCTCAGTACTGAAATTGAAGGTTACATTATTAATTTATTGCCTATTAATAAAGAAAAATATATTTCTTTTACAAAATATATTCTTAATAGTAGAGTTCGATTAAGATTTTTGGACTCGTATAGATTTATGCCTAGTAGTATTGATAAATTATCAACATATTTAAATGATGATCAAAAAACTATTACCAAAAATTTTTATAAGAATGAATTAAAGTTTAACTTAGTCCCACGCAAAGGTGTATTTCCATATGAATATGTTGATAGTTGGCAAAAATTGCTAGACAAGTATTTACCACCTAAAGAGAAATTTTTCAGTAAGCTCTCTAATACAGAAATTTCCGGTATCGATTATGAACATGCTTGTAAAGTTTGGCAAGTATTTGAAATTAAAACTCTTCAAGAATATGCTGAACTATATTTAAAAACTGATGTTTTACTTTTGGCTGATATTTTTGAAAATTTTAGATCAACATGTATGAAAACATATGAATTGGACAGTCTTCACTATTGTACAGCTTCTGGACAATCTTTTGATAGTATGTTAAAAACAACTGTAGAATTGAAGTAGAACTGAATCTACTAATTGATATATATATATATGTTTATGTTTTTTGAACGGGGTGTTCGCGGTGGAATTTCACAATGTTCTAATCGATACGGCCGAGCAAACAATAAGTATATGGGAGAAGCGTATAATCCAAATGAACCAGTAACCTATCTAATGTATTCAGATGTCAACAACCTTATGGGGCTGCGATGGGTTGCTCTTTGCCCATGGGAGATTTTAAATGGGTTAGTGGTCCAAATATTTATAAAATTAACTTTCTAACATTGTCTAATGATGACCAAATTGGATACATTTTTGAAGTAGATCTTGAATATCCTAAAGCACTTTTAAATTTACTTAAGGATTTACCATTATGTCCTGAGCATTTAATTTACCAATTTCCGATTCAAAAAACCCTAAATTATTAACAACTTTGTGCAATAAAAAAATTACATTATTTATTACAGAAACTTGAAATAAATATTAGATTTAGGTTTAAAAATTTCTAAAATACATCATTGTTTACAATTTAAACAATCACCTTCGTTAAAAATTATATAGATTTAAATACACAGTTGAGGAAAAAAGTAAGAACGAATTCGAGATTATTTTTATAAATTGTTGTTTTTGGTAAAACAATATAAACGTAAAAAAATATAGGGATGTTAAATTGGTTACAAAGTGGAAAGGACGATATGGTGCTAATTGCTTTATTTCACAACAACACTTTCAGTTGCACAATACAGTTGCACAATATTTAATGAAAATATGATTCTGATTGAAATGAAACGTTTAGAAATAACATTTAATAAACCTGTATACGTAGGAATGTCAATTTTAGTTGTATCAAAAAATTTTTTGTGCGATTCCCATTACAATTATATTTTACCAAAATTTGAAAATAATGTTAAATTGATGAATACGGTTACAGATGGATTGATTTATTAATTCTATGTTGATGATATTTATGAGCATATCAAAATGATATTGATAAATTTGATACTTCTGATTACTCATTGAACAACATTTACAACATTCCTCAAAAAAAAAACAAAAAAAGTTTTAGGTCTTATGAAAGATTAAAATAACGGTAAAATTATGACGCATTCTATTGGTTTATGATCAAAAATGTATTCAATAAAAATTTTGAATGACGACAATGAAAAGGAAACAAGCATTACAAAGATGAAACGACAAAAAACGAGTAAAAGAAAAATTTCAAATTTTATTTCAAATTTTGGAACTATAAAAAAAGCTAAAGGTGTAAAAAGTTCTGCTCTAAAATTGATTACTTTTGATAATTATTTTGATTGTTTATTCAATAATCAAAACTTAGATGTAACACAAAATGTTATAGTATAAAAAAAAACATGAAGTTTTTACACTCCAACAAAAAAAGGTAACATTAAGTGGTTATGATGATAAAAGATTAGTAAATAATTTAAGTACAGATATTTTAAATGGAGATTTTTTGATTAATTTTTTTCTAGTAAATTTGGTTGTATTTACATCCAAAAAAAATTTTTTTTTAAGTTAAACAGTCTTGACCCTAAGTGGTATAAAGTTTTTGTAGAGAAGGATCGCTTTATTTTTCCCATTGGATTTAACAACTACTACAACAAAAAAGAGAATTGTTCCAACCCGCATTAACAACAACAACAACACATCTAAAAACTTTGGAACTTTATTTTGCAAGGATTGTGATTGTTTCTTTTGTTTCTGCAAAGTATCAATACATTTTCATTGTGAAAGTAAATTGATACAAGAAGTTGAAGTTTCCAGTGGAATTGAAAGTATCCTTTATTTTATGAAGACCAAGAATGGTTAAAACTAACATAACTTATGAGGAAGCTCTTTTAGAGCGTTTGCGAATATATTTTAAAAGGCGCTATTTATATTGTATAATGTTGTACGACGCTAAATTCCGCGACCGCGGAATCCGCGGATAGTCGAAAATTGGCGTAGATTTATAAGGCATGTTAGGTTAGGGTTAGAGCTATGTATTCGGTCCGAGGGTTCGTCCGATGTAGGGTCGCGCGGGCGAAGAACAGGTGAATTTATAAATTCCCGACGACGAACAATCGGACCGCTTCCCGACAACCGATACTCGTTCTACACGTAACTTTAAGTCTTTTTTTTAGTAAAATAAGTTAACTTAGATGTAAGGCATGTTAGGTTAAGGTAGTATTAACAAAATGGAGCGACCCCAGAGGACTTTTTTAGGAAGGAACCGTATGTAAGATTGAAAGGTTCCTTGCTGCCCGCTCACTGGTGGGAATTCGGGGGGAAAATCCCGGGTTTCCCAAACTTCTTTTGTTTTACATAAAAGGGGGTGCTGTCGAGACCGACGGGCAGTCGCTGTGTAGCTCAGGTCTCTCCAGTATCCCCTGGTCGGTGCTCACCTCAACTATAATAAACAGTCCTTTTTTAAACCCGTCAGGCTGTCTGATCTTTTCCCGCAATCCACAAAAGTGCTAAATTCGAGTGATAAAGACTGATTCGGCCTTCCACGGAAAACCCGAACTAAATTCGCGACTTCCACGACACCGCGAGTTCCACGACCCCTCGTTTTCCGCGTCACCGCGAGTCCCGCGACTCCACGTCTTCCACGACACCGCGACCCCGTGACCCCGTAGCAGCCAGCAAGCAGTGAGGAAGTCTTTAAAATAGTACACGACGACCTAGGCCGGGCAACCTACAAAGCGCCGCTGCGACCCACCAACATCAGAAGCCGCTGGAAAAAAAGTGCGTCGCGACGCCGACGTCGGCGTGATAATAGTAGAAAAGAGACATTTAGTAGCACTATGTAGGGATCCTAGACAATTAAGTAAAAATGATGGAAATAGAGTTACAAGCAGATCTATTTTACCTGATTCAGTTAAGAGAGCACTAAGGCATATTCATAACCTACCTCATGAAAGTGTTATGCCGTTCGGCTTTCGGAGAATAAAACACTGTAATATCTGTAAAATGTAAAAGTAAAAGTTTATTCGTGCAAAATAAAATATAATGCTTTTGACATTGTTGAAATAAACGATTTCCAATATACGTACAATGTGAACCTGTATCAATAAGAGCGTTATAGGTAATTTTGTCGCCAATTTTAATTTTAATTTTGTACGTGCGGTCTGTCGTCGGTTTTTTCTGGTTGGATAACGGAGCTAAGCCGGTAGGGCCGAGTCAATTTATCAGGGACTCGGCCCGCTTTTCGTTTTCCGGTTTGTAACAACAATCTTTTGTCATAGTATTCAAAGTTCCGCAATTGGAACAAAACAATATGCTTTTCGCTTGACAATTTTTTTCTGCTGTGGCCACGTTGCCCACAACGCCAACATGTTTTTTTATCGTAGTTGTCTAGTTTCGCTTTGTTGAATATACTGTTTGGTCAGGGCTCAAGTCTTGAGAAAACCGTTTTCTGAGCCTTTGCACTTTGTTGTTTTTGAAGCTGATCCAGGTGTATCTGTATTTCTTCAAAAGCTTCCTCTTGTTTTACTACGTCGGTAACCGAAATGCACTCCTGTTGTCGAAAGTACAGTTTGTACTTTGGATGTAGATTGTTATATAAGCGTTCCAGCTCTTCTGAACGTAGTCTTATTCCTTTTGGGTTCGATTTCGGATTTCCGTTTCTAATAGCGTTTTGCTATTGAGTGGAAGGAAAAACTGTTCAAAACTATCTACGAAATTTTTCCACGTTGTTTAGGATTTTTGGTTATTTCTGTACCATAATATCGCTTTGTCTCTTAATATCTCAGGAACAGCTGATAGCATATCGGAATCTTTGATTTTGTATATTTTTTTCAGATCGAGAAGTCGTTCAAGAAAAGTTACGGCTTTTGTATTCCCATTAAAAAATATACGCCATTTTGTGTTTGTATTGTGTTACGTAATTACGTTAACTCTTTTCGAAGTTGAGTTATTTCGGTTTGCAGTCTTGTTTCGTGTTGCGTCTGACACTTGTAATGTTTGGATAGGCGTTGTCGTAGTTCGTCAGCTTTTTCGGTTGAATCTATTTTCAGGTTCTGTAATGCTTTGATTAATTCGTCTTTATTTAATCGGTAAATCCAACCTATTTGTCAGTCGGCTATTTCTAAGCCTATGGTTCTGTCGTCGTCCGACATTTCCCCGAAATTTCTTCCTTTGTGTCTGGGTTCTTTTTATGCTCGGGTATCACTTGTTATTCCGTTCGGCTTTTGGAGAGTAAAACACTGTAATATCTGTAAGATGTAAAAAAAGTATATTCGTGCAAAATAAAGGATAATTCTATACGGCCGTGCTCGGCCTCGGAGACGTCCTGTGAGAAGTGAAGTCGGGCACCTCTTGGGGAGCACGTAGATAAAGCCAGTTCGAGGTGGTGTCCTGGAAGGAAATCGGCAGGTCTCAACGCGACCTGAACGGGTATGGTAAGTCTTCAGGTCTCAATGCTATCTGAAGCTGTAAAGTTCCTCTACTTAATACGTAGAGGACAGGAAACGGTCAACCTCAGCACGGTTGAAGCCACGGCCAGGATCTTCCACTCAATATGTGGAAGGCGGGAGGAAGGGACTAGTAGCTCAGCACGGTAACCAACGATCAAAAAAAAAAGATGAGAACCAGCTATACTCCGTTTAAAGCCACTGTCATCAGCGCCTTCTGAGAATTTAGTGCAGAAGTATAGCCTCAAAATGATAAAAATAAATTACAATTGAGTACTGAACGGGCAAGACAGAAACCGCTGTAACGTTTAGTACACAAAACCACCAAGTTCAGTAACGTCATTTTACTTTGAATAAGAAAAAAGAGTTGGCTTCGAAGGGAATCGAACTAGCTAACAACGGGGTGCGGATATTATTGCTGTTCTGACCTTACATCTTCCGTTGGCAAATTTAAATTCAAATTCAACAAGTGCTTTATTTAAACCAAAAATACAATTTTTCCTCCGGGAGTCCCCTGAGGAATTTAAAAGGCAATAATCCTGCTAGTTCCTATAAACTAGCTTAATCTAAATGTAGCCGCCGTCAGAGGCCGTACCAGCTAATAAAACATGTTACTTCTGATGATTTATTCGTTCGCCTTATCTTAAGAAAATCTCGTTACATCTTAGAGAAATTACAGTTCAAAAACCCTATTTTGATTCTACTAAAAACTAACTTAACCTAATATGTACAAAATTTACAAAGATAGAGAAAGATGAAAGAGGAAAAACAAGTTAAGATGAGGAAAGAAAGAAGAAGTCGAGAAAGAAAACAGTTTGGAAAATAAAATGAAAAATGAAAGAAGAAGAAGTGTCAAATCCGCGTTTCGATGTCATCAAGAATTCTGTGGAACGTCGGTCGATGTTTCGTCCTTGTTCCAGAGTCCAGAATTTTCTTTGTCAGGGAACTTCCATGGGTGGTCGCAGCGTAGAACTTTCGGCTGAGCCGATCTACGTGCTCTCGCATCGAAAATTCATAGGTAGCTAGATAAAATCACTAAAAAACACCTTGTATATTTGTCTTTCTGGCCACTTGTAAAAAACTAGTAACTGCGAATGAGGATTTTACCTGTAGATTGTATTAACCTATTCAAATGATTTTTTTGCACTGGGAGTGCCAAACTTAAACTTGAGTTGTTGTCCTCCATCAAATTTTAAAATGTAACTGTCTGGAACATCTTATACAGTTTGCTGGAAGGCGATTCAAGAACTCAATTACGATTATTCTCACTTTAACCAAAACTTTGACAGTTACTTCTTCTTCTACCGAAAAATGCGGGTCGGTTTCTCGTTTGAATGAGAAGGAAACGTTTTCCCACAGCATACTATTTGGACGGACCATATTACTAGAGAGATTTCTACAAATAATAAAGAAATAACTCGATCCACTGCTTTGTTTCATGGTAGGTACTTACCGAGATAATGGGTGCGATTTTGTTTCTACCGACGATATACATCGTGGTACGATGTCATATCGTACCTTGTTATCGTAATCGGTATTTTGTTTCTCTGCCGCAACCGATACGATGTGGCGATTGACAGTACATCCAGCTACGATAATTGATGCGCTGTTGCCAAGTATTTTTACCAAAAGCGGCTAACTTCATTCTGACTTTTTGACATAAATAAGTTTGAAGTATTTGCAAACATGGCTCGTTTTTTCCCAGATTTGAGAAATATCAAAGACAATCGGTACTTAAGGCAATTAAAAAGGCGACAGAGGAAAGAAAATGATCCGTTTCAGTTGCCGCATTGAGGATGTTGGGGTACATATAGACATACAAGACGGCACTGGCTCACTGGGCACAGACAAGAGGTTTTGAAAAATCTGTAAGAGAGATGATTAGATTGCTAAAGGAGTGTTTTACCTCCAAAAATTACGGTGTTCTAAAACATAGGTAATTGTGAATAAAAATAAATCTCGTCTAAGTAATAATTTAATCTATTTAATCTAAAAGGGATGAGATAAAGAAAAATATAAAAATTATTACTGATTAGTACTGTAGGATTTCAGAGTAAAACTTCTCCTAAATCTACAGTTTTACCTGTGAGCCAAGTCCCAGCTCTGGAGTGCCATCTCCAGCATAGTCTGGCCCTATTATTTGCAGGGTTCTCTGATCTGTATCATGTAGATCCTGCAGCTCTTAGTCCTGACTGGGCCCCCGCACCCCCAGTTTGTTGTCTTTTTTTTTGAGCATGGCTTTTGTCTTCGTCACCGTTTTCCAGTCCCCCGAGCACTAGGATAACCATAAAATATCGATGGATTTAAGAATTAATCATACTAACCCGTTGCTTTTTGTTCTTACATACCTCACCTGAAGCATTTAGCTTACTGGTTAAAGTTTCCCAGAGCTTTGATACTCTGGCAGGGTCACCATCCTGATGGCGAGCGAATTTGGGATAGGCTTCCATGAACTCCACCATCAGTCTTTTGCATAGGTAAGGGTTTACCGGATCGATTGCTCATCTATGTAAATTATTGATTAATTTTGTTTTTTGTTAAAATTCCTATTTTTTTTTTGTTCATTTATGATATACATACTTATCAAAATTATAATTATTGAAGCTAAACTTCTTAACATAATAATCTCTATTATTTATTTTTTTAAAAACATTTTGTAGTATTTTTGTTGTAATTACCTTCTCCTCTCAGCGTTGACCTCACTATTACACAACCGACGCTAAAAACATCGCGAATAGCCGATTTGTCGTTAAAACTTTTGGCGTACGCGCGAAATTCGGTTGCCGAACGGTAGACGATATAAACTCGTACCTCATATCGTGGCTGACATCGCGAGATACGATAAAATTGAGAAACAAAATACCAAGTACGATCTGTTTGTCGTTGCCATGGAGATATCGTATCGTACCTCGTATCGTATTAGTGCAGTCACGTTAGGGTTTCACCTCGGAATGAAACGGAATAAGCTGAAAATTTGTATAAACCTTTATTTTGGTACTCTAAATGTTGTCTCAAAAGTCTCATAAGATCTCGTGTGAGCGTCCTTAGATATTCAAGGTCAAAGGTCCCGAAAATCAGTTTTTTGGAAATATCTTCTTTCCTTTGCCTCGAATCGAATTGGCATCTATTATAAAAGTTGTAGAGTATAAAATTCTCTACAAATTTAGTCCTAATAAATTTTTTGTACGCTTAACCGTTTTTTAAATAGAGCGCGAATAGTGCGGAGCGCTCACCCGTAAACGCTATAGGGCAAGGTCAAACGCGATTCCCAGTTCATAGAACAGTTTTTAAACTTAATTTATTATATAAATATTAATTAAATAACTATTTTATACATTTTCCCTCTTACCAATAAATGATGTTGAACAACTGTTTAGTTAAACACTGTTTTGTCAGTTTTGATAAATTTGTCAGTTTTTACCTAAACAATTGTTCAGCATCGTTTATTAGTAAGAGCGTTTGTTTATAAATATTGCTAAAAAATCAAATAATCATTTATTATCACTTACCTTTTACGTTTAAATAGTAGAGTAAGTGAATTATTTGAAATATATTTTAATCATAATGTCATTAGAGATTATTGAACTTTAAGTAGGAAACAAATTAAGTATTTATTTTTTATTTAAAACAGAATACAGAACCCTATTGAATTTTCTATTTATAGCAAGTTGAAACAGGTGTTCCATTGTTAGTTAGTCTTAAACTGCATCTTGGCAAGGGCGGACGTAAAATTTTAAAAGTTATCATGGCTGATTTGTGTTTTATATGTAATAAGTCACTTTTTGAAGGTAATGCTGTAAATGTTATGCGCGGCATACAGACCATAAAAGCGGCAAGTATTGAAAGAAATGACGGACACATAAACTATTTAAACACTTTAACTTCTGTGAATGTTCATACCGAGTGTCGAAAGGTGTACATTAGTAAAAATTCAATCGCAGCATTAAAACGACGCCTCGAAGAAAGTCAACCTTCAACATCATCAAATTTACCTCGCAAGAAAAGGAATGAAGTGTTTGATTTTAAAAAATTTTGCTTATTTTGTGGCGAAGCAGCTGATGAAGCATCAGAGGCAAAAAAAACCATGAAGTACAAACGCACGATTAGTAAAGTAAGTACTCTCAACTTTAAAGACAATGTTATTAAAAGAGCAGAAGAACGAAGCGATGCTTTGGGAGAATTAGTAAAAAATCGTGTATCTTATGAGTATGACTTGATAGCTGCTGAAGCAAAATACCACGCTGTTTGCTACAGTAGTTTTTTAAAGCCAGTTCAATCTCAAATAAGAAAACCTCGTCTAGATAATCAAGTCACACAATCAATGAAAGAAATTTTTAACTACATAGAAAATCATGAAGATTCCCAATTTACATTGCCGGAGCTTAAAGATATTCTTACGGAGTATGTACCAGATGATAAGACAATAATTTCGAAACTACAGCAGAAGTATTTAACTGATATAATAATTACAACAAAGGTAGGGTCGATCACTATTATATCTTTTCGTGATGCACAGGCTAATTTATTATCAAAAGCATGGTACGAGAATAAAAAAAGCACTCCTGAAGAAGAACGGTTACGGATAGTAGAAGCTGCTGCGGCTATTATTAGGGAAGATATTCGATCATCTATAGTTGAAACCAAATATTATCCACCTCCAAGGAGAATGCTAGATAATATAAACGTAGAAATACCAAAAACTTTGTTACATTTTTTACAAGAAGTAATAATGAAAAATAGAAAAGGAAAAACAGATCATTTACAAACGAAATGCACATCTATAAGTCACGCAATAATGGCTTCTTTACGAGAACGGTCATTTTCATCTCAGTTACTGTTGGGTCTGTCTGTATTTCTTCATAGAAGATATGGATCTAAAAGATTATTAGATGTTTTATCTAGCTTAGGATTTGCAGCTTCATATAATAATACTGTACAGTATGAAATTTCAGCAGTTTACCACCCACAGCCTCATATTTTACCATCAGAATCAGGTGCGCTAGTACAATATGTCGGAGACAATGCGGATATAAATATTAATACTCTTGACGGTAATAATACTCTTCATGTTATGGGAATGATTAAAATAATCACTCCAAAAGAAGCTGTTCTTTACAATGACAATATACAAAAATGTACAACTAAACCAAGTGCGAAAGAGCTAGCAGCAATATCGCATGTATCTCTTCAAGCTTATGAAAAACCAGCTGTACCTGGATACAGCAAGGTTCAAGTAAAAAATCTACATGATGATGTAGTACTCATTAAAAACCAATTAAATGCAGTTGATTTTTTGTGGTTATACGGAAAATGGAAAAATATTTCATCGATGCCCGGGTGGAATGGCTATTTCGAACAGCTTACTAAAAGTAATAAAGATTTTTCAACTTCTCAGATTATGTTTCTTCCGTTTATTGATCATCCTCCCAGTAATTTAGACACAATTTACACCACATTATATTACGCTATTAATACTGCCAAGTCACATAGACAAAAAACGTGTGTAATAACGTTTGATCAACCTCTTTACTCTAAAGCTCGTGAAATGATTGCTGCCTCAGATGGTAATTCAGACTTGTCTAAAGTAGTTGTTAAACTTGGAGGATTTCATATGCTTATGTCATTCCTTGGATGCATAGGATATATAATGGACGGAAGTGGACTCAAGGAAGTTCTAGGTAAAATATATGCTACAAATTCAGTCGACAAAATATTAATTGGTCATGCTTATGCAAGAAGTATTCGAGGCCATATACTATTGCGGCTTGCATTATCCAATAAGATTTTTGAAGACATGAACATTGAAAATTGTGTGTTAGATGAGTTAATTGAACAGATAATTCACCGCGATGTTTCCTATGAAAATGTAGAAGGGTGTGTAAATAACTCGAAAGCATTAATTGACCAATTTCAAGATAAATTAAATGAATTAAAAACTCGAGGTCCCACAGCACAGTTGTGGGTACAATACTTTGAAATGGTATCAATAGCACTAGACTTTATTCGAGCTGAAAGACTAGGACTTTTTCAAGAACATCTTGATGCAGTGCGAAAAATGCTGCCGTATTTTCATGCCAGTGGTCACTTTTTATATGCAAAATCAGCACATTTATATCTTCAAGATATGCTCAAATTAGAAGACACAATGGATGAACAAACTTTTGAAAACTTTAAAAATGGGTTTTTCACTGTTAAACGTACAGATAAATTTAATTCTGGCACATGGACTGACATGGTAATAGAACAAAGTCTTATGAAATCTATGAAGACAGAAGGGGGATTATCACGAGGTCGAAGTACGCAAGAAAGTGTTTTATGTAAATGGGTGTATGCTATGTATGCTACGAATACTATTTGTGAGGAAATTGAAAATTTTTGTAACACATCTTTACATTCTGCAGAACAACACGTTGATGCTAGAGATTCACGAGTAAAAAGAGATAATACTGATGTAAGTAAACTAGTCGACTGGTTTACGCTTCATAACCCCTTCCCGAATATGAAACAGTTGGTATCCTTAGCTTCTGGAATTATTGGGAATGACCAAATTAATTGTCACAGAGCTTATGAAGTTGGACTTGAATCTATGATAAAGATAACTGGTTTAAACTTTAATGAGATAAAGCTAAAACGTGCCGATAAAGTTTTACCACTTTCCGTTGTTAACAAATCTGTCAAGATTAACGATTGTACAGTTTCTGTAGATCCTTTGCTAATCTTCCAAAGAATTACTGTAAGTAAACAATTTGAAAGTAATCTGCAAGAATATCTTCAATATGAACTAAGTCCGTATCCGACATCTTTATTTGATAACAATGGCATGAGAAAAACTATGAAATCGTCATTATATGACAATATGGTACCTGTTAATTTCGAACTTAATGAAAATAATGTTACATACATTGTTGATGGTGGATTTCTTCTGCACCGTGTCGTATGGAGTAAAGACGACACTTTTTCTGTTGTTTTAGATAAAAACATTAAATATTTGCAAACTCATTATGGATCTAATATTGTTGTTGTATTTGACGGGTACTCGGACAATAGTAAAAATATTAAATCTATGGAACAACTAAGAAGAACAGCTGTTTTTTCAAAATCTTATGAAGTGTGTTTTGATGAAACAATGATAGTACCAATCAGCCAAGAAAAATTTTTATCAAATCGACTTAATAAAAAAAACTTTATTAAGATACTTGTTGAGAAATTAACAACTGTTAATATTGCGACAAAAGTAGCCAGAGATGATGCTGATGTTCTTATCGTCGAAACAGCTATTGAGGAATCAAAACAAAAAAAGACTGCCGTCATTATAGGAGAGGATATTGATTTGCTAATTATTTTAATTGGACGGACTAAATCACATAAACCAGAAATTTTCTTTAGAAAAATTGGTAAAGGCAACGTGAAAACACAACTATATTCCACTAAAAGTTTTAATAAGTATCCTCGTTGCAAAGAACATATTTTATTCTTACATGCGTTTAGTGGCTGTGACACGACTTCTGCTCTTTTTAGGAAAGGAAAAAAATCTGTCCTCAAATCGTTAGAGAAACTAACCGATTTGAATCGACTAGCTAAGGTATTTCAAGAAAAAAACTGTCCTCTGCAAATATTACTTGAAAATGGAACACGCATTTTTTTGGCAGTCTATAATGCTCCAAATTCTGAGGATAGTATTGATCATCTTCGCTACGTACAATTTATTAAATCAACAAAATTAAACAAGCCTGTGCAGTTATCAACTCTTCCACCAACGAGCGCAGCAGTTCACCAACATATCAAACGTGTCTACTACCAAATTCAAACTTGGTTAGGCAATGATTTAGAACCCCAGGAATGGGGTTGGCTGCTGCAAAATGAAATCCTGCAACCGATAACCACATTATTACCACCTGCACCAGATGAACTGCTTTCTACAATATTTTGTAACTGCAAGAATGGTTGTGGTTCGCGCTGTGGATGCCGAAAATCAGGCTTGCAATGCTCGTTAGCTTGTGGCCAATGTAATGGACATGCATGTCTCAACGCTTCATCGTATCAACATGATTTCGATGAAGACATCGCATATGATCTTGAAGTTTTTGAAAGCTTAGAGATGAATGTCATTGATAACGAGGAAGATGATGATAAAGACTTTGAAATTGTTGAGCGACCGGAAGAAGAAGACGACGATGAAGAAGAAGAAGAAAGCTAGCTTCCATACTGGCTAACTAATAATTAAGTAAGTGATATTATATGACTTATTAAATAATTGATTAACTAATATTTAACAAATAATTAAGTTTAAAAACCGTTCTATCAACTGGGAATTGCGTTTGACCTTGCGTTATGGCATTTACGGGTGAGCGCTCCGCACTCTTAGCGCTCTATTTAAAAAACGGTTAAGCGTATAAAAAAATTATTAAGACAAAATTTGTAGAGAATTTTATACTTTACAACTTTCATAATAGATGAAAATACGATTCAAGTCAAAGGAAAGAAGATATTTCCAAAAAACTGATTTTTGGGACCTTTGACCTTGAATATCTAAGGACGCTCACACGTGACCTTATGAGACTTTTGAGACAACATTTAGAGTACCAAAATAAAGGTTTATACAAATTTTCAGCTTATTCCGTTACATTCCGAGGTTGACCCCTTTTTTTAGCTAACGTGACTGCACTATATAGAAATAAAATCGCACCCAAAGAGCAAAAACCAAGTCTTAATTCATATTAAATTTTTTCAGCGTTTTTTCTATTGGCTGGTCTTTTGATACGGCTTTCAGAAGTAAGTTTTTCTTATAATCTTGCTTTACAAACGGAATGATATGCTGATCCATGTGTTGAATCGGTGCAGTGCAGTTTGGCGGAAGAAACATCGCAGTGCTGCATTTCTCCTCACTTGTCACTTCTTCCTCAGATGGATGACCGGGAGCGTTATCAAGAAGCAATAACGCTTTTTGAGAAAAATTATAATCTTTCAACCATTTTCTGACTTCTGGTACGAAGCATTCATCAAACCACTTTTTGAAAAGGTCTTTTGTCATCCACGCACTTTTTTGTCCATAATAGTGTATAGGTAAATCAATGTTTTTGAATGCACGTGGTTTATTAGATTTTCCAACGACTTTAGCGTGTGTGTATCCGCAGTGTTAGCGCATGGTAGTATGTTGCGTACTGTTCGACCAGATACGAATTTTTCGTTATAAGAAACAAAAGTCTTGTTAAATATCACACGCCAAAAAAACCTGATTCATCTGCATTGTTCACCTGTGACGAGTTAAGATTTAAATCTTACCTTTTGCAAAAATCTTAATTTAAATGGCTCTATGCAAGTGGCATCATTAGAAAGTTTCTCTCCTGTAGTAGTCATTAAACGTATGCCATGAAGATTTTTGAAACGTTCTAGTCATCCTTTGCTAGCCACAAAATCATCGTTTTTCATTATTTCCTTATTAAAATATTTAGCTTTCATGGCCAACATGGGTCTCGAAATGGGCGCATGCCTATTTCTTTCCTGAAGAAACTACATGTATATAGCTTCTTCCACTTCTGGATGTTCAGCTCTCTTGAGTGTCTGTCTCTTGCCTGGCCCGCAGTCAGTAGTTGACACGAACTGTTTAATCTTCTCGTGTTTTTTTTAATGCCACAAATTGTAGATTGGCCTACGCCGTTTTCACTTGCTAAACTACTGAAAGATTCATTACGATTTAGGTGGTCCAAAATATCACACCACATCACATGTAATCAAATTCAAACTAAGCAATCCGAATCAAAACAATACCCTACGCGTCGAAAACAATAGTGGTGTGCGTACAAGTTGTAACTTGTAATCATGCATTAGTGAAAATTGTCAAAAAAATATTTAATAATAAATAATAGACATTGTTCATGCCACCATTCATTACAATCAATGCACGCGATTCAGTTTTCGGTAAGTGGTTTTTTATAGATCTCGCCACATCCCGGGCATGTCCAAGTTTTCTTAGGTTTATTACACTTTGGTGTTGCTTCCTTAATAGTTCTTTTGGCTGTCTTTGGTTTCGGTTTAGCAATTTTCTTACAGATAGTATTTGTTGCAATTGGTTCGAGCTTATTTTTTTTTTACCACAGGCTTTACTTTTTCGTCGATTTGTCGTTAAAGTTTAGTTACCCTCAAAATTGGGTTCCGTTGTCAGTGATAATTGTTCGTGGGTACCCAAATCTAGGGAAGACTTCTTCTTCGAGCACTCTCACGATACGGTGGCAGCGGGCGCCAGGAGTGGGAAAAGCCTCTACCTATCTGGAAAACAGGTCTGCAACCGATTACATGCTGTTGTGATCGGGTACGGGCTCATCACGTCGACCGCGATTGTTTCGAATGGTTGTCGGGGTTGTCTAGCGGTCTGAGGAGCTTCGGGACCCGATGGCCTACGCTTGCATCTTGCACATGTTAAACAATTGCGCACGTATTCGGCAACGTCTCGGTTAATCCCCTCCCAATAATACGTGTCCGCCACCGTTCGCGCCGTTTCTTCGGCTCCCGGGTGGCCGGCGAGAGTTGTGTCATGAAACTCGCTAATCACGTCCTTTCTTAGCCCCTGAGGCACGTATAACTTTCTGGGACCGTCTTCCGTATAGTATAGGTGCCCTTCGACCACTTCAAAATGTCGATGAAGGTCCATTTCCCACCTCTTTGTCGGCGGTTCGTCGTCGAAGTTCTGCTTTCTTTCGATCGCCGCCTAAGTCAGCCCGTCGTCTCGTTGGGCGTTTCGGACTTTCTCGGAAAGGGTCGCGAGGTTCGCTGGTTGCGCTGTTGGTTCTGGTGGTGTAGGTTCCGGTGGCGTCGTTGGGGGCAACATGCGGTGCAGGTCTTCGTCACTTGCTTCCTCGTCACCTTCGTCTTCCACGGGGTTGCGTGATAGGTGGTCGGTAAGTTCGTTACGCAAGCCCGGGCAATGTATTATTACGCGGAAGTTTAAGGCTTGTAGCTCCAAGGCCCATCACGTTAATTTCGCTCGTTGTTCGCGCACTGTCGTCAGCCACGTTAGAGCCTTACTGTCCGTTTTTAGGGTAAATAGTTTGTCTTCGAGGTAGGGGCGAAACCGTTACGTCGCCCAGATTACCGCGAGGCACTCCTGCTCGTTTACGTGGTATCGCTGTTCTCGCGGATTGAAGCGCGCACTCGCGTATGCTATTACATGACGGCTGCCGTCCGCGCATTCCTAGAGCAGCACAGCTGCCATTCCTACACCACTTGCGTCTGCTTGAAGCACGTATGGCAGGTCTGGGTGTGGTCGACTGAGCGGTCTCGGTTTTTCCAGTTCTTGTTTTAACTCCTCGAAGGCGGTTTGTTGTGTCTCTGTCCACTTCCATCGTTTCTTGTTTGATAATAGGTCGGTCAGCGGCGCGGCAACCAATGCGAAGCGCGGCACGAACTCCCGCACCCAATTACACAGCCCGAGGAATGCTCACAGCTTCTTCCTGTCTGTCGGTGGGTGAGACACCCGAATGGTGTTAAGGTGTTTGTGTTTGTCGCTGATGAGGTGGCCCAGGTATTCCAGTTCAGGTTGTGATTTTGTCCTTGTCTATGAGTTTTGTCTCTGTTATTATTAATATGTCTGGGTCGTGTGTGTCAGCGTAGTGTTGCAATTCGTGTATTTTCTTACGAACTCCGTTTGCGTTCCACGTAGTTATTTTCATCGGCTTTTTAGTATCCATTGCTGTATAAATTAATTATGCGTAGATCTTTTTCCATCTGCGTTGCGTTGCTTTCGAGTATTTCTCTGATTTTTCTTAGTCTACTTATTAAGCCGTTGATGTCGATAAGTTGGTTGATGGCGTTGATTTCGCTTATGAGTGTTGTGTAACCGTCCATTTTGTTTTCAATGCTAGGTCGTGCCGTGTTGTTGTTGTGGCCAATCGCTGCGTTCTTAGTGGGGGCTGGGCCTGGGACCGTGATGGCAGACCGGCCAATTAGGTTAAGGTCGGTGGTGGTGGGCCTACCGAGTGGGGGAAATTCTGTGATGGCGGAATTTGGGTTTTGCCGTGCGCGTTCTGTCCACGCGTTTTTGGCTGGCGTCGGGGCGTCTATGTATTTGACTCCTCTGTTTTCTGTGACTTTTTTATTTTTTCTTTTAGAGTCCACAAATTCCTTTCTCCGGAGGTATGCTATGCATGTGGTGTTGTTGGATAGATGTTTATCCCCGCAGTTCGCGCATTTTATCAGGGATTGTGTTTCTTCGTCTTCTTCGTTTATTTTGCATTCGCTGCTTTTGTGGTCTTCACCACATTTCATGCATCTGGCCTTTACGTGGCAGTTTAGGGTTGCGTGTCCCCACGCTTGGCAGCGGTGACACTGGACTATTGTTGCTTTATTTTTTAGTTTCTCCCACCTAACAATTAATCTGAGTACTGCTCTCGCCTTTGTTTGCACATCTCTTAGGGTAGTGGTGTTGTCCGTGATCACCACGTACACAGGTTGTTTGGTATTACGCATTTTGTATGTGTTAACGACATTTATGCCGCATTCTTTTAGGTCAGTTTTGACCTCTTCGGTGGTGGTGTCGTTCTCGAGACCAAACATTACAAATGCATGCGTTTTTTCGTCTTTGGTGGCATATGTGTGCCACTCTATATTCAGTTGTGCGAAAGTTTGTTTTAGTTTCGTGAAGTCTTTCATCGTTTTGGCCATCACGATTGTGTTTGTTTTTGTTAGCTTTATTTCCGCTTTTTGCGTAGTAACTTGATCCATGATTTTGAAAAGTTCTTGTAGTTGAGCGAGTTTCTTATGGATTATTATTGGTGGTGGTTTTTCGGTGCTACCCGTTTTGTTTGTTGTTGGGCCGTTTTCTTTTTCCGTGTCGCTTTTTTGGCCGGTGGAATTGCGATCTTCGTCGTCGAAGCTTGCATCCTCCATCCTGTCCGCATCGTCTACGCTTAGATCACTGTCTTCGTGTTGAATTAGTGGGGAGTATCTGTTATGCGTTCTGATTTTTGTGGTCCTTGGGTCGTTTTGTTCCTCATTATGTCTCTTTTTCGCCGGAGGCATATTTGTTGTATTTATATTGTATTGTTTTGTAAAGTTCTCGCTCGCGATCGCGACGCGCACTATTTTTTTACTAAGAGGCCGCGGGATCGCGGTCCCTTTTCTAGCGTTTTTGTTCAGATTCACTATTACTAATTATAACTATCACTATTTACACTAATATTTACACTTCACTTGGAAGGTTCTAGAAACACCGCACAGATGCACTAATCCGCCTTGGAATTTCTGAGGGTTTTTCAGGAGCAGGTCGTCGGCACGTCCGTTCACTTCGAGAGCTCGAACACGAATCACCGGCGCGAATCACCCAGACCAGCGGCGCGTCAAAGCGCTTGGCCACGGGTCTGGGTGTCGAGCTACAATTTTCGATCTCTATTTATATTTGTGATCGGGAAAAACCACCAACTTGGGGTTTTTCCCTGTAGTGAGGTCTAACAAAACTAGACAAGGGTGGTTGCTTCTGATTGGCTCGGAAGTTCGTCAACGCGAGGTTACAAATATACCTGCCCCATCGCCGGTGACCCTTCTTTTCCAACCAACCACCCGTCGAACAGCATGCAACCTAAACCTAACTAAATCTAACTTAAAACTAACATAATTCAACTTAATCTAACTTAAATTTAACTTAATCTAGGGCGTAAATTTCCGAATTTAACTTAATCTAACTTAATCTAGGGCGTAAATTTCCGCCTAAGTTCGCGTGAAGCGCGGGCGCAAATCATCTCCCGGTATCAGAACCATCATCTTCTGAAACGTCGCCGGTGCGTTTTTGAGCCTTAAGGGTATGATCTTGAATTGGTAGTGGCCGCCGTCTGGTGTCGAGAACGCCGTGTATAGCTTGGACTCTTCGGTCATTGGTATTTGCCAATACCCGGCCTTGAGGTCGATGGACTAGAATACTCTCGTCTGCCCGAGGTCTTTTAGCGTCTCATGAATAATCGGGAGCGGTACTGCTTCATCTCTTGTGGCACTGTTTACCTTCCGGTAGTCGATGCAGAACCTTGGCTTCTCATCTTTCTTCTTCACGATCACCATCGGAGAAGAGTACGGGGATGTTGATGGTTTGATAATGGCGTTGGCCAGCATCTCGTCCACCTGTTGTTGAATGACGGCCTTCTTCCCCTCCGAATACCGATACATCGGTACTCTTATAGGCGTCTTGTCGTTCATGTGGATTGTGTGCCTGGTGGCCACCTTAGTCGACGGGGGAAGGTTTTCGTTGAAAGTGGAAGGGAAGTTTTTCAATAGTCGGGCGAACTCCTCCTGGTGTTTGGATGGGAAACCATGGCTCACCTCTTGTGGGGTTAATGGTTTCGCCATAACGCGGCAGCGGGTGTAATTCATGCAGGTCTGCTGTTGCTGAAGGAAGTCGTACCCAAGCAGCAGGTCCTCACGTAAGTCCGGCACTAGCAGGCACGTCACTACATATTCCCGTCCGTTCAGCACACATGTAATGTCCTGTGTCGTGCTGACTACTGGTCCGTCTAACCCGGCCGCGAGGCGGATTCTGGCGGATGTGGGAAGCGGCTTGACGGGACCCGAGAATCGACCGTCGCGCACACAAGACGCTCCGGAGTCCAATAGCGCGGTTGTAGTGGCGTTGTCGATGCTGACTGTCACCCTTAGCGTAGCCGTCCTTACTATGGCCGCGCACGTGGTGTGTCCGGTCATTAAAACCTCACTGTTCGCGGAAGGGAAGTGTCCCGGCGCAACGCGCGAATTGCTTCCATTTACGCGGGCACTCTCGTTGTATGGCACTAGTCGCCCACTTCTGTTCCGGTCTTCTCCGTGAAGCGCACTGGGCGTCCGTTCGCGGGGTCACTGCACTGGCGCGGCACTAGTTGTGGTTGGTCCGGAGAGTCGCGCACTAAGTGTCCTCGTTCTCCGGACGGGAATTGGGCGCCACCGAGGGTTTGCCCTCCCTCGGAAGGGTGTTGTGGCGGAAAACCTTTTAATGGTTTTCTTCTTCGGGCCGCGCGGTGGCCACGTTGTGGTCTGGGGCGGCTCTCTGCAAGTTTCCCTGTTTGCGTCGGCGGTAGATGGGGCACTCGCTGTGGAAGTGCCTGTCTGGGCAGAAGTTGCACCGTGGTTTCGTATTTGTTGCTGCCGGGGCGGGCGGTTTCGTTCTCTGTATTATTTCTTCCACTTTGATTGCTCTTTCTAAGAGCGCCGGGAAGTCGCGGATCACATTCGTGTCCAGGTGAAGTGTGATCCCGTCGCGCATCAAGTTTATGCACGCCCGCACTAACCGCTCTCCCGTTAATTCGGGGCACACGCGTCTCGCCACTAAACGTTTCTTCCGCAAGAAATGTTCTGCCGATTCACTTCGTAATTGTTCGTCGCACATGAGCGAAGTGCGAATCTTGTCTACCACATCGGCACTCCCGAATTTCTCTGAAAGCGCTTTTGAAGTCGCTGTAATCTGCGACCAAGCCTTTCATTTCGCCCCACCATGTTTGCGCCTTACCTCCGAGCTGGGCCGGGCCTCCACCGATCTTCGTGTGGATTTGCCTGAGAGGGATCGAGCTCAGGAGTTGCTCGCATTCCCTAGTAAAGACCTCCGGGCAGGGTGGTTGTCCGACTCGTTGCCCCAATAGGCGATGGAGCTCGTTCAGGGTGCTGTCGCCGGTGGAGCTGCCAAGAATCGGACCCCCCGAGGTGGATTCTCCAGGGGTCGTCCCACTAGAAGGTGACCCGGCTTTCTGGAGGGCTCTTCGAGGGCGGCTTCACGAGTTGCCAATACCTCCGTATGTTCTTTCAAGAAGGTCAGACTTTCGTTAATCTGCCTCCCGATTTCTTGAGCCATGGCTCTCGTCACACTTGGCATGGGGTCTTCAGGATGTGCGTAGATTTCTTCGGCGTCTTACCGCTAACGTAACATTTCCGTTAGCGGTGAGCGTTCCGTTAAAAACTTCTCCTTTTGATTGAACCGAGCGATAAAAGCGATATCGATTCATTTTGCGCCTGCAGATATTTTTTCAAATTATCGAGTGCGTTATCGGTGTAGTCTTTGGGAAGAAATTCTCGTTTTAACTTTACGCAAAATTCGCTCCACGTCGCAATTTGATGTTGGACAAGCCTGAGCTACTCCCGTGCCTCTCCTGTCAGAAGGTGTTTCAGACCGCGTAGGACCTCGAGCTCCGTTACGTTGGAAATTTCCATTTGGTCCTCTACATCTTGCAGAAAATTAAAGACAGCCGTTTCATCTTTACGCGACCCGTCAAACTGAATCTTCCATTTATGGACCGGTAAGACGTCCGTTTCTGGCACCCTAATGTACTCCACGCGCCTATGCACTCTTGCTGATGACGGATTTGGGTCATTGGTCGGATGACGAATAAGCGTAGCTTAGCCTCTAATTTATTTTTTATTCCAGCTGAATTCGATTATAAACGTCGCACTCGTCCTATTTGTTCATCGTCTTCTTCCGGATCAATGAGCTCGATACGCCTTATAGTGTCAAAGTTTGACGTCTATTATAGGTAAGGTCTAGGGGGTGACCACCGCCCGAATCAACCCCGTTAGCTCTTCCAACCCGCGTGTACAAAGTGCGATTTCGCTTTTCGGTTCTGAGGTGATGCTAGATTGGCGATCTGTTGAGGCAGACGCAGTGCTCGTCTCTGAGAGAGTTAGACCCTTTAAACTATGTCGTCCAGTGTATCCTCGGGTGATACTGTGGAATGTCGCAATGACATTTCAAAACCGAGTTCATCGCGACTTAACAGACCCAAATTCAAGGATTCTGTAGCCATTATTAATTGAAGACGACAGTTTTCCTATCTAAACAAAATCGATACGAAAAAGAAAAAGAAAAAAAAAATTCAAAACATTAACCGTGTACGATTAGCGACCTCGAATCAGTCCGAAATCAAAAACCTCCAAAATTAAATCGGCCGCTAAACTACCGTCGATTTAAATTCAAATGCTCATTGCCAGTTTTTTTTTTTAAATTGAACGACACGATTGGTAATACAAAAACTAGACGCAACTATGATAAGCGATAAGCGAGAGGTCAACGACAAAGGGAAAAACTTATCTCACCAGTAAAAGTGAACGCGTACACAGGGCTTCTTTTCTGAACCTCCGAGCCAGGTCAGCCGTCTCAAGGTGGAAGCAAAAAAAAATTGAAATCGAGCCGTCGACCACTTTAGCCAAAGGACAACTTTCTCCTGAAATCTCCTCCTCTCCAGATACAAAATTAGCCGTTAACTTGTTGAAAAAGCAACTAATAAACTTGTTTAACGATGCCAAATAAAATAACAAAATTATTAAACAATTATTAGGGCGATGCACCATATGTAACAACTCGCTTGGACCTGGGACACCAGGCCGGAAGTTGACTGCACAGGCGACTCCTTTGAGATTTACGGGCGGCTTCCAGAATGACAATTAGCGGCGGCGATTGGGGGGGGTAAGATAACCAAGGACGTTCTTAATGATACTTTAATAGGATTGATACAATGGCAGTTAATTAGTAATAAGAAGATAACACTACTTAGTATGATATGTGGAGAGACGAACGAGAGGACTTCAGAGGTAAAGATGCTGCCCTCCAGTGCTCGCCTTAAGGAGTCGAGGCTGTTAAGGTGGCTCGTTCTTCACCTTGCAAACTCTTTTGACGAGTGGCCCTGCCTAGGTGGCTCTTGGTGGCGGTCACTGGTGCTAGTATAAATCGGACTAACCGAAGTTAAAGGTGAAACGATGAACGATGAAGGATAGAAGATGAGAGAAGAAACCCTGTGAAGTAGCCAAAGCGTCCTTGAGAGCCTTACTGGTTTATTTGACATGATGGCACAATGTGCCAATGCCACCATTCAACACAAAAACGTCCAAAAACTGCTACAATCCGATGAAGAGTTTGATCTTGTTATTATTGAAAATTTTGTTAACGAAGGCCTTGTGGGCTTCGGACACCGTTTTAATGCCCCTATAGTGTTCGTTCATGCTAATGCCGTGAATGGCATGAACAATTTTATTTTTGCTAATCCTCCAGGGATTTCTTACATTCCTGCTTTGGGCGGATCGAGTACCAAGACCATGAATTTTTGGCAAAGACTCCAAAACTTACTTTCCAATGTTTTTTTCGCCGTCTTGCTACAATATTATCAACTTCCACAACAAAAGAAGATCTTCGAGAGTTACGTTAAGGATGTCGCCTTTGAGGATGTTCTTTATAATGTCAGTTTAATGTTGACAAACTCCTACGTTAGCATTTCGGACGCTATTCCTCACGTTCCTAACATCATAGAAGTTGGAGGTTTTAATATCTCCACGAAACCGCTACCGGAGAATTTGCAAAAGTTCCTCGACGACGCCAAAGAAGGCGTCGTTTTATTTTCCCTGGGTTCAAATTTAAGAAGTGAAAATTTAAAGCCGGAAGTCAGAGATGGGATACTTCGGGCTTTCTCCAAAATCAAAGAAAAAGTGATTTGGAAGTTCGAGACGGAGTTACCTAACCTTCCGCCTAATGTTAAAATTACACCATGGTTGCCACAAGCTGACATCCTAAGTGAGGTTTCTAACTTTGAACTGCAATAACTAAATTGAAATTGCAGATCATTCCAATGTTCGCGTTTTTATAACCCACGGCGGTCGTTTGAGTACCGTGGAAGCCATCCACTTCGGTATTCCCGTTTTCGCAGAGCAACCTTTGAACATAGCCAACGCGGTCAATGATGGGTACTATGTTAAACTCGAATTGAAAGAACTGTCAGAAGAGACTTTAACGTGGGCTTTAAACGTAATACTCAAAAATCCCAAGTATGTTGTGAGACAAACAACCACAGCTTGTTGGGTTCCACGAGTTGCAGACGTTTGGTGTCCTACGTCACGTTTTAAACATTGTTTTTTTTCAGATATAGAGAAAACGCTCAACACAGATCGAAATTGATGCACGACCAACCAATCAAACCTTTGGATACCGCGATATTTTGGGTGGAACACGTGATTCGTCATAAAAGAGCGCCCCACTTGAGGTCCGCCGGACTTAATTTGAACTGGTACCAGAGGGAATTGCTCGATATTTATGCTTTTCTCGCTGCACTTCTTGAAATCGTAGTTTATGTTGTTTACAGATTAACAAAGAAGGTGTTAAATTTAGTGTTTAGCAAATGTAATGGTACCAAAAGTAAGAAAATTAAAAAACAGTAGTGCAATGTGCGTGATGAGATAGAAACATATAATTATGTAATCATGTGATAAGTATTAAATATGACATTGGAAACATTATACTAATATTATTCGACGACATATTGTTGGCTCGTCAAAAATTTCACGTTATCTAGTTATCACCTGTCTTAAGAAAGTCGACAGACAACACTCAGAAATTGCCATATATTGTGCAACCAATTTCGATAAAAAAAAATAATTCAAGATCATAGTCTACCGATGATCGTAATCACTAATCAGCAAACAAACTTAACCCTCCGTACATAAATTGTACATCAAAATAATGAGATATTTTTTCAATTAAAACACTAAATTTTATCAAAACACATGACACTCATTTCGCTCAGGTTTTATTCAAACGGTTTCATCGTGATTAAGGTTCAAGGCTGCGGTCCGCTCGTAACATAGATACTTAGATACGTTTTTCCGATGCCTTCTTACAGCCATTTCCAGCTAGGTTTCAGAATTGCGAAAGAGCTAGCAGACAGAGGACATCAAGTCACCGCAATCAACCCTTATCCACAAAAAGAACCCATCAAGAATTACAAAGATGTCTCGGTGGAGGAGCTCGTGCCCATCATTGATGGTAAGCTGTGTAAAAATACAAGAGAGATCTTAATTTTTGTTTTCAGAATTTAAAAAAGCCCTGTTCGGCATGAACAATTTGAACCCGTTTAACAACATTAATTTTATCATAAAATTGGGCACCATCGTCGCCAACAACACCTACGCGATTAAAAACGTTCAAAATCTTCTAAAATCAGGGGAAACTTTCGACGTTATGATAATGGAACATTTTATAAACGACGCTCTTCTGGGTCTCGCCCATCATTTTAAAATTCCTGTTGTTCTTATAGGTTCCATGGGTGCTAGCAGCATGAATAATTATCTTTTTGCAAATCCGAGCCCCAGTTCTTACGTTCCTAATTTACTAGGATCTTTCACTTCGCACATGAGTTTTTTTGAGAGACTCCAAAACTTTTTATGCAACATTTTAGATGACGCAATGAAAGCGGTGCTTTTCATTCCAGCCCAAAAAGCCATTTTCGAAAAATACATAAAGACGGATGTTCAATTCGAAGAAATTTTATACAACGTAAGTTTAATTCTTACTATCTCGCATGTTAGCGTGACCGATGCGGTTCCTCATGTTCCGAATATGATAGAAATTGGAGGTTATCACATAAAGCCGCCCCAGAAATTACCTGCAGATTTTCAAAAGTTCCTAGATGATGCAAAAGAGGGCGTGATTTTATTCTCGATGGGTTCCAACTTGAAAAGCAAAGATCTAAAACCGGAAACACGAGACCCGCTGCTGAAGGCGTTCTCGAAAATCAAACAAAAAGTTCTGTGGAAATTCGAGACGAACCTACCAAACGCCCCGAAGAACTTGAAGATCATGAAGTGGGTACCTCAGCAGGATGTCTTACGTAAGTTGCAAGAACGTGTTAACATCCATGAAGATTCATTCATTCATTTCTTCATTCTTTTCCGCGGAAAACTCCCATCAAAAATTTACGGGAGATCTCAGTTGAAGATGTTATACCTTTCGTTGAAGGTGAGTGATTAAACTGCGATTACACGAACTGGTTTCTTTTTTCAGAACTGCGGAAGGAGTTTGCCAAGTTAGGGTCCCTAGGTGTTCTTGGAAGTCACTTGATAGACTGCATTAACCGAGAACGTGTTAAACAACACGGAGATTCAGAAATTGTTACACTCGGAAGAAACTTTCGATGTCGTTATAATCGAGCACTTTATAAACGAAGCTCTCGTCGGACTCGGGTACAGATTTCGGGCTCCCGTTGTGTTGTTAGCACCAGTGGGTTCTTCCTTCCGCAACAATTACATCTATGGTAATCCCGGTCCAGCTTCGTATGTCCCTGACCTTCTTGGTACTGATAGCAAACACATGGATTTCTGGCAAAGAACTAAAAACTTTCTAATGGTCAATTTCCACGAAGTCTTCAGAGAATTGTTTTTTTTACCGCCACATCGAGAACTTTTTAGAAAGTATATTACTACTGATGTTGAACTCGAAGATGTGCTACACAACGTCAGTTTAATTCTTACAACGTCGCATCCTAGCGTGACCGATGCTGTTCCTCACCTGCCTAACATTGTAGAAATCGGAGATTACCATTTATCACCGCCGAAGAAACTTCCCCAAGATCTACAAAACTTCCTCGACAATGCGAAAGAAGGCGTAGTTGTTTTTTCCATGGGCTCGAATCTCAAGAGTAAAGATCTGAGCATGGAAGTACGAAAAGCGCTCTTAAACTCATTCGCGAAAATCAAAGCGAAAGTCTTATGGAAATTTGAGACAAATTTACCCGAGGCGCCCAAGAACGTCAAGATTATGTCGTGGTTGCCCCAACAAGACGTTTTAGGTAAAGTTATCATTGTTAACGATTTTCGCATAATTTTTTTTTTATAGGTCATCCAAATGTTAGATGTTTTATAACGCATGGAGGTTTTCTTAGCAACATTGAAGCCGTGTACTACAGCGTCCCATTCATCGGAATCCCAATTTTTGGCGACCAGTATAACAACATCGCTTCGGCAGTGAGCAACGGTTATGCTCTCAGCGTCCCGTTGCAACAATTAACAGAAGAAACTTTTTCCAAGGCTCTGAACGACATACTCAACAACCCCAAGTGAGTACCCTGATATAGTACCACTAAAATTACGTGGTTTCTAACAGGTACATGGCTAATATCAAACAAAACTACTAGTAAGGCCCTCTCAGAACACAATACATTTTTAATGCTTTTAGCCTGGTTTTCAAAGTAACTTGTGAAAAGATAAAATTTTTAAAGAATTTGCCCGGTTTTTCGAGGTCACCCTTTTTAAAATAGTCAAAATTTTAAGAAATACATCCTGTTTTATCAAACGTGAATACGGTTTCGGCCAAGAAAAGTTACCATTTAAAAACACTAAAAATTCGTCTTTTGTCCTGTTTTTATGTTGGGCTACTTCAGAACAAAAATTAATACGGTTTCGTTCAAACAAATTTCGGACAAAGTCCTCATGAACGAAGCGAATTTCCCTTTCAAAAACACTCAAAATTAGAAATAATGTTTCACAAATTCATTTACACAATTCATTTATTAGGACAAAGTGGATCTTCCCGAATCTTTGGAATCAGGGCTTGAATTATTGCTATAAATGAATGAACAAAACATAAGATTATAGCTATGTACATGTATATGTACTTTCTCACCTGTGTCCTAAAATTGCTGCGAGCGCAGCAATAAATGTCTCCTGTTGGAAGGGCTCCATAAATATCAAATGTATGTTGTCTCCTCCACGTACAAAGAGTGTCACTTCCCCAGCGACTGTATCATTAAATGTTTCGATGTCAATGTCTTCGAGAAACGAAATACGTTTGCCGTTGGAATCACGAAACACAACTCCAAAATTTGGTTCTATGAAAACCGTAATATTTTCTAACTGAGGAGAGTTTCCCTCTTGATATTTTATCAGGTAGCTGACCATTTTCGTTTTTAGCAACTTTATTTTTCGACGTTTAATAATGTTTTTTAATAAGAGAGATATTAAGTTGCATCACTCTGCATTCTACATACTTTAATTTCTTTTTTGTCTAACTAATATCCAAACGGTATTGTGTCAAAGTTTTCTAGAATAACTCTCTTGTCAGAAACAAAACCAAATTCCTTTGTTTCTATTTTATTTAAAAGTTCTTTAGTTTTAGTATCTCTGGTAATTCGATTATATTGTGTACTGATTTTTCTGTCTTTGTTCGTTTTTGACTCTGGACCAGCTCTGCTGGACTTTTCTAAAATATTATTTATACTATCGGAATTAATCTTTTTGGACGTTTCATAGTTTACTGTAAATCCTTTTATTTTACAAACAACTTTACCTGTATTAGTCTTATAACAATAACTCTTTGGACCTGTTGATACCC
This sequence comes from Cynaeus angustus, assembly GCA_030157275.1. Lineage (NCBI taxonomy): Eukaryota > Metazoa > Arthropoda > Insecta > Coleoptera > Tenebrionidae > Cynaeus > Cynaeus angustus. Next base: position 12,836,635 of record CM058066.1, on the reverse strand, counting down.
AGTCAACAATCCATACGTCCTTACCTAATTCATCGGTCCAATCTCCCAATAGACATCCTGTTTTTACAGTGTTTTTACCATTATCTATATATACAATGCTATCTGTATCATAATATATTACACTTTCTCCTAATATGTTTAACTTTTCGTACAATCTTAGTCTAGCATTTGCGGTTGTAAAAGCCGCTATGAATATATTGGTATTGAAATCATTTTATACATAGCAACCTTTATACTTGTAATCAATTTGTAACATATTTTCGTTTAATTCATTGATATGTATATTATCAAGTCTGTCGTCTAATAAAATCTCATAAAATCTCTTAATATCTGTAACATACTCTGTTGCCCCCATATTTTGTCTTTGACCAAATTTACCCCATAAGGAATTTAAACAGATTTTTGCAACAGCTCTCTTTCCAGGATTATTTTCTATTTTACCCAATTCAATACCTAGATTTTCTTTTACGGCTTTTCTATATTCTTCTTCTGATTCAAAATCATTTCTCCATTCACTTGTCTCTAACTTTATTTTCATAAATGCTTTTACATATCATTTAAACAAATAACTCGATTTTTGTTCAAAATGCCAAACTTCATTAATAGTTATTATTTTGTATCCTTTTTCAATTGCTTTTTTTACTTCGTTTGTACACCAGGTTCCTCTGACAATTCTTTGGGATTCTGTATGAGTACATTTATCTTTTTGATTATTTAATTTTGTACACAATTGACATAATGGAAATGTTAGTTTTTCATCGCCAGATTTCCTTTTATTTTTAACAGGTAAAACAGGGTGATGCAAACCTCTTGGTGGTAAAATTGCACATTTTATTAAACCATACCATTTTGAATTATATGTAGGAGGTTTGAATATTTTAGTAGGATGTCCAACTGGATAATCATCATAACATTGTACCGTTGGATATCAACTACAAATGTCTATATATTTCATTTTCTTTCCACTAACTTTCAGTTTTGTAGCATTAGTTCTTCCTCCGAAGGATTAAGTTCTTCAATTTCTTTATATTTGCTTTTAATTTGTTTCATTTCTTCTTTATATTCTTTAGATTTAATCCAATTGCATTCCCACATTTCTATTAAATTATAGCCAGCTTTTTTTATTTGCTCGCTTCTTTCTATTGTTTGTTCATAAAGATCTTCCATAGTTGTTTTATTCTTATTATTAATAAAATTTGAACTATAACATTTTGTACAACCATGCCAAAAACAACCGTGATATTGATAGACTGTATTAGTTTTTTGATCAAAGCCATCAACTTTTGATCCACATATTCTCACTTCACCATCGTTTAATGCATGTTTTATATTTGGATTATGAAAACTATTCAACCAAGAAATTGATTGTTGAGAATATTGGTCTTTTTTTAGATTATCAACAACTGCAATTGTATCTTTCTTAATATATTTTGATCTATATATAGCCATACAAACACCAGCAATTGTAATGTATGTAAAAGGATCTATGTTAGCTATTTCTAGAAATTCTTTTCTTAATTCAAGACATCCTCTTCTTAATATATCCACATCAGAAATACAATAATCATCAAGTTCATTTTTAAAATCAAATAAATAATTTTCTTTTCTTTTTTGTTCATGCCATTCTAAAAATTCTTGCCTATCTTTTATTTTCATAGAATTAACACCATAGTATTTTGTATTTGGTATTTTTCCAATATAGTTCTGATTTTCTGTTGTATTGAAAAAATGTGGAAAATAACCTTTTTTAAGTTCGTTTAGACCGAATGTTTTGGGGAAGTTTTTTAAAGGTCCTTGAACAAAATTACTACTATCAATAATTCTTAAATTAATTGATTTTATTTCCATTAACATTATTTTAGATCCATTATATATGCAGAAAGGTTTAATACCGTTTTCAACGCAATATTTTAGAATAAAGTAAGAATCATAACCTTTTCCATAATGTGCAATAGCTGTGTATCCTTTATGATCTCTAGAAACTAACCATTTACAGAAATCTTTGTTAGTCTTAAAAGAATCAACATTATCGTAAAAATCGTGAGCTATAACTAAATTAGGTACGTGTTTGCCCGTTTCTTGCATCGCCTCATAATCAAAGAATAAATATTTTTGTGTGTAAGAGCATTTAGTTGTATTAAATGAACATCCGCAATTAAGACATTGATAACCGTTTTCGTCCTTTCTTGGTATTTTAACACAATTTTTACATTATTTACATTGATAAATGTGATATTTTACTCTTTTGTTTGTTTTATCAGGAAAAGTTACTGTACAACCTTTTCTATCACAATTTTTACAACCTTTTACTTTGTATTCTTTACCACCGTCTATTATTTTTGTTTGACAGATTCCACCTTTTTGCCGCTTCCATTGCATATAACATTTATGTTTACGTAGTTCAACCTCTTTATAACAATTTCTACATTTTCCCAGCCACATTTGTGTTCTTTACTACCCTCTTCTATCATTTTATTACCTCTTTCAATAATTTTATTACATTATTGGACCATTTTCGGTTTTGTAGAAATTAATCTATCTCCTTCTTCAATCATTTTTTTACCTTCGTCAACCATTTTATCACCTCTTTTGAGTATTTTATTACACTTTAAGCATTTATGAAATCTTTCACAAACTTCAGAATGATTTTCTAAACATTCTTGATTAAAACAGTATCTATTGCATTTTTCGCAATATATTCTTTTAGCAGAGTCTTCTTTGTGATTAGATTTGAAACACATTATGCATATTTTATCCTTTGTTTTGCATTTATGTTTATATTTGTTTTGATATGGTTTATCACATTTTTTACAATAATAAGATTGACCATAGAAAGCTGTCATACTACCAATTGTATCAAAATGATTTCCATTTTTATATAAATATATTTTTATACAGTGGCGTAGCGTGCATTGGCGGGACCCCGTATAAAAAATTGTTTGGGGGCCCTTATATTGTTTGGGGGTAAAGATTTTTCACAAAAGAAAAAAAATATTGTGAAAAGAAATATTTATTTATCATAACATAATTTTACCATTTTACAAATAAAAATCAAATTTTAAATATTCATTCTCCTTGCCTTTTTTTCGGCAAACTGATTTATTAAATCATTTATGGCTGATAATGATTTTAGTTTTTCTAAAGTTTCTACCTCTATGGACAATAGTGAGAGGTTTGACAGCCGTTCTTGTCCCAACGAAGTTCTTAAGTAATTTTTTATCAGTTTTAATTTTGAAAAACTTCTTTCAGCAGTTGCGGTTGTAACTGGAAGGGTCAAGAATAAAAAGCATGCTGTGATTACCTCGGGAAAACTAGATGCAAGACTATTGAATTTTACTATCAATAATTCAATGAGTTCTTTAATGGAATAAATTTTTTGAATTTCAGATTTTAAGCATGTTTTTAGAGCCTTTAATTGGTCACAAAGATTAACTGAGATGTCTTTACTGTATTTAACCGACAGTTTTCCGGAAGCGATTAATATCTCTTCGTTTGAAGAAGATAGGAGTTTCTCCGGTTGTAATATTTCGAACATACTACTCAGGCCGCAAAGGCTCTGAAATCTTTCTTTAGTTTGAGAAATTAATATATCTAAACAGCAATAGTATACATTGACTTTGAAATAGGATTCCGGGTCGGAAATTCTCTCATCTTGTGATAACTCATCAAAAAAACGCTTCGTTATCTTTCGCCTACTGTTTTTAAAAACAGTTGTTACCCCCCACTCTTTTGCTAAATCTTTGGACTCATTTAGCAAACTATTAAATGAAATCTGATTTCTTAATTGGCACAGTCTATTTAAAAGATTACTTAATAAAATACTAGATTTCTGTAAGTCATTATTTTCATGCTGTAGAGCTTTAGAAATAGGATTAATAATTTCAAATAGTGAAGAAAAAAATGTAACGAGCACTAAGAAATCATAACTCTCTAAAATATTAATTATATTTTTACATTCTTCACGTTCATCTTTTTTATTTGAAATTAAATTTAGTTGGTACAGAGTTTTCATGATTAGTAAAAAATTTTTCTTTACCGCTAATAAAGCGTCGTTCCTAGAAGACCATCTGGTTGGACATACCTTTTTAAGGGTAATCAAATATTTTTCAGATGGATCGTCACTTAGCATAGCCCAGCGTTTTATACTATTGCCAAAAAAAGTATATACTTTTTCTAAATTATCGAAAAAAGTCGATACTTCACGAACGTGTCTCGCAGCATCGTTTAAAACTAAGTTTAAAGCGTGCGCAGCACAATGAACATAATCGGCATTTGGAGCATGCTCTTTTATTAGGGTTTGTAATCCTCCATAAACACCCGACATAACATTTGCTCCATCGTAACCCTGTCCTCTACATTTAGTCAAATCAATTCCATACTCTTTAGTCAAATTTAAAAAGTCAGTTTTCAGACCTGCAGCACTGCAATCGGTTACTGCTATAAATCCTAAAAAGGACTCACAGATTTTTATTTCTTTAGGCACATTATCATCATTTTCTGTAACCGAGATATATCGAAAAACTACAGAAAGTTGGTCAATTTTTGACAAGTCTTGTGTTGTATCCAGAATTATTGTCAGAAATGGAGCTTTTTTAATTTCTGAGATAATATTGTTCCTAACGGTGGTACCAAGCAAACTAATAATTTCGTTTTGAATCGTAGGGCTTAAATAATTTATTTCGCCTTTCGGTTTTAGAAGAAGTTCTTTTAAAGTTGCATCATAGTTAGATAGCAAACGTAAAATTGCCATAAAATTTCCAGAATCAGAATCATGCCCTCTCAAAGATAGATTACAAGATGCTAAAGTAATTATAACATTAATTATACGATGCAGTACATCTCTCCAGAATGTAATTTTACTATTGATTTCACTTTGCAATAGAGTATCGATGGTATTTCCTTGCAACCAATTATTATAAGAGATCTTATCCCGCTTAAGGCGGGATAAAAAGTAATTGCTTTATAGAATTTTGTCATTTGTAAAATAAAATAAATTAGGAAGTTTTTATTTCTTTTTCCTTACACACTTTGGGGGCCCCCGTGGCCCGGGGGCCCCGTATAATTGATACGGCAGATACGGCGGTAGCTACGCCCCTGTTTTTATATCTTTTTCAGGCCACGAATATATTATGGAATTAAAGCATTCCGCTGCTACGACTTTTATTTGAATATTTAATACTTTTTTTATATTTACAATATCATCTAAGGTAAAATAATTTTTATTATATTCTCCAAGCTGATTACATAGCTCTTGAGCTAAAGTTGATTGTAAATTTCTCCCCATTCTTATATATTTTAATTCATTATCATTATATTCTTTGCCTAGTATAATGTTTGTATGATAAGTTAATCCAACAATAACAGCTCTTGGACAACATAATCTATCTTTATTTTTAATTTGTGTTATACTTTTCTTTGTTCGTGAGTCTTCTGTTATATTTAAAAATCTTTTAGCGTTAGTAGCACCTCTAGGCATATTAACAACTTCTACATGAAATGTACAACCGTATATATCTAAATCTTGATTTGAAGTTAAGATACTTTGAATTTTGTTTAATAAATTATCAATTTCAGAAGTTCTTGATAACCCTGTGGAAATAGGGGACCAAAGATCATTGTGATTAACTACTATATTTAATAAGTCTCCTTCTTTGAAATTTGTTTTCTCTTTTACTATTTCAATCATTTCATTTAAACCCTCTCGAATGACAGTAATTTTTTTTCATAATTATGTCTGAAAGATCTGACTCGGATGATTCTTCCTCTTCGTCTTCGACTCTGGGCAAGCCTCGCCTGTCTTTCAATAATATAACTTTATAGTAAACTTTATGTTTCTTCCATTTTTTGCTGTATTCAGCTTTTGTTTCTATTATTTTTATTTTAGATTTTTTTGAAAACTCTGTAAAATAAGTATCCTCGAATGCAAAAGATTGCTCACCAATTTTTTGTAATAATTCTGCTTTTTTCATTTTTGAGTAACCTTTAATATTTCTTTCTTAGCAATTTTTCTTAGTTCTTTTAACGTTTGATCCAGATTTGTCTTCGCCTTTGGCTCTGGGCTGGCTCTGCCAGTCTTCAGTTCTTCTTTCAATAATTCTTTTAAACTAGGTGATTTGATTTCGTTGAGAAGAATGTTTATATTATCATTGTTTACATTATCTGAAATTTGATTCAATAGATTTATTTTTTTACTATTTCTCTTTATGTTTAAGTTTAGTTTGCTAGCAATTGATTTTAATTTTTTAATACTAATCCTGCTTAATTTATTATGCCAATCTCCAGCATTGAGTTCTTCTTTTAAAATTAATTTTATAAGATCTGATTTAGTTTTTGAGTTATATTTTGAGTAGTTCTTTAAACCTTGCCTTCTTGCAACGGTTTTTAATTTTTTCAAATTTAGTTTATTTAGTACAATTTCATTATCTGACGTTGGTGTTAAAAAATATTTATTCATCAATGCTGCTCCGCCGGCCAAAGGTGAACTCGAGGACGGGATATCTTTATTGATTTGTTCAATTATCTCACCCACTTTTTTTAAATCCCCTTTAGTAAGTTTTACAATTTCCTCAAGACTTATTTTAAGAAGTTGATCTTTTTGTATCTCCATTTATAAGAAAAAAGTTTTTGCAAAATATTTTTTTCAAAACTCTTAAACTTTATCAATGATTATAATATGTTAGTAAGATATGTTTTGGATAGTATTGCTTTCCTACTAATTTACCGCACTTACATAATATTTTTTTACCTCTATATTGTTTATTCCAATATATGTTACACAAAGTTGAATAACCACCTTTGCTTTTTTTATTTGGATAAAAATTGTCCAAATCTTTTTCAGTATTGCAATTTTTACAAACTTTTTTATCCATTTATTAGGAAGATATTATTTCATAATAAATGAAAATGACTCAGAATACCAAAAGGGAACAGTCAGCTAAACAAAAGATAAACATAATAATTAAAAAAGATTACACATTAACAGAGTCTAGTATTCCGTCAGTGAAGAATTTAAATAATATGCGATCAAGACAATTAGCATTAAATTTTTTAGCACAATGTTACCGTCCCACCTGGATTTGGAGGACGCGTTGGGGGGAAGTCGTGATAACGACTTAGAGGAGTAGCGACTGGTGTCGAAGCAGAATGAAACTCAATGTTCCTTTTTGGACCCTTCTTTGACTCGCACGATCGACGAACCTTTCTTCTCCTTGACTCGACTCAGACTGCCTTCTCTGCCCGATGGGGCCTATACTTATTGAGAACTCAGGCCAATGAGTGGCCGAGTTCTTGAGTCGGGCGGAGCCTTTGTTCGTCGGTCGTAAACCGCAGCAGAATCCGTGGTTCTGTCCGCAGTCCGCTCTGAGTCTACCTCAGCGGCCAAACCTACGGTTCTGTTTGCGGTCTTCGCTGAGTTTACCTCGGCGGCAGAAAAGACGTGGTTGCCGAGATCCTACCCACGGTAACAACAAAAAGGAGACCCTATTGTCACCGTCTAGGAGGCGGTGTACCTCGCTGAAGAGGGCGTGGAAGGTGGTCGGTCGTCGTCGGAGATGTCCGCAACGAGAGTTGCGATTTTTCTTTCTCTATGGGAGTGCGAGTTATGGGAGTGCGAACTCGAGGTGAGTGAAACAACAGTTTTGGTTTCGTGGCGTTCTGCTGCGGTTTACGACCGACGAACAAAGGCTCCGCCCGACTCAAGAACTCGGCCACTCATTGGCCTGAGTTCTCAATAAGTATAGGCCCCATCGGGCAGAGAAGTCAGTCTGAGTCGAGTTGACGAGAAGAAAAGTTCGTCGATCGTACGAGTCAAAGAAGGGTCCAAAAAGGAACATTGAAGTTTCATTCTACTCCGACACCCGTCGCTACTCCCCTAAGTCGTTATCACGACTTCCTCCAACGCTTCCTCCAAGTCCTGGTGGGACGGTAGGACACATGTTTCATTTTCCCACACATACATGTGTGGGAACGGGCCGTTGTAGACTTCCCAAAGTCTTTTCAGCCAGTTGACGGGATATGTAGGATGGGTACGGTTTTAAGGATGGGTTCGGAAGAATGGTGTAGGTGACTGAGGGGATTGTTACTGACCCAGCATTCGCCTACGGAATCCATTGGATTCACTCCGTTAGGAAAACCCCTGAAAAAAACCTACGGAAGGTCAGGCGGTAGCGAGATTTGAACCCTCAACCTACCCAATGACGAGCGGCGCGCCAAAGCGCTAGGCCACGGGTCTGGGTTGGTGGGACGGTAATGACACCGTGCCCCTGCCTACATCGAGGCATGAACCACACTACAAAACGAGCGATAGCGGAGAGAGAGAGTGATAGCGGACCCCTAAGGTGAACTCGAGTACGACCGGAGACTAAACTCTCATAAGGTCGACTCGAGGAGAACCGCCGACTAAACCGCGAACTTGGTCGCGGTTTACGACCGACGGACGAAGACTCCACCCCAATAGAAACTCGAGCGCTCATTGGGTGGAGTTCTCGATAAATATCGGTCCAAGTCCGAGAGACCGAGAGTTGAGTCCTGGAGCCGAGAGTGTACATATCGACGACGTACGACGACAACGAAGAAATTCGCTACTCCCGGAAGTTCCTCGACTTCCACGACGACCCGACAACGAAAATTCGCATTCCCCCAGAGAGACCCTGCCTTCCATCGACGAACCGACGAGGACGATAACGAAATTCGTGTGCTCCAATCGACGTCGCTCTCTCAATCTTTCTCTACCCACCAAGCCGCTTGCTATCGCTTGTCCGAACTCGGCACGCAAACAAACTCGTTGTTTCTTTTACGATACCCTCAACAGCCACTCCGCCTCCTCCGAATTGGGCACCTCCTCCCGGGGACGGTGACAAATTGGCGCCCAACGTGGGGCTAATCGATCTTTCGGCGGACGCCGAGATTTCCACCCCCTTCAGAGTCTCATGCCGACAACCCGGGCCAAGGCGAAGATGGCAGAAGAGTACGCAACCATGAAGACGCAGCTGCACAACGCTTTGGGGGTCATCCGAACACACGTCCAGGTCCTCGTCGACGACCAGACCTGCCTCCAGACGATGGACGAAATTAACCAAGAGGTGGCTCGTCTCCGATCGTCGAGCCAACTGGGACCTTCAGGCTCTGTACCGCCCAACTCCACTACGACCACGACTCCAGGCCCGACTACCCCGTTCTCGCTCATCGCGGAGGACCTCGTTAAGGCCATAAGAGACCCGCAAGCCCTAACCTCGAGCCTACTCCCCGAATTCGGTGGCAACGACCACGAAGACCCTGTGGTGTTCCTCCGTGAGTGCGAGGAAGTGCTCACCCACCGCCCTCGTCGCCAGTGGCGGAACCTAGTAGCCGCCCAGTTACGGGACCACGCCGCCAGGTGGTGGTCAGATGAGAAGAAGGACTTTAGGGTGAGTTTAGAATCATTGAAACAGGGCCTAACGCACAAGTTCGGGAGTGACCGGGTGATTGCGGAGCTTCGGTCGCGGGTTCTTTGCGAAAAGCAGGCAAAGGGGGAGCAAGTAGAGCGATTCCTTCAGAGGAAGAGGCTCATCGCGAAGCGAGTACTCCCCGAGTTGAGGGAAACCGACCTGGTGCCGATACTTGTGGCCCTCATGCGGGACGAAGTGGCAGTTTACATGGACGGCAAGACAGTGCGCGACATGGACTCTCTTATTGAGCGTGCCGTGGCTGTGGAGGAGCGTCTCCCGAAGACAGTGCCGGCGGTCGCGAGTGCTCCGAGTAAGCCCAAATGTAAATTTTGCCCTCAACAAAGACATTACTACAACGAATGCCCCATAACCCGACAGCGGTCGGGAAACGCAAGAGGCGCCGCTCCCGTGATGGCGGCGCAACCAAACGAGTAAGGGCCAAACCTATTAACCCCTCCGGAAGGGGGCAATCTTCCGGTGGCGCCCAACACGGGTTCGCGGAACAAGGACGCTCAGTGCGCGGTTTCGTGGACCAACCTCGGCAAAAATCTCGCCAGTGCAGTGACAACGCCGACGGACGCTTAGTGCGCCTCGCGCTGGGACACTCGGACACAAGTGCGCGGTTGGTGCCGACAAGTGCTCGCGTTGACGGACGCAAAGTGTGCCTCGCGCCGAGCACGATTGTACGAACAGAGACTCCGCGAGTGCGAGTGGTCATCGCCGACAGCAAAGCTGTCGCTTTACTAGACTCTGGTGCGTCGACCAGCTGTGTGCGGAGGGGACGTTTCAAAGGCCCAGTGCGACCACTTGCCGCTGGTGCCCAGATTCGCCTCGCGGCCGGTAGTGGCGGACCACACGTGATGGAAACGCAGGTTGTGGAGTGCGCGATTGGCGAACACTCATACGAAGTGCCGTGCCTGGTGGTACCCGGTCTTCAGGAGGACTTGATCCTCGGATACGACTTTTTATCCCGAAATCAGGCGACTATGGACTACCAGCGTCGGCTCCTGTACCTGGGGACACGAGTACGTCATGCGGTATACTGGGGGAGGATCGACCACCAGGGGGCCGCCAAACCCGTGGCGTTGGAGGACATCAACCACGGGTTTCCCCATCACCAACGACAACCCCTCATCCAGCTCCTACAGGAATTCGGCGACGTGCTCAACGAAGAGGGTCCATTAAACACCACTACCACCACGCACCACGAGATCCACACCAAGGACTCAGTCCCCTTCCGAGTACCACCGTACCGGTATTCCGAAAGGAAGCGGGAAGTCATCCAGGAGGAGGTAGTCAAGATGCTGGAGCAGGGGATAATCGAGCCGTCGGTTTCCCCCTACTCGTCACCGGTAGTGATTGTGACCAAGAAAGACGGCCGGCCGCGTTTTTGCGTGGACTACCGGCGTCTTAACGCCGTCACCGTAGATGAGGCCGCTCCCCTGCCCATTATACACGAAACGTTGCGGGACCTGGGACAGGCGAGCGTGTTCTCAACAATAGACCTTAAGTCGGGGTATTGGCAAGTTCCGATGGAGGCGAACTCCAAACCATACACCGCGTTCTCGTAAATTTGTGTTGGTGTATCTGGACGATATAGTGGTTTACTCGAACAATCGCGAGGATCACCTACGGCACCTGAGGCTCGTGTTCGAGCGCCTCAGACAGCATGGACTCCGGTGCGCGGTAAGGAAGTGCCAGTTCGGGTGCGATGAAATAGAGTACCTCGGACACTTAGTGCGTGCCGACGGCAATTACCCGCTACCGAAACACCTGAACCGTGTCGCGAACGTGCAACGCCCAACGACTCGTAGACAATTGCGTGGTTTCCTGGGGGTGTGCAACTGGATCCGCGAGTTTATTCCGAACTTCGCCACCGTGGCCGCACCTCTCACAGACCTTCTCGCGAACAATCGACGCTGGAAGTGGGCAAGGGAACAAGAAACAGCATTTATGGATCTGAAAGGGTTGTTGGAGAAACCACGACCCCTCCGACGGCCAGACCCAAACCTACCTTTCGTCCTCCAAACGGACGCCAGCCAGGTCGGCGCCGGTGCAGTGCTCTTCCAAGAATCCGGGAATGAGAGATATGTGATCGCTTACGCAAGTGCGCGGTTTAGTGAACGCGAGAGACGCTACTATGCCAACGAACAGGAGTGCCTCGCGGTCATATGGGCAACCAGACGTTTTCGTCCTTACCTCGAGGACAAACCGTTCACCTTGAGAACGGATAGTAAGGCGTTAACCTGGTTGGAGACAGTGAAAGACAAACGCGCCAAACTCATGCGTTGGGCGCTGGAGCTTCAAGCTCTCAGTTTCCGCGTAGAGCATTGTCCAGGAAAGACGAACCTTTTACCCGATCATCTATCGCGGAATCCCACCGGGAGTGAAGTGCGCGATGACGAGGAAGACCGGTTAGTGCCGCCCGCGACGAGAGACGATCAAGCATCGCGTGTCGCAGTGCCCGTGCAACCAGCGGGTGTGAGGACGCTCGCGGATGAAGTGCGCGACGCGCAGATACAAGACGATTTTATCCGCGAAACCGTGCAGCGCGTCCACGACTTCCAGCGCAATCCTCCCGAGGGAGGGAACGAAAGAACCCTAGCGGAGAACTTTATCGCGGACGATGGGTTCTTGTTTTACGTGGGCGACGGCACAAGGAAACTGGTGGTCCCGCGAAATATGCGCGAACGGGTAATTCACGAGTTCCACGATTCCGTGTGTGCTGGCCACCCGGGCGGTGACGAGACCGTCAGGGCCATCAGAGACAAATACTACTGGGGTACACTGCGCCGCGACGCAGTAAGACACGTGCGCGAGTGCATTGTGTGCGCACAGTGCAAGCGTCGCCCTCCGGTTCCGGCGGCCCCACAAACTCCACGACGACCGCAGCAACCTTTCCAAGAGGTGTCAGTCGACACGATGGGACCGTACCCCGCCACGACATCCGGCAACAGGTTTATCATGACGGTCACGGATTTATTCTCGCGGTGGGTAGAGGCGTACGCCGTACCCGACGTCAAGGCCGCGAGAATGGTCAGACTTCTAGAAGATGAGGTGTTCTCCCGTTTCGGCTATCCGAAGTGCATCTGGACGGACAACGCCAGACAATTCACGGGCGGGCGTTTTTCACGTGCCTGTCGACATTGGCAGGCGTTACATTGCACTTCGGCGCCGTATACCCCGCGACAGAACCCGGTGGAGCGCCGAAACCAGGAGGTTAAGAAGTGCCTCCGCATCCAGAGACGCCAACGACCGGACCAAGAATGGGACCGGCTTCTGCCAGCCGTTCTCTACCAGCTGCGCCGACGGCGGAACGCGGTGACTGGCACGTCACCAAGCCAGCTACTGTATGGCAGGGAATTGCCATTTCCCGGGGCATGGGATGCCCGCGACGACGACAACCCGGCAGCACCGGCGGCGGAACGACACGAGCAGGCCAGACGAAACCAAAGGGCCTACCTCGAACGTCGACGCCGCGAGCTTCAAGCGAACACACCGACCTACCAAGGCGGGGACTGGGTGTTGGTGCGAGCCGGCGACGAGGCAGGCAGGCCTTTCGCCGTCAAATGGACGGGTCCTCACCAGGTGTTGGGCAGAATTGGAAACTCACACATGTACGACGTGAGGATGAGCGACGGCTCCAGGGCGCGACACCACACGGACCGAATGCGTCCCGCGCCAATGTGAAACAAGACATGTGAGAATAATGTCCCTTGGCAGTGTGAGTGTATGCGTGTTTATATTGTGTATATTTACTAGTTGTTTGTTTATCATTGTGTATTTTTATTGTTATTCTTTACTTTTTACTTTCCTATGTAAATTTGTATATATGTATGTTGTAAATAAACGGCCGAGGAAGGGATTTCCATTTCGAGTGTGGTTCACCTCGCAGGGAGGGGGGTCGACTTGACACCGTGCCCCTGCCTACATCGAGGCATGAACCACACTACAAAACGAGCGATAGCGGAGAGAGAGAGTGATAGCGGACCCCTAAGGTGAACTCGAGTACGACCGGAGACTAAACTCTCATAAGGTCGACTCGAGGAGAACCGCCGACTAAACCGCGAACTTGGTCGCGGTTTACGACCGACGGACGAAGACTCCACCCCAATAGAAACTCGAGCGCTCATTGGGTGGAGTTCTCGATAAATATCGGTCCAAGTCCGAGAGACCGAGAGTTGAGTCCTGGAGCCGAGAGTGTACATATCGACGACGTACGACGACAACGAAGAAATTCGCTACTCCCGGAAGTTCCTCGACTTCCACGACGACCCGACAACGAAAATTCGCATTCCCCCAGAGAGACCCTGCCTTCCATCGACGAACCGACGAGGACGATAACGAAATTCGTGTGCTCCAATCGACGTCGCTCTCTCAATCTTTCTCTACCCACCAAGCCGCTTGCTATCGCTTGTCCGAACTCGGCACGCAAACAAACTCGTTGTTTCTTTTACGATACCCTCAACAGCCACTCCGCCTCCTCAAATTTTTCAAATTCAACAAAGTCTTTATTTAAGCCAAAAAATTACATGGTTTCCTCCGGGGATCCCCGGAGGAATTTTCAAAGGCAACAATCCTGCCAGTTCCTAAAACCTAGCCTAATTCTAAGTGTAGCCGCCGCCAGAGGCCGTACCAGCTAATGAATCATTTTACTTTTTGATCTTTTATTCGCCTTATTCTAAGAAATTTTTCGTTACATTTTCAGGGAAATTAAAGTACAAAAACCCTGTTGTGATCCCACTAAAACTAACTTAACCTAGAAAAAATATACATATATACAAAGACAGGGAAAGATGTAGAAAAGATGAGAGAAGAAAGACGAGTTAAAAGGAGGAAAGAAGTAAAAGAGTTACAGGATAGAAAACAGTTTGAAAGATGAAATAGAAAAATGAAGGAGGAAAAGAGTGTCAAATCCGGTGGTTTTTGACGATGTCTTCAACGATTCTGTGGAACGTCGGTCGATGTTTCGTCCTTGCTCCAGAGTCCAGAATTTTCGTTGTCAGGGAACTTCCGTGGATGGTCGCAACGTAGAACTTCCGGCTGAGCCGATCTACGTGCTCTCGCATCGATTCGAGTCCGGTCATCTCGATCATGTCGCGAATTCTCGTGTATCGTCCGCTTCCAGTGATTAGACGCATGCATTTGTTCTGGAATCGCTCCAGCTTCAGCATCTGCGTATCTGTGATTCCGCACCACACGGGGGCCGCGTAGGTGATCACTGGTCTGATGATCGTCGTGTAGACCGTCCTCTTGTTCTCCGTTGACATCGTGCTGTTCTTTGCCATCAATGGATAAAGCCTTCGAAGAATTCCGTTGGCGTTGGCGAGTATCTTGTCGACGTGTTTGTGGAAATGCAAATGCCTATCCAAAACGACGCCCAAGTACTTGCTTTCGTTGGTTACTTCGATCTTTTCATCCGCAACTCGCAGCTTCGTGATAACCTTGTTCTCCGTGAATCTTCGTGTCATGATGAGGTTTTCAGTCTTCTGGGGATTGAGTTCAATTCGCCATTTTCTGAAGTACTCTTCGATCATGTTCAGATGCAGTTGAACTTGTCGGTTGGCCACTTCCGCGCTGAACGAGTGGGCGTACACCGCGGTATCATCGGCGTAAAGCGCGAGTTGTGTCTTCTCGAATCGTGGTATGTCGTGGATAAAGTACGAGAACAGAATTGGACCCAGCACCGATCCTTGAGGAACCCCGGCACCAATCTTCCTAACCAAAGAAATTTCGTTCATGATCTTGACGCGAATCATCCGATCGGTAAGATATGAGTCAATCAATTTGACCAAGTTGATTGGAAATCCGGTCTTCATCAGTTTCAGTGTGAGCCCATCTATCCATACTCTGTCGAACGCCTTCCTGATGTCGAGAAGAGCCATGGCTGTTTGTTTTTCCTTCCCAAAGTTGTCTAGGACGTCATTCGCGATTCTCGCGACTTGCATCGACGTGCTGTGTCCGCTTCGGAAGCCGAATTGGAAATCAGGGATCGTGCGATGCTTTCTTTCGAAATGCGCCAGTCTTCGGTGAATGACTTTCTCCATGATTTTCGAAAAACCCGTCAGCAAACTTATCGGTCGAAAGTTGCTCGGTTCGTTGTATTCCTTTTCCTTTTTCGGGAGAGGAATGACGACGGCGGTTTTCATCTCGCTCGGGAAGTGGTCGAGTTTGATGGCGGCGTTGATGATGTAGTGCAGCTGCACTATCGCCTTCCGCGGCAGGTTTTTCAGGATCAAATTTGGGATGTTGTCGATTCCAGGGGCCTTTCTCCTCGGCAGCTCCTTGATTATTTCCGCAATTTCCTTCGGTGTCGTCATCATCCGTCTTCGGTACGTCTTTGGCTGATCGTACCGAAGACCGCGAAAAGCACGAACGACTTTTGTGACGGTCGTCTGCTCTTCGGTGAGAGGTTGGTGATCGTTGTCGAGATTTCCGATTTCCTGATAAAAGTCCGCCATTAATTCGGACTTTTCCTTGTTCGTCATGGCGGTGACGTTTCCATGTCGAACGCTTCCGATCTCGAGCCTCGTTGTTTTCAAGATCTTGGCCATCTTGAACAGCGTGCTGTCGGTCGTCTTCAGGTTTCGGAGTTTCTCCTGCCAGCGATCGTTTCTCTCGCGATGTGCGACCTCGCGGATTTGGGTTGTCAATCTCGCCGCTTGCTCACGGAACTGGACATTTCCGGTCCTTTGGAACTGTCTGCGCAGTCGGTTCCTTTCCGTGAGCATTCTTCTGACCTCATCGCTCGTTTCGTCCGTGTCGTGATCCCTTGCGGGACGAAGACGCGTGTGGTTATCGCGCGCCTTCTGGACTTTCGCGGTGAGGTCGCGGATTGCCTCCTCGATCTTCTCGGTGGTGTCGAGGTCGTTGGAGATCACGACGTCATCGTTGAGTTCATTCCGGAACTTTTGCCAATCCGTCTCGCGGTAGCAGATCGTCGGCGCCCGGGGACGCTCTCGACGCACGTTCATCATCTCGAAGACGATCGGGTTGTGGTCCGAGTCCAGGGATGTGAGGGTGCGCGGTTGGCTGACGTCCGGAGTGTTCTTGTTGATGACGATGTCGATGGTCGTCGGGGTCGTTCCGTTCCGGGGGAAGTGCGTCGGTTCATCTGTAAACATCAACACACAGCCAGTCTGTTCCACAAAATCTTTGACGGTCGTACCGTTCGCGTTCCTGTGGTGACACCCCCAGTCTGGGTGTTTGGCGTTGAGGTCGCCGACGATTAGCGTCTTCTCGCTGATCTGCGCGATCCGTCCGAGTTCCGCCGCCGTCATCCTGTGGGTGGGGCGGTTGTAAGCCGCCACGACGCTCACCGAATTGTGCAGCTTCACCGCGATCGTCTCAACGCCCGTGTTGATTGGCTTTTCCAGGAGATGCGGGATGCCCTTCCTGACGAGAATCGCGACTCCTCCCGCTCTGGTGACTCCGTCGCGATCTTTCCTAAAAATCTTGTAATTATTGATACTTACCTTGTCCGCGGAGGTAAGCTTTGTTTCCCCAATCATCATCACGTCCACCTTTTCCTCGGCTAGAAATGTGATTAGGTCACGTAGCTTGTTCCTGACTCCGTCGGAATTCCAGTAGACAAACCGGTACTTAAAAGTTGTATCCATTTAGGTTCTCTGAAAAGGATGCAAATATCAAAAACTTTTCAGATTTCGTACCTGCATTTCTCATTAATCTGTTCAGGTCCTTAACGGCCCTGAGCATTTCCCCTAAATGGCAATTACTGTTAAGCTCCTTGATGGCTTCCAGTAGCTCGCTCATTAGTCCGGTTGGGTTACCTGTAACGACATCATTAGTACCCTCATTAGGCAAGATACTTACCTGCGGGGTCCTTTTTTCCGTTTGTCGCGGAACTCGCGATTGCCGTTCGCGGTCTTCTTGGCGCTTCGCCCATGCGTTGACGGTCGGAGCGGGGGCGGCGACGAATTTGGGCGCGGCGGGCGTCGGCGTCTTCGTCTTCTTCAAAAGTGCGAGCTTCTCGCGGTACTTCCCGCACTCTTCTGCGTTGGCCTTGTGCTTGCCACCGCAGTTGGCGCACTTTACTTTGTCATCTTCACCCTTCTTCACGGGGCAATCGCGGGTTTGGTGGTTGGAGGCGCAGACCATGCACCTCGTCGTTGCGCGACAGTTCGACGTCGCGTGGCCCCATTGTTGGCAGTTGTAGCACTGCGTCACTAGTTTCTTATTCTCGTGACGCTCCCACGAGATGCTACAACTTAGCACGATCCGATTATTTTTCTTGAGCTTCTTCAGCGTTATTTCTTTCTTGGTGGTGATGAGGTAGCACGGTCGCGCGGTGCCCCTCATCCTGGATACGCTCAGGAACGGTTTCGCGTCCCCCGAGTTGAGATCCTCCAGGATCTCCGCTGCCTCTGGCCCCCAGTCGAGTCCCCTCAGGACGAATCCGTGGGCCCTTTCGTCCTTCGCGGTGAAGCTGTGGAAATCCACACCGCGCTTCTCCAGCCGTTCGGCCAACTTTTCCTTCTCCTCCCGAGTTTTCGCTTGGATGGAGATGTACAATTTAGAGAATTTCATCGTCCTTCCGGACGGCGTCATCTCCTCTACTGTTTTTAAGAATTCACGGTAATTTTCGGGCTTACCGTGAACCATTATGGGGGTTGGCAGGGGGATTTTTCCGGTGGATGGGGGCCCCTGAAGTCGTGGCGAGCGCGGGCGACGCATGACATCGTGCGCCGGCTCGACTGGTGGTATTTCCTTTTGGGTTTCATTCGCCAGGGTGTCGAATGGGTTTTTCATCTTTAACGGCGGGAACTCCTCGTCGCTGTCAAAATTCAAGGGCCGCTTTCCGCCCCTCAAAACGTACCGCTTCTGACGGCGGCTCATGTCCTCGACGTCCCGGAAATCCTCATCCATGATGATGCTGTTTTCCCGGCTTGTTACCTCTTCGATAACGCGTCTCGTGGCTTCGTTGTTGTCAATGTCGTCGCATTGACACTCACGTTCCTCACAGAAGCGACAACGCTCCACGACTTGCCGCTTTTCTAACACTAAGTTTTTAACGGCCTCGGCTATCAGGGCCGTTTTCTTTTCACCCGCGGCACTGCAAGCACTGTGCCGCGTTTTCGTCGCTTTGTTCACTTTGGTCAGCTTTGATTTAACACACGGTTAACTCACAAAAAACTTCGAAACACTTCGAAAACACTTTTTAGAATTTCGCAGATTTGCACTGAAAAGTACAGATCGCAAACACTTGTCACAAAACACAATGAAGTGGGGAGCGTCTACCAGACACGTCCGTCCACCTCGAGCGCTCGAACAAACTCCGCCTCCTCCGAATTGGGCACCTCCTCCCGGGGACGGTGACAGTAACATCAGGCTGACATTTATAAGAAACGCCGGCCAATCAGCGGCCGGGTTCTGAGCTGGGAGGAGCCTGCGTCCGTCGATCGTAAAACCTCGACCTGAGTCGTGGTTTGGATTGCGTTTCTCTTTGACTTAACCTCAAAGAGACAGAAGCCTGGTTCAGTCCTCGGTTTTCTCTGAGTTTACCTCGGAGGCACGGTAACACTGAGTTATGAAATTGTTGAGACGACCGAGGTTTGGGAGTACGAAATTGAAACGTACGATCCCGTACTGAAAAAGGGTGGTTTGTTTACGGATTATATAAATAATTTTTTAAAGATCAAGCAGAAATGTTCAGACTGGCCCGCTTGGTATAAAAACGATGTCTATAAAGAACGGTATATAGCAGAATAAATGAATCGGGAGGGTGTTGAGCTAGACAAAAATTAAATTTTTATAAATCCAGGAATGCGATTTCTATCTAAAATCATGTTAAATTTGTTTTGGGGTAAATTCAGGCAGCGCGAGAACCTCCAGCAAACCCAACTTATTAGCCATCCTTCAGATCTTTTCAAACTAGTAACAAATCCGTCTATAATTGTTCACAATATTAACGGTGATTAATCCGGAGCTTGTGATGACAACATGGGATAGGTGTAGTGAAGAGGTTACACCTCTCAAAACAGTTAATGTCGCCATTGCTGCCTTTACGATGGCTAGTGCCCGGCTTGAATTATATGTTTATTTGGAAAAATTAAACGAGAGAGTTTTGTACTATGACACAGAGAGTGTAATTTTTGTACACAGACCGGGTGATTGGTTGCCACCCACAAGTGATTTTCTCGGTGATCTTACTGACGAAATGAGCGAATATGGACCGGGTAGTTACATAGCCGAATTTGTCAGTGGCGGTCCCAAAAACTATAGCTTTAAATTTTGGAATAGTACTAAACGTCAGTTTGACTACACATGTAAAATTAAGGGGATTACTTTGCATTACAATAATTTATTGCACATCAATTTTGAGAAAATGCGCGAAATGGTGTGCCGTGATGATGGTGAAGAGATTAACTTAGAAGATAGAATTATTGTGCGTAGTCCCAACTACGAACTCATGACAAAAGAATCGTCCAAACGATATCGTGTTAAATATACGAAACGTAGACAGTCGAACGATTCTTTTGACACACTGCCATACGTTTTTAATTAATTTTACCATTATAGCTGACGTTTGTTATTGTTTTCTTTTTCTTTTTTTTTTGTTTTTACCATTGCTTGTTTTGTTTTCTTATTTGTTTGTTACTTGCTTTTTCTTTTTTATTATTATTTTTTTTTAATAAATGTTTCCACTATCTCTATCTAGCTCTTTTCATTTCAATCGTTATTTTTCGTCGTCGTAGCTGCCGTTGGCGACGCTGCGTCGTGTTTTACCGGTCGAGCCGCCGTTACATCGCCGTGTTACCCGTTTGCACCGCCGTCCCCGTTCGCGCCGCCGTGCCGCTCGCACCACCATGATAAAAAAAATGATAAACAAAATGAAAACAGTTTCTACTTGTGTCAACGTTTATTACACTGATAAGAAATACATATGAAAGAGTTTATTGTAAATTTTATCGTTATTTTTAAAGTCGCTATTAAACATTTTCAAAAACGTGTCTATTGAATTACCCATCACGTAGTTCAACAGAAACAAAACGCAGTATTGGCCGCACAGAGTTGATGAAACATCCTGAATCTGAAAAGTGTTGTACGACCAAATCAACGAATTCCTTTTGAGAAAGTCTGAAATATTTGTAGGGGGTTGTTGTCTAAAGCTATCAAAGAAATACTCTAAACCATATTTATTGATGTAAACAGCCATCCAATGACATGTAATCAGGATCCATGTTGGCTATTAGTAGCGCTGGTTTACTCGTCATAATCGGCAGTGTATTATATGCAGGAACAAGAACATGATATTTTCTCTTCTTTCTCCTCTTCACAGCTATTGTCTCCAGGCAATTTTTCAGTTGAACAGTATTCATTGTACCAAGTTTCTAAGTTTTTTACGTTTTGTGAAGCACAAGCTGCATCTTTAAATGTGTAGTGTTTGCAGCAGTTTGCATCGAAACGTTGACGTAAATCTCTAAAAGACGGACGTTTAAATCCTCAATGTTAACTACATTACAATCGGATGGTCGTTTGAATAGCAGACGTTTTTTCTCTAGACCTTTGACGTAAATACACGTTGAGTTTTTCGTTTTTTCTCTTAATATTTCGTTTAATTTTTTATAAGCTGTATTACCTGTTGACCAACAGAGACAGTGATAATTGTTGGTCAACCAATTAGTTTGCTTTTGGTAGCAATGCGGTGGTGTTGAAAAATCTTCAGGGGGTTCAAACATAAACTGAGATGGTGAACTTTTATCACAACTATTTAATACTAGAAGCTGTTTTATAATTAGGGTGCCACTTAATCATCCGTAATTGAAACATTGAAAATCGATAAAGACAACCATCTCGATAGACCTTGGAAATAAGACTGTAGAAAAAATAAATGGGATTGAGTGAAGATTGGTTAGGATTCAAAGTGACGTGTATTCGTTAAAATTAAAAGTATATTGAGTAACGGCTTTACAGTTCGGTGGTCTGTACAACACTGACTGCTTATTCTATTCTTACTTAAATCTTAACTCTAAGCGTCAACATCTGCAATGCACATTTCCCAAACATTCACACACTCCAGGTACTTCAACTCGCTTTCCCTTTTCCTCATTTTTTATTGCCTACTTAAAACTAGCCTTCGACCCTTTTTCTTTATCTCTAGTATCCTAACTATTTTCCACGATTCTACTTCTTATTCTTAAGATTATTTTTAAAAGTTTTTACCAATATTTCTCGATACTACACTCGGCCATCCTGCAAGGACATCTGCCCTCAGATGTCTTCATTCGGCAAAACTTCTCCATGGTTTCATGTGTTTCATGTGATCCGCAGATGTCAACGTCTGGAATGGTCCTTCATGATATCCCAACTTCTCCACCAGCTATCTGTCATTACGCAATACTCTTGTCACAAGGTATGGACCAAAGAACTTCGGGTGTGTTTTTAACCCTGGACCCTGCTGCGTACGCTTGATGGCCACCATATCATCCAGCACATACTTCGTGGCTTCTTTGCGTCTTTTGTTGTAGTTCTTGCGGTTCTCGGCTTGTATCTTCACTAATTGCTCCTTTGCTTCATTGCGTAGCTCGTCTCGTTCTTCTTGAAACATCTGGATCCATTCTTCTTCTATCATTTCCCGAACCTTAGGATTTTCTTTCAAACGCATTTGTGTTCCAAACAACAAATTAAAAGGCGTCTTATTTGTACTTCGGCTTGGGGTCGCATTTAAATACTTCTGGACAGTTTCAAGATGTTTATATAACTCTTCTGGTCGGGGAGCCGACAACTTTGTTAACAATGGAATGACCGTGCTCAATGTTTTCCTCTTCGCAATAATCCCTAAATGCATTCGACGTGAACGCGGCTCCCCGGTCGGAGATGATTCTTCTGGGATTTCCAAATATCCCTGCTTGTTTTGAACCCGATTGATCAATTCGTCACCATCGGTAGAACGCGTTGAATACATCCACACGAATTTGGTAAATGCATATATTACCACAAAAATATGACGATACGACTTCTTCGTTGACGGTATCGGTCCAAGGTGGTCTATGTGATAGGTATCTAAAGGGAGGCTTTTTTCCTTTCGGCTTAAATACAGTCAATACAATTCCGTACCACACTCTCAACCTTCTCTCTGATACCCTTAAACCAGTAGTCATTACGCACTAACGCCTCTGTTTTATTTATCCCAAAATGACCTCGACCATGCGCCCGTTGGACTACCTGAGTCTGCATATTTTTAAGCACAACAACAAGATATTCACTATTCTCCACTCGGTACAATAAATCATTTCTCACTGACGCACTTGGTTTTCCTTTACACTTTTAAGGATCGCCTGTATCTGTTCATCTACAAGTTGCGCTCTCTTAAGTCTAATTATCATTCCATCTACACTCTCTTCTACCAGGAAAACAAGTGGCAAGGGGTTCTGACTTAGGGCGTCCACATGCGACATGTTTTTACCTGGTCGGTGAACTATTACATATTGGAACTCTGCAAGGAGCAGTGCCCATCTAGCCACCTTCACACATAAATTTTTCTTATTCATTGTCAGTGTAAAAGGCTAGCAGTCTGTTACAATCGTAAAAGGGATATTTAACAAATACACTCGAAACTTCTCTAATGCTTTTACAATGGCAAGGACTTCTAATTCATAGCTAGTTCTCTTTTCTTCAGCGGGCGTTGTTTTCATACTCGCATAGTGAACAGGATGGAATTTATTGTCGTTTGGGTCTTTCTGTAATAAAATCATCCCGAACCATAATTGAGATGCATCGGTGTGCAACTCCGTCTCCGCACTAGGATTTTAAATTTTTGACACCGGCTTACCGACCAAGGCGGCTTTTAACTCATTAAATGCCTCAATGTCTCGATCACTAAATTCAAATTTTACTCCTGTTCGAAGCAAATTAGTAAGGGGCCGCGCTATCAATGAATATCTAGGTATGAACTTTTGAAAATAACCCGTTAGCCCCAGAAAACTCTGAACGTCTTTCACGCACTTCGGCTGCTTGAATTTCGCGACGGCCTCAGTCTTATGTTCTGACGGCTGAACGGTTCCCTTCTCTATAACAAACCTGAGGTGCTCAACCCTTTCTTGCAGGAGCTTACATTTTTTCCAATTAATTTTTAACCTGTGCTTACTCGCAACGTCTAACACCATTCTCAAATACTGCAAGTATGAAAAGAACTTATCCCTTTTCTACATAAACATCCAATGTATCCGAAATAAGCTAAATGAGCTTGAAATATTCTTCTCTGAAAATGACGTAGACATTTTCTGTGTCTCTGAACACTGGTTATCGCCCGAGGAAATTTCCTTATACAACTGTAAACATTTCTATCTATCTACAGTCTACTGTCGACAAAACTCCATTCATGGTGGTGCAGGTATCTGGAGAAGGGAAGGAATCCGTTCTTCAGAAATCGACGTCAAGCATTTTTGCGAAGAAATCTCTTGTGAAGTGGCAGCAGTTCTTTTGAATGACGAAAATGTGGTATGTGTTTGCATATACAGCTCTCCTTTTAGTGATCAAGTGATATTTTTTAGTAAATTAATTGAACTTTTGTCCTTCCTTCGTAAGAAGTATAGATATAGATGTCAAATAACTTTAATGACATTTTAAATTCTTTCAATTTAAATATCCTTATTGAGGCACCAACTAAAATTAATAGAAACTCTGTCACTTGCTACGATACTATTGCCTCGGACCTATGGGTCAAACATGAAACGAATGTTGTTGACAAAAAATTTGGTGATCATCTAGGATTGATCCTAAAATTTAACAGTGTAAATAGCCATATCAAAGCGTCATCTATCAGTGTTAATCGTCGTTTTTTTACTAAAAATAACTTGGATCAATTCTATTCTGATTTTTCTAAACTTGATTTGACAGAAATATATAATAGCAACAAATGTGCCGAGGAAAATTTTAATGCCTTTCATGACCTTTTAGTTAATTTATACAATAAAAATTTTCCTATGCAAGTAGTAAATAAGAAAACTAACACGACAGATATAATCTGGTTCAATAATAAGCTTCGCAACATGCGTTCTCTAGTAGAAGCCACTGATGCAATTCGCAAACATTCGCGAGATACTGTTGATATTGAAGCGCACAGATTTCTAAAGAAAACATACAAAAACAACTAGTGGTAGCTAAAAAAATAGCATACGATAAATTTGTAATTAATAGCCATAATAAAAGTAAAGCTGTCTGGAAATTGATCAAAGCTGAATTGAATCTGTCCGACAAGATGAGTAACTTTGTTAATAACTTTACAGCAGACGACTTTAACGAACACTTCATAAATGCTCCAGCAACTTTAGCTTCCTCATTTGATACCTCATCTACCCATAGTTGCAATCTTACAAAAAAAATAGTATTTGACTCTTGCAATTCTATGTTCTTCCCACCCACAAATGAAACTCAGATCTTAAGATGCATATCACTATTGAAATCTTCTAGTAGCTGTGACTTTTATGACATGAACGTTAAAGCTATCAAATATATAGGTTCTCTCATAGCCAGACCATTGTCATTCTTAATAAACAAATGTATCGAGGAGGCTGTCTTTCCAAGTTGTCTTAAAATTAGCAAAATAACGGCAATCCATAAGAAGGGAGATACTAACAATATTGATAACTATCGCCCCATAGCTATTTTACCTATATTATCTAAAATTTTTGAGAGTGTTATTAAAAATCGTTTAATCAACTTCTTTGAAACAAATAATCTTTTTACTTCAGCACAGTTTGGGTTCAGGAAAAATAAATCTACAGTTCTAGCTGTACTAGATATTGTCGAAGATATATTAAACTGTTATGAAAATCGTGAGATCATAAGTGCAAATCTACTGGATTTAAGCAAAGCATTCGATACAGTGAACCACGATATATTACTTAATAAACTTGAATATTATGGCGTAAGAGCTAAAGCCAACGATCTACTGAGGTCTTATCTAAACGACAGATATCAAGTGGTCTCTGAAAAAAATCGGTTGTCAAACAAAGCGCTTGTTAATGTAGGAGTACCACAGGGGTCAATTTTGGGTCCCGTGCTATTCTTAATTTATATCAATGATCTGCCGAGTAACGTTCGTTCCGTTAAAGCAACTCTCTTCGCAGACGATACAACTTTAAGAAATAGAGGTAAACAAGTTGAAGATTTAATTTCCAAAGAAAATGAATCTCTTGAACGTGTTACAACTTGGTTCAGAGCCAACAAGCTTACTATGAACGAAACTAAGTCTCAACTTATTACATTCTCACTGAAAGAGGAATCTAAATCAGATATTACGTCCGTTAAATATCTAGGTATAATGTTAGATAGCAAGCTAAGTTGGTCTTCACACATAGATTATATTGCAAAAAAATTAAATTCTGTAGTTTACCAGCTAAAGAAATTAACTTCCTACTGCACTTTAAACGCAACCTTAACTTTTTATCACTCCAATTTTTCTAGTATCCTTAACTACGGAATAATACTGTGGGGCAACTCGATTAATGCTGAAAGAATATTTCGCATCCAGAAGAGCTATCAGAGCGATACTTGTCGCTGATCAAAAAACACACTGTAAACCTCTGTTTCAGCAACTTCAGATTTTACCACTACCTTGTTTATACATCTTTTTTCTACTGGTATATGGTCACGAGCATCATAAAGAATTCAGAAAAAATTCTGACCACCATCAGTACAACACTCGTAATAATAATCGTTTTTGTACCCCATTTTTTCGCTTAGACAAGACCCAAAAGAACGATGTAAATTTTAATTCCATCAAACTTTTGAATGTTCTGCCGACTAATATCTTACGATTCGACTCTGTAATATTTAAGTGTACAGTTAAATGTTTTCTGAAACTACACTGTTTCTATAGTTGTGAAGAGTTCCTTACTTTTTGTACTAATTCAGGTACAAATAACGTAATTGACGCATTGACTATAAGTCAAATATTTGCCTATCGAGAGCCCATTTTTCTATAATACTAGATTAGTTTTGTTAAAGTTGAGGCAGACAACACGATTACATATTTCTTGATTGCACCTTTTAACAGTCTACATCTGTTATTTAAAAATAAAGAAAAAACGGGCTTTAATTCTAATACATCGTTTGAAGTCAAATAATTTAACGAAAATGTTTTCAAAATAATATTTTGCACTAAAAGGTAATTTTCTGAGATTACTTTTTCAATCTTTTTCAAAGATTGTATTGCAGTTGTTTCACTGTTGCAGTTCAGGAACAGAAGGCGAGCGTCACTATGGGAAAACTAATATGTATTGTAGACTAAATTTATTGAAAGAAATCGAAATTCACTTATTTGGTTTTTACTTCTTAATTTTTGTCAATATGATAAGTAGCAAAAGAGAATTTTCTTATCCTATCAATTTTAAAAGTTAACTCTGACTCGTCTTAGAATAAACTGTCTTCTGGTTTATTTAAAGAATTTTGCTGAAAATCAAGGAAAATATAGGTAAACGTTTTATTTTTTTAAATTTTTAAATGGATTTATTTTTCTGTTGTTTTTTTAGATTATCATCACTTGGTTTGTTTCTGAGATCTTTAATTTGTTAAATATTTGTTTTCTGACATTAAGATACAAAAAAACATCTTAAACTATTCTTTGTTAGTTTAACCACTTCGCTCCTAGCTCTGAACTCACAAAATGAGAGAAAAAACAGAGAATCCTGTGAAAAAGTAAACTGGGTTTTGATATGATGAATTATGAAAATTTGCCTGCTGTGGGTAAAATATACACAGTATGCAATAATATATTTATTTCCGATGTAGAAGATGATAAAAGAAGCATAGGCAGTGCAGAGTGTATCATATGATAAAGTCACATAATTTGGTGGTCTAGTAATTTTACAAGCTTAAGATATTGCTAAGTGTTACTCAAACTTGTAAAATATTGATTATTTTATAGAGAAAACTCTAGTTCACACGTAAAAAGGTATTAAATTTTCAGTTTTTGACATTTACAATTTAAAAGCGTATACAAGAAGTATATTCTATTTTTTTTTGTTCAAAGATATTATTACAACATACAAAGTGATTCACAAAGTTAAACGAATATTTGAACCTATGATAGTTCATGATATAGATAAGTCAAAAAAAATTTTAAAAACGAGAAAGATGATTTTAACTTTTCATTGAAACGATTTGAAAAACACCGACATTAAAACACCGACATTAGTATTGGGATAGATCGTGTTTCTTTTTTGTTGACAATAAGGTCAATACATTTTATATTACTTTTGAAAAGTTATCGAGGATATACTGGGGTACCATTTGGGGTACCATTTGGGTACCAAACGCAGTATACTTAGTACTGTTCTCCTTTATATGGACGTGAAAGAACCAATTTTTTAAATCTATAGTACTGTAATACATCGCGGACTGCAACAAGTCGACCTGATCCTCGATAAGCGGCAAGGGAAAACACGGTCGTATTATTTTCTTATTAATCGGTCTGTAATCTACGCATAATCGCGTCGAGTCGTCTTTCTTTTTTACAAGCACGATTGGACTTGCATATTCCGAATTCGATGGACGGATTATCCCTTTGTCCGTCCATATTTTCAGAAGATCCTCAACTTCCTTCCGCTCGTGGGGTGACAATCTTCTGGGTCTCGAAGTTACCGGTATTTCATCCGTCAAAACAATTTTCATCTTTACCCCTACATCGTACGTCTTCTCCGGCTTATAATTGACTACTATTTTGTTAATTTCCTCGCGATAATGCGGCTCTTCGATATGCGAGAGATTGTTGTACGACGCTAAATTCCGCGACCGCGGAATCCGCGGATAGTCGAAACTTGGCATAGATTTAAGGCATGTTAGGTTAGGGTTAGAGCGAAGTGTTCGGTCCGAGGTTTCGTGCGATATAGGGTCGCGCGGAAAAGGAAAAGGACACACACGCTCCAGCTTCAGCATCTGCGTATCTGTGATTCCGCACCACACGGGGGCCGCGTAGGTGATCACTGGTCTGATGATCGTCGTGTAGACCGTCCTCTTGTTTTCCGTTGACATCGTGCTGTTCTTTGCCATCAGAGGATAAAGCTTTCGAAGAATCCCGTTGGCGTTGGCGAGTATCTTGTCGACGTGTTTGTGGAAATGCAGATGCCTATCCAAAACGACGCCCAAGTACTTGCTTTCGTTGGTCACTTCGATCTTTTCATCCGCAACTCGCAGCTGCTTTGTTCTCCGTGAATCTTCGGGTCATGTTGAGGTTTTCAGTCTTCTGGGGATTGAGTTCAATTCGCCATTTGTGGAACGTGGAAGTGGAGGCGCGTCTACCGAAGACGGCAGCCCCACCAGTGAACGCGAGTGCTCCATACCGGCCTCCATGCCGTTATTGCCCCGGGAGACACTATCACCGCGACTGCCCCGTAGCCGCTAAACAGCAACGAAGCGGTTCGGGAAGCGCAAGAGCCGCCGCCCCCGTCATGGCGGCGCGACCCGAGCAATAAAGGCTGCGAAGGTGACCAAACCCAACCCCTCCGGAAGGGGGAATACTTTCGGTGGCGCCCAACAACCAGTTCCGAAAAAAAGACACTTAGTGCCCTTCGTGAACCAACCGCGGCCAGTGCCTCGCCAGTGCGACAACCACGTTGACGGACGCTCAGTGCGCCTCGCGTCGGACACCAGTGCGCGGCCAGTGTCGACCCCACACACAAATGAACGCTCAGCGCGCCTCACATCAAGCTGCAACGACAGTGCGCGATCAAACAACAGTGCGCGGTTGATAACCGGTAGTAGTGCTCGCGAAAATGGACGCCCAGTGTGCCTCGCGTTGCATCACCCCGTGCCTCGCAACATTGTGAAAATCGCGCTACCCCGAGTGCCCGTCGCGATAAGTGGCAGCAAGGCCTTTGCGTTAATCGACTCCGGCGCATCAACCAGCTGCGTTCGCGGAGGTCGCTTCAAAGGCTCCGTACGACCGCTCGCCTCGGGCGCCGAGATACAGGAAACGGCGGACCGCGAGTAACGGAGACGCAGACAGTGAAGTGCGCGATAGACGGTCGGGAATACGAAGTGCCGTGCTTACTAGTGCCCGCCCTACAGGAAGACATTATTCTGGGGTACGACCTCCTGACCCAGAATGACGTCACGATGGACTATCAGCGGCGACTCGTGTACTTGGGAAAGCAAAACCGACACGCGGTATTCTGGGGGCCAGAAGAGAACAGCCAGAAACCCATGAGAATCGTCACTCTAGAAGACGTAGATCACGGTCTACCCCCTGGTAAGCACCAACCCCTCGCACGACTCCTCGGTGAGTTTTCAGACATCCTGAGCAAAGACGGCCCTCCGACTACCACCACGACCACAACCCACAAAATACACCTCCGGGATCAGGTCCCCTTCAGAATATCTCCCTATCGTTACTCCGAGACAAAGAGGGAGATCATTCAAGAAGAAGTGAGGAAGATGCTCGAGCAAAGGATCATCGAGCCTTCAGCATCGCCATACTCGTCCCCTGTGGTAATCGTGACCAAGAAAGATGGCCGACCGCGCTTTTGTGTCGACTATCGCCGCCTCAACGCCATCACCGAGGACGAAGCCGCCCCGCTGCCCATCATCCACGACACCCTGCGCGACTTGGGACGGGCCAAGGTTTTCTCCACAATCGACTTGAAGTCGGGGTACTGGCAAGTACCTATGGAGGCAGGGTCCAAACCCTACACCGCATTCGCGACACCCGACGGAGCCCAGTATTAGTTTCGCGTGATGCCGTTTGGACTTAAAAACGCGCCGGCCACGTTCCAAAAGCTCATGGTGCAGGAAGTGCTTGCGGGTTTCCTGCACCGATTCGTGTTAGTCTATTTAGGCGATATTGTCGTGTATTCAGACGACCACGACCAACATTTGGGACACCTGAGGCTCGTGCTCGAACGCCTCAGGCAACACGGTCTACTTATCTCTACTTAATAACTGACTTATATCTAATCTAAACCTAATGATTCCTAATTCTAATAGCTGTTTTCGCCGATTTCCATCGCGTCCCTGCATTGTGGGCGGAGCCGACCGAGTTTATAAATACAAGTGCCGTTTGCGCGTGAGGCAATCGCAAACGGAACCCGGTGGCGTGAGCATCGTTGGAACTCGGTAAAACAGCAACTCTATGTCTAACTTACAGCTAACAGAAAGAAAGAGAGAAAGAATGTACACAAGGAAGAAGAAAAAGAGACTTAAATCTATCCTAACTTACTAAACTATGCCCTAACTTAACCTAAACTATACACTATGTACATGGGCCTGCGTAAACATATTTACACGAGCACGTAGGCTCCGACGGGACATATTCGCGTCACGCGTCCTCGTTGCCTCTGGGGGCGGCTCGGAGTCGGTCTAGGTGGTGGCGCTCTGGTCGCCCGTTTACCTCGACTTCGTATACGTGGGAGCCACCGATCCGTCGGATTATCGGGTACGGACCTGCCCACTTGGAGGTAAAGGGGTGATGGACGCCGGCTCGATAGTACACTCGGACAAGAACCTGGTCTCCGGGGTCGTATGTCCTGGCTTCTCCTCGTACTTCCCTCCTTCGCCGGCGGACGTATTCCTCCTGTTGTGCTCGCGCGCGTTGGTGTCTATCGTAGGCATCTTCCACCTGGACTGCGCCATCCGGCGCGTCCCACTGTCCCGGGAACGGTAGGTCCCGACCATACAACAGGTGGCTTGGCGACATCCCTGTGGCGGCGCTTCTTCGGCGGCGAAGTTGGAATAGCGCTGTTGGGAGGAACCCGTCCCAGTCCCCATCGGGTTGTCGGGTGGTTTGGGTGCGGAGAGCTTTCTTTAGTTCTCCGTTTCTTCTTTCTACGGGGTTCTGTCTTGGCATGTAGTTGGCGGTATTTACGTTTATTGCTTGCCAATGGCGGCAGACTCGTTGGAAGCTTCTGCCGTTAAATTGGGTCCCGTTGTCGGTGATGATTATTCTTGGGTATCCAAATCTAGGGAAGACCTCTTCTTCCAGTACCCTCACGATACGGTGGCAGCGGGCGTCAGGAGTAGGAAAAGCCTCTATCCATCTGGAAAACAGGTCTGACACCGTGATCACGAACCGATTACCTGTTGTTGTGATCGGGTACGGGCCCATTACGTCGACGGCGATCGTTTCGAACGGTTGCCGGGGTTGTCTGGCGGTCTGGGGAGCTTCGGGACCCGGTGGCCTGCGCTTGCATCTCGCGCATGTTAAGCAGTTGCGCACGTATTCGGCGACGTCCCGGCTGATTCTCTCCCAATAATACGCGTCCGCGATCGTTCGCGTCGTTTCTTCGGCTCCCGGGTGGCCGGCGAGCGTTGCGTCGTGAAACTCGCTAATCACGTCCTTTCTTAGCCCCTGGGGTACGTATAACTTTCGTGGAGCGTCTTCTGTATAATACAGATGTCCTTCGACCACTTCAAAATGTCGTTGAAGGTCCGTTTCCCACCCCTCTGTCGGCGGCTCGTCGTCGAAGTTCTGCTTTCTTTCGATCGCCGCCTGGGTCAGCCCGTCGTCTCGCTGGGCGTCTCGGATCCTCTCGGAAAGAGTCACGAGGTTTGCTGGTTGTACCGTTAGTCCCGGTGGTTTGGTCGGGGGCAGCATGCGGTGCAGGTCTTCGTCGCCGGCTTCGTCGTCACCCGCGTCTTCCACGGGTTTGCGTGACAGGTGATCGGGCAGCTCGTTACGTGAGCCCGGGCAGTGTACCACGCGAAAGTTTAAAGCTTGTAGCTCCAAGGCCCATCGCGTCAATTTCGCCCGTTGGTCGCGCACTGTTGTTAGCCACGTTAAGGCCTTGCTGTCTGCCTTTAGTGTAAATAGTTTATCTTCGAGATAGGGTCGGAACCTGCGCGTTGCCCAAATTACCGCGAGGCACTCCTGCTCGTTCACGTGATATCGCTGTTCTCGAAGGCGGTTTGCTGCGTCTCCGTCCATTTCCACCGTTTTTTATTTGATAACAAATCAGTAAGCGGGGCGGCGATTAGCGCGAAGCGCGGCACGAACTCCCGTACCCAGTTACACAGTCCGAAGAATGCTCGCAGCTTCTTCCTGTTGGTCGGTGGCTGAGATACCCGGATGGTGTTGAGGTGTTTTGGCAGTGGCAAGTTTTGTTTGTCGCTGACGAGGTGGCCCAAGTATTCCAGTTCTCGTTGCCCTAGCTGGCACTTCTGAGGCGAGCACCGTAAACCGTGGGCCTCGAGCCTCTCGAGGACTAGTCGCAGGTGTTTTAGGTGTGCTTGGTGATCGGAAGAGAAGACGATGATGTCATCTAGGTATACTAAGGCGAACTTTCGTAGGTACCCGGAGAGGATGTCTTGGACCATCATCTTCTGGAACGATGCCGATGCGTTTTTGAGTCCGAAGGGCATGACCTTGAACTGATAATGGCCGCCGTCAGTGGGCCGTCACTGGGCGTCTGTTCGCGGGGGCACTGCACTGGCGCGGCACTAGTTGTGGTCTGTCCGGAGAGTCGCGCACTAAGTGTCCTCGTTCTCCGGACGGGAGTTGGGCGCCACCGAGGGTTTGCCCTCCCTCGGAAGGGTGTTGTGACGGAAAACCCTTTAATGGTTTGCTTCTTCGGGCCGCGCGGTGGCCACGTTGTGGTCTGGGGCGGCCCCCTGCAAGTTTCCCTGTCTGCGCCGGCGGTAGATGGGGCACTCGCTGTGGAAGTGTCTGTCCGGGCAGAAGTTGCACCTTGGTTTCGCGTTTGTCGTTGCCGAGGCGGACGGCTTCGTCCTCAGCACTATCTCCTCCACCTTGATGGCTCTTTCTAAGAGCGCCGGGAAATCGCGGATCACGTTTGTGTCAAGGTGGAGCGTGATTTCATCGCGCATCAGGTTCACGCACGCCCGCACTAATCGTTCTCCTGTTAACTCGGGGCACACGCGTCTCGCCACCAAGCGTTTCCTCCGCAGGAAGTGCTCTGCGGATTCGCTTCGCAATTGTCTGTCGCACATGAGCGACGTGCGAATTTTGTCCACTACATCCGCACTCCCGAACTTTTCGGTGAACGCGCTCTTAAAGTCACTATAGTCCGCCACCAAGCTCTTCATACCGTTCCACCATGTCTGCGCCTTACCTCCGAGTTGGGCCGCGATTCTTGTGTGGACCTGCCGGATGGGAATTGAGCCCAGGAGTTGTTCGCATTCTCTGATGAAGACTTCTTGGTCCTCGTGTTCCTGCCCCTCGAAGGTGGGCAGGCAGGGTGGTTGGTTGACTCTTTGCCCCAAGAGGCGGAGGAGCTCGTCCAG
The DNA here is from genome assembly GCA_030157275.1 of Cynaeus angustus. Taxonomy (NCBI): domain Eukaryota; kingdom Metazoa; phylum Arthropoda; class Insecta; order Coleoptera; family Tenebrionidae; genus Cynaeus; species Cynaeus angustus. Next base: position 12,803,012 of record CM058066.1, on the reverse strand, counting down.
GGTGCTGTCGCTGGTGGAGCTGCCGGGAGTCGGGCCCTCCGAGGTGGATCCTCCAGGGGTCGGTCCATTAGGGGTTGACCCGGCTTTCTGGAGGGCGACGGCACTGTTGTATATGGCGAGGAGTTCCTCGAGGGCGGCTTCTCGGGTCGCCAGTACCTCGGTGTGTTTTCTCAAAAGGGCCAGACTTTCGTTTATCTGCTTCCCGATTTCTTCAGCTATGGCTCTCGTCACTCTTGGCATGGATCTCCTTCAGGGTGTGCGTGGATCTCTTCAGCGTCTGCTGAAGTCTTGGCCCCACGTTGGGCCCGCCAATATGTTACCGGCTACTCGTTTGGAGTGACGAGACGGCGATGGATTGCGACAGGTTAGGCAACCCGTGTGACGTCTGGTGTTACGAATGTTTTAATTCGCCGAGTCGGGAGCAGCGAATTCTGTCGGCGAGGTGAGGTGGAAGTCAAAGACAAGTTGAGTGTTGGCCTTTGGAGAGAGAGTTTCGGGGATGATGGGTCATGAAAATGACCGACGAACTGCAGCTCGAAGTGCCCTGGTTGGTAGCTCGACTCAGACCGCGCACTTGTGTCTGGATGATCCGGCGCGAGGCGCACTGAGCGTCCATCGACCTGGTTCCCGCACTCGCGAGGCACTGATCGGAGAGGGCTCACGAAACCGCGCACTGAGCGTTCTTGTCTCGTGAATTGTTGGGGTTGGGCGCCACCGGAAGATTTCCCCCTTCTGGAAGGGTTAGATTTGATAAATTTTAGTTCTCGGTTTGCGCCGCCATCACTGGGGCGGCGCCTCTTGCGTTTCCCGGCCGCTGTTGCTGGCGGTTTACCGGGCATTTCCGATGATAGTGCCTCTCGGGGCAGTACCAACATTTGGGTTTATTGTTGTTCAACGGCACTTTCTATGAGAGCGTCCATATCCGGCGCCTTACTAGCGACGACGTGCACTGCTAACTCGTCGCGGATGAGCGCCGTGAACGCTGGTACTAGGTCCCCCTCGGTGAGGTGAGGGAACACGCGTCTTGCAACCAACCTCTTTTTTTTGTAAGAAGGGTTCCACACGTTCTTCCTTGCCTTGCCTCGCGCACATCACCTGTGTTCTTAAGGCCGTGACCACTGCGTCACTCCCGAATTGTTTTATTAGACCCTTCCTTAAGGCCGCGTAGTCGGTGGTGTATTCTTTCGCGGTGGTCCACCAAGAGGAGGCGCAGTCGCGCAGTTGAGCAGCCACCAAGTTCTTCCATTGGCGTCCGGGTCGCGCAGCGAGCAGCTCCTCGCACTCGTCGAGAAGGGCTTTGGGATCTTCGTGGTCGGCGTCCGCGAATTCCGGCAGTACTAGTGGATTGATCACCTGTTGGTTCTTCATTGCTCTGAGGAACTCTTCCGCCATGGTTTGGAAGGACGTGGAAGAAGTGCTTGGAGGGGGCTCCAAAGGGGTCTCGCCATCACGGAGGGTTTGGTGTCGCTGGTATAGACTCGAGAATTTCTTTGAGACGGCGTCGTCGCTGGTCAGCACGTGGAGATGAGTCTCAAGGACGTCTAGGGCGTGACGCACTTGTGTTAAGACTGCGGTGTTTTCCTTGGAGTTCGCCATCTTCGCCGCCTGGGATCGAGTTTGTGGCATGAGACGGGTCGTAGGTGCAGTCGTCCGACTTGCTTTTAAGGCCCCACGTTGGGCGCCAATTTGTTACCGTCGAGGGGGCGGAACAAAGGGGTGGAGATGGTGGCGATGACGACGAGGTCGAGTTGGAATAAAACACCAGAGGTCTGTGTTGTCGACCAAGAGCATAGGGTTGCTGATGGCGTTGTTGAGAGAGCGAGTTTGCGTTTTATCTCAGGTAAATGTAAATAAACGATCTAAGGAAGCAGAAAGGCAAGCGAGCATGGCGTGATTTGCTTCGCAGAGAAGGGGGCGACTTGTTACCACCGCTAAAGCTCCTTCTCGCAAATCCGCCATGTTTTTCGCGGGCCGCGGAAAATTCCGCGGCCTTACATCTCACGGACCAAAGTAGACCGCGAACGCGAAAACAAAACGAGAGAGAGCCGGCCGAGCATTGGTCGGCCCAGCCCAGCCGACCAATCACAGCGAGGCTCGCCTAATAAATAGAGGCCCGAGTGCCCTCAGAATTCACTCTGAGTCGGGACACAGTCAAGCTAACATCTACGTTCGTCGGTCAGTTCAACACCTCGTTTCGCTTGCTTCCGAGGGTCCCAAAAACAACCCAGTCTTTCATTTACGATCACCAACTTCTCGAAATATTTGCTGCTCCCAACCTCGCTGGTATCACAGCGAGATCTCCGCCCTGACGCCTGTCGACGCCATACCGCGGATCGCCTACACATCCAAGGGCAAAAGAGGGAGGGACAGCGAGTGTGAAGGTTACCCAACATCATCCACGGTAACAATTAGTTTAGGTAATATTAGAAAAATGGAGCGACACCAGAGGACTTTTTTAGCAAGAAACCGTATGTAAATTTGAAAGGTTCCTTGCTGTCCGTTCATTGGTGGGAATTCCGGAAAATCCCGGGTTTCCCAAACTTCTTTCGTCGAATAAGGGGGTGCTGTCGAGACCGACGGGCAGTCGCTGTGTAGCTCAGGTCTCTGCAGTATCCCTTGTCGGTGCTCACCTGAGTAAACAGTTCTTTTTACCCGCTTTGCTGCATTTTTTTTCCCCGCAGTCCCAAAAGTTCAAAGTGCGAGTGATCACGAGTAATTCGGCTTTCCACGGGCCACCTGGAGTGCATCCGAGAATTCCGACTTCGCGTCTTCCACGTCTTCCGCGTCTCTGCGAGTTCTGCGACACCGCGAGTTCCGCGAAACCGCGATTCTGCGCCAACAAGCGGTAAGAACGCCCCTACAAGTGCACGACGACCTTGGCCGGGCAACCCAAGAAAGCGCCGCCGCGATCCACCGTCAGAAGCCGCTGATAAAAAGTGCGTCGCGACGCCGACGACGGAGTGATAACAAGATCAAGCTCATTCAAATCGTTTATCAAAATTAACTGAAAGATATCCGGTCTATCCGAGTCTTCCAACAACGCCGCGTCTACTTTTTCTATCTTCACATGCCCTCCCCGCATACGTAAATCTACCTGGTCGAGGAAATGTGTACCCAATAGCACACTGTACTTTAACAACTCACCCGACAATACATAGCACCTTATACAATAAGTTTCATTATCAATAATTACGTCGGTCTCAAAGGAGGAAGGAAAGGACACATGTTTCATTTTCCCACACACACATGTGTGGGAACGGGCCGTTGTAGATTTCCCAAAAGTCTTTTCAGCCAGTTGACGGGATATGTAGGATGGGTACGGTTTTAAGGATGGGTTCGGAAGGATGGTGTAGGTGACTGCGGGGATTGTTACTCACCCAGCATTCGCCTACGGAATCCATTGGATTCACTCCGTTAGGAAAACCCCTGAAAAAAACCTACGGAAGGTCAGGCGGTAGCGGGATTTGAACCCAAATTCAAATTCAACAATGTATTTATTGCAAATGAGGTCTAATTAATTACATGTCACCCTAAAGTAATACATGTTACACTTAAATTTAGGAAAAGCTAATTCCTGGCGCTGTCGCCTTACCTAGCTGAGTTTGGATGTGATCAAAACTATCATGTTACATTTCAAGTTGTCCACCTGTAACCGAAGTTACTTACATTTTGGTGACTTTCGTTCCTAATTTAATTATTTCTTTCTTTCAGGGAAAATCGAGAAAAAACCCTACACTGATGCGTTACCTATCCTTAAGTCTAGGCCCTATCAAAAATGTCAAATTCGGTTTTTTGGTTTGGACGGCACCTTCTCCTCGGTTCTGGGATCCGTGGTCTCCGGGGTCCTGGGAGCTCCCAGAGTCCTGTTGGGTCCCGTCTTCCTGGATTGATGCTCGGTCCTGGTCACGTTTGGGTTTGGTCAAATCCGGTTTGTCGCTTTCGGTTGCCTGTAACAGAAATTCACGCGAATTATCTGCTCCAGATGGTTAGATTAGGGCCCCAGTGTGCGGGAACTTGTGTGTCCCTGCTGGGTGGCCCATCGACTCTTTGAGTAGTTGATTGTATTTAGTCTGTGTATTGTAGAACTGTAATTTCCTGATCGAGGTGTACCTACTTTCGTTGAGTATCAGTCTGAGACATTTGTTCTGAAATCGCTGCAATGGTATCATTGGCGTTTTAGTTTTATGTCTCATGATCGGTGCTCCGTATGTTATTATAGGTCTCAGCATGGTTTTGTATAAAAGAGTTTTGTTTTTGACTGACAAGTAGTTATTTTTCACTAAAAGTGGGTAGAGTTGCTTGAGTGCGATCTCTCCCTTCTTCCGCAAATTGGTAATGTGTGATTTGAGGTTAAGCCTCTGATCTAAAATTACTCCTAGATATTTGGTTTCTGATTGTGGTTTGATTGTGTTGTGTCCAATTTTTAAATTCGTCATGACTTTTTGCTCCGTGAATCTTTTGTGAAAGATTACTTGCTCTGTTTTATTAGAGTTAATATTAATTTTCCATTTTTCAAAATATTTCGTGAGCATGTCGATGTGAATTTGATTTTGTTTGACGGCTATCTGTGCGGTCTGAGATCTGGCGTAAATTGCCGTATCATCAGCGTACAGAGCCATCTTTGTCTGTCTGAATTTTGGAATGTCACAAATATAAATGTTAAACAGTATTGGACCAAGGACTGATCCTTGGGGTACACCTGCTCTGATTGGTCTGAGTGTGGAGTATTCATTTTCTACTTTGATTCTAAATTGTCTATTTGTCAAATAAGAATTTATCAAATGTACAAGCGAGTTTGGAAATTTATGTTGTGTCAGTTTATAAGCGAGTCCTTTGATCCACACTTTGTCAAAGACTTTTTCGATGTCTAAACATGTCATCGCGGTAAACTGTTTTTTGTTATAAGAATGCGTAATGTCATTCATCAGTCTGAGGATTTGCTGAATAGTATTGTGTTTCGGTTTGAAACCGAACTGTTCATCTTGAATGATTTTCGCTTTTCTTGTGTGTCTATTTATTCTATTTTGAATGACCTTTTCTGCAACTTTGGAAAGAGTCGGCAGCAAACTTATGGGCCGATAAGACCCAGGTTCGTTGGGGCTCTTTCCGCTTTTGAGAATCGGTATTACGTTTGCGATTTTGAATTGGTCCGGGAAATGTTTGAATTTAAGTATTGAATTTATTAAATTTGTTAAATGATCTATGGCTTTATTCGACAAATTTTTAATTAGCTTATTTTCTATTCCGTCCGGACCTGGGGCTTTGTTATTTGGCAATTTACTAATAATCTTGTTGAGTTCGTATTTTGAGGTGGGGCTGATTTGATCGTTAGTCTCGATAGAAAGCGAACCGTCTACCTGCCTAACGACCTCATCCTGCTCCGCCGTCATCAATACCTCATTTTTATGTATTTCCTCAAAGTAATTTGCTAAAGTGTTATTAGTTACAGAATAATTTGCTTTCGCCCTAAATTATTGATGATGTCTAAATCCGCGTCTCTAATTTGATTGATTGGTCTATTATAGACCGCCGTTTGAAAGATGTTGTTTTCTAGTTTTATTGAAATTGTTTCCAGGGAAGTGGTGGGAACGTCTAGTACCTGGAATGGTAAGTCATTCCTGATAATTAGCGCAACCCCACCTCCCCTGATGTCGTCCGGTCGGTCTTTTCTGAGTATTTTAAAATTCCTAATTTTAAACTGATGGTTGGATTTAAGTCTGGTTTCGCTAATTGCCATTACAAGGATTCTCGAATGATTAATGAAACTGACTAATTCGGCCTTTTTATCAAGGATCCCGTTTGCGTTCCAATGCGCGATTTTCAGGTTATAAGACATAACCTTCGGCGGCCATTTTTTCGGAAACCTCAACGATGATTTTAATTTTTTCGATGGTGCCTTGGCATTTTTCAAGATTGTTGTTCGCTTTTCTTAAGATTTTAATAAGAGTACTAATGTTGACATTGCGTTTAAAACGCTGGATTTCTTTTTCGAGTTCTTGGAAGTCGGCAAGTTGACTCCCAAGATTTAATTGATTCGTTTGACTCGCGGAAGGCTGAGTCGGAGTGATCGGCTGTGACGCCGGATTTATTATCGGATTGAATGTCGTCCGCGTTTGCAACGGCGGAAAACTTTTGCTGGTAAATGTGAAGATATTGTTTGTGTTTGAAGTGGACTCACCTTTTGAGTTTGCCTGGCGGGTCCACGCGTTGACTTTGGGGGCTGGCGCCGGAATCAGTTTTTTCTGCTTCGTTTGGGCCTTTTGCTTTCTCTGCTCCTTGAGTTCTTCTACCCGGGTGGATCTCCTGATGTAGAATTCGCATTTGGTCTCGCACGCTGCATGGTCACCCTTGCAGTTTGCACATCTTGGTTTGTGCTGTTTGTACCCTTTATGGGGGCACTCCCATGTTCCGTGCTCCTCTGCGCATCGTACGCAGCGCGGCTTCAAATTGCAGTTCTTCGCACTGTGCCCCCATGTCTGGCTCTTGTGGCACTGTGTCAATTTATTCTTATTCTTGTATGTCTCGAATCTGACGCGTACGTTGGTAATTGCCTTGCATTTTTTCATCAGACTCTGCAAGTTTTCTTCGTTTGAGACATAGAATGGCCGATACGGGATGTCCATCTTTTTGATGTTGATCACTTTACAGCCGAGATTTTTCATCTCGGCGATGATGATTCCTACGTCGGGTTTATTGTCTAGTCCTTTGATCACAAACGTGTTGATCTTGTCCGCTTTTGGGGTGTATGTGTGATACTCTATGTTCACTACGTTCAATTTCGCTCTAATTAATTTGTAATTGTCGTAGTTTACCGCATAGATTATTGTACGTTGCCTTGTGTACCTTATTTCGTAGTTGCCCCTGCATTCGTGTAGCAAGTCTGTTAGTTTATTATGTTCGAAGTTTGTCCCGTGGATGACAATCGGCGGGGGCTTCTTTTGATTCGCGGTTTCTTCGTTGTTTGTTTGTGTGTCCATCTCACTTTCGCTGAGCGCACCATATTTATTGTTCAAACTCACTTTTTTCACTGGCGTTTCTGTCAAACGCCTTTTTCTGACGATTTTTCTCGGTCTTACAAACTCGATTTCCGATTCGGATTCCTCCGAATTTACCATGTTGAGGCTAGGGCCCGCGGCACGCCGCGAGTTCGCTTTGTTCGAAACACCCTTTGTTCTTATTGTCACTTGTTTTTACTTCACTTTTGATGAAACAAATTTGCACTAAAAGCACAAATTCACCACACAAAACTTGTCACAGCAAACACTGTTCGAGAGCGCTCCGAAACACGTCCGCTCTCTTTGAGTGCTCGAGCTCGCCTGGGATTTGAACCCTCTACCTACCCAATGACGAGCGGCGCGCCAAAGCGCTAGGCCTCGGGTCTGGGTGTCGGTCTCAAACTCACCCAAAGCATTTAAGTCCGGAGACCCCATGCCGTTAAAGTTTACATTGGTTGGCCTCAACTGAGGTCCTATCCGCACATACTCATCTACACGCATAAAGATCATATGACTACCTGAATCTGCACTCACGTGCTCCTTGTCCCCACAATTATAACACCTTTTCGGTGTCTCGGCGACACTTTCTGATTTTTTGGGTTTGCTATCCGGTTTACGTCCCTTATCTTCTTTTTTGTTATCGTTCACTTTATATTTCACTTTGGTTTCCCGCTTCATTTTTTCGTACTGCACTAACTTTTCTTTCAGTTGCCGGATAGTCCTTGCTCCATATAAAATGGATTTGTTTGTTGCCTCGTCGTTAATGCCTTCAATAATGTATTGAATAATCGCGGAAATTTCAACGTCTGCCTGTGCAGCGATTTCGAGCATTCTATAGACGTATTCTTGATACGTTTTGTCACTCTTCTTTCTCGATTGACCCAGCTCTCGATGAACCTTGTGACTGTCAACTAATTCCTCAAACTCATCTTTTAGCGCTATCCTCAGTTTTGTCTTAGCGCATCGCTCGTATTTCACGAAGCGTTTAGCGGATCCCGTTAACAATCGTTTTGCATACGTTAGCCTATGCACGTCATCCCACTTATAAATGTCTGCCGTTTCCTCAAACTTTTCCAACCACCGCGTAATACAAACACTATTATCACCACTGAACTTATCGAGAGACTCTTCCACATCTCTGAAAGGTAACACAACTTGTGTTTTCTGCCGTCGTCGAATTAATGGAGTCTCGATGGGTCTTCGTCCTTCTACGTCACTGTCCTCATCATCATCGTTGTCATCCTCTTGGATTTGTAGGCGTCTCTGATCACCATTTCGTCTTATGGGACCGTTTTCACCCCTGCGTCCACGAGCAGCGATTCCCTGAGTGTGACGTCCGTTTTCGTCTATCCGAACGCCGTTCTCCAACCCTTAACCGCAGATTTCGCCGCCGAAGCTCTTCTTTAAGCTCAGGGACCCTCATCCCTGACACTTGTTCATCACTAAGCTCCACGGCCACTATAACTTCTGCTGGATTCACTAAATCGACCATTTTACCAGCACTAACTCACACTATACTGTATAGCACCACTTAACACTTAAAACAATACACTTGAAATTATTACAACGGCTACTAGATCCTAGATCGTTTTACTCAATCCCGAACGAGCCCCTATAAATATGTAGAAAAAACAAATGGGACTGAGTGAAGATTAGTTAGGATTCAAAGCGACGTGTATTCGTTAAAATTAACGAATATTAAAGTAATTAATTAATTTTTGATTGGCCTTTGATTGATCTTTAATTGACCTTTAATTAATCACTAATGGGCCTTCAATTAAATTTTCTCTTTTGATATCAAGTTAATGCATCATTAATTGAAGTCAGTTGAAACTTTCTCTTTTGATACCTAATTAAATTTAAATTAAATTAAAAAGTAATTAATTAATTTGATTTTTTGATTGACCCTGACTGACCTTTAATTAATAACTAATGGGCCTTTAATTAAACTTTCTTTTTTGATATCTAATTAATTTCCTTTTAAAAAGCAACTAAAGAAGTACTTAATTAAGGTAATTAATTCATTTTTGATTGACCTTTAATTGACCTTGATTGACCTTTAATTAATTACTAATGGGCCCCCTTTACTACTGAGTACAATCCGATCTGTTCTTACAGCATCTCCTCTTTCGCAACAGCTTGTACCGTATATACGTTACAATTACGTGACCCTCTGGCACTACTAACGAAAAGAGGGTGAGTCTTAATGTTTGTTAATATTGATGATACGTCGCACTTTTTAAATTATGTTTATTTACACAACTATGTACAACGATGATTGTATGATGAAAATGATGATGAAAAATGGTACTAGTTCATGAAGATCATGTGTTACTTCTTCGAAGAATGCGGTCACGGTTTTTTTTATCCCTTATACCTGAAGTAGGCACGGAACAATTTCCAAAAAAATCTTACAGGTCATACGTCGTGATCAAAAAAAACAATCAATCGAGAGTAGCTGCGACTGGAGCTTGCTTCCAGGATGCGCTTTAATAAAGCCTACGATAGCAAATTAAATTTTAAAAAAAATACGAACATTTAAGTAGATTAGATGGCTGTGGTTAAGATCGATTAGATAGACAAATTAGTTTTTCATTGTTGTTTAAAAATCCACCACTTCACTTTCATTTCATCCCCATATTGAAGGGTGAACATGGTGTTTAATTTTTTTATCATTTAATTTAGACAATATAGTGTAGCTGTTTTTTTTTAGGGCTATGAAAGGAAATGCGTTTACGCACGCTCTCGCATACGGTTCTTCATGCGAGGCAGTGTGGGGCTCTGTATCATAACTACCCACTAAAACCCTTCATCTTCATGAAGTTGTACCCTTTTCATCGCCTTGTGGGTGATATGGTACCGCCGTTGTTCGACATAGCTTCAAATCACAACGCGTATAGGTGTTTCTTTCGTTAATTTTCTTTCTACGTCTGGGTTATTTTCACCAGCTCTTGTCTTTCACCAGTTCTTCTTTTTCCTTTACCTTCATTATGTTTATGATAACTTTGCTAATCTGGTTCCACTTTTCCTCACTTTCCAACATGAGATCTATCATGTTCTTGACTTGTATCCCTAAACCTGTTTTTCCTTTTAGGGTTTTCCTTTCCTCTTTCCATCTGCAACAAGTCAGTAAAGTGTTCCGGCGAGTCTGTACCACCACAATCCACGCAGGTGTCGTCTACCGTCTTTCCAATTCTTTTGGTATAGCTTTTAAAGGCTCCGTGGCCAGTGAGAAATTGCACCAAATGAAAGTTCAGCTTCCTATGTTTACATTTCGTCCATTTTTTAATGTTTGGAATCAGCTTTTTTGTCCACGTAGCCTTTGGCTCTGTCTCCCATTTCGATTGCCATCTTTTTATAACCCACCTACGTTCTTGTTTTCATATACTAATTGTTATTTTTTCTTTTTTAGATCGTTCAAACAGGAGTCTCCTCTCTTGTGCCAGGAGTTCCATTGGAGGCTCGGACGCCAATACTTGCAGAGCCGCTGTTGATACTGTACGGTAGGCAGTTGTAATTCTAATTAAAGCCTTTCTCTGGATGCTCCCTAACTTATCCCTATACTTTGCGATTTGACACGCGCTATTCCATACAGGTGCGCCATATAGGACGATAGAGTTAGCTACCCCATTTAACAGAATTTTTCTAGTTTTTCCTGTAGGCCCTCCTATGTTTGGCATTATCTTCCCTAGACTTGCGGTAACCTTTTCGGCTTTATTTGTTACATATTCAATGTGTGGGCCAAACGTTCTCCTTTCATCAAGAATTATGCCCAGGTATTTCACTTGCTTTGTCGGTTTTATGACAGCATTTCTAATTTTGAATTTAATATCTTCTTTTTTCCTAGGGCCATAGAGTATTACAGCTTCTGTTTTTTCTAGGGCAAGTTCCAGCTTATTGTCTTCCATCCATACGACTACGCTTTCCAGTGCTTTGTTGGCGGTGTACTCCAACAGATGTTTTGAATCTGCCACTACCAAGAGGGCTAACTCGTCCGTAAACCCCACAAGGGTCACTCCAGGACACTTCAGCTTCAGAATATCACCGCACAGAGTTAAAAGCATTTTTCACGTCAATTGTTATTAAAGCGCACAATTTTTTCTTACGACTACTTGAGAGTCTTTTAGTCTTCTCAGGCAGTTGGGTTACTTTCAAAACTGCGCCTACCGTTGATCTGCCAGATCTAAAACCAAATTGGTTGGAAGAGAGAGCATTTTCATTTACCAGTTCTTTATTTATTCTGAGCACAATCATGTGTTCTAGCACTTTGCTGATACAATTTAGCAGACAGATAGGTCTGTACGCTGCTGGAGATCCTGGCGCTTTTCCTGCTTTTGGAATTAGGATAACGTGACCTGTCTTCCAGTCCTCTGGAAAAGATTGATTTTTGATTAGGTCATTCATGATGCCCAAAATGAGTTCTGGTGCCAAGTCTGCCACTAGTTTTATGGTCTCCGAAGGAATATGATCAGGTCCTGGTGCTTTGCCCTTTTTTAACTTGTTACATGCTGTCCTTAGCTCCTCTTCTGTAAACGGGTCAGCTATTTCAGGTTTGGTATCCTCCTTCCAACTATCCTTTCTGCTTGGGAACAACATCTTTGCTACTTCAAATGCTTTTTCGTTTGAAAGGCTATGATGGGCTTGTGGGATGTCCAGATCTTTTATAGCAATGCGATAGGCGTCTCCCCATATATCACTATCAACTTTCTCGCATAGCTCGGCCCATCTCTCTTTTTTACATTTCCAAATACACTTTTTTAGTTCATTTTTTTGTGTCATATTGGAACTTCAATTCTTCTTTTACTTCCGTTGTTAGATTTTTATTTTTTCGAGCTCTTGTTACGGCCCTGCGCGCTGCTAAGCAATCGTTGCGTTTTGTACCTATTTCGTCGTTCCACCAATACGGAGTCCCAGTTTTGTTATTTCCCTTCCAGGAGACCTCGGTTTCACCGAAAGCTTCTTTAATTATTTTAGTGCCTAAGTCGCAGTTTATGTTACGAAGATCTATCCCAGTTGTTTTTGACAGTAAAGCTTTTTGAAACTTATCTTTATCTAGCCAAAATTTGATCCGGCTTAGCGTAATGTTTTTATTTTCTTCGTTTACTTGGAAGTAGATATACTTGTGCCAACTAAGAGATTCTTGCTCTAAGACCTTCCAGTTTATTATGTTGCTTGTGACGAGCAGCAAGTGAGGTCAATAAAAGATGAGCTTTCGTATCTCTGAAAGGTCGGGGAGTCTTGTGTGTTATTACATACAAAGTCGAGTTTGGACAGCATTTCCATTACCATGTTTCTTTTAGTGTCTGCTTTGTTTGCACCCCATATGACCGATTTCGCATTTAGGTCCCCTAGGATAATGCTATTCTTTGTGGTTTTTTGGACGTCCCTTTCAAGTTCTTCTAAGTATTTAGAAAAATTAAGTACTGTTTCGTTGGGCGAAAAGTAGCAACAGAATATTGTGTAATTTTTTAACCTAACATTCACGTAGCCTTGTTTTGCCTCCATACCCGTGACTACTAGTTTTTTGTTTTTGATGAGCACCGCCACGTCTTCTTTTTTGTCCGAAAACCATCCCCCCCGTTTAATTCGACTTCTATTTGGTTCACATAAAGCTATAATGTCCGCATTTAATTGAGTGGCTGTAGCAATCGCAAGGTCGAGTGCGTCCCCAACTTTGTCTGTGTTTATTTGCAGTACTGTTATTTTATTGGCCATCCGGCGTATTGTTGCATTTCTTTTGGTAGCCATATATCACTCAATTTATCACAGTCAGTTACAATTCTCACAGTACTATTACAGGTTTTTCCGCTACTCCGAAAGAGTTTGTGGTGTACGGAGTTCTCTTTCTCCTGTTATGCGCTGGTTTCTGCTTCCCCAGGGTGTTCTCGATGAGTCTACCCCTGTTATGTTCCTTCTTCTCTTTGTTCGTAACGCCATTTTAGACTTCTCTCTATATTTCTCGCATTTTCTGTCGCCACTCAAGTGTGCTTCTTTACAAAATATGCATTTTGTTTCATTTCTGCAATTTGCCTTTTTGTGCCCCTCCTCACCGCAATTTCTGCACTGGTTATTTCTGTCTGGGCCGTTGCACTTTTCCTATAGGTGCCCAACATTTGTAGCACAGAGGTATTTTCACTTCTTCCCTAATCGTGCACATATTTAGTCCTATCTGTACACTTTTTATTTTGGATAATACCTCCGCAGCTTTTTTTGTTACTCTTATTATTGCATTCATAGATCGTTGTTTTTATCCGTTTTCATAAATAACGATTTATTTATTGTAACCCCCATTAACGGCCGAGAAGAACAAAAATTGACCAAACCTTTCCGTAGTATGTAGGGATTTGGTAAATATATGAAAAAAGCGATTGACGTGTTTTTCAACTCTTAACCCTTAATAAGCCACCTTTAAATTTTGAGTTGAAGGTTGATTTTTTTAAATAATATACTGAACTTGAAAAGAGTGTCTGCAAAATTTCAATATTATATGATCATCCCTTCTACACTAGACCCAAAGCCCATAGCTAACCTTGTTTTTCGATAAATTTTGAATCATTTTGAAGATTCGGTTTTTTAATAATATCTTTACAATCCCCAATCCTTCGTGCATCGTCATTTAAGATAAAAATAAAAAAAAATGATTAAAATGTTTCGGAAAAAAATAACTGTCTTTCCTGGAAGACGTTGCTTGTATAAGGGAATTCTTAATGGGGTTTTCGAAGTATTTTTTGAAATGCCGAGAGATTAGTGCGTCTACATCGCGAACATCGCGAAAATTGTATCGAACAAATTCAGCGATTCGAGGCAGTGCGTGTGCAACATAAGTTACATGTATCATATTGAGATAAATATTTTTTAACAGTTTGTCAGTTTTTAACATGTATGCTGCAGAATCTGATACAAATAAGAGAACTTTGTCATGTGCATGCGTTGAATCGTCGTTATTGTCTTCCGACTGAAAAATGTCGTTAATGCTGATTTCAGCATTAAGAGCATTAACCTCTTCTACTCCATTATGTTGCGTCTTGGATCTGCTACTATTGGTTGTAGGGAAATCGGTTGAAAATGATCACCACGGTGGTTTCTTATAGACTATGTTTATGTTGGCTAATCATCTGGTAATTTTTTCTCTCTAGAGGCATATAAATACACTTGATTATAAATAAATCTTTCCATAACTTTTGTTATGCGGGAAAAATACTGATGGGTCCAAGGTCAGAGATTTTGTTTACAATCTTTGTTTTGTATTTACGCCAAAATTACTCCAATAGTTGGAAGTTCTGAGTACAGTTAAGAAAGTAAGTAAGAAAAAATTATTATTTAGAAGTACGTGAGATAAAATTTATACTTTGTGTGCTTTTAAGACCGATATGGTTACATAAAAAAACAAAAAGGCTTTTAAACTACACGGAAGCCTCTTACAACAAGGCAACAAGGTAGAAACATGGGCACTAAAACCACATGGAAGAGTTGCCTTTATCCTCCAATTAACAAATTGTACGTCAAAACGTCTGTCCATCTTCCGAGAAAATCTAGACTGGGAAATATAGCGTCTCTCTTAAAAGCTAGCTCTCTTGGCAAATAAGAGACATTGCCAAAATAGAAAGAGAAACGGAATCTGTAACGGTTAAAGATAGGTACGGTAATATAAAATGTATTGACCTTATTGTCAACAAAAAAGAAACACGATCTATCCCAATACTAATGTCGGTGCTTTTCCAATTGTTTCAATGAAAAGTTAAAACCATTTTTCTCGTTTTTAAAAATTTTTTTTGACTTATCTATATCATGAACTATCATAGGTTCAAATATTCGTTTAACTTTGTGAATCACTTTGTATGTTGTAATAATATCTTTGAACAAAAAATATTAGAATATACTTCTTGTATACTACTACTACTAGTTTTAAATTGTAAATGTCAAAAACTGAAAAATTAATACCTTTTTACGTATGAACTAGAGTTTTCTCTATAAAATAATCAATATTTTGCAAGTTTGAGTAATACTTAGCAATATCTTAAACTTGTAAAATTACTAGATCACCAAATTATGTGACTTTATCATATGATACACTCTGAACTGCCTATGCTTCTTTTATCATCTTCTACATCGGAAATAAATATATTATTGCATACTGTGTATATTTTACCAACAGCAGGCAAATTTTCATAATTCATCATATCAAAACCCAGTTTACTTTTTCACAGGATTCTCTTTTTTTGATTTATACCAGTTCAGCTAGGGGGCAATTAATCAGATTCTTTTTTAGTATCCCAAAAAAATAACTTTCTTAAATGAAAAATACAGTCAAGCTACAATGTACTCAATTTTTAATCAAAAAAAAAATAAAATAAAAATTAACTGAAGGCTCATTTTGAGAGTTCAGAGCTAAGAGCGAAGTCGCTAAACTAACAAAGAATAGTTAAGGATGTTTTTTTGTATCTTAATGTCAGAAAACAGATATTTAACAAATTAAAGATCTCAGAAACAAACCAAGAGATGATAATCTAAAAAAACAACAGAAAAATAAATCCATTCAAAAATTAAAAAAAAAATAAAACGTTTACCTATATTTTCCTTGATTTTCAGCAAATTTCTTTAAATAAACCAGAAGACAGTTTATTCTAAGACGAGTAAGAGTTAACTTTTAAAATTGATAGGATAAGAAAATTCTCTTTTGCTACTTATCGTATTGACAAAAATTAAGAAGTAAAAACCAAATAAGTGAATTTCGATTTCTTTCAATAAATTTAGTCTACAATACATATTAGTTTTCCCATAGTGACGCTCGCCTTCTCTTCCTGAACTGCAACAGTGAAACAACTGCAATACAATCTTTGAAAAAGATTGAAAAAGTAATCTCAGAAAATTACCTTTTAGTGCAAGATATTATTTTGAAAACATTTTCGTTAAACTGTTTGACCTCAAACGATGTATTAGAATTAAAGCCCGTTTTTTATTTATTTTTAAATAATAGATGTAGACTGTTAAAAGGTGCAATCAAGAAATATGTAATCGTGTTGTCTGCCTCAACTTTAACAAAACTAATCTAGCATTATAGAAAAATGGGCTCACGATAAGCAAATATTTGACTTACAGTCAATGGTGGTCGTGATGTGTTCTAGTGCACATTTAACCACACTAAACGATGATCTATTTATAAATTGAAAAATATTTTTATATGAGCACATCAAGTAGATATCAATAATTAACAATCAAAAGAAAGACAGAAACACGACTATAGTCCACTTGCTTTGAACATAAGATCCAAATGTCAAAACTCGTCCAAATTTTTGGGACTGTACACAGAATTTGACAAAACTCATGTATTGGGCTGTACCGCCTCGGGATATACTTACGACTTGTATATTTGCAGTCATATTGTTGACAAACGACGGTGTAATGAAAGTAATGACACAAGCAATGTCAATCATGTTTTACGATTTACGTTTACGACAGTAACTTTACTTTGTTATGGTTAAGAAGGTTAAGATTAAAGTAAACAAATTAATTTTGACAGCTTCTTCACTTTTTAAATTTATTACCAACATCCACTAAAACACCAAGAATGTACATACACTGAACACTCATATACACCTTTTGCCTTTAAAAATGCCACATTATATAGGTTCTAAACAGAGAGCAGGTTAGTTTTTATCACTTTTTTGTAACATCGTTTCAGTGAGTACTAGTAGTTTGTCTTCGTGCGTGTTCATTTCAATTGATAGAAAAAAAAAAGATACTAAAAGAATATATCCAGGGCGATTATATACTGGCGATTTTTTTCGTACCGTGTAATAAAGCAATTAATTTAACTTAATGTCACAACTAATTGACAGTTGTTGAAACGTGGTGATGTTTAGGCTATTTTAAAGGAAAGCGAGAAATGAAATCACAATCAGTTCGAAAATGGTTTTGGTTTAGGAAGGCAGTTGCGGCCCAACTAAAGTAAAAGTGGTCTATTAAAGGAGAAAAAGTCACAATCATCTTTCAAAGAATTTAGAAACAAATCTTAGAATTTTCAAGGTCTCTAGTGTATTACCTTTAATTTAAATGTTTGCATAAAGCTGTGAATTACATTGGTACTGAAATAATTTTGCCGTTTTAAAATATTTTTAGAGGCAATTGAAAAAAATAGTTCAGATACGAATAAAACGTCAATCATGTGGAATATTTAATAGCTAGTCAAATGTCAGTGTTCACTAGCCTAAAGCGAGCCAAAATTTTTTTAAATTTCAAATTACGAAAAATTTTTGTTGTTTCTGTGTGTTTGCTTACTTTGCACAGAGCGCTGAATAGATTGTTCTAGTGTTTAGTGTGACGTCACAAAAGAAAATGTTACGTTATAAATAAATGTCCTCAACACTCAATTGTATTTTAACCAAAACATTTAAGTGATGGTGATGTTTATTAGTCGTCAGTGCATATGAGTGTACAAATAATATAAATTTAAAAAAAATTTAATTATGCTTAGAAAAAATGGGGGTCATTTTCAGATGTTTTTTTAATTATGTCACAATTTCTATTTAAATAAATCCTGAAAATGACAGTTGACAGATTTTCATTGCTTTGTTCGACAAAATTTAAGCCAAAAGTTATTAACTCTCCATTTCTTCATGTTTTAAGCCTTATATCATCGAGTTTACTTACATTTTTTAATCACTTTTTACTGTTGCGGCACCTGTCGAGACTACAAGATGGCTATGTTAGGTTAGAACTGTGTCAAAAATTTGTTGCATAATGAAAATACTCACGTTAACTTTTAATTTTAACCTACAAAATATATTGCCGAATTCGTTTTCCTTCACCATTCATTCACAAGGGAAGAAATCTCAGTTTCAAATGTGACATTTTCCTTCGTCATTTTCTTGACATGAAACCTCAACTCACAACTTTGTGAAGGCAGCAAAATTCATTTGTTGTTCACCGCCAATTCTACCTAAGAATCATTTATAGACACTTTGTATACTAACTGAACTACGTTCGATCTCTATAAAAATGCCTTTTAAGTTATGTCTGCAACTGTGTCCAATGGTTTAAAACATTTAGTACCCCACTAGTCTCTTAACGTCAAAGTTCACTATGACTATTCTATTTCAGCCACTGTGCTCACACATCTTTTAGTCGTCCAGTCGGAACCTCATACCCAACTCGACCTTACTGCTGACAGTTCGTGCGGCGAGCTTCCAATTTTGACTTTTGACAGTGTCTTAAATCGAACTAGAAGTTAACGTGCACATGGCGGATTTTATTTTTCTAAAAATTCGCGTGAGTTAAATGAAGTGGTTTAAGTGATCGTGTAATTCTGAAGTGTGTACAAAATTTTTGACTAAGGCATTTTTATTTGAACTTGAAGTATAAGGGGAATAAAAAAAATGTGTTTCTCGGTTTTATCGAGCATTCCTGTTTTCCACCGCGTGATATATTCGATGATAACAAGTGTAATTTCCTTGTGAAGAACGCATTTTGTCTATGGAGTTTGGGGGTATGTAGTTTTCATGTGCATGTTTATATTTTACCAAATACATTCATAAATAAAACGTAAAGCGCATCAATTCGGTTTGTGGTTCTCAGTTTGAACATTTGCTACACATAATTATAAATTAATTGACTGCGATTATTGAAACGATTGAGTTTCGCTTTCGCTCTAGTGAAAAAATGAGGTTATGTATTTATTTCTTGTATCGCAACGTGTCCCACATAGAACAAGCACATTTTTCCACCGTACTTCGATAATTGAACGTCCATGTGGAACTAAATTGGATGTTCATTATGGAAAGCTTCCAATATGTAGAATTGTTGAAAATCCGGTGGTTGTAATGGTGCAGCAAGCATGTCCAAATCGATGTCATCCCAGATTGGGACAGGTTCCCCCACATGGAAACGTAACTGTATATCAGGGGTGGCGAAGCTCCTTGATAGTCCGAGCCATTTTTTAAAATTTGAAATTTTTTGCGATCCGCAATTAAATACGTGTTTAAAAGGTATGCAAAAATTTTTTTGCAGAAATTATATTTATTGAAAACATAAATAAAAGTACAAAATATGTGTATTGAATTTACATTTATTTTACTTCTCTTGATAATTCTTTAAAATTTGGTGAATAATTGGTGACAGTACTTCTCAGTAATTCTTTGAGATGTTGGTTAGTTAATAATACTGATCGGCGTTTGGATTTCACGAATTTTAAAGTGGAATAACATGATTCACATAAGTCGTTGTTCCGAATATTCAAATAATTCGACAAGAAGCCTTTTTTAATTCAGGCTATTTCGATTCTGGTACAAATTTCCAAAGTTCAGTAATCGACGTCGACTTATATTTTAATTGTAAAGGATCTTCTTGCATCTCTATTAATTCTAATTCTCCAGATGCTTTTTGGGTCATAATTATATTGGAAATGGAAAACTTACCTTGAATTATGTTAATTTCAAATGGACTGAGAAAAAAATCAAGAGACGATTTAAAATATTTCAAGTCTTGAAATCTATTTTGGAATTCCGTCAATATTCCTTCAAGCTTTTCATATACTCGTTGAGTTTTTCTTGTTTAATATTAGGAATAAGGAATAATATTGGATTAAGAATTTTTTAATTCGAGGAAACTGACAAAATGTTTTATTTTTAATGTCCTTTTGAAAAAGTTGTGATTTGGTTTGAAAACTAAATACCGGGTGATTCAGTTTGGTGTTCGCGCCCCTATTTCTCCTTTATTTAAAAAAATATCTATAACAAACTATCTACTTATTTAAATCGCCTGTTAAACTACATCAGATGACGTTTCCATTCCAACGATGACATGTGTCAAAATTCCGACAGTCAATTTTTTTTTTCAAATAGTAGCCTATACTTTTTTTGCTTATTCTTGTAGAGGTTTATTTTCTACATTCGACTACCTAAAAACGTCTTCTCTTGAATAAGAAAAATCGAAGATTTTTTTTTTATATAATTTTGTTAAGTATTTAATTCTGTGACAATGGCTAGATAGCCATGGAAACAATGGAGTTTTAGTATGAAAGTCGTGAAATTTGTCTAAAAGTACTTAAATTTAAAAAAAACAACAAAAGCTAACAGTTAAAAACAATAAAACAAAATTTTAATCTTTCAAGTGGCTCAAAGTGACCACCGCCGGCTTCTAAACATAAGGTAGGTGCGGCCAATAAGGCCTAGCTAAGCGGGAATTAAAATAAATCAAAAGCTATTTATACGAATTAACAAATTTTAATGTGAATTAGACATTTATATCAATTACTATCAATTATAAATAAGCAATGGCAAACTTCTGTCATAAACATAATTAAAATAAAACATTTTCAAAAACACTGTCTTTAGGCCTTATTAAACTATGGTAGTATAATAAAGCTTAAGACTTTAATCTACGAAATTAAACAAAATAAACTTCTTATTTTTGGTAATTGATATCCATAAAGAATAATAATACTCTAATCATAGTAAAGACTTAAAAATCACAATTTTTTTTCGATTAGGAACAATCTGGACACTCAAAATTATCATCGTCCTCCTCTGACAAACCAACGCACTCCTCATGGTACCACTTGCTGCATTTAAAACATTTCCTCATTGCAGTCTGTTGGTCCTGCTTACATCCGTGACAGTACCAACTCTCTCTATTCTCTTTGGTGCTAATATCTCCGGTCTTTTTTATGTTTGAGGTCTTTTTTACTAGTTTCTTTTTATTAAACAGGTCTTTGGTGACTGGAGTTCCTCTATAATTGATTGCCTTTCTTCTAACTGTTGGTGTCTTTTCAGTATTTTTAGCTGGTGTAGGCATGAGATGCTTAAACGCTGTTCTTTTAAATTGAATGAGGGGTACCTTATCCTCATCATCAGAACTGGAACTACCGTAAACCATTCTGTAAAATCTTTTAGGTGATTCTTTTGGGGTTTCATCAATTCTTTGTTCTTGCATTGATGTCGATGATTGGGGGGTCTCGGGGGCCATTGACCTGGATAAGACGCGAGGTGGCGAATTTTCTACATCAGCAGCGTTAGGTACAGGAGCGGGTGCCTCTGTCAATACAGATGGAGCAAATGCTACTTCCGGAATAGCGTGCGGATTAAATGGATACAAACCAGTCGCTCTAAAACCGCTTGTTATGTTATTTTGTGTTATACATTTAGACCAGACAGTGGTGAGTATAATACTGAAGCGTGCCTTAGTAAGTTTTTTGTCTGGTTTTTGTTCCATGAATAACAAAAGTTCTGAATCCCAGTGGTGCTCAAATGAGCGATAGACAGCTTTGTCAAGGGGTTGCAGTTCATCCGTTGTATTTGAGGGTAAACAATACAATGCTATGTCGAGTGAATCAGCAACTTCCACGATGGAAAGGTCTAAGTGACAAGCTGCCCCGTCAAATATTAAGAGGCACTTTCCTGGACTTTTGTATCGGGCTAGGTGCTTCAAAAACTCTTTAAACAGTTCATTGGTCATGTAACCCTTTGCAGATTTTTCTACTAATGATCCCGGTGGTAAATTATCATATAATTCAGGCTTCAAACGTTTGCCTTTAAAAATTATCATTGGTGGTATGCTAGTACCAAGTGCATTGATACAACCGGCAATGGTAACACTTTCAGCGTGTTCCGAAGACTGTAAATGGACTCTTCTGTGCCAAAACAGTCTGCTGATGGTGAATTGTTAGGCGGCAACCTTTTTCATCCATATTATATATCTTCTCAGGATGAGTTTTGAGATCCAAATTGTTATAAACCTCGTTCAGTCTCTGGAAATGATCATCTACGATAAATTTGTTTAGCTTTTGAGCTGTGGCCGGGTTCATAAACTGAGCCTTTCTACGTGATATATCCGGATGTCTCTTCATGAACTTCTTAAACCAATCCTTACCAGCAACTTTATCTTGTTGATTGAAGGGGTGCTTGATGTTATTCTTCTCGCAAAATTTGAAGACTAACCGGCGGAGGATCTTTGGTGTAACAGGTAATCCGATTTCAGCAAACCTCACAATTTTGCTCACAAGCTCTGCCTCCTGTTCGTCATTAGGTAAAAGTTTTCGACCTAAGGTTTTTTTTAAATTGCCGGTCTGGAGGTGGTTTCGTATAGTTCTTCTGGGCACTTTGAACCTTTCGGCAGCTTTGTACGTGCTCAGCGGGCCACACTGTACTGCTCGGACTGCCGCCACCAAGTCGTCTTCAGACCACAATGCTCGTTTGGGAGGCATTGTGATTATAAGTAATCCCTAAAAACAATAATCCAATTAGAAAATAATGTAATGTAATTTAATTAATAAATAATGTAATTATTCTAACATTTCTAAAGGCATAAAATATACAGCAAAACAGTCACTTGATGATGCTAAAAAAGGAGTGTAATAAGGCCCATGGTCGATTTGAATAGGCCTTAATAACAGCCGACCACTAAGTAAAGAAAATTAAAAAATAAAATTATTTGGTCCAATTTACACTATTCCAACATCACAGGCCTCTAGCGCATGAACTAATAGATAAATAAACTGCAAAATTATATAGAAAAGTGTAATATTACAATAATTACTTACGTTTGATTCGACCGTTATATTATAATTCGAGCTACGCATCCACCAGCCGCGATGAATGACGCCACACTGGTAGGATAATGCGAGCCAGCGAGTCGTAACAAGCTTGGGGCGCCATCTTGAATTGTTAACTATCTATGATTGTGACTTCAGTCGGCGGGAATGATTGTAAGTTGTGTTTCTGTTACTTAGGCCTTATTACCCGGCAGGCTTTATTAGCCGCACCTACCTTAGCTGCGCTCTGTTTATGACACCTTGAACACAAGCCCGTCGGAGAGCTTCTGCATTCCCATTCAGTCTTCGACATTCATCTCGAACTCTAGTTTTAAGGTCCTCAACGTCATTTAAAGGGTTACAGTAAACCCTTTCCTTTAGATAAGGCCAAAGGAAAAAATCTAACGGTGTTAGATCGGGAGATCTGGCAGGCCACCTAACTCCTTCGCTACGATTTCCAATTCACCTACCTGGGTAAATTGCATCTAAATAATTTGTTACAATTCTGGCATTGTGTGGCGGTGCACCGTCTTGCTGCAATATTAGGTTTTCCCAAATGTGTAATGGAACACCTTCTATGTAAACTGAATCACCCGGTATAGTCCAACTAAAAAATCATAAAAATTTGCGAAAAACCACAACAAAACAGCTTTCAAAAAAAAGCTATAAATACTGAGTGAGAGTTTACGTACCTAAACTTTTATTGCGATAGGAACGGCATCCCTAAACATGCTGTTTTATTATAAATCTAAAAATACATCAAACATTCATTTTTTCATTACTACATATCGTCGGTGCGCTTTCCAAACCTAATATGTGAAAAATTGCAACTTTTCAGAGGAAGAGGAAGATTGGATTTTTCATCCAATCAAAAAAAGCTAAATGCTATATCATGCCAAAAAAATATGCTTTACTTGTGATAATAACGTTTTTATTTTTTATTGCTCCCTTGAAACACAATATTTTTTTTTTGTTAATTTTGGTGCACATATCAGATTTGACCATATTAAATTTCCTCCATTTCAATCAGTTCTCCAGTTTGATGATCCAATCTAAAATTGGAAGAAGACTTATTCTGAACAATCTCGTTAAATTTTGGTACAAACAATCCAGTTTCTTCATTTAAATAAAATTGACTCGTGTTGTTGTTTACTTCACTTTCAAATATTACAATTGTTTCTTTAGCCAAGGGAATCTGAGTTGTCTCAATAACAACCGTCGATGACACCGTGATCCCATCACCATCTTCGCTTTCATGTTGGATTGTTTCCATGTGATCATCATTATTTATCTCGTTGAAGCCGGATTCTTCGAACTCCATTATTTCGGAGCAAGGTGTAATTGTGCTCATTGATCCAGCCTGCGGTTCACTTGACTGAATATCAGAAAACTCGCGATTGACCATTGATGTCTCATGAGGTGGTGGGAAATCGGAATAGGGCGATACAAACGTATCTGTGACATTTTCATGACAT
Organism: Cynaeus angustus; assembly: GCA_030157275.1. Classification (NCBI taxonomy): domain Eukaryota; kingdom Metazoa; phylum Arthropoda; class Insecta; order Coleoptera; family Tenebrionidae; genus Cynaeus; species Cynaeus angustus. The sequence goes on along the minus strand of CM058066.1, from coordinate 12,779,016 downwards.
TTATCAATGGAAATACTTCCGGTGCTTAAGTCGACAAGCAATTTTCCCCTCCAATTATTCCCTGATGCCATGATGGATGATAACTAAAACAAAAATGAAGAAAAAAAATGAATTTTATGAACAAGCTGCCCACACCGGCTATGGAACATTTTAATAAAATTAAATACATAATATTCTTTCATGAACATGCAGTAAAGGAATAGATAACTCACTAATTTATATCTATAAACTGTTTTGTTTACGTTTAAATACATAGAAACATACATTTATATACATATACAAGCAATAGCTACCAGATACTTTTATTCATTTTAGGTTAAGAAATTACTTTTTAGGTTATTTTTTTTGGATAATAGAATCACACAATGTATTATAATATCTAAATCTCTGCATGGCTGATTAATAGTAAGATTTACAATAATATAACTCAATTGCAGTACTTACCCAGGTTTTCACATCACATTAATTGTTTTTCTTTCTAAAACTTTGCTAAACTACACTCAAAACCACGTGAATATTACCGAATTATTTCTGTTATGTGCCAAACTTCAAACTGATATGTGCTGCGCAATTTGGCAAGGTGTTCTAATCATTCACATATCAGAAATGGCATCAGATGTTTTGCACATAACAACAAATGTAAATCATAAACCAGACAGATAAAAAACATGGGAGTTCTGTCGTTCGTTGTGACGTTTATAAAGAAAGCACATGCGCTAAAAAAAAATAAAAATAAAAAAATGCACATATCAGGTTTGGCAAGCCCACCGACGATATTTTATTCTGATAACACATTTCGACATTTTTTTTTTAAAATTATACAATTCATTCATATTTTAATTTAATAATCAAACCGTTGAGATAATACTTAACTGTAACAGAAAAAACAAATGTTTGGTTCTTCATTCGCTTCAAGTACGAACCACATTAATCTTCTGAAAAGTCTCAAAAAAGCCGGGCAAGGTTTTCGTAACAAATATTATTTGGATAATAAAATATGTATCTATTTGAACTAAATTCAGTCAAGAGAAGTTGCAAATTCAAAATTTTGACAGAAGCTGAACAATTGTGGTACCATATTCGACCACGAACGCCACTCCAAGCAATTCTTTCCGAAATAATAGAATTTTTCAGAGCCAAACAGGTCAAAACCATTACATTAATCACTTAAAACGTTACAGCAAAATGTTGCAGACACTTGGGAAAAACTCTTGTATATCTCAGTTTTTTGATTTACCTACTTCTATTTTATGCGTTAATAAAAACATTGAAATGTACACAATTTAAACCTCAAGACTAACCAAAATATCACAGTGTTCTTTTTACCATTAGACTCATTATTTTGCAATAAAAAATAGCACACGCCCTGCATACATTCTTTATCTTTCAGTACCGAACTTTTGTCATTTTATCAAATATCTTACCCAAAATTCTAGAAACGTAATGGGAATGTTTCAACCACCTTATCCACACCAACGTATGAGCAAGAATTCGTGCATTAACAAAGTTGTTAATGCACAAATTCTGAATACTATAGGTCATTATCAAATCCAAAATCCAGACCATTTCTTTGGTTGGTAAAGCATACTGAACAAAATGACAAATATCAGTGTGCTTCTAAGCTTACAGTTTCAAGCCAGATATATAAATTGTCGTCGACAGCGAATTAACCGTGGCAATTTCTGCAATTTGCCTTATTTCTAGCGAAGCACAGGTAATTTCTAAATGCATTTTGAAACACTAATTTCAGTCAAGGGTGATCGCGACGTGGCAGTAGTCAAGTGTTACCGTCCCCCATCAAAAAACAAGTGGAACATTTTAACCAACGAATTATTGCAAATACGACGTCGGGTATTCTACTGATTCCGAGATGGTAGAAGTGAACAAGAGTTTCAGTGCCTGCCTGATGATGCCATTCTTCTTACCGTGCGGGATATTAAAACCACAAAACATCAACTAACGAAAAACTCCCTCATGGAGGCCGATAAAACGCACGAATTACTTTTTCATTTTTCTAAAAAGAATTGACTTACCGGAGATGGCTGTGAACTCTTGGACATTACCAATGAGTAGATCCAGTTTCTTCCCTGACGAGAGATTTCTCAAAATTTGCTTTGCGTAAATAAAACGCACAAATTAAGTCTATTCACTCACAAAATCCTTTAAAAATGGAGTTTCGCACAACACGAAAAATCACTGAGAGTGATCACTCAAACGGTGCTCCACTATGAACAACGCAGATGTTTCCACAGAACACTAACTGTGTTTCAATGGTTCTTGCGTCTCGAGGTCCAGGCAGACATTGAAGTAGTGAAGCGAAAAGAAAGAAGGGATACGCAAAAATATTAAGAGCGACGCAGTAAACAGCACTTGTCCAGATTTTTGTTTATATGAAAAGAGAGAGGTTTATTACACGGGGCTACAGTTATTCTGCACTTTTCAAGTGACAAAGGCTGCGATTTTGTTTCTACCTACGATAAACATCGTGGTACGATGTCATATCGTACCTCGTTATCGTAATCGGTATTTTGTTTCTCTACCGCGACCGATACGATGTGGAGATTGACAGTACATCGAGCCACGATAATTAATGCGCTGTTGCCAAGTATTTTCACCACAAGCGGCTAACTTAATTCTGGCTTTTTGACATAACAAAACTTTGAAGTATTCGCGACAATGGCTCGATTTTTCCCGTATTTGAGAAGTATTGAAGAAAATCGTTACATGAGACAATTAAAAAGGCAACAACGGAAAGAAAATGATCCTTTTCAATTGCCGGACAGTCGGTAATTAAACATAAAAGTTATTAAATGAACTCCATTTATTTACAAAATGCACAATTTTTTTTGTAGTTTTATAGAACTCTTCCGCATAAACAAACTTATAATGGCCAATATTATTGATGCTTTGGAGCCCCAATATGATGGCACCTAATAGGCGCCATCGAATTTCCAAACAAATTAGATTATTGGCGGCAATAAGATTCTTCGCCTGTGGGAGTTACCAACGGTGTGTGGGAGAAGAATCCTTCATTAACCTCTCACTGGCCAAGATATCTGAAGCTGTAGCTGAAGTCTCATCATTAGTACAACACTTTGGCCACCTGGTGAAGTTTCTAGAACAGCATGAGTATCCAGAAATAAAAGAACGGTACACTTACAGTTCTTGTCACAGTACTTTTTACGCTATTTTGGTTTTCGTTTTAGTCACATGCAGCACTTTCACTTCCCTGGCGTAATTGATTTTGTTGATGGGATTCATATTGCCATTCGGCACCCAGGGACTGAACATCAATATTTTAATAGAAAAGGTTACTTTTCTAAAAACGTGCCGATTGTAAGTCTGTCAAATATTGAAAACTGCAATCATAACTTGCATTATCTTGTAGATATGTGACATGAATTATCAAATTCGGTCAGTAAATGCTGCACATGGGGGTGCTACTCATAATGCGTTTATCTGGCGGAGTAGCCACGTCCACGACATTCTAAATGCACGGTTTCAAGGGGGTGACAGGAGTTCTTGGCTGCTGGGTACAACTAAAAATAAGGAAATTAAAATACATATTGTTTATAATGGTTTTTCATAGGTGATTCTGGATATCCCCTAATGCCTTACCTACAAACTCCTGTGCGAAATCCGCCAGAAAACTCTCCCGAGCATCGATATAATCTTGCACATCGACGGGCACGAAATTGTGTCGAACGGTGCATAGGAATCCTTAAGGCCCGTTTTCGGTGCCTAAAAGGGGAACGAATATTTATGTATTCCCCAGAAAAAGCTGGTAGGATTATCAATTCTTGTGCTATTTTACACAACATGATGGTCCAACACCATATCCCGTTGCCCCCAGACGAGGAGATCGACGCATTACGTGATCCCGTCGACGTCGCAAATGAAATTGACGATCAGGCGCAGATTTTGGATGTGGCACTACGAACCCGTACGAGAATAATAGAAATTTTTTTTAATTAAAATGGTTGCTTACCCGAGGTTCTGTAATTAGTTTCGGGTGCCCCCAAATACTTGACTAACGTTTGTTTTTCTTTGTGTTGTTACTTTTACTTACTTTATTGTTTGCTCTTTTGTTTGAATTAAAAATTTTTACTTTTGTAGCTCTTGAAAGTGTTTTTTTAAAAAAAGAACTGTTTTTATCAGCTGAGCCACTTTATAATCAACGCGTCAGCAAACGTCGTTGCGCAAATGCAGAATCAAATTTACAAGAATAGTACAGTTCGCACATAAGTGTTAAATGTTTTTAGTCTTGCAGATGTAGAAATACATGTGTAATTCTTCATAATTCATTGAGTATAGTTGTTTCTTGTTCTTAAAAAAAAAATAAAAATTTTAAAATGTATTAAACTTTTAAATAATTTAAAAATTTTACTAATTTAAAACGAATCAAGAAAAGAATGGTTGGTTGTATATGTGGGTTTTCGTCACTTCATCATCAGTCATCCAGCATAAGCGCAAACTGAAAATAAGAGGTAGCATGTATAAGTGTTCGGAGATAGTATGTGCGACGTTTGGTTGTAGGGTGAATTTAAAAAAAAAAGATATTTTTCAAGGTTTATTTAAAAGTTTATTTAAGGCCACTAAAATTTCGACATTAGTTTTAGCTACCGTCTCCATCGCACTTGCCTAGCGTTCAAGCATGTCAACTTGTCGTTGACGGAGACGGTTAGCTTCTAATTCCGTTTTGAGCAGCTTTTGCCCCAAACTGCTGTCATTTCTCCCCATTTTCCTCTTCACAGCAGCTCGTGTGGAAGGTTTGAGCTGGGGCGTTGAGGGCGTAATGGGGAAATGTGAACCTGAAGGCTTTGGATCATTCTCAGGCTCAGGCTCAGGCTCAGGCTCAGGCTCCGGCTCCGGCTCAGGGATGGGCGGAGGAGTTTTAGGAATCTGTAAGGCATAAGTAGATTGGTAACGGAGTGTTTTAGATGTAAAAATAACTGCAAGATCTTGACTAGCCACATCTGGATGGGCGAGCTTTTGGATAATTGCAGTGTTTTAAAATATAGGTAAATGTGAGTAAATATTAATCTGAATCTTAACAAATCATCAATCTATTTAACTTTCACATGAAGAGCTAAGGAAAGATATAACAGTTATTGATTATTTAATTTTTTTAGTATTTCAGAACGAAACTTTTCCTGTATGTACAGTCTTACCTGTGAAGCAAATCCCAGCTCTTTAGTCCCATCTCCTGCATAATCGGGCCCTAAAATCTGGAGGATGCGTTGGTCCAAGACAGGTAGATCCCGTAACTCAGGATCCTGACTGGGACCCGCACCCCCAGTTTGCTGCCTTTTTTTCCGTATTTGTAGAGGCCTTGCCTTCGCTGCTGCTCTCCAGTCTCCCCAGCACTAGAATAATTATAAAATCATAATGGATTTAAGAATTAACCATACTAACCCGTTGCCACTGCTTTTTGTTTTTTCTGACCCCACCAGAAGCATTCAACTTGGTGGTCAATGCTTCCCAAAGCATTGACACTCTGGCGGGGTCACCATCCTGATGTCGAGCGAATTTTAGGTGTTGTTCCATAAACTCCACCATCAGGGTCTTCTGCAGAGGCAGTGCTTTCCCCGTTCGTTTGCTCATCTACATATTTATGAAATTATGATTATTAAAACTCTAGACTTATAATAATCTGTTTTATTTATTTATAAAACATTCTGTAGGCTTTTTCTTATATTTACCTTGTAGTTGCAGGGTTGTTTTCACAATTACTGGTACTCACTTTTGCTCAAAAAAAGACCACAAATAATGGTTGTCTGTCAAAACTTTTGGCGCGCGGGCGAAATTCGGTTGCCTAACGGTAGACGATATAAATTCGTACCTCATATCGTAGCTGATTTCGTCGTGGTACGATAAAATTGAGAAACAGAATACCAACTACGATATGTTTGTCGTTGCCATGGTGATATCGTATCGTACCTCGTATCGTATAGAAACAAAATCGCAGCCCTAGTGTAGGTTGTTGGCGTGATCGACACGAAACAGTGTAAAAAGGTGTCTAAGACCCTTAAATTCTTAATTTATTATTAAAAAACTGTTTTTGCGTTCCTTCGCGCACTTATGAATTAGTAACTCAGTCAACAATTGACGGATTTTCGATTTTATGACGGTTTTGTAAAGGTAAAATACAGAGCTTTCGAACGATATATATATATATATTATATATATATCGTTCGTTCGTTAAAACGTATATTGTTTTATATATATATATATATATATATATATATATATACACCGGCACTGCTAGGCCCAAAGTGCTATACTGTTCAGACGTACCAAGCCCGGACCGACAATATGAAGCCCGGTTCCGGGCTTCGTAAAAACATCGTGTATATCGACGTATTTTGCGAATACATAATCAGATGTGTTAAAATCTCAATTTTGGTACGGGCGCCCTAATGCCGATATATCTCTCAAAACATGCACGTTTAGTTCATCAGTACCGGCTATAGGTGGCGCCCCGCCTGTTGGTGTATATAAGATATACTTGATAACTGCATTTCACGTTCTTTACCAATCCCGACACATTTACCGTACATAATGCAGCCCGAAATTTGACAACAGCGCTTGTAGATGCTTTGGTCTGAATATTTTAGTCTTAAAAAATAGCGCGTTGTGCAACAACTGGAAAAATAATCATGGCGCATGGAGATTTGTAATATATGATTCCAAAATTTTCATTAAAACCATACTTAAGTCAAAAAATTAGAGCTATTAAGAGTTATGGAGTCATTCCTGAAAACAATTTATTTGTACGTAAAAATAATTATTGCAAATCATACATAAAATGAGGTATATACTTTTTTCTTTCCTGATGAACGGACGTTTATCAAATTTAATTTCCCAGCCAAAAATGTTCAGTCAAATGTTACAGAATTCATTAAATTGAAGATGATCTTGTAGAATACATTAATTTCAGTATTGATTAAATGGAATTACCGCGGTCAAATGTTTGTTTAATCCTGTTGTATTTACTACTAAAATCAAAATAAAAATTGAAAAAACTACGAAGGCATTTTACTTATGTTTTGCTAAGAAACTACTCTCAGAGTTAATATTTTCTCATATTCTAGTACAGGGAAGACCACTTCTTTCACATGTAAGAGAACATTTTTAATTGTTTTCTCACGCCTCTGTTAAATATAATAATCTTGCCTTTGATGCGCTTCTCTGCGTGAAAACAACTCAAATTTTAGGCAAGAAATATATTTACTGGATGACCAAAATAAATTAACAAGTAGCGCATCTTTAAAATGCTAACAAGCTATAAATATGTATATAATGTATATAACACATAGAATGGATATCTCATTCAAATTAATTGTGATGTTATGCCAACTTGCACTTCTCAATAATTTAAACTTTGTCCAAGGATTGCGTTTGATTTTTTGCTTGTCCGTAGTACTAACAAAGAATTATTAATATACGTAATAACGAATACAAATTCGAAATTTTTTGTCAAGGCTATAACTTGAGATTTTTATCTATATTCGAACACATGTTTTAAACCACAAGAAAAAGTAAAATACAGTAATTTTGTTCAATTAAATATTCGTAATGTACGAAAAAAAATCTCTGGTTTATAAAAATGTGTGCTCTAAATTTTTTTTTTGTGTCTATAAAAAGATTGAACATTTAGTTTAAAAAAGTGGTTCATTCGAAAAAAATAACATTTGACATACGATAGAAACTGTCAAATCGGGAATATAATTGGGGAGACCGAATATTAATGGACAAAATTGAAAGCTTGTAATTTTTATCAAATCTTATTCTTTTATTATTCTTATTTAAAAAAAAAACATCAAATTTAATTATAGTCGATCGTATGGAATGAATATTGTATACATTTTTTATGTTTCCTTTTTTATTAAAAATAAATTAGTAATTCCTTAAAACAAAAATAATTACATCGACTGCTGCCTTCTTTACCTCCACTCCATAGCCTTACTGTTTATGATGTTGGACTATTAACAGCAAATCTAAACAGAATACATAGAAGGAAGCAAATATTGTCGAGGTACATTTATTTATTTAACAAATTATGGATACAGTTTGCATTTGCAAATAAAAAAAAATCTGTTCAACCCTGAATTTCCTATTGAATTTGTTCAGCATGCACAAATACCTAAATAATACCCACCTCAATACTTGGAATGAACGGAGACAGATCGTATTGTGAGGAGAAAGATAAATTTGTGGGTGGTACATATTCTGAACCTGAATTTTCATATATTTCAGATTCAGAGTCAAGAGAAGTACACTGTATATCAGTGTCTTCCCCAATATATGCTAAAAATTATAAAATAACATTTAATTATTAAATTACAGAGAATGTTCAAAGCAGCACTAAACATCTTTAATATTAATTTTTTTAAGTTTCAAAATTGTCATCATTTATCCACAGATGACTACATTTTTCATTAAGGTTAAAATTAAAGGCTACCATCTTATATTATTGTTTTGGCGCCAATTTTTTTTCTGCCATTCGTAGTGGTTAGAGTATCAGATGCAATTTTAATTATAATACAATTTTATTCTTCTTAGCCAATTCCACTAAAAACTTTGCACGCCGCATACTTACTAACCGCATGTTTTATCCAGTCAAAACAAAACTGATAAAATAAAGCAGACAATGGACTTTAATGCTGGCAACATTGCAAGGGCTCCATATATCCGATGGAATATCAAAATGTTACACAAATGGGCTTCATAATTGCTTAATATATAGTGGGCATTGTAAAGTGCGTAGTAAATGTTCTTACAAGTATATCTTATATATTAATAAATCTTACCCCTCTGTGATTGCACTAAATGTTCTTATTATTTACTACTTTTATATACAAAAACGATGACGGGGTCGCCAATTTTAAGGCCGGGTTTCAGAGTGCCTGTAATATGTACTGGGCTTCCTTTCATGCGTCTAGTACGTATATATATATAATATATATACATATATATATAACAATATACGTTTTGGAGAATTTTTGCAATTACTGTGTGTATTTATCAGGGAAATGTAAATTATCAATTATTCACAAAGTTATGGAACGTCGAGTTGTTGAATTTCAGTGATTGCTTGAATTTTGAAATTGTTCTTGCCGACTGTTTATGCAAAAAACATGTTTTTAACGCGAAACATTGTTCAAAAACATCGTCAAATTTCAAAACCGAGAAAAAGTCAAAAATTTTGTATTTGACAAATGTTCAAGATCAAATAATTTCAGTGAGTTATCTTGTTATTTGTGGTATATGCACGATTCAAGGGATTAGAAGATTTTTAATTAATTGTGGAACCTTCAAAAGGCAATAGGTTAAAAAGTAGATCCGATAAATATATTTTTTTAATATTTTTCCAAAATTCACGGTTGTCCGCTTTAGTGTGTGGTACTCAATTAGTGCTTTTTAATGATAGAAAAAATACATGAATATGTCAAAAATAAAATCGGGCAAAAACTATGCGAGTATAGCAGCCGGATTTGGCATCAAGCTTTACTTTGGTAATTTATAAACCCATCATGCCAATACAAGAAAAGGATCACCAGTTCAAAAATGATTCCAAAAAAAAAAATGACTTTGATTGCTAAAAACGTATAGTATACTGTTACGAACAATAGAGTAACAGCTCGTAATGAACCAAAGAAGTTGTAAAAAAATTGGTTAAAAACAGCTTGGCTAGAAATATGAGAAAGATGCATTGACATTTAATCCTAACAACACTCAACTTTTTTATAACATAAAATTATACATAAAATAATTTTGCAAATGTTATTGCTACTTCAATTTTTTTAAGAATATCATATATAATTTGAAATGTGCTGATAAATTCAAAAATTATTGATTGAAAAAGAAAATAATGAAAGGTTTCTGAGTTTCCGATACTAGATTTGACTACCTTTTCAAGTGTATTAAATTTGTTTTTCAAAATATTTTGGTTATGTACCAAAATTTGTGTTGTTTTTAAATTTCTGAATTTTGGGGGTATCTACCCGTGCTCTGGAGATGAACAGGGCGAATTTAAAATCAAATAGGAGGTTTCTTGAGCTTTTTTATATGGATAATTTCTATTTTGACGTTACGTAAATTATTTTTTAATTTTGACTCTATTTCTGTCTAAAAATTTTATAATTTCGTACGTTCTTTTTGAAAACTTTTTGACCTACGTAGAATTCGTTATTTGATTCACCATCAATGTTATGTTTTTCAACAACTTTCTTTAGACAGATGTTTGCTAATATTTTTGTGTACACACTAAAGTTTTTCTTTGTGATTTTCTGCGTATTCTGTATAAAAAATTAAAATATAAAATAAAAAATATAAAATTAAAAAGGGGTATTGTCTATAGCCTTGTGAATTGAGCTGTTATAACCGATAATTGCATAGTCCATTACTATCAGGGTAAAGTTCTCGTAGCGTAGAACACGTAGATGTTCAATAATTCTAGAAAGAAAACGTTCGACGATTGAATTAGATTCTTGATGTAAGGGGGTAGAAAAGTGAATTTTGATGTTATGCAACTTAAGACTTTCTTTAATTGTCTCATTATTGAATTCAGTTCCGTTATCTGAAACTAAAGTTTCAGTTCACCAAATGAAGAAAAATATTTGACCAGTGCTTTGCTTATTTGTATTGCAATTTTTCCAGTTATAAAATATGCTTGTGCAAATTTTGTAAATGTATCAACCAAAGTCAAGTAAAAAATCGATATTGTTAGCTTATTAATAACAAAAGTCTGATCAAAATAATTATAACGTATATTGAATAATATTGCACAATAACTAAAGATAGTGCAAGAAAAAAAAAAGCCCGACTTGACTCTCGCGGTACTCTATATCAACTGCCTCCTTTCCTCCGACCGCCGCCCAATGGTGTCCAGTCACGGCGCCATACCGCCCACGGTCATGACTCGGTCGGGGAATCACAGATATCGTCTTACAGCTCGGCCACGCTCCTGGACTCTGCGTCCTCGCAGAAGATGTCTACCTCTCTGGTAACCTAAAAAAAAATATATCAAACTGTCCCTTAGGACATGATCGAGTTTATGAGTTCCGTTGCGTCAACGGTTCTTAGCAGTGAGCACAACGCCTATGCATCACAAATTACCTTCTTGGAACTCTCATCGTTAAGAGTTGTTAGTGAGCATAACATCTATGTATCACTATCGTTCTTGCAAGTATTTTTGAATAGTGAGCATAACATTTACGCATCACTATTAACTTCTTCGTCACTCTCATCGTCTAGAGTTTCTAAGTGATACGGTTTCATCTTATCTACCGCACACACGCCCCTGTAAAACTTCTGGGCACGCTTCGCGCCAGGGACGTCTTCAATGTAATAACGATCGTGTTGCAACACCTTCTTAATTATGTAAGGACCGTCATATTTTGGGAGCAACTTCACGTCAAAACGTACCTTGGCTTTTCTTTGCTCCACTAGAATGTTACTATGCGCCGCTTCACGCATTTCACGAACATCTACCGATGGTCCCGCCGTTTGTATATCGCTGTCAAGCTCATTACGTAAAAACGAATCAGTTTTGCTACGAGGTACGTAACCTAAAAGCAACTCATAGGGACTTTTCCCAGTTGTTTTATTTACTGTAGAGTTGTACGCAAATTGTACTTTACTGACATACTGATCCCACTTACTTTCACACTCTTGGAGCGAAGAGGCGAGAGATGATAATATTGTACGATTCATTCGTTCTACCTGCCCGTTCGCTCTGGGAGTTGCCGTTGCATTCAATACGGCTTTAATCTCAAGTTGATGGCAAAATTCAACAAACTTTTTGGAAGTAAAGCACGAGCCTCTATCTGAAATTAGTCGCTTTGGCACGCCATACATATCAATCAGAGTCGTTAAAAAATTTATTACCGGTGTAACTTTTGTACTTTGTACTGCCTTTAAAAATACAAATTTGGTGAAAGCGTCTGTTACTACCAATAAGTAACTATTTTTTCGGTTGCTACGCACAAAAGGTCCCAGGTGATCTACGTGTATAGTATCTAAAGGGGTTGAAACCTTAGGTATAGGGTGTAACATCCCTGGCTTTTTACCGGAAGGTTTTTTATTGTACAAGCAACTAAGACAATTGTTAATGTATTTTGTGACGTAACGTCGCATCCCAGCAAACCAATAACTTTTACTGATGGCGTCAAGAGTTTTATCCAATGCAAAGTGACCTAATTCATCATGATAATAATGTAAAATTTGTCTACGCATGGATTTTGGGACAACCCATCGCGGTCCGTTATCTGTTTTTCGATAAACACGATGTTGACGAAGCTCATAACATTTATGAATATCACGTTCTTCTGCGTCCGCGGGAGATCGTTGTAACACCTCGCGTAAATATTTACATCGATCATCGTTAAATTGTGCTGCTAAAACCCAATCTTCTTCAACAATATTGGCAGTAAAAATTGGTATTTCATCTAATTTTTGAGCATCGTCCGGTAGTACGGGGTTACGACTTAAAGCATGCGCGTTCCCGGTCGGTATTCTACAGTGAAATCAAACTCGCTTATTTGTAACCACCAACGGCCTATTCGAGGTATTATATCTCTCTTAGTTAGCGCGGTACGTAAGGCACTGCAATCTGTAACGACTGTGAAATGGATTCCTATTAAATAAATTCGGTAATGAATTAATGAACTGACGACAGCCAAAGTCTCTAACTCGAATGAATGGTATCGTTGTTCTTCTTTACTGGTTTGACGACTAAAGAACACGACAGGTTTGAGAGAATTGTCTTCTTGTTTTTGCATCAATACACCCCCAACACCGCATTTAGATGCATCCGTATGCACTTCAGTTTCTGCTTGAGGGCTATAGATCGCTAAAATGGGTTTACTGATTAATTTGGATTTGAGTTTATTGAAAGCCGTTTCTTGCGCTTCTTGCCAAACAAATGCAACATCTTTTCTAGTTAATTGTGTTAAAGGTAGTGCTATCAAGGCAAAATTCTAAATGTATTTTCTAAAGTAGCTAGCAAGACCGATAAATTGACGAATTTCATGAACATTTGTTGGTCGCGGAAAACGTTCAATCGCGATCGTTTTACGTTTGCCTGGTCTCACACCATGAGCGCTGATCTCATGACCTAAATATTCAATTTCTGTTTGCAAAAACGAGCATTTTGATAGTTTCAAGGTTAGATTGGCTTGTCTAAGTGCTCCTAAAATTTGTTTGAGAGATGCAAAAGCATCTTCTAAACTTTTTGCTGGGCTTAAAATGTCGTCCATGTAAGCCATTGCAATTGAAAAACGAAGAGGATCTAACACGTGATTTATTGTCCGTTGGAAAACAGCTGGTGCATTGACAAGACCAAAAGGCATGCGTAAGTACTCGTAATGTCCATCCGGTGTTATAAATGCCGTTTTTGCTATTGATTCTTTTGCCATCGGGATTTGATAATAACCGGACGCTAAATCGAGACATGTAAAATACTTACAACCTTTTAGTCTGTCCAGGTGTTCGTCAATCCGGGGTAAAGGATGACGGTCTTTAATAATTTTTGCATTAAGGGCCCTGTAATCGACACACAACCGTGTGTCACCGGTTTTCTTTTTTACTAATAAAATGGGACTAGCGTACGGGGAATTTGATTCTTGAATGATATCATGTTCTAATAAATCGTCTACAATTTCCCGAACCTTTTGTCTTTCTGTGAATGCTAACCGGTAAGGTTGATACGTCACAGGTGTATCATCCTTCAAAATAATTGTCATTTCGGTTTTATTACATTTGCCGAGTTCACTTGTTGTTGTCGCAAAACAATCTCGATATTCATTTAATAATGTTACAAGTCGAGTTTTATGTGTTTCGTCTATCGAATCCGGAACCAATGTCTCCACATCAGCGACCGTGAAGAGTGGTTTATTTTTAGACTCTACTGTTAAAACTCGAGTTACGTCCAACTCCGTATCAAAAGATACTTTTTCACAAACATCTGCGCGTGCGATGACCTGACCTTTACGATATACTACGGGACAATCGGAAACGTTACATATACCGACACATCCTTGTTGTGCCTTAGTTACACACCTTACGATTAGGTGTTCCTGAAAAGGTACACTTCTCACCTGACCTTCTACGTAAAGTTCTCCCTCGTACTGTTGAGCAGTGGTGATGGGCACATAGCTCATATGTTTGGGGGGAACTTCCACTTCTTGGTCGGCCACAACGGTAATTCTTCTTGCCGGAATAGCGTCAATGCCAGGCAAGGCGTCTTCTCCATTCTCCAGAACACGAACATCATTCTTACGCGCCAAAAAAATTTTATTCTTGGTGAGAAATTCTTGTCCGATTAGTACCGGTACACTTTGGGCCGTATTTTCAACAACTAAAGCGGTGATATCCGCTTCGGCCAAATCAACTTTTAAGTGAACCTGCACTTTACCCACACTTTGCGTTACACTATTATTGTAACCCTGAATAATGACGCCACTTTTTTCACAGTTCAGATGTAAACTATCTGCAACGTCTTTCCGAATAATTACTCCTCCACAGCCGGTGTCGATATACCCCAAGAAATTATTGCCATTAATTTCACATGTTGTGTAATAGCATTGGTTATCGGTTCCGACAGTATTGCACGAGACATAGTCGGTGTTTTTGGTGCACTGTGCACTTGTATGGCCTAGTCTTCTGCATTTTGTGCATTTTTTTTTTGGTTTAGGGCAGGTATCAGCCAAATGACCGCTTTGTTGACAATTATAACATTTTTGCTTATGTCGACGGTACGGGCGTACATTCTTTTCGTCTCGAGTTCGTTCTCGAGATGGTACTTTACCATATGATTGTCCCTGACTCCGTTGCGCCGTTGCACTTGCAGTACTTACACGCGTATTAGTAAGCGTCGACAGAAAAGCAGAAAACAATGCTTCGGGATTTTCGTACCTCCCTGCTCGCGCACCTGTTTGAATTATCTCGTTGGGAATGCCGTCAATTATGCAGGGAACGGCATGTTTTTCAGGCAATTCGCAGGCACGGATGAGTTCCATTTTCTCAAAATAATACTGACCCCACGATTCATTCTCTTCCTTTTTTCGTGCCAACATAGTTCGTAAAGCCGCTGCAAAATCTCGATGGTCTGGAAAAGCGTGGAGAATCTTTTGTTTCCACTCTTCCCAGGAGTAATTATAGTTCGTCAGGTTATCGTACCATTTCTTTGCTAAGCCTGTTAAACGGCTTTGCATATGGGCAATTTTGATGTTGTCGTTCCAGCCGTTGGTTACAGCCATCTGTTCTATTTTGTACAGCCACTGGACTGCTGAAAGATTTGGAATTCCTGGCTCGAATTGGGGAACGCAATTATATTTTTCTGAGTGCCACTGCACTGCACTTCTCTGTTCCAAGAGGGTGTTCCTCATTTGTAACTCTTCCACTAATTGCTCCAGATGACCCAGCCGTTCATCTGAAGTACTTACAGCCGTACTTCCTGATGGTGTCACATTCGCGACAGCTGTGCTAGGTATCTGTCGATAATGGGGTGGCGGCGTATATCCTACCGATCTATCAGAGTCTTCTTCTCTGTCTCGGCTTCGACTTCTAACCCTTGTTTCTTCTCTGCGCTCTCGGCGCCATGGGCGTCGATTGTTTTCCATTGTCCTTACAACACACACCACTAATTTGCAGGTGATAGAACACGTTCACTATCCCACCGCTGCTATGTTAGTTTATTAATAACAAAAGTCTGATCAAAATAATTATAACGTGTATTGAATAATATTGCACAATAACTAAAGATAGTGTAAGAAAAAAAAAGCCCGACTTGACTCTCGCGGTACTCTATATCAACTGCCTCCTTTCCTCCGACCGTCGCCCAATGGTGTCCAGTCACGGCGCCATACCGCCCACGGTCATGACTCGGTCGGGGAATCACAGATATCGTCTTACAATTGTACCTGTCAACCAACAGAAAATTATTTCAAGGATCCTGGATCCCCCAACATCGGCGAGCCGAGCCTGCTCCAGGAAAGTCCCACTAAAGCGTGATCGCTTGTGGCCAACGGGGCAACAAAATCGCCAACCACCCCTGGCGCGATCACGAACCGTCCCCATTAAAACAGGTGGGACATTTCCTAACGGATTGAAACAGACCGGGCATCGAGCATTCGGCTCATCTCTAGAAGGTACAATTCCGCAATGCTGAAAAAGTGGTAAGGCTTGCCGGGTTGCAAGTTCTCTGTCGGCAGGTCTTTTGCCCAAGCCGCAAAAGGCCCCCAACGTAAGACAGGAAATTCCCTCTTCGTATAGCCGATCAACTTCCATGATCTGTGGGGAGGACATTATTCCAGTTAATAATTATAATCGCTTTTCAAGTATTATTCAATGACAAGGTTTAGCCAATTAAATCATCACTTAAAGGGCATGGCGAGAAAAGAATGCTTAAATTGCCCCCAGAGCATAACTTAACAAAACTTTCAGGGTATGTTCGTAGTGTAAAAGTACTTTTATAATCAAGTTTTTAGATCTCAAGGTTAATTAGATTTTGAATAATGTTTAAAAAAGGCAAATACAGAAAAAAGTTTCCTCTTCATAGACCAAACCGATTTACATACAAAATTTATGTTAATTTAACGTCTATAGAGATACTTACTACTTAAAAATTTCAACTACATAGCTCTGAATTTTCATAGATTTTTTTTTTATTAAGAAAAATTGGATTTTGATTATGAAACTTAAAGGTACAATTTTGAAAATTTTTTTTTTAATTTTTCGGCTGCGCCTCGGTTAGAAAGATTACGATTCGTAAAGAAGAACTTACTTTTCTTTAAGAATAACACAGAAAATTTCCTCCACTCGAGTCGGTTTTGGGATCTCAAATTTTCAACAACTTAACAACGACAAAAGGATATTTAACTATAGATTATCAAGAAGTCGTCGTATCATTGAAAATGTTTTCGGAATTTTGGCTAACAGATTTCGCATATTTCATACAGCTATTAATATGAAATTGGAAAATATTGATACTGTGGTGATGGCATGCTGTGCTTTACACAATTTTCTAAGAAGACACCGACGAGATTATTACACTCCTGCAACATGTTTTGATGTTGAAGATCAAGACACTGGCGAGGTACATCTTGGAGAGAGACCAGATGCGAATACACTGATTGAATTACAACATGGTTCTAATAGAGTTGCATCAGCAGAAGCAAACAGGGTCTGCGATCTATATATGAATTACTTTACTAATGAAGGGGCGGTACCATGGCAAGGAAATTTTATCTAATAACAGTTTAAAGACCCACCTTTTGAATATCGCTGACATTGTCTTGGCTGTTACCATAATCTATGTCCGAATCCTCGTCTTCATCAAGGTTGGATACACCCACGCGTGTGTTCTCCTGATCACTAAGAAATCCCAGTTCATCGAAATACCACAAACGTGGCATATAAACACCTTCAGTGCCCGTGCCGCTTGTTTTCGTGTTTTTTACTTTTTTCAATTCTTTTCTATAACATCCGTGGATCGAATCAATTTTCTTCTTCACCGTTTCTTTTGTGGCATTTTCGTCGACTTCTTTTAATTTTTCGACTAACTGTTCATAGGCCTTATCTTTTTTTAATCGGTCGCTATAAATTCTTGCAAAAATTTACGATTCAGCTGCCGAAGGTCCGTCATTGCAAGTCCATGCAATTCAACTAAACTGCTGTACACTAGAGATGGGTAGTTATTTATGTAACGTTATTTTGGAACGTTATGTGACAGTAACGTTACAACTCGTTCCTCGTTACACAGATTTTACGTTACACGTTACTAGTCAATTTACTGTTGTTCCGTCCCCAAAATGTGTTGACTGGATGGAACTGTAATGCAAGTAACAAAAACAACTAGTCAACTAAACAAATATCGCTGTTTGCCTCGAACTCAAGCGTTGCGTTTCGTTCTTACGTTCCGGCGTTCCGCGTTTTACTTTACATGGATCACGCATGCTCCCTTACATTGCTCTTTTGCAATGTTTGATTTTATTTAAATATAAAACTCACAGGAAGTAAACAAACATTTATTTAAAAAAATAAAATTAAAGAATTACATTGGTAATATCGTGAAATTTTAACAAATAAAAATGTATTCATATGATAAAAAAAATTAAAATTATTTATTTAGTTTTCTCTTTGATTTACATTTAAAAATAATTTTTTTTTCACTTTATCTGCACTAAGTCTGTTTCGGCGATCTGACAGAATTATTCCCGACTTCGAAAACAATTGTTCACATGGAACTGACGTAGCGGTTGTGACAAACTTTTGTCTCACTACAACGCTTAAATTTGGAAAATTGTAAGCATTTTCTCTCCACCATTTCATGGGATCATCTTCCCTTGGGATAGGTGGCTCTTCTAGATATCGCTGAACTTCAACAATTGCTCTTGATTGACTTGTACCAACAGGTTGAAATTGTTGTCGTTTTCTGTCGAAAGCTGCCCATATGGATTCTACCTTCGGTTCTGGTACCAAAATAGTTTCTTCCGGTTGACTAGGAACAGTTTCTTTATCTTTTTCTTTAAGAAGGCTTGTTAGTAAAGATACCACATTTTGTTTGGCTTTTTGACCAACAGAGTCATTAGAGAATCCTACATTTTTAAATCTGGGATCTAATAATGTACTAGTAATTAGTGAATTACTGTTTTCTAGTTCGCCGAATCTGTTATGGATTTCATTCAAAATGGAATTCACCAAATTTTTTGTTGGGTTAGAAAAATATTTCGACTGAAAATTAGAATAAATGTCTTTAAGACTGTTTGTCAAAATTATAACTGATGAGGCAGTTACATAATGTTGGCCGTTTATATAATTTGTTACCGATTCGACAGGTTGCAATATTGTGACAAGTTCTTTAAAAAAAGTCCATTCTTCAGTTGTTATCACAGGTAGATCTTTGTTTAAAAGAGCGATTGTCATTCTTATTGGTTCCTCAAGCTCCACAAACCTTTGCAACATATAAAAGGTAGAATTCCACCTGGTAGGAACATCCTGTTTTAGTTTCTTCGGATCGAGGTTCAACCGTAACTGCTGCTCTTTAAATTTAGCTGTGGCCGATGTGCTTCGTTTAAAGTATGCTACCACATTCTTAACTTTTTCTATAGTATTGCATATTGGCTTTAGGCTAGTTTGCATAATTAAATTTAAACTATGTGCGTAGCAACCAAAATGTCTTACTTTAAGATCTTCTCTAATGGCTTTTCTAATATTTGCCGCATTATCCGACACTACCATTAGAATTTTTGCATTTAGTGACCACTCCTCGATGGTTTTCCGTAATTCAGTGGCCAAGTTGGCACTGGTGTGGCTTTCAGAAAACTGACAACATTCTTGCAATACCGATTTTACTTCAAAATTGGTGTTTATGAAGTGCGCTGTTACCGCCATAAAATTCTCTGTATTTCTTGAGGTCCAACAATCATTTGTCAAAGTAACTGATTCAACCTGACCGATTAATTCTTTCGTTTCATTATAAACCTTTTCATACGCCGCTGGAAGTAAGGTAGCTGTAATTGTCTTCCTAGATGGTAAACTATAGGAAGGATTGAGGGCTTGTACAAATTCCTTGAAACCTTGGTCCTCGACCACAGAAAAGGGTTGGAAATCTTTCGTAATGAAAAGCATCAACTTAGTGTCAATTTTTTTACTAGCAGAAATCCCCAATTTCTTCGGGATATATGTTGATATTGATGATTGCATCTTCTTATTACAGCTCTGGTTTTCACGTCGTGGCTGACCGACACTAGATGTTGACGGTTGGGGCTCTGGCTCCAATTAATTGTTATTTGATTGTGTATTAGTTGACGTTGAACTTCTTTTTGATATTGTATTGAGTTGTATTGTTGGGTGCTTTCTTTCTAAATGTTTTTTTAAATTGCTTGATGTGGATTTGTAGCTGAACTCTTGGTTACATATTGAACAAACCGCTATGTGGTCAGTATTTTCTTTTGTTGAAAAAAAATTCCAAATTGGAGAAATTTGTCTTTTTGACATTTTAAAATGATTGTTTCAGATATTTTCAACTACAATTCAGAATAATATATAAAAATATGTAATAAAGATATTTCTAATGCACTTACTTAGATAAATAAAGTAATATGTCCTTATTCAGAAATAGAAATAACTTAAACAATAACAAACACAGTTCTCTATTTGCGGAATTAATAACTCGCAATGTAAATGCGACAAAAAAATGAAAGGAAGAAATGCCTGTTTATATATATATATTTCTTCCAAGAAACACAAAATCAGCAGACGGCCAGACGCATTGATGCAGGCAGACCGGTTCGCTTTTAAACCATAAACAATTAAGACAAATAACAACTGAACTTTTTTTGATACAATAATTTCCTTTCAAGAGTGGAAGAACATTACTATTCTATATTGATTTGAATATATTTGAGCATTTTCATTCTACTTAAATGCTTTGAAATTTATAAGAATATAAGTACCTACACTACATAGCGTCGGCAAAACCAGAAAAGTGTGTAACTCCTCATTACTTGTCACATTTCATAGAGAAAAGTGTGTATTTCTAAATAAAATTAGAAAACGCGCAAACATTGTTTTCTTTGCTCATTTAAAATGCGAATAAGGTCATAGATATGATGGACCGACAATTTCAGTCACACATTATCAATATTTCTTGTGTAGAAAGTGTTTTAACGCTCCCCTTTAAAATTTGCTGATATGGAGTTGCACACTTTTCTGGTTTTCAGTGTAACTGTGGCTACATTAAATAACCAACAAGATAAAAATGAAACGAATAACAACGGAACATTGCGGACCAGAATTTATTTTCGAAGTATAACCATGAACGTTACTAAGTAACGTTATTTTGGAACGTTACTTTTTTGGAACGAAACGGAACGTAACGTTATAGGGAAGTAACAGTTACTCCCATCTCTACTGTACACCACTGGAAAACCGTCGTTCTTTAAAACTGCTGACGCTACACATTGGCAGACTTGCACGAACACGAATTAAAACCGTTGGTTAAAATCAGGCTCTGCTTGATTATGTTCTACGGTTTTGAACGCCGGCAAGAACGACAGTTTTTTGATCCACACTTCAGTTTTGCATCCTTCATAACCGAACAGTTTTACCCGAACGGGTAAAAGAACGAACTGTGTTAAGGCCCCCACACACACAGAGTGAAGAATGTGCAGTTAAAAGTGTACACGCTTGTCTTAAGTTAAATCCGTACTCTTTATGAGCACACACACATTACTACTTTCCCATAAGTTTTGCAGCAAACGTGTAGCGTGATGGTGAGCAAAAAGGAAATTTGCCTGATGACAGTGGCGTGCCTTTGTATTAAAAAAAAATAATAACAATAAGAAAAAAATACGTCGGTCACAATGGATCAAAAAATGGCTACAGAAGCGCAATGCTTATTCCCATATTAATTTATTGGAAGAATTGCGACTGGAACCTGCTGACTGGCACAATTATCTAAGAATGGACGTAGAAACGTATGATGAACTCTTAAATTTGATTACCCCTTTACTACAAAAACAAGACACAAAAATGAGACCTGCCATATCAGTACACGAAAAATTAACTGCTACTTTACGTTTCTTGGCAACTGGAAGATGCTATGAAGACCTAAAGTTTTCTACCATTATTTCACTACAGGCGCTAGGGCAAATAATTCCTGAAACCTGTGATGCCATATATTCATTACTTAAAAAAGAATTCATGAAGGTAAGTGTATTATAAACATGCAACATTTTAATGAATAAAGCAAAATTTAATACAAACTAAGAAACTAAACAATACATATTCTGTAAAAATAGAAAAAAATTCTTATTAATAGTTGTAAGGAGTTAAAGATGAATAATTACTAAAAAAACCCCAAATGGTATTGTTATCAACAGCAGGTGAGTTATTAGGTGTGCTATTCCTATGGGGCACTACAGAACCTGATGGGTCAGACGCATATGGACGAGGATGTATCATAATTGTTGTATCTTCACTAAGTCTACCCAATTCCGCGTAAAACAAAACGTCATTTATTAACTTTTCGGCAAAAATCTTCATTTCACGTGGAAGTCTTCTTAATTTGCAAGATACATTGTTGCCTACTGCGTCAAACTCGTCACTTTTAGACTCTTCTTGTTGTAACTTTTCACCAATGAGAGTCAAAATATCATCTGTCTTATCATTGGGTTTTGTTCTTTTATTTCGAACAGTTGTTTTATTACGTGACGTAGACGTAGAAGGGATACTTGTCTCGGTTTCTGTAGTAGCAGGCGATGGAGGCTCAACGGAAACTTCCTCTTGAGTATCAGAGACTATCTAAAAAACAAGTAATTTTGCTTGTCAAATATATACACTTACAGTCGGAACATATAATAATATCATGCAGAAATAGTCAAAAAGTTGCATTTGGCATACAATCCGAGCTTTATACATAACATTTCTGTACACTGTACTCATACGACTCCTGTAGGTATATTCACAATAGCTAACATTTCTTTCTTTTTTAGTTTCCTACAAGTATGAATGAATGGAAAGTAATAAGTGCAGGGTTTGACAAAAAGTGTAATTTTCCTCAATGCTTGGGAGCTGTTGACGGTAAACATGTCAAGATAACAGCTCCACCACGAAGTGGCTCGTACTTTTGGAACTATAAAGGCTATAACAGTGTAGTCTTAATGGCAATAGCTAATGCCAATTATGAATTTATACTATGTGACGTTGGTACTAATGGTCGCATCTCCGACGGTGGAGTCATAGATAGCACACTTTTCTATAAGAAACTTAAAGATGGAAAACTAGCGCTACCATCTCCTCAATACCCTATTGGAAGTGACAAACATCTTCCTTTTGTTTTTATTGGTGATGAAGCTTTTGCTTTACGGGCAGATTTTCTGAAGCCATTTAACCAAAAAGAATTAAATCACGACAAGAAAATATTCAATTATCGTCTTTCCAGGGCAAGGCGCATTGTTGAGAATACATTTGGAATAATGGCGTCTAGATTTCGTATATTTCATACAGAAATTTCCGTAAGTTTAGAACGTATTGATTCGATTGTTATGGCGTGCTGTGTTCTACACAATTTTTTAAGAAGAAAATGCTCAGAAAGATATATTCCAGATGATTGTTTAGATCATGAAAATGCTGAAGATGGTGTTATAGAGCTAGGACTTAGAGCTGATAATCTGACAGGATTACAACGAGGATATAATAGACATGCAAGTGGTGAAGCTTTAGCTGTTCGGAAATTATATTTGCAATATTTTAATGAAGAAGGGGCTGTCCCATGGCAAGAGGCCATGATAAAATAATATAACTATATCCAGTATGCACTAATATAAAATACTTAAAATGAGCAAGTGTATTTACTTACCTCATTCTGACTTTCAAAAGCCTCCTCTACTATATTGGACTTTGACGTTCGGGGTATTTCGTGGTCTTGTAGAAATAGTAGCATATCATAATACCACAAATGTGGATGATACACATCTTCCTCGCCATCACCAGAATGTTGAGAATTAATCACTTTTTTGTATTCCTTTCGGAAGCATCCACGTAGGGTGTTAATTTTTTTAATAACTGTGTCTTTTGACGCATTTTTATCCACTTCTCTCAATTTTTCTGTAAGTATTTTGTATGTGCAATTTTTCTTATTGCGGTCGCTATACTCTTTGCTTTTTACACACCACAAACAAGGGTGTGCTCGATATAATTCGATACATTCGGCGAGAAATTCACGAGACATATTTCGTAGATCAGACATACCTACCTCCGCTAATGAATTTCGACTGAAACATGCAGCGACTTGTCGCCACACACAGTGACTTATCCTCGCGCGGGTTTGAATGTGCATGCCAAAAATCAAAACAGTTTTGATTCCAACAGACTTGAATGTGCATGCCACATTCTTCCCCACACACAGGGAGTTTTAACTGTACCCCGTGGCGTGTGCATTCAAGTCTTGACTCTTCCCTCTCTGTGTGTGGGGGCCTTTAAAAGAACGAAGTGTGTAGAGGGCTTTAAATAAATATTTCAAGCGGACGAAACAAGTATCGCGTTTACACGTTGAGACTTGTTGATGAGAGAAAAGTTGCGCGCGACAATATTTCATGCAAATTATTTCAGTGTCTCATGTCTCTCACGAGTGTTTTCACGATGAAATTTCATCCTTGCTGAAATTTTTGTATCATGAGACCGAAATTGCATGAAAATATTTCATCGTGGATATGCACCTTTATAACCTTTGGTTGCGAATGTACCATTAATTACGTTAGAATTAAATACGTCAGAAAGGCGCACATTTTTAAAATAAAAACCTCCTTTAACAGTAGATAGGACATTTTAACTTTGTTTATACTGCATAAAACACATAGGACACAAAGTACAAAATGATATACTTATCTTATTACAGTAGATAGGACTTTCTAACATTAAAAAGGTCCTTGCTCCAAGGAAAATTATTTTAGATAGGATAAATAGCTCCATGATCTCGATTTTGTCAGATAGGACACTCTTACTAAGCGCGGCAGATTATTATTTCACCGCTGCTATGCTGAGCCAACTTCCGAAACGAAATTGTATAATATCTCTTAAATAAAATGAAGTCAATTATATAAAGGTTTTAAGAAAACTAAAAAGTAGATGAATTACGGAAAACATTATTCGTGACCATAATTATAAAATTTAATACGTGTTTTTTCTCATTAGTCTGAATTTAATCCATTTAGGATTTTAGCAGTCCAAGCTATAATGCTATCTGCGTAATTTATTAGCGTAGTAACAAGGACTATAATCTTATATATATTTTTTAAACTTGGTCAGATGGTATCTTGCATAGATCCATTTCTGTTGTGCGCTTCAACAACAACGTGTCAATTTTCACCCTCCTCGAAATTGGACCACGACTCACTTATCAAATTAGATTTATTACAACACTTCTTGCAAGTCTTGGACAGAGTCTTCGCGATTGATGTTCCTAATTACAAAATCAGTTGAGTTTCCACTTTAGAGTGCTACTAAAGTATTTATCTAAACATAATATTAAGAGTATACAATAGTGAACAAAGAAAGTTCATAGTTCGCGGTTCTACATGTTCAAAACAATAGACAGAAATGTTATGGTCTAAGTAACTGGCAATCTTGAAAATAGGATTACAATAGTTTGATGTATAGATTGACTAGTACTTTAGTTATTGATTTCTAAAGGTTCCTAACACTTCCTCTTAATTAGAATTTGGGTTATTTATATTTAGACGTAAATTCTTGCGATCTTATCAAGTCTGAGTAGACTGGAAAATGGAGTCATCGTCATCTTCGTTATCGTCAGTTATAGAATCAATAGTGTACCCAACGCCTCAAAGCTGAATCTGTTCTATGTAAGTTTGGATTTGCCGTGACTTTTTCCTGTCGCAGTGTGAGGTGACATTGTTAAACATTTTACAACGTTTATAATAACAGAAGGCACATTTATAAACAAACTATCCAAAAAATAGAACTATCATTTCTTTAAGACTTTTGCTTGTTAACTTTAGCTGTGAAAGCCATGAATTTTGTACTAGCAGGAACATACAAAGGAATTTCGTGTGTTTAAGTTCTTAAAATTATTTAAACAAATCTTAAAATCAAAGTTATACGGAGGATATTCAAATTCAACAATTTATTTGAACCAGAAATTAAGTGTTTCCTCCGAGAATCCACGTCATCCGATAACCGCCCCGGTTATAAGCCGCCACGCCGCTGCCTGAATTGCAGAGCTTCACCGTGATTGTCTCAACGCCCCGTGTTGATGGGTTTTTCCTGGAGGTGCGGGATGCCCTCCTGATAAGCAATTGAGTGTACGAACGCGCGTAACTCATTGTCAATATGTAAATGGTCCACTGTGCTTCATCGAAAACATCGGCCTGCGACAAACAGGGTTACTCTTTCATGTAAATTTCAAATTTTTATTAAAATAAAGTATTAAAATATGTTAATTGCACTAATATAAAATGGTCAGTCGTTTTTACTAGACAAATTATTTTGTACAACTACGTATTTTACCAAATTTTCGTCTGAAAATGAGTTCCGCTTCGGTGTTAATATGTCTTTGAATCTGGAAAAAGATCTTTCCACATCACAACTTGTTACTGGAGCAAATAAAAAGTTAGACACTAATTTGGACCATTTGACAAGAGCATTATCCGTAAAAGAAAGTGCTTAGGGATATGTGTTTTAATATTAAGAAATCCGGATTTCCAGCCAGTATTGCGTCAGTTTTTATCTTAAATTCATCTTGAAATTGCCAGTTTACAGCTTTCAAATGAGATAATGTCGATTTAAATTATTCCATCGCTGTAGACAATTCCAAATTTTGAATTCTAAAAAATTTATTGATTCTGGTATTACTGAAAAATTATTTTTTATGAGATTTAATTGTGACTTTAAATTTTCTGATCCAGGCAAAGTTTTGCATTGTCTAATGCTTTGGGCATCGTTTTCTAACTTTGAAATAAATAACTTCAATTCATTAAAATGTTTTGAAAAAAAGAAAACGGATTGTAACCAAGTACCCCACCGTGTAACAACTGGCTGTGGAGATAACGACAAATTTGGGCGCGTTTCTCTATATAAAGCTGTCCGGTGTGGTGCTTTCAACAATTATTTTTAAATAAGCTTATTAAGGTGTTGACATCGGGAAACCGGTCTCTAATAAATTTAGACACACGATGTAAGCCATGAACGAAACAAGTAATATGTAACATGTTAGGAAAATGTTCTTTTAACAATTTTCCCGTTTTCAACATTATACTTGCTGCATCTGAAACAAATAAGAATAATTTG
Source organism: Cynaeus angustus (assembly GCA_030157275.1). NCBI lineage: Eukaryota > Metazoa > Arthropoda > Insecta > Coleoptera > Tenebrionidae > Cynaeus > Cynaeus angustus. The sequence continues at coordinate 12,752,202 of CM058066.1, read as the reverse complement.
GATACATTTCCATCACAAATTTTTGTGTGAAAGCATCTTTCACGACACTACAGATTTTTTCAGCGTTTACTGTGTCGCTAAATATTGTAGAAATCAAAAATTCTTTAAGCGACTTTTTGGCATTTAATATTCCCATAATAATGTTAACAACACATCTACCCTTAATGTCGATTGTTTCATCTGCACTAATCCATACGTAATTTTTTGATACTTGGGATTTTATGCTTAATTTGGTTTGATCATAAATTTTTTAAGATAATTTTTTCTAAGCGTAGATTCGTCAGGAATATCACGTTTCATATATTTATTTAAAAAAATTCTTAAGGACGGGTTATTTAATTTTTTTAAAGGAATATTGGCAGATCTAAAAGTACTACAAAGATCCTGATAAAAGACTTCATTTGAGGGACCAACCAAATTTTGTTTATGTCTTTCAGTGTTTACGTGCTTTTGTAAAGTATTTCTATCTCTGAGTACAAGATTTTTTGAACAAGTATTGCAATAAATTTGTTTATCATTTACGTATGAAAAATTGTCAAATTCTTCTAAAAGGCGTTCCATATTTATCCATAAAAATTAAATAAAAATGTAGCTCTACATGTAGTTGTATGAAAATACAAAAATAATTTAAAAAAAAACACCTTTTTCCGTTGTAAACGATTTATTTATATTACCCATAAACACTGTTGAACGAACATCTGGCTCACTACTACTCCACGCGAAGTGGATTTGTTTTATAATAAATAATGAACGTGGTAACGATTAATACACGCATCAACATAATAAGGGAATGGAGTAAAAATACATATTAATTTTATTTTGCTTTTATTCTTTATTTATACATTTTGAAAACTTTAATTCAGCTAAAAAGTTTATCATAAAATATAATTCCATTAGAAAATAAAACGTCAATCATCTAATACTCTTAAAACTGCTAGTCAACTAAAAGTTAATCATTAAAAATGTGTACATAAATAATTTTATATCAATTATCAGTAGTTCATTAACTTTATTAAGACCTAACAGCTGTAATCATGTGAATTTTTGTTTACAATTATCACATGGTTCTGCATACACTTTCATTAAATGATGTATATTCTCTCCTTCTTCACAAACAATGCCAATATGATATTTTTCAATATCTGTCACATCAAAGCAATACTCACCATAACATCGTTTACAAATGATTTCAATGTTGTGTACCATTTCCAATTACCACCTGCTTCAATATAATCAAGCTGGTTTTGATAAGTTGTTTCACAAAAGATATAAACCCCATCAAATTTAAATCGATAAAACTTATGCTGATAGGTCATGTTTTAGATTCAGAGGAGTACTAGAGTTATTGTACAATTTTTCTCAAAAATCATCTCAATTTATAGCTAATCTCTTTCAACCCCACCTGTTTTGGTCAACAATAAACATCTGAACAACATATGTTCACATCTGTGTTTCTTCTTTTCAACATTTGTATTACATATTTTTTTCAAATTTCCTTTATAGCAAAAATAAACAAACAGTAAAGCAACCAAACAAAAAATAATGCTGCTATTCTCTAATTGTTAACATTCTGTTAAAGCTTTGTTACTGTAAAAATTACAGTCTGTTACCAAATTGGAATTCTCTAATACCACTATTACGCATTGTTATTAACAGTGTATCAGCAAAAGTCTCTGTAAAATTACGACAACCAAAAGCGGGCTGTTATGCTTAACATTTGCGACGCCTGCGCTCTGTTAATTGGATGAATCTAACCCAACAAATTTCGAAATTAAGTTGATTTTTTTTAAGTTAGTTCTTCCTCGAATTTTCTTTTTTCTCAAATTCCACCTTTTCCTTTGCAAGTCCCTCATTATTTGACTTGTTTACGAGCGTCCAATAGGGAAACAGTTAGGTGGGTGGGGTGGTCTACTTCGCGTGGCACCGGTGGCGCCCTCAAGGGGGTCATCGCGGGGAGTGTTGGTACTACCTCTAAGAATTTCTGCTACAGTACATTTTTTGAACAAATTCAAAATAAAATTTTAAAAAAATTATTTAGATTCAAAAGATTCACTACCTTCTGTTTCTGGATTCATACATTTTTCACATAATAGTTTTGCGTGAAACTTTTAACATATATTTACTACACATTTTTCGCACGTGTGTACTGTCAATAAATATTTTTTATTTGTCAAATAACACTGATCACACCTTTTTCTTTGAGATCCCTGAAGGACCTGCTGTTGGTAATGTTTCTCGAGATTCTTCAGAAGTTTCTTGTTTATATTTTTTTAATTTAGTTTGAATATATCTTGGTAATGTTGTTATTTGTGGTCTTCTTGAAAGTTGTTCGTTTATCAGTGATAAAGCAAGTTTTTTATAAAGTTTTTCCGCGAACAAAACGGATTCTCATTGGCCAAAAAAATCACGCGAGAACTGATACCTGCCACATTTAGTAAATATTAAAATATTAGCATAGGCCAACTACTGGTACATCTGGCAACACTATACGAGGCACAAAGTTTGTCGACGACATCAACGCCAGACTGTTGAATTATAAAAGGAAATTATTTCGGGCTTCTTCTGTGTGTCATCTGCTACTTCATTGGAAGCAATGCATTGCTGGACAAAAGAACCACTGTTTTGTTCTTTTTTGGTATATATGATACTAGAGTCTCGTTTCTGCGAAAACCAAAAATACTGTCATATGGAGCACGACTTGCGCCAGTTACAAATGCACGTCTCTTGTTTTTTCGAATAGTTCGCACATAAGACAGTTTTTTTCTTTTCTAAATTGGTAACTAATGACAAACTTGTAAACCAATTGTCTGCTGTTATGTTACGACCAGATTGAAAAATTGGTTGTGACAGTCTCATCACTACATCTTCGGCAGCATTGTCCTGCCTGAAAGGTCCCTCGGGTTGCTGACCACAATAAGTTTCCATTTTAGCGGTATAAAATAATTTAGCATCGTTTAGACAAAAAATTTTTTATACCGTATTTGTTCGGTTTAGAAGGAGTGGACTGCCTAAAGCTGCACCTTCCACGAAATTCGGGCAACATTTCGTCTATGGTAACATTTTGTCTAAGGTGGTAATGCTTCTGACAGTTCTCAATAAAACCAGTAAAAAAAGTCTCTGACTGCTGCCAACTTGTCAATTGCATGACATTCATCTCTCGTTTCTTCATCATCAAATCGTACATCTCAGTAGAAATCTGATGCGTTTCTCAGACATAACCATTTTGAAGATGTCTACACCTAGTCCATCAGTTGCCCAAAAGTCAGATATGTTTCGGTGGCCTTCTCGAAATACTCCAGCAAGGTATAAGAGCCCAATGAACGCTTTAACTTCGACCGAGTCTGTTTGCCAGCAATTTCGGTCTCTAACAATTTTTTCTTTTATGTTATCTATATGGCGATTTGTGTTTTCTACTATTATATATATATAATGTTTTCACTATAAAACAAATCCCAAGTTTCTATTTCACTTTTTGCGCTCCTAGCCGTTTGTCCAACAACTCCGGGTAATTTCATTATGATATTATGTGATCGCATTCTGGTTAGCTTTGGGGGGATTTTACTCCATTTGGTTCCATCTTTACCTGTAATAGGCAATCTAATATACCACTACATATTTATAAAAAATAATCTTAACTTACCAAGATAATAGTTATTTTCTAGTTGCTCTTTTTCTTCGCCACTTTCGTCGTCTGTGACTTCATGATCAGTATCAGAATCTACCGATCTGACTTCAACATCATCCTCGACTTCCGAATCATCAGACTCTTCAATATTTTCTTCTGGAATTTCAGGCTCTGTTTCGTCTTCAAATGCCAAACGATTTAATTCTTCAACATCCTCAGGGTTATTTCGATTATACCGCTTTGCACTCATCTTCACAACACTTATTACAACCACGTGTAAAATCAACAGAAGAAAATTAACAAGTTATAACCCGCTAAGAAATCTTCTTACAACACTGAAATCGTAAATTCAACTGAAAGTTAGGCTCAGAAAACTGCATTCCAATGTCACAAAACTCGAGAGAGGGGGTGGTTACATACCCTAAATAAACAAACCCATGAGTCACGGGGTTTACTATGGGCATTTCTACTAATGACACTTACTGTCAATACCATCTCTAAAATAAGAATCGTAAAATTTTGTAACACGAGTGGGCGCGTTGTATCCAGATGATACAAAAGAGGAACGCCCGCTGCATTGATGCTGGTAATAAGCGTCTCAGTAGAAAACAATAGCTGTAATTTTGGGAACGGAATCACAATATATTAACTGAGGATTACTGTAATTATAGTTTTTGATAAATTCTTATTAGAGTTGCCAATGTATCAATTTGATACATGCGCGCCCACTGGAGGGTTAATAATTAATCCCTAAAAAAGTCTTATGATATCAGGGCTTATCTATATTCCTTATAAAGTCATAAGAATTATTTTTGCAACGATCAATTATAGAGTACCAAGGTTCATGTGGTAATAATTTAGCAACATTGTATATGAGGACTATTAACTAATAACGCCTATGATTTTTGAAATAATAATTTATTACAAATACTGTTTTAATATAGTATCAATAAATATTATTTATGTAATTTTTTACAATATTTCACATGCGCTAACTGGCTTAACGCATCCATATCTTTATGGCGAAAGTTCTTGCCTAGTAAAATTTTATTAATTTTTAATTACATTTAACATTAATGTGTTTCCTGGAACATCATCTGCTGTTTCCACAAGCAATATGCAATTATCGCAATTGCAATTGTTTTTTTTTTAATTTTTCTGGCCACAACACCCGCAACATAGAGAGTGGCAACATCCTCACGAGAACTCATGTTTCTTATTGCCAAGGTACTGGAGCATAAATGGGGTTTCTAACGTCAGGCAAATCAGATTTGTCGATCTTTTGCTTTTCTTTAATAAAGTCTTTAAGAGTGTCTAGGACTCCAGCTAAATCATCCTCCTTGTAGTTAGAACCAACAGAGTGTGAGGACACAATGCACTGTATGACTAAACACCTGCGTGCAGTTTTTAACCTTAATTTTTCTAATTTTTTGAGGTACGACATTTTCTTCAGTTAATTTATAAAATTGAGAATATATTCCCATTTTCTGATCCAACCGATACAGTTCAACCAAATGCTCCCAAGACGCTTCTTTCTGCATGTCATCTTCAATGAAACGTAAATTATTATTTAACAAAGAATTCCGAATTCCTTTTAGTAGATGGAGAACATCATATAAATGCACTACTTCTTCCTCATCCACTAGATATCATTGAAATTTATTTTCTACGTGATGACGTACACAATCCTCCTGAGTGTCATTAAAAAGAGTCTAGATGGCAGCAGCATTGGTTGAAGCTTGGTCTGAAATGCTGGCCACTACATGGAGTCCTGTCTGACGAACATGTCTCACTACATCTTTAAATAAAATTGCCAGGGCAGCTGTGGGAGTAGTGTGTTCACAGAAAGTGAAACAAACTGGTTGTTTCCACTTTTTATAAATACCTTTTACCATGAAAACTAATGCATGATCAGCATAGTTGGCCCTGCGTTCCGATCCATCTTAATTTACTAAGCCATCAATGCAATCTAATCCCGCATTGTATTGGAGACCACACTCCAAAGCTATTTCGTCAAACATGTGGGAACAACGATCAAAACAAAAAAGATGAGAACCAGCTATACTCCGTTTAAAGCCCCTATCATCAGCCCCTCTGAGAATTTAGTGCAGAATTATAGCCTCAAAATGATAAAAAAAATTACAGTTGAGTACTGAACGGGTAAGACAGAAACCGCTGCAACATTTAGTACACATACCCACCAAGTTCAGTAACGTCATTTGATTTTGAATAAGAAAAAAAACGAACTAGCTAACAACCGGGGCGCGGATATTATTGCTGTTCTTATCTTACATCTTACGTTGGGAATTTGCTGCACTTCTTGTCACTCTGCTATCTGGCCTGTTTATTATCTTTGCTTAGATAAGTTATACGGTGGTAAAGGAGAAAATAAATATATATATTTTTTAATAATAGGTTATTGTTTATATTTAATATAAATTTTTCTACAATACATACTAAAATATTTTTTTACATTATGGTCATGATCTCGCCGGTCAGTTCCCATAATTTTTTTATTTATAAATTTTAAAAAGTGCTTTGATGTAATTATGCAAATAAAGCGTTTAAAATGAATCTCCATAACTTCCTTATGGCCACAAGATAAATCAACATTTATAATATCTAGGTTTTGCATTAAATTGTCTATAATGTTTACTTCTCGAATTTGATTAACAATGGTGTTATAAATTTGATCAATTCCCTGGTTAATAAGACTGATAATACCTACTTTGCAGTATTTTAATTTTGATGCATAATTGCGAAGTTTAACTAAGCTATGCTCATTTGTTATTTCCTCGGTGAGCTAATAGTTTGTACATTCCTCACACTCCTGATTTAAGCTTTTTCTAAAAATAAATCCTGCAATATAGGCACTGACATTTAACACTTAATAAATTTTGAATATTAAATGTAGGAATTGTGGTCATAACAGGCAGATGTTGACGGGCTTTCAAGTGTTCCGATATCTTTATCAGAACCGCTTGAAGTTAACAGCGATTCAAAATTTAGTAATAGATTGTTATCGTCTTCTTTACAATTAGATGCAATGCTTTTTGCTGAAATGAAATTATTTATTATTGCAGTTCTAAATGCACCAATAAATTGTTGGCAAGTGGGCCTAATATTTCGTCCACATACATTTCTAATCGGTCCGAAAAAATTTTCAATTGGATCCTGATTTAAATTTCGGGTTTCCAAATATGTAAATCCCAGGTCTTTCACTTTTTTCCATAAAATTTGAACACTTGGGATGGTATTGCACCAATTTTTTATTGATGGGGGAGCAGCATATTTTTTCCCATTTTTTTTTTCAGATTTCATGTTATTAATAATTTTTTTTGCGTCATTCCAAAAATTGATATGGGGTGATAAATCCCTTAATACCACACTCACAGGTTTTCGTGAAGATTTTTTTATTTTTCTGCTATTAAAAGAATCAAATAATATGCCCATAAAAAACACAAAATCGGCAGTTTCACTTGCATTGACGACTCCACAAGATGTAATCATTTTTAAACCAGCATAAACGGATCGGATAAATAATTGAGAAGCTAATTTAACTTTCATTTTTTTCACACCTTCGGGGTATATGTGATGGTGAGTTAATTTAGGACATATTTTGTCATTTTTACCACTGCCGTCTAAATGATATAATTTTTTAATATGGTCAAATTTAGCTTTTTTATTTTGTCCAAAAATTATTTCTTTTTCCAAAAAGTGATTTCGAACACATTTTAATAAATGTGGTACATCATAAATGTGAACAATTTCAGTTTCTCCAACTTTAAAAACTTTTTCATTAATGATAACTGTTCCTTATTATTCTACCCTCAATGCAATGAAAGTCTCAATTTAGTCGCATTTAACCCTCTTTATTTTATATCGCTACATAGCACAGGCTGACTACCACTGGGTGTTGGCTACTACTTGCGCGCGCAGGCGCCTCTTTTCTTGTTCGGCTGTCCTGACTGACGCACGCGCACCATGTTTAGGCCTTTCACCGGGGTGGTACCGGGACATCCCCTAACATTAATATACCCGGAATCTACACATAATTCATTAATAGCGGCTTGATTTGTGGTTCCTTGATCGCATATCATTGCTAAAATTTTTAATTTTGTATCGCTGTGAACTCTTAGTAATGGTTTTAATTATTTTTTTTTAATTTTCTTTACTTGTGGTAGACTGAACAAAACAGAAAGCAATTGCTCGCTTCCATCGACGGCGGAGACCTCTCAACATGAAACAAATTACGTAATCAGCAACATATTTAGTTCTGTTGCAACCCCCATAATCCACTAAACCTTCAACTAAGTTTTTACTAAGATTTAAATTTAGGTTTGACCTTAAAGCCATTTCGTCAAAAAGGAGAGAACAATACGTATCTAATTCGGTCATGTTTTTTGAAAAGTTTCCTAAGTGTTTTAAAAAATGAATATTGATTCCCGGATATGCTGGTATGTTCTGTAACGATTTTGATAATGTTCTTGTGGAGGGCAAAACAAAAAATCTTCGAAGAAGACGATAACCTGCCGGACTGTGCTTTAAAATTGATAAAGCAATTGCTTTATCAGAATTTGAAAACCGCCTAGCACATGGGTGCTTCACCTGCAAAAGTATTTGCGAAGTTATAAAGTTTCGTCAAACCGGATTTGCACTTTGCAAATTTTTTTGTAAATTATCTTTTTCGAAAGCTTTAACAATATCTTTTGAATTATTTTTTGTATATTTAAGAGATTTTAATACTTTCTTGGATTTTAAAAGTTTTCCGTGCAGTTTCTTTTTTCGCGGTGTCATTGTGTTAGCTTTGTAAAAACCCAATTTCCTTATAGTAAATTTTTGTTTTGGCGAAGTTATTACGGCAGAGGTGGAGGGTTCTAAAATATAAGCATTTAGAGTTTTTCAAGTCAATATGATACATGACAGTACCTGAATAAAAAGCTTCTTCTTTATTTATGCATATTGTTTTAGAAATGTCTGTGCCCACTGATCCTGTATCTATATAAGCACATATTTTTTATTATGATTAATATTTAAAATTGGTAAGCATACCTGTTAAAAATACAGACTCTACATTATCAGAACCAGAAACTGGGAGTTCTTGTAACGTTTCATCTCCACTTTCAAAAATTAAAAATAAACATTTCTGATTTCTGGTCTGACGTCGCAGTATAGGTGGGACGATGCATCTGGGGCTAGCAGTTTCTGTAATGATAGTGCGGTTTTTTCCGGGTGTTGCAGAAGCTCTTTTAATTCATCATCGCTGGCCTGTTGTTGGCTTATCTGTTCATAAGCAATGGGCTCAGGGCATGTAATTGCGTCTAACCTTGACAGCGTATCGGCGACGACATTATCTTTTCCTTTAATGTGTCTAATGTCGATAGTAAACTGTCCGATGTAGTCTAGGTATCGAAACTGTCTTGGGGAGCATTTGTCGGGCTTCTGTTTGAACGCAAATATAATCGGTTTGTCATCTGTGAAGAGTATACATGATCTTCTACTGCATGCTTAAACTATTTTATTGTTTCGTAGATCGCCAAAAGTTCTCGATCATATGCACTATATTTTTGTTCGGCTGGTGACAGCTTTCTTGAAAAGAACGCTAGTGGTTCCCATGAATCGTCACCTCTTTGCTGTAGTGCTCCACCTATTGCTGTGTTGGATGCGTCCACCATTATTGCTGGAGTGGCGTTAGGTTGTGGGTGAGCGAGAAGTGCTGCAGACATTAAAGCGTTGTTTGTTTGTTTGCCTCTTGTGTTTCTTTCGTCCAGATGATTGGACTTCCTTCTTTAACTTTGGCGCCTTTTAGAAGGGTTGTAAGAGGGGCCGTAATGCTTGCTGCATTGGGGATGCACCTTCGGTAAAAATTGACCATTCCTAAAAAACGTCGAAGCTCTCTAACTGACTTAGGTGGTTTGACTTCATTAATTGCTTCTACTTTCTCCTTTGGTGGTTGGATGCCTGCCTTGCTCACTTTGTACCCTAAGAAATTGACTTCTTCTCGGCCAATCTGACATTTTTCGGTGTTGACGGCGATGCCGTATTTGGCGAAACGTTCTATGAGCAGTTCCATGTGTTTCAAGTGTTCTGCTTCGTTTTGGGAGGCTATTAGAGTACATCGTCTATGTAAACGTAAGCGAAGTCAAGTCCTCGCACGACCTCATCCATAAAACGTTGGAAGGTCTGCGCGGCGTTGCGCAGTCCAAAACGGAGTTGTTATTGCGGTTTTGTGGACGTCTTTGGGGTGTACGGGAATCTGGTGATATGCTTTAATTAGATCTATGGTCGAGAAGATGGACTTACGGCCAAGAAATTGGGCGAAGTCCTCTATGTTCTATGTTCTATGACGGTTAGTGCGTTGAGGGCTCTGAAATCGCCGCATGGTCGCCAATCTCCCTGTCGCTTTTTGGGCACCAGGTGTAGCGGTGATGACCAGCTGTTTTGTGATGGTGTGGCGATGCCTTGCTTCACCATCGAATTGAAAAGCTTCTGGGCTACTTGCAGCTTGCCGGGTGCCAGTCGGCGTGGGCGACATCTTACTGGGGGGCCGGGGGTTGTAACGATTCGAGTGTTTCGCCTTGGCTAGGGGTGCACGGTTATTTAATTCCTTTAACCGACAGATTATACTTTCAAAAATATTGCGCGGTTGCTTGCGTATAGAGAACACTTGTGCTGTTTCAACCCTTTTAGCACCACTTGTCAGTTTAGTTTGCCTGTCTTTCAACGTTTTGCCTCGCACGTCCACTGCCAAGTCAAAATGGTCGAGAAAGTTGATGCCGATTATTGGCTTTTCGACGTCGGCCACTATAAATGTCCACTTAAAAGTTCTTCCTAATTTAAAATCTAAAACTAGGTTGATTTGCCCAAACATTTTCACTTCCGTGTTGTTTGCCGCATAAAGTTTATAGTTTCCGGCACCTCGTTTTCCAGTTACCAATTTGCGGGGAAACACGCACACTTCTGACCCTGTGTCTATTAAAAACATTGTCTTTGTCGCCACATCACAAACGAAGATGCGTTGAGACGAGCGGGGAGGTGTTGCGAGTGCCGACATCCTGGCACTCTTCTTCATTCATTTTTTGAATTTGCCGCGGTGTAAGAACATCGCTGCAAGCATTTTCGCGCGCGTGCGCCGAACCGTGAATGGTAATGACACCAGTCACCGCTAGTATCGCTGGTGCCATTTTGGCTGCTCGATTTTTTGCAACAATGGCGTCATTGCTGTAGCTATTTCTGTCGCCAAATCGCTAACCGTGGTCGAGCTTTGCGGGCTAGGCTTTTCGACAGCGCAGATGTTGGCTCGGGGGGCAACTTCGATGACTTTGTCTGCTATAACCGCGGTTGCATCTAGTCCGAGATTGGGGCTAGCGGATAGTATGGCTTGAACGGACTGCGGTAAGCGGTGGAGCCACAAGCTTTTTAGGGCTTCTTCTTGTATCTTGTCACCTGATGCAGACCTCATCTCATGAAGGAGCTGCGACGGTTTTTTATCGTGCAGTTCCATCTCTGTCAGCAACCGATGAAGCCTTTTATCTTCTGAATCTCCGAAACAATAGGTTATTCGTGCCTTTAAAGCTGTGGGTGGTGGATTCATGATAAAGTCGGCGACGCTTTGGAGCACATCGCTCTCCATCGTGGCCATTAGCGCATAGTACTTCGCGGAGTCGCTGATAACCCTGTGGACCCGAAATTGAGCCTCGACTTGTCCGAACCACATCTCTGGATTGATCCGTCAAAAGGGAGGAATCTTGACGTTTTTGATTTCCGCAATGTCGGCGGTTTCATGTTCGTTGTGCTGGTGTTGTTCTTCCGCCATATTGGACGCGTTGGATTCGCTGGAAAACACGTGGTTTTGTTTACACTTGAATTTTGAACGTTTCGCGTACGCGTTTTTTATCGGGGTCACCAATTTGTATGTTAGTTAGGTTGGTTTCGAGGTCACTAATAACACCCAATAAACAATAACAAGATTTATTGTTAACAGCAAGTGTGAAATAAGGACAAATACAAAAGTAAGGCTACGCGAGAGAGAGGAAGCTTGTTGTTGAACGAAGTAAAAAATGGAGACTGAGCTCGCACCAGCATGGGCCGATGAAGGCGGTCTGTTTTCGCGGTAAAACTTGGGGAAATTTTATATTTCCCTAAAACGCCAATGACATTCGACTGGTGCTGCCACACTAGCATCGCGCCCGCGTCGCACACAGCGTCGCAAAGCATGTCGGTGTGTCGGAAAACCGACAGCAGTCGAGGGAATCCGAGTCGGCCGGCAAATCGAGGGGAAATTATTCCCCTGCAAAGCGACAGGGAGACTTAACACACACAACTACTGTTGTATGTCCATGTAAATTCCAAGAAGCCAAGCGAGTCCGAAATTAAAAACTGCTTGCGCTGGAAAATCCTACTTTAAAAAAATAATAAATTATATTGACTACGTCATTTTTATTATTTTAAAATTAATATCTTTTACAATAAAATATTGTATTGTATTTAATGAAATAAAACAAATGGAAAATTTCAAATTAATTCATGTTGGATTTGTAGAATTAATTTAGTTTTCAATAATAATGATTAATAATTAATTTATTCTTAATGGTAATAGTTACAGGTAATGGTTAATCGTAGTGGTTACCGGAAGCGTCAAACACAATTTTTGTACAAGCTCTAAGAAAACTCTTGTAAGATGTTATGTTGGACCTGTGATCTCGTCTTTTGCTTCGCGTGGGGTGAGGCGCGCGTTCAAGACCGCGTCAGCGGCAATTCTTTTTTTTTCATTTTTTTTTTTCAAAAATCATTATTTTTGCTTATTGATTGAAACCCGAAATAATAAACTGATAGTCCAAAACTATACAAATTAAAATTCAAATTCAATGACGTGTTTATTCTCAATAAGATCTAATAAATTACATGTCACTCTAAAGTAATACATGTTACACTTAAATTTATGAAAAGCTAATTCCTGGCGCTGTCGCCTTACCTAGTTGAATTTTTTGAGTGTCAAAACTAATATGTTACATTTTTAGGTTGTCCACCCGTAACCAAGGATACTTACAAATGTGGTGTCTTTTGTTCCTAATTTGATGAATGAATTCTTTTCAGGGAAAATCGAGAAAAAACCCTACACTGATGTGGTACCTATCCCTAAATCTAGGCCCTATCGAGATGTCATATTCGGTTTTGTTTCGGACTACACCTTCTCCTCGGTTCTGGGATCCGTGGTCTCCGGGGTCCTGGGGGTTCCCAGAGTCCTGTTGGGTCCCGTCTTCCTGGATTGATGCTCGGTCCTGGTCATGTTTGGGTTGTCATATCCGGTTCGTCGTTTTCGGTTGCTGCAACAGAAATTCGCACGAATTATCTGCTTCAGGAGGTCAGGTCAGGCCGGGTGGCCCATCGATTCTTTAAGAAGTTTATTATGTTTAATCTGTGTGGTATAAAACTTTGTACAATTTTTGTCGATAAACTGTGATAATGTTTCCATTTCCGCTTTTTGATGTAATTTCTTGATGGAAGTGTATCTACTTTCATTGAGTATCAGTCTGAGGCATTTGTTTTGAAATCGCTGCAATGATATCATTGGCGTTTTAGTTTTATGTCTCATGATCGGTGCTCTGTATGTGAATATTGGTCTTAGGATTGATTTGTATATTAACGTTTTGTTTTTGATTGAAAGATAATTATGTTTAACTAAAAGTGGGTACAGTTGCTTGACTGCGATCTCTCCCTTCTTTCGCAGATTGGCAATGTGGGATTTGAGGTTAAGCCTCTGGTCTAAAATTACTCCTAAATATTTCGTTTCCGGTTGCGGTTTGATTGTGTTATGTCCTACTTTTAGGTTTGTCATGACTTTGTGCTCGGTGAAGCGTTTGTGAAAAATTACCTGTTCAGTTTTGCTAGAATTGATTTTAATTTTCCATTTGTCAAAATATTTCACGAGCATGTCGATATGGATTTGATTTTGTTTGACGGCTATCTGCGCGGTCTGAGACTTGGCGTAAATTGCCGTATCGTCAGCGTACAGAGCCATCTTAGTTTGCCTAAAGTTGGGAATGTCGCTAATATATACGTTAAAAAGGATCGGCCCTAGGACTGAGCCTTGGGGGACTCCCGCTCTGATCGGTCTGAGTGTTGAGTATTCACCGTCTACTTCTGTTCTAAATTGTCTGTTTGTTAAGTATGATATTATTAAGTGCACGAGTGCAGTCGGGAATTTGTGTTTGATTAATTTGAAAACGAGTCCTTTAATCCAGACTTTGTCAAAAGCTTTTTCAATGTCGATATACGTCATCGCGGTGAATTGTTTGTTGTTATACGAGTGCGTGATGTCATTCATTAGTCTCAGAATTTGTTGAATGGTGTTATGTTTTGCTTTAAAGCCAAATTACTCGTCTTGTATGATCTTCGCTTTTCTGATGTGTTTGTTGATTCTGCTCTGAATGACCTTTTCCGCGATTTTGGAGAGAGTCGGCAGCAAACTTATGGGCCGGTAGGACCTAGGTTCGTTGGGGCTCTTTCCGCTTTTCAGAATCGGTATCTCGTTCGTGGTTTTGAATTGTTCCGGAAAATGTTTGAGTGTTAGAATGGAATTAATTAAATTTGTTAAATGAACCGCCGCTTTGTCTGACAAGTTTTTAATTAATTTATTTTCGATTCCGTCCGGTCCCGGGGCTTTATTATTCGGCAATTTGCTGATTATCCTCTTGATTTCGTAATTTGAGGTGGGGCTGATTTGATCATTAGCCTCGATAGAAAGCGAACCATCTACCTGGCTAACGACCTCGTCTTGCTCCGCCGTCATAAATACTTCGTTTTGGTGAATTTCTTCGAAGTAATCCGCTAAAGCATTTGCCTTGTCTAAATCGTTGAAAGCTATCTGTCCTCGACTTTTGAGCGTCTCAACAGGGCTAAATTTCTTTTTGATTGCTTTTGTCATTTTCCAAATAGAATTATCATGAGGCCCTAACTTACTAAGTTTGTTGTCCCACTTTTCCTGTCTGAAAACATGTAATTCTTTTTTAATGACTTTGACTAAATCGTTAACTTGAATTTTGAAAAATGGATCCTTTGTCCTTTGATAAATTTTTCTAATTCTGTTTTTTAATTTGATTTTGTCTAAGGTGATTTTTGGTATTTCGTCCTTGAAAGGGTTGATCAGTTTGGTCGTCACTACCTGACTCTTGGCGGCTTGAATGGATTCAATGAACAATTGTGTTTGTTGATTGAGTTCATCAATGCTGTTGATATCGGTCGCTTCTCCCAAATGATCGTCTAATACCTGTCTGAATTTTGCCCAGTTTGTTTTTTTGTAAGAATTAATTTTGATGACTTTATCTTTGACATGAAAGTTATTCAATTCGAAAATTACTGGGTTGTGGTCCGAGTTAAGCTCAGCCACAGATTCCGGTTTTGATATCGTCAAGTTCTTGCTTATTGTCAAGTGGATGTATGTTGGGGTCATTCCGTTCGCGGGGAAATGCGTGGGATTTTCGGTTTTGTTTAGGATGAAGCTTGAGTTATCTAACTATACGAGATGGCCTACAAAATACTACATAAGTATAAAACTATTTCTCGTACACACTTTTAAATTCAGAAAAAAAATAAACATCTTCACGATGTATTAACTCCATTCTAAAAAATAAAATTTTGCTTATTAAAATTTGTAATTAAATAATTAAATCAAATAATAATTTTCTTCATGTTATAAATAGAAGCTAGGCTTTAAGCTTGAGCTTCTTAAAACAAATAAATAAACTCTTTCAATGAACAAATAAATAAAATATCTACATAAATAACAGGTTTAAAGCTTGAATAGAATGAAGAAGACCTTAAAGCTCTAGCTTCTTTAAACAAATAAATAATCAATTGAGATTAAATAATAATAAAATTGAATAGAAAGAAGCGGAGATTTAAGCTCCAATTCTTAAACTCAAATAAAATAAAGTGGAGCTTGAAGCTTTAGCTTCTTTAAACAAATGAACAAACTATTTAAATTAATAAAAACTTTAAAGCTTGAATAGAATGAAGGGGAACTTAAAGCTCTAATTTCTTTAAACAAATAAATAAACTATTTTATTAAACAATTGTTTTAAAGCTCTAATATAATAAAGCGAAGCTTAAAGCTCTACTTTTTTAAACAAATAAATATTTTAATGAAATCAACATATTTACACTACATTCATTTCCCAATCATCATTACTTTCATACGCAAACGTATTCAACTTTCTTTCTTCGGGCTTTTTCGATACTGCGTATAAGTCACACGAAGACATCATTTCAATGTAACTTTTGTCGATCTGAATATCTGCCGCTTTCAATTTCCGTGATTTGGCCGAGGATTTTATGACGCAAATCGAGTTCAGGGTTTCCGGACTGAGACTATTCCTCTTTTTCGTCTTGATGTCAGGTATGAGCGAAAACGCCCTTTCAGCCGCAGCATTAGAATGCGGAAGTGATCTGATCATACCTAACAGCAAGCGTAAGTTTGGAAACTGCAGAATTCTATCTGAATTCATGAAGGTGCAAATTTTCAACCACATGTCGTCGAATGACAATTGGCACCACCGTTCCTTGAGATATGGATCAACGCAGTACAAGGAACGCCATTCATCTTCAATCAATCAATCATCCTTCTTCAATCCCCCTTCAGGAACGTCGAATCGACGACAGACATCGTTTACACGAGAAACCGTTGATTATCGATCAGGATCAAGAAGCGCAGTTTCTTTCGTAAAAACACTCAGATCAGACAAAAACTTATCATCGAAAGGTAATCTTTCGCGAAGTTGCTGCGCTGCTATTACGTAGAACCTCAAACAGTCGCTGTAGATCTGGCGGATGTCGGGATCTTGAGCTTCTCCACTTGCTTGAACCAATAGGTAATTTTTGCATTCGTCTCCAACATCAACTTCAGATATAGCACGGTGATTCGTGCTAAGTTCAAAGTTGATGTTTCGAGCTTCAATGTCAAAAATTACAGGATTCAACAAAGCAGGTTTCATGAACCTTTGAAGAACCTCAAGAAGCAACTTCTTCGAAAAAGGCTGTAATTGCTGGACAAGCGTATCATTCCCTTGGAAATAAGCGTTGATCTTGGTTAAAGAATCAAGTGCAAATTTCAGGAAAAGCAGATACGCTTTTGTCATAGGTTTATTCATGATATCTAGCAATTCAGTTGCAGTTGCATTCTTCTCCCGAAACTGGTCGAACAAAAAATTGTAAATCGATACCCAGTTATTTAAGATTCTAGCACTAGCTGCCTGACGAGATAGCCATCTTGTCGGTGCAAAACGCAGAACTTTGGAAGGGTGCTCTTCGAAGAAACATTGGAACTCGCGGTAAAGAGCGGCACGTTTCGGGCTGCCATTGATAAAGGTTGGTATTCCTGCAATAAAACGATGAACTTCATCTGGAATTGCGGAACACGCCTCTTTGACTACGAGCGCTAACGAATGGCAAACGCAAGGTAAAGTCAAGAGATGAGGAAGATTTTGAGTCATGATTGTTTTAAAAGAATTTTTACATCCAACCATGACCGACGCATTATCGCAGGCAAAGCTGACAATTTGGCTCAAGAAGATCTCCTTCTTAGTCAATGCGCCGTTGAACTCTTCAAAAAGCTTCCTCGCAGTACAGTTATTTGCATTAACGTTAATTAATTGCAACAACTCAGTCTTAACCAACAAGGAATCGGGATCTACATAGCGAACCATCATTGTCATCCATTTGTCGTTCGTATTGTCAGTTGTCTCGTCTACAAAAGCGGAAAATTTTGTCTTCTGGACAACATCAACTATTCTTCGCGACTCATGCACACTAACAACCTTGTTGATTACTCCGGTCGCTTTCGTTCGAGACATCTTCATCGCTTGTAAAACCTTTGGATCCTTGCCGATCGACTTGAATAAATGTAAAATATCTCCTGCGATTGCCAAAGAAATATTATTTTCGGCGAGAAATGTGGCATATCGGATCTCAGCTGCTTTTACTTGCTCAGTAAAAGTTAATCCTTCAGCTGAAGATGAAGATGAACTCGATTCTTGACCAGGAGCAATTTGAGGAGGAACTTCATTAGAAGAATCTGTGTTACTCAATCCAAAACTACGCATTTTTGGTGAATGCGGCCCAGATGTAGTGTCGCAAAATTTCTGAATGCCCGCAAGTCAGTTTTGAATTGCAGGCAGCACACAAAAACTTAGATGATTCAGATTGACATTCCTGAACCCACGGCTTCCACTCTGGATGATTATCAAACCATTTCTGCTGAAAGGTTTTGGCCCGTTTTTGTTTTTTAGCAGTAGGTTCTTCTAATGGTTCCATCATAAAAGCTAATTAAAATTTAACTCAAGCACCAACACGTCAGAACAACTTAATTATTAAAAAAAAAAAATGCGAGGGAACTAAAAAGAACGAGAGTAAAAAAATCGCGCGCCAAATAACTTATTTCTAATTTTCTACCGATAATATGGCTCAAAAAAAATATGAAAAAAAAAATTGCCCCTGACGCGGTCTTGAACGCGCGCCTCACCCCACGCGAAGCAAAAGATTCAAATTTCAAATTCAACAAGTTTATTTACTATGTACAGTCTAAAAAATTACTTGTTACACTTATATCTAGTTAAGAGCTAATTCCTGGCACTATTGCCGTACCTAGCTAAAATAAATTGTTTTCTTTACATGTTCGTTTTCTTTCTACACCTTACAACCTGAGTTGCTTACAAATTCAAATTCAAATTCAACAAGTTCTTTAATCGTCTCAAAAATTACAAGGTTTCCTCCGGGGATTCCCGGAGGAATTTTTCAAAGGCAACAGTCCTGCCAGTTCCTAAAACCTAGCCTAATTCTAAGTGTAGCCGCCGCCAGAGGCCGTACCAGCTAATGAGTCATTTTACTTTTTGAAGTTTTATTCGCCTTATTCTAGGAAATTTTCGTTACATTTTCAGGGAAATTAAAGGACAAAAACCCTGTTTTGATTCGACTAAAACTAACTTAACCTAAAATAAATATACATATATACAAAGACAGAGAAAGATGTAGAAAAGATGAGAGAAGAAAGACGAGTTAAAAGGAGGAAAGAAGAAAAAGAGTTACAGGATAGAAAACAGTTTGAAAGATGAAATTGAAAATGAAAGAAGAAAAAGTGTCAAATCCGGTGGTTTTTGACGATGTCTTCAACGATTCTGTGGAACGTCGGTCGATGTTTCGTCCTTGCTCCAGAGTCCAGAATTTTCGTTGTCAGGGAACTTCCGTGGATGGTCGCAGCGTAGAACTTCCGGCTGAGCCGATCTACGTGCTCTCGCATCGATTCGAGTCCGGTCATCTCGATCATGTCGCGAATTCTCGTGTATCGTCCGCTTCCAGTGATTAGACGCATGCATTTGTTCTGGAATCGCTCCAGCTTCAGCATCTGCGTATCTGTGATTCCGCACCACACGGGGGCCGCTTTGATTCCGTTGACATCGTGCTGTTCTTAGCCATCAATGGATAAAGCCTTCGAAGAATTCCGTTGGCGTTGGCGAGTATCTTGTCGACGTGTTTGTGGAAATGCAAATGCCTATCCAAAACGACGCCCAAGTACTTGCTTTCGTTGGTTACTTCGATCTTTTCATCCGCAACTCGCAGCTTCGTGATAACCTTGTTCTCCGTGAATCTTCGGGTCATGATGAGGTTTTCAATCTTCTGGGGATTGAGTTCAATTCGCCATTTTCTGAAGTACTCTTCGATCATGTTCAGATGCAGTTGAACTTGTCGGTTGGCCACTTCCGCGCTGAACGAGTGGGCGTAAAGCGCGAGTTGTGTCTTCTCGAATCGTGGTATGTCGTGGATAAAGTACGAGAACAGAATTGGACCCAGCACCGATCCTTGAGGAACCCCGGCACCAATCTTCCTAACCAAAGAAATTTCGTTCATGATCTTGACGCGAATCGTCCGATCGGTAAGATATGAGTCAATCAATTTGACCAGGTTGATTGGAAATCCGGTCTTCATCAGTTTCAGTGTGAGCCCATCTATCCATACTCTGTCGAACGCCTTCCTGATGTCGAGAAGAGCCATGGCTGTTTGTTTTTCCTTCCCAAATTTGTCTAGGACGTCATTCGCGATTCTCGCGACTTGCATCGACGTGCTGTGTCCGCTTCGGAAGCCGAATTGGAAATCAGGGATCGTGCGATGCTTTCTTTCGAAATGCGCCAGTCTTCGGTGAATGACTTTCTCCATGATTTTCGAAAAACCCGTCAGCAAACTTATCGGTCGAAAGTTGCTCGGTTCGTTGTATTCCTTTTCCTTTTTCGGAAGAGGAATGACGACGGCGGTTTTCATCTCGCTCGGGAAATGGTCGAGTTTGATGGCGGCGTTGATGATGTAGTGCAGCTGCACTATCGCCTTCCGCGGCAGGTTTTTCAGTATCAAATTTGGGATGTTGTCGATTCCAGGGGCCTTTCTCCTCGGCAGCTCCTTGATTATTTCCGCAATTTCCTTCGGTGTCGTCAGCATCCGTCTTCGGTACGTCTTTGGCTGATCGTACCGAAGACCGCGAAAAGCACGAACGACTTTTGTGACGGTCGTCTGCTCTTCGGTGAGAGGTTGGTGATCGTTGTCGAGATTTCCGATTTCCTGATAAAAGTCCGCCATTAATTCGGACTTTTCCTTGTTCGTCATGGCGGTGACGTTTCCATGTCGAACGCTTCCGTGATTGCCGTTCGCGGTCTTCTTGGCGCTTCGCCCATGCGTTGACGGTCGAAGCGGGGGCGGCGATGAATTTGGGCGCGGCGGGCGTCGGCGTCTTCGTCTTCTTCAAAAGTGCGAGCTTCTCGCGGTACTTCCCGCACTCTTCTGCGTTGGCCTTGTGCTTGCCACCGCAGTTGGCGCACTTTACTTTGTCATCTTCACCCTTCTTCACGGGGCAATCGCGGGTTTGGTGGTTGGAGGCGCAGACCATGCACCTCGTCGTTGCGCGACAGTTCGACGTCGCGTGGCCCCATTGTTGGCAGTTGTAGCACTGCGTCACTGGTTTCTTATTCTCGTGACGCTCCCACGAGATGCTACAACTTAGCACGACCCGATTGTTCTTTCTGAGCTTCTTCAGCGTTATTTCCTTCTTCGTCGTGATGAGGTAGCATGGTCTTGCGGTACCCCTCATTCTTGAGACGCTCAGGAACGGCTTCGCCTCTCCCGAATTAAGATCCTCCAGGATCTCCGCTGCTTCCGGCCCCCAGTCGAGCCCCCTTAATACGAACCCGTGGGCCCTATCCTCCTTCGCGGTGTAGCTGTGGAAGTCCACACCGCGCTTCTCCAGCCGTTCGGCCAACTTGTCTTTCTCCTCCCGGGTTTTCGCCTGGATGGAGATGTACAACTTCGAGAATTTCATCGTCCTTCCGGACGGCGTCATCTCTTCTACTGTTTTTATGAATTCACGGTAATTTTCGGGCTTACCGTGAACCATTATGGGAGTTGGCAGGTGGATTTTTCCGCTGGATAGGGGCCCCTGAAGTCGTGGCGAGCGCGGGCGACGCATGACATCGTGCGCCGGCTCGACTGGTGGATTTTCTTTGCTGATTTCGTTCGCCAGGGTGTCGAACGGGTTCCTCATTTTGAGCGGCGGGAACTCTTCGTCGCTTTCGAGATTGATCGGGCGCTTTCCGCCCCTCAAGACGTACCGCTTTTGACGGCGGTTCATCTCTTCCACGTCGCGAAAGTCTTCGGCGTCCATTACGACGCTGTTGTCCTTGCTGCTCACTTCCGCGAGTACGCGTCTCGTGGCTTCGTTGTCGTCAATTTCGTCGCATTGACACTCACGGTTTTCGCAAAAGCGACACACCACCTCTCGTCGCTTTTGAAGCATCAGCTTTTTAACGGCCTCGGTGATCAAGGCCGTTTTCTTGTCACTCGCGGCACCGTTTGCACTGTGCCGCGTTTTTGTCACTCTGTACACTTTCGTCACTTTATTAACTTCACAGTTAATCACGAAAAACTTCGAAAAGAAACTTTGAAAACACTTTGAGAACACTACGAACACTCAGGTAAAGCACCAAGCGCAGGTAGCAAAAGCTTAAAAGATTAGTCGTTCTGGACACAACCGTTCAGGTCGACTGCTCGATCAAGACTTGAGTTGCTTACATGTTTGGTGCTACTCTTCCCTATCTTTTAATTTTCTAGTAGGGAAAATTTCAAAAACCCTACGCTTATGGCTTACCTATCCTAAAGTCTAGGCCCTAAAAAAGAACAGTTGTGGTTTTTTGATTATTGGATTTCTGCCGCCTTCCGAGTCCGGTTCCGGGTATCCGAGATCCTGGGCTCCGGGCGTCCTGAAGACTCCTGGAGTTTTCGGGGACTGACGATCCTGCGGGATCCTCGACTCTTCGATATGGTGGCGTTCTTCCTTCTCATATTCGGTAGTCATAGATCGGTGTGTCGAATTCGGTCTGAAACAGAAATCTCCGCGGATTATCTGTTCCAGTGTGTTAGGTGAGGACACCCGTATGCGGGAACTTGTGCGTTCCTGCTGGGTGTCTCATAGATTGTGTCAATAATGGGACGTGCCTGGTTTGTTTGTTTGTCGCTCAGTTGTTCGATATGGGCTCTTATTGATGTCATGTTTGTTTTTGCGTGCAAGATTCTGACTGGCTTGTAACTTAGGCGTTAAGCACGAGTCAAAGACAGTTGTTTTGAAATCTCTCGAGTGGTTTTAATGTTGTTTTTGATTTGTGTCAGAATTGGGGCTGCGTACGTTATGATCGGCCTTAGGATGGCTTTGTATAACAGAATTTTATTTTTCAGGTCGAGAAAATTGTTTTTGCAGAGCAAAGGGTAAATTTGCTTGAGGGCAATTTCACCTTTTTGTCTGGCTTTTTTGAGGTGTTCGTGTAGGCTCAGTGTCTTGTCGAGTGTCACTCCTAAATATTTGATGCTTTTACTGATTTTGATTTCATCGTTTCCGACTTTAAAGTTATTGAAAACCTGCAGTCCTGTAGCATGAGTGCTGCCTTTTTGTTGTTAAGTTTGATTTCCCATTTGTCATAGTATTTGTCGAGTAAATTAATATGGATTTGAATTTGTTTCATCGCGATTGGTGCTGTTTGGGACTTACTGTATATGGCAGTGTCGTCCGCGTACAGCGCGAGGTTTGTTTGTGCAAATTGAGGCAGGTCGTGAATGTAAATGTTAAAGAGGATGGGACCTTGTGGTACACCGGCTTTAATTGATTTTAATTCGGATCTGTCGTTTTCAATTTTGACTCTGAATGTTCTGTTATTGAGATACGAGTTGAGTAATTTGATCAAGTGTGATGGAAATTTGGTTTTTATTAGCTTGTATATAAGTCCTTTTGTCCATACTTTGTCAAATGCTTTTTCGATGTCGAGACATGTCAAAGCTGGTGTCAGTTTGTTAAGGTTGTGCGTGGTGCGTGGAAAAATTGATCCCCTGTTTTTTGGTGCAATTTTCGAGGTTTGTTTTTGAATTTGATTTTAGCGAGCGTCTCTTTCTGGATTTCGTCCTTGTATGGATTGATGATTTTTGTTGTTGTAGCTTTAGATTTGTTTCCTTGTATGGCCTCAGTGAACAGTTTTGTCTGTTTATTAAGTTCATCTTCGTCGCCAATGTCTTCTGTCAGTTCAATAAGTTGATTTAAGGTTTTCCGGAATTTGGTCCAGTTGGTTTTCTGGTATGAGTTAATTTTGATTGTTTTATTCCTAACATCAAAGTTTGGCATTTCAAAAATTACTGGATTGTGGTCTGAGTTAAGCTCTGAGACTGCAACTGGTTTTGTAATTACTAAATTTTTGGTCAGAGTTAGATCAATAAATGTTGGGGTCATCTCGTTAATTGGAAAGTGAGTTGGTTCTTTTGTTTTATTTATGACAAAGCTTGAGTTTTCTAAATAATTAAAAAGTCTGTGTCCGTTATTGTTGTTGGTTTGTCCTCCCCATGAAACATGTCGTGAATTGAAATCTCCTATCAAAATTTGTTTACGTCCCAAATTGTCTATTTTGTCTAGGTCGGTGTCCCTAATTCGGTTAATCGGTCTGTTGTAGGTTGCCGTTAAAATGATGTTATTTTCTAGTTGTATCGTTAGTGTTTCGAGAAAGGTGGTGTTTGTGTCAATTATCCGAAACGGTATGTCGTTTCTGATGATCAGCGCAACCCCACCTCCCCTAATGTCGTCCGTTCGGTCCTTTCTCAGAATAGTAAAATTCCTAATTTTAAATTTATCCCTACTTTTAAGTCTGCTTTCGCTAATTGCCATGACGTGGATTTGATTTGAATCTAAAAAACTAATTAATTCCCCTTTTTTTGTCAATTAGCCCGTTTGCATTCCAATGTGCGATTTTTAAATTACTCATTATCGATTTCGCTCATTATTTGGATAAAAGTGATGGTCTTTTCCTGTTCGCTTTGGCATTTCTCCAGCGCGTTATTTAGTTTTTAACAGTTTGATGACTTTCGTTACGTTGATGTTTCTTTGAAGTCGTTGGAATTCGCTTGTCAGTTCTTTGAATTCCGAGAACTGAGCTCCGAAATTGGTCTTACTAACATTTTCATTATTTTGTTGACTTGTCGAAGGCGTCGCGAATTGACTTGTTGTTCTCGCGACAGTTTGCACATTTTGGTTTGTGACTATTGTTGCCCTTGTGCGGGCATTCCCTCGTCCAATGGGGCTCTATGCATCATACGCAGCGTGGCAGCAGATTGCAATTTTTTGCGCTGTGCCCCCATGCTTGACAACGGTGGCACTGCGTGAATTTTTTAGAGTTTTCATACGGTTCGAATCTGTCTCTAACATTTGCGATAGCTTTGCATTTTTTGCTCAGCGTTTGGGCGTTTTCCGATTTATCTGTTGTTATTACGCAATAGGGACGTTGGGTTTGTCCCATCTTCTTTACGCTGATCACTTTACAATCGGCGTTTTTTAGATCTAACATTACGGTCTCCGGTTCCGGGTTGTTATCGAGGCCCTTTATGACGAAGGTACCAACTTTTTCTGCTTTCGGAGTGTACGTGTAGAACTCCAGCTCCGCTTCCGTGATTTTTTCCCGAATCTTCCTGTGTTGTTCGATACTCGTCGCGTAGATTATAGTCCTCTGCCGCGTGTATTTTATTTCGTAGGTGCCGCCACATTCTTGCAGAATGTACATCAGTGTTTGATGCGTGATACTTCTGCCGTGTATCACTATCGGTGGGGTCTTGTCTTTCTTGTTGGGTTTTCATTGACGTTGTTGTCCGTCTCCATATCTGCGTTATCGTCTTCGTCGCTGCTGGACAGCGGTTCGTACCAGTTTTTTGTCTTTATTGGCGTCGGTAGTGGGCCAATAATTTGTTTTTTTGCTGATCTTTCTCGGTGTGATGTATCTTTTCAGGGACATTTTGTGTCCTGGCAGTAACAGCGGGCGTAGCCGCTGTACGCGGTCACTTTTTATCCGCACTATTGTTTTTTGTTTTATTTGTCACTTCACTTAACAATTGTTATTAACTGCACGATTTATGCACAACACTTTGATGGATGCAAATTCGCACTATAAGCACAAATTCACAACACAACACTTCGTCACATCAAACACTAGTCGGGAGCGCTCCGAAACACGTCCGCTCTCTTCGAGTGCTCGAGCTCGACTCCACGCGAAGCAAAAGACGAGACCACAGGTCCAACGTAACATCTTACAAGAGCTCTATTAGAGCTTGTATAAAAATTTTGTTTGAGGCTTCCGGTAACCACTATGATTAACCATTGCCCGTAAGTATTACCATTAAGAATAAATTAATTATTAATCATTATTATTGAAAACCAAATTAATTCTACAAATCCAACATGAATTATACTCTTTCAAATTGTCAAAATTAAAATCGTTACTAGAAAGTCAAAGGGATAAAATTAAGACACTTAGTGATTTGTATAAAACTAATAGATTTGCGATTATTGAATGGATCCCCCATCTCGTACCATACAGTGCACATTTTGTTTCTGAATTCCCCATCTTCTAACATACTTTGAAATGTTTCCGAAATATAATCTCCCCTATGACGTTCTTCAAGAACTTCCTCTTGTAACATGTTTTTTATTTTTGACGACACTATCGTACAGCTCGCTGCAAACAAGTTCCGTAAGATATTTTCTGCCTTTTAGAACATACTTTGGAACAATATGGTCCATCAAACGTCGGAACCCTAATTGTTCTACGTGTTGAAAGGGTAAACCTGATAAAGCTAACATAATTTAAGCAAATAGTCAATTTTTATTGATTTGGGGTTTGTATTATCCCACATTCTAGCTTTTTCCATATATTCTTGGAAAAAAGTTTGTTTAAATTCTCTTTTTACCGTTTCCAAAGTTGTTCCTAGTCGTGATAATTCATCGGTACTCTTCTAAGCGGAGTCTTCTTTCAAGAATAAATCATATTCTTCAGGATGTTTTCTTTGTAGATTATTTTTTAAAGAAGTAGTGCCTTTACCCTTACGGGAATACTTTCTGTCACAAATTTTACACTTCGCACATTCATCATTTATTATCTCAAAATAATTCCATATTACACTAGACAACTTCTTAGTAGACATTATTTTAACTTTTGTATCAAAACCATACACAAATATCTACGCGGCCCAGTGTCATACTAAACCATAAACAAAACACGTAATACATAAACAAGTAATACTCGCGCAATGTAAGTCGAAACATCTCCTGCCTGTCGTTGCGACGGACGTGACGTCAACTATCGTTTAAGGGTCTCGCGCGCCGACACTGATTGTGCAAGAAAATAAAGATCTTGACACCAAATATCCGTATTCAGATCCGTATCCGCGGGTATACTTTTTTAACGATCCAACACATCACTAGCATAGCTGAGCACCGTTAATTTACATTACTATGAATAAAATAACGTAAACCAAAGTTATTTTGATGTGGAAGGCTTCATATATTCTAACAATGTCGCCTGACGAGTTAAGTTTTTCTTTTTTTCACGTAAAATTTCTTCGTAGCATGCCAGTAACTTTTTTATTTCTCGCTCTTCATTGGAATCTATTTTTTTCTAAAATTTGTAACCCCTTCTCAATTGTACTGAGGCCTTCTGTTAGGTTTGAAATCGTCATTTGATTTTCCGATTCAATTAGGTCTAACGAATCTGTTTCTTCAATGTATTGATCATGCTCACGCATTTATACAAGTTTATTTATACAAGTCACTTGTTAGCTCTTGATTGTGTGAATCCAGCAATTCTTGGACGTCATCAGCATTCACCTCTAAATTTAATTGTTTGGCAATATCGACCACTTTTTCTAGTATACCATCGATTTGTTCAGGTTCTGAGGCTGATTCTCCTTGGGTTTCTGTGGTGAAAAAAAAGTGGACCCAGCTTTTTCCAGACGCCATTCAAAGTCTTTTGTGAAATCTCTTTCCAAGATTGTCCAATAATTCTTACAGCATCTAAAACATTGAATTGCTTCCAAAAGTCTTTGACAGAAAGCTCGCTATTTTGTCTCATAGCTTCATTTAGATGTGCAAATGATCGCCTTGTGTAGTAAGCTTTAAATGTTTTAATGACTCCCTGGTTCATTGGTTGAAGCAAGCTGGTAGTGTTTGGTGGAAAAAATACAACTTCCCCCCGTGGATCGAAATTAATTAGAGTTGTAGGAGGATGACCTGGTGCATTGTCAATTAGTAGCAGCACCTTAAATGGAATTTCTTTCAATTGGCAATAACGTGCGACTTCAGGAATAAAATGATGACCAAACCAGTCTTCAAAAAGAGAAGCTCTCACCCAAGCTTTCGGATTAGGTTTCCAAATGACGGGCAAACCAGCTTTAGATTTGTTTTTTAAGGCTCTTCTCACCAGCTGCATTCGCACCGACCATCACTGTCAATCGATCTTTGGCGGCTTTAAAACCTGAAAACGTTTTCTCTTCAGGCGAAATGAAAGTTCTTTTAGGCATTTTCTTCCAAAAAAGACCGGTTTGGAAACGGTTTGGTTAGAGTAGTCACCATCTTCAATAATTTTCTTGACTTTTTCTGGATAAAGAGACGCAGCTTCTTTGTCAGCACTTTCTGCGATGTTATGCTAATTACAACGACTTTTAAATCTGCTAAACCAGCCGTTACTAGCTTTAAAGTCTTCATTTTTGACCGCCTCCCCAGCTTCTTCTTTTAATCTCTGAAAAATCTGCTTAGCTTGAAAGCAGACTGTGTTTTGGTGAACAGGACAACTTTTAACTGTTACTTGATTATCACACCATAACTGTAACATTGTTTCCATCTGAGCGATAATGTCATTCAATAAATGCTTATTAAAATCATCTAAAAGCAGAAGGTTACTACTTCATAGTGTGTCAACCCTTAATTTGCCAGCAAGTAAGTTTTGAATTACATCAAAGAGACAATATTTAGGTTTACAATTTTAGGACGACCAGATTTATTCCAAGCTGCTATACCGCTACAAGCTGCGTCAGAACAAGCATTTCTGCCTCAACCAGCTTTGTCTGGTTTGCAAATCAGCACGCCTGCTGAACCCCAAGCTGCTATACCGCTACCAGCTGCATCAGAACAAGCATTTCTGCCTCAACCAGCTTTTTCTGGTTTGCAAATCAGCACGCCTGCTGAACCCCAAGCTGGAGCGCCTGGGTTGCACAACAAGCCACTTTTTGAACCGCAACCTGGACCATCAACCGCAATGGACGTAAACGAAACTACTATCTTCCACCAACAAAAGATATTTTGTCCTGAACCGAGTGGAACTATGTTGCAGGTTGGGGTAAGGTCTTCTTTAAAAAGCCCTGAATGGTACTCAAACATTGCAAAAATTGTCTGGTAAAACTCCAAGAAAACAAAAATTGCGCCAAAAAGTCCATTCTCTGTAACATAAAATGAATGCCATAAAAATGAAAATGGTTTCAAAAAAAATGTAATGTTGCAGAAGTTAAAACAAAAATATGTGATAAATTTTTGCCAAAAGAATGTACAAATCACGATATCAAAGAAGGTATGGTAGAAATTTTTTTGTGCTTGAGGGTTTATTTTATGGGACCGAATCCATATTGCTATATTAGTAAAATGTTTGTATTGCCCACTATGAGAATTTTAAACCGATTGACAGAACAAGTTCATTACCAATTGACAGAAAACGTTCATTTTAAAGCAGGCTTCAACGCAACGATTTTTGATGTTTTGCAACAGAAAGTAAATACGTTTACCGACATAGACAAAAATTGTTGTTTGTGTTTAGATGAAATGAGTATTAAATCACGTTTATTTTACACAATAGGTAAGGATGAAGTTATAGGGTTTGAGGATTGTGGGCACGGCAAAGTATTTACACCATCGTGAAATGTTTTGGTGTTAAGGTGAAGGGAATATATAATAACTGTGTACGGTGCACAATTACGTGACTCTCTCGCACTACTAATTAAAGGAGGGCGAGTCGTAATGTTTTATATGATGTCGAATGAATGTCTTGGTGCGATGAAAAAATGGAACGTTGCACTTAAACTACGTTTATTTACAACTTTGTACAGTGGTCTCAAAGGATGAATTTGTTGTTGATGTCGATGTATCTTCTTTGAAGTGTTCAATCTTACTGGCGTCTAAAAAGTGATGCAGTCTTCAGGAAAAGAAAATAAGGGATGAAAACGGTATGGGAGGGAGAAAGCAGGTAAAGAGATTTTGGGAAAGTTCGAAGATGAAGGACGTGATAGAATGCGGGTTACGAAGAAGATACCAATAAAATAATAAAATAGAAATCGAGAAACCCAACGATGGACCGTGACCACGGTTTTTCCCATCCCTTATACCTGGAGTAGGCACGCAACATCCTCCCCCGGGTTGAGAGCTTGCTGTCAACAACATGACAATACACATGAAATATCACATACAGTGATAACAATGATAGACCTAACACAAAAAACATAAAACAATAAAGAAATACAAATAAATGGTGAAAAAGTTACAAAAATCATAATCAACTTATGACAAATGCATCATGATAATATTATGATTATACATAAAACGTGCATATACAAAAGATAAATAACTAACATTACAAAAAAAAAAGATAAATAACAGTTATGATTGAAGTTAAACACATGCACATATGTCTTTAATCAGGAGATATGGGTAGTGGTGCTAATTTTTTAACGTTTCGCACTAGAGTACCGTTCGCGGTTCTCACATTCACAACCCGCACAACACCATCACTTCCAGGGTACGTTTCGATGACACGGCCTAATTTCCAGTCAAGAGGCGGAGTGTTGTCTTCGCGGATGATCACCATCGTTCCCTGTTGGATGTTGTGTTCTCCCTTACACCATTTGTGTCTAACGTTCAGTTCGTTGACGTATTCTTTATGCCACCGGGTCCAAAAATCGCGTTTGATTTTTTGAATGTGCTGCCATGCATTTAGTCGATTTGTTGGAACATGCGACAAATCTGGTGTTGGTACGTTCGTCAAAGAATCGCCAATTAGGAAATGGGCAGGAGTTAGGACAGTGAGATCATTGGGATCGGACGACAATGGTGTGAGGGGTCTAGAATTTAAAATGGCTTCAATTTCTATGGTCACTGTGTTAAATTGCTCAAAAGTTAGAAGTTCGTTTCCGACTACTCGCCTCAAGTGATGTTTGAATGATTTTACGGCAGCTTCCCATATACCACCCATGTGGGGCGAACGCGGAGGGATAAATTTCCATTCTATATTTCTTTCAGCTAGTGTTTTATGAATTGCTCCTTGATGTTGTTCGGACTCAAATAACGTTTTTAATTCTTGCAATTCGCGGTGTGTTCCAACAAAATTGGTGGCGTTATCTGAATAGATGGTTGAACATCTTCCTCGTCGAGATATGAACCGTTTTAATGCAGCGATGTGAACTGCCTTTATTGTCAAGCAAATAAAAATTGCTACATAAATCTTCAGCTTATTCTTATTGCGATGTTTCTTTTCTTTAATGTAAAATGGACCGCAATAGTCAACGCCTACATTAGTAAATGGTCGATTTTGCCTTAGTCTCACTTCCGGAATATTGCCCATGATGTAATTGACTTGACTAGGATTCGCTCGCACACATTTGATGCAATTCCTGATCATGTATCGCACTTGATTGCGACCATCAAGAGGCCAGAATCTTGTTCGGAGTTGTGCCAATGTTGTTTGAACACCGGCGTGTAGATTCATTATGTGTTCGTGGTTGATTATTATGCGTGTGATATGATGGGATTTTGGAAGAATAATCGGATGTCTTTGTTGATAAGGATAAGTTGAATTTTGTAAGCGACCACCTACTCGAAGTAATCCGTTCAAGTCCAGGAATGGATTTAGTGTTCGCAAGCAGCTATTTGCGGACACTTGTTTCTGGGATTTTAAGTGTTTAATTTCAGTGTTGAAAGACGATTGCTGGACTAGACTCAGAATCCTTATTTCGGCGGTTTTGACTTCTTGTACTGTTAATAATCCTTTGGACTTATTATTCTTCAAGAATCTCAAACAAAGTGCAACAATTCTCAACAATTTTGAGTAGGATGAATAACGGTTTAAAAGACTGTTGTCCACTTTGCTTGTAATAAGGCAAGTAATCTTTCTTTTTTCTAAAAGTTCCTGTTCCGGTTCTGTTTTAATCGGTCGGTGTGGCCATTGATGTTCTTGCTTGACCAACCATTTGGGGCCATGTTTCCATATGTCATTACAGTAGAGACCCTTAGGCGATTGACCACGTGATACATAATCAGAAGGGTTATCGGAGCTCGGTACGTACCTCCAAACTGATTGGTTTGTCTTTCTTTGAATTTCAGCCACTCTATTGGCAACAAATGTTTTTAATTGATCAGG
Organism: Cynaeus angustus; assembly: GCA_030157275.1. Taxonomy (NCBI): domain Eukaryota; kingdom Metazoa; phylum Arthropoda; class Insecta; order Coleoptera; family Tenebrionidae; genus Cynaeus; species Cynaeus angustus. Next base: position 12,720,789 of record CM058066.1, on the reverse strand, counting down.
AGGTGTATTGATCCAATGTAGAGCTACCATTGAATCTGACCACAAGATGGTGCGGTCAATTGACAGACCTAACGACCTTTTGCATGTTTGGTAAAGGTTTGACAAGAGCAATGTAGCGCATAACTCTAACTTTGGAATCGTTAGTTTATTTTTCAGTGGAGCGACTCTTGACTTTGCACAAAGAATGTGGCTTTCTATCAACCCTGTGTTTGATATTGATCGCAAATAAATACAAGCCCCATACGCCTTCTCGCTTGCATCACAAAATCCATGGATTTCGAACTTGTCACGTTGGTCTGAGAGTGCCTTTCTTTTGAATGACATCCCGTTTAAAATCGGCAATTGATTTTTATAAGCCATCCATTCTGTGTCCATTGGCAGTGATTCATCCCATTCTACCTTGTGTTGCCATATCTTCTGCAGGAGAATCTTTGCCGTGACGATTACAGGATTTAATAGTCCTAGCGGATCGTAGATTCTAGCGATCTGTGATAGAATGGTGCGCTTTGTATCGCGAATGTTATTGTCGATATTTTGAACGGTGTAAACGATTTTGTCTTGTTTTAGGTTCCATCGTATTCCTAAAGGTTTAAGTGTGGGATCATCATTTTGTAGATTGAGGTTTATGTCAGCAGCCGATAGATCTGATAAAAGCTCGCTGTTGTTGGAGGCCCACTGTCTAATGACAAATCCCCCCGATGATAACAATTTGGTGACTTCAGAACGCAGCTTCTTGGCTTCTTTAAGTGTTGCTGTTCCTGTTATTAAGTCGTCCACGTAGAAATCATGTTTAATTACATGTGATGCGCGGGGGTGTTTTTTCACGTTTTGGTCGGCCAGCTCATGTAGACATTTGACAGCGAGATATGGAGCAGGGGTTAAACCAAAAGTAAGTCTTGTTATTTGGTAGGTTTAAATAACCCCATTATCGTTTTGCCACAAAATTTTTTGATATTTCTGATCTTCTTCCCGTACAAGTATTTGACAATACATTTTTTCTATGTCTCCAGAGAGAACATAATTGTACGTGCGAAATCGTAGAAGCAGTGAAACTATGTCGTCTTGTATTGTAGGGCCGATCATCAACGTGTTATTGAGGGATATTCCCGTACTCGACGTTGCAGATCCGTCAAAGACAACTCTTAATTTTGTCGTTTGACTGTCTTGTTTAAATACGGCGTGATGCGGTAGAAAAAATCCATCCTTGTAAGGATCTTCAATTTTGATCATATGTCCTAGAGTGACATATTCTTGCAAGACGCCTTGATAGCGTTCTTTGAATGATGTGTCTCGCTTTAATCTTCGATTGAGGGCAAGAAGTCTTTTTAATGCGGTGGTTCCGGGAATCTCCTAACAGCGAAAGTTTGTCGTTAAATGGTAATGCGACCACAAACCGTCCTTCTGAGGTACGACTCACGTTTGTTTTAAAATGATTTTCACAGATTTCTTCTTCTGGAGAAAGATGCTTGGTATTGTTACAATTTTCCAATTCCCAGAATCGTTCTAATTGTTCTTGCAGTGTGACATGCTGGCATTTGGCTGAATCCGATTGTTTGTTCGGTTGAGAAGTTCCTACGACAATCCAGCCTAGATGCGTTTTTTGGAGAACTAGTTCCGCATTTAACTTCTCTGGCGTCAATCTTATTTGACCCACACTAAAAAGGATTAATGACGCTGTAGCGCCAAGCAATATGTCGATTCCTGCAGGCTTATGAAATTGTGGATCAGCCATCTGTATGTTTTTCGGCAGTTTAAATAATTCTGGGTGTAATTGTTGTTCTGGCGTGGAAGTTGTTATTTGCGGGACTACGAGGAACTACAAGCATTTTTGAAATCCGTTGATTCTTGACTTTATTGTTGCAGTTACCCAATTTTGTGCGATTGTAGATAGCTGATTTAAACTGCTGACAGCAACATTACAATTTTCGGTTGACAATTCTAACTTTTTTGCACAATCTAGCGTCATGAAATTGGCGGAGGATCCTGTGTCCATTATTGCTCTACATGGAACGGCAATTTGAAATTTATTAAATACGAAAATTGATGCTGTTGGGATTATGTCGCTTGTTGGAAAGTGTTCCGAAATAAATGACTTTACTCGACCCGAGTGTAGTCAGTCTGAATTTTCGCTAGTTGTAGGTTGACTGATTGGGGTGTTGTCTAAATGAAGAAGAGTGTGATGATGTTTGTTGCATAATTTGCATGTTGAACCCTTACAGTCCTTAAGGTCATGACCACCAATCAAACAGTTGCTGCACAATGAATTTTCTCTGGCCACTTTTAAGCGTTGTTGTGGAGTATTTGACATGAATTTTTCGCATTTGTAAATTGAATGGTTATTTTTGCAGATCTGACAAACAATTTCAAATGGACGATGCTTCTTAGTAACAGTTTGCAGAGTAAATGATTGACGCGTTTGACGTGTGCGTGATGAATCTTGGTACTTATTGACTTTCTTGAACCGATGGTCTGATGTTATGAGTTTTGACGTATTCTGCGATGATGTTGTCGCGTTTTTGTCAGAGCATTTTGCGCGTTTTTCGAGAAGTTGCAGCAAATTTTCATACGAAGGCATGTCGTTGTTAGGTAAAGTAGTTTCCCACTGAAATTTGGTATTTTCTCCTAATTTTGATAACATCAAATAAATTATGATACTGTCCCACTGTTCGACCGGTACGCCGAGTGCCTTTAATGCGCGAATATGTTGTATCCACTAGATCGTCTAAACTTTCGGCTGTATCTCGTTGGAGGTGTGGATACTTTTCAAGTAAAGAGATGTGTCGTAAAATGGCATGACGGGTATTATCAAATTTCTCGCATAAAAGTTTCCATGCTTCGTGATAATTGTTGGCGGTACTCTCAATAGACTCGATAACACGTGCAGCCTTTCCTACCACGGTTGATTGGAGGTATTGTAGTTTGTCTACATCCGGAATACTCAAATTTTTATCGATGCGAGACAAAAATTTGTCTTTAAACGATTGCCAATTTTCTAAACTGCCGTCGAATTTTGGCAATGATAATTCAGGTAGTTTGATGTTGGGTACATTGGAATTTGATGAAGAATTATCAACTGGCGTTGAGTGTGTTGAACCGCGAAGGATCTTTCGACTGCGCGCAATAGCCCTATGATAATCTGCCTCAATTTTCTGAAATGTTTTCTCGTGTTCATCAGCTTGACAAGATTCTAGTTCGAGTAATTGCTCAAAGGATTCTTCCGCGATCTTAAATTTTGACGTTAACTGTTCGAGTTTAATTTCGAGCTCATCAATGTCTATGGGGTTATCTTCTGACTCGATGTATGTTACATGTGTTGCAATGCGTTTTTTAATGTCGGTTATTCTACGTTTGAGCGTGGCAATTGACGTCGTGGTAGCCATAATAATGTAAGGTAAAAAAATGGAAAAAGGATAATTGGCGACAAATGAAACGAACTAACCTTGATGACGATAACTGGGACGCTCGGACTTGATGTCTCCGTTGAATGTGTGATGTCCAGATGTGGTGATGATGATGATGATGATGATGATTGGAGTCTCAGCTTCGATGTTCTAGTGAACTGATGATCAGACTGGTGATGATTTGATGATGATGATGATTGGAGTAGATCCGGCTCGAAGGACCAAAGAAATGTACGGTGCACAATTACGTGACCCTCTCGCACTACTAATTAAAGGAGGGCGAGTCGTAATGTTTTATATGATGTCGAATGAATGTCTTGGTGCGATGAACAAATGGAACGTTGCACTTAAACTACGTTTATTTACAACTTTGTACAGTGGTCTCAAAGGATGAATTTGTTGTTGATGTCGATGTTTCTTCTTTGAAGTGTAGAATCTTACTGGCGTCTAAAAAGTGATGCAGTCTTCAGGAAAAGAAAATAAGGGATGAAAACGGTATGGGAGGGAGAAAGCAAGTAAAGAGATTTTGGGAAAGTTCGAAGATGAAGGACGTGATGGAATGCGGGTTACGAAGGAAGATACCAATAAAATAATAAAATAGAAATCGAGAAACCCAACGATGGACCGTGACCACGGTTTTTCCCATCCCTTATACCTGGAGTAGGCACGAAACGATTATTTTTATCGCAAAATGCTGATGGGTCATAATGGGTCAAACAATTTAAAATTGGGATAATTATTGAGTGAAATAATTATTATATGAATCATGAAAACGCAGGGTGGGCGACTACGTTTAAGTTTAAAATATCGATTATCTTAGTGGCGAGTTGAACTGATAGTACCGCCGCGTTTAGTTCAAGTCTTGATAATGTTATCGGTTTTATGGGCGCTACACGCAATTTTGCACAAAGTAGATTTACGGAAAAAGTTCCGTCGTTATGAATGATTTTTACGTAGATGATAGCGCCGTATGCCTTTGATGAAGCGTCGGCAAAGGAGTGAATTTCTATTGCGGTTACTGCTGCCATGGATATTACCTTACGCGGTATGCCACAGTTCCTTAAAGAATGAGTGTTTTTACAAATTACACGTATGTGTTCTTTATCTCGAACGGTACTAGCTCGTCCCAGTTTAATTCTAAATTCCAAAGACTTTGTAACAGAATTTTTGCTTTGACTGTGATTGGATTAATGAGATCAAAAGGATTGAATATCTTCGCGTTTGTTGAAAGTATTGATCGTTTAGTAATTGAGTTTCCGGTATTGATTGTTGGGATATTAATGTTATATTTCAATAAGTCGTTTGAACAATTCCAGTGCAGACCTAATATTTTAGTGTTTTCGGTTTTATGAAAATCAACATCCGTACCTTGAGTATTTTTGCACGAGTTAATATGTCGCTGACATCCCGTTTTATAGCTAACGCGTCTTCTACCGAATTCGCGCCTGTTAGGAGATTATCCATATAGAAGTCTCTTTTGATTACCGTGCTTGCCATTGGATTTCTGTGTTCGTTTTCGTTTGCTAATTCGTTCAAAGGGCGGACCGCTATAAAAGGGGCACAAGTAGTATCGTAAGTGAGCGTGGTTAAATTGTGAACCTCGACCGGCCTGTTGGGATTATCGCGCCAAAGTTTGTGTCCTTGGGTTCGATTAAGATCATCCGATACATTAATGTTATATCTGCAGATAACGCAACTTGATGGGTACGAAAACGACACAAAATGGAAAAAAGGTCTTGCTGTATTGTGGGTCCGGTCATTAGTTTATCAACAAGACTAATCCCGTTTGGTGATTTAAATGATGCATTAAACACAATCCGGATTTTAGGGCCTTCGGGGGTTTGTTTGAAAATTGCATGGTGCGGCAGGTAGAAAGCATTTGGGAAATCCAACTCTCTTTCGGTAGCCGGCTTCATGTGTCCAAGAGTGCGGTACTCTTTCATAAATTCGCGTATGCGGATTTAAGTTTATGATTATTGTTCAATCTCATTTCCAAGTTGAAAAACTGTTTCAAGACGGCGTCTTTTGTTTGAGCCCAGTTTATGGTGCTCTTGAATGGTAACTTTACTTGGAATCGACCGTTTGGGGTTCTAATTTTACATCAAAATTTTCACTTCAGTTTTGGTTACTTCTAGAAATATATCAATATCATCATAATGTGGTTTTATCTAATAAATAAGCAGCAAAACCACCTGCAACAAAGCACCGCCTATTATAATGATGCATTTTTTCTTTGACAATTTGTAAAATTTTAGTATTCACAGATTCATTTAACGTTTTACCTGTTCTGGACTCTGTTTGAAATCTAATACTTATGTATTTAATATATATTGTGACAGAATCTAAAAAAGGGAAAAAACAATTAATATTAACATTTAAAAATTTAATTAAACAAATTTTTAACCATCCTCAATTATAGTTTCATCAGAATCATAATCTGACTCTTCTATTTCATGAGGTAGGTTATGAATATGCCTTAGTGGTGTCTTAATTGAATCAGGTAAAATAGATCTACTTATAACTCTATTTACAACATTTTTACCTAATTGTCTAATGTCTTTTAAATGTCTCTTTTCTTCCCAATATAAATGGCGTCTTTTAAAATATCTTCGCAAACGCTCTAAAAGAGCTTCCTCGTAAGTTATGTTAGTTTTAACCATTCTTGGTCTTCACAACAATAAAGGATGCTTTCAGTTTCACTGGAAACTTCATCTTTTTCTATCTTTCACAATTGGCGCGCCATCAGGGGGCTCCGTTGTTCCGGTCTGAGGGACTTGATCTGAAATGGTACCAAAGACACATGATTGATATTATTCTTTTTTTGACAGCCGCCACTGTGGTGCTTTTTGTTATTTTTTACATCATCATCAAGAAAATTCTGGGGTCCTGTTGCCGGAAAGAGATGATGTCAAGATCTAAGAAGAATAAGAAAATGTAGTACCTAAATAAAATTGTTCGTGTTTAATTTGAGATTTGACTCGTCTAAGAGTCCCTGTATTTCTTTTTACGTTGGTAGCACATTTTGTAGTTTTCGAAGATGACATTTTTGCACATCATTGTAAAAGAGATGAAAATTAGAGTCTACTAATAGCTGTCGAAGCGTAGTTAGGCGTTGTTGTCGGATCATGTAGAAAATATGCAAAACATTATTACACCGCCAGATAATAACTCATCATCTATTTTAATAAATCGTACGCGTTATCTCCATGATAAAAACTTGACAAACATCATTCATTCCATTCTTCCTTCCGCAACAATTACATCTATGGTAATCCCGGTCCAGCTTCGTATGTCCCTGACCTCCTTGGTACTGATAGCAAACACATGGATTTCTGGCAAAGAACTAAAAACTTTCTAATGGTCAATTTCCACGAAGTCTTCAGAGAATTGTTTTTTTTACCGCCACATCGAGAACTTTTTAGAAAGTATATTACTACTGATGTTGAACTCGAAGATGTGCTACACAACGTCAGTTTAATTCTTACAACGTCGCATCCTAGCGTGACCGATGCTGTTCCTCACCGGCCTAACATTGTAGAAATCGGAGGTTACCATTTATTACCGCCGAAGAAACTTCCCCAAGATCTACAAGACTTCCTCGACAATGCGAAAGAAGGCGTAGTTGTTTTTTCCATGGGCTCGAATCTCAAGAGTAAAGATCTGAGCATGGAAGTACGAAAAGCGCTCTTAAACTCATTCGCGAAAATCAAAGCGAAAGTCTTATGGAAATTTGAGACAAATTTACCCGAGGCGCCCAAGAACGTCAAGATTATGTTGTGGTTGCCCCAACAAGACGTTTTAGGTAAAGTTATCATTGTTAACGATTTTCGCATAATTTTTTTTTTATAGGTCATCCAAACGTTAGATGTTTTATAACGCATGGAGGTTTTCTTAGCAACATTGAAGCCGTGTACTACAGCGTCCTATTCATCGGAATCCCAATTTTTGGCGACCAGTATAACAACATCGCTTCGGCAGTGAGCAACGGTTATGCTCTCAGCGTCCCGTTGCAACAATTAACAGAAGAAACTTTTTCCAAGGCTCTGAACGACATACTCAACAACCCCAAGTGAGTACCCTGATATAGTACCACTAAAATTACGTGGTTTCTAACAGGTACATGGCTAATATCGAACAAAACTACTAGTAAGGCCCTCTCAGAACACAATAGATTTTTAATGCTTTTAGCCTGGTTTTCAAAGTAACTTGTGAAAAGATAAAATTTTTAAAGAATTTGCCTGGTTTTTCGAGGTCACCCTTTTTAAAATAGTCAAAATTTTAAGAAATACATCCTGTTTTATCAAACGTGAATACGGTTTCGGCCAAGAAAAGTTACCATTTAAAAACACTAAAAATTCGTCTTTTGTCTTGTTTTTCTGTTGGGCTACTTCAGAACAAAAATTAATACGGTTTCGTTCAAACAAATTTCGGACAAAGTCCTCATGAACGAAGCGAATTTCCCTTTCAAAAACACTCAAAATTAGAAATTTTACCTTGTTTTCAAGTATATTTTAAAATTAATATTTTTCTGACTTTCCCTTGTTTTTAAAAAAGTTAAAGGTTGAAGGTACTTATTTTTTATTCAAACATACATTTTTTTTAAGTTAATACACTATGTTGAAAGTAATTGAAAAATCCATTATGATGAAGCTGAGGATAAAGTTGATCTTCCCGAATCTTTGGAATCAGGGCTTGAATTATTGCTATAAATGAATGAACAAAACATAAGATTATAGCTATGTACATGTATATGTACTTTCTCACCTGCGTCCTAAAATTGCTACGAGCGCAGCAATAAATGTCTCCTGTTGGAAGGGCTCCATAAATATCAAATGTATGTTGTCTCCTCCACGTACAAAGAGTGTCACTTCCCCAGCGACTGTATCATCAAATGTTTCGATGTCAATGTCTTCGAGAAACGAAATACGTTTGCCGTTGGAATCACGAAACACAACTCCAAAATTTGGTTTTATGAAAACCGTAATATTTTCTAACTGACGAGATCTATTTTTGATCTCTTGGTGTTTTTAAGATAAAAAAATATATTGAAAAACCCCTACACCAAATACACACTTTTGAAACACACTAACATATGTTTCGGTATCCATGATACCATCATCAGAGTGATGATTAAACTTATCTACCCTTAAAAACTAATTACTTATATACTAGTTACCTATACCACTTTTTGGGTGGTATTTAACAATCTAAAGAGGGGAGAAGAGGGGATGGGACCATTATCGGCGTTCAAAACAAAGGGCTTATTCTTAATTATTTCTAGACTTTCGTAAACGTCTAGAAATTTACAATTGTTTACATTCCTAACTAATTTTAAACAACTTTCATCTATATGATGATCTTTGTCAAAAATATGTTGAGCAACACCGGATTTCTCAAACCTGCCATATTTGGCGTGAGCTACATGTTCTTTGAACCTAGTCAAAATTGACCTGCTTGTTTGCCCAATATATTTTTGCTCACAGTTTTTACACTTAATTTCATAAATACCCGACTTTTCTTTAGGCCCTACTTTATCTTTCGGGTTGCCGAGAAGACATTGGAGGTTTAATCCAGAGGTGTAAACCACCTTTAGATCAATACCCTGGAACACTTTTTCCAGCCCCTTTGTCACTGAAGGTGTATAAGGGATCAAGACAAGATTTGCCAGATCCCTTATACACCCTTTACCCAGTCAACAATCCATACGTCCTTACCTAATTCATCGGTCCAATCTCCCAATAGACATCCTGTTTTTACAGTGTTTTTACCATTATCTATAAATACAATGCTATCTGTATCATAATATATTACACTTTCTCCTAATATGTCTAACATTTCGTACAATCTTAGTCTAGCATTTGCGGTTGTAAAAGCCGCTATAAATATATTGGTATTGAAATCATTTTCTACATAGCAACCTTTATACTTGTAATCAATTTGTAACATATTTTCGTTTAATTCATTGATATGTATATTATCAAGTCTGTCGTCTAATAAAATCTCATAAAATCTCTTAATATCTGTAACATGCTCTGTTGCCCCCATATTTTGTCTTTGACCAAATTTACCCCATAAGGAATTTAAACAGATTTTTGCAACAGCTCTCTTTCCAGGATTATTTTCTATTTTACCCAATTCAATACCTAGATTTTCTTTTACGGCTTTTCTATATTCTTCTTCTGATTCAAAATCATTTTTCCATTCACTTGTCTCTAACTTTATTTTCATAAATGCTTTTACATGTCCTTTAAACAAATAATTCGATTTTTGTTCAAAATGCCAAACTTCATTAATAGTTATTATTTTGTATCCTTTTTCAATTGCTTTTTTTACTTCGTTTGTACACCAGGTTCCTCTGACAATTCTTTGAGATTCCGTATGAGTACATTTATCTTTTTGATTATTTAATTTTGCACACAATTGACATAATGGAAATGTTAGTTTTTCATCGCCAGATTTCCTTTTATTTTTAACAGGTAAAACAAGGTGATACAAACCTCTTGGTGGTAAAATTGCACATTTTATTAAACCATACCATTTTGAATTATATGTAGGAGGTTTGAATATTTTAGTAGGGTGTCCAACTGGATAATCATCATAACATTGTACTGTTGGATATAAACTACAAATATCTATATATTTCATTTTCTTTCCATTAACTTTCAGTTTTGTAGCATTAGTTCTTCCTCCGAAGAATGCATTTCTAGGATTAAGTTCTTCAATTTCTTTATATTTGCTTTTAATTTGTTTCATTTCTTCTTTATATTGTTTAGATTTAATCCAATTGCATTCCCACATTTCTATTAAATTATAGCCAGCTTTTTTACTTGCTCGCTTCTTTCTATTGTTTGTTCATAAAGATTTTCCATAGTTATTTTATTCTTATTATTAATAAAATTTGAACTATAACATTTTGTACAACCATGCCAAAAACAACCGTGATATTGATAGATTGTATTAGTTTTTTGATCAAAGCCATCAACTTTTGATCCACATATTCTCACTTCACCATCGTTTAACGCATGTTTTATATTTGGATTATGAAAACTATTCAACCAAGAAATTGATTGTTGAGAATATTGGTCTTTTTTTAGATTATCAACAACTGCAATTGTATCTTTCTTAATATATTTTGATATATATATAGCCATACAAACATCAGCAATTGTAATGTATCTAAAAGGATCTATGTTAGCTATTTCTAGAAATTGTTTTCTTAATTCAAGACATCCTGTTCTTAATATATCCACATCAGAATTACAATAATCATCAAGTTCATTTTTAAAATCAAATAAATAATTTTCTTTTCTTTTTTGTTTATGCCATTCTAAAAATTCTTGCCTATCTTTTATTTTCATAGAATGAACACCATAGCATTTTGTATATGGTATTTTTCCAATATAGTTCTGATTTTCTGTTGTATTGAAAAAATGTGGAAAATAACCTTTTTTAAGTTCGTTTAGACCGAATGTCTTGGGGAAGTTTTTTAAAGGTCCTTGAACAAAATTACTACTATCAATAATTCTTAAATTAATTGATTTTATTTCCATTAACATTATTTTAGATCCAATATACTGGGTGATCCATTTCAATATTAATCATAGGCGGCTTTGCAAACTTTAAGGCATGTCTATTCTTACTTCGGACACCTTGACCTTGAGCAGTCTTAATTACAGTAATCATTGTATTGTTAGTTGCATACCCAGCAAGGGATTTTTTGAAATTTTATTTGCAAATGGCATTTCGAAAAAATTTGACCAAAAAAAAAACTTTTCAAAAGTGTTTATATTGTTCGTTACCACAACTTTATTGCCTATGAGTGAAATCACAACTAAAGACGTTTTTTGTGGATAGTTCAACATTCAACGCGGTTATTTAAATTAAATACTGAAATAAAACTAAAAAAAAGACATGATGTAATTTATTTCAGATAAAAGATTACAACAACCACTTACAATAACCCAACTAATCAACAATAATTTGAATTTTCATTTTCTCCAGTAACAAATTAATCTGTCTGTTCCGATAATTTTGAACTTTCCAAAAATTCCTACAAAATCTGATTATTATTATTATCCGAGATTCTGAACAACCATTACTCATCTTTCTGAAAGATTGGACATTAAATTTCTAGTTTGTCAGAACTAATCCTAAAAGTGTTTATGCCGATCCTAAATTAGTAGTTTTCCTATTGATCTTTGAGATTTACTAAAATTGATAAATCAGGAATCAGTAATAATTGGTATATCCCGTTTAACTACCTTGTTCTAGCTATCTTTTCACAAAAACTGCTCAAAATGACCTCCGTTATTTTCCTGACAAAGTCGGATTCGTCTTTTCATGTTCTCAAAAACGTTTGTTAAACATTGAGGGGAAATTTCTCGACAAACTTCTGTTATTGCTTCTTTTAATTCTCTGATATCATTGATGGCATTCCTAAAAACGGAATTCTTAATATGACCAAAAAGAAAATAATCCAAAGGTGAAAGGTCTGGTGATCTTGGAGGCCACAAATTATACGATATCAAACGATCGTCGAAGAATTCCCGGAGATAACCAATTGTTGCATTAGCCGTATGCGCCGTTGCATTGTCCTGTTGGAAGTATCCATTCTGCAACTCTTCATCGTCCAGTTGGTTCACAAATTCTTCAAGAATGAGCCGTTGGTATCGTTCGGCATTTATGGTCTCGTCAAAGAAGATTGGGCCTATCATACGTCTACGAGACATCGCCACCCAAATACCAATCTTCTGGGGATGCAAACCAACTTCTGTAATCTGGTGAGGATTTTCAACAGACCAAAGTCTCATATTCTGAGAATTAACAAAACCATCCAAATAAATCCAGGCTTCATCACTAAAAAATGTCAAATCAAGCATCTCATTGTTCAAATGTTGTTCAAACCATTGACAGTAAGCTATTCTTTTAGGAAAATCTGGGGGCTTTATTTCCTGGACCACTCGAACTTTATAAGGATACATGTTGAGGTTTTTCTTCACAATCCGTTGACAGCTAGTATAGCTGACATCAACTCTTTGGCTTAAACGTCTCAATGAAGTTGATGGTTGTTCTTCCATTATGATTCTAACATTTTCGATGACCTCTGGAGTGCGAACGGAAATGTTCCGACCTGGCCTTTTCTTAACGACTGATCCGGTTTCTCTAAAATTAGGCACTATATTTTGAACGCACTGATAAACTTTTTGATAATCAACGTCCATTCGATGTGGATACTTCACTCGGTATTCGTCCACGCACGGTTCGATTGAGTACACCCATTCTCCATTTTCTTGCTTCACCCCATTTCTGAAGTAGCATTCTAACAAGAACGCTTTTTCTTGAACGGAAAACGCCATTGGATTGCTTTTTTTCTCAACAGTGAAATGGAATACACCAATGCACCAAAGAAAAATGCTATATAAGAGAGCCTTCTCATTCGCGGGATTTACAACAATTTGACATATGACAGTATTGACAGTTCGTCAGAGTTCGCCGTTCGACTCGGGCCGGCCAATGGCGTAGAATGTGGTAACATTTCGGCAAAAAAAATCGTTTTAACCTGTTTTTATGTGCGTTACATTCTGTTCCCAAACTTATTCTGACACCACAAAACAGTAAAAAATTAATAAATTCCAATTTTATAATGTTTTATTTTAACGGAACGTAGATAATTGTAAATACCCCCTCAACCCCACTTTCTGCGACGCTAATGTGTTATGCTGTGAAAAATAGTAAAAATGTTCTAAGACCTACGTGCAAACTTGCAAAGCCGACTATGATTAATATTGAAATGGATCACTCTGTATATGCAGAAAGGTTTAATACCGTTTTCAACGCAATATTTTAGAATAAAGTAAGAATCATAACCTTTTTCATAATGTGCAATAGCTGTGTATCCTTTATGATCTCTAGAAACTAGCCATTTACAGAAATCTTTGTTAGTCTTAAAAGAATCAACATTACCGTAAAAATCGTGAGCTATAACTAAATTAGGTACGTGTTTGCCCGTTTCTTGCATCGCTTCATAATCAAAGAATAAATATTTTTGTGTGTAAGAGCACTTAGTTGTATTAAATGAACATCCGCAATTAAGACATTGATAACCGTTTTCTTCCTTTCTTGGTATTTTAACACAATTTTTACATTCTTTACATTGATAAATGTGATATTTTACTCTTTTGTTTGTTTTATCAGGAAAAGTTACTGTACAACCTTTTCTATCACAATTTTTACAACCTTTTATTTTCTATTCTTCACCACCGTCTTTTATTTTTGTTTGACAGATTCCACCTTTTTGCCGCTTCCATTGCATATAACATTTATGTTTACGTATTTCAACCTCTTTATAACAATTTCTACATTTTTCCCAGCCACATTTGTGTTCTTTACTACCCTCTTCTATCATTTTATTACCTCTTTCAATAATTTTATTACATTTTTGGACCATTTTCGGTTTTGTAGAAATTAATCTATCTCCTTCTTCAATCATTTTTTTACCTTCGTCAACCATTTTATCACCTCTTTTGAGTATTTTATTACACTTTAAGCATTTATGAAATCTTTCACAAACTTCATAATGCTTTTCTAAACATTCTTGATTAAAACAGTATCTATTTCATTTTTCGCAATATATTCTTTTAGCAGAGTCTTCTTTGTGATTAGATTTGAAACACATTATGCATATTTTATCCTTTGTTTTGCATTTATGTTTATCTTTGTTTTGATATAGTTTATCACATTTTTTACAATAATAAGATTGACCATAGAAAGCTGTCATACTACCAATTGTATCAAAATGATTTCCATTTTTATATAAATATATTTTTATATCTTTTTCAGGCCCCGAATATATTATGGAATTAAAGCATTCCGCTGCTACGACTTTTATTTGAATATTTAATACTTTTTCTATATTTGCAATATCATCTATGGTAAAATAATTTTTATTATAGTCTCCAAGCTGATTACATAGCTCTTGAGCTAAAGTTGATTGTAAATTTCTCCCCATTCTTATATATTTTAATTCATTATCATTATATTCTTTGCCTAGTATAATGTTTGTATGATAAGTTAATCCAACAATAACAGCTCTTGGACAACATAATCTATCTTTATTTTTAATTTGTGTTATACTTTTCTTTGTTCGTGAGTCTTCTGTTATATTTAATAATATTCTAGCGTTAGTAGCACCTCTAGGCATATTAACAACTTCTACATGAAATGTACAACCGTATATATCTAAATCTTGATTTGAAGTTAAGATACTTTGAATTTTGTTTAATAAATTATCAATTTCAGAAGTTCTTGATAACCCTGTGGAAATAGAGGACCAAAGATCATTGTGATTAACTACTATATTTAATAAGTCTCCTTCTTTGAAATTTGTTTTCTCTTTTACTATTTCAATCATTTCATTTAAACCCTCTCTAATGACAGTATTTTTTTTTCATAATTATGTCTGAAAGATCTGACTCGGATGATTCTTCCTCTTCGTCTTCGACTCTGGGCAAGCCTCGCCTGTCTTTCAATAATATAACTTTATAGTAAACTTTATGTTTCTTCCATTTTTTGCTGTATTCAGCTTTTGTTTCTATTATTTTAATTTTAGATTTTTTTGAAAACTCTGTAAAATAAGTATCTTCGAATGCAAAAGATTGCTCACCAATTTTTTGTAATAATTCTGCTTTTTTCATTTTTGAGTAACCTTTAATATTTCTTTCTTTAACAATTTTTCTTAGTTCTTTTAACGTTTGATCCAGATTTGTCTTCGCCTTTGGCTCTGGGCTGGCTCTGCCAGTCTTCGGTTCTTCTTTCAATAATTCTTTTAAACTAGGTGATTTGATTTCGTTGAGAAGAATGTTTATATTATCATTGTTTACATTATCTGAAATTTGATTCAATAGATCTATTTTTTTACTATTTCTTTTTATGTTTAAGTTTAGTTTGCTAGCAATTGATTTTAATTTTTTAATACTAATCCTGCTTAATTTATTATGCCAATCTCCAGCATTGAGTTTTTCTTTTTAATTTTATAAGATCTGATTTAGTTTTTGAGTTATATTTTGAGTAGTTCTTTAAACCTTGCCTTCTTGCAACGGTTTTTAATTTTTTCAAATTTAGTTTATTTAGTACAATTTCATTATCTGACGTTGGAGTTAAAAAATATTTATTCATCAATGCTGCTCCGCCGGCCAAAGGTGAACTCGAACACTTTTTTTAAATCCCCTTTAGTAAGTTTTACAATTTCCTCAAGACTTATTTTAAGAAGTTGATCTTTCTGTATCTCCATTTATAAGAAAAAAGTTTTTGCAAAATATTTTTTTCCAAAACTCTTAAACTTTATCAATGATTATAATATGTTAGTAAGATATGTTTTGGATAGTATTGCTTTCCTACTAATTTACCGCACTTACATAATATTTTTTTACCTCTATATTGTTTATTCCACAATATGTTACACAAAGTTGAATAACCACCTTTGCTTTTTTTATTTGGATAAAAATTGTCCAAATCTTTTTCAGTATTGCAGTTTTTACAAACTTTTTTATCCATTTATTAGGAAGATATTATTTCATAATAAATGAAAATGACTCATAATACCAAAAGGGAACAGTCAGCTAAACAAAAGATAAACATAATAATTAAAAAATATTACACATTAACAGAGTCTAGTATTCCGTCAGTGAAGAATTTAAATAATATGCGATCAAGACAATTAGCATCAAATTTTTTAGCACAAAAAGGAGACCCTACTTCTAAAAATATTACCTTAAAAGAGTTTGCTAAACAGAATAAAATTGGTGAAAATACAATTAGGAATCAAATAAAATTTCTCACTGGTGAAACATTAATTAAACACAACAAAAAATCAAACAATATAGAACAATATAACAAAGAACAGAAACAAATTAAATCTAAACACAAATCAAACACGTCCCAATCAGATTGCAAAGCGACAAAAGAGTCCCTAAAAGGGACTACGGCTCCGCAGGCTGAAGAAGAATTTGATAAAAATTTTAATAAGACTATAAATTCCCTATCTAATAAATAATGGCACTAATTGATGTTGCAGACAAAAATCAGGTAAAAATTATTCAAAATAGAATAAAAAAAGACTGCATTGAGTTTAATAATTTATCTGTTGGCAATAAAGTTAAAGCATCTAATCAACTGTATATGGAAAACAGAATTTTAGTAGAATTAGGAAATGCTGCAGTTGAAACAATAGAAAAGATGGACGAAGAAATCGAGCATAAAGATAACAAAATTAATGTATTCGAACAAGAATTAAAAGATGTAAATAGTTATGATGTAGAAAAAATAAACGCATTACTGAATAAAAATCCTGTTATTAGGTATAACAATAAAGAACGAGCAAAAAGACGTTTAGCAAACACTCTTTCTCTGGTTAATAAATGAATACAGCGAATTTATTAATCAAGGCAAACTTAAAGATTGCTGAATTAACAAAAGAAAAGAAAAAAATTATATTTATTTTTATTTGTATTATTTCAATAATTCTTATAATAATGTTAGTTGCATTTCTGCTTCGTATATACCCTCTTTAATTTTTTCATCATTAAGATCAGAAACAAAATAAATCCAAACATTATATACACGTTTTTCTATAACTGTAAATATTTCTTCTGTCCAATTTGTTTTTAATTTGTTAATGTAATCATAAATGCGGTTTCTAATAATTTTCTTTCATTTCCTTTATTTACATCTTTTGGTTTCATTTTAATAGTAGTATGATAAGAATTGTTATAAAATTTTATAATTTTTGGAAGTGGTGAAATCCAATCAAAACTGTCATATAATATTGGTTTGAATTTATTTCCTAAAGTACGGTTGAATCTCTCAATAAAGAAAGCCTTATTTTTTGTTCCTGTGCTATAAAGATTGATGTTATATTTATTTAAAACAACTCTCATATCCTTATTATAAAACTTTTTTCCTCTATCAGTATGTAAATTTTTCGGCGGTTTGTGTTTATCTTTAATTGCTTGATTTATGATTTTTAAAAATGCATTAGCTACTTCTAATCCTGATTTAGTTTTTAAAGGTTCTACCCATACAAATTTAGAAAAGGTGTCTTCAGCAACTAGAATATAGATAAATCCCTTGTTAATCTTTTTAAATTTATTAAAATCATTTGTCTTCGTCTTCGCCTTTGACTGTTTTGTTCTTAAAGTATAGCTTGGATCTTCTGATTTTCCTTTTGGTCTGTAAAAAACATAAATATCCATTTGCCAAGTATCATCAAGACCTTTGTGTTGGAATACTCGTGTTTCATAGTTTTTCCTAGCAGGTTTCAATTATTCAATAATTAAAATATTTTCAGGTGATTTTGAAATATTATTTTTCACTGATTGACAATTTCTGCAAGTTGATATTCTTCTCCAGCGTTTATATTTTACAATAAATTCCCTTAGGTCATGAGCGGTTCGCACGAATTCTGGTTCTCCAGTGGATTTAGTTTTCGTTTTGCATATTTTACAATAATCCATTTATTTGATTCTAATTCATGAGCGTCCCTGAAAGGGACTACGGCTCCGCAGGCCGATTTTTTTATATGTACTTTTCTTTTTACCGCATGCAAGACATACTGATGAGTAATAATTCTTACCCTTTTTATCTTCTTTAATAACTATATTGTTATTACCTGTGTTTGTTTTACATTTAACACAATAAGTATTCATTTATAAATATGAAAATTACGTTAAAGAGTTTAAGGCTGCGATCCTGAGATAAATTTCGACTCACTGAATATGCCTTTGGGAAGTGCTGCCCACTATCGTCCCTAAAATAAATTAAATAGTTTTTTTGCTATTTTGTAACAGAGGACGCTTTTATGTACCTGCCTATGCCAATAGTTTTCTTTTTTAACACAAATTTTAACCCTCCAAGGTCGAATTGAGAAATAAGCCTTTTTTTATGAGAGAAAATGTAGCATTGGTCAACCCTTTTTTTAACATTTTGATACAAAAATTACTAGGTACACACACCATTCCTCGCACAAAAGAAAGTAATAATCTAAAAGTTTATACATGATGTCCCAAAAGATCGCACTTAATTTTATTGGTGAATTCTTAGTCAAAATCTGAGTGGACTTTTGAGTTGCACATTGGTTAGGCAATTATTACCATAATGAAACTTGAGCAAACCTTATTTTGATGTCGGTTTGGGAGTTTTTGAAATTTTTTAAATTGTTTTTATTTAACTGAATCAAACAAATTATTATTTTTTCATCGCCTATCGCCTAGTAATTAGTTACTTACATAGACTACTCTACTGATTAATTTTGATCGAACCTATTTTATGTTTATTTGTGTGACCTTTTTGTTCTTTACCTTGGAAGAACAACTATAAGCGTGTACAATATTTAGGGTACTATCTATTTTTAATTTTGACTCTAAAATGACACATTATCGGAATGATGATTCTTTTGACAAGCTGTATACATGTTCTAAAAAAACTACTACAAATTAAGCTCCTTTATAAAATAAATAAATAAAAAAATAAAATAATCCATTTGGGTCCATAAATACTAACAGTGATAAATAAATGTTTTAGAAATATTCTTTGATGATAAAATAAAACCAGGTCCGATAGACCCCCTGCTGTCCGGAAACGCAGGATAATTCTTAACATTCTATTAAATTTCTTCTAATTTGTTACCCCTCTTTATAATACTCAATAATACTGTGATGGTTCCCAGGCCCCAATTTTGCGGTCAGTCCGAAATATTTGAATTTTATTTTTTTACATCGGAGAAGCGTCCGATAGATTTTTCCCAGCGGGTACTGTAAGGCGAATTGCTTCCAGATGTCGTCCCTCTGAGAATGGTCAAATTCCAGAGTTTGGGCAAGGTCAGATTTCTTAGAAAACTTGCATTTTGTTACGTACACACAAACCCTTGTCTCAAATTGATAATTTTGTGATATCAAACCGATCGAACGTACTCTACGGTTTGAGCAAAACGCGGACACATCGGAAGCATCGTTTGAATCGGACTTAGATTAAGTTAGAGTAAGATTAGGGAAGAACCGAGTTGTACCTGTTCCTATCACTCGGGGAAGATGCTTAATTAAGTTAGTATCATTTGTCGTTGTAATTTGGGTACCGGCCGTTCCTTAATTAGCTTTGCAATTTGACAAATTAGCAGTAACCACCAAGTAGGGGTAAGACGACTTACGGGGGTAGTTGCGGACCAATAGGATGAGCGCTTCGGATACGCTCGTTTTCGAGAGTTTTTTCGATCTCCAATAGTTATAGTCTCCAACAAAATTAAAATTAGAATAAAAATCGTAACAAAACACTTATCTAATTTATATGTTTAACCTCTTATTTGAATCTCCTCCAAGCTACACCCCAAAATGTAAACTATCATAAATTTAAAAAAATTACGGGTTACCACAACAAAAACAGCTTTCAAAAAAAGCTATAAATACTTAGTGAGGGTTTATTTACCTAAAGTTTTATTGCGATAGGAACGGCATCCCTAGACATGCCAGCTGTTTTATTATAAATCTAAAAATACATCAAATATTATTTTTTTCATCACTAGAGTTTTTTTTTTGATAAGAGGTATGATTTGAAAACCCATTTCGACAAAAATTTCGTCAACGTTAAACAATGTATTTATATTTTAATTTAATAATCAAACCGTTGAGATAATACTGTAACAGAAAAAAAACGAATGTTTGGTAATTTATTTGCTTCAAGTACCACATTAATCTTCTGAAAAGTCTTAAAAAGCCAGGTAAGGTTTTCGTACCAAATATTATTTGGCTAATATAATATGTATCTATTTGAACTAAATTCAGTCAGTTAAAGCGTAAATTCAAAATTTGGCATCCTATGCTTGCGCGCCCTCTTTTAGACGGTAGCTGAACAATGTTAGTACCATTTCGACCACGGACGCCACTCCACGCAATTCTATCCGAAAAAAATGTTAGAGAATTTTTCAGAGCCAAACATGGCAAAACCTTTAGATTAATCACTTAAAACGTTACCGCAAAATGTTGCAGAAACTTGGGAAAAGGGCTTGTATATCTCAGTTTTTTGATTTACTTCTATTTTATGCGTTAAAAAAAACTTTGAAATGTACACAATTTAAACCTCTAGACTAACCAAAATGTAACAATGTTTTTTTTAATATTAGACTCATTATTTTGCAATAAAAAATAGCAGACGCCCTGCACACATTCTTTAGCTTTCCAACAGTACCCAACTTTTGTCATTTTATCAAATATCTTGCCCATGTTTGGCCCTGAAAAATAGTCATGTAAAATCGTGATGCCACTCCCCGTTTACATGGACTTTTTCCCGCCTCTTTTAGTCCAGGATCGCACCCTTAACACCATTGCGTCCCTTCCATTCCTTACGTTGAGTTTACACTATTAGTTAATTGATTATACGATTTAAACTTAAAAACTTACGATGTCTATCTTTTGTGCGATATGCGAATTTTTTTAATTCATTCGAACTTGCGTTGAAATATCGCATCAGGGCCAGTGTGAACATTCCGATTTTGAACGAATGCTCAATGGTACGTATGTATCAACAGAATAGCGTAAAGCTGTTCAACTGGGTTATGAAATTGTTGAGACGACCGAGGTTTGGGAGTACGAAGTTGAAACGTACGATCCCGTACTGAAAAAGGGTGGTTTGTTTACGGATTATATAAATAATTTTTTAAAGATCAAGCAGAAATGCTCAGACTGGCCCGCTTGGTGTAAAAACGATGTCTATAAAGAACGGTATATAGCAGAATAAATGAATCGGGAGGGTGTTGAGCTAGACAAAAATAAAATTTTTAAAAATCCAGGAATGCGATTTCTATCTAAAATCATGTTAAATTTGTTTTGGGGTAAATTCAGGCAGCGCGAGAACCTCCAGCAAACCCAACTTATTAGCGATCCTTCAGATCTTTTCAAACTAGTAACAAATCCGTCTATAATTGTTCACAATATTAACGGTGATTAATCCGGAGCTTGTGATGACAACATGGGATAGGTGAAGATGTTACACCTCTCAAAACAGTTAATGTCGCCATTGCTGCCTTTACGACGGCTAGTGCACGGCTTGAATTATATGTTTATTTGGAAAAATTAAACGAGAGAGTGTTGTACTATGACACAGATAGTGTAATTTTTGTACACAGACCGGGTGATTGGTTGCCACCCACAAGTGATTTTCTCGGTGATCTAACTGACGAAATGAGCGAATATGGACCGGGTAGTTACATAGCCGAATTTGTCAGTGGCGGTCCCAAAAACTATAGCTTTAAATTTTGGAATAGTACTAAACCTCAGTTTGACTACACATGTAAAATTAAGGGGATTACTTTGCATTACAATAATTTATTGCACATTAATTTTGAGAAAATGCGCGAAATGGTGTGCCGTAATGATGGTGAAGAGATTAACTTAGAAGATAGAATTATTGTGCGTAGTCCCAACTACGAACTCATGACAAAAGAATCGTCCAAACGATATCGTGTTAAATATACGAAACGTAGACAGTCGAACGATTCTTTTGACACACTGCCATACGTTTTTAATTAATTTTACCATTATAGCTGACGTTTGTTATTGTTTTCTTTTTCTTTTTTTTTTTGTTTTTACCATTGTTTGTTTTGTTTTTTTATTTGTTTGTTACTTGTTTTTTTCTTTTTTATTATTATTTTTTTTAATAAATGTTTCTACTATCTCTATCTAGCTCTTTTCATTTCAATCGTTATTTTTCGTCGTCGTAGCTGCCGTTGGCGACGCTGCGTCGTGTTTTACCGGTCGAGCCGCCGTTACATCGCCGTGTTACCCGTTTGCACCGCCGTCCCCGTTCGCGCCGCCGTGCCACTCGCACCACCATGATAAAAAAAATGCTAAACAAAATGAAAACAGTTTCTACTTGTGTCAGCGTTTATTACACTGATAAGAAACACATAAAGTCGCTATTAAACATTTTCAAAAACGTGTCTATTGAATTACCCATCACGTAGTTCAACAGAAACAAAACGCAGTATTGGCCGCACAGAGTTGATGAAACATCCTGAATCTGAAAAGTGTTGTACGACCAAATCAACGAATTCCTTTTGAGAAAGTTTGAAATATTTGTAGGGGGTTGTTGTCCAAAGCTATCAAAGAAATACCCTAAACCATATTTATTGATGTAAACAGCCATCCAATGACATGTAATCAGGATCCATGTTGACTATTAGTAGCGCTGGTTTACTCGTCATAATCGGCAGTGTATTATATGCAGGAACAAGAACATGATATTTTCTCTTCTTTCTCCTCTTCACAGCTATTGTCTCCAGACAGTTTTTCACTTGAACAGTATTCATTGTACCAAGTTTCTAAGTTTTTTACATTTTGTGAAGCACAAGCTGCATCTTTAAATGTGTAGTGTTTGCAGCAGTTTGCATCGAAACGTTGACGTAAATCTCTAAAAGACGGACGTTTAAATCCTCAATGTTAACTACATTACAATCGGATGGTCGTTTGAATAGCAGACGTTTTTTCTCTAGACTTTTGACGTAAATACACGTTGAGTTTTTCGTTTTTTTTTCTTAATATTTCGTTTAATTTTTTATAAGCTGTATTACCTGTTGACCAACAGAGACAGTGATAATAGTTGGTCAACCAATCAGCTTGCTTTTGGTAGCAATGCGGTGGTGTTGAAAAATCTTCAGGGGGTTCAAACATAAACTGAGATGGTGAACTTTTATCACAACTATTTAATACTACCAGCTGTTTTATAATTAGGTTGCCACTTAATCATCCGTAATTGAAACATTGAAAATCGATAAAGACAACCATCTCGATAGACCTTGGAAATAAGACTGTAGAAAAAATAAATGGGATTGAGTGAAGATTGGTTAGGATTCAAAGTGACGTATATTCGTTAAGATTAAAAGTATATTGAGTAACGGCTTTACAGTTCGGTGGTCTGTACAACTCTGACTGCTTATTCTATTCTTACTTAAATCTTAACTCTAAGCGTCAACATCTGCAATGCACATTTCCCAAACATTCACACACTCCAGGTACTTCAAGTCGCTTTCCCTTTCCCTCATTTTTTATTGCCTACTTAAAACTAGCCTTCAACCCTTTTTCTTTATCTCTAGTATCCTAACTATTTTCCACGATTATACTTCTTATTCTTAAGATTATTTTTAAAAGTTTTTACTAATATTTCTCGATACTACACTCGGCCATCCTGCAAGGACATCTGCTCTCAGATGTCTTCATTCGGCAAAACTTCCCCATGGTTTTATGTGTTTCATGTGATCCGCAGATGTCAACGTCTGGAATGGTCCTTCATGATATCCCAACTTCTCCACCAGGTATCTGTCATTACGCAATACTCTTGTCACAGGCTATGGACCAAGGAACTTCGAGTGTGTTTTTAACCCTGGACCCTGCTGCGTACGCTTGATGGCCACCATATCATCCAGCACATACTTCGTGGCTTCCTTGCGTCTTTTGTTGTAGTTCTTGCGGTTCTCGGATTGTATCTTCACTAATTGCTCCTTTGCTTCATCGCGTAGCTCGTCTCGTTCTTCTTGAAACATCTGGATCCATTCTTCTTCTATCATTTCCCGAACCTTAGGATTTTCTTTCAAACGCATTTGTATTCCAAACAACAAATTAAAAGGCGTCTTATTTGTACTTCGGCTTGGGGTCGCATTTAAATACTTCTGGACAGTTTCAAGATGTTTATATCACTCATCTGGTCGGGGAGCCGACAACTTTGTTAACAATGGAATGGCCGTGCTCAATGTTTTCCTCTTTGCAATAATCCCTAAATGCATTCGACGTGAACGTGGCTTCCCGGTCGGACATGATTCTTCTGGGATTTCCAAATATCCTTGCTTGTTTTTGAAGCCGATTGATCCCTTCGTCAGCATCGGTAGAACGCGTTGAATACATCCACACGAATTTGGTAAATACATATATTACCACAAAAATATGACGATACGACTTCTTCGTTGACGGTATCGGTCCAAGGTGGTCTATGTGATAGGTATCTAAAGGGAGGCTTAGGGATCGAGTTTAACAATCCCTCTTGTTTACCTGTTTTCCTTTCGGCTAAAATACAGTCAATACAATTCCGTACCACACTCTCAACCTTCTCTCTCATACCCTTAAACCAGTAGTCACTACGCACTAACGCCTCTGTTTTATTTATCCCAAAATGACCTCGACCATGAGCCCGTTGGACTACCTGAGTCTGCATATTTTTAGGCACAACAACAAGATATTCACTATTCTCCACTCGGTACAATAAATCATTTCTCACTCACGCACTTGGTTTTCCTTTACACTTTTAAGGATCGCCTGTATCTGTTCATCTACAAGTTGCGCTCTCTTAAGTCTAATTATCATTCCATCTACACTCTCTTCTACCAGGAAAACAAGTGGCAAGGGGTTCTGACTTAGGGCGTCCACATGCGACATGTTTTTACCTGGCCGGTGAACTATTACATATTGGAACTCTGCAAGGAGCAGTGCCCATCTAGCCACCTTCACACATAAATTTTTCTTATTCATTGTCATTGTAAAAGGCTGGCAGTCTGTTACAATCGTAAAAGGGATATTTAGCAAATACACTCGAAACTTCTCTAATGCTTTTACAATGGCAAGGACTTCTAATTCATAACTAGTTCTCTTTTCTTCAGCGGGCGTTGTTTTCATACTCGCATAGTGAAAAGGATGGAATTTATTGTCGTTTGGGTCTTTCTGTAATAAAATCATCCCGAACCCTAATTGAGATGCATCGGTGTGCAACTCCGTCTCCGCACTAGGATTTTAAATTTTTAACACCGGCTTACCGACCAAGGCGGCTTTTAACTCATTAAATGCCTCAATGTCTCGATCACCAAATTCAAATTTTACCCCTGTTCGAAGCAAATTAGTAAGGGGCCGCGCTATCAATGAATATCTAGGTACGAACTTCCGAAAATAACCCGTTAGCCCCAGAAAACTCTGAACGTCTTTCACGCACTTCGGCTGCTTGAATTTCGCGACGGCCTCAGTCTTATATTTTGACGGCTGAACGGTTCCCTTCTCTATAACAAACCCGAGGTGCTCAACCCTTTCTTGCAGGAGCTTACATTTTTTCCAATTAATTTTTAACCTGTGCTTACTCGCAACGTCTAACACCATACTCAAATACTCGATAGCCTTCTTACGTGTCGCTGCAAGTATGATTAAATCGTCCATGTATATCCTAACAATTCCCTTTTCGATCAACGGTCTAAAAATTGCACAAATGTACTTTTGAAAAGTTATCGAGGATATACTGAGCCCAAAAGGGGCCTTTAAGAACTTATACTGACCATTTGGGGTACCAAACGCAGTATACTTAGTACTGTTCTCCTTTATATGGACGTGAAAGAACCAATTTTTTAAATCTATAGTACTGTAATACATCGCGGACTGCAACAAGTCGATCTGATTCTCGATAAGCGGCAAGGGAAAATACGGTCGTATTATTTTCTTATTAATCGGTCTGTAATCTACGCATAATCGCGTCGAGTCGTCTTTCTTTTTTACAAGCACGATTGGACTTGCATATTCCAAATTCGATGGACGGATTATCCCTTTGTCCGTCCATATTTTCAGAAGATCGTCAACTTCCTTCCGCTCGTGGGGTGACAATCTTCTGGGTCTCGAAGTTACCGGTATTTCATCCGTCAAAACAATTTTCATCTTTACCCCTACATCGTGCATCTTCTCCGGCTTATAATTGACTACTATTTTGTTAATTTCCTCGCGATAATGCGGCTCTTCGATATGCGAGAGATTGTTGTACGACGCTAAATCCCGCGACCGCGGAATCCGCGGATAGTCGAAACTTGGCATAGATTTAAGGCATGTTAGGTTAGGATTAGAGCGATGTGTTCGGTCCGAGGTTTCGTGCGATATAGGGTCGCGCGGAAAAGGAAAAGGACACACACGCTCCAGCTTCAGCATCTGCGTATCTGTGATTCCGCACCACACGGGGGCCGCGTAGGTGATCACTGGTCTGATGATCGTCGTGTAGACCGTCCTCTTGTTCTCCGTTGACATCGTGCTGTTCTTTGCCATCAGATGATAAAGCTTTCGAAGAATCCCGTTGGCGTTGGCGAGTATCTTGTCGACGTGTTTGTAGAAATGCAGATGCCTATCCAAAACGACGCCCAAGTACTTGCTTTCGTTGGTCACTTCGATCTTTTCATCAGCAACTCGCAGCTTCGTGATGACTTTGTTCTCCGTGAATCTTCGGGTCATGATGAGGTTTTCAGTCTTCTGGGGATTGAGTTCAATTCGCCATTTTCTGAAATACTCTTCGATCATGTTCAGATGCAGTTGAACTTGTCGGTTGGCCACTTCCGCGTACACCGCGGTATCATCGGCGTAAAGCGCGAGTTGTGTCTTCTCGAAACGTGGGATGTGGAACGTGGAAGTGGAGGCGCGTCTACCGAAGACGGCAGCCCCACCAGTGACCGCGAGTGCTCCATACCGGCCTCCATGCCGTTATTGCCCCGGGAGACACTATCACCGCGACTGCCCCGTAGCCGCTCAACAGCAACGAAGCGGTTCGGGAAACGCAAGAGGCGCCGCCCCCGTCATGGCGGCGCGACCCGAGCAATAAAGGCTGCGAAGGTGACCAAACCCAACCCCTCCGGAAGGGGGAATACTTCCGGTGGCGCCCAACAACCAGTTCCGAAGAAAAGACACTTAGTGCCCTTCGTGAACCAACCGCGGTCAGTGCCTCGCCAGTGCGACAACCACGTTGACGGACGCTCAGTGCACCTCGCGTCGGACACCAGTGCGCGGCCAGTGCCGACCCCACACACAAACGAACGCACAGCGCACCTCACATCAAGCTGCAACGACAGTGCGCGATCAAACAACAGTGCGCGGTTGATAACCGGTAGTAGTGCTCGCGAAAGTGGACGCCCAGTGTGCCTCGCGTTGCATCACCCCGTGTCTCGCTACATTGTGAAAACCGCGCTACCCCGAGTGCCCGTCGCGATAAGTGGCAGCAAGGCCGTTGCGTTAATCGACTCCGGCGCATCAACCAGCTGCGTCCGCGGAGGTCGCTTCAAAGGCTCCGTACGACTGCTCGCCTCAGGCGCCGAGATACAGGAAACGGCGGACCGCGAGTAACGGAGACGCAGACAGTGAAGTGCGCGATAGACGGTCGGGAATACGAAGTGCCGTGCTTAGTAATGCCCGGCCTAGAGGAAGACATTATTCTGGGGTACGACTTCCTGACCCAGAATGACGCCACGATGGACTATCAGCGGCGACTCGTGTACTTGGGAAAGCAAAACCGACACGCGGTATTCCGGGGGCCAGAAGAGAACAGCCAGAAACCCATGAGAACCATCACTCTAGAAGACGTAGATCACGGTCTACCCCCTGGTAAGCACCAACCTCTCGCACGACTCCTCGGTGAGTGTTTAGACATCCTGAGCGAAGACGGCTCTCCGACTACCACCACGACCACAACCCACAAAATACACCTCCGGGAACAGGTCCCCTTCAGAATATCTCCCTATCGTTACTCCGAGACAAAGAGGTAGATCATTCAAGAAGAAGTGAGGAAGATGCTCGAGCAAAGGATCATCGAGCCTTCAGCATCGCCATACTCGTCCCCTGTGGTAATCGTGACCAAGAAAGATGGCCGACCGCGCTTTTGTGTCGACTATCGCCGCCTCAACGCCATCACCGAGGACGAAGCCGCCCCGCTGCCCATCATCCACGACACCCTGCGCGACCTGGGACGGGCCAAGGTTTTCTCCACAATCGACTTGAAGTCGGGGTACTGGCAAGTACCTATGGAGGCAGTACCTACACCGCATTCGCGACACCCGACGGGGCCCAGTATCAGTTTCGCGTGATGCCGTTTGGACTTAAAAACGCTCCGGCCACGTTCCGAAAGCTCATGGTGCAGGAAGTGCTTGCGGGTTTCCTGCACCGATTCGTGTTAGTCTATTTAGACGATATTGTCGTGTATTCAGACGACCACGACCAACATTTGGGACACCTGAGGCTCGTGCTCGAACGCCTCAGGCAACACGGTCTACTTATCTCTACTTAATAACTAACTTATATCTAATCTAAACCTAATTATTCCTAATTCTAATAGCTGTTTTCGCCGACTTCCATCGCGTCCCTGCATTGTGGGCGGAGCCGACCGAGTTTATAAATACAAGTGCCGTTTGCGCGTGAGGCAATCGCAAACGGAACCCGGTGGCGTGAGCATCGTTGGAACTCGGTAAAACAGCAACTCTATGTCTAACTTACAGCTAACAGAAAGAAGGAGAGAAAGAATGCACACAAGGAAGAAGAAAAAGAGACTTAAATCTATCCTAACTTACTAAGCTATGCCCTAGCTTAACCTAAACTATACACTATGTACATGGGCCTGCGGCGAAACCGATCGGGGCATTTCTGCATGCATCCCGGGCTTCGGATGTACCTGGATTGGTGAAAACATGGGGGCTTCTTTCCGCGCCCATTATCACGCAACCCAGAATACACCACCTGACCCGGTAACAGGTTTTGGTGTGGTTCAGCCCTCGGTCCGCTTTATTTTAACTGGGGTCGTTTTTATTTAAAAACTTGCCACATGTTACCGGCTACTCGTTTGGAGTGACGAGACGGCGATGGATTGCGACAGGTTAGGCAACCCGTGTGACGACTGGTGTTGCGAATGTTTTAATTCGCCGAGTCGGGAGCAGCGAATTCTGTCGGCGAGGTGAGGTGGAAGTCAAAGACAAGTTGAGTGTTAGCTCCTCGCACTCGTCGAGAAAGGCTTTGGGATCTTCGTGGTCGGCGCCCGCGAATTCCGGCAGTACTAGGGGATTGATCACCTGTTGGTTCTTCATTGCTCTGAAGAACTCTTCCGCCATGGTTTGGAAGGACGTGTAAGAAGTGCTTGGAGGGGGCTCCAAAGGGGTCTCGCCATCACGGAGGGTTTGGTGTCGCTGGTATAGACTCGAGAATTTCTTTGAGACGGCGTCGTCGCTGGTCAGCACGTGAAGATGAGTCTCAAGGACGTCTAGGGCGTGACGCACTTGTGTTAAGACTGCGGTGTTTTCCTTGGAGTTCGCCATCTTCGCCGCCTGGGATCGAGTTTGTGGCATGAGACGGGTCGTAGGTGCAGTCGTCCGACTTGCTTTTAAGGCCCCACGTTGGGCGCCAATTTGTTACCGTCGAGGGGCCGGAACAAAGGGGTGGAGATTGTGACGATGACGACGAGGTCGAGTTGGAATAAAACACCAGGGGTCTGTGTTGTCGACCAAGAGCATAGGGTTGCTGATGGCGTTGTTGAGAGAGCGAGTTTGCGTTTTATCTCAGGGCGATGTTCTCTCCGAAGCGTCAGGACTCAACTGCCTTCTGTTTGTGACCTGTTTGTAAGTTAATTTATTTGTAAATATTTTCTTTGTAAATAAACGATCTAAGGAAGCAGGAAGACAAGCGAGCATGGGTGATTTGCTTCGCAGAGAAGGGGGCGACTTGTTACCACCGCTAAAGCTCCTTCTCGCAAATCCGCCATGTTTTTCGCGGGCCGCGGAAAATTCCGCGGCCTTACATTTCACGGACCAAAGTAGACCGCGAACGCGAAAACAAAACGAGAGAGAGCCGGCCGAGCATTGGTCGGCCGGATAGGATTCAAAGCGACGTGTATTCGTTAAAATTAAAAGTATATTGAGTAACGTCTTTATAGTTCGGTGGTCTGTACAACTCTGACCGCTTATTCTATTCTTACTGAAATCTTAACTCTGAGCGTAAACATATGCAATGCACATTTTCCAAACGTTCACACACTCCAGGTACTTCAACTCGCTTTCCCTTTTCCACATTTTTTATTGCCTACTTAAAACTAGCCTTCGACCCTTTTTCTTTATCTCTAGTATCCTAACATTTTCCACGATTCTACTTCTTATTCTTAAGATTATTTTTAAAGGTTTTTACTAATATTTCCCGATACTACATTTTTATCAATATGTTCTAAAAATTCGACTTATAAGTCTGCTAAAACTTTCGGTGCAGCAACCAAATGTCAATTTTGCATTGACGCAAAGCGTTGCGCCACCTCTTTGAGGTATCGCAAAATTTTGTCGCAAGTTCGAGCGGTAATACGACTTGAAATTCGACGCATCTTTGCTTCATCACAGTTGCGTCATCTCCATGGTAACGTCGCAGTTTGCTACATCGCAACTCAACTTGAAATTGGCCCGATCATTTCCAGTCGCCTTAAAATGCAACACTTTGTTCGGCTGAAGTAACACGTCGTAATTTTTTAGCTTGAAAAGAGTTGTCGATTTGAGAACTTCAGGCACAGTTTTGATATTGCTAAAATGTTCTTTATCCTTTGTAATGAATTCGCAAAACTCGCTTATATTGAAACACACGGCCGACGTCAGATGGTAATTGTGAATTCTTACACATATGTCATAATGCTTCAGCGGCAGAACGCCGACCGTAAGAAATTTGGATGCCGATTTTGTAACAGGTATTGTCGTTAATACTGCGTTAATACTGGCTTCAACTTTTTCGGCCTTTGCAACCATGGCGGCTTCTACGTCCTCGTCCAGGTCCTCCATCTGGGGTGCCGGTGGTGGTTGTTGTTTCGGTGAAGGTGGTGTTAGCGGTGTTTGTGGTGGTGGTGAAGTAATATTATTATCGCTTTCTTGATTTATTATGATTAAGTCCAGAGTTCCTGATGATGTTACCTCGGTACTTGATTTGTCTTTGTAGTTAAACCTAGCTTTTTTCACCTGGGGTTCATCACTTGAAGAAAAAGATTATGTTTCAAAGATAACTTGTTCATGGTCACAACGGTTGAGGGTCTTCTTCACAAGATACAAACACACACAAATGGCACTTGGTGAACTTTTGCGTAGTACAAGAGAACTTGGTAACTGACGGTTGCCGCAACTCAACAGCCTTTTATACCGAAACTCAAAAAAAATATTTCTATTTTAGATCAAATTAAATTCCCACTAATTTGCCATTATATAGCCATTATTTATACATTTAATTAATTTAAATAAAAAATTTCCTTTTGCTAACAATTACTTTGTTGTTAAGAAACAAATTTGAAAGGTTTGCCAAATTAATTTGTCGTTGAAAAGTAATTAAAAAATCATTGGTTAATAATCAAATTCAAACTTTTACTTTTGATATCTAATGAGCAATTATTTTTTTTTAGTTTAATTGTCAATGAAATAGCCATTATTAATTAATTAATGTCAATGTTCTCTTTTGATATCAATTTAATTATGAATAAAAAGTCATTATCAATTAAAACTTTATATTTTGATATCAGTGTAACTAATGAGTCCTCAGTGAAAATTTTTTTTATATCTAACTAATTTCCTATTTGATTTATCACTAATAGGCCTTCAATTAAATTTTATCTTTTGATATCTAATTAATTTCTCATTAATTGATGTCAATTAAAACTTTCTCTTTTGATATTTAATTAATTTCCCATTAAAAAGTAATTAATTAATTTTTGATTGGCCTTTGATTGACCCTTGATTGATCTTTAATTGACCTTTAATTAATCACTAATGGGCCTTCAATTAAATTTTCTCTTTTGATATCAAGTTAATTCATCTTTAATTGAAGTCAGTTGAAACTTTCTCTTTTGATACCTAATAATTTCCTATTAAAAAGCAATTAAAAAGTAATTAATTAATTGTATTTTTTGATTGACCTTGATTGACCTTTAATTAATCACTAATGGGCCTTTAATTAAACTTTCTCTTTTGATATCTAATTAATTTCCTATTAAAAAGCAACTAAAGAAGTACTTAATTAAGGTAACTAATTCATTTTTGATTGACTTTTAATTGACCTTGATTGACCTTTAATTAATTACTAATGGGCCCCCTTTACTACTGAGTACAATCCGATCTGTTCTTACAGCATCTCCTCTTTCGCAACAGCTTGTACCGTATATACGTTACAATTACGTGACCCTCTCACACTACTAACGAAAAGAGGGTGAGTCTTAATGTTTGTTAATATTGATGATACGTCGCACTCTTTAAATTATGTTTATTTACACAACTATGTACAAAGATGATTGTATGATGAAAATGATGATGAAAAATGGTACTAGTTCATGAAGATCATGTGTTACTTCTTCGAAGAATGCGGTCACGGTTTTTTTTATCCCTTATACCTGGAGTAGGCACGGAACAATTTCCAAAAAAATCTTACAGGTCATACGTCGTGATCAAAAAAACAATCAATCGAGAGTAGCTGCGACTGGAGCTTGCTTCCAGGATGCGCTTTAATAAAGCCTACGATAGCAAATTAATTTAAAAAAAAAAAATACGAACATTTAAGTAGATTAGATGGCTGTGGTTAAGATCGATTAGATAGACAAATTAGTTTTTCATTGTTGTTTAAAAATCCACTACTTCACTTTCATTTCATCCCCATATTGAAGGGTGAACATGGTGTTTAATTTTTTTATCATTTAATTTAGACAATATAGTGTAGCTGTTTTTTTTTTAGGGCTATGAAAGGAAATGCGTTTACGCACGCTCTCGCATACGGTTCTTCATGCGAGGCAGTGTGGGGCTATGTATCGTAACTACCCACTAAAACCCTTCTTCTTCATGAAGTTGTACCCTTTTCATCGCCTTGTGGATGATATGTTACCGCCGTTGTTCGACATAGCTTCAAATCACAACGCGTATAGGTGTTTCTTTCGGTAATTTTCTTTCTACGTCTGGGTTATTTTCACCAGCTCTTGTCTTTCACCAGTTCTTCTTTCTCCTTTACTTTCATTATGTTTGTGATAACTTTGCTAATCTGGTTCCACTTTTCCTCACTTTCCAACATGAGATCTATCATGTTCTTGACTTGTATCCCTAAACCTGTTTTTTCTTTTAGGGTTTTCCTTTCCTCTTCCCATCTGCAACAAGTCAGTAAAGTGTTCCGGCGAGTCTGTACCACCACAATCCACGCAGGTGTCGTCTACCGTCTTTCCAATTCTTTTGGTATAGCTTTTAAAGGCTCCGTGGCCAGTGAGAAATTGCACCAAATGAAAGTTCAGCTTCCTATGTTTACATTCTGTCCATTTTCTAATGTTTGGAATCAGCTTTTTTGTCCACGTAGCCTTTGGCTCTGTCTCCCATTTCGATTGCCATCTCTTTATAACCCAATTACGTTCTTGTTTTCATATACTAATTGTTATTTTTTCTTTTTTAGATCGTTCAAATAGGAGTCTCCTCTCTTGTGCCAGGAGTTCCATTGGAGGCTCGGACGCCAATACTTGCAGAGCCGCTGTTGATACTGTACGGTAGGCAGTTGTAATTCTAATTAAAGCCTTTCTCTGGATGCTCCCTAACTTATCCCTATAGTTTGCGATTTGACACGCGCTATTCCATACCGGTGCGCCATATAGGACGATAGAGTTAGCTACCCCATTTAACAGAATTTTTTTAGTTTTTCCTGTAGGCCCTCCTAGGTTTGGCATTATCTTTCCCTATTATGCCCAGGTATTTGACTTGCTTTGTCGGTTTTATGACAGCGTTTCTAATTTTGAATTTAATATCTTCCCTTTTCCTAGGGCCATAGAGTATTACAGCTTCTGTTTTTTCTAGGGCAAGTTCCAGCTTATTGTCTTCCATCCATATGACTACGCTTTCCAGTGCTTTGTTGGCGGTGTACTCCAACAGATGTTTTGAATCTGCCACTACCAAGAGGGCTAAGTCGTCCGTAAACCTCACAAGGGTCACTCCAGGACACTTCAGCTTCAGAATATCACCGCACAGAGTTAAAAGCATTTTTCACGTCAATTGTTATTAAAGCGCACAATTTTTTCTTACGACTACTTGAGAGTCTTTTCGTCTTCTCAGCCAGTTGGGTTACTTTCAAAACTGCGCCTACCGTTGATCTACCGGATCTAAAACCAAATTGGTTGGAAGAGAGAGCATTTTCATTTACCAGTTCTTTATTTATTCTGAGCACAATCATGTGTTCTAGCACTTTGCTGATACAATTTAGCCAGCAGATAGGTCTGTACGCTGCTGGAGATCCTGGCGCTTTTCCTGCTTTTGGAATTAGGATAACGTGACCTGTCTTCCAGTCCTCTGGAAAGGATTGATTTTTGATTAGGTCGTTCATGATGCCCAAAATTAGTTTTGGTGCCAAGTCTGCCACTAGTTTTATGGTCTCCGAAGGAATATGATCAGGTCCTGGTGCTTTGCCCTTTTTTAACTTGTTACATGCTGTCCTTAGCTCCTCTTCTGTAAACGGGTCAGCTACTTAAGGTTTGGTATCCTTCTTCCAACTATCCTTTCTGCTTGGGAACAACATCTTTGCTACTTCAAATGCTTTTTCGTTTGAAAGGCTATGATGGGCTTGTGGGATGTCCAGATCTTTTATAGCAATGCGATAGGCGTCTCCCCATATATCACTATCAACTTTCTCGCATAGCTCGGCCCATCTCTCTTTTTTACATTTCCAAATACACTTTTTTAGTTCATTTTTTTGTGTCATATTGGAACTTCAATTCTTCTTTTACTTCCGTTGTTAGATTTTTATTTTTTCAAGCTCTTGTTACGGCCCTGCGCGCTGTTAAGCAATCGTTGCGTTTTGTACCTATTTCGTCGTTCCACCAATACGGAGTCCCAGTTTTGTTATTTCCCTTCCAGGAGACCTCGGCTTCATCGAAAGCTTCTTTAATTATTTTAGTGCTTAAGTCGCAGTTTATGTTACGAGGATCTATCCCAGTTGTTTTTGACAGTAAAACTTTTTGAAACTTATCTTTATCCAGCCAAAATTTGATCCGGCTTAGTGTAATGTTTTTATTTTCTTCGTTTACTTGGAAGTAAATATACTTGTGCCAACTAAGAGATTCTTGCTCTAAGACCTTCCAGTTTATTATGTTGCTTGCGATTTGTGACGAGCAGCAAGTGAGGTCAATAAAAGATGAAGTTTCGTATCTCTGAACGGTCGGGGAGTCTCGTGTGTTATTTATTTTATTACATACAAAGTCGAGTTTGGACAGCATTTCCATTACCATGTTTCCTTTAGTGTCAGTTTTGTTTGCACCCCATATGACCGATTTCGCATTTAGGCCCCTAGGATAATGCTATTCTTTTTGGTTTTTTGGACGTCCCTTTCAAGTTCTTCTAAGTATTTAGAAAAATTAAGTACTGTTTCGTTGGGCGAAAAGTAGCAACAGAATATTGTGTAATTTTTTAACCTAACATTTACGTAGCTTTGTTTTGCCTCCATATCCGTGACTACTAGTTTTTTGTTTTTGATGAGCACCGCCACGTCTTCTTTTTTGTCCTAAAACCATCCCCCCCCCAAAGTTACAATTCTCACAGTACTATCACAGGTTTTTCCGCTACTCCGAAATAATTTGTGATGTACGGAATTCTCTTTCTCGTGTTATGCGCTGGTTTCTGCTTCCCCAGGGTGTTCTCGGTGAGTCTACCCCTGTTATGTTCCTTCTTCTCTTTGTTCGTAACGCCATTT
This sequence comes from Cynaeus angustus, assembly GCA_030157275.1. NCBI lineage: Eukaryota > Metazoa > Arthropoda > Insecta > Coleoptera > Tenebrionidae > Cynaeus > Cynaeus angustus. The sequence goes on along the minus strand of CM058066.1, from coordinate 12,684,869 downwards.
TAGACTTCTCTCTATATTTCTCGCATTTTCTGTCGCCACTCAAATGTGCTTCTTTACAAAATATGCATTTTGTTTCATTTCTGCAATTTGCCTTTTTGTGCCCCTTCTCACCGCAATTTCTGCACTGGTTATTTCTGTCTGGGCCGTTGCACTTTTCCTATAGGTGCCCCGGTTCCCAACATTTGTAGCACAGAGGTATTTTCACTTCTTTCCTAATCGTGCACATATTTAGTCCTATCTGTACACTTTTTATTTTGGATAATACCTCCGCAGCTTTTTTTGTTACTCTTATTATTGCATTCATAGATCGTTGTTTTTATCCGTTTTCATAAATAATGATTTATTTATTGTAGCCCCCATTAACGACCGAGAAGAACAAAAATTGACCAAACCTTTCCGTAGTATGTAGGGATTTGGTAAATATATGAAAAAAGCGATTGACGTGTTTTTCAACTGTTAACCCTTAATAAGCCACCTTTAAATTTTGAGTTGAAGGTTGATTTTTTAAAATAATATACTGAACTTGAAAAGAGTGTCTGCAAAATTTCAATATTATATGATCATCCCTTCTACACTAGACCCAAAGCCCATAGCTAACCTTGTTTTTCGATAAATTTTGAATCATTTTGAAGATTCGGTTTTTTAATAATATCTTTATAATCCCCAATCCTTCGTGCATCGTCATTTAAGATAAAAATAAAAAAAAAATGATTAAAATGTTTGGAAAAAAATAACTGGCTTTCCTGGAAGACGTTGCTTGTATAAGGGAATTCTTAATGGGGTTTTCGAAGTATTTTTTGAAATGCCGAGAGATTAGTGCGTCTACATCGCGAAAATTGTATCGAACAAATTCAGCGATTCGAGGCAGTACGTGTGCAACATAAGTTACATGTATCATATTGAGATAAATATTTTTTAACAGTTTGTCAGTTTTTAACATGTATGCTGCAGAATCTGATACAAATAAGAGAACTTTGTCATGTGCATGCGTTGAATCGTCGTTATTGTCTTCCGACTGAAAAATGTCGTTAATGCTGATTTCAACCACTTTGGCTACTGTTTCAGCATTAACCTCTTCTACTCCATTATGTTGCGTCTTGGATCTACTACTATTGGTTGTAGGGAAATCGGTTGAAAATGATCACCACGGTGGTTTCTTATAGACTATGTTTATGTTGGCTAATCATCTGGTAAATTTTTCTCTCTAGAGGCATATAAATACACTTGATTATAAATAAATCTCTCCATAACTTTTGTTATGCGGGAAAAATACTGATGGGTCCAAGGTCAGAGATTTTGTTTACAATCTTTGTTTTGTATTTACGCCAAAATTACTCCAATAGTTGGAAGTTCTGAGTACACTTAAGAAAGTAAGTAAGAAAAAATTATTATTTAGAAGTACGTGAGATAAAATTTATACTTTGTGTGCTTTTAAGACCGATATGGTTACATAAAAAAACAAAAAGGCTTTTAAACTACACGGAAGCCTCTTACAACAAGGCAACAAGGTAGAAACATGGGTACTAAAACCACATGGAAGAGTTGCCTTTATCCTCCAATTAACAAATTGTACGTCAAAACGTCTGTCCATCTTCCGAGAAAATCTAGACGGGGAAATATAGCGTCTCTCTTAAAAGCTAGCTCTCTTGGCAAATAAGAGACATTGCCAAAATAGAAAGAGAAACGGAATCTGTAACGGTTAAAGATAGGTACGGTAATATAAAATGTATTGACCTTATTGTCAACAAAAAAGAAACACGATCTATCCCAATACTAATGTCGGTGCTTTTCAAATTGTTTCAATGAAAAGTTAAAACCATTTTTCTCGTTTTTAAAAATTTTTTTTGACTTATCTATATCATGAACTATCATAGGTTCAAATATTCGTTTAACTTTGTGAATCACTTTGTATGTTGTAATAATATCTCTGAACAAAAAATATTAGAATATACTTCTTGTATACTACTACTACTACTTTTAAATTGTAAATGTCAAAAACTGAAAAATTAATACCTTTTTACGTGTGAACTAGAGTTTTCTCTATAAAATAATCAATATTTTGCAAGTTTGAGTAATACTTAGCAATATCTTAAACTTGTAAAATTACTAGACCACCAAATTATGTGACTTTATCATATGATACACTCTGCACTGCCTATGCTTCTTTTATCATCTTCTACATCGGAAATAAATATATTATTGCATACTGTGTATATTTTACCCACAGCAGGCAAATTTTCATAACTCATCATATCAAAACCCAGTTTACTTTTTCACAGGATTCTCTTTTTTTGATTTATACCAGTTCAGCTAGGGGGTAATTAATCAGATTCTTTTTTAGTATCCCAAAAAAATAACTTTCTTAAATGAAAAATACAGTCAAGCTACAATGTACTCAATTTTTAATCAAAAAAAAAATAAAAATAAAAATTAACTGAAGGCTCATTTTGTGAGTTCAGAGCTAGGAGCGAAGTCGTTAAACTAACAAAGAATAGTTTAGGATGTTTTTTTGTATCTTAATGTCAGAAAACAAATATTTAACAAATTAAAGATCTCAGAAACAAACCAAGTGATGATAATCTAAAAAAACAACAGAAAAATAAATCTATTTAAAAATTAAAAAAAATAAAACGTTTACCTATATTTTCCTTGATTTTCAGCAAATTTCTTTAAATAAACCAGAAGACAGTTTATTCTAAGACGAGTCAGAGTTAACTTTTAAAATTGATAGGATAAGAAAATTCTCTTTTGCTACTTATCGTATTGACAAAAATTAAGAAGTAGAAACCAAATAAGTGACTTTCGATTTCTTTCAATAAATTTAGTCTACAATACATATTAGTTTTCCCATAGTGACGCTCGCCTTCTGTTCCTGAACTGCAACAGTGAAACAACTGCAATACAATCTTTGAAAAAGATTGAAAAAGTAACCTCAGAAAATTACCTTTTAGTGCAAGATATTATTTTGAAAACATTTTCGTTAAACTGTTTGACTTCAAACGATGTATTAGAATTAAAGCCCGTTTTTTATTTATTTTTAAATAATAGATGTAGACTGTTAAAAGGTGCAATCACGAAATATGTAATCGTGTTGTCTGCCTCAACTTTAACAAAACTAATCTAGTATTATAGAAAAATGGGCTCTCGATAAGCAAATATTTGACTTATAGTCGTGATATGGTGGTCGTGATGTGTTCTACGGCACATTTAACCACACTAAATGATGATCTATTTATAAATTGAAGAATATTTTTATATGAGCACATCAAGTAGATATCAATAATTAACAATCAAAAGAAAGACAGAAACACGACTATAGTCTACTTGTTTTGAACATAAGATCCAAATGTCAAAACTCGTCCAAATTTTTGGGACTGTACACAGAATTTGACATAACTTATGTATTGGGCTGTACCGCCTCGGGATATAGTTACGACTTGTATATTTGCAATCATATTGTTGACAAACGACGGTGTAATGAAAATAATGACACAAGCAATGTCAATCATGTTTTACGATTTACGTTTACGACAGTAACTTCACTTTGTTATGGTTAAGAAGGTTAAGATTAAAGTAAACAAATCAATTTTGACAGCTTCTTCACTTTTTAAATTTATTACCAACATCCACCAAAACACCAAGAATGTACATATACTGAACACTCATATACACCTTTTGCCTTTAAAAATGGCACATTATATAGGTTCTAAACAGAGAGCAGGTTAGTTTTTATCACTTTTTTGTAACATCGTTTCAGTGAGTACTAGTAGTTTGTCTTCGTGCGTGTTCATTTCAATTGATAGAAAAAAAAAGATACTAAAAGAATATATCCAGGGCGATTATATACTGGCGATTTTTTTCGTACCGTGTAATAAAGCAATTAATTTAACTTAATGTCACAACTAATTGACAGTTGTTGAAACGTGGTGATGTTTAGGCTATTTTAAAGGAAAGCGAGAAATGAAATCACAGTCAGTTCGAAAATGGTTTTGGTTTTGGAAAGCAGTTGCGGCCCAACTAAAGTAAAAGTGGTCTATTAAAGGAGAAAAAGTCACAATTATCTTTCAAAGAATTTAGAAATAAAACTTAGAATTTTCAAGGTCTCTAGTGTATTACCTTTAATTTAAATGTTTGCATAAAGCTGTGAATTACATTGGTATTAGCAAGGTTAGCGTATTTATTAAATTTCTTACTGAAATAATTTTGCCGTTTTAAAATATTTTTAGAGGCAATTGAAAAAAATAGTTCAGATACGAATAAAACGTCAATCATGTGGAATATTTAATAGCTAGTCAAATGTCAGTGTTCACTAGCCTAAAGCGAGCTAACATTTTTTTAAATTTTCTAATTACGAAAAAATTTTGTTGTTTCTGTGTGTTTGCTTACTTTGCACAGAGCGCTGAATAGATTGTTTTAGTGTTTAGTGTGACGTCACAAAAGAAAATTTTACCTTATAAATAAATGTCCTCAACACTCAATTGTATTTTAACCAAAACATTTAAGTGACGGTGATGTTTAGTAGTCGTCAGTGCATATGAGTGTAGAAATAATATAAATTTAAAAAAAGTTTAATTATGCTTAGAAAAAATGGGAGTCATTTTCAGATGTTTTTTTAATTATGTCACAATTTCTATTTAAATAAAACTGGGTACTCATGCAGTTTAGCATCCTGAAAATGACAGTTGACAGATTTTTCATTGCTTTGTTCGACAAAATTTAAGCCAAAAGTTATTAACTCTCCATTTCTTCATGTTTTAAGCCTTATATCATCGAGTTTACTTACATTTTTTAATCACTTTTTACTGTTGCGGCACCTGTCGAGACTACAAGATGGCTATGTTGGGTTAGAACTGTGTCAAAAATTTGTTGCATAATGAAAATACTCACGTTAACTTTGACATTTTCCTTCGTCATTTTCTTGACATGAAACCTCAACTCCCAACTTTGTGAAGGCAGCAAAATTCATTTGTTGTTCACCGCCAATTCTACCTAAGAATCATTTATAGACACTCTGTATACTAACTGAACTACGTTTGATCTCTATAAAAATGCCTTTTAAGTTATGTCTGCAACTGTGTCCAATAGTTTAAAACATTTAGTACCCCACTAGTCTCTTAACGTCAAAGTTCACTATGACTATTCTATTTCAGCCAGTGTGCTCACACATCTTTTAGTCGTCCAGTCGGAACCTCATACCCAACTCGAACTTACTGCTGACAGTTCGTGCGGCGAGCTTCCAATTTTGACTTTTGACAGTGTCTTAAATCGAACTAGAAGTTAACGTGCACAAGGCGGATTTTATTTTTCTAAAGATTCGCGTTGAGTTACATGAAGTGGTTTAAGTGATCGTGTAATTCTGAAGTGTGTACAAAATTTTTGACTAAGGCATTTTTATTTGAACTTGAAGTATAATGGGAATAACAAAATCGTGTTTCTCGGTTTTATCGAGCTTTCGTTTTTTCCACCGCGTGATATATTCGATGATAACAAGTGTAATTTCCTTGTGAAGAACGCATTTTGTCTATGGAGTTTAAGGGTATGTAGTTTTCATGTGCATGTTTATATTTTACCAAATACATTCATAAATAAAACGTAAAGCGCATCAATTCGGTTTGTGGTTCTCAGTTTGAACATTTGCTACACATAATTATAAATTAATTGACTGCGATTATTGAAACGATGAAAAAATGAGGTTATGTCTTTATTTCTTGTATCGCAACGTGTCCCACATAGAACAAGCACATTTTTCCACCGTACTTCGATAATTGAACGTCCATGTGGAACTAAATTGGATGTTCATTATGGAAAGCTTCCAATATGTAGAATTGTTGAAAATCCGGTGGTTGTAATGGTGCAGCAAGCATGTCCAAATCGATGTCATCCCAGATTGGGACAGGTTCCCCCACATGGAAACGTAACTCTATATCAGGGGTGGCGAAGCTCCTTGATAGTCACAGCCATTTTTTAAAATTTGAAATTTTTCGCGAGCCGCAATTAAATACGTGTTTAAAAGGTATGCAAAAAAGGTATTAATTTTTTTTTTACAGAAATTATATTTATTGAAAACATAAATAAAAGTACAAAATATGTGTATTGAATTTACATTTATTTTACTTCTGTTGATAATTCTTTTAAATTTGGTGAACAATTGGTGACAGTACTTCTCAGTAATTCTTTGAGATGTTGGTTAGTTAATAATACTGATCGGCGTTTGGATTTCACGAATTTTAAAGTGGAATAAAATGATTCACATAAGTCGTTGTTCCGAATATTCAAATAATTCGACAAGAAGCTTTTTTTAATTCAGGATATTTCGATTCTGGTACAAATTTCCAAAGTTCAGTAATCGACGTCGATTTATATTTTAATTGTAAAGATTGATCTTCTTGCATCTCTATTAATTCTAATTCTCCAGATGCTTTTTGGGTCATAATTATATTGGAAATGGAAAACTTACCTTGAATTATGTTAATTTCAAAATATAAAATATTTCAAGTCTTGAAATCTATTTTGGAATTCCGTCAATATTCCTTCAACCTTTTCATATACTCGTTGAGTTTTTCTTGTTTAATATTAGGAATAAGGAATAATATTGGATTAAGAATTTTTTAATTCGAGGAAACTGACAAAATGTTTTATTTTTAATGTCCTTTTGAAAAAGTTGGGATTTGGTTTGAAAACTAAATACCGGGTGATTCAGTTTGGTGTTCGCGCCCCTATTTCTCCTTTATTTAAAAAAATATCTATAACAAACTATCTACTTATTTAAATCGCCTGTTAAACTACATCAGATGACGTTTCCATTCCAACGAGGACATGTGTCAAAATTACGACAGTCAATTTTTTTTTTTCAAATAGTAGCCTATACTTTTTTTGCTTATTCTTGTAGAGGTTTATTTTCTACATTTGACTACCTAAAAACGTCTTCTTTTGAATAAGAAAAATCGAAGATTTTTTTTTAATATAATTTTGTTAAGTATTTAATTCTGTGACAATGGCTAGATAGCCATGGAAACAATGGAGTTTTAGTATAAAAGTCGTGAAATTTGTCTAAAAGTACTTAAATTTAAAAAAAAAAACAACAAAAGCTAACAGTTAAAAACAATAAAACAAAATTTTAATCTTTCAAGTGGCTCAAAGTGACCACCGCCGGCTTCTAAACATAAGGTAGGTGCGGCCAATAAGGCCTAGCTAAGCGGGAATTAAAATAAATCAAAAGCTATTTATACGAATTAACAAATTTTAATGTGAATTAGACATTTATATCAATTACTATCAATTATAAATAAACAATGGCAACTTCTGTCATAAACATAATTAAAATAAAACATTTTCAAAAACACTGTCTTTAGGCCTTATTAAACTATGGTAGTATAATAAAGCCTAAGACTTTAATCTACGAAATTAAACAAAATAAACTTCTTATTTTTGGTAATTGGGATCCATAAATAATAATAATACTCTAATCATAGTAAAGACTTAAAAATCACATTTTTTTTTCGATTAGGAACAATCTGGACACTCAAAATTATCATCGTCCTCCTCTGACAAACCAACGCACTCCTCATGGTACCACTTGCTGCATTTAAAACATTTCCTCATTGCAGTCTGTTGGTCCTGCTTACATCCGTGACAGTACCAACTCTCTCTATTCTCTTTGGTGCTAATATCTCCGGTCTTTTTTATGTTTGAGGTCTTTTTTACTAGTTTCTTTTTATTAAACAGGTCTTTGGTGACTGGAGTTCCTCTATAATTGATTGCCTTTCTTCTAACTGTTGGTGTCTTTTCAGTATTTTTAGCTGGTGTAGGCATGAGCTGCTTAAACGCTGTTCTTTTAAATTGAATGAGGGGTACATTATTCTCATTATCAGAACTGGAACTACCGTAAACCATTCTGTAAAATCTTTTAGGTGATTTTTTTGGGGTTTTATCAATTCTTTGTTCTTGCATTGATGTCGATGGTTGGGGGGTCTCGGGGGCATTGACCTGGATAAGACGCGAGGTGGCGAATTTTCTACATCAGCAGCGTTAGGTACAGGAGCTGGTGCCTCTGTCAATACAGATGGAGCAACTGCTACTTCCGGAATAGCGTGCGGATTAAATGGATACAAACCAGTCGCTCTAAAACCGCTTGTTATGTTATTTTGTGTCATACATTTAGACCAGACAGTGGTGAGTATAATATTGAAGCGTGCCTTAGTAAGTTTTTTGTCTGGATTTTGTTCCATGAATAACAAAACTTCTGAATCCCAGTGGTGCTCAAATGAGCGATAGACAGCTTTGTCAAGGGGTTGCAGTTCATGCGTTGTATTTGAGGGTAAACAATACAATGCTATGTCGAGTGAATCAGCAACTTCCACGATGGAAAGGTCTAAGTGACAAGCTGCCCCGTCAAATATTAAGAGGCACTTTCCTGGACTTTTGTATCGGGCTAGGTGCTTCAAAAACTCTTTAAACAGTTCATTGGTCATGTAACCCTTTGCAGATTTTTCTACTAATGATCCCGGTGGTAAATTATCATATAATTCGGGCTTCAGACGTTTGCCTTTGAAAATTATCATTGGTGGTATGCTAGTACCAAGTGCATTGATACAACCGGCAATGGTAACACTTTCAGCGTGTTCCGAAGACTGTAAATGGACTCTTTTGGCTCCCTTCTGTGTCAAAACAGTCTGCTGGTGGTGAATTGTTAGGCGGCAATCTTTTTCATCCATATTATATATCTTCTCAGGATGAGTTTTGAGATCCAAATTTTTATAAAAATAACAATATAATTGTTATAAAAATTATGTACCAATGCACTCAATATACCAGATCGCGAACCACTAGTAAACTGCGTTACCAATACTGCATTTCCATACTACTTTGTTGCTGATTCTGCTTTCCCTTTGATAGAACATATTATTCGACCGTATCCAGGAACGCTGTTGCCTCTTCTTAGAGAAAATTTTAATAAAAGGTTGTCCAGAGTACGAAGGTTAATAGAAAACACATTCGGAATTTTAGCAGCCAGATGGCGGATTTTATATCAAACCAATAATGCTGATGTGTCACTGGTTGAACTAGTAACAAGGAGATGTACTTGTTTACATAATTTGTTATATAAATCGGGATATTTGTATTGTCCACCAGGATATGTTGACATAGGGGATGAGGAAAATGGCCACTGGAGAGCCGACCTTCCCACCCCTCTACGTTCTATTACAGGCAACAGTCGCAATGCAAAGCACAATTTGTATTCATTACGAGATGAATTAGCAAGGTACTTTTTTGAAGGACAAATTTAACGCAATAGTTTTATGAAAGTATTTATTAAATAATATATTTTTAACCGTCCTGTAACTCTGCCATAAAATTTAATACATTTTTTTTTAAATTGATTTTTTTTTAATGTTGACATGGTGTTCATCTCTGTGGCCAGATAATTACAAAACGCCACATCTGAATCGTTTGCAGTTTTTTGGGCAAAATACGACCCTACATTTAAAATGGCCTCGTCTACTGCTGATGAATTCTGGGTAGTACCACTACTACGACGAGAACTTGCACGGGAAGTGTTTGGGCTTGCTCCATGAGACGTACTTAGCGTAGCAATGCGGGACATCCCAGGTGTAGCACTACGCGAGGTCCCAGGTGTACAACTACTAGACGTTCTTGGAAATGCAGTGTCTTCACTTTCACTTTCATAGGCTTCAGTTTTATTATAATGGGTTCTTCTTCCACTTCACTATCCATAATAATGGCATGATCAGCTTCTACATCTTCACCATTTCGATGAGCATTCTTCACATTACTATAATGGCTGTGAATGTATGTAAACAAAAAATAACATTAAGTACATATATGTATTTATTGTAATTACCTTCGTTGTTGGATATACTCATCCAAAAACAGTAAATACGGTGTGAGTGGCCATTTAAGTGCTTCATCTTCAGCTTGCGAACCCGTTGGTAAGTTTCTTTTCCCTTTACGTACTTTAACGTATTTGTCTCTAAGATATTTCCACTTTTTTGTGGCCATTTCTGCATCTGCATTGTACAATAATGTTAGTACTTACTATTTTGAAAGAAATTTTAACTATCTACTCACCTTCAAAACCCATAATTACAGCTATCTCAAACCACTTTTTCATTTTGATGTCTTGTCGGTTAGCATTGAGTCGTGGGTATAGGGTAGAAGGGATGGTCATAAAAAATTGTAATTTTGCGCTGACACTCCTTTGGTGGCCAGTATGTCGTGAAAAAAAGAACAAACCAAAACTCCAAAATTTAAGGGTGACTTGTTAGGGGTGGGGGGTTAAAAAACACGACAATCGCCTTTTCCATTAATTTTCCAAATTCCTTCATACAACGAAACAGTTTGGTCAATTTTTGTTCTTCTAGGCTCTTTATGGGGGCTACAATAAATAATTAATTATTTAAGAAAACGGATAACAACGATAAACCACCAAATTAAGACGGGATGGGCACGTCGAAAAATTCTAAAAAAAACAGCCACACTATATTGTCTAAATCAAACGATAAAAAAATATAATAACAAAATATATATATATATATATTATATATATATATATATATAATATAATAATAAAATATAATAATAACACCATGTTCACTCTTCAGTATGGGGATGAAATGAAAGTGAAGGGGTGGTTTTTCAACAACAATAAAGAACCAACTTGTCGATTCCATCGACCTTAACGACAGCCATCCACTCTTAAATTTTCGTAATTTTATTTCCAAAATTCATAATTTATTTGCCATGGTGGCCCGAGTTGAGCGAGAAAAAAAATTCCCCGATCAATTAACTCACTTATAATATGGTAGCAAGTGGTGAGTGTGATTTGTATTGTTGGTTGCGTACAAAATAAATTCAGAAATCCCCTTACGTGACTAGCCCTGTATAAAAACATTAAAATCTTACCTCCTTACTTTATGGCTCGCATTCGTGGCAGTCGCATGTGTGAATGTCTGGCTGCATCTTCTTTCCTTTGAGGCCCGGATAAGCCCTTGCCACATCTCTGAAGAAACGGTCAAATCTGGCCGTTTGATTGGGGAGGGCGTCCAAAATGTTACGCCGGTACATCCATTCTCCAATATAGCCATGGCTCAGCTCTATGTCATTAAGACTTCTTAACGTCTGCTTGAGATCTCTCCAGGAACGTTCACAGGTATTCGTCCATATGCGAAATGGCTGTGCCATACCGCGAGGAGCGGGACCGATAAATCTTACCAGACAGTTGGGATGAAATCTACCTGGTGGTGCCCAAAGTGGATCTTGATCACGTGGTGGCCACACAAAGTGTTGGCGATGGTTGACCGTCATGTGACCAGCAAATGCCTGCCCAACTCGAATGTATGCTCCCCACTCATCTGAAAAAATCATCGAGTCCGAGTCAATAAATTCTTGCATAATTGGCAACAGCGTGTTTTCGTCACGTCTTGTGCTGCCTCCACTGGGTCCTTCTCCCCACATGATACTTTCGTCTAAAAAGATGGGTTTCATCAATTTCGACAATGTCGTGCTCATCACCAATGGGACGAAATTCGTGCCATGCAATTTTTGTAGCAACGTCGCAACAATAACCGTACCATGCAACTATGGTGTCGCTGGCACATTGCAGTTGGTCTTGACACGACCTTTGGGACGCTCCTAAAATTGTAACCAATTTTATAAGTTATTTACTTTAAAAAAAAGAAACATTGTACCTGACAACCAACAGAACATTATTTCGAGGATCCTGGATCTCCCAACATCGGCGAGCCGAGCCTGCTCCAGGAAAGTCCCACTAAAGCGTGATCGCTTGTGGCCAACGGGGCAACAAAATCGCCAACCACCCCTGGCGCGACCACGAACCGTCCCCATTAAAACAGGTGGGACATTTCCTAAAGGATTGAAGCAGACCGGGCATCGAGCATTCGGCTCATCTCTAGACGGGACAATTCCGCAATGTTGAAAAAGTAGTAAGGCTTGCCGGATCGCAAGTTCTCGGTCGGCAGGTCTTTTGTCCAAGCCGCAAAAGACCCCCAACGTAAAACAGGAGATTCCCTCTTCATATAACCGATCAACTTCCATGATCTGTGGGGAGGACATTATTCCAATTAAAAGTTATAATCGCTTTTCAAGTATTATTCGATGACAAGGTTTAGCCAATTAAATCATCACTTAAAGGGCATGGCGAGAAAAGAATGCTTAAATTGCCCCTAGAGCATAACTTAACAAAACTTTCAGGGTATGTTCGTAGTATAAAAGTACTTTTATAATCAAGTTTTTAGATCTCAAGGTTAACTAGATTTTGAATAATGTTTAAAAAAAGGCAAATACAGAAAAAAGTTTCCTTTTCATAGACCAAACCGATTTACATACAAAATTTATGTTAATTTAACGTCTATAGAGATACTTACTACTTAAAAATTTCAACTATATAGCTGAGTTTTCATAGTTTTTTTTTTATTAAGAAAAATTGGATTTTGATTATGAAATTTAAAGGTACAATTTTATTTATTTTTTTTTTTAATTTTTCGGCTGCGCCTCGATTAGAAAGATTACGATTCGTAAAGAAGAACTTACTTTTCTTTAAGAATAACACAGAAAATTTCCTCCACTCGAGTCGGTTTTGGGATAGCATATTTTCTAAGTCCACTCTTGAGGGTGTGACAAATGTTGGAGAACGAAAAGAAAAAAAAGTTCCTGTGGAATTAAAATAGGCTTCTTGATGTTGTAGTTGTGGTGCTCGGTTATTATCGAGCGACTACAATGTAGTACAAGTGGACCTCGAAGGTTGATGTGGTGGCACTGTTGTAGATATAGTCACTTTTAGTATCTGTCAATATTTCCTAATTGGGCTTCAAATATTACATCCATAATGAGTTTTTCTGTGATTGCGGCTGCTTCTGGTTCCAACTTTTTCAACTTGTGTGCAATGTTTCTACCAACTACGTCGAACTCATCCTCGTGTTCATTATCCAATTTCTTATTGACTTTGTCCAAAATTTCATCTGCTGAAATTTTAGTTTTTTTCGATCTCGACTTTGAAGTAGTGACGTTTCTTGCCTGAAAAGATGCTGCATGGGTTGTTGAACGAGATGTTGAACGAGAAGTTGAAGGGGTTATTGAATGGAGTTGGGACTCAGTTTATTCTGCGATAATTTGTTCATCGAATGATGCATCGGTGTTTGGAGACTGTATAGACCGCTGTTGACGATTTTCGGAATCCTAAAAACATCGTTATTTATTGTATTATTTTCATCGCATTTGTATTTGTTTTAATTATAGTTTCCCAAGACAGAAGAAGAATGGAGGTCAATTGCCAAGGATTTTGATGAAAAATGGAACTTTCCGAATTGCGTAGGCGCGGTTGACTATCTGCATGTGCAAATTATTCCACCAGCAGATAGTGGCTCATATTATTTCAATTATAAAGGTCATCATAGTCTTGTTCTACTAGCCATTTGCAACGCCAATTACGAATTTATATTATGTGATTTTGGAATAAATGGACGGGTATCTGATGGGGGAGTCATAGACGAAACTTTATTTTACATCAAACTGAAGAATGAGACTCTGAACTTGCCTAGACCGTCGAAAACAAAAAATACGGATAAACAACTACCATTTGTCTTCATTGGCGACGAAGCTTTTGCCTTGAGAAGCGATTTTTTGAAACCTTTCAATCGCAAACTTAACAACGACAAAAGGATATTTAACTATAGATTATCAAGAAGTCGTCGTATCATTGAAAATGTTTTCGGAATTTTGGCTAACAGAGTTCGCATATTTCATACAGCTATTAATATGAAATTGGAAAATATTGATACGGTGGTGATGGCATGCTGTGCTTTACACAATTTTCTAAGAAGACACCGACGAGATTATTACACTACTGCAACATGTTTTGATGTTGAAGATCAAGACACTGGCGAGGTACATCTTGGAGAGAGACCAGATGCGAATACACTGATTGAATTACAACTTGGTTCTAATAGACATGCATCAGCAGAAGCAAACAGGGTCCGCGATCTATATATGAATTACTTTACTAATGAAGGGGCGGTACCATGGCAAGGAAATTTTATCTAATAACAGTTTAAAGACCTACCTCTTGAATATCGCTGACATTTTCTTGGCTGTTACCATCATCTATGTCCGAATCTTCGTCCTCATCAAGGTTGGATACACCCACGCGTGTGTTCTCCTGATCACTAAGAAATCCCAGTTCATCGAAATACCACAAACGTGGCATATAAACACCTTCAGTGCCCGTGCCGCTTGTTTTCGTGTTTTTTACTTTTTTCAATTCTTTTCTATAACATCCGTGGATCGAATCAATTTTCTTCTTCACCGTTTCTTTTGTGGCATTTTCGTCGACTTCTTTTAATTTTTCGACTAACTGTTCATAGGCCTTATCTTTTTTTAATCGGTCGCTGTATTCGCGTGACTTAATTTTCCATAAACATGGATAACTACGGTAGAGTTCGATAAATTCTTGCAAAAATTTACGATTCAGCTGCCGAAGGTTCGTCATTGCAAGTCCATGCAATTCAACTAAACTGCTGTACACCACTGGAAATTCACGAGACATATTTCGTAGATCAGACATACCTACCTCCGCTAATGAATTTCGACTGAAACATGCAGTGACTTGTCGCCACACACAGTGACTTATCCTCGCGCGGGTTTGAATGTGCACGCGAAAAATCAAGACAGTTTTGATTCCAACAGACTTGAATGTGCATGCCACATTCTTCCCCACACACAGGGAGTTTTAACTGTACCCCGTGGCGTGTGCATTCAAGTCTTGACTCTTCCCTCTCTGTGTGTGGGGGCCTTAAGCTTTGGTTGCGGATGTACCATTAATTACGTTAGAATTAAATACGTCAGAAAGGCGCACATTTTTAAAATAAAAACCTTTAACAGTAGATAGGACATTTTAACTTTGTTTATTCTGCATAAAACACATAGGAAACAAAGTACAAAATGATATACTTATCTTATTACAGTAGATAGGACTTTCTAACATTAAAAAGGTCCTTGCTCCAAGGAAAACTATTTTAGATAGGATAAATAGCTCCATGATCTCGATTTTGTCAGATAGGACACTCTTACTAAGCGCGGCAGATTATTATTTCACCGCTGCTATGCTGAGCCAACTTCCGAAAGGAAATTGTATAATATCTCTTGAATAAAATGAAGTCAATTATATAAAGGTTTTAAGGCCCCTACACACGGACGTGGATGTCCTAATACATGCACGTGCATACATCAGCGTGCAAGCATCAACGTGCACTAAGCTTTGCCTACAGACACACGCACTTAATCATAGTTTTAGCTCAGTTGTGACAAGAAAAAGAAGGTGTTCGCACGATGTTTACGGAGGAGGTTGATTTGGCTCTAGTGGCAGTGGCGTGCATTTGTATCATCGAAGAGGAAACAAAAAAGGTGAAAAATCGTCGCCGCATGTGGTCTAAGAAATGGCTTCTGAAACGACAAATATTTTCACACATCAACCTAATAGAAGAACTGAGATTAGAGCCAGATGATTGGCGCAATTACTTGAGAATGGATGAAGACACCTATGTAGAACTTCTGAACATGGTTACTCCCTTAATAAAACGGCAAGACACAGTAATGAGACAGTCCATAACTGCACATGAACGATTAACTGCAACACTTAGATATTTGGCCCCTGGAAGGAATTACCAAGACTTAAAATTTACCACTATTATATCTGCGCAAGCCTTAAGTGAAATTATTCCTGAAACATGTCAAGCCATCTACCAAGTCCTACAAAAAGAATACATTAAGGTAAGAAAAACGTTTATTAAACAATTTACAATTGTATTTGTTAAACAAAATAACAGATAAACATGTTCAAATAATACCACCACCAGGTAGTGGAGCATATTATTATAATTACAAGGGATATAATAGCTTAGTACTCATGGCGATATGTAATGCAAATTACGAATTTATACTGTGTGACTTTGGTGTTAACGGTCGTATATCAGATGGAGGAGTTCTAGCATACACTAAGTTTTATGAGAAACTGAAAAATAAAACTTTGCGTCTACCAAGCCCTTCAAATCCACAAAATAGTCAAAGACAACTTCCAGTCGTGTTCGTTGGTGACGAAGCTTTTGGATTACGTTCAGACTTTCTAAAACCCTACAGTCAGAAGGATCTCAATCATGACAGAAAAATTTTTAATTACCGATTATCAAGAGCAAGATGCAAAATTGAGAATTCTTTTGGAATACTAGCAGCACGATTTCAAATATTTCACACAGCTATACGTTTGCATTTAGAATCAATAGAAAAAGTAGTAATGGCTTGCTGTGTGCTTCATAATTTCTTACGCCGAACCTGCGGTAGCGCATACACACCACCAGATTCTTTGGACCAAGAACATATAATAAACGGTACCGTGCAAGTGGGACTAAGGCCAAATTCAAATCGCCTAGCTGACCTGCAACGTAGCTATGGTAGAAACTTTAGTAGCGAAGCAAATCAGGTGCGGCAATCATTTATGCAGTATTTTACTGAAGAAGGAGCTGTATATTGGCAAGAACGAATGATATGTTAAGAATAGCTGGTATTAGAACCATTATAGTTTTAGAAATTATAAGCTTTTTACTTCATAAAATACCAAATACGACTTGTACCTACCTCTTTTTCGATGTCATCAAGATGCCCACCTTCCTCACTACCATCCTCATACGTTTGGGAGTCATCCTCGTTGTTGTCCTCGTCATCATCACTGAGAATATTTGAAGTTGACTTTCTCGGTATATCCTGGTCTCGAACAAACAGAAGAAGATCATAATACCATAGTGAAGGTACATATATATCATCCGCTCCTTTACCACTTCGCCGCGACATTTCAACCTTCTTATGTTCTCTTCTAAAACCACCACGCAAACTATTGATTTTATTGATAACCGCATTTTTTGTTGCGTTTGGCTGTATACTTTGCAGTTTCTTGACCAAAAGTTTGTAGGCTTCATTTTTTTTATTCCGATCTAAATATTCCTTTGATTTTGTCTGCCACAAGCAGGGCTGTTCTCTATATAATTCAATAAATTCTCGCAGAAACTCACGGGACATTGTTCTACAGTCGGACATCGTGATTATGTTACCTGCAATCCATCAATTTATAATAAATATGAACCTTTGTGGTACAACAATAATAAATAGGAAAGATTATTTACCTTATTACCGACGCTACTGATGAATGTATACAAAATGCACCTCCACACGTTAAAACTTGCATGCAGTTGCAAGTGCGTACAAGCAAAATTTCTGTCGAAGACAGAAACATCATCGCGGCGTTTTTTCTGATTGTGCATTCAAAAACGTGGTATTATTTTCCGTCCACACTGACGATATTGCTTGCGCGTTGATGTTTGCACATACATGTCTCAAGACATCCACGTCCGTGTGTAATTGACTTTAAGCAAACTAAAAAGTAGATGAATTACGGAAAACATTATTCGTGACCATAATTATAAAATTTAATACGTGTTTTTTCTCATCAGTCTGAATTTAATCCATTTAGGATTTTAGCAGTCCAAGCTATAATGCTATCTGCGTAATTTATTAGCGTAGTAACAAGGACTATAATCTTATATATATTTTTTAAACTTGGTCTGATGGTATCTTGCATAGATCCATTTCTGTTGTGCGCTTCAACAACAACTTGTCAATTTTCACCCTCCTCGAAATTGGGCCACGACTCACTTATCAAACTAGATTTATTACAACACTTCTTGCAAGTCTTGAACAGAGTCTTCGCGATTGATGTTCCTAATTACAAAATCAGTTGAGTTTCCTCTTTAGAGTGCTACTAAAGTATTTATCTAAACATAATATTAAGAGTATACAATAGTGACTGGCAATCTTAAAGTAAGTAAGTAATCTTAAAAATAGGATTACAAGAGTTTGATGTATAGATTGACTAGTACTTTAGTTATTGATTTCTAAAGGTTCCTAACACTTCTTCTTAATTAGAATTTGGGTTATTTATATTTAGACGTAAATTTTTGCGATCTTATCAAGTCTGAGTAGACTGGAGAATGGAGTCATCGTCATCTTCGTTATCGTCAGTTATAGAATCAATAGTGTACCCAACGCCTCAAAGCTGAATCTGTTCTATGTAAGTTTGGATTTGCCGTGACTTGTTCCTGTCGAAGTGTGAGGTGGCATTGTTAAACATGTGACAACTACCGTTGTAATACTTTTATTCAAATCTACAACTACGTGAAAACTTAAAAAATGTCCCATCTGGACGCTAGCTCAGCTACAGCGCTACTGCCCCACTCTTTCCTTCTTCCCCTCCCGTCTCCAACTTATTACGTGCTGGAATGTGTCGAGTCGGGACTTCTCAGGCTTATTTCTGCAGACTCGTAACATTCGGCCATCCTAGAAGCAAGGCGCGTCCTCGCGCGGTCTTGGAACTGAAAGAAGGGCGCCCGATCGCCCATCTGAAACCCACAACATTTCTTACAGTATCACACATCTCAACTGGTGCTGTCAAATGAGATCTAGACAATGCTTTACACAGTCTCCGAAGAGCCCCACCGAGCTCGGCTGTATCCTTCGCAACCCACCCTTGGGTCTCCCCAGACAGGCCACACAGGCAACTAACTCAGGCCACACAGGCAAAAAGTTAAGGCCACACAGGCAACTCATTACATCTCGTCACGTTACTTTAGATGGTTACTACGCTGTTATTCAGATCTCAGTGACTGCACCTTTCATTCCCTAATTTTTTTTTTTTTTTCGTTAAGTCAACCCTCCAGAAGATCAATCAGATCCTCTGTGTGTCTGGCACTGTCGTCACTCTCAGTATCATACTCGACTGCTCCTTTAAACGGTCTAAGTGAGTCCACTGCTACCAACACACGGTAGTTCTTGTACCCTCTCATGCCTCTCACACTGGTAATCTGATATTGGTCATTACCAAAAACCGTGGACACCCTGTACGGTTCAACAAACTTTGCAGAAACCTTGGTACTAACACCTTTTGCGTTACCGGCCGACCCACCGCGCCACAAAACTAGATCCCCTTTCTTATATTTGCGAGGCACTTTGCGCTTACGGTCAAAAGCTAGTTTCATTCTTTTGGCAACACCGTCCAGATTTTTTCGTGCTGCCTTCCTCTTTTCCTCTACGCTAGGTCCGCTGTCTGCCACTTCTAGATCTTGTAACAACCTCCCTTTATTGCTGAACATCAACTCGTACGGGCTAAATTTGGTACTACAATTTACAGCATTATTCATCCCCCACACAATCTCTGGAAGTGCAACGTCCCAGGAACATTCATCGTCGCTTGCAGTTGTACAGATAGCGTCAAGGAGAGTGCGATGGTACCTTTATATCTGTCCATTCGCCCGAGGTGTTGCAACTGCTGTCATGACATGTTTAATCTGCTTACTGTCGACAAATTCTTTAAAATACCGACTAACAAAAGCTAATCCGTTGTCTGAGATAATCCGTCTAGGATACCCCAAGAAAGTACCGAAGACCTCTCTAAGAATTTTTATGCACTCTGCCGACCCCAAGGTTTTTGTCGGTTTAACTACCACGTATTTTGTGAAAGAATCAATGAGAGTCAATACATAACTATTACCCGATTTACTCTTCGGAAAAGGACCTACATGATCGATATGAACCGTATCCATAGGTTTATCTGGCTTACAGATCGGATGTAATTTCCCTTCGGCTTTTCCGTAGTTACCTTTACCGTACGCACAGTGTAGACACGAATTGCACTTGTAAGCTCTCGCGTTGGCCTGCAGTTCGAGCGGAAGTCCTTTAATAACACAAGAAATCGTTGTTTCATTGTCCAATCGACATTGTTGCGTTAATGCTAGTTTAGCATGATAGTAGTGTGTCATGCTTTCATCATGCCTTTTCTTCCTCTTCACCATTTCCTCAAGCAATGTGGCTGGATCAACACAACGTGGAAATGCTCGTTTCAGGGCTATTTTCCACTCGGGCCACGTTTTGTTATAATTATCCAACCGACCAAACCACTCGCGAGCCGCACCCTGAAGTTTTTGCTGCATGAAGCAAATTTTATCGTATTCGGACCACTTGTGGATTTCGCTGAGCTGATCAACTTTCCTTAGCCAAGCATCCACGGCATTTCCTTGGTCGTCTGGGTCAAACGCGGGCAAAATATCCCCTCTGGCACCGCCCGAAGTAGAGGCTGTCGCATGCTCCTCGACACCGAGGTCCATGTGCTCAGCTTCCTCTCGCCGGCGACCATATTTTCTCGCCAACACCGCATTCACTTTTTTCTCGATGTGCCGTTCCAGCAGATCGGCGTACAATTCCGTTGGGTCAGGTTCCCCAACGTCGCTCTCGCGCTCGTCCGCACTCATCCTGGGATTCCCCGATAAAAATGTCTCCACACACAGCACCCCCACAGGATACACCAAACGCAGCAGGACACGTGGAAATATCCCACTTCTGATATGTGACAACTACTGTTGTAATACTTTTATTCAAATCTACAACTACATGAAAACTTAAAAAATGTCCCATCTGGACGCTAGCTCAGCTACAGCGCTACTGCTCCACTCTTTTAGAGATGGGTAGTTATTTATGTAACGTTATTTTGGAACGTTATGTGACAGTAACGTTACAACTCGTTCCTCGTTACACAGATTTTACGTTACACGTTACTAGTCAATTTACTGTTGTTCCGTCCCCAAAATGTGTTGACTGGATGGAACTGTAATGCAAGAAACAAAAACAACTAGTCAACTAAACAAATATCGCTGTTTGCCTCGAACTCAAGCGTTGCGTTTCGTTCTTACGTTCCGGCGTTCCGCGTTTTACTTTACATGGATCACGCATGCTCCCTTACATTGCTCTTTTGCAATGTTTGATTTTATTTAAATATAAAACTCACAGGAAGTAAACAAACATTTATTTAAAAAAATAAAATTAAAGAATTACATTGGTAATATCGTGAAATTTTAACAAATAAAAATGTATTCATATGATAAAAAAAATTAAAATTATTTATTTAGTTTTCTCTTTGATTTACATTTAAAAATAATTTTTTTTTCACTTTATCTGCACTAAGTCTGTTTCGGCGATCTGACAGAATTATTCCCGACTTCGAAAACAATTGTTCACATGGAACTGACGTAGCGGTTGTGACAAACTTTTGTCTCACTACAACGCTTAAATTTGGAAAATTGTAAGCATTTTCTCTCCACCATTTCATGGGATCATCTTCCCTTGGGATAGGTGGCTCTTCTAGATATCGCTGAACTTCAACAATTGCTCTTGATTGACTTGTACCAACAGGTTGAAATTGTTGTCGTTTTCTGTCGAAAGCTGCCCATATGGATTCTACCTTCGGTTCTGGTACCAAAATAGTTTCTTCCGGTTGACTAGGAACAGTTTCTTTATCTTTTTCTTTAAGAAGGCTTGTTAGTAAAGATACCACATTTTGTTTGGCTTTTTGACCAACAGAGTCATTAGAGAATCCTACATTTTTAAATCTGGGATCTAATAATGTACTAGTAATTAGTGAATTACTGTTTTCTAGTTCGCCGAATCTGTTATGGATTTCATTCAAAATGGAATTCACCAAATTTTTTGTTGGGTTAGAAAAATATTTCGACTGAAAATTAGAATAAATGTCTTTAAGACTGTTTGTCAAAATTATAACTGATGAGGCAGTTACATAATGTTGGCCGTTTATATAATTTGTTACCGATTCGACAGGTTGCAATATTGTGACAAGTTCTTTAAAAAAAGTCCATTCTTCAGTTGTTATCACAGGTAGATCTTTGTTTAAAAGAGCGATTGTCATTCTTATTGGTTCCTCAAGCTCCACAAACCTTTGCAACATATAAAAGGTAGAATTCCACCTGGTAGGAACATCCTGTTTTAGTTTCTTCGGATCGAGGTTCAACCGTAACTGCTGCTCTTTAAATTTAGCTGTGGCCGATGTGCTTCGTTTAAAGTATGCTACCACATTCTTAACTTTTTCTATAGTATTGCATATTGGCTTTAGGCTAGTTTGCATAATTAAATTTAAACTATGTGCGTAGCAACCAAAATGTCTTACTTTAAGATCTTCTCTAATGGCTTTTCTAATATTTGCCGCATTATCCGACACTACCATTAGAATTTTTGCATTTAGTGACCACTCCTCGATGGTTTTCCGTAATTCAGTGGCCAAGTTGGCACTGGTGTGGCTTTCAGAAAACTGACAACATTCTTGCAATACCGATTTTACTTCAAAATTGGTGTTTATGAAGTGCGCTGTTACCGCCATAAAATTCTCTGTATTTCTTGAGGTCCAACAATCATTTGTCAAAGTAACTGATTCAACCTGACCGATTAATTCTTTCGTTTCATTATAAACCTTTTCATACGCCGCTGGAAGTAAGGTAGCTGTAATTGTCTTCCTAGATGGTAAACTATAGGAAGGATTGAGGGCTTGTACAAATTCCTTGAAACCTTGGTCCTCGACCACAGAAAAGGGTTGGAAATCTTTCGTAATGAAAAGCATCAACTTAGTGTCAATTTTTTTACTAGCAGAAATCCCCAATTTCTTCGGGATATATGTTGATATTGATGATTGCATCTTCTTATTACAGCTCTGGTTTTCACGTCGTGGCTGACCGACACTAGATGTTGACGGTTGGGGCTCTGGCTCCAATTAATTGTTATTTGATTGTGTATTAGTTGACGTTGAACTTCTTTTTGATATTGTATTGAGTTGTATTGTTGGGTGCTTTCTTTCTAAATGTTTTTTTAAATTGCTTGATGTGGATTTGTAGCTGAACTCTTGGTTACATATTGAACAAACCGCTATGTGGTCAGTATTTTCTTTTGTTGAAAAAAAATTCCAAATTGGAGAAATTTGTCTTTTTGACATTTTAAAATGATTGTTTCAGATATTTTCAACTACAATTCAGAATAATATATAAAAATATGTAATAAAGATATTTCTAATGCACTTACTTAGATAAATAAAGTAATATGTCCTTATTCAGAAATAGAAATAACTTAAACAATAACAAACACAGTTCTCTATTTGCGGAATTAATAACTCGCAATGTAAATGCGACAAAAAAATGAAAGGAAGAAATGCCTGTTTATATATATATATATATATATTTCTTCCAAGAAACACAAAATCAGCAGACGGCCAGACGCATTGATGCAGGCAGACCGGTTCGCTTTTAAACCATAAACAATTAAGACAAATAACAACTGAACTTTTTTTGATACAATAATTTCCTTTCAAGAGTGGAAGAACATTACTATTCTATATTGATTTGAATATATTTGAGCATTTTCATTCTACTTAAATGCTTTGAAATTTATAAGAATATAAGTACCTACACTACATAGCGTCGGCAAAACCAGAAAAGTGTGTAACTCCTCATTACTTGTCACATTTCATAGAGAAAAGTGTGTATTTCTAAATAAAATTAGAAAACGCGCAAACATTGTTTTCTTTGCTCATTTAAAATGCGAATAAGGTCATAGATATGATGGACCGACAATTTCAGTCACACATTATCAATATTTCTTGTGTAGAAAGTGTTTTAACGCTCCCCTTTAAAATTTGCTGATATGGAGTTGCACACTTTTCTGGTTTTCAGTGTAACTGTGGCTACATTAAATAACCAACAATATAAAAATGAAACGAATAACAACGGAACATTGCGGACCAGAATTTATTTTCGAAGTATAACCATGAACGTTACTAAGTAACGTTATTTTGGAACGTTACTTTTTTGGAACGAAACGGAACGTAACGTTATAGGGAAGTAACAGTTACTCCCATCTCTACACTCTTTCCTTCTTCCCCTCCCGTCTCCAACTCATTACGTGCTGGAATGTGTCGAGTCGGGGCTTCCCAGGCTTATTCCTGCAGATTCGTAACAGACATTTTAAAACGTTTATAATAACAGAAGGCACATTTATAAGCAAACTATCCAAAAAATAGAATTTTTATTTCTTTAAGACTTTTGCTTGCTAATTTTAGCTGCGAAAGCCATGAATTTTGTACTAGCAGGAACATACAAAGGAATTTCGTGTGTTTAAGTTCTTAAAATTATTTAAACAAATCTTAAAATCAAAGTTATAAGGAGGATATTCAAATTCAACAATTTATTTGAACCAGAAATTACAGTGTTTTATCCGAGAATCCACGTCATCCGATAACCGCCCCGGTTATAAGCCGCCACGCCGCTGCATGAATTGCAGAGCTTCACCGTGATTGTCTTAACGTCCCGTGTTGATGGGTTTTTCCTGGAGGTGCGGGATGCCCTTCTGATAAGCAGTTGAGTGTACGAACGCGCGTAACTCATTGTCAATATATAAATGGTCCACTGTGCTTCATCTAAAACATCGGCGTGCGACAAACAGGGTTACTCTTTCATGTAAATTTCAAATTTTTATTAAAATAAAGTATTAAAATACTTTAATTGCACTAATATAAAATGGTCAGTCGTTTTTACTAGACAAATTATTTTGTACAACTACGTATTTTACCAAATTTTCGTCTGAAAATGAGTTCCGCTTCGGTGTTAATATGTCTTTGAATCTGGAAAAAGATCTTTCCACATCACAACTTGTTACTGGAGCAAATAAAAAGTTAGACACTAATTTGGACCATTTGACAAGAGCATTATCCGTAAAAGAAAGTGCTTAGGGATATGTGTTTTAATATTAAGAAATCCGGATTTCTAGCCAGTATTGCGTCAATTTTTATCTTAAATTCATCTTGAAATTGCCAGTTTACAGCTTTCAAATGAGATAATGTCGATTTAAATTATTCCATCGCGGTAGACAATTCCAAATTTTGAATTCTAAAAAATTTATTGATTCTGGTATTACTGAAAAATTATTTTTTATGAGATTTAATTGTGATTTTAAATTTTCTGATCCAGGCAAAGTTTTGCATTGTCTAATGCTTTGGGCATCGTTTTCTAACTTTGAAATAAATAACTTCAATTCATTAAAATGTTTTGAAAAAAAGAAAACGGATTGTAACCAAGTACCCCACCGTGTAACAACTGGCTGTGGAGATAACGACAAATTTGGGCGCGTTTCTCTATATAAAGCTGTCCGGAGTGGTGCTTTCAACAATTATTTTTAAATAAACTTATTAAGGTGTTGACATCGGGAAACCGGTCTCTAATAAATTTAGACACACGATGTAAGCCATGAACGAAACAAGTAATATGTAACATGTTAGGAAAATGATCTTTTAACAATTTTCCCGTTTTCAATATTATACTTGCTGCATCTGAAACAAATAAGAATAATTTGGATACATTTCCATCACAAATTTTTGTGTGAAAGCATCTTTCACGACACTACAGATTTTTTCAGCGTTTACTGTGTCGCTAAATATTGTAGAAAACAAAAATTCTTTAAGTGACTTTTCGGCATTTAATATTCCCATAATAATGTTAACAACACATCTACCCTTAACCCATTAGATCCCATGACATTTTTTAACGAATTTTCAATAAAATTTCAAATGAATGGTTTAAAAACTTTATAAAGAAAATGATATAGGAAAGTAGTAGTCAAAAACTTAAAATAGCTGTGATAATATATGTACTCAAATGAGTACACTGGGAACACATCGAAGACTACAGGCTATTCACTGTGAAACATTATAAAACAGTTGCGTTCTAAACATAGAGTCTTTTTGCACTTGATACATGCCCACCTAACTCTCGAAGAACACTGTGCGCACCTCAGCTGTTTTTTTAATTTGTAAGGAAAATGTCCACCTTCGTGTTTTCGGATACTGGAAGGCACCGACCCTGATGATCTGTTTCTTGAGATCGTTGATCTCTCAAAACATCGCAAATAATGCAGCACTATGTGTCTTTGAAATCCTAATAGGTCCAAACTGTCTTCTGGTGAAGCCAATTGATGCAGTCGCCAAGCGTTGACCATCGAAATATTTATCATGTGGGTGAATAGTGTCCACCACCACTTTTTTCCCCTAATGTTGATTCGGTAATTGCTGACCGATTGATCAAGCATATCAACACCGCCCATTGATCGATTGTATGTTTGGACTAGCAAAGGTTGTGGTACATCAACTTTCGCCTTGTCAGCGGCAGACCATCGTTTCACTTTTCTAATAGGCTCGACCGAATCATAATTTGTACCCATCGTTACAATATTATTATCTTTCCAGCGTAGAAACAATAGTAAGGAGTCCTCGTCATATATCTGTTCAAAATATCCTCGCTGCTGTTTCTTGAAAAGTTTGGGGCTGGTCAGTGGACACTTTCCAGTTCGGTTGTCTCTCACCGTACCAGTAGCTCGTATTTTTTTCTCTTTTAGTAATTTGAATAACCCGCGGCTACTGAAATAATTGTCAAAAAAGACAACGTGGTCGGAGGGAACTGCAATGACCTCTAATAAATCTAAGACTATCTTCGACCCCAAGGGTAGAACATTTTTTTCTTCTGGAGTTTCAGTAGTGGTTTTAGCTCCACAATAGGTATCAAATGAGTAGCAATATCCAGTGGAACTGCACAACATCCAGTCCTTGTAGCCAAAACGAACTGGCTTACCCCTAATAAATTGTTTTGCCGAATGGCGACCGTAATATTTTACCATTGCTTCGTCTATGGATAAATCTTCATGGAAAATTCCCCACTGTTGAAACTTTTGGTTCAACATATTCATTAGTGGGCGCACTTTAGCCATTTTATCGTTCTTGTCTAAATTATCGTTATTGGCTAAATGGATATGTTTTTTTATCTCCTGAAAACGATTTCGGGACATTGCATTAGAGACAAGTGAAACATGCAAATCGTTGTCTAGGCTCCAGTAAAGCTTTTCTCTGGGCAGCTTGTGATACCCTGTTAGTAGTAAAATGCCAAGAAATATTTTTATGTCAGCATTTGAAGCAGAAAATGAGTGATTATTTTTTTGGGTGGCGTATAAATTTGTCTCTTTGACGATATGATTGATAGTGTCGGTGTCCATAAATTTTTCAAAAACCTCTACCGGATTTAGACCTTGTAGTTCAGCTTTCACAATCTCTAAACGATCTAAGCTTCCTCTAGTTGCAGGCATACTAATATCAATTTCCATTTCGGACCATTTTGGTTCAGGCATTTTTTTTTCTTGGCCTGTGGAGTTTTACTGGTGCTGCTAGGAGGATCTCTTTTGCACAAGCGTTTCTGTAAAACGGATAGCTGGATATTGTAGTCTTCATCACTATCCCCTGACTCGTTGTCGCTTTCAGCCCATTCCACTTCAATTGTCCCAGGAATGTCATCAGGAAAGGGTGCCTCATTCTCTTGAGTACAATCCTCGTCAATATCCTCCTCGTCCGTCTGTGTGTCTACCTCCGGAGGTACAATAAACCACATCGACGGCATTTTTGCGACTTGAAGAGCTGACATCATCTAAAGCACTGACTAAATTTTCATATCTTTTTCCATAAAACAGCTTTGAGGAAAATGAAGGGAAACATGTTTCATCCATCTTCAGATAAAAGGAAGTCTAAAATTGAACAAGGCGTATGGGTCTACGAGAAGACGTTGTTGTCCCAGTGTACTCAAGCGAGTACACTAGGGTTTGTAAGTGTCTGTTGCCCTAAGTATAAATGTATTTACCAAAGAATTATGCCTGGGACCTTGTAACAGACATGTACAAACTAAAAGTCTATGAATACATGAATCAAAGTGATAGAATATTGTAAAAATTACATATATTTACTAACCTGCGCTTCACCACGTGCGTCCGTAGTCGTGCAGTTATTTAAAATTTTCTTGGTTAACAATATTGCGATTGGACGCTCTTGCCACCTGGTTATTATGATAGAAAACTGTTTAAAGAACAAGTAGATGGTGTTACTTTTTGACAATTCGACAACAGATGGCTCTGCAACACAACTGTTTTTGCGTAGTTTTTTTGTACTCGAATGAGTACAGTGGGATCGAATGGGTTAATGTCGATTGTTTAATCTGCACTAATCCATACGTAATTTTTTGATACTTGGGATTTTATGCTTAATTTGGTTTGATCATAAATTTTTTAAGATAATTTTTTCTAAGCGTAGATTCGTCAGGAATATCACGTTTCATATATTTATTTAAAAACGGGGGGGTTATTTAATTTTTTTAAAGGAATATTGGCAGATATAAAAGTACTACAAAGATCCTGATAAAAGACTTCATTTGAGGGGACCAACCAAATTTTGCTTATGTCTTTCAGTGTTTACGTGCTTTTGTAAAGTATTTCTATCTCTGAATACAAGATTTTTTGAACAAGTATTGCAATAAATTTGTTTATCATTTACGTATGAAAAATTGTCAAATTCTTCTAAAAGGCGTTCCATATTTATCCATAAAAAATTAAATAAAAATGTAACTCTACATGTAGTTGTATGAAAATACAAAAATAATTTAAAAAAAAAAACACCTTTTTCCGTTGTAAACGATTTATTTATATTACCCATAAACACTGTTGAACGAACATCTGGCTTACTACTTACTATTCCACGCGAAGTGGATTTGTTTGATAATAAATAATGAACGTGGTAACGATTAATACACGCATCAACATAATAAGGGAAAGGAGTAAAAATACATATTAATTTTATTTTGCTTTTATTCTTTATTTATACATTTTGAAAACTTTAATTCAGCTAAAAAGTTTATCATAAAATATAATTCCATTAGAAAATAAAACGTCAATCATCTAATACCCTTAAAACTGCTAGTCAACTAAAAGTTAATCATTAAAAATGTGTACATAAATAATTTTATATCAATTATCAGTAGTTCATTAACTTCATTAAGATCTACAGCTGTAATCATGTGAATTTTTGTTTACAATTATCACATGGTTCTGCATACACTTTCATTAAATGATGTATATTCTCTCCTTCTTCACAAACAATGTCAATATGATATTTTTCAATATCTGTCACATCAAAGCAATACTCACCATAACATCGTTTACAAATGATTTCAATGTTGTGTACCATTTCCAATTACCATCTGCTTCAATATAATCAAGCTGGTTTTGATAAGTTGTTTCACAAAAGATATAAACCCCATCAAATTTAAATCGATAAAACTTATGCTGAGTTATTATACAATTTTTCTCAAAAATCATCTCAATTTATAGCAAATCTCTCTCAACCCCACCTGTTTTGGTCAACAATAAACATCTGAACAACATATGTTCACATCTGTGTTTCTTCTTTTCAACATTTGTATTACATATTTTTTTCAAATTTCCTTTATAGCAAAAATAAACAAACAGTAAAGCAACCAAACAAAAAATAATGCTGCTATTCTCTAATTGTTAACATTCTGTTAAAGCTTTGTTACTGTAAAAATTACAGTCTGTTACCAAATTGGAATTCTCTAATACCACTATTACGCATTGTTATTAACAGTGTATCAGCAAAAGTCTCTGTAAAATTACGACAACCAAAAGCGGGCTGTTATGCTTAACATTTGCGACGCCTGCGCTCTGTTAATTCGATGAATCTAACCCAACAAATTTCGAAATTAAGTTGATTTTTAGTTAGTTCTGTAGTTAGTTCTTCCTCGAATTTTCTTTTTTCTCAAATTCCAGCTTTTCCCTTGCAAGTCCCTCATTATTTGACTTGTTTACGAGCGTCCAATAGGGAAACAGCTGTGTGGGTGGGGTGGTCTACTTCGCGTAGCACCGGTGGCGCCCTCAAGGTGGTACTCGCGGGGAGTGTTGGTACTACCTCTAAGAATTTCTGCTACAGTATATTTTTTGAACAAATTCAAAATAAAATTTTAAAAAAAATTATTCAGATTCAAAAGATTCACTGCCTTCTGTTTCTGGATTCATACATTTTTCACATAATAATTTTGCGTGAAACTTTTAACATATATTTACTACACATTTTTCGCACGTGTGTACTGTCAATAAATATTTTTTATTTGTCAAATAACACTGATCACACCTTTTTCTTTGAGATCCCTGAAGGACCTTCTGTTGGTAATGTTTCCCGAGGTTCTTCAGAAGTTTCTTGTTTATATTTTTTTAATTTAGTTTGAATATATCTAGGTAATGTTGTTATTTGTGGTCTTCTTGAAAGTTGTTCGTTTATCAGTGATAAAGCAAGTTTTTTATAAAGTCTTTCCGCGAACAAAACGGATTGTCATTGGCCAAAAAAATCACGCGAGAACTGATACCTGCCACATTTAGTAAATGTTAAAATACTAGCATAGGCTATCTACTGGTACATCTGGCAACACTATATGAGGCACAAAGTTTGTCGACGACATCAACGCCAGACTGTTGAATTATAAAAGGAAATTATTTCGGGCTTCTTCTGTGTGTCATCTGCTACTTCATTGGAAGCAATGCATTGCTGGACAAAAGAACCACTGTTTTGTTCTTTTTTGGTATATATGATAGTAGAGTCTCGTTTCTGCGAAAACCAAAAATACTGTCATATGGAGCACGACCTGCGCCAGATACAAATGCACGTAGAATTTCTCTCTTGTTTTTTCGAATAGTTCGCACATAAGACAGTTTTTTCTTTTCTAAATTGGTAACTAATGACAAACTTGTAAACCAATTGTCTGCTGTTATGTTACGACCAGATTGAAAAATTGGTTGTGACAGTCTCATCACTACATCTTCGGCAGCATTGTTCTGCCTGAAAGGTCCCTCGGGTTGCTGACCACAATAAGTTTCCATTTTAGCGGTATAAAATAATTTAGCATCGCTTAGACAAAAAAAATTTTATACCGTATTTGTTCGGTTTAGAAGGAGTGTACTGCCTAAAGCTGCACCTTCCACGAAATCCGGGCAACATTTCGTCTATGGTAACATTTTGTCCAAGGTGGTAATGCTTCTGACAGTTCTCAATAAAACCAGTAAAAAAAGTCTCTGACTGCTGCCAACTTGTCAATTGCATGACATTCATCTCTCGTTTCTTCATCATCAAATCGTACATCTCAGTAGAAATCTGATGCGTTTCTCAGACATAACCATTTTGAAGATGTCTACACCTAGTCCATCAGTTGCCCAAAAGTCAGATATGTTTCGGTGGCCTTCTCGAAATACTCCAGCAAGGTATAAGAGCCCAATGAACGCTTTAACTTCGACCGAGTCTGTTTGCCAGCAATTTCGGTCTCTAACAATTTTTTCTTTTATGTTATCTATATGGCGATTTGTGTTTTCTACTATTATATATATATAATGTTTTCACTATAAAACAAATCCCAAGTTTCTATTTCACTTTTTGCGCTCCTAGCCGTTTGTCCAACAACTCCGGGTAATTTCATTATGATATTATGTGATCGCATTCTGGTTAGCTTTGGGGGGATTTTACTCCATTTGGTTCCATCTTTACCTGTAATAGGCAATCTAATATACCACTACATATTTATAAAAAATAATCTTAACTTACCAAGATAATAGTTATTTTCTAGTTGCTCTTTTTCTTCGCCACTTTCGTCGTCTGTGACTTCATGATCAGTATCAGAATCTACCGATCTGACTTCAACATCATCCTCGACTTCCGAATCATCAGACTCTTCAATATTTTCTTCTGGAATTTCAGGCTCTGTTTCGTCTTCAAATGCCAAACGATTTAATTCTTCAACATCCTCAGGGTTATTTCGATTATACCGCTTTGCACTCATCTTCACAACACTTATTACAACCACGTGTAAAATCAACAGAAGAAAATTAACAAGTTATAACCCGCTAAGAAATCTTCTTACAACACTGAAATCGTAAATTCAACTGAAAGTTAGGCTCAGAAAACTGCATTCCAATGTCACAAAACTCGAGAGAGGGGGTGGTTACATACCCTAAATAAACAAACCCATGAGTCACGGGGTTTACTATGGGCATTTCTACTAATGACACTTACTGTCAATACCATCTCTAAAATAAGAATCGTAAAATTTTGTAACACGAGTGGGCGCGTTGTATCCAGATGATACAAAAGAGGAACGCCCGCTGCATTGATGCTGGTAATAAGCGTCTCAGTAGAAAACAATAGCTGTAATTTTGGGAACGGAATCACAATATATTAACTGAGGATTACTGTAATTATAGTTTTTGATAAATTCTTATTAGAGTTGCCAATGTATCAATTTGATACATGCGCGCCCACTGGAGGGTTAATAATTAATCCCTAAAAAAGTCTTATGATATCAGGGCTTATCTATATTCCTTATAAAGTCATAAGAATTATTTTTGCAACGATCAATTATAGAGTACCAAGGTTCATGTGGTAATAATTTAGCAACATTGTATATGAGGACTATTAACTAATAACGCCTATGATTTTTGAAATAATAATTTATTACAAATACTGTTTTAATATAGTATCAATAAATATTATTTATGTAATTTTTTACAATATTTCACATGCGCTAACTGGCTTAACGCATCCATATCTTTATGGCGAAAGTTCTTGCCTAGTAAAATTTTATTAATTTTTAATTACATTTAACATTAATGTGTTTCCTGGAACATCATCTGCTGTTTCCACAAGCAATATGCAATTATCGCAATTGCAATTGTTTTTTTTTTAATTTTTCTGGCCACAACACCCGCAACATAGAGAGTGGCAACATCCTCACGAGAACTCATGTTTCTTATTGCCAAGGTACTGGAGCATAAATGGGGTTTCTAACGTCAGGCAAATCAGATTTGTCGATCTTTTGCTTTTCTTTAATAAAGTCTTTAAGAGTGTCTAGGACTCCAGCTAAATCATCCTCCTTGTAGTTAGAACCAACAGAGTGTGAGGACACAATGCACTGTATGACTAAACACCTGCGTGCAGTTTTTAACCTTAATTTTTCTAATTTTTTGAGGTACGACATTTTCTTCAGTTAATTTATAAAATTGAGAATATATTCCCATTTTCTGATCCAACCGATACAGTTCAACCAAATGCTCCCAAGACGCTTCTTTCTGCATGTCATCTTCAATGAAACGTAAATTATTATTTAACAAAGAATTCCGAATTCCTTTTAGTAGATGGAGAACATCATATAAATGCACTACTTCTTCCTCATCCACTAGATATCATTGAAATTTATTTTCTACGTGATGACGTACACAATCCTCCTGAGTGTCATTAAAAAGAGTCTAGATGGCAGCAGCATTGGTTGAAGCTTGGTCTGAAATGCTGGCCACTACATGGAGTCCTGTCTGACGAACATGTCTCACTACATCTTTAAATAAAATTGCCAGGGCAGCTGTGGGAGTAGTGTGTTCACAGAAAGTGAAACAAACTGGTTGTTTCCACTTTTTATAAATACCTTTTACCATGAAAACTAATGCATGATCAGCATAGTTGGCCCTGCGTTCCGATCCATCTTAATTTACTAAGCCATCAATGCAATCTAATCCCGCATTGTATTGGAGACCACACTCCAAAGCTATTTCGTCAAACATGTGGGAACAACGATCAAAACAAAAAAGATGAGAACCAGCTATACTCCGTTTAAAGCCCCTATCATCAGCCCCTCTGAGAATTTAGTGCAGAATTATAGCCTCAAAATGATAAAAAAAATTACAGTTGAGTACTGAACGGGTAAGACAGAAACCGCTGCAACATTTAGTACACATACCCACCAAGTTCAGTAACGTCATTTGATTTTGAATAAGAAAAAAAACGAACTAGCTAACAACCGGGGCGCGGATATTATTGCTGTTCTTATCTTACATCTTACGTTGGGAATTTGCTGCACTTCTTGTCACTCTGCTATCTGGCCTGTTTATTATCTTTGCTTAGATAAGTTATACGGTGGTAAAGGAGAAAATAAATATATATATTTTTTAATAATAGGTTATTGTTTATATTTAATATAAATTTTTCTACAATACATACTAAAATATTTTTTTACATTATGGTCATGATCTCGCCGGTCAGTTCCCATAATTTTTTTATTTATAAATTTTAAAAAGTGCTTTGATGTAATTATGCAAATAAAGCGTTTAAAATGAATCTCCATAACTTCCTTATGGCCACAAGATAAATCAACATTTATAATATCTAGGTTTTGCATTAAATTGTCTATAATGTTTACTTCTCGAATTTGATTAACAATGGTGTTATAAATTTGATCAATTCCCTGGTTAATAAGACTGATAATACCTACTTTGCAGTATTTTAATTTTGATGCATAATTGCGAAGTTTAACTAAGCTATGCTCATTTGTTATTTCCTCGGTGAGCTAATAGTTTGTACATTCCTCACACTCCTGATTTAAGCTTTTTCTAAAAATAAATCCTGCAATATAGGCACTGACATTTAACACTTAATAAATTTTGAATATTAAATGTAGGAATTGTGGTCATAACAGGCAGATGTTGACGGGCTTTCAAGTGTTCCGATATCTTTATCAGAACCGCTTGAAGTTAACAGCGATTCAAAATTTAGTAATAGATTGTTATCGTCTTCTTTACAATTAGATGCAATGCTTTTTGCTGAAATGAAATTATTTATTATTGCAGTTCTAAATGCACCAATAAATTGTTGGCAAGTGGGCCTAATATTTCGTCCACATACATTTCTAATCGGTCCGAAAAAATTTTCAATTGGATCCTGATTTAAATTTCGGGTTTCCAAATATGTAAATCCCAGGTCTTTCACTTTTTTCCATAAAATTTGAACACTTGGGATGGTATTGCACCAATTTTTTATTGATGGGGGAGCAGCATATTTTTTCCCATTTTTTTTTTCAGATTTCATGTTATTAATAATTTTTTTTGCGTCATTCCAAAAATTGATATGGGGTGATAAATCCCTTAATACCACACTCACAGGTTTTCGTGAAGATTTTTTTATTTTTCTGCTATTAAAAGAATCAAATAATATGCCCATAAAAAACACAAAATCGGCAGTTTCACTTGCATTGACGACTCCACAAGATGTAATCATTTTTAAACCAGCATAAACGGATCGGATAAATAATTGAGAAGCTAATTTAACTTTCATTTTTTTCACACCTTCGGGGTATATGTGATGGTGAGTTAATTTAGGACATATTTTGTCATTTTTACCACTGCCGTCTAAATGATATAATTTTTTAATATGGTCAAATTTAGCTTTTTTATTTTGTCCAAAAATTATTTCTTTTTCCAAAAAGTGATTTCGAACACATTTTAATAAATGTGGTACATCATAAATGTGAACAATTTCAGTTTCTCCAACTTTAAAAACTTTTTCATTAATGATAACTGTTCCTTATTATTCTACCCTCAATGCAATGAAAGTCTCAATTTAGTCGCATTTAACCCTCTTTATTTTATATCGCTACATAGCACAGGCTGACTACCACTGGGTGTTGGCTACTACTTGCGCGCGCAGGCGCCTCTTTTCTTGTTCGGCTGTCCTGACTGACGCACGCGCACCATGTTTAGGCCTTTCACCGGGGTGGTACCGGGACATCCCCTAACATTAATATACCCGGAATCTACACATAATTCATTAATAGCGGCTTGATTTGTGGTTCCTTGATCGCATATCATTGCTAAAATTTTTAATTTTGTATCGCTGTGAACTCTTAGTAATGGTTTTAATTATTTTTTTTTAATTTTCTTTACTTGTGGTAGACTGAACAAAACAGAAAGCAATTGCTCGCTTCCATCGACGGCGGAGACCTCTCAACATGAAACAAATTACGTAATCAGCAACATATTTAGTTCTGTTGCAACCCCCATAATCCACTAAACCTTCAACTAAGTTTTTACTAAGATTTAAATTTAGGTTTGACCTTAAAGCCATTTCGTCAAAAAGGAGAGAACAATACGTATCTAATTCGGTCATGTTTTTTGAAAAGTTTCCTAAGTGTTTTAAAAAATGAATATTGATTCCCGGATATGCTGGTATGTTCTGTAACGATTTTGATAATGTTCTTGTGGAGGGCAAAACAAAAAATCTTCGAAGAAGACGATAACCTGCCGGACTGTGCTTTAAAATTGATAAAGCAATTGCTTTATCAGAATTTGAAAACCGCCTAGCACATGGGTGCTTCACCTGCAAAAGTATTTGCGAAGTTATAAAGTTTCGTCAAACCGGATTTGCACTTTGCAAATTTTTTTGTAAATTATCTTTTTCGAAAGCTTTAACAATATCTTTTGAATTATTTTTTGTATATTTAAGAGATTTTAATACTTTCTTGGATTTTAAAAGTTTTCCGTGCAGTTTCTTTTTTCGCGGTGTCATTGTGTTAGCTTTGTAAAAACCCAATTTCCTTATAGTAAATTTTTGTTTTGGCGAAGTTATTACGGCAGAGGTGGAGGGTTCTAAAATATAAGCATTTAGAGTTTTTCAAGTCAATATGATACATGACAGTACCTGAATAAAAAGCTTCTTCTTTATTTATGCATATTGTTTTAGAAATGTCTGTGCCCACTGATCCTGTATCTATATAAGCACATATTTTTTATTATGATTAATATTTAAAATTGGTAAGCATACCTGTTAAAAATACAGACTCTACATTATCAGAACCAGAAACTGGGAGTTCTTGTAACGTTTCATCTCCACTTTCAAAAATTAAAAATAAACATTTCTGATTTCTGGTCTGACGTCGCAGTATAGGTGGGACGATGCATCTGGGGCTAGCAGTTTCTGTAATGATAGTGCGGTTTTTTCCGGGTGTTGCAGAAGCTCTTTTAATTCATCATCGCTGGCCTGTTGTTGGCTTATCTGTTCATAAGCAATGGGCTCAGGGCATGTAATTGCGTCTAACCTTGACAGCGTATCGGCGACGACATTATCTTTTCCTTTAATGTGTCTAATGTCGATAGTAAACTGTCCGATGTAGTCTAGGTATCGAAACTGTCTTGGGGAGCATTTGTCGGGCTTCTGTTTGAACGCAAATATAATCGGTTTGTCATCTGTGAAGAGTATACATGATCTTCTACTGCATGCTTAAACTATTTTATTGTTTCGTAGATCGCCAAAAGTTCTCGATCATATGCACTATATTTTTGTTCGGCTGGTGACAGCTTTCTTGAAAAGAACGCTAGTGGTTCCCATGAATCGTCACCTCTTTGCTGTAGTGCTCCACCTATTGCTGTGTTGGATGCGTCCACCATTATTGCTGGAGTGGCGTTAGGTTGTGGGTGAGCGAGAAGTGCTGCAGACATTAAAGCGTTGTTTGTTTGTTTGCCTCTTGTGTTTCTTTCGTCCAGATGATTGGACTTCCTTCTTTAACTTTGGCGCCTTTTAGAAGGGTTGTAAGAGGGGCCGTAATGCTTGCTGCATTGGGGATGCACCTTCGGTAAAAATTGACCATTCCTAAAAAACGTCGAAGCTCTCTAACTGACTTAGGTGGTTTGACTTCATTAATTGCTTCTACTTTCTCCTTTGGTGGTTGGATGCCTGCCTTGCTCACTTTGTACCCTAAGAAATTGACTTCTTCTCGGCCAATCTGACATTTTTCGGTGTTGACGGCGATGCCGTATTTGGCGAAACGTTCTATGAGCAGTTCCATGTGTTTCAAGTGTTCTGCTTCGTTTTGGGAGGCTATTAGAGTACATCGTCTATGTAAACGTAAGCGAAGTCAAGTCCTCGCACGACCTCATCCATAAAACGTTGGAAGGTCTGCGCGGCGTTGCGCAGTCCAAAACGGAGTTGTTATTGCGGTTTTGTGGACGTCTTTGGGGTGTACGGGAATCTGGTGATATGCTTTAATTAGATCTATGGTCGAGAAGATGGACTTACGGCCAAGAAATTGGGCGAAGTCCTCTATGTTCTATGTTCTATGACGGTTAGTGCGTTGAGGGCTCTGAAATCGCCGCATGGTCGCCAATCTCCCTGTCGCTTTTTGGGCACCAGGTGTAGCGGTGATGACCAGCTGTTTTGTGATGGTGTGGCGATGCCTTGCTTCACCATCGAATTGAAAAGCTTCTGGGCTACTTGCAGCTTGCCGGGTGCCAGTCGGCGTGGGCGACATCTTACTGGGGGGCCGGGGGTTGTAACGATTCGAGTGTTTCGCCTTGGCTAGGGGTGCACGGTTATTTAATTCCTTTAACCGACAGATTATACTTTCAAAAATATTGCGCGGTTGCTTGCGTATAGAGAACACTTGTGCTGTTTCAACCCTTTTAGCACCACTTGTCAGTTTAGTTTGCCTGTCTTTCAACGTTTTGCCTCGCACGTCCACTGCCAAGTCAAAATGGTCGAGAAAGTTGATGCCGATTATTGGCTTTTCGACGTCGGCCACTATAAATGTCCACTTAAAAGTTCTTCCTAATTTAAAATCTAAAACTAGGTTGATTTGCCCAAACATTTTCACTTCCGTGTTGTTTGCCGCATAAAGTTTATAGTTTCCGGCACCTCGTTTTCCAGTTACCAATTTGCGGGGAAACACGCACACTTCTGACCCTGTGTCTATTAAAAACATTGTCTTTGTCGCCACATCACAAACGAAGATGCGTTGAGACGAGCGGGGAGGTGTTGCGAGTGCCGACATCCTGGCACTCTTCTTCATTCATTTTTTGAAATTGCCGCGGTGTAAGAACATCGCTGCAAGCATTTTCGCGCGCGTGCGCCGAACCGTGAATGGTAATGACACCAGTCACCGCTAGTATCGCTGGTGCCATTTTGGCTGCTCGATTTTTTGCAACAATGGCGTCATTGCTGTAGCTATTTCTGTCGCCAAATCGCTAACCGTGGTCGAGCTTTGCGGGCTAGGCTTTTCGACAGCGCAGATGTTGGCTCGGGGGGCAACTTCGATGACTTTGTCTGCTATAACCGCGGTTGCATCTAGTCCGAGATTGGGGCTAGCGGATAGTATGGCTTGAACGGACTGCGGTAAGCGGTGGAGCCACAAGCTTTTTAGGGCTTCTTCTTGTATCTTGTCACCTGATGCAGACCTCATCTCATGAAGGAGCTGCGACGGTTTTTTATCGTGCAGTTCCATCTCTGTCAGCAACCGATGAAGCCTTTTATCTTCTGAATCTCCGAAACAATAGGTTATTCGTGCCTTTAAAGCTGTGGGTGGTGGATTCATGATAAAGTCGGCGACGCTTTGGAGCACATCGCTCTCCATCGTGGCCATTAGCGCATAGTACTTCGCGGAGTCGCTGATAACCCTGTGGACCCGAAATTGAGCCTCGACTTGTCCGAACCACATCTCTGGATTGATCCGTCAAAAGGGAGGAATCTTGACGTTTTTGATTTCCGCAATGTCGGCGGTTTCATGTTCGTTGTGCTGGTGTTGTTCTTCCGCCATATTGGACGCGTTGGATTCGCTGGAAAACACGTGGTTTTGTTTACACTTGAATTTTGAACGTTTCGCGTACGCGTTTTTTATCGGGGTCACCAATTTGTATGTTAGTTAGGTTGGTTTCGAGGTCACTAATAACACCCAATAAACAATAACAAGATTTATTGTTAACAGCAAGTGTGAAATAAGGACAAATACAAAAGTAAGGCTACGCGAGAGAGAGGAAGCTTGTTGTTGAACGAAGTAAAAAATGGAGACTGAGCTCGCACCAGCATGGGCCGATGAAGGCGGTCTGTTTTCGCGGTAAAACTTGGGGAAATTTTATATTTCCCTAAAACGCCAATGACATTCGACTGGTGCTGCCACACTAGCATCGCGCCCGCGTCGCACACAGCGTCGCAAAGCATGTCGGTGTGTCGGAAAACCGACAGCAGTCGAGGGAATCCGAGTCGGCCGGCAAATCGAGGGGAAATTATTCCCCTGCAAAGCGACAGGGAGACTTAACACACACAACTACTGTTGTATGTCCATGTAAATTCCAAGAAGCCAAGCGAGTCCGAAATTAAAAACTGCTTGCGCTGGAAAATCCTACTTTAAAAAAATAATAAATTATATTGACTACGTCATTTTTATTATTTTAAAATTAATATCTTTTACAATAAAATATTGTATTGTATTTAATGAAATAAAACAAATGGAAAATTTCAAATTAATTCATGTTGGATTTGTAGAATTAATTTAGTTTTCAATAATAATGATTAATAATTAATTTATTCTTAATGGTAATAGTTACAGGTAATGGTTAATCGTAGTGGTTACCGGAAGCGTCAAACACAATTTTTGTACAAGCTCTAAGAAAACTCTTGTAAGATGTTATGTTGGACCTGTGATCTCGTCTTTTGCTTCGCGTGGGGTGAGGCGCGCGTTCAAGACCGCGTCAGCGGCAATTCTTTTTTTTTCATTTTTTTTTTTCAAAAATCATTATTTTTGCTTATTGATTGAAACCCGAAATAATAAACTGATAGTCCAAAACTATACAAATTAAAATTCAAATTCAATGACGTGTTTATTCTCAATAAGATCTAATAAATTACATGTCACTCTAAAGTAATACATGTTACACTTAAATTTATGAAAAGCTAATTCCTGGCGCTGTCGCCTTACCTAGTTGAATTTTTTGAGTGTCAAAACTAATATGTTACATTTTTAGGTTGTCCACCCGTAACCAAGGATACTTACAAATGTGGTGTCTTTTGTTCCTAATTTGATGAATGAATTCTTTTCAGGGAAAATCGAGAAAAAACCCTACACTGATGTGGTACCTATCCCTAAATCTAGGCCCTATCGAGATGTCATATTCGGTTTTGTTTCGGACTACACCTTCTCCTCGGTTCTGGGATCCGTGGTCTCCGGGGTCCTGGGGGTTCCCAGAGTCCTGTTGGGTCCCGTCTTCCTGGATTGATGCTCGGTCCTGGTCATGTTTGGGTTGTCATATCCGGTTCGTCGTTTTCGGTTGCTGCAACAGAAATTCGCACGAATTATCTGCTTCAGGAGGTCAGGTCAGGCCGGGTGGCCCATCGATTCTTTAAGAAGTTTATTATGTTTAATCTGTGTGGTATAAAACTTTGTACAATTTTTGTCGATAAACTGTGATAATGTTTCCATTTCCGCTTTTTGATGTAATTTCTTGATGGAAGTGTATCTACTTTCATTGAGTATCAGTCTGAGGCATTTGTTTTGAAATCGCTGCAATGATATCATTGGCGTTTTAGTTTTATGTCTCATGATCGGTGCTCTGTATGTGAATATTGGTCTTAGGATTGATTTGTATATTAACGTTTTGTTTTTGATTGAAAGATAATTATGTTTAACTAAAAGTGGGTACAGTTGCTTGACTGCGATCTCTCCCTTCTTTCGCAGATTGGCAATGTGGGATTTGAGGTTAAGCCTCTGGTCTAAAATTACTCCTAAATATTTCGTTTCCGGTTGCGGTTTGATTGTGTTATGTCCTACTTTTAGGTTTGTCATGACTTTGTGCTCGGTGAAGCGTTTGTGAAAAATTACCTGTTCAGTTTTGCTAGAATTGATTTTAATTTTCCATTTGTCAAAATATTTCACGAGCATGTCGATATGGATTTGATTTTGTTTGACGGCTATCTGCGCGGTCTGAGACTTGGCGTAAATTGCCGTATCGTCAGCGTACAGAGCCATCTTAGTTTGCCTAAAGTTGGGAATGTCGCTAATATATACGTTAAAAAGGATCGGCCCTAGGACTGAGCCTTGGGGGACTCCCGCTCTGATCGGTCTGAGTGTTGAGTATTCACCGTCTACTTCTGTTCTAAATTGTCTGTTTGTTAAGTATGATATTATTAAGTGCACGAGTGCAGTCGGGAATTTGTGTTTGATTAATTTGAAAACGAGTCCTTTAATCCAGACTTTGTCAAAAGCTTTTTCAATGTCGATATACGTCATCGCGGTGAATTGTTTGTTGTTATACGAGTGCGTGATGTCATTCATTAGTCTCAGAATTTGTTGAATGGTGTTATGTTTTGCTTTAAAGCCAAATTACTCGTCTTGTATGATCTTCGCTTTTCTGATGTGTTTGTTGATTCTGCTCTGAATGACCTTTTCCGCGATTTTGGAGAGAGTCGGCAGCAAACTTATGGGCCGGTAGGACCTAGGTTCGTTGGGGCTCTTTCCGCTTTTCAGAATCGGTATCTCGTTCGTGGTTTTGAATTGTTCCGGAAAATGTTTGAGTGTTAGAATGGAATTAATTAAATTTGTTAAATGAACCGCCGCTTTGTCTGACAAGTTTTTAATTAATTTATTTTCGATTCCGTCCGGTCCCGGGGCTTTATTATTCGGCAATTTGCTGATTATCCTCTTGATTTCGTAATTTGAGGTGGGGCTGATTTGATCATTAGCCTCGATAGAAAGCGAACCATCTACCTGGCTAACGACCTCGTCTTGCTCCGCCGTCATAAATACTTCGTTTTGGTGAATTTCTTCGAAGTAATCCGCTAAAGCATTTGCCTTGTCTAAATCGTTGAAAGCTATCTGTCCTCGACTTTTGAGCGTCTCAACAGGGCTAAATTTCTTTTTGATTGCTTTTGTCATTTTCCAAATAGAATTATCATGAGGCCCTAACTTACTAAGTTTGTTGTCCCACTTTTCCTGTCTGAAAACATGTAATTCTTTTTTAATGACTTTGACTAAATCGTTAACTTGAATTTTGAAAAATGGATCCTTTGTCCTTTGATAAATTTTTCTAATTCTGTTTTTTAATTTGATTTTGTCTAAGGTGATTTTTGGTATTTCGTCCTTGAAAGGGTTGATCAGTTTGGTCGTCACTACCTGACTCTTGGCGGCTTGAATGGATTCAATGAACAATTGTGTTTGTTGATTGAGTTCATCAATGCTGTTGATATCGGTCGCTTCTCCCAAATGATCGTCTAATACCTGTCTGAATTTTGCCCAGTTTGTTTTTTTGTAAGAATTAATTTTGATGACTTTATCTTTGACATGAAAGTTATTCAATTCGAAAATTACTGGGTTGTGGTCCGAGTTAAGCTCAGCCACAGATTCCGGTTTTGATATCGTCAAGTTCTTGCTTATTGTCAAGTGGATGTATGTTGGGGTCATTCCGTTCGCGGGGAAATGCGTGGGATTTTCGGTTTTGTTTAGGATGAAGCTTGAGTTATCTAACTATACGAGATGGCCTACAAAATACTACATAAGTATAAAACTATTTCTCGTACACACTTTTAAATTCAGAAAAAAAATAAACATCTTCACGATGTATTAACTCCATTCTAAAAAATAAAATTTTGCTTATTAAAATTTGTAATTAAATAATTAAATCAAATAATAATTTTCTTCATGTTATAAATAGAAGCTAGGCTTTAAGCTTGAGCTTCTTAAAACAAATAAATAAACTCTTTCAATGAACAAATAAATAAAATATCTACATAAATAACAGGTTTAAAGCTTGAATAGAATGAAGAAGACCTTAAAGCTCTAGCTTCTTTAAACAAATAAATAATCAATTGAGATTAAATAATAATAAAATTGAATAGAAAGAAGCGGAGATTTAAGCTCCAATTCTTAAACTCAAATAAAATAAAGTGGAGCTTGAAGCTTTAGCTTCTTTAAACAAATGAACAAACTATTTAAATTAATAAAAACTTTAAAGCTTGAATAGAATGAAGGGGAACTTAAAGCTCTAATTTCTTTAAACAAATAAATAAACTATTTTATTAAACAATTGTTTTAAAGCTCTAATATAATAAAGCGAAGCTTAAAGCTCTACTTTTTTAAACAAATAAATATTTTAATGAAATCAACATATTTACACTACATTCATTTCCCAATCATCATTACTTTCATACGCAAACGTATTCAACTTTCTTTCTTCGGGCTTTTTCGATACTGCGTATAAGTCACACGAAGACATCATTTCAATGTAACTTTTGTCGATCTGAATATCTGCCGCTTTCAATTTCCGTGATTTGGCCGAGGATTTTATGACGCAAATCGAGTTCAGGGTTTCCGGACTGAGACTATTCCTCTTTTTCGTCTTGATGTCAGGTATGAGCGAAAACGCCCTTTCAGCCGCAGCATTAGAATGCGGAAGTGATCTGATCATACCTAACAGCAAGCGTAAGTTTGGAAACTGCAGAATTCTATCTGAATTCATGAAGGTGCAAATTTTCAACCACATGTCGTCGAATGACAATTGGCACCACCGTTCCTTGAGATATGGATCAACGCAGTACAAGGAACGCCATTCATCTTCAATCAATCAATCATCCTTCTTCAATCCCCCTTCAGGAACGTCGAATCGACGACAGACATCGTTTACACGAGAAACCGTTGATTATCGATCAGGATCAAGAAGCGCAGTTTCTTTCGTAAAAACACTCAGATCAGACAAAAACTTATCATCGAAAGGTAATCTTTCGCGAAGTTGCTGCGCTGCTATTACGTAGAACCTCAAACAGTCGCTGTAGATCTGGCGGATGTC
Source organism: Cynaeus angustus (assembly GCA_030157275.1). NCBI lineage: Eukaryota > Metazoa > Arthropoda > Insecta > Coleoptera > Tenebrionidae > Cynaeus > Cynaeus angustus. The sequence continues at coordinate 12,640,619 of CM058066.1, read as the reverse complement.
GGGATCTTGAGCTTCTCCACTTGCTTGAACCAATAGGTAATTTTTGCATTCGTCTCCAACATCAACTTCAGATATAGCACGGTGATTCGTGCTAAGTTCAAAGTTGATGTTTCGAGCTTCAATGTCAAAAATTACAGGATTCAACAAAGCAGGTTTCATGAACCTTTGAAGAACCTCAAGAAGCAACTTCTTCGAAAAAGGCTGTAATTGCTGGACAAGCGTATCATTCCCTTGGAAATAAGCGTTGATCTTGGTTAAAGAATCAAGTGCAAATTTCAGGAAAAGCAGATACGCTTTTGTCATAGGTTTATTCATGATATCTAGCAATTCAGTTGCAGTTGCATTCTTCTCCCGAAACTGGTCGAACAAAAAATTGTAAATCGATACCCAGTTATTTAAGATTCTAGCACTAGCTGCCTGACGAGATAGCCATCTTGTCGGTGCAAAACGCAGAACTTTGGAAGGGTGCTCTTCGAAGAAACATTGGAACTCGCGGTAAAGAGCGGCACGTTTCGGGCTGCCATTGATAAAGGTTGGTATTCCTGCAATAAAACGATGAACTTCATCTGGAATTGCGGAACACGCCTCTTTGACTACGAGCGCTAACGAATGGCAAACGCAAGGTAAAGTCAAGAGATGAGGAAGATTTTGAGTCATGATTGTTTTAAAAGAATTTTTACATCCAACCATGACCGACGCATTATCGCAGGCAAAGCTGACAATTTGGCTCAAGAAGATCTCCTTCTTAGTCAATGCGCCGTTGAACTCTTCAAAAAGCTTCCTCGCAGTACAGTTATTTGCATTAACGTTAATTAATTGCAACAACTCAGTCTTAACCAACAAGGAATCGGGATCTACATAGCGAACCATCATTGTCATCCATTTGTCGTTCGTATTGTCAGTTGTCTCGTCTACAAAAGCGGAAAATTTTGTCTTCTGGACAACATCAACTATTCTTCGCGACTCATGCACACTAACAACCTTGTTGATTACTCCGGTCGCTTTCGTTCGAGACATCTTCATCGCTTGTAAAACCTTTGGATCCTTGCCGATCGACTTGAATAAATGTAAAATATCTCCTGCGATTGCCAAAGAAATATTATTTTCGGCGAGAAATGTGGCATATCGGATCTCAGCTGCTTTTACTTGCTCAGTAAAAGTTAATCCTTCAGCTGAAGATGAAGATGAACTCGATTCTTGACCAGGAGCAATTTGAGGAGGAACTTCATTAGAAGAATCTGTGTTACTCAATCCAAAACTACGCATTTTTGGTGAATGCGGCCCAGATGTAGTGTCGCAAAATTTCTGAATGCCCGCAAGTCAGTTTTGAATTGCAGGCAGCACACAAAAACTTAGATGATTCAGATTGACATTCCTGAACCCACGGCTTCCACTCTGGATGATTATCAAACCATTTCTGCTGAAAGGTTTTGGCCCGTTTTTGTTTTTTAGCAGTAGGTTCTTCTAATGGTTCCATCATAAAAGCTAATTAAAATTTAACTCAAGCACCAACACGTCAGAACAACTTAATTATTAAAAAAAAAAAATGCGAGGGAACTAAAAAGAACGAGAGTAAAAAAATCGCGCGCCAAATAACTTATTTCTAATTTTCTACCGATAATATGGCTCAAAAAAAATATGAAAAAAAAAATTGCCCCTGACGCGGTCTTGAACGCGCGCCTCACCCCACGCGAAGCAAAAGATTCAAATTTCAAATTCAACAAGTTTATTTACTATGTACAGTCTAAAAAATTACTTGTTACACTTATATCTAGTTAAGAGCTAATTCCTGGCACTATTGCCGTACCTAGCTAAAATAAATTGTTTTCTTTACATGTTCGTTTTCTTTCTACACCTTACAACCTGAGTTGCTTACAAATTCAAATTCAAATTCAACAAGTTCTTTAATCGTCTCAAAAATTACAAGGTTTCCTCCGGGGATTCCCGGAGGAATTTTTCAAAGGCAACAGTCCTGCCAGTTCCTAAAACCTAGCCTAATTCTAAGTGTAGCCGCCGCCAGAGGCCGTACCAGCTAATGAGTCATTTTACTTTTTGAAGTTTTATTCGCCTTATTCTAGGAAATTTTCGTTACATTTTCAGGGAAATTAAAGGACAAAAACCCTGTTTTGATTCGACTAAAACTAACTTAACCTAAAATAAATATACATATATACAAAGACAGAGAAAGATGTAGAAAAGATGAGAGAAGAAAGACGAGTTAAAAGGAGGAAAGAAGAAAAAGAGTTACAGGATAGAAAACAGTTTGAAAGATGAAATTGAAAATGAAAGAAGAAAAAGTGTCAAATCCGGTGGTTTTTGACGATGTCTTCAACGATTCTGTGGAACGTCGGTCGATGTTTCGTCCTTGCTCCAGAGTCCAGAATTTTCGTTGTCAGGGAACTTCCGTGGATGGTCGCAGCGTAGAACTTCCGGCTGAGCCGATCTACGTGCTCTCGCATCGATTCGAGTCCGGTCATCTCGATCATGTCGCGAATTCTCGTGTATCGTCCGCTTCCAGTGATTAGACGCATGCATTTGTTCTGGAATCGCTCCAGCTTCAGCATCTGCGTATCTGTGATTCCGCACCACACGGGGGCCGCTTTGATTCCGTTGACATCGTGCTGTTCTTAGCCATCAATGGATAAAGCCTTCGAAGAATTCCGTTGGCGTTGGCGAGTATCTTGTCGACGTGTTTGTGGAAATGCAAATGCCTATCCAAAACGACGCCCAAGTACTTGCTTTCGTTGGTTACTTCGATCTTTTCATCCGCAACTCGCAGCTTCGTGATAACCTTGTTCTCCGTGAATCTTCGGGTCATGATGAGGTTTTCAATCTTCTGGGGATTGAGTTCAATTCGCCATTTTCTGAAGTACTCTTCGATCATGTTCAGATGCAGTTGAACTTGTCGGTTGGCCACTTCCGCGCTGAACGAGTGGGCGTAAAGCGCGAGTTGTGTCTTCTCGAATCGTGGTATGTCGTGGATAAAGTACGAGAACAGAATTGGACCCAGCACCGATCCTTGAGGAACCCCGGCACCAATCTTCCTAACCAAAGAAATTTCGTTCATGATCTTGACGCGAATCGTCCGATCGGTAAGATATGAGTCAATCAATTTGACCAGGTTGATTGGAAATCCGGTCTTCATCAGTTTCAGTGTGAGCCCATCTATCCATACTCTGTCGAACGCCTTCCTGATGTCGAGAAGAGCCATGGCTGTTTGTTTTTCCTTCCCAAATTTGTCTAGGACGTCATTCGCGATTCTCGCGACTTGCATCGACGTGCTGTGTCCGCTTCGGAAGCCGAATTGGAAATCAGGGATCGTGCGATGCTTTCTTTCGAAATGCGCCAGTCTTCGGTGAATGACTTTCTCCATGATTTTCGAAAAACCCGTCAGCAAACTTATCGGTCGAAAGTTGCTCGGTTCGTTGTATTCCTTTTCCTTTTTCGGAAGAGGAATGACGACGGCGGTTTTCATCTCGCTCGGGAAATGGTCGAGTTTGATGGCGGCGTTGATGATGTAGTGCAGCTGCACTATCGCCTTCCGCGGCAGGTTTTTCAGTATCAAATTTGGGATGTTGTCGATTCCAGGGGCCTTTCTCCTCGGCAGCTCCTTGATTATTTCCGCAATTTCCTTCGGTGTCGTCAGCATCCGTCTTCGGTACGTCTTTGGCTGATCGTACCGAAGACCGCGAAAAGCACGAACGACTTTTGTGACGGTCGTCTGCTCTTCGGTGAGAGGTTGGTGATCGTTGTCGAGATTTCCGATTTCCTGATAAAAGTCCGCCATTAATTCGGACTTTTCCTTGTTCGTCATGGCGGTGACGTTTCCATGTCGAACGCTTCCGTGATTGCCGTTCGCGGTCTTCTTGGCGCTTCGCCCATGCGTTGACGGTCGAAGCGGGGGCGGCGATGAATTTGGGCGCGGCGGGCGTCGGCGTCTTCGTCTTCTTCAAAAGTGCGAGCTTCTCGCGGTACTTCCCGCACTCTTCTGCGTTGGCCTTGTGCTTGCCACCGCAGTTGGCGCACTTTACTTTGTCATCTTCACCCTTCTTCACGGGGCAATCGCGGGTTTGGTGGTTGGAGGCGCAGACCATGCACCTCGTCGTTGCGCGACAGTTCGACGTCGCGTGGCCCCATTGTTGGCAGTTGTAGCACTGCGTCACTGGTTTCTTATTCTCGTGACGCTCCCACGAGATGCTACAACTTAGCACGACCCGATTGTTCTTTCTGAGCTTCTTCAGCGTTATTTCCTTCTTCGTCGTGATGAGGTAGCATGGTCTTGCGGTACCCCTCATTCTTGAGACGCTCAGGAACGGCTTCGCCTCTCCCGAATTAAGATCCTCCAGGATCTCCGCTGCTTCCGGCCCCCAGTCGAGCCCCCTTAATACGAACCCGTGGGCCCTATCCTCCTTCGCGGTGTAGCTGTGGAAGTCCACACCGCGCTTCTCCAGCCGTTCGGCCAACTTGTCTTTCTCCTCCCGGGTTTTCGCCTGGATGGAGATGTACAACTTCGAGAATTTCATCGTCCTTCCGGACGGCGTCATCTCTTCTACTGTTTTTATGAATTCACGGTAATTTTCGGGCTTACCGTGAACCATTATGGGAGTTGGCAGGTGGATTTTTCCGCTGGATAGGGGCCCCTGAAGTCGTGGCGAGCGCGGGCGACGCATGACATCGTGCGCCGGCTCGACTGGTGGATTTTCTTTGCTGATTTCGTTCGCCAGGGTGTCGAACGGGTTCCTCATTTTGAGCGGCGGGAACTCTTCGTCGCTTTCGAGATTGATCGGGCGCTTTCCGCCCCTCAAGACGTACCGCTTTTGACGGCGGTTCATCTCTTCCACGTCGCGAAAGTCTTCGGCGTCCATTACGACGCTGTTGTCCTTGCTGCTCACTTCCGCGAGTACGCGTCTCGTGGCTTCGTTGTCGTCAATTTCGTCGCATTGACACTCACGGTTTTCGCAAAAGCGACACACCACCTCTCGTCGCTTTTGAAGCATCAGCTTTTTAACGGCCTCGGTGATCAAGGCCGTTTTCTTGTCACTCGCGGCACCGTTTGCACTGTGCCGCGTTTTTGTCACTCTGTACACTTTCGTCACTTTATTAACTTCACAGTTAATCACGAAAAACTTCGAAAAGAAACTTTGAAAACACTTTGAGAACACTACGAACACTCAGGTAAAGCACCAAGCGCAGGTAGCAAAAGCTTAAAAGATTAGTCGTTCTGGACACAACCGTTCAGGTCGACTGCTCGATCAAGACTTGAGTTGCTTACATGTTTGGTGCTACTCTTCCCTATCTTTTAATTTTCTAGTAGGGAAAATTTCAAAAACCCTACGCTTATGGCTTACCTATCCTAAAGTCTAGGCCCTAAAAAAGAACAGTTGTGGTTTTTTGATTATTGGATTTCTGCCGCCTTCCGAGTCCGGTTCCGGGTATCCGAGATCCTGGGCTCCGGGCGTCCTGAAGACTCCTGGAGTTTTCGGGGACTGACGATCCTGCGGGATCCTCGACTCTTCGATATGGTGGCGTTCTTCCTTCTCATATTCGGTAGTCATAGATCGGTGTGTCGAATTCGGTCTGAAACAGAAATCTCCGCGGATTATCTGTTCCAGTGTGTTAGGTGAGGACACCCGTATGCGGGAACTTGTGCGTTCCTGCTGGGTGTCTCATAGATTGTGTCAATAATGGGACGTGCCTGGTTTGTTTGTTTGTCGCTCAGTTGTTCGATATGGGCTCTTATTGATGTCATGTTTGTTTTTGCGTGCAAGATTCTGACTGGCTTGTAACTTAGGCGTTAAGCACGAGTCAAAGACAGTTGTTTTGAAATCTCTCGAGTGGTTTTAATGTTGTTTTTGATTTGTGTCAGAATTGGGGCTGCGTACGTTATGATCGGCCTTAGGATGGCTTTGTATAACAGAATTTTATTTTTCAGGTCGAGAAAATTGTTTTTGCAGAGCAAAGGGTAAATTTGCTTGAGGGCAATTTCACCTTTTTGTCTGGCTTTTTTGAGGTGTTCGTGTAGGCTCAGTGTCTTGTCGAGTGTCACTCCTAAATATTTGATGCTTTTACTGATTTTGATTTCATCGTTTCCGACTTTAAAGTTATTGAAAACCTGCAGTCCTGTAGCATGAGTGCTGCCTTTTTGTTGTTAAGTTTGATTTCCCATTTGTCATAGTATTTGTCGAGTAAATTAATATGGATTTGAATTTGTTTCATCGCGATTGGTGCTGTTTGGGACTTACTGTATATGGCAGTGTCGTCCGCGTACAGCGCGAGGTTTGTTTGTGCAAATTGAGGCAGGTCGTGAATGTAAATGTTAAAGAGGATGGGACCTTGTGGTACACCGGCTTTAATTGATTTTAATTCGGATCTGTCGTTTTCAATTTTGACTCTGAATGTTCTGTTATTGAGATACGAGTTGAGTAATTTGATCAAGTGTGATGGAAATTTGGTTTTTATTAGCTTGTATATAAGTCCTTTTGTCCATACTTTGTCAAATGCTTTTTCGATGTCGAGACATGTCAAAGCTGGTGTCAGTTTGTTAAGGTTGTGCGTGGTGCGTGGAAAAATTGATCCCCTGTTTTTTGGTGCAATTTTCGAGGTTTGTTTTTGAATTTGATTTTAGCGAGCGTCTCTTTCTGGATTTCGTCCTTGTATGGATTGATGATTTTTGTTGTTGTAGCTTTAGATTTGTTTCCTTGTATGGCCTCAGTGAACAGTTTTGTCTGTTTATTAAGTTCATCTTCGTCGCCAATGTCTTCTGTCAGTTCAATAAGTTGATTTAAGGTTTTCCGGAATTTGGTCCAGTTGGTTTTCTGGTATGAGTTAATTTTGATTGTTTTATTCCTAACATCAAAGTTTGGCATTTCAAAAATTACTGGATTGTGGTCTGAGTTAAGCTCTGAGACTGCAACTGGTTTTGTAATTACTAAATTTTTGGTCAGAGTTAGATCAATAAATGTTGGGGTCATCTCGTTAATTGGAAAGTGAGTTGGTTCTTTTGTTTTATTTATGACAAAGCTTGAGTTTTCTAAATAATTAAAAAGTCTGTGTCCGTTATTGTTGTTGGTTTGTCCTCCCCATGAAACATGTCGTGAATTGAAATCTCCTATCAAAATTTGTTTACGTCCCAAATTGTCTATTTTGTCTAGGTCGGTGTCCCTAATTCGGTTAATCGGTCTGTTGTAGGTTGCCGTTAAAATGATGTTATTTTCTAGTTGTATCGTTAGTGTTTCGAGAAAGGTGGTGTTTGTGTCAATTATCCGAAACGGTATGTCGTTTCTGATGATCAGCGCAACCCCACCTCCCCTAATGTCGTCCGTTCGGTCCTTTCTCAGAATAGTAAAATTCCTAATTTTAAATTTATCCCTACTTTTAAGTCTGCTTTCGCTAATTGCCATGACGTGGATTTGATTTGAATCTAAAAAACTAATTAATTCCCCTTTTTTTGTCAATTAGCCCGTTTGCATTCCAATGTGCGATTTTTAAATTACTCATTATCGATTTCGCTCATTATTTGGATAAAAGTGATGGTCTTTTCCTGTTCGCTTTGGCATTTCTCCAGCGCGTTATTTAGTTTTTAACAGTTTGATGACTTTCGTTACGTTGATGTTTCTTTGAAGTCGTTGGAATTCGCTTGTCAGTTCTTTGAATTCCGAGAACTGAGCTCCGAAATTGGTCTTACTAACATTTTCATTATTTTGTTGACTTGTCGAAGGCGTCGCGAATTGACTTGTTGTTCTCGCGACAGTTTGCACATTTTGGTTTGTGACTATTGTTGCCCTTGTGCGGGCATTCCCTCGTCCAATGGGGCTCTATGCATCATACGCAGCGTGGCAGCAGATTGCAATTTTTTGCGCTGTGCCCCCATGCTTGACAACGGTGGCACTGCGTGAATTTTTTAGAGTTTTCATACGGTTCGAATCTGTCTCTAACATTTGCGATAGCTTTGCATTTTTTGCTCAGCGTTTGGGCGTTTTCCGATTTATCTGTTGTTATTACGCAATAGGGACGTTGGGTTTGTCCCATCTTCTTTACGCTGATCACTTTACAATCGGCGTTTTTTAGATCTAACATTACGGTCTCCGGTTCCGGGTTGTTATCGAGGCCCTTTATGACGAAGGTACCAACTTTTTCTGCTTTCGGAGTGTACGTGTAGAACTCCAGCTCCGCTTCCGTGATTTTTTCCCGAATCTTCCTGTGTTGTTCGATACTCGTCGCGTAGATTATAGTCCTCTGCCGCGTGTATTTTATTTCGTAGGTGCCGCCACATTCTTGCAGAATGTACATCAGTGTTTGATGCGTGATACTTCTGCCGTGTATCACTATCGGTGGGGTCTTGTCTTTCTTGTTGGGTTTTCATTGACGTTGTTGTCCGTCTCCATATCTGCGTTATCGTCTTCGTCGCTGCTGGACAGCGGTTCGTACCAGTTTTTTGTCTTTATTGGCGTCGGTAGTGGGCCAATAATTTGTTTTTTTGCTGATCTTTCTCGGTGTGATGTATCTTTTCAGGGACATTTTGTGTCCTGGCAGTAACAGCGGGCGTAGCCGCTGTACGCGGTCACTTTTTATCCGCACTATTGTTTTTTGTTTTATTTGTCACTTCACTTAACAATTGTTATTAACTGCACGATTTATGCACAACACTTTGATGGATGCAAATTCGCACTATAAGCACAAATTCACAACACAACACTTCGTCACATCAAACACTAGTCGGGAGCGCTCCGAAACACGTCCGCTCTCTTCGAGTGCTCGAGCTCGACTCCACGCGAAGCAAAAGACGAGACCACAGGTCCAACGTAACATCTTACAAGAGCTCTATTAGAGCTTGTATAAAAATTTTGTTTGAGGCTTCCGGTAACCACTATGATTAACCATTGCCCGTAAGTATTACCATTAAGAATAAATTAATTATTAATCATTATTATTGAAAACCAAATTAATTCTACAAATCCAACATGAATTATACTCTTTCAAATTGTCAAAATTAAAATCGTTACTAGAAAGTCAAAGGGATAAAATTAAGACACTTAGTGATTTGTATAAAACTAATAGATTTGCGATTATTGAATGGATCCCCCATCTCGTACCATACAGTGCACATTTTGTTTCTGAATTCCCCATCTTCTAACATACTTTGAAATGTTTCCGAAATATAATCTCCCCTATGACGTTCTTCAAGAACTTCCTCTTGTAACATGTTTTTTATTTTTGACGACACTATCGTACAGCTCGCTGCAAACAAGTTCCGTAAGATATTTTCTGCCTTTTAGAACATACTTTGGAACAATATGGTCCATCAAACGTCGGAACCCTAATTGTTCTACGTGTTGAAAGGGTAAACCTGATAAAGCTAACATAATTTAAGCAAATAGTCAATTTTTATTGATTTGGGGTTTGTATTATCCCACATTCTAGCTTTTTCCATATATTCTTGGAAAAAAGTTTGTTTAAATTCTCTTTTTACCGTTTCCAAAGTTGTTCCTAGTCGTGATAATTCATCGGTACTCTTCTAAGCGGAGTCTTCTTTCAAGAATAAATCATATTCTTCAGGATGTTTTCTTTGTAGATTATTTTTTAAAGAAGTAGTGCCTTTACCCTTACGGGAATACTTTCTGTCACAAATTTTACACTTCGCACATTCATCATTTATTATCTCAAAATAATTCCATATTACACTAGACAACTTCTTAGTAGACATTATTTTAACTTTTGTATCAAAACCATACACAAATATCTACGCGGCCCAGTGTCATACTAAACCATAAACAAAACACGTAATACATAAACAAGTAATACTCGCGCAATGTAAGTCGAAACATCTCCTGCCTGTCGTTGCGACGGACGTGACGTCAACTATCGTTTAAGGGTCTCGCGCGCCGACACTGATTGTGCAAGAAAATAAAGATCTTGACACCAAATATCCGTATTCAGATCCGTATCCGCGGGTATACTTTTTTAACGATCCAACACATCACTAGCATAGCTGAGCACCGTTAATTTACATTACTATGAATAAAATAACGTAAACCAAAGTTATTTTGATGTGGAAGGCTTCATATATTCTAACAATGTCGCCTGACGAGTTAAGTTTTTCTTTTTTTCACGTAAAATTTCTTCGTAGCATGCCAGTAACTTTTTTATTTCTCGCTCTTCATTGGAATCTATTTTTTTCTAAAATTTGTAACCCCTTCTCAATTGTACTGAGGCCTTCTGTTAGGTTTGAAATCGTCATTTGATTTTCCGATTCAATTAGGTCTAACGAATCTGTTTCTTCAATGTATTGATCATGCTCACGCATTTATACAAGTTTATTTATACAAGTCACTTGTTAGCTCTTGATTGTGTGAATCCAGCAATTCTTGGACGTCATCAGCATTCACCTCTAAATTTAATTGTTTGGCAATATCGACCACTTTTTCTAGTATACCATCGATTTGTTCAGGTTCTGAGGCTGATTCTCCTTGGGTTTCTGTGGTGAAAAAAAAGTGGACCCAGCTTTTTCCAGACGCCATTCAAAGTCTTTTGTGAAATCTCTTTCCAAGATTGTCCAATAATTCTTACAGCATCTAAAACATTGAATTGCTTCCAAAAGTCTTTGACAGAAAGCTCGCTATTTTGTCTCATAGCTTCATTTAGATGTGCAAATGATCGCCTTGTGTAGTAAGCTTTAAATGTTTTAATGACTCCCTGGTTCATTGGTTGAAGCAAGCTGGTAGTGTTTGGTGGAAAAAATACAACTTCCCCCCGTGGATCGAAATTAATTAGAGTTGTAGGAGGATGACCTGGTGCATTGTCAATTAGTAGCAGCACCTTAAATGGAATTTCTTTCAATTGGCAATAACGTGCGACTTCAGGAATAAAATGATGACCAAACCAGTCTTCAAAAAGAGAAGCTCTCACCCAAGCTTTCGGATTAGGTTTCCAAATGACGGGCAAACCAGCTTTAGATTTGTTTTTTAAGGCTCTTCTCACCAGCTGCATTCGCACCGACCATCACTGTCAATCGATCTTTGGCGGCTTTAAAACCTGAAAACGTTTTCTCTTCAGGCGAAATGAAAGTTCTTTTAGGCATTTTCTTCCAAAAAAGACCGGTTTGGAAACGGTTTGGTTAGAGTAGTCACCATCTTCAATAATTTTCTTGACTTTTTCTGGATAAAGAGACGCAGCTTCTTTGTCAGCACTTTCTGCGATGTTATGCTAATTACAACGACTTTTAAATCTGCTAAACCAGCCGTTACTAGCTTTAAAGTCTTCATTTTTGACCGCCTCCCCAGCTTCTTCTTTTAATCTCTGAAAAATCTGCTTAGCTTGAAAGCAGACTGTGTTTTGGTGAACAGGACAACTTTTAACTGTTACTTGATTATCACACCATAACTGTAACATTGTTTCCATCTGAGCGATAATGTCATTCAATAAATGCTTATTAAAATCATCTAAAAGCAGAAGGTTACTACTTCATAGTGTGTCAACCCTTAATTTGCCAGCAAGTAAGTTTTGAATTACATCAAAGAGACAATATTTAGGTTTACAATTTTAGGACGACCAGATTTATTCCAAGCTGCTATACCGCTACAAGCTGCGTCAGAACAAGCATTTCTGCCTCAACCAGCTTTGTCTGGTTTGCAAATCAGCACGCCTGCTGAACCCCAAGCTGCTATACCGCTACCAGCTGCATCAGAACAAGCATTTCTGCCTCAACCAGCTTTTTCTGGTTTGCAAATCAGCACGCCTGCTGAACCCCAAGCTGGAGCGCCTGGGTTGCACAACAAGCCACTTTTTGAACCGCAACCTGGACCATCAACCGCAATGGACGTAAACGAAACTACTATCTTCCACCAACAAAAGATATTTTGTCCTGAACCGAGTGGAACTATGTTGCAGGTTGGGGTAAGGTCTTCTTTAAAAAGCCCTGAATGGTACTCAAACATTGCAAAAATTGTCTGGTAAAACTCCAAGAAAACAAAAATTGCGCCAAAAAGTCCATTCTCTGTAACATAAAATGAATGCCATAAAAATGAAAATGGTTTCAAAAAAAATGTAATGTTGCAGAAGTTAAAACAAAAATATGTGATAAATTTTTGCCAAAAGAATGTACAAATCACGATATCAAAGAAGGTATGGTAGAAATTTTTTTGTGCTTGAGGGTTTATTTTATGGGACCGAATCCATATTGCTATATTAGTAAAATGTTTGTATTGCCCACTATGAGAATTTTAAACCGATTGACAGAACAAGTTCATTACCAATTGACAGAAAACGTTCATTTTAAAGCAGGCTTCAACGCAACGATTTTTGATGTTTTGCAACAGAAAGTAAATACGTTTACCGACATAGACAAAAATTGTTGTTTGTGTTTAGATGAAATGAGTATTAAATCACGTTTATTTTACACAATAGGTAAGGATGAAGTTATAGGGTTTGAGGATTGTGGGCACGGCAAAGTATTTACACCATCGTGAAATGTTTTGGTGTTAAGGTGAAGGGAATATATAATAACTGTGTACGGTGCACAATTACGTGACTCTCTCGCACTACTAATTAAAGGAGGGCGAGTCGTAATGTTTTATATGATGTCGAATGAATGTCTTGGTGCGATGAAAAAATGGAACGTTGCACTTAAACTACGTTTATTTACAACTTTGTACAGTGGTCTCAAAGGATGAATTTGTTGTTGATGTCGATGTATCTTCTTTGAAGTGTTCAATCTTACTGGCGTCTAAAAAGTGATGCAGTCTTCAGGAAAAGAAAATAAGGGATGAAAACGGTATGGGAGGGAGAAAGCAGGTAAAGAGATTTTGGGAAAGTTCGAAGATGAAGGACGTGATAGAATGCGGGTTACGAAGAAGATACCAATAAAATAATAAAATAGAAATCGAGAAACCCAACGATGGACCGTGACCACGGTTTTTCCCATCCCTTATACCTGGAGTAGGCACGCAACATCCTCCCCCGGGTTGAGAGCTTGCTGTCAACAACATGACAATACACATGAAATATCACATACAGTGATAACAATGATAGACCTAACACAAAAAACATAAAACAATAAAGAAATACAAATAAATGGTGAAAAAGTTACAAAAATCATAATCAACTTATGACAAATGCATCATGATAATATTATGATTATACATAAAACGTGCATATACAAAAGATAAATAACTAACATTACAAAAAAAAAAGATAAATAACAGTTATGATTGAAGTTAAACACATGCACATATGTCTTTAATCAGGAGATATGGGTAGTGGTGCTAATTTTTTAACGTTTCGCACTAGAGTACCGTTCGCGGTTCTCACATTCACAACCCGCACAACACCATCACTTCCAGGGTACGTTTCGATGACACGGCCTAATTTCCAGTCAAGAGGCGGAGTGTTGTCTTCGCGGATGATCACCATCGTTCCCTGTTGGATGTTGTGTTCTCCCTTACACCATTTGTGTCTAACGTTCAGTTCGTTGACGTATTCTTTATGCCACCGGGTCCAAAAATCGCGTTTGATTTTTTGAATGTGCTGCCATGCATTTAGTCGATTTGTTGGAACATGCGACAAATCTGGTGTTGGTACGTTCGTCAAAGAATCGCCAATTAGGAAATGGGCAGGAGTTAGGACAGTGAGATCATTGGGATCGGACGACAATGGTGTGAGGGGTCTAGAATTTAAAATGGCTTCAATTTCTATGGTCACTGTGTTAAATTGCTCAAAAGTTAGAAGTTCGTTTCCGACTACTCGCCTCAAGTGATGTTTGAATGATTTTACGGCAGCTTCCCATATACCACCCATGTGGGGCGAACGCGGAGGGATAAATTTCCATTCTATATTTCTTTCAGCTAGTGTTTTATGAATTGCTCCTTGATGTTGTTCGGACTCAAATAACGTTTTTAATTCTTGCAATTCGCGGTGTGTTCCAACAAAATTGGTGGCGTTATCTGAATAGATGGTTGAACATCTTCCTCGTCGAGATATGAACCGTTTTAATGCAGCGATGTGAACTGCCTTTATTGTCAAGCAAATAAAAATTGCTACATAAATCTTCAGCTTATTCTTATTGCGATGTTTCTTTTCTTTAATGTAAAATGGACCGCAATAGTCAACGCCTACATTAGTAAATGGTCGATTTTGCCTTAGTCTCACTTCCGGAATATTGCCCATGATGTAATTGACTTGACTAGGATTCGCTCGCACACATTTGATGCAATTCCTGATCATGTATCGCACTTGATTGCGACCATCAAGAGGCCAGAATCTTGTTCGGAGTTGTGCCAATGTTGTTTGAACACCGGCGTGTAGATTCATTATGTGTTCGTGGTTGATTATTATGCGTGTGATATGATGGGATTTTGGAAGAATAATCGGATGTCTTTGTTGATAAGGATAAGTTGAATTTTGTAAGCGACCACCTACTCGAAGTAATCCGTTCAAGTCCAGGAATGGATTTAGTGTTCGCAAGCAGCTATTTGCGGACACTTGTTTCTGGGATTTTAAGTGTTTAATTTCAGTGTTGAAAGACGATTGCTGGACTAGACTCAGAATCCTTATTTCGGCGGTTTTGACTTCTTGTACTGTTAATAATCCTTTGGACTTATTATTCTTCAAGAATCTCAAACAAAGTGCAACAATTCTCAACAATTTTGAGTAGGATGAATAACGGTTTAAAAGACTGTTGTCCACTTTGCTTGTAATAAGGCAAGTAATCTTTCTTTTTTCTAAAAGTTCCTGTTCCGGTTCTGTTTTAATCGGTCGGTGTGGCCATTGATGTTCTTGCTTGACCAACCATTTGGGGCCATGTTTCCATATGTCATTACAGTAGAGACCCTTAGGCGATTGACCACGTGATACATAATCAGAAGGGTTATCGGAGCTCGGTACGTACCTCCAAACTGATTGGTTTGTCTTTCTTTGAATTTCAGCCACTCTATTGGCAACAAATGTTTTTAATTGATCAGGAGGTGTATTGATCCAATGTAGAGCTACCATTGAATCTGACCACAAGATGGTGCGGTCAATTGACAGACCTAACGACCTTTTGCATGTTTGGTAAAGGTTTGACAAGAGCAATGTAGCGCATAACTCTAACTTTGGAATCGTTAGTTTATTTTTCAGTGGAGCGACTCTTGACTTTGCACAAAGAATGTGGCTTTCTATCAACCCTGTGTTTGATATTGATCGCAAATAAATACAAGCCCCATACGCCTTCTCGCTTGCATCACAAAATCCATGGATTTCGAACTTGTCACGTTGGTCTGAGAGTGCCTTTCTTTTGAATGACATCCCGTTTAAAATCGGCAATTGATTTTTATAAGCCATCCATTCTGTGTCCATTGGCAGTGATTCATCCCATTCTACCTTGTGTTGCCATATCTTCTGCAGGAGAATCTTTGCCGTGACGATTACAGGATTTAATAGTCCTAGCGGATCGTAGATTCTAGCGATCTGTGATAGAATGGTGCGCTTTGTATCGCGAATGTTATTGTCGATATTTTGAACGGTGTAAACGATTTTGTCTTGTTTTAGGTTCCATCGTATTCCTAAAGGTTTAAGTGTGGGATCATCATTTTGTAGATTGAGGTTTATGTCAGCAGCCGATAGATCTGATAAAAGCTCGCTGTTGTTGGAGGCCCACTGTCTAATGACAAATCCCCCCGATGATAACAATTTGGTGACTTCAGAACGCAGCTTCTTGGCTTCTTTAAGTGTTGCTGTTCCTGTTATTAAGTCGTCCACGTAGAAATCATGTTTAATTACATGTGATGCGCGGGGGTGTTTTTTCACGTTTTGGTCGGCCAGCTCATGTAGACATTTGACAGCGAGATATGGAGCAGGGGTTAAACCAAAAGTAAGTCTTGTTATTTGGTAGGTTTAAATAACCCCATTATCGTTTTGCCACAAAATTTTTTGATATTTCTGATCTTCTTCCCGTACAAGTATTTGACAATACATTTTTTCTATGTCTCCAGAGAGAACATAATTGTACGTGCGAAATCGTAGAAGCAGTGAAACTATGTCGTCTTGTATTGTAGGGCCGATCATCAACGTGTTATTGAGGGATATTCCCGTACTCGACGTTGCAGATCCGTCAAAGACAACTCTTAATTTTGTCGTTTGACTGTCTTGTTTAAATACGGCGTGATGCGGTAGAAAAAATCCATCCTTGTAAGGATCTTCAATTTTGATCATATGTCCTAGAGTGACATATTCTTGCAAGACGCCTTGATAGCGTTCTTTGAATGATGTGTCTCGCTTTAATCTTCGATTGAGGGCAAGAAGTCTTTTTAATGCGGTGGTTCCGGGAATCTCCTAACAGCGAAAGTTTGTCGTTAAATGGTAATGCGACCACAAACCGTCCTTCTGAGGTACGACTCACGTTTGTTTTAAAATGATTTTCACAGATTTCTTCTTCTGGAGAAAGATGCTTGGTATTGTTACAATTTTCCAATTCCCAGAATCGTTCTAATTGTTCTTGCAGTGTGACATGCTGGCATTTGGCTGAATCCGATTGTTTGTTCGGTTGAGAAGTTCCTACGACAATCCAGCCTAGATGCGTTTTTTGGAGAACTAGTTCCGCATTTAACTTCTCTGGCGTCAATCTTATTTGACCCACACTAAAAAGGATTAATGACGCTGTAGCGCCAAGCAATATGTCGATTCCTGCAGGCTTATGAAATTGTGGATCAGCCATCTGTATGTTTTTCGGCAGTTTAAATAATTCTGGGTGTAATTGTTGTTCTGGCGTGGAAGTTGTTATTTGCGGGACTACGAGGAACTACAAGCATTTTTGAAATCCGTTGATTCTTGACTTTATTGTTGCAGTTACCCAATTTTGTGCGATTGTAGATAGCTGATTTAAACTGCTGACAGCAACATTACAATTTTCGGTTGACAATTCTAACTTTTTTGCACAATCTAGCGTCATGAAATTGGCGGAGGATCCTGTGTCCATTATTGCTCTACATGGAACGGCAATTTGAAATTTATTAAATACGAAAATTGATGCTGTTGGGATTATGTCGCTTGTTGGAAAGTGTTCCGAAATAAATGACTTTACTCGACCCGAGTGTAGTCAGTCTGAATTTTCGCTAGTTGTAGGTTGACTGATTGGGGTGTTGTCTAAATGAAGAAGAGTGTGATGATGTTTGTTGCATAATTTGCATGTTGAACCCTTACAGTCCTTAAGGTCATGACCACCAATCAAACAGTTGCTGCACAATGAATTTTCTCTGGCCACTTTTAAGCGTTGTTGTGGAGTATTTGACATGAATTTTTCGCATTTGTAAATTGAATGGTTATTTTTGCAGATCTGACAAACAATTTCAAATGGACGATGCTTCTTAGTAACAGTTTGCAGAGTAAATGATTGACGCGTTTGACGTGTGCGTGATGAATCTTGGTACTTATTGACTTTCTTGAACCGATGGTCTGATGTTATGAGTTTTGACGTATTCTGCGATGATGTTGTCGCGTTTTTGTCAGAGCATTTTGCGCGTTTTTCGAGAAGTTGCAGCAAATTTTCATACGAAGGCATGTCGTTGTTAGGTAAAGTAGTTTCCCACTGAAATTTGGTATTTTCTCCTAATTTTGATAACATCAAATAAATTATGATACTGTCCCACTGTTCGACCGGTACGCCGAGTGCCTTTAATGCGCGAATATGTTGTATCCACTAGATCGTCTAAACTTTCGGCTGTATCTCGTTGGAGGTGTGGATACTTTTCAAGTAAAGAGATGTGTCGTAAAATGGCATGACGGGTATTATCAAATTTCTCGCATAAAAGTTTCCATGCTTCGTGATAATTGTTGGCGGTACTCTCAATAGACTCGATAACACGTGCAGCCTTTCCTACCACGGTTGATTGGAGGTATTGTAGTTTGTCTACATCCGGAATACTCAAATTTTTATCGATGCGAGACAAAAATTTGTCTTTAAACGATTGCCAATTTTCTAAACTGCCGTCGAATTTTGGCAATGATAATTCAGGTAGTTTGATGTTGGGTACATTGGAATTTGATGAAGAATTATCAACTGGCGTTGAGTGTGTTGAACCGCGAAGGATCTTTCGACTGCGCGCAATAGCCCTATGATAATCTGCCTCAATTTTCTGAAATGTTTTCTCGTGTTCATCAGCTTGACAAGATTCTAGTTCGAGTAATTGCTCAAAGGATTCTTCCGCGATCTTAAATTTTGACGTTAACTGTTCGAGTTTAATTTCGAGCTCATCAATGTCTATGGGGTTATCTTCTGACTCGATGTATGTTACATGTGTTGCAATGCGTTTTTTAATGTCGGTTATTCTACGTTTGAGCGTGGCAATTGACGTCGTGGTAGCCATAATAATGTAAGGTAAAAAAATGGAAAAAGGATAATTGGCGACAAATGAAACGAACTAACCTTGATGACGATAACTGGGACGCTCGGACTTGATGTCTCCGTTGAATGTGTGATGTCCAGATGTGGTGATGATGATGATGATGATGATGATTGGAGTCTCAGCTTCGATGTTCTAGTGAACTGATGATCAGACTGGTGATGATTTGATGATGATGATGATTGGAGTAGATCCGGCTCGAAGGACCAAAGAAATGTACGGTGCACAATTACGTGACCCTCTCGCACTACTAATTAAAGGAGGGCGAGTCGTAATGTTTTATATGATGTCGAATGAATGTCTTGGTGCGATGAACAAATGGAACGTTGCACTTAAACTACGTTTATTTACAACTTTGTACAGTGGTCTCAAAGGATGAATTTGTTGTTGATGTCGATGTTTCTTCTTTGAAGTGTAGAATCTTACTGGCGTCTAAAAAGTGATGCAGTCTTCAGGAAAAGAAAATAAGGGATGAAAACGGTATGGGAGGGAGAAAGCAAGTAAAGAGATTTTGGGAAAGTTCGAAGATGAAGGACGTGATGGAATGCGGGTTACGAAGGAAGATACCAATAAAATAATAAAATAGAAATCGAGAAACCCAACGATGGACCGTGACCACGGTTTTTCCCATCCCTTATACCTGGAGTAGGCACGAAACGATTATTTTTATCGCAAAATGCTGATGGGTCATAATGGGTCAAACAATTTAAAATTGGGATAATTATTGAGTGAAATAATTATTATATGAATCATGAAAACGCAGGGTGGGCGACTACGTTTAAGTTTAAAATATCGATTATCTTAGTGGCGAGTTGAACTGATAGTACCGCCGCGTTTAGTTCAAGTCTTGATAATGTTATCGGTTTTATGGGCGCTACACGCAATTTTGCACAAAGTAGATTTACGGAAAAAGTTCCGTCGTTATGAATGATTTTTACGTAGATGATAGCGCCGTATGCCTTTGATGAAGCGTCGGCAAAGGAGTGAATTTCTATTGCGGTTACTGCTGCCATGGATATTACCTTACGCGGTATGCCACAGTTCCTTAAAGAATGAGTGTTTTTACAAATTACACGTATGTGTTCTTTATCTCGAACGGTACTAGCTCGTCCCAGTTTAATTCTAAATTCCAAAGACTTTGTAACAGAATTTTTGCTTTGACTGTGATTGGATTAATGAGATCAAAAGGATTGAATATCTTCGCGTTTGTTGAAAGTATTGATCGTTTAGTAATTGAGTTTCCGGTATTGATTGTTGGGATATTAATGTTATATTTCAATAAGTCGTTTGAACAATTCCAGTGCAGACCTAATATTTTAGTGTTTTCGGTTTTATGAAAATCAACATCCGTACCTTGAGTATTTTTGCACGAGTTAATATGTCGCTGACATCCCGTTTTATAGCTAACGCGTCTTCTACCGAATTCGCGCCTGTTAGGAGATTATCCATATAGAAGTCTCTTTTGATTACCGTGCTTGCCATTGGATTTCTGTGTTCGTTTTCGTTTGCTAATTCGTTCAAAGGGCGGACCGCTATAAAAGGGGCACAAGTAGTATCGTAAGTGAGCGTGGTTAAATTGTGAACCTCGACCGGCCTGTTGGGATTATCGCGCCAAAGTTTGTGTCCTTGGGTTCGATTAAGATCATCCGATACATTAATGTTATATCTGCAGATAACGCAACTTGATGGGTACGAAAACGACACAAAATGGAAAAAAGGTCTTGCTGTATTGTGGGTCCGGTCATTAGTTTATCAACAAGACTAATCCCGTTTGGTGATTTAAATGATGCATTAAACACAATCCGGATTTTAGGGCCTTCGGGGGTTTGTTTGAAAATTGCATGGTGCGGCAGGTAGAAAGCATTTGGGAAATCCAACTCTCTTTCGGTAGCCGGCTTCATGTGTCCAAGAGTGCGGTACTCTTTCATAAATTCGCGTATGCGGATTTAAGTTTATGATTATTGTTCAATCTCATTTCCAAGTTGAAAAACTGTTTCAAGACGGCGTCTTTTGTTTGAGCCCAGTTTATGGTGCTCTTGAATGGTAACTTTACTTGGAATCGACCGTTTGGGGTTCTAATTTTACATCAAAATTTTCACTTCAGTTTTGGTTACTTCTAGAAATATATCAATATCATCATAATGTGGTTTTATCTAATAAATAAGCAGCAAAACCACCTGCAACAAAGCACCGCCTATTATAATGATGCATTTTTTCTTTGACAATTTGTAAAATTTTAGTATTCACAGATTCATTTAACGTTTTACCTGTTCTGGACTCTGTTTGAAATCTAATACTTATGTATTTAATATATATTGTGACAGAATCTAAAAAAGGGAAAAAACAATTAATATTAACATTTAAAAATTTAATTAAACAAATTTTTAACCATCCTCAATTATAGTTTCATCAGAATCATAATCTGACTCTTCTATTTCATGAGGTAGGTTATGAATATGCCTTAGTGGTGTCTTAATTGAATCAGGTAAAATAGATCTACTTATAACTCTATTTACAACATTTTTACCTAATTGTCTAATGTCTTTTAAATGTCTCTTTTCTTCCCAATATAAATGGCGTCTTTTAAAATATCTTCGCAAACGCTCTAAAAGAGCTTCCTCGTAAGTTATGTTAGTTTTAACCATTCTTGGTCTTCACAACAATAAAGGATGCTTTCAGTTTCACTGGAAACTTCATCTTTTTCTATCTTTCACAATTGGCGCGCCATCAGGGGGCTCCGTTGTTCCGGTCTGAGGGACTTGATCTGAAATGGTACCAAAGACACATGATTGATATTATTCTTTTTTTGACAGCCGCCACTGTGGTGCTTTTTGTTATTTTTTACATCATCATCAAGAAAATTCTGGGGTCCTGTTGCCGGAAAGAGATGATGTCAAGATCTAAGAAGAATAAGAAAATGTAGTACCTAAATAAAATTGTTCGTGTTTAATTTGAGATTTGACTCGTCTAAGAGTCCCTGTATTTCTTTTTACGTTGGTAGCACATTTTGTAGTTTTCGAAGATGACATTTTTGCACATCATTGTAAAAGAGATGAAAATTAGAGTCTACTAATAGCTGTCGAAGCGTAGTTAGGCGTTGTTGTCGGATCATGTAGAAAATATGCAAAACATTATTACACCGCCAGATAATAACTCATCATCTATTTTAATAAATCGTACGCGTTATCTCCATGATAAAAACTTGACAAACATCATTCATTCCATTCTTCCTTCCGCAACAATTACATCTATGGTAATCCCGGTCCAGCTTCGTATGTCCCTGACCTCCTTGGTACTGATAGCAAACACATGGATTTCTGGCAAAGAACTAAAAACTTTCTAATGGTCAATTTCCACGAAGTCTTCAGAGAATTGTTTTTTTTACCGCCACATCGAGAACTTTTTAGAAAGTATATTACTACTGATGTTGAACTCGAAGATGTGCTACACAACGTCAGTTTAATTCTTACAACGTCGCATCCTAGCGTGACCGATGCTGTTCCTCACCGGCCTAACATTGTAGAAATCGGAGGTTACCATTTATTACCGCCGAAGAAACTTCCCCAAGATCTACAAGACTTCCTCGACAATGCGAAAGAAGGCGTAGTTGTTTTTTCCATGGGCTCGAATCTCAAGAGTAAAGATCTGAGCATGGAAGTACGAAAAGCGCTCTTAAACTCATTCGCGAAAATCAAAGCGAAAGTCTTATGGAAATTTGAGACAAATTTACCCGAGGCGCCCAAGAACGTCAAGATTATGTTGTGGTTGCCCCAACAAGACGTTTTAGGTAAAGTTATCATTGTTAACGATTTTCGCATAATTTTTTTTTTATAGGTCATCCAAACGTTAGATGTTTTATAACGCATGGAGGTTTTCTTAGCAACATTGAAGCCGTGTACTACAGCGTCCTATTCATCGGAATCCCAATTTTTGGCGACCAGTATAACAACATCGCTTCGGCAGTGAGCAACGGTTATGCTCTCAGCGTCCCGTTGCAACAATTAACAGAAGAAACTTTTTCCAAGGCTCTGAACGACATACTCAACAACCCCAAGTGAGTACCCTGATATAGTACCACTAAAATTACGTGGTTTCTAACAGGTACATGGCTAATATCGAACAAAACTACTAGTAAGGCCCTCTCAGAACACAATAGATTTTTAATGCTTTTAGCCTGGTTTTCAAAGTAACTTGTGAAAAGATAAAATTTTTAAAGAATTTGCCTGGTTTTTCGAGGTCACCCTTTTTAAAATAGTCAAAATTTTAAGAAATACATCCTGTTTTATCAAACGTGAATACGGTTTCGGCCAAGAAAAGTTACCATTTAAAAACACTAAAAATTCGTCTTTTGTCTTGTTTTTCTGTTGGGCTACTTCAGAACAAAAATTAATACGGTTTCGTTCAAACAAATTTCGGACAAAGTCCTCATGAACGAAGCGAATTTCCCTTTCAAAAACACTCAAAATTAGAAATTTTACCTTGTTTTCAAGTATATTTTAAAATTAATATTTTTCTGACTTTCCCTTGTTTTTAAAAAAGTTAAAGGTTGAAGGTACTTATTTTTTATTCAAACATACATTTTTTTTAAGTTAATACACTATGTTGAAAGTAATTGAAAAATCCATTATGATGAAGCTGAGGATAAAGTTGATCTTCCCGAATCTTTGGAATCAGGGCTTGAATTATTGCTATAAATGAATGAACAAAACATAAGATTATAGCTATGTACATGTATATGTACTTTCTCACCTGCGTCCTAAAATTGCTACGAGCGCAGCAATAAATGTCTCCTGTTGGAAGGGCTCCATAAATATCAAATGTATGTTGTCTCCTCCACGTACAAAGAGTGTCACTTCCCCAGCGACTGTATCATCAAATGTTTCGATGTCAATGTCTTCGAGAAACGAAATACGTTTGCCGTTGGAATCACGAAACACAACTCCAAAATTTGGTTTTATGAAAACCGTAATATTTTCTAACTGACGAGATCTATTTTTGATCTCTTGGTGTTTTTAAGATAAAAAAATATATTGAAAAACCCCTACACCAAATACACACTTTTGAAACACACTAACATATGTTTCGGTATCCATGATACCATCATCAGAGTGATGATTAAACTTATCTACCCTTAAAAACTAATTACTTATATACTAGTTACCTATACCACTTTTTGGGTGGTATTTAACAATCTAAAGAGGGGAGAAGAGGGGATGGGACCATTATCGGCGTTCAAAACAAAGGGCTTATTCTTAATTATTTCTAGACTTTCGTAAACGTCTAGAAATTTACAATTGTTTACATTCCTAACTAATTTTAAACAACTTTCATCTATATGATGATCTTTGTCAAAAATATGTTGAGCAACACCGGATTTCTCAAACCTGCCATATTTGGCGTGAGCTACATGTTCTTTGAACCTAGTCAAAATTGACCTGCTTGTTTGCCCAATATATTTTTGCTCACAGTTTTTACACTTAATTTCATAAATACCCGACTTTTCTTTAGGCCCTACTTTATCTTTCGGGTTGCCGAGAAGACATTGGAGGTTTAATCCAGAGGTGTAAACCACCTTTAGATCAATACCCTGGAACACTTTTTCCAGCCCCTTTGTCACTGAAGGTGTATAAGGGATCAAGACAAGATTTGCCAGATCCCTTATACACCCTTTACCCAGTCAACAATCCATACGTCCTTACCTAATTCATCGGTCCAATCTCCCAATAGACATCCTGTTTTTACAGTGTTTTTACCATTATCTATAAATACAATGCTATCTGTATCATAATATATTACACTTTCTCCTAATATGTCTAACATTTCGTACAATCTTAGTCTAGCATTTGCGGTTGTAAAAGCCGCTATAAATATATTGGTATTGAAATCATTTTCTACATAGCAACCTTTATACTTGTAATCAATTTGTAACATATTTTCGTTTAATTCATTGATATGTATATTATCAAGTCTGTCGTCTAATAAAATCTCATAAAATCTCTTAATATCTGTAACATGCTCTGTTGCCCCCATATTTTGTCTTTGACCAAATTTACCCCATAAGGAATTTAAACAGATTTTTGCAACAGCTCTCTTTCCAGGATTATTTTCTATTTTACCCAATTCAATACCTAGATTTTCTTTTACGGCTTTTCTATATTCTTCTTCTGATTCAAAATCATTTTTCCATTCACTTGTCTCTAACTTTATTTTCATAAATGCTTTTACATGTCCTTTAAACAAATAATTCGATTTTTGTTCAAAATGCCAAACTTCATTAATAGTTATTATTTTGTATCCTTTTTCAATTGCTTTTTTTACTTCGTTTGTACACCAGGTTCCTCTGACAATTCTTTGAGATTCCGTATGAGTACATTTATCTTTTTGATTATTTAATTTTGCACACAATTGACATAATGGAAATGTTAGTTTTTCATCGCCAGATTTCCTTTTATTTTTAACAGGTAAAACAAGGTGATACAAACCTCTTGGTGGTAAAATTGCACATTTTATTAAACCATACCATTTTGAATTATATGTAGGAGGTTTGAATATTTTAGTAGGGTGTCCAACTGGATAATCATCATAACATTGTACTGTTGGATATAAACTACAAATATCTATATATTTCATTTTCTTTCCATTAACTTTCAGTTTTGTAGCATTAGTTCTTCCTCCGAAGAATGCATTTCTAGGATTAAGTTCTTCAATTTCTTTATATTTGCTTTTAATTTGTTTCATTTCTTCTTTATATTGTTTAGATTTAATCCAATTGCATTCCCACATTTCTATTAAATTATAGCCAGCTTTTTTACTTGCTCGCTTCTTTCTATTGTTTGTTCATAAAGATTTTCCATAGTTATTTTATTCTTATTATTAATAAAATTTGAACTATAACATTTTGTACAACCATGCCAAAAACAACCGTGATATTGATAGATTGTATTAGTTTTTTGATCAAAGCCATCAACTTTTGATCCACATATTCTCACTTCACCATCGTTTAACGCATGTTTTATATTTGGATTATGAAAACTATTCAACCAAGAAATTGATTGTTGAGAATATTGGTCTTTTTTTAGATTATCAACAACTGCAATTGTATCTTTCTTAATATATTTTGATATATATATAGCCATACAAACATCAGCAATTGTAATGTATCTAAAAGGATCTATGTTAGCTATTTCTAGAAATTGTTTTCTTAATTCAAGACATCCTGTTCTTAATATATCCACATCAGAATTACAATAATCATCAAGTTCATTTTTAAAATCAAATAAATAATTTTCTTTTCTTTTTTGTTTATGCCATTCTAAAAATTCTTGCCTATCTTTTATTTTCATAGAATGAACACCATAGCATTTTGTATATGGTATTTTTCCAATATAGTTCTGATTTTCTGTTGTATTGAAAAAATGTGGAAAATAACCTTTTTTAAGTTCGTTTAGACCGAATGTCTTGGGGAAGTTTTTTAAAGGTCCTTGAACAAAATTACTACTATCAATAATTCTTAAATTAATTGATTTTATTTCCATTAACATTATTTTAGATCCAATATACTGGGTGATCCATTTCAATATTAATCATAGGCGGCTTTGCAAACTTTAAGGCATGTCTATTCTTACTTCGGACACCTTGACCTTGAGCAGTCTTAATTACAGTAATCATTGTATTGTTAGTTGCATACCCAGCAAGGGATTTTTTGAAATTTTATTTGCAAATGGCATTTCGAAAAAATTTGACCAAAAAAAAAACTTTTCAAAAGTGTTTATATTGTTCGTTACCACAACTTTATTGCCTATGAGTGAAATCACAACTAAAGACGTTTTTTGTGGATAGTTCAACATTCAACGCGGTTATTTAAATTAAATACTGAAATAAAACTAAAAAAAAGACATGATGTAATTTATTTCAGATAAAAGATTACAACAACCACTTACAATAACCCAACTAATCAACAATAATTTGAATTTTCATTTTCTCCAGTAACAAATTAATCTGTCTGTTCCGATAATTTTGAACTTTCCAAAAATTCCTACAAAATCTGATTATTATTATTATCCGAGATTCTGAACAACCATTACTCATCTTTCTGAAAGATTGGACATTAAATTTCTAGTTTGTCAGAACTAATCCTAAAAGTGTTTATGCCGATCCTAAATTAGTAGTTTTCCTATTGATCTTTGAGATTTACTAAAATTGATAAATCAGGAATCAGTAATAATTGGTATATCCCGTTTAACTACCTTGTTCTAGCTATCTTTTCACAAAAACTGCTCAAAATGACCTCCGTTATTTTCCTGACAAAGTCGGATTCGTCTTTTCATGTTCTCAAAAACGTTTGTTAAACATTGAGGGGAAATTTCTCGACAAACTTCTGTTATTGCTTCTTTTAATTCTCTGATATCATTGATGGCATTCCTAAAAACGGAATTCTTAATATGACCAAAAAGAAAATAATCCAAAGGTGAAAGGTCTGGTGATCTTGGAGGCCACAAATTATACGATATCAAACGATCGTCGAAGAATTCCCGGAGATAACCAATTGTTGCATTAGCCGTATGCGCCGTTGCATTGTCCTGTTGGAAGTATCCATTCTGCAACTCTTCATCGTCCAGTTGGTTCACAAATTCTTCAAGAATGAGCCGTTGGTATCGTTCGGCATTTATGGTCTCGTCAAAGAAGATTGGGCCTATCATACGTCTACGAGACATCGCCACCCAAATACCAATCTTCTGGGGATGCAAACCAACTTCTGTAATCTGGTGAGGATTTTCAACAGACCAAAGTCTCATATTCTGAGAATTAACAAAACCATCCAAATAAATCCAGGCTTCATCACTAAAAAATGTCAAATCAAGCATCTCATTGTTCAAATGTTGTTCAAACCATTGACAGTAAGCTATTCTTTTAGGAAAATCTGGGGGCTTTATTTCCTGGACCACTCGAACTTTATAAGGATACATGTTGAGGTTTTTCTTCACAATCCGTTGACAGCTAGTATAGCTGACATCAACTCTTTGGCTTAAACGTCTCAATGAAGTTGATGGTTGTTCTTCCATTATGATTCTAACATTTTCGATGACCTCTGGAGTGCGAACGGAAATGTTCCGACCTGGCCTTTTCTTAACGACTGATCCGGTTTCTCTAAAATTAGGCACTATATTTTGAACGCACTGATAAACTTTTTGATAATCAACGTCCATTCGATGTGGATACTTCACTCGGTATTCGTCCACGCACGGTTCGATTGAGTACACCCATTCTCCATTTTCTTGCTTCACCCCATTTCTGAAGTAGCATTCTAACAAGAACGCTTTTTCTTGAACGGAAAACGCCATTGGATTGCTTTTTTTCTCAACAGTGAAATGGAATACACCAATGCACCAAAGAAAAATGCTATATAAGAGAGCCTTCTCATTCGCGGGATTTACAACAATTTGACATATGACAGTATTGACAGTTCGTCAGAGTTCGCCGTTCGACTCGGGCCGGCCAATGGCGTAGAATGTGGTAACATTTCGGCAAAAAAAATCGTTTTAACCTGTTTTTATGTGCGTTACATTCTGTTCCCAAACTTATTCTGACACCACAAAACAGTAAAAAATTAATAAATTCCAATTTTATAATGTTTTATTTTAACGGAACGTAGATAATTGTAAATACCCCCTCAACCCCACTTTCTGCGACGCTAATGTGTTATGCTGTGAAAAATAGTAAAAATGTTCTAAGACCTACGTGCAAACTTGCAAAGCCGACTATGATTAATATTGAAATGGATCACTCTGTATATGCAGAAAGGTTTAATACCGTTTTCAACGCAATATTTTAGAATAAAGTAAGAATCATAACCTTTTTCATAATGTGCAATAGCTGTGTATCCTTTATGATCTCTAGAAACTAGCCATTTACAGAAATCTTTGTTAGTCTTAAAAGAATCAACATTACCGTAAAAATCGTGAGCTATAACTAAATTAGGTACGTGTTTGCCCGTTTCTTGCATCGCTTCATAATCAAAGAATAAATATTTTTGTGTGTAAGAGCACTTAGTTGTATTAAATGAACATCCGCAATTAAGACATTGATAACCGTTTTCTTCCTTTCTTGGTATTTTAACACAATTTTTACATTCTTTACATTGATAAATGTGATATTTTACTCTTTTGTTTGTTTTATCAGGAAAAGTTACTGTACAACCTTTTCTATCACAATTTTTACAACCTTTTATTTTCTATTCTTCACCACCGTCTTTTATTTTTGTTTGACAGATTCCACCTTTTTGCCGCTTCCATTGCATATAACATTTATGTTTACGTATTTCAACCTCTTTATAACAATTTCTACATTTTTCCCAGCCACATTTGTGTTCTTTACTACCCTCTTCTATCATTTTATTACCTCTTTCAATAATTTTATTACATTTTTGGACCATTTTCGGTTTTGTAGAAATTAATCTATCTCCTTCTTCAATCATTTTTTTACCTTCGTCAACCATTTTATCACCTCTTTTGAGTATTTTATTACACTTTAAGCATTTATGAAATCTTTCACAAACTTCATAATGCTTTTCTAAACATTCTTGATTAAAACAGTATCTATTTCATTTTTCGCAATATATTCTTTTAGCAGAGTCTTCTTTGTGATTAGATTTGAAACACATTATGCATATTTTATCCTTTGTTTTGCATTTATGTTTATCTTTGTTTTGATATAGTTTATCACATTTTTTACAATAATAAGATTGACCATAGAAAGCTGTCATACTACCAATTGTATCAAAATGATTTCCATTTTTATATAAATATATTTTTATATCTTTTTCAGGCCCCGAATATATTATGGAATTAAAGCATTCCGCTGCTACGACTTTTATTTGAATATTTAATACTTTTTCTATATTTGCAATATCATCTATGGTAAAATAATTTTTATTATAGTCTCCAAGCTGATTACATAGCTCTTGAGCTAAAGTTGATTGTAAATTTCTCCCCATTCTTATATATTTTAATTCATTATCATTATATTCTTTGCCTAGTATAATGTTTGTATGATAAGTTAATCCAACAATAACAGCTCTTGGACAACATAATCTATCTTTATTTTTAATTTGTGTTATACTTTTCTTTGTTCGTGAGTCTTCTGTTATATTTAATAATATTCTAGCGTTAGTAGCACCTCTAGGCATATTAACAACTTCTACATGAAATGTACAACCGTATATATCTAAATCTTGATTTGAAGTTAAGATACTTTGAATTTTGTTTAATAAATTATCAATTTCAGAAGTTCTTGATAACCCTGTGGAAATAGAGGACCAAAGATCATTGTGATTAACTACTATATTTAATAAGTCTCCTTCTTTGAAATTTGTTTTCTCTTTTACTATTTCAATCATTTCATTTAAACCCTCTCTAATGACAGTATTTTTTTTTCATAATTATGTCTGAAAGATCTGACTCGGATGATTCTTCCTCTTCGTCTTCGACTCTGGGCAAGCCTCGCCTGTCTTTCAATAATATAACTTTATAGTAAACTTTATGTTTCTTCCATTTTTTGCTGTATTCAGCTTTTGTTTCTATTATTTTAATTTTAGATTTTTTTGAAAACTCTGTAAAATAAGTATCTTCGAATGCAAAAGATTGCTCACCAATTTTTTGTAATAATTCTGCTTTTTTCATTTTTGAGTAACCTTTAATATTTCTTTCTTTAACAATTTTTCTTAGTTCTTTTAACGTTTGATCCAGATTTGTCTTCGCCTTTGGCTCTGGGCTGGCTCTGCCAGTCTTCGGTTCTTCTTTCAATAATTCTTTTAAACTAGGTGATTTGATTTCGTTGAGAAGAATGTTTATATTATCATTGTTTACATTATCTGAAATTTGATTCAATAGATCTATTTTTTTACTATTTCTTTTTATGTTTAAGTTTAGTTTGCTAGCAATTGATTTTAATTTTTTAATACTAATCCTGCTTAATTTATTATGCCAATCTCCAGCATTGAGTTTTTCTTTTTAATTTTATAAGATCTGATTTAGTTTTTGAGTTATATTTTGAGTAGTTCTTTAAACCTTGCCTTCTTGCAACGGTTTTTAATTTTTTCAAATTTAGTTTATTTAGTACAATTTCATTATCTGACGTTGGAGTTAAAAAATATTTATTCATCAATGCTGCTCCGCCGGCCAAAGGTGAACTCGAACACTTTTTTTAAATCCCCTTTAGTAAGTTTTACAATTTCCTCAAGACTTATTTTAAGAAGTTGATCTTTCTGTATCTCCATTTATAAGAAAAAAGTTTTTGCAAAATATTTTTTTCCAAAACTCTTAAACTTTATCAATGATTATAATATGTTAGTAAGATATGTTTTGGATAGTATTGCTTTCCTACTAATTTACCGCACTTACATAATATTTTTTTACCTCTATATTGTTTATTCCACAATATGTTACACAAAGTTGAATAACCACCTTTGCTTTTTTTATTTGGATAAAAATTGTCCAAATCTTTTTCAGTATTGCAGTTTTTACAAACTTTTTTATCCATTTATTAGGAAGATATTATTTCATAATAAATGAAAATGACTCATAATACCAAAAGGGAACAGTCAGCTAAACAAAAGATAAACATAATAATTAAAAAATATTACACATTAACAGAGTCTAGTATTCCGTCAGTGAAGAATTTAAATAATATGCGATCAAGACAATTAGCATCAAATTTTTTAGCACAAAAAGGAGACCCTACTTCTAAAAATATTACCTTAAAAGAGTTTGCTAAACAGAATAAAATTGGTGAAAATACAATTAGGAATCAAATAAAATTTCTCACTGGTGAAACATTAATTAAACACAACAAAAAATCAAACAATATAGAACAATATAACAAAGAACAGAAACAAATTAAATCTAAACACAAATCAAACACGTCCCAATCAGATTGCAAAGCGACAAAAGAGTCCCTAAAAGGGACTACGGCTCCGCAGGCTGAAGAAGAATTTGATAAAAATTTTAATAAGACTATAAATTCCCTATCTAATAAATAATGGCACTAATTGATGTTGCAGACAAAAATCAGGTAAAAATTATTCAAAATAGAATAAAAAAAGACTGCATTGAGTTTAATAATTTATCTGTTGGCAATAAAGTTAAAGCATCTAATCAACTGTATATGGAAAACAGAATTTTAGTAGAATTAGGAAATGCTGCAGTTGAAACAATAGAAAAGATGGACGAAGAAATCGAGCATAAAGATAACAAAATTAATGTATTCGAACAAGAATTAAAAGATGTAAATAGTTATGATGTAGAAAAAATAAACGCATTACTGAATAAAAATCCTGTTATTAGGTATAACAATAAAGAACGAGCAAAAAGACGTTTAGCAAACACTCTTTCTCTGGTTAATAAATGAATACAGCGAATTTATTAATCAAGGCAAACTTAAAGATTGCTGAATTAACAAAAGAAAAGAAAAAAATTATATTTATTTTTATTTGTATTATTTCAATAATTCTTATAATAATGTTAGTTGCATTTCTGCTTCGTATATACCCTCTTTAATTTTTTCATCATTAAGATCAGAAACAAAATAAATCCAAACATTATATACACGTTTTTCTATAACTGTAAATATTTCTTCTGTCCAATTTGTTTTTAATTTGTTAATGTAATCATAAATGCGGTTTCTAATAATTTTCTTTCATTTCCTTTATTTACATCTTTTGGTTTCATTTTAATAGTAGTATGATAAGAATTGTTATAAAATTTTATAATTTTTGGAAGTGGTGAAATCCAATCAAAACTGTCATATAATATTGGTTTGAATTTATTTCCTAAAGTACGGTTGAATCTCTCAATAAAGAAAGCCTTATTTTTTGTTCCTGTGCTATAAAGATTGATGTTATATTTATTTAAAACAACTCTCATATCCTTATTATAAAACTTTTTTCCTCTATCAGTATGTAAATTTTTCGGCGGTTTGTGTTTATCTTTAATTGCTTGATTTATGATTTTTAAAAATGCATTAGCTACTTCTAATCCTGATTTAGTTTTTAAAGGTTCTACCCATACAAATTTAGAAAAGGTGTCTTCAGCAACTAGAATATAGATAAATCCCTTGTTAATCTTTTTAAATTTATTAAAATCATTTGTCTTCGTCTTCGCCTTTGACTGTTTTGTTCTTAAAGTATAGCTTGGATCTTCTGATTTTCCTTTTGGTCTGTAAAAAACATAAATATCCATTTGCCAAGTATCATCAAGACCTTTGTGTTGGAATACTCGTGTTTCATAGTTTTTCCTAGCAGGTTTCAATTATTCAATAATTAAAATATTTTCAGGTGATTTTGAAATATTATTTTTCACTGATTGACAATTTCTGCAAGTTGATATTCTTCTCCAGCGTTTATATTTTACAATAAATTCCCTTAGGTCATGAGCGGTTCGCACGAATTCTGGTTCTCCAGTGGATTTAGTTTTCGTTTTGCATATTTTACAATAATCCATTTATTTGATTCTAATTCATGAGCGTCCCTGAAAGGGACTACGGCTCCGCAGGCCGATTTTTTTATATGTACTTTTCTTTTTACCGCATGCAAGACATACTGATGAGTAATAATTCTTACCCTTTTTATCTTCTTTAATAACTATATTGTTATTACCTGTGTTTGTTTTACATTTAACACAATAAGTATTCATTTATAAATATGAAAATTACGTTAAAGAGTTTAAGGCTGCGATCCTGAGATAAATTTCGACTCACTGAATATGCCTTTGGGAAGTGCTGCCCACTATCGTCCCTAAAATAAATTAAATAGTTTTTTTGCTATTTTGTAACAGAGGACGCTTTTATGTACCTGCCTATGCCAATAGTTTTCTTTTTTAACACAAATTTTAACCCTCCAAGGTCGAATTGAGAAATAAGCCTTTTTTTATGAGAGAAAATGTAGCATTGGTCAACCCTTTTTTTAACATTTTGATACAAAAATTACTAGGTACACACACCATTCCTCGCACAAAAGAAAGTAATAATCTAAAAGTTTATACATGATGTCCCAAAAGATCGCACTTAATTTTATTGGTGAATTCTTAGTCAAAATCTGAGTGGACTTTTGAGTTGCACATTGGTTAGGCAATTATTACCATAATGAAACTTGAGCAAACCTTATTTTGATGTCGGTTTGGGAGTTTTTGAAATTTTTTAAATTGTTTTTATTTAACTGAATCAAACAAATTATTATTTTTTCATCGCCTATCGCCTAGTAATTAGTTACTTACATAGACTACTCTACTGATTAATTTTGATCGAACCTATTTTATGTTTATTTGTGTGACCTTTTTGTTCTTTACCTTGGAAGAACAACTATAAGCGTGTACAATATTTAGGGTACTATCTATTTTTAATTTTGACTCTAAAATGACACATTATCGGAATGATGATTCTTTTGACAAGCTGTATACATGTTCTAAAAAAACTACTACAAATTAAGCTCCTTTATAAAATAAATAAATAAAAAAATAAAATAATCCA
Organism: Cynaeus angustus; assembly: GCA_030157275.1. NCBI lineage: Eukaryota > Metazoa > Arthropoda > Insecta > Coleoptera > Tenebrionidae > Cynaeus > Cynaeus angustus. The sequence continues at coordinate 12,606,729 of CM058066.1, read as the reverse complement.
TTTGGGTCCATAAATACTAACAGTGATAAATAAATGTTTTAGAAATATTCTTTGATGATAAAATAAAACCAGGTCCGATAGACCCCCTGCTGTCC